>JANCRA010000005.1:30136032-32860330 GCA_024362935.1 Setophaga petechia
CAGAGCCTCCTGCCCTGACTTCAAACAAACACAAGGGTCTTAAGAAGTCATAAACTTAGAATTCTCTGGGAGAGCCTTTGGTCCCACTTAAAATTCTCTGGGAGAGCACTATAAATAATTAGAAGATGTGTGAATAAATTAATGCATATCCCTTCACACATTAAAACATCGATACATTTGAAAATACAGACTAGGTTAATTCCATAAAACTTGCACCTTTTTTCTTGACAACTTGCACCACCTCTTTAGGCTATTTTCTGCACTACTGATCTTTGTTTCCTCATGCAAAGTGACGGAAGTGCAAAACTAACTTTAGAATCTGCTCTGCCATGTTTTAAAACTGACACAGGAAACAAGATTTTGTCAGGTTTTTTCCCCACTTCCTTTTCTAACCCTTTGACTATGCTTTCTTTTCCTCTAGACGGTGCAAGGTCCTCCCTGTTCACAGCTGGGGACAGAGGATGATACCCAGCTCCTTCAGTTCTGCCAGCCGTGGGTGCAGTGTTTATTTTTGGACTCAAAGCTGCCACAAGTGACTTTCAAAGCTGCTACCACAGAGTTTATTTCTGGAGTCTCCCTGGTGGAATTAACTTGAAATGCCATTTGCACAGCAATTATCCATACAGTTTGTGCTGTTGATACCAAGCTAACAGACTAACAAAACACTTATTTATTCCTCACTCCAGTTTCCAGCAGCCCTGCTCAAACACAACCCGTGCATGTACTGAAATACTGAAAGCTGCTTCTCCCATGAGTGATGTCTAGACTGCAGGCACACAAGAGGCTGTATTTTCATGTATCCAAACACAAAGCAGCTCTAAACCAACTGTGCTGCCAGCACTGCAAAACCCTCAGGCAAGCCAGCACACTGGTTAGTTATTACTTTTATTTAAAGCTGGGCAAAATCCCAGTAGGTATTTAAATATCTTCTTGCAATTCAACTACTCACATTGTTTCAAATCCTAGGTGGTAGAACACTGACAATAAAAAATTTTCAATGGTCCTAAAAGTGTCTGTTTGAAACCCAAAAACAGAGCAAGGAGTTTTGACTAGGTTCAGTTCATGAACATTGAAACAAGCCTGTACCAGTAGCTCAATCTTGGAGCTTGTCACAGAATCTGTGCATGCAGCTGAATGTAAGAAATAATTAAACCAAATATACACATCCAAGGTTTGTCTTGACACCAGAACCTTTTCTTCAAGTTAAGAACAAGTGCCAGATTGCTCTACTGGGAAACAGTTGGACTAAGGCCACTAAAGGAGAAGTGCAGCTTTCCTGGAGGGAAGGCTGAGCAGAGGTGATTTGTTCCCCTCTTCCATCTACTGGTATCAAATGGATTTCCATAATTCATAGTTCCCTCTGATTCAAGCCTTTTCAAGATAAGTACTGGATTATGCCACCCAGAATTGCAAATAATTAGAGTACTGAAACCACATGTTACAGTAAACTGCATTTCCTCATCCATCTCTGCCTGAAGCCTTTTTTTGTCAAAATACTTCAAATTAATGGATGCATTCAAAAGCATCTAAAAATGGTATTTACTAAAAATGAGCACAATATCATAAGAGTTTGTCCCTTTTTTTCTTCTCTGTTACTGTTCTAGTTTGCATAAAATTTAAAAAGCTTAAGGACATAGGAAACAGTAACAGTGAGCAGAAGGTGCTTTTCCTCCAATCACATCTGGAGCCACAAAAGACAGAATTCATTTCTTCCAGCACCAACCCCGTGCTCATAAGATGGCCATCAAGAGGACACAGATTTCTGGAAGGAGTTTATAACACCTGTATTCCTCAAAAAATCTCTCCACCTGTGAATTAACCCTAAACACTATCAGGCAGGAGGCACAAGTTCTTCAACTGTCCAAAAATATTCTTTGACTCATACAGAATAAAGAGTCACAGAAAGGACTGAGCTCAGTTCTACAACTAATTCAGCCAGAGCATGCTCAGAGATTATTACATTTAATTATTTTAATTTTTATATGGGATTTAGAATCCTGTAAATGAAATTTGAAATCATCTATGTTTCCAATATAGTTTGTGATTCCTTGGGTATAAGCTGCTTCATGCTAGGTTTGGTTTTACTCAAGAGCCTGAAATACAGAACAGCCCTGGATGATGACAAGCCATGGAAGCAGAAACCTTGTTTCATGGCAACACACACTGGGAATGTGTAATGCCTTGTTATTTACAGTTCTGACTATTGATTCATTCTGAAGTATTAGTAAACTGATGCTGTTTAAATTACAGATAAGACTATTTAATCATGATGAATTAAGACTTAAGTAATTAAACAAAACATTTACTAGAATAAGTGAAACATCTACTTACCTTCTGCAACTGAGATTCCTTCACAAAGACCATGCCCATCTACTCCACTCCTGAGATGTGCAAACCCCACAGGGTGAGACAAGCTGGAACATTGGCCAGCCACGTTCCTGAACTGCCCCACTCCCACCTCTGCCTCCCCTGATGGAGGCAGAAGAAACAACCATTCACTAACCCTGATCTCCAGAGGTGGAGGGTGGCTGACACAAAGCAAAGTGCACACAAGCCTCTCCCACAGGAATCAAGGCACATCAAGTCAATTTTACTAGAAAATACTACATAGTATCATAAGAATGTCCAGGGTGGATGATGGGGCAGTTTCTCCTTTCCAGTGCCATCATCAGGAGCAGGACACCAGGAAATGTTTTGGGAAGCAGACTGGGTTTGTATTTCCCCTTCCTAGCAGATAAAACCAACACTAGCGATAAACTGTGTTCAAGGGGTACAGAGAAAAAAAAACCCACAGAAATCAGAGCCATTGACTCCATCAGTATTAGATTACAGGATCCCAGGAACAGATGCTTCTTTAGTTGGAAGACACTTCCAGGGAAAAAAAGCCTGATATAAAGTATCAAGAACAGGTAATATGATGGACCCAGCCAATACTGCTGTCACAGATCATCCTAAATTTTTCAACACAGAAGGTCTTACAGTACTTAATGCTGAAGCTTCATCAGTGCTCAGATGACAATGTTGTGGCTGGAGAGCTCCCCTGCCCCTTCCCATGTGTGCCTGGACAAACAGATGAGCCTGGCAGAAGAGGGGCTGATCTCAAGAGCTACTCACTAACAATTTCTTGTTATGTCTTATCCTTTGCTTAATACCCACGTTGGCATGGGTATATCCATCCCATCCCTTCATTTTGGGGATGATTCCATTGATTTCAGAAGGTACAAATACTGGGAAGAAAAGAGAAAACTGAGCACCATAGCAGCCTTCACTAGATTACAGTGAGCATGGCCATGCTTGCCTCCACCTGCTGTTTCCAATTTCTTCTGGTACCAATGAATCATCCTCCACTAGACTCAAGAGCTAAAGTTGGCTGATTCCAACTTTTTTTTTATTTTTTTAAGATCTTTCATGGACTTTCATTAACTCAAGTATTGCACCAGCAAGAGAAGTTCTTGAACACCTAATAAAGAAAACCAAATTAGAATAGCAGTAGTGAATAATAGTGGATCAGGCAGCTCCACAGAACTGTAAATTAACAAGAAGGAGTCATATAAAAACCTGGCCTGGCTCCTGTCTGGATAACCAGAAGTGTTACTGCTGCATTGTTGGCCACCAACAGTATGACAAAGAAATGGTGGGGTCAATCAATCCTTTCAACAAAAAGTTCACTAGATCAAGTGAAAGATCTAAAGCATGAAGACTTCCACCCTTTAAGATGAAGACCAAGCAAATTTTCAGTTCTAGGTGGCATGCATTTACCATCAGCAGCTTGGATGGAAATACTTCAGTGATGACACCAACGTCCAAAGCAGCCAATTTTTGTTTAAAAATTACCCTTTTAAAGAGTTTAACTTATTCCACACTGTGAAACATTTTCAGCATTTCTCATCAGCAATAAAACATTTTGCCAGCAAACAATGATGGCTGGAAGTTAAAAAATAGTAAAACAATTCTTGCAGTCAACTATCACAGAAATGTTATACCTACTTTGGTAGCTCCTTTTCAAAAACTAAACCCCTGCTAACAGTTCTGCAACAAAGAGCATTGGGAATATACAGAGAAACCTTAAAAAGGAGAATGAATGCTAAGCCATTGATCCTGGATGCAGGGGAAAATAACAAGAGCCTTTGAAGTAATGGATATAGACATCACTAACAGTGCAAGATTTGGGACCAAAGGACTGGGATCAACGCTGTCACATGAATCCAATGGAATGCTGATGGGTGTTTTAGTGACAGAGCTGTGTTAAGCAGACAGGACAAAAGGATGTCTGCCTTTTCAAGGACCTATTGACACCATTGATACCCACACAACAGAGCAGAGTGGGGCAGTGCTCCTGCTTCCCAGCCTGTAGGCACTTCACAATTTGTGGATGACAGTTTACTCCTAAATACAGGGCTTGGAACTGGAATTATGGCCAAAAGAAAGGACTTTGCTCTGGAAGGATGCAGGGCACTACCAACAGACTGACTCCACCCTACAGGCTGAAAGCAGAATGGGGAAATCTTACCAGATGCTTGCACTCTACTCTTGCTGAGAAGGTTCCTTCTAAACACTAGGATCAAGTTTCTATAAGTCTCCTTATTTTTAGGCTATGTATTCCATACCTTGTATTGAAAGGTAAGTTTTCCTTGTATTGAAAATATTTATTACCTTAAATAAATCTTTTTCCTCCCTGCTTTTATCTTTAAACACTGCAAACAGTCATATTACTCCCCAGCAGCCTTGTATATGGAATAAAACATACTCAGCTGTTTTAGCCTGCTTTCCTATATTCTCAATCATAACTGTTAATCCTGCTCTGCAATGGCATCAGTGGGGATTTCTTAAAACATGTTAAATCAAAACAGTTTACTCTCAGATCAAGATTACATTTTAATTATTTGATGTGCAATAATTACAGGCAGGAGAATTCTAAGAGAGAGGTCCTTTAAAAGAAGTGTGAAATGTACTTTCCATTCAGAAAGTAAAAGCTACACATATAACCAAAAGCAGGTCTATGAGTCCAAAAAATCCCCTGATTATTGCATGAGTAATTCCTGAACAAACAATAAAGTTGCCTGCCTCAAGGAAAAAGCTGGGCTAGTGAATGACATCAACAGGAAATGAGTAACATTATCTCTTCCTATCACTCCACTTGTGCTCTCAGTTCATTGTTTTGACAAGTGCTCTGATCACAAAGGGTCCTAACAGAACCATGCCATCCCTCAGCAAATAGCACACTTCCACGTCTGCATTCAGCCTGTTGGGCTTCAATAGAAAAATAAAGGGAATATGGCCTTTCAAATCCCTAAATCACTTCATTTTCAATGACATAACGAAAAAATACTTAGAATCTGGTAGGAAAAATACAGCAGGAAGTGAAAATCCTAGTTACTGCTGCCCAAAAGCCACTTTTACCTATGCCACTTCTAGGACTCTCCAAAAGCCAAAAAGATTACAGCACGATAGTAAACCATCACATTCTGTGAAAACACAGAAGTCACCATCACAAGCTACAGAAAGGGAAAATTCCAACTGCAGGTTCAGAAAAAAATCTTTAATCAAAGCATTAAAGTACTGGGATAACTCACTCAGCCAGATGATAAAACCTTATAATTGGAGGTTTTCAACACCTGACTGGCAAAGTCCTTGAGCAACACAATCCAAGTGACACTAAGTGGCTCTTTGAGCAGGGGCTGGACTCAGATCTCCAGAGATCCCTCCCAGCCTCTGTGACCTCGTGGTTTCCTTCTCAGGTTGCTGACAGTCACTAGTGCTCCCTGAACCTCATACAGATAGGTTACAATAACTGCACCCAGCTGAGTAAATCTGACCTTTAAGGCAAGGTACAGTATGAAGATAAATGTCCAATTCACAGTGTGCACAGGAGTTTGTGAAACCACATGAAGGCACAGCTAAGTGCCAGCTGAGTCAGAATCTCAGCAGAGCAGCAGCTCACACAGGAAGCAGCACCTCACAGCAGATATGCTGCCCCACGTGCCTGCTTAGCACTAAATACATCAAAGTCTGGTTGGCTGGAACATTTTTGAGGATAGGAAGACATTCTAAAATTACTTCCTTTTCCCCTTGTCCTTCCCTCAGCCCCATTTCCTCACCAGTCCTAGTGCTGAGGTGTCGAAGTGTCCATTATTCTCCAAACATCCACCTGCCTTGTCAGTCAAGCACCCACGCCAGCTTTATTGACTCAGTTAAGTCCTGCTCAAATTAAACTGGTAAAAAACCAAAATAACAAACAGAACACCCAACAAACTTGCCCCCACCACAGTTCTGCCACTGAACTCCATTCCAGGCTTTATTCAGCAACCCTGCAGCCTCAGATGTGACCATCAGGCGCCCTTGCTATGCACAGGAGAAATGCAAGTGGCATTTTCAGGAGTAGCTGAGCCATGTGCACAGTGATGCCACTCAAGTCTTGCAAAAACATTTAAATGTTCAATGTCCAAGTTACACCAAAAAGTCTGCATAAAGCAAGATTAGATGCCAGTAAGAAAATTAACTCCTACTTGCAGAAAAACCAAAAGAAAAGAGGGCATTTTTAATTTTGCACACAATATACTCTAGGAGCAAACAGCAAATCAGAAACCATGCTTGATTCAAGGCAGATAGTTTAATAATTTAGACTATTTAAATTATTCAACACACTAGGACACGAATTCCTGAAGCAAAGTGGGGCTGTGCATGACTCAACCATGTCTTTACATGTATTAGTCAGTCATGCACTTTCCAGACTAGACAAATGTGGAACAGTCAAGGTGCCAGCATGATGAAAAAAATAGCTTTAGTTAAGATTTCTACCCAATTTAAAGCCTCTTGCCAACCCTCCAACCACCACAGACATATGTGAACTCAAATTCTCAAGGAGACTGCACTGAAGGCAAATTATTAGGTGTATTTGTCATTCTAATAAGAACTCTGCTGAAACAAGTTTATTCTTGTTTCACTGCAATAACTGATTCTGAACCTTCAAAAAACTACAGAAATATTATTTAAAATTAAAATCAAAAGGAAAAAACAGTGCAAGCCCACAAACAATGTTTAGGATGCTAAAACATCATATATTAATTATGCTCATAATTAATTCCTTTGTTAACAAATTTCTGTGCATCAATGACATGTATGTATCAAGACCAAGAGATATATGAGCAATAAAAAAACAATGTAGTGCATCTCCCCCACCCATCCACCCTCCTCTGAATCCATTGCCTTTTTATTCATCTACCCACCCATTGGTCTTTGACACAAATATATGCTGAAAACCAAAATATAAGACCCAAAATAATTGTACAGTAAATCACCTGCGGCTCTTTCTGTGTACCTACTACTGCTTTTCCTTTCATCATCTTTATGACTTCTAGAGAATAAACTCTTTTGATATGTGATGTTTTTAAGTATAATGAACATACAGCTCATTTTACAACCACAGAACAAAACTTCAGCTTATAAACCAGTCTGCAGAAAAGCTAAATTAACAATTCTGACCATCCTCAGTAGAGGCAGGCCCCAGCATCACTACCAGAACAACGTGGGGCTTGGACCACCTCCCTTGCTACACATGATTCATTACAAGCTGTATTTTTCCCTTCATAATGCTCAGAATCAGCAGTTACTACACTGGCACCATCAGCCATACATTTTCCATGTGACTGAATCAGTATCTTCTAAACCAGACAAAAGCACAGTGGTATTGAAATTCTACTGCACCAGGACTTTATTAAAAAGTCATAGTGACAAAGTTTTGCTACCTTGATTTTTGCCTTCAACTTTCTAAGATAACAGTTCAAACAGAAAAATAATTATTGTATAAATGTTTACAAAATCTTAGGAAAGTTTTCAATGACTGTTTTAACTAAAACTGGTTATTCCACCTACTCTTCCAGAATGTTCTTCCAAACAGAGTACTCACTAGCTCAACTTCAATCTAAAAAATGTGTTTGAACAAATCTGTTCTCCATTGAGAGAAAAAAAAATACAATAAAAATCAGCTTAAAATAAATTTATTAAACAATACAAAAATAAGCATGCTGGAAATCAAGATACATAAATAACATACAATGCAAATGAAAAATGGAAAACGAGACAGGTAACTTAACAACTGAGCCAAAAGGTACAACACAAATGCTAAAATAAATCTTTAAAAAGCATTTACATTTCTAATGAAATGTTAATGATGCTGACAAAGAAAAACAAACAAACAGCTAAAATGCTTGAATATCAAGAATTGCTATTACTGTAGCACAGGTGAACACTAGAACCGTTGCAGACTTCACACATGGAATGACTGAACCTCAGTGGCCCTGGCCTGTGGCAGGTGACCTTGGCCCCCAGGTGCCCTGCAGCAACAGGAGCCACCTGCACACGTGCCAGCCAGGGCAAGAAACTACAAGTGTGGGCAAGTTACAGAACAGATGGTGCAGAGGAGTCTCCTCCCGACCCTTCCTAGCTAGAAGCTGCCTTCAATTCTGAGGCAGGCTTCAAAAGCATATATTACAGAACTGTAATATATATATATATATATATATTTAAAGATTGTTTAAGCTGTACCCTAAAACTTCTTATTATGCATATTAAAGAACTAGTAGTTTTCTTATTTCTGTATTTCCCATGCAGGACTTGACTCTACCACATGTGGAAAAATTGTCCATCTTCAACCACATCTTTAGAAGTGGCTTCAAACAGTACTAAAAATCAAGGTGAGTAGAATCAGACCAAGCAAATCCTGCATCATGCCTTTTCCATTTTTAATTAAATCAGCAAGTCACCCAGCAACATGTCACCCCTGTAAATACTTTCCATTAGCAGCACAGACACATTATGTTCCCTCTTGCAACTGAGGGTATTTCAGGTAAAGTAGTTCTGCAGGATCTGAATGCTTGTTATGTCTCTGTAGCTACTAGTTTACTGCAAAATCCTCAAACAGGCAAGACATTTTTATAATTGAAGACTTTGCCTTTATTTTGAGGATAAGCACAAACAAACCTAACCTTATCATCAGAGATAAGATTATAAAATAGTTATTATTCAGCAATTCATGACTCACACTTATTACTGACATTTGCACCACAGATTTACCTCTTCCATCCCAGTAGGGCATCAAATTCGCTGAAAATTGATGTTCTGTATTGTTTTGCTTAAATATTTCCATCCTAGGCTTCAAAGACAGGAAGCCCATCCTTTTACAATACTCTGCTAAATGAAGATTATTCAGGGTTTAGTCAGAGCTCTTTCAATTGTTTATGCAAAATTAACAATACCCAAACAGATTAATTAAGACCAGCCTGCTTTCTCAGAGAACATCGGCTCTGTTTTATGCATCTTCCTAAAGTCATGAACATTCCAGATGGGTCAAAAAATGGCAGGAAAAAACTAACTCTGCCATTAGGCAAAACTCACATATCAAGAGTCTGGAGTTTTAGATAAAAAAAAGGGACAAGGACTGGGGAAGGGAGCAGAGAGAAGAGACGAGGGTGTTACAACAGAATTGTCTGTCACTGTCTCTTAAAATCCTCTACCAGCTAATACCATTTATCATTGCTTGGACAAGTTTCTCCAGTTTGATAAACCAGGACTGTGTGATGTGTAACAGGGATGGGACACATTAGATTATTTGCAAATTTAGAGAGGAGAAAATTTTATAGAGAAGGCTTTTCTAAGATTTTCAGCATTATTAAGAATCTAATTCCTGAAAGTGTTAAGAATTTAGCAAGTTGTTGACCTCTGTTGAGAACTGCCCATTGAGCCTATCTGAAGCTTAAATATATCATTTGGAGCTACACCCTACTCAAGATACTCAAATTATCAAATTATGCAGCTTAAGAGATGCAGCTGCCTGTGGAAAAATGCAAGCCCTCTTTCTCAGTAAGCTGACAGAGCTGCAAACCCAAAATCATTTCCAAAAAATAGCAACTAATTATAACTTAAGAATTTGCTCCTGTGTAAATGAAACCTCATATATGAACATATGCACACATTAATCGTTGAAAAACAGCTCTAAACAGTCCTAATAAGATCTACCTATCTGCTTCCCTGTGAGCATATTTCCTGCTCACTGCTCAGTTGGTTACCAGTCTAAACCCCAGATTGCTTACATTCCTTTCCAGGGTGGAGCACAGCACTGTTAGCAAGGCAGATTTCTGAGTCATAACTACCAGCTGGCAGCACAGGCAGCAAGAGAGACACTCCAAATAGCTGGGGCAGAAATCTCTCTGCTGTATTAGTTAACCTGCAAACAAGACAGGTTTTTTCCCTCCTCCTCCTCCCCACTTCTCCCACTCCTGCCCAGGCATTTTTGCTCTCTTTATTTTCTTCTTTTAATCAAACCATTAATAATTATTAATACTAATGTTGTAATAATCTTCACTAGCATGGCATATGCAAAAGGTCCATTTCTCTTCATATTTGAAAGCTCATATTAAATAAACCCTGATATGGTAATAATATGACTCAGAACCTATCTCCACTTAATATACAATTACTTAGAAATTCAGGAATTTGCTGTATTTTGCCAAATACTATTTTATATTTCAATTAATATTCTATCTTTACATGCTGACCCTGCTCAGTGGACACAAGCTCTTGCTCAGCCTCAAAGTTCATATACTTAAATTTCTCAGATATAAACAAAAATAAACAGATACATACCACTTTTGTGGTGTATCTTTGAAAACACGAAGATTTACCTGTACTTTTTTTCTTTAACTAAATGTGTTCTAAGTAACTACAAAAGTCAGTTTACAGCTTTGGGTTTGTCTGCACATACTTTTTCCCCACACACCCTTGAACTTTGACAATCTTTTTGGTATAGCATACAAAATTTACACAAAAATGTATATATAAATGAAACACCAGGTAAACAATATTCAAATCAAAATTAAATCTAGAGATGCTTGAGGGTTTTTAAAATGAAGAATTTAATGGAACTAGAACCCATTTGTTTAGTTCTGCTCTCCCCGACCTTCCATTCTATACACTACGGTTCTGGAGATGTCCTCGTTTGATTCAGGTGACACTTTTTTCCATACTGTTTCTTTTAAAGCAAGTTCTTGCTGGAGATTCTCATAGTCCATTGGTCCAAAGGAATGCTAGTTGTTCAAGCAACATACATTATTTATTAGTGTATTTGAAGGAAAAAAAAAATCCATACTTGCAGTCATTGCTAACAGACTCAAGTTTTTCAGCTCTTCACATAAACTGTTTCTTTTCCACTTATAAAAAAATTAAATTCAAACCTGGGTAATTTTTAGATGCATACATGCAAATAGAAGCACTTTAATAATGATTCTACTGTATTGAAATTTTCATGCCTTAGTCAAAACATTAATGGTATTAAAAACAAAGAGGTTTTCCTTATCTCGATCCCCTCACGCTTGTATCATTTGGAAATGTAGCTGGAGTGGATTCAGTTCATTCCCAGACACTGCTCATGCTGCTCCCTAAGTAGGAGACTCTTGTCTGCAGCACTATTCATGCCTGAATTCACTGCCTGTGCAACTCTCAGCAGGTCATGTGGTGTCAGAGATAACCTTGTGAAAATACAGCTAAACACAGATCTCATGCGTTGCAGCACACACCAGAAAGGCTAAGCCCAGCAGCTGGTCACATCTCTATTAAAGGCAACCAGGACAGTAAAACTCTTGGCAACTTCCATCAGATACCATCTACCTAATCTAGCAAGGGGGATTAACTGCATGAAATGGAGTTACAAATTTAGTCATGAACTCTCCTTACACAAAACCCTGTGACAGTGTGGTCCACCCAGGTGAGCATCCACTAATAATGTACACTAACTAGATGATGTGAAAGCTTTGATGCAATACATGTCATTGAGCAGTTTGGCATTTAGAGAAGAATTTGCCATATTTCCTCTGAAGTCTATGAGCAATACTCACTGCACACAGACAGTAACTTACCCGCTGATCACCTCCTTCTCTGCGAGGATCAAGCTTTTTTGCAAAGTGTCTCAAATTATCGTAGTTATGGAAATTGCACAAAGAAACCAGATCCTGCAAGCATGTAGAGAACATGCATTATTATCTGCATAGGATAGCCAAATGCATCTCAGTTAATAATAATAATACCACCACTTAGATTTTGCATCATATCCTAGTAATTAAACCAGTAAGAAGGGAAGTTTATTTAATAAATGAATATCCACGTCCACAAGGCACTTTGAACATAATAGACTGACAGGATAAAATTCTAATAATACCTTTAAATAATACCTTTATAATATCTTTACTTCCTTCTTACAACAAGGACCAAATTTGCAAAATATCTATTTTAATAAACTCCTACTCGAAGACAATACTCTGCTAAATGAAGATTATTCAGGGTTTAGTCAGAGCTCTTTCAAATGTTTATGCAAAATTAACAATACCTAAACAGATTAATTAAGAGCAGCTTGCTTTCTCAGACAACATCAGCTCTGTTTTATGCATCTTCCTAAACTCATGAACATCCAGATGGGTCAAGAAAGGGGCAGGAAAAACCTAACTCTGCCATTAGATAAAACTCATGTATCAATAGTTTGGAGTTTTAGATAAAAAAAGGGAGGGATTTAAAGCATAAATAAGCTGTATGTAACCCTTCAGGAAGGGAAAAACTTCAATCAAAAGGATGAAACAAGGCAATGAGTGACAATAAGGGATTCTCAATCAGTTTAAATTACAACATGAACACTATAATTACAAAACTTGGCAATGCTGTTCTATTTTTAAAAGTGACTGCTACATTCATGTTACTTGTATGCCACAATCATAAATCCATCACCTACTCCTCTATTCTAGGATTTAGAGATAAGTTACCAGACTATTTAATATGAAGCTTTAAAACACTTTAACTAGAATTAGTAACTTCTTAATTTGAAACTATGTGAATGTTAGATAAATAGAAGCATGAAAAATTTTAACTGCTGCTCAACCTCCTATTTATAATCAAGCAATCATCATTACAAGGTAGTTTTAGGGAGAAAAAAGGAAGAAATTTTTTACATTCTCCTCTCCCACAAAACACCTTAATTAATCATTACAAAGTCCTCCCCAAAATCTCTCCTGCTTCTAATGCTCCTATCAGCAGACTATCCACAGCCCTTTCACTGGCTCAACATGAAGCCAGGAAGAGTTTGCCCAACATCTGGGTATAATCTATGAAGACATCTTTTATGTCAGATGGTTTACAAAAATTAGTTTAAAAATACATCAGAATGGAAGTATTTCATTACAGTCTTTTTCTTTTATTGCAATGAAATAAGAGTTGCATTGCCAGTGTTTTGAAAACGGTACTTTGTGACAAGAGAGGGAAAAAAGTCTATAAATAGAGCTCTACTGTTTTTAATGCAATATACTGGAGTCCAGCACTTCCATTTCCCCATGAAGTGTTCCTTCTCAAAGCTTTTCCACAACAATTTCTCCAGTGTTTCTGGCATCATACTTCAGTGCTCACTGAAATCAAGTGCTATTTACTACTAAAAAGCAAACATCTATTCTTAGACTTTCACCCTTGGATCAGATGAAACTTGCTATATAGGGAACAATCAGAAATCACTGTTTAATTCACTTAGATCTCAGCCATGCCAACTGAAGCTCAGTAAACATCAGCTGCAAAAGCAAAAAAAACCCCAGAAAACAAACCCAAAACCCAAGGGCAACGGTGCTTACATGACAAAAGTGAATTCCTTTAACACTGTTGCCCATCTTGTCCAAAGGAGGTGACCAGCACATCAAGCCCATGACATTAGGAACAACCAGAAGAATCCCACCAGCAACTCCAGACTTTGCAGGAAGACCAACCTACAGAATAATCAGAGAATTACTGGCCTCTGCAATTGCTCCTCACTATTTTAACAGAATGCATCAGCATTTTCCTGAAAACTATTGTGTAGCATTAACAAAACATGTATCTGGAAGGCACTTGAAGCTGGGAAAGCATTACTACTTATCTCTTTTAAGATAAATAATAACCTGATGCAGTTTGTGACAATCCAAGGTTCACAATCATAAAACTATTTGCTCACAGGAATACAGTGAGTCAATAATACTGTGGAAGAAGATAATTTAAATCTATTTTTAAAAAGAAAGTAATTATGACTAAGCACTAGTACACAAGTGTATGTCTCACAAACAGCTTGAAACAAGGCAGTAGAATGAAGCTGTAAAAGTCTTGATTGGAAAAGGTAAAAAACAAAAAAACACAAGAAAATTGGAAAGTATCTATGAAATCATACAATAACCTACTTGGTTATAATCTGAACAAAGGCATTACTTTTTTCAGTAGGAACTAACATGTCACATATCCTCATGGCTCTCCAAGAAGCAACTTTTATGTCACACAATGCACCATAATCAATTTTACATATATGCAGTAAGGAAAAACTAAAAATGCTGCAAAAAATACAGAAAGCATAAGATACATTCCATCTTGAATTATAAACATGTAAGGAACACACTGCTAGAAAACAGGGACACATTACATGTGCTGTGTGTGACAGCCATTTTCACACATAAAAGGACAGTTTCTGAGCCTGAGTTACTGAAGAAAAAACAACTGTCTGCAAAGGCTTTCTGCTATCCTTGACTCCCATATAGTAGGATTTCTTCAGCCATGAAGAAATGCTGCATCTGTTGCTCTCCTGAACAGCCTTCCTAAGGAACAGTATTTATCTTTTGATATGAAAAGGATTCCCAGAAGTGAAGGCAGAGTGCTCTAAGGTATGTGACACTAGTAGTGCCATGAACCCCAGGTGAGATTTTCCCTTACAGTGTGCTCAATTTCTAAACAATTCACGTAACACCCTCTCTTCTGCCTCAAAAGCAAGGAAGAAACCCCTAAAACATAGAAAACAATAAGCAGAAATTAACCTTCCTGGTCAGCTGTAATTAAAACCTGTCAAGTACTTACATGGAAGGCAAACTGCCCTGAAAAGTCATACATGCCACAGGAATGCATCAAACTCAAGGTATTCCGGACTGCCTCGGGGCTCAGGACTCTCTCACCAGTGATTGGGCAAAAGCCACCATTAGCCAGAGTTGCTGCCATCACACTTGCTGACTCACATGTTACTTCTATTGAGCAAAGCTTATGGAAAAGAAATAGAGATTATAAGCACTGGTACTTCTAGCAGAGTAAGGCCAACTACAGCAGGATCAACAAAATACTGAAATCTTAAAATAACATCTCAGAACCACCTGTAGCATAACATTTCTTACAGATTACACTAGTAGCATCAATTACTACAGTCTGAATCTTTCTACTATAAAGATCCCAGTGACAGTGTTTGTAAGCCCTCTTAAAAGCTGGGGACAGTATTTTTATGGGTTAGTGTCTCTGCTCGATTCCTCCCCCCACCCCCCTTATGTTCCTTGGAGAGGAAGAGGTCTGTAAAACAATCTCTAAAAAAGTATTTTGCATCTGCTTAAACAGCAAAGCCACAGAATGACTGGGGTTTTTTTTCAATTTCAGCTTGTTTCGTGTGGTGGGTTCTTTTTATTTTAAAGCCTTAGAAGATCCCACACGTTATTAGAAGTACAATTTAAAGCTGCAGATTCTAGCACATGCAAGTGTTAATGCCAGCACTTCCTGCTGATGCAGCCTTATTTCACCTTTCTCATATTTAATTTCTTATATAGTAATGATACAACCACACCATAGTTTTTCCCAGGATCCCTGCTTCAGTACAGACTATACATACTTTGGTGACACATCAGGAAATGTGATAAGATGCCATCACCTGATGCTGCCTCATTTCTGCAGAAACCAAAAGATAAGTTGGTTTCAACCTGAAGCTGAAATGCTGCTCTAAAAAGTAAACAAACTAGTGCTCCTATTCTTGTTTCTGCCAAACAGTCATTACATGATACTTCATGAAGTTACCTAAGCCACGTTTGCATGAGTAGTTACTACCTGGAATTCTTATTTTCCGGGTGCCAAACTCAATACATCCTAGTCCAATCAACTGGAGTTGCAAATCAAGAGATTGTCAGAGACGCATCTAAAATGGCAACTGTGTTTTAAACATATGAAGTATTACATAATATCACCTACTTTCAAAAAAAAATTGTTTCTAGGTTCTCAGTTTAAGCACCTGCATTCTGTACCTCGTTTGTCTAAACTGAGAATAATCCATCCTCACTTCACAGAGATAATAGGTAAATACGTTTATTCCTGCTCAGAAAGTTCCCAGTCACAAAAGGGAGGAAGGAGCATTACAGAAAACCCAAAGAAAAGAAATAACTACACTTTTAAGTAGAATCTGAGTGTTGGAAAGGTAAGCATTGTACCCTAACAGGAAAAGAGAAATGCTGCTCATGTATGAGCTATCCTTTTCCTGAGCATGGAGTGAAAAGGGGATTTTTCAAGGGAAAAAAGAAAGAATGACACATGGTCGTTAAATCAGAGATCAGAATGCACAAAAATGAGGCCAAATTGAAATACATCAGAAAAGTAAGCTTTAGCATTTCTTAACTTATGAATAGCTTAGAAAACACATCAGGGAGTGGGATACAAGGCATTTAAAAAGCATTTTAACATGGTAAATTCACATAAATTAGACATTCTCTTCTGTCACAAGTTCAGCTTAGACTATTAGCTTGTACCTAGTTTCTAACTCATCAGGAGGTCAACTACAGCTAATCACACATACCTTACTTCATCAACACTCATCCAATCTAAATATAAGAGAGCAGGTGCATCCCCACACAAAAAACTCAAATAAAATTCGCATTTTGAAAATAATGCCTTATAATTTGCATAAGTAACAGCACTCTGTATTTCTTTTTTTAAACTCTCCCAGATGAAGTGAATCAGTAACACAACTTGAACTGCCTCTTGAGAACTCTACACAGCAGGGCTGAGTTGTGAGTGTTTAAACATTAGGAAACCCTTACTGAGGAAATACCTCACACTTGCAAGTTCTCATTTTGTGACAGCTGTAAATAACTTGCTGAAAGGGAAAAAGAAAAAAAAGGGAGGGAGGGAAAAAAATGTTCTTACTCAAAAGCATTGAATGAAACCAAAAGGAGGTGATATTCCCATTTCTTCCCTGGTAGCACTCCCTCAAGCCTACAGCTCAGCATGCACGCTCCAGTTACAAAGGTTAAACTACTCCACAGCACCATAAGAAGCAGCAACCCAAAGAGGAAATGTTTTGTCAAACTCACTGAAGTAATACAAGACATTTCAAGCTTCTAACTTCAAGTGGTTTAAAGACTTTTGCAAGTTTGTATTAGCAACAAAGACACCTGAGTAGATCACCTAAACAAAAGCAAATCTGGATACATCAAACATACATCTGTCATTTCCAGAGTTAAACAGAAGCTGACATTTAACTGCATGTCATTAAAGCCTCCATGTCTAGGCACAAATCAGCTTCTACTGCTTATAATAGCAATTCTAAGCCTACAGTGAGTCTCAGTTTTAAAGTCACTTACCTGAAAATAGAAGTCTAGTATAGCAACCATATCCGTGCCTTCAGGAAAGCACTGAGAAAGAAAAATAAAGAGCCTTTAGATTAATTTTTTTTTTTAAGTATCACTTTCAGATAGACATAACTTTAGTTATACTATTATCAGCTTGCTAAGCATTAGCTGTATTTTAATATAAACACTTAAATGTAGTAAGTAGAAATACTTAATGACATCAGATTTAAAAATAACACAGTGCAGTAATATCAATGAACTCGGTACTAAAAGATTTTTTAGTATAGTTTTCAACATCTTTAAATAAGCAAATGGAAAAATGCCTCCAGCAGTTTTATAAAGTCACCTCTACAGCACAGATTTCATTTTTTACAACAAATAAATTACCATGGCTATGTTACAGAAAAATTTTTAGAGGCATTTTATTAGAATAGCATAAATATCACACTTTTTAAATGACAGCATTTAAATAACACTGACAAGACATATCCAGTATGAATTTGTGCCATACTGTACATAAATTAAAAGGCTTCACAGATTACAAATAAAACCCAGCAAGTAATCTTAAAAATACACTTAAGAAAAAAACATTAACCTTTTTTTCTTTCAAGTAATAGCCAATTGCAAAGTTTCTATCTCCACTCTCTCTTTCAGACTGGAACCTAAAAGAGAAAAAAAGAAAAAAAAAAGACATGGCAACATGTCAGACTTTCCAAAAAACCCCCAAAATCACTGAACTCAAGATGTATACAGTAATTCAGTAAAATTCCATGTAAAGGATCCATCACTTCTGAACACAACTATTCTACTAATGGGACAGAAGTGGCCACAGCAGCTCATCCCAGTTCACTGAGCAGGAGTGAATCAGGACTGACATCCAAATACACACAGTAATGGTTACCTACACAACACAAGCTGACTTGGAGAGAGGCAAAGCAGGGTAAAATCCTCATCCTGGAAGCATTTCCAAATAGGCCGGAGCGGGATGGACCATCCCACACTGGGACAGTGGAAGGGTCATTATTCCCTGCCCCAAGCACAGGAACGTGAGGATCACACAGCAGGTCAGACAAATGGCTGCACTCCTCACGGGGATGACTGAGGAAAGGATGAAACCTACAGGAGGAACACCTGCCTGGTTCCTTCTGCAGTGCACACCTTTTACTGAAACAAAGCTCAGGAAAACACCTCTGCACATGCACTGGAAGCAACTGTGCTAAAGGGAATCTTCATGATTTACCCTGTGCTGCCTGAAAAAGCTCTCAAGAGTTTTGGAATGCTATACACTGAGTTTATGAGGGGAACTGTTTGTTTGAGAAAAGAAATTAAATATGCAAAATAAAAAAGCAGAAGGAGTCCCAGCTGTATCAACTATGCTTCCTAAACATTTGCTATGCAGCCACCAACATGCAGAGTTTAATTTTTAATATGAATGCCAGGAGGAGAAGAGTTGCACTTACAGCTCTCATTGCCATAGCACCAACAGAGCACTAAGACAGAATAATGACATTTTCAAAGAGGTAACCAACACTTTTAGGTGAAATTTTGCCCCACCAGTGTCAGAGACATGCACAACTTTGGTTGTAAATTGTTAAGTGAAAAACACCCTCCAATAAAAGGGATGAAATGCTGGTTGAAATGTAAACAACTGAACTTCGTCATAGGCTCAAAATATCAGTTATCAGCTGAACCACTTTCCACCTAACCTTAGTAAGTGAATAAAAAATACTTACGTAGCATTACTGAAGCCAACATACTCATTACCAGCCATTTTATTCATGAACTGCATCACCTGGCAGAGAAAGACAAGGAAAAGCAATATTTTTACACGTAAAAAAGTTATGAACTTTCAACCCAGCCTTACCCTAAATCCTGCAACACCATTTTATAAATGCAATACAAAGAACTAAATGCTTTAACAACCAAGCACATCTACAAAGACAAAGTCCAGGTTATGACTAAAATTTCACTTTCAATTCCTTTGCCATCTTGAAACTTTTACCACTAAAGTTAGTTAGTTAAAAAGGAGAAGTTATAATGTTAACTTACGTAGTCAAATTTTTCTGCGTTATTTGCTCCTTGCTGCAAGAAAAGAAAAAATAATTTACAAAAATTGTTAACAAAGGAAATAAGTTAGTTCACTTAACAGTATTAGGATTTTAATGCACATAACTAAGGTACGAGTCTAATTAACAATAAGGTACTACAATCACTTCATATATTAATGAAAAAATTTAAATGTTAGATAAGTAAATCTTTAATTATCATTTAAATAATCTTATGCATCCTAAACACCTGTATGCTGGAGATTAATTTAAATTGAAAAAGTATGCTTTACTTTAAGTGCTCTCTATTCAACTTTACATGCTTAGCATAAGTAAATGCAGTAGCTAAAGCAAAAAAAAGGAAAGTAACTACAAACAGGATAATTATAGTAAAAACACTAACTTCTTATTGATTAGTAAGGCAAAGGTATTCTCATATTACCAACAGAGCTGAGCATAGGGAGGTTCAGGCTACTTAAATTAAAAGATTTCCACAGCCAGTGCCCATACTAAGAATTTAGACTGAAGACTTCAAATGAAGTGTTACTCCTAACTATGAAAATAACTGCAATTAATTTTAAAATATCTGATTCATGTCCTACCTATTAATAATTGTTAAATAGCTAGAAAAATAGAATTCCACATCATAGGGCACATCATTGTGCTAACAATGTACAGAAAAACCTAAATCCAACCTAATAAGGATGATAGTGGAACTTAATTCTTAGGGTGGGCTTGGTTTGGGTTTTTCAGGGAGGATGGGGGCTGTTATTTTGAGGATTTTTTTTCCTCCCTCATTCAAGAACATTCTCAAATTCAGTAGCTGCCAGTTAACGACATTAATTTTTTAGAGGTCACTGATAGGTGACCTTTCACAAATTCCTACAGAAAGAGATTCAAAGAGGAGTGGGAGGTAAAAAATAGCACATGGTCCACTGGGAGGAGTTATAAATTTTTTTTAAGTAGCCAAGTAGAATTTTTGGAGGAAGTTTAAAAACCAATGGCATCACATACACAAGTGGAAACAATGTATCTGGAGAAGATGTTTTAATACAGAATTTTAATATTTAAGACATTCTATTTAGAATAACAAGACTAACAAATCTCAAACAATTCAAGACACTACTTGCACTGTGTTTAGTGTGGGGATGGGGAAGAAAAGGGAAAAAACGGAAGCTTTCTATAAACCAGTATTTTACTTAATGAAATGCATAAAGCCAGTCTCATTTCCCACTCTGTATGTGGATTAGGGTGTGCAGATAATCTTGGAAGCCCATGCTTCAGCTCATCTACAGGAGGATGTGCAGACACACACGTACAATCACTGGTGAAAGGAGCACCACACTGTTCTCTCAAAATTATGTGCCAGTGGTTACCTTATGTTTAAAGGCTAATAACCTCACTCCTAAAGGCAATAAACTCTAGCTAATTTGCAATTAGATTAAAAAATGCATGATACATTTCATCAAAATGTTCCTGTATAATATACCAGAACACAAATCTTAAAAATTTTACTCCAAATCTGTTCAATGAAAAATAATTAAAAGAAGAAATTACCAACTTCATTGAACTGTTGCAGTTGTCAAAATATTCCATAGATCCTAATGCTGTAAAATATGTAACAACATTTAAACCACAAAAACCTTTTTAACCTTTCAAATGCACAATGAACATCTTTTTCTGGGAAAGTGGGTCAGCATTAGTCATGGGATGCTGCATTGATAATTGTATGGTTAGACATGTATAATAAATTGAAACAGGTTCTTTTTGTTAAAAAAAAAAAGAAAAGAGGGAGAAAGGGATCATGCTTTCTGCAAAAATATAAATACATAATACTTCACTTCTTTGTTCTGCCCAGTGGAAAAAAATATTCCTTTAACAAAAACATGGCTTTACCAGCAGCACATAAAATTGGTGGGCAAAAGACTCAATGCAAACTTTTTCCTCATCGACTTCTTATAAAAAAAGGTTCCTTTTAAAGTTCCCAACTAAACTTGTATTTTGGGAAGAAAATCTTCTGCACACTAGGCCAGATGATGGTTTTTAGTCCTTGATGTTCCACGCACTTGTAGAGGTATTTCATATCACACACAAAGGCATTGTCACTGAAACCAGACTGCTCATACACCTGAACTATTTGCTGAAGCAATCCCATGATCAAAACCTCAGCAGGGATTTACTACAACATGTTACTGAAGTAAGAAACTCTGCTTCCATACGCATGATGACTAAAAACCCCAACAGATTATTTCCCCTCTTCCAGCAGCTGACAGAGGTGTCCTGCTCCTCCTAAAAAACTGGAGAGACACAGTGGCAACACACATTCTATGATTAAAATTCAATTGCAAATATAAAATCCTAACATTCAGAGTACTGAGCAGCTTTTCCATAATAATTTAAACAAATATAAAGGGACAAGAGAACTTCTGTTTTTCCACAAGTGCTTCTTATTTTAAGCTTGACTGTAAAAACCTATGAGTTTGGGGGCACAACATTTCTTAAATAGCATTTTTAAAGTTCAGATGCAATTCAACCTGTCTAGAACATCAAAGAAAGCATTCCATGCACTAAACTCCACAAACACTTTGTACATTTACTGGAACATGTTCATATACACACTTATACATGCTTGTGTGTATATGCATATGAAAAAACACTTCTAAATGAATACAAAATTAAATTTACAATGCTACGACTGAAGCAATTTGATAGGCAGAAAATTCAAACTTTAAGAAGACAGCTCAACACAATTTTTTTAAACACTTAAAACCCCAATGGCCACTATGGCTGTCAATCATAAATTTGAATTTTTTGACGGTGTCAGGTTTTAGTGATCTTCCCTTTTTTTTTTTTTTTAAAGGTACTTGTACTGTATTACGTGTATTTCTACTAAAACATACAAACAGTTGCAAAGGCTACATGTCTACACAGGAAAGAGAGACCCATGGATACTTACCAGAGCTTGCAACAACAAAATTAGGCAAAGTTTATTAGAAAAGTAGTTAATATTAGCCACTTTTCATTGATCAACACTGTTTCTATTATTAGACCATATAAGCTCTTACCACGTGTCTCTCATTAAAGCAATTTCTCAATTTTGAACCTAAGGAAATCTAATAAAAAACATCTGCATCATGAGAAGTTTATAATCTTCTAATAATAGAAGATTATTTATAAATTGATTTCTGGAATGTTTAAAGCCAAATTTATAATCTAACACTATACTGTAATGAAAATATCCAGAAACAAAAAATCATAATTCTACGTCAGAGTGCAATAAAACTTTTTGTAAAACACATCTGCATTTTTCATGAAGTTAACTACTAATGTCTTTATTTTAGCTTTCTCTACTTCCACACTTTTTATATTTTATTTAAGATGGTCTGTTTTGTGAGAACTGGTGTCCTCACAGTTTAGTGTACCATTTTCAGCTCTGAAATACTTGAGAGTACACTGTGACAGACAGTATTTGACCTAAGACCAACACTATCAAAATTTCAAACACCTGTAAGATGTTTTTTGTATCCTTCACTTCCGTGCACGTGTGACCACTTAACACATGTTATTTCACAGAACCTACTATATATTCCATGTCAGATAACATCCAATATACTTGAGTTTTTATTAAAAGTGGAGAAGAACATGGATGTAAGTTCTATCCCAAATAAGTTACCTAGGAAGAGAGGCAATGTCACCCAAGTGAAGACAAGTGTCTGGCAGAGAAGATCACAACACCAACACATTGTGAAGTGGTTTGTGTGCACACTCACACATCAGTCTCTCAGGAAGGATAACTCCAGTGACAGCACAGAGCAATTAAGCTAAATCAGTACTATTCATTGTAATTGTATTGTCAAATAAACCATGCATTTTCCCACCTCTCAAGTACTGAACTGTAACTGCATAAGTTTCCTAATAACTGAATCCTGACTGCAAACAGACCCTTGGCACAGCTAGACAGGATTTTTCCACCACTCTTCGCCTCATTTATTTTGTGATTTATCAGCATATTTAGAAGGTTCTTAAATATATCTCAACTCTCTCCATGTCTGATATTAAAAAAATAAGCTTCCGTTGAACTAAGTTTTTTTTAGGGTGAGAAAGATCAGCATTTTCATTTTTTTGCACACCCAATTTTTTGCAACAACTATGAATTTTGCTATTGTCAACATGTCTAAATGCTTCCCACATAATTTAAGACCACAGCACACCTCCCTTCAATGAGCATTGCACTCCACACTGTCTAAGGTCCTGCATGTGGCTGCCAGCACTTACAAGATCTAAAGATGCTGTATTTGCCTGAACCTTTGCTGTTAGGTTAGGAAAACTTATTTACAGATGGAATGTTAAAGCATACAATAAAAATTATTTAAGATTAATCCATTGTCCTCTGGTGATTCCACCCACAGGCATCTGCCTTCTTCCACATATTTCTATCTGAACCCTTCCTCTTCCTCTCACCTGCACTTCTAATGTGACAGTCAGTAAAGGTAATGTGGAAGTGGGAAGTTCCTGGCAAAACCACTGATATTCCTGGAATTGAGTAGCTTTGAGAATTGAGTTTAAGGTTTAAAAAACTTAAGAAATCAAAGCAGTAAAATACAGGCAATAGAGACTTTTCCCAGCCAATGTGATGTACAGAAAGCTGCACTGGATCTGTACTAAATCCATACAGGAGTTGAATCACCTTCTTTCAAGCACCTATTTTTCCTTGGAGACATGATAAAAATTACTGTTTTATCTCATACCACTTCTCCATAAACTCCTGTAATTGCCACTACAATTCTCTTTTGATAAAAAATTATTTGAAAATGATTATAACTATGCCATTTGTATAACTAGTAATACAGGCAAATGGCTGTACAATTATCAACAAGGGAAAAGGTCCTCAGCGGGTTTTTTTAAAACTTTATTTCATTAAAAGTGACCTGCAGGATGTCCTTTTGCTAAAACATTTTTATTGTAGACACATGCTTTAAACTGCTGGAACAGTCTGTGGAGTGTAATGCATGTACAATTAGAACAGGGGCAGGGGTTAAGGCACCAAAATGTAAATACAGCATAGTCCCAGACACAGGGCAGTTGGAAAATCACTTAAGATGGCAGGAGTAGGATACAGCCATGCCTAAGTAACTCAAACAAACCTGTCCCTTAACATGCACATACCCCTAATTATTTATTATTATGGATTGCAAAGACAATGTAACACTATAGTTTAGCTCCCTGATCTGTTCCAAGGCAGGAACACCAAATTCTGACAGCACTCAGAACTGGGTATATGATGGTAAGAGCCTTTTTTACCCCTAAAATGTTAATATATTACATCTTAATATATTCTGATAGAGATTACTCCAAGCATCATCCCTCATCCACAGTCACAATCTGTGCCAGGCTCCAAGGACAGCTGGATGCAAGATCACATCTACTAACAGCTGCTCAACTCAGGACAACGTGTGAGAACATTGAAAGAGTATTAGATCCATTTCTCAGAGAGAGATAATGAATCTCAAAGGAGGTAAAAGCATTCCTCACCATAAAATACAGCAACAATCTCTCTGTAGTTATTAACATGCTATAGGTTAGATAAATCTGCAATACACGGTGAATTTAAATTTTCTTGTACTTTAAGAGCCATACACCGTTTTCAAGACATGTGAGTAACACCTTAAATGAAATGAATAAATGCAGAGGAATTGAGGGCAAAACATGAGTTAATGAAGCCACCTTTCTCAGAAAAAAGGTAAGTTTGATATTAGATCAAATACAAAGGTGAATTATGTAATTCACTGGTTAGTAGCATTAATGTTAAGTTGCAGACTGTAAAGAAGTTACTTCACAAAAATTACAACTACTAAGTAGTTTTGTACCGGTGACCCTCTACGTAATTGTCTTCAGAATATATTTAGCTTGGTTAGTTATTCAAATGACAAATGATATCTTAGTGAAAGCAGTACAGAAAATCTACATTTTAATCACACTGAGAACAAATAATGGTGTGATAAGTAAGATACGAGTCCACCAGACGTGCAATTACCACATGCAGAAATGTTAGTGCAATGCAATACTCTTTATATGAACATTACAGAGAAAACTCAAATAAAAGTTAAAAAAAAGCCACCCAGCAAAATCCTTCTAACAAATACCACAGCTGCATGCATTAAACAAATACATGTTATCTTTTCAGAAGTACACCATTTATCAAGAACTACGTGCCTTACACAAGAGGCACGTGCTTTTGTTTTGCCTTATGATCAGTAGGGCATGTTGGAGTTGGACTAACATTTTAACATTTCAGACAAATGTGTTAAGTCAGATTTTAAAATTCACTGTTATCCAAGTGAATTTCAATGCTCAGTCAAACTTTAAAAATATTAAATGTGAATAAATTTACCTGTCATACTTAAGGCCATTTTCTTTCACCTACAGCTATCAAAGATAAATGTCTTTAAGCAGGAGTTCTTACACCTTCTTTAAATATAAAATAACAGAAAATCATGATCTAAGTAATTTTATAATCAACGTTTTGGAAATATGGGGTAGGAAACACACTCTAGCTAATGGACTTGGAAATGCAACCAAGAAACAGGTTGTAAACACAACTTTTAGACCTCAGAAGTAACAGTATCAAGTTTGGTAATGAAAAATCCCAGGGGACTGACATATTCCCCAGAACTCTATTTTACCCTTAGGAAAAAAATTAATTTTTTGTACCTATGACTACTAAAAAAATCAGAAAATACAAGTCAAGTATCAGGCGAGCTTTCACATTACATGGAGTTTATACCATTAACAACTTCAAGACATTTATACAGCTGTTCTAGGAAAAACATAAAATAGAGCTTTCCAAAAGTATCAAGATTATGGACTGAAGATGTAAAGCCATTCAGACCTGGTGTGCTTGGCAAAATAAGTACCTGTTTTCAAACACTCTTGTTTATGAAAGCACATTTACATCCCAAAAGCAACTATGTACCACAGAAGCTCAACATAATTTAGTGGTGCAGGATGTTAATAACACACAAATTCAACATAAGACTGACATTCAGATATAGCAGCATTGCTCCTGTACAATTTACAGCATCTCCCATTTCTTCTGCACTGCAATAAATACTCCTGTAACTTTATGCTCTTTAAGAGCACTTAGACACTCAGAAATGTACTTCTGAGTTCTATAAAGTATATTCCTGAGAAATATACTTCCTCAGCAATTAACAAGTAGAAGGCAACACTCTCAAGAGAATATCAAGCGTTGTGCAAATAAAGAAGGAAACAAATCTAACACCATCAAGGAAAAAGAGTTTTTCAGATGCACTGATACTTATTAGAAACAGCTATTCTAATACTGCATTCGTTTGGAAGGGTTACAATTCCCAAAATACCAGTTTGTCCACCTGCCAATGAGTAAAGTGCCATCAGATATTGCAGACAAAAATCAAATACAGTTTATAATCTGCACAAGACATTTTTTCTACATTCTACTAAAATACTCAGAGAGAAACTAAAAATTAACTTTTTACCTTGATTAAAGATGTGATCACAATTGCTCCAGCATTCACCATAGGGTTATGAGGCCTGTCTGTGAAATAAAGTTTTCAATTACAAATATATTCCAAGACATGTTTGTCAAACAAAACCAGTCAAGTGCCTAAGTGAAAAATTATTCTAGATTTAAGTATGACTGAAAAGCTACAATTACAGAATAGCAATTATATAATATTAAACCTTTAAAAAATACTGTAATCCAACACTATACACAATATTTTACCATTCTGAGCACAGTATTTTACAGCTTAGAACACACTCAGCCTTATGCTACTTAACAATCCAGTAATTTTTTTTTTTGTTGTTTGTTTGGTATCATTTCTTTTCTTGAAAATTACAAATCCTCTTCATTTAAGAATTCAGCTTACTTCATAGCTGACTTGCACATACCTGCTACACTTCCATTTTCCTTCTTCCCCATAGATCTCCATATTAACAATATCTTTGCATTCCCAAGTCGTTCTTGGCTGCTGAATAAATCACCTTCTTTTGTATCTCCTTTTTCTCAAAAACTTCTCATCAGCCATCTTACTTTTCCCATGTAATCTACCTTCCACAAATTACCCTCTTCTTTTCTAACTAACATTTTTGCTGCGCCTTTTAACTAGGATGCTGACTTCTGAGCATTGCGGTATTTGAAAACTTCAAACAATTCTCAATAGATTAATACCATGACAGGTTTGAATTCTTTATTTGCTGCTCTTTTACCTCCAAATCTGAAAAAATACTGATTCAAAAACTGCACAATGGTCAATGGCACTTAGCTATCTATGACTATCAGTCAATCTTCAAAAACAAGTTTTAAAACAAGTCAATATTCATAAGCCTGCAGAACTTTCCAAATTTCCATCACACAGCACAGATCATACTCAAAACACAGTGACAGCTTTTTGTTGTAAGTTGGCATTTTTAGCTATAATTTAAAACTCTCTTAAAAGTAGTCTTCATTCTTTTCAGCTTGAATCTCAATACTAGTAAACAATGAAATGCAAGAATATCCTGTTTTAGGCATCTTCCATATAGTTAGTATAGGAAAAACATCTTCGGATGCATAAACAGTTTTCAAACACCTGTGTATCACTTCATAAAATCTGGATTACAAACATGAAATTTAGCTATGTCTGAACATTTAGAAAGTACATAGATTATATACAGGGGTTTTTTATTATTATTTCCAAATCTGGTCTTCAAAATATTATGGATGTTCAAACTGACAAATACACTGCATATCTGAGGTTCATACAGTGGTTTAAATCTACAAGTATAGATTTAATCTTTAAATACTTCTTTTCCCTCCTCTTCCTTTACTTGGGGAAACTCAACCTTGCTTTCTCTTACTATTACTGAAGTATTTCTATTAATTAGACTTCTATTTTCTGTTTTAGTCTTTTTTTAAGGACTGTATAAGAGACCATTCAGGTCAGTTCCAGCATCTTTTTTCCCATGTTTATCAGCCACAGAAGCACATAGTTAAAAACTAAATTTTCTACCATGTCAATTAAGTTTTCTTTATTAATTTCATGTTCATTGGTCAAAATTTCAATTGTCCAAATTCTCTTATGTATAACAGCCATATAAACACTCTTGAAGCATAACAGTAATGTAAAAGACCACAGCCCCCCAATCCATCTTCTCCAATAATTCAATTTTAAAAGTAGCAATAAAAGAAAATTACCACACTTTGTCATGTTATTAAAATGAGAATATATAGAACATCTATATTAGTTCAAAGGAATTAAGGGGCAATTTTCAGCACCATCAAAGCTTTTTTTATAGTAGAGCTTTTGTAGGATATGAAAGACAAGTCTTCACACTGTACAACACTGTATTTGGAAAAAATAGGAAAGCAAAAACAAGATAGCATAACTTGACAAAATGCTTAATCCTTTCTTGGCAATGTATTCCTACACTGGTATTTCATCACCATTTACTAATATAATAAAAGAGAAGAAATAATTTGCAAAGACATATTTTAATTTTAAGTATGGAAAGAAGATTTTAAGGTATAAATAAATAATTTTTATATCAATCACTTGCATGTATTTAAAACATAATCAATATAATTAGGTATCATTAATATATTAATACTACAGATATTTAAGTCAGAATTCAATACAGTCCTTGACAAAAATGTCATCCAAGCCTTATGCTGGTAATTAAATATTAATTGCAATACCATGGCAACAGAAACATTGTCTGTTCTTTTACTGAGACAGACCCACTAGAAGAAACATTTGTGTTTCAGAGATAACATCCAGTATTTCCTCTAAGACTACATGAGTCATCTTTCTCAAATTTTCCCATAAAATTTAAAAAAAACATTTCCATGCTTAAGAATTAATATAATATGAAAAAGAAATAATCTAGGTAAGTGCTGTAGGAGAAATTCTTGCTGAAATAATCCTGCCACAGAGAAAAAAATAAACACATTGTTTTGAGTCAGTAGCCAAATTCCATTTAGAATAAACTGTGGGAAGATTTTGCCTTCTGGAAACTAGTCAGTGCTGGCCTTTGGCACCAGCAACTGCTTCTCAGAAGGCTGAGAAGAAATATGTTTTTTAAAATCAATTTAACATTTTTGATTCTTTCACCACCATTTTATAGAAACCTAGATTAAGAAACTCTTGCTACTAAGCCTATTAAATAAAAATAAATTTCAAATGCCTGCACTGTTAAAACTCTTTGGGTTTTCCTACAACTTAGTAACTAGCAAATAGAGTAGAAGAAATAAAACATCTTTCACTAGCATTCTAAATGAGGTAAAAGTGACTAACAGAGACCAAGTCTACCTTGCTGATAGCAAAATATTCTGGGACGCTGCCTAATACGAAGACAAAATATATAGATATAATATTTAAGAGGATACAGTAAAATAAAAAAGACGGAAAAAACTGCATAGGTTTGCCCCATAATTTTCTAAACCTGAGTATTTGCATTATTAAGTATAATGTATCTCTTACCATCTTCATTCAGGAACAATTTGTTGAATCTCAACCCACTAGGCTCTTTACCCACATATCTGTGCACATACTCTGTGCCAAGATCATTGACAGCAATCGCATATTTCAAAGGCTTCACGCAGGACTGGAGACAAAATGGAACTTTGGTATCACCCACAGAATGCCTGGGAAAACACAGATGAACAGGCTTAAAATTTCCTGTTTGTCAGCTGTGGCAGTAAAGTGTTAAATGCTTCATCTACCCTTCAACATATAAGGATTCCTAACAAAAACATCCCAAAAAGCCAAAGCATATTATTACTAAGTCTGATTTTAAAGAACATAACAATGAGATTTAGAAGTTTTAGCAAGTGAACCCATAAGCCAAGCAAAACAAAGTCAGTTGCTGACTACTGCAGAGGTAACAAAATAAAAACAAGTTCAGAAATGGGTTTGTACCAGAGCAAAATATCACCTCAAACCTCTAGTCTTACACTTACCCTACTCAATTGCAACCCACATATTCAGCAGGGTACAGCTGACCCAGATAGAGCCACTATAGTGATTTATGTCTATATAAACAAAGATGAGATACAGCTTGGTTCCGCCATTTGAGAACAATCATCAAAGGGCCATATTTACATTTCCTTTAATAATACCAAAGATATAGCACTTATTACATGCTATCTTTTGGAAAGTTTACTTTCAGCATCTATGTCAGACTGCACCAAAGAGTGACTCATGCAAGCAGCATATGCCACATCTAGAGAGAGCAAAAGGCTTGCAGCAGTCACTTGTCTGATGGCAAAATCAGGAGTGGATTTGCTTCTGTTCTTTGCAGAAAACACTAGAAGGTTTCAGTGAAAATCACAATATCATTCTGGCTATCATTATAAAAGCTAACATTACACAACATTAAGCATTACAAAAATTAACATTATAAGAACTTTCATTAGCACGTAATATCCAAAACAAAGCAAAATGTCAATTTAAAGTCTAAAGTTTTTTACTATTAATAGATTCTAATTCAGACACTTAAACAGGGAGATGAAAAAAATACTTCTGCTCACTTTTACAGCTCCTCCCCTGAGATTACAGAACATATGGCTAATTATAAGCGAACATATGGATCTCAAAAGATCACGGCAAAATGAACTCCAAAATGAACTCCTAGCCACAGTCACCAGAAGCAAGTCTGATGCTCTCAGGAATGCCCCATTCACAAACACAGCACCTAAAAACTGGAGCACAGCAAACTGCAGGTCAGCAGAGCTGATGAGCACCTTGCATTGTGTACTCACAAAGGGAGACACAGAGCTCATGTTACTTCTCAGCTAGATGGTGCAAGGTATCCCTTTGCATCTAGGCTCCTAACTGTCTCTGCTACTCAGAGTTACTGATACTGAGAAAAATAAAATCACTCTGCCTAGATCTAAGACCTACATACAGCCTTACAGGGGAAAACTTGATAAATCTGAAAAGCAAAATTGTATTCAGCTCTGTCCAGTTCCCACATCTACATTTTCTTTCTAAAGAACATGAATCTGCATTTTTTCAGTGACACACAGATTATATAACAATGTTACAGTGAAAACATTAAAATGCAGAGAAGGAGCTAACACTTAAGTACACTGTGACCTACACAGAAAGTTATACAGCTTGATGCACAGGTACTATTAGACAAAGCTTTTCAACTCCCAAATATTATTGCTACAGAAACATTGCCTCTATCTTTTCTTCAACTATTCCAAGAACAAAATGTAGAAGTTACAATATACCTCTGTCCATCCACGGTGCAAAGTGACACCCCCCACAAATCGGGGCTGAACTTGGCCAGTTGTGGAATATAGTCAGCAACCTATCACAGTGTGAAATAAAGAGACACACATTACAATATCCAAAATACTTAACTCTACATTAATTAAAATACATATCAAGATACGACTGATTTATTCTATAAATTATCACCTGGTATGCCTAAAATTTCATTAGAAATTATTATATTCACTAGATCTTTATCAAATATAACATTTTTCTAAGTAAAATTTTCAGCATATTCAGAGAGGTATGTGTTCTGTATAACAGCATGTCCATCATTTTCAAATAATATAAAATTTTTAGTTTGCGACACAGTCTGGGATTTTTCAACTGATTTATTGAAAATAACCACCAGAATAAATTTTATTTACTAACCAATGTGCAGTTTTAACAATTACTTTCGTCACACAATCCAGACAGATGTGTACAGCTGCATAATTTTTCTATAGCCTAAGAGTAGTCTGATAAATTATTCTGCAGCTTTATAGTTTATGTAATATAAAGAAAGAATAATGCTATTTTCATATTCCAACATCAAAATGCTACAAGATTCTTAAAGGCTGTGAACTTTATTTCTAACACAGTTTACACAGTGCAGGCACAACTGAACTTCCAAACTCTTTCATCAAGTTACCAGCTTACTTTTGCAAAAAATGTTAAGAAAAACCTATCTACTTAACAAATGATGCATTTGGTTAATACCGAAAATCTACAGAAGTCTGAAGTTGAATTTACAAAGAGATTACCTTTCCTCCAGATTGTTTTTTAGCACTTTCATATAGCTCATCAATATGGGAAGTAAACGACATAAAATCTGGAATGACAAACTTCCTTCTGAAAGCTTGAGTAAGCAACACAATATTGCTCTGTACACACCTGCAAAAAGTTAAAAACATTTATTATTACTTTGACAATGTAGTGTGAAAAAGCAATTACATGTTATTTAATTAGGACCTTCAGTCCCTTGAAGCTACGTGCCTACAAGAACAAGTCTGTATTACTTATCCAATTTGCCACTCCATTTTTTAAAATTAGGTGTAATAGCTTTACTGCATGCACTTTTATTCCTTTCTACTTAAAGCTCTCTTTTAAAGTTTCAACTGTGAAGCTGTACTCAAGGTATTCTCAATCTGCCTTCAAGCGGCACCCCAGCTTGCAAAAGGGATCTAAAGCACCCAGTTCTTGGGATCAAACTATCTGAAGTTTATCTAACCCAGACATTGTCTTAAAAAAGTTCGAATAAATCAGACTTGGGAGGTTCAGGGTTGCTTTCTCTCACTTCACCCTTTCACCGCTGAGGTGAGAACGCTGCCAACAGACCAAACTGGAATGTGATTCCACTCTTAATAAGAAAAAAACCCTGTGGAAAAACTTGATAACATCTCCTGCACTAAGCAAAAGTCAATAGTGAGCCGTACTGCAAGTTTCTTCTTTCAAATCTCCAGCACTCAAGGAATCTCTGTTGCCTTTTAGCCCAGAAAACACAGTTCCACTATCGGCCACACCCCTCTGAACGTCAGCCCATCTGGGACAGCGAAAAAACCGATGAGGTAAAAAGGAAAAGACTTATCTAGGACAAACAGAAGGAAGGATGAAAACACAAACTGAGACCTGCTCAAAGTGGTGTGTCTGTGGGTGAGAGAGGAGAGCAATTGGCAGCCATTATCAGGTCAGTTGAAATATGACCTGATAAAAGGCATTAACAGCCCCATCCAGGGCAAGGCAGGTTTAACAGCAAACAAACAGTTAACACCTTCACGCCGTGCCTTCTGGCACTGTTGACAGAAGCAGACACATACTAATAATGGCAAATGGAAAGTTAAGAACATCAAGGCACATGCTATGAATTGTCTTCCCTTTGAATCCCCCCTCTTTTTCTAGGCCTTTAAACTCCTCCTACTTCGAGGACTTGATCTTAAACTGAACTGATATCCATTTCAAATGCTGATAAGCACTCCTCTCTGAAAGTGAAAGAGAAACGGAAGTTTCCGATGTACAGTCACTTTACAAAGTGCTGTCTGTTACACACTGCTTTCTTAGCCTATGTGAAAATTGCAGTAGAGTTGTTTTTGTTGCAATCTGTCTTTTTTTCCCTGTATCTTGCAAAAACTGCTGTTTGCTTTTGTTCCCAGCAGCTTCCAATTATAGTCACCTAGCCAAGGTGCAAAACCCCCCTTCCTTTTGAAAAGTAATTAATAACACTGATGGCTATGTGTGCACAGGACTAAAACACAACATGCACTACGCTCAAACTTCAGATGCACTTCTACGTTGTCTGTACTACCTGAGCAGCATTAAGCACTCCTATAAGAAAAAACAAGTATCTGAAGTTCACCCAAACCTTTCAGAACAATTCAATACAAAGTCTGGAAAACAAGAAGGCAGTATGCACTGAAATACAGTTCTCTTAAGATCACGTTATGTTTCTAAAACAAGAAGGGCATTTATACACTTAAAATCTACACCAAGCCTATGATGCTCCCTTTAACAGTTCAATCCCTTTAATGTAGGGATTAAAACTCACTACAGAAATGCCTGTGCTGGTGAAGGACATTGCTTATTGTTACCAATTTTTCCCAGACTCTGCCAAGGTCGTTGTCAGGGTATTTATCCTGGGTATTTCCTCCTTAAACCGAGCAAATATCTTGAATTCACAGACTAAATTAAATACAAGGGTTCAGGTAATCTAGATGGGTATTCAGAACAATAGGTGCACAGAGAAAATAACAGAGTTCTTGGGTCTCCCTTTAACAGGACAGTAAACAGGACTGACAGTTTTCAGTCAGGCAGGACATGAGCCAAGACAGCCTCTAAAATTCTGTAGCTGACATCTCCTCCCACCTACATAATTAACTAATTACGTTCCAGGTAACTCTCTGGAGATGGCTGGCCTCAGGCTCTGAAGAAGTGGAGTAATAGGAAGAGATCACAGGAAGGAATTAAAGTAAATAATTATACTGATAAATAAAAACCTTTCTACAGTCAAATACTGTGAACAACTTGGCCCTTATCTCTCACATAGTTTAATGGTGTTCAGGGTAGATACTCTAAAAAGTCCTACTTTACATTCTTCCATTTCAACAAACTTTACAATCTCAGCCTGAAAAAAAACCCAGAACTCTCTTGCCGAATCCCAATCCAAGCATTTCTTGCCTCACTCTAAAAAATGTCATTTCAAACTACAAATTTTTCCTGATACATTTTGGTTAGGAAGATTTGGCTGCAAGTTTTACGATCAATATTAACTGTCAGTGACTTGTAAAATCAACTTTGAAAGCAACAGTTTGAGGGGTTTTGGAAATTGCATCTTTGTTCTTCAGCACAAAGTTAGCATCACTTGGCTTCCTTTACCACCTTGTTAGGTTTATCCATTATTTTTCAAGTTCTGCCTCAGATTGCTTATTACTGCTTCCCTATACAAAGCAACCCAAATCTCATCTAACAACAGATGAATTGTTGATCACTATTATTATAACAGAGTACTATTATATTTAGTACCAAAAAGGAAAAAAAAAGAAAGAAAAAAATTCTTACAGCAAGCTAACCAGCATGTTGCACTGCTTTCCCAAGCAGCCTGGTCTCACCCTGCAATGACCACATTATGTTACACAAATACAACATCAACAGCTAATTCATTAATTTATCAACACTCTCTCTGAAATGTGCACCCCAGAAATCTTCATCTTAAGAAATTCTGGAGATGAAAGATTAAAACTCCAAGCTGTTCTGCCTGTAACATGGAGATTCTAATGTGGAGAATGCTGTAAAGCCAAAAAACTTCAAAAGAATGCAATTTTAGTCGAATTGGAGCCTAATGTTTAGAACCACTAAAAAGGCATACAGAATGGCAGACAATAGAGGTACACGAGCTGGTGTATTTTACAGGCAATTTCTATGACAGACAATACAGGTGCACAAGCTGGTGTATTTTACAGGCAATTTCTACTGGACTTGATTGATTTAGTCAAACTTATGCTACCACCACTCCAGATCACTTAACCTTGATACTTTATTTGATCTTGCAGCTTTGGATTCAAATTCAAGAGGAGAATTACACCCCTGACTTTTATGTTTAGGGAACTGAAGCTTTCAAGTCCTGAGCCAAGTACAGCTGACTAGATACATTATTATATTTCACACCTTAAACACTTGTGGAAGAAAATACAGGGACCCTGTGCAAGCCTCTTCACAACAAATGCAGTGCCCCTGCAAGGACAGGTAACTGAAGTTCAGGGGTTTTTAATTTACAAAAATGGTTACAAAGGAACCTTCTGCTGCTGCAAAGAAAAACTTGTTATGTGAAACAAGATTAACATTCAAAACTCTTCCTACACAGGAAGCAACCATGTAAGCTTTCCACAAATTGTTAAAGTAATGACTACTCTCCCCATACAGAGGATCAAATCCCAGAGATGTGACACAGAACATAAGATAATCCTGCTAATTAGAAATAAATTCTTTTTCAAATGAAGAGCCCTTGCCTAAAATATAATTCACTTTACTGTGACAAATAAGCCTTTAGTATAAATGTAACAGATAATAGCAAATTAATTTCCTTCCTTCATCCATGCACCAAGGAAGGTTTCTGAATCTAACAATTTAGAGTTCTTACTCTGCTGACAATAAAAACACTGAAGACCTGGTCTAGAACTTAACACAGGAGTAAAGTTAGTCCATGCTGAACCTTTACAAAGCAAGGTAAAGGTCCATCTGCTTAAGGAGCTGACTGGCTTTTTTGATGGAGACACAGACATTAACTGTTTTCAATCTATTTCCAAAAATGTTTTATATATAGATATATATATATATACACACACATGTATGTGTGTATGTTTATATATTTATACTTACATAGCTATGTCAATACATAGTATAGTATAAGCATATATAAGCATATACTGTATATATTTTATATACCTATATGTACATAAAATGTATGTATTATATATATATATATGTACTTAGAAAGTTTTTGCACATACAAAGTTTTAGGTATTGTGATTTACCCTGCAAATGGAATAAAAATGCAGACAGAAAAATAGTCAAATAGTCTAAAAACTTAATTTCAAATTTAAGAGCCTCAACATTTCCAGTCTTTTTTGGTACACAAAAGCTGTAAGCAGAAGAGCAAAGAAGGGTGCTTGAAATGAACAGAAGAGACAACCTGAACAGTGCTTATACTTTCAGCTGACTACAGACTTTGCTAAAAATAACCAAACAAAAGCATCACTAAAATACAGCACACAGATCTTTTCCAAAACAGACCAATGTCAGCAATCCTAACCTCTCTCACCTCCACCTATCTTGAAATTTAATATCACTGTTTTCCTCACAGTGAATTTAGAATTCACTTTTAGAATTACATACATGCTCTGAACATCCCTTGAAGCATTGCTACATTCTGCACACAGAAGCAGCATCCTGAACTTCAGACTAAAAACTGACAATACAGTGAGAGAGCAGTTTTATGTAATCATACTAAACACTTCATGCTGCATCAATTAATTTTGTTTGGCACCTGACCAGGAGTTGCAGTATGGGGTCAGACACACATACAAACAACATTTACAAATTAAGCTCTTGTGGAGATCACACAGCCTGTCTGCTGCATGAAATCTGAGAACAACTTTTATCAAAAGGGCATCAGGAGGGTGTGTTTGACTCCCTTTCTAATCGATTTATATACCTCGTGTCTCTCCTTACGACACATTCAGTAACTCACAGCATTCATTCAGAATTATACAGTTACATAATTGACAGAAAGTTTACTTTTTAAAAAGGTCCTTGTCCAGCATAACACCATCTGAAGTAGTCTGAAGAGTCAGTCTTAGCATATCCATGCACTCTTTCAATCGAGGATCAGATGTACGTAATCCTGTAGATTTGAGTGCCTATTACAATAAAACAGCAATTACTAAGTGAAAAGATTGCTATTACAATCAAGTTATCTATTGCTCAGCATTTATCACTGTAAGAGATTCTGCCACTGCATCATCAACAGAGACATTGTGACACTTTACTGATTCTTTAGCAATTTCCTTTGGCCATTTTGGCTGCATTTTATGTCAAAACATTAATGTTATTTGAAATCCAGTGGTCCAGCTACATTTTACAGAAGCACAAATACTACTGAGCTATGCCACAGGCACAGCTGCTTTCAAGCATACTCTTTTGCACATCAAAGAAGTGAATAATAACATTAATGTACTCATTCTCTTACTTAACTACAGAAACAGCACTGGGGGGGAACAATACATTCCTTCCCACAGATAAACATGTACAACAGAAATTCTTTCTTTGTATTCTTGCATTTAAAATGTTAAAATAACCTTGCAGTAGTTAGCTTTCATACACTTTGAAACAGTAAACTTACAGTTATGAATTTATGAACTGGTATTTTTTCTTGTCCTTCTGCAATAGTATAGAAAAGCAGATCTTCTAAGCTGGGAAGGAGACCTTGTTTTATTTTACTGGAAAAGAGAAAAAAAATCTTAGATTATTTTAGTGCCTATTTTTATTTATACACATTTTTGCATTATCCTCAGGCAAACACATTTTCACTGCCACCACTAATTTCAAAGAACATTTTCATCAGTGAACACAAAGCTTAGTTAGACTTCAAGTAGAAAAAAAAGGGTCATATTACAAGCAGCATACATAGATTTTACAGTAGCAAATATTCTTAACTGCAACTCAGTCATATTTTCACTTAACTGCAAATCAGTCATACATTTACCACTAAGATTATATTTAGGTTTTTCTGGGAGCAGATTAATCACATATCCCTCTTTTTGATGTTACCAAGGATAGGTATGTTACTTGCAGAGTATTTATAAGATTCCAGGATGCACATGCCTCATAATCAAGTTGTAGAGCATACTGACCCAACTGTTCTACAGGCAAGAGAAGGAGAGGATAAATGTGTAATATTTTCTTCAAAGCAGTCCCATTTTCAGGACTCCACAGAGGAGTCCTAAAGTCCTTATCCTTCTGGAAGCTTATGTAAGCCCCATCAGTTCCCATGAAACAAGCAAAGCCATCTGCAGCATAATCGAGCACCTGAAGCAGAAGGAGTGACTCTCATCACACCTACTTAGCTAAGTAAACCCAGTGTAGATGCACCTTTAATGGTCACTGTGCTTATCAGTGTAAACACACCCCTCTCCAAGGATCCCAGGTGTTACCTATTTCACTCTGAGATGTGCTTCCCCTATGCCTGCAGGTTTTCATTACCTGCATCTCCATTTCACGTGAAATCTGAAGGAAACTACCAAACTAAGCAGCCAGATTCCTTCTAAGACAGAAAGCTGAAGTACTGACAGCTTTCCTTTCCCTTTCAAGTTTACAGATTTAACCTGTAAAAAATATAAAAATAATCCTTGATATTCCAAAGCACCCTGCAGCAGGCAGGAGCCCAAGCCTTTACACTTGCCCTGTAAGCAGTGCCCACTACACTGCCAGACTGAGAGGGGCAGTGACAGCAAAGGGATTCTGATTCTTTGGTCACCTGAAGTGCCCAGGTTTGTTTCCAGACAAAAAAGCCAATGTTCCAATGTTTGACAAACAAAAATACATAAAAAAAGCAAAAGAAAAAATACGTAGATAGTAACTAAAATGCAGAGTATGCAGTCTTACCTTATTTTAACCATCAGTTTTAAAGGTTTATCTTATAATCTTTGTTACTATACAGTAATAGATAAACTATTACCTGAAACTAGAATGCTCAGTAGCAATTTATGTATTTTTATATATTTATGCATGTGTTTACAAAAAGTAGGTCCAAATTCTAGTCACTGATGTTTTCAAGAGATTAGCAATTCTTTGAATAACAGAACTCAGGGTTACAACTGTAAAAATAAAATGTTACAGCTCCAGCTAAGCACAGACCCTAGATAGCCAATGCAATCTCACTGACTGACGTTTAATCCTCTCCTCTCCCAATACTTACACAAGTCAGATTTATGATTATTTTTAATAAAAATCTGATTGCACCACAAATTTAAGACAACTCTAGATTGCCCTTGCCTCCCTCCTTTCCTCGTAACTAGCTGTGAAAACCAGTAGTAAAAAATATCACCTCTCATTTCCCAATTTAATACCCTGTACTTACATACTAAGAACAGAAGACAGCTTTGTAAGCCAACAGAACTTTCCTTGTCTTACAGTCTAGATTTTTTTTTTAATTTAAATTATGCTGGCTGACTAATGCACAGACAGGCTGGCAATTCAAACAAGACAAATGCTTGCAACTACCTCAAGCAAATTACTGAGCAGCCCTTTTGCTAAAGAAAACTCAGGTCTTCCAGGCAGCATGTTTCATTTCCAACCCTTTGGGCATAGTATGTCCAGTTAAGCCAACAGAACCAGAACTTCCAACACAGCAACTAAAGCTTTAGGATGTCTGCACCCTAATTCTGTAGGAAATTAATTTTAAAAGTTATGCTAAATTAGATCATCTACACCCCTACATATTCATCATTTATACAAAGCATTCAGCTGAGCTCCCCAAAACGTCAAGATTTTATGTTTTAAGGAATGTCTCTCCTAGACAAGTCATTTCTGGGCTGCTTAAGGTCTGGTAGAGGAAACTTTCCTATTTCCTTCTGGCAAAACCAGCCAGCAAACACACTGAGAAATGTTAACTGATAACCTATTTAATTACACATTTCTGAGCAATTACTCAATTTTACAGCTGTTCCAAGCACAGAATTTCTATCTGGAAAGATGCAAAAAAATACTTCAGCCATTTAACCAAGATTTTACCTGCCTCTTCATAAGATTTTGATCTATTTTAGAGACGTGCACCTTTCACAGCAGAAAATCTCTCAATGTGGTTTTCATATCTTTCACATCTGCTGTTGTTCAATATTGGGTCACAGCCTAATTAAACAATGGAGCTGCACAGACGACCAAAGTAAAGAGGATGACATTCAATATATTTACAGAAAATTGCTCCTTGTCAAATAGTCCATCTTTTGGTAAAGTTTATCAGCTAAATAGGGGTGAAAAGGCTTGCTCTGCAGTTTATCAGATCACTGATGTCAGTAACTGATGTTTGCTTAACCTAAAAGATGTGTTTTGGCACTGTGAACACACTTAGCAAGATAATTCTGTTCCACACATGGTAAAAAGCTGTTTTTCAGGTCAGGGAACTTGCAATTTTCACAGTCAAATTAAGTGGAAATTCCAGTTTACCTGATTTCATGAATAATGACTTTGTGGAAGATTCTTACTCTGTACTTCAGGATTGAACTGCCAAAATGCAGAACAGGATTTACAGAACAACAAATGATATACAGATATGATATTGCTAGTAATAGTTTCAGGCATTATGAACAAATATGACACCAGTCATAAAAATGAGGCTACAATTACTGTCCCAAACAATTGTCCCTCGGGGACCATTGAAGATCTTCATCAATGACACCAACAGTGGGATCAAATGAAGCCTCAGCAAGTTTGCCAATGACACCAAGCTGAGACGTGCAGGTGACGAGCCTGAGGGATGGGCCAATATCCAGAGGGACCTGCACACACTCAAGAAGCTTGTCCAGGTGTGAACCTCATGAAGCTCAACCAGGTAAAGTGCAGGGTTCTACACCTGGGCCATGGGAACTCCTGGAATCAACACAGCCTGGGGGAAGAGCAGCCCTGCCGAGAAGGATTTGTGGGTGCTGGTGGAGAAACAGCTGGACATGACCCAGGCACGGCACTGGAGCCAAACATGTCCTGGGCTGCATGCAGAGCAGTGTTGGTAGCAGGTCAGGGAGGGGATTTTCCCCTTTACTCCACCCTGCTGAGACCCCAGAGTACTACAGTCACCTCTGGGGCCCTCAGCACTGGAATGACACCGGCCCCCTGGAGCAGGTCTGGAGGAAGCCACCAAGATGGCCAGAAGGATGAGCACCACCCCCTAGGAGGTAAGGCTCAAGGAACTAGGGTTGCTCAGCCTGGAGAAGTGGAGGGTCCTGGGAGACCCCAGTGCAGCCTTTCAGTACCTAGAGTGAGAAAGGGACAGGCTTTTTAGTGGGGTCTGTCACTACAGGACGAGGCGTAACAGTTTTCCACTATAAGGGAGCAGCTTTATATTAGATAGAATGAAGAAATTTTATAGTGAGGGTGGTGAAATGCTGGAACAGGCTGTCCAGATCTGGAAACAGGTCCCCACCCCTGGAAACATTCAAGGTCAGCTTGCATGAAGCTCTCAGCAGCCTGATCTGGTTGAAGATGTCCCTGCTCATTGCAGAGGGGTTTGGACTAAATGGTCTCTACCAACCCAAGCTGCTCTGGGATTCTATGAAAGCTGCAAGCCACAGTCAGTAGCCACTCCACCTAGGCCAGGCACCGTGAAGAATCTGTCACCATGCCACAGATACTGTATATCTTGGTTGTATCTCCAACACTTGTCATGTCACAAAGTAACTGCTTTCTGTCCACTCCTACAGTGAGATGCTGGTCCTATAACAAAGCACCAACGGTGGGCAGCTATTTACCCAAGAACTACATATTTATAAACTACATATTTATAAACTTAGACCAAAGACAGACATGTTTAGTAGCTAACAAAGTGGTTCTGGTAAAAAAAACAAACAAACTAGCTTCAAAACCTTGGTCTCTACAGAAATTATGAAAGGTCTAATAAAAGCACACTTCTGTTTCTCGCGTCTCTGAGTATTGTATCCACACTCCATCAGAGGTATCAGCAAAATGAAACACTGCCTGGTTACTTGTTATTCCTCTGTTATCTGGATTGCAAAGGCAAATTTATTTTGTAAAGTATCTCCAGAATTCATCCCTGCCCTTAAAAAAGACCACTACCACTCCCTTATCATTAAAAAAAAACCCAAAACAAAACAAAACCACTTCCTTTAACTGTTTTGTGATATTCTGTATACCAGTGTCTAGCACTTTTGCAATTTAGCTGAAAAAAGTGAGCAATTTAGCTTTCAAAAGTTAGGGTCACTCACATTTTTCTTCTCCCTCTCACCTTAATCAAGGCCTTTTTAATTTAGAAATAGCTTCTACTAAGATAAACTATTTCATCCCTTTACTGTCCAGTACAAGATGAACTCTTATACTGAAAGTAAAAACAAATGAAGAACAGTTACACTGAAAGCAGGAGCAAAGAGCATTAAATATTATATATGTCTGTAACTGAGGAGTGTCTTAGGCTACTGTGTTTTAATAACTCAGGCATGAGCATAAATATTACTGTGTTTTAATCCACAATTCCTGTTAATTAAATTTACTGGTCTGTGACCACTCTCAGTTCAAGCTCAATTATTTTTCCTGTCCAAAATACATTAAGTTTCAGTTGGATACACAGTGTAAAGGCTGGACAGCAGGGATAAGCAGGTGGTGGAAGATATTATGGAAAAAATGCACCAGGGGATCTGGTTATGCAATGGGATACTAGTTATTTCATCAGCCACAGCTCTCATAATTTATCCTCACTATGAGGACTTGAACTGTTCTAAATTTCTGTGTAGTCTTTGCACAGAACATTTCAGGCTTTTACTTGCAACTCCTACTCTGTACACAAGGAGTGTTAGGAAAGCAAATAAACAGGAAAACCTTACTGCTGTCTTTTGACATCATGGGTTATTTCAGTATCCCAGAACCATGACCTTATAATCAAATAGTAAAAAAATAGCCCCCCAACACTAACTAAAAAAAAAAAGGAAAAAGGCTGCTGCCAATGGAGTGCACAATCCATTTTTCAAACACCTCTCAAATGTTAAGACACTAAGGTTGGCAAAGTGAAGTGCTGGACTCAGCAGGATACAGACTGCACTGCCTTAGCCCAGTTGTCAGTGCAGTGCAGACACCTGTCTTTTGAAGAACCTCACTTTTCTTCTCAACCCTGCACTCTGTCTTAATATAGCAATGACTTCCACATGGAATGTACCATTTACAAATGCTTGAAGGAAGATTTTCACAGTTCTGCTTCAAGAAAAGTAAGAATGAAAGTATGCAGTCGCCCGACTAATGTGCCACCAGGAATTCCTGCAAAACCTGAAATGAAAAGAAAGTTTCTAGCTTTTTCTGTGTTTGTAACTACATGCTAGATGTTTTATAGAATTTCTCCCTGTTCATTTTGCAGAAAGATTTAAATAACAAATATGTGACTTTCAAACACATCCTTTTGTCAAAAGCCAAAATATTATTTAAAGTGTTTAACTGGTTTGTGATTACATAGCTTTACCACACATGTTAGAAATTAAAGAATTTCCCTAATTGATGCTAGCTGTAGGAAGCCAATAACAGCTCAGTTTAAGAAAATGTTACCTCTTCAATAAATCACCTTTGCAATATCCTCAAAAATCCATCACAGCTGGAATGCTGGTTTTTTCCAAAGTTTTTAATGTCTGTATTTCTGCTTGAAAACAGACATACAGTCTTTATAAACCACACCTATTCAACTGCAGAAGGATATTCTTTTGTTCCAAAACATTATCTAGAGAGCTAATTCAAAGAGGAGACCTCGTATTTGTTGAACAAGGACATAAATTTAGCAATACCACCCGTTATGATTGTGTATTATATTGCATGCAGTTACATAACCTGATGGGCATGTATTTTTTAAGGCATCTGACAGCAGGAGTAACTGGTGATGCCTTTAAAGCAGGCTGTACCCCACGGAACCAGGCTGAGTGGCTGATGCATCTGAGGGGAAAAAGCAGGAAAGAACAAGGTCACAGCCTCTCTCCCCACCTGCCATATTGAAGTTCATGCTAAGGAAACCCCACAAACCACAGCTCAAAAGCAGAACTATTAACAAGCTATGGGCTGAAGCCTTCCTGACTGGCTTTGTGGAATCTTCCCCAGACTTCCTCTTAGCATTAGACTAACAGAGACTTTGCTCAGTGTCAAAACAAGGTACTCCTTTCTCAGCTTTGTTTCTTCTGTCATTCGCTCTTTTCATCTAGGTAATAAGCATAGCAAAGCCTGGGAAAGCAGTTTGGGCTTAATTTTAATTATGCCACCCCATAATCAGCGCACAAGGTCCCTACAGGCATGTCACGGGGCACTTTTCAAACATATACAAAGAAATTGTCTTCATGGGGCTTGCAGTTAAGCTGTCAAACTCCTTGTAAAAGGTTTCCTGAGATTCTAAATGTACCCAGGTTCAACCAGCCAATGTACAGACTGTCAAGACAGGGGGTGCTAGGAAATGAATACTCAAGACTTGCATAATTCTGAAGACTAACAGAGAAGAATGTTAGTTATACCTCATCATTATACTCAACCTCTGGTATCCACTACCAGGTGCAAAAACTGGAGCTGATACACCTGTCTCCCGTGGTTTTTGGGTGGTTTTTTTTTTAAGGAGTATTTCAGTTTCTGAGTAAAGGAATATTAACTTCATAGAAATATACAGCCTTACCATTCTACTACCTGCACATATCTTTGTCACTAAGGGACAAGCAAGGACCTCGGCACAGGCACACATCCTGCAGCACCTGTAAACATCTGTAATCACCACATACGGATCTGTCCCTGGCTGCACTAGATCACAGAATTGTTAGGGCTGGAAGGGCCCTCTGCAGATCACCCAGTCCCCAATGCCCCTGCCAAGGCTGGGTCACCCTAGGGCAGGTTACACAGGGACGCATCCGCGGAGAAGACACTGCTGCAAAACCTCCGAGGCAGCACCACGCACCGTGCACACTGCCTTTAATAATTAATGCGAGATGACACAGCTCTCGCTCCTTCTCTTGAAAAATATTTTTGGCCAAGTGGAAGCGCTACCGAAGCCACGCTACCACCTGTGCCGGGCCTCCCCAGGGACGGCACCCCCGCACACAGGCGGGAGGGACGGCCGGGGGTGCCGGGGACGCTGCCCGGGCCGCACGACGCGGGGAGCGGAGCCCCGAGCGGCACACACGCCCCCCGCCACGCGAGTGCGCCTCCCTCCCGCTCCGACCGCCGGCAGCGGGGCCCGCACCGCCCGGGGAGCGGCCGGGATGGAGCCGGCACCACGGGGTCCCCGCACCTGCCGGGGAAGCGCCCGCCCGGCCCGGCCCGGCCCCTTCCGCAGGCACCACGCGTGCGAGGGGGAGGCGGCGCTCACATGGCGCCTCCGCATCATCCCCCGCGCCCGCCGCCCCCTCCACACTCACTTCTCCCCGCCGCCGCCTACGGCCACCTCCTTGCTGCCGCCGCCGTGGTTATTGTTGTGGCCGCTGTCGGCGGGGGGCTCGCCGGGAGTCGGCGACGGCGCCTGCGCCCCCTTCCCCGGCTCCTCCAAGGCTCCCTCCGAGCGAGTGCACAGACCTCGCGCCGACGGCAGCGCCGCCGGGCCGCGGCGGGCGGCGGGCGAGCTAGCGCCGAGAGCGGCGAGCGGCGGCTGGAGGCGCCTGGTCCCGGCGGCGGGTGCCGGGGCCGCGGCCCCGCCGCCGGCCGCCCCCGGCGGGCCGAGCAGCAGCAGCTCCCGCAGCAGCGCCGAGCGCCACAGCCGCATCATCCTGCGCCACCGCGCCGACTGCCCGCCGCGCCGCCCGGCCGCGCCTCTCGCACCGCGCCGCACCCGCCCCTCGCTGCGCGCCATTGGCCGAGCCCGCTTAACTGTCAGGCCTGCGGCTCGCCCATTGGTCAGTGAGGACGTCACTCAAGGCTGTTGCCACGCCCCCGGCGCGGGCCGAGTCTCCCCGCGGGGCCGCTGGTGTCGCGCGCGGCCGGCGGGGCGGGAGCAGCAGCGCCCCAAGCGGGCGGACCCGGAGCGCTAAGGGGGGCCCCGGGGCGCCGCCTCCCTCTCTCATTCCTCTGCTCCCTCCTTCCTTCCCTCCCTCGCTCTGCAACGTGTAAAGGCGTTGGGAGCGGGCTGGGCTGCGGCGGTGTCGGGTTCAGGTTGCCATGGATATGGCCATTTTTTAAAACTGTATGTTTTTGATTACGAAGCGCACCGCCTCCGCCGTGCCGGCAGGATCACAGAATACGCTGAGTTGGAAGGGACCCACCAGGATCATGGAATCCAGCTCCTGGCCCTGCACAGGACACCCCAAGAGCCTCACCCTCTGCCTGAGAGCCTTGTCCGAACCCTTCTTGAACTCTTGTCAGGCTGTGACCACTTCCCTGGGGAGCCTGTTCTATTGCCCGGCCATCCTCTGGGTGAAACACATTCTCCTAATATCCAACCTAAACCTCTGCTGACACAACTGCAGTACTCAGCCCAGAGGAGACAGAAGGATGCACAGGGCCTGCGTCCATCACCCCACGCACCCTAGGAAATGGCTCAGGGAACAGGAGCCTCTTGGAAATGCCCTCAGAAGAAATGGTTGTTCCCATATTTTTGGGGTCAAACGCTTCTGGCAAGGAGCAGAGCTCCTAAGGGGTTTCTACGTACTTTCAATAAAAGAGTAACTGCATAGCTCATTGCCAAAACTTACTCTGGAGGACGTAAGTCTTGGTCAAATGTCTGAAGTTTTTGGGTTTTGAGAAAAATAAATAAACTAAACACAAACCCACAACAATCAACCACCTGTCTGCCTAGGTGAACTGGCCATTCTTCATGTTCACATCATCAAACATTTAATCAGAGTGTGGAAATTTTGCTGCTGCTCACCTACAGGTCCCAGTTTGGGAGCCACAGACCCATGGTTGTGAACTCCTAAAAGCAAAAGTGTAGCAGAAAATAACTGCAGGGCTTCAGCACAAGGTGTAAATGTCACTCTTTATATATACACTTAAGCTTCTGTCACAGCTGTCAGGATATAGCATTTTGGAAGTCACAGATTTTGCAGTTACTTGGTGAAACTTTGCTCACATCACCAACTGCTAAATTTGTCCTGGATGAGTACAAATCTATATTAGCAAATTTTATCCATTATGGGTAACAGTAGAAGACAAGATTTCCTGTCATCCTACTTCCTCAGTAATGCCAACATGCAAACCAGTTTTTTAATTGTCCCTAGCCTTCTCAGTTTAGGAACCTTAATTTTCTGAGCAAAAATGTAAATACTTGTGGAGCTGGGAGTTTATTACTGCTAAATTTCCTTGTGAACAATTTCCCCATGCATTGAGGTTTATTTCATCTGCTATGTTTATTATGCTTGGCAGAGGTGGGGGCGGAAAAGCTGCAATTCTGAGTTAAAATGATCTTGCTGCACACTTTATTTGAAATGTTTTACTCTGAAGATACTGATATTTTGTTTTCCACCACCCCCCCAGATTGAAAGTTTCAGCTGTTTAGGCATAGTAACTTCCTCTTAAAGACCCCCACAAAACAGAGAAGGTTCTGTTGCCCATTTTTCATGCACTCTGAGATAACTACAAATAGACATGGAGAATAGTCTTGCCTTGTGCTTCCACTTACCCAGCAGCACAAATACCCACAGGAGTTCCCTATGCTAATAAATTGTCACAACAGCCATGAGGGTATTTGGAGGAAGATATAAAGATAGCTGATAATCTATGCCTATAAAATGAGCCTCCACACACCAATGGTTTTCCTTCCCACTGATCAAGGAAACTTGAAATACCAGTGTGGGATGTGTAATCCTGTGCTGCAGTAACTTCACATACAAAAATGCAAAGTACCTGCATTTCTCACGTACTTATTACGTTACCTATTATATTTCCTGGAACTAATTTTGGATTTCCATTTGCTAAGTCCTTTTTGGCAAGCCAATACTGCCTCTTTTATCCTGCTGCCCAATAATAATATTTCTCATTTTAAAAATTGTGTTACGTAAAATAGTCTAAAGATAGAAGTCTCTCAAGCACCTTTTCCATTTTTTCTAGAGGCTGCTGTTCTAAGACCAGAGACTGTGAGTGCTGTCTCTTCCAGACTGTGCATTTGGTCACTAACTGAACACACACTTCTGCAGACACTACAAGATTCAGAATTTTAGTGCCAAGGTGGTTTGCTGGTGTGACAGCTGCACTCTTTTCTAAGCCAGCTGTTTAGCCAAAACCTGGTGCAAAAACTTGTCTAATTCATCCCGTATACTGTATGGGGAGAAGAAGTGGAAGAATGAAAAATATAATGATCTGGATCTTTCCTTTCAGTGCTCTGGTTTCTGTTCTGTTCAGAACATTTCAGATAAGGTGGTAGGAAGGAAAAGAAAAGGCTACTACATTCACAAAAATATTTGCCTCTCAAAACAGTACCCCATGATACTTGACCCTACAGGAACTTCTTAATTTTACTCACTTCCTTTTTTAAAATTTATTTTTATTTTTATTTTGTATGCTATTGCCTTATTCCTGTATTTAACCTTTTAGTATTGCCTTCAGATTACTACATTAGTCATCTCCCACTGCAGGTATTCTTCATTAAAGCTTTTCTTAAAACTCACTTAAAGAAATTGATCCTTGACTTCTCTTCCTGGAAATTCCCCTGTCTGTGTTTTTAGCTGGTGAGGGCAGAAAATGCAAGTTGCTCTGTGTATGGGACTACAGCTACACAGCTTGGGAACAATGCAAAATGATAAATATAGTTTCAGATCCAGAAAGTTCAAGGGCAATAGTGACTCATTCACTATTCTGAGAACTTTTGCTGCATAATTCAGGCCATCACTCCTTGCTCCTACTATGACTAAGCCTGAGACATTTCACCCACTGATTCTCTCCCCTCCTCCCACTGGCACAGGTATACCAGAGACTCTTAATCTAAAGACAGATTTTTTTTTTCCCTGATTTAAGATAAGCCATGAGAAATTCAGTAAAAACAGCATCAAAACCACCACCATTTTCTTGGAAAAGCATTATACATTAAACCTGTTAAACTGACACTGATTTTTTTATTGATCCAGATGTTGGACTGGGCTTTCCCATATCCCTGTGAAACCCCCTTTAGACTTCTCCTTTGAACACAGAGATATTACTTGTCTCTTTGGAAAGAGAAGACACACCATCTGCTCTGCCATTCTGTGTTTCACTCAGTATCCCAAGAGAAACAGAAAATTACAAAATGGTTTCCACACAGAGCAAAGAAATTTGAAATTAAAATTCCCCATAGCTTTTATTTTGAGTTGGTTACACAATCAGCAGTAACCATAAGCCAATTATTCACTTTTTAATTCCCACAACTATACATGTTCTTTTGTAAGACAAAAATTATTTGAATTTAAGGCAACGAGGTTCTTCAGGAAACAAAAAAGAGGATCATTTAAATAGGCATTATTTTTAAAGTATTTCCCTTAAGCTGTATTGTAGCAAAATATTCCAAGTATAGCTCTCTAAAAATAATCCATATTTCAGAGGTTTTCCTTTCTAAAAGGGGCATAGCAGCATTAATCTCCCAGGAGAAAGGGCTCTGAAAAGCAGGTGCAAAGAGGTCTTCCCAGTTCAAGCACATACACTGATAACAGCTTTCAGGAAGGTTAAATCCTCCCATCAGATCAGCAGGGCAGATCTCAGATAAGCAGCAGAAATTAAGGATTATCTTGACTACGACATGAACTGTTTACTTTACTATTTTAAATGGTTATGTTGGCTCCATTTCATTTGTTGTGGGGTAATGCTTTCCAAAAGAGAACTAAGGACCAGAGACAACTATTATCTATTCAAGTATTTCTACCCATCTTAGCAGCATTTCCTAAGAATACTCTTTTCTTTTGTGAGGCTAACTTGCTGCACCTGCGAGTAACATTTTTATATTGATTCAAGGGAAAAGTGCTCAGTCACAAAAACATTCCCTGTTGGATTGTACAGAGGATGCAGAACAGTTTCCTCTGAGCACAGAAGCATAAGCAGTAAATAGTTACTATTTAATCTAAGAAAATGAATGTTCAAATGTTTGGGCATCATAGCTCAGAAATCCAACAAGGAGGAAAACATTCAGAAGATTTATTTAACTGGAAAGAAATGGTTGAGGGAGTGACCTCAAGTGACAAGCAATAAAAATAAAATCAAAAATGCCCTCCCTGCATACCGCATTGATGAGTCAATAGTTCAGTTCATATCACTCACATTCCAGGCAAACAGAGGCAGTGAGGAATTAATTCAAAGGGAAGAATATTTGGAGGATTTTCTGAGACTGACATGAAAAAAGACTACAAGGGCCTGGAACATTCCTAGCAGACAGCATATGATGTGTTCTAGCATACATAACAAGAGCAAGCAAATCACAGAAGCAGAGTTATTGAGGATGACCTGCAAAGACTGGCACAATGTTTTCCCATTCCTCTATTGGTTAACCTGCTTCCTTTCATCTTGGTTGGTGAGACAGCACCATCGTTCCTCATTCTCATCATCACTCATAGCATTTTGAGATGCAAAATTCTTCTCATATCAGAACATCCACCTTGAGCAGCAAAAAGAAAAGCATTCCTTGCTGCATCCAGCACACTGCATGTTATTTGCATTACCATATACCTAAATCATAGTGTTACATACCCCATGCATTCCACTCACAGTCACATTTAATGCTTAATTCTGATGACATCTCAAACTGCAGTCTTGATATTAACAGAGGCCAGGGAGCAGGAGCACATTTGGATCTTCTGTTTGTATTCCCATGCTCAAATATCAGCCTAGGTGATCTTGCGCAAGCAAAAAGAAACAAGTGACAACATCATCCACCTGCCCCATCATATGCCTGAGATGAGCACGCATGAGGGAGCTCAGGGCAGCCCATGGGCTCATGAGTTGCTGCTCTTGAGATCAGACATGGAAAATTGGTGCCGCCATTTGGCAGAGGTTGGAGCATTTGGGCTGACCACCAGCTGGCTTGTGATGTACAGAGCTCCACAGCACTGGGCAGTCACTGGCTGAGTTATTAACCATTAACACCTGAGTTATTAGGCCCCTAAAGGGCCTTAAGAAAAGATGGGGAGGGACTTTTGACAAGGGAACACAGAGCCAGGACCAGAGGAAGGGCTTCAAACTGACAGAGAGCAAGTTTAGATCAGATATTGGGAAGAAATTCTTCATTTGTGAGGCTGAGGAGGCCCTGGCACAGGCTGCCCACAGAAGCTGTAGCTACCACATCCCTGAAAGTGTTCAAGGTCAGGTTGGATGGGGCTTGGACCAACCTGGTCTAGTGAAAGATTGTCTTCTCCATGGAGGGGGTTTGGAATGAGATGATCTTCAAGGTTCCTTCCAGCCCAAACTCATTCCATGATCTGCATGTGCCACCTCAGCTCTGAAGTGATGGAGAAGCCAGTGTGTGCTGCATCCTCCCCTTGTCCCAAGCTGGTTGCTTTCAGCTCTGAATTTCAGCACATTAAAAAGACCCTTGGAGAGATGCAAGCTTTCAGGCCAAAGCATAAAACTGCATTCCATTAAATAGTCCCATGAAGGAAAAGCCCTGGTTTTACCCTTTCACAAATACCCATGGCCATGTAGAAGCTTAAGCTTGACAAAAGATCCAGTTTTAAGCAGAGAAACAAAACAAAACAAGGTAAAATGAAGCAAGCAAAACAAGCAGTCAGACTGTAATGGAAACTGCCTCATCATAAGTGGAAGTCAAAATAGTTTCAAAGTCTTCCACTTCCAGAAGGCTCCTCTGGACTACATAGAAATCACTCTGAGTGGGTACAAGGTATAATGCCAGCATCAACACAATCCCACTACCTCTGAAATGGCAAATTAATCAGCAAGACCACATGCTTTTTTCTGCCCTGATATTTTTGGCACCCTCTCATTTCTGTTGCTGCACTGAGGGAAGAGGAATGTACACTTCAGGTGATTGAGTCCTCAGCCCTCCTTTGCAACTGCTGTGAGTTGCCAGTCTCCTCCCAAGCTGCAGGAATGTTTTAGTCTCCTGTTTACTTAAAAACAAAAGGTCCCATAAAGACTAATGAGAAAACAGACAAGATTTTTTAGTTCTTGAAGGATGTAACCTTGAAAGATTTCCCTCCTTCCCCCATATCTAATTCTCTCTTTATAAACATGTAACTTTCTTGGGGAGGTGAAAGGAAGAAAGACCAACAGCACTTCCAGTAGTACATGGTGTACCCTCATACTCCAAGGGTGTTTAATGTTTATCCAAGGACTTTTGAACAGTTCCACAACAGTAGGCCAGGGAACTGAAGATCTGCAAAACTGAATCCCAAGATTTAAAAGGCAGAGCAATCAAGGTTTTAAAATAGTCTGGATTAAGTACATGTTTTCACTAGTAACTAGTCTACTGCTTAAACATGTGTATGTTCATCCTAAATTCCAAGAAGAAAAACATTCAAAAATTTTGTATGGTATTTTTGGTGCACTTGAAACACTTGTGGAAGCCAAAGATTTGTGCTTCAGTAACATTAACTGCTGTCACAGAACTTCTTCACATCATCTTTAACTGCTCCATAATGCTCCATCTTTTCACACAGGGCTTGAAACAACTCTCACACAAGTCAGAAGCTGATGGGAAAACATACAAGACAAGAAACTTCACCTTTTAAATACTATTTTTAGCACTCAGCATACTTTTCATAGCAATATTAGACCAAATTATTTGGGCTTTTACCTCAACTGACTGGGCTGTGATGTGGAAATTGGTGTGTTTCTAACATGACATAAACTCTGGTGGCAACATCACTCATTCCCATGCACGTGCCATGGCTTCTCACTCCCCCTCAGCTGTCCTGAGACAGCTATTGAACTACAAAACAGAAGTGAAACAAGCTGCCTTACAAACTGACAGGTCACCCTTCTCTGCTTTGAGAAAGAGGAGTTTCACATGATAAGGCTGTGAAACATGTCTTGAGGTGTTTTGAATTAACATGCCCTAGAAGGGCTCAAAGGAAGAGCAGTAGCCAAGAAACGCTGATAATTTTGTTTCTCTCTGTACACTTGGCCTTGTACTACAGGAAAGGGATGTTGTCAGATAACAGACTTCACAGCCTTCCTGTCACAGGCAGTTTTTAAACTATGACCACGTGGCTTGGATATTTGGGATATTCAGATAAAGTTTCATCTGGTTCTTTGATCAACAAATGGAGCTTTGGGCAATCAGATACCCCTATAATAAGGCATAAGGCCAAACCATTGCCTATCTGAATAATATTGATTTTAGGAAATACAAATTCTGGAGTTACTAGAACATCTCTTGCTCTGCCATATAGCTGCACAGAAAGTAATGTTGTAACACCCTACACTAATCACCCAAGACATCATGGGCCTCATTTGAAAACAAATCTAAGCCCCTACTGTGGCTCATTCAGTAGGAATTTTTGCTTTGTTTTCAGGATGTTTGCTATATGTGCTGTGTTTGACTAAAGTCTCATTGGATATTTGAGGATCAGCTCTGCTGAAACAGAGTCAGAGAACAGTGGCATAGTTGAGCAGCCCAGTTGTGGCAGGGAGAATATTTTCAACTAAAAATGCTTCAAGACAACAAACAAAAAGTGGACTGTACTGAGTATTTTGGGCCAGAAGGCATGTAGAACAGATACATGTAATTATTCACATAATTATGGTTAGGAAAACCAGGTGATCATCCAGCCACCTTTCTGTTTCCTCCCCAGCACTGACTTACTGTATCATGACTTCAGCAGCTACAAACTCTCAAGATAGGAAGACACATGCCATCTTAGTCATGTTTGATCAAGAAGTTACATTTTGCTTAATTTCTTGCACTTTCATTATGCATATTTCCATGCAATTCTTCTATCCAGTTTATCTCACCTTGCACATTTCTGCAAGTTTTTCTTCTGGTTATCTACCTTTTAAGTTGTATTTCTGTCTTTTGATTGATATATTCTAACAGGGAAAGCACAGTCTAAAAGGAAAAAAAGAAATAGCCTAAATAGCGACTCATTTTGTTCTGCTTTGCCTGTTAGTTACATTGTTTGATATGTCAACATGTTTTCTTAACAGTAAAGGTGAAATTCAGAGTTGAAAAAGCACAAGCAGTAGAATGTATTGCCTTTTTATACAGAAGTATGATTGAAGAGAAAAGTAACTAACTGCTTAGCAGGGCTTACTGCACCTGCCTTGGTGTAAAACCAAATAAATTCCACCCTTTGAAATAAGAAGTAATTCTTAAACTACCAGTAGTTGTTAATGATTGCTAGAACTGGAACTAATCAATGAAACCACGTGCTAGTGAGTAATAATCTTCAAGAAACATCCTGAATATAGAGATTATACCCTTTATTTAACAGATAAGAGGGAAAAGGTTAATTTACATCTCAGTACTAATTTGAGTAACAAGAACCATTAACTTAGGAAGGTAATGAGCTGAAACATCCACCAGCTCAATCCAATGACCCTGTACTTCAGGACAAGCAGAAGGATCTGTGTGATGGACTGCTGCTGATCACTTCCTGAGGATTGGCCAGGCTCTGGCTGCCTGGCACACCCCACCTGGATGGCACTGAGTCTGGCTTAGGATAAGTGCTTGTATGGAAAAAGAAAACTGTGAGGAACAGTGCTCTTCCCACATAGTAGCTCTGAAAAAAGGCTGGTAGCCTTTTTTTGTATCCCCAAATAGATTGCAGAGAATTGGCTCCAAAGCTGCCAAGTAAATATTACAAGGAAGAGAAAAAGAATGAGCACCTTTAATAGCATTACAGCTGTGCTTTTCTGCCAGCTTATGTCTGTCTCTTGCATACTTCTCATGCCTAGGCCACGTTTATTGGCACATTGAGACCTCCACCTTAAAAACTGGAAGTAATTCATCTGCATGAGATGAAGGCAGAAGCAGTACAGTCACCAGGTGGCTGTCACCCAGACAGACAGACACAGAGCAGTTTTGAATTGAGTACTGCTGAAACTCCATATTGGGACTGCTGTGCTCCAAAGAGAGCAGCAGCAGAGCAGATTGGCTTCACCCTGCCCATAGCAGGACAAAGCTGGTTTGTCCCTGCCTCAGTTGCCTCCTGGCCTTGCCAGTTCAAGGGCATGAGTAGGAGTTGCAGGTGTAACCTCTGAGTGCCTATTTCAGAGTTCACATAGAAAGGCAGCAGCATCTTCCAGCCTGAACTTGAACTGCTTAACCTTCAGCTCTCACAGGCTTTCAGATCTGAGCTGCAAGTGGATGGAGAAGATTATTCCCAAAAGGTCTGGCAGCCTGTTACACATTACCTCGAAGCAGAGTGGGCAGAAGGATGTCAGGGCACTCTCTCTGGAGCAGAAAGGGATCTCCTGGGAACAGTCAGTCCACTGGGTCACGCCTGCCTGTGCAAAGGCCATGCCATGGCCCAAGAGAGAGGTCATTTATATAAACACCTTCCCCACAGGTGTCACAAGGCTGTCCACTGAAGGCACTAACAGCTCAGTACTTAAAATGCTTTAGAATTGGGCTGCATGGGAATAAAATTATTTTTAACTGCTTCACTTTCCCTTCCTGAAGAATTACATGCTTTTTTGACCCTATAATAATGAGATTACAAGAAGAGAAAAGCAATGAGGAATGATGCTACAAGCAATCATGAGGTAAGCATTCTAAACAAAGCTAATTAGTTTTGGGTTTATGAAAAGAAAAAAAAAATAGAAAATGTCTAAGTTCTGTAAGTGCTCCTATAGAGATGAACTATGCCACATTCCACTAAAAAAATCCAGAACTCTGAGTGCAGGCTTACACATGCAAACAGCCATTTAAAGAGGTGGTTTTTGCTAAGAAAATAACCTGTTTATTATCATTGCTGTGAGGCTTTTTTGTTTTTTAATTCCTATTAGTGCAGCAGATTGGACATACCTTTGCATTTTGGGAATCCTCAGCAGAATTGGCTCTAGCACAGTATGTTGTAGTGGCACTGCCAATCTGTCCAGCAGACACGAGGCAGCACACAGGAGCAGGGCTCCTGGCATGGACACAGGCACCAGCACTCTGACTGCTGCCCTGAACAGTGGGAAGAGGGGCTTTTGGAGCTCCCTGAACAGTGGGGAGAGGGGTTTTTGGAGCTGGCATCATGAGCAAGTCAGAGCAGAAACTGTTTAGCAAAAAGCCAAATGCAGGGCAAGCTTATCATTTTTATAACTGTCCTTTAGAGATAAACCTCACTTGAAGTCACTGCTCTGAGAACAAAACCAGGGGAAAAAAAAAGAAAAAACAACTTCTAAAAGCCTTTTCTGCCACAAGGAAATTCATCTTTGATGAAACCTGGAGGAACAGATGTTACTGAGTTCCCAGGCAAGTCAAATCTGGAAAGAAATGAGCACTATTATCCAGGAAATGGAAGTGATGGGAAGCAGCTGCAACCTGGAGCCTGCTGGCTCTCCCTGGCAAGTTCTGTGGCTGTTGTTCATTCCTGCAAAGAGGAGTTTCAGTGTCCCTTTAATTCCCTTTACACTGTCAGGGACATCCCATGGAGGCTGGCTGCCCCAGCCCCACCAGCATACTTGAAGATTAGTTTAGGGAAAGTGTGGATGTTGTCCTAATCCCGTGTTGAAGCCATGATGGATTGCAAGCCCTTTGTTACACAACAGGATCCCTCCTCTGACTCAGTGGAAAGGATTTCCTGGATGCCCAGGGCAGTGTGGATCAGACACAGAGAGGATATGCAAGGGAGCAGGTTCACTGCTCAGTCAGTCACAGCACAGCCATGACCTATCCCAGCACTTGAAATAAGAGTTGCTGGCACATCTCCACACTTCTGGGCAGCCTTCCCATGTGCAGGACTGACACACTCACTGTGAGCCCACGCAGATATTCATCTCTTGACCCTAGAGATTAAAACACACACATGCAAATCTTCCCCTCCGTGCTCTCAGCTGTGCACAGCCAAGGCCTGTGTACCTGTGCTCACAAAAACATCCTCCCCAGCTGCTGCTGGACGGGACTGCCATGATCGCTGTCACCTCGCAGCCTGGCTGGCAGCCCTCAGCACTTCCAAGGAGTTGAAGACAAATGAAGCAAGGGCTTTCAGCAACCTGATAGTGCCACAACTGCACACAGCAAGCTGTTCCTGCCCTGACAAAGGTGTGGGATAAAAGAGGCCATAATACAACAGTATTATACAAACACACAAATGTAATGTCTTCTGTCTGGAAAGCATTTGCAATAACATGGGTAGTGTGTTTAACTACTTGCATTTTTTAATATACTAAATCATCCCAGGAGCTCTTACACAGGGCAAGCGGAAGAGATTCTTTCCATTCATCTGAATGTGAATCCCACCCCTGCCCCTCCACATTCATTTCAGTACTCAAGCTCTGCTAGAGGACTGAGAGGACAAGCAGTCAAGTGCTTCATCAGCTGATTTGGGACATGCAGATGACAGCAACCATGGCCCTGAAGGGACTGCATGACAGTAACAAAGAAAGCATGAGTTATCTGAAGGGAGCTGGTCAGTGGTCTCCAGCTGGCTCCAGGCCCCAATTCAGAAGGTCACACAGCTGACATATCATCCTGTGAGTCAATCCCTGATCCTGCCTGTGTTCAGCATAACTCATGTGGTTTGGCAGCACTGAGGGAAGTTCCTCCTCCTTGCTTGCTGCCCAGAGTCAATGTTGCCCTACAGAACACACAAGACAGTAAAGCCGCCAAGAGACAGATGGCAACTTGACCATCTTGTTAGTCATCATCTCCTTGAGTGGCAGCACCAGATCAGATTCATACACAAACACCACTTACAAGCTGTCTAGATGATGTATCAGCACAGCCAAAATACATCTATCTACATCAAAAATAAAGGTTTGCATCCCAGGTCAACTAATTGAACTACATTCTTTGAAGTCTCTGCTTAGATAACAGAATGTGTTCAGATCACAGCCAGGCTGAAACAACAGACATCTTCACAAAACACCAACACAAATACCTGGTCTCCACAGCTCTGTGGAGTAAGGCCCATAAGGTAATACAGGTTTCATTCAGGGTCTGCACTGCTACATCCTCTGAGTTGACTCCCTAACCAGAGACTTGACTGGCACCCTGACAGCACCAGGATATGACAGTGCCACCCCATCAAACAGGTGCTCAGCCAACACCACACCCTTGTCAAGTAAATGGGAAAATTACAGTCACTAAAGTCAGGTCTGAGTTCCCTGAATTTTGGCTAAACTTAAAAATTAAAAAAACACACACACCAGAGGGAAGACATGGTGTTTCAGGCAAGGGACATGGAAGCTATAGATGAAAGCACAGAAGTGTGGTGAGATGGGACACCCCTGTCTTGTCAGGTGTGACTCCATCCCTTCCAGATAAGCCCTCCCAGTCATCCTGGAGGAGCAAATGCCATGCCTGGAAGGAAAATTGCCTTCCTGGAGCATGCAACACCACCCAGCATGTAATTTCTCAGTGTAATGACAATGAAAGGATTATGTTAATAAGCAGGCAGCTGTAATGAGAAAACAATAACACATAGACCATGTACATCTTTCCAGATGAAAGAAGGGATGGTCATGGTGGCTGAGCTGTCTATGACTGTACAGACAAGTGCTAGAGATGGGTGCTCAAACACACTGTCTTTCATGAAGAGTAGAGCAACAGCCTTACAGGTTTTTTCTGTGAGGGTGAGGTGGTGTTTTTGCCACAGCATTAGGTTCTGGTGACCATCACCTTGAGAGAAGCTGGGATTTTCCTTCTGCAGCAAAAGAAAATAAATCGTACAAGTCAACATTCAGCTGTCATCCTGTGGGGGTGAATGAAGTGCTGCAAACTGCCAAGGCTGCTCCAGACCCACCAACAGCAGCGCCTCAGATGAACCTCTGAGTCAAACGCAAGTCATACTGTACATCTGAAACAACACATCCGCGTGACTGTCCACTTCAAAAAGCTACATTGTGCATTTAGGAAAAAGTGGTTAGGGAAAGCACAGATCAGAAAAAAACCGCTCAAGAATACTTCTCTAGATGCTGCAGTACTTTCAAAGGCAGTGATAAGAGGTTTTACTCAGGAAGGGTTTTAAACAGAAGAGCCTATACCTGTTTCCTGAAGTGGATGCTAAAGTTACTCATTAGCAATTCAAATTCAGGCACAGGGATGTTTGTTTGGGGCAGGAATGTATGTTTGGTTTTTATTTCCTCAAAAGCAGGTAGTTTACATCTGGGGGATATCAATTATTAACTCCAGCCTGAGATGAAAGTGTACAGGTTTAACTTCCCTGAGAGACAGGTACCTCCCTGTGTTTCCAGATCTGACAGGTTCTGGTGTGCCTTGCTCCCACACAGGAGCTAAAATACAACCTATAGTGAAGTGATCCCTCTGGGAGAAAGGACCCTGCACTAAATGCTGATGGGGATATGGGAGGGATTGATTTAATTTAAATTCAAATTTTTACAGTGCAAGTAGAAAAAATGTTATGAAAAAAATATTTATTGTTCCTAATTATCCTTAGGCCTTAGGTTTTGCTAAAATCTGTCAAGAGTTTTTGACAAGGTGCCATGTTCCTGCACCTGCTCTCAGAAGATGATGTTTCAGACCTCTACAGAGCCACTTACGTGTGTATGTAATTAATGTGGGGAAACAACCTTGCACTTCTGAAGGCTGCTCTTGAAGTGCAACTTTAGACTCCTTCATCAGGCCTAATTGAGCTCTTGGGTATCAGATGTTTCTGCACAAACATTTTTTCCATGCACAGCAGTATATATATATATTTTTATTTTTTTTTTAATCAGTTTTTACTGTTGATCCTTTAGTGAGGGGACCTGAAGCTTTCTTTCATTAACAGCAGCTTATCATCATTTACACCTAGAATCACCCCAGGTTTACAGCTATGTGACAGTAGCATCACCCATACCCAGTAACAGCAGAGGAAGTCTCACTTGGGCACTGTCACAAGCAGGTTTTGTGTGTTACATGAACATTTGCCCTCAAAGTATATTCTAGACCAAAACCTGCTCCCACAGAAGTCAAAACCAGACTCACAGCATCCCTGACAATTGGCATTAATCAGCTTCCTCAGAAGTATTCCTCTCCTTCAGGGAGGATCCATGTACCTCCAAAGCAGGGGGCTGGCCAAACTGAATTCCCAAAGTGTTGGAGTCACTGCCCTGTGCTGGGGACTCGGAGCTGGGCTCAAGACCAAGTGGGACCAGGTGAAGCTCTCCTGTTGGGTCACAGTCTGTGCATGTGCACAGCAAGCTGGTGGAGATTTCCCAATTTTGGCCCTTGTTTTCTAAAATGAAGAAGTTCCCCACATCTGCTGACTTGCAAATTCCATTTCTGTCTGACTTTACAGCCCGCGAAGGCAGCACCAGAGGCAGCACAAGCAGAGCTGGGGCTGGAGCAGTGCCACGGCACTGTGCAGTGGGAGGCTGCCTCCCGTACAAAGCAGACCTTGTGCTCTCACAGGGCCGTGCCCCATCCCGCCCCTTCCAGCGGCCGGCTGCGAGATGCCAAGCCCAGGGGAGTCACATGGCTGCGTGGCAGACACGAGCAGATCCATTTAAATTGATTATGCTTCAAACACAGCTGGTTCAATGTCTACTTACATTCCGGTTTCAGGAACATTTCATAACCACTAAGCCTTTTAATTAAAGAATGTACAACCTTCCTTGCTGAGCCAGCAGCCTTTGCAAAGCATCTTTGCAAGCAGCAGGCGAGCTCAGGAAGGGACCCGAGGCACGAGAGGAGAATCTATTGGCCCCATTCCCTCTCTCGCATCCCTTGAGCTGCCCGGGCAGATCTGCACGTAGGTGAGGCTGTTGCAGATCACTGCATGAATTATCTGCCCCAGCAGTCCGAGAGGACAGCTCACACTGGTGCCTGGAGTGACAACCAGGAGCATTTCTTAAACCAGGGGAAAGAGCTCTCTCCGTCCACTGAAAGTGCCTGTAGTCAGAAGGTGTTTATAGCTTCCAGCTGTCAAGTCAGCTAAAGCACCAGTCTGGAACGGAGACTGCACTGGCTCTCACAAAGGAGGCTCCTGTTCAGGCAAACTTGTTGCTGTTTCTTTGGTGTGACTGCACACACAGCTCCTCAGAAGGAAGCTGGTAGCCTCCTTCACACTGAAGTTTTGCAGAGTGCTGTTTTCCTGGCCATCCCTGCAAGCTCCGGTCTGACACATCACCACAGCGCTGATTTCTCTCCCGAGGAGAGGCTTGCCGGAGATCTGCGCTTTCGGGCAGTTCCCTTATAAGGCAAAGCTTTGGGCTCAGCTGGACTTAGCTATTCCCTTAGTCTTTAGTCTTCAGTGCAAAAAAATAGTCCTGCACTCTGATAAACCATTGTAACAAGCCAGAAAGAAGAAAACAGAATTCTCCTTTTGCCTTTGCTAAATGCCAGCTGACTTCGCCCTTTGAAAAAACCACCCCGCCCCCTTCCCAAAAACAATCAGCTCAGAGAATGTGTAATGTTTGTACCATGAGTTTTGCCCACCAACAATAGCCTGCAAACTCTTCAGCACTTGTCTCTTCATCACATGTTCATCCAGTGCTTAACTCGGCAGAGCTCTGCCACTCATCTCTGATCCCCGGGCAGCACCGTCATGTAAGCACTACAGAAAATAGTGAAAACCCCATCAAAAAACGGCTTCAGTTACAAGGAGACTGGGCTGGGCCCTGACTCATCCCTCCCAAGAGCCCTCTCACAAAGGGCACCAGAGAATCGGTAATAACAAACATGCCAGCCCAGCTAACTCCCTTTTGAGCCCTTAGCCAGAAAAAAAACCCACTATTGTGTCAAATCCAGGGAGTGTAAAGCAGTTTGGAGATGACAAGCAGTTCAGTTACTGCAGTAGCAATCCTGAGAAGCAAAAGGAAGACACAAAGTGTTCAGACTGTGGTATATATACTTATACTACACTCAACCTGGAAGCCAGGCTTAAGCCTGACCCTGTTTATGGTTGAACTGACAATGCTTAGATCAGATCTCAAGTCCTGAATTTTCAAAGGAGCTGCAGAGATGCAAGTTTGAACCTAGCTCTGCACGACTGTGGTGCCCTGGATAAAGATATTCTTTGTCAGGCATCCTAACACATGAAGTCTTAGCAGTTAACACCTCACAGCTGTGAAAAGTGGATTACAGATTTGCCTTAAAATGTGCTTTTCATAAAGAAAAGCTATTGCTCAGATGCTGATTCAGGCACAGATTCAATGAACTATTGAAATAAGGTGACAGAGAAGATGCTATCCTTGGCTGCCCTGTCTGCAGTGGATTATCAAGCCAGTGGCTAAGAGAGCCTTTAGCTGTCAGCCTCCTCTTCCTAAGCAAGAGCAATTACTTTGGTATAGTTAAAAGCAGAATTTATTAATTCTTAATAAAGGATTAGCAGTGTCCCTACTGATTTTCCTACATGCCTGCCATGGCCCTACTTGTAGATTGCTAACTGGATCTATAAATGCAAGTCAGCCTGCTCTTAAAAGCCATTGAAAGGCATCATTGTGTGCTCCTCAGCTTGGAGATGACTCACTTTTCAAAACTGAAATGCACTAGTTATGTGGTGGTTTCTCAAACCCCAAGAGCATTCTGTTGGAATAGTGTCACTGGAAAAAGTCACGTCAGCTGAAGGGAGAAGCTGAAATTTATCACCTTGCAGCTGCTGCCCAGTTTATTTGTTACCTGCCTGGTGGAACATCGCCTTACCAAGAGTTGTTTCCTTTTTGAAGGATGAGCACTTTGCAAAAACAGCACGTAACAGACTCTCCCTCTGGAACCCCATGATCCTTCCTCCTCTCCCCATGGGGAGAGAGGGCCTGCTGCCCTGCACTCCAGCAGCAGCACGTGAGCCCTGCTGAATGGGTGCTGAGGCATGTGCACAGTCAATGGGGATTTACTGCTCCACCCAAATTTAATCTCATCATAATCCAAGGTATTTGTACACCAGTGCGTGGCTCGCTGTGGATAACCAGGGCCACTGTGTCACAGGAGGCTTGTCTGTCAGGCAGGGCACGTAGTGTCTACTGCTGCTTTCATGGCTTATCTTACAAATCTACTGCAGCAATCAGAATAAAGGCAGGGAGATCAGAAAAGTTACCAGAGAACAACAAAAATGTTCTAGACCGGTAGGTTTGCAGCGCAAGAGGAAGAGTTGTGGTGCACTTTGTTTTATTTACTTCCTTGAGTAGTACCACCGTGCATACCACAGTGATGGCTTAATCCAAAATAACATCTTTTTTTATGTGTGAGAGGAGGAGGAGAGCTGAGAAAGGAACATGCTGTAAAAACAATGCAAACTGGATATGCAGAAACAAGGGATATTTTTGTTTCTTCTACAAAGTCATTAAGCAAAACAAAATAAAACCTGTTGTAACTAAATTCAACTTGTTCCGAGCCAAGCTGCCTGTTTCCTCCTGCGCCTGCCATATCCAAGCTACTTCTCCATTTAGCAGCACCAGGCACAGCCCTTTCACACTGTAACAGCAAAATCAGCACAGGACTTTCACTGCATTTCACCACGTTTGAGGAGTGGCACATTATCAGATGTGGTCAGCAACAGAGGTATTTCCTCATGAACAGCAAAGAGCTCAACAGAAAAAAACCTTCGACCATGGAAAACATATCAGCCCCAGCATTTTCATCATGCCACTGACATTAATTAATCACTCAATGACATTGCTGCTCCAACATCCCAACCAGACAAGGCCCTCCCTCATTGCCCTTCCTCTGAACTGCTTTTATTCCAAGAGTGCTGTGGGGCAAAGATCTGTCTCCCAAGGCTTTGAAGTGCTTAGTGCACTGCTGGCATCATATGAAAGCATCATAAAATACACACAAGCAAGTATCTGCATAGATTATTATTATTATTGCTAGCAAGGCTGTTGGTACATTTGTTGGTTATTTTACTGTGCAGCAGCTATCTCGCTCTGATTTCTCATAAGCTCATGATGGGTTTATACAGATGCAAAGGTAATCTAGCAAATGCGAGTGATTAATAACTTCCCAAACTAACATAATCCGCGAGCAGTAAGACAAACTGCGTCATTTTCCGGGCTGGCTCTCGGAAAGCAATTGGAGCTGATGGGAAAAGCTATCCAGAGGCACAACCTACAGGTTCAAGCTGATACTGCACCCGGGCTGAGCGCACCAGCGCGGCTCACTGCCATGGAAAAGCAGTTTATCCACCAGGGAAAAGTCCTCCTGACAGGATAAAAACAGTGGTGGATGTGAAAGGGATACAAGCTCCACAGATCTCCATGCAGAGCATCCAAGCGTTCCCTTTCCAGAGCAAGAACCTGCGCTTACCCCCCGGGCAAGGGGCTGGAAGAGAATTTCCAAACCTGACAGGAACACAAGCACTGGGTACTGAGTAAAATGGTGAATGAAGGTTGGACCATCATATTAATAAAAGTTTTACCTTGAAGTTCTTGTGTCCTTGGAGTGAATTAGTCACTGCAATTTGTAGTATCACCTCCTTGTCCAACAAGTCAGAGACTTGGAGTCCATGAAAGCATTATGCACACCAGATAGAGAAAGGAGAAAAGGCAAAAGGAAAGGTGAGTTGCCTCCAAGGAAGGCTCCTTTTCTTCAGGGAGCTTCCTGAGTAGCTGTGAATGCAGCCTGCCCACACTGCTGGCCACCTCTCCTGCCTCCATCCCCTTTCCTGCAGCAATGTCACAGGGAAATAGTCCAAACTCCACATTTCTGCATCTCCAGGGCATTACTTTATCACCAGGCAATGTTTTTTTCCAGTCTTGCCAACATACCTGGGTCCAGTGAGCTGGAGCATAACCCACAGCCAGGGGATGAGGTCTGGAGGGCAGGGCTGTGCTGGTACCAGGTTGTCAGGGTTATCCAAATCATGGGTGGAGGAAGTAGAGGAGAGCCCTGACTGCTAATGCTCAGTCAGCTGTGCCCCCTTGAGGGTCATACACCAGAAGTGAGGGGTCTTTTCAATACCCCCTCCCCAGGCAGCTCTGTCCCCATCCTGACTCCCAAATATATGAACATTGTAATTTGTGTCTTGAAAAATGCAGGTGCTCAGTCACTCCAGAACTAATGAACAAGGTTAGTTTCAGGGCTGACACCTCTAAAAAAAGCCTGGCTTTCAGCTGCACAGCAATTTTTCTAAATTGGCTCCACTTGAGAGGATTCAAATGGGGTGGCCAACCATCACCTACAACTCTTCAAAATACCAGTCTTCATACATGCCCTGTGAAGGCCAGACCCAGTCTGAAGACCTTTACTGCTCCCAGGTAATTCAGTCACTCTGTTAACTGCAGCAGGTCCGTGTGCGGAAATTGGCCGGAATAACTATTTCCGAATCACTGCAGACATTTTGTTCAGGGATAAAGAGACCATTATTTATTCTTTTTTTTTTTTTAATTATTATTCTGTTCTTTTGGATGGAAAGTCATATGGAGGCAATCATCACATGGGCATCTGGGAGACATTCCAGAGCAGAATCAAAGAACAGGGATTTTTCTCCCTGTGTTGCTATTCTGGTAATTTTCTTCATGTGGAAAATCCCAACAACGGTCAAGCTCACCGTGTTGTTTACCTCTCTTAGGGCATGGAGATGTCTTATACACCCTACTTTAGATGTCACCAGTTTCAGCTGCACAATGAAGTCGTTTTGGTAGGCACAAGGATCTGATAGAGGTTTCCAGAAGTACTGGAATCTGCTGTGGGAGCATTCCTGGCCAGGCAACCTCCCTGACTTCTGCAAGTCCCTCCTTAGCAGCTCGCACATCACTGTTCGTGTTTTCAGAAGTGAAAACCAAGAGAGACATCATGGCAAAAAAAGTTAATTTAGGTTATAAAAAGACAGGAATGCAGTCTCTTTACAAAATATGCAGCCATGCATTTCCTTTGCACTCCCACTGCAAGCCAGCGGGGTGTGCCAGTGCACCAGCTTTCCTACACACAACTCATTTTTTGCCTTAAATGATGCAAACTCTCCTCCTCATGCATCATAGCTTTCTTAAAAAAAAAAAAAAAAAGAGTCCATGACCCAATTAAACTAACGAGCAGAAAGAACAGATCATCCTTGCTAATGCTGCACCACCTCTCTGTAGTTTCTCACTAAAATACAGCAAAACTTCAACAATACGTAAAAGGAGCAGTAGGGTGAGAATCAGACTCACCTCTGGTTTTCTAATAAACATGAACACTCAAACTCCTCTTTACACTGCCTGCTCTTAGGCAGATCAGCCTGGCAGCCCTCCCAGCAGCACCTCTGAAACCAGGTTTCCTGGGGAGGCACAAAAAGGCAGGGCAACTCCTGCTTCCCTCCAGCTCCATGGAAGGCAGTGAGTTCTGCAGCTCACAGGGTTGGGAAGGGACCCTGTCCCCAGGCAGTGCCCCACCAGGAGCACAGCCAAAGTTTTCACCCCCCTGAAAGCCACAGCTACACAGAATAAAGCTGTTACAGCACCAGGCAGTTTAGTTCACTGCTGAGCGGGACACACTTGGGATTGAGGTGTGCAAAACCACATGAGAAACAGCAGTTTAAGACACGTAAAAGCACTTTGGGGTCCTAAAAGGGACACCTGATTTTTCCCTATTCTGTTGCAATATTGTGCACATCACTCAGTGAATTCACCTCCACTGACCCAAAAGAGATACAGCTGGCACTTGATCTATTTTTGACACTAATGCAAAAAAGCTGTCCTGGATCACTAGCGAGTACCATCTGCTCTTTGCAACTGAAATGCCATCAATTCACACACCAGGGCCAGGAACTTCAAAAATAGCTACTCTGAAGTGAGGTGCCTGGATCTGTATTTAGGCACCTGACTGACTTTCAGGAAGAGCTGGGCCTGCTGAAGCTCCCATTAACCTGAATTTGGGACCCCCTGCCATTTCAGCCTTAGCAGTGTCCTCTGGGTTTCTCCAGCCTGAGACAAGCAAAAAGGGACTGGTTTGTACTAAATGCTGATTTAGCAGTCTCTCAGATGAGCAAAATTCTCCAAAGCACCCAAAGTCTGAAGTTACCAAATTGCTACTTGCTTTCAATTTCTTAAGCCAGAGCTACCTTTTAACTCAGGAACCTTTTCTTTTTAAAATGAAGTTAGAATGATAATTTTCACCTTGCAGAAATAATAAAACACAAACTCCAAGTTTAAGTGTTTACCAGGTGGAAAACAGCTTGGCAGAAGTTAAAGGAATGCTAAGCTGAAGTTGTAGCTACAATCCATTGCACTGTATTTACATAAAGAACTCTCAGGAATGTCCTTGTTCTAGCACACTGACATAATATATTAATTTTCTTCTGAAGGGGACCACAGGTACACAGTTTCATACCTACTGTGTAGGTCCAGGAAGACATTTCCATACCAGTGGAGATCCAGCATTTATACCATGCAACATAAAAATCCTGAAAGCTCTAAAAGATGTTTTCACTGGATTAGTGACTATCATTTTGATGTGAAACCTGCTTTAATGAATACCTGACAACTAACACTCTTAAAGGAATGATTTCACTTGACATCAATGCATTCAACTACTGTTTGTTGAATGATATTCTTCTTAAACAGCCAGCCAAAGAATATAGTGACACCTGTAAATCACAATCTTAAGGGGTTCACAACCTTAGCAGCATTCAGGGCCACGTTTGAAACCTGCCAGAGCTCTCAGGGTGATGCTGGATTTCAGGATAAGCTCAGGAGGATTTGCATAAGCAGAGAGAGGCCTTCAGGAAGTCAGTGTTTGCACTGTAACCAGGGAGCAGTCCTCACCACAAACATTATCAAGGCCTGCACATAGCATATCTCTTTTGCAGGCAGCCTATTTACTTTTTCTTCATAAAATGTGGACAGATGTAATGCCAGCCTCCGTGGGCCAGGTCAGCTCATTGTACTGGCTCACGTTCAGAGCAACTTTAGTTGGCACTGAAATAATTCAAAGTTTAATTAGTTTAGGGGTGGGGCTTTTTGAAAGCCCATTTTCTGCAGAATAAAAAAAAAAAATAAAAAAAAAATCAAGCACCTAAAGAGAGAGATCCTGTATGCATAAGCGCCCTGAAAAAAAGTACTTTCCAACCTGCCAAAATGAGTCAGAGTGCTGAGAATACCAACCAGGAGCACCAATAAGCCCCGCAGAGGAGGGGTGTAGGAACTGAGTGCTTTCTGGAAAAACAAAAAGGCACGAGCAGGTCTCGTTCGCAAAGGGCAGCCGTGCCTTTTCTTACCAGCAGGTGTCACATGGAAGTAAGTTGTCATTTCAGCTGACACCGCATCCCCCGCCCGGGGCAACGAGCCTGGCCCCAAATCAAGGCGCCTGGGGAACGTGGTCCTGGCCAGGAGATAAATGGAGCTGTCCTCCACCTGGACAAGGACCAGAATTACCCAGATATGCCTTACATGCCACACAGGGGAGCTGGCTGGCGTTTCAGGAGCCACCTCTCACTGGGCACTTCTCTAACAGGACACACGACCCTCATACAGAGCAAGGATGCCTGACAAGTGACCATTAGCTGCTTCCGTAGGGGCACGAACAATACCGATGCTTCACAAGTTTTTTTTTCAGGAAATATCACTATTTTGTGCCACTTCAGCCTGCACTGCCCTTTCCAAGAGGTCACAGCTAGGTCCTCCAGGCTGCCAGAGTAAATGCATGGATGGGGCATTTTAGCAGGATGCGCAAGAGCAAGGCTTTGAGTGGTGTTTCTTTTCAGAAGCATTGGGAATCCCAAAGCATCCCTATCCAAGAAGTGAGTTGTGAATGCTAAGTGAAAAAACACAGGCAAACAGCAATTTCTCATCTCACAGCAATTTCTGAGCTTGAGGTAAACACTATATAGGCCATTTTTTAAAACAATTCAACAACTGCTTTCACTCAATGGGATCCTCTGGAGCCCAAATCTCTCCTCAATCAGCTCACCAGAAACACTGTGGGCTTCATCAATGCTGCACAGCAGCTGCACAAATCAGCCCAGCACCATCTCCTAGAAGGAAACTGCCATGGAACCACCAGGAACTCACCAAACCTCCACCACCACTGGCACTGCAGGCTCCCCTGCCCAGAGGGCTTTGCACAGGCAGCCTGTAAAAGGAGTCCCTGGGTGCCCCATGGGCTGGGAAACCACCAGGTGGATTGCAGCCCCAGGATAACAGGAATTTCACCCTGGGTGAGTGCCTTTGGCTATGCTGGACCACTGCTAAGAAGGAGTGAGAGCCCAAAAGGAGAGGCCTGAGCTTCAGCTCTGTCACATCCAGAAAGGAGGCATCACCTGGGGAACTTCTGTATTTTCTCTCTACTTGAACATTGGTGGATGCTGGGGTGCCAGAGCATGCTTATGCCTCCACATAAGCAGCTGCTGGGCCTCAAAGCCTCAGCTGCTGAGTGACCAGCAGAGGAGCAAATCAAAGCAATTATAACTATTAAATATAAACATTGATTAGTATGGTTCATAAAGTCAGGAGTCATGCCATGTTCTCTTGCTCTGGTTTTGCTTCTAAATGCTTCCATGAATGTGGGTATCTTTCCCAGGATCCATATTTTGTTCCCCTCCTGGAACACATACAAAGGGGAGGATGGAGGCTTTGTAGAAAACCATTTTCAACAGCCCTGTGAGAGTGTGGGAGTAAAAATGTCTGACATCCCCCTGCACAGCTTCCAATACCCTCAGGCCATCTCCTGCTAACAGGCTCCATCAGCCTATGCCAACCTGAAATACCTTGAAACAGAGATGAGTCATTTGTAAGGACTGATGGCTAATGTACTTCCATCACCCACCTTCGTGCAAGGGACTTGCAATAAAATTTTAAAAGAGCAAGAAAAGCATGAGTTTTACAGAAATTAAATGCTACAGCAAGGCTTTGAAACTAAAGAATTAAAGAATACGGTGACCAATACAGTCCCTACAGCTGGGACATGCCCAGGAAAGCAAAATATAAGAGATTTGCTTTATTAGCTTTGAGCAAACAGCTCAGCTTGAGTAGCACAAGTGGCACAGGAACACCTGTGGCCCAAGCACTGCTCCACAGTAGTGGGGTTGAAATGACCCACACTCATTCGTGCTTGAAAATAATCAAGCTCACAACTGAAGTCATCATCTCAGGAGGGAGATGCTCCATCAGGGATGCAGGGTGGCATTTCCCATGCACACATGCAGCAGGGAGAGGTGTAGACCAAAAACACACAGAAAGAAATGCTTGTGTGGCCTGAGTGCTGCATGGCCCCATCATTCCCATCACCTCACCATCCCTCTACTTCCCCACCAACTGTTCCCAGCTTTCATTTTCCAGTCCTCATTCATTCTGGAGCTCTGGGATGCTCATGGCAGGGAATGTGCCTTCATGCACTTCTGCTCCAGTGGCTACAGGCAGCAAACAAAAACCCAGCTGTTCCCATCTCCCTCTCCAGAGTATAGCTGGCTCTGACACCCCAGCATCTACCAATGTTCAAGTAGAGAGAAAACACAGAAGTTACTTAAATAAACAAATTCCCTCTGTAAATGCTACGTGTGGCCAAACCGGATCTCCCAAGGCACACAGAGCTGCTCCTCAGCTGGTACAAAGTGTATCAGCAAAGGGTATTTGCTCAGAGATTACAGCCTTGGGGAGCAAAAGCCAAGCCTTGTGACAGGGCAGAGATAAAAGAAACCGGAACTGAGAAAAAAAGGAGGGAAAAGAAAAAAAATCAGAAGAAAATTAAATGTCATCTTTCAACTGCACATTAATGGGCTTTGAACAGAGGCTAATGTTACACCAAACAGCAAAGCATGTTTTGCCTCAAAACTGTCCCTCTGTACTCTGACATATTTTTGCAATGGCTGAATATTGCAATTTTTCACCAAGTGCAGCATCCTCAATGCCAGGACCTGGCATTTCTCGGGGCCTGAAGGACCCCTCTCCTCTTACTCAGAGGGCGAGGGGCGGGAAAGGGAGCAGAGAAAGGGCCAGCTGGGCCAGGGCAGGCTCATCATGGGAAGATGCTGCATCAGATAAACTCCGTCCCAGTCAGCCTTATGAACTGACACTGGAAAGGCACTGGGAAGAGCACAGTTGTGGCTTGTCCCTCAATTTTCCTTCTCTTGCAGAAAGACCAGAGTACAAGCACAGAGATAATGATTTTTTCCATAAGAGTCTTTCCTGACCCAAGTCCAAACTGCCAGAAACACCTCCCAGGCTGCTGCATATAAAATTACTTAGCTCCTTCTCCCTTACAGGTGGGGAACTGCCATCATTAAAAAATATTTTTTATACATTTACATGAAAAAAACTATTATTCTTATGGTTTTATTCTTTTCATACACTCAGTGTCTGCTGAAAGCCCAGTGCAGCCACAGCCAATTTGCTTGGTTGTGTCAGAACTCTGGTGGGGCAGGAACAGTGACTGGTGGGAATTAATTACCCCCTTGCAACCATGGTCTATCTCCTACCCTGTTTATTCCCTTCTTCATGTCAGTGTTCCTTTCCAGTGCAAACTTTCCAATTGGAGTAGTTTTTTCCCTAACCCAAAGCCCCTTTGCCTGTGGGGCACAGGCTGTGAGGGGGGAACACAGCTCTGCCACCACCAGGCCCTGCTGCAGCTGCTGACAGGGCAGCACCAGGGCAAGCCCAGCAAAAGTCCAGAAAAACAGATGAGAGAGATGGTTTGGTGTCAATGATTCCCAAAACATTAGAAGTCCAACAACAGTGCATTTCTGACATTTAGCAGAAGCAGTTTAAAAGTAACACTTGTTATGCTCCTACCTGGTATCCCACCACCAGGAAAACCAAAGCCAAGAGAGAAGCTCATCCAGTTGGGTTGTGGGACTCAGGACTAAGAAGGAAGAAAGCTTTAAAGATCTCAAATCCCCTGAAGCACCTGGACATATTCACAAGCTGGTTGATATCTTGACTGAACCACAGAGAGTATGAGGTGAAAAACAAGCATGGAAAGAGGCTGCCATTCACTGCTATTCCCAGTGGACAAGGGGAATGGCAAGAAAAATTGGTTTTGAAGTTCTTCAAGAGGCTTTAAAAAATAAAAGAAAAAAAAAGAGTGATGGAGGGCATGGTGAAGCAGCAGCCTGTGAAGGTGCAGTGGGGCAGGAGGATGAGTCAGGGTGAGTGGGCTCAGGCGAGGGCCATGAGTCGGACAGGGGAGTGGGCAGGCATGGAGCTCCTGCTAAGGGAGGGTCCTTACAGAACACATGGGCTCCAATTGCCACAGGGAAAAAGCAAAAAACACCAAAGATCTGGTTTTACACAGAATGAGAAAGCAGAAAGCTGATGGTTAATGGTTTTCCTACATCCTGCACATCTGGCAGCTTTCAAGTGCCCTGATCCTGGTTTGAAGCCTCATCTCCCATGAGATGCAAAGCCCTTCTGCCAGGTGCACAGCCTGCTGGAGACAGCTTTGTGAAGCAGCCCTGGCTCCAGGACAGCCTTCAAGCAGGAGGGGCTCAAAGAACCCAGCCCTCAGCCCCTTGAAACAGCTTTCCATATGGAGTGATCACCCTAATTAAACCAGAGCCAAGTGTCATGGCAGAGCAGCAGCTAAATTACAGAGTGGGGAAAGGCAGGGGTCTGACTGCCTAGCAATCAAAGAGGGCAAAGGAAACTTGAGCTCTGTAATTGCACCCCAGTCTGAGAAGAGGCAGGAATAGAAATGTGCCTAAAAAAAAAAATCCATAATTTGAAATACAAGTATTTTAAATTATGATGGGTAATACTTCTGTAGACCAGAGAATGTTGTAAATTAAAAACAACCTAATAGACAAACCTAAGCTACCTCCAGTAACTTATATTCCATGAAACTGCTTGCAGGCCATGTCCCAGGAAGTGCAGCAAGTAAGGTGAGCTCCAGGGTGGCTGGAAGTGACAGAGTTTGATCTCACCTTGGTACAGCTCACCTCTGCACAGGACATCTACCACCCAGCCCCAAAGTCTCTCAACTCACTACCAGGTGCCTTTCCTCCCTACTGGCAGGGATAACCAGCAGTGGAGGTACCACACTGGGCAGCTGTTTCAGTGTGACCTCTTGCAGGCACAAAAAGCAAATAGTGCAGACTTGGAGTAGTTTCTGAGGTTTAGAAACCAGGCGAGATTTGGGCACTGGAGCTGATGGCCATGCTCAGCTCTGACAACAGAGACAGGGCTGCTCATTCGTGCTGGGAAATGCTGCAACTGCGTGGGCAGAGCATGATACAGTGGACACATTTAGAAGCACTTACACTGACTTTTAAAAATACATTAATTTTACACATCTACTACTTCAAGAGGTTGGGTTTTTTTGGGGTGGGCTTTTTTAATTATTCAAAAAAACCACCCTTTCTCCCTGCTAAAATTTGTTCTGCATATCAATCAGAGTGAAGAGAAATCCTTTAGACCCTTCTCTGTGCACAAAACCACCACAAAAAAAAAAGTATCAATAAATTACAAAGCCTTCTTTCCACAGCCATCTGTGTGCAGAAGGAAATCCCCAGCATACATGTCTTCTAGCAGAGCCACTTTATCAAAATACCACTAAAAAACACACACAGTTTCCATCAGAAGCTTAGAGGTTTTCTGGAGCATACAGGCCATCCTGGACTGGTAGACCTGGAAATGTGCAGGACCCTGTTTGTAGGACCTAGGAGGGCATCTCTTCTGGGAGCTGTGCTTCAGCACACAACATCCTCATGGCACAGGAGATGAGCCGCTTGCACTTGCTGGCAGCAAATCTAATTATAATTCATCATTAAAAGTGGCAGCAAAACACATAGGGAATTATTTATCTCATCTTGTAACAGAATGGCAAATCTGGCCTTGGAGAATGACTTCTTAAATTTTTTCACCTCAAAACAGATAAAAATTACTAACAGACTCAAGTAAATTAATACTATGAATTAAGTCAGCAGTGCTGCTGCATAGAAGTGAAGCCTGAACATCAAAAGCCTAGGTATCAGCCCAAAGCAGGCACGATTCCACTGGTTATGCAGGTTTGTGACCACAAGATTTGGGTTTCCTTCATCCCTTACTGAACGAGTGCTTTATTGATTTATTTATTTTAATCAGATTTCTCTCACGTCACGCACACTCATCAAACCTGACTGGCAGGGCATGAAATAGCAATCCCTGAAAATAGAAGCGAGGAAGAGGCTTGCTCTACTTCCACCCTCCTCCCAGAAATCTGCCACATAGGGCTGCAGCGAGGTGGGGTCCCATGGGATGGAGTCAGTCAGACAGTGGAATTTGGATGCTGTTCCCATTGCAGGGGACAAACAGCAAAGAAGCCAAACCCACGTCCCTTGGAAGCTCTTGGTTGCAAGGGATTTGCAAAGGCAGTAGTAGCACTCAAGATCTTTCTGGGCTGGAGTAATGGGGTCATGTCACAACAGGGACCTAGCACCCGACCCTAGAAGCGATAGTGATGGGCAACATAAAAAACCCCACCAACTCAAGCTTTTCTGTGAGCTCTGGGCATGATCCTAGTCCCACAGAAGTGTGTGGGCGTTTTGCAACTATTCCCAGTAAATGTAGATCTGTTCTCCTCTCCATGTTCCCTTGCTGTCTCTGCTTGGCATTCCTTCCTCGCCTCAGCTCTCTTTTCCTCTGCAGGTCAGCGCCTGCAGCCCCAGGCACGGATTCACCATGGAGGTGTGCAGGGCACCTGGAACCCGGCCCATTTCCAACCAGCAGCTACCCGAGTCACCTCCCACATCAGCAGGGATAACTGGCTCCAGGAGCACGGCATCCAGCGGGAAACGCCCGCCGACCCCCGAGCAGCTCTCCGGGAAACGCCGCTCTCGCAACCTGCGCCTTTAAATTCATTTTACTATTCCAGTCATTTCACTAACTACTTAATTGCAGCCATCTCTGTGCGTCTGTCTCGGCCCGACACCCACAGCTGCGGCCGCCCCCGCCGCCACCCACGCCGGCCCACGCTCTGACTCATGCTCCGAGCCACGCTCCAAAAGCCCCGCTCCCCGCCGAACGCTGCCTTCAAATGTGCGCTGCTACTTTGATCTATTTCCATAGATTCCTGTGAGTCATCTGATCCGTCTCTGATCTAAACCCAGTAGACTAGAGCCTGCATGTATGGTGTTTTGCATGAATTTGGCTTGCACAGAGGGCTGACCCTGCTGAAACGCACAGGCATGCGAGAGCACAAAACTCCTGGGAACTTCTTCCAGGAGGGAATTGCTTACTTATCCAAAAACAAGAGCAATTATTTTCTATTAAAAAGTCTCATTGTGCTCTAAAAAATTATATATGTCTAGGTAGTGGGGACAGCATTATTCCGGGATATAAGGCCGCAGTGATACTTGGAATCCCTTTCCACCAAATCCCTTCACAGCCCTTTTCCCACCTCCCCCAGCTTGTTACCCTCTCCTCTCTTTGCAGATGGCAGCATGGTGGTGCCACAGCTCAAAGTGCCCTTTGGCAGGAGCCAGCCTGCCACTGGCAGCACCTTAATGAAGGCATAGGGGATGATCTGCCCTGGACACCTCGAGGCAGTGCAGTTTGGCTGCTGTCACAGGGGAAGGCACTAATGACACCCAGGCTACCACCAAGGCTTCACACCTACTATCCGGCCGATTTGTGGTCCCTCGTTATCCCAGACCTCGGGAGATGTGCCCCAGGGATACCCAAACTCTTCCCTAGTGGGTATTGTTTCCTGGTGATCAATCCAGCACTTGTGGGTGGATCCACAAAGGCCATGGGGGAGCATTCCTGAGCCTGCCATCTCTCCCAGCAGCTATGTGGTTTGTGGAGGATGCTATCATGGCTGAGTGTGGATAGTCAGAGGTGCTCATTCCCACCCGGAGGCTGTTGGACAGGTCATGCCAGACTGCACCTGAGCTACCCCTCCCCTCTCACAGCCAGCACTCAACCTTGAAAATGTACCTTCCTCAAGGCCTGCTGCTGCAAGCACCAGCGTTATTCCCATTCCACAGCCTCCCTGCGCACAGCAGGCAGGCAGCATTCCTTCCTGAGTGCTTCACAGGCAAGCAGCAGATGGTGCCTGTCACTAAAAGCAAATAAACGCTTTGGTGCCCTGATTTATCTGCGCAAACACCACCTGAATTATCAAGGACAGGAGGCCCCCTTGGAAACGCCCTTCTTAGTGGATTTGCACTCCTTGATAACAAGCTCTAAGCACATGGAATTCACACTTTACAGGGTGTATATCACTAATGGCTTATTTAGGTTTGCACAGATGCATTTGAAACACAATTAAAACAAAAAAAGAAAAAAAAAAAAAGAGAGAAGCCAGACGGGTTTCATGGAGTTGTCACAAGGATAATTCCCAGACATGCCTAAAATGCTAAATATTAAGAAAAAAAATAAAGATGTGAAACTTGAAGCCTACACCTGAGCTTCCTGAAGTCAGTGGCAAAGCTTCTGTCACCTCCCAGCAAGAAGAGACTGCAGGCATGCAATTAGAGATGGGAAACCCAGGGCCAAATTGCTTCCCTCTGCTCCCTGGGTACAAAACCAATTAACTCCCTTCTGCACAGCAGATGAGTAACAGAAAGCCAAATCTTCAAAGCTTCCCAGCGGCTGATGTTTGGGCTCACCCTTTTATATTCCCCATCCATCCTCCTAATGGGTCTCAGCACTGCCATCATGCCCGGCACCAGGGGAGAGGGGGGAACCTGTGGCCATCCATCTCCCCCCACAAAATGCAGCCCAGCTGTAAAGGAGCTCTGGGAGCTACAGGTTTATTTAAACCAAGTCGGTGGAGATGCCCCCCCGCCCCTGCACCGGGCATAGCTGGTCCCAGCTCTCCCTGGGAGTGCTTTATCTTCCAGCAATTCCTCCTGGAGAGCGCTGCAGGGTGTGGCACAGGGAGTGCTCTGCCGGCCTGGAGGGGGGCGGCTTCTTAATTGGAACATCTTGGACTAGGGAAGCATGAATCTCAATCTGGTAATTTTTCACAAGAATAACATCAGCATCAGGAGGGTGACCAACCCTTACTGCAAAATGTGGCTGTACTCAATTCCTGGACACCCAAAAATATGCCAAAAATAGCCCAAGTGATCCAGGGAGCACAGCAAGGGCCAACACTCCCTGCGTGTTTTTTTCTGGAAAACCGACAACGATGTAGCACTTCAGTACTGAACAACTCCTTCTCCCTTTTTTTCCCCTGGTTGTTTTTGTTCATTTTCTTTCATTTTGTTTTTGTTTGTTTTCAAGAGAACTGGGGGAGGAGGGAGAGAAAGGGGTAGAAAAAACATTGTGTGATTTGATTTGAATTGCACTGCACTTTCCCTGTGCTTTTTTTATGCTCGATGGGAATGATGCATGCAAGTCTGGGAAAACAGCACATTTCACCAGCCTGAAAAATATTGCCTTGAGCCAAACCCAAATTTTCACCACGTTCACTGGAAGTTGAATAACATTTTTTGAATAGCCAGAGTGGCAACCTGTGATAACCAGCATTCTAAGAAAATAGATATTATATGCTAACTGAAGGCTCAGCAATCTCAAATATTTTTAGGGTGTTGATAGCCATCAGCAGCACTGAGCATCATGCTCAGAAAGTGGCACTCAGCCCTTGCCAACCCTTGCAGTGCTTCCAAGTGGGAAGCAGCAAGGCAAGGGAGTCACTAGAGGGAGAATTTCTGTCTTCCAGGTCCATAAAGGATATGCAACATATAAGCAGAATCAAAATGAATCACAAAACCACATGGAAACTGCCTGATTTCCCCTATTATTCCTAACACATCAGCCCTAAATGATACACCCCAGAAGAGCTGCAGTTAAAATATTGTTGTTTATTCAGTTATTTCCATACGTGTCTTATTTATTTAGGATTAAGACAAATACTACTTGCATGCCTACTCTGCTGGCATTAATCATCTCCTGCATCCTGGGGTGCAGGAGGTGGGAGGAACACGACAGCCATGTGTGTGGGCAGGCACAGAGGTGGGTGTTTGCCTGGTGGAGCAGAGGTTTGGAGCGAGCCAGGGTGAACACTCAAATTCAGAGCTTTTCCAGGGTCTTGCACAACACTCAATTCTTTTTGGTTTACATATTTTTTCATTGCAAATTTTATCTGTGATCAAGGGGCACATTGGTGGGGTATTTGCTTCCCTTTGGTGGAGGCTCACACCTCTGTGGCCTCTGAACACAGATTTTCAGCCTCGCCTCTCTGCAGCATCTTGGCACTCAGCCGCTCTCCCCAGCAGCCCTCTCTGTCTATTGAGAGCTGCTGAAAGCCCCTTGGCTGTGCCTGAATGGGGGAACATTTGTTCGCTCGCTCGGGCGCAGGGAGGGAGCTGTGTGTCAGGGAGTGACGCTGGTGCAGCGCGCAGGAGCCGCGCCAATGGAGCCGCTCGCAGCGGGGCTGCCAAGGCGCGGGCGCTCCTGGCTCCGCTCGCAGCAGGAGTCGCATCCATTCGGAGGAGCAAAGCCACACTTGGTGCGAAGCCCCGGGCCGTGAGAGCCGCGGCATCGCTCTGTGGAGGGGAGGCAGCCCACAGACACCTGGCACAGGGATGGGGCTTGTGGCTGTCCCCCCACCACCAGCCCCTCCCCAGCCGCTAACTCTTTAACCAACCTAAACCCTTTTTCAAACATTTATTTAGCTTGAGAAAATGGTCAATTTCACTTGGAATGTGGTCCTAGTCTATTTAGTTAAAAATCAATTCAGTCCGTATCTAAACAAATGAAGGCAAAAGAAAGGCCAAGTCTGGTAAACCTGATTAGAGCAAGCCTGATCAAACACTCCCAAGTTAAACACCTCAATCCATCTGTGCACAGCCACACTGAGAGTCAGTCCTTTAGGTCAAACCCCACTGGCAACATACACCATTTGGGATATTAGCAACATATTTGATATCTGAATGTTCCTTTTCATTTACCTTGGAATTACAGAATCAATTAGGTTGAAAAAGATTTGCAGTCACTGAGTCTAACCATAAACCTAACACTGCCACATCCGCCACGAAACCATGTCCCTAAGTGCCACATACCTTTTTATTTCCACCTGGTGCAGTAAATGCCACAGTTGAGCCAACCATAATGTACAGAGCAATGCCACCTCAGAGAGCTTCAAGGATCCACCCTTCTTGTTCTTCAGCCCAATCTTTTATCCCCTCCTGCTGATGCCCTGCACCTGTGTGCCCTCTGTTCCCTGTGGTGGTTGGTCAGTGCCCCTGGGCACTCCATGGCTCATTGTTGTCAGTGCTGCTCACAGCTGTGCTCACTGGGGATGAGGCTGGGCCCAGCCCCACTCCCAATCACCACAAACTGTGTGTGCCTACAGCCACCTACTTACAACAGCAAGGAGACCCATAACATCTCCTTTGTTGATGTGATTCACAGCCCAGCTGCGCCCACAATGAATTAAATGATTTGTCAGCTTGGACAGGAGAACAAATTCCTTTTTTGGGAGCTCTCTGCCATGAACAGAGCCTGAGTTGGCATTACAGGAGAGCTGATGTCCTGCTGACCTGAAGATCAGCACAGACAAATTTCATGCAAACAGCAAAGCAAAAGCCAGTGTCACCCACCTTTACCTTCTGCTACTAACTTCCAGTGACCACAAGGGAGGCTTTTTAATGTCACCAAAGACTAAGGCACTGTGGTAACATCCATCCTCTTACATCCTCCCTTCTCCATCCTTTCCAAGGGAAGTCCTCAGCACAGCAAAAAAGAAAACAAGTAAAAATTTAGTATCTGCTTAAATATGATTTCTGCCTTCTTTTTAGAAGAGACATTTTAGTAAAGACCCTGAGTTGGGAGCCCAAAGAGGGACAGGTTGCATCCCATCCCGCCCAGAGGAAATGTAAAAGCACAGTCCCTGGGGAGCAGGGGTCAGCTGCTGCCCCTCTGCCAGCTGCACCAGGAACACTTTGATTTCAGATGGGGAGCAAAGTGTAAAAAAAAAACCAAAAAACAAACCAAGAAGTAAAAAGTCACTGTATTTTGGTTCCTTTCATCAAGGACCAAGAGGGTGGTGTGAGAATGGCAAATGGGAATTCAAGGTGATCTGCAGAGCAAAAAGGACCTCATGCCTTTTCTTCCTTCTTTGAAATACATAAAAAAGTAACTTTGGAGGCTAATTCTTCTGTCTTCTCTTAAACAATGGAAAGAAAAATACAATCTTGGCATTTTTGCCCTCAACTACAAAGACTGTGAATTTATTTCTGGAGAAAGCAAAATGGCATCTCAGAATCTAACACATTCAAGACACTGAGCTCTCCAAAAATAAAGCTGAGCATCACAAGGCAGACAGCCCTGTCAGCAGGCTCTGAGCGGGGATCGCCTGCCCCTGTCAGAGCAGATTTCATGAAGCTTGATAGCAAAGGCATCTGGTGAGGGCTCTGCTGTCTAATCCTCAAAGCACACCTGATATTGCAGGAAGAAATCTTGGATGTACTCAATAGTCACACTGTCAGACTGGGGCTCCGTTTAGCACCAGGAGCTGTTTCTAGAGAGCTTGAGAAAAAGTGACAGAGTGAGGAAAGAAGGAATTTAAAAAGGGAAGAAAATTCAGGATGGCACGTCGTACATAGATGTAATGGCTAACAAATGGCTTATTTTCTACCACTAGGAACACTCTTGTGGAAAAATACTGTATTAGTTGTCTCCCAGTATTGCAAGCTCTAAAGGGCACCTTGGTCTAATACAAAGCACAAGGCAAACAAGGTCCTTGCAGTGGAAAATTGGTGGGGTGTTGTTCCAGCAATGGGAGTGGAGAATTTCTGGAATTAGTACTCAAAGTTATTACAATGGCATATAAGGCTTTAAAATATGTATTGGGTTTTCCTGAGTAAATCAGCGTTTACATGATGAGAGCATGGGGGGAAATCTCTAGACACCACTGAGTAATTTGTTAATTTGTCATTACTGAGTTTTGAAAAATGCTCCTTAATGTCTTTCCTACACTCCTGGAAGTTGCCATCGTTTTACAGGGACTGGGTGTGCCCCAGCCCTAGGAGAGATGTATTGCAGCAGGCAGCCCCAGCAGAGAGCTCTCACTCCTGTGGGTAGCAGTCAGAGCATCCCGCTCCCTCCTCCTCCTCCTCACAGCCCAGTCATCAGCACAACATCCCTACACGTGCCAGAAATACAGAGGCAAGGGCTGTTTCCACAGCATCCCAGTATGAGGATGAAGCATGGAGTGGCCTGACCCTCATGTTTTGCTCCCTTTGCACTACTGATGAAAAGGAGAGCATTTTGTGGATGTGACTCTGCCACAGCAGCTGGCTCACAAACCAGGCAGTTCTTACTGCAGGGACCCCCTGCATTTTGTCTGTTGAAGTAATTTGTGTAGGAATGATGACACTGTCATTAAGGGTAGATGTTAATAGCGATATCTACACAAAGAGTGTAATTTCAGCTGCTCTGCTCAGGCTGTAGCCCACAAACATTAATAAGCAGGGTGAATAAATCCACACATGTCCCTGTGGGATCACTCCCCTGACTTGCTTTTCATCCTAAACCCTGGTGAACTAAAAGATACAGTCACCTCCACTGCAACCTGGTATTTAGGCTAATGGAAAAACAAGAAGTCTTTACATTCAGAGAAACAGCTCGGGGTGTTATCCAGCATTCCCTGACCTCAGGCACAGCCTCTGCTCCCATCCTCTTTGTGGCCAGGAGCCCAGGGTTCCCCTGCCAGCCACACTAAACCTGCCAGGCACTGCAAGGGCACCTGGGGCTATCAGTGTTTCTGCTTTGCTTTTCACCTGAGCTTCTCTGTTCGGGGGCTCTGTAATACCCATTAATTACTGCTCTGAGCAGTGTGATGGATTGGGATGGGTTTGGGCTTTGGAGGGAGCACGAGGCACAGCAGTTCAGCGGGATCCAGCTTTCTTCATGCCTGCATCCCTTCCCCTCGCTCAGGCGGAAAACAACAGCTGTGACAAGCGGGGGAGCAGCATCGCCCACTCCCTACTCCCACTGACGCCGGGGAGAAAACAGCCTGCTCTCAGTTCCTCCTCACTGCTGTCGGCTTCCAGCAGTGCCGGGCTGCCAGCGAGGCAAGAAGCCGTGTCAGCAGAGCGGGTGCAACTCCAGAGCTAAGGGGAGGTCACTGGTTAAACATCTCATTGATTCTTTTCCAAGGACGGGAATTACAGAGTGCCTGCAGCACTTGTAAATTGTCGTTGTTGAGGGATGAAGTTCACCTGTAGTAGCCAGCCATGAGCAGAGACTTTGCCAGAGTCAATGATAAGTTATTTATTTCCCTGGATTTCTACAATACTAAGGCGCCACCCATGCAAAAAGCTCTGGGCTCAGTGCCATGATTTAAAACATGCACATCCACCCCCTGTCAGCCTCACCCCCAGCAACACCCAGCTGTGAGCCTTGGGTGGGGGGCAGGAGAACGAGGGAAATAAAAAGGAGAAAAGCAAGAAGCAATCCCCTTGGCCAGCCCACCCTTCTCTGGGAAGAGCAGGACCTCCCTCTAATGCTCAGCTACCTATATTCTCTCAGGACACAGGGCAACCCCTGCACCCTGGTGTCAGCGGACAGCACCGCCACAGCCTCTCCTTGCAGCCAGGCTTGGCCAGGGCCTCCTCATATCCCTGCAGGTCACAGGGATGCAGGTGCTGGGGCCAGGAACAAGGATCTCTAAATCCTGCTTTGTGTGCAGTTAAACCAGGATGGGAGACCGACTGCAAGGCGAGGGAGAGCTTTTTCTCAAGCCAGGAAAGGGAACAGTGCCTCTTAATATAGCAAGGGGAGTAATATAAAAAGAGTCTTCCCTATCTCCCACCTCCCATCCCTCCTACATCTTGACTTATTTTAGTGCCTGGATACACCCCGGCATGCAGAAAACATTAGGGTTGCCAAACGCCTGTTCCAGGAGACAATTTACATACACTAAATAATTTTGGTTTTGTTTGCTGCTTCTCATTGGTGCACCTGTGGCTAAGGCTGGCCAGCAACCCTGCTGACAGCTCCTGAAGTTCCAGCAAACTTTGCCTGCTGACTGGGAGCAGACTGGGCCTCCTGGCCCCAGATCCCAGGAAACCTCTCTGGTCCTGGCCACGGCTCCAGTTGTGCTGGTGGCCAGGCTGCAGGGACATGGAGAAGCGCTGTATTGTGTCCCTGCCCACCCTGGCACCTGCCAGGGGACACAGGGGGATGTTTAATGGGTCGTGGCCACACGACACCATGGCTGGCAGCAAGGCAGAGTCTTTGATTTTGGAGTGAGGACAGTGAGACCTCCGCTGTGGTGGGCTCAGGAAACCTCCCCTCCCACATCAGTGTCCCAGGGAGAGACATTAGTCAGAGCCACTAGGTGAGGTCACAAAGTCACATACTGAGACCACAGGGCCTGTTTACATGAGCTCTGGAAAAAGCCTGAGCAAAGAAAACCCTTCTTTTTGGAAGAAATCCTGCAGATTCCCCACGTTTCAGTGGTGGCCAGCATCCCCCTCCTAGTCCCAGCAGAGCAAAGCTCTTGACGTGTCCCCTGGTACAGGGCACATCTGCCAGAGCATCTCTGCATCCCAAGAGGCTGCACACTGAGGACCTCAAACTAATGACAGCTGTTCCTTAATTTTTGGTCAAACTAAGTATTTTCTGTCACAAAGACACTCACAACAGAATTCAGCTGTTGGTGAAACATGCATACTGATGAAAGCTGCCACTTTATAAATGAAGGCTCCTCCATTAAAAAAAAAAATCTTACTTTATGGAGTTTCATTCTAATAATATTACTTTTACCTATTAAATTACATGTCAGAAGTAGTTACTCTATCATGTCATATTATGACAGGAATAATAGTTGAAATATTCTCCTTTTACTTGCCATTACAATCACAAAGAACAGCTGTTATCTGGTGCTGTTCAAGACATCTTTTCTTTGTTCTAGATCAAAGTGGCTCCTGTTTGTGCCCCAATGAAGTTGTCAAACCGTTTCGTTACAACATGAACATGAGCCACTTTGATCTAGAAACAAAGGCAAGAGAGATTAATCAGTATCTAGCCAAACCACTCTTAATTAAAAAATTAAAAATAAAAATAGCTGAAGCTCTTACATCATACTATGATGTGTTGGTAATTGTAAGGCATGTAATGCACTGCCTTTGCAGGGATGACACAGAAGTTGGAATGGCAAAACATCCACACACACTAAACAGATTTTCCTCAAGCATTCTAAAATTTAAAAAAAAAAAAAAAAAAAATTTAAAATAATAATTAGAAAAATATTTTCCCAAAATTCCAGTTTATGAAAAACAGAAAATATTTGGGTTTTCCCTAATTCAGCAGCTACAGAATATTTTCCTTTGTGACATTTTATAAAAATCCTGAAATCCAGTCCCGAACTTCCTGAATCTCTCTATCATATGTTGGATTTTTAAAACACCATCTTCAAATAATGTCTGCTGAGGCCTGATTTGGTTAGTGATGTATTATCACAGAAGTTTGCTGAATTTTTTCTGAACCAGCTGATCTCCAAGGACACAAAGAAATATCAGATTTAGTAAATCCAGAATATTTCAAAGGCATGTTTCTGTCTCATCAAGAAGGTCCTAGATAACCTAAGATTTTTCTTCAAATTTACAATACATTCATAAATTAAAATAGCAAAACAAATTATCAAAATACTTCGATAAAAATATTTGTGCATTAATTGTATAAGGTTTTGAAAAGGTCAAAAGAAATTTCTGAATCCTCAATTTCTAGATCAAAAGATTGCAGGTTTACGGATGAAGTGATATTCCCTCGTTTTTCTCATCAGCTAGTGGCTGCTTATTTTGCAGAGTAGGGGAGGGAAAAGCCCCATCGGTTCCACTGAGCAGAAGCCTTGCTGGAGGCTGCAGTGGCAGCAGGAGAGGTCTGCAGGACCAGGGGTTTGTGTTCTCCTCTGGTGGTCCTTAAGAACTCTGTCTCCTGCCCCTCTGCTTTCCCTTTGATTTGCTGTCCCTCAGCCTTGATCGTTGCTTTTATTTATGCAAACCCAAAGCCACATATTTTAAAGGAGTGCCTCAGCACTCCAGCAGATGCAAAGCACAACAGCTGGATATTAATGCAGCTTGGCATCACAACCATTTGGGGCCTTTTTTCCCCTTAATTAATGCTCCACCATATTACAACAAGGAAACAGTTTCTCTTCTTTTATTACCATCCTATCCCTGAGCCAAGCATTAAATAAGACTTAATTTAATTAGTTCTTGTATTTTCTCCCCTTGCAAGATTATTCAGTAACACAAGGTTCCTCCCCAGCTCTCTTTCTCGCAGGCAGATAGAAATCCTGCTGATGGTGATGGGAACACTCCAGACACCTAATTTACATGCAAGACGGATTGCTGGGTTATGAAAAGTAGAGATGTTTTCAACCAGTCCTGTGGTTCACCTTTTGCTTTGCCACACATTCCCAAGCTGCTCCTCTCTCCCTGCCCTTCTGCAGTGTGGGGGGATGCCACCAGCTTCAGACCTCACTCCGAGCACCACCAGGCTTGTCCCACCTTTGGGACAGCTCCAGAAAAATGAAAGCTGTGAACTGCAGGTTCAAGAGTTATATCCCGGTATCCCCTTGTCCCGCTGGCATTGCTTCTTTCCCTCATTCCCAGCTTTTCTCTGCAGACTAGGTGAGCCAGTTTTCCTCACCCTGGTGTTTTGAAGGGGGGAAATGCCTCTGGTCTCCACTGTTAAGCACACTCCTCTTTGGAGTGGACCACTGGTGTTCTCAGATTCCCTGGACATTTGGATCCAGGTGACATCCCGTTAGCTCCTTCATGAGTCTGCCCACCAAACTCCTGGCTGGAGACCAGGACTGGGGCATCTACTGCATTCCCATACTACACCACTAAAATACCCAATTAACTGGGTTCCTGCCCCAACAGATCCACTCTCATTCCATGAAGGGGAGGCTCCTGCTGGGATTTGAAGTCACAGAGCCACTGCTGTGTGTGCCCAAGGAAAATCCTGACCAAGGGGGACCTTTAGGGATGGGACTGCTGGAACAGAGCTCTCCAAGGGGCACAAGCCGCATCAGCATGGGTTGGAGCAAGCCTGAGTCTCATCCCAAATCTCATCCCGAGTGGGAACAGCAGTGACACAGGGCTGTGCCTCCAAGTGAGCCCCACACTGTCCCTGGCACTTGCTCTGTGCAGTGAGCTGTAACAGCAGCTGCCGAGGATGCTGCTGAAGGGTTTGGCACCACTGACATGTGGGCACTGCTGGCCATGGTTCACCACCTTGATCCAACCCTTGGGTGACCAGGAGCAGCAACACTCTGCCTGGCAGCGCAGAGTATATCTGGCTTTAGAATCCTGCAGATGTTTTGACTTAGGAGTGTGCATCTCATCCTTTTGAGGCACAATAAATAACTGACATGTTGTGATTAGTCACTCAATATCAATTGATGTTCACAGCCAGCTTGGATGGAGCACAGAAAGCAAAGCCCTTTCAAGGAGCCCTTGGGGAGGGGATGCACACTCACACAGGTCATCTTGAAGGAAGAAAAAACCTGTCCCAGACTTATAGCTAGGCAGTGCCTGCTCCATGAAGCACACGCTTCCAGCCAAAAATGGGGAACATCCCCTTGAAGCAACAAATTACAGCAAAACCCAGAGCCTCAGGACAAACACAACTAAGAGAACAAGCAGGTCCCAGCTCTGAGGGTTTCATTCAGTCCAGAGCAGAAAGCCCATGGGCTGAGTCAGGCTGTGAGTCACATCCATCGATTTCCCAGCACTCCTGCCAGCAGGCTTGCCCAAGCAGGGGCTACAGCCTGCCTGCTGCTGGCTCTGCCCCCAGCACCCACCTCAGCTCTGCCTCTGAGCACTCTGCCTGCGGGAACCTGAGAACAACACTCCCAGAGAGGAGCGAGGAGAATTCTGGCCATGAGCAGTGTCAGGAGGAGACATCAAACGGCAGCAGCACTACAAGGGAAGGGAGAGATTGATGGGAAGGGTGAAGAGGCAGAAGAAGCTTGGGCAGGAGTGGGTGTCTAGTCCAGGTACTGGTGACAGCACACCAGGAGGCTCTGGAGTCTGAGAAAAGCACTCTGCAAAAGGAAAAACACATTCGAGCAGCGAGGTGAAAGGTCTGGAAAAAGCAGCGAGCGAGAGAGAAGGAGTAGGAGGAAACGTGGGCGTAGAAGTAGGTGGTGCCACATAGCAAGTTTCTGATGTAGCCGGGAAAGGCATCCAGAGCTCCCAATTTCCAGGCCCACACCTTCACCAGGAGACCATCTGTGTTCTCCCAGGGGGAAGGAGCCCCTGGGTCAGGCAAGAGCGTTTTCCTCATTCTGCAGAAAATAGCAGGCGGTGCCGAGGCGCGGAACAGCGCCGCTTCCCAGGGATCCTGCGCTGGCAGTGACGCTGCGAGCTGGGCCTGTGCCTGCAGTGCCCACTCTGTGGGAGAACTGCATCACTGCTCTGGGACCTGCCACCCTCACCTGCCTCCTGAAATGGTGTCCCTGCTGATGTTTTAAAAACACCAGATGATAGCTTGGCATTTGTTCTCCCAGTGCACAGCCATAGTAATCCAATTCCTCCTCCCTTTGGAGCACTTCAATGAGGATTTTAGGTTGGACTTTTTTCCGAATGAAGATTGTCTTTCAGGAAGACAGTCATTCCCCCAGATTCTGTTGAATGCAGACTAGAGAAAAGCAACCAAACAGTATCATGGTGGATCTTTTCTTTCTGTTTTTTCTTTTTCCCTCCAGCCTTAATTAAAAGGAAAATTCTAATAATTCTGAAGAGGGCTTCCTTTCCCTGGTATCATTTGTTTTTTGTGAGGGCAGGCAGAACACTCACCTGTTTCCCCAAGTCCTTGTCTTCAGTGCAATGCTCAGCTGCAGTGAGAGCACATCCCCATTGCATTGGCCTCATCCCCTGCAGGGCCGCATCCAGCACAGCCTTGAACACTTCCAGGGATGGGACACTCTCAGCTTCTGAGCAGCCTGTGCCAGAGCCTCATGGGGCACAATTACTTCCTAATAACTAATCTAAACCCACCCTCTGTCAGTTTGAAGCCATTACCCCTTGTCCTGTCATTACCTGCCCTTGCCAACAGCCCTCTTTAGCTCTCTTGTGGGCCCTCTTTAGGTATTGAAAGGCTGCTATAAAGCTCCTCAAAGCTTCCTCTTTTCCAGGCTGAGCTAGCTCAGCCCATCTGCATTGGAGAGGTGGCCTAGGCCTTTGACCACATTTGTGGCTCTCATCTGAACTCATTCCATCCGGTGGATGTCCTGAGGTTTAGGTGTGTGAGACCAGGAGACTGAAATAAGTGCAATGGTTCTGAAAGTCAAGATGTAGCTCGTCTACAAAAAACAAGGCACCTCTGGCAGGCCCTTCAGTTGCACCTCATGGGGTTGGGAGCAGGGTCAGCAGCAAATGACACATCCAGCCCCTTCCCCGGCATGGCTGCAGAACTGCCCAGAACCCCTAACAATGCACACGTCAAAGTGCTTTGCAAATACCACAGCCCACAAGGAGCAAAACATGTCCCATTAACTCAACAAAGAGGGTGTAGAGCAGGGGGAGTGATGGCTGTGCCAGCCTCACTGCCAGGCAGGGGCAGGACACAAGGAGCCCAGGCAGTGTCAGTCCCTCAGTGTCCCCTGCCAGCAGCACACAGCTCGTGGGTGCACAGGGCTGCCAGAAGCTCCAGCGCAGCCACAGCAAGCAGCAAACCAAATCAGCCTCTCGCCATCCCATGGGAACGCAAACTTTTGACACCATTGGAGAGCGCCCGTCAATGTCAGCTGTGCATTTGCATGTCTCTGCTCTCTCCCTGTGAAATGCAGGGGCCAGTTCTGCTGTGTTACCTGTAATAAACATTTAATGCCATGCACTCAGCATCCCTTGTTTGCTCTGTAGAAAGTTTCTCTTCATGCATCAGACTTGGAGAACAAAGCCTGGACTGTTTAGCCGCAGGATTTAACCACCTGTTGTAATACCTTGTTGATCTAATATTTTGTTTTAATTAAAAGGGTTTAAGTTGGGTTTGAAGGATTTTTTCTTCCCTACACCCAATGCCAGCTTGCCACCTGCTTCACTGGCTCTGTCTTGGCTGTGGAATTCACATTGATCCTTTCATTGCCTCCAAAGGCATGAAAATGGATAGAAAACAAACAAATCCACCTCAGCAAGTGTCCAGCTTGAGACCCAGCACTGTTTGGCCACTGCTGGGCACAGCAAAGGGTGAAATGAAACAGCTGCCATGAGTGGAGAGCCAACAAAGCAATATGCAGAGTGTCTGCTGCTCTCCAGGCCAGCTCATCACTATTTGAGGGAAGAAACCTTTGGGCAGCAAGATGGGATCCCAGTCCACCAACACCCAGGGGATTGCTTTGGCAAAAGATGTTTGCATGAGGTTGAGATGTAAACTTGGTTTCAAGCACTGACATTAATTCTCCTCTGTCTCATAATTAAAACATACACAGCTACATCAGGAATCTCCTGCAGTGGATGCATACTTTAAGATGGCCACTTTGAATATGATTTTGACTTTTTTCCTCCACAGATTTAAATAAAATCCAGACTCCACCAACCAGCAGAATTAGTTTTAGCCTTTTGAGTAGGTCACTTCAGAAGAGGAAAATCAGCAAATCAAAAAGCAGTATTTCAGAAAATGCCTCCCCACCACTCCCGCTGCAGCCATGCACCTGCTGCCTTCCCCAGCCAGTCACAGCAGCTCCTTGGTAAGATACACTCCATTCTCCTTCCCATTGACAACTCCTTGTTCCTATCAAGCTTCAAAAACTTTTCTTGTCCTTCTGAGCAGCACAGCGACAAGCCCTTCAAAACTGGCCACATGTCTAACACACCAAAAGAATTTGAAAACTCTGTATTCACACTATTTCTGGCACTTCACTTCACTTCTGCCAGTACTACCAATACATCTGGGAACCCAGCATGGCCCCAGCCATCCCTCTGGAGCCACCTTCAGCTAACACAGCCACCACCCCTTAAGAGAATGAAACATTATCCAAGAAGAGAGCAAGCAAGGCTTTGGGAATATTGAGTGGCTGCGTTTTTCCTTGTCTTTCCCCTGCTTTAGCAAAGAGGCACGTTAAAAGCCAAGACACCTTCAGTGCCATCACCACCCATAGCATCCAACACGCTCCTCTGCTTCCCTGGAGGCAGCTGCTACTGGGAAGCAGCGGGTCTGGCCAGTGGGAAAAGAGGACACAGGGAGATGGCAGCTCCGAGCCCGGCTCACCGTGCCGCCGAGACCTGTCAGGATGTGTCACAACACGCAGCGTGTCGTGCCTCACCGCTCTGTCGAGCAACAAGCCGGAAAAAAAAGGGAACAAAAAAAAAAGGATTCGGATCTAATACATGAGTGGGCCGGTATGTGCAAGAGAGATGAATATGAAGTAAAACATGCTGGATGCTACAGTAATAACCGGGCGCACACGGAGAGGCTGGAAGGGAGCCAGGGAGGGGAGATACGAGAGGGATGCTCTGAGCTCAGTCTGTGCGTGGCGGAGAAGCTGCAGCTCCTGAATGAGTGCAAGGCGGATCCCGAGGCTGCTGCGTGGGCGTCAGGCTGACACCACTCCACCAAAACCAGTGGGAACCCGCGTCAAGCCCAGGCTGGGGCCGTGCCCCCTGCCAGGCTCAGCAGTTGGTTCACCAGACACCCAGAGTGTGGGGGGAAAGCTGGATATTGTCCTTTAAAAATAAGGTGTTTCCTATATGTGTGTCAAGTCCAGTGAACTGTGGTGCCAAGCACAGAGCTGTGTGACCTCAACAGGTCCCTGCCAAACACAAGAATGTGTCCCGATATATTTCTGTATTAAGGGTGGGACCAGCTCACACTTCTTTTTATGGCAATGCTGAACCTAAAGGCCCCTCTCGCAGCGGCTTCGTGTCCATGCAAATCCCATTTTGGTGACCGGTGGGAGGAGAACGGAGGTCACAGGCAGGCACTCACTGCCAAGCAGCATCCCTGCCTCCATTCCCTGCCCGCCTGAGGCGGCGGGAGGAAGGGCTGCCTACCCCAGCAGGTCCCGTGGGCGTTCACATGGCCCCTTCACAGCAGCCAAACACACATTTACCAAGAGCAGACTTCTAACGGCATGGGGATGAGTCATTACGAGGTTTCAAAATGCGTAAATACGGTCACATCCTAATTCAGTGTGTCACAACCGGCTACCCTGCATCTGCAGGTTACTGGGCTCCACAGAAACCTCGGAAATTCCTGACCAACCTTATGATGCAAAAATTCATCTAAATTCATGTCGCTGCATGCAGAGAGTTAATGTGGTTTTTAGGGTTGGTTTTTTTTTTTTTTTTTTTTCCATTTTGGCACTGGATTTCAATGGAGGCTTATCTGCAGTGTTACAACCCAGTACTGCTATGTTTTGCATCACAAATTTACAACCAAGTAATAAGTAAACACAAGATTTTTTGGCTTGGATTTTCCAAGGTGATTAAATAATTTTCTGAACAGCTTTGAGAATGAAGCTGTCTGAAATCCCCAAGGTAATAGGAAATTGACTGCATCTCCATACGCTCCATAGACATAGGAGGAATTCAAATTTACTGAGAAGTAATATAAAATATTTAAGAAAGCAAACAGAATTGAATAAAACCTCTTGCAATGTAAATTAAATCTGCCCAAACCAGCAGTGATTACCTTTGCTGCCATGGCTCCTCCAGAGACACTGTATGTGGCCCAGGCTCCACAAGGTCCCTGCCTCACCAACACCCGTGACAGACAGTGTGTACCTAAACAAACATGATTTGATGACCTTCAAATATTTTTGTAATGGTCAAAAGCAGTATTTGTTGCACACTCACCCAAAGAACAGGAAGACAGGAGCATCAGGACTCAGGCTGAACAGTGGTTTTGGAGGCAGCAGGTGTCTGGAACACCATCTGATGACCCAAAGATTTGGCAGTAGCCTGCATTAGGGCTTCCCAAGCTTTCCCACAGTGGGAACCACCTCCAGCATCCCCCTCAGCCCTGAAGCACTGCCAGCTCACCCAGGCACGGCCAGTCAGCTGGAGCCCTGTCCTCGGCTGAGAGCCACAGCCCAAAACCTGAGAACCACAGCCCAAAACCACTGTGAGGGGGCCTCGCCCTCTCCCGGGGCTGCAGGCGCAGGTGAGGGCCCAGCAAGCAGCCCCACCTGGGGCCTTCCCTGTGGGGCTGGCCTTCATCCCGGCTCAGCCAGGCAGGGGGAGCCCAGAGCCACCAGGGGAAGGGCTCTGGGAAGCCATCCCTCCTGAGCAGCTCGAGGAAATTCATATTTCATGTTCTGCTCCTTCTCTGCCCACGGAGTTCTTTCTCGTGGTGGTGCGTAGGTGTATGTGAGGGATTTATCCTTTCCCCACTGAATCACTGCAGCACAACATCTTTTCAACCCTTCTGTACAGCACAAAAGAGCCTCTCGGCATTTCTCCTCATTTTCCTGCTTAAGGAGACAGCCAGCAAGCTCCACAGTGCGACCCACTTGCACCCCAGCTCAAGGCTGGGAACAACACGAGCCCTGCTAGCTCTGATTGAGGGCATGTCTGGGGGGGCACACAGCCCTCCTTCTGCCAGCTGGCACCCCAAAACCACATCCTGATGCCTGCATGAAGGTGCCTGGAATGATGCTGCTTGTTCAGCTGGAAAATAGCTCCACACTGAAGGGAAGGAGCAGAGCAGGGTGCACTAAGCGTGCCGTGCTGCCCTCACGACCTCAGGGGCCCAGATCCAAACCAGAGTTGCCAAATCCCAAATGCCACAGTTACAAGTGTTCATGCCTTAACCAGGGGCTGCTGACATGCTTCCATCAGGTCTGATACTGGTGTTGTGTATGAGTTCTCTGTATTGTGAAAGGAAAATGGGGAGGAAATGAGTTCTGCAGTTGTTATCATGGGCAGTGTCATTGCTGTGAGTGGAGGCTCAGCCACAGATGAAGGCCCTCCTGGCTGACCCTCATATCAAATGCTTATTTAGGAAAAGAGAAGAGCTTTGGCAGGTAGCCAGCAATAAAATCTAAATTTTGGCTGTACCTCCTGAAGCTTCAAGTGAGCATTAATGACCCTTGAGTAAGTTGTGCCATCCAACAGTGCTTTCCATCCAAGGATGTCACAGCTTGGTAAGACACTGACTGTGGGCAGGCCTGAAGCAAACGTGGGGGCTGCAGCAGCACTGTGTCCTTCCAGCACCACTGGGTTCTCACTGAACTTCAGGCAGCCAGTGCTCAGTCCACAGCAAATTAGACAAAATAGACATCTAAAGGTTTTCCAGTTATACTTGTGTGCAGCTTGACTAAAGTGACTGTTCCCCCCATCCTTGTACCTTCAATACAAGAGTGTGTAGCTGCTCCCTTCTCTTCTTTCCCAGAACAGGGCAAGATTGCACTGAAGTGCAAGGAAAAAGCCAGCAAACACTGAGCCACTGGTCCAGAATTTCCATGTTTACTATTCCCCAGACTGGGAGAAGTCAGGGGGATTGCACCTACTCTGACCCCATCTCTGCTTCAAACCACTCCTAACTTCCATGCCATCTCAGCAATCTGGATGTTTTGAAAGTTTATGGAGGGGTTTTCCCTCCTGCCCCACTGGCTTCTCTTTGAAATTTTTGCTGCTTTTCCCTTTTTGTACCTCATCTCCCCTCCAGTTTCTGCACCCTAACAACCTCCCAGCAGAGCTGTGGGCTGCTGCTCCTCAGAAAGCAAGTTGGGACAGGGTAGATCACCAAGGCTCCCCCATTCACAAAGAGCACTCACACACGCCTGCCATCCCATCCTAGCAGCTCTGTGCTGTTTGCAATCCCGTGTAAATTGGGAGCACACACAAAAGCAGGAGTGCAGGAGGTGGGAAGGGAACTCAGCACCTCAGTGCTGCAGACCCTGCCCAGGTTTTAGTTCCTCCCTCCTGCCTGGGCCCACTGAGCCCTGCAGGCTGTGCACATAATGAGGCCACCCTTAAAGGAGGATTCAACCACAAGAGCAGGAAAAGGCTTCCTCCATGAGAGCTGCAGTTGGAGGTACTCCCTCCTCCCCTCCCTCCACCCCCCCCAAAATTACCATCTTCTTTTTAGAAAACACAATTAAAAAAAAACCAAAAAGGACAAACCCTGGGGAAACTAAAGAGTTCTCACGGTGAATTTTATTTTGTAAGCAACAATATAAACATGTGAATAAAACAGGCATCATTTGCAGGGCTGGCCTTTGATCCAGAGTACCCTGGATCTAGCAACCCTTCCCGAGCAGACGAGGGCAAGCCTTTACCTGCGACTCCAGAGGCTGGCCAGGATGCAGTCCACCAAGACCTTTGTCATGGAAAGACCAATGCTTGAGTATTTGCTATTACCAAGCGTATGTGCAATCTTGGAATGTACCTCCCACCTCCCCCACCCCAGGATAAAAAAAAAATAAAAATCATACAGCTGCAAACCAGTAAAAAAAAATTGCTTCCAGCTTATTGAGACTGAAATGGCCTGTTGGACTATAAACTGAAATATCGTTCTGGAGATAACCAACTGGTCGTGACACAAAGTACTGTATTTACAACTCAAAAATATAACTGTTATAGACTTTAATTTATAGCAAATTTAATACATTAGTGTTTACAAAATAAATTCTGGACTCAACTGAAACAGCGTGCTGCTTAGCAAGTTCTTTTTCCTTCCTCTCACTTTAACTGAAGAGACCAGCAAGCTTAAGAGCTTCTTCTGTGACCCACACACAACTTTTGATGGTGTCAGATGTTGGAGAAAACCAAATGTTTCCTGCATCTCTAAAGGTTTGCTGCTTGGTACTTTCTATTGCTCAAGCTGTACAGTACAAACCTTAAACTGTCCTTTAACAAGTTCCATACACGTCTCAGGAAAACTACTCAGGTACTAACCAGGGGACTGGTTAATGTTACAAACTGAAGAAACATCTGTGCTACTAACTCACACAACAGGAAAGAGGAAATATAACTACACATTCAATCTCTTATGCCTAAACAGCAAAGCTGCGAACTCCATTGCTTTAAGTAAGATACTTCAGTAAGTGAAACAGTACCATACAGTTCAAGAAACATTTTTTTTAAAAAAACAAACATTTTAATAGTATAAAAAGTTGTTTTACTGGTGTTTCTACTATAAAGCTTTGTTCCACAAATCAAGTGATAAAATAATTAGATATGTTTACAGTGATAAGAGACTGCAGTGTAGACATTTCAGCTCACATTTTGCTGAGCGTTTCAGTACAACAGAGACTGACTGGTTTGTTAATACACACCTAGGACATAGAGGAAACTGCAGACATGAAGTGCACACCTGAATAGGGAAGTTTACCCTCTGACATGGTAACTCACTTTCTTCAGCTCTCCCTTTCCCCTCCAGAACACGTTGTAAGCACAAACTGTGTTTGGAAATGGAGGCATATAACTGTCCTGACTGCAGAGCAACACAGAGGAAAGATGGATGCACACAAACACACCACGGTAAATTCCAAAGTTATATGCCAACTACTCCTCCTTAGATAAAATGACATCTTCAAAAGTGAACATGTACAAAAAAATAAAAAATGTCAAATAAATAAAGAATACAGATGTTAATTAATCACATACATAAAGAAACGTATTGGCATACTGTATGCAGTATACAGTATATTCATAGATTCATGTGGGCTGGACAGCACTTAGTAAGGAGTTATGTGCTGACGACAACTCCTTTCTCTCATCCAGAAAATCTTACGGTTTCTGGATATCAAGTGCAACCTTTTACACTGATGCATAAATCCTGCACCATATCTCATCTTTGTCACACTTGGGATGCCTTTTTTTTTTTTTTTAAGATCCACAGAGAAGTCCAAGAAGTTATAATGGTCTGAATGACAATTTTTGCAGCCCTGTCCATACTACTTGGTCTCTCGAGTTTCCTACCAAATGAAATTTAGTAATTGCATGGTACCTCAATCCCCAGGTTTTTCCCGAGGAAATGGGAGCCAATCATGTGGACTCTTCCATCCTCTAACTGGCATTTCCCACACTCCTGAGCTGTGTGTAGGTATTATGCTGTGAGTGTGTTACACAAAGGCTGCTGGAACCATTGGAAGTGATGTAGCGATAGTTAAGTGTCAAATACATCTGCTATGATACAGAATCAGGGTCTAGGTCTATCAAATGCTATATCCACATAACATTTTAAACCATGAAAATATTGTATGCATTTTCCTTTTTCTACAAATATTGTTGCAAACTTGCTGTTAATTGTGTCACGAGGTTTGCATTCCTAATTCTCCAATGATTTTTAATTCAAATGTTTAACAACCATATCTACGCTAGGTACACTGAAAGTAGACATTGAAATTTCAAGTAAAATGAACTGTAGCCACATCTACTGGACTCAATACACGTCCTGACATCTAGATTTACTTTGATAAGTTATACAAATACATAATACATTCTTAAATAATGAAGACCCACAATATTAATTTGTGAATCTTCCCACGTTATAAAACCACTTTTACAGGAATGTTTATCCACCTGTATTACTGTTTTAGTTGCAGTGTCTCTTGCTTTCCTGTTTCCACAGATTACTGTACCAGTTCTTAGGCTTTGGCTATTGAAATCTCTTATTTGAATGAGGCAACACTGGTTATTAAGGCTGGTTTTCTTTCTCTTGTGAAGTTTCATTCTTTACTATGACACTGTTTTCCAGAGCAGAATGACTATCTTGTGTCTTCAGGTTCTGTTTTTATGACCTTCCTTTCAATGTTGTTAAAAGCTGAATGAGGAAAATCCTTTAATATACCAAGGCCTTCTGCATTGAGAAAAGAAAGAAAGAAAGAAAGAAAGAAAGATAGATGTTAAAACACTGTTTGGAAACAAATATATCTTGTACTTAAATCAACAAAAAGGTCCAAGAACCGCATAAATACCAACAAATGAAACAATAAATTCTGCCTCCTCCTCCTCCTCCTGGGCTTTAACCCAGCTGGGTTAGAACCACTTCAGTTACACTGCAGTGATGACAGAAGAAGCATCACAGATTCATTACAACCCCTCTGGCAGCAGGACCTAATGGAGGTGCACTCTGCACTTGCATTTTGAGAGGGAACGGGTAAAAATCCCCTACTAGAGATTTCACTAAGTGAATTAGCACTAGGATTGGGACAAATCTGCAAAAGAGGTGAGCCAAGATTGCAGTATTCCAAAGTGAAACAGACAAGATTCTGCCTGGTTTTCAAAACACCTACTTTTGCATCCTGTCTTTCAAATAAGCTCTTTGCCACTGCATCTTTAAAACTCAGGTGGCATTTTATTATTGCTCCTCAAGTTGCAAGAGTCTCAAGAACTCCTGGCTTTATCTCAGTGCACTGAGAATTACACTGAAGACACCCACAGAGATTTCACAAGGTTTTTTGCTCTCTTCTATCAAACTTAAGAGTGGGTTTCTCCCAATGCCAGAGGTAAATGACAAGACTGGCAGTGAGCAGAGGTCAGTGAATGAGAAACCCAGGTGGCAAAGACTGACTGCATGACATGCAGTTCACAGCAGAGAAACAGTGCTAGGTCCTTATAAATCAGAATAAACACATCTTTATAAAAAGCCTGATTCTATTATACAGAATGAAGCCATGTCATAATCATGTTTCTGTCACTGTGATGCAGGTAAAGTATTTAATAGCAGTAATTTGGGTCAATACCAAGGAGAGACACATGCCAGGACTTGATTATCCGATTCCAGCTACTGCATATCCTAAACTTTTCCCAAATAATATTCAATCTGACACTAGATTAGCAAGTAACACTCCTCTTGGAGTTTTCTCCAAAGCCTTGATGGCATGGTTACACACAATGCATGCCAGCCTGCCTTCCTGGCTGCTTCCCTCAGAGACATCACAGAAAATAAGGAGTGGTGGGTAATTTCTCAGGGGCAGCACTAACCCGAGGACTGGGACTTTGCCTCACCGCTGGGGTAAAGCCGGATCAAGTCACTGCACAGAGATTTCCCAACGTGCTGCTCTCCATCAAGTGAAATGTGCTGCATCTGTCTGCTTGGCAGGTTGGACATCCGGAGGTTCAGTGGTCTTTCACCTGCAAGTTGTTCACAGTGAAACATTGATGCGTTAAAAGAAAATCAGTACGAAAAAACAGAGACTTAAACACATGTTAATTCTATCAGCAAAAGTGCATCCTAGATTCCAGCTGCTCAGGGAAGTTTTCTAGCAAAACAGGGCTTATGTAAATATATTGCTTTGCAGACTACTCCACATGCACTGCTAGGAAGGGACACTCAGCCAGAAAAAAAAAATTAAAAAACCCTTTATTCTGCTCAAAAACCCTCTTGAGATACAAAAATTTTCCTCTCCCACTGCACAATTCCTCTGAGATCCAAAAAATTTCCAGTTCCCCTGCACAATGGCTAAATGGCATAAAGAAGCTTGCTGGGCCAAGGACAGCTGGGTCCACACACCTATTCTTCATGATTACTTCTGTACCTCATTGCTTGACCAATTCACACAAATGAAAATCTGGTTTTTAACACTTACTTATATTGATTCCCTTAGTTGTCCCTCTACTGCTTCTTTTCAACCCCTTTAGAAAAACTAGCATTTAAAAAACAGACACAAGAACTTCTGGTTGTATTTCTTGTTTGCAACATTTTGTCTCAATTCACAACAGTAAAAAAGTGATCTAAACAGAAATGCTCAAGCCAAACACTCCTAAAATTAATTCAAGACAAGGAATAGCCAGTTGGTAAATTAAAGAGAACCACAGAACTGTAAGGTTTTTGAAGAATAACAAGCCACTAAGAACACCATTAGAACATGCTTAGTGCTAAGTAATTTACATAGCCAGCTCCTCAGGTTTTGTTCCTAGACTGCACGAACAGGTAAACAAAAAGGGGTACCAACTATATTACCTCCTTTATTTTCAATTTCTCAAAGCAAGAACATGAATGAAATGTAACACTCTGCTCTGTTTTCAAAACTGAGGATAAAGCTAGAGCAAAGTCCTGCTGTCAGTAACAGCAGTGCACCCAACCTCCTGCCTTCCCCACGTTATCCCTGGGGAAAGCAGTTTGCCCAGATGCACAACAGGAACAGAACAGAACCCCAGTGTGCATCTGATTGCATTATTTACACAGTAAGCACTTCAGGGCAGAGAGAGATCTTGTCTTGTCCATTCAGTGCTCAGGGTTCTGTCTGAGATAAACACCACCACTGACAGAGGTTGCATAACATCAAATGTCTGTGCTGGCAGCAGCGTGTGCCTGGGAGCTATGGGAGCTACCATACCTTGTCCATCAGCATTATCTAATGACATGCCATTGGGGCTGTGCTCTTCTGAGTTCTGCCTGTAACACCCTGTGGAAAGACGTCTCTCTAACGCTGCCTGGTTGCAGAGAAACTCCATCTGTTTTGCCATCACCTTTTCCGACTGCAATTGAAACAAAAAAAGATTTCTCTCTATATACATACATAGAGCAAGTCAAAACACAGGGGGAAAAACAGGATCAAATGAAAAGACTAACAGCCTAGATAGTGGTTTTTGTTGACTCATATGTACAGATGTGTGTTTTACGGTTTCTTCAAAACTATGAAGCAAACAAAATATTTTTGCACCCGTAGAGATTTTCATAATGTACATCTGAGTCATTCAAGAATACTTAAAATCCAAGCTGTTGTAGCTCATCTACCCAGAAATGCAACATTAAATTCTGTTCTTCAAAAATACACAAAAAATCACTTCCTGCAGGTTACATGAAGAGAATCTCAAGAAAAGCAAAAAAGAATGTCTTAATTATCCAGTTAGCTCTGTTCAAATATATGCCTTCACAAAGTATTCCAGAAAGTATTCCAAAAGCAATGGCAACATCTGCTAAAAACTTATGCCAAGATTTCACCAGACATCTTGGAATCTTTATTTTAGGAAACAGCACTACACAAGCTTAAAAATCTGCCATTCTGAAAGTGTAGGATGACAGTATGTTTGTGGGGGATAAAGGTGTGAAATGTCTGTCTAGAAGAAGAACAAGACCTATACACCTCTAGAGAGTGGAGCTAAACAATCCAGTGCAACGTGGGAGGAAATGGCGTCTGAATGTTTGTCATTGACTTTAATGCCAAGAGAATTCTAACTTTCACTATAATCTTGTTCTTGAGAGAATGTAAATAAGCATCTTGCAAAAATAAGAAGAAAATCACAAGTCAAGAAAGTTGATTTAGAAGAGCCACAATGAACATAAGAACAGAAAGTACTCGAACTTAACACGTACAATTGATAGAAAAAATTTATTTCCCTTCCAGGTAATGCTGTAATTGTTTCAACTGCTACAGAGGTCTATTCATTGCAGAGCATTTCACTTTTCATGGGAGATGCTGAAAGCCCTGACTTCCCACAAAAGGCTGCTTGCTCAGCATAGTTCAATAATTTGAACATGTACAATGACAGCCTAACAGACCAGCAAAACCTGGGTTTTGCTGGTGGTGACACCAGCACCGTGGTGACCCTGAGAGCAGGGCAATGGCATGGCCAGCATTTACATAATCTGGCTCAGAGCTCATCAGAGTCTGCAGAAGAACACTGAGAGCTTCAGCCCTGTCTTGGGAGGAAGGTAAAAGGAGAAATTATTTTCAAACAGTTTACTTACAAGCATGGTTTAACTTTGCTATTCTGTCATTCCTGTTAACAACTTTTGAACTACACAGTAATTTTTAAAAAGAAGAAAACATTTCTCATTCATGCCATCTTTGTTATTTGCTTGGGATAAAACCAGAATTTTAAACTTCAATTACGCTTCTGATCACCACAGAAAAACCTGTAGAGTTGCAGATATGTTTAACCTTGAATTAACTCTGTAGTCCATTGTTACATGGCAGCGACCAACAAAAACTTTAAAGCATATACAAAACAAGCTCATGTAATTATTCTGTGACATCAGAACATGTGCTGTAACTGCATTTGATGTATCCCAGATTTGTGTGACTGAGCACTACTTTGCAATAGAAGGAAGTAAATGATAGGGTAACACGTCCATTCTCAAAAAACAGGAAGGTAACTCCTAAATGTAATCTTACGTGCAAATTTGGTGATTACATTTGCCCAAATCAGCTATACAAAACAAATTTGTTGCAACTTAGCATGAAATCCCTCCTTGGCAAGAACTGGCAGTAGGAGATGGGTATTTTGCCTCAAGGCTGGGATATGCTACAGAAAAGACAAAGAAAGAATTGGCAACCTGTCTTCATTTATACAAAGCTTTCTGTCTGCTCAAGAACACTGCACTTCCACCAAGCTAGGTGCTGTTTAGGAAGCCAATTTATCCTCTCAGATCCAGAGGTTTGCTTATTTCCTAAACACACTGGCCTTTCTTCTTGTAAGACATGTCAGCAGAGAGGACTCCAAGATCGCCTACTCTATTCCTCTCGCCTCAGAAACTTGAGCTTTCCATTTATAGCAATGGATAACGCAAGTAACACAGCACAGACTGTACCAATACTACCCTACTTGCTCCCAACAGGCAACCACAGATTTTCAAGCCTACTATGCTGCATCTTACCTCCTTGGAACTAACAAGGGCAAAGCTGTAGTACTGTGACAGAACAGTTTCGGGAGGTAAACCCAAATTAAGAGTGATGCAATCACAGCTAAGCTAGGTAGCCTTTTAAAACTGATGGGAATTAATTTAGTCATCAAAACAACATCATCAAAACCAATGTACAAAGACACAGCCTGTATTATTCACAGAGTAGTGTAGTTGGTTTACCTGGGAATTAAGAGCTGTTGGGTCTTCACTCTTTCCTTTAGCCAAAGCAAGTGGCATTTTGTCTTGCTGATAGAGCGTCTGGACTGTGTCCTGGAAATCAGGATAACCATCCTATTGAGCAAAAAAAGAAACCAAACCAAGAGGACACATTACTATTTTTTCTTGACCTTCTATGTACACATGAAAGAAAAAAAAACACCTAAAAATCACATTCCTGAACTAATGTGAAAATCCTGGACTGCAATTTACATGTTTGTGCTATTCACTTCATTTAAGTTTGTGCATAAAACACACACAGCCCCTACAGCAACTGCTATATACCTAATATGGCACAGAAAATCTCAGCTCTCTCAAGTTTCAGGTGAATCCAGACTACCCTTGTTACTCACACTAAACTAGTTTACATTCAGCCTTGACAGGGAGATTTAGGCCTATGGTTTCTGTCACTTTTCAGGAATCAGGTTTACATGTAGGCAAGGATATATACTAACCTTGTGAAACTGAGAAAAGCCTCCTGAAATTCAACATATTTCACACAGAACCTACACTTGTATCACAAAATGAAATATCACCATTTCAGAAGTACAGTGGAAAATTTACAAACTATGAGAAAGCATGATTCAATAATTCTTCCAGTCTGAAATTCTTATGACATGCAAATCTCTTCTGCTGCTTGCATATGTATCAATAAAGCAAATGAAGTTCCTGTGAAAGCCTGCCAGACTCCATTAAAACAATCACTGAAGCAAAGGTTCAAAATGAAGGGTTTATCTATCTTGGTATTATAAAAGGAAGGCTCATGTGCACTAGAGGAACATCCAGAAATGTTTACAAAAGCACAGTATAGGTAGCTCTGTTAAAATGTGAGAGAAAGCCACAGATCTTCAGAAGACCCAAACCTGAGAACAATGACATCTGTCACTGAGGTTCTACAGACCATGGTCTCAAAAACACACTAAATTAGATAGATTTGCCCTGTAGATTCCAAAGACACATACATGTCAATAATTACATTTTCAACAACAGACGGACAAAAGGGTTACAGTCCAAGGAAAATAGAAGTGATCTTTCAGAAAAAACACAGGGGAAGGACTACAAGGTTCCCTCCACTGGCAAGCTGCCCACTGACCTGCAGAGCAGGATCTGACCCAAGGCAGATGGCCAGGACCTCAGTGCAATGTAATGCCATTAAACCTATTCTTTATGCTCAGGGAAACACCTTAAAATCTGTCAGAATGCTGCATATTGCTTTTAAACACCCAACGTACTCCCTCAGAGAACAAATAAACACAACAGCTATGCAAAAACGTCACAGCCAGGTTAACTGCCACAAAGCCTCTAGCCTAAGCTGGAAACAAAGGCTTTGCAGCACATTTCCATGAGCACTGACCACTCCTACAGTTAAGACCTGAATCTGTTGGGGAGAGGAGAATGATTGTGTGTAGGAAGATGAGAAGCTGAACACACAAAACCCTATCACTCAGGATCCTATTTTTGCAACAAAACAGGTAACACAGTTCTTCACCACACATTTGTGATCACCTGCCTATACCAAACCAGGCTGTTTCCCTAAGGTGGCTCTGGCTGCCTGCTGCTGTGCCAGTCCCCCCTCAGCCAGGCAGGTAATTCCTGGAGGATGACACCTTCTGGATCACCTTCCCACTGCTGCTTGTCCCCAGTGCCCTGTGGGATGAGGAGCACACTGGACCAAGCACCAAGCTGCTCTGCCCCATGGTTGGTCCTCCTGCATGCACTGCAGCATTTTTGTTTTGCCATGCTGCTGCTTAGTTGTTTTCCAAGCGGTTTTGTGCAGCAGATGTTCCCAGTCCCACATGTGCTTTTTCGCTCCCTCTAATGACATTTTTCCTATGAAAACAGTACCTTCTACTGCTTTTGCTGTTTTTGTGAAAAAAAAAAACAAATCCCACACTTTGGTTTTCTTTTCAGCCTTCTCAGAAATAGTGGAGGTGGGGCTTTTCTCTCCCCTTCCTCCACTCATACTGGCACCAAGGGAAGATGTTTCCTTGCAGCCTCCGCTCAGGTCTCCCTGCCTGTGCCCCCTGACTCCCACTGAGCTTTGGGAAATGAGTTTTTGAAAGCTCTTCCCACCCCTCTTGTTCAGATGAATGGAGACACAGCCACACAAAATAATTTCTTCAGACGACAGACAGGAAGAATATTTTTAAAAACTCTCCTTTTTTCCTCTCTAGGCTGTTTACTCAGGCTCTGAAGGGGAACTTTGTCAACCCCAATAGTGATGAGGAGCCTCTTCCTCCACTTCTGCCTGATGTACCTGTGACTTGTTTTGCTTTCTAAGCTGGTGCCACAACAGCTCACTGCTTTGAGTGGTGTCGGCACTGAGTCACAGAAGATGACAAAATAAGGGGTGCCCCTGCCACACAACACCTAAGCAGGATTGATCCTTGCTCTGCAGGAGATGTGCCATTTCCACCCCTATCTGCCTGTCCTGCTCTTTGTCCAGAGCAGATTTAGGAACTACAACTCCTTTTCCATAATCTGCTCCCAAATACCAACTCACTCCACTCCTTTTTTCGCTCCCTCCACACCTTTAGTCTGTCATTTGCCTGGAATTTTTCCCCTTCTCCTCTTTACACTTCACTCCCACAGCTCACCCACCCACTCAACGAATAAGAGGGGGAGAGCTCACAGGGGAAGAGAAAGGCTTTTACAGGTAATTTGATGTAATTCATGGCACATTGTTTCTTTGTAATGCTTGTGCGGGTTTCATATTCATGAAAAGGATAAATTTACAATGTGGCTGCAGATTGACAGAGCTGCAGCTTGCACACACAGCTCTGCTGGCTCTGCTCAAGGATGACCTTCAGAGCCTCTCTGGAGGCTTTTTTAAGTGTTATTATATTTCAGGAAATTAACTCATCTTTTTTTTAAGTAATCTTTTACACTATGCAAACAGGCTGTGAAGTCTTTCCAAATTGAAGTCCCAGTAATTTTAGGCCACGCTTTACAGAGACATTAATGACTAATAGTTAAAGGAATGGTGAATCAAAATACAGAGTTCAGCCTTAAAGCAGAAAGGCAAAATGACTCTTCTCAAAAAAAACAAAAAAAAAAAAAAAAGGAAAAAAAGAAAACCAGAAAAGAGCTAGTTATAACAAAAAACCAAAAAATAGACCACGTTCAGGTCCTTTCTGTATTTCCATGATAGTGAGCAAACACATCCACAATGAAGCATATCAACTCCAAAAGCAGTGTAAGGAATTCTTAACCAGAACAGAAGGAAAAATCTGCATTTGCTACCATTTTCCTTTTTACTTTCACCTTTCCAAAAAAAACCAAACCAAAACATAACCAAAAAAATCCCTGAATATATTACTAAAAAAAGGACTTTTTACTTTGTTTTTTTTTTAAATGCAAGCACCAGGGACCCAAAACAGCAGTGATCTACTATGTCATACTGCATCTTTTTTACATTTCATTGAAGTAAAGCCCAACATTTACAGCGTGCCTCAAATCTAAAATGCACTGAAATAAATGCTTTACTCCTCCTTAGAACACTCCCAAAGTTGTGAGGAAAAAAGACATTTCTACTGATAACAATATGGGTAATTTCAAAATTAATAATGCTATGCTATCAGATTGAAGACTTAATTCAATTTAATTTTCAATTTCTTATTTTGGGAAAATGATCTTTTTCTGAAATAGTCATTTGTACAATTAGGACATGAAATTTTCACAAGCATTTTACAATGTAACTGGTAATAAAACAAGAATCAAGTGAATATCCTTTCTCAGAATTATTGAACTATAAAGGGTATAAAAGAAGCAGGCCTTCCAGACTTTTAAGATTTCACCATGCAGAAAATAGGAGAATACACATCCCCTAAGGCTGTCCAGATATCCTGCTCTCCAGAAAACCTTGAGTTTCAGCTTGTATTTTTCGTGGTTTTGATTTTATGCTTTCTTTCAATGAAGATCCTGTAAAAACCAGCACCTCCCTTGCAGTGTGTCATTTTAGACACTTGCTCATCATCAATTATTCCTGAATGAAGGAAAAAACTTTCTAATGCTGAAATCCAAGTCACTGAAATACTACTTCAAGCAGAGGAGTGGCAGCTCCCCACCAGCTCTGACAAATTAGGGCTGGACTGAACAAAAGAGAGGAGATTGAAGCAACCATCCTGCAACATGGTGGTAAAAGCTCTTGATAAAGGTGAAGCTGGATAAAATCATTTCATGCAGCTTTTCCCTGCTCTTTTTTGTGGGTCAAAGAACAAGCAGAGGTCAAAAGCAAATCCTGACACACAAAAATGGTGTTGCTGACTTATCAAAGCTACCAGTGAATCCTCATTGCACGTGTGTATTTTGCACTACATAAACTCAAAACTGCAACAGTCTATGGACTGATGGAACTCCAAAAATAAGATGAACTCCTGTTCAAAATTGCCTTTCACAACTAACTGCTCTCACCAGGGTTTGCCTCATAGGAGAAGCCTTTGTACAGGTGAAAGCACTGCAGTACTGAAAAAAAAATCAAAGCCTTACCACATACAGTGCATCATTTATCACAGAATGCAATGCATATGAGAAACACATTTCAGAATGTGTTGCAATTTTCCTCTACGGTTAGAGAATACATCACCTATCTGTGTCACACACAAATCTAGCTCATATTCTAACACACATTTAACCTACACCTTTCTGAGTAGATGGTACAATAAAAAACACCCACAATGCTAAGGATAAATTAGATACCCACGTAACAGTGAAACAGTAATTTGTTTAAAATACAAATTATAAAGAAAGATCTGCTATTCTTATGAGATAATAGGTATATATATGTACATTTTACCTTTTCTTTTTTTTTTTTTTGGTTAAAAGTAACCTTAAAAGGCCTCAAATTTACCTTCCAGCAGTGGTAACTGAAGAAAAAGGTAAACTACATACATGCTGCTCCTGCACACTTAACAAGAAACTCCCATCATCTCCCTAAGCAACATCTTGTGCAAGTGTATACATGAGCCATGTATACATGCATTTGACACAAAACTCATTATAAAAAGCTGTAATTTAATATCTACAGGCATAACCTTTTGTGTTGAGATATACAGCTTTTATTTCAATATGATCTGTGTCCTAATTTATGGCTCAGTCAGAGATGGCTAATATTCTGCCATCAGTCCTTATCCAGAACTCTGTATTTTGGGCATGATCAACAGCTGACTCCAGTGAATTAGGCAAAGCCCACCTCATGCTGACTGAAAAGCAGCAGGCCTTATGGGAAGGCATCTCCTACAGTGCTTGAGCTTATTCCACCACAGGAAGTCAGTCAGTCCCATTCCTCCCCTCCTACTCACTCTGAGTGCAAAACACTGAGAGTATCTTTACCATTAAACAAATCCTACTCTTTACCCCTGCTCCTACAGGTTTCTCCATCAAACACTTACATTTACAGAGACACTGGTGATGTTTTCCCACCCTCTCTCTCTCATACCCATCAACTGTCTATCAAGTGTTTTTCTGACAAATTTCCTTAAGACAGATCCCTTCAAAACAAAACTGAATTTCAGCATACACAGGTCAAAATACAGAAGTCACATTACTGTACCTCTATCTTAATTCTCTTTGGTGACAGCTCATCCCTTTCTCCACATTTAGATCTGCAAGAGAAGACACATACATGATCAGTAAACATTAACCCCAATCACCAATAATAATGAAAAGGAGTCATGGAAAAAAAACAGCTCAGGGAAGAACACTGAAATGAACAAAAAAAGCCTCCAGTTCAATTTGACATGGCAGTGAAAGTCATTCAAATATAGAAGAACACAAGTATTTTGTGTTGTTTTCAGAAGCACCAAAACACTCATGGATTCTTCCTTCCAAAGAGGAAGAAAAGCACAGAGAATTACAGAAATGCCCTTGGCACTGCTTATCCAGGATGGTTGTATATTTATACGAATCTCCATGGAAGAAAGGGGAGCAAAAGCAAACTTTCTAGAAGGGTAGCAAAATGTATTTTGAAAGGATATTACATTACAGGCAAGGGAATCAGCATTTAAAAACCTAAGGAAAGTATCAAGATATTCAATCATACTTACTAATGCCAAGGTTTTAATTGTATTTAAAAGCTGTTAAGCCTTTGTCACCATTTCATAACAGCAGTTCATTTGACAGAACAGTAACAACTGAAATTAGGACTCAGCTTCAGTTCCTTTAAAGGAAGCTTGTAAGCCACTCCCCTTGACCTTATCTTTTTGGCTAACAAGCCAAATCTGTGTATGGAAAAAAGGAAATTGATGCATTGAGCATCTCTGGCTACTCTGCCAATTTACATTAACCTCAAAACACACTAATGCCTCAAATGCCTCAAATACCAGCCTCTCAGATGCCTCTTAATGTGCACTATCCTCAAAATACTAGCAAAACTAGAGAGCAAATAAAAAGGTAATTCAAGACAGCTGAATCTTATCAGTCTATAAGCTTCAGGACTCAAACAGCCTTTCCCTCTTTCCTCAGAAGAGCACACTGCTAACTGAAGAGCAAGAAGGAAGTGTGTCCAGTGCTTCAGAAGAAATGCTATCAGCCTGCTTAGCTCCTGAAAGTAAAGACCCTCTGAGCTAACAAAGCCTTACTTGGTGGTCCTATAGGTGCAAGAAGAAAGTGTCTCTAGTGCTTCAGAAGAAATGCTATCAGCCTGCTTAGTTCCCCAAAAGAAAAGACCCTCTGAGCTAAGGAAAGCCTTACTTGGTGGTCCTGTAGGTGTACTTGTAGGTGACCTCCCGAGAGATCTGCCGGGCCAGGGCGAAGAGCTCATCCCTCCTGGTCAGCAAGGCGTTGTCTTTCACACACAGCTGGGCAGCTGCTTCGTTAACTGTTAGCTGCAAATCAAACACACAGGCACTCAGGATTTTGCACAATTTCACCTACTGTGCTTGTAAAAGTACCTCTTCTGAAATAATAAAAAATTTTGATCGCAAGTAAGATCACCTATAATTGTACTAAACCCTGGAGGGTTTCTTCAGTTTGTTTATACCTCTTACTAAACCAGGTAACCTCTTTGGGAAGAGGAAAGATATGAATGTAGCTGGTTCATAAAGTAAAACATTATTGTAAGACTGTCTCAATGTGCACTGCTTTTGCTTCATCCCAGCACTAATTAAATCTCAGTATAAAACAGTAGCTCAGAACGTTCACAGTGTTTGGCTCCCAAAGCCTGGCTTACAGGGAATACTATTTTTATAAATGCAATATGCCCAGGACTTGGGGGAAAAAAAAAAACAACCACCCTGACAGTGTGGGTACAGATGGCTTTCCCTTGTGAATACAGAATAAATTCTGTAGAAGGTGATGGTTTAAGAAACGATTAAACTTTTTTTAGCTATGTTTCTCACCCTCGTGTTTGTGAAGACTATCTTCAGACATGAATCAAATGTAACTTGTTTCAAGGATGTTTTCCTGAGCCTGCCAGGACACATTTCTAGTGCCTCTGCTGCTGGCAAAAGATTCATAAAGAAGTGGGGGGGGGGGGGGCGGGAGGAAAAGCCTGAAACTGAAGCTCCAAATGGTTTTGCAATGCTCTTCAGAAGCCTATAGGAAGTTTTGATACTGTCATGAATTATATCAGCTTAAAAGCACTGCTGTCCAAGAAGCCTATGGTCAGCACTATGGACACAATGTTATTAATGCCATGAGACACACATCGAGATGCTGGACAGGCTATTCCAAGCTCCTTCCACAGCAAGCAGGGCTTGAAAAGGCTTTCTCACTTTTTCCACAGCTGAAGAGCAGCCAGAATGTGTAATGAGGCATAACAGCAAGAGGCCAAGAGAATACTACAGGTGTTTTTACCAAGTGCCCACAGCTCTTTCTACTCTTTTAGATTAAGCTGCTTTGAACAGGCTTGGCTTCTGGCAAAGGAGCACAGCTGCTTTGGAGCTACTGTCAACAGTATATCCTGTATCTGTCCCAGGCTGGTGAGTACTGCAGAGCAGCTTGGTTTCCACAGCACAGTCAGCACTGTGCTGATGGATGGAGACGTGCAAACCTGACCCTGCACCTGGCAGCACCGGGAGCGGCCGTGCAGGCAGCACAGCACGCGTGTGACCCCAGACACCAAACCTGCTGCTCCCGCAGACCAGCAGGTCTGCACATAGGGCTGTCCCTTGGGAGAAGGACAAGAACTGCCCCCCTGACCCCTGCCACCCTGCAGGGTCACCTGTGAGCTAAAGCAGAGACCAGCAGCTCACCCCGATTGCTGCATGCTCCATCCCTGAAGGATGGAAGCTGTCACAGGACATGAACAACACTCAGCCACGCTGTCCTTCACCACGGGGCTTGGTGGCAACCAAACTATCAAACATTTATTTTGTCCAACATGACACCTGTTCTCCAGGAAGGTTGAGAAAACAATAAACATGTATTAAGGAGAGCTGAGATTCTTCTCTCAGCGGCGTGTGTAGTATTTCTAGTGAAACCTCACACAGAACTGCTGCTCCTAATATTTTAGAAGCAATTTTTCCTGTGTTTAGCCTAAAAGCCTCTTATCTCGGTAGGGCACTTCCTATGGCATCTAAATGTTAATCAGAGCACAGATTTGTTTTTAACAGGTGAACTAGATATGCTGCCCGATCCTTTAGTCTCTGTACAGACAAAAACCCCAAATCCCACAGAGATCAGATGTACAAGGGCATGAACAGGTTACTATGTTCGTACAATACAAGGTACTAAAAAAACAAACTATTACCCCTTAAGACAGGAGCAGCTGTTCCACAATGTCTGTCTTTCCACAAAAAACACAATGGGGAGAAAGATACAATATAAGATTAATACAAAACCGATTAAAATAATTACCATCCAAAGCAGGCATTAATTTCTGTAACACTGATAGCTATTACTTTGCCAAGGATGAATAATACAGCTAATGCTTACAAAATAATTTGAGATATTTTTTATCCCTCCAAGTGTTGAAAGGTTGCAAAGAGCTGAAATGACTGAAAATGCTTTGGGTAGTTGTAGGCAAATGCTGTTTATCCTAATATGTGACAAAGCCAAATGTTTATTTGCTTGTTTTTCCTGGTTTCTCTTTCAGGTCACATTCAGACTTACTGAATTGAAGTGCATCATGGCTTTCTGCCTTTTCAGGAAGCATAATACTGCAGATACAAAGCATTGCATGCCTAAAAATAAAGAATCTGTTTGCTGGAAGCCTTAAGGATATGGAGCAGCACAGAACCATGCAGGAGAGGGATGCATATACTTCCATCTGATGGGGTTCACAGACTCCTCCACTAGAAACCACATAATTAAATACCAAGCCCTACTGTTTTGGTGAGTCAGCAAAAGAAAAGGAAGAAACCTAGCTAGACAAAATTCATTGCTTGTTTTTCTAATTCCACTGAACTGGATTTTTTTTTTGCCTTTTATAGGTACTGAGACAAAGACTGAAAAATTAAAATGCAAATTACAAGCTTGACTCAATTTTGCAGAGGTCACTGAGTTTAGAGGCATGCCTTGTACTCATCCCTCCTCCAGTCCAACTTTAAACTTTAAGTGCTCTCTTGTGTTTGAAAAGCTGTGTAAAACTGAAACAATGGGATGGATTAAGGACAGCATGTTTATTAGTTTTGGAACGCCTTCGGAAGATTTTATGTCAGATTAATGCTTTATGCAAATAAAGAGCACACACTTTCAAACCAGCCCAGTGTCTGCAGCTCTCACAGGCCTCTAATGGCTGCTCCAGCCCTCTGAGACACTTCAGTGCTCATTCTGAAACAAAATATTCTCACTAATTCACCACTAATAATTCTACCATGTTTGATCTTAATTTGCATCCAACTCCCCTCTGCTTGAGGAGCCAGAGATACCCAAATCTTTACATTAAAAAGCTAACCATTACTTAAGCTCTCTAAATTCACAGTGAAGTTTATTCAGCTGTTCCTTGCCAGCTGCAAGGAAAAACCTTGAACTGTGAGGTGGAATGACAGCTCTGGAACGTATTAACACGTGCAGAAAAACAGTCTCTGGACCTGCAGAAATTTACCTCCCTGGCTGTTTAAGGTCCTTCCCTCTGAGCAGCAAACTCCTTAAGCCATCAGAACCAAAAACACACTAAGGCTCATTTTACAAAAGGCAACCTCTGGTTTAGCAGATTTTAAACGAAAAAAAATTGGTCTCATTGCTGCTATTTATTTTCTGCCTTAAACAGAAAATGAAGATAAAACTATTCAAGACAAAACTTTGTGAAATCCAGCCTCTCTAAGCCAACAGTAAACTAATTACAAGCAAATTCTTCTTGCTTGCATGTGTGCAGTTCCCATCAAGTTCAGTGAGGCCCCACATGCGTAAGTGAGGCATAAGTCAACCACAGACTCCTTTGATCTTGTGCCCTTAATCACAATAGCGATAGAAATATTTCCTAAAGCCAAACCATGCTCTCATTCCATTTTTAAACGTGGTTTTACAATGATGTAGTAAAGATCTGTAGTGCAATACTAAAAAAATGAACAAGGCAGAACAGTTGTCCTTTCTTCCAGTTCACTGCTATCCCACTCCTTCAATTACTATCCCAGGGTTCATGCTCCCAGTTTTGCAGAGCCACTCCTGAGCCTACACAAAAGGTGCCCCTGAAGCCCACCTTCCAGTACACTGCTGGATGCCAGAAAATTATCCTACAAGTAGTCTGCCCAGATTTCAGAGCATTTTCTGCAATTGCTACCCCAGAGAGAGGCTGTGAAAGCACACAGCCACACACTGTTGTACACCTCGACTGCCTCCATCCTCAGGTGAGGAGAACCCCCTTTCTCTGAATCCTCAATCTGCAGCCATGTATACAGGGCATCTACACAATTAATCCTTTCAAATCCTGCCTCCAGGATTTGAGGGAGACTTCCACAAGGTCAGGGGAGTAAGATGAGATCTCGTCTTGTACAGTGGATGAATTCATAGATTGTGTTTGACATAAAGCCACAGAGCATGTAAGTGTAAGCTGCACAGCTAGAACTGTGTGGTAGGAATGTGGCTGACTGCTGTGGAAGTGTCTCCCCAGTCTGCAGTAAAAGCCCTTGTCAAGTCACTGCCGGTGATGTGCAGTTGCCTTATAAATGTAAATATGTAAACAAAAATGTAAAGAAATACGCCTTGTTTCCTTCTGCCCTTCTACTCAGAAGCATAAAGAGAACTCAGTCTTATGCTATGGATCACACACCTACAAAACTTCTTCTTGAAGCGAAAAAAGGCTAAAGCCAGTACAGTTTTTTTGGCACTCCTGTAACATAAACACTGCCTTTCCTTTTGGGAGCTAAGCCTTACATGCCAAATTTTAAATCCAACTGAAATTTTGCAATCACTGTTAACTGTGAAAATGCTGATGCAGCATTCGTATCAACAGCGTTTTGGCAGAGCTCTGAATTAATGTTTGTTCTCCTCTTGTACAGTACTTTGGCACTAGGAAACGACTCCCCACACAGACACACCTATTGCGTTACAACACATGCAGTGTGAGCCTCAGGAATGCCACAGGAGGAGCAAGGGAGGCCCACAGGAACTTTCAAAGGCAAGAGGGAAGAGATGCTTCTCAGGGATGAAAAGACAAACATTCAGATTACAAGCACTCATCAATACTGGAGACATCCTTTCCTTTCCCCCTCACGCAGTCCACACCTCACTTGACAGGCTTAAGGCCACTATAGCCAAAAAAACCCACAGGTAGTGTAATTAAGCTTCATCCCAATTCAAACAAACAAAATAATCCATGCCACTGGGTGTAGGGACCTCGTTGACAGAATCCTTTTCATCTCAAGTGCACAAGCTACAGGGCAGAGTCTTGAGGTAAGGGAAGACAGCAGAGGGTAGTAATTACATCAGACACAAGGAATTTTAGTTTTTAATCTTCCAAACTAGTCTACTTTCAAAGCTGCAAGGAAATACCATGACAGACCATCTTTAAGAATGTACCAAATCCTTAGAATTCCCAAGGCCATGCTCAGGGTGATAGTGGTTGCTATTTGGGTGCCAAACTCTCTAAACCTTCTGTCTGACAGGCCACACCAGCGAGCGAGCAGTCTGATGACACCAAATCACCACGTGCACACACACACACCCACCCACAAAAGGAGACCTGGGCTGCACCTGAGATTTCCATGTCAGGCCAGGACTGCCTACAGCACTCAATGCACAACTTTCAGACACACAGCTCTCATCACTCAGCAAGAAGTGCCCATACAAGAAGTGTACTCTGTAAACACATCTTGTCAAAGGTGTAGGAACAGGGGAGGAAGCCCAGTTCCACTCAAGCTGTTTTACCTCGTGGAGGGTGAGATGCTTGCCATCCTTTCTTTTCGAGTCAAATCTGCCATATATTGCACTGTACTTCCTGATCTCCTCCTCTTTGTGAGGGTCATCGTCACTCATCTCAAAGATGTGACCAATCATCTTTGCCAGTTTCTTATTTGTTTTCAGTAACTCCTTGACTTCATTGGAGTCACTTTTGGGCAGGGAGGGAACCATACGTTCTACACACTCAGCAACTGACAGAGCAGCAGCAGCATCCAGGGTCTCGCTGTTTTCCTTTGGTGAGGCTGGAGAGCCAAGGTCAGCTGGGGAAAGGCTGTGCTCACTCTCTGTGGTGTGGTGTCCTTGCCAGAGCCTGGGCTCGCTGCTGCTCTGCAGTGATAAGCTCCCCACATCAGATTTGCTCGTGCCCACGCTCTGCACGCACGTCGTAGCAGCGCACTTCGGAATCTTCAGGTGAGGCTCTCTAGTGCTGCTGTTCCTCTCGTAACTGCTGCAGGATATCCCCAGCCATGCAGGAGACCCTTCTGGCAGCTTATATATTGGAATGCTGCTGACTGGCAAGGAGGTGAGAGGCTGGTTAAAAAGGCCAGGGTTTGTGACCCAGTCCCTCAAAGCCTTCTGCAGCCGTCGGACATGAAGCGGCTTGCTAGCCATGCCCACGAGAGCCATTATCTCCAAAAACTCCTCTTCACCTGCTTCACAGAGCTGCTGGACATCATCACCACCCTGCTGAATGAAGGCATCAAAGTAGAATAAGAGATTTGCTTTTTGTAGTATTCGATACAGCTGCAGTTCTCCAAGGGTTCTGGGCAGAGCTGACGCCATCACGGACGACAGAACCTGCAAACAGAACAGAGAGAAGATGAGCACCAAAGCACCAACACCCAGATGTACTATCCCACCACCCAGCTTTCTACAAGGCTGTCAACTCAGAGGACAGCATTTCTTTCTCTCATTACAAGAACACCCACAGAAATGATTAAGGGGCAAAAGCTTTATTTTTGACTTGTTAACTTAATGGAAACATTTCTGAAAGAAACCAAATCAGCTAATTATTACAAACCAATCAGATAGTTATGATGCACCTACAAAAACATGATTCAAACACGAAGCCGGCTTGTTTTCAACATTCCTACTTCATGTTCGTTCCCAGGAATGTCAGCCAATATCGCTCACAGATTCTACTTGATTCTCTTTTGAATCTTAAGATCAAAATGATCACAAAACACATCCTGGAGGATTACAGAATACTTGATTCCCTGAAGAAAAAAATTCCCATCAGTTTCAATTCTTCTTAATTGTCACATCATTTTACCCCCATAGAAAGTGTGGAGGACTGTAAAAGGAAAACAAAGAAGTGCCTCACAGAACCCCAGAGAATTAATGAAGTTGGGTCACTAAAAGAGTGTTTAAGAACCAAGTATTTCTACAGTTTTACCTGTTTCACATAAAAAGGATCTAATGCCTCTGCTGATCTTAATTATGGCAGCAACAGCTGCTGACAAAGCTAAAATACTGATGGATTCCACCACATATAGTTTAAAAACCGTAGTCTGAATTCACCTGCCTGTTTCATTTGCTAACAAGGCTGCCTGTCATTGACACTTGAGACATGAAATGCCACTCAGCAATACAGCAATTGTGCTTAAAGGCTCCCAACAGACAAATCTCTGCAGTGTTCACTCTTACAGCGGCAGGAAAAAACACGTGCATAAGTTTGAACTTCATAAACCCCTTATCCAGCTATAGCACAACTAATAAACTCCTCAGAGAATTCTAGGATCTCACACACACACCTCTTCACTCCGTGGTGGCTTTCACAGAAACAAGCAGATAATTTCCAGTATTACACTAAACCACCAATCAATAAGGTTTGAAGCATGTAATTTATAGTTGGTTGAGAAAGTAACCGAAGTAAAACACTGAGCAGGTCTGCTAACATGGCTCTGGCTCTACTATCACACTGGACTTGAAAAAACACACAGTAGTAACCTAAAAAACAACACCTACAGAAAGATTTGCACACACTAGGGAAAAAGTATTTTAATACTGTGCAACTCCCCTTCCTCCAAAACTGCAGTGCAAGCAAATACATTTGCTATAGGGCATTGGGAGATTGGTTATCAAAAGTAAAAGTCAGAAATTATTTTTACAGTATGTGCTTTTGCATATTGTAAAACATGAAAAACATTATTAAAAAAGGTTTAGGTATTTTTGTGGTTCTTTCACAATATAAGCCTTTTCTTCAGCAAGTCAAACATACAGATAAAACAAGCAGATCCCAACTTCTATTCAAGAGGCATCTGGAAGACCAGGCTTTTGCTGCAAAATTCTGATTTAACTCTACTAGAGAAAAATAAAATCAGAAGGCCAACAGAAACTTCCCAGAAATGTATGTGGCAGCAACAGGATACTGACAGTCAATCTCTTCAGGAAGAGAGATGAAGCCCAGGGGAAATAAAAAAAAGACTCAAAACATACAAAACCCCCAAACCACCAGCTGAACATATCATTCCTGATATGTGTGCCAGTATGTGTAAAGCAGAAGGGCAGTAATAGCAGTTTAGATTCAAACAGCTACCTCAAGGAGCTGCTGGGGAGCTTAAGAGCTAATAAACTACACACTTTGGAACTCAGGGTGAAACTGTAAATATTTAAGAGCTACATACTTTAAAAACACAGTTTGGCTTGCAGAAAGAATAGTTAACTGCAGGATATCAACCAAGTACTGTCAACACTCAAAGATACAAGAAACAAGGAAAGTGAAGAAAATCACTTAAAGGTAACCCTTTACAGGGCACAGAATTCACTGTTTAAAGAAAGTGTCATTATTTCATTGAATTTCTTAGAAAAATCCTCCCATTCTTAACAAAATTTGTCAAGATAAACAAAATTACCAGCTTATGGTTTAGTGGCATTCCAGTAAACTATTCCTACCCTCCCATTTCAAATGATGCTGACTTTTCACCATCAATACCACAAATTAACTTATATAACTTTGAAAAGAAGGCCCATTTCCTCTGAAAGTTATTAATCTTAGCACAAAATCTACATAAATCTACATAAATGGACTTTGTGCAGAGAGCTAAATTGAATCTTGGGAGGACGGTGGCAGTGGAATTACACACAGCCCAAGAGCTCCAGGCAAGCCATGGAACTGAACTCATTTTTCCAGCCCACAGGCTGGAAGAGCAGCACCAGTCCACGAGCAGCTTTTTACCCAGAGGCTTCTAATCAACAAATCTCCTCATGACAGATAAAACTGGATTAATATGTACTATGGAGGCATCAGCAGAGAGTCCACGGTTCAGACTGCGTTGAGATTTGCATTTAAAGCAAGACTGAAATCCCTTTGTTTCGTACTTTAAAGACCCATTCTGTTTTTCAAATTCAGCACAGTAACTCCTGAGAGGGCTGAGCAATTTTTCCATGTACGACTGCTACTGATTTCTGCAGAGAAGGCATTTTCTAACACTCCTCCTTTTAACCTCTCTTCTCCTTGCACTGAACAGAGCTCCTTCAGCACTCACCTCAATGCCATCCCAAGTTATTTCTAAACTGTCCCAAGGGGAAGGCTCCCTGCCCTTTCCGAGACTCTCCCAGCTACGCTGCTTCTCCCGACAGGAGCGCTCCGGTCCCTGCTTCGCCCTGCTCCCAGCCCACAAAGCCCGGGAAGCAGCTATGCTAGTCCACATGCAGAAGTGAGGCTTTAGGGAGAGGACAAGCAACGAGCAAGGAGTGCTGAGAAAGCAGCACAGCACTGCCTGAGCCGGAGAAGCCTGTGAGCCCCAAGGACACCTGGCGCTGCTGCTGCTGCTGGCCCTGCTCACCCGGCCGGCTACGCAAAGCCTTAGCACACCCACTCAAGTCTCAGTGCCCCACATCTTCCAGGTGACCTTTAAGCTGCATCTAAGAGACCTGAAATACTGCTTTCCACCACTGTTCTCATTTCTTAGTGCACTGGGGACTGTGTTTTGGGGGAAAGGGTGAGCCCAAGAAGAGGTTACACAATGAGAAGACACAAGGGAGAGCTCACAGCCAGGACGCTTGTGTCTGCTCCTCACCAGGAAGAGCATCTTGGATAAGACCCTGGGGCACCATGTGTGATCCTCCTCTTCTGCAGCCTGCTCGATAAGTCTTAGGCAGTCTAATCTGTGATCCCAAACCAACCTGGTTCAGGAGTAACAGCCTGGTCGTGTCCTCTGCCAAATCCTAAGAAGGCAGCCAGAACGATCTGCCGCCTCAGGAGTGAGCAGGTACATCTAACACAACTGCAAACCCTTTCTCCAGCAAGAGGCAGGAATGCGAAGCTGGCACGGGGAGGTCTACAGGAATAAATGAACACAGCCACGGCACTTCAGCTGCTACTTCTCCCTCTTCTTTGCTTGCTGGCCATACCAGCGAGAAGTGTCAGAGCACACAGGGAAGAGAAGACATCTCTTATGTTTTTCACATATAGAACAAAGAAGCCAGAAAACTCCCCACAGCAGACAAAGCTGTTTAAAATAAACACAAGGCTGCATACGGTTATAGCCACGGGAGAACCAGGAAATCACAAGTTAGATTTTCACTCAGCCTTTGCAACCCACAACCATGCATTCTGATTTTCCACATTACCTCATTCACATCCACAGCCCATCACCCCACATGCCATGCCCTCCTCTCCAAACGCTGGCTGTCACCTTAACTCTGACCACAAACATAACTCCTGGGAAAAAGGAAAACAAAAACCACAGAGACGCCACAGAGTGCTCTTAAATATTTGTAAACAGCTAGCGCAGGAATCACAACCTGTTCCTGCTCCCTCTACCAAGACAGCGGGGCAGCGGCAGCCCTGCTCAGCAGCCTGAACCAGGGGAAAGCACCGGTTCCTTCCCCGCCGTGCCCGCTCCGAGCCCGGAGCCGCACACTTCCCGGAGGTGACAGGAAGATGCGCGGCTTAAGTATAGGCAGGTGCTGGATGTGGGTGAAGCACAGGGAAAAGGAAAACTCGAGAGCTGTGGGATGTACACATGGGACAAGGGTTTCCTGAGCAGCTTTCCTGCTTTTTAAGGCTGTATGGGAAGTAAAAGCAACGGAGCAACTCGAACCGATTGTAGAGATTTTATTTCAGGTGAATTCTAATTGAGCTGTCACCAATTAAATTAGGAATACAAGGAGAAAGTGTGAAACATCACATCCCTGTATTTTAGGCAAAAGTGATTATTTCATAATGTATCTTGATGACTTTGGGCGTTTTGAAAAGTCTCTGAAGACAAACTGGGTTTGGGTTTGAGAGCTGGCTGCTTTGCATATTCATTACATTTCTGCAGCGTTTCCAAAGGACTTTTAGCAGGAGGAGAAAATTACATGTAGCTGCGGAAGAGAGACTTCGCAAATTAAATAGTCTTGTCTAGCTCTGAGATGTGCCAAAATACAGCCGATGAGTGAGCTCCGCGTTTACGTACAAACCCGTACCTCGCCCCAACTCATGAGAAACTCGAAACGTGCAAAAACACCCTTCCCGTAAGGACGAGACGAGCGCACAAATACCTCCAGAGCAGGGTCCCGCACCGAGGGATGGAGCTCCCGGGAAGGAAACCCCCGCGGCGGGCACGGACGGGCAGCTGCGGTCCCCGCACAAAGTTCGCGGCCGCTGAGCCCGGTGACAGGAACCGTCCCGGGGCGCCTTCTCCGTCGGGGCTGCCCCGCGGGGCGCCGCCGCTCCCGCACAACCCCTCCCGTCCGCGCCGGGGAGAGGCGCGGCCCCGCAGAGCCCGGGGGGCGCCCGGGACCCCGCCGGAGCAGCGGCCGCCGCCGGGGCGCCGCCTCCACCCGGCCCGGCCGCGCCGTCCCGCCCGCCGCCCCCGCCCCGCGGCCCCCCCCGCCCCGCGGCGCACACGGCGGGGACGCTTCTGCACTTTCCTCCCACTCGCCCGTCCCCCCCGCGCCGGATTTCTCCGGGAATCACCCACGCACGACCCGCCCGCTCCTTCCGGCCGTGCCCCGCGGCGCCGGGGCCGCGCTGCCCGCGCCCCCCGGCCGCCCCGCACGTACTCTGCAGTTGGCCGCCGCCGCCGCCGGCTGCCCGGGGCTCCCCTCGGTGCCGTCCCGGGGCCGCAGACTCAGCCCCGCCGAAGTTCCTGCCCGCGCCCCCCCCCGCCCAGGCTCCTCCTTTCCCATCGACGGGGCGGGTGGGCGAGCCTGTCCCCGTCCCCGCCACCGCCTCGCTGCCGCCGCCACCGCCGGGGGGGCGCGCGGCCGCCCCGCCGCACCTCGCCTCGTCGCGGCCGCGCCTTCGCCGTGCGCGTGGGCCGAGCGGGCGGCAGGGAGGGAAGGAAGGAGGGAAGGAGGGGAAGGGAGGGGAGGGAAGGAGGGGAAGGGAAGGGAAGGGAGGGAGGGAGGGAGGGAGGGAGCGGCCCCCGCCCCCCCGTTCGCCGCCCCCTCCCGCGCGGTCACATGGGGAGAGCCCGCGCGCGCTCCGCCGCCCGCCCACGCGCGGCCGCCGCGTGACGCAGCGCCCGGCGGGGGCGGCACCGGCAGCGGCAGCGCCCCCCAGCGGCCGGAGCGCGCCGGGGCCGCGACCCCCCCCGCGCCGCCCCCGCGGGAACTGCGCGCATCCCCACGGCCCTGCCGCGGGAAAACAGCCCGGGAACCGCGCGGAGCCGCCCTGCCGGGCCGGGCACACCGCCCCCGGGGCGGCCGGGGGGGCAGAAAGGGCCGGCCTGGGGTGCGACACGCAAAAAGACACCCGTGCGAAAGTACCAAGTGCCAATTGGAGCGAGGAGAAATGGGACCGTGTAGTTGTTTTGGAGAATTGGTTAAACTGATGGAGAATTGGTTAAACGATGAGTTTTTAAGTAATGTTTCAATGATAAAATTTTGCAATGTTTCAGTGATAAAATTAAGTAATAAGTAATAAATTGAGTAACTCATATTTAGTGCCGATAACAATAGAAAAAAACCCATTATATGTGTGGGAAAAAAATAGCGAGTGAGGGGAAAAAAAGCCTCAATAAAATAAGCTCCTGTAGGCAACGTCCAGCTCTGTCTAGACCTGGGAATACCTTTCACACAGGGTTTCCTTTCTTTTTCCCTTGCCTTCTAATCCATACCTTGGCTGTTTGTCTGAGCAGGGTCAGACCAGGCAGGAGGCAGAGTCATGACCTGGCTCCTTGGTAAACAGCTCCAAACAAAACCGAATTTCTCCTTCAGTTTTTCCAATAGAAGGCTGAGGCTTGTACATCTACGTCAAATCACTGTCACTAAAACTAAATAAAAAAGTCCAAAAATTAATAAATTAGGAACAAAGTTTGAAAAAGTTCTAAGCACGCAGGATGCTGGGGAGGCTGGGGAAAGGCAAGCACCCTTTTTACCATACCCTTTTCCTTTTGTACCACCCAAACTCTCAGTACTTGCGTTCCTGCACGGGGTATTCCCCAGTTTCCCGGCGAGCTGTGACCCTGGATGGTGTTGGGCGTGCTGGCAGCGGGGCAGGGCTCTGGTGGGTGTCACACAGGAGCCCTCTGTGTGTCCCTGGCGTGCCCACGCAGGCACGGCACGCACGGGTGGGCGGCTGGCGGGAGCTCTGTCTGCCCTGCACACCCTGAGCCGGGCCGGGCACGCTGCTCCCCAGCCTGCTGGCAGGGCCCTGCCCCAAATCAGCGCTTGCCCAATCCGAAATCACCCCGCGGGTGAAGCTGGCTGCACAAAAGGGATGATGCCTGAGGAAAAATAGCCTGGAGGAACGGGCAGCACCTGCCCCGAGAGCCCCTCTACGGAGCTGAGTGTCGGTCAGCCCAGCTTCTCCCCAGAACTGGAGCGACTGGGGCTGCCTCCTCGTCTTTGGGGTGTGATCCCAAAGATCCCAGTATCCCAGCAGGGCAGATGAGGAGGCAGAGGCAGCTTTTCTCCCTGGCACGCTGTGGTTCCCATGAGAAAACTCCATTGCGCATTGCCCAGCAAAACCACAAAAATGTTCACAGCACTGCCTCCCCTCCACCCACTCAAAATGTTTTTGCATACGCCTCTAGGCACTACAATCATGGTAATTAAAGCTGTAAAATATTATTAGTATCACACTTCTATAGACTTTCCGTCCTAAATGCTTTATAGACCATGCCACAGAAATTCAGCCTCTCCCGTGGAAAAAATAAGGAGCAGGAACAATGCACATCAAGGTGGAAAGCCAAATTTTAACCAGGAGGGCCCAACATTAATCCCTTCTCCCACAAGAAGCTCCTGGGACGTGGCTGCAGTCCACCCAGGATAATGCTGTGATGCAGGGACAGTGCATGCCTGGGGCTGTGAGTGTGTGTCCTAGGGATAGAGAGACTAACACCACTACTCCAGGAGCATTCCAATGGATTTGTGGAGATTCTCACACCACTTAGCTCTGCTTTCAGGGGCTGCTAGTGAGTGAGGTGTAACTCAGCTCTGCCCTGGGCTACTGAATACATCAAGGCAGGTGTAGGAAAGGGTTGAACAGACTGAAGTCTCCACTGTGGTGTGTCCTTAGGAACAGCAGCATATCTGCTCCAGTCTGGCATCTCACTCTGAGGAAGAGGAATAGGACAAATGTGCTCCCTTCACCAGCAGATCTGAGAATGCTGGGCAAAAAGCCAGTAGCAACCAACAAATTGAGATTTCCCCAGCAAAAAAAGCAGGGAAGTGTTTCTAAAGTGTTTTTTAGCACTGTCCTATCATTAACATTCAAACACTTTCCTGTCTAGGTCTAGGTTCTGTTTCTGCTTACATCCCACAGAGGACACACAAGCTCTGAGCCTGCTCCCTCTCCCACATGTCCTGACATCTGGAGGTAAAAGTATCCTTCAGATGTTGCCCTGCACAAAGGGGAAGGGAGGGATGGATAGAGTTAATTTTATAGCTGTTCCATTCAGTATTGGAATGGTTGTAGTGTACTGAGAGTACGGGTAGGTAAAGGCAAAAAATTGTAACACTAAGTGAATAAAACACTAAAAAAAGATGAAGGTGACTTCTATTTCAGATCTCCTTTCCTTCCAAAAATGCTTACAAGCTAGGGAGTAAGTGCCAAAATTTAATGCCCCTACCTAGTGTGGACTGCCTAGTCTGATCTTTATGACAGAGGCCCTACAGAATGCTGGAAAGCTTGTGATGAACCCTTGCAGTGTAATGTATAGAGAGCACCCTTGCACCCACATAAACCCACCCAACCTTCTACCCATGCTTTTTCTACCACCCTGCTAACGTACCTGAGTGGAAATCATTACAATTCTGGCCAATTCCACGAAGTGATTTGGTCCCGGGAGACCTCCAAAGAGGGAGGAATGGGTTCATCTGTGGCACACACAGACTGCCAGGCAGACGCATTCTGCCGCTCCTCCAGCACTCCCTGCAGCCAGTGCTGCTCAGGCAGCCTTGCCCCAGCGGGCATGGAACATGGAACATGCCCTGCCATGGAACATTTGCAAGGCTGAGCTGAGCAGGGTGGGGAGGTGGAAGGGCTAGGGAGGGGGAAGCCAGAGATGTGCCGTCACCTCCAGGGAGTCGGGAGCACCTCCGCAGAAGTGGCTCCGTCCTTCCCCACCCAGCACACAGACCTGGCCGGTGCAGTCTGACACACTGATGTTCTGTCTGATTAAAGGAAAAAGAGATTGGAATCACACATGGCACAGGGACACTTTCATAATGTACAGAAGAAGTCTGCAGATGATCAGTTCTCTGTTTCCTCAGATTCCCCAGATTGCGAGATTGATGAGAAATCTGAGTAGGGTACGAGTGCTACAGAATCAAAGGGAAAGGGAAAAAAAAAACATCAGCAGTGAGCAATTATATTCAAGGAGACAAGACAGTAAGTCAGACCCAGAGGCAACTCCAAGGCTGCCAACACAGCAGCTGGTATTGCAGAACATCTCCGTGGTCGGTCCCAACCTCCCTGACTGCCACTGGAGGAGCGGAGGGGTGCTGGAGCACAGGAGCAGAGTGCAGGGGTGTGGGTACAACCCTGCTCCAGTTTGCCTCCTCCCAGCAGGTCACAGCTGCTGGCTGGGGCACAACACACACAAGTACTGCTGAAAATGCATGTTGAAGCATATTTCTCAGGGAGGCTATTAATACCTGTGAAGAAAACACTGGAATTGCTTGCTGTTAATAGAGAAGAATGCATTGCATAAAAGGCAAATTTCATGAGCTGTCATTGAGAAAGCTGCAGGGTCTAGCGGCTGTACTGTGTAGCTGGGGACCGAGACAGCTGCATTCCCTTTCCAGCTCTCCTTTGCTGACATTGGACAAGTTATTTCACCTTGCAGCACCTCAGTTTCCCCATCTGGATACTAGGATAATGATTTGACTGCTTCCTCAGTGAAGCAATGCTAGATCTGCTGATGAAGAGGGTCAGAGGCAAGCATTGTTATTTAGCATCATAAATATTCATACCATTGTGCAATGGGCAGGACTTGCTGAACAGACAACAGCCCTCGTTAGAGATCAGAAAGTTTACAGTCTCTAATACACTGCACCTATAAATTCATCCAATGCAACAAAGAACAAATATGGAGATGTATATATTTTTGGCAGCTGCACCATCTGACTGAAGGCATGGTTGGGAAAAGAGTTTTGAAGAAGAGTTTGCATGCTTGGAGAATATAAATCTGAAAGTGGCTTCAAATTGAAAGGAGAGTACCCCAGACACACAGAAGGGCTGTGCAGGTGAAGCAGAGCTTCCAGGAGAAAAAAAAAGGTATCCAAACTTGATAGGATGGTGCAAGCTAGGAGAGTAGGGTCAGGGCTGAGTAGCAGAGGAAGTTATCTCATCAACATGGCAAGTGATATCTTTCTATTGATTTTCAAATGAATAGATTTTATGGCCAGGAGCGACTGTTTAAAATCATAAATCATCATAATCTCACCTCTTGTACCCTGGAGATCAAAGAACTTCATCTAGTCATTTGAATTACATTAATCTTATGTAAATAAAACAGTGCACTAATTATAATCAGTTGAAAGATACAGATGCATCACAAAGACCTATGAGCATACAGCATAATGCAAAAAGACTTTGATAAAACCTAGCCTTTAGTCTTCCCCAAAACAGGCAGAAGCTTGGAAATTACTCCATTTTAGGGTTGTGCCTGTGTGATATTTTGGTTATGGCCGTTTCAGCAGCTTGGGAAACACAGGTCCTGCCGCTGTTCTCCCTGGAGGCACAGATCCCAGTGCTTCCTCAGCTGGAGGCAGGGCAGGGCTGCACAAGGAGCAGCTCATGCCCACTCTGGCACTGCTTGTGTGGCCACCACACAGCCCCAAGGGCCAGAAGGTGCTGGCACACACTGTGCTTTGGTGTCATCTGAAGCAGAGCTGGGAAATGTGCTGAAACAGAGAACTCCAGAACAGAACATCTTCACAGCTTCAGCCTGTGTTTGACAAAGAGCTTCGTCTGAAAGGCATGGGAAGGATATGGAGGAACAACTCCTGAGAAGCCAAAATATACTATTTCAAAACTTTCAAAATAGCAGGGCTATTTTGAAACTTTTTGCTTTGAAACTACCCGTTTCTGATAAAAAAGCACTCAAAAATATAAAAACAATATTTAAAAAAAAAACCTGGGAAAAATTGCTTTTGGGAGCTCAGCATGCTGAGTACTGTGGTGATGCTGGAATCATCATTTTGGCTTGGACTCACTGCTTTAGTCAAACAAAAATTACTGATAGAAACACAGTAATAGTACTTGTGACAGTTTGACTTCTGTGCCTTTCAGCCATAAATCCAAAAAGGCAATTATTTGCCCAGTCCTAATAGAGATCAAGTGGGAGGGAAAAAAAAAAGGTGGGGGGTGGGGGAAATACACTGTCTGTGAGCACACACCTAGTGGTAGTTTTGCTGGGGTGAGGTTTGTAAGAGACCTCTAAGAAATGACCAGAGGGCACCAAAGGACTCAAGGCCCTCCCTGGGTGGTTACCATGCTGCTGACTGCCCCCCTTCCCTCTCCAGCCCCATTCCACATCCCAAGTAAAGCAATCCTGCCACCACAACACAAGCAAGCAAGGTGCCAGAGAAAGCTACCAACTCCAAAACTCAGGTGTGCAATGAGGGGAGCATAAAGCCACTCCCTGAGCCCCTAGGTTATTGCCAAGGCATCACTCAGGACCCTCCATCAGGGCAAAACTGGTTTGTTATTGAATTCTTGGTCCGTAAAACCAGCGAGAGGCAGCAGCAGGAGGGGAGGCCGGGAGCCAGCAGCTGGTGAGCGACAGCACACAGGGCTCTGCACCCCCGGAGTGGGAGTTTGGCCTCGCAGCAGGCACTCAGATCTCATCAGGAGCCCAAGGGGCTTTGCAGTTTGGCACTTTAATCTTTTAATCTGGCTCTCTCTCTCCTGCTGCTCGTGGGCGTGGAGTGTGCGGTGGTGGGTGAACCCTCCGGTGCCTCTCCCTCACTTGCTGTGGATCCATCCATGCGGTGGATCCACGTTTGGGGCAAGAAATGGAAACCAAGGCTGTGAGATGGAAATAAGCCAAGGCATCACCCCAGGGAAAGGGCTTTCAGCACATGGAGTGACAAGGCAGCCCAGTTTTCCTGGAGACAAGGCAAATCAAGGCCAGCTAACAGAGGTCTCCATAATGCAAAGATGGAGACATGAGCACCAGGCAATAATTAAAAAATTGTAACCTGGAAATAAAAATACATAAGTACAAATGGGGGTGTGTGCTTGCAGCTGAGACCAGGCAGCTGTTGGTGACCTCTGAAATTCCTCCCCCCACTCCCAGAGCAACATTCCAAACTCCTCACAGGTGAGCCTGGTGCATGCTTGCTCTGCAGCTTGGTACAAGCCTTTCACCGCTGACATTTAGAGCCAGGGGGCAAAATCTTGAGGTCAGGAAGTCTTTCACCACTTACTTTGCCATGGCTAAGTAGTATGAATCCATGGTGAGGCCTCTTAAAAAGGTAATCTGGCTTTCAAACATGCTGTGCATACTGAGTACCTAAATGTTAGATGCATGAATTTAAATACTCTGTGCCTCAGTTTATCCATCTGTCACTGGTGGCTGAGGATTGTTCACACCACAGCATTTTAGGAAGCCAAGCACTGACAAAGAAGCCCAAAGTCTACAGGTGAAAGCCTGCAGGAGAGGGGAGTGATGACTACCCTCCTTTTCCAAGTAAGGAGAAGGCTTCTGTGCCTTCCAGCTCCTCTCTTGGCAGTGATCTGTGTGTAGGCAGTGGTCATAATCAGGAAGTGCCTCCTCCAATTTACAGCTGGTGGTACCACCTGTGCCTCTCCAATTCCAGCCAAAACAACCACCTCCTCAAACCCACTTGTAAGGAAGGGCAGAGGATCCAGCTCTGACAGCTCAGAGGGAAAAGCAAGGCTCAGGTTTAAGTGCTGACATTTTCCCTAGATGTGTACCACTGCCTACCAGTGTTTTCTTTCTTTTTGTAAAAAACAATTACAGTGCCTGTTGAGAGAAGGTGGTCCCACTGTGCCATAACAGCAAGCAGCTGATAAGTGATAGGGTAGACATGGGTCAACAAGAGAAGGAGAAGACATTCAAATTTTGCTGGGTCAATGAGCGACCAACATACTGCCTGTGTGGCAGCTGGAATGGAAGAAAGTGGAGTCATTACTCATCATTTCAAGTCTGTCAAGGATTTACTTTCTGGAAGAAAACCAGTGGGTTAGTGACTGCTGGGGAGGCAGGGAACATTTCTGTACAACTGAGACAGAGCTGTTATATGGGATATGCCTCATTGGCATTATCCTTCTGTCTCCTGTGCTGGTTTTTGATTGCCAGGTCCCTTCTTCCACCTCATCCTGGTTGAAACCATCTCCCTACCAGTGCAGCATCTCAAAAACCAGTTCTGGATTAGCACTCACTGCTTTAATCCACTCTGGACCTCAAATGGAGCTCTTTTACCTCGGAAAACTGGAAACATGAAGAGATTTTGAATAACAGAAATCTGTAAGAATTACACCTCTGGTCAGCCAAAACTAATACCAGAACAGGAAGTCTCACTGTTCCCACCAATGGAACTAACAGCAGGGCTTTCCAGACTTCTATTGATGAGATAGTCTGGACAAAAAGAATGGAGGCCACTACCTTATGAGCTGGCATTCGTTCTAGGGGGGGCTTAATTTTTCTAAAAATGCATCCCTTGTGTGCCATATACTGTGCTCCTGCTCTGGTCTCTCTCACAAAACTCCAGTTGACTTCTCTGAAGTGCACAGGGCCAAGAGGCACTTATTTTCAGATTTACTAAATGCCTACATTTCCAGTTAATCTGGAGCTGTGGGTGCCAAAACCTCAAGAGAGTCACTTACCCTCATTGCAAATATCATCTCAGCCTCTCTAATGCCACTGGAAGAGTAATAACCTTTTGAGAAGACTTAAGGGCACTCTAAAAGCTATATACAGAAAAAAACAAGAAGATCAGAATGAAAGCCAACAGCTTCTGACATCAGATGTTTCCTTTCAGTGTTTTCTCCTTTTGATTAGCTATTTCTTTTCATTTACATCCCATAGTCTCAAAAAGTTATTTTTGAATTATCTGTTTGCTGCAGATTTCCTGTATAGGCCCAACCATCTACTCATCTTTGAGAAAGTACCCTGCTGCTGCTTGGTCCTACAATTGCTTCCATATGAACCTAAGGCAGGCAGGTTCTCATCTTCCATTTAGATTTTTTTTTTTAATGGATGATGAAAGCAGAAACAATTGAGCCATACAGTTCCCTAAAGCTTTTGATGTTCAGCTTCCCCAGCCCAGCACCATGGTGACACACCAGCACAGGGAACATCCACTGCACAACAACAACAAAATGCACACACTTTGCATTTTACAGAAAGTGCTCTTCACATGGCAAAACATCTGTCCAAACCTATAAAGCAGGCAGTTTGCTGTCTTTTAAGGCAGCCCCTGACTCAATGCCTACAAGTCACTCTTTTGGAAAAGGGGGAGTGTTATTTTTTCTGCTAAACTGTATCTGTTCATCAAAGCCCCTGTACAGGCCATGCATTGAAGAGTTTGATTTGATGATGCTTGTGGGCCCTTTCCAGCTTAGACAATTTTGTGATTCTGTCCCTGCTGAATTCACACATTCACTCCCAATCTCCTGCATCTGGGGTTGTCTTGTCACTGGGATCCAGCACCAGGGCGTTCTGACCCATCCTTGTCAGATATCCTGGTGCTACTGACACATAAATAAAACATAAACAAACCATAAATTTTCTTTCTCTAACCCACCACGACACGTGTGATCACCTCAGATCCTTGCATCAGAGCAACACTCCCTGGGACAGCGGGGAGCACACAACGCACATCACCAGCTCCAGCTGCTGTCCCCAGTGCCACCAGAGGCCACCTCTGTGGGATCTAGAGTAAGGAGCCCCTCTGCTTTCTTCGTGTAGCTGCCTCCTTGAGGCAGACCAGCAAATTTTGCCTTTCCCTGACATACAGCCTAGGTGGTGGTGTCTTAGAGAGCAGCAGTGACAGCTGGATGAAAGGGAGCAAAGACTAGCCTTGTGATCTGTCACAAAGTGACTGCTGGCCAACACAGACATGTGAGACCTGGGCTTTAGCAACAGGCAAGCCAAAACCAAGCCTGCAGCTTTGCTTTCCCCTCTGTGCAAGTTGGACATCACTGAGAAAGGTCACATACAAATAAAACCCCACTGAGTACACTGAAATACAGCCGAAATACACACAGAACAGAACATCTTCCAAAGGGTTTGCTAAGAAAACAAAGCAGAAAAGACATGGTCACCTTTGAGTATTGTGTGAATGGCTGCAAAATTGACTCCAATAATCGCTTTATAGGCCTTTCTCTTTCCAAAATTCACTGCCATCTTTTCAAAGACAAAACAATATATGATCTGGTTAAGGTGCTGATCCATCCCAAGGTGATGAATACTATAAGGGCTGGGAGCTTCATCCCTTACCTAACATTTCCTGTAATGAAACATTCTGGCTCAACTTTGACATGGAAAAATTCAATCCAAATAATTAGGCTGAGTTACCTTGAGTTGATGCATCTTCTTACCTGTTTTGAGAAGTCTTGTATCACCACCCTCACTATAGAAGACATTAAAATTGTACACCCACTGCCTTCAGGAGCAGGGATAAGTTGGTCTGGTGTTACCCAAAAGAAACAGCTGGAGATCTAATATGATCGAGTGTTTTTGACAGTAGATGAATTTTTTTTTTTTTTGTAATGAGCAATTTTGCTCATTCTGAAAGCCTTTTCTAAACTGAGATTTATTTTTAGCACTGGCAAGACCTAGCTCATTAGCATACACAGACGATTTTTACAGTAAATTAGTATCACTATTTGTTACAACGTGTGCAATTTTGCAACCTTCCAAAAGTAGGACAGGTTTAATTTTACCTGTTTCAAGGCTGTCACTGACCCTTCACATGTTCTGCTAGAGGGAAGATCAGATAGCAGGTCCTACACCGTGCTGGGAAGAAGGAAGAAGCCGAATGCCCAAAGGTTGCCGCTGCATTTCTCTTTTCCATTGTCTTTTCTCCAGAGGGAACTGTTTAGAGAGAGGATGAAATGACTGTGGGAAAGAAAAAAATGTGTGAAAAAGGGAACCTGAAAAAAGCTAGCAACAAGAGGTCATTAGAAAACTCTTGAGCAGTGAGAATGTTTCAGGTTTGTTGAGAAGCAGAACTGTTCATCTCTGTGCCACATGTAAAGTCACTGAACTACACTGTTTTCCCTCAGCTAAACACCAGCTTAATCATACATATTTCAATCATGTAAGCAATTAAAAATAATTGTTTTCCCTCAGCTGGTTGTTTTTTCCCCCACAAAATACTGACAAAAATGGCACATGTTTCTCCTCTTGCTTGAATTTACTTTATTTGTGCCAAAATTAATTTCTGACCTCTAATACGTGCTCCAAAAAGTGGTGACTGAAATAGAAAGCAAGACTTTCCATCTGATTAAATGTTTTTATGGTTTATGGTCACACAAGACCCACTGCCTAGTGCTTTCCTGCAATTCCTTCTCAGCATTTAGAAATTCCTGATCAACAAGGAACACATCTGGGAAGCCCAACCACAGCATTTCAGGGAAAAGAAACTAAAAGGAGAAGGATTTCAGAAGTGACAGTGGCATAAGAGATAAATATGGGGGAAAAACGTTGGAAGGCCAGCCTAGCACTTACCCATAGATCCCAGCAGTAGTTTCAGGCAGGATTTGTTCTAGTAATAAAAATACCTGGGAGATACAGGTATCCTAACAGGACAGAAGTGGCAGCACTGGTAGAGCTGAGTTACATAAACACAGTGTCACCTTCTCCCTGCCTGCCTGCATCTCCCTGGGTACAGAGCAGGTTCTGTGGGATCACAAATGGGCAATTTTGTTAGCAGAAGACTTGGGAGCAGATGAAAGCTTGAGTCCACCATCCCCCAACATACCTGCCAGAGGAGCTGAGCTGGTACAGGGTGGGGAAATTAACTGTGCTAGATAAAGAAGTGGTTTTAAAATCTCCTTTTGCCTGGAGCAGTGAAGAAGCCAAGAGAAGGAATAGCAGCTCAGTATGGGATGCAGCTGCATGCCACTCCTTTTTGAGGGTAAGCTGTGATACTCCACTCCTGCCTCTTGAATTCTTCCCCTGGGAATTAGAAGCTGGAGTAAAATTAGGGGGTTTTATTTATTTATTTTCACCAACCCATTGTGCAGTATTCTTTATCTATGATCTAATAACTCTTCTAGCATTCGTAACTTGTGTGACTTCAACCAGAGGAAAAATGCGATAGGATTTTGCATGACTCATGGGTCTTGTGAAATACTTACAAGCAGCTCATCTTTCAAGCTTCTTACCCTGATTGAAGCAGGGTAAAACCCCAAACTCTGTACAATGGTCTGCACACCAAGTTTCTGCAAAGCATGCTGATTTTTAAAGGTGATTTTCTTCTGAATATACAAACTATTCTGGAAAATTTGACAAATATCTACCTGATTAAGCCCACAAAGGTGTGTTTGTACATTCTTGGGTACATTCTTACATACCTGCCCAGAGCTTCAGGCTTTTATCTTTTTTTTTTTCCCCTTCTTTAAAATCAAGGCCAAATTTTCAACTGGCAAAGCAGATCTGCAGATTGGGGTTTGCTGAGCCAATGGGAACTGTTACCTGAAGCTTGCATGGAGTTACACAGCTCTGCTCTCAGCTCTGCTGCCACTCTCAGTGGTGGGAATCCACACAGGGCCACCAGAAATCTGATTGCCAAAAATCACCCAGCTTTGTTTCTAGTGAGCAACTGCCATATGGATTTCCCTTTCCACAGAGCTCTGATGTGCCTGAATCCCTTCTCCTACTCCCTTACCTCATTAGAGCTTATGACAGAAAGGCAGGTCATTGCCTGGAGCTCCTTGAGAAGCAAAGCACAGCTGCAAGCTCCTCGTGCCTTTCCATCAGCATTTTTGTGGCACAGCAGCAATGCTCTGTGCATCACAGGCACTGAGCCTGACTGCTGCTTGCTTCCAAAACCCACTGCACCCTCCCAAGCTGTGTGTCCTCTTCTTTGATCTTTCCATCCACCCCTTTGGTCACCAGAACAGGAGTTTTGAGCTTTCTAGTTTTCAAATGCCTGCATTGTTTATGGCATTGCCGACCTCAGCCAAGGGCTTGGCAGCTTTCCCTGGGACAGAGAGGCTCTGTGGGGAGGGGATGGACTCAGGAGGCAGCAGGAGGGAGCAGAGACACGTCTCTAAAAGTCATCCTTCAGGGCAACTTTCCTTTCTCAGAGTGACAGGCTGCAAACAGTGACATCTGAAAACCCTTTCCCACGGTGGGGAGAGGTGTTGTGCTGCTGTTCCAAGCTACTCCTCTTACAAGGCTTACTAATAACAACAATTAGGAGTAGTAATAATAATAATAATGGGTCATGGAACAAATTTGGGGTTCTGACTATCATTCAGCAGGGAGTGAAACATATTACAACTGTCTCTTTTAGAAGTGCTGGGAAAACTTGTCATAGTTAAGGATTAAAGTACCAGGCAGATGCGACATTTAATATCTGAACTGCCATCAGACAGGAAATTGCATGTTAAGTTGCATTGTTATCCAAATTAATAATAATACTAATGAAAGAAATAAAGAAAAAAGAAGACAGATCCAACAGTAAGCACTGTGTGCTGCAGCCCTGACACCCAAGGGTGGTTCCTGTACCACAGCATCCCTTTGGAGCCAGCTCAGTGGCTGGGGATGTGAGCAGGCTTCACGTGGGCCTCCTGTACACTGCAAGAAACACACTGCAAGTTTCCAGGCCACACTGTGAACCAAAGAAAACCTAAGACACACTTCAAAACAAATGAAAGTCATCTCTTCTTTCATTTCCCCTAAATCCTGGTCTCTGAAATGTCTTGCTGCATTTGCCTCAACTTTTCAATGCTGGAAAGGCTGTGGCACAGCAGTGGCAAGCTCTGTGGACTGAGTTCTGGTAGAGCTGAATGGAGCAGGAAGGAAGTTAAAGGGGAAAAAGTTTCACATTTCAATAGACAGGGACAAGTATTTCCTATAATAAGGAAACAGGATTTGACAGAATTTTTTGTGTTTTAAGCTTTTTATACCTCTCTTAATAAAAACTAAGCTCATTTTCTCCTCCTGCCACAGTGTATCATGCCTCAGATAAAATCCTTTCAAAGAACAACGTGCACACACAGTATAATCTGACATTATTCCAGTGCTACAGGGAACATCTTGAACATAATTGCACCACATGGAAGTTGACTTGCTATGAGAAAAACACACAAAAAAGCTTTCAAAACAAATCTGTAAACACATTTATGCTCCCAATAGCCATGGTAAATCCAATTAAACAGCCAGGACGTGTGTTACAAACTGTCACTAAAGAAGTTAATGCAGTTTCTGTGGCAGGGAATATTCCATCTCTAAGCAAGAAATCCTAGTTCCAAACTGCCCAAGGGTCATGATTTTATAGTCAAGCCTCACTTGAGAGGACTAATAGCCAAACCAAGACTCTTTAAGCCCAGCTCACCCATATCCCATCTGTGCTGGCACTGCACTTCCTGACCCTCACTCTGCCTAGTCCTGGCATCACCTTCTCTCTGTGTCATTTATGGCTTTCAGGGTCTCTACTTGCCTCTAATACAAAAAAGGTCCTGCAGATCCACATGCCATGCCCCACACAATACCAGTCTGACCATTCTGCTCCCAATGCATTGAAAACTTACAGCTGAAAACAACTGGGGAGGAATTATTTCAGCCTGAAACTGAAGAATTTCTTTCCTGCAAATACCAGCAGTGAACAAAGGAGGAATGCTGCCTTTGGACTGGGAAGGGCATGGTGTTTTGCAGCATCAGGGAACAAGAGATCCTGACTAAAGAACATCTGGTTCTGAGGAACACCAAACAATCCACAGCAAGGTTTGCACTGGCTACTTGTTAGCCACAGTGGAAATATAAATCCTGCTAAATCAGAAGCAGCACAGTAGCTGTAACACCGTTGCTTTGCATCAAAACAGTTTAAATGTCATCGGTATTTCTCATGAGGGAGAAAATTCCATTTGTGAGTGCTCAGAACAAGAGCAGCAGCAGCTGGTCTGCTTCCCCACTGGAAGCTGGTCCCAGCTGCAGCACAACACTGGAGACCCAGAGGATTGTGTTCCACAACAGTGGAGACCCAGTGTGGAACATCTCAGCACTCAGCCCCTCTGCTGAGCATCCCAATCACTCATTAGCCACCTAGGCGAGACTTCAAAGCTCGACAGCTAATTATCCTTCAAATAAAGGGAGTCAGTGGACCCAAATGTGTTCCACCTTTTTGCTGGGAAGGGCTCAGGAACACCCCAGCCATTGCTCCCCTATTCCTGTTTCCCCCGGTTTTTAACTTCTATGCACACGATGGGTCACCCTTCCACAACCTTCCCATTTTTCTTCTTCAAAGGTTGGAAGCCTCCATTTTCAGTGGATGTAGCAATAGTCTCTCTCAGGGCTGTGGTGCTATGACTCACAGCAAAAGAAACTAATATAGCACCTGGCTTGGATGCACCGCTTGGAAGCAAACCCAACAACAGGGAACAACTGCAGAGCAATACATGCCTACAGAACATTGGACAATGATTTAGAGCACTGCAAGTTTTGGCCACTTAGAGATGTTTTAGAAGTTTCTTAACACTCAGCAAGTGGCAATACCCTGTCTTAAGGCATCCTGTGGCCACACACGATCAGCTCAGTGAGTATGGGTGTTTTGGGCTGGAAGATGCTGCTGTTGACAACAGGCAGTGTGGATTGGAAGGGCAGGAGCAGAGCTGTGCCACAGGCAGTGGCCACCTGCCTGTGCAGTAGGATGTTTCTGCCCTGGCCTGATGCCAGGAAGAGCTGCTTTTTCCCTGCTGTCTTTGAACACAACTGTGGATATTTTTATCCCTGTCCTCTCTACGTGTGGAAAAGCATCAGCCAGCATCTTATCTCCCTACAAGGATTCTAGACACTTAGATAAAACCAAATTAAGAAATGGACAAGCATTAGCTGTGTGATTCCAGCCTGCTGAGTTTATTTGGGCATACAAGCTGCTGAAGCCACACCTGCCTGGCACAGACACCATCTGAATGTTTGCAGAGCTGCTGGACACCTTGAGCAATAATGACGAGGCCCAAGGGCTTTATGAGTATTTCCAGGTGTGTCTAAATTGTTTCTGACCTCTTCAGACTGCAGCCTGCTTGGCTTATGGAGCTGGCAGGATCTCCTGGTGTGTTTGCTATTGGAACTCCTTTGAAGCAGGGAACTGTGTTTGCAAGCTCACTCTGGCATGTCTCCACACTGAGGAAGCTTGCTTGGAGCTGGGAGGTGCCAAAGGTCCAAGTCAGCTGGCAAGTAACACCTGCCTAGGGATGCTTTCCTTTGGACATGCAGTTCTGGGAACAAACTTGAAGTTTAATGACACAGAAGAAAAGCTCTTTTTTCCAGACCATGCTGTTTTTGAAATTAACAGCTGAAAAAGATTTTGTTTTTTTTTTTTTCTCTCTCAGGAGTGAAAGAAAATATCCAAGCCAGAAGCTCAGTCCCCAGTTAACTTCAACACTTTGACACAAATATTTTATATCTTTGTGCATTCATATCCATAGTATAGAACTGCAAAGGCCAGAGGAATGCTGTGCAATTAAAAAAGATGGAAGTACTTGGAAAAGGAGTTTTGACTTTCAACCTGGAGTCACTCTTGTGCCTGCATTTCTTGTGTATTTTCAGCATTATATACATAATGCAGCATCCTAATCCTCCTCCAGGCACCCGTGCCTCAGGTACTGATGCCACAACCTTTGGCAGATTTATAACAACACTGAATGTGGCTCCACATTCAGAGGAAATTGGAGCATGAGACAAGGCTGGTCATGAGTAGATGGTAGGAACCACAAGGACCAGCCCAGCATCACCCCTCACTTTCAGAAGGTGTTCTTACCCCACCCTGTGGTAAACTGGACAGTAGATAAACCAGGCTCAGCAGGAAGGACGTGTCCTTCCCCAGTCCCAAACAGCCAAGAAGAACTTACAACTCTCACCAGCACCTTGCCCTGCTAATGGCATGAACTGGGCTCTCCTGCTCTTTCACACTCTGGAGATGTACCCTGCAGCCAGGAGAAGCCAGATTTTCACACAGGTTCAGCACCAGAGGAATCCCACTGACTCCAACAGAATCAGAGCAGCAGGATGCACAGAGAGAGAGAGAGGTGCAAAGCTGTAAAGCCCCTGGACAAGTCCTGCTGCAAGGGCATTTGGCAAGTACCTTTGTTGCATTTGGCACCAGATCAGAAAATTAAAGCCTGCTAGTACTTTAAAGAGTAAGCCTCTCTCCTCACCTTGCCACACTCTTTATGTTATCCTTTCTCATCCTGTCAGAATGGATGCCAGAGCTGGAAATACTCACTTTGTGAAGAGCATGAATCAGGGAGAAGTGACTTTCTTGAACATTCTCTGGCCACTGTCAGGCTTGTTCAACCTTTCCTCTGAGTCAGCACAGCAAGTCTTTACCTTCACTTGCTGTCTGGCACGAAAGGAGAAGAAAAGCATTTGTACCCTGCTGCAGTCACCATCACAAAGATCCTGTTGTCAGCAGGAGCTAGTACGGATGTCAGGAGAGGCTGAAATTACTCCATCAGGGAATATTTGTTAAAATCTATTTGGGGCACATCCTGCATTCCTCAAGTACCTGCAGGAATGGCTGTGACTAGCAGGGGCAAAATGACTGTACATCCTATCCTGGCTCGCCCTGCCTAGATGTCCATACATGCACCAAGTATGGCTCACTTATCAGCATTTACAAAAAGATAGCCCTTTAAACAAATTACCTTGTTTTAGAGAAAGACATTGGAAAGCTGCGTGTGAGTAATGTACAATGTAAATCCATTAATCAGGGAAAGCCACTGGCATATCTCTACCTAATCATTCCATAGCACTTTTTTGTTTCTCCCTTGTTTATATTCTAATAGAATAAATGCAGCAGTCAAAAAGTTCTGAGCTGGTGAGGGGAAAAAGAAAAGTCATTAAGCATCCTGTTCAGAAGTGCACAGAAAATGCGTAATGACAGAGGACTTTCTCTGAAAGCAGGAAAAGTAGGAATTTCAGAAGGCCAGGCATTTTGGGAAGGGAGGGAAGCATGCCAAGGCAGCGTGCTCTGCCAGGCACAGGAATTACACACCGCTGTAAGGAACAGCGAGCTGTGAAAAGAAACCATCAACAACCCTGACCAGACAGGCTCTGAGAGAGCAAGGAGGTATTTCAGGTAGGTTGGAGGTGCCCGGTTATGGCTGTGCCAGTGGCCACCTGCCTGAGCTGGACCTGGCAGAGCTCACACAAAGAAAATAGAAAGCAGCAAGACACTCAAAAACTTAACGGGTCAAACAGCAGTGGGGAGCCACAGGCTGCCTTTGTGTTGTACCCAAAAGCTGGAAAACATCATCAGAACCTTCTTAATAGAAAACAGCCTCCTTTGATCTAAAAGGGCTTGACAGGCTCCTTTGACAATACAGAGATTAATCCAGAAGGTAGTTGAGCACACCAGGGCTAAAATTTAATTTCAAGAAATGCTGGAAAGAGAATAATTCTTTTCACGTTTGTTTAACAGTACTAGCAATTCATTCTTCCAAGAGTGATTGGTCAAATCCCAGGACAATTACTAAAGGCTACTGTATAAATGTGGAAACAACAGTCAGTATAAAGATAAATCTGAAGGCACAAGACAGACAGACATGCACTTATCCATAAATAAATATTGCTCCCATGGCCTCCTTACAGAACCATACCACCTTCTGTGGTTTCTCATAGCAAACACAGGGGGTTGACTACTTCTGTTAGTTCTCTTTCCTTCCCAGGCTCTCAAGGTTTGTTTTTAAATGAAATACAGAGGGATGTTTTGAAGTCCATGAGAGTGGGCAAGCCCTCTTTCTCCACAGGAGGGATGCAGCAATAAATAATAATAAATAAATAATAACTGGTCCTGCCAGGTGCTGACCTGCCTGTCTGTATGGGGTGAGGGTTGTCCAACTGCAGTGAAGCCCAGGAGTCTGACATTCAGTCAGGATGTCAACATCAGTGGATTCCAAACCATCTGGAATCAAAAGGAAATAACAGATTTAGGTAACTACTAAGCTAAGCCACGCATCAACCAGTGGCCTAAGAGCCAAAAGTGCTGATGTCTGAGTCAGCACGTACTACTGGCACGCTCTCTTCTGGCATCTCCATCCACCAGCCTAGTTCTGCTTTCCAGAGGCAATGTCCCTCGCCAGCACACTGGCACAGACACAGGCTCACTCACAGCAGCACCCCCATCCACCCATCCCACATCCAGCACAGCCTCCCACAGGAGAACATGTTCCATTCTGGGCTTTTATGGGTAAGCAGTGACCCACCATAAATGTGTTTTCTCTTGGGACCATTCCCCATGGATAAATCCATGTAAGGTATCAGTGCTGCACAGCAGCACAGGGCACTCTCACAGCTGCTCTTAGGCTGTATCAATCCTCCTTTACAGGAGAGTTCAGAGGCTCTTGAAAAATGAAGCCTATAACCTATTAATCAGTGCAAATTTAACATAATAAATAAGAGTTCGTAGTCAAAAAGCCCCAACTGCTTCTCTCTCACAGATTCAAAGCAAAGAAGGAATCCAGTCAGATTTGTATCACTGCTTCCTTGCTCTATAAATAGCTGCAACTGCCATTCCAAAAATAAACCAGATAAATATTTAAGGCCCACTGCTACTTTACTTACTGTTATGCTTACACACTGCTTACTGTTGTGTAAATCAGGAGAAATATCAATGAGATCCATAAATTCACACCACAATGCTTTGCTGAAGTCAGAGGTAAGGACTGTTTTTCCAGTGATTACAGGAAAGTCCTTCCATGAACACTTCACCATCAGCTTTCCTTCCCCTGACCTACAGATTCCTTTGACAGCCACGGGAAAATGAGCATAAGGGGAAATGCCAAGAAAGCTGCGACAATCCTTTTGCCAAATCCATAAAATGGATAAATATTTTTTTTTAAGGGCACCTCTGTCCTATTTACTTTTTAAGCTTAGCCTGAACAAGGACTTGAAGAGATACCTGCTCCCTAGAGCAGTTTAGGAGAAAGCACTCTGCTGGAATTTTCTATCTACCGTGGTATCTACACTTGTCAAATAAAACAGTGATTACCATAAAACTACTGTAAAAATAAGCAGCTATACTTTTCTTTTGTAGACAATTTGTCTGTCCCCAAAATAACTCAGTATTTTGCCCATGAAATACTTCAGACTAATGCACTTCTGAAAAAAACAGTTGGAGATGAACAAAATAGTCTCAAATAGCTCTTCTATCTAAATTTAACTCAAAGGCACCATTTTACATCAAATAAAAAGACAACATAATGTACCTGATAATGAATCGCATTATTTGTGATGGGACTAACAGAACACAAATTATTTGTATTGCTGGAATAAACATTCAACAGAATCCACCAAAACAAGTGAAACTATTTAAAGGAAAATACAGTCATTCTCTATCCTGAATAAACCAAGGGGAAAAAACCAACCCAACCCAACCAAATCAAAACCAACCCAAACTGCTCTTAAGCATGCACAGGTATTGTGTTAATCTGATTACATGGGAAAACTAGAGACTCAAAGGCTGCCTGTTTTGCTATTTTTCCTTGCTTTTCCAGGAAACCAAATATTAAGTACCTGGCTTACAAACCTCCAGCAGTTGATCCCGCTTCCTTTGACGTTCACCTCCTACGAATGACACAATCCAACGCCCACATACCAGCTCCAAGAAATCAAGAGTGCTGTTGCTTCAACAAACCCCCATGCACTTGGGGCTAGCCAAAGAAAGATGAAACACCCTGGAACTCTGCAAACAAATTATACCCACTGCTGACGTAAGGAGGGGGAAGGGAGGGCAAAGGGGAAAAAAGAAAAATTAAATAAACCATAGGAGGCATCCTTAGTCATCCAGAGCAACGTGTTGAGATTTTAACAGCACACCTGGAAATGGAAAGCCTCTATAAGCTCTAGCTAGAAAGTAAAGAGCAGGCTGCAAGTGGGCAATGAGCATTACCTTGTGGGGTGGGAATGGGACTCGAGTGCCTTCTCCTCAGCCTGGCCTTGCAGGTGCTGCAGGGAACTGGGGCTGCCTCCAGCAGCACGACAGCCCAAGGCAGACAGGGCTTTGGGAGCACAGAGGAGCTCCCTCCCCACCTCACACAGCTGTGGCCTATTCCTGCTGCACAGGCCAAATAAATCATCAACAGGGAGCACCTGGAGCCTCTGTGGAAAAACATGGATTAACAGCATCGAGAGGATTTGGTATCCCATCTAATACTGCAGCCAGCTTTTACACACCTAGATGAGGGCATTGTGGATGACGTTGAGTGTTTTAGGGGTCAGAGTGTACGGGGTGGCAGGACTCCAAAAGCCTGAGAGGAAAACACATGCTGTGGACATGGCTCTGCGCTGCTCCCCTTCCTCCTTCCCCATTATTAAAAGTGCCAATTTGTCATGCATGGAGCTTGAGAGCTCTGCATGCTGCATCCCAGGAATGCCCCCCATCGCTGGGACCAACAGCATTGCTGCCTGCCACAGCCAAGTCTTCTCTTGAGTGTTCCCAGCCAAAACAGCTGGCCTGCACCTATAAGTGACCTCCCCCTTCTCCCCCTAGTTTGAATTATATTTGTGAGCAAACAGGTAAAAATACCAACTTTAAGCACAGAACCCCAGCTTTGGCCTGAGCACCACCACCATTTAGGAAACCAGACAAACAAATGGGAAGGAAGGAAAATGCTGCATAATTACTCAGAGCCACCCTGAAAGGAGGGCTGTTACCAAAACCACTGAGTCTCTTTTATTGAGGATTTCTTACTGCAGGAGAACGCTGCCTAATAGCAGCTATATCCTGCTTGAGCGAGTATATTCTCCTCGGAAATCAAGCAAAGGTTTCTAATAGTTTTTGACAGAGTGTGGTCCCCTAAAGCTACATTTTCTGTCTGATTCATGCTGACTAACTGTAACCCTACGACAGTTATTGAAAGTTAATTAGCGGTGAAGTGCTAAGAGCTCTAAAAATGAAAATACAAGCGAGAACTGAATACAGAGTGTCTCCCTTCCCAGAAAAAATACTGTCAAGAAGGTGAACATAGCTGAAAAAATATTCCAAGTTGAAAATGTGAGAGGGATTCCTCTAATAACTTGGCTGTGATGGTCCCTTGTTGTGTAGACACACAGCTGAGAGGTAACACATTCCTAAGGGTTTATCAGCAACCCAAAGAACAAACCCCAGTATTTCTTTCTTTATTAAATTTGCTAGAGGAAGTGCCTGGAAAGTTACATAGAGACAACACCCAAGTTACATAAAGACAAAGATATAAATCAATTACTGCTTCCTCTGGGGACTCAAGTTTGTCAGATGTTGCACACGCTATCAAATCCCAACTATTTTTGCCCTTATCCTTCACTTCCTCAGTGTTTGCAAGGAAAAATCCACAGTTAGATGTGAGCCCAGCCAGCACCAAGCGGGCGTAGGAGGTGAGGCGAGGAGAGCCACAGCCCTGCACCACCCACTCCCTGCAGATGTAAGCGCCGAGACAAGGTGCGAGGCAGTGGGCAGCACCCTTCAGGTGTTAAAAAAGCCCATCCTGGCACCCCCAGAAGTTGGATACAGCCCTAAACAATAAAAACCATAAAACTAAAAGCAACCTTCACGCAGAGAAGGGGCATTGTTTTAAGAACAAGGAAGGGAACGCATTGGAGCAAAGCAAGTAGGTTGGAAAAGCCAAATGTAGGGCTCAGTATAAAAATAGACAACAGTGTTGCCAGAATGCCTTGGTAAAACTGTGTTTATTGATTTTCATAGAATAGGGAAAAAAGCTCCAGCCCTTTCCACCCCTGACTGGTGACTGTGACTCAGTAGCGATCTAAAATGACTGCAATGAGCAAGCGGGGACTGAGCTGAGCTGGACCTCGCTCACGTCTTCACAGGGTTGACAGGGGAACGGTGTCCTGCTCCTGGCTCTCCCTTGTGGCTGCCCAGGAAATACAGAATAGCTGTGCATGTTCAGCTCCATCACAACATACAGCACTTCGTTCGGGCACGTCCTCTGGGTGGACAGAGGGCTGATTAATGCGTGGTTCAGTGTTTGGCTCAGGCACCGCTGCTTGCCGAAAGGGCACCCTGGTGACCTTTCCCTTGGGCTGGGAACTGGGTGTGTAAGGAGGACAACATCCACCGTCCCCGTTCAGCTGGGTGACCGCCTGGGTTGAGGTCTGCAAGTGTCACAAGCTGTCCACGTTTGGTTTGGAGCTGCTTCACACCTTTACTGGGCATCCAACGCTCTCACTCTGAGGGGGATCACAATACAAGGACACGCTTGGGCTGAGCGGTTACCTTCGATGCTTTTCCTCCTCCTTTCCAAGCGCACCCTCTCATCCCCACGGAAGGCGGAAGAGGAGCGGAGGGCGGGGTGTCCCCCTCCAGACGGGTCCCTCAGTCCCGCACAAGCTCTGGGTGCCGCGGGTGGAGCCCCGGGCCGCCGGCGGCCCAGCTGGGGGGAGCGGGCAGCGGGGCCGCACCGCCCCTGCCCCGCCCTGCGCCGGCCGCGAGGGCCGAGCCTGGAGCCGGCGGCGGCCGCATGGCTCCGGCGTGGCCGCCCCGCCGCCGGCAGCGCCCGCGGGCCCGCCCGGGGCCGGGGCTGCTGCTGCTGCTCGTCCGGCTGGCGCTGCCCGGGGCGGCCGCGGGCAGCGGGGAGGCGCCGCCAGCAGGTACTGCCCGTTCCCTTCCCGGCCCCGGGGCAGGGCGGGTGCTCGCAGGCCGCGGGTTGCTCAGCCCATCCCTTCGAGAGCGGGGACTCGCTCCGCTCCCGCTGTCCCTCGGGCCCCGCTGCCGCCCAACATGGCGCTGCCCGGCTGACGGGCCGGGGCCGCTCGCCCCGCCGGCAGCTGCAGCGGAGCCGGGGCAGCCGCGGCCTGAGGCGCTCTGCCGTGTGCCCCTGCTCTCCCTCGCAGTTCGGGTCCCGCAGGACGGCCCCGCGCCGTGGCCGGGGACAGGGGCGCTGGGAAGCGGCCCGGACACGGAGCCCGCACACGGACAAAGGGACCGCGGCGCATTGAGGGCGGGCGCGTCCCGCCCGCTCCAGCGGCGGGGCCGGGAGCTGCCCCTGGGTGTGCGACTCCCTCTGGCTTTCTCAGGAGCTCGGGCTAGAATAGGTCTTTTATTAACATATTTGAGGGCAGGCAAATCTCTAAGGGCTGTGTGCAGTTGTAGTAGCAATAAGGAACTCGAGAACCGGCTTCCTCCTTGCTTTGACTTTCTCGAGTCTTGGGCATCCTCCGTATTCTGCAGCAGATGCTGATGGCTCATAATTTCGAATTTCTTTGCTTGCAGTCTCAGAATTTGAGAGTCACTCTACGTGTGTGCCCTCCCAATAGCTAAACCCAGCACCCCCTCAGAGATACCTGTTCAGAAGCATCTCTCCTTTTGGAACACCATTGTTTCACTCTGCGGAGCTGATGCAACATTTCAACCAGCTGATTTTTCTCAAGAAAAATGCCTTAAAACCATGGGCAGTAGGAAAATACTTGCCAGCCTTGCACATGGATGACATTGCCGTTGGCACGGATGGATACTTTATCCGTGGTGGCAGGAAAGCCTAAGATGCCCTCCAGGGGAGGTGCGGACACTCTGGGCTGTGTTTTGGCCCTGCCATTTCCTGTTGCTGGATTATCCTGGTTTTAGCCTGGGTAGTGCCCAGCCTCACCTCCCTGCTGCATCAGTGACAAACAATCCTTCTGCAGCATCATGTGATGGCTTTTGTGAAAGTGCATGTCTAAAGGTACAGCCAGTGCTTGTCTGAGTGGTTGTGCTCCCTCCCACTGGATTTGCCACAGATGAAAATTAATCCGATGGGTAATTTTTCCACAAGAAAAAATGCCCAAATTTTAAGGTTAAACCAGTTTAGTAGGATCATGTGTGAACAATAATTCTGTAATGATATAATAAACCTGAGTAAGAACTATAATAAACCTGAGTAAGAACATCCACACTATTTTTCACTGGCTTAACTAAATTTGTTAAAATATATTTTAGCTTAATTTCGTCTTCCTTATAGAGACACAGCAGGTTTTTACCTGCAAACAGCATCTCCTTGTCTGGATTGATTGCACATACCCATTTTGCTGCTCTGAGTGCATGACAGCATGTTAGCACTTATTACTGAGCTTGGCTGAGATCTACATTTTCTATTCAGTAAGCGAGATGAGTCCCTCTGTTCGGATGTGTAATTATTTCCTCTATGCTTCTCTTTAATTATGTTCTTGAAACACTGTGGTAATGTACTGTAGGGTGTATTTTACACATGTATATAGATCAGAATGTATCTGAAACTTTGCTCCATTAATCTTTTAGGTCCACTTTTGCTCAAAAGCCCAATCTTAATTCTGAAGATCATAGGGGCTCACTAAGGTTTCAGGAGGTTTAGAACCATTCACATCTCTAATTCAATGATTTATGGTGAGCTGTCAGTGCAGCTCCCTTATTACGTGCCATGGCGGGACTGGGACAGGAGTAAAAATGTTCTAAAAAGAAGAGTTATGTGATTTAACATCATAAACATTTCTGAGGGAGAGGAGTATGACTTTTGTGATCAGCAGCCATGTCATGTGCTAAATGACTGTGTTAATATCTAAGTCTGTTTACCTGCTCAGACTCCCACAGTTGCATTCACCACTGGTACAGGGAACTCTGGTGGAGTTACACCCACTCATGCCAGCAGTGAATTTGGCCCAGAGGCCCTATTCCAGTGCCATCAAAACACTGATGCTGAAGCCAAGATTTTCTGGAGTGTATTTTTTAAAAATACCACCCTCTTTTGTTCTGTTTTTTTTTTTTTTTTTTTCCCCAAAGGTATTGCAGTTTACTTTGGAGCCTAAATGACTTGATTGAAAGTCCAATTTGAATTTCCATCTAAATCATATTGAACACATTTCTGTCAGCATTTACCACAATGAAATGGACTATAATTAGACATTTGTATGTGACACATGCCTAAAATTAACTTTTTTGCTCCCCCCAGGTAAAAACTGCAGTTTATTGCAGGAAATGGATGTCATCCAGAAGCAGGATGAAAACTGTTACTGCTATGTGCAAAACAGAACCATTCACTTACAGTACCTGTGGTCAACTGTCCAGGTGAGAGGCTGTTCTGGGGGTCAGTCAGTACATTCCATGTGAGCTTTTCCCAGCCAGGTAGCAGGATCAGGACAGTGTCTCTATGGAATTAAATAGGTGGGACCATGATAAAAATGCAGCATTATGATTCTCCAGTTGGGATGCAGTGAGGTTTGGTCTCTGGCTTAGAGCGTGATGGTGCCATAAAAACATTAATTTAGAATTGTGTCTTATTTTCTTGCATGCTGTTGATGGATCACTGTTAACCTCTGCAACAAATGCTTCTGCCTGTCACCAACTGCCTTTATGGAACTTCTAAATCTGAGGATGACATGCAGTTCTGGGCTCTCTCACCACAGCACACCAAAGTGTAGGAACCAAAGGCTCCTTAGATTGTGACTAATGAACAAACAGCAGCAGCAGTGTGTTTGTTCTCCTGAGTAGCAGAGGGTCATCTCACAAGACACACATTTAGAGATTAGCTTGAAGCAAATTAAAATCCCTTCAAGAGTGGAAGCAGTAACAGCTAAAGGAATGAGCCAACCATCTCCATGGCTCCTTTTCTTTCCTGAGAAGTATGTCTCCAGACAGAGAAAGGAAATAATTTCATTTTGTCTCTGTTGGAGGACTTTTCTCTCAGGTATCAGGAAGTGGAACATCTCTTTGTTCCCAGGACTTTTTCCTCAGGAACGTGTTGCAGATGTTTTTATGAATAGTAGCAGCCTCCAGGTGGTAAAACACTCCATCAGTCCCACAAACTTTCCTGGAGTCAATGTTTAAAAGCAGGAAGTTCAGATTTTTTCCACAACAAACTGCTTGCTGACACATTGTCCCCCTTCTCAGTCCAAACCTGATTTATTACCCGTTGCATCACTTTTCTGCAGATAGGTCTTTGTTGTCTAGTAGGCCCTAAAGAATGTATCAGAGTCCTCAGGAAAATCACCTCAGTTTAGAAGATGAAGATCTTTTACCAGTTTGGTGGAGGAGGGCACTGGGAACCAGCAAAAAAACCCCAAAATACCCAACAGGAATGTGCTTTTATTTAAATTTCTGGTTATGCTGTCTTTCATTTTCCTCATCCCTCTTATGTCCCCAACATAAGAGACAACAATGATCTCAATGATTCTTTATAATGCAACATGAAGATTGCATTATAAAGAAAAGCAAGTCAAATTTGTTACAGTTCAGGAGGGGAAGGAGGAAGGGTATGAACAGTCACAAAAACTGTGGTCAGTCAGATATCACTAGCTTTGTTAGAAATTTGTGTGTGGGCAAGTGTCACAGTAAAACCAAACCCACTGTGCTTTTGGATGGATTGAGATCCTTCCACCGAACTTTGCTGCTGGTGAGTTCTCTGAATTACCTTGTAAGGTATTAATACTAAACAATTAAGATTGATTTTCATTACCACATAGCATGGCTGATATGCAGTATAGTTCACCAAACCCCACAGTGATTCTGAGCTGCTTCTCTGTGTTTTCTGTTCTTTGTTTCTAGATAAAGGTTAACAGCAGAGAAAGGTTCCGGTTTGAGCCTATTTCAGAAAAAAACAACTGCCGGAATTCAGAAACTGTTTTTGAGTTTGTTGCATGTGCTGTTCAAGTCCTCTGGAAGCCAGAGACATGTACAGAAACTTTTCTGAGCATAAAACAATATGGAGAGGACGTTTGTTTCAAAATACAACCCTTCAAAATTGAACCGTACGTTGTGCGGGTGAAAAGAGAAAGTAAGTACCAAATCTTTGAGTTCAGATTACAGATGGCTTGGTATTGCCAGTGCTACTGAATGTACCATCTCTTCTGTAAGAAGCTTGGGACTTTTCTGTTGATATTTTATGTAATCAGCATTTCAGACTGAATTACTCTAAAGTCAATTTCTATTTCTTTCCCCCCTTTTTAGTGCTAGATGGAAAGCTCTTGTTTTTGTTTGTAGCTGGAATTTTTCTGTTCCATTTTGCAAACAGCCTGAGCAGGTGAGTACTGGCTGCTTTTGACCTTCTTTCCCAAAGCTTGTGCATCTTTGGTCTGTTTTCTAAGCTAAAGAGGCAGTTCTTTGGGAAAGTGAAATAAGGAACTGAATATATATTTAAAACTTCCTCATACCATTTGTGTTTGGACAGATTGTGACATACTTGGAGTGCCTAATGCTGTTTATCAATCAGCTGTGTTAGGGTTTTTGTATCCAAGCTCCCTGCCCTGGGGGACACCAAGACAATCAATCCACAGTGGGCACATGTGTGGATCAGGAAAGCCCTTTTTCCCTTTTGTAGACCACTGAGGATAGCTGAATGCTAAATAATGCTGATTATTAATGACGCCTTTCCTTGGGGGGAAATATTTAGGATAAAGTCATCTGGGGCCTCTTCTGACCCCACCTTTGTGCCAGCCTTTCTTTTGATGCACATTTTTCATAATATATTAGGGAGGATACTTGCTACAGCAAAATATGTGCCCACAACTTCAAAGCAAAGTGAGTCACAAAATAATTGTCAGGAGGCACCTCTGAAACAAGCAGAGCAGCAATAGTTTTTATAGCATTAACTTTGAATTAAGAAGATGGAATTTATAAATGCATATGCTTAGGGAAAAAAAACTTGTGGGTTTGTGGAGAGTTTTCTGCATTTTAAATTAAAATAAAACTTCTTATGCAGTACAGAACCGTATTGGTTATTTCATTTTCTTCTGTGTCCTAGAGACTAGAAGGTCAATGCAATCAGAAGTAGTGTGAGCTTTAAAAAACCCCAGCACAGTCTCTTAACCTCTAACAACTCCAGTGACCTTGAGTATCTGTTGGGAATTTTTCCTGACACATATTTAATACCTGAACTGGGCCTGTTAACCATATAACTGCAACTCTAATTTACAGCTAATTTAAGTTCTTATTGAACATCACTGCTGTTTTTACAAATGTATTAACCAATTACAAATGACACATCTCACAATATTCTCTCTTACTCTCTTTACAGGAGTGCCAAGTTCTTTTACCTTTCTGGAGTAATACTGGGTGTTCTTGCTCTGCTAGTCTTTGTCCTGTTGACACTTAAAAGGTTTATTCCAAGGGTAAATCTGCATTTATAAAATAATATAATAGTAATCATCATAATACAAGAAGTGACAGTACAGAGCCAGATTCTGACCTTGTTCTGGTTTTGTGGCCAGGTAACTGCACTGAAATGACTGCAGGATTGCTTGAATCAAGTAAATAGAGTTAGGTCAGAGTCAAGTTCCATTTAGCTTCCTTCTGAGTTCAAACTGAACAGGCATTGGTGGTGTACAAGCAGAGTTAATTCTGAAACATAAATTATTTTCATTGAACTGGAGCTAAGCTTACCTTTGAATCTGTGAATCAATCTAAATAAAAATACAGTGGCAACTGAGACAGATTCTCTTCCATTCACCAAAGACAATTCATTGTAAGGCAGATGTGAATTTTTCCTTTAGTTTTATAAAGCCTGTGCATTCCCATAATATTGCTGAGATATGTTAATTGGGAACACATGGCAGTAGGGTTATACTGTGACACTGGGACATGACACACAACTACAGGGATGCAGTTGCTCTGCTTGGAATTGATACCGTGTTGTTGTAGCATGCAGGGGAAGTCTCAAACCCTGTAGGTCTAAAGAATTTCACATCTGTTTTTGCCTGTGAGTTCCTTTGGAAACAATGGTCCTGATTCTGGCTTAATTTTTTTTTAATGAAGTTTTTTTTCCACTTTTTTTTTTTTTTAATTTCTAGCACAGTACCTTCTGGATTTTAATGAGTGGCTCCTGGATGGTCTCTCTCTATTTTATTTATTGCTTCAAAGAGAATATACAGTGGTTGTGGTCTGAACACAAAATTTACCTACTGGGTAAGAAAATTACCAAGAAATGTGCTGCAGATTTTGGTTTAATTTAGTGGTCAGATGAACACCTGCCCATAAAAAAAGAAAATCAAGTGACTCATATAGAGTTCTATTTTCTCCTAAGCCATAGATGTTGAAATATTCTAAAGGTTCCCAGTCCACTCAAATGAGTGTTTACTCACATTGTATCATTGAATAAAGAGTTTGATGTAGAGGACTAGTTCTAAGAGCAGATTTTGCTTGCATTATTTGTTCATTTATTTGCTGTTGTTACATACTTTTCCTGTAAGAGCAAAAGGGCAGCTCCTCTGGTCTGCAGCTTGCTGGATGTAAGAAATGGATGCACACATTGGGAATGGGATGTGGCTGCAGGGGCTGACAAACCTATTGACCTGGCACCTGCCTCAACACGGTCATGTGAGGAGAATTGATGTGCAGCCCACAGCATTGGCTAAAAGCTGTTCAGAGATAACCTTGTGAACTCTTGGCACACTTTGGAAATAGAAAGCACATAAAACATCATGCAGTTACCTGTAAGACAACACAAGAATCAGCAGGCTACAATTCACAGCAGCTGCCAGCTTTGGGAAACAAAGTTTCTAGGGGTAGTCTGTATCTTTTTCTCCATGTCCTTTTCTGTTCCTACAGGGTATTTCCTGGCTGTTGGGATTACCAGCTTTGCCATTAGCTATCAACATGGGCCGCTGACCACGGAGCTCAGCACAACCTTGTTCACATGGATGCTCCAATTAACAGCCTTTGTCCTGATCTACTTTGGGGTCACCATCCCTCAAGTTGCATATGCAGTCATAGCAGTCAGCCTCTGCTCCAAAGGCCTCTGTTACCCCCTGGGTGCTGCCTGTCATATTGCCAGGTCTGTGTCTGTATGTGAATGTCCAAGTCCTGGGAGAACCCAGGAATACTGGAAGCTGATCATGAAAAAAACCCTACACTTCAATAATGGTGTAGGAATTTCTAGTACTAGCTCAGAATTTTGCCTAATGTAAAACTGCCTTAGGAAGGGTTTAAGGTCCAGAGACACAGAAATGATTTTCCACTTGGCATTTTTAAGCACGAGTTTTGTTCTGTGGATAATGGAGAAGTGTGACTGTGTTCTTAAGAACAAATGTAGCACCTTCTAGTCCACAGCATATGGCAACCAGAACATTTCTGTTTGACTGATGAGACTGCAGCAGTACTGCCTTGGTTTGATGTGCAGTGAGAGAAGCTGCAGGGAACTCATATGGAATCCTAGGGATAAAACAGTGTACCATCACCAAGGATGCAGCTGTTCAAAAGTGACAGTCCTTGGAGGTTGTAGAGAGTTCAAAGACTAAAATCACATGTCCACAAAATAGCATTCTCCATGATTTTAGTTCTTCTCCTTGTCATTCATAGAAGTAATTAATCTATCAGAACTATGGAGATATTCCTAGAGGCCCATTTACATTTTGGAATTGGACAGGAACTGCTTGCAGTAGGTAGACCTTAACTTGCTAAGTGTTTGCAGTAGCAATACAGGAACAACGTGTTTGCCCATCCTTGAATTTGAAGTATGCTTTAGCACAAGTGCAATGCTCAAATGAAGATTCTAAAAAGCCTTGCCAATTGACATCTGTTTTTTACCTCCAGGGATGGATGGCATCCAGTTTCAGAGACTTTAGTACAGACTGTTCCATAGCTGTGGACTCTGCTGAACTGCACAGAAGTAGGAAGAGGCAGAGGCTAGAACTGGCAAAACCAAAATAATAAAAACCAAAAAATTTGGGGTTCTTTTTTTTTTTATACACACTGTTTAGTTTTGAAGAACATACTGCTTTAGTCTTATCTTCTCTTTTTACATGCTGAAGTACGAAGTGGCCTGAATTGAAGCGTTTTTATTTTAGGTAGAATTTGTCATTTGTTGTAGACCAATTTTTGCATGCAGCTGAGGAGCAACAGCTGTTCCAAAAACAACATGTAAGATCAGCACCTGTTGTAAACAGGTTCAGAATGCTCTGGAATCAGTATGATGTGGCCACAAGTTTTACTTCCAAGTTTTACTCTGAAACACTGTAGTTTATTCTTCATGTAGTTCTTTCTTTTTGGTTTTTATGAACTGATGCTTCTATAAAGAAATACAGCTCTACAAGTAACCTCTCTTAGGAGAATGAAAAGGGCTCTTGAATTTTTTCTGTTTCAAAATCCTTAAGTCACAGAACAAAACTGTGAGGCCACGATTCCAGATACACAGTTCAGAGCAGCAAATATATCAAAATAATTTAAAGTCTTGCTGTATTTGTTGTTAAGAACAGTAGATCTCACTGAGCCAGCAAGATCCTTCACCATTTGACCTAAACAACTAGTACAGTTCTCTGCTTTAAAGGGATATAAGAGGGAAAGTTGAATGCTGCTGATGTTGGAGCAGGTGTTTTTATACAGAGCTGAAAGTTTTATGGGCATCCAGCCCTTGCTTATCTTAACTCATCACAACATTTAAATTGAAAGCCGTTGACAGAAGGAAACAGAACATGGCACACTTTCTAATTTATATCTAATTATATTATACATCACTACGCAGCAGCTAAAAAACCATCAGATTGTAAACATTTTGGCCTCAGACTACTCAGTTTTGTAATTCAGAGCAAGATTTAAGAGAAGCTAGCTAGTAAACAACATGAACAACTCACAACAGGCTTAGAGCATTGCTTATCTTTGATGTAACATATGCAGGCTGAGTTTTGATTCAGCCCGTGTCTCTGCACAGACACATTTTGCATTTTGCACCTTAAAATGGCTGAGCAAGCAGCCATCTCTTTAATTCTGTGAGATTCTAGTCCATGCATACACAATAAGGACCTGATCTGAAGCTCATTAAATATCATGTGAAATTCTACAAGCTTTGGTTAAGACCTAGGGTAAACAGGCTAGCAAACATTACATACCCTGCCCTCAAATGTAAGAATGCAGCTTGTTCTCTTAAAAGGGTAGAAGTGACTAATGCATTTTAATAGCAGGTATAGAGAAAAAGGGCAGATAATTACATGGCAGAAGACTTTATAAATACTGGTTATTTTCATTTTGTTCTAGAAAAATGAAGCATCACTTTAAATCAAAAAAATTGGTGTTTAAATACCTTACTGAAGAGGAGTATCGAGAACAAGGTGAAAGCGAAACGATCAGAGCTCTGGAGGAGCTGCGCTCGTTCTGCAGGAGCCCTGACTTCCCGTCATGGATAGCTGTATCCAAACTCCAGGCTCCACACAGGTAACAAAACTTGGCTTCTCTAAAACAGGAAACACATTGCACACCTAAACACATTGCAGACCTAAATGCCTCTTCAGGCACTGTTCCAGGTGTGTTTATCTTGCATATCCCACTCAGGACCACAGCCACACCTCTCAAGGGGATTACTTGCTGGTGGCATTGAATTTCTGTTTGTTCCTCCCTGACCACTAATTACTCTTGGGAATTTGCAGAACTTCACAGCTGAAGTTCTGCAAGTTCACAGAACTTAAAGGGTTCCTACAGTGCTTCTATAAGCTCCTGCAGTGACCCTGGTGGCTCTATAACCAGTGAATTGCCCTGCTTCAGGTTTTAGAGCGGTGCCCTTTTCTGTGGTGTAAAACTGGGGCACGGTGAAGATTCATACTCAAATATTACCTATATTAAGCTCTCCAACTACAAATCTGCACAGTCAGGGAATCCTATTATTGAAATATCACTACCTAAGACTAAGCACACAGATAAAGAAATCAATACCTGCAATGAGCAAGTAGAACAGGTAGAATAGAAGAGTTGTGCCATGTATAGCTTAAGAGATAAACCTAAGACAAATATAGTTCAGGCAGGGTCAAGCAAGCAAAGCCAGAAAACCCTGTAGAGTATAAAATGAATCATAACGGTGTATTCCCATCAAAACAAAAACTCAAAGAGATCAGAAGCAGAGTTTCATATATTAGCCAGCCATAAAGACTTAGTCCTTGCCACAAGAACCAAGTGTCACCATTTTAAAGGAACCCCAGTCATTTGGAATTTATTCAGTAACAAGTTAAACCCAGTTTCAGAACCTTCATCTTCCTTGGACTGGCACATAGACAGCCTCTCTGCCAGGTTTTATAGATTTACTGTTAAACAGTCTTACTTTCTAAGCTGCTTGCCTTCTTTAGAGTGATGGAGAGGGAAAAAAGTGAAAGCTTGCTGTTGTGTTGTAGAACTAAATACTGCCAAATGTACTAAACAACTTGAGACACACATATTTTCTAGCCATCATTTCATTAATAGAGTTGTTATAGACTGTTCAGTGGTTGTGAAAAGGGAAATAAAAAGGAGAACCAGCAACAATCAGATTTGGAGAACCCTTCCCAGCTCCCATTAAGCATCAGACTGTGGTTCATCCCAAGGCAAACTGTTCCTCATTTAGACTAACAGAGCTTCCAAGAACAGTGAGGTGACGACATTCATCTCACAGAAATGTTAAGTCTGAAATGTAAATTATTGATCAGTTTACCAGAACTCCAGAATGTAGCTGCATTTCCTTTTTCATACATTTCTCTGATGCTGTCGACACTTACCCAGGTGTCAGAACTGCCGTCTGTTCCCACACTCTTGCCAGAAACCTCCAGCTCCATTCTCTCTCCTCAATGGAGTTGCCCACTGAAAGGAAGATTTGTGGGGGGTTGCAGTTTAGGGACAGTGCTAAGTTCATGCTTTGTTCTGGCATTTACTTGGAGCAGCTGCAGAATTCCCAGTCTGCAGCTCCAGCTTCCCTAGAGGCAGGAATTCTTTGAGAAGACTTGAGCTCAGCTTGCCCACAGTGCACACGCAGCACCAGCAACAAGGTGACTACATACAATGTAGGAGTGCAGAATTTTCATTTTTTCCTTTCAGTAACATTATCAACACACCTGAATTCTTACAGCCTTTGTCTCAAATATGCTACAGCTTTAATTTATTTTTAGAAGCTAAAGTACCAACTACCTCACTGTACAAATGCTTAGTCTGGATTACCCTGCAAGTATTGACAAGATGTGAAAACGAAGTTAGATCTTCTTGCTTAGTCACAAGACCTTGCAGATGGTTTCCAGAAGAGCAGAAGTTACTTCTACAGAAAGTACTGAAAAGATGAGCTGGGAAAACCAATCTTTGTGGTTGTTGCCATCCATTATTGGAACTTCCCCTCAGCTGCACTGCCCATGGGGATGTCCTTACAACACTCTTTCCTAAATAGCAATACCCCTAGAATTCACACTATTTCTTCTTTTAATTTCTCAGTTGATAACTTCTCCCTTCCAAAATTTGTCAGGTTTGCAGCTTTTGTTCTGGGATCTCCCCACGTCTCAGCTGCAGAAACAAAGGCACATGATGAGCAGTATGGCATTGGGAGCTTCTTCCTGGAAGAGCAGCTCTTTGAGACAAGGGCACAGTTTGAGCAAGATGAACCAGCTAATTCCATCCATGAAGAAGATGAGGAGAATGAAAATGAAATGCATACACAAATTCCATTTCCATATGCTACTGAGCTGCTCTGAGCTTTGAGAAATAACAGCAACAACAAAAAAAGAGACAGAAAACACACTTCTCCTAGAAAGGGAGGATACAGAATGAGAACTCACACTTGGCCTCTTCTTCTTGTTGCTGGTGGACAACGAAGGATTTTTGAAAAAAACTTTCCTGTATCACCAATGGTACCTACTACCATAGGGGCTGTTCAAGTGAAGAGGAATCTCATGCTGTGGGTATTTTCACTAGGGAAACAAACATTGTGTATTTCCAAGGCAAGTACTGGAGACAGCCTGTCCACCAGGATGCCTTCTTTTACCAAGAACACTACCTCTAGTAAACAGAGAATCTGTTTTGGCCCTTTCCATCGTCAAGTCCTCTGTGCTGAGCACTAGAGGGAGGAAAAGCCATTTTTAATACTCTCCTTTTACTAAGTACCCTGCGTGTCAAGACTTCTGATAATGCTTTTAGAGTGTTGATAAACTGTGTTTGTTGTTTGTGAGACTTTTTATAGAGAGTTGATGCAGCTGAACAAGGCTTGTTCCCCTTCTGGCTGGGCTGGTCTGTTAGCTTCATCCTGCCTCTGCCTTGAGTTAAGCTCCCCTTGCTCCTCAGAATGCTGCCTGATTTTTCACCCTCTGCCCATTATTCCATTCTTGACCTCTGCTGTAGTTAAACTGCATTTTGTTCTTTCCAAGTCTTCGTTTATTAACATACTTTCTTCCCTCTTGTACAGATCTTCTGCTAACCTTTCTCTAGCCCTCTGCTTCTCCACCTCTGACAATGGTTCAGGAGAGGTTTTCCATCCCTAAACATTTCTGCTATTGCCTTCAGTTTCAGTGTCAGCTTACCTCAGGCAGGTGCTGCTGTCTATTCCAGGCCTCTGCAGAGCTACAAAAAGGCCACAAAGGCTGAAGCTGTTTCAGCTTGGAGAAACTGCTATTAGCAGGGCCAGAGTGCTGCTGTGAGCCTGGAACGGGGAATGCAGATAACCCACACAGAGCTCCACTGGCCTCAGAGCACCCAGTAGTTTGTTCACTGAGTTAAGATGCAGAAAATCATCCCTGGCAAAACGATGAGGGAAGATACCTGTCTTTTACCTTCCCTTTCTTAGGTGTCTGTGGGACTTCTCACAGGAGAAGTGGGAGGACCAGAGAGAAATTTAGGCAGTTTATGTATTATGCAGTCCTAGGCTAGGGAGTAGTGTGTGTACCTCAGTTCACCTGCCTGCAGATGTCATTTCTTTCTTTTGTTCTTTAGACTATCCCTCCCTGTATTCTTCTGTTCTCACTCTGCTGTATTCCTTTACTGTCTTACAAACTGCAGAAGACAAAAGACCATTAATTCTGATTAATTCACCATCTGATCTCACAAAGCCACCGGGAACTGTGAGCAGTGGGGAGCAGTTGGTGCTCAAGAGAGGCATGTCAGACTGGGATCTGTCTGCTTTTAAAGGGCTGTCTGTTCTTTGTAACATGCCTAGTGGTGCAGCATGACTTCAGCAGTGCAGGTGCTGTCCTGGGTTCTCCTTGTCCATCACTGCAGCAGAGACAAAACCCGTTACCTCCAATGGTGCTAAGAAGTGTGGCCATACCATAATCCAAGAGCTCCTCTGTGTAACAAAGGACTCAGAGTTGGTGCTTGAAAGCTTTAAAGCCTTACTGATGTGGTCTTTTCTCCTTTATATTGCTTCAGCTTAAAAGAAACACTTCCATTTTACAGTAAAGAGACACTTAACATCCTTTGGTGCCATAAAATTTTAAGTACCTATGCAGAATCTAAAGCATATTTAGCAGAGAAAAGCCATGTCAAGCAGGTCATCCAAAATGCACTTGCTGTTAAATCAAGAACATTAAAAACAGAGCAAGAGTACTGTTTAGGAAGCTACTAGCAGCAAGACTCACCTTTGGCTGGTGCTACCAAATCCACAGCTAAATTGCCACCCACACTTGGGAAGTCAGGTTTGGCTTGAGGGGCTCTGGCACTAGCAACAAGCAGTTGTGAAAACGGAGGAAGGCCTCATTATCTTGGCTGGTTTGGGAGAAGGGTGAAAACTCCCCCCAGAACAATGACCTTAGACCAAATCAGATTTATTTTATCTTTGTGTCACCATCATGAAAATGGAGTACTTAAAATCATTACAGATTAGGCAAAGGATACTCAAAAAGATGTCTTAATGCTTTTCGCATGTTTTGAAGTAGAGAGGTTTTTTCAGTGTACTTTATAGCTAGCCAAGAACTCCTCTCCAAGCAATGTGAGGCTAAGGAAGAGAATCAGATTTGTCTGAGCTTAAACAAACAGATTTTTGAATGTCCTCTCTTTAGTGAGGTAATGATGATTACCCTTCCATAATATGGAGGCACATAAATACGTAACATGTATTTACATACAATAGCCAGATTATACATGAAGGTAGTACTTTACCTAAGCAATATGTTAAATGGAAAAGCCCCCCCCCCTCAGTTTAGGTAATGACATGTTTCAGAAGAATACCAGGTACACTGACTTCAACAAGGAAAAAAGTTAAAAAGCAATAAAAATTAAATGAAAAACAACTCACACTGTATGTAGTTGTGAGATCCATTGTTTGGCAGGGATGGGTAAATACTATCCAGAGTAGAGCAGGACACTATTAAATACATGCAAAACAGAATGGCAGCAACAGGAAAAAGATGATGGCTACCTTCGTGGGTAGCTAATAGTGACCTTAAATTCCTCCCAAGCCTGTTCCAACACTGAAAGGGTTTCATAAACAAAACCCACCAAAAGCAGATGCTGTCACTGGAGCCCTGTTCACTTGCACAGTGCTCCTGTGATATGTGGAGATGACACAGCCTTACTGAAACACAATTGTTAAGTACTGTTGTTTTGGTTTTCAGCTAGAAAATCTAGGAACAGAATCTAGGCATTAATCCATTGCCCCAACTCTTAAAAAAGCCTTTCTCCCTTAACAAAGGATGTTACATTTTCCTCTGGTCGCTGCAGTGTTCATGGTGATGCCCTGCACTCGTTCACACTGACCAGTTTACAACGCACATTGGTGTCCCTTACAGTCCCTGCCCCCCACAGAAGGGAACTGGTGCCTACAGTAAGATTTTATTATCAAATACTATTTTAACACAGTGCAAGAGTACTTCCCAGGCTCTTGGTTCAGCATCCTCCAGTGACTTTAGTAAAAGGTCATTATCACTGAATTATTTTCACTTCAGGTTGGTTATGTTCACTGCTGGCACTAATACGAAAAAATAAAATAAAAGTTCATGTTGATGCTATTAAATATGTTATGGATATTTTATATTTCTTACCACAGTTTTTACAGTTTCACAAATATCAAAATCCAGGTGTACATGTCCATTTTGCAACATAGAATGACTATACAATTCCAAAAAGAGCAGGCATTTCAAATACACAATTCTGAAGTGTAAACACAGTGTACAAGCTCTTCACTTCACAATCCAGGTGCTATGCAGTAGCAGCTGAGGTAACACCATACAGCATGAACTCAACAAATGGTTGGTTAGCCTCAAGATGATTTTTAGCATCCTTCTGTCCTGTCACCTGTTCAGTCTTTTAGCTCTCCCCCAATTTATACAAACATAGAATAAATACATTTCTGATTTTAAAGGACACTTAGACAAGTCATGAGGATTTATGTGAGTACAGTACATTTAAGTTCAAGTGCAAAAAAGTAACTAGTGGCTAGTCATTGATGTTTCTTTTTATTGTCTATGGTGTTGGTCCCAGGCACTGCCAGAACGTGGGTTGTTCTAAAAGCACAGCTAAAGCACAGCTACAGGACACCCCTTCAGTCAAGCTAACAGATGTCAAAGTGGGTAAACCTGAGCACCCCCTTGCCTGCTCAGCTGCTGCCACCTTCCTCTCCCTGACTCTGGGCTCCTGCTGGCCTTGCCTCTGCTCAGCTCAGTCCCCCAGACCCTCCCCACGGAAGGCCTCGTACCTCACACACCTCTCACTGCCAGGAGGGCAGCTGAGCAGTGCTCCCTCAGTCCCAGGGGAGCAGAGTGCTCAGCATCTCCCAGGAACGAGCTGCTTATCTAAGAAAATGGGCCAAAACACTGCCCTGACTAATCCCCCGACTCTTCCCTGAGCCCGAGGATTTCCCTCCAGCAGTAATTTTCACCATGCACCAGCACGAGCTGGCTGCAGACAGTATTAAGAAGCAAAACAAAACATAATCCAAAGTCCTCCAGTGTCTTGACATTGGGCAAAGTAACTTCCTAAACATACTGCAATTGAGTTACATTTGCTTCATCCTGAGAATCTCTCGCTCTACTTGATTTCTGCATCCACTACTTTGCCCCTATAATCCTAAACATTTAAGATTCTTAGGTGATTCCTCCCTACCCCCCCACCTTCCCTAGGCACTTAAAGCTTACTTTTTTCTTAATAAATAACCATAATAACTACACTGCATTAAATAAACCCCTGTATAGATGATGAAATAAAAAACCCAAAAAGATCACTGATCAATCTCAGGCTGTGCAATCTGAATCAAAGATTCTTGCCTCACTATAACATCAAACCTAAAATTACCCAAATGCACACAACCTTATGCCCACCTGCAGGGCTGCAAGCACAGAGGTAACTTCTTCAGAAGCCTTCCTCCAGCTTCTGTGTTGCACTAAAACGCCAGTTCAAAACCTTTGCTTTGCAGAACTAAACTTCTATCTCAAACAACAGAACATTAGCTTTAAAAACATATTCTTTGAATATGCATGCAGTTTACTTCATCCCTCACCATGATATTAAGATACACTTTCTTAAGCTACTCTGTTTCTGAGAAATGTTTCCAGAGACACTTTCATGACATTGCTAGAATTATTAGATCTGGTATTTTCTGATAGACTATTCAGGGAAATTCAGTGTCTCTCTTAAAAAGGTGATTTAGTTTTGATTTGGGAATAAATTTAAAGAAAAAAAAAAATCTGATCAAATCAGACACACTGTGCCTCAACAAATGAGGAGTGAACTCCCTTTCTTCCACAGATGGTAAAGAAATTTCATAGCACTTGACTCAGCTTTAGCAAAGCAGCTGAGAATTCTTCCTACCATTATATCTGGCCACATCACTTCCCTCAAGAATCCGACCTTTTGGCTTCCCTGCTCATGTTGCTCTGTGTAGTCATATTGAAGAATGAATATTCTTTATATAGTTAAAAGCTTGCACTGCATCACGTTATGATTGTTAAGATGAAGGAAGTCCTACTTTAGAGCTCCTACTCCAGCGTTTCCCAGGTGAGAAGCAGAATTCCATGCACTGGATTTGGTAAGATGAGCGCGCCTCAGGGCCCTGCAGCAGCAGGCTGAGCATCACCATCCGACACCACACGGCTGCCATCTGCTTGGGAATCTGATGGTGCTGCAGCTGTTGGTGCTGAACAGTTTCTGGACTGCTCAGAATCTCTTGGATTTTGGGGTTGTCTTGCTGAGCTGGCTGATGAAGCACTGCAATTCTCATTGGTTTTCTAAAAAGAGGGGAAAGGATTGCATGCCAAAAGTCAACATAAATACTCAGGACACTGTCCCCACAGGCACCCCCCAGATGCATTCAGGCACTGCTGGAACGTCACAAGGCACTTGCTTTGAATGCCCACAACATTACGAGTCAAATTTAAAGCGGCAAAGCAAAAGTAGTACACTTAAATCCAGATGACACTAATAGCAAGCAGACAGCAGCTTACCTTCCATATCTTTTCCTAACTGCACTTTCCCAAGAAGCATGCAAAAAACAAACTTGTGTTTCAAGGGGAAAAAAACAATTAACTGGTCTTCAAAGTGCTTAGACAAGATAATTCTTATGACTAAGCAAGTCTATAACTTTTCTTTTTCATGCTTCTTAAATACAGTTTTTCTCAGTTGATCCTGCCCTCCCCAAGATACTGCTCAGACTTTCTGACTGCAGAATTTTTGCTGTATTGATGTACAAATCTATCCAGTCCTCTCAAACAAGCCTTATCAAGAACATAAGAGCACATTTAAACATCAATTACATTCCCAGGGCTGAAACAGCAAATCTCCACACTAACACATTTCATTAGAAGGTGATGCGCTGCCTATGTTATTTGTTTTGCACTGAAGCATAGTGAATAAGGCTAGTATGTCCTTTTGTTTGAAGGACTATGAGCAAGCAGAACCAAAACTAATCCAAAATCTTAATGAAATAAGAAGGAATCATTTTTGTCACTAATTCTCTGTGTGCTGACCCTCCTTCCAAATGATCTATTTTCATTTTAAGGAAGCTATTTAACAAATTCAGTAAGAGAGCTTGACAGCCTTTTCCTGGTTTCAGTATTTTAATATCATCAGCCTAAAATAAATGACTGAACAGAAAACCTGAAATATTTTGAAGTAAATTTGTCCTCTTGGAGCACTGAAGGAAGGATGAGAAATTTTGGAGAATATACATGATGAAGAAAAAGATATAATTTTCTTGGTGCATTGAATTTTGGCACATTAACAAGTACTTTTCTATCAGCACTGTATTTTTACAGGAATAAAAGCATTGTGAAGAGAACATGTGCCATAGAGAACAGGCACAAAAGCCCTTCTGGCACTTTGCAGTGCTCAGGGAAGCAGCTGGGTTGTGTCTGGCAGTGCTGGACAAGTCACTCAGACACCACACACCTGCAAAACATTATTTTCTTGCCATGTCCATTGCCTGACTTCTGTGTAACTTCTTTGCTCTGATTTAACAGAGGGCAGCTTACACTAACCAAGACCCTGAGGATATTTGCAATGGGAAACTGAGCAGTTTGTTTGGACACATTACTTCGATGTCAGAGACCTTGTGATATCTTCAGCTCACATTTTTTGGGAAGGTCAAAACCGCACAAAGACCCCAGCCAACCTAAAGCACGCCTCTCACACATTTCCAAGAATAAAGTCAAGTAAGAAAGGCAGGAGGTCACTGACCAGGTGAAATTCCTACATCCAGCTCTGCTGATTCACACTCACATCCCAAATTACCCATTTCTAAAGACAGCACTTGTGGAAAAAGCATTTCTGTGTTTACGCCTACTGAGTGCAAGAAGGAACCTCACCCACCCTGAACTTCAGACAGGTAAACACAGGGCTGAGACTGCCCATGCTGTTCCAAACCCTGACTGACAGCACCTCCCTACTTGCCTTAGCAGTGTGCTCCAGCTCCAGTTGGAAAGGCATGGCCAGAGCATTACAAGTTCAAGATCCAAGCCCATCCAACCACTGAGGCAGCTATTACAAGCTGCTCTGTGGGGAGACTGAACAGAAGGGTAATGGTGCACAGTAAGCACCAGCCACCAGTTACTTTAAGTCCCAGGATAGCTCTTATCTAGGTAAAAAAAAGATTAACTTCACTTGACGAGAAAGTTCTGTATCCCATCAGCAGCTGTCTGGCACACAGCAGCCATGTACATGTCTGACAGCATAATCTAAGGAAGTAAAACTAAATAAAATTAATTTTACAGTCTGTTAAACAGCTGTGCATCTTCATGTTCAATTATCACCTTGTAAATTTTACAAAACGCATAAACTGCAGATTCCAACTAATATGAAAAGAAATGTAAACTTAAAGGGAATACAAATATATCCAAGTCTGTAAAATAGAGTCCCTTTCTATGTCTCTTCTACCATCCTCAGGAAAATACTACTTGCAAAGTTATTCCTGCTACTTTATACATAGAAAACATCTCTATTTCATGCAGTATTTCAACTACCGTGTCACAAATCCAGTTTCACTACAAGCTGACAGAAAATACCTACCAGGTACTAACAGATTTACAGAGCTATAAAGGTTTTAAAGCTGCTAAAATTACATAAGAGCTTCCTGAACATTAAAAGATTACCTGTAAAGGCTGATTCTCAGGAGTGGGATTGGTTTTGGATAGTTTAACCATCTCTTTTATCTGGTAGACAGCATAAGCTAAGGTGACCCACGGAGAAGAACTGATGCCCCAGGCAGGCTTGTTCACATCCTCTTGCTCTTCTTGGTGTTTAGTTTTCTTTGGAGGGAGTCTGGGCTCAGTCCTAGGCATGATATCTTCCGACTGCTGCTGCACAAGGTCAATAGTTGCTATGGGAACAGGACTGGAAGGCACTGGAATCCTTTCTGCCAGCATTGTCTTTTCTGAAGTTTAAAACAAAATCATCACTGGCAAAGCCAACAAGCTTAAAAAAAAACAACCCAGATGAAGTAGACAATGAGCATTAAGTGTTCCTTGCTTTCACACTGTGGTTATCACTGCCCTGAAAGCAGAGCACTGGCACAGCCACCAGGAGCCAGACCCAGCACAGTCTGGTTAGGGAAACGTGGCTGCTGGGCCCTGGAGCATGAAAAACCCCAGTTGTTCCCAGCAAAGAGTTCCTATGGAGTTCGGCAGTTAGTGAGACAAGAACTGAGGATGGTGGCACACTGGAAGACACAAAGTATCTGTCAGAGTTTCAGGTAAAGGAAGAAATCCTCCCAAGAGACCTTTACATCTCAGGTCTTCCAATAAACGGTAATAGTTTTTGTAGCTATCTTGAAATGCCATCCATAAAATGACTGCCATGACCCAACCCAACATGCCTTACAATCTTGAAGAGCCAGAGTATTCATACAAAAAATAATTAAACAGATTTTTAGTAACTGGGGGTTATTTTCAGTAACAGCTCTGTGCTCTGTGTAAAAAACACATTCTGTAAACTTTGAAAAAAAAAATTTTTCCAAAGAAAATATTTTACAGATTAAGAAGATCTTTTTTTTCAAAATTATTAAATTAAATTTGGTTTACAGACTCCTAGATAGTACTGGATATTTTAAGCAAGGGTTGGATGTTCTCAATGAGTGAAGAAACAAGGAGACTAATCCTGCACACACTTGACCACATGCTTCATTTTACTCATCCAACTGGTCTGCTTGAAAGCAGCCTAATTAATGTCACGCTTTAAATTAACATACACACTGTTAAAATGGGTAGTGTATATTAAATGAAAACTAAAGACAGAAACAAAGAGAACAAGGCCACTATGAAAAAACTGGCCTTTTGTAGATTCGTGTGTAATTAACTGACTGCTGATGGGAAAGTGAAGTATCAAACAGCCTTTTTACCTTTCCATCTTTTGCCATTATCATTTGAACACAACTGAAAATACTAGCAAAATATGTATTTGAACACTTCAGTACAGGCAGCTTGATAATTTACTATTCCAGCTAAAGAAAACTAACCTTCATTTCATACTCAGAACTCATACTGGAAAGTATTTGGGTAAAAAGCAGCTCAAAAATTCATGACTTTTCACAGTTAGCCAGAGTTTCATTGTCTTTTTAAGAATTATAGTCACAGTAAACCTCTAACTTTGCTCCAAGTATTTAGTTTCTGGTTAGCCTTTATATTGATAGAGATTAAAAAGTACAAGTTCCCCCTGAAGGGAGATATCTCAGGTTTAAAAAAAATCTATAAAATTTTTGTCCTCTGAAGCCACCTCTACAATTTCTAGCAGGTGGCTTTGACTGAATATGAGAGCACAAAATGGGACTGAGGTGACCTTAACGAATTGATGCAACTGAAATGACTCACTACAGCTGTGAAGACTAACCTAAGGATTCTCAGAACTGAGAGGACATACAGGCAGCAAATTGTATCATGCTTTTCTTCTGTGGACACTCAAGAACTCAATGCTGCCCTTCTTGTAGCAGCAGCAGCATACCACTTCAATTTCTTCACTGCTCAGGACAAAAACTTCCCACTTGAAAATGAACTGTTTTGTCAAAATCCAAGTTAAGATACCAAACATACAAAAGTAAAGTTGCAGGAGCAGCTACAGAGAGATCTTTTTTTCACTACTTCTAATTCTGTAGTGTCTCTGTGACATGAGTATTTACCTTCTTCTTCATCAGGAACCAACATCCACTGGATCAGTGCAAACAGAAGCAGAATCACTAAACAAGCCATCCCAATTCCTCTGAATGTGGCAGCAGGACCTGTAATGAGATTTTTTTTTCCTAAACTGAGAACCTACTTACTTAGTAAAATAAAATGAGTCAGCATTATGTGCTTCTTGGCTATATATTGCCCATGTAGACTCTTATTAGCTTGTTTCATTACATTTTCCTCCCCCATCACTTCTTCAACAGGCTTTGTAAAGGATTTTTAAGCAAGTAATTAGATTCTCATTTGTTCGTCAAGAGGCTTTATAGTATCAATCTATTCTCTCACAAAGGATTCATTCATCTTACAGATGAGGTTAGGTATTCAACACAATAATGAAATATCTAGGTGTAACATATTGAATCAATCTGGAACACTGACAGAACAAAGCCATGAGCAATTTGGTCTGAATGCAGTGCTGACCTTGCTTTGATCAGGGCCCTGGACTGGAGATCTCAGGGCCCTTCCCAGACTGAGAAGTTCTATGATCCTGTGATCCATACAAAGTATATAACTCTTTAACATATAACAATACCAAATAAGTTTAAAGCCAACAGGTCGGTAAAACCAGAATAAATACAACCAAAATTTTCAATATTACTTTTGCTTACCGAAGTAGTTGACCAAAACCCCTCCAACCATGGCTCCACATCCTCTGCCCAGCCCCAGGTGCAGGCCTTGCAGTATTCCCTGTGCCGATGTCCTCAGCTCCGGAGGCACGGCCGCGCTCAGGTACGAGATGCAGGCTGCCCAGATAGCTGCATGTGTGACACCTGCAGAAACAGACATGGGCAGGAGCACCAGGGCCACAGGGGGCCAACACAACATCTGAGCAACTGCACTCACCAGCTGGAGCACGCGGAGAGAAAAACTACAAAAACCCTCCAGTGACAAATGGCTGTGAAGTACAAATTGGCTTTTGGTAATGCGATACTGGCAACCAAGCCACAGAGAGGCAGGACAACCAAGCCACAGAGAGGCAGGACAAGTCCTTCTGCAGAGACTGTCAGAAGCTCTTTCTCACTCTAAGATGACCTCAGTTCTCATCTGGAGACACAGTCCCTAGGGAGACAAGTCTCTCTGCCAGATTCATTGTGCCTTCAGAGTGACCCAAGGCCTTTGGAATACAGTCCCAATTTCACAAGCTGCAGGCAATTAAAGCATTGATGCCTCTCAGCAGTCTCCTTACCACCACAGTGAAGGCAGCACAAAGGTCATAAAATCCAAACAGTATCAGAGATATCCATGCCATTTCAGAGGAAAGAATTAATCCCCTCCTGCCCTTCTCACTCCCCACAAAAACCCAGCACCTCCCAGCAAACTCTTGCTGAACTCAACACCAACACACTCTGCATTTAGCACAGAATGGTCCAGATGAGAACAGCACACAAGCTCCTCAGGGTAGGCCAAAGCCATCACTTTTCATGGCTGCTGTTGAGAGGCAGAGTCACTGTGCATCCCTCCTGCTGCAGCTACATCCTGCCCTGTGCCTGATCCTGCGTGGACGCTGCCACTGCTTCACCCACTCCTGCAGCAGCCATCCTCAGTGCCACCAACCATGGCCCCACAACAGTCCCAGCCCTCAGTGCCACCAACCACGGCCCCATGGCAGCCCCAGCCTGCAGCAGAGACCGTGCAAGTGTCTACCCAGCACATTTGGGGTTTCTACCCAGCACATTCAGGTTTATCTACCCAGCAGACTTGGGGTTGGGACCACCTTTTCCTCCTGCAGGAGAGCTAAGGGACAGCCAGCACATGGCCCTCAGCATGGGAGGCTGGCTGCAGGTGGAGCCCTCCCCGTGGAGCACCTGCCTGGGGGCCTGTGTGGAGTGGGGAAGGACAGGGAAAGGCAGAGTTGTGGAGAAGTTAGAAAAACAAAACAGTTCTGTAGTTCATCACACATTAAATAAGCCTGAACTATTTTGCCACCCTCAGACTGAGTGGGAATTTTTTCTTATTTCAGAGGTATTAAAAATAGTCATCACAGTTTACCAATTCTAAGCTCTACTGCCTCAGTTTTAAACAAATATTGGCACAACTGATGATTCAGTCAACATGTTTCTGTCCTCTACACTTGACTTAGTAATGAACAGTTGGACAATCAATAATTACTTAGGCATTTAGGCTGAAGACTCCTAAGAGCAAGAAAACACATTTTCGTAACATACAGAATAATGTGGATTTTGCTTAGGTGAAATGAGCAATAGCACTATATGAAATTGATATAGTGCAGGTACAGACATGTTAGATGTCCACCAGGCTATCTAGGTCAAATTCACTCAAACTGAAACTCAAAACTCCTCAAGCTTTGGGTATTACACATATATATGTGCATGTATCTCTCTCGCAAGGTTTTAGTATTAGTACCTCACTGTATTGATAAACAAAAAGCCTGCATTAAAATGAGTCTGTATTACTTTACCATTCAGAGTTCAAGGCTTTAAAACTCAGATTTTCTATGGAAAAAGCTTAAGAGTTTTAAAACTCACTGAGTCTCTACTTTCTTTAATGCAGATCCATGGATGAATTGCAAATAGCAACCAAGAGCTGTCCCAATAAAAAAGCTGATTTAATATAGGTAAAGTGGTTTTGGTTTAGAAAATACATCAATTAACATAAAACATGCAGTTTTATTGGCTGTTAAGAGCAAGTCAGTTCTTAAAACCAGGCAAACAAAAAACACATCAGAAATTATTTGAACTGAGTTTGTTTGAACATAAAAGGCCAAAACTTAACCAACAGGTTCTTGGATGTTTTCATCTTCAGCAGTACAAGCCCCACTGGAACACAGTGTTCTCAGTTTCTCTGAAAACAAATCCATACCTTTAAATCAGCTCACTACACTTGCCTTTAAAGGCACAGCCTTTTTATTTTAGTATGTGTACATTATTAATGTGATTTTTATTATTTATACAAGAGTAACTATTTGAAACACTTTTTACCACAACTCACATAAGAAGTCTGGTCTGGATTACTGTTACTGCTAACCACAATTCTTTTTAAAAGAAGTTGCTCACTATATATATTGTGACATTATTTGCTAAAACCACTAACCACCATTTCATCATCTGCACAACAGTTCCAACAAGTGCAGCAACCCTAGCGTGATGCTTGTAATTTTAGTGAATTTAGGATAATTCATATGTAAACCGTGAGCTGAAGATTTGGGGATCCAAATTTATTTAAAGAGAAATATGCATCATAATTATTGTCAGCCAAAGGCCAAACTCTTTGCTCTCTAGACATAACCGTGTTGCTGGAACATCAGTAGGAGTCACTTCTGAGAATAGTACTTGTTTTGGAGTGTGCTGAGTAACTGCCAAGTGAAAACAGCTCATTTTCAGGTTAACAAGATGGTTTTGTAATTTAGAAAAAATTCCTGTCATGCAAATTGGAGAGCTAGCATAGCTGTTATCAGAGAACCTGGACCAGTGCCCTGGAACAATAAATTGCAGCTAACTAGCATAGCAAAACTTTATCTGCTAAGTGCCAAATGAACAAGATTGCTTGTGTGCAATATATATAGAAATCTATGATTTACAAGGATGTCTTGAAATCTTCAGTTCTTACAGATCCAGCCTTAGCTCTTATTTTCATACATTGCCTGTGCAAGTCAATACAGCATAGTGGTTCAAAACTTTGGATTGAGAAGTGAGTTGTTTAAATCTCCTCATTTACTCCTTTGAGAGTGCAATGTAATGAGAGCTGTCCTCATCCCATCTACAAACAGCAGCTGGAACACAGCATGGTTCTTATTACAATCAATAGATGCAGTCTGCAGAGTCATCTTCCGGAAAGGTCTCCATGCCCTCCAGCAACAGCACATGGGGACAATCCTGCTTGTATTGCAGGAACATGTTATACAGAAAAATAAATTTTTTAAAGAAGTCAACTAAAAGTTCTATTAGCCTTAAAACCCCTCAAGCTGAGGAGTTTACATAGAATGTGACAGCTTCCTGGAAAAAAGTTCTGCACAATTAGAGCAAGGACTTCACTGAAGGGTTTCAAAGACCTGTCAACTTGATGGCCCACATGGTGCCCACATGTTGTACACAATCTACTATTTTCTGGTTCTCAATATAATCCTTATATAGAAAAAACAGCTACAACCCTTGCTTCCCTCTGTCAACAAGCTCACTTAAAAATAAGAGCTTCCACCTCAGCAAATTTCATTAAGGTATCACTTGTTATTGCCACTGACAATACAGTGGTTCTGTAGGAGAGAAAGCAGAGCCCAAAGAAACAGGACTTGGAACTGCTGCCAAAAAAAACCAGAACTCTAGAAAAGATGAAAACTGGTAAGAGCAGAAAGGGAATGAATAAATGGGGGGGAGGGGGGAGGAGGGAAGTCAGCAGTACTTCTAAAAAGATAACCTTGATCCCCCATTTGGCAACCCTGAATGGGATGACTGGAATCCCACAAATGCAATGGCAGTGGTTAGACACACACAGGGCACCCATGGACATCAGGGACCAACACATGACGTCTGAAAAGGGCACACAGAGCACAGAGACCTGGGGCTGGGTGGGGGAGCTGTGCGTGGGCTTGGTTTGGGTTTAGCTCTCTCATTTGCTGACTATAAATAACTGCAAATAGCCAGATTAACCAAGGAGCCCATGATTCACCAGTGGCTAAATATGGTAACATCTGGCAGATACATTTATGACAAAGTATTATTTTGAAGGTTCTTAATTTTTTCTTCAAATCTCAATTATTCAGGATTTGTGTACTGTGTACCCTTGCTCTACCATAAAGGCAAACCTATGTATTGTGCAATTTATATTGAAACTTCAGCAGAATAAAAACTACATTCAAAGTACAAGAAACTTCTTTTTCAGCCATGACTTACAGGATTCTTCCAGGCACAAACTTATGGCTGAATAGGTGAAACCAAAAGGGTTTTTCCCCATATTTTGATATGGGATATCTTTAAAACAGGATTACCTAAAAGGCAACATCCAAAGCTTTGTATTCATCATTTGTTTTCCCTGGATGTTTGAGCAGGTGAGACTATTTTCCTGTATTTTGATAAGGGATATCTTTAAAACTGGATTGCCTAAAAGGCAACATCCAGAGCTTTGTGTTCATCATTTGTTTTCTCTAGATGTTTGAGCAGGTGGGAGTATAACATACACCCATTCTTCAGGTTCTTTCTAACATGTTCCTATTTTAACACTTGGTATGAACAATGAAGCATCAATTCAATAGTTGTGGTTTGGGGGCTTTTTTAATAACAAAATTCAGAAGCTTGCTGTTGTGGCAATTTTAATATAAAATAAACTGTGTTTTGTTAGCTTGTAATGTTAAGGAACCAGGACACAAATGGATCTCTCTGTGTGTATGTAGAGATCCACACAGTGCTCTCCAAAGGCATTTTGTAACTCAAAGTCTACCTTACAAAGGCTTCTGTAAGAATAGTAGAAAAAGTTAATTTAAATTCAAGTATGCTGCACACAGAAGAATAAAACTTCTAAGTACAATCTAAGGAAAAAATTCTAAATATTATTGTATAAAACCAAAATACTGGCTTTAAAAAGATGGTAAAAAATGTACTCTTCAAATATTGAAGAAATAGAAAGTAAAACAGTTCCACTTTTTCATGGTTTTGAGAAGTGGCACCAACCACAAAAAAAGGCCACAAAAAAGACAAAAAAGGTCATAAAAACTAAGCTAGAACAATGTATACTTTAACATTGCAATGAAGTTCTTACAAACTCCTGCAACAGGATTTGAAAACAGGACTCAAGTTACTTGTGAATAGACCACACCTCTGTCCTTGGAACGAAGTTTGTGAAAGGGCATGTCTCTTTAAGAAGTTTTCTTAGCATTGAGAAAGCACTGAGAGAACTTCTGCTCTAGCTATTAAAACAAAAATTCTATAACCTAAAAGTACTGATGGAACAGAAATATTTAACAGAGACAGAATGACCCAGACTATGTATGGAGGTTTTTTGCGGCATCCTTTTAAGGACTGCAACCTCTGGCATTTAATGACGTTCACATTTATCACCAAACAGGATTTGCAGTAGGTGTGTACCCTCATAGCTCATGCTTCTGTCTCTTTGTTTATTTAAAGGGTGTGTTGGTCTCACACAGTTCTGTTTGAATAAACACAGAACTGTGCACAATCAAATGCATACCCACCCTTTTGACGTCAAATATTTCCCAGGATAAACAGTAATGGTTTATGTGTATTATGAACCTGCATCTTCTGGGCTATTTGTGGTCAAAACAATAGAGAAATACCAGATTTTTAACTTAATCATAGCTCACTTGAAAACGAGATAATGGGAGCACCTGGAAGGTCTTACCTTGAAGCACTTCCATCGGAAGAACAGTCCAGGCATTTTCCAGGTATGAGATGTAGATGTATCGTGCTGTGTTACAGGCAAGGCCAATATAAAGCACTCTAAAGGAAACAGAGAAAGGAGAAGTCAGGCCAGTCTGCACTTTCCCTTTCTGGTATGTTATAATACAGCTTACTGATTTAGAACTTATTTGCATGCATACAGTTTGCCAGTCTAAAGCATTTGCTCAACAGAAAATATATCCTTCAAGTCCTACACCCAAACATAAACTCTCCTCCTGCCCATTCAACACATTCAAAATCCTAATAGAAAAAAAATAAATCAGAGAGACAGCAAACCCACTGAGCTTTTAATTGAGCTCTGTAGTTCTATGCCACACTCTAAATGGGATTGTGTTTCAGAGAGAGAATTTCTGAGTGCATTCAACATCCTTTCCAAACAACCTGCTTTTCTAATCATCCAGAGATTCATTCTGCTATTTCAATGAAAGCCTGGAGCAGGTTTGTATTAAAGGAATTAATTTTAACCCAATTAATATAAGTTTATAGTCCCAGTATCTGCAAACTGCTCAGAACTACTCTAAAACACATCCCACAGAAGCAATATGGTTTATAATAACATGCCTCAGGATAAAACTTAGCCATCCTGTTGAAAAGCAGCAGATGCTGCATCTCAGAATTTAGAGGAGAAAAAAAAACCAACAAAAACTCTTACAACAGCTTTTAAACAATGAAATACAAAGACTATTTGTGAAGTGCATTTCCCATTGCACATTTAACCTGATGACTCTTCCCTTCCAGTTCTTAGATTTAGCATAGCTTCCCTCTGGGATGCTCATTCATCCAGCTATCTTCCTCTTATTTTTAGATGGATCTTGGGAAACAAAGACTTAATTGAAAACATGTTTACAGCTTGAAAAAGGGTGCTATTGCAACCTTTAAAGATTTTTTTCAGGGACAAGGGTAATTTGTTGTCCCAATAGGGCTTATTGTCTGAACCCTGGTTTGGCATAAGTGAAACAAATGCAATTGATAATTAAGGTGAAGCACTGACCGTGTGAAAGGGCTCTTTATTCTTTGTGCTGCTTTTTCAGTTAGTTTTTCTACAAATGCACACCAATAATTAATTAAATGGTACAGAGCCACTGGAAAATCTAGAGTGAGACACCATCACAAAAACACAGCATCTTGTCAACATCTGAGGTCTCCAAATACACATGTTGACAGCGAAAAATCCACTACCAGAGTTTTTATCATGTCAGTGATATCAAAAAAGGCCTGTGCATTTCACAAGATGAATTTACTTTCAACAAGTAGGGCAAGCTGGCAGGAAGTCATCCCCCTTCAGTCATAGATCAAACCAAGCTGTGCTGCTTCCAGATACATGTGAGGTCCATGAATAGCTGGTTTAAGCTGCCTTTAGGCAACAAAAGCCCAAGCATTCAAGGAAGAAAACATGGGAAGCCATGAAAAAGTTCACTGTTATACAAGAATGAGAACAAACTTGTTCTTTGTGCTGTGAATCATAAATTTCATCTCATCCTTTAATTAATGCCTTCTGTTCCAAACAAATAACTTGGTTCCTTTCATAGCCACAACTTAATGTAGCTCTTATGTACAACCACATTTCTGAAATGTATTAGGACACATCAGCCTCAAAAGGTAACAAAAAGTCACAAGGTCTGCAGGCTCCTGTCTTCACTCCCCTACTAAAAAGGCCCAGAGTGATGCATACTCTCAGGAATACAAAGGAATGGCCTCACATATACATTTGTTTTTCCTCAGCAGCAGTACAGATGCACCTCTCTGTTTAGGATGAGTTCTAGACAGCTTCATTTCACTTTTGTCTAGCAAAAACTCTGTCTGTTCACCAAGAACTGTGTTCCTGTCTCAGCTGTTCCCTAGCACAGCCAGACCAGAGATGTGACCTCCTGCTACAGAGCTCTTCCATCATCACTAACCACTCACCTACCTGTGTTTTTCCAACATGGTACATATGCAGAAAGATTTCGATTTGGAGTTTAAGAGCAGCAATTTAGTCAGGTTCTACCTCTTAGTTTGTTAGAATATATGTACAGCATTTTAGGTAAATTACAGCTTATGAAGATTTCTATAAATATGGTTTTGGAGGGGTACGTCACACAAAAACTTTTGTATATTTACAGAGTATTTTCAAAAATGCATTTATAATAATCACTTAGGCTCCTTATCAGACCTAAATGGAAAATGTAAACAGATGTTCCTTATGAACCCTATATGCAGCACCCACACTGACACCATTCTCACTTCACAGGTTAAACATTTAAAGCACTGAATCTATATTTGTGACAAGGAGTTGGAGCTGTTTACAGCCATGACTACCAGTCTCTGCTTCCCATAAAAGCTCACATGCTGGAACTGTGGTCAGACAAACACATTCTAGCTTAACCTCAAGTAGGAAGTTATTTTCAGAGCTTGACATCACCTTCTTAAGTGACTAGCAGTTTTGAGTGCTTCTACACCAGGTGGGGTCTAAATATTTCATAACCAGTTTTGTACACTTTTTTGTCACAGTATCATAGAATGATTTGGGTTGGAAGGGAACTTAAAGATCATCTTGTTCCAACCCCTCTGCCATAGGCAGGGACATCATTTATTAGGCCAGGTTGTTCAAAGCCCCATCCAGCCTGGTCTTGGACACTCTCAGGGATGGGGCAGCCACAGCTTCTCTGGGCAACCTGTGCCAGGGCCTCACCCCTCACAGTGAAGAACTTCTTCCTAATATCCTCTCAAACAAACACTAGAAGCACACATGCACTGCACAAGTGTATGAATTGTAGAGATAATGAAGTCAGAAATTGGGCATTTTAATCAGCAGATATTTAATATGGTCATACGTAAAACGCTTGGACAATAATCTGAACACTAGTTTTAAAAAATTGAGAAAACATATGAGGTTTCAAAATGTTGCAAGGGTTTTATGTCACCACATATAATGGTAGAAACAGAAAGATTTTTAAGACTTGAAAAGGGAAACTGAGCTTCTGTCTGATAAGGTGTAAAGCCTATTTCCTTGCAGTTCCACAAAGGACATTCAATAGCATTTTTTCCTGCTACTGTGACAATGAATGCAATTCTGGTACTCATGCCTGTCTTCAAACACTTGGCACAGAGAGAAAAACTGAATTATAACATTCAAATACTTCAGAAAGAATGTCTACATCTAGAAGTCCAACAACCCAGAGGAAAGGAATTTTGAGCTATTAAAAAATAGCTAAAATATCAACACCAAATGTTTCTGACTAAGGATATGGAGTCGGAGGCTATTGGAACTTTATTCCTAATAGGAAAATTGTTATCGGCACTAGAAGGCAGCAGACAACACATATACAGAACTGTAAAAGAAGATGAGCTATGAACTCCTATCCATATTTCTTTGGGGAAGAAAAAAAGAAAAGCTTGCTTCCTCTCAAACACACAAAGTTCAGAAAGTACAAGGTGGCAGGCAACCAGGAGGAGTCATCTCAAACTGTGATGACTAAACACAAGCATTAGATAACACTAAAATATGACTAATGTGCATTTCCCAGGTGTAGGTATGTAGAATGCTGTTTCATAGCAAACAGGGACTAGTGTTTAAACAATTCAATCTTTATCCAGGTTTACCAAAAAAAAACCAAAAAAAAAAAAGGAGCTAATCCCTCTTATCAAATACTTCTTTTCACTGGCCAATGGGCCAATGCTCCCATCCCCTTCATTTAATTTTATTCACAATCCTACCACTCTTTTGGTTACCATTCTTTAGTTGACTGAATTTTGTACTATAATGTACATTGAAAGAGCATACCCAAGCTGCTATCTTTAGCTATGAAGACTGTGATCTGTTCTCACCACTCCTCCATCATCATATCCTTCTTCCAGGCTTTGCTTGCAAGGTGTCATTTTCTCTTACTAATTATTGTCAAATTCAGAGATTAAGACCGACTCTAAGTAAAGAGATCCTCCTCAGTTTCAAGTAAGAAAGAACTCCATCTTTTAAGTAATCTCTCAAATTACTGTGCTAAACATCTCAAACATTTTTAGTAGAGGGCAAATGAATAAAAATATTCATCCCAATAAAAGCAAAACAAAGAGCAAGACCTTAGAACACAAAAATAGGATACACAAAAAGAACAGTGCAAACAGCTGAAAAATACTTACATCTTAATGACTGTATGATTATAAACTGGGTATTTGGAAAGGATATGATGCTAACAACACACAGCTCTGAACTTACATGCAGAGAATACCTGAGTAAATATTTAAAAAACCACCTTTGCAGCTTCATTAACTCAGGTTTTCCCCATCTTTCCTCCCCTGTGCTTTTTTTAAAAAGTAGAAGAGGGATTTGGAAGGGTATTAAGTCAACTTAGTGAATTTACTGGAAACCAATGTTCACTAATATGCTGGAAGCAGTCGCTTTCACTTACACAAGGTAAAAACACCAGAACAAGCCCTGCAGCCATCTCCCTTCATAGCTGACACACACTGCTGCAACTGAAGGAGGAGAGCAAGCCCTGAACTGGTAAGTGACACTGCCAGGCTGCAACCCCATTCTGCCAACACCCAGAGTCTGATTACAAGGCCATGTACACAGGAGGTGCTCACCTCGTTTCCTCAGCTCAGCTTCTCCCTCTCAGCCTGCAGCTGACACCTTGACACCTTTCCAGGCTACCATGGGGGCAACAAACTGCCCTGCGAGGGGAACTAGGCTAAAGCAGAATGCTGCTACTCACAGGAAAAAAACTGAAAAACTAATGGTATTTTTATGTCAAAACAGACAACCCTTGAGTGGGTGGCAATTTGTAAAGATCTCAGTGTGATGCATCAGGGAAAAAGGAAATCTTCTGGAACCATCTGCGAAAGGTTATGGTGCCAGGCATAAAGCACATACCAACATGAAACTCAAATGCAAAGCAAGCATTTCAGAGCATTTTCAACTCTTAAAATAAAAAAAAAAATCCATCACGTGAGCCACATAACTGAGTAGGAATTTTAAAAAAAATTAGCTTGAGTTTGTAGCACAAGGGCTGAGCCTGAGAGTCACCATTTTTTGTATAGCTCTTTAATGATTGGTGCCATCTTACCTGATGTGACCAACTAATTCAATGAGTTTGTGGCTGAAGAAATAGGCAGTCAGCTCAGACACGTGACTGAGCACAGAACAAACTCCAAAGAGAGTGGTGGTGCCATTCAGGTCTTCCAAGTGCCAGTACAGAAAGGTGAACACAAAGCCATATCCAAACCCCATGAACCAGGCCACAAAGAGCACGGAGCCATACTGGATACTGCACAGCAGTTTAATTAGGTCCCAAAAGCTGAAAGACTGTGACTGGCTCATACTGGTAGGAGTGTTATCTGAAGATTCATTGGAGGCATTTCTGTCCACCTGTGAAATCTCGACCTCTTTTCTCTTATTTTCATCTTGCTTGAAGTGCGTGTAATGGAATCGAAACTGGGTGGCCACAATCAGAGCCATTGTCATGAGGACACCAAAAACAATGAAAACAATCCTGTAGTTCTTGTACTCTGGAGCTTTACATCCTTGACCTTCAATGGCAACTTCTGTGTGAGTATAGTCAATGCCAATTCCCACGGAGAGCATGGCCAGCCCCCAGCCCAGAGACCCCCACATACGCTGCAATCCATAGCGGTCCCGGTGTTTGCCGAGGTACTGCAGAGTTATGGTGTCCACGATGGTAACAGAGGAAGCACTGAAAAATTCTCCTATTATGACAACCAGCAGAATGAGCAGAAATATGGCCTCTACTTCTTGTTGATCATAAACGAGCACAACTTGGTCAGAAGGCATTGGCTTTGTGCTGATGGAAGCTGGGGAGGTGCTCAGAGTTGTGTTCCCTAGTGAGCCAGGGCTAGTGGTGGTGCTTTGCAAAATCAAATGGGTACTGTTCTCCAAGGTAAGATCCTCACCATTGCTCTGTGTAGGTACCAGGAATGTTATTTCAGGACTAGGTGTCCCTGTTGTTTCCAAAGTGACTGAACTGGAAGTGACCAGGTCTCTCCTCCCACGAACTTTCGGGGATGCAGCACTCACTGTGGTTAGTGGAGAAGACACGGAGGAGTTTTGCAGGATTGTTGTTAAAAGGCTGCTTGCGTTGGTGGGATGTGCAGGGGGAAGGCCCTTTGGTACACATCTTAAGGTGGCTGGTCTCACAAATCCAATGCCCAGGTTGAACAAAACCCAGCATAAAAGAGAAAACAGGAGGACAATCTTGCCTTTCTTGAAGCGATCTGCCACCACTCCCCAGAAGGGAGCACTGCAAAACTCAATAAAGTACCTGATGCCCACCAGAAGTCCACTCTGGCTGGGGGTCATACCCAGCTGCTTGTAGTACACGGGCAGCAAGGGGTAGAGAGACCCATATGCGGAATAGAAGAAAAAATAAAAGACCTTTGAGATCAGAAGATCGTTGTTTATTTTGACACAGTGCTTTTCTAACCAATCCAGCTCTTCATCTGGGGCAGTGGTTGTCTCTGTCGAAGGGGATTCATTATTGGGTGGCAAGTCTTGATCCTTGGAAATGCCATTGAAAGGATCTGCAAGCACATACTTTCTCTTCTGCTCTTCTTCGTCGTCGGTTAGAATGGCCACCTTATCATCAGCTGCCATGGTTTACCACAGGCACCCAGGATCTGCTGGACTCTCAAGGAACTAGGGCTACCCTGTGAACAAATAAAACATAAGGTGGTTAAGGTACCACAGGAGAGCAGACCTGCAATGCCAGCCATCAAGGACAAAGCTTCTTTCTTGTAAGTAACATTCCTGAGCAATAAATGCAGTATTCAGGGTGGAGAAGACCATTTGTCTAGACTAGTGGTACATGGTAGCATCAATAAAAATGTGTTTTATGACCAATTCTGTGAAGTTCTCCCAACATCAGCTTTTATATTTAGCAATAAAATATCTTTCATGTCTAGGAGAGAGAATAACTTATATATTCAGAGTTACTGAGGCAATTAAGTGCTAGCATTTGCAAGTTCTCTTCTTTCAAGTTGGCTTTTCTCCTCCAAGGCTAACTGCTTTATTTCCAGTATTCCCTCCTATGCTAAAGGATAACCATAATTTTGTAATTAACCAATGCAGCCAATATATCCAGGTTATTTTGATCATCGAAACATATTATCCAAAGCCTCATGATGGCCTTCAAAAGGTTCAGTAGTCTCCTCTTGAAAACATTTTTCTAAGCACTCCACAACTACAGCAGAAGTTGATGGGAGGCTTAAGCTTCTACATTGAATGAGAAGAGGTGGGAATTAGGATGGGGCTTTAGGATCAAAATTAGGGTAACAATCTCAAAGACATCAAAGACCTGGGAGCAAAGAAACAGACACAGGCCCTATAAAGGTATCTTCAAGTCAAATTCTGAAATGGAAAAGAGGTGGACTGGGAGGTAAGAGCACTGCAGCTGTCTGCACTTCTCTTCTGCAGAAGTGCCTGCCAAATTGATAAGCAACACTAAAAAATAAACATTTAGACTTTGAGTGACCAGCCAGCTTTCACATTTAAAAACAACCCATTTCAATAAACTAGCCTAGCTAAGAAAAGCTTCCTTTTCAAAGAACAAAAACCAGCTCTGCCAGCAGGCTATCAGCTCCAAATCATTATTAAAAAACTGGTTTTGCTCTATTGGTACCTTTAAATTTAACCTAATAAGATTAGCTCATGTTCACTGTGAGAAAGTTAAACATTTTATATATTTTGGTTTTATAATCCTTTGCTGTTTGGATTAGCATTACTATCACAGAGGAACTTTTTCAAGGACCAATATTTGAAAGGAGAACCAGAAGAACCTGAAATTTCTCGAAGAGGACTCCATTTGTGATCTTGACCTGCTCAAGGAATTTGAAGTTGGACAGGATGATCCTACTGAGTTCCTTCAGGGAACTCAGGATATTATATCATTCTATGGTAAGTTTTTTTTTGCAGTTCTGTACTTTATTCCAAGTAGAAGAGGACAATGAAATAAGTCTTTCATTACTCATCTGAAAGCACAATATCATCCCTTTAAAATTAGTCATGCAGCAGTATATTCAGTGCCTTTAAAGTAACTATAATTCATCATTATTTAATACTGACAATGGATTTGGAATGGATTATTTCATACTGACAAAGGCTAATAAGAGAGAAGAGACTAACATTCAGTAATATGTTAAATTAATTGTTTCCTATTGATCCAACATGTAACAGCTGACAACAAGCCATGGATATTTCTAAAAGCAGCAGTTCAGGAGAATAATCTAATCCTTACACAGTTCAGTGAAAGACATGTCTAAAAATACCATCATTAAAATCCCAAACACTCATCAGGTTTGTCTATGTTTTTCACTTTTAAATGTCATTTCTATGGGATACTATCTACAAGGATCTCTGGTTTCACTGAGGGAGAAAAGGCTACATACAAATCTTGGAACCTTAAATATTCATGTATTCAAGGTCAGAAGTAAATGAAAACCATGCCAGCATATACACAGAGATTCAATTTTTTCCTCCAGTTTCTTCAGAGACAATCCAATTAAATTTAAAAAAAAGTATTTCAACTGTCAAAAGATTAGACAGTCGTAATTAAGTTGTTAGACCAGTCAAATGTGAAAGCACATTTTCTTGCTCTTACCTGTTACCATCAAAAGCCACATGAACCAAAACCGAGCAGCTGTCTAGTGAGCTCCTGCAATTTTTGGTTCAGCCAACCATATCCACCTGACAGGTGGAAGAACTGTGGGGCTTTTGCTCATTTCTATATCCATAAAACAAGCCCTTCTAATGAGAAAATTAGATCAGTCATCATCTGTGCTCTTATTTTCTCTATGCCTTCCCTTTCTTTGAGAACAAAGACTTCAGACCTTGTGCAGGGCCCCACTTATGTCAAGGGGATGTAACTGAGCTTTCAGTATATGCTCATCTGTTTACAGCAACTTGCTTGCTTGCTGCATCAGAGCTTCACAGCATTTACTTCTGAAGAATAGATTTCCTGTTCCCCAGACATGACAAAATAGAACTCACATTTTAACCACGTGGATATTTTAGTACAGCTTCTTTGTAAGTATGTCTTGAAATCATCCTCATTTAAACAAGTTTAGTCCTGTATATGAGCTCTGAACCAGCTGGTTTCATATAAATAATACTGAAGGCTTTTAGAGTAATTACTATTAATTTCGTTTCCTTTTCCTCGTGAAGTGGAATTTCAACTCCATATGTTGTATGAATAGTGAGTACATAACAAATTATGATACTGTTAATCTTTAAACTCTTCAGTTGCTGCATATTCTTCCCCCTCCATAATTTGTATTGGCCTCAGCATCCATCTTCTAATGCACTGCATTTGCATAATCCAAAAGATCCACTCCTGCTATTCTGACTGTTCTAACCCAGAACATCCTGGGTTAGGAGGCTATGAAAAGTCTATTTCATAATAATTTCAGGAAACATTTTCCCACACTAAGAGCTTCATTGAATGTTATTAATAATACAGAATATACTCTTCAGAAATATAACAGCATCAAGAGTGGTAGGAGCCATATGGCATTCTTTATTGTTTTGATCACTAGTTTGTTTAGGAGTCAGGTTTTTGAAAGTCATATTAAGCAATGTTTTAAATTCTAAAAATAATTAACTGAAAATAAGAAAATGAACAGAGTTGTTACTGAAAGAAATCTACAAAACCCCTCATCCAATGGGGATTTCCTTCTATGACAAAAACCTCGTGCCAGTCAGGGATCGAACGTGCAGCAAACTAGATAGATGGAAAAACCAATATACTTCTCAGTGATAAGAGACTAGTTATCTATTGGTTATTTTAACCATTGCCTTCAAATACTGTATCTTTACTTTGCAAACAGTTTTCTAATGCGTAAGCCAATAGAAAGACAGAAGACAAGCACAACTGAGAACAAACAACAGGAGCAAGGAAGAAAGGTTAAGAGAGTAAACAGATGGACTTCAGAGTGAATATACATTTTAACTAATTTGAAGTTGAAGAGAACACAACATTCTGGTAGAGGCCTGCTGAATGTAATCAGCTCTGCCAGGACAAATGAGATCAGAGAGGTTGCAGAGTGGCACCCCCACTCTAAAAACAGGAATAATGGTTTGTAGGTGTTACCCCCAGACTTAGGGTTCAGAAACACACAAGAAAGCCCTAAGATGTAAACTTAGGGAAGAACTCCTCCAAGAACGCTGAGAAAGCCATGCAAAGGGAAAGGCAAGAGGCGTAGCAAGGGCACAGCACAGCAGCACATGTGTCACAAGACAGCACTTTGGTCCTCCAACTAACAAACGAGCTTTTATCCTGACAGAGGTTTACATTTCCAAACCGCTACAGAACTCGGAACTGGGAACCAAGCCCTTGCTTCCTCACCATCCCATCACCCGTACAAGGCTGCAATGGGAAGGGAGCTCAGCGAGCCCTGAAGTGCCGATTTCCCCCTGCCCAGCCGTGATCTCAGCGAGGCGGGCTGGGAGTGCGCATCCCTGGCTGGCAGCTGCACGGGAAGCGCGGCAGACGCAGCGCCCTCAGACCGGGGTTATCCTGTGAGATCGCGCCTTCTCCCAACCTCTTTATGCACAAGTGCGTGTGCTTCTCCTCAGATACAAAGAATGCACTTGTTAACCACAAGGCTCTTCTCCCTTCAAGATTTGCACAGATAAGATTTTTTTTAATGTAAGTAGAGACTTATTCTTTCTGAGTTTCCTGCCCCACATCATCCCACATTGCTGACACTTGCTTTAGTACCTATTCCTCCAGGAAGTCAAAATCCACTTTCAAGCCCTTACACCCAGAACATGTTTTTTATCCAGCCATCTCCTGCAAACAGACACAACTTCCCTGCAGGCTTGCACCCTTGAGCAGCTACCTTGGGAATGGAGGAAGAACCATTTGTCCCAAGAAATTCAGTGATGACAGTGCAGTGGTCATTTTAAAAACCGTAATGAGCCTCTTTGGCAGGTAGGTAGAAAGAGGGTATTCTACATTTAGTTAAGTATCTTCTTGGCATTCTTGCTTTTATTTCTTAAATCGATCCTCATTTAGTCTGTCTCTCCTAATAATTAACAGGATTTCAAGATCAGAAAGGATAAAAAGCTAATCTACTCAAGACAACCTGACATTACAAGAATAAAAACAAAACAAAAGAAACAAATAATATGAATGATAATACAGTATATTAAAAACTCAGCTCTCCCCTTGGAGTCACTCTTCCCAAAACTTTGGACCAAAAAACCCCTCACTTTGAAATATATCTCAAATTAAAAAAAAAAAGGGAAAAAAAAGTCAATAAAGAGATCAGCCTGGGGTAGCAAATCCCTAAACCTCTCAGGGAAAATACCACACTACTTACAGAACCAGGCACCGAAACTTCATTTGCAGACCAACAGAAAGTTAGATTTGAGGTGAAAGTGTACTGTTGTTCTAAAGTAAAGTTTAATTCAGCATAAATATTCCATTTATTAGGATTTGAGAATTAAAATATAATTAAGACTTACAAAGCAGAGACTCAAAATCTAGGTTTGAATGTATGTGAGTGTTAAATGACAAACCACCAAAAAACCCCGTGACAGTTCACGAGAAGACAGTGCAAATGATCAAGAGAGCCTTAACCCATTAAATACCTAAAAAAATACTAACTGTAGCAGATTTATATTTATACAGCCTCAGAAAACATACTCAGAGCAGGAATGATCAATTAATCTCTCAAACAACATGCAGCTGTAGGAACAGAGCAGGCCAGCTTGCTGTTTGCATTGTGCAGATAAATCAAAGCCAGGCAGAATGGCATCACATTTTAGTTGACCCCTTCCAGCCTTTCACTGACTAGAAAACTCACTCTGTAGCAAATACATTAAAGTCCACATGAAGTTTTCATACAAACATTTTAAAATCTGTTAATAGAAAACATGTTTCTTCAAAACACTTTAAGTCACTAACTACTGTTTGATCAAGAACAGGTCTGTGAGAGAAGGAGACTTGAAGACTACACAAAGGCTCACCTCACTCATGCCCCAGCTGGTGACACTGCCATCAGTGCATCCCTCACACAGCTCAGGCACACCACCTCCTTCTCAGCCCCCCTGCCCCATCAATCCAAGCTCCAAAACCTTTGGAACAAAGACTTTCTGCTACATATCTGTGCAGCTCCTCCAGAAGGAAGCCCTGCATCCAGCAGGCCTACAAGGCACTGCTGCAGTAGCCATAAATAATAGACCATGTTTTCCATTTTCAAGCAAGTTTCAACCCTAAGGAGCAGCCAGGCGCTGTCGCCTGCATCCACGCCAAAAAGGAGGAGAATGTTATGCAAACAACTTACGTCATGACAGAGAAGTGCGTGGACTCCGTTCACTCTTGCATCACCAAGAGTTCCCAAGCCTCTCCCAGACAAGCCAACCTCCAGGCGGAGCCCTTGGATGGGCTGTTCCCTGCCAAGCCATCCAGAACAACGCCCACAGGTTGCCCCACCTGCCCCACATCATCCCCTGCTCTCTAAAGGTAAGCAGTTCCTCCTGTGAGGCCCCAGCATGAACACCTGACTGAATTTATAAAATCAGAAATAATTCACAGAGTGAATTTGTGCTGGAAAATGTCCTTGTTTCAACTGCAAAGCAAGACACGAGTGTTGTAACATTAACCAATATAATTAGGGTTTCCATGAAAGTGAAACCACCTTGTTCTACAGCACTTCAAACTGCTTTATTTTATGTTGCTGATATGCACTTACTTAATGCGTTGGGCTGTAGGTTTTTCTGCTTCTTCAATATGGATATAAAAACTCTACACACTGAGACATTTAGTCAATTAGATTGGGAGATAACAGTACGTCTGAAATATGTCAAGATCAGGTTTATAATAGGTTTAATGCACTTAAGATAGGCCTGAAGTTGCTACAATAGTGCTAATATTAACATTAAACTGAAGAACACTATGAATCCTCATCTATTAAAGAAAAAACATTAAACTCACATCTTAGGACTCCTGCATTCCAGTCTTGTTTTCCATTTAATATGCGCACATTAAGATATCCGAGTAGACTCCATTTGTTAAAGAGCTTGTTTTTAGTTGGTAACAGCCTCTAGTTTTTTCAACCAGTTTTCCAATTGTCAACTGCCTCCAAGGTTTACACTTGATTAATGATGGTAATTTCCAAGCATGCTTTCAGCTCCAAACCAGCCAAGTGCCCAGCGCATTCCAGGAGCACAGTGCTGCCAGCGCTGGGGAGGGACAAGGGCACCCAGCTGCCCCACCAAGCCTGGCAGCAGCAGCAGTCCTGGTCTGCTGCAGAACAGCAAGGCCTTCCTGGCCATTCCAGCCTCTGGGACCAAGTGCCACATCTGCAGGTGGATCGTGTCACCAGTTCACAATTTCCCACACCGCTATATAAACTCAGGCCCACTGTACTGTAGCTGAGGTTTAAGATGAATTTTAGGCTGCATTCAAGCTGTACCCTAGTACCAGCTCTGTAACTGATAAATCACAGCCTGCTCCCATTAGCTCCTCACATCATCAGCTTCTACTCTCATATTTTCACTCCACTTGTTTGATTTTTTTTAAAGTCTTCTTATGATTTTTACCAGACTTACTACTACAACCACAAATACTACCCTTAAAGGGATTATTGTTTTCTTTTCTCCTATTCCTTGGTGGGTCTTCAGAGAATACACACAACAAAATACATGTCAACTTTGTGTACTATTTCTACCCAGTGAAACAAAAAACACACACAAAATAACCAAGCTAGAAAATAAACATTTTGTAATCTCTTTCCTTGGACATTACCAACTAGTAGACAACAAGATCTAATATATCTTAGTAATGTAATAATGTCTGGATTAGTTTTTACTCAAATACTTCAGCACTATGTTTATTCAGCTGTTCTCTTCTGTGCTAGTTTATCCAACCACGTTTATCACTCCTCGACACTGCACTTTTTCATTAACACAACATTTAAAAAGAGCCTGCTGCTAAAACTTTAGAGCCACTGAACAGACACGGATTTAAAACTCCATCTAACTTAGAACATCGCAGGCATCCGTAGCAGCTATGGCACCTTCAGCGCTGACTTCCTAAATAAGTATCTGTTCCTACGCTTGTTCCAATAAACAGAAGAGCAACCGACAGCCCGCTTACTAAGCCCCACGGTATTTGAAGGATGTAAGGGCTGTGGATCCGAGTGACAGCCACACGTAACGCCACGCCTGGATGCTGGCGGCAAGGAGAAGTGCGGGGATGCCTGTGCAGGAGCTCCCGTGGGACACGGCCCGGCCACCGGCCACCTCCGGGACTACGACTCTGCCACCGGGGAGGGCAGGGGGTATTATACGGCTCGGCCGCAGCACGCTCCAACCAGGACGCTAAGCTTCAGGAGAAGCGGGCCGGCACCCACCGAGCTCGGCACCCACCACAGCGGCCGTCAAGGCTGACACAGCCGGCCGGCTCCGGGGAGGCGCAGCTGACCGGCCCCGGCGCGGCAGGAAGCGCCGCTGGGGAAAAGCTGCGGCGCGGGCCCACGGGCAGCAGCATCCCGGGCGGCTGCGGGGGACGAGGCCCGCCACCCCGCTGGGAGGGCGCTGGAGCCGGTGCCGGGGCAGACACCGGGGGGGAACGGCCTCCCCATCCCGGTGCGCCACAGCCGGCCCCGCGGGGCCGGTCCCCGCGGAGCGCGGGTAGGGGAGGCGGCGGCGCCCCGCCGGGCGGCCCCGGCTGCCGGCCCGGCCCCCCGCGCACCGCGGGGCCGCGCTGACTCACCTCGCCCGGGGGCGGCTCCGGGGGGGCGCTCGGCCGGGAGCATCGCAGCCCCTTCCCTGCCGCCGCGGCTGCTGCGGGCGGCGGCTCCGCGCACCTCCCGCCCCCCCCCGGCCGGGCCGCGCCGCCGCCGCCGCCGCGCAGGGGCGCTGCGGGGAGGGACGGAGCCGCCCCCCGCCCCGCCGCGGGGGGGCCGCGCAGCGCCCGGCAACGCCTCCGCGGGGCCCGCGCTGCGGCCCGGCCCGGCCCGCGTACGGCTGCCGGGACCGCACCTCTGCTGGGACACGGCGGCGCCTTGGGCTTAGAAACACTGCCTGGGCAGCGTCCTGGGCCCCAAGAGCCGAATGACATTCACAGCGCTTCCTGCTCGTCACAAGTCCCAAACGCGTATTACAGAATAAAGAATTAATTACCGTAGTGCCTTTCACAGCCACTGGCATCACCTCTTCGATAACACTGCTTCTAGACTTGCACACACATAAAATTCCCTAAATGTTTAAAATAACAACAACATAAACTTCCCCACACACTAATTACTGAAGCAGAAAAAGGGAGGGAGGGTACCTCCTGGGCAACAGCTGAGTCGTGCTGCAATATCAAAAGGTCAGCGATGTTAAACTAAAGAAGGGGAATAGTCACGAAGTGAAAGGCCAGCCAGAGATTTGGGGTGTTTATCAGCCGTGAACCGAACAGGAGGTCTTGAAGCTGTTTGAGGATTAAGCTCAAATGATGGTGCTCTTTACACACGAGTTCACATTGGGCCCTAGTCCAAGCAGGTTGGTAAAATGAGCAAGCGCCACTGGCCAGGTCTCCCAGTGGCACAGCACGGCAGCTCCTGCCCAGGACAGTGACCTGATTGCAGACATTGTTAACTGAGATACCACAGAACAAACAAATCACTACTTGCATCTTATTTTGCACTGCCCTTTTCTGAGGGAGGATCCCCCTTTTTCAAAGAATAAAACATAATTTGCATTACTTTGCCCAAGGGAAGAAATTGAGAGAAAACTACAAGCTTGCATGATTGAGGCAGACAAACAGGAACAGAAACACGACAAGCATTCGACCCACTTAATTCAGTTCTCACCGAAGTGCAAGGGATTCCAGGTGGAAGGCAATGCTCTCTCCAGTTGTTCCCCTGCCACGGCGACACACCAACGGGGCACGGTCTGTGTGTGGCAGCGTCCCATTAGCATCCTGCCTACCTCTACAGTAAAGGCTTCTCCTGAAGGAGGCAGGAGACAAAAGCTGAATTTCCTCCGGGAGATGACCTGGGGCAGGAGAAGGCTTGTTTATCATCTGTCTCTGGAAGGATTTTCAGAACTCATCATCTCTGAGAATCTCCCCACGGCTAATTAACCACAAAGAGAAACCACGTCTGGGACCAGCAGTGCAGGCCTCCTGTAATCTTGCAGAATTCAGAGACAGACAATTATCAGCTCATGTAGTGGGGCTTTTACTACAAAATGGCACTGTAAATAAACCAGATCTAAGCTCCAAACAAAATTATTTCATCTTGATGGAGACTATTCTGGCAAATTACTAGAAAAGCTTTTAGGGAGAACATGTAATTCAAATAATTCGCAGTCATTGTTTGTCAACTGAAAAGGAAAAGCAGATCTTTGTAGTCACAGACTACATTTACTGAAGTCTTAAAAGCAGTTTTTCTCTAATCTCTGATAACTTCACTGTTGCCCATAACACTACAAATGTGACCATCTTCTGCAGCATTGCTTGCAGCTGTGTTTTTCCTTTTCTTGTAGCTGTGTTTTTAAGTAATCACTGTAGTCATCCCCCTTCCTTCTACTTGGTCTCATAGGTGCCAGGGTCATTTCCTAAATAAAACTTTTTAAAAATTAAATATTTAAACACTCTTTGAACAGAGGATTCAAGACCAAATACATAACATTTCTTTGTAGGCTACTGCATAACCTGGTATGTGAACAAGATATTACAGCTGAAGATCAGAGAATACAATATGACCAGTATAGAGTGATGTACAATGTTTTTATACATATATATATATATATATATATATATATATATATATATATATAAAATGGTTTCTTACTGCATTTAAAAGCCCAATCCATCCTCAACTGTGTGTGGTGAGGTGAGTGCTGTGAAAAGCCTGAGCACAGAACAGAATTATTCCAGCCTGACAAGCTGCTCTAGCCTGGGCAGAACTGAACATAGCAGGGGCTCTGCATGGTTATTTCTTTCAGCCAGGCTGTGTGTAAACAGCTGGATTGCAGCCTGTTACAAATTACTACACTTGCTCAGAGAGTTTTTTCAGCTATGAAAATGAGGATTAGGAAAAATGGACAAATTGCTGCACTGCTCACAAATTGTCCTGATGTATCTATCACAAATATTGCTAGTCAAAGCAGTCTTCAGAGAAAAGGAAATGTCGTTTTAAGTTATTTGAAGTATAAAGTTGGGTTTTTTCTTTAAATAGTTGCTAGTATGAAACAAAACAAAAAGCTGACTAAGGTGTAAAATACATTCAAATTCTTGAAATACCTCTTTTTCATAAACCTCAAGCTCTGAATGACAGGAAGATGGGATATATACATGTGATATACCACAAGCCAATCTTTTTCTCTTAGCTAAGACAGTGACTCTAAGAAATATTTACATGACCACTGGCTATTTGAAAATTCAGAATTAATACTTTTAAAATTAATATAAATCATACATAAACATGCCATATAAAACCTCTGTACCACAAACACTCACCTGAGTTAACTTATCCATGCCTTTGGATTTCTGTGGGATTTTGTTTCAATGCACATGTTATTTTATAAAGATTTTGATTTGTGTTCCCCATACAACTTCACCATATATTATGGTGAGAATGTTTGTCAAAAATAGTTACAAATGTTTAATGGCTTAAAAACAAAAGAACCAAATTTAATGTCTAAAAGAAAGAACCAAATAAAATAAAAATATAAAGCAAAGTCGTTATCTTTTAAAAGTAAAATAAAATTAATTACAAATACCTGCCAGCATGGCACATGGCTAACCAGTAGACTATGCAGACTTATAGGAGACTTTGCTTGAAAAGGAAGAGGTGGTGTCAGCTGACTCCATGATTTGTTCCTTAGGTTAGAGGGGAAATAAAGCAAATATAGTTTCTAGGAGCTTAAATTTTCATGTTTAGAAAAACTTACTGGTTTCTTTAATGAGCTGGAACTGTACTTTGAAATCAAGAATTTCTGGTTGATATAAAATATTCTACTGTCCTTTGGCAGCTTTTAACTCTGAGCCAAAAAACAAACAATCGTTTACATCAGTCAGATTAGAAAGATAAATTGAAGGTGAAATTTATGCTAGGACTTGCTCCAGAATACAATGAAGTCAACAGAAAAGCTTTCCTTTCCATGAGACCTTTAATATATTTTGCATAAGATGAAAACTACTTTTATAGTCAACCCTTTGCTAGGAGAGGCATTGTATTAAGGCAGCTATGACATTCATTTCTTCCACTTGTGGAAGTTCTTTATAATACAACAGTTTGTACATAACCCAGGGTAAATCTGAGAAGATTTTAAATTAGTATGAGGAACAGTGTGACTTCTCCTTACTTCTTCAAAGACTAAAAGCAGTTATGTTAACAGTTAGAGAAAAATCCCAACAGAGGAACTGAGAAACAGTCACCAAGTGAATCAGCAAATCAGGCACAGCTGCAGCAATGTTAATGGTAACCAAGGACAAAATATTCACAGCCAGCAAGACAACCAGTGCAATGGTCTGCCTGGTTTGGCAGGCAAACAGAATATTCACTTCCTCTGAATTTTAATCTAATGCTTTTAGAAGTGTTACATTCATTAGCTAAGGGAGAGCAATGCACAAAAGCAAAGACAGAAACTGTGCAAACTGTGACTATCTTTACTCTGTGTGTATACACCAATTTTTTCCTACTAGATAGACCTTTTTTTTACCCTTGAATTCAGATTTGTCTTTGCATGGTGTCTGCTTATGCAGCCATCAGTCTTTCCTAACCTCAAGACCTCAGAACCCACTGGCAGATATTAAATTTAGTGGGCACAAATATTAAGTTCCTACAACACAGTGCAGAAAAGCAAGGCAAAACAGATCCCTTCATGGGAGGAAATTCCAGGGCAGGAACTCCACAGTGTCCAGTGCCCATTTGTCCAGTGAATCCCTCTGTGAATCACTCCTTGTGCCTGAGCAGCAGTGAAGAACTTGGAGGCAGGTAAGGAACTAGAGGAGGGAACTGGAGAAAAAGGGGAGGAAACAGGTGAGACATTTAAAGTGGTGAAACAAGGGAGTGCAAGGAATTTGCATTGGAAAAAATACAAATACACAAACCCATAGAAAATAGAACTTCATTGGTTTTGCTGTCCACAGAATAAATGTTTAAGTTGGGCTGCTGATGACATTAATGCCATTGAATAGGTGCAAAAATATAATGTCCTTGATCCTGTCATGACCCTCCAGACTGGGAAACATGCAAAGCCCTGCTGACCCTGTAGCCCAGGCAGAAGCTAGAGACAATTTATGCAATTTATCCACTGAACCTGCAATGAATTCTGCATTGTTCTGTCTTCACAGAGGGAAGGAAGCTTAACTGGCCAGAGCTTAGAGATGGATCTATTTAGACCCTCTGGGGTCCCAGGAAAAAAATCCAACTTTTAAAACTTTAAAGGGTAGCTCCCACATACTTGTTCATCTTATTCTAAATAAACACTAGAAATGTTAAAATTAAAATGCAAAATGAGTAGGGCAGGCAAAGCAGTTAAAAATGTGACACATCCTCCTACCTCCTCTGCCCACTATGTCCTTGCACAATGAGTCCTTACTTCTACATGACTTCAGTAAAACAAGTGTATGGTGATTATGCTGTGTTCTGAGTGTACCAAGTACCTCCTGAGCCTCATGTGTTTGATGACTGCAGGTATGTGGCCAAGGGACAGCAAACTGACCACTTCTCTCTGATCCCTAGGAACTTCCCTCTATCCCTTCTGAGAGCAAGGGGTTGAACACCAGCATTCCAGCAAGAAATTTGTTACTATTATTGTCCTTTACATCCACAAAAGAAATGCATGTAGGGCCAGATATCCCTGCGTTCCTAATTACTAGGCAATGACTTGAGGTCAATGGGAATTTGAGTTCTGAGCTCTTAAAAACATTGTATTTCTGACAATAACTTTTAAAGGAAATGCCATACGATTGCATGCCAAAATATTCCCTGATCAAAAGAAATTTAAATTGAAATTCTCTTTTCTACATATGGAAAGACTATTCAAGACAATTACTTCTGATTTTATATAGGACTACATATTCTTCTCTTTTAACAAAAGGACTAGCTCTCACAATTTATATGGCTTTTAAAAATGGTGATAACTCAGAGCACTTTTCATTTGAACTAGTTTTTGTTTGTTTTAATCAGATGCAAGTGTAGCCATGTAGTCTTATCTCCCTGCTTAAATTCCTATTTTCTACAATGTATCTTTGTAAACCTGAACCAAGACTAAGGCATTTTTGTTTAGTACCTGTAAATTTCACTGACACAAGCAGTGAAATAATCTTTTGTACTGAGGAACACACTGCACCAAACTCAGACCAAGGCTAGCTGCTGATTTCAGAGGCCTCACATCTGAATCTCTCTAGAGCTGAATTTGCCTCAGTATAAATAAAAGCAGTAAATGTCACTTTTCATACAGAAGGGAGTCACAGTTAGCCAAGCCATCTAGCCTCTTTTCCCAGAAAGCATATTGATCCTTTTATTCTGTATTTCCTCTCAGGACCTCCAACATAACTGATGGGTTGATCTCTTAATTTCTTGGTTAATAGGAGAAAATCCAAGCAATCCTAGTAGTTGAATTTAGTTTCTAGATAAATTTCAAATGGATCCCTCCCCTCAAAGTCTAAAAACAATGAGCAATTTACTGATGCCCTTCTCAAATTTGAGATGATATCCTCACTGTAAAGAACAAAGGACCTTAGTACTTAAGTCTCAGTAAGAGGATTGCCACAGACTTCAGTTACACTGGGACTCAAAGCAGTATCTCTGATCAAAAGTGATTGTGAAATAAATAGAAACTTTTTTGACAAATTGAAGGACTCAGCTATTGAAAATGTGCTTACGACAGGTAAACTATATTGCCAGTCATGCCATGGAATAATAATAGCAGATTTAATGCTTTCTGATAATATTAGAGGACAAAGTTATGTATTTTTTTCAATTTTTGTATTCTCTTTTTCTGGTTGCAAAGAAAAATCTTTAATAACATCCAGGAAATATTTTAGATGTTTTCTTTTTAGGGCTATAAGTAAGATAAAGGTACAAATTGTTTCAGAAATAATGTGCACAGCTATTTACTTGTTTCCTACAATATCCCAGTTATCATAATGTATTTAAATCAGCATATTGTAGTATTCTCAGTGGAAAGCTTCAGAACATCTGTTTATTTCAGAGTCTGGAACTGAAGATAAAAATAAGACAAACAAAATCTCAGAAGATATTAATAGCTACATACTTACCAAGCTCATTAATAAATTCATTGGATTCTTCCACAGCAATGTTTCTTTTCCTAACCTGAAAAGAAAATTATTGACAGTAAAAAAACCCAACATGTGTTTAGTTTTTCAAGAGAATGCTAATTTATGTCTGAAGGACCTGATTCTGCAGTGTGTACTGGCCTAAAGTTCTATTACAACAACTGGGGTCAGACTTCAGGCAAAGACCAGGAGCTACATTAGGGGTTTGTGTTTGGCAAGGATTGAGAATGGACAGCTTATTTAAGCTAGTTGCCATGATATAGCTACTGTGATATAGACTGGTTTAAGGAAGCAGCTCCTCTTTAAGGCTGAAACATATCTTTGAGAAAGTTTGTTCCTTCCACTTAATGTCTTATTTTACCCACAGTTACCAAAGCATCTTTCTCTTACAGAATTATATAGTCAAGTATAAGAAAATGGACCTCAGATATTTGTATATGGCTGGGGGAACAACACCACTTCCAGGTCTCAGGTTTCAGTGCAGGACAGTTCTCGTTTTTCTGAAGTCTGTTTGGAAGTGTTGGCAGGATCTAAATGACCTTACAAAGGAATTTCTCAAACAGAAACAAAGGGATATTGAACTGCTTCCCAGTTCTGAATTTTTCACTGCCTTATTAGACAAGGTCAAGCTTTCTACCATATGCTATGGCACCTCACTGAAGGTGTTTTGGAGGCAAAGTGGAAAAAGGCAAAGTGGGAAAATTTGATGAATGCTATCAATTCAGAGTACACAAGTACTGCCAGAAAAACCGTGGTGGAAAAGTTAAAGATTCTGATTTAGTGTCTCTACAGTGTATAAAAGAGTAACTGCCTGTGGTGTTTTAGCTTTGCAGTGAGGATCAGCAAAGTGCCTCCTTCTCACGTCACTGAGCTGAGAGCTCCCAGGGGCTGGGCTGGACGTCGCTCTGTGCTCTGTGCTTGGCACCATGACCAAAAGCGCCACCTGATTGCACCTGGCTGTTCCCCCCTGCTGCACAGAGAGCACGGGCTCCTCTGCACTGGCCAATAAAACATTTCAAACGGAGCACTTCTACTCTTGGAGACAGCTGGAATCTCAATCCACCTCTAAATTTTTCAGTGAAGTTTTTACAGGATTTCCATTGTCTTAGTCTCTTGCAGATTGTGATCTATTTATAACAGCTCAGCTATTTCTAAACCTCAAGCAGACAGAAAACTGATGCGTCATTGCAAGGATATGCCTTTGAAATGGCTGGGTGGGAAAAGAAAAAAAATCCAAAACACAGGAAGGCAACAAAAGCAGAAAAAATAGTCTTTGTCTGTGTAACACCATTAACATTCCTTATCCTTTTTCTGTATCTCCTTACTTCCTAAATCAGCACATCAACTATGAATTCTAAGTACCTGTGCTTTTTAAAGTCATTTACTAATTCCTTTTCTTCCTTCCCTTCTCTTCCCCTATAAATAGCTCTATAAATAGTTGAGTAAAGGCCTGTTGCCTGCAGAGTTAGACGATTTTATCTGCTTTTCAGATGTACAACCTAGCTCCCTGAGGACTTCTTGTATTGCTACAGCATGCTGTTAACTCTTTGTTACCAGAAGATTCAAAACTGTCAAAGCACCTATGAGGGAGGAAAAAACATTAATTATATGTGCAAAACCAATTGCAAAGTAAGGAACAATTCTATTTTAGCATAATATATGGTTTGATTTTTTTTCACACATAGAGAAGTTCAGACATGGATTTTGTAAGATTTACAGGGGGAAAAAATCAGGATGTTCTCCTCTTTTCAAAAAGAATATATTAGTGTTAGAAAGGTTCCAGGAAGGATGCTCACAAGTTTGTCTGACTCCTCTGCCTGGAACAACTGAATAGTCCAGTATTCACCAGTCAGATAAAGAGGCAAATTAGCAGAGATATAGCAGATCTAGAAAGTCCTGAATTGGAGAAGGCAAATTCATTTACTCTTTCTTCTCATACATGGAAAATGAAACATCAAATGAAGCTACAAGGAGCCCTGTCCAAAACTTGCAAAGATACTGTAGATACTAAAGGTTTGTGAAGTGCCAGCAAAGGAACATGCACAGAAGAGAAATTCCCAGGTTAGTGGATTTTTTGTTTCCAGGACCTGTAATATTCTGGGGAACAACTAAAAGGTACTAGAATAACAATAAATTAGTATTTCTCAAAAATTTTGTATCAGAATTTATTTCCCCTTCAGTTGTTCAAAATATCTTACATTCTTATAAAGAAATGTTTCAAGGTTTTGCAGCTCTCCTTTGGGCCATGGGTAGTTTCATGAGCTCTCCAGTTCCCTGGGCCACCATGTAGTAAATATCACTAATCCTCATACTTTGCCTTAAAAATTGTTTACAGATGTACTGAGTTTGGAAAGAATTTTTCCTATTCCAGAATGGTAGAGCCATTCTTATTTATTTAAATAAGAATGCTGCTACTTTATTTATTTGATGTAGCAGCATTTCCTACCTGAGTGGCAGAAGGAGAAGCCAGAGCAAGCTATCAGCAGCTGGCCTCTCCTTGTCATCAGCTGTATCTAAGTCACAAAAGCTGTAGTCAAATGTTCCTCCTGTCTTCCACAGCCTTGGCCACTGATAGCAGGAACAGCAGGGAATGTTAAAGAAAGCCTAAGGTCTCAGTTCCTTCTTTCTTTGTAGTATGTCTGCTGAGTAACATAACTCCAGAGAGTGCAAATGCCATCAGCTCTGAACTGTAGGGGGGTTTTGTTCTTCAGGTAGAAGTGGAATAAAAAAGTTAAACAATTATACTAAACACTGTGGAGTTCAATTGTGAATCAGCCCTCCTGATGCCTAAAAACCCTTCAGACAGCACTCTCACAAGTAAGACTTCTAATCTTGAAAATTCTCCAGGAAACGGAGTTATTTATAATTTTCATTGGCAAAAATGAAAATGTGGATAGACACAAATGTACATGACACATAGGTTGTCTACCTCGTATGTCTCACTTCCTAAATTAGTAACTTAAGTATAAACTAGCATTCCAAATAGTAATACTGGCAAAGAATTTCAAAGACTTCAGACTGCAATATATTTTAAATTTTGGTTCAGCAGCAACAAATTTTAAGTCAATGCAGTATCACTAAAATAGAATGCAGTAATTAGTTTACAAAACCTGTTTTATCTGAACCATCTTTAAGTTTATGAGCTAAACAAAACTGGTAAACCTTTGGACTTGAGCAGGGTGGGGGTGATCATGCAACAACAGTGGCTGAACAAATATACACAGTTCATACAGAAAAGGTGCAAGAGGAGGAAATGGATATTGGAAGGTTGGTTACTAATTAACCCAGGCCTATTCAGGAAAGGGAGAGAGAAATTGAACAAAACTACAGCTTCAATTTAGCTATTTCCTGAGCTAAATCTCTTTAGAAACTCATCTGAACTATCGTTTTGGGGTTTTTTTCTGAGATAAGTCTACAGTACTCACATTCTAAGTGTTAGTTGGATGTGAAAGATTCTAGCAGATCTGCAAAGAGCTCCTCCTCTTGGAGGAGTGAAGGTTACACGGCAGGGGTCACTGCAGGCAGGTTTCTGGGTGCTGAAGTCACTCTTGAAGGGAGAATGTTTTCCTTCACCTCCCAAAATGATGACACACATTCCAGAGAGAGCTGCTCTGGTTGTTACTGTGCAGTGACAAAGTCACAACCCCTTGGTGCAGTCATTGTGTGGTGAGTAATTATGGTACCTACGAGCACTATGACTGATTGCTGTGAATAACTAACAAGAGCAAACGAGTCCCTGGGAAACAGACAGATAATTGCAAATACCTTACAACCCAAAATGACATACTGGGGAACATGATGGAGTTTGGGGCTTTTACTTCTGTAAATATAAACACAAAGCTTTTTTTCTTTACTTAAAGAAGGTGGGAAATTCTTAGGTGGGAATTTTCCTCAGAAGAAAAGATAAATTGAGAGACTCCTGTGGAAAGGAGTGTGGCTGAGTGAGCACATTTTAGGACACAGAGGATTTGTTTGTCCTGTGCTAAAAAACCAGGCTCATTGCCTTCTGCAGAACTGGGTAACAGGTGGCAGAGTTACAGGCCCTCATGTGAAGCCATGGTCAAATTATTTGCTTGGAAAGAAAAAGCACACATCCCTTGTAACACAGACCCCTTAAAATATCAGTTTATAACAGTTTTCTTTAAAATATAACTGGAAGATATATTCCGTGTTGATTTGTAAAGCAACATAGAAATTCAAAGCATCTGAACCTTCTTCCTCTGGATCCCGTAATCCTGGGCCATTGTGCTATGTGGCTTTTTACTTGTACATGCACTGCAAACACACAGATAAACTATATTTATGTTTCAGCTCACTAATAGGAGCAATGACAAGATGCCATTTGTTATCACCAGTGTTTGGTGTCCTACCGTGTCATCTAAAAGGTTAATGTTGATATTACAATGAAACAGATGACTTTCTTCACTTCACAGAAGTGAGAACTAACATAGAAGAGTGAAAAAGCAACAAAATCATTTCTTACTGCCTGCTTCTTCAGACTATTCAAAATATGCTGAAAATTGTATGTTGCTGTTGTAATTGAGGTGACACAGAGCTGTACCTGCAAAATTCAGCAGTCTCTTACAAGGAAGGGAACTGGTCAATGGTGAATATTCCAAAAAGCTCACAAAAGCGAAGGGATGCTAGTGGTGACACATGAAAGGAAACACACAGTTCAAATGTGTTTCATGACTCTCCTGCTCAGTCATGGGGAAAAAAATTCTATTAACATTTCAAACTGAAAATTGATTTCTCTCTCTCCTTTTTTTTTTTTTTTTTTTTTTACATGAAGTCTCTGCTTTCTTATGAATTATTTTAATTTAGTATAAAACAAACAAAAGATGCTTTGTCTTAGTGCTGGCCAGAACTTCCTCTTCTTTATTTTTAAGCTATAAATGCCAATAAAATCACTTTTCAAAGGTCTTACATTTACAGAATAGTGTCTCAGACTAATTCTACATGGTGCAACTTCTCCTGGGCAGAAGCACAGCCTTTAATTACATGCTTTAATTATGTGCAGGTCCCAGATTGAAACCCTGCTGTTAACTCCTGCAGTTAACTGTACAATAAAGCACCTTCTCACTCCTAGAGCCTGTAGAAATGCTCTTAGCAACAGCTCTATGAGGGAGTGCCTGCATTTTTCTTGGCAGACAGAGGTGTGTCAAAGTATGACTCAATCACCTTGAGTTCCATGTTATTTCTGAAATAATTGTATATATTCCCATGCAGGGCTGCTAGCAGCATGAGCCTGCTGTTGCAGACACAGAGTGATGGACTGCCTGGGTCTGGACAGGAGAACCAGTGGCACCATGAAATCCATGGAGCAGATGCAAGACTGACATTACAGAGAGGAGATAATGAGACTAGAAATCATGTCTTTCCTTTGGAACAGTTTAAATCTATCTGTGCCCTGCCACAGCTGCCATTGCCTTATTCACTGAGCACTGTATCCCTAGGGAAGTATATCCTCTCAATAAGTGCTCAAGGAACCAAGTACTCTGTCCCTGTCACTGCCATTGCAAGTTTGTTTATGATCCAGGGTGACCATATTTCTTCCTTGGAAAAAAAGACGAAGTAAAACAAAAACAACGACAAACACTTCTCCTTCTGACTTGCTACACATCCTTCTGCCAGGTTAATCATTATACACAGAGCTGATAAACTGAGTCGCATTGAAACTCATGATTACCCCATATTGGACACTAATGATTTATGCTTTGAACAGAATATATCTACAGCAGTGAGTGATAGATGCTTATTTGATAGCTTGAAGGCCTCTGTTTATTCTACTGACCTATTTTTCCCTCATTATTAAGTTTTTCCATTCTGCTCTGCTGTCCTTTGCATCATTTGTGCCATTGAGATATCTTTCCCTAGGCAATGTTCAAGTCATTCTTTTACAAACAGTTTTCACTGGACTCCAGGATGAAATAAAACAGAAAGAAATTTTGAAAAATATTCTTAATATTGACTTTTAAAACAAAATGCAGTTATTTTAAAGTGAAAATAATACTTGAGTGAGGTGCCAGACTAGAAACATAGAAAGGTTTGAATACACCACATCCATTTAATAAGATGCTGACTGTCACACTGTCAGCCAAACTGCTCTGCTGAGGAGCCTCACTTTAATTTAGAGTAACAAATTCTTGAAATAAACATCTGAGGTGCTCAATTCCCTGGTCTGCCAGAAAGCTACTAATTTGCATCAAATGCTTTTGTCCTTAATTCACTATGATTCTGATGGAGACAAAATAGGTAACTAGTCATTTACTATAACCCCTGACAAGGAGGCAGATGGTTCAAGACCATAGTGTGCAACATTCCAGCTGAACAACAGACAGATTAGGGAGGCCAAGAGGAATCTTACATACAGGACTGAGCTTCTAAAATAGATTTTTAATTATTATAAATGTTTGGGTGATTTTTCTTTTTTTTTTTCTCCCTGCTTCTCGAGTAATATAATTCTACCACAACAGATAGATCATACAAGAAAAAATTGGGGCTAATGGTAGTTGGCAAGATAAGCATATAATCTGCATTTAAAATCTGATGTACATTCATTGATATAAAAGGTAGGAAAAGCACTACCTCCAAAGTTAAATGAACCAATGCTAAATATGAGGTAGAATTACAAGCAAGCCAACGGTGTTTCAAAATGCTACTGACAAAGGAATTGCTGCAATGTTTTAAAGTAAATGAGTCAAGTGACATGAACTTAATATTTGGAATATTGTTCCTCCTCAGGCTGGGTATGTAATTCCAGTGGATTATAATTATGAGCTACATACGATTCAGTGCAAGGTTAGAAGGATATATTTAAAATATTATTCACCAGTCATAAATAAGACTTTTAAAACACCAGGATAATTAGTTCCATTCAAGTTACATCTCCATTGATAGGGCTTTACCTCTTGCTAGCACAAGTCCATCAGCTGATCTGTCTGTTGTGTCACATAGGAATGTGTTAATTAGGCTTATTCATAACTTCTTTTGTTTCAGAGCCTGAAAGTTATGCCTACATTTGCCTTCCAATGCTAAGGTAAAATTTTCAGAGCTACAGGAGACAGGCTGTGGAGGAAGGCACTGAAGTCAGTGAGCCCAGTTCCCAGGCTTGAGGCTTCTCCTCACCAGGAGAAAAGTACATGCTCTGCACAATAATTTTTTTCAGGTATCTCCAGTACTTTCAGAGTCAAATTCATTATTTGGCTGTTACTGTTATTGTGAATCAGTAAAGACCACATCCTGATATAAGATTCTGCATCAGTAACATATATGGAAGGTCTGATGCTGCTGAGAAATCTAGTCGAAACCAATGCATGGGTAGAGTTTTGGCTTGAGAAGAATGTGTGCAGGTTGGTCTGTGAGGACAGTGCTGAGGAGGATTATATATTGTAAAATCTGTATTTCAGATAGCCAAGTCAAACCAAGTCAGAAACTCCCAGCTGTTGAGGACCCTTGGTTCTTGGAGTCTATCAGAGAGATTCCCTAAGAAACAGCACTACCACTTTGCACTCTATACCAGTGTATAGTTCCTTACTAGTTCCACTGCTATTTTCATGTAATACAAGCAAAGCACCTCAAATAACAACCAGTTAACACAAATAAGCTTGATTTTAATTTTGTAGAGAAGCACACCGAGTAAATCTTGAATTAACTGATATTCTGGGACAGTGCTATTTCAAGAGGTCCAACAGGGACAGTATTTTGAAATACAGACCCACATGGTGTGAAAACCACATGCCTTTCTCTTCCTACATACAGGCAGCTCTGACTCTCACAGAATCAAGCACACACATTGAGAGGAGAACAGCAGACGTGATGACACAACGAGATGCAATACAGATCTCATTTCCTCACTGACTCCTGAAGGATGGAAGGCAAGCTTCCCTCCCATCACTTGCTTCATCCTTTCCAGACCTTGGAGACTCAGGAACTGATTATACACCCAAAGACACCCTCAGCAGTGAGATATCTTTGGGGCATTTTTCTGGTCCACTAGAAGTTAACCGTCCTACCAAGAAAAAATGCACTTTCCTCTAGCCCCATTCCCACACACACTCCCTACAGCTATTTCCACCCACGCCACAGCTCTTTTTAACTGTGTTTAAAAAGCTGAGAGCGAGAGAAATGTGCTGCTGCTGCTCCTCCTCCTCAGGTGGGCGGGTTGGTAGCTGGTCAGTTTTCTGCAGCATTTCTCATTGCTAAATGCGTGGGAGGCTGAGAGCAGAAAGGGAAGGAAGCGGTCCTCTTAGGAAGGGAGGCGTATCGAAGCGAGTGGGAAGCAAATAGCCCCTTCCCACCTGCACATGTGCAATTATACGCAATTGAAAAACGCACACAATAGACCTGCAAGCAGAGCTTTCCAAGCTGTAGTCCTGAAAGGTATCAAACAGCTCGGGTCTCAAAGCCAAAGCCGGGGGTGACCAGATCTCTGGGAAGACAGCATTTTTCACCCACGGAGAACAGGCTCGTGGGGAGGAAAAGGAGGAGGGAAGAGGGCGTTCCTTACAGTTATGGCTTTGTACGTAGGTGGAGGGTGGTTCGGGGAGAGGAGTGACAGATTGCTGGTGGCAGCAGGGAAGAAAGCTGTGGGAGGGTGTTTGCCCAGGGTCCCGTCTCACCCAGGGGCTTCTGGCAGGGCGGCTGCAGCACGAGTGCTGTGTCTGAGCCGGGCTGGTGGGAGGAGAGGAACTCACTGCTGCATGGATGGACCTCGCCTGCATCCTCTCTCGCCGTCTCATCGACACACACGGCAGCATCTGCAGCAGCGCACAGCCACTCCCACACCTTCCCCGGTGCTCTCCGAGGCCAAAAGAAAAGGAAAACTATTCCGCTCACACAGTTTCATTACGGATTTGCTTTCAGCCTTTTCCAAACACTTTCTAGTTCCCCACTGATAAGATGCAAATTGACTGGTGAAGAAAAAAAGAAAAACAGGAAAAAGAAAAGTTGATTTTTCCCCTCCCTCACACTCTCTCTTGTTACAGGAGAAATTCACTACTGCATGCCATTAGCTGTATGCCCTCATCCCAAATCTGTGATTGCAGATGTTGTGTGAATGTATGATCTGAAAGGTCTCTGACCAAAAGCCCTGGGGAAGGCGCACTGTTCATATGAAACGACTCAGGTTACAGACAAAAGCAAAAATCTGTTTCTCCATATTACATAGGTGTTTCAGTCCTTCTCTGGGTTTGCCTGCTGTTAGAGAGTGAAGAAACAGATTTGTTTTCTGCTTATTTTAAGTCTATTTCTGCTCTCAGTGATGTCCCTGGAAGACTCCACTGCAGACCTGAGCCTTTACTATTATGTACCCAAGCTGGCACGAGGAAATTTCAGCCCGTGTCACTTGTTTTCAAGGGCTGTCAGCTGAGCCTGGACCAAGAAACAACAATGTGAGGATTGTTTGTCAGCACAGTAATAACCAGTTAGCAGGCATGAACTGGAAATTTCCCCATTCTGTTCCTCAGACCTTCACGGACTCATTTTCCCTTAACCTTCACAGGCTGTAAGGATGCACTCACTCCCCACACTTACAGAAATGAGATGCCAGCTGTTAGACCAGCAGAGGGAAAAGACTGAATTTACAGCAAACCTGGAAACAGCAGCATGGAACATGATGAAGTACTTGTACCATTTATTATCTGGTCTTGGTCAACTACTCTGGGAGCTCTCAGAAGCAGATGTGAGGCACAAATTAATGGTTAACGAGGGCTGAACAGGCAGCACACAGAATGGCAGCTGAGCTGCTCCTGGAATCCTTCTTGAGAGCAAGAGCTCCCACATGCTAAAGTTACATGTTTTTCTGGAAAAGAAACAAAAAAACTCCAGAAAAACCCACCCAAACTAGAAACAAAACCTGAAAACATCTGCTCAACTCTACAGACCTCCTACAGTCTGCAACTTGTTTTCTCTTTTCAAACCTGCTGAAGGTGCTGCCAGGAAACTTCTCCAGGGGGAGGAATTACAACCTGCTTATCCTTCTGGCTATTGCACTTACACACTCTCAGTTCCTGGCTTGGTCCAGTACTGTGCAGCCCTCTTTGCCAATAGTAAAATAATCCCTAAACTCCCAGGTTAAAGGTCATCTCATCCTGCTCATTCTCAGGCAACTCCATTATTTTCACTCTTTTCCCACCACCTACTTAGAAAAGTCTTTTATTTACATTTTAGAAAGCATTTTCACTTTGATATTCTGAAAAAATGGGGTGTACTGGAGGACTATTGAAAAATAAGATGATATCTGAGTTGCTTTTTGGACAGGATTGCAGTCAGCTAAATAGCTGTGAAAAAATAGCAATTTTCTAAAACTTAGGAATCCTCTACCCCTAAAAAAACTATAGGTAAATTCAAGTGGGTTTAAAAAAGAAGCCTCAAGGAAGATGGCTCTTATGTTACCACCCCTTCTTAAAAACTACTTAAAAAAAAGAAAAAGGAAAGATTTTAAAGAAAACATTAAATATAAATTCAATATCAGCACTGTGGAGAGAAATCAGTAGTTTTCTCAAGGCAAGGCTTGCTATTACTTCATTGTTTTCAAAGGAGGAGGCCCACTTGTGTCCTAAATCAGACCTACAGCTGGAATACTACAAAGGGTTTACACCATTACTTACACTGAAGACAGGAGGAGAAGAGATCAAAATCAGCATAAGCAAAAGATGAATCAGATCACCAGCTTCCGTTTTGGACCCCCAGAAGCAGACATGCAATGTAATCATGTCCTGATCACAGCCTTGCCCATGTGCAGGTGAAATTTATTAGGAGATTTCCAGGGCTCTCAAACTGCCTCCACCTGCTCTTACCCAAGGTTAACTGCCACACATCCATCTCTTCATTATCCCAACATCCCTAACAAAGAGATTATCCCACAGAAAAGTTCTTTTCGTATTTGCCTGTGAAATGTAGAGACTTTCAGTCACAGGAAATGAGAAACAAAAATGTTACCTGCTTATCAAACCCTCTAATTAGTAATGCCTGGATGAGAGCTGCAGAGTTATCCTCAAAAACAATTTTTAAAATAATTATTTAAGTCGGGGTTCAGGTTTGCCAACTGTGATAATTTCGTGTCATTTAGCCTGGTTTAGATTTAATTGCATGACACTTGATATAATGCACACAAAATGACACCAATAAGCTGCATCACTGATTATCATATAACCTGTAGGTGAAAGTTGGAATAGTCAGGATCACCTAATGAATTCTCGCAATTAATTAGTTTGCAGTAGACCATCTCTCAGTGCCTGGAAAAGCACCTCATGTCCTGTTCCCAGTTATTTTTGTTCACATTGTACAAGACTGAAAACAGAGACTGCGTTAATACAGAAATGTTCTGTATTTTTTTTGTGTGTGCCTATTTAGTTTGATTAAAAATTTTACAACCAGATTTAATATACTCTGAGAGTCATTGCAACGGAAATGCCAACAGAGATGACGCTGATATAAGCAGGGGCTGAATAATTTTCGAAATAAAGAGCAAGGTTGCCCTCTGGAGACTTCTCTAGAAGTGTTTCTCAGAGCTAGGACTTTTTTTTTTCTTTCAGAAAAAAACAATTGCTAAAAGGTTTTAAGATTTTTTTATTTTAAATTCGAATGCGAATCAAGGCAGCTGATGCTAAGAACGTGTTACACCAAGATATGATGAAGCTACATTTCAACCTAATGCACTGTATTGTCATTTACCCCATCGTTCATCATGTCTTTTCAATAGCAGTCTCACGTGTCAGCCTAAAAAACCAGTCATGGAATGGTCTTAATTACTGAAATGCAAGTGAATTTTGTATTATTGACTTCTAGAGTGAAAAATTCTCGAGTGCCTTAATATATATATATATATATTTTTTTTTTTAAGGCATTTTTCACAGTTGCAATTTCTAAGTCTATTTATGCTGAAAGCACAGGCTGTGTTTGGGCTCACCGTCGTCTGTAGCTACTGTTGGGGCAGTAAACGTGCTAGTTCTAAATGTAAATGTAAATACACGCTCTCCATGTATTTACATTTACACAAACACACGTTCTCCATGTATTTATCCTAATGGATAAGCAATTCTTGGTGGGATGTTACACTAGGGCGGCTCCTTGATCCCACCTCACCCGCTGCCCCAGTGTGAGCAGCTGCGGGGGCAGTACAGGCGTGCCTGGTGCTTCAGGCGCAATGGATGAAGAGAAGCCGGGAGGGCAGAAATTAAGAAACCAGTCTTACAGCTGAAAATAATAATCAGCCTGCGTGCAGCTGCGGCGCACGGAGCTCAGCTCTGAGGGCAGTTTGGCAATGCGAGCTTTCCCCACCTTGAGCAGCCAGCCCCACGGCTGATGTTACTGCCGCCACACGCGGCATTGCTCCCTTCACCGGCAAAGCAGCTGCATCTGCAGATGCCCTCAGACCACCCGGGGAGCAGCTCCCTTTCCCTGCCCAGGTAAGGAATCTGCCTTGTTTACTGCCAAAGGATCGCTCGTGGCGGCGAGCGGGCGGCCCGGCTGAGCCGTTCCCGGTGCCCCGGAGAGCGCCGCGCATGCGCCCCGCGCTGTGCCGTGGAGCCGGGGAGGGAGCGGTGCCGCCATGGCGGCCCGGGCGCTGCAGGCGCTGCCCAGGTAACGGGGGCCGCCCTGAGGGGCGGCAGCGGCGGCGGCCGCGGGGAGCGAGGGGAGCGCCGGCCGAGGCGGCCGGGGATCGCAGCCCCGCAGCTGCTGCGAGCTATAGTTGGGGCCTAGATCAGCCAGGCCTTCACTAACTTTCACCTTCAAAAACAAGCATGCGATTAAAAACCAGCGTAGTGTACCGCGGCACTAACATGTAACGTGGAGTTGGCTGGGTTTGTGCGCTGAAGTAGCTGAAAGGTGAAGTGTCTCACTCCAGCTCTGCTATGTGGCCAGCACAGCCTTCCTGGGTGGCCATTAATAAATGACAGCCTCAAAATTAATAAATTACTGCTCAAAACCAGTGGCGTCTTCACAAAGTTTGACAGCCTGGCTCTCTCCTGTCACCCACAAAAGCGCGAGCTCTCACTCAAACCCTGTGTAAATGTACTTGAAATATGTACACACGAGGGCAGGTTTGTGTCATTGAAACTTTTGGAAATAGACAAGGTTTTGACAAGAGGTTTTTTTTTTTTTTTTTTTTTTTTTTTTTTTTTTTTTTTAATGTCAACATTTAAACGTGCCCGCAAAAAGGCTGTAAATGTTTAAAAGACAGAGTGTCAATCATATCCCCAACCCCTCTGTCCTGGTCTTTTTCAGGTTCTCCTAACTTGAAAACATTAGTAGCTGATACTGGTATCTGCTATTTATTTACTAGTAAGCAAAGAATTTCCAACTGTTTCAATAACAAAATTTTGCCCTAATTTAATTTGATTCTTATGAGGAGAATGTCAAGCACTTGTGTTCCCAAATTTTTCTGCCACTGCTTTGTCTAACCTGGCAGTCAGATATTTGGGGAATCATGTGGCTGGTTTATGGTTTTAACTGGTTTCAAATTTTTTTTTTTTTTTTTTCTTCAGGCTGAGGGCACTCAACAGGCTGCAAGTAATATTTCAACATTTGGTAAGGACAGCATCATGTTTGACTGAGTTGGAAGCTTTCAGGACTCTTTAACTCCCCTGAGGCACATAGCACATGCAGCTTCTAATGTGTCTGTACACACTGGTTCTGAACACTGACATTTATTGCTCAGGCAATTTATTGCCCACATCCTTGAGCACTTGGTTACAGGTGCCTATTATACTGTAAATTAAAGCTTGATTTTTTGGCTTTACTTTATAGATATTTCTTTGATTTATAGATAGTTTCTCTGTTAGCTTCCGTAAATTCCTTAAATATCATCCCACTATGAGTGTGAAAATAGTTGAGGGGATTTGTTTTCTACTGTTAAAAGTTGCTTAAAGACAAAGCAGGATGTACATTTGGGTTTGCAGTGTCAAACTAACAGTAAGGTACTGTAGAACTGTCATTGTTCTAATTGTTGCAAGTATTTTCAGAATGTCAGTTTTAAGAAGCCATGGATTTCTGTTTTATTAATAGGGTGGGGAAATTTTTATTTGTTTGATTTGGGTTTTTTTTGTGTTTGTGTTTCTCTTGTAAATTTTATTTAACTGAACTCAAAGCCTTACTGTAAAACAATGTGTGGTCCAAAAACTTGTCTGAGTTCTATTAGTCTGAAAGATTCAAAGTAGTTTCTAAAGAACTGTTTAGGAAATGCAAATAGAAGAACAGAGGGAAAAACTTAGTATACAATTCCAGAATGCATGTTTTGTGATCCTAGATAATGTGTTTTGAGAATATATTTCCATAAACACTTTTGTAAGTATGTTACTCAAGTTACCTAACTGATGACATTTGTTTCATTTATTTGTTTTTGCATGCACAGAAAATGTCTAAGCAGACAGACTCAGCAGCAGAAGTGTTGTTGGAAAAGAAAGGAGGTGCAGGAATAATAACTTTGAATAGACCCAAGGCTCTCAATGCACTAAATCTGCCTATGATCCAAAAAATTTATCCTCAATTAAAGGTTGGTAACCCCACTTCTACCCATCCACTATATATCCACTATATGTTATTTGAAACCAGTTTTAAAATGCAGCTTGACACTTCTTAGTGTACTGATTTAAAGGATGAAAGTTTGTGTGAGTACAGTGAGCTCAGATTTATTGCATGGGAAAAGCCAGGCAGTGTCAAGCAAGTTAGAAGGGGGAGACACATCAAAGAACAGGCTGTCAGACAGAGTTAAATTTAGCATCTTCATAGGTAAATGCACACACGTGTTAATACCAGGACTGAATTAAGAGCAAGCAGTGCTCAGCATTTGTGTGTTCCTTTTGGCAGCACCCACCTGCTCATTTGGCACAAATTTCAACCCATACAGTGGTGTTCCATCTTCATGGAGTTCAATACCACTCCATCAAGAGTGCAGTACTATTTTCATGGCTGAAAATAAGAGATATCAGCCACTAGGAAGCAGGGGGCTGTAGGTGTCATTCCTTAAATGAGAACTCACGGATTTGCAGGCACTGTTTTTTCAAGCTAGTGAAGTACCATGAGATTTTAAGCATGAAAATAGTCTCTTTCAAGTTAATGATACTATTTATCATATTCACAGAGTCAATTTTATTAGATACCAGCATTTGTTTGATAATTCTCTGATGCCTTTTGGTGTTTATTAGACATTTTTGAAGCACAGCCTGGAAAGGTGTCAGTTTTTGATTTCTGTCAGGCCCTGTTTTTTGGGTGCTGCCTTTCTGCAGAGGCTGAGAGCTGTGCACAGGTGTTTTTCTGAAATAGGAAAGGCAGCTCTGCTGATCTCTGCTCTCAGGGTTGAATAGGATGCAGAATTGGCAGAAAGACCTTTAGATTTCAAACTTGAGTTTAAGACAATCTATTTTCAAATATGGTTTGATTTGCTTTTGGAAAAAGTGAAGTGTGTTAGAGACACTAAACAGATTTTAGTCTTATGTGGAAATATTTACTTATTTTTTAGACATGGGAGCAAGATCCTGAAACTTTTCTAATAATTATAAAGGGAACTGGAGGAAAAGCTTTTTGTGCTGGGGGTGACATCCGAGGTAAGGACTATCCTCACTTAAACATTTGATGTCTTTCCCAGTCACTACTTTGTGTTGATTTCCTTTGTTTACTGTGTCTTGGGTGAGCAAAATCTTGCTACACAAGAGTAAGAGATCAGTTGTGCTGACTCTTAGGACACCTTGATGTGCAGATGCTACTCAAGGTATTTGTCAGGAGACAACTGTCAGGACAGTGGATAAAAGAGTAAAAATTACATTTTTATGAATAACTGATTATAGCAGCCAGTCATTCTGGGAGGAGAGGGTTCTTGTCTCTACATTTCTCTTCCCAGATTTTCATTAGTGATAGTTTCTTTCCAAGAAATTTGAAGGGCCCCAACAGGTAGCTCTGATAGTATTGGATAATTTTTGTCTAGTGTTTTAGATGTTTAGATACAGATCTGACAAGGGTGATGAATGTATCTGTGATTAATTTTTAGCATTGTACTGCAGGAAATCTCCAAAGTGTCAAAATTAGCAAAATTTTTGTAAACTGTAGCAGTTAAGCAGCACAGGTTATTGTTATACAATATATAAAAAGATAATTTTTATGTCTCATTCTAAGTGGCTTCTCATTTTTAGTATTTTGAGTCTTCACAATAGTCAGTTTTAAGTGACTGTTCTAAATGTTGGTGTGAAAAATATCACAAATGAGTAGTAGGCATTAGGAGGGGTTAGAAAATGGACCATACTCTCACAATTATGTGACACAGTGTCCTGCAGAATACAGTTAAATCAAATCTGAGACTTATGTTCATATTTAAATTTGAGCAAATTTTCTCAAATATAATAAAGCAGGATGAAGTAGGTCTCTATTTGCTGTAGGAAAAGACCCAACTTATGAGTTTTATTTTCTTTTACTTGTATTTTCTGTTAAACTTACAGTTATCTTTGGAATTTTTATTTCTCTTAAGCCATCACAGAAGCGGGAAAAGTTGGAGATAAACTGATACAAGATTTCTTCATAGGAGAATATAGACTGAACAATGCCATTGGTATGTTAACAGCAATTTCTGAAACTGTACAGTTCTCATAACACTGGCTTCAAATGTAAATTTATCTCTTTGATAATCTCTTAAAGACTTTGGTAACATCAGAGAAGTAGTAATTTTTTATCAAGTTCAATATCAGTAATATAACATATCCCATTTTTATACCTTGCATGCAGAATGTGTTTCTTTTGTTTGAGTTGTTGTGCAGCTACTTTATCCCATCCCATTGTTCTGGTTAGCTCTATTTCCTCTGTGGAAGAATTAGTTTTAGCTGTAGACACTGCAGTTCTGCCCTGAGTATCATTGATCTGCTTCAAAGAAGACCTGAGGTAAAAATAGATGTGGGAAAATCATTACAATTCAGTCAGAAAGCAAAATATTAAATTATATGAAGGCTTTCCATTTAAATAGACTGCATGAAAGACTAGGGCTGCATAACTCAGGAGTGAGCTGCCTTAGTTTATTGCAGAGACACTGGGTGAAGTTTACTGGAGTGAAGCGTATTAAAAAAGGATATTAATTCTTTAGATTAAAAGTCAAGAGTTGAAGGTTTTGATGAGAAGAAACTACTCCAAACATATTTTAATTGAATACAGTTTGAGTTTTAAAGTATTTTTAAAACACTTTAAAAAAAGTGTAGTCACTACAGGAGGAGGGGTGCTGTTGCTTGCATTGACAGAAGAGCACAGCTATTAGAGTATTCCTGAAAAGTTACTTTTACTTTGTTTAACAGCGTTTCAGGACTGAGCATGCTTGTCATGTGCCTTTCTTTCCTTCACCAATACAAAGCAGAAAAATAGTTCAAGTTTCAAATAGTTGGGGAAAAAATAGTATTTCCTTGCCAGTTGAACTTGATGATGATTCTTTTGCAAGGGTACATAATTTAAAAGTCTGTTTTCTTTTTTAATTTTTTTTTTAATTATTAGGTGTTGAATATCTCTAGTGCATATAATTACAAAACCTAGATTTTTGCTAGCTTTATTATGACTGTATTCCTTTAAGCCTGAGATTTCTGCTAAAAATATTTATTTATATATTATATTTTACAAGTTAAAAATACAGCAGGGAGCTGCTTTCACAGCACTGCAATGGGAAAGGCTTGCTGCTACAGAAATTTGGTTCAGGGAGTAGCATCTACAGCCCATGCATTAGCTTGTGTGTTCATGTAAGAACAAAGTTCAAAATAAAATTCTCTTAACATTTTCTACCTACTGATTTGAAGGATTGAACTGTCTTTTAAAATAGTTTATTTTAAACAAAGCTCTATATAGTTGTTACAGAAAAACTCACAACATGGTTGCAGGGGATACCTGTATCAGCAGTAATTCTGACCTGGAAACACTGAATACAGGGCAGCTGTTTCATTCACAGTGAAGTTTTGAGTCTTTCCATGAATGGTAATTGGGTTTAGTTTTATGCCTTCTAAAGGCCCCAGAGCTGAAGCTGGTAATTGAGGACATTGTCACCTGAACCTGCCTGCTCCACGTTCAGGGCTGTATGCAAGAGCTGCCATGACAGAACATGCCTGCATTGCAGAATTTACAGTCACACTGTGGCTGGATCCCACCCATGCCTCTGGCTTTGTAATAAAGCACTGAAGGGCTGGAACACACCCCCTGCTCCTAATCCAGACTGTGAGAGGGGGTGAAAGGGCATCTGCTGTGTCCCAACATCAGACAGAGCTATTTGTGCTGGCTGAACTGTCAGGTACTCACATAACAAACAGGCCAATGCTTGGTAGTTGTATAATGTTCTCTTACAACACTCACAATCCAGTAAATCAGAAACTGGTGTTTCTTTTCATTACTTAAGAATTACATGAGGTACCTTCATTGTAAGATGATAATATGATTACTGCTTAAATTCCTATTATTTTCTGCTGCTCTTGCTAAAGTAAGATGTAGGGAAACCTGTCATATGGCAGCTAGTCACAGGTGCACTCTTGAAAAAGATGAATGATTGTTTTCCTTGCCATTTTTTACAGGCACCTGCAAGAAGCCATATGTGGCACTTATTGATGGCATTACAATGGGAGGGGTAAGTTAAGGACCTTACCTGATACCTGATAGATTGTCTTAAAGTCATCTCATGTTGTGTCTGAGTTGAATGAAGCACACACAAGGCATTTCCAACCTGTGGATTGAAGAACAAACATCATCATCTGACCCTTTGTCTCTTGCTTGTCTGGGTGCACTGCTGCCCTTGTAGGGACTCTGCTGTTCCTTGATAGCTAATACAAGTGCTTTCTCTAGGAAAGGAGCAGAATCCCCTCACAAAAGTTCTCAGAATACCCAGGAGGAGTTTATATATCATGCAAAATCTGAGAATAGTTCTCCATTCTAATTGTATTAAAAATAGAATTACATAAAAATACATTTAAAGAGCAGTTCTTTGAGAAATTGAGAATTCTAAGCTACACCTTAACAGACATTCATGAGTTCTATATTTTTCCAGCAAATAATCTGGAAGTGCATCTACTTTCTCACCTCTGTAGTGTTTTTTAATAATAATTTGTGGGATACTGATTCCACACAATTCACCCAGGGCTGCACCTTATTACTAAAGCAACATAGAGAAGACTCCATCATACATAGTGCTAGTTATACTCAGTGTTAATAATTTTTTCAGCAATTGCTGTCTGTAAGCGCCACAAGTAGATAACAGGGCAATGCCATGCTTTTTTTACATGCTAAAATTCTGTTTTAGTGAGTTTCACATCTGTAGGATATATTTGCAGCACATCAGAGAGTGGATTAAAATAATCTGCAGTTATTTTTAACACTGAGTTTAACGATGAAGCCTGTCTGCCATGCCACTGCTTAGGTTTGTATTGTTCTCTGCTATGTCCCTATGATGTGGATGTAGAATCTATTTAAATAAAGTTTGTCAAAGATAGATGTGAGAAGTGGAACACTGCATGATCCATGACCTGTCATGACTCTTTTCATCTTTCCTTACACATTTTATTTGTCTGTTTTGCTCTTCTCAGCGTTTGATCTAAACACACAGCAGCTCTCTTGCCCTTTGCTTTTTTGCTACCAAGCCCCAAAGATCTCAGCTAGAGAGCCATTCCCCCCAGCCTAGCATACATACATTGTTTCCAGCATAAAGGGCACTTGTTCTGTAGCTCTTCTTCCAGAAAAACTGCTTTATTGACCATAGGAGTCCTGAAGGTTTGTAGATAAGAGATAGGGAGTCCATTTATTTTATGGACTTTTGAATAATAGGATGGAAAGCTATGAATGAGCAAAACTGCCCAGCAGCCAATATCTTTTAAAAGGTCCTGCAGATGGCTTGTTATGACTGTGGCCTGAGCAGGAATAGAATTTTGTCCTTTGAAAAGAAAGTGTATTTTTGGACTGAAAAGAACATAATAGAGTCAGATGATCCTGCATTACTAAGATTCTTTATGAATTCTCTTTCCTCTGACAAGCTTTTAAAAGACAGCAATTAGCCTGAAACTGTATTTTAGTGCAGGATAAACCAAATTTTAGTGCAGGATACCCAAATTTCAGTGGGACTGTGACACGATTTAACTGCCATTAGGGTCTGAATCATAACTTAAATTGCTTATCATATCCTAGAAGTAGCATCTTTACTTGAGGGTAGGGGATTAGATTTTGACTCAGAAAGTATGGAGTCTTAATTTAGGGGAAATAAGTAAAAAAATCACAGAAGTGTGTTGGAAACTCAGTTACTATGTACTTGGATAGTAAAGGTTGCTACTGGTGCACAGATGCCATAGATCTGTGATAGTGAAACCTGGAATTTTATCCAAAAACTGAACTGGTTCTACTTCATTACTGGCTAGGGGCTGGTAGATGGTTTTGGGAGCTTCATCAGCCAACAGATGGGGCTGTGGAGCTTGTTCTCAGCACCTTCTTGTCTGTTCTCCTGTAGTTCATCAAAAATTGATATTCAATATAAATGTATCTTTTCATCTTTTTGTACTTATTTGGAACAGTAAGTTCAAATTTGTAAGACAAATTTGTTAGAAGCAAAGGTGACTGCAGTTTACTGAAAAATAGTGAAACGAGTTATAAATACCACATTTACTGCTAAAGGATGTGCTCTGTTTAAAGGAACACTGGGCACACACTCGCACACTGCTAAAAACTAGTTCAGATTTAGCTGGTTTCTATCTGTAAGTTTTCTTTTTCTTGAAAATAAGTACCCAAACAGTTGACAAGAAATTCAGATGTTTGGGGCTTTAAAAAATATTATTGTCTGCAAATGACATCCTAAGTTTGGTCTTCTGCTTTTAGAAAAGTCACAGTCTTGTCTTAAGTTCTCTGGAGATGAATATAGGTGATTTATAAGATCAGGCCAAAGCTCTGGTTTTAAAAAAGGCTTTGGCACAAAGTAAATTACTGCATCAGATACTCTCTCTGACAGACAAAAAGATTCATAAAATTGTTTTGAGACCTGTTTCAGAGCCAAATAAAGCACACTAGACAGACTGAGTGGTGGCTTTTCAATGTTTTGGCTTGGAATTCAAGGAGAATATTTGACAGAGAAAATAAAAAGAAAAACTGGGCATAGACTTTGGAAGTTGGTGAAAACAGTCAAGGTCAGTGGAATAATACAGTTAAAAAATCTGTAAAAATACTAAAGTAGCTTTGCAAAATGAGAAGTTTTCAGGAGGAAAGACCATTACTTGTAGTTTATAGAAGAATCTGTATCAGGATGAATGAAGAACCCTCTTTTGTAGTATCATATTCTAGAGCATGCAGGATTTAGAAACTTCCTGAGCCAGGCTGTATTTCAGAGCCATAGTGCTAAATAACCATCAGTGGTCACACTCACCTCTCTGTACATCTTATACTTTTTGACAATAAGTAGGCTTGCTGTTCAGAAAGGCCTCAGATTTCACAGTTTAATGTTGTGCTTTGTGAAAAGCAACTTTTTTGCTCTTTCAGGCCTATTGTCTAATGCTTATTTTTTTACTGATGAGTAAAGAGAGTGTTGCACAAACATATGAATTCTTGGCCTTGGACAATTTTCTACAGGATTGAATCCTTTAGTCTGGTCTCTTATGCAACATATTTGCAAAGTTTGTTTTAGCCTTGCTTTGAAAATTTGGGCTTTTAGTTTTAGGATGAAAAAATCATCCTGTGGGGGAAATATTTAAATTGTTTAAATGTTTAACTTACATTTAAACAACATTTTCAGTGCAGAAATAGGTTTGGTAGAATTGCTAAGTATCTTAAATCCTTGGCAAAGCACTGTGCTTTGAGTTATTCCAAGCATCCTATTTTTCAGTCTTCACATTTAGGAAGATTAATGGGAAGGTTTTTCTTTAACATAGTTTGCAATCTGACCAAATTTCCATCTCTGACTCCATCAGATTGTGGGGCCCAGTTTGTGAGAGCAATAGCAGTACACAGGACTGACTCCTCTCATCTTTCCTCAGGAGTGCAGATTGGGAGAAGAAGACACCTACCTGTGACTGGGTCTTTAGGTTCATGAGTGGCTTTCCTTCAGTTTTGTCACTACACCTGGCAGTATGGGTTTATAGGCAAGGTCTTTTACACTGAGAGTCTACATCTAACTTATTTACTTAGAGTTTCTTTAGGGTGACTATTGGATAGTAGAATTTTCTTAAGAACTGTTTGAGTGTTACCCTCTTGTGTAATATGAAATAAGTTACACATCTACAGATGTGTAGAGCTGGGAGGAGCATCAGGATTATTTTTTTGCACTTGCATTGGGGTTAAGTACAGCTAGATGACTGCCTAACTGATTTTCACCTGATGCACTCAGAACTCTCCAACATCAGGAGTGCTGCTTTTTTCTAGAGATGCCACCTGAGTGCTTAGTTATTCTTTCAAGCTTGGTTTCCCTGGTGTCTAATGTAAGTCTTCAGTATGTGTAATCAACATATTCCAGTCTTAGTCACAGCTCCCTGTGGACATTTTGAGATACTTGCACTCCTTGTTCCTAGTCCTCTCTCTTTAAAAGGGATAAGGATAGCTATTCAGCCTTTCTTATAGATTAAGTCTTTTAGTCCTCTTGCAATCCTCTGGAATCTCTCCCATTTGTGTACTTTACAGTTTATTGCCAGAGACCAGACAATATTTTAGCTGGAGGATTCATCAGCACCAAGTAGAGCAGAATAATTATCCTCCCTATATTACAGAGATATTCTGTCACAAATAATCCATGTAAATAGCAGTTTTGAAAGCATCCAGTCCTAGGAGGCCCCCACTTCCACTTACTCCCAAAACTATTAGTATTACCTCTTTCTTTCTTGCCTAACAAACTTCCATCACAGTACATTTCTTTATTGTTTACCTTTTACCAATTTTAAATCTTCTTCCTTGAACTGAACTCATTTGTCAAAGAGTCAGTTTTGCAGAGCCACCCTTTTCTTCAAAGACTACAAAGGAGAAGAAAGTACTCCTTTTCTCTGAATTCCAAGAAACCTGAGTGCCTTAGGAGGTGGCCCTGGGCTGATGAGGCTGCTCAGGTGTAGTGAATCCAGGCTGAGTGTTCTCCCCTCTGCTTTGCTGTAGTGTGATACCTTCAGTAGTTCTTTTCACAACAGCACTGCCTTATTTGCACTAATTGCATGGTTGCTATAAACCCCTGAAAGCATCAAGGCATTTATTCCATGGGAAGCACACTTACCATCTCTGTATTTGATTACACCTTCCTAAGTGTAGTTATTTTCATTTTGTTAGTTCCTCCAAAGCGAGATGGTTTTGACTCTTGCCCTTCAAAGTGTTTGCCTTCCCCAAAGATAACCTGTGAATTATGGAAATCCTGGTTACTTCATCATCCAAGCAGATAATGAAGCTGTCACATGAAGTTTCATTGATGATTGGCTGTGCATGACCTCAGCTGGGGTACCCTCTCAGCTTTATTGCAAACTGCTACTAACTCTTAATATTGTTTCAGAGGATGGTGCCCTCCATTTCCCAGATTACATCTAGGCTGTGCTTCCCTGGCTTGTTTGTGAAAGGAAGCAGGGCAATGATGGAGAGACATCACAAACATTGCAGTTTAAAACATGAAGCTTTCTCAGAATGCTGGCTAATGAGTGATGTCATTTTAATCAAGGGGTAATGCAGGTGTTCTTGCAGAGAAACATGTGCAGCCAAATTCCTGAACCTACTCCATAGTTTGGAAATATTAATTCTATTGTGCATCTTCCTGTGCATTTTCTCTTCTGGAATACAGAATCAGAATTACTGAATCCATATTGCAGTAGAAGAGTAAACTCAGTACCCAATATTTAGCTTTAGTTCTTTTTCACACTAGTGCCCATTTCATTTTTAGCAAAACATTCCAGATGCTGGCATTGCTAGAGGAATCTGCCTTTCCTTGTAAGTCAGATCTCAGGACCTGATGGCACATAAACCAATAGTTACAAACATCTACATTTACACTTTAGCAGGATTTGGTCAACAGTCCTTATTAAACTAATCTCAAGTCATTAAACTAATTCTCAAGTAAATTGAGTAGTGGTGTCATAAGCAGTTTTTATGTTACCCATTTTAGTCAATAGATTTTTAGTACACAAAGGAGCTGAGTTGACCAATAACTGTCTTTATACTGTCCCATTTTTATCCAGATTGTGCAGCTGTAACTCTTCAGGAATGTTCTTTCACTACCAACATCTATCTAGTCATATAATTGTGTGCATGTAACTTCTACTCAGAAACGTAGATAGCAGCATTTGACACTAACATTCAAAAACTCGGAAACATTAGGATTAAACATATCTATAAAATCTCACTTTTTTTGCCAACGTGTGATGCAGTTTTTAATTACAGGCATGTGCATTTACAAGTGAATATTGCCCACAGAACAAACCTATTCATTTATGGTTTAATTTGGGATGCAAATTTTATTGCAAATCATGGAAATACTGTTTAATAGTTATCAATATATATATACATGTATATATATGGGGCTTGGGCTGACTAGCTGCAGCATATGAAAGCTCATAAAATATTATGATTTTACATAGTACTTTCCTACTGTAATGGACATAATTACCCCTTTAGGCCTTTGTAAAGCTAGGAATCTGGAACCTAGAAATGTCAGTACTTCTTGGGACTTGTCCTGATTCTTATTCTTTGTCTTCCTTTTTGTAGGTACGTTATGCCTCTTGTCAGCCATCAGGCGCTGGCACATCTTTGGTTTTGTTTTAATTTACACTCTAAAATCTGCCCTGGAGTAAAAGTAATTGTCATACTAAACCTAGATAAGCTGCTTTCCAGTCCTCTCTGTGCCTGTCCTCCTCCCCCCTCTGTGTACCACAGAGAAGCTTGTGGCCTGTTTTGTTGCCAGTGCTTCAAAGCTGAAGGCAGCTTTTACTGTGAAAGAGATTACAGATTTTGCAAGTACAAACAAATAGTTTTGAGATTGACTTGTGCACCACTTACCTCCTGCAACATGGGGTGTTGAAAACAATGCTGAGGCAATCCTAAGAAAGGGTTCTCTCCTTGCTGCTGTGGCAGTCCCTTTGCCATCTGGCCACGCTGCTGTGCCTGCTTGGCTCTGGTGTGTGATCCCAGGGATAAATGGGGCTCTTCATTTTGTGGCTAATCGGACTAGAATGGCAGCAGCTCTTGACATTGAGCATTCAGTGGTTCTTTCTGTTAATCATTTGCACATGATGTTATTCCCCAAAGGAATCATAAAGCACTGTCTTGAATACAAGTATTTTAAATTATAGCTCAGTTCTGGTACAGTAAGTAAAACTTCTTTTCTCTCCCTCTCCTTGCTTTACAATGACTGAGATTTTTGCTGGCTTCTGCACAGATTTGTTCTTTCCATTTAACACCAGACTCTTGCATGTTGAAAGTCTCTCATTTTTTCCTCTAATTCTAGGCCTTCGTGTACCTACCTAGCCTCATATTGAGAGTTATCTCATTATTTCCCTCCCCTTCCCTTTATTATAGATCAAAGAGTTAAATCTTCTAAAGGGAATTATCCTTGCCTGCTTCTCCATCCTTTCATATTTCTGCTCATTTTCCTCAATTCCTGAGGAATTTGAGTGCTCATTTCCTCCATGAGTTGTAAGACTATCAATCAGTCTTACACTTTCCAAGCACTTTTTTCAGCTAAATAGAACATCATTACAAAAATCCTCTGGATTCACTCCTGTTTTCCCAAATAACTGTGTCACTGTTTAAATAAAGTTCTGATGCATATACCTGTCTTTAAGAACAAGCAGTGTTTCTTCAATTTTAAGATAAAACCTAAAAGCTCAGTTATGCACTGATGCAAGGTGCTGGAACAGGTTCCCTCCCACTTGCCTGCCCTCCCTGCAGACATCAAGACTTGATGAGCTGGACATCTTGCAGTAGCTACATTTTTAGGTGATACAGAGGGACAATTCTTTCAGAATTTTAGGAACAATAAAAAAGCTGCATTTGCTATCTTTTCTTCTGAATACACATGGCCAGTTATGTATAAAAAAACCAAAATTGGGATAAAAAGAACACTTTCAAATGTGAAACTAGAAAAAGTTGCACTTCTTACCAATTGAGAACAATAGGCTTTTTCAAATCCAGGTCTTCTTACATTTTCTCATTTCTCTCTGTTGCAGCACAGGTCTTGTGTCTGTAAAAAATTGTGCAGATTATGATAGCTACCCTAGGAAAAATTGTTTGTGGTGAATGAAAACTGGGGCTTTTAAAAAGTCAATCTAAATCTGGTTGCTAAAGGACACTCACTGTAGCAGCATTGCTGCATAGAATGGTCTATGTGTCTTTTTCCCTGTTTCCTTGTAAGAAGAACCTGACCTAAATGATTACTATTTATGTTGTTGGCTCAATTTATTTAAATATTTAGGGGTCAGAAGAACAACTCTGAGACATCAAATATTACTAGAGATGATCTGTCTCCAGTCATCTTGTTGTGCTTCTATGTGTCTGTAGCAATTTGGACTGAGACTCTCTAATACATAATGAGTATATGGAAGTAAATATGTTATATTTAAATTATATAACATCAATATTTTATGTTTGAAAATACCACACTAAATTATTGAAACATTCACAATACCCACTGTTTTTAATGATATTTTTAAAACACTTGTATAGAGTTGATTTATATGTCAGCAGCCAGAGAAGGTGATATTCTGTGTCCAGATTGATCTGTCACACTGCATTGCTCTGGCTCACTGTGTCATCTTGTCTGGTAGTATCTACAGATGAAAATGGATTATACTCTTTGGAGTGGGCCATAACATTAATGATAAACAAAGATTAATTTTGATTCAGTTTAAGATTCATTGTGTCTGGATGCAGGGTATAATGCTCTTACATCAATGATTTTTGATCCACTGTAGCTATAAGCTCCTGCTGCTAAATCAATTCCACTCACTCACTTTGCCTTTGAAAACATTTTTGCTGGCTATTTTTTGCACATTTGTATGCAGACATATTTGCCCTTTGTTGTGTTCTGTTTAGTTGATTACTACATTTTTTTTTGTTCTACCTCTACCAGAAGCTATTCTCATGCAGTTAAAAATGTAGGAAGTGTAGTCACTTGATGGGAGCTGTACAAAAGGACTTTCACTGCAGTCAATATTGGTATTATCATAACACTGCTTACTCAAACAGCTAAAAATTATGTATCAGCCTGGTGAAAGTGACACAAGTAACATCCCTCAAGGTCTTTTCTATTTATGTTTCTTTTATTGTGTTGCCTAAGCATTCCGAGGCAGTGATTCCTTTACAGTGTGAGATAGATTATTTAGTAAATGGCCAAGTGTAATGTGTGGTTTTGCTGTGACACAGGTCTGCTTTTCTATATGTGAGCAGGAAGGGAGTGTTTATTTCCCTCTGTGTAGTTCTCTGTTGTGGTGGCCCTCAATTTCTGATGACTTCTCTAAGTTCTTTGATTTACTAAATGTGGGTCATTCTCAATTTAAGCTAATACAGCCTTTGGGACACAAGAGAGTCACAGTAGTTGTATTTCATTTCTGCATCTGCTGGTCACATTGTTTTTCATTAGAAAAATACTTGTAATAAGGTTCTGTATCCATCATGAGAAAAAAAATGGAAATCAGAGATAAAGTTTCTATACACAGTCACATAATGACTTTTGAAATACAGCATTGAATGGGCAGTCTTGTATGGGAAATAGAGTTCAGATACTCCACATTCTTTTTTATAAGTTTGTTGATGAACTCAAACTGAGCTGCCTGTAGAATGATGTGCCTCCCTGAGGTATGCTGAGACTAACACAGCCCCATGCTGTGAAGAAGCTACTGTGAAGAAAATCAACTCTATCTCAGCCAAAACCAGCCCAGTTGTTTAAATTGGTTGCTTGTTAATTTCTTTATTCTCCTTAACTCCTAGTCTCATTCTGTAAGTACCCTTTACAAAATTCAGCTGTCAGTGGAAAAAAAAGATTCCAGCAGTAAAAGCCTGATTGACCATGGGAGTGTATTACCCTGAAGAAGTCTGAAGGAAGAAATCAGCTTTAGTACATCAGATCATGAAAAGTAGAATGCTGGCAGTGCAGAATAAAGTGTATTTTAATAAAGATATTATAGTTTTAAGACTTGTATGTGTAACTGCTGGAAGTACCTGGTGAAGTGAGCACAAAAGATTTTTTAATGGTGTCAAGGGCCTTCCTAGGGGGAACTCCAGCTATGTAAGAGTTCAGCTAAATGAAAACAAAATAAAATTAGAAAATCCAGAAATGAAAGAGGAATGCATTTAGACTTCTGACTGGTTTGTTCTTTACACAGGATGTATTAAACTAATGAGTATTTGTCCTTTGTGTTAGATCTAGAAGGTTAAACATGCAGTGGTATGCTAACCACTTGGGAAGTTACAAATAAAAAAAGCCATGAACAACAGTAAAGAAATTACTGGGATTTGCATCATTAACTAATTTTTCTTTCAAAATCTTATCTCAGTACTGGATTATTTAGAAACAATCTTCAAAGAAGCAAGAACTTATGTGCACCTCTTTCTTTATAATGAATAAAAAGAAAATATAGTTTTAGTCTCTTAAATATACATCAAAAATAAGGCTGTACAAAACTTGGAGGCTATCTAGAAACAAATCCAATTATGGCTAAAGCACTTGAGAAAGTTAAATCTGATTTAATTACTTCTTTCAAAAGAAAATTACATCTTTCAACTTTCTATTATTAGAACCCGCCATTTATTTTTGTCACTCTAAAAAAAGAACAAGCTTGGAAGAGAAGCTCCCTTCATGGAATTCACACTCAAATCTTTGGTACTTAATACTCAAGCCAAAAATTTGAATCCTTAAACAAAATTCTGATTGTCAAGAAAACAAGCCAGAAAAAATGCTTTGAGATAGATGGTATTTGTATTTTTAGATATGGGATAAGAAAATACTAATTTAAGCATTAGAAAGACCAAAATGGGCATGATTGCTATTTCATTAGCTTTAGAAAAAAGGCAGAGTTATTGCTGAACATTCATAAAAATAACAGCAGGCTTTACTTAATGCAGTGAAAATATGCTATTATGACATTAAAGAAGTTGGAAGCACTGAAGTCACTTTTCCATTTCATTAAAGAGTTCTGGGGCTGTTTCAGCAGTGAAGGCAGCTTTACACACAGCTTTGCATTTTCAGCACAACTAAACACAGGCCCATTGCTCTTGCTGCTGCACAGATGAGATCTGATCAGTGCTCACAGAAAGGGCTAAAGGACAGATAAGGGGTGAGACATAGGGTTTAACCCTGTGCAAATAAGATTCAGATGTTTGCTGAAATCCCATTTGCCTCCCTGGAACAGCAGTGCTTCGTGTGAATACATTTGGCTTAGTTCCTGAATGTAAAATTGAGTTTGGTAACAGCTCACTCTATGGGTGCATTTCTCAGGAAATTAAACTGGAATCTTAAAAACTTCATACATCTATATTAAAACCTGAGAGTGACAGATAGTCATTACACAGAGGGAACTTGAAAATATTTTCAGATTTAGTTGTGTATCACCCTAATGGAATAGATTAATTTCTTCTTGAGCAGAATTGGAAGAGAGGCCAGGGAAGGGTGAGAGGAAATTTACTGTATATTAAATTGAGAAAGCTTTTAAAAAATTTTGACATAAAACCCAACCAAAGATCTCTGTAGATAAGCAAAAGAAAAAGAAGTTCTACTCTCACCTTAAAAACCTGTTAAATATATACTGCTTGTCCAAGGGAGTATCATCCAGTTAATCTCACTGTTTTTGATGGGAAGTGTGAAATACTGGGAAGATATATGTGAAGACTAATAGCCTTAGTTGGGTAAAGTGCCCTTTTTTTAGTGTTTGAACAATTTAAAATTTTAAAATTTTAATTTAAAATTTAAATTTAAAATCCATTATATCCTCATCAGGCACTGGCTTATTTTGGCCCATGATTTTTAGTTTTAACATGAAACATGGATGGCTGGAAGGTCTGAGCAAAGGGAAAGTTAACAGTGAGGAAGGGAAGTAAACTGAAATGGTGGAAAGGATGAAAGAGAGAATATTTATGTCAAATAATGACTTGTGAATTATTCAGCAGAGGGTCTTGTCTCCAGATAGGATCAAACACACATTTCTATTGACAAGAATAATGTAGGTAACCTTTGAGAAATAAGACCTCAGTATGTATGTTGTGGTTGTACCCTATAATCTAAGTATTCTTGGATTACGTTGAATATTTTTGTTTTATTTATCAGTCTGCCTCTTAAAGATTTATCTAAAATAAATTTATTTTGTGCAAAATTATTTTTTGTAAACTGAAACTTGTTGCTGCTTACTGCCTAAATCCAAAAATACAGCATAGACAACACCAGAAACTCTTCTGCTTTTAGGGGAAGGGTTTCATTATGACAGGCTGCTAGAGAATTGTGCTAGATACTTATGAAATGTGAATACTATTACTGACTTGGTGAACACAACTGCCCACGATAAAAATTAATTTCTAACCATGTATTTTGAATTTGAATCAATAATGCTGAAGGCTTTTTCTGCTTGAAATACTTTTGTGTTTATAATGTAGGTAATTATCACATTAGAAGAATCGTTAATTATTAATTGTTTTGAAAGTATTAGGACAACAACTTCGTGAGATTTATGTATTTTTTCAAAAGTGTTGGGGTTTTTTTTGGTGGTGATTTGAAGTAGGTGCAAAAATTATAGATGGAGGAACATTAGCAAAAGGATGTCAACTCCCTTAGTAGTCCAGTGGAGATAGCAGAGTCACTCATGGCTTTTTGAAGTTATTCTCTGTATGACTCACCCATCTTTCAAAGCATAGAAAAAGTATTTCAGCCAAATGATGAAGATAATATGATTAGTGTTTGAACCATAAAGGGCCTTTTAATATTTTGTTGGGCTGCACGTGGTAAATCTAGTATTATTTAAATTGTAAAGCAAAGCAAGAGGTATGTTACATAGAATTACTATTTTTATGGTTATTTTTATGATTAATCATTACCATAATTGTGGTTATGATTATTTTTACCAGTAATTTTCTAAATGTGTCCTTTACCTGTATAGGGAGTTGGTGTCTCAGTCCATGGACATTTTCGAGTTGCTACAGAAAAGACTGTTTTTGCCATGCCAGAAACAGCAATAGGTAAGTGTTTTAAGAAATTATCACATCTTAATGTGTTTAGGGCTTCACTTCAGGGGGAAATGTCTTTGGCTGAATGCTTTGGAGGTAGGGAAAGAATTTTAAAAGGGAATAGGAGATGACCATATATGGAAAGTATTTTCTGTTAAATTACCAAAAACTTCTCTGTGTTCTGGGAGTTGGTCATTGAGCCTTTTAACTGTGTAGACTGACACAAAGGCTGTCAGGATAAAACTTTGTTTAAAAAGAACTAAATCTTGCTACAGATGGGGGCAGATAAGTCTGAATCTCCCAGAGCAGCTACACCAGCTTTACCTTGGGAGCACTCTATGAGTCAAACTGGGTGTACCACCAGCTACTCTGCAATGTTACAGAGACAGATTTTGGAATTCCAGCTTTTCTTGCAGATTATTAATGTAGACCCATTACAACTGTGCACAGATTGTGCCTAGGCAAGATCACAGTGTCTTCAGTGTCACCTTTTTTTGTTTTAAACAGCAACATATACCTTATATTTTCTACTGTTTGATCCTACAGTTTCTTTGTCAATTCTGACAAAATTTCTTTCAAAAAAGAAATGTATCCCAGAGCTACATAAAGATACAGGTATGGCCCAAGAAAAATGAGTCAGATTAAAAGGAAACTCTCCTGATGCAGCTGTCAAGCACAATAAAGCACAATAAACCACCCAAATGCAAGCAAGCTCATTACCATTTTAATTCCTGAGAGAAATATTGGAGGTATTCCTGCTGGCTGCTAAATGTAAAGTCATTTTTCTGAACAAGTTAAGTTGAGATGGAAAAACCAAAAACTAATTCAGCCCTCCAAGTATTGTTTTATTGCTGAAGAAGAGCTTAGTAAACTAAACTTAAGCTTTAATACAATGTGAGTTTTCTAAGCTCTGAAGTTAATAATCAGTTGTTGTATATGAAAACCATTTGATGTTAACAATTTGTATTTGTATTTTTTTAACTAAACGGAGGTTCATTTTTGTATGAAATTATCTAATAATAAAAGCACCTTCATTTTCTTCTTCAAAGGGAAAGATATGAGTAGTTTTATATTAACAAGAACTATGTACTTTACACAGATTTATTGTATTGACAAGGACTTATTTAAACAAAAATACACTGTGAAGACATGAAGGAAAAGCTTAGAACTTGCTTAGGAAAGAAAGTAATTAAACCCTTTTTAGGATCACTTAGAAGTAAGACCACTGAAATCTGCTTGGATTTAAAGGCTTAGCTGTTTTGATCTCTGTGGGGTGTGTTTAAAATGTCTAGCTCTGTAGATACTGTATTAATTGTTTTTTTCATGTGCTCACTTATTTCAGTAGGCATGACACCTTTGCTGTGAAATGAAAACAAAGCATTCATTCAGCTGCTCTGTTTTCACACTATTATTCTGCATTTGTACAGCACCATAAATAAAAGGATATAGATAAATATGCCACTTAGCAAATAGAAAGAAAAGGCTGTTCTGGACTGTAGGAGTTTGCCATAGATAAGATAAAGCACTGGAAAGCAGCACAGAAGTAGGAAGGTGTGGAAACAGCACTGGTGGGGAGAACAAAGGATCAAAGTATAAGGTATGGGCTTTGGGGTGATGTTACACTAATAATGGATACTTCCTTGCATATCCCTGCTAAGTTTTTAGCTTTCTAGAAGTCAATACAAATAAATTCCCAACTCTCTCTGCCAGACAAGATAAGAATGTAGCAGCACTGCCTTTCTCCTGCCTGGCAAATGCAGAGTTGCACCTCTGGGACTACAGCAGAGCATGCTGCATCTGTGTCAGAGCACAGACTGCAAGTCAGCAGTACAGGCACAGGCTCATGGCCTGGGCAGCCCAGCAGTAACACAGCTCTACTCTAACTTCACTAATGGAAAAATGATTGCTAAATGCTAACAAAAAAACCCAAAAATCAGGTATGGAATACATTAGGAGAACCCCAGCAGCAAAGAGAAACATATGGGAAGTGAGAAGGGCAATATGTAGAACATGGACAACAGGAGTAAAATTATAAGAGAAAAAGGAAGACAGGAACATTGAAAAGGATGCAGTAGAAGCTATAGCAGACTATGCAACCAAGTAAGTTTAAAGTGGATTAGGTAAACCTTCAATAATCCTGTTTGTAAATTCCTTAATTAAAGAAACCTTCATTCCATTTAGGTTTATTTGCCTCTAAAGCTACTTAAGCTAATCAACTTCACAGTTTATTTAGAACTGATTTCCTGTGTATGGCCAAGTGGAAGGATACTATGGATCCCAACAGAAAGATGTTTTTCCTCTGGAAATGTGCTGGAGTGTGGGGGGAGCAGTAGTCCAGCATCTGCACTATTTTAAGTGCACCAAAAAGAATGAATATTGTTGCTGTTGTGGTTCTGGCAGATGGAGAGAATAATGTAATTGCCTTTTTGCTTCAGAGGGCATTTTTAAGATAGGTTTTACTTTTAAATGAGGTTGGGTTTGATTTTTCTGTTGCAGTAAAAGGATATCCAAGGGGAGACAGATGAATAGAAACATAAAACTAAATAGAAGTCTTGGCATCACTGTTGTGATAGCTCAAGCTGAGAAGGTGAAATGTAGAATAGACTATTTGAGAATGTGAGTACAGATAAAAAAAAGGTAAGTGATGAATTGGAGTTAATACAGCTTAGGGCTTTAAGGGTATCAGCAAGGCATTCAGCATTTCAGAAGAGCTGTATGTCTCAGTAGCCTGGGAGATGAGGGATAAATCAATTCATGACAGCACACACATCAGTGGGAATGGAATAGTACAGCTGTAACTGAGAGAAAGTGACTCCTAAACCCAACCTTTTGATGTAGTAGAAGCAGCAGAACAAAAAGAAGACCAGGAGGGAACCAGAGGAAAAAAGCTAAGATGGGTTAGATATTCAGATTGTTAACAGGGAAACACTGAAGAACAGCTGTCTGAAAGAAACCTCCCCTTAATGCATCCAAGAGGGAGAACTATTCAGGGACCACTAATTCCCCATGTCTCAAAATACTTGGAACAGGGTCTTTCTGTAATACATACACTGACTGTTGTGAACAAAAGCAATTACACGTGAGTGAAAAATTACCATCTTCTATCAGAACCCCCTTTAAACTCCTTAGGTACATCTGAATTTTCCCAGTTAATATCTCTTCTTTGGCAACTGCCTTACAAGTTTCTTATTGCTCATTTGTATTCTTTTTCATTTGTTTTCATGATTCATTTGATTCATTCTCTGAAAGTGAAAAAAAAATCCACCACACCTTTAATTTCTTTGGAAGACTTCAGTTTCATGAATGCACCATTGGCACAATTTCAAGGTAGTAACTGGACCTTGCTTCTATGCATTCAGATTTCTGAAACCAAGACTAAATACTGAAACCAATCTCAATACTGAAATTAATAGCTAAACTAAAGTCTTCTCAGGTTTAAGTACATTTAAAAGATGTCTAAATTTATTTTTGGTGAGCAATTTATTTAACAGATGGTAGATACTTCCCAATGCAACTTTTAAAAGTATTTAAAATTCTAATCACAGCTTTAAATTCTTAAAAAAAAAAACAACCTAATCTGTAGATTTAAAAAAATATATAAGAGTGTTACTAAACTGGAGAGTTTAATATTATTTTTTAATTTTAGCTTAGTCACAATACTGTCAAAGAGCCAAATACTACGTCAGCATCTTGTGCCTCCACCTTCAGGAAGACCCTATCAATATTGTTGATCTATTATGGAATTCTTAGCCCCAAAATTTGTTCAAAATAAGCTGTGCAAGAGGCACTTCATCAGTGTCTAATATTTTGATCATAATAAAATATTTCATTGAAAAAGCAGCATCCAGTTTGAGCTTGCACAAATTATTTTCACAATTCTTTGGGTCACTTCTATTTCCTTGCTGAGAACACACTTGATTTTTCAGGCACCTAAAATTGTCTCAAGTTGTTGGCAAATAGAATAAATATTCTTCCTTGGTATATGTTTGTGAAGTATATGCCAATGGAAAAGGTGAAGTTTGGAAAGTGTTCAAGAGTTTGCTTTTAGGAAGGGTTTTGATGCCAGAAATGTCAAGCCAAGTCAAGGAGAAATTTGGACAAGGTTGCTGTGCCTATGTAAGGAAGATGAAAACGAGACAAGAAAAAATTGCTGCTAGTGATGATTAGTACAAGATCTCCCTTCACTTCTGTTTTGTGTTATTTCTTGCAGGCCTTTTCCCTGATGTAGGTGGAGGATATTTCTTGCCAAGGCTCTCAGGAAAGATTGGCTATTACCTCGCACTGACAGGCTGCAGGCTGAAAGGAAGAGACGTGCTAAGGGCTGGCATTGCTACACATTTTGTAGAATCTGAAAAGGTAAGGTGCCAGTGGTGCTGGCCAGGGCACAGCCCACGGCCACACTGAGAGCTTTGGGGCTTTGCACCCCAGACCCTGGTACCAACAACTGTCTGCAGAGGTGCACTCCCATTAGCTGCCCGTGCCCTGCAAACGGGCATGGTGGGACATTCTCAAGCTGTCCTTCTAACACTTGCCAGCTGGTGACAGCTTTGCTTGAAGGAAGGAGCAAATGGTGCTGTTTTTACAATTCCACTCTTGGAAGGGCATGAGCTACTCAGCAGAATGAAGGTGCTTAAAAAATTGTGCAGTTTAAACAATATCGTATGAAACTAGAGGTTTATCCAACTGCAAAGTTTGCAGTGAAGGTGACACTCCATTAAAATGTTCTTTCCTCTCAGGCTGGTGCAGCTGTAGCACTGCTTTTGGGGGGCTGCTTGGGAAGCAATTCTTTGCTGGTCCCTGCAGACATAATTAAATTGGGCTAGTTCAACACTGACACATGAACTCTGTCTCCTTGTGTTGTTTGCTTTGTGCTTCTTTAGGGTCTGTCAGAAATTTGGGGAGGATGAGGGAGTGTTTATATATGTATATCCTACTATTACCAGAGTAATAACCCAAGCAGTGTGTTTTGTTTTACTTACTTGTAATTAAATCTTATTTTTAACAGCTACCTGCCCTGGAGAAAGACCTGATAGCACTGAAATCTCCTTCAAAAGAAAAAATTGCAGATTTATTGAATTCTTACCACATGAAGGTAATCTGAAATTACTGAAATCAAGCAAAATTGTAAAATATACATAGACATTATTTTTTTATCCATGTTACTGATTATCTTTTTCTATGTTTGAAAATAATGAGTTTCCAAACTCATTGCACTCTCTCCACAATACTTGTGTTAGCCCCATGTAACAATGGGCATGAAAATAAAAGGTTTTGCCTTCACAATCAGTGGCTATTTTAACTCTTTTGATGTGCATTGCAGTTCTCTTTCAAAAGAAAACCTCTAGAGTCAAACCAGTATTCAGAGTTACTCAATTACTCTGCTGTTGTTCAGATTTAAAATGAGCTGTGTCTACTCTTGATATTTCTGTTTTGTAATTACTAAGTTCATAAATAAGATTAATTGGAAAAATAAATGGGATAAACTAATTTACATCATAGTACTGATTATTTTGACAAAACAGAATGCTGTGAAATAGCAGTGATTGATTATATGTTGCAGTATCCTGCTTTACAAGACTACACTGAATGGTAAAGGAAACTGTATTTTTAGTTATCAGAGCTGAAATGCCAGGGAACCTTTTCAGCTTCAGCTGCTGTTCCTGAACATCTGCTTATGTCCCAAACCCCTTAATGTCAGAAGGTGTGAAACATTTGACAGCCTTCCCACAGAAGGCCAATAGATCTATGACACACTTTATATGTCTAAATAAATTTTTGTTAAATGACATAAAAAAGATAAGGAGGAGAAATGCCTTTTTTTTTTCCTTAGTCATTAAAAAAACCTCAACAAAGGCCTGTATATTTTTAAAGAAAATGAAAGGTTGTTTTTAAAAACAATCTCTGATTCTTGAGTAGATATATCTGCACTGAATTTAGTGCATTGCACAGAAGTGTTTTGATAGAATAATCAGAATTACTCGTGTACAAGATAACCACCCAGACAAATGTGCATCCATAGTAGCTCAGAGCAAGCACTGCAGTATGAGGCAACATCTTTAACATTGACAGGATAGTGCCAAGTTCATATATACACACTGCAAAATGTAAATTCATTAAAAACTGCACTGTCTTATGAACATTAGGTGTTCATTTATAATACAATATTTCTGGAACACAAGTCACTGAAATTTTTTGGTACTGATACACTTTTCAGTCTAAAATAACCAAGTAAAATATGTATCTGCTTTTTAAATAGTGCACAATTGATCAAGAAAAGGAGTTTGCACTTGATGAACATATGGACAAGATTAACAGGTATTCAGTAATTTTAAAAATTTTTTTATTCTTGTGTGTAGAAAATATGAAGTTAAATCTAGTAACATTATTTCACAGATAAGGTGAGAGAAATTACCTCCAGGTTTAAATAGCATTTTGTCTTTAGGGAGCTTTATCTGAAGCTAATTAAACATTAAATACTTGGGCAAAGTAACCTGATTCATAGCCTATGGCACATTAGAATAAACATTTTCTGTAGATATTGGGTGGGAATTTGTGAGAGTAACTGTTCCATTGCACAGGAAATGTAACCTAACACATTTACAGTACTCATTGGGCAAAGGCCAATGCTAGCTTGGAACTTAAGAAAAGGAGAAATAAATGAGAGTGATAAGAAAGAGCTAAATCTCTGCAAGAAGGATGGCAGCAACTACATTTAGAGATAAAAGATGCTGACAGCAAACCAGTAGAATGGAGCTGATAGCTAAAGATTTACTATGTTATAAAAATACAGCTAAGGCTGATGGTACTAATTCAAGTTTATAAATAAATACCAGGGTTTCTTAGTAAGGTTTATTGAAATATTAGAGATTTGTAAAGGAAAAGGAGATGCCTGAATTACTTGAAACTGAACAGCATGGAAGACATTGCTAAGAAAAGCCATATCAGCAGGTTATGCTCTGTTTCTAACATCCCTTCAAAGCTAAAACAGAGACTGAAGCAGCTTGTTAACTGATTTTTTTTCTTCTAGTCTTTTTTCAGCAAATAGTATGGAAGAAATTGTTAAAAAATTGAAGCAAGATGGTTCTCCTTTTGCCATGAAGCAGCTAGAGGTAAAGTCTTCCATGTCATTTTTATTAGAAATTTTAAGTCTGGTTTTATGGTTTCTTATCATAGGGCAGACTTTAGCTACCCTACAGAGCTTTGGACTGAGCCTCAGGTTCTCACACACAGTCCTGAGGGATTCTCAGTAGTTCTACTCAGACAAGGGTATTCCTCTAAAATCACAAAATGTGAGCACCATCATATGGTGCATAGAATTGTAATTTAGTAAAAAAACCAAACTTCCCTTTCTTTTCCCCTCCTCGTGGTCAGGGGGTTGTTGAAAACACATGTTCCCTTTATAACTTCTCATTATTTTGCCAAGGCTTGGAATAAAACAGTGCCAGAACAGTGTTGTTGGTTTTTTCCATTCCAGATATCTCATTTGGGTAAGCAGCAAAAAAATTTATAATCACAAAGTATTTTTTGATCTTTCTAATGCATTTCTGAGTGTTGGATGTAGTCACTACTCAAAAAACGTGCAGCAATGCTACAAACATAATTCGTAGTTCAGCCTCAAAAGCAAGAACTATGCTTTCACATCATTTATGAATAATGTGTGTATTTTCTTTTTTTCCTTTAAAGTATCTTTGTTCAGGTGCCTTGTAAAAGTTTTGTATGGCGCTAGTGAAATATTCCAACTGGATAGAACTGAAGTATTCCTCCAGCAAAAGGGTTGTTTTAACTTTAGTTACAGCTCACAGAAGAAAACCTCCTTCATAGTAAAATAAAACATCCATTATCTCTGACTTGGATATGAGCAGAAGGAATTTTATAAGGTAGTATTCACATTAGGCACCCTGTCACTTAAAAAAAAAAATTAATTCAAAATGTAACACATTGTCACTGGAACTATCAAACAGTTTGTGAGAAAGGAAGTTCTCAGACTATTTTTGTGCCAACCAGTACATCTAGTACACTGCAAGAAGTTTAGCATATGTCTTAAAAAAGGAAAATTGAATACAAGGGAAAGCTGATTTCTTCCCCTACTATTCCAGGTTTCATTGGATAAAGCAGACAGATGAGTTGGTGCCGGAATAAAAATGTTATCTGCTCATATTATATTGATTAGGTTCAATGGATGGTGAAAACAACAAAGAATTATTTGTTCTTTTTCCTTATTATGATAGTACATTTGTTTAAGAGTTTTAATTCAGAACTAAGTTATCTATTGATGACTAAATTAGGTCATCTACTTCAAAGTTATGATTTTGTGTAACTGATTTTTTAAATTCCCAAACAACAACAACAAAAAAGGGCTATTTTGTGGCTTCTTCAGTTCTCATATGTCTTTACTAGGACTTTATAACAACTTTTTTCTTTCATATGATTCATAAATGAATGGCCTTGGAGTTGACCAGAGTTTCAGAACAATCATCTGTTCTGTTCAAGAGATAAGACTCCATTGGTATGACTTGCTTCAGTCCATGCAGAAATTCGTGGGAAAAACCCCATGAAACAAATCCCACATTTTCTAGCAGATGCAAGACTTTAGTGGTAGCAAGTACTTAAATTTCAGAGGAGTTTCTGACAGCAGACATGCTGTGCTAAGCAGTAGGATTAGGCAAGTTTGTGAAACCAAGGTTTCACTTTAGTGTCCAGGTACAGGAACAACAGCAAATCCACCTGATAAATATCATATCAGCTGATTCACTAACAGCAATGTCTATACTTATTCTCCTTGTTTGTTCCTGTATTTATTATATGTATAAGCAAGCTTATGGAATAAGCCCTAACTGAAATTTTAATACAAATATCCTAATTTGGAGGTACCCCTTGGTACATCCACCTTGTACCTTGGATCAGCACGGTTAATAAAATGGAACTCCGAGTTCCACAATAATCCAGGTATGCTGTGAGCCAGGCTATCCCATGTAGCCTGTTCTCTCTGACCTACAGTACTCCTGCTTTTTACTTTCAAAGCATGCCTGCTTGTCAGGCTTATCAGGCTGTCACATACCTGATACTGAAATATTGTGTGAAGAAGAATATAAAGTTGTTAAAATCCTACTTGAGAACGGCTCCATGATTTACACCACACTTTGAACCCAGCTACAAACAGATGGAAAGCTAGAAAACTAACACTTGGAACTCAGTAGTTTTCAAACCTTTAACTTTGTAGTGCTACTTTGTTTTCAGGATTTACATGAGCCAAAAAGCTTTAGTCTGAGGGGCAGGTATGCCATTTCTAGTGAGATGAAGTAAATGCAGGGTCTAAACCTGAAAAGCATCAGATACTTGACTTGGTTTTCACATAAGTAAGTGATGGATGTCTTCATCTATTGCAAGGAGAGTGATGCACTGGACCTCTGGGAGGTTTTGGGGTTTTAAATGAAAGAAAGTCACTATTCCCACTTTTATGCTTGTAAGGGAATCTGCTGTGTCAGTGCCACTTAATTCAGTCACCTTCTGTTAGTGTTTTATTGTGTTCAGTCTACTGCAAATTGAGCTTTGATCTTTTGGGATCATTGTGTCAAAATCAAGATGGTTTGAAAGATACTGGAATAGATGTCAAATACTTCTATGAAGTATTAAATGAAGACTTTGCATTTTAGTACTCCCCACTCCAGCCTATCCTGTGTCTTTTCCAGGCTTGTTCCCTAGCACCAATCCACTCTCCTCTTTGTACAGAGAATGTATTTATAGCTACACTGGTGACTCATTTTTCTGCAATTACACCTACCCATTTTCCTGCCGTGTTCCTCTTCCTCCAGCTTGATTTATGTCAGTACCTCCTCCACCTTCAGCCTCATTGATATGCCAAGATAACCAGTCTAGTGCATCTAGCAGCTGCCTTAAGTGCTGTTTGCAGATCTTCCCCATTCCAGTGCTTGCTTTGACCAGAGCTTGCCATGACCATTTCACCCCCGGAGCCATCTAGCTATACCATGCATGGCATTTAACCTGGTCTCAGCAAAGATTTCCTACTCTAAATGACAGAATGTGGAACTCAAAGGAGGAAAGGTCCAGCTGAAAGATCAGGCCAGCAAGAGCATCATACAGGAAATAAGGGGTCCAGTTAAGAGCTGCCACCCATCTGGGACCTACAGAGTGATGTAGTTGGAGGTACAGCAGATCTCTTAATCTGCTGAGTCTCTCATTATTGGGGAGCTTGACCAGAACTGAGGAACTGTTGGCACTTGGAGCCAATGTTGGCTCATTCTTTGCCAGCCTCTCAAGCACAGTGATCATATGCAAGTTACAGAACGACAGAGCCAGTGCTTTGAAGGCACAATTCCACACACTCCTGCTTGTGTAGCAATCACATGTTTTCCAGCTTAACTAGGCAAAATGGGTCACTGCTGTATCAGCTGGTGTCTGGAGGGATGAAGAGTAATTGGGAGCTAGAAAAAAATGTTGCTGCTGATGACTGGAAACCTGCCATTTCAGGCTGTGGTAAGGAGCCTAATGCCTGCAATGAAAATAATGTAAAGAGGCAAATCATACCATCTGCTGCCTTTTAATAGTGATGAAAATGTCCTAATTATCAGGAAGTGTCTGTTGTACCATGAATGATACATATCTTTTATTTGGGTTTACAGAGAAGGGAGGATTGTGTTTAGAGTAAGAAAACAGTGATAAGCAACAGTAAGATTTAGCTCCTTTTCCCCACAACTCCATGAAGCTTTAAAGCTCAGTTCTTTTCTCTTAACTAGGATTTTTGTCTTTCTCCCCACTTTCCCCTTCTGTTTACTGGCACGCAGTTCACCAAAGGATACTCCTGAGAGCCAGATTTACAGCATTTGTTTGTGTGCTTTACAAGAATCCTGTCTGTGGCACAATATTTATAGCCTGTGCTTCTGTCAAAAGAAGGCAAGACCTCCAAGCCTCCTATCAGCAGAGTAATTTAGGGCTAAACTACTTCAGTATCTGTTAATCCTATACAAGAAACCTGGATAAATATGTTTGGTTTATTCTAACATTTTCTTCCACAGATTTCTTCCTTGCATATCGTTTGGACTTTGCCAGTGATGGTGAAGCAATGACTTGAAGTTTGTTGCCAATCTCTCTATTATACCTTATTACTCTGTTGTACCAAATAAAACTTACATGCTAAGCAATACTAAAATCACCTACACCTAGTAAATCTAGGAGTAATTCACACTAAATACATATATGATATTCAAAACCAAAGTATAATTGCTTGTAACACTTGCCTTCACTTATCAAAAGATTCTCCTTGAAAATGTCTTTCAAACTACAGTAATTTCTCTGGCTAGTAGTAATTTTATCTCAAATGATGGGACCTTAGGAGTTCTAGGTTTTCCACAAGTGATGGCACACATCCCAGAGATCTTGCTGATCAAAGCTCACGCAGGAAAGTTCATTTAATGTGACAGCTTGGTGGGAGGGAGCAGGAGGAATAGGTGTCACAGAGGGAGCTCAGGGACAAGAGAGTCATCATTTACTTCACAAAGTTTAAAATGCACAACAGACAGACTAGCAAAAGTGTCCAAATTGAAGAAAATAAAAATAATGTTACTGTCTTCCCCAGACTATTAATAAGATGTCACCCACGTCTTTGAAGCTGACTCTCAGACAGCTCAGAGAAGGAGCTTCCATGAGCTTACAGGAGGTGCTCCGGATGGAATACAGACTGAGCCAGGCGTGCATGGTGAGCAACAGCTGAGCCCCTTGGCCCTTCCCAGCCACAGGGGGGGGAAAGTTTATCAGAGACTAAACATTTTATGGAGATTTCATAAAGAATTTATAATTTATATGTTTTAATTTTCAATACCATCTTGGTGTGTGGGTGAGGCTGTCACTTTTTCCTCGTTTCATGTTATTATATGGAATGCAAAGGACACTACATCAGTGATGGTCAGATGGGAATGTAGAAGACTTCAATTAAAAAATAAGAAAACATTAATATGTAGATCATTTCATATTTGGATTATAATTTTAAAACTGGTGTTCTTGAACAGGTTTTCTATTCAAATTACTTAGCCCTCAGTGCCTCAGTTCCCAGCAGCAGGGTGCAAATAGTTGTTTATCACTGCCTTTCAAGAGTGTTGTCTATGAAAAATTTATCACAGCAAGAGATTTTAGTGCTATTTGTACTAAGTGCTGAGTACTTGGACAGCATATGAGAAAGTGATCCTTGCAGTGGAACAGAGCTGCTAACTGAATTACCTGAACAGATGCCTTACAGGGTTTGCCATGGCATCCTTATTATATTAGTTTTGGTACATTTTAAAATAAGGTTTTTATTTGTCCAATTAAATTATTTGTGACAGTCAAAGTAAATACTTAAAGAAATGAAAATCTGTCTAATCCTGATGTTCTAACGCCTGACTAAAACTAAGATTGTGGCTCCATTACTAATGAAGCATGCTTAGGGATTTAAGTGTTACATTACCCTTTTTTAAAAAAGAATTGGATGTTTACAGGATTCCATTTCACTCCAAAGTGTTCCAAGTCTGCAGAATACATACAATTCCTGAGGACTGACCTTTCTCAAAAGAATTTCTGATACTACACACCTTAGCCCTATTATGTGATCCTCTTTAGAAAAAGATCTGAGGTGTTACACAGAGAGAACTTGGACTGTGGCACAGCTACAGGTCAACAGACTGATTTTAAGAGATGTGGCTGCATTTAAGCAAGAAGATACAGAGCTCTTTAATAAGTAAAGAGAAAAGTAGGCCTAGGAAAGGACAGTACAAGTGGGATTTAACTGAATCTTGAGAACTTGCATTTCAAGCAGAAGTGGGGTAGGGAAAGATGGGATAAATAGAACCTGTCATGTTACAGCTTTCTTTTTTATAATCTTTCAGAAAGGCCATGACTTCTACGAAGGGGTTCGAGCAGGTAAGTATCCACCCCAGAAACACTCCTCAAGCTAATAGCACAGACATTCACAATTGTGGTGCTTCTTTGGAAATTACTACAAGTACATGCAGCAACAGCCCAGGAAAACTTCCCAGCTTTCCATAGGTTTTGCTTATTGGACTTCTGTGTGGCCAAAATGTATTATTGTTCCAAAGCACAAGAGCCATGTTGTTTCCTTTGTGCAATTTCAGTTCCCTAATGTTATTTATCTGCCTGGTTGCACCATTTCACATTTAACACTGGCAGTACTGAGTAGCTGCATGCATCACTTGTGTCCAGGTTTAGTGTTGCCACAGAGCTGGTTCAGCCAGCTACACAATGCTTTGAGACTCAAAATCAAAAACAACTGTTTGTATAGAAAACTGTTAGAACAAAGATTTACTTTCCCCCCTGTCCAGAATATCTCTGAATGGAAGTGTCTTACTACTAAAAAACTATATATGTAAACTTAACATAAACTAATTCAGCATTTTAAGGCATTGGTCAAGAGAGGAGGAGGTAAAAGTAGAGCAGTGGCTCAGCAAATTCATCCAGGGGACAGACTTCAAGCCTGTCCTTGATCCTATTGCTGATTCACTGTGCAGTTTTTCAAACCCAAAGTCACATCTGTTGGGAGCTGTAGCAATTATTTATGTACTGTTCATCACGAGATGAAATAAAGCACAGGCTTTTTCCAAGGAGCTTACAGTACAAGGCATTTGGATGGATAACTTTTGGTTGGACTTTTAATTCACACAGTTACATACTCAAGTATTATCACCTCCTCCTCATTGTTTTATATCTGTCTTTATAAAGCAGTTTAAATTCCACTTGAGGAATGGATATTAGTTGGAGTGGCTGCTATTAGTAACACTGTACTAAAGATAGCCTGGGGTGAGAGATGCAAAATTTCTTCATACAGCATGAGGAAAGTTTCTGACTTTAATTAATTAGCCTTTAGCACTCATTGGCAGACACTCCTTTGAAGAATTTACCACACATGTTGAGAAGTGGTTTTCATTATGTTGGTAATGGGGACAAGGGTACCTTAAAAATACTGTTCCTGGGATATATTCTAAATCAGCAAATAAGCTGCTAAAATGTAGTTATTCAGGAAGTGACAAACTCCAAGTCTGAGAGTCACAGGAACACCAACTGAATTTCTCCTTGCAAGGCACAAGGTCATGAAACCATCTGGGACTGCAGTACAGTACAAAGGCAAATCCCTTGTCAGTATGGCCAGGAAATGCACAAACTGCTTGTAAAGAGAGAGGCTGCAAGAACAGCAGTTGGGAAACTTCTCTTTTCCACAGGATGATGTAGCAAAAGTTTAACTATATCAGGGGAAGGAAAAAAAGCAAACCCACCAAAGATCCAAGTGCACTGAGGGGATTGCTTATAATGATAATTTGTTCCTGAAGCCCTTTTGTTCTCTGCTTACTGCATAGATCTTGTTCTCAGATTTTCACTCTTAGCATTGTTTCTCTTTTTGCAGAGGAGTGTAGAATCTGACTCAAGATCACTTTTGTAGTTTGGTCTAATTTCATAAAAATCATTATCCATCAATGTGCTGTGCATCCTTTTTAACAGGAAGGGAGATTATTAAGTACTTCACAGGACCAACCATTGTGAATAAAATTGATAAAAGTGTTATATATTAGCTTTCTCTTTCCTAAAAGGTGACATTACAAGCATTTAAGAGCCAGTTCTTGACCCTCTCTACCACAAAAAGATCTACCATCAAAAAAGTTGAGTTACAACAATCAGATTTTAGTTTAAGAATGTTTCTTGGCAGCCAGTGGCCACAGGTCAGGTTTTACTAATACCTTTCATCTGCTTCAAACCATAATTTTAAAAGGCTTTCTAGGGAGTAGTTTTAAAGCTTTTTAAACCTGCTTTGACCTGAGGTCAAAATTTCTTTTTTATTTTTAGCCAGTTTTCTTTCAACCTGAAAATCCACTGTGGCAGTCTTCCCTGTTTATGATTCTTGTGATTGGAGTGATTAAAGAAAAGCCAAAACTCTTAAAGCGTAAAACACATGGATCATATTTCATCAGCATTTTTCTATAAAATGGTAATTGTGGACTTGGGACACATTAGGTATCAATTTTTCACCTTGATTAATAGAATAATATGTCAACTAAGAAATGCATAGGTCTGGGTAGTTGCCAAGAATTGTTTTTCAAATCTTACTGCCTAAGAACAGTGGTCACTTTTGGAGTCAGTGCTCAGACACATCCAGGTGGGATACAATCTCAGCAGCAAATCTCAGGGACAAATATCTGTTAATTCACCCTCCTAACTCTTTGTGCAGCAACGTGCACTTGAAATGGAACTGTAAAGGTCTTCTACATCTTGCTGATGCTGCAAAGATGATATTTCTGTGCAGCTTCTGCCACCTCCCCTGCAGGGCTGGCAGATGTGAGCTGTACCCTGGGCACCCCAGGGCCCTGCGCGAGCTGAGAGATTTTATGGCAGCAACCAGAATGTCAGGGCCTTGGAAACAGCAGAGTTTAGACTGTGCTGGAGGAAGCTCAGCAACAGAGCACTACCTGGAGTCTGGTAAAGTCACTGCTGCTGAACAGAGGGGTTTGGGATTTCGATTAAAAAAGGTGAAACACAAGAACAAACTCTTAACACAATGTCTGTGCTCAGTTGCTTTTATCATAATGAATTCTCTTAGCCTACCTTAGAAGTCTTCAGAATTTCTGTTTTCTTAATGATTGATGTCAGGCTGGAGAGATACAAAATGTAAAGAAGTCAATGCAGAAAGGGATTATTGTCATGATTCTACTAGAAAACAAATACTTTGACTCATACAAGATTAAAGACTCTACTGGAGAGACCATTATGAGCATTGAGTTTATCCTCCAGAGTAAAACTGGCCACAGATCCAAACAGAAAGATGAACTTGAATAGACAGCAGTACCCTGGAGTGGAGAACTGGCAGCACTTAGAGCATGGCAGAGGGGAAGCTGTACTAACATACACATGGACACTTTTTCCTCTCTAATTTATACCATCTCTAGTCAATCCTGACTCTTGTGGATAACAGTTAGACTGTGAACTTCAACTAAAATTGAACAAAATCTGTAGATAATTTTTATTCCAATGGAATATGTATAGTAGATTTGGGATAATTACATCTTTTCACCCAGGGCAGTCAGTGGTTTCACTGTGTTCAGAAATACCCTGCAAGATCACAGCTTTTCAGTAAGTTACCCGGTTGAACATCACAGTAAAAGCACTCTTTTACAGGACTTTTCTTCTAAAGAACTGTCCTCTTGGATTCTGTTTTCAGTGGAATTGAAGTTTCCCATATAATGGATTACCTTTTACAATTAATTTGTTTCTAAGGAGTCCTTAGTTCCCTATTTAAAAGTAAATAGGTGCAGGGCTCTGATTTGCCTTCCTCTGTGGAGCTGTAAGCTAAAGCATTGTGATGCCTGTGTATTTTCAGCTATAGAAATATTAATTAGTGCAGTTGTCATTTGAATTGTGTGTATTTTCTAGCTATTTTCAACCATTGGTTAAAGACAGAAAAGTTAAAGAGAAGTTTTCAGGTCACATCTTTTTTTTACTACAAGTTGGTGGGCAGACCATAAGGCCTGTTACTTTGATAAGCACAGTCTCTAGGTAGGTATTCTTTTAACTGAACATAACATTCCACCCCCTTACACATTCCTCATCTTGGATATTTCTAGTTCACTCAATAAGAACAAACTCAGTTTAGAAAAACATGACAACTTACCCAAAAATAGCTGTTATTCTTGGAAACACCTGGTCACTGTGAGTGTCATAGTTCACCTGCCTTTAGAACCATTCTCTTCTAAACTCTTTGTCAGAAAACAAATAAATAAAAGCCATTCTCAGGAGAGAAATTGGAAATGTGCTCCCTCTTCCTGCCCATCCTCTCTTATATGCTGTGGGCTGTGTTGGTCAGGAGCCTCCCCCAGGCCACAGGTGCATCTCCAAATCAGGTGCTGATCTCACTCATCTGAAGGGGATGAGGCTTGTGAGGGTTGTTGGCAACCAGTGCATCCTAGGGAGCCACAGTTCTTACAGCTGTTTTTCTTTAAATGATAAAAATGTCACATTTTCAGTAGCACCTTTATGGGTGTCTTAAAGTTTGAAAGGTGCTTGGAAGGATGCTCTGGAAGTCCATTAATACTGGTCAGTTTTACACACAAATGAACTCCCTCTTGTTTTACTGTTTGCTAATGCAGCCATTGCTGACATGCCTTCAACATTCCTGTGATACAGGGAATGTTCTTTGGGAATTGGCATTTTCTTGTTAGCCTTTTACATGTGATTCATTCAGTGATGGGTTTTATCTTCAGTGCTGTATTTCCCAGGCTGCAGCATGAAGTCTGTGTACTGAGGTTATAAAGACTGCCACAGTTAAATGTACCCAGGCCTCAGCAGCTGTCAGTATTTACAAATAAACACCCTCAGTTCCCACAAAGACACCCTGCTTTACTCTCTCCTCGTGAGTTACTTCATTATTAATGTGATGTGTTTAAATTAGCTTTAGGCACTTAGCACCACTGAGTCATCTCCTGTACTCTCCCAAGAGTCAGATTTTGCACAGAGGTGTGAAAGCCTTGTCCAAAAGCAGCACTGTAAAGCGCCATTCGCAGGCTCCCATGAAGTGCAAGTCAGCCACGAGTGGCAGGTCTGACTAAACCACTCATTTCAGGGCTGTTCCTTCAAATCTTGGGCTGCTCTGAACTGATTCACTGTTCCTTGTGTCATCCAGCAGCTCCCAGAGACATCCCTGGGCAGGTCACAACTCAGGAACTTCTGCTAGGGTAGAAAGCTCTGTGTTACAGGAACTGCCTTCTCCAGAGCACACTGACTTGTCTGCCCCATGGAATCACTGCAGTGATCTGTCTCGATGCAATCTTTAGTCATTTTAATTAGAGGAAGTCCCTGAGTAACTTTGGTGTTTCTCTGTTCACCTGGCAGTGCTGATTGACAAAGACCAGTCCCCCAAATGGAAGCCAGCTGCTCTAGAAGAAGTCAGCGATGAATTTGTGGACAATTGTTTTAAACCACTGGGAAACGATGATCTCAAGCTGTAAAGATCAAACCTATTGACATCTTACCTATCTGCTTAGTTCTGTTATACAAAAATTAACTGCAGTGTGATCAGTTTGGACAAGACTTTTTTAGCTATCCTGAGATTCACAGGTCTTTTTTTTTTTTTTTTTTTTGCATTCAGGAACATTCTCTGTAATGAGAAAATAATTGCATCTCTGCTTAATAATGGGAAAAATTACTTCAAGGCAAATTGTTATTTTTACTGCTTTACACAGTGATTAACATTCAATTTTTTGCTTCAACTCTTAGTTTAGGAGGAGCCCTTGGGCAAAAGAGCACAGTTTAAGGGGTGACCTAATAAGCAAAAAGTAAAGAGACCTTTTGTGTTCTTGGCTATGTCACTGATCTGGTAAATGGGGATTGTGCCATAGATTCTTCTGTGTACAATGAAAATAAAATATGGTTAAACCTTTAATGCAGTCAGAGGCTACAAAGGAAAATGCAAGACAGAATCCATGGTGTTAAATATCCTTTTAAATAAAAGCTCAGACTGATACGTTATTAGTCTGAGAACAAGAAATTGTTCTATTGATTAAACACTTGTAATTTTTCAGCCTTGCTGTGTGATGTAAACATTGTTTTAAATGTGATAATCCTGCCAGAGCCTGAAGCACACTTCTCTTCGCTTGCATAGCCCACTTTTCAAAATGTCATTATGCCTGATTCAACTGCATAATCAGTATTTCACGATTTCAGAAAATTGCTGTTTTTTCTTGGTCTTACAGTGGTGAAGAAACAAGTGCCTCAAACCTTGCTGTGAACACCAAGCAGCAATTTCCATTGTATTCAAGGTGGTGGGGTTCTGATGCTGATATGACATGAAGTTACACAACATAACCAGAACCCCTTGATACAAGTATTTGTGGGAGGGAAAATTATTTTTTCTTTTGTATACAGACAGCTACTAATCTTTTTTCAACACTACGCCTTCTTTTTTATGCTTCATCAGAGCACGTAGCAGCATTTCTTTCTGCTTACTTCTACACTTACAGGCAGGTCACAAATACAAATTTTGGCTTCTCTGAAGAACAAAGGAAGAAAACCTGTTCAAATGCCATAGTCAGCAGTGGGGAATGAAAAAGTCAGAGCTGCAGCAGAACCATTGTGGAGTTTTCAGTGTTGGGCAGTTTTTGTGACCAACAGCAATGGTCTGCAATGGCTTAAGGCTCCTTCCTTCTAGGAGCTGTTGCCTGGAAACTAAGTCCAGGAAATTCAGGCATCAAGGTGAACTTCCAAGAGTGACTTTAAAAAAATCAGAGGTGAACAAATGGAGAGCTAAATCAAGAAAAAATGGCACCTTGCTTTGGCACTAGAGTCTTGTAAGATAAAATTGTTAAAATTTCAGCTGCGAGTTTATGTTACTGTGGACATACTTGTTATGTCCTTTAGTTCCAAAAGTAATTGAGATTTCATTAGAACCTTTAGGTAAGTCAGAAAGTATCACAAGACTTTCTACCTCAAGCTGGTCCCATAAAAAGTGCTCCCCCTGTATTATTTAAAATTTTTATATGTTTTACATTCATAAACAATTTCTATTTGTAATTTATTTTTTAAAGATTGGTTATCTTAATAACTCCATTATTTTTGTATAAAAGGAGCAATATTCAGCCAACTATATTAAATGAAAACCACAGTAATTCCCAAGGAGCAGGGATCATGCCTCCTCTGATTGTACAAGATCTTAGGAAGAACACACTTTTGCATTAATAAACTTTGACTTGCATGTTCAGTTGCTTCCAGAATTTATGTGAACAGGAATTATCCCAAGCTCAAGGTAACAAGATCCTGTTGAATCTTTGCAATCTTGTTTTTTTTTTCAAATAAAAGGCATACAGGCAGATGGTAATTTGAATTTTATTTGGTCCACAAGAAAATATTTTCCACAAAAAATATTGTAAAAATATATTGTAGTGTGTTTTATTTGGGAATACTGATGTGCCTTAGTCCAGAAACGTCAACTGTACAAAGTTGTGCTGCAGTTAATGTATTTTGAACCATTATTAGAATATCAAGTCAGTCACATCATACCCACTCAGATTAATCTTGTTTCCTGGAGAAAATATAAAGCAAATGTATTTTTAACTCCTAAATAGAAGTAAACAGTTTTGCAGAGTATGCCAGTCCCAAACTGGAGTGCCTTTATTACACAAAATGAAGTCAAAGAATCAAAGGTAACTTAGCTGGAAACCCACTGTCAGTGGCTCTAAAACTCTAGCACAGCATAAATTTATTTTGGTGAAGAAGTCTTTATTTTTACAATGTATTAGTATTGTGCCTATTAAATGTACATACAGCAGAGCTTTGGGGAGTTATCCCCCTCCATCTCTTACCAGACTGTAGCACTGAACAGATTTATTTTCTATTAAGGGTAAGTGCATTATTTGTAAGGACAGCATCCTGTAAAAGAGATGATTTTCCTGGTGAGAAGCCGTCTCCCTGTTGTTTGCTTTCCATTTGCTGCTGTGCCTTCCCTGAAGTGCCAGTGTCATGGAAAGCATCCTAAAGCAGCTGGAATTGAAGTGCCAGTGTCATGGAAAGCATCCTAAAGCAGCTGGAATTGAAGTGCCAGTGTCATGGAAAGCATCCCAAAGCAGCTGGAATTGCACTTGGGGCCACTCCGGAGCTGCTGGAATCTTCAGGCACCAGGGAGTGCCAAGGTTGGTGGCTGCAGGTGAGGGACTGGCTGGGCCACCCAGCAGCTGGTGCTGAGTCACCCCGGGGGCAGCTGTGGGGCAGGCAGGGCAGCCACCGCACAAGGCAGCCACCCCACAGGGCAGCCCACCCCACAGGGCAGCCCACCCCACAGAGCAGCCCACCCCACAGGGCAGCCCACCCCACAGAGCAGCCCACCCCACAGAGCAGCCCACCCCACAGGGCAGCCCACCCCACAGGGAAGCCCACCCCACAGAGCAGCCCACCCCACAGGGCAGCCACCCCACAGGGAAGCCCACCCCACAGGGCAGCCCACCCCACAGGGCAGCCACCCCACAGGGCAGCCCACCCCACAGGGCAGCCCACCCCACAGAGCAGCCCACCCCACAGGGCAGCCACCGCGCAGGGCAGCCACCCCACAGGGCAGTCCCAGGGGCACGTTCAGGGTGCCTGGGTGACCCCTCCTCTGGGAAATGCCGAGTGCTGATCGCAGGGGATGCTCTGGTGGAACCTCAGCTGTGCTATAACTCTCTCTGCCTGCTGCTGGACTGCCAGCAGGGAACTGCTCTCAGAAGGGCATCTGATATTCCTGAAGAGTGTCAGGCGCTAAGGCTACATCCAGAGGAAGGATTTGAGACGTGGCAACAGGAAGCACTGCAGCACCTCACTGCCTGCAAGTGCCTTGTAAAGGGCCAGGGCAGACCCACCTCAAGGTGCTCTGACAGTGAGTGCAGTTTTCCCCCTGCTCCTCACCTGCCTGGCCAACAATGGCTGTGCAGCTTTGGCTTTTCAGTTCCTGTGGTTAGCACTGTTCACATTCTCAAGCCCACACTCATGTTAGGAAGGTTGACCCTTTTTTTTCTTTTTTGTATTAAAGCTTTATTTTAGCTAGAATAAGAATATTAATATTTTTTAATACTGAGGTTAAGCAAATATCCAATTGATATGTACTTGATCAGTGTTTTGGCTTTGCTTTCTAACTCACACTAATATATGGAGGTATTTTAAAGCAAACAGAGTATGATCAAATATGTTCTGTAGAACTTGAAGGAACGTCACTTATCAGGAGAATTTAAGTGAACCATAAAACCTTAGTCCCACTTTGCAAATGGCTTTGAAGATGACTACATAACTTCAAAGAGGACGACATTACAGCACAAGTGATTTTGTTCCCTCTTCCAGCAAAAGCCTGATAACAGCCTTAATAGCAGGTCCCTGGGAATCCAGTCTGGTCACTGGGATTTAATGGCAGCCTTGTGCTGGGTCACAGAGAAGCATTTTTCACCCTCCATTCCTGATAAAACCACTTCTCCATATAGGTGAATTTCAAATACCTAAGTTTGTGTCACAGCATTTGCACAACAGCTCAATTCATAGACTGTCTTTGTACAGCATTTGACTTGGTCCTCTTTCTGCTAGCTTCCCATTGCTTGAAAAATCATGCTTTGGATCATTTACTAGAACTATGTGTACCTTTTAAAAATAGTAACAGCTCTAGCCAGTATGGAAAGCATTTCTCTATAAAATGAAAACAAAATGGAAAACATTTTGATCTAGGAAAAAGAACTATGTCTTTTAAACTGGGCATCACAGAGAAAGGAACAAACAGGTGGTAAAAGCCAAGCTGTTAGAAGGCCTTCACTTTGTATAAAACGTCAGCAACATTGTACCTTTGGGATGAGTGAGACAATCCATCGGTGTCCTGGTGTGTCCCTGGTGCACTGTGAGTGCCGTGGGTCAGGCTGCGAGCCCTGGGCAAGCAGGGAGCTGTGTGGGGATGCACTGGGGGAGAAATGGAGCCCCTGAGCTTTGGGCCTAAGGCTTGGTCCCTAACTCTGCATTCAGGGCACTGCTCAGGCTGGGGCTCCTGAGGCTCCTGCTGGCATTGCCATGGACAGGTTTTCCCATGGGGAAGCAGCAGCCTACAGAAGCTGAAGGAAGATGTCCTATCCCAAGGGTGACGCTACAGAGTGGAATTGCAGTGTAATGCAGCCACAGCTGCCATGAAGCAAACTGTCCTAAAGCACTGCCACACCTCTGAAGGTTCCTTTCACTAGTTACCAGCTGTAGTTTTTGCACATCTCTCTGGGTTACAGTAAAACAACAAAACCAAATCCTTCCAAACCGGCACCCTAACACAAAAAAACCCCAAACAAAACCAAAAAACCAAACAGCTTTGGTCTGAACACAGCACCAGATGTCATTAACCTATCTTACTGCAGGGTTTTAGAGACAAGCTCTCAAGCATTTACAGAAGCATCTGTTAATGATAATGCACTGCTTATTGACACTGGCACGTTCCTCACTGGTTCACTTCAATGGAAGGTGAATAGCATCATCATCCAAATGGCTCCCTGAATACTACTGGGGTTTGCAAAGCACCTCCCATCACCTTCATTTTGTGATTTTAGTTAGGTCACAGAATCAAAAGTAAAATTTATGATAGCAGTAACCTTTGCTACATGCACACCTTGATTTCACTTTAGCGAAACGCAGACAAATTCACCAAGCACGGAGAGTTCATCTCACCTACAGACAGACCACTGATCTTTTATGCAGAACACAGAAATAATCCAAGTTTTGTCCTCTGTGGCAGTGCTTGTAGAGGTGCAGGGCAGCCACAGTCTTCTCATCCTCCTTTTAACGCTGATTTCTGCTCACATCCAACACATACAAAGACAGAGTATACTCAACACATGGCTGACAAGGAATGACACTTGATGAACGGGTTCTACTGCGATCCAAGTGGTTTGTTAGCAATCCAGGCTGAAAGGCAGATTTTCTCAGGCTCTCCCTGCAGACACCTCCCCACGGTGATGCTCAGGGGACAGCAGGGGCTGTCCTGGCAGGAGGCTCAGGGCACGTCGCTCTCGATGAAGGGGATGTCGCTGTACTTGCTCTCGGTCACCGCCCACTGTTTGACCGCCTGCTCCAGGATCTCGCGGGACAGCCGGTGCGCGTAGTCCAGCACGGCGGCGCTCGAGGGGCCCTTCTCCTCCGCCTGCACCGCCAGCAGCGACGACTTCTCGCCAGCACAGCCCTCGCCGCCTGCCCCGATCCGCTCATCCTGCACAGCGTTGGAACCTTGGAAGGCAGCCTTGGATTTGATGCATCCCATGGTACATTGGAAAATGCAGCTGCAAAAGTCAGTTCAGCAGCATGTTTGGATAACGGGGAAGTGGTTCCCTTGTTCGGTGCAGCGTCGCTGCTTCTTGCCAGTGGCTCCAGTTATTTTCAAAGAACAGAACATCTCCTTTTGTGCTTCTTCCGAGGAAATCTGTCGAAACAGTGTTTCATATAAAGGCAATAAATGCAATAAATGCGTTACCATTCTCAGTGAGCTCAAAGGAAACGTAAATTCACTACAGGCGCTTGGAGAAGCGGCTTAAGTAAATCTCTGCCCAGCGTGCGTAAAATGTTTTTATTGGTAACATCCATCTACTACAAGTAGGCAAAGTTTGACCTGAATTCGTGCTGCCTTTGAATGCAATTCCTAGTATGGGATGTAGGCCATCTAGGAATGTAAAATCTTATAAAAAAAATAAAGTCTGTCTCTTCCAAGCTGACAATGCATCACACTTCTCCAGAAACTGCAAACAAATGCTGTTTAGCTCCAGGGACTGCTGCTGCTGGAAATAAACACCAAAACCACCCCAGAGCAGCACCATACAACCACCATAGCAGAGTCCAATGTCATGGCTGTCACACGCCCTCTGGGCACAATGACACTAATTCCCAGTGTCATTCTGCTGTTTCTGAAGGAGGCTGGAGAAGGGCAGCCACCAGAAGGTATTCACAAGGAACAAGAGATGGTTTTGTTTTTTCCCTGGAGAGGGCAGGGAAAGCAGCAGCATCCTGCTGTGATCAAGGCAGTTCCAACAGAGCCAGAGCACCATTCTCACTAGAGCAGGACGACCTTACACCCAGCAAAGGGAAAGTGACTAACAAAACACCTGGCAGAGTCCTTTTCGAGTCCTTTTCAAGTCCTCAAGATCCAGAATTGGTCAACTCCAAATACGGGTTTTTGTTTACTGGCCTACAAAGATGTTTCTGCGGCTACTTCCTCTCAGGCAAAGCAGAGTCTCACGCTACGCCTGACTTTGCCTGGCATGCGCTTACCCACTTATCAGAGTTAACAGACTGCCAGCCAAAATAAAGACTGCACAGCACAGAAACCAACTGTTCCCTGCAGCTTCACCCAATGACGTTGTACTAAGGTCAGCCAAAGTTAAAGATTTTTTGTAAATAGCCTTTGAAAACACAGTCATGGCAAAGATGTTGAGCCTTATTTATTTCCTTTATACACTGGAGGAAATAGGGGCTCCAATCCAGTAACCTGATCACAGGCAAATATTTGCAGAGGAAATCAATCCCATTTGCAGGCAAATGGTACTTCACAGGTAGGATGGGACTTCCCCAGTCTAGCAGCTGACTCAGGAGAACCAGATCCCTGGGACAAGCTCCTGTCCTCTCTTTGGTGCTTCATAAAAACCACTGCTACCTGTTTGTAGGGCTGAAGTGCAGCACAGGAGGAGTGGCTGGCACTCCTGGCAGGAAGTCAGTCCTAAAGGGCTCCAGAAACCAAGTGTACACAAACAGTGCCACACCTTTAGCTGTGTAGCAGGACATTTCAGCATTGTAGAGGAACATTTGTAGACCACCTCAGTGAAGTTCAGTGAGTCTCCTTGTGCACACTGACCTGTGCAGCATGTGCCCAGTGCTCTGGGACAGGCACTGTAGTCCACAGCCCTGTAACACAAACCCTGCTGCCAAAGGCTGACCTCTACCCAACACAGAGGAGAGCCAAGCTATGAGATTTTTATTCCAATAACTCATCATTAAATGAGTAAAGACTGGATGGATAACTTGTCATGAATAAAATAACTTGAGATGAATAAACAGCAGGATCCCCTTCACTGCACAAAAAACTACATTTATCCCTATGTCTATACCCATGTCTGTCCATAACATACACTGATCAAACTTAACATGCCACCAGACCAGAGGCCAAGGAGAGGCCTGAAAGCAATTCAGGCAGCTGAATAATTCAAAGCCTTAATAGTAATATCTTGTGCATGTCTAATTTCAATATTTACCATCAATAAAACATTAATACTAATCACTTCCACTTGCTCTTCTGGACAAATATGTAGATCCAAGTACATGGTAAAGAATCACTGGCAGCAGGTACCACCCAGCACTGCTGATGCCTGAAAGCTGCAGTCTTGATCCAGCCAAGGTAATGCACAGCTGCAGTGTATTTTTATCAGAGTTTATCCTTGACACTTTCCTTAAAATAGACTTTTCAGATTTGGATTTTTTTATCCAAGTCTGGAGCTAGTTTTCCTTTTTTTTCAAGTTATTTAATGGAGGTCTGTTAAATAGAAGCTATCTTTAGTTAGGATTTTATCATCGCTTTCATTGCTTTAATGTTTCCCTTGTGCAGCTGGAGATTTCTGTTAGGGGACACCAGCAGATGAGTTAGTGTCTAATGGAAAGGACAGAATAGGAGTAGAGGGAGGATAAACTTCTCCTTAAAGCAGGTAGGGAGAAATTCCCTAAGGTGAGCATCTTCCTCTGCAGAACTCACCACCTCTGCCTCACCTGGGCCAAGTCAAATGTTCCTGGGACTGTCCTACACAGAGGGCAGGGTGGCCCAGCTTGCAGACAGCAAGGCAATTCACAATACAATTCAACTGTTCCAAATCAGTTGAGCTTCAAAGCCAAATTATGGACCCAAGTTTGAATTCTTGCCTGTTGCTCATTTCATTCTTTACAGAGCTCAGTACTTTCCAAGCTGCTGCAGTGAGTGTTACAGTGCCCGGTCTACTGGAGTTAATAATTGCTGGCACAGAAATAATTGCAAATGAAGCTGCCCTCAACCTTTTGGCTGCTTCCTTGTTTTGCTGACAGCCCTTGCCTGCACACACATGGTGAAATGCTGTTTAAAGCCTCTCTGCCTAACTCATCTCCAGAGTGTTATGTTCTGACAGATTTTAACATCTCTACCTTTCCTTGCAATGCTCATATCCTGAGAGGGAAAAACCCAACAAATCAGAGTAGCTCATTTTACTCCCAGCACAATGCTGCATCCTGAAACTGCACAAGGCCAAACTGTGTGATAGGAGCCTGTTTCTGTCAGTGCCCAAGCTCTGCTCTGTGCCCAGTTGTGCCTCAGACACCCCTGCAGAGCTGGTTTGGGGCTCAGGCCAAGAGCTCTGCAGTTCCTCACGTGACAAAGCCGCTGGGCTTAGCTGGAGCCAGGGGTCAGCTAGCTCTGCTTGCTCTGCTCACTCTCAACCAGGAGCTAAAGCAGCACCATCAGAAACCAGAACTCATCTTCTCCTTTTAGAGACAGATTTTACAGTAGGTGAAATGCTGATTTATTCATCTGAAAAATACAGGCTACTAGTTGTCCTCAATTTTACTGGATGCACGTCAAAATGTTTTTAAATGCTTCATTTAACTTCGACACAACAGTGTGTATGACTTTAATGGAAGTCTTGAAAACAATCAATTCCATATTGGAATTGAAAGTTCCCAAGGATAAGTTCAGATGTTTTTTCACCTAATACTTTATTTACTGTGGCAATACTAGGAGAGAGAAAATATTGAGGGGGTGGTAGCTGAACTCAGCAGGCACACTAGGGCTAAGCAGTCTCTTTGCCAGCCTGGCAAAGTGTTTCCTGCCAAGGTAAGGTCCTTTCTACCTACTGAAGGAAACAAAAAATTGGTGAAAGGATGCCTGCAATTCACTATTAGACAATCTAAAATAGAAGAAAAAAAAACGTTAATCATATAACTGTCATTTTAAAAACAAACAGGATTTTTTTAAGCATTAAAATAATCAATAAAAATAATTGCAAAAAGGTAAATGTGCGATATCAAAAATTAAGGGTTCCACTGGCCTCTGGAATACACCAGCATAAGATGAAAACAGGCAGAAGAGCAAGCATTTTGCTGTTATGCAACATCTGTAGCCATCATAAGCAGGTAAGTTCCTGCTATCATCTGCATGTTTTCCATCCATGAGAACCTCAGGAAAAAACCTTGAAGTTCAATATTACACTATAAGAAACTGCTTTCTGCAACACTTTATGTTACAGCAGTCACCAGATTAAAAATAAGCCAAAGTTTTCAAAATAGCTTCAAAACGTGCAGCTTTGCCCAGCTGAAGGCAGCAAGTAATTCCTGCTGTGACAGAGCCAAACTTTTTGGTTCAAATATGACTCCTCCTCCAGCAGGGAGCCTTTCAGTTTTCCCCTGGGTACCTGCAGGAGAAGCTCAGAGTGCCACTTACCAGAACCACGTCTGCTTCTAACAGGTTGTCCCCTTGTCCCCAGGAGAGCACAGACAGCTTCACGTCTGGGACTCTGCAAAGGGAACCCAGGAACAGAGCTTAGCACCCTCCAGGATGTCAGAGGTGCACAATATTCACCAGCAAGGTGATGAATCTGTAGTGCTGGCCTTGCACAAGGCTGCCTGCCTTTTCTCCAACACAGAACTTGACTTTGACAAAGGTAAAAGGATGATACAGCACTTAATAAATTAGATTGAATGACAGGCTGCAACAATTTACACACAGCACCTAATGCTGGGCTCAGAGTGGGGCCACTGCTTGGGCAAGTGGCTCCTGACCATCTTTAGGATGCCAACCTCCTCCCACAGCAAGTCCAGGTCGGGAGGATTTCAGCAAGGATAAGGGAAGGGTACTGTGCCCCATCTGTTGCCCAACCTCAAAAGTTCTCTCCCATTTTCCCTTCTCCCTCTCAAAGCTTCTACTGAGACGTAGACCTGGACCATCCAAGGACACAGGGAGAACAGTCAGACAATCCCAGTGCTGCCATTAGCATGGAAACAGTAAACTCTGGAACAAAGCTATTCAAAGCTGGAGTTTGGGCAGTTGACCTACCTGCAGATCTAACCAAACAGCACTCGGGCATCTGCGCCTCTGAACTGCACCCAATAGCTTAAAATATTCACACCCTCCATGGATAACAGAGAGGGAACCCAGAACACCCCCTCTCCCTACCAAGCTGGGCTGTAATTCAGGAGCACTCCTGGCACTGGCCTTTGGATCCTCTGCAGCTGCGAGCAGAGCAGCAGCACACAACTGGCAGAGGCATGAATCATTCACTCAGTGCACAGCATCCCCTCCATCCCTGCAGGACTCTGAGCTCCCTGTGCAAAGCAGCCCCAGGCAGGGGCTCCCAGAGCAGTCCAACCCACCAGGCCCTCAGTTCTGCTCTCCTGAACATCCAGTTTCATGCAAATCCTACAGAGGAGATGCACTATGTAACATTTATTAGAACAACTCATCATAGGAAAAGGAAGTTTTAAACAGCTACAGTTACTTCAAGACAAGCACAATACCAAAGATTCTGCTGCCTCAGGCAATCACTGATACCCAAATATCCCAAAACAGCTCAAGACATGAAAAGCAGAAATGGAGCTCTCATTGCTCTCAGAGCCATCCCTCCCTCTCCTGTCGCTTAGTGCCAACAAGAGATAAGAGCTACAGATTGGAAAAGGCTGCATGCAGCAACTGCAAACAACTGCTGTGCAGGATTAGCATGGAAGGGAAAGTCTCCTGGTTATCTGTCTCAAGGAACATCCTGGAATTTCAAAGGCTTGGGTTTTTCCCCTCCATGGCCAGAACTGATAAAGCCTTTCCAGGCTTCTAAGCCAGTTTCTAAATGAACGGGAGAATGATACATTTGCTTTTCCAAATCAGGCAGACCTCTAGTTTACTTTAACAGGTTTTTCAATAAGAGCACAGCTGATCACAGAATGATATTTGGTTTGGTTGGAAAAGGCCTCTCAGATCAAGTCCTACCATTATCCCAGCACTGCCACATCCACAGCTAAAACCTGTCCCTAAGGGCCACATCTCCACATCCTGGGCAGCCTGTTCCAATCCTGACCACCCTTGCAGTGAAGAATCTTTGCTAATATCCAACCTAAACTTCTCCTGGCACAACCTGAGGTAATTTTGTCTGAATCTATTGCTTGTTACCTGAGAGAAGAGACTGAGCTCCACCTGCCTACAACCTACTTTGTCAGAGCACTGAGTTACTTAATGGAAGCAATTTCCATGTCAAATTTCATCTCTCAAGCACTTTAGCAATGCAGTTAAGGAACATGAAAATCTCCAAACTGGAGGGAAAAACAAAAGAGAAGAAAATGTTTCTTCTTACTTCACTTTATGATTTACATGCACAGTGCAAGTGGGGTGTTTTTGCTGCTAAATAGTGCACCTGTGTCAATGTGAGTTTTTATACTGACAAACTCTGGAACTCTAAAACTAGTGCTGACTTAAAATAAAAATTAAAGAAGGCAAAAACCCCCTTAAAATCAAGAAACAGACTGACCCCTCCCCAAGACACACAACCACAGAAACCAGGAACAAAAACAAGTGCTTTCTGCATTGTTCTAGCAATCTTACCCAAGCTTTGGGAGCAGAAAACCAAGGTGAAATACCAAAAGAAACCTTTGGGTGAAAATACCAGTAGTTCAGAGAACAGCAATGCCAGTAGGTACGGCCCTCAGCAGCCACAGTGTTATTCTTCATCCAGGAAGAAGTCTTGTTAAAAGCAAAGAACACTGTGTGCTTGGTAGCTGTCTAATTTCATGAAAGTAAAACTGTACCCAGTCGGCCTGTCCTGAAATCCTCCCTCCAGTGCAGCAGTTTATTCACCAGAGCTGCACACACAGTGTGGAGTGCCCCTGTTCAACAACACAGCTCAGGGGGCAGCCCAAAGGCCACAGGAGAACAGGATGCTAAAAACCTCTTACAGGTTCTGTTCATATTTTACCTCAGCTGCTTGTCCAAACAGCTGTATAGACTGCTGTTAGTCCAAATTTGGACAGAGGTGTTTACAATGTATTGAAGTTTTTTTCCTCCAGTGTCTCAGAATACATGCATGCACCGGTACAGACTCTGCCAGACCACGGACAGGAGGAAACATTAATTTAACTACCACAGGAACAGGAGAAGGACACCTACCATTGATGGAAGCCTGTTTTCTAGGTGGGTAACAGTGAACCAATGGATTTCCTTAGCAATTAAGGCCTTGGAGTGAGGATGGAGAAGAAAGGGCATGAAGAAGATTCAGGGCTTCTCAGAAACTCCATCTGCAGAAAGTTTAGCCAAGTCTTAAGGAACCCAACTACAGAAACTATAGAGGAATGCCTTTGGAAGGGAAAGCTAATAGTGATAGAGGAGATCCAAAATTCTCCAAGACCCCAAATACAAAACAATGCTCAAAACTGGTGAGTGAACAGAAACAAAGCTTTTGACCTATATGTACAGCTGTTTGCTTGCCCTGCATAACACCAGAGGATGCAGGCCCAACACTTCTTTCAGCAAAGCCCACAGCCCTTGTAATTATCAACCCTTCCCATCAGTACTAGCTGCAAATCCATGGTCTGGAGACCATCCCCACAGCAGGGAAAAACACAAGGCACACCAGCAAAGGTGGCAGAGACACTGGCCAAGTCCTACACTGAGGTCAGAGTGCTCTAAGGCACAGCCCTGGGCCCAGACAGAGCAGCCTCTTGGTTTATTACAATGCTCCAACACTGTAACCAGCTAGAGAGGAAACAGGAAATTTCCTACATATACCACAAGACTTCATCCCAACAACTCAATTATGGAGTCACATCCTTCCTACTAACAGTCCTCTTCAGGAACACATTGAGACATTAAGCTGCTAACTCCCAGACTAAGGCTCAGGATCCAGCCTGGTTTGTAAAGGTGCATTACTGTCCTCCACAGGTGCCTGGCAGAGACAGAACTGCAGACAATGAAAAGGGATGCACAAATCTTTACGAGCAAGAAAAGCCCCTCCTGCAGCTCTTGCTGGCTGCTGCCCAGCCTGGGGATCCTGCCAGCAGGAGCTGAGGAGCAGCAGCAGCAGCTAGAGCAGCGGATCGGTGTCTCAGGCTGACAGGGTCGGGCTTTATTGTAGTGGCTGTCACAAGATTCAACCACGAACATATGGAGCTGCAGAGCATAAGGTATGAATGAGGGACACTGCCTGCCTTTGTGACACCCTCAGGAAGCCGAAGGCTCCACTGGAATAACACAAATGAAAGTCAGAAGGAAGGCGATGGTCAAGATCTGCCCAAGATGAACCACAGAAGAGCACAATGAAGGCAGCACACGACCCTATTCTGTTCTTTAATCTCCAGAAGCCAATTATAAAAAGGGAAATGGGAATTAGGAATGTACCAGGAAAGCCATTTTTCCACATCTCACACAGGACGGCACAGGAAAACACAGCCCCACATTTTAAATCACAACTATGTTACGACTGATTCGCACAAACTGAGGAGTAAGAGGGGAGTTCACAATCAGATGCTCCAGCTGTACAAAAGCCGCCCCGAATTGCAACAAAGAACTATGTCAGCCTTAAAAATCACTCTGTCTCACGGCTCTCCCCCGGTATTTGTTTCCTTGAATTTCACCACTCCTGACGTGCCAGCTCCTGCTTCCAGCAGTTGCCGCCTTCGCGCCTGGGAGCGGGAAGGGCCGGCAGCCAGGCGAGGCAGCCATGCCCGCACAGCCTGGCACCCCTGCCAGCGCTGTCCCCCAGGACCCTGCCCACGGAAACACCTTGTCCCCAGGGACAGGAGCGTCCTGAGGCTCTGCCCAACCCCTTGGGCAACTTGTACCAACCAAGGTGATTTTAAAGCAAGCATGTTCTCAGCAGAACGTGATGTTCACAAGTAAAACTAATTTGTATGTACTTGAAGGTTAAAAATGCCACTTTGTTAAGGGTACAGGATAAATCCCCGCATTTTTTCCTTTTTTAAAATGACTATATTTAGAAATCTAATTTGGACTGCTACTAACTGAACTATGAGAAAGCATAAAATATTTCTAAATGTTTAAGAATTTTTGCCATGATGGGTCTTGCATTATTAAATCTGTATTTTATAACATGCCAGATGAAGGTAACCTGCTCTGTATAAGAGTCAGCGTGGAAGCCTGGAAAGGTGCTCATGGCAAAGCAGGGGCTGACAGACCCTCACATCACCTCGGCCGGCAAATACAGCAGCCTCACGTCTTCCCCACAGCAGGAACAGCGCTTGGAGAGAACCAGCCACGCCGTTCACCTTCCCACTCCCCATCACTCCCACTGCTGTCCTCCCACTGCTGTGTAGCACCACCTTTCCTCAGGGTGCCCAGCGGGAGCGGCACCTCCGCTTTGCCCAGTTCGGAGGAGTCCGCGGCCGGCACCTCGCTGCGAGAGGATGGGAGGAGTAAGGCGGCAGCACCGCCGGCTGTCCTGACAGACCCCGGCTCAGAGCCCGGCTCTGTCTCCCCGCTCTCCGGCACGACACCAGCCCGAAGCGGCCGAGGCCAGCGCTGCCCACGGCCCCGCGGGTGCGGCCGCGCATCCCCGCTCCCTCCCGGCCCCGGCGCGGCTCGGGGCGATGGAGCCGGGCACATACCGGCGCGGCGGGGCGGTGTCCGTGCGAGCAGCGTGCTGGAAGCGTGGCCCCGCCGCGCACGGTCCCCGGCCGCCGGGCTGCCCCTTCCTCCGGCGGTGCCCGCGGGATCCGGCCCTCGTCCCACCGACGCCGCCGCCTCCTGCGGGCTCCTGAACGGCAAAGACGCAAACCCACCGTCAAAGTCCATGCTGGGAGCGCCTCCCGGCCCCGCGGCGCTCGCACAGGTAGCGCCGGGAGGGCCCCGCGCCCGCCGCCGCTCCCGCCGCTCCGCCGGGCGCTCCCCGCCCTCCCCGGGGCGGCGGCGGCGGGGCCGGGCGGGGCCGGGGGCGGGAGCGCCGCCGAGCCCGGGAGCGGCGGTGCCGCGGCCCCGACCCGTCCCCCGCCGGCACCTGAGCCCGGCCCGCAGCCCCCGAGCGCCCCCGGCCCCGGCGCTCCCGCCCCGCCCGGGCACAGCCGCGCCTCAGCGCCGGCACCGGTCCTGCCATTTGAAATAAGGGAAAAGGGGAAAAATCACCCAGGCAGGAAAGGCGCCTCTCATTGGCTTCTCCTCCTTCAAATCCTCCTCCCTCTCTACTCGGCCCTAGTGAGGCACATCTGGGATGCTATGTCCAGGTCTGGGCGCCTCGGTACAAAAACACCAGGAGCTGCTGGAGAGGGTCCAGCAGAGGGCACAAAGATGATGAGGGATCTGGAGCACTCTCTTTAAAGGAGAGACTGCGGGAGCTGGACCAGATTAGTCCAGAGAAGAGATGGAGAGGGGATCTCATTAATGCATATAAATAACTCAAAGGCAGCTGCCAAGAGGATGGTGCCAGACTCTTTCCAGTGATGCCCAGCTACAGGATGAGAAGCAGTGGCCACAGAGTAAAACACAACAAGTGCCACCTCAACATGAGCAAGAACTTTACACTGAGGGTGCCAGACCACTGGAACAGTTTCCCAGTGAGGTTGCAGCGTCTGCTTCTCCAGAGGCATTCCAAACCCACCTGGGTGCATTCCCATGCCCCTGCTCCCCTGCCTTGGCAGGAGGCTGGATGGTCTCCAGAGGCCCCTTCCAACAACCCTAACAGTTCTGTGATTCTGTGAAATACAGAAAAGATGTTCAAAGAATGGAGTTGCCATATAAAAGCTTAGGGCCATCACCACTGCGTGTTCCCCTCAGCCCTGGGACAGCACTGAGGTGCCAGAACACATTGAGCACACAAGGACCGGCGAGCTTTAAAGCAAAAGAAAACAGTGGAAGAGACTGGGGGAGAGGCCTGGGTGATGCTTCTCTGATTTTATCCTGTCAGGCAGCATCAAATCATGTACAACCACAGAGAAGTATTAATTATACCAAAGCTTTTTAGGAAACACCCCCATTCCAAAGGAAAGCTTCCAGAATGAAAGCTGAGCAAACTAAAATAGCATTTTCAATTTTTCAAAAATAAAAGCTATGCTAAAACTGAAAACTATTTCATAAGAGAGGCTGCAAACAGACACCCTGGGTAAAGTATTCCTGCTTTTGGGGAGTTCTTGACACCCAAACTACTGTAGAACACACACGAGCTTGCCTGAGCATGGAGCTCACACCTGGCTGGGGCTGGCAAACAGCACCCCAGGACTCACAGGAGTCTCCTGGTCCTGATGGGACAGGCCTGGGGACACAAGGCTCATGCTGGCCCTGGCTTGTGCTACAGCAACAGGCTAAAAGCCAGGGGTGCTGCAGGGCTGGGCACTGTGCTCATGCCCCTCACTGCAGTCAGCACTCACTTCCAGTGTCTGTGCTGAGCTCTGGCTAAGTCTCCCATCTATTTAGGCAGGTTTTATAGAATCAGAAAATCATTAGGATTGGAAAGGACCTCCAAGGTCATCAAGTCCAACTGATAACCTGGCACTGCCATGTCCACCACATCCCAAAAACATGTCCCTTATTGTCACACCTATGCAGCTTTTCAATACCTCCAGGGATGGTGACTCCACCACTGCCCTGGGCAGATTGTTACAATGCTTGGCCATCCTTTGATGAAGGAATTCTTTCTATTATCCAACCTAAACCTCTCCTAGCACAATCTGAGGCCATCTCTTCTGGATCTGTTGCTGTTACTTGGGAGAAGAGACAAAGCCATCTCACTATACCCTCCTTTCAGGTAGTTCTAGGGAGCAATAAGATCTCTCCTGAGCCTGCTTTTCTCCAGGCTGGACCCCCCCAGCTCCCTCAGCCCCTCCTCACATGACTGATTCTCAGCCCCTTCACCCAGCTCTGCTGCCTGCTCCTGGGCACACTGCAGCACCTCAATGATTATTGCCAAGCAGCTCTCCAACTGTCAAGTAGGTTTCTAACACATTTCCAGTCAGTCATTGCCTTGCCAAGGAATTTCTTGCAGTGCTTTCAAAGCCAAAGAAAACACTGCACTGGTAACATTCATCAAGAGAAGCACCACTGTAACTGTAGCTGCTGGTCACAGGTTATCCATTGCAAACTGGAGGGGCTCTGCAGGGCAGGCAGAGCCAGGGGATGGACAAAATAAGAATGACATCCCTCTGCTCCTCCAGTGGCTGGGAAACCCTCCCTAGCCTGGAAAGCTGGGGGACAGGGAGCAGGCAGCCACCCTGCACACACCACCACCAAAATCCAGCAGCTCCTTGCACAAAAGCACTGCTGCTACAGCTGTTGCGACCACCCAACAACAGCACACAATATTACACTCATTACTTGCAAACAGTCCACCTGTGAATTAAAAACCCCTCATCTTTTACTAATTACTGCCTTGGGGCCATTGTGCTGCCAAGTGCTGGGTGCAGGGTTTGTGCACACTGTGTGTGCTGGGTCATTTTATCCAGCTCTAATGGGAACCATGCTCCCTCAGAGACCAAAGGCAGAGTTTCTGGGGCTGGGGTGCAACAGGAGACCAAAGCTCAACCCTTAGCAGCAGTTCCCAGGGCAGGCAACCTCAGGTCCTCACAGGTGTGATTTTTAAGTGACAACTTCCCCAGGCAGGATTAAGCCCCTTGGGCACTCAGCAGGTGCTGCAAGGGTTTACAGGGGCAGGTCTGAGGAGCTCGACCCAAAACCTGCTAAAGCTGGTGACACTTTGCCCTCTGGTTTCAAGGAGCTTTGACCTGGGACCTGCTGACCTGGGCAGATCTTGTGCAAATGTTTTATTACTGTTTTAGCTCATCTGTAGGTGGCCAGAGGAGAAAATCAAACTCCTGGCCCTGAAAATTAAAACAAGATGAAGTTCTGGAAAGGTACGGTCACCTTACATTAACACAGTGGTATTGCTACAACAATGTCTTTTAAACTGCATCCTGTTTTTGAACAAGAATTTTGTAACTAAATTATAAATATCTTTGTATAGGCTTATGTCTACTGTGCTCTTTATTATTCTAGTCTGGTTTCTAATGCAAGTTTCTACTTTTATCTTCAGCTTTTAAATGAATGCAGCTCCCACTGAGCATCTTGGTGCCGTGGGGCAGACATTCCACAGGCTGCAGGCACAGCTGGTGCCTGGCTGGATCACATCACTGCATCCCAATAGATAACAGTTTGGTCTAGTGCACTGCTCATCTCCTGTGCCACCACCCAACAACAAGCCTTGGCCTGAGCACCTCAGTGTGATGTGGCAGGGACAGGGAGCTAAGGAGAGGGTGATACATGTGACAAGAATCTCGAGCCCATATTTATTTCTGGGTGCCAAAACAGATTTAATATTTTATTAGCTGTGGAGTTTGCAAGACAGCTGATTATGTTGGGCTGAGGCAAAGCAGTCAGTGTTTTTAAATGCAGAGCATCCATTTGAAATGACTACAGCCAGGCACAGGCTAGGCAGTCGATGAAATATTGAAATATTTAGCTGGTAAAGCACGTCAGTGTGCAAGGCTGGGGCCAGACATGGTGCTGTGATGTTAAAAACCACAAAACCCAAATCTGAGGTGCCCCAGCCCTCAACATGGAGGCCTCAGAGGTGCAGCAGTCCCAGGGAGTGGGGCTGTGGGGCTTCAAGGTCCCCCCACTGTGCCAGGGTGTAGGAACCCTTGCTGGGCATGGCCTAGCTTGGGAGGGCACAAGCATCAAAGCCTTTCCTGCAACTCACCTTGCCAGATAATGCTGCCTCTTGTACCCTTCTCCCAAATTTCAGTGAAAGCATTTTCCTGTAGGGGTAAGAAAGGCACTCCCCCCTCCAGAAGAAATAGTTTTAAAGCAAGTTTGACTTTTTGCTGTCATAAGACCTGGTATTTATTTATTAGCTATTTTAACCCATTATTTGCTTATTGGAGTTTGCTAGTTCTTCTTACAATATAGGCCAAACCCTCTAAATTCTTGGCAGGTCCTGCTCTGTGTGCACATGCTCACCCCAGAGTGATGTGGATGCAGCATCAATCCAGCTGCAATGAGGGAAACTGGTGCAAACTGAACCACAGGAGTCAGGGAATGGTGTTAGCATTGGAACTGCTGGAATGGTACCCAGACTGAAGGGCTCAGCAGTGCTGAAGCTTCAGAGGAACCTGGGTAAGGAACTGCTAACCTACCTCTTTTGGGTTAAAATTTGTCGCTTAACAACCTCTGCACCAGATGGCAAAGTTTTAATGAGTTTGTCCAAGGGTAACAGGATAAATGAAATCCGGTTTCTCCCTCCCTCTGACACAATTTCAAAGTTCCTGCCCTTGCTACCCTTCACAGTTCCTCCACGTCTGTGAACCCCTCTCCAAGCCTTCAATTCCTCTTCTCTGTCTCACACACCCACAATATCCTACTCTCATTTCTGGACTACTTACATGTTTTTCTGCCTCAGCTCCCTCCCATTTCACCTGTAAATAGTGCCCAATTTCCAGTAACCCCAGATTTCTTCCACATCTTCTGACCTGAGCTGTGTGGTTGGCAGCAGTAGCACCTGCTCAGGTTTTGCCAAGATGCTGCTCAGATGCTCAGTCCATCAGTCCTGCTCACCACAGATGCTGGGTAAGATTCTCCCTGCCTTTCCAACAGAAAGCAGAGGAAATACAATCATTTTTCCCAAGCAGTGCTTAAGTTCAATTAAGAAACTACTGACAACCCACTGATGTGGCATTCAAAAAAGGACTACAAAACTCCATTAATTTATCCAAATCCAACCACCAATTCACTCCCTAGTCAGAGGTCACTGGTTGAAAAACTTGCTCTGTTTCTCAACTCGTTTTTTAACTGTACTGACAGACCTTGGTATTAGGGAGGGCTTCACTGAGGCACATATTTCTAATTCAGCTGAGGAGTTAAAGGAAGCCATGACAAGCACTCTCTGCCCCAGGAGCTCCCCCCAGCATGCCCACAGCATCCCACGTGGTGACTTTACCAAATCTATTTTTACATGCAGTAATCCACTAACTGCATGGGTTGGAAAATGTTGCACAGTCTGACAAGAATCAATATAAAGTCTAAAGAGGTATAAAGCCCTGAAAATTTTTGTTATTGACTAAAACCTCCTAATAATCCAAAAGCCTTGAAGTTCTACCTGATATGCTGTGAATACCTTCTAATAAGTACTTTGGTAGAGTTTCAGAATCAAGCCCATGATGCAAAGGAGGTCACTGCAACACAGCTTTATAGACTAAGGAACCACCATCTAAATAAAGGCTCTATTTTAAAAAAATTTGTGCATGGGAAAAGTGTTCTTTTCCTCAGCTATGGATTTTTCTTTTGTTTACCTAATTCTTCTTTCATTATACACCATTCTCATCTGTTTTTGCTGTTCTACACACAACCAAGATTACCAAAGCCTTTTCTCAGAGCTTTTAGTCTCTTAAAAATATTTCCTTGGTGTTTGCAACCAGATTGATTAAAAGCAAGGACAAATATGATTGCAGGATGCCCCAGCACATGCCATGGCAGTCCCTCAGTGCTGCCCTAGTTTTCAACTCTGTTACTACCAAAAGTACATGACAATGGGGATTGCACGACTGCTCCAAACCTTAGGGCACAACATTGATTTCTAGATCATGATTATTTTTGGAATGTCCCATCCTCCTGCTCTCAAAAAAAGGTTTGATAGCTTTTACATTTAAGTTAAAATACAATAGACTATAGAGATAAAGTCTAATTCCACTTTCTTGTATGAAGAGATCCTCAATATTTAAAATAGGTTTAACACATTGCTATTAGTTTTACTTCTTTTGGTGTTAGCTGGATGTGCATATACTGCTATAACTCAAAGGAAAAACACAAAATCAGTGTGTGCACTGAACTCTGTACCCATTAAAGAACTCCCAGCACTTTGTGATTATCACAATGAGACATTTGGGGAAGGACTTTTTTTTTCTTTTTTTTTTAACGATAAAATACCTCTTTTAGCAGCAGAATTTGAAGAACATGCTCAGTTTCACTCATGCACTTACACTTCAGTGTGTCTTGCAGGACTTCATTGGATAGGGGCTGAGTTGCAGAAATTAATTTTATCCAGTCAGCAACACCTGTGCAAAGATATTTAGAACTGCTTAAGTCACCATATTTGCAAAATTTTCCAGGAAAAAACCCCAACATTATCTACTTAGAATTTGTCTCAGATGCTTAAAAATGTGCTAAGAAGATAATCATGACAAAGTTACACTATAAAGGCACTCTGCTCAAAAAAATGAGTTAGAAAAAAAATGCCCACATATTCTCCCATAGAATAACCTATAATTAGCATCAAAGTAGAAAAGAAGAAACCAGAATCACAGAATTATTTAGGCTGGGAAGCTTCTAAGCTAATCAAGAAGAGGATTAAAATAAATGACATGTTTCTACACAGCACAAATGTTTATCCAACTGAATGTAACAGTTGTTAGATCCTGTTGTTTCAATTTGTGTAATTACTCAGAAATTATTAGAAAATTTTTAATGGAAATCTACTTGGGCAAATTTAGGAATCTTTAAAATGAAATTTTTGCTTTTAGGGCTTTCCAGGTTTTGTGTCCTTGAATGGACAATGGTGCTGACTCCCTGGGACTCTCCAAACTCTCCCCAAGAGCAGTGAGGTCAGTGTCTCTGAGTAACCCCAGAGCTAAGACACCCAAGGAATTCAGAAGCAGACAAGAAATTGGGTATTAATTCTGACTGGAGATGACAGTTTTCCAGAAGAGGGGAATTTCTTCCAGCAGGGGGAGATTGCAGTGAGCCCGACCTGGGCTCTGCACTGCCAGAGGAGTGCAGCCTGCTCCCCTGCTCACACTGGCCGTGGGTCCAGGGCTGATCTCGAGGCCACAGCAAGAACTGGGGTTGTTTTTCCCCAAGAAACCTCTCTGCGCGATGGCTCCTTCTGCGCTGTCCACAGAAGCCGGGTGCTCAATCACCACAGCAGCACTGCACATTCATTGTGGAGCAAAACACAAACAGCAGCAATAACCCCCCAGGAGCTCTGTCTGGGGAAGAGGCAGCTACAGCTTTTGTTCACTCTGTTTATGAAGCTGCAGATCGTGTTTGGCAGCAGGTCAGCAGTGAGCCTGAGCACACACTGGCTATGAGAGGCAAAGTGCACAGCCAGGGCCCAGCAGCAGCCCTGGTGTGGTTTGCCCCAGCCTGTGCTCTCAGGCACTTACCTCCCGCTCAGCAGAGACCATCCCTATCCCATGTGCAGGGCTGGGAAACAGAAATAGATAGAATAAATAACAAATCTTATTCACTTTTTTTTTTTCAAATAAGGAAGTATATCAGCCACAGAATATTCCTAATTTATATGCAAGTCCTCTTTGACTTCATTTTTTATCAGTACCTAACAGCACTAAGGCATGAAGCCTAGGCAGACATGCAAACTGCAGCCCTGGAAAACCCAGGCAGCAGCACAGCAAGAGGATTAACCAAACATGAGGCATTAGAATATTGCAAAGAGGATCAAAAGAGATTTGTGACTGAAAAGCCACCCACCAGAATTACAGTCAGCTGAGAAGCTGGACTGAGAGAAAGTGGGTAAATGTTTTGCATTTAGATGTCTCCTAGAATAAACTTAAACTTCAGGATGTGCACTGCAATACAACACCAGATCAGGCTTCCCTGCAACAGGGAGCTGCAAAAATAGCCACCTTCTTTCTATACTGAAAATCAGAGCTTTGTGACAGTCAGATATTAGCTGGAAAAAAGCAAGAATCACATGGAAATATGGTCGCTGGCACGCCTAAAACAAAGAGCCCTGAGGGCAGCAACAAAGCAGCAGTTGTACAAAAACTGCCATAGAAAAAGGAAACAATACAGAGAAGTAAGAGGAACTTAAGGCCTAATCTTGTAATAACATTTTCTTCTCCAAAATAAAAGTCACTGTTGGTGTTCCCACTCCAAAATGATACTAAAATTAATTATTAAACAGGAAATGGCCTCCCAGCAGAGATAAAGACAGACATCACTGCAGGCGAGGCTGTAGATCAGCAGAGCAGTGACACACTAAAACCCTGCTCCCACCAATTTTGTGACATCTGTAGACATTAACACACTTAATGTCGGGAAGTCATGTGTTTCAGAGCAATGTTGTACCCAGGTCTGCATCTCCAATTTTCACACTGAGATGAACATCATTATGAGCAACAACTCCTCCCTCTTCCTCCTCCTCTGCTTTGCTTTCACAGCTTGCTTTGGCTGCACCTGCCTATCTTTATGTCCATCCATAAATCTTTCCTTCCTCCTCCTTTCTTCAGATCCAGCAGGAGAGGGGAGGGCATGAGCAGCCAGGTGGGTGTGTGGCTGTTAACTGAGCTTAACCCAGCACATTATTTTATCCCAGCTTTGTTCAGAGTAAGGCATCCTGCCCATAAGAACTAGTTCTTCATGTGTTTTTAGGGACAAGGCCAAAGATGATGAATGGGTGTGAAATGCAGAGTTTTTCCTAGTATCTTCAGTAAGCTCCCAAACCACCTTTCTCTATCAGATCAGTTTCTCCACCTTGAAAGACTACAAACATGTCAAAGGGTGAACTCTTACTGCCATGAGAGCAGTGGGGATGGCTTTTGCTGCTTTAAGAGCCTGGCCCACTTCTGCTAATGCTCCTGGAGGGCAGGCCTGCAGCCCCCCTGGCTCTCAGGGATATCACAGGCAGCCCGTGGAGGGAGCACCAAAGACTCTGCTCTGCCATGCAGAACTGGGCAGTGTGCTCAGGAGGTGGGCAATAATAAAACTGGCTCCCTTTGAGCACAGGGCAAATGGATTTTCAAATGAGCCAGAAGAAATGAGCCAGAGGATGCCTTAGAAAGAAGCTGGGGTAGTGACTCTCTCAGAGGATACATTAAAGCAAAGACAGGGGACTCAAGGATACAGATGCTGAGGAATTGCATCCCTTGGGGAGATTTATGGGTGACTGAATCTGAGCTATTGCTGCTGCTGCTGAAAACTTCCATTTCCTTAAATTGCCTTGCTGGCTGAACTCTAGCCCTCTGTACTTTTTATCATACACCAACATCACCTTTTGCAGTGCTAATGGCAAATAAATTCCTTTATAAAGTCACAAAATTACTTAAACTGTCACTGAAATGAGAAGATAAATTTGAAATTAATTTTCAGAAGAGTCTAATTTACCAACAATGTCATCATGATTACCTCACACAATAAATATTTTGATATCTCTACACATTATTCAATATCCAAATGATCTAATTATCTTATCTGAGATACCATCCAATATTAAATGTCCTTTCCACTCTATCATGAGGTTTTTCAGCTGGATCATCTTCAAATCAGAACTCCTGTGCACAGGGAAATTTATGACATTATACAGATCAAATAGAAAGATGCAATAACAGTTGTTGGAGGTCATAACTAGAAATATTACCTATAAGCACATAATGCCAAAGAAGAAAATAATAAATTCCATTCATGCTATAGGTAGATGCCTATACACCTAAAACTTTGCAATTTGATTTCAAGAGAGAGAAAAAAAAAACTTTTAACAGGGAAAAAGTCATTTATTTGCGAGGACACAACTGTCTTGAGGACAACATAAGCAAGTAGGACAATTCTGCTGAAATAACGTTAGCTGTGGATGGTGTGTGTAACACTTACTCAATGCTCAACAGAGATTCAACAGAGCATGAGCTCTATTTCAGGAGCCCTTTTGGACCAGAGTTCTGCTTCAAGTCTTGTTTTTCCCAATTCCTCGTTAATTTTATGATATCTATTCCTACCTCAAATATAGCAGTGGAAAGAATATTTCAGTTGGAATATGGAGTTAGACAGCAGAAGATTGCTACACATTTACTTCATTAAGGCAGGGTTTGAAGAAAAACTAATCTGGAGTGCATGCAAAAAGAAAATTTATGACTAAAAAGACTCAAAGTATTTGATCTGTTAATATGCATCATTCTAAACAGGCCATTGAAGCTTAAGATCATCTACTGCTAAAAAGATCTAAAAATAGAGAAAGCATGATTTGAATAGTCAAGGGTTTGTGGAATGGAAGCTTTGGGATGGAATAACACCAGGATGAGTACCTCAGTTTTAGTGTTAACTGAGATACAGTGCTCACCTTTGACAGGTGATGGGTGCACCTATGGCTTTGGGACTGGCAGAGGCTGCTGAGCTAAGCCAGGGCTGGAGCTCAGGGTAGGTCAGACCTACAGCAAAAATAAACATCCACAAGTACACTGCCAATATGCCCTGAGAAGTGATGCCTAAGCATTGGGTTAGGCAAAGACAATTAGGGTTTAGGTTGGAAGAAAACTTGGATCTAAGGCAAAATCTTGTTTATAGTAGCCTGCCAAAAACCACCAAGGCTACAAAATTTATTGGTGGAAGTTTAATAGCAGGAGTGGTGATCTCCATCCATTTTCCAGCCAGGTCTGGCTTACAAAAGAGCATACCTTGGGCAGTATGAACTGATGCCTGGTTTTGTTATCCAAGAAAAGTGTACAAGAGAAAAATGTTATGAGTATTACATGAGAATTAAACCTCTTTGGATCAGCCTCTGGCTGTTTTAGGGTGCAGACATCCTGTATCACATCAGTTTGGGATGTGGCTCGGAGTTTTAACGAGGGTAGATATGCATATACACACACATGGAGTTTTATACCCTAATAATCTATAATCCAATATCTTCTAAAACTAGAACATGCATTGCAGGGGTTTTCAGTATGATTATATAGTTATGTTTTATTAAGGAGTTATTGTAGGAAAATAAAATAATCTCTGAGAAACAAATTTACAAAAAACCCAGGAAGGCCATTTGATCCCAGGTGATCTCCCAACAGCCCGATAGCTTAATATTAACTTGAATAACTTCTCACTCTCTTTTTGGCTGTCCCTTCTTGCCCTTTCCCTCAAGTCAGAAATCTGCTTTTTGATGTCTGAATGAAAGATTGTTCATTTCACACAGTTCGAAGTTCAAGATCCTGCTTGTATGTAGCATGACCTCTTACTAGCTGGAAAACTTTACTCAAATACAGGCTTTGTGATGAGAGGCCAACAATTGGATGCAGTTTCCACAGCAAAACTTGTGTCATTTAGCTTCAAAACAAGCCTGCATTTAGTGAACTAAAGGAGTTGTTCAGTGGCACAGCTAAGAGCTCACAAACACACACAGTCTGACAAATTCTTTTCAGCCAGCGTCAACAGTACCCACAGACAGACAGGCATTTCAAGCCTCACTTCTTCTGAATCAGAGAGGATGAATCAGGATGAACAGTTTCAGCCAAACAAGAATATTTAGAGGTTTTATGTATCTCATCTAGGAACAGCATCACATAGTACCAAGTAAATAAATAAATAATTAACCCTCAAATAAATAAATAAATTACCGAATATGATCCTTTGGGCTTCATCAGTCACCTTTTTCTATACCAGAAAAAAAGATCCTAGGCCACTCCATCTTGTTTATGGCCATGAACAATTTCCTACCTATTTATTATTGCCTTGATTTTAATTAATAAAGTAGTTAGTAACATTTTTTCTTCTGAAGTCTTTAGACAGATTTGATGTAAAATATACTAGATAAAGACCTGCTATAAGTAAAAATAATTTTGAACAAAGATGTAGCTGCTGAATCCACTTCTGAGATTCCCTGCAGGCTTACAATACAAGCACTCCACTCCAAAGATAATGACAGGCACAATAAATTAATGACTTGTATTTATGAATATAACATTATTTCATGGCTGGCACATACACGCTGTTATCACATCATACTGTCATAATATTTGTTTGATGTTCATATAAGGGCACAGTTAAGAAGAGAGCGTTCATCACCTTTTTATTAAGGTGACAAAAAAATGAGAACCATCTCTCACTTGGAAGAAGCTTGTTTGGAAATAATTTGAAACACTAACCCTCTCAGGAGAGGCAGCAAAAATATCTCTTCTATCATCTTACAAGAGTAGCCTGTGAGCCACGTTAATCATCTTGGACTGAAATTTATAACAACATATGGGAGACTTGCCTCACTATTATTAGAAGTTGCAAGTTTCATATGTGTTCCTCAACTAATTTAAGGGTCACTCCTGCTTCGAACATTATACCCCAAGTAATAAGTGCTATAACAGGTCATTTGCATTCAGGAAATTATTTTTGGAAGAAGCTCCTGCTTGATGCAAAAGGGCAAAGGACACTGGAAACTAAAGTCTAGAACTGACTTCTCTTGGGCCCTAATCCACACAGTTTTTGCAAGTCCATGTGATCTTTTAATTAAGTTTCAAAGGATTTTGATAACATTGCCTTTGGAATATTTTGTCTTGTGTGATATTTTGCCAGGTTTTATTGATATTTACTCATGGCTTTGTGTATGTGCTTCTTAAAGAACAGAACTGCACACAAGATTTGATCTCTTCAACCAGAATTTTGACTTTCTTGTACCCTTACCATGCTTCAAATGTACTGTTATTTCATCTTTAGAAAGAAGAAAGCCACTTCATGTTATGATACCTCTGTCTTATACTCTGTCTGTATTATAGTCATGAATAAAGAATTTAGTGAAAAGCTGTCTGCATCCTTTTGGGTCCTTCTCAGTTCTCCCTAGCGGAAAACTACAAGCAAGGTTTTGTGTTCCCCCCTGCAGTGAATTTGATGGTGTTGGAAATGTTTACATAGGCACGTTGATGATGATACCATTGCACTGCAATTGTGTCCATACTCCACCCTTCTCCCCAGAATCAAAACCCCCTAAACTCAGTCCTACAGCCATGAAAAGCCATTTTGGAAGGATCTCAGCCAATTCCAAATGTCATCACTGAGCATCAGTCAAGTGAACAAAGTCTGTTTATTTAAGCTCTGAAATACTTCTTTTTCCTCATGAATTTTCTTTAAATATAGTCACGCTGCTCCTACACTCAAGCATACAGCAGATGGAAAATAAATTTATTCTGGCTTATTTCCTGAACACTGAGCATGCAGCAGGCAAAATCACAGGTGGTGGTGCATACACTGGCTGCATGATACACCACTGAGTAGTAGTAAAAATAATGTTACATTTTACTTTTACCCCGTGAGGAAAAGTACATTTCAGATCTTCTAGAGGAAATAAAATCTTGTCTTAAAAAATTTTTGGGTTCTTATCCAGTTTTAAATTATATTTAAGGGATGTCACTGATAAAAGTATTTAGTATTCTAATTATCACCCCAGTAAACTCAAGTGCAGTATTTAAAACTATTACATGACTTTCAAAATCTTAATAATACTTTGTTTGCACGAATCTAACTGATGCAAATCTGATTTTACATTCAAGACATTTCCATGTTATAGAAGTAGCCAGAACCACCCAAAGTGGAATAATTTAGTGCTGCTTTTTAAGAGCCACAGTTCTCATGAGGTTTGGCCATAGCTAAATGGGAAGCACTTTCAGAAAAATGCTTTCATTCTGCCTTCCAGTCAGACAAACCTGCGGAGCAAACTGTTCAGCTGGGAGTACTCAGTCAGCCAGAGGAACGACTGAATTACCTGCAAAGCTTACAGGGCTTCATGTTAATCATTCTTTTAAAAAACTGTTATTATTTAATGAGCATGCCACTGTGGACACCTTAATTAAAAACTTCTCTTCAACACGCAGGTGCTTTTTTTTTGTAACTTCCAAATACTGGTGTGTAGAATGACTAAATATAGGACAGCTCTGGTTTATCTCCATCTGTCTAATCTATGTTACCTTGCCAGAAATACTGAAGACATTTGCTGAATATTGTTGATTACTCCATCTTCAGAGAAAGAAACGCCTTGCAGTGTAACCCTAGAGAAGGGAGACAAAAATGATACAGAGCTGAAGCACCAATACCTAAAAAGCAGAGCTATTTACTACAGAAAAAAACCCCGACAAAATAAATTATCTAAAGTTATGCAGAGAATGAAGATAAGAAATCACTGATTTCTCATAAAAATAAATTAATTTTTAAAAAGGGTATAATAGACCATATAATGGAATGGAAAGAAAAGCGACTCCCTAGGGGTTAAAAAGACAATACCTAATACACAATGAGCTCATAGGAGATGCCACCATTATAATGGATTTGGAGCACCCAGATTTACTGCAGTGTACACCTCAAAGCTTGGAAAGGATTTTTGATCTCATGCTTTGACACTAAAGCCAGCTGTTAGCAGAGCTCAAGGTGTGAGGTGGCAGATTCTTTTGCAGGCTTGCTGAGATTCCTTGAAGATTGTGTAGTTTCCTAGAACCCATGGTTTTGGTAATACAAAAAAGACCTGGTTATATTCAAACAAGCACAGCTTATCTGTGATTTCACAGCCTCAGCCAAAATTGGTGAGGTATTAATTAAAGAGCAGAAAACAGGAAAGTACATATTTCATAGAACATTTGGCTTAAAGACAGTTTCCCTGGAAAGGAAAAGACACTGGTGAAAACCAGGAGAAAGAATGGAAAGATAAAAGAGGGAACAGCAGCCTACAAAGTTTGCATTCCCTGTAGCCATGTTTCCCTTCATACCTCCGGATAAGGCCTCTTAAATCTGATGAAAAAGAAGCCTATAAATTTTAGGGAATTAGCAATTAGTAAGCACAGAAATATAAATCAGCTGAATGTTAATGCTTAGGACACTAAATGGCTGAATTAGATCCAAGAATACAACCCTAAGAGTCAGCAATGAAATACTGAAAAGATATTTGCAGTACATCATTACAAAAGCAGAGAAACCTTACCAGGCTTGTCTGAAAGGGAATGAAAGCAACCCGAATTCCTGGCTCCCAAGGATTTTATCATGTAGATGCAAAGTCTGCTCTACAGGCCTGAGACTCCTCAGACACTCACAAGAACTGCCCCAACCCCATTAGCTTTTTGGTTGAGTACAACTCCTTAAGAAGATTTGTGTTTTATTGTGGTTCTCTATTTAAACACCTGCTCTTACTCTATCATTTGTAGAGCGCCAAAAGAGATTTTCCCCAAACCAAAAACCCCAAACCAAATCCACTCTATTTTATAATGACTACTGGAAATTTGAGAATGGATACCTGGATGGAAACTCTGATGGATATTTCCCCTGTGCTGTGGGGGTCAAATGAACCAGCGTAGGTAAGACAAAAATTATTTCAGTTCTTTAGCAATGTCTCAGACCAACCTTCATCACCAGATGAGCTGAGCCAGTGCCAGTGTATTTGGGCAAGCTTGTTCCAAGTCCTCATTTTTGCCCTTGCCTTTGGTTCCCTCCTTGGCACTTCTCAGGAATAAAACATGTGAGGAAGGTGTCTGTCAAGGCAAAACTGGAAAATGTTCTTGTCCTCAGATGAAATCTGACTTCCCTCAAATTAAAGCCCAAATAATACACTCCAAGCTCCATTCATTGCTGGAAGGTGGAAAAAGTATTTGTTTAGCATCACCACAACCTGCAGCTGGGAGAAGAGGAGCCACCATTCCCATGCTCCATAGCTGTTACTTCACAAACCAGGCCTGGGAATGCTTGTGTTGTGCGTTCTCGTGCTGTCTGCTTTTATACTGAAAGAGAAACTCCATGGGGACAGTGCTGTGAGAAAACTGAGGTGGAGACATGCCCCTGCACCATTGGCTGATTTTTCTTATTCTGCACAGAAAGAGGAAAGGTTTGGCCAAGCCACCACGACCATTCTCATGTGAGGTGATCCTTTGGTGTGTTTCTGGTAAGGATGTGGGTTCCCTGACTGCCCTTCCTTCCAGCACAAGCATCCAGCCAGCCACACTCTGCTCCCAGTGCCTGGTATTTTCCCAAGGAAGAAGGATATGGGAAAGGTTGACTGTGATTGATACACTGCAGATGGCAAACACACTCATTTGAGAGGGAAGAGGTGCATAAAGCATGACGGGTGTGTTGTAGCAACTGCATATTAATGCCAGTTCCCAAAGAGCAGCTCAGCCCCAATGCCTGGCTCCAATGCTGCAGCTCAGGAAGATGGCTGTTTTCAGGCATTAAAACCCTTTCCAAATGCTGCAAACACTCAGAGCATTCTGGGGCTCTAATAATTTATAAGCTAACTAAAAAGAACACACCTCATACCTTGCTGTATGGAGAAATTACTGACAGATGAGACTTCCTCACTGTCTGCAAACCACAAATTACACCATTATAGTGAAAAACACTTTTCAATTAGATTCTCTCTAGAAAATAAAAATTAAATTCTGTGCTATGCAGTGGGATTTGCTGGTATTCTGTTTCACTTTGGGCTAACACAGCTTGGGGGCATTCAAAGAGCTTCTTGAAACACAGTACATCATAATGCAAAACTAACATCCTTTCCCGTGTAATATGCTTGTTTCAAAATTACTCACAGAAGAGGCTACAACATTGCTTACCAGCTTTCCTCTTCTGGTTGCCCTTTATTAGTTCTAAATGGCTGAAAGAACAGGAAATTTAGCCCTATTTTAACAGTGATGTTGAAATTTAAAAAACCCAGAACCTCTTAATCTGAATTATTATAAAATATTATTAATTTATATCAATATCAGGTGACTCTAAATGTTAGCCCAAAGTGCAAGATGTTCCTATCACTAAATAATTAGCATTTCTAAGCACAGCATTATTCCTATATGAACTGTAAATAAACATTTCATATCATTCCAGATCCATAATGAGATAAGTAAGTCCTTCACATCATTTTGCTCTTGTGAGAAACATACAGAATTTGTCAGGTAGCACAACTGTGGAAAGTATTTTGTGCCATTATGATCCCCTAGCTAACGCCTGATTGACTGATGTGAAGAAAGGGCTGTACAGAAAGGAAATCTCATTTCTCAAACCAGTCAGTGCAATGAGAAAGCTTTTGAGCAGAAACTGCTGTTTCACTTGAATGTCTAATTAAACATATCTATGTGGGATATATGTACATAAACCTATAACTACAGGTATACCAACACAGTAGCTTTTAACACAATTTAGGATCTAGTGAAGAAATTTCTCTCTACCAAGTTATTACAGGGATGTTAAAATTTACCACACTGCTTTCTCAGAGTTGCTCATATAAATCATTAGATACATCAATTAAGGTTTAGAATTAGCAAAGCAGGCAACTGCACAATTCAATAGTTATTCATTAATTTTCCTTTGTTCTAGAGGCTTTGGACAAAATGACAAAATGCTTCCATTTCTTAATGTTGAGCTACTTCAGTAAATTGTAGAAAGTAATTTGATGTAGTCAATTTTATTTCCATTTTGCATTGCATTTCTAATTGTACCATCAATCTTTTTTATTTGTATGCTCTGGATAGCCTTAAGTTTAGTCAAGTGATTGTATTTTTAATTGATCATAACCTCAGCTTTGTATGCAGCAAGTCTTTTTTTCCTCTCAAAACTTCAGAAGCAGTTGTGAAGTTCCTCAGATTTATTTCCTGGAAAAAACCCTGGTACAAAGTTCACTCAACATAAAAAAAGCTTTGTGTAGATATCACAAAGTCAGTAGCAAACAAATAACTCTGTATCCATTAATCTGGGTATCAATGGAATATTTTACTCCATTAACTCTTCCAGATCTACTCACTCCAGCCTTCATTATGCTGGGACATCTTAAAACTAAACTTTGAAGCAACAGCCACTGTAACACTTTCAGATTTCCTATGTGAATTCCAACCTTTAAGCATCCTTTCAATCATTTGCATAGTCAACAGAGAGTATAAAATCTTTACAAGATTTCCATGAGCGTAGAGCATATAGCCACAGATACAGCAATAGAGTTAATTGTTAATTCTTAAGCAGTTTTATATCTCTGCAGAATGGTAGAGGGGGTTTGGAAGTCTGTTACTGAAGGTAAAAAATCCCCAAACAGGCAATTCCCTTCTGGTTTATCCTTGTTTCCTATCAACCTGTTAGCTAATGCTGCAAACTAGCAGGCTGGTGGGAGAGAAAAACTTGAAATCCCAAGAATAAAAAAACAAAAACCAAAAGCAAACCTGTAAATTTTTAAAGCATCAGCCTTTAAAATTGTTAGGAATTGGAAGTGTCTGCTAGAGCAGCCAGAGGCAATTCCCAAGAGAAAAGGGCAGTAAAGCTAAAGCTTTAGCCAGCATAGGCAGCTTTCCTGCAGTTGATACTCTTATGTGATGCTTCATAATGGAACTCATAAATGGGAACATCTTTACTGCATCAGCAGAGAGTGAACAACAAATAAGGAAAGATATAAATGAAGCAGAAGGAGGAAAAGCTGAGTTTCTTCTTGGATACCCCAATACCTTTGAAAGGTTGTATTAATGTGGAAGTCCTTCAAAGGTGCCTAATTTATTTCAAAAACTCAGCATTTATGTTCTTTTCCTCCACATGAGAATCAAATACATCAAGAAATTTTTCACAATCTCTGATCTGCTCTTTGTCTTCAAAAACCCTAAAGCAGCTTATGTGATTTCCTGTCTCTGCATTATTTTGTACAGGGGTTTTCATAAATACCTGATTCTTCGGGGTCTACTTTAAAAGAAGCAGCTTCCTCAGAAACCACCCAGCCTTTTATGCCTGATTTTTCCCATAATACACCCATGACATTAAATGACTTTATCGGGTTATATGTTATATTTCATCATAGGAAATAGCTGATTAATTTTTTTCTATAGGATTATTAAAAATTTACATTACCATAATTTTTAATTCCAGGGTTGAATCAGATAGCCCAGCTCTAAGGTGTAAATTTGACCTTTGCTGATGAATATGCCAGATTCAAAGGCCTTCTTGGATGACTGCAGATCTGAATTTTGCTTGATTTTGTGGAGAATGCTACCACCACTTTTCATTCAATCCTAGTGACATTTGCCTCAAATTAGCCAGTCTAAAGCTGACCCTAGACCAGCACATGGCAGAAAGGAAAGAAACTTAGTTTTGCCATAAAATAGCATTTCATCCTATTGATGGAATTCACCTTCCTCAAAGGTCTTTGCTTATGAGCCAGCAGGGCTGATTGACAGAGCTTTGAACTAGACTTGAAGGGAGAGAGGATAACATCGGGATTGGCAATGACAAGTTGTGGGATGACAGGCTAGGGTTAGAGGGCTGGGATGCAAGTGAGAGCCCTGAGCTGGTGGCTACAGGACACACTGGCTGTGCTGGAGCACACTTGAAATCTACAGAGATGAGCCAGGGGACTGTGAGGTGATCGGAGCCAAGATGGGAACACCAGAGAGTTTAAACCCCCTATGTATTAAAAAAGAAAAGCAAGAAGAAGAAAAAAAAAAAAAAAGAAAAGAAAAAAAGAAAAAAAGGAAAGGAAAAAACCCAGGAAAAGCAAAAATACTTCAGAGCAGCGGCCCTCGCTTCCCAGCAGCTGCTGTTCCAGAAGAACCCAGCAGAGGACAGGCCACTCACACAAAATCTCTGACCTCCTGTGGCGAAAATCCCCTCTGAAGGGCTGTGCCTCGGAGAAAATACAAGCATTCTTGTAGCTAGTGATGCTGAGACAAAGTATGGTGGTATTTCAAGCACTTTGATTGTGCAAAGGCACAAGTGAAACCTCTCCAAGCACGGTAACAACTCTTGAGAGGAATCCGAGGTTTCCCATCAGCGATGCAGCAGCTGACACAGCTATTTTAAAAGATATTGAAGATGAAAGTCAGAATGAATGTCAGGAATTTTGGGTAAAAGCAGAAAACCTACAACTGTAAAGAAAAGAAAGAAAAGACAGCGTCCTTTAAGAAGGGCAGAACCTTTAGAATTAAGAGCCTTAGGGCTCTTTTACAAGATATAAGACATATAGACACCATGGTAAAGAAAGCACAATAAAATCCTGAATACAAAAGAACTCAGAAAACTGGAAGCTTTCACTATAACTGCATTCTTCCTTAAAAGCCTTTAATGAAATTCATGTACTTCCCTATCTGTTTCTAGGTTTCATTTCAACTATTGTATCAGGTTCTGGAGCAAAGTGTACTGGAACACACAGGAGAAGAAAAGCAACAGGGCATTTTTGGCCTAATTCCACAGGCACAATTATGCACGGCAACACAAAAGTTGCAGGCAGGAGAGAGATGGCCAGAAGCTGAAGGTAACCCTGGACAACTTCCCCAAAGCCTACATTCAGCAGCATTTCCTGGGCAAGCTGAGAAGTGCATCATGGGCTGGAATGGCCACAGCAGCCCCTTGGCCACCAGTTTTACCTGTTTCCCCCATTTTATCCACTGCACAATTGCATACCATGGCTTGTGAGACACTCCTTAGCAGGCAGGATTCTCTAGTGCAACACCCACAGCTCTTGAGTGGAGGAAATCATCTGCCATTTTGTCCTGGTACTCAAACCTGAGACCCAAGTACACCCCAGGGGAGACCACTTAAAATCCCAAATTGCTGAATGTTTCGGGCATCCATACCCTGAGCCACACCCACTCCTCTCCTGTGTGAAATAGGATATCTAGAACTGAGAACTGGTAAAACCAAGGTGGATTTCTTTCTTGGTAAGATGAGAGAGTTGAATATTCATACTATCAACATCTGTGAAGTTGACTTCCAGTAGCTGATACTGCAGAATGTTTAGAAGGTTAAATATAGCTGCTTTTTTAGGGGGAAAAAAAAAATAGCAAAGGACAAACTCTTTCAGGCTATTTGTTCTGGAGCAAGAACTCACATGAGTTACAGCTTTCATATTTTAGTTCATGATAATAAGCTTAAAAGTGGCTGTGTTTGCCTTACAGTAGATGCATTTACATAATGTAATTGGGATGATGTTTCCATAGGCATTTTGTTGTTGCAAGAGTTCTTTCTAGGTGTTTTATAGGCATGGCCTTATATCTGTGTTTTGGTTCAAAGTAACGCATTTATCTTGTGATTCAGAAGGGTAAGAGAAAGCATCTGATAAGCTGGACTAGTTAAGCACTTGAAACACCCTAACTCCAATACATTTTATGATATGTCTGAATTTTTCTATTAATATTTAACTGTTCCAAACAAAATAACTGCACAAACATTATTTCCAGCTTATAGCAGCAAAGAGAGATATGAGCCCAAAAAGATTTAAAATGGAGTTTTCTATCTATTTTATTTTGTTATTCTTGAATTTAGGCTTTGTGCTGACATAAGTGAGAGAAAAGCTTACTCAATTAGTACCTTCCTCAGCAGCCCAGGAGGAATGTTATCTCTTCCTTATAAGCAAATCAGGGAGAGAAGCCAACTGGTTCAGAGGTAGGAACGTAACATCAACGTAAATAGCAATCACAGATTAACAGTGCATTTTGCATCACCTGCTTTGTTTCTTCCAGTCCTGCCTTCTGAGGTGAATCAATTATGACAACTATTTCATTTAACTTAAACAACAGCATAAAGAAAAGTGAATTTCTGGTCCTGCAGGCTGTAAGGAAGTGTTTGAAAATGTAGCCCATAGCAGGATGAAGTCGTCCAGTTACTGGCAGGGTTATAACCCATGTCCCTTTGCTCCCCTGCCAGGAAAGCAGCTCCTTCATCCTCCTGTAACTCTCCCTTTTCTCAGAAACGTCCTGGTTGCCTTCCATGTCCGTTTGGTCCTCCCCCAAAACAAGCAGAGCTCTCAGCTGGCCGTCCCTGGGCGCTGCTGGCCGGGCAGGGGTGACAGGCTGCGGATGCTCAGGGCGGGCGAGCGGCGTGCTGAGCGCTGCCGGGGGAGCACGAGCTCCCTGCCTAACGAGAGCCTGCCAAAAAGGATGGGTAATGCTTGGGCTCTGCTTGCCTTCTCCTCAGGGAGGCCATTAGTAATCTCCTTTTCCTCTGCACAGTCACTGTTTTTCCACATAACTTGCAGTTACAGCATGTCTTTAAACCTCTTTATCAAATTTGTAGGGGTGGGTTTTATTTCTTTTCCCTTTGTTCAACTTTTTGTTCTTTAAGGTTTTCCAAAAGCTCATGGAAGGGGGAAAGTAGAGGAGAAGTTGCCAGGTAGACAGATGTATGCCTTTTTCCTTTTCAAAGGAACATTCTTGCAGTGCTTGATTTTGGGGGCCTGAGCCATGATCTTCGCATAGTCAGGATTGGGAATACTATTCACTATTGGCAGGCACAACGGGTAGAATGACACAAATCCCAAAGATAATATTAAAATGCCATAAAGTTCAGTAAGATGTGCATTTCATTTTTAACTCTTCTTTAGTTTTGCAAGTGAAATGTCTTAGGGTTTTGTTGTTGGGGTTTTTTAAAAATATTTTTTTGCCTAATAAATTTTAGAACAACTTTTACCTGGTCTCTTCATCACTTATTTTTTTTTCTCTTCTATCACCTACTTCTGTAGTGATCACTTTTCATCACTTGTAGTCATTGCAGTTTTTCCAAAACCACTACAATGCCAGTCAGACAGAAAGATAAATCACATATTCTATTATTATTATCATCAAATAAATTAGATCCTTCAATAGCTCCTGATCAAGTGTAACTCTTTGTGCTCTTTCCTAAATTCCCAAAATTTCAGAGAAAAAAAGAATAATCCAGCAACCAGAAAAGATGAAAAGTATTCTACTAACAGCCTAGAGTTATTCACAGTACCTATGAAACGCATTTTATGAGGGAAATGGAAATATTGCTCTCTGTTATGCAGCTGCTGGTGAATCCTGGGGTGCTTTTGTCACCCCCAGGCCCTCTGCCACCACTCCAGCTGCTATTGCTGCCTCCTAAACAGTGGTGCTCAGCAGGGTCTGTTTGCCACCACGTGTCACCTGAGCCCTTGCTCTGAGCTCCCCGGGGATTTGGGCTTACAGGAGAGGGCCTTGGCCCTGCAGCCATAACTAAATGCTGCACAGAAAGGAGCAAAGGCACTCTTGCTTGCAGATTAATGGACTCTCTAAAGATTGGGAAAAGAGCCTCGAAGCTCTGCATGTTCATGCTGGCCAGCCAGAGCAGGCGAGGTCCCAGTGTGGCTGCAGTGCACAGTCCAAGAGGCTCACAGTCCTGAGGCACTGCTTTGCTGAGCACCTCTCTTGCCCCTCTCCCTCATGAGAAGGGCAAGAGAGGTTTTTAGCCATGATTTTTTAGCCATGGTCTACCAGAACATTGAATTACTTTCATATCAATGACTGCATCATTATTTCCATAATTATTGATGGATCATTATCTTAAACTGTTTCTGGTGTGAAACCTGGTACCTGTCAAACTTTCTACTTGGGGTAGATTCCCTTCTATAGCCATATAGTTAAGTTTAGTTTAAAATAAAGAAATAATTAAAAATAATTTCATAATGACATTAACTGTAGAAATAGTAAAAAAAAACCAACTTAAATCCCGCCAAAATTCAGCATTTTTCAGAAAGATTCTTACTGTAAATCATCCTACGCATCTTCCACAAAAACACATTTCCATCATTAGAAATGCACCAAGAGTCTGTTTTAAAGATGTTATAGGCATGGCAGGCAGTTTCTTGTTCCAGTGAACCATGGCCCATTTGTGTTACCACATGCTGAAAGTAGCTGCATTGTCTCTGTGTAAAAACCAAATCCTCAGGAGCCAAGGCAGCAAACTGCTTGCTTTAAACATGGGTTTTGGTTAAAATCAGAATATCAGGGTCTGACCCTGATAAAGCTATATGCCTGGCATGTGTGAGCATGATACACAGATCACTTGCATCAACTTTACATCAGGGCAGGACGACCAATTTCAATTCAATACTTGTGATTTATGTCACTGGTTATGAGCTGAATATTAGGCTCAGTTCTGTGGTATACAGTGAATTTGCATGCCCTGGAAAGGTGATACAAAAAGAATATGAATGACCAGGCAGAAAAAAAAAATTGAGAGTTCTGTCCACATCTTATACCAAAATTTTTCCTATATGAAAACATGCAAAACTCCTTGTCTGACATATTTTTAGGAGTACTCAGAATGGGAAAAGAAACTCTGTGAGAACCTAAAAATTCAGTCCTAACTTAGGCAAACTTTGGCATATTGCATGAAATTCCAGGATTTCTCTTTGCTATAATACACAGATTCCAAATATTCAAATATATACAATTCATACCAATTCCTGAGTTTCTGTCTGCTGTGACATGCAGCCTGTGTTGAGCAGTAACCCCCTCACCCCCTCACTAAGTGCGAGTTCCATAATTATTGCTAACAGTTCATCAAATGTGAGCTATATTTGATTTTAAGATCAAATGTAAGATTTTATAAGCCATAACCTATGCAATCATATAGAGATATATCTCTCTCATGCAGAAAGCATATTAAAACTGTGGTTTTTAACATATAAGCAGGACATAAGAGAATTTCTAAGTATTTGAGTAGAAAGTAATAAATCACAGAGATACCACTTAAGCTGACATAATACAGAGACATTTTGAAGAGAAATAAAAGGTTATATGGGAAAAGAAGATAAATAACCAATAGAGATGTAAATATTTAAAGTCTTTTAATGCTTTCACTAATAATGAAAAAAGTAATTCAAATTATTCCCGTGTAATATTAGAGTGAGTAGTCAAAGATATTCCTTAAAAATACCTTTGCTACTAAAGATACTTAATTTACTGCCCAGGATTCTGGTGGCAGCATGAAGAGGGGACAGAATCATTTTTCATTACTGACTGTTAATTCAGTAAAGGATTTGTTCTGTGTTTTTTGATATATGCTAAAGGGGTAAACAAATAAGACAGGCATTTGCATAGTGTCAGATATGCACAAAACCTCTAATACTGCTTTGCTAGTGTCTAGGAAAACCCAGTAAGGTTTTCTGAAATAGGAACTGCTGAATCTCAGTTGTTGAACAACATAAATTAGTACTCACTGCAATCCATTTCTGAAGTAGAAATTTTCTGCCTGTTAAAAGTAACCTATCAGCATTTTCTTTTAAATAGAACAAACTTTCAAGTCAGAAAGATTGTTAGAAACCTAAAGCAAGTTTAGAGGAAGGTTACTACTCTTGATTCATAGTACAAGTATAGAGTTGGTATAATATTTAAGAATGACAGTGCTATCTTTCAGTACTGCTGTCCACAATACTTGGAAATATATCCTTTCAGAATGTGAAGGCATATCCTCTGCGAAGGACCCAGATAAATCAGTTCACCCTTGGCTGTAACTAAACGCTGTCTAGTGACTTGTGATCGACAGGGCTTTACCCTCTGACAGCCAGATTCATTGTTGGGACAGCAACCAATCGTCGGGTTTGACGACATGAGCCTAATCAAAGTTGGAGTATAAAAAGCCCCCTTGGAATATATAAGGTACACCAGTGTGGCAAGCTGTCTCTCAGATTGCATTTGCTTTCACGGATCTGTTTAGTACTGAAAGGGAAAGGGGGAGGGGGAAAAAAAGAGAAGGCAAAAGTGCTGCACTGAATGTGAGATCATGCAAAAGCTAGTGCTCTATGCTTCTGTTTACCTGTTCATGCTGATTGCAGTTGATCCGGTGGCTCTTGATGACAGTAGTCAGCCCACAGAGAACGCTGAAAAGGACGGACTGTGCAATGCTTGTACGTGGAGACAGAATACAAAATCTTCCAGAATAGAAGCCATAAAAATTCAAATCCTCAGCAAACTGCGTCTGGAACAAGCTCCTAACATTAGCAGGGATGTTATTAAACAACTTTTACCCAAGGCTCCTCCACTGCAGGAACTGATTGATCAGTATGATGTGCAGAGAGATGACAGTAGCGATGGCTCTTTGGAAGATGATGACTATCATGCCACCACCGAAACGATTATCACAATGCCTACAGAGTGTAAGTAACCCTGCTTCTTTCGCCTCCCACTGCCCCTCCGAGAGAGTTGTCTCCCTGCTGTAGAGCCACACAACTCCTCCTCAGGCTCTCCCAACAGGCTGCTGGCTGAAATCTGCTGGAGGGAGGGAGGAGAGTGTTATTTCTAAAGAATCTGAGCCAGGTTCAGATGACTGTGTGGCGATCCTTTGTTTTACTGTTCGGTTTTTGGCTCCTTATAATGTGTGTGCCCTGTAGCACTTAGGATTTGCCCATTGCCTTAGAAAGCAAAGGGAGACCTGCAGTTCAGTCAACTTCGTTATCTGCAGCACTCGGGGCATTTCCTCTCGCAAATATAAAGTACAAGTGCAGATAACAAAAGAACTAAATTTTTCTGAGGGAGGTTTCACCGGCCAGTATTTTTAGAAGGAATAGAAATTAACAGAAATGCAGCTTAGAGCACTACACCTACCTCACTGCAACATGTTACAGCAAGTGCAAGCAGAGAGTTAAATTCTTGCCTCTTTGCTGATCCCATAAACTAGCACCACCCACCTCAGAGTTAAAACTATATATTTAAAGCAAATATGTGTGTAACAGATTAAATGTAAAAATGTCCGTGCTATAGCAATCAGCTCATGTAATCGTGCCAAGGAAGAATGAAGGCATTTACTGAATGAGCAGATTCTGAGTTATCTTCTGAGTGCTAAACATCTGCTATGCCTCCTATCAAGTATCTTTTGCACAGCTAATACTATAGTATCTTATGTTCTTCATCAGCTAAAGTATTCGACTATGGCAGCTGTTTTTTTTAATAACACTTATGAATATGATGTCAAAAAGGAAAAACATGACAGGACATATAAGGCATGTTAGCAGTTACAGATATTGTGATATGCAGACTAAAATAATATCTGCTGTTCTCACCAGCTAAAAATGAACCCACAGATGAAAAAGTAAATTTTTCAGTGAAATTTTTCAACTTAGTAATTATTAAGATGGGCACTTAATAGCATTATTTTACTGCAGTCTTATAACAAAGCTGAGGACTGCCTGCATTTTTATTCCAGACTTCTATGTTCAAGGGTTCATAACTATTTTTAATCAAACAGCTACACATTTACAGTGACTGAAGGAAAGTCATTGTATTTCACTGCTCTGAGTTCATTTCCTACTTATAAAAAGCCCTTGAGCTATTTTAAATGCACTAAAGAGACAGGTATCTTAAGTGATGAGATTTATGAACGTTAAAGTCCTGCACCATTTAGGATTAGTACTACCCATTTTATCCTGGCATGGAAAGATCTTGCCATGACTAGGTATGACAGCTGCATCGTAGGCTACAGGAAGGAGGAACGCAGCACTGCACATGACTTTCCTCTAATATTATTCAAATGAAAACAAAATGATCCTTATATTAATCCCCTCAATTATTTTCTTCCCACTGAGACAAGAAGCATGTTTGTGCAGTTTGCCCAGGGCTGCATGGTCTGCCGCAGGCTGAGGCTTTGGAGTAAATTAGAAATAGTTGGATCACCACACACGTGTTGAGTCAGCTTATGCAAAGTTGCTACTCTGCATGCTTTATGAAGGTCCTCAGGAGGTGACCAGCAGAAGTGAATTGGTAGTAGGTGCTAGAGTAATTTTGTTGACATCCACTAAAGTTGCAGTAAAGTGTAAACAATAGAAAATGAATTAAGTTAAATCCATTTTGTTACTGGTACTCTTTATAACATATTGTAATATTTTCTATACAGTCTGAAAAAAAAAGTCAGGTTTATATACGCATTTTTTCTTGTTCCCTGTTCAGTAATCTGTTCTTTCCATTCATTTATAGCTGATTTTCTTGTACAAATGGAGGGAAAACCAAAATGTTGCTTCTTTAAGTTTAGCTCTAAAATACAATATAACAAAGTAGTAAAGGCACAATTGTGGATTTACTTGAGGCAAGTCCAAAAACCTACAACGGTGTTTGTGCAGATCCTGAGACTTATTAAGCCCATGAAAGATGGTACAAGATATACTGGAATTCGATCTTTGAAACTTGACATGAACCCAGGCACCGGTATTTGGCAGAGTATTGATGTGAAGACAGTGTTGCAAAATTGGCTCAAACAGCCTGAATCCAATTTAGGCATCGAAATAAAAGCTTTTGATGAGAACGGACGGAATCTCGCTGTAACCTTCCCAGGACCGGGGGAAGATGGATTGGTAAGTCTATTTAGAAAAATTCCATTTCATTGAAAAGCATTTAAGCTCTGTTTTGAAGATAAAATGGATGCATTGTTTAGGGAATGGAAGATAAAAGTTCTGCGTATCCAATTCTTTCATTCTTTTCTCTCTGATCATGCCAAAAATCAATAGCTTCCCTCTGCCTCCGTTTCCCTATCTAAACAACTGAGAGAAATTCAGAGAGACATTGCAAAGCATTAACTAGAAAAGGGTTTGACAATCACTGATAGATGATGCTATCAAAATAACATTGTTTTCAATTTTGAGAGTACATAATGCTTGATAAGCAGCTATTTCACATAAAGAATGGTCTTAAGATTCTTTCACTGGTTAGGAAAGATGCCTCCAATATTGCTGAGAAGGCAAGGGTGTTTCTACATACTTTCTATGCATATATTTTCTATTAACAACAACAAAAATTGTCTGTTTATGAAGGTGAGAACAGATCTTCATAATTTTATTTACGTTTCAGTATTTGGTAGAGTGCATCATTCTACCTATTAGAAGTGTCTGAATAGAGAAATTCTGCTTGATACAGTAATCGAGTCATGATGATAAGAAAGTGCACAAAATAACTGATTTGTTTTTATAAGAACAGATGAACAAATTAAATCTGAAATGTACCAACAACTACACCTGAAATAAACCTGAAGTGAAACTACAGTATTTCCCTTGCTATTTTTTTCTGTAAATCACTAATCATCTACAACCTATACAAATTTCTAAACTTACCACAATCAAGTGATACCTCCTTTTCAATAAAGTATGACAAATATTATTCTACTTTTACTTCTATGTAGTAGATGAATCTGTTGATCACAGAAACATAGGAATATTTAGGTTGTAGAAGACCATGGTGTCCAACCATATTTATGCAACATTTAACTTCACAGCAGTATAATATAATTTAAAAGTGTTTAAAAGAAAAACTCTGAGACATCTTAATTGTACATTCAATATAAATGTGGATCTCCTGTATTTGAAACAGGCCAACTGGATACCATGATCAGGAATGTCCTCACCACCTCTATCCATTCAAATGATGATACATACAGATGGCTATCATCATCTAAAAATAAACATTTCAGTGCCAGAGTAGGGTTAGAGGCACAGCTGATAGAGGGAGAGGAAATCTCTCTTCCCCCCTAGCTCCTCTCCAGCAGCTCCCAGTACAGGGGTGCTCCTCTCACCAAACACCTCCCCATATAATTTACCTTTGGAAAGGGCACTTCCAGCAGCTCCACAGCTCACAGGGAAACAGCTCAAGAGGGAAACCTGTGTAATAAAGTTAACTGGGCTGTTATTCCTGAGGCATGGTCTCCATGGGATGGCCCCATCAGTGCCGAACCAACTCATGGGGCAGAAATCAGTGTATGGAAGGCAGCAACTTTGGGAACTGAAGTCGCAATTGTGGGAGTTGCAATTTCCTTCTAGTCCCAGTTGGTGACTGTGGAAACACACCTTCTGCAGGAGGCATGTGGCTCATGGATCTACCAAAAGTACATTCCTGGCCACAGGACTCTTTCAGAAGTCAAAATATTTAGCTACCCCTCCAAGTTCATTCAGTCATAGAGACATTCAAGCATGGCAGCAATAGAGGAAGAACTTTTGCCCTCCTTTCTCTGGACAAAAAACTTTCCTTGATATCCAGAAATCCCAAATTCAATGTGATTTTAATGACAGGAATTTCAGAAGGACGGACAAAAGCTCTATTATGGAGTTTAAAACAAACTAAAAAAAAATCCACATCAAAAGTAAAAATCCACCATCCTCCAAATTTCTGAAATGTTCTTATAGCAATTAAAGAATGTTAGCGCTGAGACAGTGGTGATTTCAGGGGCAAATACTCAGGTATTAAAGCTCTATGTAGAGAAATGGCAGGGAAATGCAGAGAAAGCTATAACAGAATTTCAGGTCAAATTTCGTTTGCAAACATAATTTCAGAATATTAATCTGAAACATCTACATCTGAAATATTTGCATGTTTTTAATGAACTTGGGCTTACCTCAGAAATTATTGCAATTCCTTCTCCTCTTCTCACAGAACCCGTTTTTAGAGGTCAGAGTTACAGACACACCAAAACGGTCCCGCAGAGATTTCGGTCTCGACTGTGACGAGCATTCGACAGAATCCCGGTGCTGCCGGTACCCGCTGACGGTGGATTTCGAGGCTTTCGGCTGGGATTGGATTATCGCTCCTAAACGATACAAAGCCAACTACTGCTCTGGAGAATGTGAATTTGTGTTTTTACAAAAGTACCCGCACACCCACCTGGTGCACCAAGCCAACCCCAGGGGCTCGGCAGGCCCTTGCTGCACGCCCACCAAGATGTCCCCCATCAACATGCTGTACTTCAACGGCAAAGAACAAATCATCTACGGCAAGATACCAGCCATGGTTGTAGATCGCTGCGGGTGCTCGTGAGATCCTTGCTGGATCCACCACTTCACACATCATGGAAGCTACCAAAAAAGAAAAAAAGGAAAAAAAAAAAGAAAAAAAAAAAGAGAAAAATAGAATAAGTTATACCCCCTCACCAGTCTCTCAAACTGTGAAGTTACGTACACAAGGCATTGCCGACCTCCTGCGTGCTACCAGCAGCAGTTACAGAACGTGAACTAAAGGACAATGTAATTACCTGATGGCTGCTTGTGAGCCAGTAAAAGAGAAAAGCTACAATCAAAATCACCGGATTTAATCCACAAAGTTCTTACATTATGAGGGAATCAATATTCAGTTATTTGGATGCAAATTTATATGCAGGTTTCAGTCACATTGGTAATCAAAAGCAAGCTCCTTCTCACCTGAGGACAGAAGGAGCAGGCTTTTAGGTTCCTTTTTTCACAGCTTCACTTAGTATCATATTTACAGGAACATATATACTGGTAACATATACACCACTACACAATACCACCAGAATCATCCTTAAACACTTGAATATATAGTGCAGACTTGTGAAATGTATCAGATGAAATTCCACATAAATGGACAAACCCTGAAATTAGGGATGGTATAGTGTATTTAGTGTGTTTCCATTCCTTTTTCTCATTAGTATGTTAGTAATCAATGGCAATGGTGCTACGTAAGCAGGCTGAATAAATAGAAAGATAGTTATATAAGTGAAAAAATTTAGGCTTAATAACGAATTTGCCCTATCCTCAGGTACACTATTCAACATTCTAAAGAAATAGATATTTTTTAAAAGTAAAGGAATAGTTTTCTAGACATAGAAAAACAGAAGGCAGCAGAGAAATCAACATTCAAATTGCAATCCCACATTTTAACCTGCCTTTGCAACATTACCGTTTGCACTATGGTAAACCAATGCAAATAGTTGGTTGCTACAGATACTGTTTAAAAACCACTTTGATATAACTGACTTGTGTAATATGTATGCATCAATATTTTGTAAATAAATGTTTATTTTTTAGTCACTGTTGGTATATGTTCATCACAAAGAAAAGAATGGCTTTAACCTGTACTTTAGTTTAATAAACAAACCCCAATATTCTCTTCATAATAAATTTTCTGGATTTTAACACAAATAATATGTAGGAACAATGCAACAAAGTAAACCATATGTTGAGAATTATTCTACATTTTATATGTTTTTTACATTGGTATGAGCCATCTAGGATAAATGATGGCTGTTGACATGTTTATAAGGTTCTTTGGGTTACTGTTTTTATGGTCATTTTGATCCACAACTGAATTTCCATATTTTGAATGTTATGTTCATAAATAATAATGATATCACAAAAGATTGCTATTAAATGCATTTTATTATATTTAAAAGTTTGCAGCAAAGTATTTTCTGTATTTGAGTAAACATAGTACATGGATTTCCACACAAATTCTGTACATTTTCCTTATAGTAAAAAATTGTTAATTGAAATTAAAAAGATCTATTTACTATAAAGTCCATTTTATTTCACATGTGAAATAGAACTGATAAACCAGGTGTTTGTTAAGACAACACAATCACTGTTAAAACATCTTCATGTTCGTATGATGCACGTTTTTGTTATATTTCAGAAATCAGTTTTGAATTTTCCTTCGTGTAAAACCACCCTAAAATTGCAAAACTGCTTGATTTTCTTCCCTTCCTCTTTGATATATTTTCTGCCTTGGTGGTAAATATTTTGTATTGATTTTTTTTTTTACTTTTTAAAAAAATTTGTATGTAAGGACATTAAAACTTAAAGTTTGAGTGATGAGGTTTGAAATTTAAAAGCAAACAGATTTTCTGCAATTTCTTTTGAATGATTAGGAGTTCTGCTAAAGCTGTGTCCAGGCATCAAGCAGATGTTCAGCTTCTCCCGGTACAGTTCACCAGAGCAGGTCCCTGGGGCCCTTAAATACACTTTCAATTTAGTTTCCCACAAAACACCATCAGACTAAATAAAAAATCTGAAAGCTTCTGGAATACAGACGCTCAGTGAAGCCACAAGAATTAGAAGTACAACACAATTCCCCTCCTAAACAAAGTTACAGAATTAAGGGAGAAATCCCCTGTTTGTTAAAGTCAATGGCAAAACTTCCACTGGCTTTAACAGAGACCCCAACCTTTTGCCCTCTGACTTTTAACTCGTGACATTCAGGCACCAAGCAGTGCCATCCTGCTCATGTGAACTATCAACAGCATCTCCTTGCATGAGGCTCTTAAACCATTCAGAGACTTCCAATTAACTTCCATATACCCTGTAGCTAAACATTCACTGCTTTAATTGGGCCAGTTCATATAGCAACAGCTGCAGAGATGCAGCAGCATGGATTTTGCAGATAGGGAAAAAAACATATTCCCAGTCTGCACCAAAGTCCAGTTACAACACCTGTAGGATTGTTTTTACTCATGATATGCAAATTACTCATAATGCAAATTCATTTACCTCCACACAAGTGACATCATTGGCTGCCAGGTAATAACTGCACCCTGCACAAAAGCAGTACAAAAGGGATGGAATTTTTTATTCCTGGAATCAATGAAAGCAAAATTAAAGCAAGAAAAGAAGTAGTACAAATTCCAAAAAGCATCTACTCCAACCAGCACCCCATCTTGACACTCAGACAAATTTTATTCCATGTAAATTCCATGCAGTATGTGTCTTTTATATTTTGCCAAATTTGAAATGATCACAGAGCAATTATGGCTCCCGAGATTTAATACTGACCTTACAGATAAGTGGCTACTCATGGAACATGCTGTGGGCTTTGATCTTGTGGATTTAGCTGCTGAATAGCTCATTATTAATGTGTTTATTGACAATCAGTTTAAGATATGTCAATGATTCCTTCTGTTCTTATTGTTACATCCTTTTACTTGCAAGGCTCAGGTCTGAGACTTCAGCAGCATTTGTGAATACTTTGTACAGCTTTCAAACCTCACTGCTAAGCTGTGTATTCAGAATAATGAAAATATCCAGTGAGGGATGATGTGTCAGAAACAGCATCATTTCCTGGCCTGGCATCCTAAGAATCCCAACAGGAATGAACCAGGTAGAGTCCATCTTTCCAAGGCAGTGTCCAAGTGCCCCAAGATGCATGTGCACACCTGTAACAGGGCAGTTCCTCATCTCTGTACTGCTCCAGTTCTTCCCCTTGGCTCACTTGCCCAGCCCTTTTCCTCCCAACATGAGCCAGTCCTTTTCCAGGGCTGTTTGACCCCAACATCCTGAGCAGCAATTTCCCTTCCCATTTCACACAGCATCTCCCATCCCACCCCAGACTCTTGCCCTACAGCCCCTTTTGCAGGGGGAACAGCCCCCTGCAGTACTGCCCTCCTGTCCCTTAAGCAGATCCAGTGCATCCTGCTCCTGCTGGAAGCTGTGGTTAGGGGAGAAACCTTCCAATGTGCTTAACAGAGCCTGTGGGGAATTTAACAGCTGAACACAGAAGTCATCACCATTGAGCATAAATGCACTGCAACTTTTCACAGATGGGCTGTTTTGCTAAATATGAGCAGATTTCAAAGGAAGAACTAAAGGCCAAATCCATTCATAGCTTTAGGTAGCTTTTCCTCAATTCTGTGGAGTCTAGGTTTGGGGTTTGTGGTTGATCATTGGGCATTTGGTGGTTTTTGAAGGGTTTTTTGTGTGGTTTCTTTTTTAATCAGACCTTGGATGCGAATGACCTATTTTGGCTAAACGTCTCAAAAAATAAATCTGCTTGAGATTAGGTTTGGACAGCTCAGTCCAGGCAGATAGATTTTGTTAAAGCTGCAGTATAACAAAGCAGGTTATTATAATCTGAAGCACTGGATGGACAAGCTTAAAAACCAAAATATCCTACCTCAACTTATAAAGTTAGTACCTTTCAATAAAAATAAGCTAGGAAACAGTACATTATGGGAGGCACAAGCTAGAAGCTTTACAAACAATGCTGTACCTATGTAACTTAGCAAAATTGTCAGGAAGAACCTTAGGGATGGGTTTAAACTGACTCAAGTTAGCTCTGTGCTTCCACCTGAGCTTGTTCCCAACAATGCTAACTGCAGCAAGTAGGTATCTATACATTGATTTAACACCAGCAATGAAGCCAGTAATGCAACTGCATCTGCTTTTCTGTCAAGTCTTCCCCTGCAAGAAATAAGACTACAACTCTGGTTTGAAATGCAAGTGTAACATGTTTGAATCCATAAAAATAAAATGTTAATAAACTCTGGAAACACTAAAGCTCCAACTCTCCCATTTAGTTTATAAAAGCCCTGACAAAATTCAAAGGAAAAAGTTAGGGCTGCAGGCCAATTTCTGAATTTGAATAGGCAAGAAGTACAGCTCTGTTCACTCTTGGCCACTTCTAAATAATCTCAAAAAAAAAAAAAAGTGATAGTGCTAACATCTGTTGTAGCAATCTTGCAAAACAAAAAAGAAAATGGAGAAGTGCAAATGTGCAGCTCATTTAACAGTGAATGACTCCAATTAATTAGTAGGTGCATTGATAAATTAAACAGAATTATTACTCTCTTTGGTGGCTAGACAGTGAATTTGAGGAATGAAGAACTACTACAGTGACTATAAAACAAAAAAACTGCCTGTTTTTATTGCTCCAGAATATAGATCAGAACAAGTAATGAAGCCTTCTGTAGATGAGGTGTCAAGATCAGCAACAAGCCTTGCAGCATTTTGGGTGTAAGTCTGGCTAATTCTCACCAGCCTTAGCCACTAAGGCTCTCTGAGGGTACAGGAAGAACTGTTCCTTTCTTTACAAGTGGACATAACTCCCCCACTAGACATGCTTTCAAAGCAGTGCTTTCAGAAAATAAAAAATAGCTTAGTGTCCATGAGTCAGCTTGGGATCTTGAACTTGTACTCTTAGAGACTCTGTGCTCTAAATCTTATTATGGATCAAAAGTAGTCAGTGGTCCTAAAAGCTGTTGCAATTTCTCCCCATAGAAATGCCTTTCACCTACAAGTCAATAACCAAGTTACCTTTCAAACCTGTAGCTTTTCCATTATATTTATCATACTACCTCTGTACAAGAGAATCCCTCAAGAGTTGAGAGCATTCACCTTGAATGAATCCCACCTGTGGAAAGGCAGAGGAACAAGCCCTGGCTCAGCACTTCCTTTCCTGTTACTCCTGATGAGGCCTGTATGGCCTTGGGTGAGATCTTGTTAGCAACTCTAGTTAGGAAAGAATAAAAAGGCTTGGTTTGGGCATTATGTTCCATGTTTCACCACTAAAATTACCAGGAGCACTTAAAGGTTATGAAGGTAAAGGAGGAATACCTGGGAAAGCATTATGGATCGTAAACAGTTTCCATTAAGTTTAAAAAAAAGCAGTTTGGGAGACATCTGCAACACATACAGGACAATATACCGAAATCACGTAAGGTGTAACAGTCATTGTAAAGCAGTCATGGGCTAACAGTGGTCTGCTTCTATGCATTTCAAGGAGCTGAGTACAATAAAAAAAGTGAAATTTAAAGCAGTTAAATAATTTAAGGGATGTAACCAAGGCAGCAGGAAAGATTTTATCTTCCCAAATCCAGGATGATATTGAAGGCATTTGCTAAACTTTTACTCCTCTATCTTAAGAATGCTTAACATGAAAAGGTCTGCTCTTTGCCAAAATTAAAAAATGTGTCACAGCAAATCTAACTTAAGTATAATTTGTTGCATCATAATTTGAATATGTAGCTATCTGAAATATTATTACTCAGAACTCGGTTAATAGCTTGCAGATAAGCTTCATAATTCATGCACTCTTTCTGCAGAAATCCTTATTAGTTTTTTACCTAGGAGAGGAGCAACTACCCTCCCAACCAAGCCATAGTATCAGGAAATTTGAGCATTAATTCAGGGCACTTTGTGGCATCCAATTAGGCATTCTTAAGCACCCTACACAACAGCATGAAGAGCAAAGATTTTCTTTACTCTTTAGCATCTGTGCCTTTGAAGAGGAGGCTTATTCTGACTCCAAACAGCAGTCATCTCTCCTACTAACGTTTTCCCCATCATTTTCCCCCGTTGTTATCCCTCAAACCCGGCAACGCTGCCACCGAAGCAGCAGAGCGAACACCTGGCTGTCACGCATTATGGCATCAGGTTGCAGCGCCAGGTGGTCGGAGGAGCGGGAGGCACGTCAAACACATGCCTTCGGGCTGAGCTCAGCTGCCTACTGTATGCTGCTGTCATGTGGGAAAGCTCGGCCTAGGTGCTGGTCCAGGGCAAAATGCCCACGGCTTCGCTGCTGTAGGTGACGCCTACCACAATGAGCTCTCTGCTCACTGTGCTGCTCACCCGTCGTGGGGCGGGACAACAAATCTCACAGGATTCCACTCATGACCACTGTGAGCCCAGAGGTACCAAAGAACATGGGTCATTCTGACAAACAGAATAACTTCATCATAATTGAGTCTTTCCTTCTAGAAAGGACTTATTCTAAGAGCACTCTAAAACTGGGCTTTTCTCCAGGGCAGAAGTGTTCCTCTCATCATATCACAACATGCAGCTGCAGCATCAGGATTTTATACTCTCACCTGCAGTCAGATCCTACAGACCTAAGTCCTCCCAACTCCATGTATCAACAGTCACTAACACACTTGATAAATCAAACTAATAATACTTACTGAACCTGGTTTTTGCTACCATGGTTTTTGATACCATCCCATTTACCTAAGAAGATAGAAAAGGCAGCTACTCAAAATATTCTCTTTTGAGGCCACTGTGTTATCTCTGAAATAGTCTCAGCATAGTTGCCTTGTTTTTTTTTTAATAGCTTGTGACTTATTTATTATTTTGTACTGCTGCACAATCTGTTTGTACTGCTGTATTTTCAGTTCTCCAATACCTTACCAAACCTGGGAATACTCACCCGGATACTAAAGCATCCTCACAGAACTCTCCTCTGTTTTCTAAGAGCATCTTACTCTTATTCCAAAACAACTGTCTCAACTTTTCAACCAACAGAGATCAAGACACAAGCTCTAGTTACCACAAAATTATAAGCCCAAAGCTGACTATCCCCTTAGGGATTAATTTACTTATTTATATTTTAAAATTACAGTCTTAGGAACATTTAAAAAAACTAGAGAAGGTATTTTTTCAAAAAAGCACTTTTCCATCTTAATCATTATTTTAGCAGGGTATTGCTCTGACAATGGAGCTTATACCAAGTGGGGCCTTTTACCACAACTTTCTTTTCATCACAGTGATACCCTTAATGCCTTGCTTTTATCAACTCATGTGCAGACTACTGGCCTTAACAAAATGCTTCAGAAATCTGTAGGTGTCCTTGACTGCCCACTTCTTTACACACTCTGTACTTGCACAAGACCTCATCTGAACAGAGTTGTAGTAATTGCTACTACCATGTGAACATGAATGACAAACCTCACGGATAAAACAAAAATTGTGTCTATAGAAGGCACAGTGCAATTCCCAGCACCCATTGTTTGGGTTGGACATGCCTAAACTTCGGGTCTTCAGTTGAAAAACAACTGAAAATTGGTTCCACAAATTTCTCTTGACTGTGATTAAGAAGGAGCTTAGTTACAACAAAATGCAATTACTCAGTTTTGGCCACGCAGCCTTCACGAGGCTTTTCCAGATCCGCTCCCACGGACCCTAATTCTGGTTTGGAAGCCAATTGTTCCTTGGCAGCGTTGCCATGGATCTCACTCAGAGATTTAGCAACACATTCTCCACCAGCTTACAGCAAACACCAACGTCTGCAGCTCACCCACAGCTTGCTTATACCACAATTTGGAAGTTATCCATATTAGAGCCTGCCCATGACTCCCTTCCACAGGAAGAGTGGAATGCTGTGCCACATGAGACTGAGTTCTTGTAGCTGTACCTGACACTGCATTTTCACAAGAAGAAGTGCCAAAACACAAAGTCATACACAGAGATAAACAGGCAGGAGGAATTGGGAATTTCCAAGCATTTGCAGAGCCACTGGGATCAAACTGATGTTCCCGCCAAGGAAGACATCATGGGTATCTGTTATGGAGCATCTAAGCAGGAAATCAGGAAGCCTCCTTTAAAGAACGAGATGAAACTTCACAATTCCAGGTTAACATGGGAACTTTAATCACCCCCAGCACCTGCAGGAAAGGCAATGCAGCAGGGCACCGGCAATCCTAGAGATTTCTGGAGGATGGCTGGGACAAGAAACTTTTCACTGGCACTGCTAATCATGCCTCAGTAAGAACGTGGTGACCCAGGGTACCTGTTCTGTCCCAAGCCATTCTGTGATTCTGTGACTGACACAGTAGGGGCAAAGGAAATGAGGGAGGCAGAATAACAGAGGAAAAGCTTTAGCAAAAATGAGGTTCTGTGGCATCAACATGGACATCAGAATCAGGCACCTTGAATTGCCAATATTTTTGATTATTGCCACCATGATGACAGAAAAGTGTTTATTGGATCTGAAAAGCTCCTGTTCCACTGGTTCTTTCACTGAAGCATCTCACTTCAAACTTGTATTCCATAGAGAAATACACTTCTGTTTGCTTTTCTCTTTGTTTAGGTTATTTTAAGTATGGGGACGCCTCCTAAATTCTGTATTTCTTTTCATCTGGATGAATGCACTCTCAAGCTATGGGAGAACTCTCCTGATAAAGTTCTACCACCTAATGTGGATCAATAATTAGATAGTACTTGAGGTGATGGGAGAATGGCACAGCCTCATTCAGCAGGGTGGAGGAGGAATATTATTTTCATGCTTTGCAATTAATTTTGAATCTTCTCTCACCATTCTTCAGTGGTGGAGATCATGAGACTCCCAACAAGCACCCCAACTCTGTGAGCTGTGTGGACTTCAGGACAATAAAGAAACTTATGTAATTTTTTTGCAAAAATAATTACATTCTTTAAGGATTTTTAAAAAATACTGAACCTTTTCCAATAATGCTCGACCAGCATGAATAACTGGAAGAATTATTGGTATTATTAATAAAGCAAGTCACAAAAAAGTTCTTTTTTTTCCCCTCTGCCCAGATGGTCATATTAAACCAAACAGGGAAATAATGAATAAAAACCCTTGGACTCAATAAGAAAATCCTGGACTGGAATCTGAATTTCATGACCATTATTTTACAAGTGAGACAAAAGTCTTAAATACCAGGTTTCAGTTGTGCTAAAATACTCAAGCAATCTTTATTCTTATATACGTGGAAAGAATGTAAGAGAATATCACCATTGTGATGGTTTGCTTTAACTACAGAGATTATTACAAATAGATGTATTTTATCCCAGGAATTTTTTGGGAATACCAGGAAAGCCACATGAGCAAATGGATGGAAACACACAAACATTGACTTGGACTGCTATTCAGAAACCAGAAGCCTAGATTTCCTGTTGGATTTTTTCATTGTATGTCTTAGCCCCTTTTCCTTTGGCCATACCTGTTAAGAACAAAGAAGTTCCACTCTCAGTGTTAGGAAGACAGTGGAATTTGGTTGTTCAAAGGCAAATTTTTAGTTGGACATTTGGAATGCTTTTTTATATCTCACATATTTGTGTTTAAAGGACAATCTGACCGTGAATAAACCTTTAGGTGAGAAAGTGGCTTTAACACACAGCTCTGACTTCAGCATTATTCCATAGTTTCATTACTACTTGAGAGTTCAACAGAGCAGGCTATAATTTATAGTAAATTACACTTAAGACTACAAAATTCTGACAGTTTTACTCCTGTGTTGTTCAATGCACAAAGTGACCCTATCATGAGGCTGTTGACCTGGCACCCTTGGGAAGTACAGCAGATTTTTCTCAGCTAATGCATGGCCTCACTCAGCAGGACAGGGCAGGCTTGCTCTAAAAAAGGGCAGCACAACAACCCCATGTTCCTGTTACCAGAACTAATGCTACACAAATGAAGAAATGAAAAAGACACATCAATTGAAATAAATATTGGAAGAAAATTCTAACATGTATTTGTCCCCTAGAACTAAGATTTGCACCAAAACTGTCTATCACACAGCAGAACGATTACTCCTTAATTAAAACCATCATTAGCTGTGTACTGAAAAAAATCTATTTTTCATATGATTGTGAGCATGAACTCTGACTGCCACAGACTGGGATACATATGCACTCTCACAAAGGGATACCCTGTTGTCTCCCTGTGCCACTGCTCAAAACCCCCAGACTGTTGCCAGATGCTAAAAGCAAACTTCATGGCTTGTATTAATCATAGTAGAGCCGCATTAAATACCGTACAAAGAAACAGAAACATAATTTAAAAAAAGTACAGATGATTTAACAATATTAATTCCTTTATCAGTAGTTAATCTAATAATTTCCCCACTGAAAACAAAAAATGTTAGATATGCAGATTTTGATTCATGTATATATTTTTAAATGACTTAACCAGAAAGTCCATCCTCCCTAAATGTGTATTGTAAATATATATACACACCACCAATCAGAAGATGGAACTAACAAAAATAACCTTAATGAAAAATCGAAGTGTAAAAGAGCTTCTATATCCAGCTGAAGACTTCACAATGAAATTAGGACAATCCTACACTAATGGTAAAGTGTCTGAAAGATTTTTCCATTCCTCTTTTCAGCAAACCCAGTATGAAATGCTGAGATCTGGAAATGTACTTCTGGCTACGATAGCTGTTCTTGATCCCATCAGTAGAATTATGAAATCTGAAGCAGCCAACCTTTGTGTTACCCTAATTCACACTTCAATTCCCAGTTATCTCCTAAAACAAAACTATGCAAAAGTCTACCTTCAAGACTAAATTATAAAAACATTTTAAATTACTATGACCATAGAAAGGGGAAAGGTGGGTTAGAAGCTAATCCATGCTCCAGACTTGCTCTTGGGGTGACTGTGACACTGGGAGGACACAGACAGCCTCATCTTCCTGCAATTTCAGGTAATGCACCCGATGTTTTCCTGAGCAATGTGATGAACTGACTGCAAGCCTCATTGCTCACCCCCTGAACTGCTGGGAGAAAAGGCAGAGAAAACAGGGAGGGAAGTTGAGCCTGTGAAGAAGGGACAGCAGAGGAAAGGTGTTTTTGGGATTTGTTTTCATTTCTCATTACTCCTTTCTGATTTGATTGGTGATAAATTCAGCTCATTTCCTCAACTCTGGTCTGTTTTGCCTGTGACTCTAATAGCTGTGAGATCTCCCTGCCCTCATGCCAACCCATGAGCCTTTTATTATATTTTCTCTTCTCTGTCCAGATGAGGGGACAGAGTGAATTTGATGGACACACAGCATCCAGCCAGGGTAAACTCACCACAGGTGTGCAACACAGATTATGGAAAATTCTAGAGATATAAATATTAAATAATTCTCCAATTTCTAATATGTACTACTTAGAGCATATATTAGACTTGGAAGCTTTGACTAGCTCTATACTCCTGGATTAAATCAGTGTCCTTACTGTGCACACTCCTATAGCAGAAAGATCCAACACCACCAAATGTCTTTTAGAAAAAAAGAAATTTCCTACTGAATGAGAAGTTTAGAATCTTTCAAGCCTTTCAGTGAGGATACACTAGCAATGGAAATATAGTTTGCTTTTGAAAGTACTATTCCAGAAGGTGAACTGACTTCAAAAGCAGTAGGAAACTGAAACACCCTAAAACATTTTTTCCTCCTCCCTCCACCATCACTACAGTTTACCACAGCAAAACTATTCTGTAGAACCAATGCACCAGTGCACAATGGAGACGCCAGCTGTGGAAGTCCCAGGTCCAAACAAGCAACTTGAAATAAATCATGGCAGGGGCAAGCCCAGTACTGTACCTTGAAGTGTTACATCTGCCCAGAACATAGCACTGCAAAGGTTCCCCCAGGATTTCCTCTGTTTCTGAATACTCCTCTGTGATTTGGATAAAAAGCAGCCAGGGTGTTTCCTCGGAGACTTCACATCACCTCACAAGAATGCTGTCGACACCTAATCTCACAGCACAGAGCACCAGACATTTTCCAATCTGTCCATTTCTCTGAAGCTCTTTGTCACCAGGTGATTATCACCCTATATTCAACTGGAAATTCAATTTTCATCTTAGAGCTAAAAACCTATCAGGTGATAAAAAAACCAACTCATTGCTTCAAGAACACCGTGGCAGATGACTTCCCAACGGCAGAGAATTGGTGCTACTCATCAAGAAGACAAACTGGTAACACTTCTTCAGTGTAAAACATTACCAAAGAACCATTCCAGAATAACCTCTGCACATGGAAAATTGTTTTTATGAATTTATGTTAATTCTGGAAGAATTATTCCTTTCAAACATAACATACAGAAGAAAGGGAAGAATATCTAGCAAATATGAATCAACCTTTGAGGGGACAAGGATGGTTAACACATCACAACCCACCATGACCTACCCTAAGAGCAGTCAGGCATGTTTTTGGACAGTTGCCAACTTCCTAGCCTTCCTCCAGATCCTTCATGCAGTGTTTGGTGATTCTTCCCTTTCCACAAAGACATACAGTTTGTCTCATGTTGACCACTGATAGAAACTCAACACTGATCTACTGCTTTTAGCTTTTCTTCATATAATACCTACTGAAATTATTTGAATATGGTTTACTTGGAAGAAGTTTGCATGGTTTTTTACTACACTCTGCACATAATGAAAAAGTGACAGTAAAAAACCAAACCAAACCACATCAGTTTTTAAGTCACTAGCAGAAAGAAACAGCTTCCCAAAATAAAATTACTTGAAAGAGAATGCAATTCTATTATGCAAGTACAAAACTCCAGTAAACACAATTTTCCCTCATCTTTCCTAAAGTTTGTTGAAAAATATTTAGAGGGGTAGGAAGCACAAACTTGAAAGATTCTTCAACGATCCCTGTGTCCTTCTGAATCCTATCCTGTAATGGGAAGCCTTCCTCATGAAAGGAGATACCTGCTTTTCCATGGTGCACAGTTCCCCTATGTGCCATGAATAATCTGATACATTTCAACAGTGGTTTTCATCCTCCTGAATCCAGTGGTAATCCTATTTAAAATACAGAAGGGATTTTCTGAGGTAATAAATTATCTGTTATTAACATAAGATTTTTTTACAAGTTTGGCTTTACAAAATTAAGTACAGCTTTTTAAATACCTGGATAATTGACTGGTTGTATTTTGATATCCTGCTTTCTCAGATTGACATTCTACTATTCAAGCAGAAACACAACTCAGACAAGGCAAGATAATATCCTGCACTCTAAGGATGATGTTTATATTTAATTTGTTCACATCGTTACATGTTGAACCAAACATTTAGAAACAGCTAAGAAACTAAAAAAATGGGTGGAAAGTTGAACTACATTATATATTTAGCACTTGAAAAGTCATCTGTTTCTTAGTTCCAAAAGTCCAAGGCTAGAAGAAATTTTATTATTAAGAACCTCTCTTAGATGTTTAAACCAAGGGGTTCTGTTGAAGTTCGCTTATGTAAGATAAACTGAACTTAAAATTGTAATCCTCAGTTAGCCAGTGGTGTTTTTGCTTTCTTACTTTTCTTCTAGCCTTAGGAATATCACAATCTCTGCTCTGCAGGTTTGTATAAGGCTTATACATGCTCAATCATAAAAACAGATGCTCTGAATATAAGGAACTACAGAAAACCCAAAACCTCAAGTCAACATGATGATCTCACCAAAACTGAACACCCTTAGCATGAACCTAGTGAAGCCAAGAAATGCAGTTTTGAAACAAATTATTGCTAATTTTATAATTAGCTTTAGTCTAGCAACTGTCCTGTATTAGGGGGTAAATCTGTCCTATATTAGGGGCAGCACCTCTGCTGAAAGTTAATGCAGCATCTTCACCAGAGTCCCAGTGCAGTAAGAGCAGTACCAGTATTGTATTATTAATATTGTATTATTAATACAATAATGAGCTGCTGACACACTGCCCTGGTGAGTGACCCACTTCCAAACTCCATTTGGCACATGGGAAAAGCAGCAGAAGCTACAAATTCAGGGGTAAGTAAAGTCTTTTATAGCTGTAGCTCAGAGTTTTAAACAGGTTTAAAAAAATTGCCTGAAAACTCATTCAGCAGCCCAGAGCTCTTTAGAGGGGTTTCCACAAATACACACTATTTACAAAGGAAAAAAAAATCAGCTTTGTAAAGCTTTTTGCAAAGTCTGTTTGATGAGTTTATTTTAGTATTATTTTACATGGCTATGTTCATTTCAACCACACTGAATGGATAATGAAAACCACTCAATATCATTGCCTTTCAGCTGCAGTTCTAGCTGAAATATTAAGCTATCATATGACAGTGGCAGCTCTCCAGGCAGGGGAAAAGTGTTTTGCACCTGTTTACAAATGTAGTTAGGCATTATTCATCATTACCTTGACTCTACATCTGATTAAATACATTCATGTTAGACTCACTTTGCTTTATGCCTGCTTCAATGCCCTCTTACAGTCTTAGGTCTTCCCTTTGTCAGTGACAGGGAACCCCCAAAGGCCCTTGCCATTTTGCTTTCCTGCATCAGCATGGTGGGTTGATCCTGGTTGGATGCCAGGTCCCCACCAAATCTGCTCTATCACTCCCCTCCTCATCTGGACAGGGTAGACAAAATGTAATACAAAATATAATTAAAGGTTCATCATCTAAAAGACAGGAAGAGATCACTCCCCCATTGCCATCGCAAGCAAAACAGCCAGGACTTGAGGAAATGAGCTGAAGTTTTCACCAGTCAAATCAGAGTAGGACACTGCAGTACCCCCACTACCACGACCATGCAAACCCAATCTTCTGTGACTCAAAGAACCTCTAATATATGTTAACATTTCCTTCAAGGCCTTTGAAGCCACCCTTCTGCTGACCTACACCAAACATACATAAGCAAACTTCTCTTAGCTGCCCCTTCCAACAGAAACCTCAGCTCTGAGGATTGCCTGCTGCTCCTGATCTTACTCAGTAACTTACACAAGCCATCATTCCAAGTACAGGTATAAAAGCAAAGAATGGTTTCACTTCTGCCAACACTCACTAACCCCTCTTCTCATTTTTAGAATCACAATTGTTCTTGAAGTTTCAATCAGGCTTGAGCTGTTTTGACAGAGTTACACAACTTGGGAATTGAAATCAAAAGTACAAACCAAACATGGTGACAAAATTTAGTTATTTTAGAGCCATGATATGATGTAAGGAACTACTGGGAAAATTTAAAACTGATAGAGTTCCTTTACTAAGCTTTGTCCAAAATATTGACATCATTGCTAGAACAAACAAACAAACAAAAGATGGGAGGTTCTTTGAGGAGCAAATTGGACCATAAGTAAAATGTAGGAATTTCACCCCAAAATTCTGATCAATTCCAGTCAGTATTTACCAACTATGATCAATCTATTTTCTCTTAATTTTTCAGAATATGGGAAGTGCTAAGAAAAAACCTAAATTATTTATAGAGAAGTTGGTCTTGAAAATGTTTTGTTTACACTGACCTGTATAAACTGCACATTTGCTAGATGCCTGCAATTAGATTTTCTTGGCATGAATATTCCTTTGGGTGTGACTCTACCTTGCTTGCCCTCCCTATTGTTTCAAAAGGGTAGCAGAGCTTTAACTGCACTTCAGGAGGTTTGGCTAGTTGGTTATTTTTTTCTTAACAAAACAGACTTTTTAACCTATCTTCACCTAATTGGGGTGATAGGGCAGGGCAGGTGACAGAGGTAGGTGATCATTGCAAATATACACAAATTTATTTTGAAGGTAGATACATGTTTCAGCCTAAATGAAATTTATTCCCCACAGACTCTCATCTAGGGGACTCAAAGGCATTCTACATTGAGCTTCAGACAAAACAGTGCAATTTGAAGACTGAAGAGAGCAGACTACAAATACTTTCTACAATTCTACATCAACAGGTAAAATTTTCATATATAAATTTTATTCTAAACAGCAACAACCAAAAAACTCCAAGAAACTACTGAAGGGAAGCAGCATTGGACTGCCTGAGCCTCAGAGGAACAGGACTTTAACACGTTCCCTGTTATTTGATAGCTAGTCTTAATATAGTTAGAAGAGTCTGAAACAGATGAAGGCTGACTTTATCAGGACAAGATTGGTAAAACTTACTACTTTTATGGAGTAGGCAAAAGACATGGAGGGTATGAAAAAGTTTAGGAAAAAAAGAAAACTCATTTTTCTCTGCATTGAAACACAAAAACCTCTCCACAGAACAAGCACAAAATTTAGCATGTTTCAGAAGAAAACAGGGGCTTTGGGGAGGGCAGGGGGAGGGGAAGATAAATAATTTGGTTACATTGAAAGCCTGAAATTATCTTTGACAGAAACTTGAGAACATACCTAAATCTTATCACGACATAGGATATGAAATATTTTCCACAAGATCCTTTCCATAATATCTCTTCAATTTGAGGCAACAGCCATATAGAAGACTCCACTGATTTAAAGCTCCCAGTAGTGAGTAGGTGGTTTCTCAGTCCAGAGACAAAACAGACACGTGAGGGTCCTCAGAGGCTGCCAGACTCTGATGGAGCTGTGGTTTTCCAGAGAGCTGCCATCGGGAGCATCTGAAAGGACAAGGACAGCAGGGACTCTGTCCTGTACCTACACTGAGCAGAGGGTGAGGAAACCACCAAACCAGGCTGAATGGAAGGGGAGATGCTGTTCAGTGAACATTTCTTTTAGATGCTCTGTGGGATAGAGCCAAAAGAGTATGCAGTGCTGAAAAGGGATTTGGTGCTAGTAAAGCAAGAACAGGACCATTAAGGAGATAATCAGACCTGAGAGGAAGGCAGCCCATAATATTCTTTGCAGTGAATGAGCTTTTTGAACAAGTCACTTAGCCAGCTCATCATCTTCATAGACAGTCAAAAAGAAAAACACCCACCCAACCTTTAAACCTGACAGCACTCAACAGTGGGAAAAGCTAACAGGAACACAGCAGGAGATAACCCTGAATGTAACATCTCTACCTTAGCAATGCTCTTTAGGTAATTTTCTGAGCACAGCAGCTCTGCCAAGGCAAACAGGGAAGATGGTACAACCTAACACAGTTACAGGTGTCTGGTTTTGCTCCTAGCCACTCACCAGCCATGTGGCTGTAGCTTACACCCCTTCTCAGGCCATGTGCTTTAGCTGAGGTCCCAGCTTGACTCAAGCATGGTCAAGAGTGAGGAGAACCTCTCCAGTCTGTGTTCTGCTGGGCAGTGGCCAGCACAAGAGCCAGAAAAGCCACAGGAGAGAGAGGGAGGTTGCTGCTCACACTTCCGCAGTGAAGGCTTTGGCCCGTGGCCGCTGCTTGCCCTCAGTGGAAAGTTAAAACTCCAGAGTGGGAAGAAACAGGAAGGTTTTGCATCAGGCTGTTATTTGCCATGCCAGCAACAGCCAAAACAGATTAGTCGGTGTCCAAATTCACGAGCATGTCCTTCAGAGCCAGCTCCCCAGTTGTTCACCATTTATCTACTCCTCATCTCCTCCTAAGAGAGTGTTAACTGTTTCAAACCTTAAGTAAGTCACCCTCAGATTATTCATCTCAATTTCAGTTCAAGTGAGTATTACTGGCATGGCTGGTTTCCCCAAGAGCACAACAAAATTTTTGTGTAAAAATCCACCTGTTTCCACAACCAAGTTAACGAAATACTTGTAAAGAAATGGAATTTTGAGCAGTCATTAAAGACAACGTCCCATAATGATGATGAATTTTTGGAGAAGCTACAGATACTGCTACAGTTTCACTCTAATGAACTGCAATAATAATCTATTATTCTGGGTAGACTACATAATCTCCTAAGTATGAGGAGGCTGGAGCTCTGAGAAAATTTACTTTAATGCTTTTTCTGAAATTTCTCAAGTATATTTCCTGCAATGACTAGGACACCGGTACTGAAAACTATTTACAAAAAACCAACAAAACAAAAAATAAAACAAAAAAAACCCCCAACCCCCTTAATGCAAATTCACTTATTTTTTAACATATTTTAGAATATTTAATTATCAGATTGTGTCTTTAATTAAATACAGCCACAGAAGGAAATTTGAGTTTGGAGTACTATAGATACAGGTTGAGAGAGAAGAAAATGGTATCAATGAAGAAAAAAAAAAACAAAAAGAGAAGAAAGAGGTAAGAAAAGAGGTAAGAGACTGAATGAAATAGGAACAACCCTATTTCTTTCTACCTTAGATATGAAAACTTTTACTGAGTGCTATAAAACTGAATTTAGAGTGCAACAAAAAGGAATTTCTAATTAAAGTTTATTAGGCCAGAGAATGCTATGGGGAATGAAGCTTTAGATAAAGAGTTTAAAAAGAACATGCAGACAGTTGTGGTAAAAAAAAAGAGTAAAAGTTATGGATGAGTAGGAGAAAAAAGAGAACATTCCTCCTCTACAGAGGGACAGGATGCAAGAAGCAGTAATAGCCAACAGAAAGCAAACTAGAGAGTTTACTGGAGAAAAATAAAATGTGATAGCTTTGAGGGGTAAAGCACAAACAGCAGAGACTATTTGCTGAACAACTATCAGGATTAAAGATAATTCAAAATACAGACATTTATTAAATTGGTTTTTGATATTATGAAAAATTAAATTTGATACTTAAATTAATGGAAAACAGTTGCACGTGTCATGCAAGGAAAAAAATACAACATATAAAAGTGCTATAAAGATCACAGATGCACGAAATTACGGTTTATACACCTCTGCAATATCTTGCTGTGAGTCACCTCCCACCTAAATAAAGCTTTTGCCACCTTATTCTAACAGATTACCTAAAAGCATGATTCAATAAACTAAATGGTCCTCAGGTATTAAAATACATGGATTTCTTTTTCTGCATGAAAGTTCCCAGCAATGTGTGTCTCATCTTGGCAATAGAATCTAGTATAAAACATAAAAGGATTTGCCAAAAGCTGATTTGCTAAAGCTCTTCCAAATAAAATAACATAAACACTTCAGAATGCTTAGAAGATGTGAAGACATGTGAGTGTAGATGTGAAGAGTAAGTACAGAGCTCTTGTCAGGAGACAATCAGTGTGAAAAAACCTATTTATACTTATTTACACAAACTAACTAAAAATAACAAATTTCGTTCTGAAATTATTACAAACGAAATGTATTTTTTAAGTGTGTTGGTAATAGCAAGTATAAGAAAGTATTAGAGAAATGCTTCAGATCACAGCTGCATTTTATGCAAATATTTACTATCACACATTGTAATTAGAAAAGTAAATTGGTTACAGTAATAAAACTACACAAATGCTTATTTGCATTCTAAATGGCAATCTATTTTTAAATAAGAATATGTCTGAATAGAGTACAGGCAAGAGAACTATTTTTTTTTAAACTAAGTTACTATCCATTAAAGCCACACTGAGTGGGATTACATAGGTATAGCTCATAAGAACATCTGGCTGTGTAGTTAGTGTAGGCTCCTTTCTAAGCAACAAGCAACAGAGAACATTGAGCTACATCTAGTGTCAAATATTTAAATTTATTTCAGCTTTTATTGCAGATCAGAGAGAAAGATATGTTTGTGATAGTGTAGTTTTTCCCTAAAACACAATGGAAGACCTTGCAAGACCATTCTAAGTTTCAAGCTTTCAAACTATCTGTATTGTATTAGATATGTATTTGAACTTTTTTTTTATATAAAGAAAAGTTTTTTCAGTTTCTGTATTGGCTGTTTTTACTTTTTTAACCTTCCTCAGCAGCACCAGTAAATGGCTGATGCAGGGTCAGTGCAGACCTCCAAGCATCCTGACTCAGAAGGCAACAAAAAGAATCCCCTCAGGAGCTCAGAAAGTGCCTCACATTCACTTGTGTAGGCTCATACATTGATTTTTCCCATTCAGGACTGGAAGTACATTTCTTGTGCTACCAGAAAAGTCACCTGCAAAACCTTCACCTTGCCCTGCAGCATGGAGAGTAGCTCACCTTCAGGCATGTCCCTTAATTAATGAGAGCATTACAGCACAGATCAACACTTATTTTGTTTCTATCTACCAATGTTCTAGGAGACAAATATCTGATATAAACAACCTTTCAGGCTGTTAGACCAGACTAAGTGACCTCTTGAAAGAAGAGCTTAGCACACTCAGGCTAGCATCTGTTCAAAGTTTTCCTATGTAGTACAGTTGTACTTAGTATGAGACACCCCAAGAGTGGAGAGAAACCAGTGTTAAACTGAACAGAAAGATGTCCCCAGCCAAACTTTACCCCATTTGCCTTGCACATATCTGACATGCAAATCCCATATTTAGAGAAGACTGTAGCTGAAGTCTCTATGTATTTGGCACATACAGATATGCCCCACTATCTTGTTAAACACTGAGTGCTAACTATGTATTTTTTCTGCTTATAAGCAATACTTAAATTTACACGAGCCTACTTACAATTAGGATGCAATATCTTAATGAAAATTATAGTGTCTTTAGAATAAAAAGCTTTTCTAGTATAAAAAAGGGATAGAAAAAACCAACTTTTAGCACATGTGTTTTTAGTTGCTGCTCTTAATGTTACAACAGAATGCCTAAGGAGGAGGAATGTTATATCTACATATATATACTTCAATTTGTGCTTCAATTGAGGCAAAAGTTACATTAGCCTTTTTATATAGCTCATATTCCTCTCTTGTAACAAACCCTTTAGAAAAGCTTCCTATACTTGTAGTTTGATCTTTTACCTTTTTAATTTAAAAAAAACTCTGGGAAGAAGTTCAACAAGGAATGAGGACAGTTGTTGATGCTTTCTCATTCCAGATCTGTCGCACACAGTTCATACTCATTCAGGGCTCAGATTAACCCAGTTCATTTTAAACAGGAGATAATTAAAAAAAAAATTAGCCATAATAAATTACATTTCATCCAAAAGGCTCTTAAAATGCTTTATAGACTCTATACACAGATCACTCCATCAGTCACTGAAAGCAAGTACCTCTGGGATGAAATGCAACAACTGTTCCACGGGGCATGGCAGAGGAGAGGAAGTGAGGAATACCAGCACATCGAATTGCAATTGCAGGGGGAATTTAGGTAGGAAGAATGTAATTACCCCGTTTGGAGCCTGGCCAGACCACGGGGGTTAACATCTTATAAAGAGCCCTCTGAGAATTTTAACAACCCCTAGTGCTCAGGACCTTTAATTTATATTAGCCCTCAGGAGCAAGGCTAACTGCTCTGCTCAACTGGGTTTGTGCGCTGCAGGAAACGGGGAAAATCAACTTCTAGTTGTTCTCTGCTTCCACCCAACTACTAAGCAGATTAATACTACTTAGGCTGCAACTTTTCATGAAAATGCAGCAGAAGGCAACAGGAATGAAAAGTGCACAGAATCAGAGCTGTTCTTAATTGATCTTTTTAAAGCCATAGAGGAAAAAATATTTCCTACTCCAAAACGTCCTAACTCCTCCTACACCGAGCACCCAAGATCATCTCAGATGGTATAACAATAAATAAACATTATAAACATATATAGGGTTAGGAATACAACATCAGAAACACCTATTCCCTCTCCAAATCAGCCTCTGAGAAAGAGCATGAAACAAAAGCACGTGATCAGTTAGTTTCTTAAATGAAACTAACAGTTGTCACCAATTATTCTAATATATCTGATGCATGTACACTTTCATTTCTAAGAGAAAGAGAAGGCAACAATGAAAATAAGAAACATGAGTAGGTAAAAGAAATACAAGCATGCAATTCATCTTACTTCTTTGTCACTGTCACCTTAAAGCAATTTTAAAAACAAAGTAGACTTATTTCCAAGCTTCTTTCCTCTAAAATAAAATATCAAGCGAGGCTGTAATGGACCATGGCTTTTCACTCCCATTGAACCAAAAGCATTTGGAGTAAATTCTAAGAGACTGCCAAATACTCTTTGAAATAGTTTACATTATGCATCCACACCCCACAGAAGTGTCTTATTTCTCAACTAGGTTACACACAATTCAGAGTAATTTAACTTTTTTATTATAGTCTAATGTAATGTAGTGCAGATTTTTTTACTTGTTTTTAAACTTCTGAATGTCCCCAGGGTTATATTTCCTTTGCCTTTAGCTGATTTATTTTGTTCACTTCAGACATGCCTAATAATAAAAGTATCATGGTGTTCTACATTATTTTCTCTTAAAGCCCCTTATTTGCTTTATCTTATAATGAGAAACTGAAAGAAGAAACAAGAGGCTTCTCCAAATCAAGCCAAGCAGAGCCCTTTGGCTTGTAAATATTCCTTGGGCAGAGCAGAGATGCTGTATATCACACGGACAACACAATTGCTGCAGGAGCTCTGTGATTTATGCTAATTAGCAAAGCCACCTTGACGAACAGAAAACGAAGGGCAGAACAGTTCAGTGCTGATGCAGATTTCCAACATTAGGTTTAAGTTTCACAGGAAATACCGAAGACCAGCGGTGACAGGAATCCCACAATGCTGGTACATATCTGGGAGTCCTGCTGGAGGAACGTCAGTCAGAGGCACAAATCATGAGTGATTTGTATCTTGCAGCCTTATCCCAGACTCATCAGCTCTGTGGGCTCTGGGGAAGAGTGGACAGCCCCTGCTTTTTTAAGAGGATTCACAGACCAGGACTTTTAACTACAGAAAAACCTTTGAAAAAGCACATCTTTCAGTCTTTTATGTAAGCTCATCATGCAAGGCTGCTCCATATCCCTGCAGCTATAAGGGAGAACGTGTCTTGCTACAGGTGTTTATGTCAAACAGTTCTCAGTACTGGATTGGTGTGCTCCTCTTCTCCCCAAACAGTTCTGGTGTATTTCTCAAGGGTTGTTTAGGAGCCTAATATTTTTCATTGAGTCTCAAGATTACATGATCTTTTTTGAGTCCCTAAGAACTAGATTTTGAAAAGCATTTAGGCACATGAAACTTTTCACATGTGCTCATCCCTCACTTCTGAGCATTTTAAAGAACTCTAGGGATGGTTTAGAATCTGTCTCCTCTTCTTATGTTCAAAGACGACCAAACCCAAAATTGCAATAAAAGGCAGAAATTTGTAACTCAAGGACTCAGAATGTGGTAGAGTACAGATCTGCTCTGAGGTCTGAGTTCATTCCATGGACATAGAAATTGATACAAATAGGTACGTTACTTTTACAGATGATATGCGTTAACTTTGACCACTTAAAGAATTGGTCCAAGTTAAAAACTAACTCCTTTTCCATATCTACAATGTAGAGATCATGTCAGCTTATTGGCAAATAAGAGCAAAAAGCAGTGATTTGAGACATGGATTTATCCCTTTAAAATGATCACACCGTGCAAATTACTGTGTACATAAATTAATCCCATGTTTTCACTTTTTACTAAACTAAAGCATCACAGGCCATGGAGCAATTTTTGTCCTCCCGATTACTAGAAATGCTGTCCCTCCCAGTACCTCTAAGGAGGAGACCTGTGAGCATACACATTCTTTCAAGCTATTTGTGCCTCACTACACAGTAATTGCTACACAAGCAAAGAAAGTGCTGCACAGGTAATTACAAAATGCAGAGCACTCTATGTAGACAACTCCAGCTTGGATTTAGGAGTTGTTCCAATTAGGTTCCTGTGCAGCAAACAGCTACTAAGGGTTCCTCTGAACTTGAAATCAATCATTAAAATAAGACCAATTGAAAAATGCATCAAAACTCACTCTGGCTCAGGAGGCTTAAACTCTAGAAATATCTAGGCCATCAAAACTTAAGTAAAATCTTTTCCATGCAACAACAATAAAAAAGGAACACTTATGTGATTTGCAGGGTCAGCACTGCTAATTTATAGCAAGGCCATGATGAACTGAGTACCCTTTTTGTATTTCTCAAAATATATGTTATCCTACAGATGCAGCACACTGTGTCACAGATGCCCAATAATTAAACAACACGGACAACTTCACGTAGTTGTTTGCTATGACCTATTGAAAAACTAACAAAACCCAGCAGTTCTTAGGCTTAATACAAGGTGCAGAAAAACAAGGACTGTATTTTGCCCCATTGGTTAAGGGGAACAAAAGTGGCCATGTATCTTAACACCTGGGAAAAGTCAGGGCATGCACAGCTGGCCGCGAGCTGGTCACACATTCCTGAGGTTACAATTACAGCCAGTGTTCTCAAACCAGCCTCACTGACAAGCAGTTGCAGATGGCCAAAACGCTTATGTATGGAAAGAGCTTTACTCAGCAAAATCTTAGAAAAATAATGTATCAATAGGAGCACTTGTATCTGTATATGGGGCACTTTCCCAGTGATGTTTTCTTCAGTTAGCCCACAGGTCATGTCATAGAAACCCCCACAAAACAGGAAAACTTTTGTGTTGCACATCATATAGATCATTTGGTACCAGCATATCATTTCCCCCTAAATTAGAGTCCCCACATAGTTAAAATGGGGGAACTATCAGTGTGTTCAGCTACCAGATTTGCCAAGAGCCAGCCACACTGCCAGTCCTCTTCCCAATACTCCAGTCTGATGAGGGGACAAAGGGGCATCATAAGGATCATCTGTGCATACAACTTCATTTGTGTACACAGCTTCACACTTCTGACACTTGGGTGAACAGCTAGCAATGTTGTAAAGAATGAAAACATGGGGGGAAAAAAAAGTACTGTTCTCTCTCTCTTCAGCACTGACATTTTAAAAAATACACCTACACGAAGCCTTCTGTGAGGCTTACTGAAACAATCAGAATTCAAACCTGATAAAAACTGAAAAATTACCTGCTTAGATATGAAAAGAGAAAATGAAGGCTTTTGTTGTCCTCACAAGACACTTTTTAAAGGATGAGGTGATCATATGATTGGGTGCAATTTTTTGTGATGCTGAAATCATGGATACTCAATATAAAATAATCTACAGCAATTATTACTGTGTTAAAATACAGGAGGAAAAATTTCTTTAAGTTAAACATCTAAGATGCTTTTAATTGGTAGCTTTCAAGCTCCTAGAGTGTCTAGAAAAAGTTATACAAGAATTGGTATAATAAAAATCATTACTTTGCATCAAATATGGCCAGAGCCAGCAATCAGACAGCAGTAATAAGTGAAATTAGTGTATTGATGATCAATTGTACCACTAAGTAAAAATCTCCTTCATAAGAAAAGAAGTGCTATCTTTTCCAGAACAGAATATGCAAAAATTGCATCAAGGTATAACAGTTTAATTGCAAAATTTTTTCAATTAAAAATGTAGTGGAAGAACAAACACACAAGAGTACTGCTTGTGCCTGCTGTTCCCTGAGCAAGAGCCCTGTTACTGTGATTAGTACAGGGCACCACATGAACATCCTTCTGCACATGATCAGCAAGACTAAAAGGTCACTATGGTTTTAATTTACTATTTGCTATAAAACTCATCTCTTAAACTGACTTTGCATATGTTTCTCAGTTATCACGCATACCTTGAAGTCAACAAATCAGAGGTTAGATTACAAATCACTCAGAGTAAACTTGTATTCATACTCTGTCCCAAACCAGCTGAGAGTAGAGGAGACCTCTCCAAAGCTTCTGGCTGCCCATTTTACTGGGCCTTACTCTGCACTCCCTGAGACAGGGATATGTCCCTCTCTGAAGGTTAGGGAATTTTGCCAGAGTAAAGAGTACAGGACCTGACCTCTTGAACAGCAGTAACCACATAGTTCTCTTAAAACTATTAACATTTGCACACAACAAAACCTCATTGTTAAAGAGATTTAAAATAAAGTATTAAGTCTGATACTCAATTTTGTAGGTTCCTATTTGTGAAAATCCCTAAGTCTCCTAAAACAGAATTTGTTGTGAGGTAAATTTGAACCTGAATATTCCCTTCTGCATATTGAGCTTTTCAAAGATTATTTTATTCAGCTTGTAACTACCAGCACAAATGCTGATTCTAAATATATCTGCTGAACTCTAAATGACTTCTGTTTATAGAAATAGGACATAACAAGCTATTAAATCTTCCTTACAACAAACTGCAATGCCAAAATACTTGCTCCAGATTTCTGAGCTAGAGTTAAAAAGACTTAGACTGGTAACCAGAAGAAAACTGGCAAGAGAGTTATTGCACTGTATTTTGTCATTCAAACCTTTCTTTAAATGGACTTGAGTTTTATTAGTTCAGCATCCACAAAGGCTTAAAAAAAATAAATTAAAAAAAATCTCATGGTGCTTGAAACCTTCATTACTTGATATGATTAAGGAATTTAACACAACCTTTGTTGCTATAGAGCACTTAAATAAACTCACGAGAAGCAGGACACAACAATAATGAAAATATGCATAACTTGTCATGACTTGGATTAATATAGAGCAAGAAATGATATTGAGAACTCCACAAGAAGTTTGCAATCAGGCAAGAATGAACTGCACGCATCCATTAAACACTAGGTTCATGCTCATCCTAGTAAAAATACAAGTGTAAATCTGAGTTGCAGCATTTGGAGTGTTCACCCTTGTAATCTCTGCATCCCTCTCATGGTTGACTGAGCTGTTTCTTCAGTTTCCAGAAACTACAAGTGGCTGGTGCACTATTAAGCATTTCAGATTCTACAGTGAAGCTCACTAAGAGCATAAAGCACTGTTATTGTAAAAGGTCAGTATCCATTTTATTGCTGTTATAGTTGATGCATAATCACAGTTGCTCATTTGCAAACATAGATCAAAACTGAAATTTCAAAGTCACACTTTCTCAAGGAGCTGGCAGCATTTTCAGTTGCTCAAAGGTCATTGTAAATAAAGCATAGAAGATATGGCTCTCCTAAATGGCAATGGGATCTGGGACAACCACTTTTGGAAAAGGACATTTTGAAGCTCAGTGTGAAGCCTCAGGGAAAGGTTCTGTAACTCTCTTGTGGGAGAAGTAACTGAGTGAATTCCTCTGATGAGAGAACAGTTTTCTACAGTTTGTCTTAGTAAACTATTAAATGGTTTCTGTTCTAAATTATACACACCTAAGGTCTCAGGGAGCATCAGGAATGTTAACTGACTAAATAATGTTTCTACTCACTCTGCTTAAGGGAAGAATTTACCTCCTACGAAACGTTCCTTTGAAATAATCTATTTACTACTAGTCTGTTTTGGCAAAGTCTAATAAGAATCATATCTAGACTTGCTCCTCACAAGCTGGAATTATTAGCCTTTCAAAACTAATTTATATGAAAAGCTCAAATTATTTCACAAAGAATTTTCCTTTCCATTCTATTGAAGTGACATGACAGGAGTCTTAAATTTACTTAATGGACATGAGAGGGTTTCTCCCTACTGTCCCATTTTGTTTTTTTAATTGAGAAAATAAACTCTCTTACCTTTCACCAGGAACATCTGTAATCTATCTAATATAAGCAGTATCAAGCTAATAAGAACTAAGGAAGACATTATTAATTAATTTTAATTTTTTTGTATAATTTTAGATATTTTTACCTAAGCATCTTGAAATCCTCCAAGAACAGACTGCCTGACATTAGAATTAACACAATCTTATTTCTACCAATACATTTTCATTACTGCAATGACCTGACGAGCAAATACTCACACATAAATGCTTTATAAAGCATTCCTCTGTCAAAATGCTTGCCCCTTGTGAATATAGTAATTTATCAGGCATTCAAATGCTGAAGCAAAAAATATCAGTGATCTAAAATATGTAAAAAATGCAATGATTCAATTAATGCTGAGTTACTCCATGCATGAATGAACAATTTGACCTGGGCTTGAATACAGTATTTTTAATAATGCAGCTGCCATATTCGTTGGTGTGTGCATTTCCTGAAAACTAATCTGCCAAACAAGTCCCAGAGCATGAATCTGCTGCGCTTCCGTCCTCGAGGGTCACTGGGTAACGCTCCCCACGCACGCTGGGTCACCGCAGTGCTGCGCGCCTCAGAACGCTCACACACACTCTGCCATTCCAACATCAAGACATGCATTTCCAGGTGAAGAATGCCTACTGTCACCTCTGAGCATCCAGTGGCCACTACAGGTTTTTAGGAAACTTCTGGTCAGTTTAGGCAATAATTTGTAATTATTTTGGAATACTTGTTTTGGTTTTGTTTTCTAAGTACATGATATTGTGTCCGCAGTTTTTAGATATTTCTTTCCAAGAGACTGTCAGATTCATAGCTTCTCTTTAAAACTGAGGCAGCACAACACATTTGAAAAGAAATGAACTAAAACTATTTTCACACAACCCAAAAAAACCCTCTCCTGTACCACCTAACTGATACTATTCCAACTGCAGTGCTTAACCTGAGTATACTCTGGGAAAGCTTCACCTATAATCAACTTCACATGGAGTGCATATAAAATTAATGTGCTAGACGGGGCCCTTAAGAGCAATTCCCCCACCCCACCCCTTATAAATATAGCTTGTTTCATTTCAGGTGAAATTTCAAATACAGAAATAACTTTCAGCAAAACCAAAATCAGGGTTACTTTGAGTAGCTCAATCCAATGAAATCATCAATAAAATTACTGATGTGAAAAAACAATTAGGCTGGGTTGATGAAAGACTACAATAACTTTGGATAAACATTTATAACTTCAGATAAAAAGTGATTTAAAAAGTAAGATAATATTCTTTAACTGCAGATGACAGCAGCAGTACAGTTAATATTTAATCACGACATTATGAGAATATTCAGTAGTGGAAGACAGGATTAACATATTGCTTTAAAACATTCCATTACTTTCTGCATCTGTTTACTGATAATAAAAGAAACAGCTGTTCTAAATGTAACATTAACAGGTGTAAACCATTCATTTGAGATTTTAAAACAATAATTCTCCTCTGTTTCCTCCTTAGCTATTCCGAAATGACATTACAAACACCCCTCCTATTAGCTTACACAATTAACTCGCAATTGTTTAACCTCTCTGCATGTCCCCAAAACGTATACATGTGGAGTTAGCTTCCTTCTCCTTTTGGGCAAAAGGCTCTGTTCTCCTGCACTGCACATCCTGAACTAATGCACCAGATGTGTCCCATAAAATGGTTGGTCACACTGTTCAGCAGCTTTTCTTTAGCAACTGTTCTATATCAAATTTACTGTAAAAAAGCATCGTAATTATGAAGTAACACTGTATCAAATTCACAGACTGAATATCTCACTATGCTCCCTTAAACTATGAATGATAATTGAGCTTGAAATTGTATATTTACTTTAAATAAGTCCTCCAAATCATCTGCAACAATGTGTGCTTAATTCGAAGCCATTAACAAAAGATTTAACATTTCCACATTTATACTCTCCATAATTTCAGATATGATACTCCATACTTACAGAGAGAAGGGGAGAGGGGAAAAAAATAAAAGTTCTGGTAGACTTCCATTTGCAAAATTAAATGGATGTACCTGAAGTTTCTTATAATGGCTAACCCATCCTGTTAAATGCTAGGTACAAGTGAAACAAAATTCTCAAGAACCCTCCAATATCCTATTGAAACAAAAAACTAAATTCAGAATTATAAGTTTATTTAGCAAAAGAAACCAAACCTCAATACAAAACAAAAACCCGACCTGCTTTATAGAAGATAAAACAAACTCTGAAGACCAAATACTACAACCCTTTCAAAAACCTAAAAAGTTGTTTGTTGAAGTTGACTTTCATTAAAATAATACCAGTAAGTTTGCTGGAGAAAAAAAAAAAGGAACGAAATCCTTGAGACTAGGGAATGTTTGCTTGTATAACTAAATAAACTCCTTGGGAATATTGTTCCTATTGATAGATATTTTAAATATTCCATATCAGAATGGATTGCTCTATTTCCACATTCTAACAAATCTCAAACTCCATCATCTAGATTTTACTGTTGCCAATGACAGATAGGTGCTCCTGAAATAACTTCAGTGTTCCTTCTGGTTTTGCTATAGTTCTTTGAACTATTCATGATAAAGAGAAAAAAACCAAACAAGAAATAGTCCAAACTCCTTCACATACACACTGGTTAACTGTAACAGAAACTTCATTAATAAGATTCCTACTATATTCAGAAAACACACGTGTATAAGGTGCTACCTCAATTTCATGGTTATACCCATATTTACATGCAAGGGAAAAGAATTGTTTTTCCAATGAGATTTTCCTCTATTTATAAATTTATATTCAGCTGTTTCCCATTAAAGGAACGTACAACTTCTCAGGATTTATGTGAAGGGGACACCTGAGCTGCAAACACACTACCAGAACCAAACCTGCCCCAACCAATGATACAAACGATCCTCTGAAAATGCAAAGCTATGTACGACCAAAAGGCTTTGGAAGTTTTCCTACGAGCCTGGAAAACTCCCGACCCTCCCCTAGGAAACACTGCTACCTGCCCCAGGCGTATTTTTCAGGAAAAGCAAGCACTCACACCACGAGGAGCAAGGTAAGTAATAACGCTTTCACCTGCTGGCGACGCAAGGGAAGGAAGGAACGATGCTCACCCATGGTGAGCCCCAGACCTTAATTTAAGTCCAAATTGTACAAAAGCGAAATGCCAGCAGAGGGCAGCGCAAATACGACAAGTCCCTGGAATGCCCCAGCCCGGCCACTCGTGGGGAAGCAGCAGCGTGGGGGACAAGGAGGTGGCTGCCACTCGCTGGCCGCTGGGACAACACCCACCACGCCCCGCAGCTCTTCCTCCCTGGGAACAGGTCAAGGATGGCAATATGCAACTCTACCCAAGGTCGGACATTTCAGGTTTTCCTCTTCCTTTTAAACAAAGTGCCCGTGGAGCTGGGGACGGACTGACCGCAGGCAAAGGCAGCCTTGCGTGCTTCCCCGAGAGCCTGGTGAGGCTCACCGTGTGGCACCCCGTGCTGATGCAATGGCAGAATCCTTCCCCAGAACTCCTACCTCGGGCACACCATTTAACTGCTTCCAACTCAGAAACCTAGAACCGGGGTGTTTCTATTGTTTGAACAAAGAACATAAATGGATGCATCATTAGATGCATCATTAGAACATCTCTAAGAACAGAAAGTAACAATTCTTTTTGTTCACACCGGATAAAGCAAGGAGAGACCTCCACCCTGTCCTATCTAAAGCCATCTCTCACCAGCAGAACAACTCTCAATTTCAGCTTGCAGTCCCAACCACGAGTAGTGTGGTGGGGAGACACCCAGACTTACAGCTCCTAAGACGTGCTCCAGCAGTCACTGCTGGCACCCAGCCACACAACATCCCCCAGAGACAGAAAACAAACTGCATGTACACGTACCTAAGGAAGAACTCCAGAGCAGCTCTCAGAGGTGCAAGTCCAGCAAACACAGCAAGGAAAGAAGCTCCAACTCATAATTAACAAACCAGGTGCACCTGCACTTAAAATCCTGATGCTAATTTGCTTCCATAGCAACTAAATGACCCTGGCACCTGTGAATACCATTTGCCAATCATGTTCTGTCCTCAGTCTAGGGCCTGATTACCAATTAAGACTTGTCCTCTTGATGTAGACTCAAGTGTTATGAAAGATACTAGCACTGGCTTCAGTATTAATAGGATATAGCTATCTTACCTTTTGGAAAAGAAGCAATTATTTACCTCATTAAATACTGTATATTATACTCCAAACTGACTAAAAGTGGTAACACATTAATTTATTTCCAACAATCTGAGGAGATAAACTTTCATTCTGCCATTCTGCAGCTTGCTTCTGGCTTTTCTAACGGTAATGGCACCTCTCTAAACTCTCAGAATTTGTATTCCAACAAGAATAAAAATAAACAAACTATAACCGTCTATATCCTATGCAAGGCTGGGATCCTGTTTCCCCATCAGAGCCAAGGGTCATGTCTCCTTTCTCTATCTCCATCCACCTTCTCACTTCGATTCTAAAAATTCACATCTTCTGCACTGAGTGACATTTAGAGCCAAGTGTCCAGTTTGCAAGTGACATTCTCATTTTGTACCTTGCTACCATTAAGCTTGGAAAGACATCCTGCTTATGCCCTCTGATCATCCTTGCTCTTTATGAAAAGGACAAACTGATGGCATAAAGAAATAATCATAAAGGTCCCCTGCAGGGAGCAGGGACATCTTCACTAGATCGAGTTGCTGAGAGCCCCATTCCACCTGACCTTGAGTAGTTTGCCAGATGGGGCATCTACTGTGTATCTGGGTAGCCTGCTCTAGTGCCTTACCACCGTCATTGTAAAAAAAACTTCTTTTTTATATGTAATCTAGACTGATCCTCCTTTGGTTTAAAACAATTACCTCTTGTTCTGTTGCAACAGGCTCTGTGAAAAAGATAATGATTGTCTTTCAGGTTAGAATTTACATGTTGTGATGTATGGCTGTGATGTGATTTCTTAAATTAGTTCACCACTTCAGCATCAGTGATTTAAACATTCAAACCCTACGTTCGCTTGTGTGGTCCAACACTCCTGTCCACAAACTAACTTGCACTTGGGTCTTTCAGCAACCTTTAACCATTTACCCAGCAGCCACAGAAACACTACACAGCTAGGTCCTACCACCACATTTTCATAGTGCCAAGGTTTGCAAACAACAGCAGGGGATAAACAGGAATTTTCAGGTGAGCTCGAAACTTTTAAAGCATACTCTTCCAGAGACAAGGCATCTGCTGTGCACAGAAGGCCTAGAGGGTAGGTTCACAGAAGTAGGCCACTACTTGAAATAGAGGAGTAAACATTGTGTTCTGGTAGAAGAGAATGAACCAGTTTACCAAAATCAGTAGCTCTCTATATAGCAGACTATGCCCTAGTTATGCCACATTCTCCCTGAGGGAGGACAGTTTATGTTTCCCACCCCCAAACAGTTTGAGTATAGCACTGCACCAATAAACATCCATGGGCACCTGATTTCAGTGCTGACCTGTGCTCCTGTGACTCACATCCATTCTGCTTTGACGGAACTGGCCAGTTTTTGTTGATCTGAAGTTTTAAAACTTTTGTACTGAACTTTTGAGAACCATACTTTTGTAAATGTAGAATTTTTGGAGACTGGACACTAGGACTGTCAATACTCATTTCCATGAGCTAAGAATTTCCAAATAGAAATACAACACCATAATAACTGCATATGGCATAACTAACTATAATAACTGCATATGGCAATGCCATATTCAAATACTTACAGCTATCTGGCATTCCTCTGCATATTAACAGCTGATGTCCTTAGTATAATAAACAGCCATGCTGTGTTGAAAGTAACTTCTAACCACTTCACATTTAAAAAATTCTGACATACTGGTATTTCTTAAACCTGCAGCAATAAGAGAAGGAGGAAACCAGTTGAGAACATTTCTTTAATAAATTCTTTTTAAAAAAATAGTGGTGAGTTGGTTTTCTACAGTATTTTTTTCTGTTTTCAAATAGAATTTTTATTTAAATAAAGTCTTTACGACGTGAACATGTAACAATGAAAAGTCATTAAACAAAAGCTTTACACAAAACATATTGAAATTACAGAGTAGTGATCAAAATTAAGCAAGAGAAGTATGACCCCAAACAAAATGTTCCATTTACTGAGTAATTTCCATGGAGTTGTGCTTGTCAACTTCTGGAATATCTGTTAAGTGATGAAAAAAAGGACGACCATGAACGCAGCCTTTATTTTCCTTTCCAAGCTGTTGCTTCATCCTGTAAATTGTGTTTTGCACATCTTCTTTTGACAAATGTAAGGGCAGCTGCCGAGCTAAACGTACTGCTTCTCCCTGTGGAAAGGAAAAACAAAACCAAAAACCGCAATAGTTTTAAAGTACCACTTTTTAGCACATCAGCCTGTGGCTACCAGAAAGCAGGAATTAAAAACTCACTGTTTAAAGGTCATCCTTTTCTGCTGCTCAATATTCCAAATCTCAGAAATCTAAATATAACCTTAAACATTTCTTATTGGTCAGCTCATGACATTTCTATAATGGAGGCATGCACAGTCAGCCCCCTGGTTATGTTTGCACTCCTTTAGCCTACTTTTGCAAGATGCTTTGTGTTTCTGATTTCCTGTTGTCACCAGCATCAGCTGTACATGTTTACCAGTTCATAAGACACATTTCACACTACAAATTTAGAAGTATCATAAATTAATTCAAGCAGTCAGTAATTACAATTTGAAAAATACTACAGCAAAACTTCATAGATTAATTTGTATTTACTATGGTCCATTGCATCTGCTTAACACTAGAAAGCAGAAGTGACTCCTAAAGTACCCACCCTCAAGGAACTAAGGAACTTCAAAAAGAAGTTTTGTTTCCTCCTCCAAGATGGGCCTTCCTGCCACTGCCTTCTCTTCTGTACTTAAGTCATGTTACCTGGACAGAAAGGTATGTGGCACACAACCTCCCTTCATACTGTACAAACCTGAGCAACATTCATAATGATTTCATCTAAATCATCTCATTTTCTTTGTCTGACATTTTCTCCCACTCCTCCAAGTGGGAAAAAGTTCCCTGTGGCCTGTTTTATACCCTGGAAGGCTGCTGCTTCAACCATAACCCTATGCTTTCTTCTGCATCTATCCACTGACAGCAAAAGCTGCGGACATGCTGCCTGCTCAAACATGAAATGAATGATTAAAGTAGTGATTCTGAACATGACAGTGAATGGCATTTCCAGTGTTTAACCTCCCAGAATGGTCAAAAAATTCAGTGCTTATTCCTGAATAACAGTTTTGTAGTTTTTTTACAAACCATTCCTGTCTCAACACTTAACTTATCCCTTCTTTAAGCTTCTTTCCTGAGTGCATGAGTACATAAGAGAATAACTTGCTGCAAAGGCAGCTTACCACCCACAAAAGATAGGGAAAGATTTGTGTAATAATGCTTAAAAGATAAAACATATGCCCTGTTTAAGTATGTGCCTAAGTCCCAGTTTGAAGTAACCCAATTTATGTTATAAATGAGGCATGTTATAAAGGCCTAAGTAAGAAGAGACTTTACATATATTCTGGTAATGTTTTTGAAAAGAATTGGAATTGAAGAGCATTAGTGAAACAGCTAGACAGGAAGTGATTACTACTACTGTTGGTTACTCCAGCTTTAACTAGTTCCACATCTATTAGTTGTCTCTGAAACTTCATGCATTTATTGTCTCTGGATGGACAATTTATTTATTTGCACAAAAAACATTAACATGAGTCACTGCCATTCTGTGGCAGTTTGGTCCTAACATGGAGAAATGCCCTTCCAGTTTGAAAAGTGCCTTACAGAGGAAACACTTTGTGAAAATCACCTTTTGGCATGTGTTATATCACACTGGGTGACTGCTTTTGGGTATAACTGATGGAAGCATTTTGGTAAGGGATACACAACTCAGAGAGGATATGACACTCTTTTTCAAGAGAAATTTCTGTTTAGAACACAATGAAATTAATTAAAACACAAAGCTGAAGAAAGATTTTCAAGTTGTTTCAGTAATTATTACAAGTTTAGCTGCCTACTACTAAAAGAAAGCTTCTGTCTCACCTCCAAGTAATTTATCACTTTCAGAGGCCTACATTCATATAGTTCCTTTGCATTTCTGTTAACCACTGCATTCAGAATTTCTTTCAAATCAGAAATTCCATAATATGGCAGACAATTTGCCATCCCTTCTATTTCCAGATGATTTTCTGCAGCCGAAACACCTGAAAATACAAAAACAAATCAGTAATTCATGCACTGCTTTGATTTCTATTCTATAGCAATTCACAGAAAATTAAACTGATGCAAAGTAATTTAGTACTTTAGTCCAATACAATTAGGAAACTTTTTTGTTCCTTCCTTGGAATGAAAAGCATTTATTTGCACAATGTTTCATTATGATGATGTGTTTATTCACATCACAAATGTCTCAGCTTACATTAATCCAAATCCTAGCTGGCACTGTTTAATGCTTAAAACATTTGCAGCATTCCTAGTATTGAGCACAGCTTTAATTAAAGCTTCGGTGACTTTAATTAAACATACATAAAATTAAAGTTGAAGCTAGCAATAAAACACAATTTAGTTTGAAAAAAATTAAAAACAGTGTTGGCACTATTTCCTATGTAAGTGGTTTAAACATCTGTAGAGTTCAAATGTTATCATAACAAATTTGGATTCTATTGAAATAAAAAGCAGTTTTTTCTCCTACCACATCTGAGGAAAAATTCAAACCCATACAACTAGAGGCTCTGTGACTGACCTTATATTATCATTCATATGGTATCACTACTGGAGCAGGTAACACTTTGAGTAGGAATGATGAATAAAAAATTAAACAGCCTTTCTAACAGATTATCTATTCAAGCATTGAGGTCTATATGATTTCCCTTCTTATTCACATTTCAGGAAAGCAAATTGATTGAAGTTGTTCTGGTATAGCAACTTTTTTCCACTGCCAGTTAGAAGCAAGCTCTCTGGTGATCAGGCTCACATATTCTCATTCAGACTATCCTCTCATTCATGTTGTGTGCACAAAAATCTCAGCCCAACCTGCACAGCTACCTTTGCTTTTCCTCCCTTACAAGCCTAGCAAATACAAACTTTGACAGAGACATAGAAAAACTGAATTACTAATGAAAATAAATCCACTCTCGTGTAATGGCTCCAGGTAGGATAAATTACTTTCAGCTCAAGTCACAAATGGTTTTTGTAAAGTCAGAAGAGCTGGAGACAAATAAATTGCTCCAAGGTGGATTAAACTAACAAACTCTCACAAGGCACAATTCCTGTTCCTAATCCAAACAAAAACATTAAATATTTCAGAAGTGAGAGAAAATACATATGCATCACAAGTCAGCTAGATTTACTTTCATTAGCTGGTAGAATGAAGCTCAGTTATCCATGTCCTGGCACTATCTGATAGTCATTAAATAAGATGAACAGGATAACTGTGCAGGTTGAAACTTCCTAAACACGGGTGTGTCACTGGGTAAATAATGCTCTTGGGCCTCTTTAAGCTTCATGGCATGAGATACTTTGACCAGTGGCAATCTGATATAGGGAACAGCCCCTCATCCCCCCTCCCCCCAAAAATCACATAACCTTCTTCCAGCTATATAATAAACACTGCTTTACATCTGAAACCTTATTTCATTTTTCACCCAGCATTGTCTTCCTTCTCTTTTTCAAACTGCTTTTCCCTAATTGAAGCCAGCAAGCAGAGACATATTTTTATATAGTACTGTAAAACCTGTGTTCAGATTCAGCTTAAAGCAAAATGTTTAATTATATGAAAGTTTGCCAGATACAAAGGTGAGAAAAGATGATGTACTATGCTAATATTTCCCCGTGGGCAAGCTTGTCAGTAAAGCACAGGAGGAAAAGATAAAGTCTCTTTTTAAAATCTCCTTCGGATATTTTCTCTTAATTTTTGTCCTATTTTTGATTTAATTACAGATTAGATCTGAGGAACCATTCCAGACCATTTGATTATGCTGCTTTCTCTCTAAAATTAGAACTTAGTCTATTTGAAAACTTTTAAATAGTTACCCCTCTATCTCCTAAAGACAGGACACATTTTTTTTAAATTTCACAATTTAAACATTCAGTTTATAAACCTGTATTTGCTGTACTTCCTTTTAAAATTTTATGACAGTGAGGTTCTGAATTTGCAAAACATTTCCTCCTATACTCTTCAGCTTCACCAACAGCCATTGTTCCATGTGCAAATTCTGACAGCCAGATTTGGCTTCACCATTTTTTCCTCTTTTATCTGAAAGTCAAAATGGGCTTGAAAGAGCTTAACATAAGAACAAACAATAAAAACCCTGGCTAAGGGAGGTTTATTTCTTTGGTGTTTCTGTTTGTGTGGCACTCTCCTTCTCTGCTAACATTCTTTAAACTGCAAAGTAGCCCCATTGCATGCTGATTAACAAGTATTTATCTGCAAGCCTCTGCAGGAACTCTGATATTGGCAACACTTGATGATTCAAGCAGATGTCCACGACTCAATGTACTTGTAAATTTTTAACAGAATATATATTAGGATTTTTGAGTATTCAAACAGCAGTCCTCAAACAGTTGCCATAGTAGTTTCTCTGAAATACTTTGCAACTTCTAAGGAAAGTGTTTCCATGAACAAATAAACTAGGTTTCAAATGAGTAAAAATGTGGATTTCTCATTGTTACGAATTTCCCCTTTCTCCTTCCAAATGAAGCATTTACAATCATCTTTGCATAATTCCTTCCTGATGGCAAAGAAAAACTGTTCCTTTCCAGCTGCTACCTAGATTAGGTGACACTATAACACTGCCTATCTCCCAGTCTATGGTCAAATCAAACTGAAATTAAATTGCAGCATGGTTTTGCACTGGTGGCTTAGAAGAGCTGAGGCAGTTCATATCACCAAGAACAATGGGTTATTTACCTATTACTGCTCTTTGAGGCCTTATAAGCACGTCCTCTGGACTTGCTCATGTTGACTGCATGAGGCAGACAATTCTACCCTAAAAGCCTGCCTTGGAGCATGGCCCAAGACCCAGCATTGATACAATGCCAGCCAAGGTGTGTTCCTTGGTCTCAGTTCCTCTCCAGCCAAGAATTCCCATCTCTCTCTAGGCCTTTCCCAAAGGCAAACAGACAGATGTGCAGTGAAGGTACATATAATAAACACATCTTAAGAAGAACTGGACAGAAAGTAATCCATCTTACTTCTTGAAGTGTTCCCTGCACATAGGGGTCACTGTGAGCAAACAAATGCCTGGCAGGTCCCAGAACACTGAGTATTAAGTAATTTGCTTTATTAAGTAAAAGCAAACAGACTGCTCTCCCAAAGGTAGCATCACTTGAAGCCTCAGTAAGGCCAGAACATGAGGGGGTGGGAGGGCAGTGGAAGACAGACTGGAGCTCAGCGTCACAGCTTTGCAAATTGCAACAACTGGCACATTCCACAAAGAAACCATTGATTTTGCCTAACTGACACACTGACAGCAAGAAGTGTTTTCTTGGCTATTTCACAACATGTTTTTCACTGTGAGCTATCCAGAGAAAAATCTAGTTGAAAACTCCTTAGACTGACGAGCAGTTAATATTAAGAGAAACAGGGAGACAATACAAAGATCTTAGCCTACCAAAAACATGAAGAAGATGGGGTGCTTCCAAAATCTAGGATACTTGGAAAAACTTTGGCTGCAGTCATATAGTCTCTGAAGAGAGTAAAGGTAGATTACCTTTCTGTCTTCTAGCAAGAACACATTCAAAAGGCAGACTTCTCCTCAAATGAAACAATAGGAAAGTAAGGCCTCCACCTCCCACACTCTTGCAAAAATGAACATCCAAAGGTCCATTTGTGAAAATAAAGATGTTTAAGGAGCTTTCCCACCAAAATGGCAGAACAAGAACAAAACTCCATGTGGAATTGAGTTCCTTCCAGGAAGTAAACAGCTAATTAGACCTTTCAAAAGCCTACTAGGAGTAGTGTATCTAGTGCCACATGGTGCCATAGGGTTCAGAGCAAGGCCTGTGAGAAAGACTCCTGGTAAATTATGAGAGTAAATAAACCTCAGAACCACTCCACTAGCTAAAAGGTATTAGCCATTAAAGAACAGAGTTTACTTCTATGAATTACAAGCACTACAAGGAAATGACACTGCCCCTAACATGTCATCCAAATAAGGAAAAATTAATACTTTCTGGTTGGGTTGCTTTTCCATAAGAATTAAAATCTTTATAAAAGAAGAAAGTAAGAAGCCATAAGAAATTAAAATCTTTATAAAAAGCCCCTCTGTGCCACAAGTTACCAGAAGCTAAGATTGCACAAAGAAGCACAAAGAAGCCTTTTTAAAAAAGATCAGTTGAGATGCAAACCTAATGCAACACTGATCACCTTCCAGATTAAGGTGGGGCTCAGGGGTTTTTCTTAAATAAATAAGCAGTCAGTTCTGCAAAACACCCCAACCCCACAAGGAAATAAGGAATAAACCTAAGGTCCTATATTTAAATTTAAATTGTTATAGTGATGCTTAGGGAGGCTACCTGGAACAGAGGCTGGGCAGAGTTAAAGGAACAAAATAGGAATTTATTAAGAGACCTTCAAAGGATACATCCTGGGAAGCACAAGAGCCTGGCTGAGGCTCTACCCAAGATGGACACCAGGTCACAAGTTTTCACACTTTCATAAGTTTTGGTGCATTTAAATATTGGGGTTAATTGTTCAATTACAGCTTGAGGTTAAGAAGTCCCATCCTCCCAGATTGCTCTCTTCAATTTGCCATTGTTTACAATTTTGGGCCTGAAGCTGCAATGGTGTCCTTGGTTCTCAGGCTGGAAAAGGATTGTTTTGTCTGACTAAACTGTGAGGAGAACTTGCTCACACTTTATATGAAGTTTAGAGTTACACACTAAGGCAGTACAGATTGTGAAAAATACGAAAGCTAGAACTTAAGGCATCAATAGTTATCCAGGAAATTGTCCTAGTGGAGTGTACAATACCAAAGGCAGGAGGTCCTGTGTTCCAAGTTAGCAATCTGGGTATTATGAGTAGACTTAATATATGAAAATGAGCAACAATACTCTGGGTCCTTCTCTGTGGTAGAGGAATATCTGTAGAGATTTAAACAAATAATCAGTGTAACCTACTAGACTGACAGTCCTCTTGAGAAACCACCATGGGTCACGGAAAGCTTCTTCTATGACTAAAACATCTGAATGTCAAATTGGAGCAGCTAAATTTCCTTTGCTCTTATTTTGGGAGGTATCTCAGAGCTATGATGGCATCACAGACTTATTTGCATAGATCAACAGAACAGCTTGTTATTTTACAAAAAGAAATTACTAGAAATACCACTTGCACGTTGAAATTCAAACTTTAAGAAATCAATCAATTAATCAATCAATCAATAAATTTGCTTGTGATGTAAGAGGATCTCTCTGTCAGAAAAAATAAACTTTCTACTACAGAAAATAAAACTCTTCACTCAGGATGAAAAAGGAAGCCATGCATATTAACAAGTGCTAATAAGTGCCTATTAATGAGAAATAAATAAATCAGCAGTCAGAAATGAATATCTATTATGACCATATCAGGGCTGAAGTCCCAGAGGAAAACATGGACTTCTGAATATGCTGCCTCGGACCCTGGCAGAGAGAAAGAGCTGACAGTTCAGTTCAGCTGAGAAACAGTAAGTATTAGGACTGATCCAATTAATCCAAACAGATAGGAAAAATTAGTTACAAAGGTTATGTGCTCAGAGAATGGGATTTTGGTGTGCTCCTATGGATGCTAAGGAGAAACTCTCCAGTTACCACTGGTTAATGGCACATTTCCATTCTAGGACCTCTCCACAGCAAGCATCACCCGCCATGCAAAGTAGGAACCTCTGGCCCAAAAAACTGAGAATATATCCTGAAGAAACATAACTTTTCTGAAGGAAATTCTAGTTCAAAAACATCAGGATGCCTCTCTTGCAGGATGTGTCCGAATTTCAAAAACCCCACAAAAACAGACAGTGAATACAGACAGTGAAAAAAGGTAATGCTTCTAAAAAGGATTGTGAAAGATGTTTTATGAAACAAACTGGTACTTTCAGAGCTGAGAGATCCTATAGAATACTCAGGTCTAATTGAGAAAAATCACTCCTGATATGCAAGTCCCTTTCTGTAAAGATTATACAAGAATCTATGAATTAAACAACCTTAAACTTCATAGTGAAATTCCCAGAGAAGGACACATTAGGAATGTTAAAAATTAACACCTGTGTGTCTAAAAAATCGACTCTAATAAATACTTGTAGAAGACAGTGTATTTCAGGGACAAGTTTAAGAAAAAGAGGAGAAACGGATTAAGAAGAAATCCTTGGGTCAGTTGGAAAAAGCTGGGAAGAAGAAAGAAATTCCATTTGTTTGCTGGTATTTCTACCTTCATCTACAGTGGTATGCTCTTTTAATAAAAAAGGCTGTAACTGCTATAATGTCATCAGCAGAAGCTTATAAACATGACTGACAAGACCCATTTTATTAACTTTTCAGTCTAGTAGTTGAAATAGAAAAGTGGGACAAAGAACTGAATTAGATTCCCATTCTTTACTGGGCTATTCCTATGGTTCATCAACCTCCACAGTGCATACGAAGCACTTTCACTAACTGTAAACCAAACAAGAACAGTTTCCTTGAGGTTACATTTTCTTAAATTTACATCTTAGGAACACAGGATGGGCAGACTATGTCCCATTTACTGTGTCAAGTCCTTTGCTATTATAGTGTAACAATGCTGCTCTTAAACTAAGCAAGCTGTCTTAGAAACAGTTTGCCATTAGGTTTTGGCCAAGACAGCCACTTTTGCTCACAGTAGCTAGTATGGGCTGGTTTGGATTTGTGCAGGACACAGTGCTGGTAAGGCAGGGATGTTTTTGTGACAGCTGAGCAGGGCTTACACAGCATCAAGGCCCTGTCTGCTCCTCACCCCACGCCACCAGTGAGGAGTCTGGGGGTGCACAGGGAGCTGGGAGGGGACACAGCTGGGCAGCTGACCCAAGGGACATTCTAGACCATGTGGCACCAAGCTCACAGAGCTGGGGGAAGGAGAAGGAAGTGGAGTGCTGTGATGATGTCTGCCCTCCCAAATGAACATTCCATGGGATGGAGCCCAGCTTTTCTGAAGACAGGTGAACGCCTGCCTGCCCATGGGAAGCAGTGAATTAATTCCTTTTTCTGTTTCATTTCTGTACACAACTTTTGCTTTACCTGTTAAATGGTCTTTATATCTCAACCCACAAGTTTTCTCACTTTTACCCTTCCAGTTCTCTCCCCCATCCCACTGAGGGGAGAGTGAATGAGTGGCTGTGTGGGGCTGAGCTGCTGGCTGTAGTTAAACCATGACACATCTGCAGTACTACAAGACTGGTCAACAACTTTCTGTTGTTGCTTAGAAATAAACTACAAATTAAACTCTTCATCCAGGATGAAAAATTATTTATCTTCAAATTTTCACATTCAATTTATTCATGTCTAGGTTACATTAATTAGATTTTGAGCAAACTTAGAACATCAGGAGGTAAAAAAAAAAAGTTGGTGAGCAAAAGTGCTAAGCCACAATCCCTCTCTCTCATACTTGCCTAAGGACACATCATACATGTCCTCATCTTTTGATCTGCTTGTCTGAGTACGCCATGTAAGAGCAGCCTCTTACAGTACATGCTTTATTTCCCTAATCATTCACTCAATTATTATTATCATCAAGATTAATATCAACACCTCTTCTACTACGGTGTTGGTATTTATGTAGAGATTTAGTCAGTCAGAAGGAAGTTTCCCTGGTTTTGGTGAGCATGATCCAGTAAGGAAAACAGCTTTGGCTCAGTTCTTCACAAGAGCCAGCCTCTGAGTGAAGGAGTTGGTCTACATCCCTTTTTTGTACCTACCCTTAAAGGATCCCATATGTTACAGTACATCTGTCATCACTGTACATATGTGGGGATCTGTAACACACGAAGCTATAGCATTTCTAACAGCTCTTATGGCCAATCTTCTCCCTGAGCTGTCAGCTAGGTGCTACCCCCAAGGAAGCTTGCTTTTCTTGGAATTCTGCTACAGAATTTGTGATCTGCAGAACCTCCACTGGGTCACCCCTGTGTTTCCAGCACATCCTAGAAAACATTCTTCAGAAAGATGTAAAGACCTTTGACTTCTCTTGATAAAGTAAAAAAAATCTTCTAGGAAATGCATTTTTCTGTGATCAAGAGAGAGGTATTGAAAAGTATACTCCTTCAAAATGTATTCAGATCAAACTTTGAGAAAAGGTGTGGTGATCCTTTGACCATCTCTTTGCTGGCCCCTTTGGGCTCTGGGTTAAAATTTTAATAGAAAAGTATGACATTAACCAGGATCCAGCTCCTTACTGGACCTCCATAATGCTCAGCAGTAGTCAGCTAAAGCACATACTTGCAGAAGGTGCCTGAGCTCAGGAATTCCTATCAGTTTTACCTAAATTATATCAGAATGGCAATTGAGGATATGGGCATTGAGCATTTTGAGAAAAGAAGAAAGAATTGAGGAAAACATGCATTTCAGAGCATTTTTTGAAATACTATTTAAGTTTTCTCTTCAGTCATCAGTTTCCATTACTCCATGTTCTGTGTGGAAGATTAAATTCCCTGCCAAGAAATAAAATCTCAATGGTAAGGAAAGCAGAATGATAGTGCTTTAAAAGAAAAGGTGATGCAGAATAACATGATCCATATTAACAATAATTTAAATCATTAAATCATAGGAAGCAAGCTCAAATGCAACTAATAGATTTTAAAACCATCATACCTTCTATCACTTTTATCTGGAATCCATTTGCTACAAGCCTTGGATCTGACAAATAACCTGATCCATGGAAACTCTGGTAATTCTTCTGCATTTTATAAAGAGCAGCCATATACTGAGATCCACCAATAAGACTGGAAAAAAAATCCCCAAAGTGTTAAAAACCAACATCCCTTATGTGAAAATTACAAGCATGCAAAAACCAGAGAAAACAAGATCAAGTGATAAGGAGTCATCAAGATTTTATAAAGTATTTTGGAAAAACAATTGTTTAAAGAAACAAAATGAGAACTATTCAGTTATCTTAGTGAGAGGACTGAGCTTAGGCATACAGTAATAATAATACTATCAGCCATTTCCTAATTCTTGGAGAAAAATCAGTTAAAGTGAAGTTGTGAAAATGTGGAGCATTTAATTTTCTTTTGGGGGAGGAAATTTGCATTTGATGCACTACCAAGGAAAGTGGTCAAAGATCATACTTATTTCAACTAGAATAAGACCAAGTGTGCTCACTACTTCAAGATAAAATGTATAAAACTCAAAACTCTGTTTTAATAGATAAGTGAGTGCACAAATAAGCCCAGCATTAGCAAACAGGGCCTTGCCAGAGTTTACTGTAAATAATTATCAACTGAAGTTTCAAGTAATATATATATTTTTGCTCAATAGTACTATACCTGTCTGTTAACACAATTGGATTGTCCAGTTTCTCTACTGGAAGCTTATGGTTCATCAATAATCTCTTACATAGCAGGGCCTCTTCCAGTCTATACGGATTCAGCAACTTGACATTTTTTTCAGTAGCGAGTATCCAGACATCAGGAAAACTCTGACGACGGATCAGGAAAAGCTCATGCTCATCTGAAACATTTCTCTCTTGTCTCTGAAGGTGACGTCTACAGGAACTCAGAGAAAAAGGCACTGTCACAATTTTCACAGGCTGTTCCAGTTTCCCTTTCTTTTCAATCTGGTTATGAAATATCTTGTCAAGCTTCTGCTGGTCAGATGCAGAACTCTTCAGCTTGGCTTTGTGTTTTTCTGCCTCCTTTGCTGGTCGGTGCATTGGCCGTGCATTGGCTTTCTTGACCTCTCTGTTGTACCGTTCCTGGTCCTTAGTGGCTTTTATTTCATAACTTGAAGGAGAAAACAAACCAGTAGCATCAGCAGATGAAAAGCTCCAGACCCTAACCCCTAACACACTAAAGCAGAAGGTAACAATTTCAAGAGCCAAGAACCACATCCATGGTCCATTCAAGTACCCACATCAACATGCTGCCCACTGTGATGAAGATGGTGATGGTGCCTCTATTACATCACATCTTGAACAAAAGCTGGAAATTTTCCTTCATCAAGGCAGCCAGCAAAACCTCAATTACTGTAAGGGAGAGGAACTATTACTCTATGGATAGAGTGCATCATATAAAGACCTACAGCAAGGTTCTTTTCACCTCAGTCCCTTGTTTAATTTGCAATCAAATACAGAGTTTTGGAAGGAGTTTTTTGTCACAGGCACACTCAGCTCAATTGACAAAGTAGTTTAAGCTTCTAGAGCTCTACAGCCTTGCAGGGGAGGCCAAGGGGCCAGCAGGACTTTGGAGCTTGAATAATTTCCCAAGCCCCAGGTCTTACTTACTTAAAAGTGTATTTGATTTCAAATGGCCTAAAATTAGCCAGATGAAATGTAATAATAGAGGATATGAATGATTATCACAGAAATCTGTAAGTAATAATCAATCTTAGAAAATTTTCAAAAGCAGTCAATAAAAAGCTACTTCTAAATGCTGTCTAAATGGTTAAAACATTACTACATACTAAACCTCTACAACATGAATGGATTCTTAATGAGTTTATAAATGTCAGTGAGATAACTAAACTTTTATAGGTCCCAGGTTTATGCTTGTCTACTGCTTATGAATTTTACTTTTCTAAAAGCAATGGTTGTGATTTGCTGAACTTCCTCTTTTTGCCCTTATTTGATATTCTGAATTCTAGAAGGTAATTCAAACCAGTCTAATCTTCAATTAAAACAAAACTAAAAAAAAGCAGTACTATCATATGTTAGAATTGGAAATAAGTATTTTAGCTGGTCATATTTATTTATTGCTACTTGCTGGAACAGTTTGATTCAATTATGTGTATGCACGCTGGAAAATTAAGGTCAACAAAAGGGTCACCATTTGCAATTAATTATGATGTGCTAGCATTCACATATGGTACCAATATTTAGTTAACTAAAAAAGTCAGCTTAAATAGTTTCTTGCAATAAATCACGTCCTAGAAAATATGGAGCAAACATTAAGATAAAAAACATCTGCTCCTTTTAAAATGAATGGATGAAATCACTTGAACAGAATTTTTTTAAATCCCAAATTCATTTACAGCTTTGACCAGATCAAGAAATACTTTGTTTTGAATAGACCTAACTGTAATGCAGGAAAATATTTAAGTGTAGGAGAATTGAGCCTTTAGTGATCACTGATAATCCAAAATGAGAGCACTTCCAAACAAAGTCCAACTTACCTGTCAGTTTAGGCTACCACCAGAAAAATTCTAGTCTTACAAACTTTGATTGTGAGCATCTTCCAAATTCATATACATCAATATCAGTGATTTGCCCAGAACCAAAGAAAAACTGCAGATTTACAAACTATGAGGGAAGAACACCTTTGCCTTTCTGAAAATCCTTCCAGAGGAACATGTAATCAACAAGTGCTACAAGAACAGCATTTCTCTGCTTTGTAAATTAAGACTGCTAATTCAGGACCTTTTACTGACGCTACAAAACCTAAAGACATGAAAATTTGCAAAATTGGATGTAAGCAGAGAGTGGAAGAGTAGAATGAAGTCTGGTTTCAAAGGCAGCTTTGGTTTAACTAGAAAAATGGACCAATGATATATTCTTTCCCCTTTGCAATGTAAACCCAAACAAAATAATAAGCATACTAAGAAACCCCTTTTAATGTATGTCTCTCAGCCCTTGTAAGACAAATAATGTGAATTTGAGTATTTGTTGCAAAGTCTGACAGCAAAGACCATGCGACCTGAAAAAATATTTCTCCCAAGGTACAAATCTACTCATGAAGAATTACTGCAGAGTGCTGACAAGGTGATTTGTTAGTCCCATGACAATGTGTGTAACTTTGAACCTTTCCTACACCTTCAGGGTAACTACTCCTGCCACTGTTATGGCACTTGGAGGGATTTTTCCCACTCCCACCTGAGCCTGATGTGCAGGAAACATGAAGGTCAGAAACACATGCAAGCTGTATTAAGTAAGAGCTGAGTGACTGCAAGGAATGAAATCCTTTGCAAAGCAGGGGGATGTGTGATGCTGCCAGCATGGACATGCACAGAGCTTTCCCCCTCTATTATAACCTAAAGACCATAACATTTGACATTCCGGTTGTGTAATAAATGCTGGCTTGTTTTGAAAAGGCCATCCTGTGTCACTACGAGACATCTGGTGCTTGTACTACTCCCAAAAGGGATTTAAATTAATTGAGACCCGATGGAGGGGCCACAGAGAGAAACAGAGATGCTGAAACCATTGTACAAGGCAGGATTTTATCACAGAAGGATGAAGGACTGGAGCCCAGGAAATGTGGGGCTGTGCCAGCATGATGCATGAAGTAGAGCTGTGGCACTCGGCTGCCCTGATGTATTTACATTTGTTGTTACCTCTAGGTGGCCCAATTTACCCAGAGTACCTGGAGGCAAGACTCATGTTCTCTGCCACAAGTCCTTCTGGATTGCTGCTCTGCAGGAAAAGTTGTCTCTGTATCTCCTCCTATTTGCTATTCTCTGAGGCAATTTTAAGACCATAAATGTGGAAAGGTAAACCAAAGCTGGTATCTATAGATACAACTAGTGGTGAATTCTTCATTTCCTTCAACAGCCATGGGACTCAATTCTACATATAAGGAAAATACATATACACTGTGTGTAACGTATTGCATTCAGTCCTACATATAAGGAAAACTTGATTGCCAGAGAGGTCTCCTTCCTGAACTAATGCAAAGTTAATCTGTAGGCACACTCTTTAACATAACAGTTGTACCAGGAAAGCAACCATGAAATCTCGAAAGCTAAAGCAGAGCAAATTAAAATTTTCTGAAACAGCTGGCAGAACCTTTTGTTTCATTTCATTAAAAGCATGAATACAATTGGGGTAGATTTCTACTATTATATTAATATTTCTGCTTATGCAGAGATGGACAAAACACTTTCTCACATGTATGGGTTTGTGACCATGGCATGTTGTTGCATAGTAAACTTTAAATTAGGTAAACCAGAAGCTGGATGAAAAGGTTTCAATTAACTCTGATACAGCTAAAATTCAGAAAAATGCAGATGTCTTATTAAAATATTTCCTTTTCTTGCAGATGGATTTCAAAAACTCAGTGACAATTCATTTTAGAAAAAATATGGAATTTAGCTATTCAGACTGTAATCTAGGAAGAGACTTAGTCTTGTTTGAAACAGATTAAAATTTAGACCAATTAATTTTTAGCAATTAAAATTGTTTTGAACCAGCAACAGAATAGCTGGTTAGGGGAAAAAGTAATTCCTTGTGTCCTTTGACTGGGTTTTGCAAATACAGTTCTGAGATAGCCTTGGTTGGGATACAAATGAAATTTAGAGGAATGGAATTTACCCAATGTTTGAGTACCAAAGTTCCTAAAAAAGAATTCTCACTTTATAGTAATAAAAATTGAAAAACCTCTGAAGAACTCAACAGTGCCTCATCCATCACCGTGCTGGTTTTCAAGGACAGTGCATTGGGAGTGATAAAGTCTGCCCTTAGAAGTTTGTAGGATTCAGGCAGTTTCCTGCCTGCTACCTTAAATAACTGTTCAGCAGAACTGTCCCTAACTGCTGCTGTCCCTAATCCAACTGCTGCACAGCACAGTGGCAAGAAGGAGTAATTCCAATCTGCAGTGCACAACTGCACACAGCAAAACACAACAACTCTGATGTGAAACAATACTGATTCTGATCCTGAGAAGTCAAAATTCATTATCTATTTTTTCATAAGTAACTGGAACGTTACAATTTCTTTAATTCATTGCAAGTAACTCTTTGGTAGCTTCCAGATTCAGAAGCAAGGCACAGCCTGAACTTACTTCTGTTTTTCCTCTTCATTCAAATTCTTCCACTGCTCTTCAATTGTCAGCAAGATGTCATTCATGCTGGTCTTTGGATTATCATCTATCAATTTTGGACGACACTCATGTGTGAAAAATTCAAATGCAGACTTCGGTTTCTTTATTATTTTGCTATTAATTAAGTCGTAAGCTGTCACACGTCCAAATTTTTCACTTATCACATTTTTTTTCCTTATGCTTTGATCTGAGCTTTGTGGATCACTGCTTTTTTCACCAGAGTATTCATTTTGCTTATTAAGTGTCCCTCCAGCTCCAGGAATCAAGATCTTAACAGGTTCCAGCTTGTCTCCCAGACTGTCTTTATATGCACTTCCCATACTCCAACTATCAGCAGAGACTTCAGGTAAGTCCTTAGGGACTAAGGCTTCCTTGTTTTTATTTATTTGGTCAATATTATCAGAACTCAAAACATGCTCATTGACTTTTTTAGACTTGGGGTCCATAGGAACATTATTACTTTGAATATCAGCCATATTCTGTCCATTCTGTTCCTCCTCACGCAGTAAATTTAAGGAACTGTCTGGAAAGACATCACTCTTAGAAACCTCTCTTTTGTCCAGGCAACTGTGTACATTATCACCACTAAATGTCTGATGATTTAAGCAGATCTCTGCGTTTTTTCCTGCTTGACAGTTTTGCACATCACTGCTGAGTGAAAGGAATGAAGTATGAGCATGCAGCTCATCATTTCCAGATGGTCCCATTTCATTAACAGCCACATCTGTTTGGTCTGTTCTATGAACAAACATGTCTTCTGAGGTAACATCTGTTTTATTACTTTCACCAGGGACTGCAGCAGGTAGTGGCCCATATAGTGATTTCAACACATTTTCAACTGCAAGCAAGACAGATTCCTGGAAAAAAAAAAGAAGAAAACACACACACACAAGTGCACCTGAAAATGTAACTATCAGATACCAAGAATATGGAGCCATATGCAAAGTGCTCTTATTTGGAATAATCTTTAGACACGTCTGGGCAGATCACTGCATTTCAGTTGCTCACACATTCCAAAAGATTCTGAACTGGACACTTTCAGCTTCAAATATTTTGTGACATTCTGCTTCACTAGTTTACCCTGATATCACAGAGCAAATTAAATGCCTTCTTTATAACAGGGTTTTGACTTCTTAAACCAGTATCGTGTAAAGTTATTCCTACCTTATATAGAGTTAGAAGTTTACAGCCAAAACAGGTGCACAGCAACATCCAATTTCATGTGGATGTGCTTTCATGGTCCATGTTTCCAATTCAGCTTTGCACCAAGTGATGGAAATGAGCAAGATAAAAAACCCAAACCCATAAAATATAAAAATTAAAAAAAAAAGAAAAAGAGAGAAAAGAAACTCCAACCCTTTTTCTAATGCCAAAGAAAAACTAGATCAAATGTAAAAATGCTGTATATTAATTTTCATACAAGTGACCCTTACCAGGCAGGACATTTGCAAGAATAACACAAACAAATACAAAAGGTTTTTATGAATAAGAGGATTAACATACTGGTGTGACTATCTATATTCACTTTGAATAAGCACATTAACAACCACCAATGCAACCTTTACAATTTTTGTGGCACTTAATTGATGTCATCAATAATATATCACACATAATGACAAAACAGTGCTTTGATAAGAAATCAACTCCCCTCCAGCCCATCCTCACCTTAATGGTGGTGTTTAAACAGCGATTACTTGGTTTAAATATGAGATTTATACAGGGGCACATAACATAATCCCACTTAGCTTCTCTCCCTGTAAAGCCATCTGAAACCAAAGTGGTACATGCATATATCTGACAGCATCAAAACCTTTTAAAGGAACTGGGAAACTAATTTTGAAGAATCGCCCAGTTAGCCTGTTTAGTACTTTTTGTTCAAAACAGTGCTCTGACAAAGGCAAGCTGTCATGTAACTAAAAAAACCCCAAAAACCCAGTGACAGTGTTTATGTTTGAACATTCTGGTAGTTCCAAGGCCCTTATTATGCTTATGTAAGGACTGACAACTCAGAAACAGAACAAACCTTAATTACCTTATAATGCAGCATAACTTGTGTTTTATCAGGTGTTATATTCACATCCACAGCAGAGGCAGGTACAGTAATATTCAAAAAGAAAACAGGATATAAACGAGTACAGTCCTTTTGTGTCACCTGACTGTAGTATTGTCGAATTAACTAGAGATTGATTTAATAAAGAGACGTCAGTAAAGGCAATAAAATAGACCAAAACGCACAGAAACAAAATCTGACATTATAAAAGCATAACTGGTTTGCTGGTTTTGTCCGTTTTTCAACTTAAAGAAATGCTTAAAAGGTCCTCATTTCATGTATGCCAGAATAATCACCAAAAGGCCAGTTCCTGGTGGCTTCCATGCCTTCATAGCAGGGAGATAAACGTGATATATAGCCTATTTTCCACGCAGGGCATTGTATTTTTACTTTGTGGGCTGAATCCCACCTTGAATCCAGGCTTCCTTGCTCTTGTTAAGGAACCATCTCTGTCATGGGATTCAAACTAAGCTTTGAACTCCCAGAAGTGCCAGGCACATCAAATAATACATGGAGATGGATTACCCTTATTCAGCATTTAACACACCAAGATAAGTTCAGGGTTTACATACACAAAGCTTTGCCTGCCAATTGAAAACTGTCATTGTGTCCACTTTAAAACCTGCAGGAACACTTTGGCATAAGCATGATTTTCTTTCCTGGTGATGACAAGGATTAGGACAGCAAGGCTTCTCCAAGTGAAGTGCTGCAAGGTTCAGTAGTGAGAGAAACCCAAGAGTATCAAATTCTGCCTACACGATGCCTAGCTGTAGCCAATGCTGCTGCACTATCACTTTCATTTCTACCCAATGCATACAGAAATTTAAAGGGAAAGCATGGGCGTTTGCTTGATAAGCCCACAGGTGGAAGCAGACAAAATCAAAATTCCCTTATGGGAAATTGCAGGTGATTTCTACAGGCTAATACAAAGTATCAACTATTCTGGTATCTTGCATAAAGCATCTGAAATTAATTTTGTTAAACAGCCAAAACCACCAAACCTCCAGCTCTGTGGTCTGACTGCATCAAATAGAATAGAACTGAGCCACCAGCAGTGTCAGACTTGTGGAAGGGCGTTCTGTTGTAAATGCTAGTATTTTCACCCGTAATACTCTAAACTGTTGCATGGGGGGAAAAAAGCTGTATATTGCTTAGGTGTCTCTGTCCTCAAAGAAATCACATTTCTATTCCGTGAATTTAAAGCTGGAGGATGTTACCTTCAGTATTTCCTTCTGAAGAACCGGACGATTATTTATAAAAATGAAACTCCTTTCTGAACTTGAAAGGCTTGTCAAAGAAGTGTCTGACTCAGCTTTTGGGAGAAATCCAGAAAGATTTATCTACAATGATAAAACAAATACAGTGCAAAAATCTTTTAAAGAACCCAAAATATTTTTTAATAAAGGTGAGACAGTAAAACAAAATTGTATGGTAGTCCAAGTCATTCATATGCTTGCACTGCTTCTCGACAGCTACAACAGACAAAGATAAAGGCAGTTAGAGGAAAAGAAAATAGGCTGAGAAAGATGGGATTGTATCTATTTCCCTTGGTCAGTTGACTGACACATGTCCCATTTGGACTGCCAGTTGCAGCAGGATGCTGCCTGGAGCTGAGGCTGTGGAGAGCCAGGCCAGCAGCTCTTGGCTTGCTGACTGTGGGGTTGCCAACCTAAGCCTTGTTCAAGCCAAAGGCACAGAGTGCTGCCCAACCTGGCCAGGGCAGCAGTGAACCACCCCTACAGGGAAAGCCCAAAACACACAATCCCTCCTTCTCTGTGTACAGAGCACCTTAAATAGCCTGTCACAGGGCATTTATTCAGGGCACCTAAATTTACCTACGCCACCTGTATCCAAATCATCTGACTCTCAAGAGTGCTGAGCACCCACGATTCACAGGCTGCAGCAGAACCTGTGAGCACAGCACTGCCAGGGAGCCTTGGAAACAGCACATGATTTGTGCACCTAACATGAACTCCAAGTTCTAAGATTTTTCTGTTGAGATTCTTTAACAGGTTTTTCAGGTCAAAATAAGGCCGATGACTCGTGCTGCTTGTCCCATCTCTTCCCCCTCTCCCTCACAAAGCAACTTTGAAACTGTTGGATGGATTTCAAATCAATCTGATAAAGAAGCAGAAATCCCAAAGACATATTTCCACAATTCCTGTGATAACTGACAGCTGTTTGGAGAGAACAGTCTCAAGATAATGACTTTACTAAAGAAAAGGCAATTGTAACTTTTCAAAAGCCAGGAACAGCAGCAGGCAAGAACTGACATCCTCTAGGCAGCCCACATCTTGCCCCACACATTGCCCTTCTCCACCTGCCCAAACAAGCAGGTGAAAGAACACTGGGGCAGCATGAGGATTTCGGGGATATGAGAAAGTCTGGAGAATGTTCTGGTAGCAGGGTGGATCATTGAACACAGAAATGAGTCCTCATAAGCCCTGCTTTTGGCAGAACCCCTTGTATTTGCTAAAATCCAAATTATCATGCATTTGAAATGGAATTTAAGATCCATGGGACTTGGCCTATCCTTCCCATTCATCTACGTCACGCAGCTATCTGCTCATGTGCTCCCTCATTCCCTCCTGACCTTGGACCAAGCATTCTGTGCTAAAGCTGGCATGTTCTGGTCAGCAACGTCGCAAAGAACCAAACACCACTGGTCAAATTAAAGAGGTGTCAAGTATCTGTTGGATGATTATCAGAAAAGAACATGCAGCACTTTTGAGATTTTATTCTGCAGCTTTAGCATATCCTCTCTCAATGTTCCTCCACTGTGCTTCAAGCTCTTTTTCTAATTCACAAATACTTTCACTTCCAACAATATTTTTATATACAGAAAACATTAAAGCAAAACTGAAAGTCTCTAAACAACTCATTTAAGAAGTTGCCAGATTTAGAAATGGCCGACTGCTGTTACTATTTACAGCCATGTAGAATATCAGTATGCTCATTAAAAGTTATCTACAATTTATAATAATAGTCTTAGTAGAATTTTCATATATGAAAGTATATGAAGACAAAATTACAGAGACTGGAAAATATTAATGAAACTTTGATTTCATACTAGATCAACTGTTTTCAAAATTATTACTTTAATAAAAACCACAACTTCTATATTCATTAGAATATATCTGTGACAGGTGGACAGCAGAATGCCTTTCTTTTATACTTATCTTTCTCCCAGTGGCACATGTAGCTGCTAAACTTAACCTTCATAGGAAAAGAAGACAATAGGGAAATTTCCTGTGTGAAAGTTTTCAGCCCAAATAAATCTATCCATTTACAAGACTGGGGATCTGAAAAGTTTAAGAAGTTGTGTTAGTTCTTTATTTTCTTGGTTTTCTTTTTATTTTACACATAGTTCTGAATTTGCATGCTTCAAAGCTAATTTGAAATGTGTTTCTGTTTCATTCAGTGCCCATAATGGAGATGTTCTCAAGAAGGCAAGTCTTTAAAATCCCTGGATCACTTGTTGAAGAAGTTTAAACTCTGCAGTAAGGAACAGCAAGATAAGTTTTGTCTTCAGAGTAGACTTTGCAGCAAAGGAGCATGCAGCTACACAATGAACAAATAGAAGTTAAAAGAATTAAAGAGCTGCCCTCTGGTCTGTGTAGCAAACGAGAGACAGACTGAATGGGAAGGAAAAAAAGCAGTATATGCCTTGCCCTTAAATACCTGTTCCAATACCTCCACACAAGGGAGGAAAAAATGATTACACAGGCAACTTAACTCTGTCACTCCGTAGTGTTTGGCTGCCTAGTTTAGAAATGCCCACAGTTTCTGAACGTCAACATTATGCATGGATCACTTATACACCTATAAATGATGCACATGGTATTTTACACACTATTTAGAGACAGAGAGAGAGATGGAATGTTCCCCAACTTCTATTCAAGGAATATGGATGCCTCACGATATAGCAGAGAAGTAATGTGAGAACCTAAGTGCCTCCTCCAAGCTAGTCCCTTCTAAATACCCCCTTATCTTCTCTTTGGAGCCCCCTGCACGTGTCCTGGGGGCACACCCAAGCTACATTCAGGTAAGAATAGCTCTGGATGTTCAGTTCAGACATAAACAAATGAAACTTTGCAAAGTACAAGAAGTGACTTTGCTTTGTTCCCCCTCATTCTACTGCATGTATAAAAGCACTCTGGCAAACTCAAGATTTAAGTCTGAATAATGCTATTAAGCATATATAAACATATATAAACTGCACATATAAACAGTGAGACCCTGAAGTCTGAATAATATTATTAAGCACCATGCTGAATGCAGCATTGGTAAATTGTGTCTAAGAGCTATTGTGACTTGACAGGGATTCAACTCATCCTGTCAAGGTTTATTACCATGTGATACAGGAAAATGCAGCTTAAAAGGTCCCAAGGTAGTAAGATTCCCCTTTAATAAAAAATTTCACCAAAAAAATGGAAGCAGAGTAAAAAAATACTGAAAACATTAGACAAAGGAGGGTATCATGGGGAATCCCCTCATTTTTAGAAGGGGAAAAAGAAGCCAAGAACACAGAATTTTTTGAAAATTATAAAGTGTTTAGTTGAAACACGTGTTTGGTGGAAGTTTTGCATAACTTGCCCTTCTAAGTATGTTCTTCTTCCACTGCTCAGGTGGCCCTGCTGAAATTGAGGGAATACTCTTTAGAGTACAAGGCTAAGAGGCCACGAAGACGAGAACCATCTAAATGCTCAGATATTAATGAGAGCACAACCTGCCTGTGGGCCTGGAATCCCAACTGAGACAGCTCTGAGCAATCAGCAATTCTACATTTGTCATCACAACTGTTTTTACTGCCATTTGATCAGTGCCACATGAGTCCTGACGAGGTGATTCTTGGAGTGGATTTTCAATCACCAAACCAATTAATTTTGCGGAGAGGACAGTAATAGAATCAAATGCATTAATCAGATGTCAATCTGGAGACACGCCTTCTTTTTCGAAGTCTCCTTCTTTTTGAGTATTTCTGTAGCTCTCTTCATTGACAGACCTGAAGTGAATTTGGGAGAAGGAAGTTAAAACTCACCTCAGGATATTCGCAGCAGTGTTGAAAAGGTACCATACTGCTCATAACGGCTGTTCCCAGAACTGACATACAGGCCATTTTGTGATCTGATACCCTGGTCTTCTGCCAAATAACTGCCTGAAACAAATGGCACAGAGTCAAATTTTTGACATTATATTTGCTGAACTCATGTCATGTCTATGAACATGCATATGCAACTGCACACACACTGTATATGTAACATTCTGTACCTTGACCCTCTGAAAATCACAACTTTCAGTGTTAACAGACTCGATATGGTACCTTTTGACACGTCTTCTCATATTCTGTTACTTATTCAGACATACAGCAATTGGAAAACTCAGCTAACCTTGTATTCATGCATGTTTTGTGGCTCTTCTGGACTTCTGTACCTGAAGGCAACTGTTAAAAACCAAGTCAATACAAATATTACTTCTCTTAGATATACAGCAGTAGGATTTGTGCTTTCCCTGACCAGTTAAAATGAGGGTTTATGACAGGTCTCTCACAGGCTCATCAATATTTGGAGGTGGGCACTGCAATGTTTAAGTTACTTATACCAAAGAGCTTTTTTCAGTAGAAATCAGGCTATTAGCTGTCCATCCATAGCCCACACCTGGATACTCTAGGTCTATGATAAGCCTGTCATTTAGAAAGAAAAGCAGTTTCTAAGGAACTATATATTAAAAAAGCAGTTCTTTGTCTAATGAAAACTTTTACAAGTTAGAAGTATGAAGGGCCATCTGCTGTATTAGCTACATGTCTTGAAATATAATTACAAAGACTTAATAAATACAGTAAGGAAATATGAACTGCAACTCGCAACAGAAGTTACTTGTCAAGTCTACTTATGCATACAGAAGGTATTACTTACTCTGGGAGGTGAAATTTTGTCTATCACTAATGAGAAGTCCTATGTCAAATAGTCACAAATTTAATTCTGAATTCTGCTGACTTCTTTTGCTGTGTATCAACAACAACAAAAAGTTATCCTTGGTTGGTTTTCTGCTTCTAGGCAACTGAGACTGCTACACTCAGGTCCACTTCATTTTTGACACTGTTAGTTGCCTGGGTGTATTCAATGTTTTCCTTTATATACAAAAGGAAAAAGAATGCAGCATGTTGCATTTTAAATTGGATGTTTGCAGAGCTGTTGAAATTAATATTTTCAGTAGGTATGAGGTGTCCAATAAATTCAAAATAAGCTCACAGTATTCAAGTACATGTTGTTAAGTGAAAGGATGGCAAGAGAGCAAAAAATACACAAGCACCCATCTCAAGAAATGCTATACATAGCCTTAAAATTCCACCTGTCCAGTGGAATATTTGCTGGCCTTCAGGGGTGAATTCCACAGAATACAGTTCTCCTGGAACATGATATTCCTTTCCCACAGGACAGGTGGAATTGTAAAGCTTTGAGACTGCTGACCCTAAACTATTCCCCAAATCTTTAATTTTCCAGTTCCACTACATTCTGCAGCATTTGTGAAGTGGGGCTCTTTAGTCCTGCCTGAATGTAATTCATCTCCTCTAGAGTAGCCTGACAGCCCTTTGCACATGCTGGATCACAGCTTGGTTATTCCACAGCGAGGTGAACCCCTCAAACATAACACACAATTTAGATCAGGGGGCAGGGAACAGAAAAAGGGGAGAAATGAGTAAGGAGAGCCACAAGTTGGGTGCCCACAGCTCTGGCAGGGAGTACCCCTGTGCTCCAGAGCAGGCAGAGGAGAAGGACAGCCCAGGGCTGCCTCAGCCTCTCTCCTCTACACCTGCTCTAAGCCTCCTCAAAGACATTCTGGAGTGATGAAAGAATCTGTCCTCTTCTTTATAGCTCCTCTTATAAAACATATCCTGTACTGCTTCTATTTTAAAATTGATTACTTAAAATGGAAACAGAAAGTGCCAAGTGATTTTTTTCTTTACTGGATGTATTTTAAATTAAATGCATGTGATCAAACTGAGAAAGACACTTGTTACATGACTAATATAAACATCATGCTGTTTATTTTTGGGTATCCCAGTGTGATGCTGCAGGTACAGATATAAATCTTAGTTGCTGATTAATGCAAGGTTATTACACAGCTTGACCTGCTAAAATGGCTGATACTCAGAACTTTGAAAAGATCACTTGCATAAGATGGTTTTAAGAAAGCTGTGGAAAATAAGAGTTTATTAAATGCAAACTTGCTAAAAGTAGATACTGTAATGGGTTCAGATTAGTTTTTTAAATAGTCATATACTCAGCAGATACTCAGTACTACAGACAGAATTTTAGGAAATAGTTACCACAGTAGCTTAAATTAAAGCCACAAACTAAAGAGGCCATGCAACTCCTAAATTTCTACACCATATAAAGACAGAATAGAGTGTGTATTCATTTCTAGCTCTGCTGCACATTATGAAGCAACAACACAGAAAGAGCTGGTAATTTACAGAAAATTATTTTTCTGTATTTCCCACATGGATCCACAGCTATTAAAAAATCAGAGAAACAATGCTTGTTCCATTTCATTTATTTTGGAAAGTGTTGCCATGAGGTTCCTGCATTACCCTATTTTTTTAACCTTGCTTATACCCTTTAGTTTAGCTAAAAATACACCCCTCTCACACACCCCCCATATTTTTTTCTAGGTCATATAAAGCGGGTGTCTAGGATGAGCCAAGGAAGAATCTGACTCTAGTCAGTATGATGACGCTGCAGAAACAGCCTACTCAAAGATATATTATTACATATGGCCCATCTTAGATTCTGCAAGAGCTAGCCAAATATATTCCACCTCTCTGTTTCATTGAAGGGGATTGCACGATCCAGATCTTACAAAATGTCCTAATGCATATAAAATCTATTGCACATATGCAGAAGATAATGATGTGTGTGTCTGTGTGTACCTATTTCTCCACCCCATGCAGCCCTAGGACACAGGCATACTTTTTTGGATGACAATGTACACTCCAACCTAAATGACTGTATGACTCCATGCACACACAGACTAGGCAGCTGTTATTTCAGGATGAACACATATAGAACAGGAGGATTCCTTGAAAAATGTGTGAAGTGCAGAGAAAAAGAGTGTGCAACCTCTTCCCACAGGGGTCCCTGCTATACAGGACTAGAGAGAATTAAGAGCTGCTCAGCATTTGTTTCTTCAAAGACCCCAAGGAAGAACAGAGGAAAAAAACCCAGTTGCTCTGCATCCCTAACTATCCTTTACATTTTAGAATTTCTACCAGCAGCTCCAGTGATTTGCAATCCCAGATAAAAGGAAAATCTTAATTAGAGCTGGGACCAGATGCTGTTTCCAACTGTGGCTGCTTCAGAACAATTACAATGCTCAGAGTTCAACCACCTCATTTCATTTACCTTATTACTACATAATGGCAGTACACTTAAAGTAGACTTTGAGTACCCAAACCCCACCTATTTTCTTTATTTATTTCATGACAGTCATATAATTCACCCTGTAATAAGGTTTGGGGGTGTAAATGTCTAGTTGAGCAAGCAGTTGTACATGAGCTGTAGGCTGGTAATGTAACTTGAGTTAGCTCTTTAGAAGAGAACTGCATTTCATAGTCTCTCTAGTTTTGTGCTACATGCTTCAAAAATCTTGTCACCCTGGCATCTGAGATCTCACTGCAGATAACTCTTTGGGCTAGTATGTTCCTTAGTTTCTTGACATAAAAGCTTACTAGGCTTCAATTGGAAGCATTGCTGCCTACATGTTAAGAGAGTACACAAACAGGAACAAAACTAGGCAGCAATATCCCAAGATTGAATTGAGCCCAAGGGAAACAAAACCACATCCTCCAAAACTATGTCTATAACCTCTTCATCTTAATGATGCTGGCACATTCCCTGCAGTGGAAGAAAACCCATCTGCTAAGATCAAAACTGATCAATATGAAGTCCTCACCACATTCTTTAGAATGCCAGCATTGAGAAGCGCTGCTGTTTTTCAGCTCCATGCCTTAATTGGTGTCCTGTTTTAAAACCAGTGGTAAGTTACCTTACTAAAAGGGAACCCTTACATAAACTGCCCTTGAAAACAGAAATCACAAATTTTTCAATTTAGCTTATAAAAAAATTAAGCAACTAACCAATTATTTTACTAGATATTTTACACTCACCCCTAAGGAATCAGTTGCCCGCTCCATTTTTATGTGATGCTGGCTCAATTACCAGTGGAGATACCCAGTACAGAAACTCAAGGCACCATTTTCCCCCCTCATCAGATGCAGCTACATACCTGTCTATCCAATGGCATCACATATTAGAGCTATCAAGGGGATTTGTTGAAAGCCAGTCATGTTCTACAGCACTGTTCATTCTACAAATTCCAGTGTAGTACTCACTCAGATTTCCCATTCATGACACGAGCACCCTCCCAACAAAAAGACTGTCTTGAGCATGACACAGTGGAGAAATGCTTGGATTTGGGAGTTAGGAGAGGAGCTAACAGATATTACAAGGAGCCAAGTATCTTCATATGGTAACACCTGTCTTCAAAGCCTTTCAAGAATTCCAGACTCTTGAGATCACATGCTTTATATTGCTTTAATCACACATGTTCAGCCACGGGTGTTCAGAGAACCTGATCCCCTCTTATGACCAGGTGACCCACCTAGTGGATATGGGGAAGGCTGTGGATAGAACCTTAACTTCAGTGAAGTCCTGGACACTGTCTCCCACAGCACTGGACAGGTACACTCTTCTTGGATGCACTCTGCCTGGATGGCCAAGCCCAGAGAGTGGTAGTGAATGGAATGAAATGCAGTTAGCAACTGGTCACTAGTGGTGTTCTCCAGGGCTCAGAATCAGGGCTAGGCCTGTTTAACATCTTTTCCAATTATCTGGAGAAGGGGACTGAGTGTACCCTCAGCCAGTTTGCAGGCAACATTTAGTTGGGTGGGAGTGTTGATCTGCTGGAGGGCAGGAAGGCTCTGTAGAGGGATCTGGACAGGCTGAATTCATGGGCCAAGGCCAATGGTGTGAAGCCCAACAAGATGAAGTGCCAGGTCCTGAACTTGGATCACAACAACCCCCTGCAGCACTACAGGCTGGGGGAAGAGTGGCTATTAAGGTCCCCACCGGAAAAGGACCTGGGGGTGCTGGTTGACTGCAGCTGAACATGAGCCAGTGTGTGGCCAAGACCAATGACATCCTGCCCTCTATCAGGAATAGTGTAGCCAGCAGGACCAGGACAGTGATTGTCTTTCTGTACTCACCACTGGTGATGCCACACCCCGTGTCCTGTGTGCAGTCTTGGGCCCCACACTACAAAAAAGACATGGGGGTGCTGGAGTGTGTCCAGAGAAGGGCAATGAAACTATAACACAAGCGTCATGAGGAGAGCCTGAGGGAGCTGGGGGTGTTTAGCCTGAGAAAAGGAGGCTCAGAGGAGATCTTATTGCTCATTACCTCACGGGAGGTCATAGCCAGGTAGGGGTCAGGCTCTGCTCCCATGCAAGCAGCAACAGGACAAGGGGAAATGGCCTCAAGCTGCACCAGGGAGGGCCAGATTAGGTGTTAGGAAAAATTTCTTCATTGCAAGAGTGGTTATGTATTGGAACAGGCTTCCCTGGGAAGTGGTGGAGTCACCATCCCTGGGAGTGTTCAAACACTGAGCAGACGTGGCACTTCACAATGAGATTTAGTGGGCATGGTGGTGTTTGGTCAAAGGTTGGACCTGATGCTCTTGGAGGTCTTTTCCAACCTTAATGATTCTCAGGTCTATGAAAAGGTTCTTTCCCTCAGAGGGTGGTTGGGCACTGAAACAGACTCCCCACGCCTGTGGTCACAGCACCAAGCATGACAGAGTTCCAGAAGTATCTGGACAACACTCTCAGGCACATGGTGGGATTCTTGGGGCATCCTGTGCAGGGCCAGCAGCTGGACTCAAAGATCCCTGTGGGTCCCTTCCAACTCAAGATATTCTAAGATTCTATTAAATTCCACTTCCCTAGCAGGAGGAAAAAACAAATAGAGCCTCCTAAACAATCAAACTACTGTCAACACCCAGTTTCCAACCCAAAACTGTGATTCAGAAAATGTACATCACAGTGAATTCTATTTAAATAAAGGGAGGTTTTAAAGCCTTTTGTAAAACAGCAGTTAACAAAAATAACATATATTACAGTGACAAAGTGCATTGCTAAAGAAGAGGGAAAATTCCCATGCAGGTTTGGAAACATCCTTTTTTCCACTTACCTTTTTTAAGCCAACAGTGTGAGTGCAAAAGCCTTGCTAAGGCACATCTCAGATTCTGCAACACACACTGCATATGTGAAACAGTAATTGTTTTGAGATTTTTGACATATACTGCCCTGTCATTTGTAAAAAGTGATGGATGAGAAACTGGAAACCTCAAGGAATTAGTAATAGGATATAAAGCATTTCACCTCTGGGTCACCAGTTCAAATTCAACCAGGTTGGTAGTGACCAAAAGTAGTTACCATCTGGCAGCTGTTCTCTGGCTGGTGTAAATTGAGTTGAGGGTCTCAGCGCATTTCCTAGTGGACAGGTGTCCTCAGCACAAAAACCACCATAATTAACTCTCTGTTTGGCTTTCTCAGCAAAGCCACTGAACAACGAAAAGAAGCAAAGGCTGAGCCATATTCCTGGTTAGAATGGAAGCACGTTGGCTGCACAGCACTGCAGATTCTTAATCATAATTCCTCTTTATATTTTAAGACACACAGATTAGAGAGGGATTTCATTCATCATCATTACATTAAACAGAGTAGCCTTTCCAATTCAAGATAAAGTTTATGTGCTGCTGTTTCAGTTCAATTCAGATTTTTTTAAAACATGCAGCTACAGCAGAGTTTGGAAGCACAATGAATGAATGCAAAGTCAATTGACATTATTAAAAATGGTAAATATACCCTAACACACTCACTCTCTAAAATCCACACTTATTACAGAGGACAGGGCCACAGAAAAAGCCCCTGGATTTGGATTATTTAATACAAACTGGTGGTTAAGATTATGCAACTTTGGAAAATAGAGGAGACTTACTATAAAGGAAACAAAGATGGCATCCTCTAAGTCAACATCACCAATGAGAGGTTTTGGGGAATACTACTACCCACAGTTATTACAAGACTTTTAAAATTGACTTTGCATCCAAAAGTTCTGACTCATGACTCTCTTAAGAAACAAACAAGAAACAGTTTTAGGCAGAACTGCATGTGACCAAGCTTCAAATGTTATGTGTGAAAAACACTGGAGAAAAAAATTCACTTATGCCAAGTTTTCCTCACCAGGAACTGGAAAAATTACTGAGCCTACTTATGGCCCATCTGTACTTTGCACAAGACATGGGACCACTTGTGCACAGTATGACCTGCTGATAGGCACCACCTAAACCATCTGTTGCTGAATTTTTTTGGCTCTACTATATATAATATTGTTAAAATAGGTATAGTTCCTGGATGCCCTTGCTCATTTTGGCATTTGTGGAATAAAGGCAACTGAAACAGAATTAAAGCATTCCCTATCACCAGTCTTACAAAACACTGATGAAATACCCTTCTATTTCTTCAACATTAGTGGTTTACAGAGACTGAGCTGAGGGCTACTGGTATTAAACAGAGAAGAATGTGAAAACTGCAGTTCAAGAGAAGAGCTGGAACTACTAAAAGCTGTGTTTTACCACCTTGGGTAAAACACAGCCAGAGCTCACAGGTTGCTAGAACACAGCATTTGGGGCTGAAGGGTTTGAGGCAGTTTAAGCAGTAGCTGACTTTGAAATGTTCTTAACACGCCTTCAGATAACATTAACTTTAAATAAACTTGCTGAATACTCATGTAAATTATTTCCATTTGGCTGTCTCATTATTCAATATGCTTTCAAGGAACATGGTGATGAAAGAAGAAAAATACCTCTTTCTAACATAACCATACTGGCAAGAGGATCAACATTATCAGTATTCAAAGAATGTCTTGGCAGGATAAACCTTCATAAAAAGAAGGAGCACTAGCTAATCCAAGTTGTCAAAATAGCAATAGTACCTCAAGGGTTGATCTGCAAAGTGATTCATTATTTATTGCTAATGCAAACAAAACATTCTGAGCAGAAACAGCAATTGAGTGTTTCCTATCTTGGAAAGCCACTGATGGAGAGTCCACAATAAATAAATCTGAGGAGAAATAGAGAATATCTATTTTCTTACCCACTAAAAATCAACCAAAGGCTGGAAGAGGTGGTTCTTTTCTGTGAAGAACCACACTTAACAGCAATCAATATTTTCCAAAGTAACACAGACATGAAATGTAGGAAGAAGAAAAAAATTCTGGAAATGTCATTCCAAAGCATAAGACACACACCTTTTGAAAAAACTCAATCAGACATGGTGGAAATTCACCATGCAATGTAGCATGCATCCTAAAACCATCTATACTTCAACAGCTCAAAAGAAGTTTCTGCTGGAATTCATCAGGCAACCATTTTCAGATGCCTAACCTCAGACACTTCATGACAGCTTCAGCCTTTCTGCATTCCTCCCCAGTAAAGCAGGGCAATGCTCTCACAGAATCACAGAATGGTTTGGGTTGAAAGGGACCTTGCAGATTTTCTGGTTCCAACTCCCCAGCCATGGGCACCTTTCTCAAGCCCAGCTGCTCAAACCCCATCCAACACATCATTCTCCTTCAACTTCATATAAAATACAGGGCTGTAAAAACTGGGGGGATTTGGCTTTTCTGGGGGAGGTTGTTTTTAGTTTTGTTTTCTGGCATGGCTTTTTTTTTTTTTTTTAAGTATCAGTTTTGTAATTTATTTAGAAAACTTCCTTGAAATACATTTTTATTTACTTTTCTCACTTACTATATTTTCTAGTCTTTCAATCCATCTTTCTTTGTCTCCTACAATAATAGTTAATCTCTGCTATCTTCTTGCCCTTTTAAGCCCAGGAAGCTGACTGTATCTCAAGCTGTATCTTCTTCCATTGCAACAGAAACTACTGGTTCAGCCTCAAGAATGTGGGATTCTAACAAGTCCTCTGAATAATTGCATATACAATTTGTCTTTTAAATGAACACATCACCTAGGAGCTACCTAAAAATATAAAGCCATTCTAAGATGCTGATTCTTTCTTCTAGTATATTTCTAACAAAAATATAACAAAAACACACACAAATAAAATCACCAAGGACACTATTCAGCAGAGTATTACTATAGCACAAATATGCTGTAGTGTCTGTATGGGAAAAACACTTTCCTGATCCAAATTAGCTATTGTAATGACAACAATATTTAGCATATAAAGGCAAGAGAAGTAAAGAATATTCACATTGCGTGATAATCTAAAACAAATGCACCATTGACCTACTGCAAGCTGCTACACACTGGAAATTCAGAATTTCAAATCTTTTAAAAGGTGTGACACAACAGACGACTTTTTATTTTGCACAGAATGCCAACACCAGTAGAAAGGCAGGAGTCTGAATACTAATTTTATAAAGCTCAGTTCAGTTTTTAACTTTCAGACTGTATTAAAGTATCTCCACATGCACAGAGACAGACCACACTTTCTGTCTACTTAAGCCTTTAATTTTCCTGTCTCAGCAATGGCTACTGAGCGACCTCTTGTGATGAAACTTTTGAGCACTTTCTCACTTCTTCTCCTCTTTTTAAAAAATAAATTAAACGAACAAAAGGCTGGCAGTGCAAAATGTAAAATACAAAAAACCAGCATCATCTTTATCATTACAATGAATGAAACTTTTTTACCCATTCATATAATCCCTAAAATTGGGTATTGAAGAATGTACCTCTGAAGCTAATAAGTGAGGTTCAAAAAAAACCAAAACGTGCAATGGCAACTATCATGCCACCCTTCATACCATTTTTGCAGGAAATGTTGGGAAAAATACATGTAATCACCTTCTTGGACCTTACTGCCACTGTATTAAAACAAGCAGAGAAAAATCACCCCCAGATACTCAATACTCTGATCAAAGGGATGAAATCAAAATAACATAAAGGAAACAGCATTTGTGACTTGTTGAAGAGGGCAAAAAAAAACCACCAAAAAGACAAAATTAGTTTTATTGACCAACATCTGTATTGTGAACTACTGGTAGATATGTCGAGGAGCTCAACACAGCCTTGGAGGCAGACACCCCCCAAGATGTCTGGTTTCAAATTCTCGGTGATCTCAATGAAGCAAGACTGCAAGTAGCTACTCTTTCTCAGCCTTGAAATACAAATTCTGTAGCCAGCTTTAGTTGTTTACAGTATCTACACAGGGATATTTAAAAATACATACATAAATACAATCAAAGCATGTCAAACAAGTCCAGAGGAGGATGGGAAATCTGTTGTCATTTCAGAAAAGCACACAGTGCCTTTTCCTACTCCCACCGTAAAGGAACTGAAGTGGGAATGTTTGATTGATGGGGTAACTGATCAAGTCTCAGTGAGCATGACAAATATCAACAAACAGCATTACTGTGCAACAGAAACAGAATTGCTGAGGGATCTGGCCACGAGATGTCACTCTCTACTTTGTGGCAACTTGGAAATTCATTAGCACAGCCTCCCCCTCAGAGGTGTAAAAAGCCGGGTACAGGCAATGAAATCTGTTCTGTTAAATTTGGGTCAGGTTAAGGGGAACAGGGTAAAAAGCCAGGGTACAGGCAATGAAATCTGTTCTGTTAAATTTGGGTCAGGTTAAGGGGAACTGCTCAACATGGCATTTCTGTAGCTGTGATGTAGAATTCCCATTCAGCATGCAGTGAAGTCAAAGTAACCTCCAAGTAACCCCTGCATTCATCCTCCCAAATTTAATCAAGAGCAACTAGCTCAACTAAACATTCTTGTTATAACATGTTACTGTTCTTACACCAATGACACAAATTGTTTTGAACTTTCCAGCCTTTTTAAATGAAATCATTGTTATGTACTGAGCTCTTATCACTCAGAATACAGCAAGCTGCCTGTATGAACTATAGCTTCTATCCAGGTAGACAGTCTAAAACAGTGAGTTTTGCAAGTTTTTTCAGGTGGCTTTGGTTAACACTTTATCAGGCCCTGTGGTCTAGTAAGATCTCACTTCTTGGTTTGAAAATCATCACCATCTTTACTAACCACTAGCATGTAAAATTAAGTTTTATACTTCATATATCTAGCCAGGCATCTCCTGCAAGAGACCAAAAATACCTGAGACTGAGTTTTAGGAGCTTAACATCAAAATCTGTAGCCATTATAAATATATACCTATGAAAGGAGAAAGTAAGTGGAAGTCCAAAACAAAGCTACGATAAAAGAAAAAATTTAGGAATGAAACATTTTGTGTAAGTATTACATGAACTGCATGGATTAATCAGAAAATGATCCTTAAGATAGCTGACAGAAAAAATTCATTATTACCTTATTATGTGTTAATGTTATCCTCAGGTCTGGTTTTATGATACCATATGCTGTCAGTAGATCTTGGACTTTTTTCAGTTCTTCCTTACATTTTCTATTTGTTGAGTAAAACTGCTTTCTTACAGGAAGATTCTTAAACAAATTTAGGACTGTCACTGTAGTACCTGCAAGAAAGTAAAGTAGAAATTACACTGAAAGCAAATCACTGACTGGATATTGGGAAAATCATTTTTACATAAACAGACACATTTGTATGCTGCTGCACTAAATCAGCTTATTAGCATGAGAAGAAATATACCAAATTAGCAGTCATTCCCCCCAAAAAGGCATCAAGACTTTTGATTTTTCTCCTTTATTTAGTTATGACTGTAGCATTATACTTTCTTTCATACACACTAACAACAGCAAGAACCAGCACTAAATAAAGCTGTCTCAATGCATAAGTTAGCCTTCATTAGCAAAATGATTAATTTAAAGACTAGAATCTAATCACACATATCTGGAGGCAAAGGAACACTGTGCTTCATTAAAGGCCTTCACAAGCATTTGCTTTAGGGTAGTACCTGAAGTGCCAAATACCTCTGCTCAAGGTACAGTACACAGGGGGAGGAGGAATATTCATCTACCAACACAACCACATGAATTCCTAGCCCATAAGGATATTGCAAAGTATCAGATATCTCAGAGAACTCAACAATTTCAATGAAAGGCATGGCATTGCAACCTGCAGGCGTTCTGGCTGTGGAAAACACTATACAGGGTAAATCTTAAAACAAATCCTTAGTAAAAATTAGGTACATACTCTTCCAGCAGGTTAGAAAGAACTGTGACTTTACCTGGTCCTACAGCCATGCTGCTTCCAGCACTTCCTATGTATGGCAGCAGGGCAACTCTTGCAAGGATTTTGCTACATACAGATACATTACTTTGGTCCTGAAGAAATCTTTCACATACTTACACAGACTAGGAGCATTTAATTTTTACAGGTTTTATTTCCACTGTCAGCTTGAAGAAGTGAGTCAGAGAAGGAGAAACTAGTTTGTAATTACAATCTAGAACAACTTCCAAGAGGTATCATTTCTTATGCTATGACAACACATTCTCAGCTGACAGACACAAGGCATGAAACATTTACAGCTGCAAAGATTTCATACTCAGCCTTTAAGTACCCAACAGGTATTTCAACATCAGATAGAGCCTCAGAGAAACACAAAATACACCTGTCACCTTGCAACACCAGAACAGTGATAGCCTACCTTGCCCAAGATGGGAAGGCTTCTTAGAGGTTACACGTCCATTGCTATCCAGAGCATACTGCATGCTGAAATCATCAGCAGCTGTCTTTGTGGTGACCAAAACCTGAAGAGAGTGATGTAAAAAAACCTGCGTTAATCAGGGACAGACAAAGTTCAGAATGAGCTTAGGTAAGCTTTGCTACCACACTCACCACACCAATCTGTTACTTTAGTCACCATAATTACATTTAATTAGTTTATAAGATTTCTCTTGAACAGGTATTTCTTACAGGCACAGAAACATTCAGCATTATTCTGCATGTTTCCTGCCATTTAACTAAAAGCATTTCTATCATGCTGATTCACAAAGCACAGCAATTCCTGCTACCTACAACACACACTGCTCTATTTTCTATTCAAGCACAGATTAAATAAACTTTATCACTTGACAGTTCTGCACTTTTACCCTCTGTGAGACAACACACTATGACAACTTAAATTCATGTGAGATTCCACAAACTTAAAAACTACTCTCAAACAAACAATATATTTTCTTTCCACACCTAAACATATCTGGCAATCAGTCACAGCAAGTTTTGTAAGCTATTAAGGTAATTCACAGATTGCTTTAGCAAGAGCAGTCATAAATCAGAGTTCAGTTACCAACACTGTGAGTAACAGAACCACTGCCCTTTAACTACCTGGAAGACACAGTTTAACACACATACAGAGTTTCAGGATATTTTGGTTTATTTTAGTGTCTCACATGAATCATTCAGCATTCAGTCATGCCTCTGGAGAGAAAAACAATAATTGATTAACTGGGAATTACAGTATTGCAGACCTACTTAAACCTACTTAAGGGCCAATAGCAAAGTACCTTCAAACTGAAATTTCAGGGGGCAGTTTGAGTAGGCAGAACACAATTAATGCCAGGAGTGTTAATTAACATAATTACTGATACAAGGAGTAATACTTATTAAAGCACTTCATACACTCAGGCCACCTCCCATCTCTTATGAAATGCACCATAGAGCTGATTAGAAGCTCTGAACAGATGGCATTCTGCTCTGAGAGCTCATTAGAAGGAACCAATGATTGAGGTCTGTCATCATCTATCAAAACACCAACACTTTTGAAAGCATCTTTGGAAATCTCCATCCAAATACACAACCCACTCCTGCTTAGTGCAATGTGAATGCAACCCAAGGTACCAAGGAGTGAAGCTGTACCATCATCTCTCCTGAGCTCAACAGCTGATGGTTCCAACCAGACACGGGCTTTGTATTTTCCTGCATAATCGAATCCTCAGCAGACCTGCACTTTAAACATGGCCTTGGTGCAGCATGAATTCAGAAAGGGAGAGCACAAGAGATCTGGCAGATGCTGTACCTTCAGCAGCCTGAACACTTCTCAGATGGTTTTGAATAAACATATTTACTTTCAGCCAAAAAGTAAAGTAGCAAATGTCAGTACACTGCCAATCCTCTTAATACAAACACACAGCTAGGTCAGGTAGCAGGTTCCTGTTTACTCACAGGGACAAAGTTTGTGTAACTGCAGTCACATACATGTCAAAGAGCAATAAGGAGCCCAGCAAGATCCCATGACTGCTGATCACCCAGATAACAAGGCAGAAATCATTACTGCAATGGTGGCTATGTGGGCCATAATTTTCCTGAAATTACTTCTCCTGGCCATCACCTGCTGCTCCTTTCTTGATCTACCCTAAATCAAGTAGCAAAGCCAACCATACTCTTTGACATGATACTCCCTGACACAAAAGGAAAGAAAATACAACACAATCTGTCTGTTACCTGTTGTGACTAAGCCAAATAAACAGAGCACTGCTGCGACCTGTGTGACAGAAAGGCAGGACTGACACAAACAAGAAATTTGTATGATATGGCCTCTGGGGCTGGGGAGAAAAGCAGCATACACAAGCATATCCCTGGCAAGTCACTGGAACATTTCAACTCCGTACAGAATTAAATCTCCATGAACATATACAGACAACAAAAATCATAACACAAAGGCTCCACATTTATTGCAGGGGCTCACTTCTGCTATGCTGCAAATCGATCCCAAAGCTTCCCCACGGAAGCCGTACGTTGTGAGCCTTTCGAGGTCCTCAGAAGAGCTGATTTTTGAGGTGTAGTGTTTGATGGCCATAACTGGGACATCATCAACCTTGATTCCGCTGCCATTGTCTCTTACTTCTATTTTGCTGAACCCGTAATTCTCCTAAAAAAGGAACAAAACACAAAGGAGCAGTAAAACAACCAAATTAATTAAGATGTAATTTTGAAGCATCTAAGGGTACAGTTTCTAACTATCCATACAGAAGTGGAAGCTTTGCTTGTTTGGAGGAACTGAGCAACCATTAAATGTCTCTGTTAAGAGGAAAAAAAAAGAAAAGGAAAAATATACCACGTTAGGATAACAGTGATGGTTTCTCCAATTAAATAACATAATTCATCTCCTGTGATTTGGAAACAGTAAAACCCAAAAGGAGATATATATATATATATTTCCTATAGCTGGAAAGCTGAAGATTTTTTTGTCTCTTTTCACTTCTCTTACCTACTTGGTACCAATTTTTTTGAAATCACTTGAATGCAGCTCTGCATCCATTGAATTCAGCAGACCCTCACTTCACACCATTTTCAGTTTCAATTTTGATTGATGTGATTCCATTACATTTTCTAAGTTCTGCTTTCCAAGTTCAATACACAGAAGCTCAAATTCTAATGTGGGGCAAGGCATGAATTGTAGGAGTAATAAAAAACCCTGTAAAGAGATACAGTATTTTACAAAAGAAATAAAGGTTCCCAGAGGCTCTTTTAAAAGACCCTTCAAGGAAGCAAAGTTCAATTTCTGTGATTTATCTTTACATACATGTAAGGCATATTTTACTGAATTCCAGTTTAAATATGTCATTCCAGTAAGCACAGTATAAATATGGCAAAATTCTGAAGCCCAGATATTTACAACAGCTAAATAAAAGATGAAATTTAGGTTCCATAACATCTCAAACAAGTGCAGGAAAAAATTCTTCTTTCCAGCTACACTACAGTCTGCACAAGTGAGCAGCCCCCAGAGGAATCACAGCCCAGGAGGAGAAAGTAATCAGAGCTGCAGGATCACTAACTAAGCTTCTTTCACAGAAGCAAGGCTGGCTCTTTGAAAAGATTAGAATGCAACACACACAAAAATGTGCTGTAGTATGTAATACATCTAGGTGACCTTACAACTAGTTTTGCTTAGAAATTATTATCTTAAAACAGTGGCTGCCATCACTGATGCTGGACAGAGCATGTGATGGTTGATCACTGAAAGCAGGTTGATTAAACAGAACAAACCTTGCTGTCCTACCTGAGCCTATGCTGAAAACAGTTATGAAAAATTATAATGTATTCACAAGGTTATTTCTAGAATTTAAAAAAAATGATGCAATCAAAAACAAAAGCAAGGGATCTAAAGAAACCATCTGCATTCACACATAATCTGATTTAGGAAACATCAAAAGCCTCTGAGGTAGGCTCAGAACCACAATACACAAAAAACAACAGACATATGGGTACATTTCACTTTCTGTTTTAATAAATGGCACAAAAGCTGTCTTCAGGTGAAAAACAATGCTTTTGTTCATGTTTGAGTCAAGTTCCTGCTGGGCAGCAAAACAGAACTAAGCAATACACCTCAACTGAGCACAAAAACACATAAGGAAATAGAGGCAGGAAACCCTCTACCCTGTGGCTGTATGTGCTAATGAAAGGTCTGAGAATTTTACAATGACCCCCTATTTTCCATTCTCATTTTTACTTTTTAATCTGTTAGTTCTTTAAGAAAAGTGAGATTTATCTTGAATCAAAATTCTACATAAATGATTCTTTCTTTCTCTTTTAATCTTATTAATTTTTACTTGTTTATGGTTTACATAAATATTATGTAAACATGCCTAAACTTTGTATTTTGTAACACCTTCCTTCATGAGCTGAATCTTGCCAAGGTTATGAACCCATGAAATGCTTCAGCTGCTCTGCCAGGTCACTGATGCCAATCACTATGATTCAGCTTTGGTACACAGAGCAAAGGTGCCAAATAACATCACCTATGGCCACTCAAGACTGAAACACCAGCAAAGCTTCCCACTACAGCTCACCACTGCCATGAGTCTTATCTGAGACCATTCCATCTGCAGGTTAATTCCTGTCTGTCTGTCACAAACGATTTGTTATCTTTGTTCAGGAAAACTGGATAAACTATGCCCCCCTATTCCATCTGAAAAAGATTAAACAATGAAAATGCTGCAGTTTCAGGCAAAACTCATCAAGCTGCAAAATGGAATTTCAAAGTTTCTCTTCTCTGTTATGGTTTTGAAGTAATCCAGAATTAATGTGGTCATTGACCTCTATTACATGGTCAGTTATTTTAATTTCCCATTAAAAAAACACCAGAAAAAATCCATTGTTTTACAGTATTACTGTCTAGAGTTGTACAGAGTTCAGATTTTCTCCTCTCCCCTATTACCCACAGAAGAACAATAATCAAATTTCTCTTAATTGCTGACAGCGTGCATAAAGCCATGTTTGTTTGTTTGGAACTACAATGTTTTGGATTGGGCTGGACTGACACAAGAATGTCAGAGTAGTATAGATGACTCATGCACTGAAAATGGTTAAAAATGCTCTTTTTCACTGAGACAAAGCTGGTTACTGTGCTGTGAAACCCACACTAGTTAGAGGGCTCTCTCCTCTGCAAGGTTTGTTCCAACCATTCCGGAACACTCCAAAACCTTTCTGTTCACACCTTGCAGTGACTGATCAGCTCCCAGGATCTGATCCCAATACCCTTCATCCCCACAACTGTGTATACACACTACTCACTTTGGAGTCACTCAAGAAGCAAGATACTCTGCAATCTGAATATTGAGAAGACAGAGATTATGAGAGACCATAGCAAAGACAGAACATCTTCAGCTCACTCAAAGCAGTAACAAACAAGTTCCTTGGCACCTACAGAAAAGCATTCTCACATGGAACAACTCTAGACTCATTCAGAAAATACAGCAGACATGGTCAAGGAAACAAGGAGAAACTGAACTGCCCTCCTAGTTAATTGCATTTGTCTACCACTTAATTCAAGAATATCAATGCATTCATCAGCAGAAAGGAAACTGGATACTACTCTGAATATGTATATTTATACAGGATATAGCAACACTTCTTTCTTACTAAGCAGGAGATATTGCTACTATGCAGCTGCTGAAAAAACTGCAAAAGCAGAAACAGGACAGCAAGAGGAGCTGACCAGTTACCCATTTCACGCAATTTGTTGAGAAAAAAAGGCTCAAATTCTTTATTAAAAGTAGTATTTTCTATTGTCAGAAATTATCCCTGAATGACATGTCAACTTTTTTGAACAGCTTATAAACATAAAGAGTAAGAAGTTGCCAGAGTTCACTGTGCTAATTAGAGACAGGGTGGTGATTTGTATTACAAAAACATCTTTTGTTTTGAATGACCATCATCCTTTTCCACTTTTTACCTTTCTTACAATACATTTTAATGAGAATTAAATATGTCAGCCTGACAGCAAACCTAAGTCAAACATCTTTTAAAACAGGCTATTAGTCAGAAAATACAAATTTTAAGTAGGAAAAGGGGGATTATGAAAGCTGACAGTTTTTTTCCCCACGATACACTCAGAAGCACAAATATGCCTTACTGTTTCAGAGCAGGGCCTCAAAAACACAAATGGAAATTAATTTTGTACCATTTTTACTTGAGGTAAAAATATATACATATAAATATATAATCATCATTGCCATCCCCCAAATCACAATAGCCTAAAAAAACCACATTTGCAGTGGAACAATTTTCTTGGCATCTTACTTTATACCCAACTCTTTCTGAGAAAAAGACTCACCAGTTTAATATCAATGCCTGTAGCACTGGCATCCAAGGAGTTTTCTATCAGCTCCTTCACCACGCTGACAACTGAAGTAATCACCTGAGAACTTGAAAGGAGCCTAATTGTCTCTCCAGGCAGCTGTTTCATGGTGGAAAGATTCAACTGCACAGAAAAATAACAGAAAAAGAATGTAAAAGGAACACTACAATTACACATTTCTAAGAAACTGTTTCACAGAAACTTTGAACTGTAGAAAAACACAACATTATGGCTGGAAAGTAAAATTTTCAAGTTCCAGTAGGTCCCAGCTTCCTCTGCAGTCAATAGGAGTTGGGCAAGAAATGTTGGGAGGCAACACACTGGTGCTGAGGAAAAGCCACATTCAATGGCAATGGGATCTACTGGCAAAAATAAAAACCAAACCCAAAAAAGTTCTCCATTACAATCCTACCTCTCTGATCTGATGCACCGTGTGCCCTCAGGCAGGTAATTTATTTATATGTCACTCTATCTCTCACTTGAAAACGAAGATGCCTTATAAACCAGTAGATGTTTCTTTTTTGATTATTGAAAATACAAAGGGCTATACAATTCTTGCTATATTATAGAGACACTTTCCCATGAAAAGACTGTACACGGATCTGTGAATTTTACATGTATTTCTGTTGAAGTATCTACATTGACACAAACAGTCAAGCCCCAGGAAAACCATTTTGCTGATCCTTGTAGCTTGCCACAAAAGAATTCAACCACAGTTTTACATGCATATGAGAGAAGCAGGAGAATGGTTCAGACAGGTTTCTTCTCTCGTTTATGTTATATAATGCTATTTACACTGAAAGGCAAATAATCCTGGCAGTCCTGGCTTTCCCATTGATTCAGTCCAAAGTATCTGCTGAAGAACACAGACTGCACACTCAGCACCTGTCCCAAGGATATGAGCACACATGGAAGAATGGAACAAACACAGATTTCCTCCTGACACAGCCAGGTCCTGGTGAGGGATTGCAGCCAACACCCCTGAGCATCACTGCCCTGCAGGGTGTATGCAGCTGATATAACAATTACAGGACGTTTCTCTGCCTCAACATCCTTCTAAAGACAGCTACTCTTTAAACATAAAAGACAAAGTAAAAATGTGGTTACTTGGCTTTGCGGGGGGAGGAAGTACAGTGTTATATGTAGTACAAGCAGCACTGAAACTTTTCTAGGAACAGCTACCACGGGGGTTTCTCTTTATTATTGTTATTTACATTGCAAAGGGAGTTTGCCTTTCAAATGTGGTAAAGGGATCCACTGAATCGTTTTTGCACCAACTGGAAAACAAGAGGATCAGGAGAACACGTGCACTGCTGAAGAAGAACCGATGTTAATATCATGTACACGTGTTCAGAGAGGCAGGTTTTGAGGCATTCATGCACTGTACAGAACTCCTGTGTCAAGTGCTTCACGATTCACTCATGGGAATAAATCAGATGGGGGCTGGATGTCTCTCCATCAAGACACTGACTAAGACACGGGAGGATCTTAAAACAAAAACGCTGGAGACCTCAAAGACAAATTTTCTATGAGGTGTGACCGATGCAGGCAGCTTGGGTGGGAATCAGCTCCCGGCCGTGTGGCGTCCCCTGCCCTAGACCTCAATTGAGGGACACAGCTCGGGAACACCTCTTGGGAGGCACAAAGGGACCTCTGGGATGTCCTGTCCATGGAAAGGCACCCAACCTACGATACCTTTTAGCTAAGAGACACGTGTCTCAGCTCAAGCCACCTTACTACTGTAACTCTTCACGGACCACAGGCGTTCCAGCCGTGCTCTGTGGGAAGGCGCAGCATTTTCTGCGTGGGAGCCCCATCAATGATCTAACCCTTGGATCCTTCTACAGACATGTCCGACATGCCAGCAACTGTGGTTCTACCCATCCTCAGCTAAAACAGGAGTAAAATCTTCGTAAATTTCACGGTTCCGGCCCTGCAGATGACTGGAGCCACACCAAGAACCCCGCCCCCCTCCCAGCACCGCCTTCCTCAGGGGCCCTCCCTCAGCGCACACAGAGGCATTTATTCAGGTTTACGAGCCGAAAAAGCGGGCGAAAAGCTGCAGATAAAGCCTGCGGGCCCTCCCGTTTACCCCAGACCACAGAGCCGTCCGCAGTTCCCGGTTCTCGCTGCGAGAGGCGGGGCGCCTGCTGCTCCCCGGGGCCTGCCCGGCCTCTGCCCAGGGCCGCCCGCGGGAAGCGGCGCCCCAGCCCCGGCGCGGCCTCAGCGAGGCGGCGGCGGCGTTTCCCTCTTGCTCCCGTTCCCGCCCCGCGGCTGCGCTACCTGCGCGCCCGCCCCGCGCCCGTGGGCGGTACGGACGGCCCGGCCCGGCCCCTCCGCTCCCCTCCCGACCGGCCCTGCCCACGGACACCGCGGGCTCTACCTGCGGCCGGCGCCCGACGCTCCGCTCCGGCTCTTCGGCGGCCGCGGGGCTGCGGAAAGGTGGGGCCGCGGCGGGGGGCGGAGGGACGGGCGGCCGGGGCCGCCTGCGCGCCGGGGCTGCGGAGAAGGCCACGGCACGGCCGGCCTGGGGCAGCGGCGGGGCTGGGGCGGCGGCGGCGGAGCGGGGCCGGCAGGGCAGGGATGGCAGAGGAAAGGCGGCGGTGCGGCAAGCTGCCCCGCGGATCGGGCTGGAATCGTGGCGTGGAATGGGAAGGGATGGCGGGTCACGGCAAAATGTCTGTCTAGGTGCTGGCTCGGCGGGTGCTGCATCCCGGGGAGAGAGGGACAGCCTCGAGTCGCCCATCCCAGGTAATGTGTGCCCTGCGAGTGCATGGCTTGGAATGCTTGGCGACAGGTACCGGGTAAGGTCGGCAGTGCCCCGGTTCGGGTTCAGCTTCAGCGTAGCTATTTTTAGTCTACTGCTGTTCATATTGCAGAATACTCGGGTGTTTTATATATGTTTTATACTCCGTTCGTCTACGGTATGGAGTATAAAATAAATAAGTAAATGTCAGAAACAAACTTCCTACCGAAAGCAAGCTTTCTTTTGCTGGTTAAACAGTGCTTTTGTATTCTGATTCAGATGATTGCTAAAAACCCCACTTCATCTCGCTCCCATAAATGAGTATCCATAGTCCCAGAGATCACGTGAGTTTTAAGTAAGCAATAGTTTAGGGGTTTTTTAAAAATTATAATTAAAAATTTTACTGTAAATAGGATGAGAGTGGCATTGTAGGTAAGTTCTCTCAATTTCCTGGGTATATCAGCATGTGAAGTCATCCTGTGTATCTCTGCATGTGTCTGTTCCTTAGAAAACTTTCAAACCTGTTACCTAATTTCAACTGGATTTAGGAGATGGAAATGTCTGTCTGGAAAGTAATAGATGGGGAGGGGAGGGAATCTGCACTTTGCTTCAAGAAAAAGAGGCGTAGATTATTCCTTCAATACTCTTTCTAGAAGTAGGTGGCTGGGCAGTTGGTATATGCAGAATTCTTCACTAACCATTACATGAACAAGAAAGAGGAGAAAGATTGTCTGATGTGGGAAGTGGAAAAGACCTCTGGATATTGTCATGGATGGAGAAACTTAATTCAGAGGATAAAAGTTATTAGCTTGGTTTCTTACAGCTTTGCAACTGTAGCTTCTGACATCACAGCTTACTGTTTTTTTAAATGTTCCTTCTGTAGCAAGCTTGTGAATTTTATTTGTTTGAACTTGTTTTAAACAAATGGTTCCCAACTGTCCCTTTGTACTGATTTCTCTATAAACCATAGCTTGAAGATCTTGAGATACATCTGTGCTCTCTCCAGACCTGCTTCTTTAAATGCCTTTTCCCACATTTGAAAATTACATATATTAAGTACTCCTCTGTAACAGTAATCTCAGCCTTCAAACAGATCTGTTTTATAGGGTAAAAATGAACGTAGGAGTTGCCCACAGCGAGGTAAATCCAAACACTCGGGTGATGAACAGCCGTGGAATGTGGCTGACATACGCGCTGGGAGTCGGCATGCTGCACATTGTCCTGCTCAGCATTCCCTTCTTTAGTGTCCCTGTCGCCTGGACTTTAACAAATGTCATTCACAACCTGGTGAGTACCCTCTCTTGGAACAGGGTTTGAGTAGTGGCTGTTCATAAATACTTATTTTATTTTACTAGAGGAAAGTAGCCAGTCAGTATGGACAGTGAAATCCTGCTATCCAAAACACCACCTCTCCTTGGCCTATCCACAAAGGATTGGCTGTTTTGGGGAGAAGGGGTGATACACAACCACTTTCAGTTTAAGCATGAAAGACATGAAATATTCTGTAGTTATGTATTCTTTTAAATGGCATTTAATTAGGCTGGAAGGTTGCAGACATAAAATCATCATGCCAACCAACTTTCACAGTGTTCTGTAAATTATTAGACAGCTGTGCTGAATCCATAAACTGCTACATTTATAATTCTTGGACACTATCTACTAATTTCTCCACATAAATCTGGTAGTATCCCAAAGTGTTTCATTTTAGCAGCCTACCTTTTTTCTTTAGGAGAAATGCTTCTATTCTGTTTCTTCTGGTTTTGCTTTCTGGCCAAGCTGCATAACTCAGAATGACTTCAGCATACAATGTTGTCACCATACAGGACATTACAGAAATCTCCCTTGGAAGCAGTGGGAATAACTGAACTATTTTGACCCCAGCCCTGAAACCACTTGTTATTCAGAGGGTTGTGATGTGCATGATGACTTTTGTATGCAAAAGATTTTATGAGCTGCTTTCTGCTCCTCTCCCCAGGATGCTATCATTTTCCTGTAGTCACTTAAAGTAGTGCAGCTATCTATATTGGTCCTGCCATGCTTAAATGAAAGAGGGCCATAACCCAGCAATTTAGATCCTAGTTGAGGTTTGCTAGCTCAGCTTTCTAACATTATCAGCAAAGAAGACAAAAAGATAACTCCTTCCTTATTGAGGAAAATGATAGTTCACTGAGGATGGGTAATATCCTCTTGAATGTAAAGTTTTAATTTTTATTTGAGCTTTTTGGTTTTGTAGATAGGTGTAAAACTACTGGTGGAATTGTAACTGTCATTAGAGCATTTTGTGTGTTATCTTTGACAGCATCAAACATGTCTGACTTCAGAAGATGTTGGCAGAGACAAGTATTACTAAATATTTCCCACATGCCTTACTGAACTCATTGCAAGTAGCTGTAATGACAACAGGGATGAGAGCATGCACTGGCAAGTAGTTTTGTAGTGGAACACTAGAAGATGAGTATAAATTGCACTGTTGGATATTTCAGAAGTTAAATGGCACTACTTTTGGAAACAATCCTCAAATGGTTTGACCAAAAAAAAATCTTGGATTTCCACTAATGGAAAACTCTTAGCTAACCTTGAAAGCATTTTTGATGGTTCTTTCTGCAAGTACCACTGGGAAATAAAATGTGGAGTAAGCAGTTGGATCTGTCCTAAAAGTGTCTTTATGGTTATTAAAATAGACACTGTAAACGTCATGAATCAAAAAATTAATTAAGCAAATCAATTGTCCTAGGTTCACAGGGCTCTGGTCTGGAGGCTGTTCCAAAAAAAAGGTGGAAGGAGACATGAAGTGATTTGCTAAAATTTCACCTCCATTATAAGAGTTTGGAAGAAATGTGTTTTTTTTTTTTCTATACAAAGCTTTCTTATGAAATTTTTTGTATGTGCATAGAAAAGAGAAGGAAATCTTTGATATTGTCTCAGAGACTCTTCCCTGGAGTTGGTGTGCTCTCTTTGATAGAAAACAAATGGTTTTTAAAACTGGAAGAGGGTGTGTTCTCCTGTTTGAAACCAAGCAGCCCAAGTTGGTTTTTCAGAGCAAACCATACATGGCATGTTCCCATCAGACAGGAACAGTCACTAGGAAAGTCCAACATGTTTAAGGAGAAGCAGCAAAGAAGTGGACAGATGGTATTCAGCAGAATGCTTAGTCAGTTTCTAAGGATTTGAAGCTGGTAAGTGGCTGAGAAAGCTTTCAGGAGTTGGTGTGATGTTGTCAGTGTTTGTAGGTAGATTTTTGCTTTATGCACACTCTGCTACTCATCACTCTGTTAACACCGTGCTAGGAAAGTGGTGATACAAATCAGCAGCCCCACACTTGTTACAGTGCTTGTTAAAATTCTGTTGAATTCAAGGAACTACTAGTGTAGAAGGCAAGGGAATGGACTGGATGCCACACAGACTTGGGCTTTAATTCTGACTCTGCACAGTCTCAGGCAAATCACTTCTTGTCTCTTCCTTCCTCTTCAATAATTTGTCATTACAGGCTAGCAGCTCTTCTGGGTGAGAAATCACTCATTCTCTTTTTTTTTTTTGTTTTTTAAATTTTATAATGCATTGAACAATGTAACAATTATTTAAAAATATTACTAAAAGTGCTTCTGTATTCACTCTTTATTTTCCCCAGGGAATGTATGTGTTTTTGCATGCAGTAAAGGGAACTCCTTTTGAAACACCTGATCAGGGCAAAGCTAGGCTACTAACACACTGGGAACAACTGGATTATGGAGTACAATTCACATCTTCAAGGAAGTTCTTCACAATCTCTCCTATAATTCTGTGAGTTCAAAACTGTGTTATAGATCAAGTGACACATAAAGCCATGATTTGAAAAGCTGCAACATGATGAGTTGCAATTTACAGTCTAAAAGCATTTTCTGTCTTTTTTTCTTGTTAGTTTGTTTGTTTATTTCTACATCACAGCTGTAGGGAGTATTTATTTACAAGCTGTGTAATCAACAATCTTTCTTCTTCTTTTGACACTCACATACTGAAGTCAAAGTTTGTAAACAGTTATTAATGGGGCAGGTTTTAATGATTAGAAATGTTTGAGGAAAACTTACTGTTAACTCTTGAATTTCTTTAAGAGATTGTGCAGTCATAAATATTGAAAATCTAAACTAATTGCTTTTGTGACAGCATTTTTTAACTGTTTTGCAGCTTGTGAGCTAGAAATGTGTCAGTCCTCAGTGAATGGGATCTGGTGTCAGTTTTGCTTTGTACATACTGTCTTCTATTTACACTATGCAAATAGCATAGGAATTCTATTCACCTGTCTCTGTTGACAAAAGTGTGGTTGTGTAACTAAGAAAAACCAGATAAATATTTAATATCTGACTCTAAAAGTCTTTTGTTTGTCCCTGAAGAAAATTTACATGTCCACTTATATGGCAGTGAGAGGGGAGGGAAGATCCTGCATGATGTTTAGAAGGTTGGCTCATAAAGGACAGAAACTGAGAAAATATGTATAACTCCTCAAGGTGGGGAGAAGTGCTGGGAGAAAACAGTAAACTAAGAGTTGCTTTTTAGCACCTTGAGAGGTATGGGAAGAAGAGACTTGACCATAATTTTGCTGTAGATACTCTAGAACCTCTGGTGAGATATTGAATACAGATACAGATGTTAACCAGTAAAATCTTACTAATCACTAAAGCAGTTCTTTCAACTCTGCTTTGTATGTGTTTTAGACAAGGCTGCCATCAGCTAAGCTTGCTTCCTTTTCTCCTGCAGGTACTTCCTGACGAGTTTCTATACAAAGTATGATCCCACACACTTTATCCTCAACACAGCCTCTCTCCTGACCGTGCTTATCCCCAAGCTGCCACAGTTGCACGGGGTTCGAATCTTTGGCATCAATAAATACTGAGCAGAAGTTTCAACACTGGCTGCCCCTGACATGGCTACTGCTGCTCCCCAGGTGAAGGAAATGAGTAGTCTGCTGTGCTGAGTATCTCATCGTAGCCAGGGAGAGATGCTTTTACGTCTGAGATACAATTCCTGCTTCCTGCAGCATTGTCTGGGATGAAAATCGACTTTGTAAGAAGATGCCTTCAGATACTTCGATGTGGACTGGAAACGTGTAGAAGAAAGATTTTCATGAAGAACTGGGCAGGCCCAGTTCTAAAGCCTAATCCCCACTAAGACTGTACGTGTGGCTGATGCAAGTGGCTTGTAGGGAAGGTTCAAGTAACAGCTGAAATGGAGAGCAGAGTTTCACAAATACCCATCATCCATAATGCAGGTGGTAACTTTACATATAAATCCAAAATCCTTGATGCCAAGGACTGGTGAGGCCACATTCTTAGATTAAGAGAAATTAGGTAGTTTCTGCTGTAATGGATTGTGAGTGGTTGTGCTTGTTTTTGCATTGTAAAAGTTTGTCCCACAGTAAGTACTGTGACAGCGAGCGTAAATTGATGATATCATTCCTGCCTTCTCTCTTCTTGTGATTTTTTAAAATTTTTTTTTGTCACAATAACTGAACAAAGTCCTTAACTTCCAGCTCAGGGGAGTTCCACATCAACTCAATAGCTCAGTTTATGTATGCTTTCTTTTATAAGTTGCCACTGTTGTGTTTATTTCATTTTGCTTACCAGGATACTGACTTTTCTCTGTGTAAGTGGGACATCCTGAAAAATTGCAGTTTCTTTTTAGGTGTGAATTTTGTACTGTTTTCTCTGCTATTCACTGATGGGTTATTTTTCAGTAGCTGAGAGGCCTGTGAGGTGGTGGGAAAAGGCTTGCTGCTGTTGTAGGAGAAGGTGCTCTGTTACGGGAGCAAGTGTCTGAACACAGAAGCTGTGTAGGTCATAAACTAGAATAGAAGCTGAACTAGAAGTAGGTGAGTAGGCAAATCACATGGACTAACTATGCTTTTGCAGAAAAAGGTATAGATAACTTGCATGTCTTGGAAATGTGGAGGAATGCTGTGTTTTAGGGGTACTGTGTAGTACGGGGGAATCTTGTATATTATCAGCTCTGGAATTAGAGTGAAGGAGGTACATCTACTGCTCTGAGCGCTTATTTCTCTGTCGTGGAAAAAGGATGAATTCTGAAGTCTGCTGTGTGTCTGCCAGCCCAAACCAGCTCAGATTTAATGGAAGACCCCATGTAAGACTTGATTTACATTTTGGTTGCAGTGGCAGCCAGTGAGCTGGAAAAAAAATAATTAAAAATATCAAAAGACAAGCCTGCAGTGATGTACTTACTTTTTTTCTACGGAAATTTCCCGTCTATTTACTTTATCGATAAAGATATTAAAAAAAGGTAATGAGTTACAAATTTTCTTTAGCAGTTGGAAGTAATTATTTCTGTCTGTTGCTTGCACAGAGAGCGGTAACTGGCTGATTTTTAAATAATGGCCATCACAAGGCCGTGCTACATTTAACAGTCGCTTCCGTGGGGCAGGGACTGCAACACTCGGCCCGAATTTGGTGTCCCGCGGGCCGAGGTGCCTGGGGGCGGCTGGACAAAGCCCGTGGCTTGCAGAGGATTGCGGGGAGTCCCCGCTCTCCGCACGGCGGCTGCGCCGGCCCGGAGCACCGCCCGCGTTCCCGGCGGGGCGGAGCCGGGCCCGGGACGGGGCGGGGGTGGCGACAGATCGCGACACGGGGGCGACGCGAGTGCGCCGCGACTCGGCTGCGGCCAGGGGGTTCCGGCCGCCGCTCCCCCTGGCCGGGGCCGGAGGATCCGCGGAGGTGGGGACGAGCCCGTGATCCGGCACAGCGGCCGGACCTGCCCTGTCCTGCCCGCACGGCAGCGCTTCTGCTGAGGCCGCGGGCGGGCTGCTACTCCCGTAGGGCTGCGACCTCACTTGGGGCTGCGACCTTCCGTAGGGCTGCCAGAGGCACCGCCGCCAAGCGTAGTGAGGAGCTCTCTTCACACGTAATTCAGGTAAAACAAGACGTTGCCTCCCAGCTATTTTTTCTTAGGGTCTTAAATGCCATGTGTGGCCATTCATGACTTTAAAAGCACTTCGGAAAATCAGAGCAGAACACGTGCTTGAAAACTCTCCACTAATAATAAACTGTGCAGTTCTCTTCTAGACATAAGCACCAGGTAGATTATAAACAATGAACAGCATTGCCAAAAGCGTTTTGCGGTCGGTGAAGCACGGCCGAGCTGGGTGGCTGAGGACCACCACTGCTCACTCTGGGAAGCAGCGTTTTCACAGGCTGGTTTTGGGAATAGAGACGAGCTGTGATGACACCGGCGCTGCTGTGGTGGATGAAGCTGGCTGTGTTCTGGGAGAAGCACTGCACTGTCAGAAGGAAGTTCATTTACAGTAAGAACAGACTTCTCTCAAGGCTTCTGCCTTAATAACGATTTTACTGTTATTGTTACTTAAAATATCATCCATTTAAAGGTCTTCCCTGTCCCATAAAACTCAGTAAGTGGTGAGTAGGCGTGAAGCTGTATCACTCTGGCCTCAACACACACTGCCTGAGATAGTACTAAGGGGGAGGAAATAAATACCATGAATTTAACAAGTTTCCTCCAGTGTTTTCTTTCAAAGAGAGACAGATTACTTCTGTAGCTTGAATAAAAGATGAAAACATTGCTACCGTTTTAAAATCACAAAGGGTCTTGATTTTTTAAATGAAAAATTAGTCAAATATAAGCATTGGTCGTTAAGAACATGAACTGACAAGTGAGGAATTGTGAATATTAAGTTACATTGTTTTGGAACTGTGTTGAGATACATTTAAAAAGCATCTGTACCAAAAAAGGGCAAGTTACATCCTTTTCTGGCCTTCCACTGATAATGGATGATATTATAAGTAACTGTGCTCCCTTCAGTGCCCTTGACACTAAACAAGGCATTTGAGAACGCTCTAAGGAAACAGGCAGGATACGACAAGGTTAAGAGGTGCCTGAAAACTATTTTTATGGCATTCTATCTGGTACAAAGCACCAATGCATTGCAATTCCTTGGTTTTACTAGATCAGGAGGAATAATTCCTGTGGTGGCACAGCAGCTTCACAGAGAAAACATCGACCGAGTGGTTCAAGAGGCCCTTTGTGCCAGCGGCGTTTCTGTGGCTGAGCTTGCGGCCGTGGCCACCACAGTGAAACCCGGGCTCGCTCTGAGCCTGGGCGTGGGGCTGCACTACAGCCGGGGCCTGGTCAGCAGGCACCAGAAACCCTTCATCCCCATCCATCACATGGAGGCTCACGCACTCACCATCAGGCTCACACATCACCTGGAATTTCCCTTCTTAGTTCTCCTCATCTCTGGAGGCCACTGTCTCCTGGCAGTAGCACAAGGAGTTTCAGATTTCCTCCTGCTTGGACAGTCCATCGACATCGCACCGGGTGACATGCTGGATAAGGTAATATCTCCTTTCCTCGCCTTTCCTTAGTTGTTCTCTTCTTTTTATTGCTTTTATACTACATAATGGTAGTAATATCATCAGCCTGAGGACAGCAATTCAGTGCAATACAAGTTTTATGTAACTTTTTTTCTGTTTTGAAATGCCATATATGTAAGATACGAAAGACCATTAAAAATGTACGCAAAACATCAACTGTAAAATATGTACATTAATTATATTTTAGCAAATAGGCAACATAACCAAAACTAGTGTTGGATGTTTCATTGACACTGATTATACAAAGAACTTGTATTAATTAGAGAATATTTATAGAGGTATTGGATAGAGGTATTATTATGCTGTTTAGGTTTAAAACAGTGCATGTTAAAGCATTTCTAATTTTAGAGTTTGAAAAGCATGGTTTGGCCTTCACAGTCTTAAGTTTTCTGGGTCCCTGAGTACAGTCTGTAAAATTGGTTACTTAGGGCTTTGTTCTCAGCACTGTTTTTAAACAGTATTTATGCATATTAATTAAAAAATTGGGGGAGTGCATGGAATCATAAAGGGGATTTAAAAGTTGAAACCAGCTTTGTTCCTGTGTATCTGGTAATACAGTATGGCAGTCCATGTGTGTTTCCTATAGCTTAAAAATGGAGTAATTAATATTTCCTGCAAAATTTGTTGATCCTTTTGTTTGCCCAGATTGTTCTAGAATTGCATTTCTAAATACTCCAAGAAAAAAAAAAAATCCTGCTGGGCTGGTGTTATCAGCCATGATAGCCTTACCATGCCCTGTTTGTAGTTTCACACTGGATTGGGTGTTTTGGTGTCACGTTTTACTCCATGGACTGCAGTACAGTGATGCTGTTCCAGAAGGAACTGATTCCAAGTCTGTTGTTTGTTATCTCCTTAGGTGGCACGGAGGCTGTCTCTAAGAAAGCACCCAGAGTGCCAGAGCATGGCTGGGGGGAAGGCCATAGAGCACTTGGCTCAGACTGGGAACCAGGAACTGCTCACCTTCCGACTGCCCATGCGGCAGTATCGGAACTGTGACTTCTCTTTCTCCGGCCTTCAAAATGTTATCACTAATGCCATTGTACAGAAAGAAAAAGAAGAAGGTATTTATAGGCAGTCAGATACAAACTGAGCTTTTGATGACCTACACTCAGGAGCCCCCTTTGATGATACACTTTTATAGGTATTCAGGAAGGGGAGATCCTGTCCTGTGTTAAGGATGTTGCTGCTGCCGTCCAGCACGCAGTGGCTGTTCATATCATCCAGAGGACATATCGAGCCATGCTCTTCTGCATCAAAAACAGCATACTGCCATCAAAAAATGCCACTTTGGTGGGTATACCTTTTTTTTTCCTTTTTATATCTGACTCTATAACATAATTTGAAGATGCAGATGCCTTGTTGTACTTTCCACCTTTGACATATGAGGAAGATCTCAGTATGTATTATATTGTTAAAATACCAACAATATTGAAGTAACAGTCATATAAATATTTAGCTGGGTTTTAAGCTAGAGAGAGATTTTCTTACCATCTAATCTAACCTCCTATAACAACTTGCCCTCTTACTGCCCAATACTTGATGGCTGATCTAGTTACAGTAGAACCACAGACTGGTTTAGCTTGGAAAGGACATTAAAGATCATCCAGTTCTAACCCTCCTGCCACAGGCAAGGACACCTTCCATTAGACTGATGTGCTTCAGGAATGTCTTTTTGCATAATAAGCAAACTTAGCATACTCTTCCCTGGTATGTTTTAATCTTAAATGCAGCATTTATTGCTGTCTTTAGAACTTCAACTGATAACCCTTTTCTAAACATGATGCTAGTTGTGTGTGACCCATAAGTACTTTTGAATTAATGCCTTTTTTTCTTTCTAAAATGCTGTCAGGTTGTATCAGGAGGAGTTGCAAGTAATCAGTATATCAGAAAAGTCCTACAGAATCTGGCAGATGCAAATGATTTTGCTTTACTGTGTCCTCCTCCAAGACTGTGCACTGATAATGGTGTTATGATTGCATGGTAAGAGTTGTTTAACACACAATACAGGAGCACATGCAAAGTTGACATGACGGTCAAGAAGCTTTTTGTGCTGCCTGAACGATGTGCTTGTATGCAGAGTTGTGATGTACATTGTTGTGTACTTGCTTTGTTGCTCAGGAATGGCATTGAAAGGTTGCGTGCAGGCCTGGGGGTCCTTCACAGCACTGCTGGCGTCCGCTACGAGCCAAGGTAAGGGAGCCAAGGTAAGGGACTGCTCCTGCCCAGGCTCTGTCCTCACTGCGGGCTGCAAAAGGGGAACAGGTCACATGAAAAAGAGGCACAACCTGCTGAGGAGTCTCTCTGCAGCACATAGAAATTTTAAAAGATGCCTTCCAAGGCAGTTTTAAATACAAATGATCATGGCTGGTATTTATGTTCGTTTTGGCTCAGAAATTTAATTTATCATACATCATAACAGTTCTATGTATTTTCTTACTATGATTGTATAGATGTTAGGCTTAAGGCCAAACAAAATGCAGATATTTCAAAAGTACCTGATGGTCTTAAACTTTGGAATTTTTTTTAGGTTTTTTCCCCCTTTCCATTTTCAGAAAAACAGACCTGGATGGTCTCAATACAAAAAAATATTGTATTACAGTTTTCAGATGAAAAATTATAAAATACTCTTAAAAAAAATTAAAAAATAATTTGCTGTATACATTTCAGTGAATAAAAAAAACTAAGTTTTACTTACTATAGACAATGCATCATTCAAGATTATCATTCGAGTTATCTGTGAATCTCTAGTGTTTTGCATTCATCAGCAGGACATAAAATGAATTATCAACTAAAATCATAATCTAAATAGAACAGGTCCAGAAGATGGCTTTGAAATCACAACTGTGTTTCTAGAGTATTCAAGGTGTCAAAATTAAAAGAGATATGATGGTTGGCATCTTAAAAAGTAACTTAATAAAATAAATAGTTCAATGAAAACTGTTTCTCAATGCTGTTATGATTAGGGACAATACCTGGAATGGCTACAAACACAAATATTTCCTCATTGTAAAGATATTTCCAGGTACAGCCTATTTTAATGGTCACAGTCTTAGAAGTGCAGGGAATGTACTGAAATACTTTGACTCTCGTGCTAATTGTAAAAATTGTAAAAAAGGTCTGTGATGCTGTATGTCTGTGTGATATGGCAATGGCGATGTTAATTTTTAACAAATACATAATTTTGTTTTCTAGAGCTCCCCTGGGAATTGATATTTCAAAAAGAGTTGAAGAAGATTCCATCAAGGTGCCAAAATTAAAAGAGATACGATGGCTGGCATCTTAAAAAGTAACTTAATAAAATAAATAGTTCAATGAAAACTGTTTCTCAATGCTGTTATGATTAGGGACAATACCTGGATTACAAGTGTTGAAATCACCTGTCAGAGAAACAAATGCTGTGTTGCTATCACCAAAGTAATTCCAGTTACTAAAAACTAAGCATTCAGTATTAAAACAAAAAAAAGCACAGGATGCATTTATAGTGAGTTCCTTGTACACACACACATGTACAACTCTGATTATTAATAATTATGTCCAAGTGTGTAAAAAAACCCAGACCAAACAATGTAAGAAAACTTGATTTACTGACTTTGCCTAGAGAATAAATGCAACATGTCCAGATACAGCTCTATAATTCATCTACTGAAAGTAACTTCAGCCTGCTGCATGTGTCAGATGCTTTTTCACTGTTGCTCTCTAGTTTTGCAATCCGAGATCCAAATTGTACTGCCCTTTTTGGCAGAACAGTTGAGGCTGTCAGGCCCAGCTCCTTGGCTGCAAGGCGCAGAATCAGTTTCTCGCCAATTCCTCGAGGTAAAGTCAAATCAGCTTTTTCTGAGACGGGCAGAGAATTGAGGAATGAGACAACATCTTCATCAAGAAAAGGAAACCTGAAAGAGATTTACATGGGTAAAAACCCTTTAAAAATTCTATAGGAATAATTTTGGTTTACCCCTTTACCACATGCAAAGACCTTGTGAAACTGCACTGTAACTTTGAAACAAAAAGATTTACACAACACATTCACTCACATTGTGAATTTCAGGCATTCATACCTAATCGTGTGCATGCTTAAGAGCATTTCACATCCACCACTGCAACTGTTCTTGTGCTGAACTGAAAATGTGCAACTAAGATTTGGAAAAATACTGGCACAAAGATCACATGAGAAAACCTTTCATGCACCTGAGTGGGCTCTGGTCCTGGACAAGACCTAAGGAATTTTTTTCAAGTTGACAGTAGCATGGAGAAGTAGGCACAAATAAAATGATTCTTCAACTCTTCAGACTTAACAGCCAGGAAATGTGGTAGGTATTGACTATAGTTTACTGCAGGGATAGGAATACACAGCTCCTGTTACACTGTCTTTCTCCAGAGATACTCCCCGAAGGTCCACACCAGAACACTTCAAAGTTATGCAAAAGACTGTTTAGCTTAGAATTATAAAACCAGCTAGAGTTTCCCTATTTCAACATCTGTGGCTTCTTCTTAAAACTTCTAGATGGAAATCAAGTTGCTGAATTTCCTTAAGTAAACTCTTCCACAATATACTACAGACCACTATTTTAAAAAACAAAACCAAAAACTGCACGACACAGTACACATTAACAAAACTGCAGCTGAACTAGTGACAATAAAATACACAGAAGTTTCAATTAAGATTTTGTTAGGGGCGTTAAAAACTGCATCTAACCAGCAAAACCAGTTTTGCTCTGTGTTAAAACAGTAATACCTGGCTTCTTTTCCGTGATCACCGATGATCCTGTCATCTCTACCAAGATTTCGAGAAGAAATGCGCCCTAACTCCATTTCAAGTTCTTTATTAAGACCCTCTAAGCCATCTTTGGTGAAGCAAACACGATGTCTAGAGTACCCAGCAAGCTGCTCATCTGCTCCAATTCCTGTAAGCACAACCTGAGGAAACAGAATAGAAGAAATCTTAGTATCGATGCAAGTTAATTTGTAACAGACCTTAAAGGTTTAACTACACTTTAAGGAGAAAAATTTTAATATGCATCTTTTAAAAGTATTACTTATCAGAATGGGCTGTGCCTTACACATTTACAAAACCTGAAACAATTCCCAGTACAGTCATTGGTAACTTAAATTATCAGATCTTAAAGTACACACAAATATTGCTAGTGGAGCAAGGAAAAAAACCATGAAAATAATGCCATATGTATCACAAATACACCAGTATATTTGAAGAATGTCTTTGTTAGTTCTAGGATAATAAACAGCATTTGTTAAACACCAGCCTTTAAAAATTATTGCCAAAGTCGATGTCATATGTTGTAGTTACCTGAATGTACACCCAGAGTACTATTCATTTACCAGCTACATTACACAAAGTAAAAATGGATTACACTACTCAGTAGGCACAGTAAAATGTTTTATCAAGAGAGAAAATGCTATTACATCTGGCCCATTACTGTACCTTCAACAGCTGAAATTAAACAGTTCCTTCTTCCCTACACACACCATCAGGAACAGAGAAGTGAGAAATCAGAATCAAAAATGATAGGTGGTGGTTATGTTTTTCCCACTGGATATTATTGCATACCCAAGTTCACTGAAAAGCCATGCACATTACATGACAATAGAACTGAATGTGATTTTTAACCCTAGAATTACACAAATATTATAATTATAGAATATTGTACATTCTGACACTGAAATTCAGAAGCCTTATGAATAGCAAAAATCCCAGCTGATTTCTAAAACAAGAAAACTGTTTTTATATTCAGAAGTCAAACACTAGGCAGAAAACAAAACAAAACAGTACCTTTGCAGGACTTTTATATGGTTTCAGTTCTCCTTGGTTACTAATGAAGCCCTCTCCTCTGGAAGCAAACCAAATTGCACAGCCAATACTGTCATCCAAGACTGTATCCAGTGGATAGATTAAGTAATTAATACGCTCTTTTCTCATTTTTTTCAATTCCTCTAACGTAACATTAATTTCCACAAAGTTCCAGGTTCTTGAAGGATTAATGGCTTTTAATTCCTTCAGTCCTGCCCTACCAGTGATTCTGTCAGGAACATCAAAGCAGGATGAATGAGTACCAGAGTCAGCAGCAGGATCTTGACAGCTTTCTTGAGGACAAAGCAAATCAAGCTGTACTTCATGGCTGGTACGTCTTTTAGTGGTACCCCTGTGCTTAGCTTGCCCTTTCATCATGAAAGCTACATTAAGAAGATCAATTGGCTCTTCCACAGGCACATGTTTATCAGCCAGGGCTGCAATAACCATAGAGTCAATGCCACCAGAAAAGAGCACTGCAATATGTGCTCTCTTACGAGACATGCTTGCAACTTCCCTTGTTATCTGATCTGGATCTCTAAAGAGACACAGGACTCGTCTCTTGACTGCTTCATTTAAAACATCAATAAACTGACAGGCTAATTTTTTCTTGTGTTCCTCTGCAAGAACTTTTTGAAGGGTTTCTACAGAAACCACACAGTTAATATTGCTGAAATTAGAGCTTGGACATGCACGTGAAACTTTAGAAACTGTTTTATTTAAGGGGATGACTGGTGCTCTAAGACACAGCTTTGATTTGTTCAGCACAAGATGTACATGGTTTGGGAAGTCCTTTGACACTTGATCAAGAACATTAATGCATGTTTCTTCTACTGCTTTCTCTCTGCAGTTGTACTTCCATGGAAACAATGTTAAAGACAAAGATTTAGTTGCTGCACAAGCTTTGAGGTCAATTTTGAAAATTCCACATGCTGGGACTTCTTGCCATTGGCAGCCTGATTCAGAACAACCAGTTACAGATGAGAGACAGAAAGTCCTGTCAACCTCATTACTGAACTGCCAAAGCAAACTACGACGGCCAAAGTAATCTCTGCCAAACCATAAACTGTGTCTGGGTGCTTCATAATAAATAAAAGACCAGGGACCCTGAAGTGATGAGAAGAGTGACAGAATGTCCATTTCACTTCTGCATGCAGCCAGATGATGAAACATTACTTTGGTGTCATTCTCTACATTTCCTACATGCACTCCACTGAAAATTTCTCCATTCCAAAGAAAAACATTGTTATTGGCATCTTCCAGAGGCTGAGGAGTCACCAGTCCCCTCAAGTGAAGTACGTGGCCTGAAAACAGACATTCATAAGAGAGATCAGACACAGTTTTTATCAACTGTTGGCTACTGTCTGGGCCTCTTCTTCTTAGGTGGCAGAGGATGTCTTCACTGAGGAAATCATGAATCACACGCTGGCTGCACAAGGTAACAACACAGCAAATGCCACACATTGTAACGAGGAATTCACATCAACTACTTCTTGATTTTAGCCTTTTCTGAATTTTCCAGCTCCTGATGTGCCTTCTTTAATTCATCTAATGTGTCTGTGTAAGAGAAAATGACACAAATAATCAGTTTCATAAACAGGAAAGTTTATGCATAGGTAAGTTTCAGTGTATATCCACAACATGAATAATTCCAGCCGTTTGTTCAATTAAAGTGATAAACATAAAACACTACTTAAGCAAAGAGCTATGTCTGTGTTCCATCATTACTAACACAAGCTATATAAGCTTGCTGCAGCATATTCCTCTTTAATTATACAAAGATGATGATTTTTTTTCCAAAGAAAGCCACAGTGCAATAGGAGAATGGCCAACTCTTATACAATCACTATGACTTCAACATTTGTAGTAGCAAAAGGGAACTGATGATAAAAATGACAATGCTATTAACCCAAATCAAAGCAAAGAGAAGCAGCAATTGTTCACTCCAGAAAATTAAATTTATACATCTAAATTTATACTCCTCTAATGCTTGTCCCATCATCCCCTCTATTATCCATTCTCCTATTACTTTGCATTTGACACACAGTTGCAATTTCTCATTTTAACAAACCTTTGAAATAGCTACAAATACAGCTTTTAAACATTAACTATTTGAGATACTTTTACACTGCAAACTTACTTTTGCACTGAGACAGCATTTCTGTCCGGTCTGCAAGGAAGAATATGTTGCTGTTGGGCTGCTGCTTATAAACTTTCTGTAAAACAAAACCCACACTGTATTAAGTCAAAGCAGCAGATTCTGGACCCACACTGCAGCAGAAGCTGGTGTGGGTCCAAAGAGGCACTCCTGGTATAAAAGTGAAGGGGTAAGTTCTGCCCTGTGAACACCAGCTTTCTAATGCTGTACCATCAAAAGCATTTAATGCTCAACCTAAGACAATTCTGAATTTCTCTTTTCTTCATCCACAAGGGATCACATTCTATTTTAAACAAATGCACAGAAAAAGTAAGAATACAGCATGAATCCTTGTGATCAACTCAAACATCTTAAGGAAATAAATAAAACATAAAAAAGCAAAAAACACCAACTCTGCACAAGTATACATAATCAAATAATCTGCAGGACAAATTATTCTGAGCACAGCAGACCACATGTTTATTAAAATCTGGATTACAACAAATTACGTTTATTCCTCTGCTAAAATGAAATAGTTAAAAGTAAATTTATAAAACCTTACCCGGTTCTTTTTCAAATTAGAAAGCTCATCGACTACAACCTTCTGCTCCTTAATCTGAAAGGCAAAAGATCTATTTGAATTTAATAATAAAAACAAGAGATATTATAATCCTAGTGGTGAGCATGTCTACTGATATTTTAAAACAGCAACATGCACATCTTGCTGAATCACTGAAGACAAAGTATAAAAATTACATACATAATTTCTCTAGAAACAGGCTATTTTGCATGCATTGGTATTTCTCCTATCTTCCAAAGCTACAGAGTGAGGTCAGCCAAACTGAATGTGGCACACTGAAACTGCAACTTTTCCAGCAGCTACATCAATCTCTTTTATCTACACACCAACAAGGCAAAGCAGCAGAGCCATCCTTTGCTGTGGACTAAACCAGCCACTTAGGCACAACAGAAGTGACAACCTGCAGCTCTGTCATGTCCCAGCTTTGCAGCTTCCAGGCAATCAAAAACATCACTGTCCCTATGTGTGACTATGCAGAAATAATTTTTTTAAAATAGAATCACATCATGTTAAGGGGCTGCAAGGGACTTTAAAGATCATCTAGTCCCAACCTGCCCTGTGCCATGGGCAGGGACACATCCAACTAGACCTGGCTGCTCCTGGCCTTGAACACTTCCAGGGTTGGGGCATCCACAGTTTCTCAGGGCAACGTGTGCCTCACCATTCTCACAGCAAAGAATTTCTGAGTATCTAACCCAAATTTGCCCTCTTTCAATTTGTATACATTGCTCCTTGTCCTCCTTGTCACTACAGCTCCTGACAAAGAGCCCCTTCTCTGGCTTTTCTGTAGGCCCTATTGAAATACTGGCAGGTTGATATGAGGTTTTTTGGAGTGAAAGTTCCACGGGGCTTGGCAGATTGCATACTGAACAAAAATGTGGGCACCAGGGAAGAGGGGGCAGATAAATGAGAAGCACCAGCCTCTATGGCTGAAATCCCTTGGGGCACTTTGGGCAGATAAAGCTGAACAGGGCTAGAAGGAAGCCATATGAGAAGCAGGTGGGGGTACTTGAAGGGGAGACCTCACAGCACTCTTCCAAGTTCCTTAAGAGGGGAAGTGGAGGTGCAGACACTGATATCTTCTCCCTGGTGACCAGCGACGGTACCACAGGGAACCCAGCCTGGAGCTGGGTCAGGGGATGTTCAGATTGGACACCAGGAAAAGGTTCTTCATCCAGAGGGTGGCTGGGCACTGAACTCCCCAGTGGAAGTGGGTGACAGCACCAGCCTGACAGAGTTCACATAGCTTTTGGATAACGCGCTCAGGCACATGGCGGGATTGCTGGGGTGTCCTGTGCAGCGCAGGAGTTAGACTCGACCATTGCACGTCTCTTGAAACTCACGATATTCTGTGAGAAAAACCTCACTGCGCCTCACCTTGACATTTCAGGCAGTAAGACCCAAAATACCGATCTGACTAGCGAGCTACCGGCGAGGCAACACGGGCTCGCTAAAGGCAGGCCACTCTCGGGGCCCGAGGGCGCAGCCTCGACCACAGGAGCCCCAGTCCCCGACAGCACCCGCCCTCCTGCCTCACGCTGCCCGCACCCCAGGCGACAGGCTCCGGGGACCGTCTCCGCTCACCCTTCGGCTCAACTCCTCCTTGTGGCGCTGCGCCGCGCTCTCCCCATCCTCCTGCCGCGCTGGCCGGCCCGACATGGCCCCGGCGGGCACCGGGCACGCTCACCCGGCAGCGGCGACAACACCACTTCCGACACACAGACACCAGAACCAGCCGCACTAGGACGCATGCGCGCAGGCGGGGGCGCGCAGATCTCCACCAATCAGCAGGCGCGGGCGAGCGCGCGCCTGACGGGGCGCCAATCAGCAGGCGCGGCAGAGCACGCGCGGGTGCGCGGGCCGGACGGCACGAATCGTGAGGGGGCTCGCGCCCCCAGCTGGGAGAAGACGGGAGTGCGGCGGCTTGTGCCGGGCGGGACGGAGCTCCCGGAGTCGGTGTCCCGGAGCGCATCGGGACAGGCCCAACATGGAGAAGATGTTTGGAATGAGGCTTGGAAACTGTGCTCCTTGTGGAGTGTGTCGGCTTGGTGTGCTGTGACCCCAGGCTGCTGTCGCGCAGCGGGCTCTCAAACACCCTTAAGCGGTTTGCTTAAAGGTATTCCAGAAGAGATATGAATCACACACTAGTTACAGATATTAGTGTCACATGTCTTATTTGTTCATTATAAAGACATGTTTCTACAAGAATGGTAGAGAGGGACTTTTTAGAGCGGCATGTAGTGATAGGACAAGGGGGGATGGACTCAAACTGACGGAGGGCAGGTTTAGATCAGATACTTGATGGAAATTGTCTACACAGAGGGTATGAGACACTCACACGGGTGAACCAGAAAAACTGAGGCAGCTCCATCCTTGCAAGTGTTCAAGGCCAGATTGCTCAGGGCTCTGAGACACCTGGTCTGGTCCCTGCCATGGCAGGGGGTTGAAATGAAATAATCTTTAAGGTCCCTTCCAACCCAAACCATTCCAGGATTCTATGATTTTATTATTAAATAAAATCGATGTTTAAGACCATCCACCTAAGATGATCCTAACATAACATTTCTTTGTCTTTTCCATTCTACTATAAATATGTTACAGTGATGCATATGTACCTGTCTTAATAAATACATCCTTGTCTCATTTTTATCCCTTTCCTTCTTTTTAAACACTCAAGAGTAATCAAAACTTACAGACCAATTGCTACCAATTGCTCAGTTGTAGGATTTTATGAGATTTCTATCCCACTTGTGGTCCTTGTACTGACTGCAGTGCAAATGTAGTTCAAATCTTCATGAACCATTTGAAATATTTGCAAGTTTAGTAAGAGAGGTAGGAGTGTTGACTTTTTTTGCTTTAATCTCACATAATCATGATATATTTTGATAATACTTAGACTTTGTGACCAAGATTGCACCTTGTTTGTATCCATGAGCTTGGTTGGAATGTCTGTGATGTTGATCAAAATTTTTGGCAGCAGTATAGCAAGAACAAGGATTTTGGCTCCTAGCAGAAGGCTGAAGAAAGACAATTTGGCTATAAGAATATTTGGCAATACACTTACTTGCAAAAGTTGTGCTTATTTGCTTTTAAACAGAGAGAGAAAAACTGAGGTTATACTTGCTCTTGAAAAGATAATCTTGCTCTTTTGTCCACTTTAAGCCCACACTTGTTCCTCCACCTTGCCCCACCATGGCTGGGTGTGGGGCTGTGTGCTGGCACAGCTGAGGGGCTGATCTGTTTTTCTCAGCAGTGCACAGCGCTGCTGTGAGTCTGGCAGTCCCAAAGCAGAGCTTTGGGAGTTGTTGCCCAGGGGATGGGGTGGTTCTGGGGCTTGTGCCTTGACTTCTAGAAGAAATAGACATATCTGGGTCACACAGATCAGTTCTGGTGCTATTGCTCAGTGTGCTTTGTAGTTTGGCACTGTTGTTCTGGTGAGTAATGTGTTTAATCTGAGTAACTCCCAACCCTCTGCTGCCCGAGTTTTATTTGTTGTTCATATGTTACAAAGGTTGATGATCAAGTAACCCAGTAGTCAAAGTATAGTTTCTGTACTGATTATCCTTTTTATGTTCAGTAATAAATGCAGTTAATGTTTATCAAAACCCCATCACTCAGTGTTGTTAATTGTTTCAGAAGAGTGATGATAATGGTTTTGAGGCATAATAGAAAAGGTGGAATGGTTTTAACTTCTGGTCTTACCACAAATTGATAGTTCTTCTACTGATATGTAGTGGGCTTTTAACAGTTCCTTTTAAAATGAATGAATTCCTGTGACAAGATCACTCCTGAAATTACAGCTGACAGCTAAGAGGGAAATGTCATTCAGTGACACATCTCTGGTCATTCTGCTTGTGTCTGTGCACTTGTGCCACTTCTGGTGCTCTAAACTATTTTTCTTTTACGAGTATAAAACTATTTCTGGATGTTAATAATGCCTTACACAATGTTAATAAAGTATCAAAAAAAATTTCAGTCTTTTAAAGCCCTCACCTATTCAGTATCTGGCATTCCTAAAAATATAAAAAATAACACAAATTACCCAACAAGTCATGTAAACATCTAAAAACCAGAAGTAGTTACTGATGCCAGAAAGTCTTTGAAGTTGCCATGACCTGTTAGCAAATGCATGGCCAAAACAGTAACCTTTAAATAACCAAGCTCAAGCTCCAAAAGGCTGCTGTTAAACCACACTGAAGTGGTGAGACATTCTTGTGACAACACTGTCAACTCTTGATTGTTGTGAGGTTCATGGTGTTCTTCATCGGTTGTGGGTTTAAGTCTGTTCATGTTGGAAACGTGTTCAGCCACCACAATCAGTTGTAGGTTCCAGGCTGAGGTTCAGCAGTGAGTGACTGTACTCTGGGGAAACTTGTCCTGCTCTAGAAGAACCTCTGACACAGGTCCTTGGAGGGGAATGGCACCAGGGCTATTGTAGCTCTAATGTTGGCCACAAGAGAGCAAGCTGAAACTGTGTTGGCTGCTCAGAGACAGTCAGGGAAAGAGTGGGGCCAGCCATGTAAGACAAGTGGGTGAGGTCTCTAAAAGGGCAGAGCACAGTCAGAGGATATTGCATTTATGTGGGGTTTTGTCTGTTTTGGAGCAGCCTCAGTTCTGATCTCACCCTCAGGTCCTGGGTTATTTTGTATTCAGACATTGTATCCTCATAATCCACATAAGTAGATTCTGCGATGTAACATCAATCTCTGTGTTAATTGCACAGTTGAACCTATATTTTAATAATTTGCTAATTTACACCAGTTTTAGAAAATTCAAATTGCTGAAATGAGTTGGGTTTGCTTTATGGTAATCCTTCTGCTAATTTGTCTGAGACATCAGGATTTGAAAGGAGTTTGGTTAACTTACACAGTCTGGCTATATACCCTGGAATCTAGGCAAAGTTCTGGTTTGTTTCCTTATTTTAAGTACCTAGATTGTCAGTGACACAAGAAACCTTGTAAAACCTGTAATCATTCTGCTTTAAAAGTCCTGCAACTGCAAGTAAAACAAGAAGTCTGAACACTTTTATGGTCTTGAAGTACAGTCAGTTTTTTCAGCACTTCTGATACACTGTTAAAGCAATCTGAGAACTTGTTTGCACAAAAATTCTGTGTAGTTCACAAGAATTAATTTATTAATTTTCTAATTAAAAGCAGAATTTCATCACTTCACGTGGAAGATTTCAAGGTTGTTGTCAAAATAGCTGAGAACTATCATCAGTCTCTCATTAGTTTTTACAATCTGATTGCATACCTCAAGGCTTCTAAAAGTGCTGAACTGAACAGCTTATTTGTAAAATACTCCCAGCAGTCTTTTATCTGATGATTTAAGTAAAAGAGGATTTTAAAATAGACTTTTACAAGTTCACGCTGTTCTTCAATGTAAAACTGAAGTAGCTCTAATGAGAGCCTTTCTCAAGGTCTTATGTTGCTGTAGCTGAGAAGACAGTTTGACCTTTAATTTTCATCATGTTTCCTTCCTTAGTGCAGAACAATTTGTTGTGCACTTTGGTGGTCTCTAGAAGAGAGTTAAGTTCGTGTTAGTGCTAGTTTCACTTAGAAATGCAGAACGATGAGATTTGGGTTTATCTCTTGCAGGGCAGTCCCTCACATGCTCTGAATAACCAATGCACAGGTTTACTGCAGTAACTACTTTGAATATGGGATCTGAGTTCCAGATACACATTTTGAGCAGTGGAATGTTCAGGGATCTTAAAAAATCAAGCGCTGTGTCTTACAAAACAAACATTTTCTTTGCAGTATGAAGATGGAAACCTGGTGCCTGGATGCTGGAAGCTCTTCTGTTGGTGCCACCAAAGAGCAGGTGCATGAGAGGCTTAGAACTGCTCAGGAACTTTGGGTAGACACATGCCTCATTTGGATGATCTTGGATTGGGCATCTTGGTATAAAATCTAATTAGTGCTAGTATTTCTGCCCAATGAGAAAAGGAAAAGAGAACTGCACCAAAAACTCTGAGTGAAGAGTCAAGAAGTCACTCAAGTGAAGACTTACTGCCCAGTAAGTCTTTTTTGGAAGCTGCCTTAGGAAGTCTGGAGAAGACTGGAGGGATAATTATGGGCTTGCTTCTCTTTCCTGTTGGGAGTGCCTCCATGAGAGTAAGTACTGTGTTTAATACTATGTACAACTGATATTTTCTGGAAGATAAAACCCAGAGATTAGATTGTTTTGGAGGAGTAGGCAGGCCTGAGCAGGATGGGCTGAAGGCATGGAAGTGGCAGCCTGCTTCTGCTCCCATGATATGGGTCCCCTGGAATCAGGAGATTGGTAATTTCAGCTGAGATAGGTTACAGCCCCATAAAGCATGTTCCATAGCACACAACAGACAGCTGAGTGAGAGCTTGGGCAGAACAGAACATGTCTGAGCAGGCTGGACAAAGGGGGAAATGCATAATGCTTTGTAAGGCTCTCTGAGGCAAGAGTGAAGGTGGGGATCTTTGCTCTGAGATGCCCAGTTGGATTAGGATCTTGCCTAGGTTGTTTTATTAAATGTGTAGCTCTCATGTGCTTTTTGTGCCTTTGCTCTCAGTCACATACATTTGGACTTCACTCCTGCTACTGGGCAAGTAGAGCCACTAGAGAGACTGTTTTTCCAGGTTTGGAGATGGGAGTTATTTGAAAGGAAACACTAAGGTTTTCAAATGATAATGTGCCAGAGGCCATGTTATCAAACAGCTTGTTGGCCTTCATTTATTTTTAAACTTCATTCTTTCTGTCTTAGGCTGCCCTGAGGCCTTCCTATTTATGCCATTACCCACTGCTGTTATTCCTCTCCAGTTTTCTTTTTATTTTTCTTCTCTCTACTAGAAGTTTTGGTACAAATCAGGCTGCACACATGGCAAAGCAACCTGGGACCCAAAGAAACAGAGCCTTTAGTAGAACTTTCAGTTTTGAGTGTTATACTTGTTCATCATCCTTTTATGGTGAATGGGATATGTAGTGCTTTCAGGTCCACAGAACACAAAATGCCCAACTGAGATCAATGAATACAGAGAGGAAATCTAAGCCAAAGCTGAGTGAGTTTTCTGGGTGAGGAACAGAACTTGGAGGTCCTGGCTTTTATTCATATTCCACCTGTGAACATTAGTATTTCCATGTTTAAATTACTATTTCCATATTTAAAATTGGGCTTTTTTTTGCTTTAGGAAGTCACAGTCAGAAAGCTACTCATTGCAGAAATATTCACTGCACTGAATGACAAATGTGCATCTATTTTAATTTTATCACAGTTTTTATGTTGACTGTTTTAAACCTCAATTTAAAAACCAAGCAATTCTTGCTTGGCAATCTAGACCTTTCATCTCAGTAGCTGGAAAGAAAATATTCTGACCAAGTTCTCATGGAGCAGCAGACTAAACATTCCACAACTAAGTGACCTCTGAAAGAAAAGCTCACAGAAAAGAGTTCATGGAACATTTATTTTGGGTTATCACAGCACAAAACATTTCTATTTGTCATGTTGATATAAAATTTTAAAAGGCAAAATTCTCTGGTTGTAAGTTGCTCTGCCTTAAGCTTTACAATGATTGTCATCTTATTTGAAGTCTAAACATCACTGAGATGTAACTGTTTTCCCCAAATACTCTCCTGTGAAACACCATCACTGATCCTGTGCCCTTTCCCACTTTAACACAGTTTTGGAATAAGTACAGCTGTTGCAATTAAGGAAGAAAGGCCTGTGGCAGTACAAAAGGGTAAGCTGTAACTACTGTGAGGTGTAAGAATCTCATGTTTTAGGTAGTGTAATAGCCCTCAAAAGATTTCCTTCTCTTTCAAGGAGGAGCCACTAGAACAGAGAAACCAGCAAGGAAAATGCTGATAGGTTTTGCATGTTTGCCATATCTGTATCTGGTGTAGTTACTTAAAATGCAGTAATGCTGCCTGCATTCCTGGTATTCTCAGTGCTGATTTTTAAAATGTTCATTCATCATTTGGAACAAGAATAACCACAAGGGAGGGAGAGGTTTCATTGCATAATTCCTGGTATGTATTTTAATTGTTGAATATTTAGCAAAACTTCACCCATGGCTCTGAATTTAACAGTAATTTAGGTAATAGAATTAAGGTCTTTCTGCTACTGACATACATTTGCACGTGTGGGAGAGGTAGCCTTCTACCTAGAAAAAATCATACAAATTTTTCACATTGAGCATTTGAGTAACATCCTTTTTATTCATATTCTGACATTGCTTTAAAGAAAGGTACTGGTATTTAGCACTTCAGAAATCAGTACAGTAGCTGTCTGGAAAACAAAACAACCCCAAACTGGCACTAGATACTGGTAAGTTAATATCTCATCCTACACACAATGTAAGTTCAGTTAATACTGTTAAAGCAAACTTTTAAAACCTTTTTACAAGGTAAATATGACACTGTCAGTGTAACTTGACAGACTTACTGAGAAGTAGTGACCTTGGTTGGCAGTGGAAGTCAGAAATAAAAATACTGAATTTAGAATAAACAAGCTTTGCCAGATTTTGCTTATAGGTCTCAGTAGGTTGAAGTGACAGTCCTGTCAGCATCAGTTTATATGGCATAAAGGAGGAAAGTTTAGAGTGACCATTAATAAAATGGTAAAATTGCTAGCAACATGGACAAGATGTGACTACATTTGATTCTCTCCAGACCAGAACAAATAGAGAGGCATAACAATAAATTGTTCTGAACATTTCTGGAATTATTCCAGTCCAAAAGGATGGAAGTTCTCCCTAAAGAAGGGAAAACACACAACTATTTTTTACTTTCTTTGTGTCTTCTTAGCCTTGTCTGCTGTCTCCACTTTCAATGAAATCTTGAAAAAATATTATCCAGGAGATAATGAATTGTTAAAAATCCTCTTATGGACAGTGTTCAGAGCTCAAAAGACAATTCAAAATTTAAAACAACTCTTAGACACAGAGTATGGTTAAATTTGCCTGCAGGGGTTCTTGAATTCTCTGTCCCGGTAGGAAAAACCCTGAGCCCCTGAAGTGGTGTCACAGGCTGTGCTTGCCTTAATGGTAAACAGAATTAAAGAGATAAATCTTGTTTCAATTGTTCTAGAATTTATACAGTAATCAGCACAATTAAAGCAGAGCAGGTTTGGCCAACACCTGCTGAAAAGGCCTCATAGTCCTTGCAACTATCAGATTTACCCTATTACTTACACAGCTACTGCAGAGATTACATTAAGGTATCTGATTAAAAATGGTATTGACTAGAAGGAGGTCATGATCTCTTTAAAATCAGAGGAAGACAATAATTGCTCTTTTTTTTTTAATTTTACTTTTTATCTGAAGTATTTAATTGACTTTTAATCCTCCGTTAAGTATGTCTACTGAACACAGCCTAACATATATTGTGTGCTGCTGAAATGGATGCAGCAGCTCCTCAGATGCACATAGAGGCACTGGAGTATTTTTGGCTAAGAAATGAAACCTTTAGCATTCAGTTACTGTTCATGTAACTTACACTTATTTGTTTACTGTGTTTTCTACAAAGTGTTGCCAGGAGACTTTGCCAGGCTTGTTTTCAATCATGCACTAAACTAGGCTCCAGCAGATTGTATGCTTCCTCCATCAGTGCTCTGCCTTTATCTTCTTAATAAAACAGCTAACACCCTGGAGAATAAAATATATTATTTGAATAATGAAAAATTGGAAAATTTTCTTCAGAGATTACATTGGGAAATAAAATGCATTTCTTGTTCTGAGTAAGAACAATAAAGAGCATTTATTTTTTGTTTACTCTCATATTTAGTATTTTAAACTGTAATAAAGTCATTATCATGTTATTACAGAAGAACTTGGGTATGTGATCTGCATCTTGTTTGTTTAAATGAATAGTACTCTGCAAAGGTAAATTCTGCTGCTTTCCTCTTGTAGATAATTTGAATTTAATGACTTGATTATAAAGCAAGATGAGCAAGGTTTATGTGGTGAAGAACTATTTGGGTTGTTGCATTCTTCTTATAGGGAATTTAAGCAGCACAGTCTTGAACATCTTACTGCTGGAGGATTTTTATTAGATTTAATCAAATTTCAGGTCTCATCTGTATAAATTTAACTGTGTGGAAGTTTGTGAATACAGAAATACAAGTTTATGCACATAATCCTACTTTATTAGATATTAATCCTAGATATTCTATTTATTTTTAGTAGCATTTCTTTATATTGCAGAATTCTATGTTTCATGTGTGTTTATGTTGTCAAATAAGGACAAATATGAAAGTTAGATTATATCAAGCACTTAAAACCCCCTGCAAACCAACAAAAAAAACCCCAAAGAATTTTAAATAGCTTTATACCTTAAGAGGTGCTGTTCTTGCTGCACATCTGATCTGTCTTGCTTGCTGATACACAATTTTGTCTTGGGCTTGATGACCTCTGAGGATGCCAGATGCTGTTTTGAAAAGGATTTTTAAGTCATCATGAATAACTCAATATATTTTTTCAAGTTTACAGAAGTCATTAAAACCTAAACTCAGGTGAGTTAACACTTGGACAAAATTAAAATTCCTACAAACAGAACAGCAAAGGAGGAAATTTCACATGTAATGAATCAGACCTAAATATGCATCTGATACCACTGCAGTTTGCTGTTTCCTGTTAGGCACTACTCCACTCCAAAACCATGCAGGATATCTTAGCATTTATCTTGGCAAGCATATTCAGTATATGCTAAATGTGTACCTCAGTATATTGACAGTATAGTCAGTGCTCCAGCTGCTTTTAGATTTTCAGACTGAAGGTATTTTTCTTTGACCAGGCTGCATCATGCACGTAGCTGATGAAGAAAGCTGAACATTTGGCTCTAGTTACTGAACAATTCAGTTTCCAGCCATTGCAGAGTTTGAGTGTGTCTCATATTCTGATGCTGAGGACAAAGCTGAGGAGACTGAGGGTAAAGGTTTTGTGTTCCAACGTGTAGATAGGGAAGTGGAGGAAGAGGAGGTTTGTAGGATTCAGCCTCTTCCCAGCCGAGCTTCTAATGACAGGTTGCACCATCTATTCTGCCTGCATATCTCAGCCTATGCAGAACAAAAATGAGGAAATACTTGCTAGATGATTGGTAAGATGTTTGCTGGCAGTGTTGACAGTAGTTATCTTTCTGATCTGACACTTCACTGATACTGAGTGTTTGACATGTGGGAGAATTATTTACAACTCTATCAGAACTGGAAAAATGGTTGAAAGAGACATCCAAATAGTAGAGATTGTTGCCTCTTTTAAATTTAATTTTATAACACATAAAGCAGAGTGGTGGGGTCTTAATATAGTTAGAACTGAAAATATTTATGTTACTCATGGCTGGTGTAATGTAATGCCACAGAAATTCCTAGTTTTGAAATGCTGATTTTTTAATACACTAATTTTCTGAGCACTAATGGTATTTTTTTTTTTGTCATATAAATAAGGAGAATGCTTCAATAATTGTTGGAAGGGAATCAATTTAAACCCCTAAGTCTCCTGTAGTTGTGTGTAGAAAAGGAACAGTGAGTTTCACAGCTACTGAAATCTGCTCTGTAGTACTGGCTGTTGCAGGGCAGGCCAGAATGTCAGGAGCTTAGATGAATCTGATAGATCTTATACTGCAGGATCAAATGTTCCTGCTAAGAAGTGAACAACAACCACAAAAAGGCAGAGTATCTTGCACTACACTCCTACTGCTGGCTGTTCAGTATTTCAGCAATTGCACAAGTGCCAGTGTAGTCTCAGTTGTCTTGTATCAGAAGATAGGCAGCTGGCAATGCTAAGCTTTCGTTAGCATCTTCACTTTTGAGGCTTTCACTGTGCTAATTAGCATGGCTAATTAAAAATAACTGGATTCCCTGACGTTTGTTGCATTTGCTTTTTAGCATTAGAATATTGTTTTTCCACAGAAGCATCTACTGGAGTTTTTCCTGAGATACAACTGCAGGGCATTCTGCTTAGACATTAACACAATTAATTTTTCATGTTTTTTCTAACTATCTCACCTTTAAAAGTAAGAATTTGCAATATATCTGTATCTAGTAAATAGGTCTTTTTGCAAGGGTTTGTTTATTATATATCTGTCAATTTCTGATTTTTAGAACAAAGCTCATGCATAGCAAAGCATTTTATTGTTTAATTCTTTATGGTTTGTTTCTCATCAGTGTACTGTGTGTTTGGATCAAGTAGCTCTCACTGCCTGTGAAGCACCTTCTGTACAACCCAATAGGTGAAATATTTCTGGTAAACTCAGCTCTGATTAATTCATGTTCCATGTGTTACTGTGATTTGATGTTAGACTGTACTTTCAGTTCTTCATATTTGAAAGTCATTAAGATACTTCCTGCTTGACTTCAATGCCATTGCTTCATGTGTTTATTTGCTTATTGTTTAATTGTAAAATAAAACTTTACTTCTGAGGATATTTAAAAGTCATCACCCACTCTGCACTAGGTATGAAGTAATCTTCATTTCCTGGCCTTAATTGTTGCATAACACTGCAATGCACAGCGGTGGAACAGCTGCAACATCCTGACTGAAAATTCTGCATTATGTCTGAGGAGGGAGTGTGGTGTAATCAGGCCAATATTCTGTCCTTGAGCACCCTGCAGTGTCTGCAGAACTATACAAAACGTGCCAACTTCAGACAGGAAGGATTATTCATTGGAGGAAATTTCCTGGGTAACCCAGCCAGATGCAGAGTGGTCGTGATGAAAGGCTCTTGCTAGGCAGTAGCTTTGTCTAGCAAGCTGTTTTCCTGCAAACAGAGATTTGATGAAAGATCAGAGTGCCACACCTTGTGCATAGGTGTGGGAAGAACATTTATCATTGTTTGGTTTGGTACCCAAATGACGTTGCTGATTTTTAATTTGCTAGGTGATGAGCAGCCTGACCTCTGTCTCAGAGGGCACAAAGGCATACCTCAAAATCAATAGAAATCTTTATCATGGAGTGTCTTGCTGTCCTTTTCTATTTCCCTTATGATTTAATGGCTCCTTCCACAGCTGTTGCTTTAATTTGATTCCCTGTGGTTCTCAGGGTGCAAAATATACAGCCATGTACTCCAATTACTGATAGTTATGTTTTGTTGATTATTTTGGCAGGAATGCTTGTACAGCTGCTTCTTTTCTTTCATGAAACATCCCTGGGGACAGAAATCTTTGTTCTGATGACAGTGAGAATATTTTCAGCTTGAACAGAAGTCAGGTGGTTCTCCTAAAAGCACTGCACTAGAGCCTTTTAGCCTACAGAATTTGAATATACCAACTGTGAGACTGTTCATAACATGGCCATCCTCTAAAGCTTTATGATTCCCTGAACAAAGGTGAGGGGTTAAGTTGTTAGCACAGCATCATCTTCCTTGGCTCTTATTCTCCTCACAATGCCACAGCCTATACTGTAGGAACAGTGAAAAAAATAAAAAGGCTACTTATGACTCCTTAGCAGAATAAAAAATTCCAAGGTGCCACTATTGGATGAACCAGGAACAGATATAGGTGATATTTGGCAACTGGAAGCATTAATTAATTTCTCAGATGAGATAAAAGAAGATGCAGATGATGACAGAGAAGCAGTGGAACAGGTTGTTCAGGGAGATTTTGCAGTCTCCAGCCTTGGAACTGGATAAAGCTTTGAGCAACCTGATCTCATAGCTGACTTTGCTTGGAGCTGGAGAATAGGGAAGAGACCTTCTGAGCTCTTTTCCAACATGAATTGTCCTAGTATTGAAATTTTTCTGAGATCAAGAAAAGCTTGAAAGTGTCTAGCATCTCACAGGGTCCATAAAACCTGGCACAGTGTATCCTAATGTTTACCAGCAAGATCTTCCTTTAATCCATAACTCCTCTTTCCAATGTGCCTGCTCACATCTCCTGCTTCTGTGAGATGACCTATGTGGAATGCTAGTTAAACCCCTCTTCCCTTATTTACTGATCTGCCACAGACTCCAATACAAAGATTGTTCTTATCTCTTGGCCCCAAGGCTGCACCAAAAATTCTGTTTGTCTTCTGTGAAGTTATAGTGGAGAGAGAGAGAACAAGGACAGTGTGTACCATATTCTTATTTGCAATATACCTTATTTTTTTTCTTCTGCATTCTTAACTACTGAAATTTAATTCCTTACTTCTTCCATGCTGACAATACTACTGAGATCAATTAATTGTTTTTCTTCCTTTCATGATTTTATCGCACTGTTTGTTTCGACCTGGCCAGTGAAGCCACTTCCATTGTTCTACTTCAGCCTTTCTTTGATTTCCATGTTCTTCTAATACCTAAAATAAATGGTTTGCATCTTGCACTTCAGATGTTACTGTTACTCACTCCACATTTCCTATTGTCCCCTCTGATCCTGCAGCTATGAGCTTTGCTGTATGGCTGCACAGTCACTGCTCTTACAGCTGCACTTCATCCCACAATTCCTGTGCAGACTGCCCACCACAAAGCTGTGCATGTCAGAAAGCACAGAGCAAATGCCTGCAAGGCATGCAGAGGGGAGAGGGCTCTGAGGAACCTTCAGGGAAAGTGGTGTCTGACTAAACTTAGCACCTCTTCACTCATCACACAAAGATCTTCTTTCCTGGGGGAACTACAGTAAGGTCAGACACACTGGATATTAGCTGGTCAGTAAATTTTTGGTTACTATATATATAGGAAAATACACAGGAAAAATACAATGGTAGCCCCAATACTTTGTCCATGTGCTCTGTATCCTCAGGAGCACCTAGCACTGTGGACAAACACATGTTTTAGGTGTTACCAGTGTGACAAATCATGACATGTCAATGCTGCAAACTGCCCAAACTACCTGCAAACTTTTTTTTTTCCCTTGGATTTTAAGAAGGGTTCAGCATCCTGCCACAAAGGAACTTGACTGGTACCACTGTGGGTGGAGCTCATTTTTAGTACAGTAGATCTATAAACTGAATTACATATTTTCTATAAAACCTATTCCCAACAAATAGCCAACATTAGTCAGTTGATAAAGTATCATCTGCTTATAATGGTCATTAATTTAATATCACCCTGCTCACCATAACATCACTGTTCCACGCCTCCTCCTCCCTGGTCTCTCTGCAGAGTTAAACTTCATGGAGTATACATGTTGTGGAACTAATTAGCAAACTAATTGAATACTGTCTTCATTTTCAAGTTTTCAGAATACTTGACTGGCACTTATTAATTCAAAATTTTAGTGATATATAGAATAATCCTCATTTTATAGATGAGAAAATTGGAGGACATAAAACTAGACATGCCTGCATATGACAGCACTCTGAATTTACTGTGCAGGACACTATTCATCCACAAATTTTAGAAGACTTTAGAAAATCTCTCCCTTTTTATAGCACAGGAAATTAAGACCAAAAATGCATTTGTTTGGAAAGACACAGAAAATCCCTGAGATAGAACAAAAAGTAGGCTGACCAGTGGATTCTCACTCCGCAGACACTGAGCTGCTGCTGAAACTTAAAGGAAAATATGATAAGCTATTGATTTGCTTTTCCTGGAGTTGGGAGCTTGTGCAGCATGAGTTCAGCATTGGTACCAGTAGGTTTGGCAGCATAATCTTACCATGAGCTCTCTGAGCATGTGCCCTATTTTCCTAGCCAGGCCCTGTAGCTGCTGCTCAACCCCATGGTGCCTGAAGGAGACTGGAGGGAGAGACAGCATTAGAGATACCCCCTGCATCAGTGACAAGACCCCCACGTGGGGGGAATCCAAGATTACTGGGATTACTGGTTAGCACACTGCTATATAATTTCATTTTGGTATCAGCAGGGAGAAAGCAGGCAGTGAATTATCAGTGCTTCCATCCAACTTTCAGTTAAGCCAATTAAGCCACAGAAATATCCTTGTTTTTCTTTCATATTCACATGTGGTGAAGATTTAGATGCAATGTCACTTTCTGCAACTTCTTAAGTAATGTTATATGTGGTGCTCTTGAAAAGTAGCAATTGTGTTCTATAGTTTGGAGATGCAGCCTGTATTTTTTAAACTAGTTATTATTTTTTGTTAAATAAGTACAACTTGTTGTAGTTTTTTTACAAAACCTATATGTGTCCTTGATTGTGTTCCCATTTGAACAGAGATGTCAAATTATCTTTCAGAGATGTCAAATTATTTCTCACCGGGTTGCCTTGAACTACAAATGTATTAAGCTATATAAGTAAACTTTGTCTCAGAATTTAATAATAGCCTTTTATCAGTCTTTCTAGCTCTCCTTGGAACTAAAAATATGGCTTATTCACTGATTATGTAGAGGAGAAACAGAAGTGGACTAGTCACTAGATTAATGTGGCGTATCTGGTGTTTCATGGACTAATTCATACTGAATCACTGACTTTTCTATTCCTATATTAGATCATGATAATGTATTTTAGTCAGTGGCAGACCTGACCAAACTCAGAAAATCTTAATTTTCAACAAACTAAAAATATAATTCAAAATATTTATGAAATAATTTGTTTGAATAATTTAGAAATAAACTTTATTTCAGCATGGCTACTGAGTTTTCTCAAGTGAGCTTTCTTCTGTTACGCAACACTACCAAATTAGGTCAAGTTGTGATTTCATAGATAGTTGAATCTATAAAACTTGACACACAAAACCTTAAGTATATTCATAGAAAAGACAGGCATATTAAGTTGGATGGAAATTGCAGTTGATTTATGGCACCCATAAAACACCAGTGGCCTAACAGATAAAACTGTTTTGTCTTCCTGAAAGACTTTAGTCTGGAGCAGAGGAATTGCTAGGGAAAGTCAGACTGTGGTGATTTTTACAAATATATTTAATAATACAAAATTTTAACAAACACCTGTCATCAACAGTTTACTTTGATGCTAAGGTAGGAAAAACCCTTAAAAATGGTCTTAATTTCAGAGAGCTGATGACCAATGCTAAATATATTTGTCATATATATGATAATTGACAGTCCCCTGTATATTATTTACACTTGGAATCTAATCTGACAATCAGTTGGGCACATGATTAGCTGATAAATAGCTGTACACATATGATTTACTTGAATCAAACATTAACTAAACACAGAGTATAATAATAGGTGAAAATAGGTAGAGAAGGGAGTACATGGCAATAACAAAGGCCAATTTCTTTCTTGCTCTCTCTAAGCATTGACCATTTTTGAAGCAAAGGAATGGACAAATCAGCTCAATGCCCTCCTACTGTGAATTTGCCCTTTCATCTTCAAAGCACTTTCCAAACGTTTATTAATTATCTTTACAGCAGTCCGTAAGGCTAATAGATAAATAGCCGCCTTCTTGGGAGAAACTGAAACACGAAGGTGGAGCCATTGCTTGGCGGCCCTGGTGAGTCAGCACGGAACCCAAGATCAAAATCCAGCAGGGGCCGGCCCCGCGCTCCTGGGCGCTCGCTGCACTCGCTCTCTTTCGTGGTCTTGTCCTCCTGTGTGCCAAAGACTTGATTTTTTTGTTTTGCTGGTTTTCTTCCCATTTGCCTTCTGCTTCCTGCAGGCCTCACTGGAGATCAGATCATGTGCAAATTGGCAGGTACAGTTTTCGTTTTTCTTTCTTCCCTCAGCCTTCCTACTTAAGTAAATGCCCAGCCTTCTTGTCCCCTTATGCCCTATCCTTGGAATGTGCATTTTTGAGAAAGTAATAAACCTTGAATTGACTGAATCTTACATTCATTAATTTGACATAATGATATAATTTTTCTAATTAAATGGCTGTACCTAAAAAATCACAAGAATGGATCTCATGTCTTGAATCAATTAATGAAATACTTCTTTTGATGGTTTCCTATAAATCTCCAAGTCTAGGTTCCTGTACAAAATGTTAAGAACTCAACTGTTCTATTCCAGTGATTCCCACAGCCTATAGCCATGTATTTAACTATCTAAGGAGTAATGATTGTGAAGACAGGCTTGTTCCCTTGGACAATTTGGGATGATTCTTGCCTTCTTAGTCAGTACATTATCCAATTACGACTACAATTCACTACCAGAGCAGAAGCTTATATATCGTAGAGGCCTCATTTTCTCCTCTCAGACTGCCTTCTAAAAACCAGTCAGGTTCCCCACTAAGACTCCATCCAAAGGTTCTCTTGGCTTTAAGGGATCATCCTGGAGAAAGCTGGCCAAACTCAGACCATGTAAATTGCTACTAAGTGATAGCATTTCATTTAGTTGTTTGTAGAGGTTTTCAGTGGAAAATGCTGGACACAAAGACTTCTACAATCTGAAGTAGATTTGGGAAAACTGAAGGTGGCTCTCAATCTTCCTGGACCTATGTTCTTACCTGTAGCTGCTGTAAAACCTAGTGCAGAAGTGCTGCTGAGCCTCGGTGTATAAAGATTGGCAAAGTACTCTGAGAAAAGACAAAAGTTTGTCAAACATGTGCTGTCCTGAGGTTACAAAAGCCTTACAAAAGTAAGGTTATTATAGAGTAGGAATTTGATCTGTTTTTCTAAATTTAGACATCTCTTACCGTCTGAGATGACAGAAGCTGTCCTGTCTGCCACTCAATTAATACACATGTAGAGCTCAGGTCTCTTACAGGACCTATGTTGTAGTTGCCATTTGGATATTTTACTTTCACAGGATCTCTTGAGTTAGATGCCTAGGTTTGGCAACTTATTTTGACCCTACATAACATGTAGTCACCGTGAAGTTTTTCATCTAAATTAATCACTGTCTTGAAACTTGTTATGGACAAAGCATAAACAAAACACTTGTTTTGCAAGGGGAGGTATGAAATCGATTGCTGGCAATAAGAATGTGGTCAAAACAGAAAGACTACAGAAGAAAGGAATTCACAAATGAAAAACCTGTGCTCCTCAGGATGGATGTGAATATTGTGTAAATAGACATTAGTTAGAGGTTTAATTGTGACAATGTTGTCTCTCATAATTATAGGTTACAACAACTCTTCTGTTTGCTTGCAAGGTTAAACACATCACAACAATGCTCCTGACCATGTCTGACATCCAGAATTGCACCTTCACTTAAGAAACATCCTCTGCCTGTTTATCCTTTGTAATTTCCCAACCACTTTGGAGCCCTATACTTAATTGACTTTGGCATGGATTCTCATCCTGAAAACACTTGGAAGCACGTGCATAATTAATGTTTGAGTAGTTCTACTGAATACTGTAATGGGCAGTTATGTGTTCTAAAGGACTGAAGGCATAATTAGTGAGCAGCCCATAGATTTAAAAGACTACTTGAAATTTACCTTGAAAAGCAACTTAAGTCAACCACTTCTGCAGTGAATCAAGAGCCCTCCCTCAGCCCCAGCTGAGGTCAGAAAAAAAAAATCAATGTACTGTATAAAGACAATTTGAAATCCTTTGATCTTGCCATTGTTTTATGTTTTCTGTGTGCAAACCCATGTGGTGTAGTTTAAGAATTTAGCTATTATACATCTGTTTTGGCAGTACTAGTAAACACAGAGTTCTTCAGATTTTTTTCCTTCTCCTAGTTGTTTTAAGTTGTTTGAAAATATTTCCCTTTTTCCTGACATTAATGTGTTAGGAAAGGATTCTTGTTTCCTCAAGACTCTTGTGCCAGGCTTCATATGACCAGGACCCCATGATGTTGCTAACTTTCCATATCAGTTCCCTTAATTTATTAATGATCATTTCATCCATTTGGGAGTGCTAGCCATAATAATAGGGTGGAGAAGTATTAGATAACAGCAAGTTATCAGTCATATGTGTGTTTTCTTGTTAGATGATTAAGGGTACTGAGTAGATTTGTGCTTAAGATATTTGAAAAAATAAGAGCTCTGCAGAAACAGGTAAGCCACGTTTCCAGCTCTGCTAGAACAGGGTTGCACAGAGCTGAAACTGAGGGCTAAGACATCCTCTGGGGCCAAAGGCTTTGAAAAATTTTCTGTGGCAGAGCAGTTTGTGTCCTGTCCCTGAGCACACTACAGATTTCTGCTAGCAGATTCCACAATCCATTTTGGACATTACAGGGCCTCCCTGGCAGTATCTCTGGAATATGATTCAGGCCCTGTGTGTCATTAATGAAACAGAGAGAGTGCTTTCTGTGGTATTATCTTAACTTTCACTTCAGATTAGTTAGAAAATTAACAAAACAATATTAATATGAATGTTCTTATTAGAGCCCTTATAAAAGACATTTCAGAACAAACTGAATTTTTCAGGTTTTGGGTTTTCAAAAATTTTTAAATTGATTATTATGCTTGCCACCCATAAAGAAAATAGCCTGAAGATGGACAAAGCTTTCTGTGGGAACAGCTTTCCCTGGCTGTTAATTGAAGTTTGCTGTGTTAGTGAAGGCATATACCATCAGTGACAAGAAGGTATCTGATTGAGTCTGATGGGTAAACTGTTCTTTGAAAGCTAAGGTTAGGATTTATGAGAATTGAAGGCTAAGTAATTGTAGAATGATGACTAATTACTAGATGATTATGTTGTCATTATTATTGTAAATAATCAATATAGCACTAACATCAAAGGGTTATGGTAATGACATTGCAAAGGGAAAAAGACTGGCTTATTATTCTTAATAAGATATGGCAACTTACTTAATCACTGTCTAACATCAAATACAGGCAGGTGGTAGTGTGAGGTTTTTCTGGAAATCAGAACTGTGTGTCAGACTCATCTCTGCAGGTTTTGCTAAAGATGTATTTGGCTCAGTGTCATGCCCCAGTGCAGAGCCCTGTTCACACAGGGTGCTGTATATGGGTGAAGGGCTCTACCTGCACAATTGATGGCTACACAATTGATGGCTGTTGAAGTGCATGTTATTTGCATTACTCCAGAACAGTTCATATAAATGATTTTGTTTGCTGGCATATGCTTCCTTCACCACGTCATTCTAAGTACATCTTGTACTTTATGCTTTACCTTCCAAAAAATTGCTTTCAAGTTGTGGCTAGTTTGAACATAACTGTATCATAACTGGTTTCCAAAGACAAACATGTTTTTATAAAGACTGTTCTGGAGACACCCAGAAACAGAAATTGATAGTGCAACTGAAGCTCTTCTCTTTTCCTGCTGTGGGATCACTGATACTACAGGTTGTTCAGTTCAAGCTAGTGGCAGGTCAAAAGAAACTTCTATTCCCTGATTCACTTCTATTCCAAGAAGTTTTTCAGCCTTGTCTTAAATCTAGAAATGTTTTTGTTTGATCTTTATTTCATTGAAATCAATGGGAACTAAATATGTGCCTAAAGTTAAAAATGTGTTAAGTATTTTTTCGGCATAGAATCAAAACTTTCTGGAAAGTTGAACAGGTATATCAAAACCTGACTGTCTTAAAGAGGTCAACCATTACCACCAATAGGAGTTATTTAAGAGAAGGATAACTTTTACTTCTAACAGTTGTGGGTTTTTTTAAGGGATACAAATGCTATCTGAGTTGCTTTCATATTTGATTTTATTGTATGTATCAAAATTCCTTAACAATGAATTAAGGAATAAGTCAAAATTCATAGATATTAGAAGGCTGTGGGAAAAATAACAAATCCCAGCTTTTTCATATTGCATACTAAAATACACACAGGAAACAAAATACTGTTTATTAAGCATTCTTTTATTGTTTAGTAACAGAACAATGACACCCGATAGGAGACAAACTGCAGTAAGTTCTAATGAAGAAAACAAACCAAATGAGCTTAAATTGCAGATAGGCTGTTATCTTACCCTCCAGACTCATTTCAGGCCCTTCCTCAACACAGTGTTCCAGTTCAAGTAAATAATTCCCTCTCTTGTGAGTGAATGTGCAGTATGATATAGGCAATTTGCAGAAATGTTACTCTTGACATTTGGGTGCAAAACATCCACTTGTCCCTAAGTAGATGTGGTGACTTCTTTTCTTTTAACTAATTTTTTCTCATTTGGTACAAGATGTTTTCTTTATTTGAGTTTAGGGTACAGTGTTTTCTTATGACTGAGAAGACTGGACAAAAGGAGTCTCTTGTTGAAACCAGTTGTCCTATGATATATGGCATAACACATAAGGTATTTTAAGTTGTTTTGGTCACTAGTCAGGCTATCACTTATTAGTTACAAACTTTTAGCTTGCTCATGTGAACACAGAGCTGGTTCAGCTCCCTGAGATAGATATTTCTAGCTTCTCCAAACAATCCTCTCAATTCTGAATTTGCTGAGGTTCTGCATGGTTTTCTCAAAAGACTTTGTCACAGGAGCCTAGCTCTGGTCCTGAAAATAATGATTGTTTCAGGTTAAAATGACTGATCTGTCACCTAGCCCTGAGAGACAGAAGCTGTCACTTTGAAATCTGAATGAAACAAATCCCATAGGAGCATCCCACTGTGGATCCTAGAGAAAGTGGGAGGGAGTAGATGTTTAGTCAATGACCATTAGTAGGTATAGATGTTCAAATTGCTAACATGTAAGTGACCTGAACAGGTCTGGAGTAAAACCCGGGGGACTTTTCTATCCCACCTCTGCCTGTTTCCCTGTGCAGGAGCATTGCAAACTCAGAGTGTCAGCTGATACAGAGATGGCAGTTCTGGGGGTTGAACATGTGGGGTTATGAGCAGCAGAGCCACAGCTTCCCATGCCTAAGTCATAGCAGGGGGCAGTGCAGTAAAGGCTTCTGAGCTTCGCCCTTCAAAAGACACAGATTATATACATTCTTTCCAGTTTTGCTTGGCTTTGTGTGAGCTGAATGAATAAAAAACACTTTGCACACCAAGAGGTGTGTCTTAATGAAGAATGGCAACAGCATGATAATTAAACTTCATGAAACCTCTCAGCTGAGAGTAAGATCTGAGTGTGCATGAGGTCTCTCACTATGATTCATGCCTCTTTGGTTTAACCATGATGACAATTGTGAGTATTATTTGGTAAAATTGCTATTGTTCTACATTCAGCAGCTCTATTACAAGCACAATGCTTAAAGAAGCTGCACTGATGTGGGCAGTTGTTTAAAGCCAAAATACATCCTCTCTTATTTTTGAAGCTGTGTCTTTCCTGAAAGTGTATCTTTGACTATTACTAACATCATAGTTATGCACTTACCAATAATGAAAAAATTTTCAGTTGTTTACATCTTATAGTTTGTTGCCCTTGTTGCTAGAAAAATTAAATTTAAGGGCTTTTTTTTTAGACACCTGTCTTATTAGAAATACTTTGAAGAATGCCTTTTGAATGAAATTTTTTTATATTTACATCAGAAACTTTAAAAATCTAAAAACTAGTTTAGTATTTATATTTCTTCATTCAAATAATAACTATTGTATTAGTAATATATTTTTAAGAAAGCTTATGGAGTTTATACACTGAAAAAACTTTAGCTAGGAAGACTATGACATAAATATATGTCTTGTTAATTCAAATGTCCATGTTCATTATGCCAGTGACCATTAGTCAGGCCTGGTCTCAATTCCATGGCTGGTGTGCTGTGCCATTGTGTAAATTGTTATTGCAAGACTCCTGAGTTGGGGGTGTACCAATTAAAACTGGCAACTCCTCTCATACAACTTCCAGCTATTAAACATTCTAAATACATCAGAAATCTGTAAATGTTGTTAAAAGACTCTGGTGAGCCAGTCAACTTGAATAAAAGACCTGCATCTTTAAAAATATATTTACAAAGGCATCACAAAGCAATCTGATAAAATTTGGATTTAGTGGAGTATTTATAAAAATATTTGAGGCTTTTTTTGCAGCATCTTAGATATAAAAATCAAAATGTTCAAGCTACTGTATTATGCTGGACATCAGTATTGTAAGGGAAAAAAGCCTGAGCACATACTTATTTTAATAAGCATGTTGGGAAGATCATCAGCAAAGTGGTGGCAAATTTAGGAGAAAAACAATGAATTTCCCCTACCTGCCAACTCCCCTGCTTTTGGAAACACCTCACAAATCAGCTATGGCCTTTTAGATATATATCCACGTCCTTTGGATTTGGATATAAATCTAAAAGGCCATAGCTGATTTGATATATAGATATATATATCTATATGATATATATCTATATCTATACGAATCTGCATGAATCTATATACATTCAGCAGGGAAATTGTTAGAGAAGGGTATAACATACCTGCCTGTGGATGTAAGAAATTCTGGCTGGTGCCTGCTGGCAGCAAGCACCCGGTGTCATTGTGTGCAGTGACTCTGGTGTGGCTGGGACAGGTGTGAGCTGCAGTGGACAAACTGCAGGGTTCATCTGCACCGTGCAGCCTTTGCATCACCCCTGTGCAGTGAGGACAGGCTGACCCCACTGCACACACGGTACAGCCTCAGCTGCCATCCCCTAGAGCAGCACCCCAGACTCACACTGCTCACTCTGTGTCCTAATGGACACATTCTTCCATGAGAGTAATCCCAGAGACATATAGCAACCAAAGGACGTTGTCCATGTTTTCTTTGCCACTTGGCATAGCTTAAATATCACCCAAACCCAATTCATTACCAGCAGAAAAAATTGCTGAGATTATGATTTCATCCATATAATCCAATGCACTTGTATAAAGTTCAGCAAACACTCAATCAGAAATGATTATTTAAACTCTAATTCTAGAGAACTAGAAACTAGAGAACACAATTCTCTAGTAACGAAATATGTCTAACCAGCAGTACTGTGCTGGTGAGTGTCCTGGATGAACTGCTGCTGTATCACATATACGTGTGCATGCATTATGTACATCACAGACCAGATCAGACCCCATCAATCCAGTAGCCAAACCATAACAGTGGCCACAAGTGCCACCAGGGACAGGGCTGGAAAAGATGTGAGTCCAATGGGATAGCCTGCAATGGAGCAGGGCAGGCATCTGTCACACAGAGCTCCTCCAGATCGTGCTGCCTTCCTGCTGAGACACAAATAACAGCCAGAGCTTAGACCCGAGTTTATCTGAGTATCTACCTGTGGAATACACTGACCTTGGCAGTAGAAGTGCAAGAACTGACAGTTAAGAGACTTAAACCCACGAAATATCAGTTTTGATACACTCTAGGGTTTTTATTTAATATGGGCTAAGAATATTACAATTGTTAAGATTTAGGAAAAGTAATTATCTTTTTAGCTGTTAGTAAAGAAGAGTACACTTTAAGCGGTAAGGCTGTATGAGAAAAACCAAGAAAATCAAGAAAATGTACTCTGCTTTTGATGCCAATCTGAGAAAAGATTTCCTGCAAAATTTTAAAGAATATACCATAAGAAGAAACACTTAACTCATCTAGGATAACCAATCCCATTAAAATAGCAATTTTAGGCTTCCTATGTTTATATTGAATTTTATTTCTGAATTATTTTTTCCCAAGGTATAGTTCCCATTATGCAAAGTATAATCCGTGATTCATACATAGAAAGTCATCTAATTAATGTAAGAATACTTTGAACAAGATCACAGGAGTGGCAACACCAGGACAGGTTATTGGTCTGTTATGTCAGGCATTTGCTTCTGGGGTGGCCTATATACTTGGGGGGAAAAAACCAGCCAACCAACCAACCAAAAAAAAAAAAAAAAAAAATCAAACAAAAGAACCCACAACCCAAACCAAAAGCAATTTTACACACAGAGGAGGGAACTTCACAGTATTACACAATGAAAATATAATCTCAGCTCTGCCAGCCAAGAACAATCATTATCATTTCAACCACATAAGGGGATAGATAATTCTTAAATATTTTCATAGTATCATGAAAAAGATCTAGCTTATTGTATATTTTGACCGTTTCTTAAGTTCTACAAACATGCAGTTTTTTGTGGTGGTCAATACCAAAAGTAGGTCACATAGTGTGCAAAAAAGTATTTATGGAAGGAACTGGGATGCTTTGTCTGAAGGAGAGAGCCTGAGCCAGCAGCAACTGGGTCAATTCTACACCACCTTCATTAGAATAGAAATGCTATTTGAATTAGCTTAATTTTTGGTAACCTATTTAGGTTTTTTTTTTTCTTGGAAGCTCAGAATTGACAGTACGGTCCTTGGCAGTGTTTCAACCACAGGCTTGAGGTACTTGGCGCTTCTCTTACAACCCCAGCTTCTTGAATCTTCATATTCAAAGACGTCACGTTTTCCAAGATGCCAGAAAACAGAAAGGCAGCAGCCGAGACCGCGGCAGAGGCAGCGCTAAGGGGCTCAGGGTTGCCGGGGTGCCGCCCGCGTGCCCGGGGCCGAGGCTCAGCACCACGCGCTGCCCACCGGAGCCGCTCGGGGCGCCCCTCCTGCCCCGCCGGGCTCTGCCGGTGCCGGGGCCGCCCCCGGGGCGGGGCGGGCGGGGGCGGTGCCGCCGCCGCTACAAAAGGCCCTGCGCCGCCGCCTCCCAGCCCGACGCTTTGGGCAGCCCAGAGCTGTGAGCCGGGCGTCGAGCGGCGCTCGGCCCCTCCGCGGCGGAGCGTTCCCGCCGCCCGCGGCGCATAAGGCCAAGGCTTTCCGACTTCAGCTACAGTGCTAGCTAAGTCGGGGAAGGCAACACGGAGCGAAGCCGCGTGTCCCCCCCTTCTCTCGGCAGCGGGCAGCGGCGGAACGGGCCGGCATGGCGCGGGCAGCGGAGCCGGAGGGCCGGCGGCGCGGCGGTCAGTGCGGACGGGCCGGCCCCGAGCGGTTCCGGACGCGGAGCGGGCGCGGGTGACCGGGCGGGGCTGCCCGCGGGTGGGGGGCACCGATCGCGCCGTGTCCCGGTGGCGCCTCCGCTCTCAGAACGGTGTCCACGGCACCGAGCTGTACCGAAATGCGGTGGATGTGCCCGCATTTGCTTTAGCATCTGTTTCTTATTTCTCATTTAGGATCTGTGATTGCCTATTTTACGTCTGCAAAGTTTCTTCTTTATCTTGGACATGCACTGTCCACTTGGGTAAGTAAAATACTGCCCTGGTAGAAGTAGGATTTTATTAATCTGGCTATGATTTATCTGAGCTTTATTGGCGCTTTCCAAAAATCGTCACAAATTAGCACAGCACCGTAGAGGTCTTGTTACAACACTTTGCTGTTAAAAGTCTTCATAATCTTTACAAGATATGTTGCAGGAGGTTAGGTATAGTGCAGGGTAGTGCACTGGTCAATTTTTGGAAGGACTGGTTGTGTACCTTTTAATGTTTTTAACAAACTGTAGAACCAGTGAGACTCCTTATGGAGGAGCAGAATGAAAGACAGCCCATTGCAGCATTATATGGAAAGGACTCATATTTACTAATGGGAATTGCTCAGTGTTTACAATGGACTCAATACTGCCGCTCACGAGCTAACTTGTTGACAGCATCAGGAGTTGTCTGTAAAATTGCTTGCCTCCTGAAATGATTTCCTTCTGTGCTAATATAACTTACTATACCAGCTTTTACTCACTTGAAGAATACTAAAAAAAAGAAAGCTACCTTAAGGTATACACTAATAATAGGCAGTCTGATTCTGTTCCACAGAATAAAATTAAGAATATGTGCGTATTTTAACACAATCTTAAGTCTCCATACAATGGCTTGGTTCAAAAATAAATGGAAGATTCCCCCCCATTTTCTTTGTTCTGTGTTTTGGTCCTGTGTTGGAACATTTGGAGTGGTTTGATGTATGTGTTGAACAAATGGCTGATCTCCAGTTACAACAGCGCATGCCTGACTCTGGAGCTTCTTGCTTTCACTAACCTGAAAGGTGTTACTGATGTTTCTCGTAATGAAAGCAGTCTTTGAGTGGTATCAGATGTTTGTTTGAACAAATGCAAGATTTTGGCAGCTGTTAATATTAAAAAGCAGTGAGCCAAATAGCTTCTTCAGAAGTCAGGGCTTATTTCCTGCCACACTTTTTGTCAGTCATGCCCACAAAGTGCCTTACTGGCAATTTGGACAACCCTGCTTACTCCTCTCTGGCCAGTGCTTCCCAGCTCTGTGGTGGGCTTGCTCTGAGTCCCTGACTAAAGGTGGCAAAGCAGAGTTAGAAAACAATCTTGCATGCAGTAACAAGTGATAGACTACAAGATGTCTGTTTAGCAGTATTAATACAACCTGGTCAGGTCCTGGTGGGTTTTGTGCTGACAATCTTGACTCAAAATACCCCCAACCAAATCTGCTCAAACAACAGAAGTTATTCTGCAATAGCTTGTTTTCACAGAATTGGGTGCAGGACTTCACCTTTTTGTATCTCCTAAGCTTTGGTGTTCCTGTAGTGTGAAGGTTTTTGCTACCAGAAACACTAAACAAATACCTGAATTTTCAGAACACCAAGTAATAGATCATCTTTGTTTTAGAATGGCTCTGTCCACAACACAAAACCCAAGAGAAATGGGGTTTTACTGTAATTGATAGAGCTGATTAGGTTTCTGTGTTACTATGCCATTCCCAAATGCCAAGAGAAGCTGTAAATGATTAAACATGTCACATCTCCAGACATGTTCAGACTTGAACAAAGTCCAGACTCTGTTGAGCCCTTGCTCAGTCAAGTGTTTGAATGTGTGCCTGGCCTCAGGGATCTTAATAGGCTGGCCAGCAATGCTGCCCTGGAGTCCCAGAGCTTATGCTCTTGCTGTCTGTCCCTCAGCAGTAAAGGAACGGCATGGAACTGGGTTCTCCTTGTTGGTGTCAGGCCCAATGTTTTCCAGGAAATCAGCTGATTCCAACTTCCCAGCCTTATCTGTGCCCCTCAGGAGGCTGGCCGTAGGTGGTGGCCTGGCTATTCCTCAGCTTGTTGGCTTCAGTTCTGACGTGGATTGTATACATTCAGTAGAAGGGTAATTATAATTACAGAAGGGGAGGAGCTGTCTTTAAAAGGATAGTGATGCTGAACAGCTGTAACTATTTCAAAGTTTTCCAAAAGGCACATTTTAAGGTGGGACTAAGTGTATGTAATCAAGGATCTGCCTGTTTCTCTAAAGAATGTTTGCTGTTCAAATTTCAATAGCTCTTAGCTTGAAATGACATACCTGCTACAAAGCTCTGCAATCCACTAATATTGTTCTTCTCCTTTATCTTTGCCTGTTCTTTATGGTTTTTAATTCTTGAAAGAAAATCGTACTTTGTGGTTGTAACAGCTGTGGTTTCTCCAAAAATCTTCTCTGTGGGTTGACCTGATCAAAATATTCTGGGTAAATGTGTTGGATAAAGCTAAACAGTGTTCACAGGCTCTCAGATAAGTGTACAGCAAAACTGGAGTCAAAAGAAACTTGCTGTGAGTTTGAAGTGAGATTCAGTTTTTTTACTCTGACAGTGGTGACTGGCATTGACTTGCATGTGCTTAGGTGTTTTTGAAAGTGCCTTTTTCATTTTGTTTGAAACATCTATGCAGAAAGAAAAACCCCAAAATTAATATTAAAGCTTTTTTGGATCATTTTTCTAGCTCAATAAACAGTTATCTGGGTTAATTCACCTGCATGTATTTTAAGTGAAATTCTATAAAGTACCACCTCAGGTGGTCATATTAAGTTTAAGTGAAAGCTGGAATTGGGAAATGATATGTCTGTGGATTCATTGCTGGGATATTTTCTGTATATTTCTACTAACCATGGAATGTAAGTGCAACATACTTAGAGAAGGCTTTAGGTGTCTCTCGAGTGAAAAATGGTTTATAATATATGAGAAGAGAAAAAGATGATCATGCTTATACTAGCATTTGTCATTGGATTTAGTTTAAAAAAGCATACAAAACACCCTGGGGTTTTTATTTGAAAAGATGGAATTTTTCTTTCCATGATTGGCGTATAACTTTTTTCAGCCTGTGTTTAAGGAAACAAGTATCAACGTTTACATGTTACAATGTTTGCAGAAAACTCCAGTGAACTCAAATAACATTAAAAGGCAAGTGCTTTTTGTTTCTGGGCTATACTGAGGGCTAATCACACTTCACAATTATTTTGACCCTCCAAATAGTATGCTTTTTATGTAGCTTTTGATTGCTGTTACATGGTTAGATTTGGCTGGCTTTGATTTTTAAAAGTTCTTTTATGTTACACCTCCCCCAGCCCTTCCGAATATTTCAGGTCCTTAGAAATTTGTACTCTTTGCTGTATCACATAGTAACTATTTATTGAAGATAAGGCAACAGAAGAAAACAGGTTCATGTTTGGTTTGTAGGAGACCAGTGTTAGAGACCCTTATTAAACAACCTGTGTGCCCTAGAATGGTATGAATGATTTCTATTCATCTGGTTTATGCTGATTACAGAAAGGATTTTCTGTCATGTATTGCTGCAGTATGTTCAAAAGTAAAGTGAGGTGTGACAATAAAACCTCCATGTATTTATTGGCAAACCTGAGAATGTTTTGAATAGAATGAAAATGACTTCACTTGGATGTGTTTAACAATTTGGGCATTCTTTTTATACCTGTAGCAAGTGGTTATCAGGACATGAATGTCTTTTATTTTAAGCACTAGGTTAAATTAGCAATAGGCTGAACTAGCAGTGAGTTTACAGCAGGTTAAATGAGCTATGCCATTCTACCTCCTCTGAGTAATATGCCCATGCTGAACACTAAAAACAGCTGAAGTCCATTGATTTTAGAAAGTTCAGTTAACATTTACCTATATCTATCCTGAATTGTATGATGACTTGTTTCCACTTGACTCACTCTTGTGTTATAAAGCAGCAGTTAAGCTTTGATCATCTAAGAGCAAACTGCTGCCTTGAAAAGTTATTTAAATAGTGATGGTAAATCTGTTGTTAATATTTGATCTGTGCCGGGGGATTTGTGTAAGCTTTTTGAGGCTTGTTGGATGTGGCTGGTGACAGACTTTGTCCAGTAATATACTAATAGAAAATATCTGGGGTTTTTGGATTTGTGGTGTACAAGCTATAATGATCCACCTGATTAGGATAGATGATCTTAATGACACTGGGATAAAATCAATGGTGACAGGATGTATCAATCAACAAACTCCTAAGAAGCCAACAACCACAAAAACCCTGCACCACCTCTGTACATGTAACAAACTCTATTTTAGTCCAGACTTTTGGCAGAGCTTTAGTAAAACAGTGAACCTGTGTACCTAAAGAGCAGCCAGTAATGTTGTGTATGTTCTCTTACTCTTCAAGGGAGATCGGATGTGGCATTTTGCTGTGTCTGTGTTCCTGGTTGAACTTTATGGCAACAGCTTGCTCCTGACTGCGGTCTATGGCCTGGTTGTGGCGGGATCAGTTCTTCTCCTGGGAGCCCTTATTGGAGACTGGGTGGACAAGAACTCCAGGCTCAAAGGTTAGATGCCTTGAGCAGGTTATTTAACTTCCAAATTCATATTAAAAAGGTGAAGGTGATGGTTGATCCAAGTCAAATATGGGAATGAGGCTTGCTCATCTCTTCTAAGAAGGGCAGATGGTTTCAGAGTGGTGATGGTTATACAGAGATACTCTCAAAGACAGGAGGAAAACAGTTTTAAGTCATGATATGCTTGTTACTTAGGCCAAACCCATGTGATGTGTAGAGATGCATGGAAACACAAAAGGTAAAAAATATGTAACTTTAAGGGCTACAGACCAAATTTTGTTTACATTAAAACACTAACATACACTTGTATTTTTGTTCTTTTGTCTGGATACAAAAACCTTTTGCTTAAGTGTAAACACACTGCATTTGCATTAAGCATATTGTATATATGAGCTAGTTTGTTTTACAAATAAAATGGGATCATGTTCTTCAAATGAATTTTTGCTTTCCAAAAATTTTTAAAATAATCTTCTTTCCATGGTAGGTTGAAGATGAATTTTAAAGGCTTGAGCTAGGTTTTTACTACTTGAAGCGTAGTGTAAGCATTTAAAGAGGGACTTCAAGAGAAGACCTACTTTAAGTGTAAATCAAGAGCTACAAAGTTACATTAGACATTAGTTTGTTTCTCTAAGACAATGGAAGATTCAGAATCTACTATAAAGTATACTTTTGCCACTTATCTTTTGAGGGAGACTAGGAAAACAAAGCTATTTAATAAATCTCTGTGTGTTCCTTAATCATGTCCACCTTAAGGCTATGGTTAGCTCATTTTTATGTTCATAACTGTTGCTCTCTGTTTGGTTTAAAACAGTGGCCCAGACATCCTTGGTTGTGCAGAATTCGTCTGTCATCCTGTGTGGTGTTATCCTGATGATTATCTTCTTGTTTAAGACACAGCTCTTGACATTATACCATGGATGGCTTCTTGTGAGTGCTTCAACTTGTTAATAAGAAATTAATTTCTGAAGAAACTTTGGGAAGAATGGGAGATGGATAATTTTTTATCTTCATCTTTAATTCTTTAATCTGCACAGACATTTCTGGGAGCCAAAACTGGCAAATGAAACTGTACTTGTTAGGTAAACAGATATGATGATTGTTTTCTGCTAGGAATTGTAGACTTGATCTTGTTTTGTGTGAAGAATAATGCTGAAATGTATGGAATCAAATATAAAAGTCTTTTCTGCTTGTGTAGAAAGTGGAGATGTCCATCAGTTTTCTCACATAACTCTTTCCCCTCATCTCTCTAGACATTGTGCTATATCCTGGTTATCACAATAGCAAATATTGCCAATTTGGCCAGCACTGCCACAGCGATCACAATTCAGAGGGACTGGATTGTTGTGGTTGCAGGGGAAGACAGAAGCAAACTGGCAGGTGAAAAATATTGCCTTTATAATACCTTGCATGTCTTACTTTCCAAGCTTGATTTTATTTTTGTTTTAAGACTAGACTTTTACAGAGATCAATGCATCTTTGAGTTCCAGAAATTATGAGAAAAAAATCGAGTAAAAGGGTAGCCTTTATTTTGCTCTTCCTTGCTCTGGACTACAGCTACTGAGATCACAAATTACTGTTGTGATTACAATTCAGTTAGGCATCCCCAAACTTGTTTTGCCCTCCTCTTAGTCCTGCTGCAGCTTTGTTAGGAAAACTAGTCTTGCTGAACAAGCCAAGTGTTGCAATACTTTATTTTTAGGTCCCTGGAATGAAACAGAGCACTCTTGCGTAACTGGGCTCCTCTCACAGGGATCAAAGAAAGATGCATGAGAATGAAGTCCAGAACAGTTAAGTAGGTATATTAGGGAATTGCCAGTAGGTAATACTGTGCATGCAGGCACATTTGAAACCTTGCATTTCTCTAGCATTAGATGTCTAACTCAAAGCTGTGAACTTCCCTTCAGCTAGAATTGGAAGCTCTGCTTTTCTTTGACATTGGGTACTTTTGAGCATAGACAACAGATGAAGTACTTTCTAGGCAAAAGATTATTTATGTTTGCCCTGTGCCCTGTACTTGCACAGTGACATTGATACTACTAGGAGAGAGAATTAATTCCCATTTATATCCTCTTGTAGCTTGATAGTTATGAGACTTCTTGGATGTGAGAGACTGGGACTCACCAAGGCTGCACAATACAAATTACATCAAAGGGTGTACAGCAATCTTTGGCTGTGCTGCTCCTCTGATTGTAACGAAGCAGCATTTTTTGTGATGAATTTGGTCAGGCTGTATAGACTCTGAATCAACCCAATAAGGGGACTTAAGCCTTCTCAGATAGAGGAACTGATACTGAGCTGCAAACAAGGCACAGAGCAGTTTAATGTTACCCATACCTCTATAGCTCACCTCTATAGTTCAGATGCCTTCAGGCTTAGACAGCATTTCAGCTTCTGGACTCTAATTTTGTATAAAGCTGCCTGAATTGCCCATAGAATTCAGAGTCCTTTTGGAAATTTCAATCCTGTATTCCAGATTTTTACTTGATGTTTATCTCCTATGAAGGAATTTCATCCCAGGAAAGGCTACTTCTTAGGTGCATTGAAAGTGTCATACTTTTATTTCCCAGTCTACGAATTATCTTTCTTAATCTTTTCTTTTGACCTTGCAGCTCCTTTCTAGGTCATGCCTTTTGTAGAGCAGTAATACAGGTGAACTTTCTTTACACATGTGAATCACAGGTAGAAAAATAGCAGCTATCTGTAAAAGTCTTAGGTTAATGAGAACTATTAAAACTTTTCTTGTTGTGTCAGATCTTACTCAGCAAATCATCTCCCCCATCCCTGTCCCACATAACACATGAGATAAATCACAGACCACACCTGCAGAGAACTGCTGCCTGGGAGTCAGTCCTGCCTCTTTACTGCTTCATGAGCTCGGGCACAATTGTATGACCATTTACATTTTGTACTGAGAAATCAGGCAAGAGATTACTGTGAATTCTCTTATGACTTGATTGAGAATGAAAACAATCACTGGGTTAAGCATCTTAGTTCAACAGATTTATCTGAGACATCCCTTCCAGACTGAACAGGCTTGTTTTCTCTTTAACCATGATGTAATCTGGAAACTATTGAAACTCCTTAATGTAAAAGAAAAAAATAATTAAAATTAAGCGCTGATACTGACTTTGCAGCAAATACTGTTGTCCATCTCTCCATTGTTACCTTTCCTCAAAGAGAAATCTTAGTAATGCAAGTTAGTGGAGTAAGGAAATAAAAAATTACCTTAACTTGTCCTTTGTTGCCCTTGATTAGTTTTCCTGCTCACTCTTTGTACCTTTTCTGAGTGGAATTATAACTCAACTCAAAAAGAAAGGTTAGTTGGTTGGAATTTTTAAAGCCAAATATTATGCAAGTATCTCACTTGACTATTTGACTGAGGGTTAACTAAGTTAACATTGAATTTACTTTGAAATAGAGTAACCCAAATGTTTCTTTGAATGCAAGGACTATTTCTCTGCAGATTCAATAAAGCAGCTTCATACTGATGTAGAATTTCACTTGGCCTTCACAAGCTCTAGTTTTACAGTAGGACTCTAAAAGGGGCTTCATGTGTGAAACCACTGTCTAGCAGTTTGTAAGAGTGGAAGAATGGCACTATTAATTGGAAACTTATTGGAACTCAGACAGCGTAATGACAGTAAAGTAGATATGTTTGATGAGGGTGAGGCATTCCCTAGCACCAAATGAAAGATGCATTTGTGCTGAGAATGGATTACTTGTTTTGATTGTAAACATCAAAGGACCAGAAAGGATTGAGGACTTTGCTCAGTAAGATCTAAGGATGCCTACAGCTGCCGTCAACCAATGTGACTTAACAAGGAAATGTAAAAGCCATTTCAAAGTTCTGCTGCTATCACGGTGATTCTTTGGCCACCAGTTATTAGAAGTGAACGGAGGAGGTTAAGAATACAGTGTTCCAATGTTGGGAGATAGTAATCTATCTTGCCAAGAAACAATTCCACCTTCTGAGATTCCTGGAGCTGTGCATGCTAGGTTTGAGTGTTACAGGGCTAGAGCTCAGAGTCCACAGTATCAGTGCTGTGTAAAAGTGATGTCATCTCATGAATGAGCAGTTTTACCTGACCTCATGATGGACGTGCCACTGTGAGCCCAGCATGCTAAACCTGGAAGACCTCATGCAGGCAAAACAAACAGGAGTTGGGTTTTGGCTTACAAGCACCTTGGTTGATTGCAGTGAACTTAAATATTGAAACAGTCTGAAGGTGCCTCTGGTTACCTCTGGAGCCAGTTACAGTTGGAGCAAGATTTGTAGCTTTACCTTTATACATGTGCAATTCACAATTACATTAATGAATATTTCACTGTAAGTGTTCACCAGTCATTTCATCATCAAATAATTTCTGACAGATATGAACGCCACAATAAGAAGAATTGATCAGCTGACCAATATCTTGGCCCCAATGGCTGTTGGTCAGATAATGACATTTGGCTCCCCCATGATTGGCTGTGGATTCATTTCTGGCTGGAACCTGATGTCCATGTGTGTGGAATATCTGCTGCTCTGGAAGGTTTACCAGAAAACCCCTACTCTGGCTCACAAATCTGCAAAAGTTGAAGCATCGGAACTGAAACAGCTGAATATAAAGAAAGGTATTGAAAACACTGAAATGTAACTACTCAAATTCACTGTATATTCATTGCATCAATCAAGCCAAGTGGTGACTTTTGTCTTCCACAGGCACTGCTTTGAAGCTAAATAGCTTTCTACTCCTAGCTTGGAGATTTCAGGTTTTGGGTATAGATACCAGAGACTCTAATCGAAGCAATGCTACTTCGTGCAGCTTTTTCATAAGATAATTTCATAAAATGCAGCCACGGAATGAATTGTCTTCTCTTTGTTAACCCCTCAGAGCAAGTGTGCCTTGTAACTTCAGGCTGATCATTAGGAATACTCCTACCCATCAATAAGCTGGATCAGGTCCTTGGCTCTGTAGTGTTTACAGCCTCTGTAAGACTATTCCTTGCTAACTCATCTCTGCTTACACATAGTACTGACAGGCTTTCAGGAGGTTCTAGAATAGATGGTCATACTTCTGTTCTGGCATGACTTAATGATTTTTACATGCTGCAGGAAATGGTGGAGGAAAAAAAATAAACTGTCTTGGCCTCCAGCTCTGCTTCCTTGGCCAAGCAGTACAAGAGGGATTTGCAGTGTAGATGACTATGGCTATTACTATAAGTAACACTGAAATTGATACTAAAGTTACTTTAGATAGACTCAATATCAGAAATTTGAATTCAGAAGCAGACTTTTTATTGTGAAGTAGTAGAAATGTCAGATGCTGAAATACTAAACTTAAGTGTTTCCCCATTTTTAAGGTAGCAGTATATAACATTACTGAAAGCTCATGTTATGGCCCCCAGCTGTAACATAGGTGGTGGGTTTTTGTTTGTGTTTTGTTATTGGGTTTTTTGAAATAAGAATTCATGGGTTTTGTTTAAATGCTAACTAACAATCTTGTTTCACTATATTGTGAATTAGAAAGCTGCTATTAAAACTACTGAGGAGATCCATCTTCCCAGCCATGAGATCCATGGTGGTAACAGCTGTTGGACCAGGCTGGTGGCAGTTGAGTATTAGAGAACAGAGAGTGTAGAAGGCTCCACAGCTTTGGAACTGGCTTTTAAGTACTTCTGGAGAATGAAGCATTTAGCAAGTGTCAATATGTAGGAAACATTTATTAATCTTTGCTGTTGCAATATTCTGATTTCATTAGAAGACTTGTGTTTTTAAAAGTTGAAGTACTTCATGCGTCTCACTTGGTGTATGTGGAGTTAGTTTTGAACTTAATGGTGTAAAATCACTGCTCAGGCATCCAGATATTTGTGGAATTTCTATCCTCCTTACTAGAGTAAATAGTGCTGTGAGTTTTTGGATTTTTGTTTGTGATCAGTGGAAGTGCCTTTTTCCTTTATTTCAGTGAGAATGTAGTGATAGAAATACATAGGGTTTTGGCTTGTTTGGTTTTTTTTAAAGTCAAGCTTTGAAAGCTCTTGACTCTGGATAGGCTTTAGCCTTGACATGAATACTGACAGATGTTTAAGTATGCCCTTCTTTTTTTTTTCAGTCAGTGCTTTTAAGCATACAAAGCTGTGTTAAAATGCCATCTGACACTGGCATTCGTTAAACAAATAATTTCTCTGTGGAGATGGGGCATTCAGTCACAAGTCTAGAAGCAGGCAGTGCTTTTTCCTGTCGCTGTTTAATTAATTAAACTGATAGGGATAAACTGTACTTGATCTTATTCCCCAGGTAGGATTTTAGAAGGCTTTAAATGATTTTAGTTTAGGTAATTAAGAGAAAGCTTGGCAGTGGAGCTTGACTGATGCACTTCTGCAGTAGTGAACTTCTGGCAAACAATCATCTGTTGCTTCACACTGTGCATTTTGCAGGCAGGAGTGTATCTGACAGCTCCATTTCTGTTTACAGAGAGTGACATGAAACCTGCTGAAGGAGTGCAGCTCATTATTGAGAAAGATGTAGCTGGCTTTGAGCCCCAGCAGGAGAAGGAAGTCGGCTGTGCTGCCCGGATTGCCGAACCTTTCATAACCTTCCGGGACGGATGGGTTGCGTACTACAACCAGCCGGTGTTCCTTGCAGGCATGGGCCTTGCGTTTCTCTATATGACTGTTCTGGGATTCGATTGTATCACTACAGGCTATGCATACACTCAGGGGCTGAGTGGCTCTGTGCTAAGCCTCCTCATGGGTGCCTCAGCAGTCACTGGAATCATGGGAACAGTAGCTTTCACTTGGCTTCGGCGCAAATGTGGCCTCATTCGCACGGGCCTCATTTCTGGAGTCGCTCAGTTGGCTTGTCTGATCTTATGTGTCGTCTCTGTGTTTATGCCTGGAAGTCCTATGGATCTGACTGTTTCTCCATTTGCTGACATCAGTGCCAGGCTGTTTGAAAATGAGCCATTGCCTACTATAGCATCTCCAGAACCTGAAATGATTTTTGCAACTGGAATGCCCAACTTGTTAAACGGGTCTATTTCTCCTGCTAACAGTGACCCAGAGATGAGTCCTGAGCCTGTGCCTTTAATCTCTGTTAGTCTCCTGTTTGCAGGAGTCATTGCTGCTAGAGTTGGTAAGTATTACATCTCTACAATTTGGTTTAACATCTACGTTTAATTCTAAAAGTTACGGTGCCTGTCAGGTAAGTAGAACTTTAGAATTAGAGGCAATAATTGGAATGTTACATCTTGCTTCTGGGGCTAGTTGATTATACATCACATAAAAATGAAATGATCCTTCAAGAGTATCACTAGGGTGAAGACTGCAGTACTAACTCCATGTATATTTTATGTCACTAATAGGAGAAAAGTTACCACATTTGGAGATTATTGTAACATACTTTTTGGAAAGCTTCTCTCTAAATTATTTTTGTTCACAACCAAATGAAACCACTTGTTACTAGGAAACAGCACCAAACACATCTGCTCTGAAAACCTTTGCATTTCAGAGTTTACTAAATTATTCCATTTATTTAAGTTGTCTTGGCATTTAGAAGGGGAGCTTTGATTTGGATGACACTTAAGTTTTTGAGGTATTGCTGGTTAGCATAATATTAGTATCTGTCAACAGAATAGGCAGTCTAACATATAAATGTAATGAACAGTAATGGTCATCTGTAGAATCATTATCCTCAGTTTCTGCAGTTTTTGCTGAATTCTGGAGGAATAAAATACTTGATTCACATGCATTAAGTTTTTTTGCAAGATAAGCTTCTAAAGCTGAGTCATAAACAGACTAAACCAATGTGGAAGCTGATGTCACCCATTTGAAATTGTGTATTCTGCATAGTTTAAAAGATGTTTGTGGGTTTTTTTAATGCAGAACTTTAGTGATTGCACCTAGCATGAATACACTGTAAAAAGCTGTAAGCCAGCTATTAAAACAAGAAAAGGATGAGTAAAAACGTTGACTCCTTAGTCATGATGAAACAGGATGTGACAGGCAACTTCATGTATCAAGTTTATTTATGTATTATTTCATGAAATTTTTTGTAAAAGGAAAGTTAATTGCTCTAGACTGTGGGTGTGAAATCAGTTCCAGTCAACAAGAGGATATCTTATGCTGTGCATTTTTGGCAGAAGTGAGTGTTTGGGAGAATGACTTGAATTGTGCCTGTGCTGAGTTTGCCATGGGAAGCCCAGCACTATGGATAATTGTTTTCTCTCTCCCTAGGCCTTTGGTCCTTTGATTTGACTGTCACACAGTTACTCCAAGAAAACGTCATAGAATCTGAAAGAGGCATCATAAACGGTGTCCAAAACTCCATGAATTATCTTCTTGACTTGCTGCACTTCATCATGGTCATCTTGGCCCCAAACCCTGAAGCTTTCGGCTTATTGGTGCTTATTTCTGTGTCTTTTGTTGCAATGGGCCACATAATGTACTTCAGATTTGCTCAAAAAAGCTTGGGAAAACAACTTTTTGTTTGTCACACTCCTGATCCCAAAGCAGCCCCTGACAGTTCACCACCTGGTAACACATCTACTGTCTGAAAGGATCCACTTCTCTTTACTAACTTTGCTTCACAAATACCATGGTTAAGCACATATACTTCCTTTTATGACCCTGTTTGAGGTGTTTCTCTAGAGTTGAATGCATAACTTGGCTCTTTGGGGAAGCTTTCCCAATAGAGAAAATTAGTTTTACAGTGACCTTGTAAACGTTTCATGTTTGGCAGAGGACAGCCTGGCTGGATCTTGACAGCTGCAGTATCAAAGGTTCCCCACAAGTCTGGTGTTTGATCACAAAAATACTGTTCAAGTTCCATGGCTGACCCCCACAGTGATACTGTGGTTAAGTGGTTATACACACTCAATTTACCATGAATTCTGAATAATTCTTGTGTTCATTGAGTAAAATGAGGTCTTTTCTTTTTAGTTACTTCAGAATAACTTTTTATACAGTATTTGATTGTTTGGAGTTTTCCTCCAATATTCCTTTACCATGAACAGTTCTGCTCACCTTTATTCTTAAACTGGTATAAACATCCTCTCTAAACATTGGACTTTGATGGTCCTTGTGGGTCCCTTCTCATTCACAATATTCTATGGTCCTTCTTGATTCTTCTAATAAACAATTTTATCCTTTTTTTCCCAAAACCTTTATAGTATTTTATGTTTTGGTTTAACTTTATGGAAACACCTTCGTAGGTTTTTTGCATGTTTCCTTACAAATTAGAAAACTGTTAGGTACAAGATATTGTATTACACTTTTGTTGCACTTCTTAGAGTAAAGCAGCCTCATTTAGCAGAAGCTATTGACGTAATATTACAAAGCATGGCTTTTAAATTGCAAATGGCAGGTTTGCTCAGGTTTGATGTAGCAGAAAGTGCTAAGGTCAGGAGTACTGGTACAGAAAGATAAATTCTAGTGCTAACTTAGTTTTTGCCTCAGTACAAGCAGCTTTAGTTAATTTTCCAATATATCAGGCTTTATTAGGGTTTCTGGAAACAATTGCATTTGAAAATAGTTAATATTTCATGCAAAAGGTGGATTATTTGCATTTATCTGATGTGTATGGGAATTTTGACTTTGTTGTAAAATACTGCTAAACCAACGAGATGTCGGATTGAGAGGCCCTCTAAAGCAACTTCAGAGCAATGAAAATGATACATCCCCTCTGTTCAAGAAGTTCTTGCCTTTTTTGTTATTTTTGGGGTTTTTTTGCCCTGCATGTGTACTAACCCAGTACTTCCATAGTCATTAACCCTTCGTGCACTTTTGTGGAAATTACGCACTTTGCTTTCTCAGTAGAGTTGAACCTGGTGGTGTTCTGAGTTTTCCTATGGCTTGGCAGTCTGACTTCTAAATTTAAATATTGGTAAAATGTTTGTTTGCAGAATAAGTAGTATGTGAAAACATAATGTCAGCAACTTGTGAAAAGTGTCCTCTGTAACTTTTAAGGTTTTTTTTAATTTTAGGTACTGTCCTTCAGAGTCATATATGCTGCCAGACTCAGCCCTGGAATGTAAGTGTGTGAACTCCGTTGAAATTAAAGGCGTTACACCAGGGCTGAATCTAGGCCAGTCATCGCAGATTTTGTAACAATTACATTATCCATCAAAGTATGTAAAGAACCTCTAGTGGCTTTTGTCTCAGATATACTGTTTAGTGAGAGGTGTGAAATGGAATGAATGGGAATCCAATGTACAACCAATGCACTTGTAGCCCATAGTTTTCAATAACTGGATGTAATGATTTTTCTCCTCTAACGGACCAAACCTAATAATTACTCTATGTTGCTGAAAGCTTCTCAGGGATGTTTTCACTAGGTTTATAAGTGTTTATACTTTGACCAAGCATTAGGGTTTTGTTTTGATATAATAAAGTAAAATATGTAATTTAGAGTAGGTTTAAAATTTGTGACTCAATCCTGAGTCTAACTTAGGGAAAAGGGAATTTTGCCATCAGCAGAATTTGTCAGAAGACAAATGAAACAAGCTTATCTAGATTTGTAGAGTAAATATGTCCAAAGGATAGCTTTATGTGGTATATGATAAGTACACTAGTAAATAAAATAGCTCTGATTTGCCAAATATATTTTCTCATGTGTATCTAATTTAAATTGGGACCAGATTTTAATAGTGTTAAATATAAATAAAGGTAGTCCAAATGTCAGTGAATGCCTCTATACTGCACTTCAAAAAACATCTGAATGCCACTGTGTATCTTGGACTCATTGGCCATCAGGGAAACAAAGCTGAAAATGCAGCTTTTTTTTGTGCTATCTGCAGTGCACAGAACCCAGGGTGCCTAAAATGTAATGCTGTAGCACTAAGCACCAGCCATCCCAGAGAGGATGTATTTCTGAAGTCTAGAGAGCTCCAAAAATGTGACAAATGGAGCTGGGAGCATGCCATGTTCCTGCCTGTTTCCAAAGGCTTTTTTTTTTTTCTTTCTCCAAGAACAATTTAGTCTTGTTTAATTTGAGTAGCAATTTGTTTCATAAATAGTTCCACTAGATAGTGCAGTACTATTAGGAGAGGACTGGTAAACGTAACGTGGTTAGGATTCATATGTGCACATCACAGCTGGAAGGCAAGACAATCCTAAAATAGAAAAGTGAATGCTAGTTTGAAGACAAACAAGGAGGTTTAAATTTGAAAAATTGTGTGTATTGGTCTGCATTGGATGTAAAAGAAATTGTATGCTGCTTGAGCACAGCCCATTTGTGTGTGAGTCCAAGATGTGTGCTGACACCTGTACTCAGTAGTGCTTTGAAGCAGTGTGGAGCCTGAAGTCTTACTTAGCAGGACTTTCATTAAGTAAGCATTTTTGGCCTTGTATTTATTTTTTTTTTTTAAAAAATGTCCAAATTGGATGAAAACTGCCCTTAAAAATGTACGCACTAGAAATCAATCTTACCAGAGTATTTTATTATACAACCTTATGCTGGACATAGTATTGATTTATGTATTACTATTGTTAAAGCTAATTAATAAATTTGCATAAAAACTTATTTGTCCTGTATTTTTCAGTTTGTGGGTATCTGGGTGTGCTACACTTATCATGGATCCTGGGTAGAAAACTTTTTTGTATGGTGGGCTGGAACTGATATGAAGCACAAAGAGCATTGAGGAGGAAGCAAATAACAAATGTCAATCTTTCAATGACCTGTTACTCTTTGGTGAATTGATTTTTATTTACCATCCACAGTGCTAAGTTAAGACACAATAGATGAAGGTCTTGCAGCCTCAGCCTGGATCTTGCACAGTTTTGTGTCTTGGCCTGCTGAGCAACAGAAAGAAAATTCTTTTACTTTGCCACATATCTTTACCATACTGAATTTGGGATTATGGCCTGTAGCAGCAGCCTGTAGGTGAGAGCTCTGGGGGTAGGAGTGGTCAAGGTTTAGTAATCAAGTACTTTTCAATGCTAAACCCAGAATGTTTCCTGTAGGACTGATTTCTGGCTTTGTGCATTTAAGATATGTTTGCACAAAGGATCAACCTTGACAAGGATGTTGCATTGGTTCACTAGGAGGTCTCTGAACTGATTCCTCTTTGAACTGAGAGTTTCCTAGAAACAGACCTTTATGGTTATTTGCCTTCTTCACTGCCACTTAAAATTAAGACGAGTGTTGGAATACTGATTTGAAAGTGTAGGTATACATATCAACCCCTGTAAATATAAAAGTACAGTGAAAAAGATTTGTGAATGATATTGTGTACTTAACAGGTAAAGAATATACTTCTTTAAACAGAAGAAGTCCCTTCTCAATGTACTGTTTGATGGTTTCACTGTTTTTTTAAACTCCGCTGTAAACATTTTGCAAAGCTCTGACTTTTGAAGCCCCTGAGGAATTCACTGCTCAGCAACTAAAGGTAAAATGATTGGAGATACCTACCACTGTTTGTTTGCATGTTGCACTACTTTGCTTACCAGGTAGTGGAGATATCAGCCCTGCCTGTGGAGGGCAGGGTATATTGTATATTCTGTAGTGTATTCTTCTCCTCTGAAATATTTAAGTGCTTTTATTTTCAAATGCATTTTCAAAAAGTGAGCATGGGTAATGGGGGATGAAAGTTGAATCTTCCTAAAGCAAAAAGAGTAAACTCAGACCCTCTACTTTAAACTGTTTTGTTTCTTTGGTGAGAAATCTAACTCAGAAATTCCAAAGGAGAGAGTAGGTTCGTATCTAGTAATTTTAAAATACTACAGTCCCTTCTGTATTTGCTTCTTTAAAGTATATGGTGCATGTCCTAGGAATCAGAGTAAAGACTGTTTCTGCTAGAGAAGGGTGCAACTAGTGGGTGTAGCTTTTCTGAATCTAGCACTCTGGAGGTGGTAATGCCTTTCTGTCTGCCTCAAGGCTGGCCTACTTTCAGATCTCCAGGAGCATATTGTGCTGTACTCTTCATTCATGTCTTTCTCGAGTACTTAGTACTAGAGATGTTAGTAGTAAGTATTAGAGTAGTAGTCCTTTTCTCACTTGCCCTCTGTAGTTACACATTCTCTTTCCTGCTTGTGAGTGCTTTAACTGCATGGTGTAATAAAAAGTATTTTATTCCTGGAATAAGACTATGCCTTTAGCTTCTGCTTTTGAATACACAATTATGCCCCTCTGAAGGGCAGAAAAAACTGAACAAGGGTATTTGCTTAAGGGCTTGCAGGCAGTATGGACAAAGTGCATGCTGCTCAATAATGCTTTTTCAAATACTTCAGCTTGTCCTTGTGTGGGTCAATATTTCTTTCTAGTTAAACTTTATTTCCCTTGTGGTCACAAGGGAAGCATGCAACTGTGTGCTTTTACTCTTGGTATAGGGTGATGGAGCAATCTGTTTTCATACATGCAGTGTTAAGAGTTCTTAATCCTTTGTATAAAGTGTAAGGGAAGTTACTTCATTTACAAAATCTGAAGTCACTTCCTTTGGCTGATAATGGAAAGAGAAGGTACAGTAGATATCTAAGCATAACTCATTAAGATCAAAAAACTCCACCCACAATAGCAAATTGTGGCTCAGAAAATATCCCAACTTTTTCATGGTAAGTCATTGTTGATGTCAGGAGGGAGGGAGACAGCAAAACAGGATATCCTCATCCCAGTGCCACCGGACTCGAGTCTGAGGGTGAGCGCTGCCTTGAGCAGCACCACCAGTGAAGTGTGGGTTTCTCTGTGCGTGTCCTTGGCTCCTGCCAGCTGCAGTAGCTGTGGCTCCTACCCCTGCCTTGTGTCATCCTGTCCCTGCCACGAGGTGGGCCCACAACGCTGCCCCTCCCCTGGTCTATGGGCAGGGCAGAGCCCGTGCTCCCATCCTGGGGAGTCACACCGGGCAAAGCAGAGCCCGTGCTCCCATCCTGATCCTGGGCAGTGCCACAGAGCAGAGCCCGTGCTCCCATCCTGATCCTGGGCAGTGGCACAGAGCAGAGCCCGTGCTTCCATCCTGATCCTGGGCAGTGGCACAGAGCAGAGCCCGTGCTTCCATCCTGATCCTGGGCAGTGCCTCAGAGCAGAGCAGAGCCCGTGCTCCTATCCTGATCCTGGGCAGTGCCACAGAGCAGAGCCCGTGCTTCCATCCTGATCCTGGGCAGTGCCTCAGAGCAGAGCCTGTGCTTCCATCCTGATCCTGGGCAGTGACACAGAGCAGAGCCCGTGCTCCCATCCTGATCCTGGGCAGCGCCATAGTGCAGAGCAGAGCCCGTGCTCCTATCCTGATCCTGGGCAGCGCCATAGTGCAGAGCAGAGCCCGTGCTCCTATCCTGATCCTGGGCAGCGCCATAGTGCAGAGCAGAGCCCGTGCTCCTATCCTGATCCTGGGCAGCGCCATAGTGCAGAGCAGAGCCCGTGCTCCCATCCTGATCCTGGGCAGCGCCATAGTGCAGAGCAGAGCCCATGCTCCCATCCTGACCCTGGGCAGTGCCACAGAGCAGAGCCTGTGCTCCCATCCTGATCCTGGGCAGTGCCACAGAGCAGAGCCTGTGCTCCCATCCTGATCCTGGGCAGTGCCACAGAGCAGAGCCTGTGCTCCCATCCTGGGCAGTGCCACGTGTGCACGGGGCCCGTGAGAGCTCCAGGGGAGGGATGGACCAGCTGACAGGACAAACAGCACCTGCCAGGCTCTGTGCTCTGCCAAAGACCTTGGGGAGCCCAAACAGTCCCAGGCTTCTCCTCTGCCCACCTGCTGAATCAAACTTTGAGACCTTTCTCTTTCATCATATTTAGATGGAATTAACTGAGTGGTTCAAAAGCTGTTTGTCAGGAAGTGAAGGAGGTGGCAGAGAGCGGTGTGATTGAGCAAAATCTGTGTCCTTGGAAAAAGTGGGTAAAAATATGTCCTGTGTGAAATGTCAGTGTGTCTATTGCCAACACCACACTGTAACAAACTGATAAAGTAGTCCAGAAAAAATAAAAGATGAAATTCAATGCAAGTCCTACATTTAGGCACAACCAACTGACTCCTTAAATACTGGGTAGAGAATGAACTTCCCCTGTTGTAGGAAGTAATTGTGAGGTTATTACTTGACAAAGAGAAAACATAGGTAAATGTGAAAAAGTAAATGGAAATGGGATCTGTAGCTTCACTAGTTGAATCATACAGGATGTTGTTCTCTTTGAAATTGAAAAAAATGGAGACTTGCATCCAATTTTTCCTTTGTATCTGTCTTGAACAGCAGTAATAACCAAAGAGAAGCCACAACAGTGTAACAACTGCAGTCAGAGCTCTGGGAAGTGCTGAGCAAAGCTCTCTAGGGAGCCCTGCTTGAGCAAGGAGGTTGGTCTAAGTGACTTCCAGGGGTCCCTTCCAACCGTACCCATTCTGTAATTCTGTGAAATAGGTCAAAGAATTCAGGACATTTAGAGACTGAGGTGAAGTGCTAACCATACCTGTCTGTGTAAAAGGGGATGGAAATAATGTGTAATCTTGCTTGAGAAGACAAACGTTAGCCAAGTCAGGTTACAGCATACTTGTAACAGTTGTGGAGTTTCCAATCCTGAATCTTCAAGAGCTGATATGATTTTTCCCAGCTCTGTTTTTCTCCAATTGCATGTGATGTATTTCTGTATTTCTTCCAGTTCAGTGTTTTCTCTAGTACTGCGGCTGAGGCAGTGGACTAGGCTTACTGTTCACCTTCAGTTTATAAGCAATTTCTGGATTTGCAAATAAAAGTAGTTCTGTAGGATTAATTAAATGTTTGGGAGGCCTGTTTAAGAATTTAAGGGTATTTTTTAGTACTGTCAAAACTTCACAATTACCACAAGCACTAATACAGCAAATCTTCACTGTTTTTCAGAATGCTCACATAATATTCCTGTGCAGAGCCTGCCTGCATTTGATGTGTACACCTCCTGTCCAGCCTCCTTCTTTGAGCTCCTTTAGCTGTTGATATCCTGCTGATTTAGGTAAGAGCTGCAGCTCTTGGAGAATTAGGACTGTGTATTTTTTGGGCTAGCTTCTAGAAAGACACAATTTGGTTCTCAGGCTGCTGAAAAAGTAAATACAATGTATGAATTCCTTAATTTCTGGGAGCTTCCTTCCACTGGCCGACCACATCACATGTAAGGGAGTTGTACAAATCACTGACAGGGAGTTGTACAAATATGTGGTCTGTCCAGCTGGGAAAGAGGGAGGAGGAAAAGTCCATGTTAGAAATATTTGTTCAGCTGCTATTGGAGTAAGGCCAGTCAAAGTTACTGTTTACAGTATGAAGTGTGCTGCAGTTCATTTATCTTCTAAAGATAACCAATCAAGATAAAGAATCCATTCTTTGGGACAGTTTTGCTTTATTTGCTTGACTGCAATATACTATTCCCTGTCATCCTGTACTGACCTTGGCATTGTTTAGCCATGCCTGATGGGAGCAAACTGTGGCACAGCTGGGGACCAAAGAGACACCAAGCAGCCCATCCAGGTTGTGGGGCTTCCTTAGTGGCTGTCTAAGCACAGACACAGCTGCCTTGCACAACCCCCCTGCTAATTTCACAATTTTCACTCCACAGATACCTTGAGCATAATCTCTGTGTGCCCCTGCACACAGTGAGGCACTTGGAATACAAACAGTTCTTGGGGACAAATGCACAAAATAGCTCTGGTAGTATATGCACATCAAAGAAATGTGAAAAAAAAAAAAAAAAAAAAAAAAAAAGCTTCTCCAGGGAGAAAGGTTTTGTATAAAAACATCTCCTGAATGTCTTTTGAAAAGTTTCTTCCCCCTCTGGAATACCAAGAAACTTTGTATGTGTTGGGAAGCCTCTATTTACTTCATTTTAAGACAATGTTTCTCTTATATCTTACTATAAAGCCATTTTTGTCTTGCATCCATCAAGGAGCTTTAACTATAATTTTAATGCCTTTACCATCCAAGGATAGCCTTGTCAGGGATTTTCCGTTGTCAAAGAAGTAGAGTCATGCTTTGGCTTTTTTGTTTTCTTTTCTTTCTTGCTCTGATTAGTGCCTGATGCTGGCAGATGCCAACAGCCTCCATGCAAAATTCACAGTAGCTACAAAAGAACAAAATATATCTTGTCACCTTTAATTCCTTCCTTTGAGTCTGTGTCAGTAGGCTCATCTTAGCCAAAAGAGGGAAAAGAAACTGTTCTCCCACTGTTTGTTTCCTCTATTTTCTTTGGTTTTTTGTGACTGTGTGGACCCAAGGAGGAACAGACTTTGTGAATAGCAGAATCAGACCTGAGGAGGCCTAATCTTTGGTTTCACACCAAAGGCAACCTGATTAGAAAAGAAGAGATTGTCCTTTTATTAAGGTGATTGCCCAGGTATGTCCTCCCTGCACAAATAATGAATTCTTATCCAGTTCTGCTTTGCTAACAGAGAGTAAATTTTCAGTAAGAAAATGGTAACATGGCTTATTTATTTGGATTTTTAGTACAGGTTACCAGTTGAAGTTCAGGGCTAGATAGGAATGTACAGTTTCATTTTATCTGCTTAGCTGTGATAAAATCTAAATGTTGTCTTATCTAAATGGAACAGAGCAAAGAGACCAAGGCTGATAGCTGGGTGTTCAGCAGAAAGCTCTAACTTCAGGCTGATTTTGTACTTCTTTTTTGTGCTGCCTCCACTGTCTAGTTGGCATTTCCCACTTGGTCACAGAGGACAGAGATTAGATCAGTATCAGAGCATGGAAACAGAAGTGCTGGAAGATCATGTGAGTAACCTCAGCACTTTCTGGCAAATCCTCTCGAGTGTCACAAAGGAATTGAAGCACAGATCAGCATTCTCCTCAACCCTTACCACATTCCTCCACATCCACAGATCTCCACACCATGGAGGTTGTGTCTGTGTGTTCAGGATAGGTGCTGGTTTCTGAGTCTGTACATTTCCAGTGTGTCACATATTTGCTGAAGATAACTTTGTATGCATTGTCAAATTTAACACCAGAAAGGAGGGATAAAGAGGGCAGCCAAGTGGGAGCACCCAGCAGGGTTCTCAGTGGTTTTCATGGACTACCCTTGTGACCTAGTGCCAAACATGGTGGCCAAGGCAACAGCAACTTTTATTTCTGTAGTTCACTTAAGGTGTGCAGCATTTCTTGGGATCATACTTCAGCATTACTTGAAGTAATTCTGTGAAGATCTCCATAGACTATTGTAAATTCCAAGAACCTTCACAGTGGGAGAGGACAACAAGCAAATGTTGTACTGAATTAACAAAAATACATATTCAGAGAATCATTATTACCATTTTGGTCTTCTACTTCTCTTTATTAAAAGACAGAATCAGTAACAACATTTACAATTCTAATCCTCCTTGCTAATACTTCAGAATAGGAGGATATTAGTATGCTTTCCTGCTTCTCATTAAAAACAATTTAGTCATTATATATTAATGCTTGTGAAAGCTGTTACTGAGTAAAAGTTTAAGCAATAAAATAGTGAGGAATATCTCACTTCAGTCAGTATCAATTGTACTGTATCAATTCCTACAGTGCATTTTTATTCAGCTAGCTTTGCTTACTTCTGTGAATGACACTGTTAATAAAAAGGGAAAGACCAGTTTCTCAAGACCATCCTGAGGAAGTGATACAAGGCTTTATTAGATGTGCTTGAGGATGACTCAGTGATTCTTTAGTTACATCATGCTAAATAAATTATGCCAGAAGTTTGGCTACAATCACAGAACAACAAGACAGGGAAAGTAAGCCAGTCCTGGAGGATGAAGTACAAGCATTAGTTTGAAGTGTGCAAGACAGTTCTGGCTGGGTTTCACAGAGAAGCAAAGTAAGACTGATAAAAAGAGAGGTGTGGGAGCCTGGGATAATAAAAGGAAGAAGGAAGTGCAGCAGCCCAGCAGGAGTGTGTGACACAGGACATGCTGCAGATAAAGGATTATTGGTTTCATGAGGTTACCTCTCTTTTAGTCATTTAAACTTCTGCACCCTTCAGTTTATTCCATGAACATTCCCATCTTTCCCTGATCCCTTACTCTGAAGCATCACTTGGTCCCCTGCAGTAAATTGCCTCTAGATCCTCCTGCTGCCTCTGAAGTCACCTGGACTAAGAGAGTTGTGCACCATCCTAGTGACACTGACTGAAAGCTAATTCATTACAGGTTGGTTGTGTCTCAGGCTCAGTGACTGCAGGGGATCACCATTTCTGGATTCTGAGTGTCTCAGTTACTTGCTGTTGAAATCTAAAATACTGGGATCATGAAGCAAAATGTGCTTGGGGATTTCAGCAAAAAGAACAGCCTATCAAGCAGAGACCAAGAGGAATTACCTAATTAGAGCTGTGCTGAAGAGTTCAATGAGTTACTCATGAACTTGTGAGAAATCCATAGCACAAAGTTAACTGTGATTATCATGTGTTGAGGGTTCATTCTGTATAGCAGAAATATGTGGCACAGAGTACCTATAACCTCCTATGCCATGTCAATGCAGCAGCTTTGCTAAAGCAGCAAATGAACTCAGCCTGTCTCTTCCACAGACCCCATGTACCCAGCTTCCCACAAGTTCCACTTTTGTAAAGGAAACTGGAAACACCACCCTCTGCTTTCTGAGTGAACTGCCCTCCACAGAGACTGGGGAGCTGGGCCACCCACTATTCCTGCTTAGAGATTATTTTCCTTTTCAAAGATGGATTTTATTTATAAGAAAATTTACATAACGACAGGTAAGTTACAGATAAAATGCAAGAGTTGCAACTTCAAGTTGCTGTGGCACCACAGACATTTTTCTTACCCCTCTTGTATTAAAAATGGCATAAGAATGTTTCTTTATGTGAGAGCAAACTCTCTGGTAAAGGTATCAGAGCAGATGGTTAAAGGGTAATACACTTTCTGTTTTTCTTAAAAAATGTTTTAAATAGTCAGATACTATAGGGATGGCAATCAGCCACTGTGGAGAGGTTAAGTCAGCCAGAGAGGTGGGAAGCAGCATTCTCACACTGAGAAAATATTTCTTCCCTTCTTAGTCTTCCTTCTACAATTCTGCATTGCCTGTCCCCTGGCACTTCTGATGAGAGGCTGCTCTACCTGACTTGTTCCTTCCCTTGTCTCTATTCCTGTCCTTAGCTCTCCCAGGGTGAGGCTGGCAGCAGCTGTGGTACAAGAGGGCCAGAGAGAGAGGCCCTGCACTGGCACAGGGGCTGCAAAGAGGGTGGCACCTGTGCTGCTGGGAGAGGGGTGTCCAGCCACCTCACACAGTGCCCAAGTCCAGCCCAGCAGCCTGCATGGCACCCTTGCTGCTGATAAACCCAGGACTTCAGTCCAGGGCTCTGGCATTCCAGGCCCCAAGGAATAAGGGAGAAGGCAGTGAGGCTCACAGAGAAGCTCAGAAGGCAGCTCTTGTCTGTCCTTTCACCTAAGTGATGCTGAAGGCCAGGAAACACAGTAATTACAAAGCCTCTTAGAGAACATAATTAACTCCAGCTGGAGCTTTTCAACTCAACTTTTTAAAACCTTTCCCTCCTCATTAAGGGCATTAAGCAGTCACTTTTTCCTAGATCTCAGAGAGAATCACTTTCCTCATATTAATACTGTCTTTAAATGACCAAGAACTGTTCTTTTCTCCCCTTAGTTCTAAGAAATAAGTTATGGATCATGTACTGAGAAAATCAGTCTCACCAGGGAGGAGTACAGCTGGGAGATGAGTGACATTTGCTACCCATCAATTCTAGGTAAGAAGGCACACCTGTTCTGAGGTGTGTTAAATGCAGAGAGCTCACAGAATGCTTTGAAAAGGTTTTGGGAACTTCCTGTTAAAAGCTGATATTGTGAAAGGGAGAACTACTGTAGAAGAAAACATATTTGCTATTCTCTTTCTCTCAAGGAGACAGAAAAGGTAAGATAATGCTTTTTCATCCTTTGTAACCAGCAACTAATCAGCAGTTTGGAACAATAGGGAATGTTAATAGCTTGTGTGTGCTTTGCCAAATGCAATGCTATTTTTGGTATGAGTCTAAGGGCATGATTCAGCAGTTTCTTAGCCAGCAAGTAGTGCAGACCTATCTCAAGAGTATTTTAAGACTCATGGTATCACATGTTTCTTAGTAATGGCTTTCCTTTCTTCCTTTATCTGTGGTTATATAGTAATTCCATTAATGCCTCACTCATTTGTCATTTTGAGAAAACATTGGGTTATACAATATAGTGGGTGAAATCAGTCAAATGGATACAGTGATCACTGAAGGTGTTCCTGCTGAATAGAATTATCTGTGTGGCTCTTTAATGAACTTTAATTCTTGTAAGACAGTTAATTTGAATTAAAGATATCTGAAATCCATGAAATATAACCATGGCAGGGTCAACTCTGAACCATATTAATTTTACTCACTTTGCAGGCAGGTAGGAAGGTTAGAAACCTTCTCAAGGCTACTAATACCAACTTGTTTGTCTTTTTAGGATTGGGGTTCTGGTTGCAGTTATTCATTTGGCATTGTCAAGAAAAAGATACAGAGGTCAGCTGTAAGGCTGGAAATTTGGACTGGAAGTGTAAATGTGAACATAAGTATAATGAGAAACCCTGCATTCCAAGGTAGTTGAATCCTGGCTGTGCGTGAGAAACTCTTGTTTAATCTGCAGTCAGGGGTGCACCACTCATGTTCACTCTGTATAGGAGAAATACAGCTTCATAGGCAGCTTCTTGCTGCCTATGCCATAAATATGCTGATAAGAACTAAAAAGGAAACAAAACTCCCATGACAGAAAGTTGAGCAGTTTAAATCCCCTTTCTTTATTCACACTGAGCACTGCACAGATCCCCTCTCCCCCCTGTCCTGCCATCTCAGTGGTTACTGGCTCATAGCATGTGAAGGACCTTCCCTGGGAACAATCCTGATTTGATGCTGCACTGTGGGAAAACCCTTTGGCCTCCTGGCTGCTGCTTTTCTGGTTCCTTCACAGTTTTCAGGCAGGAAATAGGGTAAAGCACATCTGATGCCCCTTGGCACGTGTACCCCATTCCTTGCATGGAGAGGAAAAGAGCCTGTGTGGGCAACTTCCAGTGTCTGTGAAATCAAACATGTTCCTCTGGGAAAACATTTCATGGTATTTCCTCTGCAGGGAGGGGCTGGGAATGAGAGGTGGAAAGAATCCAACCTGATAGTGCAGTGCTTGCTGAAAAGGTGAAAAATAATCAGCCAGTTCTCAGTGGAGGGAGTGATTCCTGTTCATGTAGCAGTCAGGCACCAAAATGCCTTTGCAGCTTCAGACCATGATCTAGAACTGATGTGAAGTGTCCATTAATCAGTGGAACAAGATATTGATCCAGTGACTGAGCTGGGGGAAAAGAGACTTTTGACTAGCTGAAAAAACATCCTAAACACATGGGTGTCACACAGCCTCAAGCACTTGGATGTTCTTGGCAAAACCAGCAAAAAATTAACAACAAAGGAACACACACCTCAAAATAAAATTTGGGAAAGACAAAATACTGAGCCTTATACAAAGTTACCTCTAAACAAGAGTAACTCTGCAAAGTAGAACATTAAAGTGTTACAAAATGTCAGACTCCCAACAACTTACTTGCTTGTTTTTCTTTACTACAGTGAAGAGGAAAAGCTGTGTATTTTGTTTGAAGCTGTTCTGTGATTTAACACAAATTCCCACTGAAACTTCCTTACTGCAATAGCCCCAGCCCACTCATTTGTATTTTAGAGGGGTAAAAGGTTTATGAAAATGAAATGGAAAGAATGAGTGTTATGTCACATCACGGCGCCAGAATAGCAACAAAACAAGAAATTTTTAACAAAATAAAACTCTTCCAAGAATACATAAGTTGTCCTTTGGTAAAGGTAACAAGAAAATGGCTGTTGAAGGTTTGGGGGTCCCATGTTCCCTCAGCTGCTCATGAGCAAGTTGAAAAACTTCAGCAGTGAAATACAAATGTGGGACATGTCATGTGAGATTTTCTCTTGTGTGTTTCTGACAAATCAGGGCTCTTTAGGTTAAGAGATTAATACATCCACCCTCTCAGGCATTATGTGGTGTGTGTGGGAAGTCTTTTTGAGAAGGTATGTTAAAAGAATTCTGTAGTAGCTGGGTACCAGAGAGAGAGCTGACCTCTGACTACCGGCTTAGCACAGTATGAATGAGTTACTTACAATGAAAGCTTTTTTCCCCTGGATTCCCACAGAGTTAACAGTTCTGGAAGCAAGTAAAGCCAAATGAAAATATGAAAGCTGTACCGACCTCTGGCCTTGTCAGCCACTATGTAAGGCAAAGTTCAGCTTGCTGCTCTCCATCTCCTGCCTGACATTCTTGGCAGGAAGGACAAAGCTTTGCTCCTACCACTGCTGGAGCCCTGCCACAGCTGTGCTGAACATCTCCCTGCTTTAGGCTCTGAGAAGCTGATGGAGGATGTTTGACATTGTATCTGTATCGTTTTTAAAGGGAAAAAAACTACAACTGTGCTCTCAAAACTGCTTTGTTTGCTCCTTGAGAAATTCTTTAAGCATTGAAATTTGGTTGGAAGCTGCAAACACTTCAAACAGGTCCTTCTATCAGAAACACTGGTAATTATTTTACAGTATCTTGCAGTGGTTTCAGATTCTTTTAGCAAAGGTGCTCATGAAATTCCTCAGTGGTGACTGGTGACAGCCTTTTCATCTCCTTGTAAGAAAGTCCCTTAGCAACACACACTGTGATTCTGGCTGGGGATGTGCCTTGCTTTTACCTGCTTTAGCTTTATTCTTCTGTGTGAAACATCCTGTTACTCAAACTGTACATGCCAGTGGTTCTGGATGCCTGGAAAATCAATCACCCTTTGGTGTAAGCACTGAAATCACTTAATGTGGTGTAAACACGTTAAACAGTGTTTAATGAACATGGGGAAAAATCTGTACAGGATCTTCCAGCATTTCAAAGATAAAAAAAGTGTTGCTTTTACCACTGGACTTCATTTTTGGATTCTAGAAGTGTTTATTATTAGAATGAGGAGGATATAAATGTAAAGGTTGAATGCTACAAATGTGATAAGTCTATTGATTTGAGGCCTAAACCTTTATTTTTTTGAAGTAAACTTTTATTTTAAACTATTGCATCAAGCACTTTACACAGATTGCCTGCGTGGACCTTTAGGAATGAAAAGGAACTAAAATCCTTGCTTGTCTTACTGGCAAAGTATTCTCAGAATGGCAATTACAGCTGATCACAGAGTAACAGTCCACTTTTCTGACTGCAGACTACAAGTTTTTCTCACAGGATCGGGAAATGTATGTTTTTTACTGTCAGACAGGTTTATTGCTACTAATACATATTTTGAATTGCATTAGATATCACAAACCTGAATTCTGATAATCAAATCACAAAACTGCTCTTGCAGAACACAATAATGTGTCACCTTAAGTAGGAGGCAATTTGTTGCTTTGAGGTAAAATAGTTACAATCTTCTTTCTAGGATTTTAAAATTTGTGCAAGTTCAAGTTTATTTTCTAGAAGTTTCTTTTCAGTCACTGGAATGAATTAAGCTTTGTGGCATTCCACCTCAAATAATGAGTTCTCCCTTTGCCTGTAGCAGTGCTCCTCATTGGCTCTGTTTCCTGAGTTAAACAAAAGCCAGGAAAATTGCGCAGTTTAGGCTGAGAGACTGCAAGTGAAAAATTGAAGTTTTCCAAACAGTCTGGGTCCTGTTCACTGGCTGAGGTGTAGGAGTGGACACAAGAAAAATTTCCTGTAATAACCAACACTGTTAAAGAAGCTCTCATGTTTTGAGAACAGATTGTTGTTGTTCATCACCCTTTGCAGAAGATTGTTGGATTCTGGTAACTTCTACCTAAAAACCTACTGAAAAGGTAGAAATTTCAGCTGTCTTGCCCTCAAACAGAGTTAATACAAAGGCTTTCTATCAGCTGGGAGTCATAGAGAGCCTTTGTATTAACTCTTCAAAATAACCTTTAAAGGTTATTTTGAAATTCAGACCTGCTGAATTTCAGTTTGGTATCCAAGCTTGAGCTTTTTCCTCCCTGTGTTTCCACATAAGTGGTGGAGTAGCACTTTAAAGAGTTTGTTAAGAAATGTCTCAGAGCTCCTGCTCACACCATCCCCACTTTCCCTTCCACCCTCCCTGGCACACTGCACCTCTAAACACAGTGTGACACAGGCTCAGTCCAGTCTTCGTGTATCTATAACTGGAAAAGATTAAGCTAATTTTGAAAGAAAATCAGTAGTCTTTATTTTGTTAGGCTTTGAATACTAATTTACTGACATGATAGTGGAAATACTTCCTTAAAGAGAGATGCAGGGTACAGTAAAACATTTCTATGCACATTGAAAAGATGTGGTTATGAGGTCAGCAAGCTGAAACACCATCTGCAGTGTGCCTGCTCAATGCTTACAATGAGCTTCACCTCAGCCATGAAATAAATGTCTTCCATGCAGCCACTGATAAGGAGATGGTGCTGGAGAACAGATTCATCTGCTTTTTCCAAGGCTGGGAGTAGCAAGGATGCATTAGCCACTGAACAGCCTGCTCCAGTGACTATCCAGCTACAGGGGGGCTTACTGTGCCTTTTATGTGAGTATCTTGCAACTCCAAAACATTAATTCTGAGTGAACCAGAAAATTCATGTGGTGCCCTTTACCTCAGGGTCACTTGTTAGAACATGTTATTTCTGTCCTTAGAAAGAAAAACTCATGTTTTTCAGATATTGCAAATGTAATTATGCTGATACTTGTACTTGGAGAGTTTCATTTCCTTGAAGTCCTTCTCTTTCTCCTGTCCTTGGAAAAACAGAAATACAATTAGGAACTTGAATTGCTGTCCATTGGCTGTTTATGGAAAGTTGGCACATTCCTCACATGATCTCTATTTTTGCCCTTGAAAAGAACTAATGCACTCTTTCACCTTGCATGTAGTGTAGAATGAACCCCTACCTCTTGTTTGCACTCTTTCAGAGAAGTCACTTTTTTTCCTAACAGAGGCTTAAAAATTAAAACCAGACCAACTTAAAAGGGAAGGTCAGTATTTAATGAGTCATAAATATATGCACAATGTTAGTTTCAAGTAACTTCAGATTCTAGGATAAGAAGGGATTCTCAAATTAAATTTTGATTAAGAATTGGCTTTGTAGAAATGGTATTTTGGACCAAAAGTCATTTTTACATGATACAAACACTTGCCAGAAGGGTAGGGATGGCTGGCAGCAACTGTGGAATGGCTGTGGATTGCCAAAGCTCTGAGCAAGGAGATGTTGCAAAGACGTTTGGACACTTTGAGAGGTGAGTGGTGTAAAATGAACAGCACAAAAATCCAGTGAGGTATGTAAAATCCTATTCTGTCTGCCTACAGAGCTGTAAGAATAAATTTTCTTACCTGTCATCTGCTAAAGTCAGGCATTTTCTCTGCCTTTTGGTGAATGGAAGTTATTTTTCACTCAATTTGTTTTAGTACAGCATCAGAAATGCAATTTTTTTTTATAACTCCTGAAGGTACCTGTGCCTCTGCAAATAGGGAATGTGGGTTTCTCAGGTGAGTCTGGTGGTTCTCTCTGGTGAAGACCTCAAAGGAAAATGGGTTATGCTAGATCAGCTTCTGTACCAAAACCACAGTAAGTGCACTGTGCATAAAGATGCAACCTCATCTCAGTATATAGGTACCATCAAACTCTACAAGTGCAAAAATTTTTGATATTTTAGAAGGGAAGTTCCTTCAGAAAGGAAACCTTTGCTATAAATAGTCTATTTTAATAGATCAAAACCTGAGTTTAGTGCATTCTGATTCTAGCAATAAGCATGCTCTATGATTTGCCCCTGGGAGCAAGCAAATTCATTGTGCTCATGGCATGTAAATATACAAGAAATAATACTTCTGAGGTTTCACATCCTTTCACAGTGTAAACAGAAGACCCAGGAGTAGATGTCTGAGCAATGATAGGAGTGCAGTGGAGTCATATGTTTCCCATGGAAATCATTTGTGACTTCCCTCTCTTTACTGCCACACATCTTCAAAGCACAAAACCAGCTTGTATTTTAAGCAGAACAATTATTTGCTTTACATCAAAGTTTTATGTAGCTCTTAATTCAAGCTGGATTTCAAAGGAGTGAAGTTAAGGGAGGTCTCTGTAATGCATGGGTGGTGATGTGTTTTCTGTTCCTGCTACACTTTCTATTGATAGATCTTGACATACTTTACAAACATTAATAATTCAATAATTCAGCTGCTTGCCAGAAAGAAAATATGGTTTGCTGTTTCAGAAGAAGAATTATTGCAAATTCCTTCTTCTTCTGCAGAGAATTGTAAAAGCAGTCATTTCTACACCTAAACTGCTGTGTAATTGCAGTGTGATTGTGGTCTGATGTATCTCCAAGTGTTTCAGCTGAAATGTCAGGGTGATCTAATCCTACATTTTTCATTTTTGCCTCTCAAGACCCTTTTTGCTGCTTATATTGTTCCTATGAGTCAGTTTTGAAAAAAACAGGCCTGTTGTCTTGTATTTAATGGACTAAACTGCTATCTGAACAAGTTGTTTGCCATTCCCCTTATGATACAATTAGAATACTTGGAAAACTAATTAAAAGCAGAAATGGGATTACTCATAGTAAAAAAATCATTATTTTTACTGTAAGACTCTATCAACAGAGACAGCTGTTGAATGTACATAACCCAAATTTTTTGATCCACATGTTAGACAATTTGCTTCTTTCTCAAAAGAATTGTTCAGTGTTAACTAGTAAAAAAAAGGGGACTGTAATATTATTTTATTTGTTCTGATTGGATCATAGAACAGCTGGAAGCCTTGACTGGGATCCCTTGGTGTAACTGTGTACAGTTTGTCACCATGGTGACAGTGGCCCTCCTGTCCTGTGGGACTCAGTTCTGTCTGTGAAATTGCTGTTTCTGCAGAAGGCTAGTTGTGAACATTTTGCTTTTGAAATTCATCCTCAGTCCAAAATTCATACGAGCTGACTGTTTCCGTTTTCTGGGAAGGTTAAAATGGCTTCACTTCTGTAATGAATTTACACTAACCTGCCCATTTGAGCCCTTGTGTCTGTACTTTCAGGAAGCTCTTTGCCTTCCTAGGACTACAGATGAGTGCAGTTGATTTTCAGTGTTATTTTTGCCTCCCAGCCCTTTATAAAGGGCTCGTTAGACTTTGTAGGAGGATAGAATATAAGAAAATAATGATAGTGTAGAAAGTAATCTTACCCCTAAGGAGTTGCAGCTGAGCCAATTATCAAAGATTGGGAACAGGCCTGACTTTAACAGGCCACAGCTGCAGCCAATGAGCAGCAGAGTGCTATAAAAGAGTGGGGTGGCTGGGTGAGAAGGGACCTGGAGTCAGTTTGGCACTTTGTGAAGGAGAAAGAGTCAGTGCTCTGAGGAGATGCCTGTGAGAAACAGCAAGAAGGTATGGAACTTTTGTGATAAGGAGACAGCAGTGTGGAACCCCTGCAATAAGATGGTAACAATACTTCATGGTTTTTAAATGGAATTAGGTCCTGATTATGTCCAAGGACAAAACTGAGGCAAAAATTGTCTTCTTTTATACTTCTTGTGGTCAGGAGCTGGGGCAGCAGAAGTGTTTTGCTTTCCAGGCCTCTGCTGCACCAGTAGCAGCCAGATCAGGGCTGTCAGTTCTTGCAGATAAATAACTGAGTCTTCTGCCTGTGTGACTGAGATGGGCAAAGGCTCCTCTCAGAACAGGGAATCTTCTCTCCTCAGCCCCAAACCTCCACCTCGGGTAAAACCCCAGTTAGGACCAACAAATAAAGATTTCTTTTTAGCATCTACCTCTTTGTAACTCAGTGCTGTTAACGTTTCTATTTTATGGTTTTACTTTAAACCTGTTTTGTTTTTGTACTTAAAGACTCTGATTCTTTAGCAAGATGAATTTCTTTCCAGGCCAAGAGAGGTGTTTAGGAAGAGAAATAAAAGTGGAGTCTCTAAGGAGTGCAGTTTAAACAGTGTGCTTTCTTCTTAGGCCTTCAACTGCCTTAGATATCTCTGCCTGCCTTCAGACTGATTGGTTTGTTCAGACTGAAAGACTTGCTGGAGTCAAATCCAAGGGGAATAACAAATATTCCATGAACCCCATTGCACAGTCCAGTTCTCCCATGTGTCACTCTCCAGTGGCTCTATCTGAGGGCTAATTTCCATAGTAAGGGACAATAAAACTTCAACATTTAATTTTTTTCTTGCAACTAGAGCCCAGTGGAAGTCATCATTCCCTTATTCTCCTTCACTGGTGGATGAGGTGAATCTGCATGCTCTGCATTTTTTTTTCCTTTTTTTCTCTTTTACAATGGGTTTTGGGGCAGGATGGCTATGGGGTGTTGCTGAGGGCAGGAGAGCTGCTTCCACACCCAGCCCTATGAAATACATGCTGTCCCATGAAGAAAGCCAGCTCTGGGGAGCTGGAGGAAGGAAATACTTTTCCTGTTTTGTATAGGCCCCAGACACTCTTAAGCTACGTTTGTGATTAATTTAGCCAAATGCAGTTTGAGAGATGTATATGTTGTTAATCTGAGTATCTTTCATCTCTGGAATTCAAACATGGTATGAAATCCTTGGTACAGGTACATTTTTTTAATTAAAAAAGTATATTTTTTCTTAGTCATACAGTTACCACATATCACAAATTGAAGAGAAAAACACTCATTAAAAGGCCCACTTCATGTTTTCTCTCACTTATTTTACACTGGGTTGTTGGTTTTTTTTTTTCCCAAAAAGTAGATTTTATCCCAGACAAAAGTTGCTTTTATAGACAGCTTCTGCAGGATGAAGCCACACATCTCAAGGTGTGCTTTGTAGGAAGTAAATTATGAAGGATTGTCTGTGCTTCTTGTTGTGGTCCTTTCTGTGGCTCCATAGGCTTTGTGGGAATATATTCCACTGAAATAACAGAACCATCCCTCACTTTGTCTACTGTGTGATTAATTATTTAGCAAAATAATTAAATAATTGAGGTAAGAAAACTTAATAGAAAAACTGAAGAAAAATCCATGTCAACATGGGAGAGGGGAGCACTAAAATGAAGACTGTACATTACTCAATAGTTGTTTTGTTTTTTGTGGTCAGTCAAACTGTCCTTTCCCTGCACAAGTGAGGATTGCTAAGCATGAAAGATCCTCTTTTCTAAGCAATCCAAGCCACAGCTTATGTGCTGTGTCAGCTTTCTCACCACTTTAGGTACTGTGAGCAGCAGAGAACTGCTGTGACTGGTTCAATGACCACGAGTAATGGCTAAGGAATAAAAATGACCCTCAAATCATATGATTTTGATCTGGAGAGTATGTTCTTACAATCAAGGCAAAGTTTGGCATGTTTTTCAGCTTGCATTTACTAAAAGGCAAGGTATTTCACACAGCAGAATATGAATTTAAAAACAATGTATGAGAAATTAAAAACAAGAAAAGATTAAACAAAGCTGCTTTGGTATACTGTCCACAGCAACATTGTTGTCCCATGCAAGATCAGCATTCTCAGTAGTTATGGATCATGATTTTAGCTTTAGTCTTTGGGATATGTGGCCTCAAAACTGTCTCATTTCATATGATAATTTAAATCTAGCACTATTTGTCTACTATGTAAGCTTTTGATTATAAATTGGGATTGTTCTAGTTTCTCCAGAAGTGAAAGCAAACCCTGTGTATTCAACACCGCTGGTGTGCTTGGAGGCATTGCTGCTCATTCAAGCACTGGTGCCTCCAGGTGGATGTGTAGTAAGAGACTTTGTAATCCAGTACAGGATTTTCATAATCCTTTACATTCATACAGAACAGCTTTTTTTTTTCTCGTATTTTTTAAAAGGCTGTAGGTTTAAAAGCTTTTCAACCATATGATACACAGAACAAGTTTCTTAACATGATCCTTAATTTCTCCAGAAGAGAATCCTTAAATTGTGTGGTACTGCAGATAGTTACCCAAATAATCCCAGGAAAGAAGTCTTTAGTAAGTCCCTGACACAGGCTAAGGCTTTTCAAGGAGTTGGGTTTTTTTCCCAATTGTTCATAATTTATGGTTCATAAATTCCTTGACTGCTGAAATAGTGTAGTGACATCTTGTGCCAGCTTCCCTAAGGATGCAGAAGGTTTATATCAAACTATACATTATTTTAATGCCATGGAGCAAGAGTCCTCATCCTTTTGGTGGCAGGTTTGTGGATGTGTGCTATCATTTCTCTCTTAGAATTAAAAGGTTTGAGCTTCCCAGTGCCTTTACAAGCCTCAGCTCCTTGTCACCTGCAATAGGCAACAGCTCCTGCTGTGGTGAGTAATGTTTGTGTTCCTTGGAGACACCTCATGTCCCTGGGCTGCACTAACCTATACCTGCCATGACTCTGAGAAAGGCTTCATTCCATATGCTAGCAGATAGAGAAGTATGTTTATCATGGCAAATGTGAAAAAGCATCTATAGATATGCACTGGTATTCCAAGGCTGTAAATTCTTCTAAGCCATGCAACCTTAGCAAATACAAAGTACAAATATAATTACATGCCTGAGTACCTTGAGCTGTTGAGCTACAGGCATGAACCAAGGAAGATCAAGTCACTGTTTGTTCAGCTGAGGCTTTTGCTCAGCAGAAGGGTCCTCTCTGCCCAAGTGTCCTCTCTGCCCAACTTCTCCATCTGATTGACCTCATGGGCTTCAGCAGCCACATCCAAACTTATGTTTGTTTGTAGGTTTTGTAGGCTTGGATGTGGCTGTAGGCACAGGCAGCTGAGCTGCTGTCCAGTTAGCTTTTCTTTTGGTAGACCTAGGATCTCAGGTCTTTGGGGAGATAAAGAATGTCTTCAGGTTTTATCCACCACTAGCATGTCCTTCATCTTTTGGAACCCCTTCACCTTATGTGGTGCTGGAAAACCAGAAGCTGGTTGAGCAGCTTGGTGCCTACCTCATGGGCATGAAATTTCTGTCTCCTACTCTCATTTTCACCCTCTGACAGGATCTAGAAATCTCTGATTTTTTGCAAATGTATATGTAAGTAACTCCTAATGCATCTGAATTGCCCCAGTAAATTGAATTAGACTCTGTGCTTGAACTCATGTGGAAGGACTGGGTCTTCTAATTTGTAACTTTAGTGCTATTAAAGTTCTGAACACAGAGAGACTGAGAAAAATCCAGATCTTGCTTGGACTAGTAAAAATCAATGCACTAAAACTGTATCTGGTATTGTAGGAACAACTTGTCTGGCAAAGTGGACATTTTCTCTGTCTGGATTTGGTGAATTAACAGTGTCCCTTGGTCTGCTGCTCTACCTTCCCTGCACATGCAGCTTTATGGAGGTACAGTCAGGGCTTGATTTGGGGGCAAATATTTATTGCACTAAACCACCATTTTTGCAAGCTAACTTTGATTAGATTTACTTCTTTTTATCCTTTTAAGTAGTACTGTCTGCCCTATTGTTTTAGAAAAATTAAACTGAAGAAATAAGAAATTTTCTGTGTACATCATCTGGTTCTGATTATCCAATTTATTTTCTGAGTAGCAACGGAACTTATTCAGCAAATCAGAGTACAATCCACAAATGTGGTATTAATTAATGAGGTACATGCTTTGGACTTGGCTGCCAGTAGCTCAGTGGTTTCTGAGCATGTTGATGCGTTGCAGAGAGTTCCTGATTTCCATGGCTACCTCCCAGCTGGGAGCTGATGTTGCTTAAACTAAAGACAGGGCAAAATACTGAAGGAAATACATTCTTGGCTATGGAACATCACCCTGTATTGTATTTATGGGGTGCCCAAAGGATCATTTTACAATAATTATGATTTCTGTAGAATAAACTCAGAAGTAATTGGCTCAAGTATTATAGGATTATAATTTAATTGCAGGCATGACATTTAGTGTAAATAAAGAGCAGACAGTTTTCTAGGAGCATCTTAGTAGGTAAATTAAAAACCAAATAGTCCCAAAAGTTGCATTTCCTCTTTGAAAGTAACCAGTTGCTTTCAGATGGCAGCAATAGACAGCATTGAAAGAATTAAATAGAAGAAGTGGTTAGAAAAATCTGTCCAGGCAGTGATATTTGTCATCACAAGAGTGATACTTGAGAAAGTAAGAAATTCTTGGCTCGTTTTATGGAATATACCATTGACATGTCAAATTTATTTGAAAGGGTACTACACATATCTGAAATGAGTTCTACCTTTCCATCTTTTCATTTCCTCTGCTTGAGGACAGCCCTGGGACTGGATTACATTACTGATGGGTGCTGTGTTCCCTTCCCAGCCATTCTGGGGGCTCCAGCCCTGCCCTAAGCTGTCAGGTGGGACTGGCCATGTGCCTCTGAAGAGAACATGCTGTAAATCCCAAAACCCACTCTCACACCTGGGGATGTGTCAGGGCACTTGCAGGAGGTGGAGGAACAGAACAAGCCCAGACCCACTTGCCAGGCTACTGCTGCAGTGTTTCCCCTCTCTGAAAAAGCAGAAGTGTAACAGAACTGTGTCCTCTAGAAACTGGAGGTAGATTTACTGTCAAGAAAACCTTTCTGAGTATTTAACTCATATTTCTTTTATTTCTAACCATTACACACAAGCGTGGTGTGCCTTCCACCCCTTGCTTCCAGATACAGATGTAGGAAAAGAGTACATAAAAATTAAATTAGTTAATTTCTAATAGTCTACAAACATTTGAAGGATGCTGTGAACTTTCCAAACCAATTTTTGAGGTTACTCATTACTTCAATCAATTAATGTTTGTTTAAATGCAAACACAGCTGTTTTGTAGGGTTGTTTGGTTTTTACTCTACGCACGAGAGATTTACAAACTCAGCAAATGAAACACTTTGGGTTAACAAACCCTATTTCTGCAAAGCCCATAATCTCAAATGACAAATATTATTGCTCTTAGAATTGGGGGCATGAGGGTGGATGGGAAAGCAGCCTGGGTTTTGGTTGTTTTTTTTTCTGATGTTGTTGCCTTTTGGTTTGTAACCCTCAAAGCCATAAAATTCATAAACCTGAGCCTCTAGTAATGGCTTTTAAGATGGATTTTGTCTCCATCAGTGTGTCAAGAAAAGGGACAAATATATTTGCAGTGTCCCCCCTGTGCCATATCTGGAATATATATTTGGCCTTACCAGCCCCAACAAACCTGGTGCTGACTCTCATCTCTGCCAGTGCCCACACACAGCTCCCTCTGCCCCAGATGATGTTTGTGCTCTATTTAGGCAGCAGACACCCCTGGGATTACAAGACAGGCTCAACCTAGTCTAAAGAAGCAATGATAACCTTTTTCCCTCTAAAAACTTGGACCTGCCTAATATTTGCCAGTACCTTTCAACCCCTCTGATCTGCAATATGCACATTGTAGCCCTATTTCACTATTGCTTTACAGAAAATAGCCCCAGAAATGCCCTCTTTTTTTGAATCTCTCTCAGTAACAACCTTCCAAGAGAGCACTTCAGCATTTCTGAATTGTTCATTTTTCCAGATTTCTATTACTCTAGTTTTTCTTCCTTTAAAAAGATATTTCTTTCATTTACACTAATTTTCCTTTATGAACATGAAAACCTAACTTTTTTGTGGGCAAAAAGTAAATACAGGATTAGCAGACTTGCACAATGGCTTGGTTCACATTTCATTCTTTGCAGTGTGATCTCATTAATGAATAGTCAAGTTGAATTTGGAAAATGAATACAGGATAAAAAAAGCTGCTTTGTACCACTCAGATTTTACTTTAGAAATAATTAGTGTTGACTGGATCTAATAAAAAGCTAGGCTTTTCAATTTATCATTTTGAATTGAATGTTTGCTATGGAATTTCTTATTCTTCTAATTTCATGAGAAATAGCAACACCTAAAGATCCCGAGATCATTTCCTTGGAACCCTGCTGATTTCATTCTTACTAAATTCTATAGATCTGAGCCTGTAGTTATTATGAAACTTAAAGGAAAATGACAATTAAAGTGATTATTTCAGTAAAATGTTAGGAAAATTACCCTAATCCCTATTGTTAAGCAGACTGATTTTTTTTCCCTATGGAGAAAAAAGTTTTAATAAATAATTCATTAAAAGTTTTAGTTTTCTGAGTTCTGTTAAGCTGTTAATATTTTTTTTTATTTCAATGAGACCCACATTTGCATAGTCTAGAGGTGGTTTCCTTGTAACTCTTGAATCTCTTTTAAAAAGATGTCAGAAACAAGCACATGTTTTAGATTCCTTAATGAAGGCAGCCTGTTTGCCTTGCTTAGGTCTGCTTTCTTGTAATGAATATTTAGCACATTACCCTGAGCACAATGGCAGGTTCCACATTTCAGGCTGGATACCAAGCAGCTGTGAACCCTTCTCTCTCTTGCATTGCTTGATTCCTTGGGAATGGGAGAAGGGTGCAGGATTGGAAACAGCAAAATTCACTGTTCCTGCCAGGGCTTTGCTTGGGCAAACTGTACGTCACCGATAAGAACCACACACTGATGTCCAGAGCCTGATTATTTGTGGAAAACAAAACAGAAACAAACCAGTTTCCAGATGCCATCCATATTTTCCTTCTCTCTAAAACTTTGATATTTTTTTAAGAAAAAATTTTATTGGTGTAAGGCTCTAGGTCCTGTAAATTTGGAGCAAACTAGTAAGATGGTAATTAAAACAACAGAGATCAAAACAGATGAAAGAAAGAATAATGGATGCTACAGAGAAGTCTTACAAAATAAGACTTCAGTAAATATTCAGCAAATAATCAGTTCTATAAAGCTCCAACTGATAATTACAGGAAAAAAATTAAAGCAAAAAAGTGTCTTCTACAAAAATAAAAAATCAAAGCTTAGAGTAAAACCCAGAGTCGAACCTAGCTGTTGTCCAGAGTCAAACTTAATCTGTTTTTCTGTGTGGTGTGAGCTGCTGTGTTGCACATGCAGAGTTTTTGTGTCATCTCTGGTTGAACAGCTTTTCACTCATTAGTGTAATAAAACATGTAGGACATTTTAATAATCTTTCAAGTCCATTTGATGTGCCTGCAGGAAGCCTCCTTTCTGATCTTTCCTAATTATTCATATTTAGAACAATGACCTAGACTGAATTAGTTAGATTTCAGTTTTTGGAACAGATTTTTAAGTCGATAGATTAGCTGTGTCTTAATGTGAGATTCCTGTCCCTGTGCATTTGTGTGTGACCATCTGGATCCTCTTCCCTCCCTGGTGCTGCAGGTGGCCCAGTGTGTGAGTTCAGGGAAAAGGCACAGCAGCTGCCTCTCCCACTTGGCATGGCTGCCTAGCAGGGAGTTGTACAAAAGGAGAGAATTGATTTCTGCCTTGGTTCCGTGAGAAAAAATGAAACTTCCTGCAATTTCTCTGTGTGCATCTCCCTCGGCCCCGCTCCCCTCCCAAATAACTTTTGAACCCTTCGGTCAGTTTTGGCCCTGTTGGATCAGGAGGTTGCACTGCAGGGAGTTAATTGAGATGAGCAGAGAGTCTTCATGAACATCCCAGTGAAGAGGAGGCTGTGGCTCAGCACCAGAAGGTTCATACGGAAAAGGGACATGAATGCTCCAGGTAGATGAAAAAATAGTCATCAGACATCAAACCAAACCCCAAAAATATGGGAAAAACTATGTGCTGTGTATAGAACTTCTTGGATTTCTTTCTCCTAAAGCTTTAAGAAATGGGGTTTTTTTAGCCTGTTCCCCTTTGCTATTCCTCTGCTTGCTGACACTACTCCTGCAACCTGAGCAGCACCTTGGAGTCTCTGCAGATTCCTTCTCTCTTAACAAAGAGCTAAGCATGCTTAAAATTTATTTCTCTGGATGCAGGATTTCCATGTTAATACATCACACAGTTGTATTTAGTTTGGAAAACTATTTAAGCACTTCTGAAATTTTTGTAATGTAAATAGGAAGCTCTCCTTTTTTGACATGTTTATGTTTGCATTGATATCTGTCTCTAAACTGAGGTCTCAACCATGGTTGGATTATATTTATCTATCTATAGAGAGATCTTTGCAGCATTTCTACAAGATCTACTGAATTGTTTTACCTGAACTGTGTAAGTGGCTTGATTTACCTCTGAGCTGAGAGGGGCAGCTGGAAATCTCCACTTTTTGTATATCTCAGCCCATCTTTAATTATTTTGTAAGTGGTTCTTCTGACATTGCATTATTCGAGTTGAAATGTTTTCTGAAACATTCTTCACTGGTTAATTGGAAAACTATGATTTATGGCTTCCAGGTGATTTGCACTGATGGGCATTCAGGGTGGTTTTCTGGCTTCATTTAACCTGTTGATTTAGAAGTGGGTATTTATTTTACAACTGATGTGAGTTTTTCTTTCCACTTAATCCTTGAGATCAGCTAGTAGGTTTCATAGAAAAGGAAAGATAAACTGTCTGTGTATCCTGAGCCTACTCACAGAATATGCAGTCCAGAAATAACATACTGTACAGACTGATGGAGCAAGCAATATGAACATTTTTCTTTCCTACAGATGTGATAGTTCTCAGAAATCCAGCTTTCATTTGCACTATGCCAAGTGAAAAAGGGCTTTTTTCAGGATGGGATATTTCAGGGTTTAAATAGTCGCTTTGTACTAAGAGCTCATGCACTGTTTTTTAGTGTTTATATTTTTGGTATTTTTCCTTCTTTGAAGTGATGGGGAAATGGAGCAATCAGCAGCTCACAAGCAAAATCAGGAGGCTAAAGTAATGTTTTTTATATAAAGCAATGTGCCCTTGGACCTGCTCTTCACTGTCTTTGCAGCCGTGATCCCAACAGTCCCTGTGCTCCTGCTGGTCACAGGGCAACAGCCCAAGGTGTCAAACCCCTCTGATCCTCCTTCTGAAGCTGCATTCAGTTGTCTTTCATACTGAGAACTTATCTTAACATAATTTTAACGAATAAGAGGAACTTTCTGCTATGTTAAACTTCATTTTCAAAGTGGAAAAGGAAGAGCTGTGAAAGATGTCCCTGCTTTCCCTGTATTTCTTCCATAGAAGAGCTAGGACTGCAAGGAAGAGAAGAGTAGGGCCAAGGAAGGTCAAAGGACAGGGGAAACTTAGCCTGAACAAAACCTTTCATTACAGAAGTGTCTGACTTTGGTGAAAATTATATATTGCTTTTGACTAGCAAACTTTATGAGAGAGCCAAGTTACTTTATTATTTTTAAAGTCAGTGACTAAAAATGAAAAAGATAACATTTCAGATAATGTTGGAGAGTTTGTTTGTTTGTTGGCTTGTTCCACTGGTTTGAGGAAGAAATGAAAACTCCTTTGGTCACTAAAGGAAATCAAATAACCAAGATATTCAAAGCTTTGATCACAGTCTCGAATCTAAAAATAAAATAAACTAAGTAGCACTGCAAACAAACATAGGTTGAGGCATCAATAGCAGTAACTGATAACCAGCTTTATGGCTGGATAATTTAGCTAGTTTAAAATAAAGGAGCTAGAAAAACTGGCAAAAACTTCTTGCTTTTCTGGGCAGTACCTTCTACCTACTCCTTTGTTGCTGCTCTCATGAAGAAATGAGATCAGTCAATGGCTGCAATGTCTGCTCTTGAATGATAAGCCTAATTCTTAGTTACACAGCTTTAACTGGAAGGGTCATCAGGAGACAAAGGTCATACCTCCAATAATGATAATTCCTCATATGTTAAAAAGCTCACAATTCTTTAACAGTTTTCATTTTAGAAACTAATAGAATAATCACCCTCAGCAGTTTAATGCCATCAGTCTAGAAGCATTTTCTTTGAACTGCTGGCCACTGCTTTATTTGTTTATTTACCTATTATTTTGGGAGAGGAGGAAGAGGGTGTAAGGGGAAACCAGGAATTGCTGCATGAGAGCTGAGCTGTCTCGGGTATCACACCAAACAAACATCTCTGGGGAATGTTCTAGGTGTGGTTGCAGCTCTCCTAGCACAAGGGACAGGCTCTGAGACAAATGTGAGTGAGGTTTGGGTGTATAACATTAAAACTTCATGTTCTGAGCATAGAAAAACCTCTTGAAGAAAAGTCCTGCCCTGTTCTCAGTGAAACTGCAGTTCTGGGAACATCTTAAACTATTTATTCATGTATTATCTGGTTTTGCTATACGCAGATTTTTTTCCCCCAGCCAGTTCCCACAAAGGCAATGGGAGCTTGTGTTGGCACAGGAGATGCAGCAGATGTTAGCTGGGAGGTGGGAATGCTTCTTTCCATGGTGGTCACTTAGATGTTCAAAGCATTTGAGAAACCACAGCCTCAGGAGCTGCTGATAGGCAGGTTCCAGAGCTGTGGGGTAACTTTCCTTACAGCCACATGATGGTATTTACCTAAAGGGCTCCGTTCCCTCTGTTACCAACACTATTAACAAGAAATTCTTTGTAAGAAGCTGGGGCTACATTCACTTTCAGACCACACATACAACTCAGAACACTGCTTATAGCAGTATTTTAAGATTTGGTACTTTACCTTGTTGCTGGCCTTGTGACTTTGTGACCCTGGACTATAAAGGGAAAGGGTGCTTTGTCAGTGATTTCTGAAGAGTAGGCATTTCATCCTGAGTTGGCTTTACAGTACAAACACAAATATTGTTCATTATTTCTGCCCTCTGATAATGATTTCATCTTGTGAAGAGACTACTGTGACAAGCTTTATGTTAGTGAAGTAGTTAAAATGCAGAGCTGTTCAGAGTATTATTTAAATGTCTTTTGCAACCTTAGAGGGGAATGACCTTGCTGCCCTGGCTAAATTCCAGTTTACATCATTACAGCCTACTGCTTAACTCCTCAAGGAAGTGCTGTGCAGAGGCTAAAGCTAAACCTGCCCTGTTCAGTCTGAACTGGGATTTCCACAGAAACCAGTGCTCTGCAGGGCTTCTGCACTGGGAGAGGGGTTTGCTGTGAAGCACTGGGGTGTTAGCTGATGCACAAATTGTTGCCTTTGCTTCTGCCATCACCAGAAAGACTCAGATACTAAAAGTAATCAGCAAGGAGTACAAGCCAGAACAGAGAAAGAACAGGCTTTAGGACTTCCCAGAAATGTATTAAATGGCCCTGACAAGTTTTGCCCTTGAAATTACTTGTTAGTCAGAACAATATTTGACCTTTAAGCAATTACCCCAAAGAAGGGCTGAAGGACAGTTCTGGTGTTGCTAAGGACCAGGGAAAAGCAAAAATAAAAGTTAAAAAGGATGTTATTTTATTCAAAAGAAATAGAGAAGCATGCTTTCATTTTTTTTTTTCCTACAGATTCTTAATGGAGAATGGTGCAGAAATTTTGCAGGAAAGATTACTTTTATTGGGGAAAACTGTGTCTGTCAGAAAAGGTAAACACTGAACAGATTCCATACCATAGAATGGCTTTTATCAGAGGTTTGCAAAATTAGCCTAGTATCTGTCAAGAATAAATGTACCTCAGTTCCTCTGCTTTGGGGCAGAAGGTCTGTTCAGGTTTCTCTGAGTTACATTTGAAGCTGTTCTTGTTTTCCTCTGTCCTGTTCTCTGCTGGTTCTAATTCTGGCTGTTAGCATGTGCTTTAGGCTCACTGCAGACTGGGGTTTGGCACATTGCGGTATCTGCAAGAGCCTCCCCAAGGCCAGCCAGACAATGATTGTTGGCTGAAATACAAAGATCCAGGTGATCCTAAAACACGTGGCAGAATTTGCAGGCTTTTTCCCTCTGTTCTTGAACTCAAAAATCCATAGCAACTACTGCCCCTTTCTCATGGCTTTCCTGCCAAATCTGCCCACCAAGGCCAGGGCACGTGTTGGAGCTGCTGTTAACTCATAACTGCTTTGGGCCTCACAAAATGCCAATGAAGAGCAGTGATTTTCAGTCCCTGTGGAACTGCACTTGACTGGAACACATGGGCTGAAATTACTGGGCACCTCTGCAGCATTTAGAGCAGCACCTGAGCAGTCTCAGGGGAGCAGCCACTCAGTCAAAGCCCATTGCCATGATGTGCTCCACAAGGCCTTGCCTGTGTATCTATTTTTTTTTTTTAACACTTGGCATAGCTGATGAATTTTCAGGCTCTCATGTTTATCCAACCACTTGTCGGAGTGGAAAATTTGGGAAGTAAACAAGTTCCTTTCTAGGCACCTGCCACCCTTGTGTGGTCTGTCCCTCAGCCTAAATAAAGCTGTGACTGCTTCTGGGGAAATTGGTGAGCTGCTGTGATGCACAGGACACCCACAGGTATTGAACACTGACCTCTACATGCTGCAGAGATGTTATTTTACCTGTTGTATTTATCATGTAACTGGAATCATGAGATTAACTTCAATCTTCTCTATGGTCTTTTGTGTCAAATCTTTCTATAAAATAATAATAAAATCTTGTAAAATAGCCTTTAGAAGGAAAAAGCAGAAGCCAAAAAATCAAATTAAGATTTGGCTTAGGGCATCACAGTAAATACAGGGACTGATTAAGGCTACTGAGATACACAAGATTCAAATTAAAAAAAAAAAAGGAAAATAATGAAGGAGCAGCAGAGAACTGTTTTAAAACGAAAGCATTCCAAAGCAGCCACAGACAAATCAGTAGCAGCCCTCCCTCTGTATTCTTCATTGTTGTAATTGCAGTATCAGTCAGAAAATGTTTTCCAAAAAGTTGGTCAAGAATGTGCCTATTTAGTGTAGTAAAACTGTAACCAGAAATGTATTTCCTTCTTGAGCAAAAAATACAGAGAGAACTACAAAGTGAGGGCTCTCTGTTATCCCAGTATGTTCAGTCTGCTGGGAAATGCAAAACCAAGTCAGTAATGACAAAAGATTTAAGTCTAAAAGCTGTATCTTGATGAAGGTTTCTAACACAATGCGTTACTGCCTGAACACAAAACTGCATCTTCAGATGCTGACTTGCACGTGAATTGTCTCTTGCTCATGCCAGCCTGGCTTCCAGGAAAGCACTTGACTTTCATGTGAATTTAAAACCCCCCCACATGAACAGATATTAAGGTTTCCTCCTTTAAAGCCACACTTAAATGTTGCTGACACAGTAACACCAAGAGCAGGCTTTGAAGCAGCACTTTTGCAACAACACGTGTACATATCACACACACACCACACTTGTTTTTCCCAGAGCTGAAGTCTGATGTTATTTAAGAAAGAATTCCAAAACCTTTCAGTGTGTGTTTCCTGATATGGTGCATATTTTGGAGGGGGAATCTTTTTACTCTTTATTTTCCTGTACTTTCTTAATGTTTCTGAGTTTTCAAAACCTATCACTTGTCCGTTACTGTCTTAAATAATTTTCCCTATTTGTTCTGTTGAAACTTTCAGGGAAAAATCCACTGGGTCCAAGGTTATGAAAAGGCTGTATCAGTTTCAGCTCTGCAGGTAAGAGGGATGGAAATAAAAATTGCTAACATTTGGGGAGCTGTGATTTTTTTGCTTCAGTTACATATGAGGTTATCTAAAAAGCTGTTAAACAAAGGCAGCAAAATGTAAAAGCAAAAAACTGGGCAGAGTTGTGGTAGGGTGTGCTTTCCTTCTCTCCCTGTAAGTGTGATAGAAATGAGAGACATGAACTTACAAGCAAACTAACTTTGAAAAACTTTTACAGGTCTTAAAATGGAATTTTTCTCATACCAAGGCCCCAACAGGAAAGGAAAATGCCTAACTATGAAAAACTTCCCTTAAAAATCTCAGTAATACTAGTCCTAGTAAATAATCTATGAGAGAAGAAAATGTCACAGTCATAAGTAGTGGTAGTCTAAGAGCTGTGGTGCCTGACTTTATTGTATGAGGAGATGCAGAAGCCTCTTGCTGCCATGGGACTAAGTTAACCCTGGCTGGTTTAGTCTGAAACTGGATCAATTAACTATCTGATTAGAAGGAAATATAGAATATGAGGGACTATCATCACTCAATTCAAGTTGCATGGCAGACATTCCAAAGCTCTTTACATAAACTGTTTTCTTCTAAAATATCTTCATATCCTTACATTCGTGTTTTGACATCTATGACAGTGAATTTAAAGAATTAAAAGGTAATTTTCTATAACAAGTTTTAAACTAGTTTTTGGCTTATTTTTCCTGAGACCAGCACTCAGACCTATCGGTGGAATTGTTTTTAACAGCTCTTTTCAGTGCCCCTGTCTCTATGGCAGTGTTTCCATCTCCCAGGGTTTCAGACTCCCCCCACAGCCTCAGCATGGCAGGCCCAACATCCAAAGCACCTCACTCCTAAATGTACAGGTCACTGTTGTGCCACATTCTGGGTGCTGCTACAACATCCATTCCTCCCTGGCTGCAGCCTGGACCTGTTTAACCCTGTGGCAGCTGATGATGGACCTGCCAGCACACCAAGGGAGCAAACACTGCCTTGGTGTTAAAATGGGAGAGGTAAACCTGCTAGAAAAATGATTCTGAGCTGCTTTCCTTGATGCCTAAGGGTGAATTTCAGTATTTCTATACATGGGTGGAAGTGACAGATTTTGTTTATTGTAGGATAATTCCCCCCAAAAAGTTAAAAGTGTTGCCACTAACTGCCTTTCACTATATCACGTTAACACAAGAGAGGAAGCAAAGGGTCCTCCACTTTGTTTGAAAGGCAGAGTAAGGAGAACTCGGGTTTCACTAAACATTGAATTGTTCTTGCTCCAGCATTTTTAATCTGAATAGTTTTAGCACCACAGAGATTGTATTCACACTTGGGCCCTCAAATTCACCACTTCAAACCAATTCTACACTCTATTATGAATAGCTAAGTGATATATTGGAATTGCAGCTGATGCATTAAAGGCCTGTTAAACTGGCTGTTGTATAAACTGATGCATCTCCTACATGATGCAGTTGTCTTGAGTTCTGGAAAGGTTTCAGTGCTCTGATACATTGTGCACCCTCCACCTGAGAACCTCCATACTCTGAACTCCCCAAATGTTAATAGCTATATTCTCTAACCAGGCATGTTAAACCACTTTTCATCTGTCTAAACAGCTGGAGAGGGAGTTGTGGGGAGGAGACTTGTTCCTTACCTGCATACAGCACCAAGAAGCACCCTGACTTCCCCTGCCACACCTTGAGCTAAGCTCTGTCACCAGCTGAAGACATTTGCTGCTGCTGCTCTGGCAGCAGTAACCCAACCTCAGTGGGGAGAATTTTTAGCAGCTGAGCTGTCACTTTGCTAACTGATCACAAGCCAGATAATGAACTCAGTTTTGCTATTAGCCTTTTAAATACACTTGCAAGGGGGTGGGGAGCCCCCAAACCAGGTTAGGCATTTTCTAAGGTCACAGAGAATCAGTAATGAACTAGGAGCAGAATCAGCTTTACAAAACTTTAATCACTCCCCCTTGTGCCGCACTCCTTTGGAAAGAGAAGCTGATAAAATTTTTGGCCAGAGGACCTGAAAAAATTTTAAAAGAATATTTAATCCACAAAGCTTCAACTTGCAGTATAAAAAATGTAAGATGTCTGTTTAGAAGGCTGATATCCAGCTGTAGTCCATTTTTTTTATTTTTCGTAGCTCCTTTTCCTGGGCTTTAGACAGTTTACATGTCATCTCTCCTAATAATTCCAAATGGCTTGTATCTTCTTGTTCCATTGCTGTGACATCTTCCTCATCTGACTCCTCCTCTGCTTTTTCACTTTCCATTTCTACTCCATCAGCAACTTCTTCAGCACTGGAAGATGGTTGGAAACAACCCAATTAATAGGTACTCTCACATATTACAGTAGTACAGGGGAGAAGTATCATGCAAACAACTAAGTCAACAAGATTTTATATTTTTTTTCCATTTTAGTCTACCTACTATACTTCTCTTGCCATCTCAACTTCAAGCTGTTTTTTAAATAGTTCTCCTCTAAGTAAACTTAAAATAGTTTTCTTTCTTGAAATATAGTAAGTGCAAAGCAGGCAGGTCAGCATTTATGACAAATGTTACAACATTGCAGTCCTGTAAGATCAGAAATGTTTGGATGTACTGGTAGATGAGACAGTGTTCAAGAAGGTCACTCTTCTCTTTCAAATCTGAAAAGGGTCACTTGGTCTAAAAAACTGCTGCAATACCTAGAGTGTTACTAGGAAAGAAAAAGTTTCTTTGGTTGTTCGGTTTTCTTTCTCTAAACATAGAGAGATGTTTAAGGTCGTTGTTCCCTTTTGCATTCGAGAGTTTTAAGCCTGTGCTGAATTAGAAAGCACAATTCCAACAAATTATATGGAACTGTTATAATTTAAAATGCATTAATCAATAGTACTAATTTAAGCGTCTCTTGTATAAATATTCCAGATCTCTTAAGAGTGAACTGCATGGCAAAACAGTACTGGTCTTCTAAAAATCATCTGTTCTAACACAAACTATTCATCACTCACAAAATGTAAATGGAGAAGCACACAGTAATATCATATTGCCAAGAAAAATAGAAGTAGTTAATGCTAATAATATATACACTGTTTAATATATACACTGATAAATTGTGGTCAATCTTCAAGGGCCCAATGCTTACAATTACATGTACCTTTAAATGCACAGCCAGAGCAGTCACTGCTGTCAAAGTACAAGCTCTGCAAGTGCAAATATTTACACAGGTCACTGAACTCCCACATTCTTCAGGACTGAAACTAGATTCAAGTTCCCATGTATTAGATTTCTGCCACTGTTCTGTGGCTGTTTTGTTGTGCTGTGCAGTCAGAGATCCTGCAGCAGTGGCAGCACAAGGTGGCAGAAGCCAGGACAGAGAACAGGCTGCAGGGCAGAACCCCGGGCACACTCAGGGGCTGACACTGTTCCTGGGTGAGCTCTGGCCCTGTGAACCACCCACTCACCCATCTGGCAATCCACACCAACACCTGCCTGCAAGGACAGGCTTTCTTCCCTGGCCTGGCAGAGTCTAATGAAGCACTTTAAAGAACAATGGCACAAAAATGCAATCACTGAACTGGCTTCAGTGTAAGTGACAAGATAATAATCCTAATACAAGAGCACTGTCATAATCCCCGTGCCTGCGTTCCTTTGATCCCAAAGGAGAAAGCTACAATTTTAAGTACCTATCTAACTACTCTATTAAACTGGCATTAATGCACTGTAAACCAAACTTAGATGTGCTTACAGTATACACTTGTATTTTGGAACTTAATTAGAAATGACATTTGAGTTCTAAACAAATTTTTAAGATCAAGCTTCTAGTTTACTGGTGTATCTAGAAACTGAAACCAAAAATTATGCAGCAAGTCATAGTAATTTCAAATAAAGTTGAGAATCTAATATTGAACCAAAAATATCACTAAAAAGCCATTAAATCCCTGGAATAAAGTTAAATTCATAGAGAACATTTGAGTGTAAAAGGCAGTGTTTTGCATATAAGCACATTAGGCAAAACCCAGCAAAAGTAACAGCAACAAAAGAGCCAATACACTAAACAGCCAGACCGTTACCACGCTGAAGTATTCTACTAAATTACTGAATAGATAAAGTGTTGGAAAACTGCTTTTACACTTCAAACAAAGATTTACAGAATTTAAAGTAACTTTGATAACTAAGGTGAGTTCTTGAACTTTTCTTACCTTTTGCTCTCTTTGGAGATGAGCAATGAGTTAATAAATATAGTGCAGAGGAAGGAAGCAGATGGCAAAACGTGTGCTGGAGTGTGCAAAAGCTGCAAAGATAAAACAAAAGCTTTATGAATGACTTTGTTTGTCGTGATTTTGCTTGTAATTACTTCTACTGTAATTACTCCTACCTCTTTGACAGCAGGTGAAGCTTGCTCCTGCTTATTATGAACAACTGGTTTTCCAAGGTCCATATCCTCCTGTGCTTGCTGACGTCTGTGCTTTCCCAGCAGCACACTAAATGGTGTCACAGGAAGACTTTCTTCTACTGCCAGCTTGAAAAAATGTAAGTAGAATTTTAGTGTCACAAATCTAAGTTCTATCTCCTTTTAAGTTACCAAAATTCAGAATAAACCCAAGTGAAAAAAGCTTACACTCAAATTTAACTCAACTGAGCTATGTGGCTCTTTGTACTTATTCTCTGTCAGGTGTCTGGAGAGAATCCTGCATAGAGGGTTAGAAAACTCTCCAGAATCTGGCCCCAAGAACACAAGATTTTAGTTTGCTGATCTACCTCATTAACTTCCAAGTATGGAAGGTGGTGCATGTGCCAGAAAACCAAAGGATGGGTTTTCTGATTTCACAGAACCAAAAGATCATTTACGCTACAGCATCTGCAGAGAGATTCAATTACGCCATGGGAAGCAAAACATGGCACCTTGACTTTTGGCATTTTCCTGCATCAATATACATTAATCTGAACACCAAATTATTTTCCCACCCTCCAAAGAAACTGATTGCTTATGCCCACAGTCCCATGGCATTTTATATTAGAAAGATACTAAGTTCTACTTTGATCTACTTTATCTAACCAACCAAATCAATCAAACGCTGCTGTTACAGTTTTAACTTCTTCAAAATGAATTAAAAAAAAATCCAATTTCCCAGACAACTTCTCCACAGAAATACATACTAGAATGCAATTCTGGAACTCCTTCTCACAGGTAAGTCACAATTGACTGACAACTGTTCATCTCCATAGTTCAGACCACACTCAAGGTTCCAAGTGTTACAGAAACCAAGATAATGAAAGAGTGTACTCAAACATTTTGCTTCATTTGTGTAACCTGAATCTTTTAGAAAATTATTGTTTTTTTCCCCTTGGGGGATATGGAGAGTAGCTCACTGATACTTAAAAAAAAATTTTGCAAACAGCACTTCTTGTCATAAAATAAGCAAAACCAAATTACTGCCCCTTCAGCTCAGTGCCTGTGACTCCAGGTAAGGATCTGGTGTGCATTTTCATGACAACAGGCAATTTCAATATGACGCTGTAACCACTATCAGAATTTTGAACTGCCCTGCCCATCTCAGTCAGAAGTTCTATGAGAGGTACCTGTTTGCTTGATGGTGTGAGCCTTTCTTCCAGAGACTTTGTGCTAAGTGTCATTAGCTCCTAAAATACAGAAGGATGTAGCAGAGTTATCATACATGAAACTGCTTTCTATATTTCACAGCCTGCCTACAGAAGCTTCCAACTGGCCCAAAAGTTTTATCAGTCAAGTGGAAGAGGCAAAACCATCTCTTCCTCTTTATTTTGTAAAGAAATTGAAGAGAAGCAAGAATGGACCTAGAGGTTGTATGGGCTTTTTGGGAAAACAAACAAAACCCCCACACCGTCATCCAGAAATTACAGGGAAACTGAGTATCACATGGAACATGTGAACAATCAGCAATAATCCATACAGCTTCTAGGTGTTTGTTTAAGTTAAACAGCATAGGCAATGTTCCCATGTTACCTAGCCTCTTGTATCAATGAAGCAGCATAAAACTATTCCAAAGAATAGTAGAAAACCAGTAGAAAACCAGTAACTAATTTTGATCTTAGGCTATTTTGGCAGTTAAAAGCTTTCAACAAAGCACAGCTTACAATGACATGAATCAAAAAAGGAACTCCTATGCTCACAAGCAGAACTTTGAATTCCCATCAATCCATTTTAAAGAAAACATTTTTTCCCCAGGAACCACCTACCAATTACTATTCCTTACTTGTGTATCTGTAAGAAAAAACAGCTGGGATTTTCTTAGCCAAAGGTATTTTTCTGAGCTTATAATTTCAGGCTCATCTCTTGGAACGAAGGCAGCAAGCAGGATCTTTTCTTTACAAAGATTTCTCTGGATGTAGACTGGCCATGGCTCACTTGGTTTAAACACAAACACTGCAAAGCCAAAAATATTTTCTTTTTAAATCAGGAAATTCTTATGCTCCTAGCCAGCTGTCAAAGCCCTGCATACCACAGCCAGGAAGGCTGGACAGGATTGCCTCCAAGCACCAGTTCACAGGAATATAACTGGCTAACTTTACTCAATAATAGAAGGGACCCTTCACAGTATTCCAGTCCAGAGAACACACTTGGAAATTAACATTTCTGTAGGAAAAGGTACCTTAATTTAATGTCAGAGCTCTAAAATGTAGCTGCACAATTCTGCATTTACAAGAGAGGGTCAAGAACATCTGAGACCCTCACCCAGAAAGTGTGGTTAATCCTGAGATATATCCTGTACCTGAAAGTACCTGCTGGAAGAAAAGGTAACACACTTTATCTGAATGCTGCTGTCAGATATGGCTCAGTTCCCACAGGTGCAGGCACACCCTGAAGTCCCTCTCCAGCTTTTATGGTCTGAATTCTAAGAAAACCTTTTCTAGGAATTGTGCTTCCCCAGTTTTAAATTCTGCTGATTATGACCAGTGAAAGAAGGCTTTGTACTTACAGCTGGACTCTTTGGAGAGCCATGAGACTGCAGCAATGTGTTCAGAAAGGGGATCAGGCTGCAGAACCACGACGTTGAGGTGGGCACTCCACTCCACTGAAAAGCACAGCAAGAGGCAGAGGTGAAAAGGAGCCAAACAAAAGGTCAAACAAACACCACACGGGGCCTTAGCTGCTGCAAGAGGCAGCTCCACCCATTCCCTGGTGATTAAAAACACACAAATGCTTCCAACTCCTACACAGGTGTAAGAAATACTACCTGTTACTGGGTTATTGTTCACCTAACCCAGGATTTATTCTGCACACACAAAGCACATGCACACAGACAGTATCCTATCCTAAGTATGAAAATAATCCCATTTCCACAGGGCATTTTGTAGTGTGTTAAATCTGAAACTGAACTAGAATGATTTCAAGGTTTCACAGTAATTTCAAGTAATAAATTACTCTAGCACACATTCAAGCTGATCTTACATGCACAAGTGAGCAGGTTCCAGCAACACAGAAAGCCATAATCAGTGGCACCAATAAGGTACTTGGAACATGTTAGTCTCCCAAAGCAGATGTTCCTACAGAAGTAAAAAGTCAAAACAAATTAATCACTTTCAGAGTTCATCTTTGTTTTTCAATGTAGCAATTACTCACAAGTCACAAAAAACATTTAGTTATGATTTGGTTTTAGTATCTAAATCCAAAGTTTGCTTTTTGCATTCACCTCTAGTGGCATGAAATTCCACACACAAGTATCAGATAAGTCTGATAATTTAAAGTGTGCATAAATATGTAAAGATTACATGTTTCTACAGCATTCCAATATAAAGGAGGGATTTAAAACTAAAATAAATTACAAACCCATACATAACTCTAACTATTCACATTGGAATTGGAAAATAATTTAATATTTCAAGAAGCCCTACTACTGTTTAGGAACTAGAATGAGAGAAGTAGTTAAAAAGGGTTATTAGAACTCCAGTTGAAGAAAGCATGTGATTTAATTTCTCAGTCTCTTGTTTAAGAATAACAGAACAGCCTTAGGACTTCTAATGATAAAGATTTTCAAAAAAGCTAATAAAGGACAGAATTTGTATATTAAAGCATAGCCCTTTGAAATGATGCAAGTAATACAGTAATTCATAATATTCCTAGAGTAATTTATTTCCTATTAATATAACTAATATAACAAATAGTAGAGGTTGTAAGAGGAGGCAGCTGGCCTGGGAAAAGCTTGCCACTGCACTGAGCTGGTGGCTCACATGCCTCCCACAATTTTCCTCCACAGCAGTTTCAGAATGACATTTCTCAATTTCTAATCTTAGAGGACCAACATAAAACAGATTTCATCACACAAATGAAAAGCTTACAAACATACACAAAGCACATGGAAGGAAGAAACCTCTGTATGCTGCCATGATTCTTTGTGCCAAGAGTCCTTAAAATATTGTGACCATACAATGCTGATGTCTTTTATCATGACAACATGCAATGGAGCACTGCTGGGACAGTTTGCCAGGAAAACATGGATTTTTAAACAGAGGTTACAGAGGATCAAGATAGGTATTTTATAGTACAGGTAAGGTCATCATGCCTTTATGGTTTATTGATATAATTTCCATTTGCATGCATGCATACACAAATAAAGAACCAACTGTTTGCATTTACACTTCTCCAGGACTTTGATTCACCCCTGGATTAATGGGGGGAAAGAGAAGGGCTATCAACACACTACTTGTGTTCTCCATGATACAGAGTTAAGGATGACAGGTACAAGAGACATAAGCAAGTAAGAAGGAACTGCAACGCTCAATCTTATTTTTAACCAACACCTAAAAGCCATATTAGTATTTTCTATATATGAATTTAAGACTGATAAATTCAATGTTTATGTGTATATGTTTATGAACATATACAAGGTCTTGGACTGCAATGAATGGATTCTTTCTTTTCTCAGAGTTCAAATGAGACACAAAAGAGCAGATGAAAAATGTACCTTATATTTCCAGGTGGATGGCAAAATGTACACTTAAGATCCCAAGTAAGTGAATCCCATACAGTGACAGTTTCTTCAAAGCTAACAGCCAGCAAAGAGCCATCTTCTGAGAAGCAGCAGTTTGTAGCTTGGTAGTTGTGGTAGCTGCCTACAAAGTCACAGCTCCAGCTCACGCTCTGGTGTGCTGCATTGAATGAAGAAGCCAGTTAATTCAAGTCCATACATGAAGAAAGAAGAATTCAATTATTACTGCAAAACAAGCTCAAGGCAAGGCAGTTTTCTTTCACAATTTTTGAAGACTAGAGAGAATCTGCCCTGTTATATGAGAAACAGCTGGTAGGGTTTTCATTTGTCGTCAGTTTTGCATTTGAACAGAGAAACTTAGACTGACATGGTACAATATTCATGTTTAGTTTGCCAACTCCATTAACTGTGCTCTCACAGGGCAGAGGTCAGGTAAAATGATTCCCAAGTAGATTCAATACTTATTGTTCTGGAAAAATGGTTCTGTCATAACTCTAGCAAGAACACAGGTGCATTACTCAAAATCTGAACACAGCTTGCATTTGAATCCAACAAAGCTCATGGTTCATTTACAGAGGATTTGAGGATCTTCAAGTGACCCACCAGCATGCTTCCTTTTGTTGGTTCACCTGCCACTGCATTCTGTTTGGACACATTTCCCACTGTTGATAGTTACCAGAAAATAAACTGGAGCAAAGTGATGTACTTACCACATTAACATACATTTCCTAGTAAAAAATAATTCCTACAGCATGCTTTTGAAATATTTGACTAGGATGAGGAAAAAAAGGAAAATCACCCTATGCTAAGCTACCCTTTATATAATGGCTACAAGTTGATGATTAAAAGACCTGCCTATTAAAAAAAAAAAAAAAAAAAAAAAAAAACCAGAAACGATTGAGTACTTCCAACTGCATGGCACCATCTAGGGGCCCAGCAAGAGACCTGCTGCAATTAACACACACCAGAGGGAACTCAACTGAGGAGCTCTTAGCTGCACAGAAGCTGCAGCATGTCAAGCCCTTCTACCTAAGTATTCCTACTCTGCCCCACTGGGGAGATACACCACACACCACAGCAGCCACCACTAATTGGTACTTTCACATATGCCACGAAACAGAACCCTGTAGTCACTCAAATACAAACACCCTGATGAGGCCAGGCAGTAGATACAAAACTATTTTGTGGAAGGAAAAAAAAAGTTTCATCCCCAACTGACACTATACTCAAGATCGAAGTATTTGCTCATTAAGTTAATATATGATTTAGCCTCGGAATAATTTATGAAAAAAAGCAAAACCAAACACTTTTTCAGATACCACTGGGGAGGTTACTACTAATACAGTAAACGCCTCGAGTTTTGTCTTTCTTCTCATGAGCAGCCACAGCTGAGGGATAAAGAGCTTGGAAAGAGAAAGTCTGGCAAAGTCTGCCAAATGGAAACCCTGGTAGCTCAAAAGTACTTTTGAACATGTTCTCACTTGCCCATGAAAAGACAAACAGATGACTAAACTGCAAGCAGTTCAGCAACACCACTATCACAGCTACTTGGAACGTGAAATGACAAGACAGCTGAAAGTGCCACCTCACTTAAGTGTGCCTGACACTGTAATAACATTGAAGTAGAAGGACATTAATATGTTGGAAATCTTTTGTATTTCACGTCCAAAGGCATATAGAGCAATCAATAAACATACACAGATGGTGTGTTTGAAAGAAGTGAACATCAGCATGTCTTTCAAAAGGTTAAATTTTGCTATTAAAAGTATCTCAGAAATACCTAAATACCCATTCTATGATGTTCAAGTACCTAATGGAAAGGAAGGAAGGATGTCCAAAAAATGAACTCTGAAGTGGTGGATATGTCAAATTGTAAAGCACTCTTATTTTACACTAAGCTCAAAAGGAGTAACACATTTCTGTATCCTGCTCCTTTGAGCAAGATTCTCAAAATCCAGCCCAGAGGACTGACAAAAATCCATTTTCTCAGCATGGAAAAATCATTACCACAAACAGTTCTTTAACCAATGAACAGGCTGCCACTCCCTTCTGCAGCAGCTTGTCAAGGCCTTTGGTTATATCAGGAACCTTCAGACCAAACTAATACTGTGGAACTATGGCAGAACTCCATCACAGGATACTCAGGAGAACACAATACTTCATGCAGCAGCAGCAGCAGATCAATGCAGGGGACTGAGCAAATGAAAGTAGGGTCTTGATTTCTACAGCATGACTTCAAATGGCATTGTAGATCCTTTCCAAATCAGGTTATCTTATGGTTCTATGTTACAAGGTGTAAGTTGTATTTTGGCCACGCTTACCTTCTGGATCAGAGTCTTCTACCATCACCCAGACTTTAAAAACACAGTCTCTGCCAGTTGTTACCAGTATGAGGGAGTCATCTCCCAGTTCATCCATGTCACGAAAGCACATGTCTGTGATGTGGTTGTCATGGGGAGTGTTTATTCTGGTGTTCAGTGCAAAGCTATAGGAAAAGAAAGCAAAAGCTTGCCATTCTATTTAATTTGGAACCTGGGGAAGACTTCAGTTCAGGCTGATTCTGGAATGGGCAGGGAGAAAAACAATCAAATGAATTTGTAATTAAGACAGCTAAATGCTATTTCATTAACAGATCAGGTTTCCCTAATGGCTTCCATACAGTAGCCCAGCACTAAAAATTATCAGTAGGCAAGCATCTCTCAAATACTCAGCCTGAACCCTGGGCAGTCTTTCCAGTACTTAGAAAATCAGTCACATGGTTTATCTGTGTAGTAGCTTTCTTTTGCCTTGTTTCTTTAGGAAAATAATTTGTAGTTAAAATGTAATTTTTTTAATATGAAAATTAAGGAAAGACTATTAATGCATATGTTAGCTAAAGACAAAGACCAACAATACAATTATAATCTTCTGAACCTTCTGGAGAAGGACTAATCAATTAACGATGGATTACATAGAGGTGGGAAAACTACATAAGCTACAGAACCATTCTGTCAGGTCTATGATTTTTAATACCAAGAAAATATGTGAATTTAAGTCCCATGGTTACAACAGTCTCTAATTACGATAAGTAAAATAGATCCAGAGCAATTATTTCTGTGTGTATTCAGTGCAACTCTGTGCTCTGCTGCAGATACTGTAGTGTGCACAGTAACTTCCCAGATCTGGGAAAACTCTGCCTTTGCAAAGCAATCTGTGTGCAGGGATTTGTGTGACTGATAGCTGGAAGGCCAGCTATTACCATTACCTCTGTGTTTCTTCACTGTAGAACCACAGTTTCAGCTGCAGCTCGGGGTCAGCCACTTCCTCACTCTCCTCCACCGTGGCCAGCCAGGTGCCCCGAGCGCTGAACGCGACCTTCACTAGGTCCGACTGCTTCAGGCCCGCCTGGTGGATGTACTGCCGCTGCACGATGTCCAGCTGCAAAGCAAGCCCACAGGGGAGTTAAAATGCAGGGGCAGCCAGAAGAGACACCACTCATGAAACCATGGAGAAAGGATGTTCTGAAGGCTCCAGTTAGACCTGACTGGGCTGTGGCATGAAGAAATATGCCAACATGTGGGGAAAGCAGAATTAGAGCATGTGCATTCCACAACGACGCAAAGTGTAGGAAAGAATGAAAAATAATTTGAAGGTGTTTTACCTACAAATTTTTGACATTTAACATGATAGCACGTTGTTTTAGAGTACTATTTTCAGTATCAATATTTAGATTTGCTTGTCATGGAAAGTCGGATATAAAGCCAAGAACATGTCAGCCTGGAATCCAGCCTTGTGGAATAGCTGCAAGGGTTTTTTCCCCATTTGCCATATTAAGTCTTCAAATGAATCCTGATGCACAAGTTACTTGACTGAGTAAGTTAAAGTTTTGGTACAAGCCCATCCAACTTACACTGAACAACTGTTGGTCACTCTGGAGGGAATAGAACTGCAAGTGGCCTGGCTCTCCATTCAGGACCAAAGCTTTGGTTCTAGGATCAACCACTAGGCCAGTCTTGACATCCCTACCTGGAAACAAAATTCAGGTGACAAATGACCAAAGCTGTCAAGTGACACATTCCACCCTCTAAGTGGAACACAAATTTTACTGCACTTACTTTTGATTAGTCCTTGAATACTTCTGGAAAACCTTAAATTGCTGTTGATTATTGATATTCCTGAAAGAGAAAGCAGACCAAGTCTTGCAAAAGGCACACATTTAATGGTGAGAATGAACAGTAATGATCAATACTGTAAATGTGTATTTCCCCAGTTTATAACACCAAGGTGGAAAGCCAAGTTACAGCCGTCACCAAGCAAATCCACAGAACTCATCAAAGAGCAAAAGAACAACAATCTGTTTTTGCAGATCACTAATGAAATTTTATGCAGCTCTTAGTTAATTCATCCAAAATCAACAAAATAAAGCTCACACAGATTTGCGTTTCCACTGAAGTGATACTAGGATGTGTTTTGGCTTACTGTTGTCTGTGTGCAGGGTGCAGCAGAGAACGCCATCAGAGGACATGGAGATGCACTCGATGGGAGACCCCAAACGAGGCAGGAAATCCTTCTGGCATGAAGATTCATTGTGCCACTGGACTAGAACAGATTCAACTCCACCACTCAGCAACCTGGTTCCTTTTCCAGCAACAAAATACAGTTAAAAGGTTTTGCTTAAAAAGAAATGAAATCAGCAGCCTATGTCTTTACAATGACAGACAGACATGAGTTTCTCAAAACTTTTTAAACTGAGAATGAGAAGACATGCTTTTCATTATCTCCTGTTAAATTGCTAGAGAAACTTGGATTAAGTAACAGGAACTTGTATCTACAGTGAAATTTAAGCATTGCTTTGGGAGTAGTAGATCCCATCACTTTCTGAATCAGCTGGATATTTGTGTTAGGATATGGGTGAATTATTCTCCTGTAAAAGGTACTTAAGAATAGTTCAGATCATGCAATTCAGATAGAAGTGTAGTATTTCTGACAGGAGGTTTGAACTCAGACAAGACTGGCTTGTTTTATTTCGATGCAAGTAAAACTGGCAAGAACTCATCAGTACTACTATTAATGAAACGGAAGGGGCAGAAGAGTGGAGTGAGGGACAAGAGTGAGAGAAGGGGTTAGATTTTTCCTTCTACAATAAGAGGAAGATATTTGACATTATAAATGCCAATCAAAATGCATATAAAAAATAACTCCTTTAGTTTTTATTTCAGATCCTTCCTGGACACACTTAAAATTCTAGAAATTAACTTGTTAGTAAGTGTACAAACTTGGAGCTTCTACAGATTCTTCCTTGTCTGCTGCAACACGTCAAATTTGAGGTTTAGTTTGTTTGATGGAGATTCTTTGGGTTTTTTTTGGTAGGGTTTTTCTTATTGCTTTGTTTTGGTTTTTATTTTTTTTTTACTCACCCTCCAAAGAATAAGCCAGATCCATGACAGTATCATGATGCCAGTGCAGTGCTGAATATGTGTATGCTTTCTTGTGGTGGAAATTCCTCCTGTGTGGAGAGGAACAAAACAATTCTTTACTCACAACATCAACAACACAGCAAACCAAAAGAAATATTGAATTGAATCAATTATATCATCCTGTCCTCTAACTTCTAGACTGGTTTATCCTATGCTCAAGTGATGCAGAAGAAGGGAAGGAACCACACTACAGTAGTTTTCAGAAGCCTCCTGGTCCACACCTCACATCTTAGATGTACTGAGCAACTCAGCCTTGGAAGCAACTTAACCATCCAGTGTTTCTAACCATGTATTCCACTGATGTGCTCTCCTTAGGACACAACTTGCCCATAAAGAGTTATTTCAGCTGTTCTTACATTACCTTTTACACCTAAATTTAGATTTAATGAAGCATAACTTAACATACACATTTTTCCACTTGACATATGCACTGTCAGCACTGCAGGTTCATTGCTCATTCTGACTTCTGAAAATGGCAATGTTAAGGACAAATTACACTGCTCTGCTCAGATTTGACTTAATTCCTACAGTCAGAGGAGTTCATGGGATGCACAGTTAACCAAACTGCACATACCAGAGGCGAATCTTTCCATCAGCATGGCCAGTTGCAATGCAATCCTCCGTAGGATGGCACACGACACAACTGAAGCGATTGTCTCCTCCTTTTGTCTTCGCTGTACTTAAAGAAAACCTTCAAAAGTTAAGAAAGAAACTTTAATTGTAAGAGTTAGGTTGTTTTTTCTAAAACAAATCTTCAAAAAGATCAGCTAGTGCACATAAAAAAAATTTCTGATTAGAAAAATTAAACGTTTTCAAGTTGTTATGGTTACATGCACTCTCAAAAAATAGTGACAGACTCATTTTCCTCTTAATTTCCTTAACTCTTCACCTTCAATCAAGGTGTAAGAGTTTTTGCTTCTTTCTCTCCCTCTCCTTTTCTCCTGCTTCCCTTCCACTGCCTGGGCCCTGTCCAAACTATGTCACTTGTTTCAGGTCAGCATCAACCTAAGTATTTAACTGAAAAAATACATTCCTGAGCTGCAAAGGTAAGGTACCACTGCCACTGATCTGCTCACTGTTCACTTCTACAGGAAGTTTCTCATGCAGTGACTACATCCCCTCCAGCAGAAAACCAAATATGAGACCATGTGTGCAACACATCATGAGTTAAAAACCATTTAGGATTTATCAGACTGAACTAATACCTGACATTTTCGTTCTTATTCTTACCTGTTCAACAATTTCCGTTTAAAAAAATAAACTTGGAGATTCACATCCTTCACTGATACCACATATGAATCCTGTTAAAGTAAAGCCATTTAGGACATATAGATTATGTTTTCACACAAGAAAAAAATAAAGTACATTTCACTACAAAATACTTTACTCTGGAGACAACATATAAGCTGACGCTGAGTAAACATTTTCCCATTTTAAGTGTCAAAGTTTCTTTTTTTTTTTGTAATATTAAAGAGTATAGTTCTTATACTGATTAATTTACTTCCAGTTTTGTTTCAGTACTGCTGTGCTTTGTATAAAGGTATAAACAGCATAGAGTTCATCTGAGGGGAAAAAACCTCCAACCAACTAACACCCAGAGAAGAAAAAAACCCAGAGGTGAACATACTTCTCTCCCAAATGCAATTTGCTTTGGTGATGCACCCACACCATCCAGAACCACTGAGAGCTCCTTGCCTTCCAGATCTTGGCCTGCTCCTTTTGTCAGCTTAACTGAGACCAGCTGGAATGTATCTGACCAAAGGAAAAAAATCTGTTGAAACCAACAGTAGTACTGAAGAACGAGGACAGGACAGTGGGTGTCAGTGCAAGTGTAAGCAGAAGAATCCAAGGGAAGCTGCAAAGTATTTGCTCTTGCTCTGAAGCAGCAATATATTATAGGACACAGTATGGCCAAGCTGCATTTATTGCAGACAAAATCCCTTAAAAAAATACCTAGACATGCTGTGAATAGGACAAGCTCGTTTATGGTAATACTGTCTAAGGTGGGAGAACAATCTCCAGAACTCATACCCAACTTCAGTAGGATAACCTGAACCTTGGTGAGCACTGCTCAAAAATGAACTGCATCTATGAGACCACAACCATGCAGTACATGCTTCAAAAGCAAAGGCAAGCAGTCTTCTAGATAAGATTGGAATGACAGATGTCACAGAATGAGAATGAAAGAGCTAAAAAGTGCAGGACTAGACATCTGTCACATGATTTAAAAAATATTTCACAATATATTAAAGCCCATTCTTGCAGCACACTGCTGCTCACTGCTGGAACAGTAGCACAGACACAGAATGACTGAGATGACATGGACGGTGATGTATTTATTGCAGACAAAATCTCATTAAGAAATACCTAGGCATGCTGTGAATAGGACAAGTCTGTTTATGGTATTACTGCCTAAGGTGGGAGAATAATCTCACAGACTCAGAATGACTGAGATGACATGGACGATGCTGCCTGTACTGTACCTCGTTCACCCTTCTTTGGAATGACAACAAACACAGTGTCCTCAGCACTGGCAAGTGCATACAGTGCCAGAAGTTTGGATCCTACTGTGAAAGTCTGAAGGAAAAAAAAAGAGAAGGAAATCAACAATTACTACATTTGTGTGTATGTCTTTTATAAAATAAGAAAATAGTGTCTTACAGAAAGGTTCATGTACTAATTAAAATTCTCAATTCTAAGACAAATACATCTTTATCAAGGACTGATGCAAATGTTCAAAGAGTACTAATGAAATATGAGACATCAGACTTACTGAAAAGCCTCAGGATACCTTATCCCTAACACAAAGCAGAAGACATACCCAGAGGTGGGTATTTAGCAGAAAACATGAGCAAGGGTAAGCAGCCCACATTTTCAAGCCATTGGATCAATTCCTATGGGTGTATCCCAAACTGCAGAACAATTCCCAGAGCTACCCTGGACTTGAAACTGCAGCAGGTAGAAAGGTCAGTATGTCAGTACATCTCCCACCTTCTTCCCCAAAAGGATCTGCATCATTATCATCACCACACATCCTTTTACTGCCATAATTAGATGGGTTTTAGGTTGTGTTCATAGTAGAACAACCCATATCAGGCTGATTTGTGCCCACTTTTGACATGCTCTTAACAGGAATAACTCAACATACTTTAATGGGAATGCCATCCATGAAGTCCCACAGCTTAATGGTGCCATCGAGAGAGGAAGAATAGAGCTGAAGAAAAAAAACCAAAACCAACTATAACTAATACCAATTGATCAAAGCCACATTCTACATAAAATCACAACCACATAACGGAATAATAAAAAATACAGGACGGAGACCAGCTCTGTGCTGACTTCAAATAAAGTGCAAACACAACACCATTACTCTAGTTCAAAATGTACATTGTCACAAAGAGTGAACATCTAATTTTGCAAAGCTAATATGTAGATCAGTCCCTCTTGGTAAATAAGTCTGGTTTATATCCAGACACCAAAAAAGCCCAGGCAAACTAGGAGAGGGAAGGCAGGCTGGGGGCAGAGGGAGCCACTGGGCAAGTTAAAGGGATTTAGTCACTACCAGCAGATACAGAAGGGTGAACACCAGCCACAGTATTTCTGATCTTCTCACATGCTCCTTTTACTCTTTCATTCCATTTCAATCAGAAATTTTGCTGTGTTTCCGTTTTGTTGTCATTCCATTCAAGTAGTGTAATCCACATGACATTTCACGTTTACGTTTGTAAGAAACTGACATAGCGCTACCGTTCTTGTCAGATTTCAGCGAAACATCAGCTCCACGATGCCCTAACCACTCCCAGCCCCTCCCCAAACCCCAGCCAGCCCCGGGACAGCCCCGGCGGTGGCACACAGGGGTCAGGGGCAGCCCGGACCTCCTCCCGCAAACCTGCATGTGGTTGTGTGGGTTGAGCTGGATGCCGGTCACCAGGTCGGCATGGCCGCACAGGAGCAGCAGGGTCTCCTCGGTGTTCACGCTGTGCACCTTGACGAAGTCCCCCGAGGCGTACAGCAGGTACCTGCGGGGGGGAAACGCCGTTACCCCGGCCCAAGGGGCCCGGGCGCCCCGCGGCAGCCGCAGGCCGCGGGGACACCGGCGGGCAGAGCCCCGCCCGGAGCTCAGGAGCACCCCCCGATCGCGGCAGCCCCGGCCCCCCGTGCCACTTGCTTGGAGTCGGCGGAGAACACGGCCCTGGCGCCGCGCTGGCCGCCGCCGCCGCAGCGCACCACGCGGAGCGAACCCGGCGACACCATCTTGTCCCGCCGCCACCCGCGCGCCGGCCCCGCCCCGCCCCGCGCTGATTGGCCCCACCGCCGCCGCGTGCTGCGGGCGGGCTGCACGCGCGCCCCCTCACGGAGACACCGGGGCGGCGCAGGAGGGGAACGGCCCCGAAACCGCCCCATCCATCACCTGGAGCGTGGCGCCCAGCGGCCAGGCTCTCCCTAAACACCTCCAGGAGCTGCCACCTCCCTGGGCAACTCCTTACAAACACTTTCTCTGGAGAAATTATTCTGAATGTCCAACCTGGACCTCAGCTGGCACAGTTTGAGACTGTGTCCTCCCGTCGGTTACCTGGGAGGCAGAGCCCGCCCCTCACCTGGCCTCAGGTGATTTGTAGGGGGCGCTCCGCCCTTTATTAATGGCCCTGCCCAGCCTCCCTCAGAGTGCTGGTGAGTTGTGAAGCTTGCGGGAGTGCTGCCCGTGCCCACTACCAGGGTTTTCGTCCGAAACCTCCCCCGGCTGCTCTCCGCAGCCATTCCCAGGATGAAAGGCGGTGGGAGCGCTAGCCCGTCAGGGGCTGTGCCCCTTCTTCCCCCCCCAACCCCTGGAGCACTCCGATCCCTCCTGGCCTGAGCGCCTGGCACGGGCTGCCAGGGCACTGCAAGGGAGAATCCTCTGCCTGGGTCTGGAATTGCGCCGGTCTGAGGAGAAAAACGCGCTAGCTCCCTTGTTTAAGTGAGCAGAAAGGCTGAGCAGAGGAAACCGACGGGTAAGCTTTGCTAACCCCCGCCTTGTTAGCCGACTTGGACGAGCTGTGGGTTTGCTGAGTTACTGAGCACATCGTGTTCTCGTATCTGGAGGAAAACCGCTGTCAGAAGCAATGCGAATGTCTGGAGTACAGCGTGATTTATGGTGTCTGCGCCCTTCGCTGCTGCTCCGGAATGGCAATTGCAGTTCTTGCACAGCTGTGGAGTTTTGGCGGCTGTTTAGGCGATTGGAGGTATCTCTGGTATGCCTGTAATTGGTCTTTAAACAGTCGCCCTTCACAGACAATAACAGGGACAGGTACGCTGTGAGCGGGTAGTTGTGATCATCAATCCTTTTCTTTCCTGCTGGCTAAACCCCAGTTCGCAGGTTAAGTGAGGATTGTGCAGGGGCAGTAGCACACACCGTGGAGTATTGTAATCATAAGGAGCTGGGGATGGGTGTGAGAGGGCACAGTGCACCCAGAAACCTGGCTGCCATTCTCAGATGCTTTGGCAATTAAACAGTGCACCATCTCCAGAGCTGAAAGCAGAATTTACAAGTGCTGCCTAAATTGCAGTTGGCTGCAGCAGCTGTGTCGTGCTCTCATTCTGGTGATTATTTTACAACCAAAGGCAGATGCAACCTAGTGCTCCTCCTGTATGGGACAGTACATCGTGTCCAGATCCTTAGCCACAGACTCTGAGTAAAGCCAGAGGGGGAAAAAACCGAGGTCTCCAGGAAAAGCCAGTCCCTCTAATCCACATTATTATGTGAATGGGACTCTTTTGTCAGGTCTACACTAAATGTGGTCAAGTTTTGTTAAAAGACAGGAACTTGGCATACTTATCCTTCTCCTTAATAAGGGAGAATTACAAATACCTTGTGCATCTTAATACATGTGTTTTGGTGATGTGCGTTTATTTTTATAATTTTAGGAAATCTGCCCTAAGGTTTGAAGCTGATAAACCATGTAGACATCAAGACTACCCCCAAACGTGTATCCTAGGGCAGGAGCACAGAGTGATAAACCATAAACTCCCAGCATCAGTGCTGAGCACCCTTTCCCCACAGCACTGGCTTTCTCTGCTTCCAGCAGCACAATTAATTTGGTTTTCCTTCCCTCACTTCAGCAGAAAACTCAGTAATGCAACCACAATTAATGTGATTTCAGTATCAATTTCACTAGTTATTATATACAGGGTTTTTTCAACTGTAGATGCTCTGTGTAATTGTTCCAGGTAATGCTGCCCAAAGTTTTTAGTAGAGCTATTCTAAATATGGAACATTTCTGTGAATTAGATTGGGTCACTCTGGCAGAGTTTAAAAGACTTTTGTATTCAAAGTTAAAATGGTTGCCATGAATTTATTAGGAAAAAATGAATAATAATTGTAAATAATCATATATAATATAGAATTACTAATAAATAGTAAACACACAGACATGGAGTGTGATTTAAAAAAAAACTTTTTTTTAGATGCATTTAGCCTTTTAGTTCATTGTCACAACCTCTATTTTAAGTATGGTTTGATGCACAGGTGTGTAAAGAACCAAAACTTACCTGTACCAGTTTTTGGAAGTTGAGGTAGTAGAAGATACTGAAAGTATCTGGTTTGTGGTGTTCAATGGAGAAAGGAGCAAAACTAATCTAACCTGTTGTTTGATTTTATTTATTTGACGTGGTGACCTTGTATGCTTTTTCTAATTTATTTGTTTAAATTTACATTTCCAGTATATGAAATTCATAGGTTTGTCTGTGTGCAGAAAGTTGCTTTTGTCTTTTCCAAAACAGTGACTTGATTCAGTAAGGATTCTAGTGTATTCAGTTGATGCTTAGGAATTAATCAATAGAATGTAATTGTAAATACTACAAGGTGTATTTTTGCTAATTTTTGAACAAACACATTGCAATGAATTGAGCAAACAGTTCATAATTCATAGCAAATAGTATTGGCCAAAGATATGTTTGCATTTAGAATTCACTGTGTGATTGTGTAAGTACAGGTAAACTAGTTGGTGAGAATGCACCTGTACTTCTGAGACATCTATTTTTAATGTTGTAAATAAAAACGGAATAACTTTAAATAGGTTACCAACTTAGATGGAAATCCTTCCAGGCCAAGGGGCGAGTTCTTTCTATGCAAGTGTTACTGGTTAGGTTTATGTAGTCTGCCTAGCCTGTAAGTTTCTAAACTGTACCAACACTTGTGAAATCCCATGTAAATAATACAGTGTAAAAGAGTGATTAAGGGAAAAAAAAACATTGTTGGGACTTCAAGGAAGCAGAATGACTGTCCTTAAGGAAGGAGCTGTCCTTATGAACTACAGTGCCACTGCAGTTCATTGAGTCAGTAGTACAACGCAGGGCAGATATCTGATTTGGAATGCTAACTGCATTTTATATTTGACTTGGTTTTCAGCAGATTTCTTACTTTCCTATGCTCTATTTGATCTCAGCCTTGCTCCTTAATAGAATATCCAGATCTGTATCCCTGTCTGGAGCCTGGGAGCTGTGATCTGTCACTCCCCACACTCTGCTTTCACACAAATGCTGGCTGGCCAGCATGTCAGCGTGGGGCAAAGGATCTGGTACATTTCAAAATCTGTTCTGTTTCTAAAGTCCACTGCTGGTCTCAAATGGCTTTTTGTCTTCCATTTTGTGCCCTTCTCAGCCAGCTTGTGGCCGCAAAGAGAAGAGGGCTCTGAATACATGCCTTGAAGTCTTCTGTAAGGAAATCAGGGATAAGAAAGGCTGCTCACATCACCTCCTAAACAAATGCCTTTGTTTAGGAGGTGATGTGACTGACTCAAATAAATGATTACTAATTTGCTTAAGTGAACAACACAAAGACAATGTGCTCGTATGTTGACTTCAGTTCAGGGGATTTATTTATTTGAAGGGAAATCACACTGTTTTCTTTGTGGTAACCAAAAATGAACCTCTCCTTTGCGGAAAGAAAAATTAACATGGCAGAGATAAGAGCGGAGTACGCTGCAGGAAGGAGTGGTGGTGTGGGAACTCCTGCAGCGGGGCACATCCATAGTGTTCGAGTTGGCAAAGCAGCTCTGCGGGACGGGAGGATCCGAGAGATGGTGTCCTCATGATAGTAACGAGTCAAAGCCGCCGTGGGCACTAGAGGGTGCTGCAAGAACGACTGCAGCATGAACAACTCCGTGTTTGGAGTGCAGAAACCCCGAGAAGGGGAGCTCGCCAAAGGCGTGGTGCCCCTCAGCGCTCTCTGTTCTGAGCCAGCCTCGCCATAAACAGCACGCTGCTGTTCTCCTGGTGGGTCCGCGGCTGTCAAAGGGAGACCGGCGCCTTGGAGCGACTCTGTTGTGTGACACTGTTTCCTTAGCAGTGCTCAACAGGTGATGGCAAAACAAGTGTAAACACTGCAATCACATTTCAAAGAAGTTTTGTTTTGATATATCTCTAAATATAAGGACTGAGCATATGGTGAGAGTGAGTAGAGGCAAACTTGTTAAATGGAAATTTGAATCTTGATAATGATTCTGAAGTTGGTCTTTAAAATATTTTCACGTCCGTATGTTTTGTTGTCTGATAAATTGTGACAGAATAAATAGTATAGTTTCAGTTTAATTTAAATAGTTACTTTTGAAAGTACCTTTTTCTTTTGAAGATTATAAGACTGTTTAATACTGCAGAATTCTTGATTATAATGTCATCCCATACTAGTTTGATTTTACTTTGGAAATATTGGCCAATAATTACTGAAGTACATTTAGTTTGATGATAGAGCTGTTTGGAATTTTTGTTACTAACATTTTAAGGTAAGGAGATGTCAGTTACCTTGTAAGGAGGAAACGACACAGTGAGAAGCCTTGCAAGTAAACAAAATGGATACTTTATATGAGAATTTGACAACATGAATTCATGAATTCCACTGAAATGTCTTCCCATTTCATGCATTTTTTTTTTTTAGCGGTAAAAAGGGAATAGAATTTGTTTTCTGACGATTTCTAATAGTTAGAATAGGAAAAACTGTAGCATGTGACAGCAAAAGCCCACCTTGAGGTGGTGTGAATGCACTTGACCTTTTCTTCATGCATTGGGTTGTGCCTTGCCTTTGGAAAGGACATTTTGTGGAGATTTGTATCCAGGTTGTGAACAGTCTCAGAGCCTTGCTATGGGAGCTCTGTATGGTCCTGTGCATGTGCTGTCCCAGACGCTGGCTTGTACCAGCTGTGCATCAAATGCATTTTCTGCATCTGTGTGTGCCTTACACCAACGAAGCCGCTGAAGAGTTTAGACTGGAGAAAGAAGTGCCTGCTAGATAAAGTGCCAAAGTTCTTCTAGATTACCCCAACAGACAGAGTGGGGACAGTGTTGATCCACATGCATTTTACAGCATGTTTTCCTCACTGAAAAGCAGAGATGATGTCTTGTACACATGTCATGGTACAAATCCCAGCACTGTTAACTGCTTGTTAATACCAGCCAGGTGTAGATGTGCGATGCTGATTTTGTATTCTGATGTATCTCCTCTATTCTGATAAAGAAAAGAAGCTCAGAAATAAATGATAATAAGTATTTCTTAATTAGCTGTGACACACGCAGACTTCAAGTTGCTTTATCAATAAGGCATTGGCTACTGCTGGATACCTTTTCCTTTCCACCAAAATGCAAATGGAGCAACTCATAACAGCTGAAACAGATGCTGAGTATTCAAAAGATAACCTGAGAAGCCAAACAGAGCCTGCACCTCTAACTTTCTTCTGAATTGAAACTGTTCAGTGCAAAGACTCTGCCATAAAAAGACAGGCATACTCTAAATATATCTTATTGTATGTGGAGGTCTTCCTTCATGGGTTTGTTCTTTAAGCAGTGGCTGTTAGTAAGCAAGGATAGAGTTTTAGGGGAGCAGAGCTAAAATGGGTCTCAAAATCTTATTTACATCAAGCAGCTGCTGAATCTTTAATGTCCACTGTCCTGTGTCTTTAAAGATTTTTTTTTTTTCTCTTACCAGTAGCAGGGGAGACAAAGGTTTGTTCAGCTAGAGAAGGTAAGTGCTGCAATAGTTATAAAAAGATTCTGGCTTAAAAGGAGAGGCTCTCAGGCTTTTAAAAGCTTCATGCCTGTAGTCTAACAAATGTTCACAGCCTCTCCTGTGATACAAACCAGCTGTAACCATGCATTACTGTGTGTAAACAGTATTCTCTTGCTGTGTTTCCAACAACAAAGCAGGACATACAGGCTTTACTGTTCTCTTCTCAACTTGTGTTAATTCCCTACTACTGATAATCACCCTATTTTTAAAAATCCTGTCCCAATCTTGAAGCCAGCAAGAGCAAGGGCCAGCACTGGATTGCATGCCAGCTGGGATTGCATGCCCAGTGTTGGGCTGAAAGCTGGCCCGGGAGAGTGGGGGCTTGCTGCAGCTTTGAGTGTCTTTGGGAAAAATCTCGCTGCAAAATCTTTGAGCTCATGGATCAATGTACTTTTGATGCATTAGTTCATAACCACGGCCCTACTTTTCAAGAAGCAATTCATCAAGCAAGCATAGATTCTTCTTTTTTTTTCTTGTGTTTCATGAATTAACTCTAAAACATTCCTTACTGGAGGTGGTTATCTTTAATAGTAGTTATCTTCTTTCAGAGAACTCTGAGAGGAGCCTCGAGGGTTCGCAGATCAGAGTTAGTGATACTTCAGAACTGGTGTGTGTCCTAAGTAATGTAATATAATAGGTCAACTAAATATCCACTTTCTCTTTTCTGATAGCAGGGTTACTTGTTTTTTTCTTCTCATATGTCTATTTCTTACAAGAAATGTACCCTCTGCTTTCCCCCTGCATTTTGCACTGATGTCTTGGCATTTCTGGCATCTGTGTGACACAAAGGGGCTGATTCTAAAGGGTGGGTGCCCTTTGCTATTCACGTCTGCTCTGAGATAAACAATGCCAACAGAACTCTAGTTTATAAGCGTGTTCAAACTGATGTAAAATTCATTTCCCAAATTATTTCCAAGCACCAAGTCCAGATGCCTATTGTTAGGGTTTGGATTTTTCTCTTGCAACAGCTGCAGAGTGGATTTTTTTTGGACAGTTGTACCGAGTTTCATAGCAGGGAAGATGGTTTTGTTGCCAAATGGTTGTTGCCATGATTTCTACTGAAAGAAGGATTTTGGAGGGGAGAGTGAATCTGAATGTGTTGTTTATTTCAGAGTTGTGTGGTATCTTTTAATGCACAATGTTTTTAGTAGTCTGGGTAAATGCAGCTGCTTTAGCTAACAGGAAAAACCAACACAAACCATGATGTATTCTGAACTGGGGCTTTGAAACTGTTAAAATGACATTCAGTCAGCATGGAATAGCTTTGTCTTGTAAAGACCATTGAACTGACAAGTTTAAATTAACAGGAGACTATCTCCTAGATTGCATGCAAGTAACAGGTTGTGTGAAATGTGGTTTAGGCATTATACTCTCCAAATTCTGTCTTCTCTAACCCACACATGGCTGCTTACTTGTAGTGCTGCATGCCTGCTCTTAACATTCTTAATCCACAGGCACCAACTCTACCTAAGGATCTTCTAAAATGGTATGCACATTGTTACATCCTTTACATGCCTTTTCCCAAAGTTTACTGGAACTTGGTAGCTGGTGGAGCAAAGATTGCCTTTGGGTTAGGGCTCATGTTACCTTTAGCAATTTTGATATAATTCATATTGCTAATATTCTGTAGCTTCAATTAGTGTTCGTTTTTTTTTTTTTTCTGAAGGTTTCGTGTTCTCCTGGCACAGTGTGCTCCAGATCCACACTGTGAACTTGGAGGGGCCTGAGAGAGTGAGAGCTCAAAGTATTGACCTGCAGCTGATTTTGTGGCTTAGAAGGAAGGCATTGCTCCAGTGAACTAATAAGGATGGCACCAGGTTTTTGAAGGCAATAGTAGCAATGTCTTTGCTGTCTTCAAATGATGGCATGTCTTATCCCAGTCCTTATTGAAGGATCCCAGCATAAGCAGTTCCATGAATTTCTGGACTTGTTTCATGCTATCCCTGAAATGTCTTCTTGTAGCAAGAACTTGGGGTTGCTACAAACCATGCTTTTGGTTCATCTGGAGACAGCACTGTTAAATCCTCCTACTTTTAGAAGTCACAGAAGTGGAGTTTACCAGGTGTTAGATACAGTTTGTTATTAATTAAATGGAGGTGAGAGAAAGTGCTCTATGCCATGGAAGCATTTATTTGGATTACATTAGTATTGCTCATGAACATTAAATCAGTCTCCTGTTCCAAATTATGCTTAATTATGCTCTCTGTGTGTTGGACAAATCTTTTTATGAATAAGCACCATAGACTGTATTGTTTTAGGGCACCTTTGTAAGTTTATGCCAATTTAAATTCTTTGTATATTGTGGTAAAAGTAATCTTAATCTGATTAACCTAGGTGTCCATACTTGTTATTTCTCTGAGAGAGAATCTTACTGAGGTACCTGTTCTTCTAAATACTTACCCAAAGTTATTTTGGTTGCAATCATTTGCTTATTTGTCTTGATTCCATTCTTTTTTCTTTTGATGTAAATGCCTTTTCCTATCTTGACTATGTATTTAATTTGTGGTTTGCTGTGGATAAGTTAATACATCCTCAAGCTATTAGGGTTTCTATTGCAGATTTTAGTTTGATCTTATTACTTCTACCCTCTTTAAAGGTAATTCATACAAATTCTTGTGGTATGCTCTGTGTAGTTTCACTTCTAGATTCACAATTGCCTTTCATTGTCTTCAGTGCTATTCTGCTTGTAAACTGCAGTAAAACTGTTAAATGTGTTTCAGGGTTTTTTGTGAAGATGAGTGTGTTTACTGTGCTACTTTTCCTGCTTAACATACTATTTCTTTTTAATTTTCAAATTGCTTTCTTCTAAACTTCAAATCTTTCACTAATTTCTTGATCAGTATCAGAGGTAAATAAACTGCCACACCCTGGAAATTTCCTCTGGACTGTGCTGGGGACACTTTTCTTCAGAGACAGAGGCTGGTGTGTGGTGTGTCCTGCTGTTTTGCTGCCATTATAGGCAGGTGTCTAGGGAGCTAATGCCCTTTAATTCAGCAAGATCCTGCCACGTGCCCACTTCTGTCAGTCAGGTTGACATACCACACAGGTATTTCCTATCTCAGGGGTGAATAAATAAGATCATATTTGACGTCTGTGGATAAATATTTGGCCTCCACTCTTCCCCAAAACTTGCAGGTGTCATAATTTAGGAGAACTCATAGTTACTGGCTGTGAAAGGCTGGACAGAGCTCCTGCCAGAGCCATGAAAATCTTCTCTTTTGTCAGTCAGCAGCCAGGCTATTGAGCAATCTGAGACCCTCCCTTCCCACAGAGACTGGGTATTGCGTTACTGCAGTGCTTCCAGGCACTCCTGCATGGAGGAGAGAAAGCCATCGGAAATTTTTGGTCTCTTACATGATGGCACAGTAGGAACTGCAGAATTTGGCTGGCAAGACAGAGTTTGATAAGCACAGAGTCTCTCTATTAAACAGATTGCTTGTTAGCCAGTTGATGACTTCTGTGGAGTCTGTGCTGCTCAGTAATTTTCAGGCCTGAGGAGCAGGACCAAAGGTTATAGTTTGCAGGTTAAATAATCCTGTCTTAAGGGATGTGCAGCTTTTGAAATACTCAAAATAATCTAGACTGTCAAAGTAAAATAGCAAAGGTATCAGCTATTTTGGCTAATTTTTCTTCCTCTGTTGAGCAATAAGGTCTGTAGACAAAAAAAATAATTCTGGGAGCCCCACTAGAGAGGGGCTGCCAAATACAACAAAGGTTTCCTGTGCAAATCTAGAGAGCCAGGCTTCAGTCAGCCTTGTGGCAATTGCTGGAATTTGCTTACCTCTGCATTTTGTTTGACTGGGTATCCTTCAGGCCCACAGGGTAGCCAGTTTTATCTTTTGAATTATGAATTTTCAATTTAGATGGAAAAAATGCAGATAGTGTTAGAGGAAACCATATTAAATGGTTTGAGTGAAATGTGGTTTACTTTTACTTGTGCCATTTATTGGTAAGAGCCCACAAGCACAAGAACTCTCATACTGTTGTATTTATAAACTATTTCCATGGGCAGTGCTGCATGTTCTTCCTGTTTTGTGTTACTTGAAGCCAATTGAATATTAACTGGTGCAAGGTGATTTCTGAGGATCACTCTTTCATGATGTTGTAACAAGAAGTGTTTTGTTCCTCACCAGCAGACTTTCCTAGCTGGCTCTGCTGGGCAGCTACCTGGCACCAGCTGCTATGTTGTGTCATTTTCCTTGTTGTTCTTTCCTTGTTGTTCTCTTCCTCAGCACGACATGTGCTGATGTTGTAAGAAAGATTTCCCACCTGCTTTTACCCCATGTTCTGGGTGTCAGTCTCTTATAGGTTTGTGCAGGAACTGTGGTTGAGATACCAGTGTGTGGAGGAAACTGACTGTAAGACAAAATAGAATGGAATAAATAAGAAAGTTCATAAACAAAAATATTTTTCTCTGCAGCATACTATCTGCACTTCAGTTGTAAGCTAGGCTATTTGCTGCCTGGCAAGTCCAAGGGAAAGAAATGTTTTGTGCTTACTTTGTCACACTTTAGATTAAACAGCCTTTCAGTGCAGACCCTCCTTTGACCCAGGATGCCTTGATGTCAAAAACACAGTCACGTGAAAATAAATTGGAATAATCTTGAAACAAAATTACTGAAGCTTTAATTTCCTTTTTTGTTTGTGGATGCATATGGAATAATAATTTTGCTTCATAATTTCAAGCTGAAAGATAGCTTTTCACATCTATCAAGATTTTCCTTCAAATGCATTTCCTTCAAATGCTTGATTCCTAAGAGGCATATTAATATTAGGAACAGGGGAATGAAAAAGGACCTCTTCAAGGACAGAGGAAATTTTTAAAAATTGTTTAATATTTTGTCTTTGTGTGACTTTCAAAGCTAGAGGACAGAGTTTTCCAGCAACAAAAGAAGCAGGAGGCATATATAAAAAGTATAGGAGGCAGAGCAGGAGAGTCAAGACAAAGAAGCAAGGTAGTGTGAAAATAGAAATATCAGGTTTTCCTTTTAACAATATTGAAAAGGCAGTAGGTGAACAGAGCATATATTAAGAGAGGGGACAAATCTCAGTGTGATGTTACAGCTTTCTGACTTGTTAAGCACACCGTGAATTTGTAGAAAAGAAGGAAAGACAATGTTCAAAGCTGAATGTTGTGAACTATAATTAGTTTGAAAAGACAAGTCCCCACATTGAAACTTTCAGACTTAGCAAAGAGGAGTCTTTCCCTTTGTGCCCCAAATGAAAGGTTCTGAGAAGACTCAGATCAGGAGACAGAAGAGATATTTATGGAATGTCCACAGCACACCAAGAAGCAGTTTGTACTTGTGCTTGTGGTGGAGGACCGGCAGTAGTAGAAAGGACTTAGAAGGGCATGAAACTGAATTATTTTCATTTGACCTTTTTTGTGAATGGTCACTAGCCCAGAGCCTTGGAAATGTGAGGAGCTGCAGAGATGCTGCACTATGTGTGCTGTGTGGGTGAAATCAGAGATCCTGCTTTTCACCATCCTCTCCCACTTCATTAGCCATAAAATTACATATAGTCTCAAAGAAGAGAACTTTTAAACAAGGAAAACTGCCAGCCTGATCCTTCACAAAATAACAAAATTAACCTATTTGTGGCAGCAAAAAGAGAGGCCTTTTTTTATCAGGGGCTTTAAATCCCTCCCAAAGGTTTTTCCTAGGAGTCTTAGTACAGCACCAAGTATGAACATCTAACTTTTCATCTTGCACAGAATAATCAGAGAATTACATGCAATCACACTGCATTCCATCAAAATGGACAAATTGCTGAAGTACTTAAGGTCTCTTTAGCTTGAACAGGAGGACAGAAGGATGTTTATAGAGGTTTATTTATATATTCCTTGTGGATGATGCAACATGCATAGAGTGAAGTGAACTTACCTGAGGGGAGCTTGGTGATAATCTTTTTTTAGGGCTTTCAACATCATACAGTCTGGAGGAAACTAGCTCTTTTGGTTTGATGATAATTTGAAAAGCATCTGTTTTCAGATGCTTTTATTAGGTCATTCCATTAGAAATGGAAGTGCTGGAAATATATTTGATAGGAATTATGCAGTGGAAAAAGAATGCAGTTGTATTTTATCTTTAAAATGGCTTTGTATTTCAAATAAGTTTACAAAAAAAGCTGGGCTTCTGAGCATGCCAAGCAAGTTTGAAGATCAAATTTGTAAGTGGACTTGGTAATTGCATTTTCAGTTCTGATGTAAAAGTGGCATTTTGATGAGCACTTTTTTTACTCAGTTTAAATTATTGCATGTGGAACTCATTCTTGTATTAAATTAGAATTTTATCTGGAACTTATATTGCTTGAGACTAATGTAGATGTGCAATGAGATGTTTCCTTGAGATGTGTTTTTAAAAGTGATTTAAATCATGATACTGAGGCCATTCTATTTTTTGAGAGCAATTTTCATAGCTGGAGCCTTCTATGCTGACTTGTTGAATGTGAGTGAAGTCCTGGTGCCAGTGTCCGAAGTGGAGCATTCTCTTGCAGCAGACCTGCAAAGAGGAGACAGAGACAGGTATTGCCAAGGTCTGCAGATAGCTGAGACCAGCATCATGATTAATGAGGAAAAGGACACTGAGAAGGTATTCTGGGTCTCTGCATCAAAAGGGTCATGTCAAATAATGCCTTTTTCTGTCATGTAGATAGAAACACCTGTCACTGGTGCAGCACATGAGAACAGGCTGGGGCAAATGGTGATGGTCTGTAGGAGCTGGAAGTGATGGATTGATGTAGGTAAGAAGATGCAGGTAAGAAACCCCCTGACTGAATGAATACATGTTGATAACTACAGACATTAACCAGTGTAGCTCAGGTGGTGGCTGTGTTGGAGCACTGGATATGTCTGTAGGTAAGAGAGCTGCCTGGTGCTTGGATGTGTCTGAGGAGGACATGGTGACAATACCTGTGTTTTTTTAGTACCTTTTCCCTCTCAAGTTACTCAGTTGAAATGCATACCTTCCATTTAAAATGCATTAAAGAAACTAAAACTAAGAGCAGGTATGATGTTGGTAAGGCTTATTTTCTTAGGTAGCTAGGTCAGTATTTACAAAGAAGACCTGTTTGCCCAAACTTTGACAGCAGTGTTTCCAGTTTGCTTTCAAAGGTAAAAGGAGGGGGGGGAAAAAGGAAAATCCCAAGAAAAATCAATAGACAGAATTTGTGTGGCCTAAATTTGTTAAAATGCTAAATGAGGGAGATGAGAGAAGGCAGGTGCTGGACACTCTTTGGCTATTAGGGCTAGTATGAAATGAAATGTGAAAACAAATGAAGACAGGAGGTGGGCTAATAACTTCTATGCAGCTTTTGGGTGGTTCTGTAAGTTGTTTTGGGCTTTTTTTTGGTGGGGGGTTGGGGTTTGTTTTGGTTTTTGTCTTGGTTGGCTTTAGAAATCTTGGTTTCTGTGCAAACTGTTAAAGGTATGGAGTGCTAAAGCAGGGACTCCAAGTAAGTTGGATGCTGGTTTAACTACTCTGCAACTGACAAGAGTGTGCGACCCCTTGGCAGCTGCCCTGCCTGCTGGCAGCAGGCTGAGGGACAATCTGATCAGTTTTTCCACTGAGCTAACTCCCAAGCACCTAATGTTACACACTGGTGTTTCATAAATCAGCTCTCAGAACATGAGTGGGGAGAAGTTACAATTTCTGTGCAGCAATAGAATATATGTGTAAGTGTACACTGTGTAGATGCTGATAGCTGCTCAATAGTCACCATGAAGTTCATTCACCTCATGAAGTCTGTGCCAGGTCAAGGAGGAACATAGATGAGAGAAAGCAATTTGGCTGTCACATTTTCCTTTCATCAAGAGCTTTACACAGAAAACCTCTTTTTAATGTAACTTCTGCTGCTGAGTTTGAGATTTTTGTCCCTGTGAAGTGAATTTCCACTAATAACTACAGAGGTTTTAAGGATGGGTCTGAGAATGGAGCAAAGAACTAGAGTTACATGGGACATCTGAGGTAATGGATGTTTTTATTGCTTTTTTCCTTCATTTGACAGTTGAACTGGAGGGAGACAAGTAAAACCAATTTGGAGAACAGCAAAGGGAAAATGAAGGCAGTGTTAACAGGGTGATTTAGCTCCTTGCACCGTGGGACACAGCAATGGGGATGGAGTGGTGGCAGAGGGCTGAGGGATGGCATTCAGGTGGCAGCTGAAGCACCAGTGCCACTGTGGAGACAAAGGGAAATGAGCATCATTTTAGTGGCCTGGGTGGGACAGGAGAGAGGATCCAGCTTTCAGTCCCCAGTCTGGGATGGGATGTGGTAGAAATGGCTGCACTCATCACAGCAGCCTCATTCCCAGCCTCCCCGGGCAGTCGGGAGAGAAGAGATCATCCTGGCAGAAAGAGAACATAGCAGAGCTGGAGACTTGGGGTTAGGGTGTAGATGTGGTGTTCTGTAGGCACACACAGTTTGTGGTGGTTGGGAGTGGGGCTGGGCCCAGCCTCATCCCCAGTGGGCACAGCTGTGAGCAGCAGGTGAGCAGCACTGACAGCAATGAGCCATGGAGTGCCCAGGGGCACTGACCAACCACCACAGGGAACAGAGGGCACACAGGTGCAGGGCATCAACAGCAGGGGATAAAAGATTGGGCTGAAGAACAAGAAGGGTGGATGCTTGCAGCTTTCTGAAGAGGTAAGATGTTACTCTGTATGGGTTGAAGCTTTCTGAAATTGTGTGGTGAAATTCTATGTGTTGTGGCTTTCTCAACTCTGGCTGCTACTTTAGCAATACTTGGAATAAGAAAGTAGGGTTTTGAACACAAAAAATGTGTGAGAGGAAAATGTAAATGCTCAGATTTTCCTGATATTTGATACTCACATCTCTCAGTTTGTCCAATGAGTTTATTAAACTTCATCTTATCCCTCACCATTGCTTTGACAGTAAAAACCTCTTGTTCATCAAGAGGTATGACTTGGTGCTGGGTATTGAATAGCACTCATGCTGCAGTTGCAGAACTTACCATGGGACTTGGAGCTGGAGAAACTGCTTCTCAGAGAAGAATCTGAGGGTTTTGTGCTGCTACCAACAGCCATTCAGCTGACTTTAGCTTTAAAGAGCTAGTTTTCAAAGTTTTTTTATAATGTATGTAAAAATACTGCTGATCTAAAACCAAAACTGGAACAAAAATCCCACTAATTTCCTGAAAAAGAGAACAAGAAGGGTCTCTAGAACTGAGACAGTTAATAATAAGTGCTGCTACTCTTGAAAAAGAAAAGGTAATGAAAAGATAATAATTTGACTAAGACAGAGTGTTGAAATGTTGATAGAAATCTAACTTACATAATACAAAGACAAATGCAAAGGACTAAAATACCATATAATTTTGAAACCATTACAATATGCCTGAGTGATTCTTTATTAGGGAGCCTCAAAAAAGCATGTAATTTCTTCTTCTACTAAAGCTGTAATCTCTCTGCTGGGTGTGTTAAAAATGACATTTCAACCTCCCCTGTGAAAGTCTGATTTTGGTCTCATTACTTTAATGCATTTTGTGTATATTGTAATAACATAAATGTTTTAATGCATTTCTTCTCAGATCAATCTGGGCAGTTATCTTTAAATCAGTCTTGTGTAACGTTAGGTAAAGAAGTTATAATTGGATCAAGGGGAGCTATTGGCAATGAAGAAGCATTTAAACTTTATTTTGTTCATTTCCCTGTAGAAGAACTTGCAGTAATAGACTTCTGAAAACTACTCCTAGATATATTTTTTAGTTCTTGACTTTTAGAAAACATTTATGTGAGATAAATGAATTGGGAAATGAACATGAAGGCAAGCTATAATGCACATCTCCCTCACAAATCACTTGCAAACCATTTTTATAAAATGCAATTAGCCATGTACAATGATGGCAAGAGACATACTTTTGAACAACTGGAAGCCATCATACTCTACCTGTCAAGAAATGGCGTCCAGAGAGCATGGAGGCCATTTCTTGACAGGTAGAGTATGATGGCTCAGTTTAAAAACTGAGCCTGATTCCCTAGAATTATTAGAATGAGGAATTTTGTTTGACAGGTGGCATCACCACCCTTTGTACAAAATTTCTAACTCAGTATGAAGGAATGGAATACAGTCAGAAAGACAGAACTCTGTGAGGTCTTGGGAGGCCTCAAACCTGCAATTTTTTGTAAAACATAAAAGTCTGGTCCCACATCGTGGGCGGTCATGTGGCACCTGTGTGGGCGACAGGTGACTGCGTGGGAGGTCACGTGGCACCCGTGTGGGCGACACGTGACCGGTCACGTGCCACTCGCGTGGGTGACAGGTGACCGTGTGGGCCACACGTGACCGGTCGCGTGGGTGACCCCTGGCACACCCGGCTGCACACCTGCACACTCAGGCTTTAAGATATGTGCCCAGTCATGGAGCAGCTGGGAGCATCCCAGCCCCTCACCAGCAGGGCACTGAAGCCACAGCTGTCACCCATGGGGACAGACCTGTGCCAGACACCAGACAGGATGGAAAGAATAGGAATGCTCCTGGACTTCTGGTCAAGAGCAAACATGTCTCTGCAGCACCCTTTCTGATCATGCCTCTGCCTTGCTGGGCAAGTTCTGAGTAGGATTCATACAACTTGGCTGTGGAAAATCTGGAGGAAAATAGTACAATACCCATAAAGTAGTGGGAAAAATGTAGGGATGGTCAGGAGAGAAAGCAGCCTCTGCTGTCAGAGGCATGAGGGTTGCTGTGGGAGTTCTCTCTTCCCATCCTATCACAGTTTATTCAGGAAAAGCCAACAGGGTCCTGGCTGGGCAATGTGAAGAAGGGTTATTAGGGACAGAGCCTCCCCTCTCAACTGATGTCCTTGGTGTTTGGAAAGTTGCAGCTTAGGTAAAGGAAAGTTTCTTAGTAGCTCTTATGTTCTGTGAGTGCTGGTGGAGTTGGACTGGAACTGAGGAAAGTGTTATGCTTCCAATGGATATTCCAGGCTGAAATGAGTCAGAAACTGGAGAGCTCCCAGAAAACATTTATTCAGCCTTCCGAGCCAACTTGAACAAGTTCCCCCAGAGTGGTCCAGCCCATTTCACCATGATTACAGTATTTTGTAAAATGTCTTTAAAATTCTTTCAGAGCAGCATAGTTAACATGTCTCGTCTAGTAAATAGTTTTAAAAGGAGCATCAGAGTGTTTGGTTACAAATACATGCACTCAAGACACAGCTGTCAGGATTTATTCTTTGTCATTTCAATCAAAATGGGGTCAAAGCTGACAAAAATGTCCTTGTGCAAGTAATTCACCTTGTAGAGCTCTAGGCTGAGAGAGCTCAAATGCTACTGTACTTAACAAGCTCAAAACCAACTCATTTAAATAACAAGCACAAACTCCACTTGGGATCCACACTGAGGCATTTGTGCACTGTGCAGCCTGAACTCCCAAACAACATTATTTGAAACAAAAAAAGGGAGTAATTCCTTTTTTATAGTGGTAATTCATGGATCAAGTCTCAAAAGCATTTGAACATTTCAAGGACTGTTGCTATACTAAATTGTTCCTAACTACAAGTATTAAACTTTAAAAAGAACTGAATACTGTTTTCAAATTCAAATTATTAGCTTCATGTCTCACAAGGATAATAAATCTATGCATATTCTTGTCACTTTAGCAGAAAGTACAGTATTTGTGCTTTAAAGCTGGAAAGTTAATTCTTGCTAACAAGTGATGGAGAAGATGTCTTGATGGCTCAGAAATTATACACGAGAACAAAACCTAAAACACTTATATCCAATACTGATCTATTAAAAATATTTTGCAGTGTTAATGCTCAAATTTCATGGACAAAAACAATGCAACTTGAATCACTAAATAAAAATATAATCATATCTGACCAGTGAAGTCCTTTGGTTCAGATCTTTGCTAACTGGAATGTCCCACCAAGTGCTGCTATATATGTGTTAGATCATTGTAACTTTCTCAGGTCTTTTAAAATGCCAGAGTTAAACCTCAGTGGAAGTGCTGGCAGCTGGTTTGGACACTTCTTCATATTTTAAAGTTTATCATTACTAAATGCCAGTGCATGTAACAGGAAGGAATATTTGCTAATGTTCACAGGACTTTGCATTTTGCCCAAAGATATTTATCCATAAGACCATTTAACTTCCTGTTAGAAATTCAGGTATTTCACTTGATCACCATCAATTTTGAAGATTTTTAGTTCATAAAAAAGGCAAGATGCTAATTTTTTCTTCTTTATTATGAAGAAAAATATATAATTTAGAATGTATCCTGTGTCCTCTAAGATGACAATTTTTACAGGAGTCTCTCTTTTAAATCAACTGAGTTCATAATTTTGTTGGTTTTAGCAGAGTTTTTGATTTAAAAGTGATTTTAAAATCTGTCTTTACATCTGAATGGTATTCTTAGTCAAAAATTAGATCATATTGAAGAAACAAAAACAGGGCAGGATCTCCAGAGATACCATCGTTCCTATGATGACTTTTAGAGTAGTTATGTGAAACTAAAATTTCATTAAGTTAGAACTAGGTACCTCCTTTTTAACTTTTGTACAGTGATGAATGGTGTAAGAAATATATGCAGATGTGATGCAAGTATATGACTGAAGGCAGAAGGAATAGGTAAGAACTGAAATGTCTGTTTTCAAACTCAGCTTCAGCACAGTCTCATTTTTCCTTATCAGTTTTTCAAGCTAGTTTTGAGACAAGTCCTACAATTAGTGTACAGTTAAAGCTCCCATTCAGGCAATGGGAACTTTGCCCACTTCCAGGAGTACAAGCTGCAGCACTTGGCCCTAAGGATTTAATATAGCTCTAATGACTCATTATTGAATGTTTAGTTTAATAACAACTGCTTATTAAGTGTATTAATCTCAGCTGATGAAAGCAAAATTATTTAGTGAAAAGCTGTTTTTCTTTACATTAGTGTTCAATTATTTAACTGAAAGTTTCAAAGAGACACATCTAATTACAGTGCTGCTTTAAAAGTATTTAAGCATCAGTTATTAAAATATCATTTGAAATATGCTTATGGACCTCCTGTGGTGTTGTTTAGAAGTAAAATTCTGGTTTCAGATTATTACTTAAAATAGGTTTCCTTTCACTACTTACTAACTTCTTACAAAATCTGCTTCATGTACAAGATTGAACTGTTTTCTGTAAATCAGAACAAGATGCAAGAATTTGTGTGTGTTCAGAATGTATATGTCTATGCTCAGGCTGAGATTACTGACTGAAAATCAAAATTAGTGATGTACATTTATAAATTAAGAATCCCTTTATTCTTAAGGGGATTTATGGGGAGAGCATCTCTGAATACTAAAAGAAGTCCGCCAGTCAGTTCCCTGTAATTAAATAAAGACATTTATCTGCAGAAAAATGAATTCTTCTTGCCATTTAGCATCTTCAAATATTTGCCCTCAAACTAGACATACTTGCCTATAAGAAAATATAAAAATTATCTTGATTGTTTACTTGTGTTTTAGTCATCTGTTTGGATTTTTTTAGGGATACTTGTTCCTCCATCACATTTCCAGCAGTTTATGGATGTCAGATAAGCAGTGCTCAGGAGTCCCTGCCAAGCTCTGTACACCTGACAAGTATGAAAAGGACACAGAAGCCATCTTTGGTGAGTTATGTCAAAAGTCTGCTAGAATTCTGGTTGGTCTAAGGCACCTAAGATATTTGGCTAAAAGGAGGCAGAGCCCTGAACAGGCATATGGGTGAGTAGAGCCAGGTACTTTTCCAGCAGCTTTACCCTGCAAAGAAAGGGTGGATGTGATAGAGGTGCTCATCTGCTGAACCTGAGCAGGGACAGTAGGAGTCTGACAGTTCCCAGCCTCTGAGAAAATTCTCTGCCCTATGGCTTAGACACATAAGAACTGTCCTTGCTGAGCTACTGAAGTGCAGCTTTTCAGCCTTTCACACACGCAAGACACTGACTGTGCCATGCTGGCTCCAGCCAGTCATATTGTGATTGCCTTGAATTCATCTGTTAAGTGAAATTACCCTCCAATCACTGAAAGAAGCAGTTGGACTCAACACAGATATGAGCTGGGGCACACAATGAGATAATTTGGGAAGTAACTGTGACTTAGGCTGGAGTTCCTCCTGTTTTCCCTTCACTTGCATGAGCTCAGGAAGAGGTGGAGTTCAAAGTGTGCTCTCTCAGCCATTCTCAGGCTGCAGCTGGCCCTGGTGCTTTGTCCTGCTTTGAAGAGGGTTTCAGTGGCTAGAAAAGATCATGTGAGTGAGGAAGGATAGACCAAGCATGGAACTGAATCTGTGGCACTCTCCCCAAAAGCCCAAGCAGTGAGAATTCACAGACCGTTTATGCAGCACCCTTTGCATGAGAGCAGAGGTGAACCTTCCTGAGAATATGAAGGAATCTCCCCTCAAATTAATCCATGCCATCGAGCTGCTGTAACTGAGAAGGCTGTTTGCTCCCAGCTGTTTAACTTTGCCACATTTTGTACCACCACATTTTGTCACTCCACCTTCATTACTGTGGAGTGACAGCAGCAGAACCACCATGCAGCTATCAGCAGGAAAGGAAATTAGTGATGTTATGATTAACAAAATAGCTTTGATTTGGCCAATGCTGGGAAGACAGGCTCCAAAGGAATCAAATACTGCAAGTGTCAGGAATGAACTATCAGCACCACCCTGTGGTTCTCTTGTTCTGTTTCTTCCTTGTGTGGGTCAGAAGGGAAAGGATGAGGCCAGGCAAACTCAAAAGGAAGAGTTTTGTTTCCTTCTGGAATTTGGCCTCTGCTGTTTCCCATGGCTGATACTAAAAACTTACCCTTCTGCTCTCATCACATGAAAGAAATCCTAAAAGATATTCAGAAAAGGAGGAAGTTTTGTGGGACTTGAGGCAATAATGAATATGCTCATTATACCAGGGCTGTGGGTTTGATTCCAGAATGGGCCATTCACTGAAGAGCTGGACTCCATGATCTTTTGTGTCCCTTCCAACTCAGAATACTCTGGTATTCTAGAACATCCTTGTCTGCAGCCAACATTCTGCCCAGTCCTCTTCATGTCTGCAGCTCCTTAAATTGTTCCCATAGGGCACTGCAGTCTGACAGCAATCTTCCCGAAACACAACTGAAATTTAATCGTGGTTCTGTCATAGCTTTTACAGGTCTCCTCATTCTTGTAATCTCTGATTCAGATAATTAACTGAAAAGGGATGTAAGTGTGGGAAAAAAACCCTCTCCTGTGAAATTCAACATATGCAACAAGTCTTGTCATAATTAGAGTGGTTTGGTTGTGCAAAGCAGTACACAAATGGTATCCTTATTTTAGCAGAGTCTTCAATAAGATATCAAATTAAGAAAAGAGTTATACTAGTTGCATATCCTTATGGTGTAGTTTTCTCTTATACAGTGACTACTGATGAAATTTCAGCTAAATTAGTAGACTCATATGAAAACAATAAATGCCATTCAAGAAGATATCTATGAGGCATCAACAGATGTGAGTCAATCTGTGCCTCTCCCTATACAGCTGATTAGTTGAAACAATCAACAAAAAACAGACTGAGCTTCCATACTGGACCTTTTTCTTAATAAAGAGGAAAAGTCTCTCTATGTATAGGTTGCTAAAGTAAATTCAAATGTCCTTTCATTTTCTTCTTTCATTAACAAGTCTTTCAAGGATTTGGCATCTTTCTGTATGAAATTCTGTTGATATTGGCTGCATTTCCCTGTATTTTCAGAAAATCAAACAATGACATTTACATAACTAATAACTTATATTTAACATCCCCTAAATGACTGATCCTTTCCTTTTGACTGGATTATGTGACAAAATCCAAATAATATATTTTTTTCAAAATACATAGTAAGTTTTAGGATGCATGTGACCACCTGTGGTATAGGGTGTGGTTACCAACTCCACTCTGTTCACTGGAACATAAAAAGAACAACACTGAAGGGGAACTCCAACAAAACATCTACAGCTGACACTCCAAAAATGATCAGGCAATCACAGCCAAGTCAAATTGTATCATTGGACCAGCCAGCTCAGCAAACTGTCCTGAAAAAAAAAAAAAAACATGTCAGCAGCAAGTATTAAACAGTGAACAGCTGGGATCCCAGAACATCCTATTCCTCACCATAAAGAACAGAGGAATCTGTACAAAGTCATTTTTATAAAAGTTCATGTTTCTAGAATTGCTTCCTTTACATACCTCGAATTTGAGTTCAACAGTTTGTTTGAGTTAGATGATATTTAGGGCAGTGTTGTGGGGGTTTTTTCCCACAAGGAAAGACTGAGAAGGAATCTGTGTAGGAGTGTGTCGAACTGAGCGATTAGTTTAATACTGCTGAGATTTTATTGTAATATTAATGATGTGTTACAGTGCCTAAGGTCCTGGATAAGCATAATTTATTATTTTTAATCTGAATAAGTAAATAAATAGGAGAGGCTTCTTTCTTAATCTTATCTGTATTGTGGCATAACCGCAGTCATAATAAAATTCAAATATTTTGCATATGCTTCCCATTTAAGAACCTACACATATCAAAACTCTGATTTCACTCAAACAGTAAGAAAGGCATCAAGATGATGAAATTTATCACCAAAGTGTGTGTTGCCACTCTCCTAGTTTAATATGAGAGTAAGGAAGGGATTCAGGACACCATATGGAAATGCAACTACCAATTTCCCATGATTACAAGATGCTGATTGATATTTGCGTCTTGTTTGTACAGTGAGCCAGTTATATGTATCAAAATCAGTAATATCCTGCTTATTTTATTTACACATTTTAAGCACTACATTGCTTCCTTCAAACTACTGCATATCTGCTTTGAAAGTGTAGTAAAAAGAAATAATTAGCAGTTAATCTAGAAAAATAAATCCAACTCAAGGTTTACATTTTTCCATGTTTTCTAACCTTAAATTTGAGGAGGAAAAATTACTGGTTTCTTGTTGCTATAATTTTATTTTAATGTGAGTAGAAAACGTCCAGCTGCTCAATGTCATCTATTTTATGCATTTAGAAAACCTCCTGGGCATTTTGAGTGCAGGTGTAAGTAAGTAACTGGTAGTGCAGATGCTGAGCATGACCCTATCTGTATTTGTCAGAAGCATGGAATTTGGGGGTGTAACCTGATCCCTCATTAGGACAGAAAAAAATAAAACAGCAATTAGATCAGAAGTAGTTTAACAATTAATTCCATCATAGAACTGGGCATGTTTATAAAACCATATGAATTATGTGTAGGAAAATAGCTTTTGTACACTCACTCCTAAGGCTTACCAATTTAATGCCATATCAAGACCAGCCATTCAGATCTGAGGGGGGAAAATCAAAATAAATACTTAAAAAGGCAAAATACTTTAGTTCATGATGCTGTATTCTACACAAAGCTTTTTCATTAAATTCATTCTAGAGTGTCTCAGTTTCTCCTTCAAGGAGAATTCCAGTTGCACCTGTTAGAGTTCTGGCCACCTAAAGGTGAAAACTGAGCAGATGTGAGCCACATACAGTTTTGGCAGGTGCTAAAGGACGTTCCATGTTTGAGCTTTGGGGAGAGTGCATCTGTGATATATATTAGGGAGGCTGCACCAGATCATACTGTTCCATGGTGTTTATTAGTTCACCTTTGTCTACTTACACTTGCAAAATCCCTTTCTCTGCTTTCTTTGTGCCAGCTCCTGCTTTTGGGATCAGGGGCCAGCCCTGATTGAATGAGTTCACATGAAGTCAACTCCTAAGTCATCGTCCCCACACTCTGAGAGGTGCTTTGGCATAGAAAAGAGGAGTGGCTGGAGCCTAATGAGTCACACACAGCTAGTAAGTAAGATTTATGTTGATAATAATTAAAAGTTAATTGAAAACAAAATAGTGACATTTTTGTTTTGAATGCACTACACAGTCAAGCATCCTTCAACTATTTTCTAGCCATGTTTTTTAGTCCCAGGAGACCTTACCATAAGTAAAGAGAAGGTTGGAAAGAGCTTGTCTTTTGCTTAAAGGCTTAACCTTGCTTTTAAGTCTGTCCCCTGTTAAACAGAGGATCTGCTTTTCAGAATGTGACTCATGATTTTTAAAGAAAATAAAATACTAATTACTAGCTGACAATGCTAATTGCTAAGATATTTGGGACAGTTTTCTGTAAAATTTAAGTGAATTCCCTTTAGTTCTCTCTACACTAAGAGAAGCCTGGATCTTGTGTTTCTATTTCACCTTTGGGAGTACAGCTGAGACTTGAAAAGATGCACTTTAAGAAAAATGGTTTGTGTTGGAGAAGTAATCACTTGTTCTGAACTAAGACCTGAGTGGCAAAATGTGCATGGTGCATAGTCAGGAGAAGGGCAAGGCCTGTATGTCACCCTAAATAAACCAGTTCCTCCTAGGTGTGTAGGAAAAAGATTAAATTGTTCTAGGGTGAAAGGTACAGCAGTGTTAGAAGGAAAGGCATTCAGTAGTTAGGAGTTCTCTAGCAGTGAATTTGCTGTGGTTCTTTTGTTTGTTTGTGAATTATATTGAACCGCTTGTGGATTGAAAAGAAATACCTTTCTGCTACATCTACCTTGCAGGTAGAATTTTGACATGAACAAAACTCTGGGAGTCTAGAGCTACACTGATTAATGACTATAGTTATCAACATGTATTCATTCAATCAGGGGGTTTCTTACCTACATCTGGCATTGCATATCCCACATTCTCCTTGTGGTGAAACTTCTCACTTACCAGTATTGTACACATAGATTACTTGAGCTTATAAACTGTTCTTTAATATTCTCAGTTTAGTTATTTTTGAGCATCAAAACAGACAGATTTTCTTTCCAGTGTTTACTTAGAACTGACCCTCCCAGAGAGGAAAAGAAATATCCAGCCCATGTTATTTTTAAGGTGTTGCCTAAACCCATTCCAAAGCCAGTTCTTCAGAGAAAAGCAGAAACATAATTTATCTGCTGAAAAGCAATAACTTTTTTTTTCAAACTATAGCAGAAAAATCATTCCCTCATTTTGTTAGACAGCCAAGCAAATCTCTGACAAGTAATTAATCAAAATAATATATCAACTTTTAGTAAGAAAAAGAGAAGACTTGTATTCCTACTCAAGGAGGTGTCCTAATGTTTTAGCTATACTGCAAAATATGTATTTGTATTAGTGACTGTAGCTGTTGGGAGAGAATTTGATTGTTGTATGTTTATTTCTTTGGGCCTATTTGAAAATCAGGGTAAAATTTTTCCTTTGGAATAATTCAGACACCTACAGAATACCTTCCTACACTGAACAGGTAAGAGCCAGCATCATCCAAGGACTTAACATAATGCTGTATCAAGTGATATTTTTCTCCCTAATTCTGGGATTTTTTTTTAACCACCCATCTTCCTGGTTTACATGATTCACTTATTCTGAGAACCAGGTTTTAAAACTTAGGATTGCAAATAGAGAAATAAATATTTCTCTATGTGTTCACTTTTGGCTTTTTTATGTTCACCTTTCTTGTAGTGGTTTGTTACTTATAAATATTGTGGATTCCCCCACATAGCTCTTTTGAATTCATTGCACTGTACAGCAGTTAGCAACGTAAATTGTCATCCAGGCTGGACTTGCTACCAGAGAACCAGAGATGATGCCACAAAAGGTGGGGATGGGAGAAGCTGCAGTACTCTAGGCTGGAATTTTCCTTTCAGGGTGACAACAGTAGTGCTATCGTAAGTGGATTCAGGAGGTAAATTTAAACAGAAGTAATTTGTATGTTGCACACTTCAGACTAGTTCAGTTCTAAAGGCAGCCATGGGCTGTGCTTGCAGGCACACTCCCAGAAGAGAAACTTAAGAAGAAGCAGCACAGCACCCTCATGATGATGCTTTACTTCATGTTCTGCTGCCTTCCTCACTAACCATTGTTATTTCACAGGCTCTGCATGAGCACCAAACCTTTTAGTTTTTGTATAGAGGTTTGCGATTTTCCAGCAAAATGCTATTAACACAAATATTTTTCATTCTTGCTTCCACCTCATTTGGTCAGTCAGTAGTGGGATAATTTCATCTTAATCCCCTACACTGTTTTATGAAAATGTGGCCGTTTAAAAGGGACATGTAAGTACTAGATACCTGAATGAACAGTATTGGTTTGTATTCCTGAGATATGAATTAAAAATAAATGAAAACAGGTGTGTCTTATTTTGCTTCTAAGAATGACTTTTTAAAGCTAATAATTAAATTATTCTTTGTTCAAGGCTCTCAGGATAAAATACAGAACACAAAATACAGTTGTGCATATTGCTATTTTCTGTCATATTTGCATAGGCTGGGTGATTGAAAGGGTGATATACTGGGAAAATACCAGTATATATTTGACCTTTGTATGTGATTGTCTCCTAGCACCTGCTGAGGTTGGTGTGCTGCCAAGCAGGTACAGCTAAAGAAGTTGTATACCAGTGCCTCTGTCCACAAGGACAGGTACAGCCAGAGGTAGGAATTCATCTGTTCTTGCTGGTTTGGATATCTTCTGACTATTCTGCTGCTGTCACATACATCATTCAAGTAGTTTAAAGGAAATTGTTTCTGTGTGGGGCTGTAGTGAAACAAAAATTTTCACTACTGTCTTGACTATTATTTTTCCATGACATGTTTGAGATGAATGAGAAGAAAAGTATGTTGCAAGCTTCTACTGTAAGACAAATTAGTTTGGTATGTTTTACAAACACTTGAGAAAACTTTTGTTAGAAGTTGACTTACTGATAGATTGATTTTTTTATACAATGCATGTCAGCCATAAATATTTTAAATTTTTGTTAACAAAATCAAAGATGGGTTGATAGTTTTTCCCCCCAAGATGTCTATTTCTTTTGATTGTTCATTAGAATGCCTTGTTCAATACATGTAACAGTCTGCCTTGGAGCTGTGTCAGTGGCTGTTTGCCCTCTTTGCTGGCCATGTCCAGGTGACTGCTGCATTTTTCTTTAACCTGTCACTTTCACTAGACCTGGTGTACTGTATATTTTGAGAAAAAACAGATCGTTAACTTTGCTGATTTTTCTGCTATTTACAACTGTGTTGCTTAGCTACCATCACCTGGTTCAAAGCACAGTTGTCCAGGCTTCTGTATGTTTGGGCAAGAGATTGACAAAAATAGCCTTAATGAATGTTTTTTCTAGAAATCTTCTAGCAACTGGTTTTGGTGACAGTTTTAGTATCATGTATGTAATCGCCCTTTTTGGAAATTCTACTGACCTAATGATTTGTAAATTTAAAGTAAAGCTCTTCTATATTTATCTGTTCTCTGGCCTTGCTGTGACAAAGTGCAAACCCTCATGTCTATGGCATGTTTTTTTAAGTTTAGGGGGAAGCAAGCATATTCATTAAGCATTTACCAAAGCATGCCTTTGAATAATTTCTATTTATCTCTTCTCAGTTATGTGTGTGCTGTGAAATGTGTGATTTGTGCCTGAAAATGGATTATTGGCAACTTGTCTTCTGATCAGTATTGTCAAGGACAAGTTTTTGAAGCTTTTTCCCTTTGGCGCAGCATTCCACAAGAGATTCTATTTTGAAGGAAAGATGAATTTTCTCCTGTATTTTGGTCCCAGTTTTTCTTAATTAAGCTTCCCCCCTCACAAGCAATGGCCTTCTCACTTTTAAATCTCTTGTTACAGTGAATTCAAGCTGACCAGACATTTTTCTCATGCAGTTTTTTTTTTTTCCCTGGAGCTTATATGCTCCTAAACTGTGTGTGCTTTGGAATCTACAGCATTTCTCAGTAAAACAGATGCCATATATCAAAATCCATTTATAAGGTGGTGTAGCTTGCCTCTGCAATCACAAGTTTCTGGTTTGGGTAACAGCTTAAGTTCTAGGTGTGTATGTTTTTTATTTTTAATGGGTCTGCTGGAGTGGCAGCCATGACATCAGTCCAAAACAGAATTACACAGTCACTGGAAAATGCACACTTTCATTAGCCAGCAGTGAAAGAAAGAAAGAGTGTGTTAGACTGTCAGAGTTTATGCTGTGGAACAGATAAAAGGCCAAGTGTAGCAACTGCCAGTTAAATAATTTCTAAAATAAGCCAGTGGATTTTTTTTCAATTGAGAGATCAGTTTTTCCATAACTCCTCTAATCTTCTAGTTACAGTTCCTGCTTTAGAAACACTACTGCAAAGCAGAGGCAGCAATACATAATCCAAGTTTTTTCTTGTTAATATAGTTTTTATTTACATATTAATACAAGTTATATGTATATAATTCATTTTTTAAAATCACTCTCATTTCACCATGAGACACTATTTATTGTCAGTCTGCCTTGGTCTGGTGAATTTATTTTTTAAGCCTCTTTAAAGAGCTTTGGGAAAAGTGTGGTGTCTCAGGTGATGCAATCAGGTAATGAAAATGAGAGTGAGGGTTGTAGAGGTGAAAATAGCTTTCAAGTATGAAGACTTGGCTTCTTGCATATCTGAAAGTACTGATGTAGGACAACTGGCAACCTCTCCCCCTTCTGAGTCTGGAGCTATATGAACTTTTTTCAGGAATTTTGGAATATTTTTTCTTCAGTTCTAAAATTTAAATTATTTTATAGGACAGTCGTCAGACAGCATCTTAGTTCTGTATGTGATCTGTCCTACTGTGATCTGTTCTTGTTCCTTTAGCTTCAGAATTGAGACTAAAAGTGACCAAGGCGTTCAACAAAACCCCTTTGCATTTGAGTTTGGAGTAGAAATTTCCTTCTATCTGAATCAGCTGTGACTTGCTCACATTTTTGTCTGTGCTTACAAAGCTTAGTCCAAGCAGGATAAAAAACCAAAACCCAACATTTTTCATCTCACCAGCCTTTGGAACATTCTGTGCTATTTATTACAGCTCTTTCCATCCACAGTGTATTCAGTGGCAAAAGACACATTACAGCTAAAAACCTACTTCTGGCTTTGTAATCCCACTTCTGGTTCCAACAAAACTCTCAATACAAATGTGAATCCCAACCTTGTCACAGGTTTGTAAGAGATCAGGCATGTAAAAATTAGCTTGATTTAGTAATTGAGCTATTTGTTCATTTAGAACCAGCCTTCAAAGATCTCTTTCAAGTCAGACTTGGGAGCTGTATGTGTTAAGTTGTAGCCTGCTTTCTTGAGAAGTGTAGGATTCTAGGGTCCACGATAGATTTTGTCTTTTCCTTAGTGTATTTTTGCTAGGTAAAGAACAAGGCTATGTATGATTGTCTCTGGCTTTCATTCTTATTGCTTTTTTTTCCCCCTCCCAAAATAAAAGCAATTGTGCACATGTAAAAAAGATGTTTGGAGCCTGATAGGCCCTGGAGTTTCCAATCTTTCAACAGTTTAAGTATTCATTCACTGTAGATTTAACTTTATCAGCTTTGCATGCATACAAGCAAAACTTGGTTGGATACTTACCAGCAACTTTCAAGACAGTAAAATGAAACGAACTTTTGAACCTCTTTAGTGGAGGTTATACAGTAATTTTTCTTTCTATTCTATTACTCAGTTTCTGGCTCTGTGGAGGAATAATTTTCAAGCTAGAGTTGCTTTACCTTACTACTAAGGCAGTTTCTCTCTGTTTCAGGGTTGCTTCACAAATCATTTGGGTAGGTTTAAAATACAGCAAGACAAAGTTTGGAAAAGCTTTGTTCCAAGGGAATGAAAAGTTGAGGGGTTTTCCCCCCACTTAATAGGAGATATAAAACTGCAGAAGGAGAATAAACCTGGACAAAGTGCAGTAGAAGTTCCAGATATTATGTCCAACTGGTTTTGATGCCACAAATAGAAATCCAGGAAACATTTCAAACTCTTGCCAGTCAAACAAAAATACTCTGAAACTAACCTTTGAGCTTCATTGATATTCCTTGGAACTGCATTGACCAAGTACATGGCATAGCAGCTGCCACTGCTTTATAAATCAGTAAGAACTTTATTTACCCATTGATTTCAAGCATATAAGAAATTTCCTTTCTGGATCAGTTGAAAGCATGTTCATGGGCTTATGTCTGTCCTCCTATAAATCTATTTTTAATATTGCTGCACTACTCTATGCTTTGCAGACATGCTTATTTTTCTTCACATATCACCTTCTCTGCGGTCTCCCTTTGCTGTGTTATGACTTTAATTCCAAGTCTGAGGATTTACTAAGCAGTTTTATTGTATGCTTGGTGTTAACACAACTATTCTACCCCTGCTTATGATGAATCTGCAACTGAGCTCAGAGTTGCTGGCACTTTACACAAGTGTATCAAAGGACCATTTCCTCACAAAAATAGATTTACCACCAGAATTTCTGGGGAACTGAATGCTAAACTGCCACCACAATAAATGCTTTAAGAGAAAGGAAAATAATAGGAGACTTTTAGTACATCTTTCCATCTGGTTGTGCTTATGGCCCTTTCTGACTGTGAAATAGCACGTAGCACTGTCACGATAGAATTTTCCATGACAAAACCTACTGGCAAAGCCTTGGTTTATGCTTTTGGAAGTTATTACTTATTTCTATGAAGTAGGCTATTTCAGACAGATTATTCACATCATTGAAATATTAATTGCACTAAGAAATTATCTCTGGAGATGAAATGTAGGAATTCAGTTTTGAGAAGTCTAGTCCAAGGAGATCAGTAATTAATAGGACTGAGGTCTGTGGCAGGGCCAAATGGAAAAATGAAGACTTACGAATCTTATCAACAAGTATTTTCTGAACAATGAATAATATTTTTTGAATTGATATATCCATTGTTGATTTCTCTATCCAGCTAATTCCCTGGAAATTACAGAGAGCAGATGAAGTTCTATTGTATGAAAAAGTGGAAATGCCCTGGCTATAGAAAGCCATGAAAATGTGTATGTGCCTGTGTCGCACATTGGATTTGAGAGTCCTTACAGAAAGACAAAATACCTTACAGATTCCCTCAAAACATATTTATGGTAACTGCTATTGTAATAGGCAGAACTTTCTAATATCTGATGGCCACAGAAATGTAATCCAATTCTTAAAAATCTTTCCTTTTATATTTGTAAATCAAACCCATTTTTAACAACAATAGCTTCTAAGGAGTACCTCTGAAATACCTCTTCACCCTTAACTCATTTATCCTACATCAGAGGAACCACATTGATCTCCAAATACCCAGCTGACCAATTTTTAGTCTGTAGTCTCTTTCAAACTCTTCACAGGATTTGAATAAAGGACCTCAAATATGTATCTAATAAAAAATTCTATCATGGCCAAAGGAAATATCTTTTATCTGTGTTCAAATATTCTGTTCTGACCCACTTTCCTAGGCATCCATTAATTGCAGTATTTTTACAGGTGTTAAAGGGTATGACTTTCAGTTTTTTGCAAGCTCTAAACTTAAAGCAATGAAATAATCAACAGGCTGGTAATTAATGTGGAAATAGAAGTGGAACAGAACACTTAGGAATGTTTAATATGCTCAAAAATAATCAGGAGCTGAACTTGTCTGGCCTTCTCTTGAAATAATCAATTTTCTGTTGTCCTTTGTGGCCCTTCTGTGTGCACATCAATGCCAGGTAGTTTTGTTCTTCCCCATAATTTATAAACTACCTTTCAAGTTGGTTTTAAAGATGCTTGCTTGAATTCATGGTATTGTATTGTTCCCTCATAAAACATATAACTCCTTAACAGCAGAGGATACTACATCTATGTAACAAGAAAAATACCATCTGTGGTAGATCACAGAGTAGAGCACACATGGTTCAAATAAGGAAAAAAATCCATTGTTTACTAGAATTTTATAATCTGCAACAAATACCTCATGAAACTTGGGCACTTTTTTTCAGGCTGCTGTGTCAAATGTCGGGGAGAAAAGCAGGAAGAATGCATGAATTGTGGCATAAAATCTAGTGTTACATGTCTTACCTCTTGAAATATGCCAGAAATGTGTTTGTTTTCAGAAAGGGCAGCTGTATAGTGGGAAGGAAGGACAGAAATACTTTCTCTGACTGTCTAGGAAGGCAAGCTTAGGACAGCCCTAGGTATTCTGTGCATGTCACTATGTTCACATGGATGTAATAAAGCTTTCCAGGCATGGATACGCTCCAGACTTTCATCCTGACCATGCAGTTTGGTACTCAGTGCACCTCCTGCACAGCAGATGAGTTTTCCATTGCTATCAGCAATGTGGTGACATGTATATGGCCACCATCACCCCACCTATTTCATGGAAAGCAACAAGAAACAACTTCATGCTATTATATTTCTCAAACTACTTGAAGCAGCTGTGAGGAATTTTTAAAAATTTGATTATAAGTTGGAAAACCCTTACCTTTTATTGTAAACATAAAGGTGCTGTTAAAAAAAAAAGGTATTTTACATTGTCAGGCATGCTGTATGTTTGACTTCAGGGTGAGAACCTTGCAAGGGCAGCAGATTTGGTTTTGCCTGGTAATTCTGTAGATTTATATTCACTTGTAACAAGCTACCCTTGAGTAGGTGTGCCTTAGAGAATGCATGGGCTGTTGAGAGAAGGTTTTGGAGGCACATATCTGCATTTTTAGGATTTGTTTTGGGTACGTAGCCAAAAATTGCTGTTGTTACATGATGGCTAAGGAAAGAATCAGCAGAGATCTGGGAAAAAATGTTGAGACTCTAACTTATGAGTAGTGCTGAGCCAGGTGGGTGATACAGGTAGGTAATAGAAGTACAATACAGGCAGCTTTTAAAGGCAGTGTGTATGGTTTGGAGTTTGGCTGTTCTTTATAACCCTCATGGTATCACAGGATGGTCCAGGCTGAGGTTCCTGGGTGCCCAGAGCACAAACTCCAGGTGGAGTCATAACCTGGCTGGAGGCTTCTGTGAATGCATACAAGGTTGGTTTGAAAGGAGACTCCAATCACTCCTTGGGGGTCTGCAAGCTGCCTTTCTGTATGAACAACTGGAGCTGTCTTGCTGTAAAACCCATCCAGAATGCTGAGAAATTAACATGTGTGTGTTTTCACACATCAGTGTGTGGAACAGTTGATACCAAGTGCTACATCTCAGCGCTGACTTAAAATCCTACCCCAGTGAAAGCAATGGAAGACTAACAATTGCTTTGTTTATGTTGATACCAGGCTTAACTGAAACGGGTAAAACTGCTTAAAAAACAAGCACAGTAGACTGAAGTTGGTCTCAGTAAGATTATTATTGTTCCTAGAAACTTTTTTAGTTACTACCTATGTGTCTTGTTTAATAGCCTCTTATTCACTGTCCCGCTGTAGAGACTGCAGAGGGAGCAGCAATCTCTGTCTTGCTTTCACAGTGCCAGTGAAAGGATTCTGGTTGACAGTAGTGGAAACTCAAATCTTTCCTTGGCCAGGCCTTCATGCCTGCAACTGCTGGCCAGGGCAAACTTTTCACTCTGGCATTGTGCCTTTGCCTAGGAACAAACCCCTCCTGGTGCAGACTGCAGTTCCTGGGGCCATCCCATGGCTGTCACCTTTCCTGGAGCTGCTGGGGAGGTGTTTGCTGCACCTGGGAGAGTGGCCAATGCAGGGGGATCAGAGACTGCCAGCTTGGTGTTCCAAACTATGCTGGATAGGAAAGGTCACACAAAAGCAAACATTTTGTGTAAACTGCTGATTGTAAGAGAGCAGGCTCTAGTTTTGTAGCAGACTAAGGAGGAGATACAAGATGAGTGAACAAATGTTTATTCTGGGGGTTGAATGTGTGTTACAGTTACTGTGATGAGAAGGGCTGGGAGCAGAAATAAGTTTGGACAGCTTCTTTCAATAGAAATTCTTCAAAGATAGACACTTGCTGGCATTGGACACAGGAATCAATTTAGAATTCATTAAATTCTTAGCTCTTGTTGTAGAAACCATTTTTTTCCTAGTTGGATTATTTGAAATATGAAAACTGTGTAGTATTAGGCTCTAATGGGCCCCAAAATGAGGATGTTTTGGAAGTGCCTGTGGGACAATGCCAACCCCTCCCTAGTCCTTACTGTTGTTTTCCAGAGACCTGGGTTTATAAGAGCATGCTAGGAAATCCCTTGTCCTAGCTATGGAAAGGGTGGGAAAAGGAGAAAGAGAAGGAGCATGACTGAGAGCTTAAAGAAGTCAGAAATAACTACATTGAAGTTTTACAGTCAGACAGGAAACTATTTATTACAGAGATTGTACAAATCGAAAATTGCGTAATGATGGGTCCTGAATTTTCACACACGAATATAAATGTTGTATTGTAAGAATCTGAAAACGTGAATTTGTAGTTCAATGCATTATTATTGTCATGCAATAATGTTGAGTTGTGAAATTGTAGTGAGTCTTGCTTTCCCTGTGCCTGTAGGTTGTATCACAGGGAACCTGCTTTCTCCTTGGCCATAATTTGTAGGAGCTGTAAAGATATAGAGCTCAATTAGCAGTTAGTAAAGGCATAATTCAAAAAGATGATCTTTCTTTTGACACTGAGCGTGCAACTGCAATATTCTGTAGTAAGCCAACCTGTAAAGCACCCACCCCAAACTGCTGTTGCTATTGCAGGCCAGTAAATAGGAAAAAAAAAATTATTCTGATTGAATAAGCTGTTAGTCTAATGATGAAAATCTGGAAGTGAGACAGAAAAGAAACCAAACAGGACAGACTTTACTGCAATGTAACATGATTTTAAATTATAAACTGCTGAGGGGACTTTATTTGCCATTGTTTCTTGCCCAGCTGTCTGCTACTGTGCTTTAATTCCCTCCCCCCAGTGAATTCCTTCCATCTTATCTATTATCTAGAGAAGGAGAGCTTCACCTTGTTTTCCACATTCTTTTCTGTACAGTTATTTTTCAAAAGTAATACACACTCCTAATGTAAGGCTTAGAGACTATCCATAATTTAAGTGCAATTCTTGTAGTGGCAAAAGCAGTCAGTAAAAGAAGGTGCTGTAAACTGCCTTTTGTATTTGCTTATATTTCCTTAGAGCAGAAGCTGCTGCTTGTTAGGGATCAGAGAACTGAAATGTTCTGGCATCTCCTGCAAACAGGAAAATCACAAACCTTGGCCATGGATCTGCTGAAGTAGCTGTGGTATTTAAATAAAGGTCTTGAAACCTTAATTAAGATAAAATGAAAACTAATCAGCAACATTTGGCACTGATCAGGCAAACCATACTTCATTTTATTTGTCAGGCCATTGCACCTCCTTCTCTGCACGTGCACTCAAAATCCTGAATAGTGTTTTTCCCTGAATAGTCCTCTATATGGTTCTGGGATTTCAGTATTTTTGACTGTCTCAATTATAAAATAAAAAACAAAGGAAAAAATAAAACTGAAGAAAAAACACAAGCACAACTCTGTGTTCCAAAACCTCAAGACTTCACAAAACGAGTGCTTTTCCATTCATGGAACTTGCAGAGTTTATTACTGTTTCCATGTTTTTTAAAGATGTGGGGTTACAAAAGTTATTCAAAGTGCTCTCTTTGGATGGAGGCTTGGTGTGTTTCTCTCAATCAGGCTTTACTTGGGTAATCACAGATTTTTGAGGCAGTGTTAAATTGGATTTCTTAAGGTAACAGAAACCTCTTTGTCTGAAACCTTCAATTCTAGAAATGCCAAAGTGCAGTTTAGAGAAAAGAAATAAGAAACATCTGGTAAGTCAGGATGCTGTCTGCACTGGCACAAAGATGCAATAATAAAAAGCCATTTTTTCCAAGTCTGTGCTTGCAAATAACATTATTACAAGAGTTTACTGGCTGCAGAGTGCCTTATGGGAACAAGGACATGTTGCAAAGTATTTTGCTGTATGGAACAGCTACATTTTGGAAATAGTTCTCTGTTGGCTGCTTGCATGAGAGAGTAGTGAGATTGGCTTATATTTGGGGCAGGTTTGTGCATCTCACACAGATGTATTTGAGCTGGCAGCTAGTAGCAGAACTAAGGGCACTGTAAAATCTTAGTTTCTTACTAGGTAAGAGAGTCATACTCTGTTGTAATTGGTTCTTCATAGTCTTGAAAAGTCTTTTAAATACCATTGGGATCATCTTCTCTGCTGTGTCAGCCTGTCTTTGATATTTGTGGCAGTGAAAGGCTGTGGCTGACAAGGAAATGGACATTGGAAATGTGCATGTAAAGATTGCACCCCAAGCCATACCTGTGCTAGACTCATTGATACACATTGGCCTCAACGCTCCATTGCCTAAGGACAGTTTGTTTTGGGCAAGTAGCCAAGAAGTGCTGGCACAGAGGAATTCTCCTGCCCACAAAATTGGGCATGTAGTGGTTGTAGCCATTCAAGCAAGGTAAGCTCATGTAAGCCCTTGCTTTCAGAATGAAACAACACTTGTACTTTTTCTAGTGTGCAGCTCTTCTCGTCCTGGCACAGATTATTTTAGTACTGTTCTTACAAAAATGGGGATCTCTGTTTTAGCAGCAGCTAAAATGATCTTGTGATATGACAGCCAATAGCACCATTTTGGAAAAAAGTGCATTACAGAAAAACTATTATTAATGTTCTCTCACTTTCTTCTCCTGGCTTTTAGTGTGTCCCTAGCATTTTTATTGTTTCATTTCTTTTCCCTGTAGTCAGACTCTGCTGCGGTTTGGTGCTGAATGGGAGATGCTGATTTATCTTAGCATCAAATGAGCAACTCTTCAGTGAGGTGTCAAGTGAGACCTTTGTCCCCGTGTAAGATGGCTCTGCTGGCACCAGATGTCAGTGTTGGGCTGTGCTAACCGGGCACGGCGCCGGGCACGTCTGTGTGTCCCCCTCTGCCCCAGAGGCTGCGAGTGCCCCAACAGCCCGGGGGCTGAGAGCCTACCTGTGTGGAGCCATCACCTGCGATATGAGAGCTGCTTTCGGATTAGGGGTTCTTTAAAAATAAAATCATTGCTGAAAAAAGTGATTTGATAAATTGTATCAACAAAACAACAGCCATTTTGCTCAGTTAATATGAACTGTTGCTATTTAGCCAGTTCTAGCTGTATTTTACCTCCAGCTGCTGTAACTATACTGAAAGCGCAGCTTGTGGAAATCCTCACAGATTTTGCATTTCCATTGTGCTAGTTGTTCACAGGCAAATTATTTTAACTAGACACTGATTACAAAGAACAGACTAACACAAATGTATTAGGTTTACCAAGATGCCTCATAACTAATAGAAATAAATGGCCATTATGGTAAGGGAATAATAGTCCATGATGTAATGATTGACACAAATGATGCCAACTCAACCCATTGAAGTGTGTCTATGTGGGAAAAGGAGTTTGGATAAACTGGCAAAGGAGATGTTTTGAGGCCAGTGACTGAATCAGATTTCTGGGTCAGGTTCTGTGTTTCACCTTTGGGAGGACTGTAGAGAATTCTTGGCTTGTTGTGATCTATGGGCTGAAGGAGCTTTTGACATAACTTTGCCAGGGAAAAGTTACTCTGTGTAATGGAAGCAGATACTGGCTGACTTTGCTTTTAATGGCCACACTTGTGCCAGTGTGTTTGGCCAGCACTGCTGGTAAAGGATGGCATTCCTACATAGTAGAGTCAGAGTGTAGGATGCCATTTCTTGACTGACACCCTCCCTTTGAGGGGAGTAAGAAAATCTGTTTTGAAGTCATTTTAGTGAACCAAAGTACAACCTATCTGTGACTTGAATTGCCTCTAGAGGTTCCTGTTCATCTCTGATCACTGAGGGGAATACAACAAGCAGTACCTTGGGTTATATAGATCAGCCAAGTGCTTAAGATTTAATGTGATTGATATCTTGTTGTTGAGGACATCTTGATAAATTTTTCTACTATTGCCACTATAAAATTGATATTTTCTACTATCAACTTATACAATTGCATTTTGCATTAGGTCCTCAGAGGAGGGAGAAGGTGAATATAAGCAAGCCAGTTAACTTCAGCTTAATAGTACTAAAAAAAGAAATGTCTTTGCTAAGGGAGAATACTGACTGTGAGAGAATTGGAACGTTGCTCTAATTGAAAGGAATGCTGAACTAATGTTTGTATTAGAATAAATTACTGGAAAAAAATAAGAGCAAGTATAAAAACATATCTAGACCACAGAGTCAAAATAGATTAAATTTTAAGAGAACATAGGAATGAACTGGAAATTTCCTGTTATTCTCCTGAGTTAGATTTGTAATAGAAATAAGAAAGTGGTCTTAGCTAGAAATGTATTCCATTCTTGTCTCTTTTTTCATATTGCCTTGAAAAAACAGGATCATGAGTATCAAAAATAAGAACTCCATATGCCCTAGTGTACATGCTTTGCTGATTTATATTTTAGTTGGAAAAATTCTAATTCGTATTTGTGATGTAAATTAGGGTATGAATGATATGAAAAAAATCCCAACTTTTTTCCCTAATTGAGAATAGAGGGTACTCCCTACCCTGCCATGCCCCAGGATCTGGTACAGAGCAAAAGGACATGAAGGAATGGGAACCCTTGAACTATAGAAAATATTGAAGTTATTATCATTTGTTGTTTGATGCTGCCATCCTCTAAAAGGAGATAGTGGCTAAGAATAGACTTTAACCATTTATGTGAATATTTATATCAGGTCTTTTGTCTATGCTTTTTAGCAGTGAGAACTCCTACAAACTTGGACTTTTTGGCAAATATCAAGATTTCCATCCTGTTTTGGGGGGAGAGAGGAAGAAGACCAAAGGGAGACCAAGCTCAAAAACAGGCAAAGCAGAATAAGTCTGTATCATTTTATGGACATTGTTGCATACCTTTTGCAAACTCACCTCAATGACAGCTCAATTTGTCTTGCACCCAAAAGCCTGTTTTTCTTCAAGGAAGGTACAAAGAGTTTTATCAGCTATAGGGGCTGCTTCTGAGATGTTTGCCTCCAAAATTATCCTACCTACTACTCAATTTCACAGTACTAATTTAATTCACTTCTAATCAGTAAAGATGTTTTCTCTGACACTCCCTTTTCCAAATGAGTTTCTAGGTTGGAATATGCAGCTATGAGTAAGAAAGGATCTGGATATTTGTATTGTCCATTTAAAAGTTGTATTTCATATACTGCTTCATAAACTATCCTGTCAAGGAAAAACCCCTTACCCCTGCCCCAAACCCCAACCCCAACCTGGGGCCATCTTTGTAATTCCTGTCAACCTGTAGGTACCTCAAATACTCAATTGAGCCAGGAGATTTTTACATTGCTTAGTCATCCCATCTGCTTATTACTTTTTTAGTTCTGTCTGTGGTTTGCAGTCCCATCTCTTACACTCATTTCTCTCTTACTCTTTCCTGTTTTCACCATATTGCTGTTACAACGTAAACTTTGCCTGGTACTTCTAAGACCTTCCACAAAATAAAATTAGGTCATCAGTTGTTTGAGTATATTCTGACAGGAGTAATTTAAAATATGTTAAAGCTGCAATAACTTGGTTAATAAATGGAAATACTGGTCTATTTTAGAAATATGAAGAAGCCAAAAAGTAGCCACAGCATATATTATAGCTTATAATTCTTGAAGAATTACAACCTGTCAGTGTATTTCTAGCTGTGTAGTAAAACTGCAATTTAAATGCTCTTTTTACTGAAATATTCCTGCTTGGTGGTAGTACGACCAACTGAAGTTATGGCAATGGTATGTTAATAATGTTTTGAGAGACAAAGTAATATTTTGAGTACTAAAAAGGATTGTCTTTCTTTAAGGATTTTTGTCTTGATCTACTGAAAAACTGAAGAGCTTTCAATTTGTGTGGATTTTATGTGTTTTATCCAGGGGGAAAAATGTTCAGTGACACAGATCCAAATCCTATTGAAGTTTAAGAACTTTCTATCTGTTTCTGTAGTTTTTTACATCAAGTTGGAAAAGAATATCCTTTTGACTTTCATGCAAAGTGATCCACTTGTGTCTCAGATCATAAATCTAACGAGCAGTGGAAGTCAGACAGAAGAATGCCTCTTTGTAGGCACTGAGCCATTGTCTAGCATTTTTACACACACTCTTTCTCTTCTTGTGTGCAAGTAATGACTGAGCAGGACTCTGCTTTCCAGGGGGGAGGGCTGATTAATCTCCTCTTCCCCATTTTTTCCTCAGGGAGCAGACAAATCCCATCCTTCCCCAGGCTTGCCCAGCATGGTGTCCTCCTAAGAAAGCAAGAATAAGATGAATGTTTAGCACAATTCTTTCTCACATTTCTTCCTTTAATAAGTTCTGTGCTTTATTTTCCTTGTATTGGATTTACTCCAAATTTTTCTTCATGAGCTCAGAGTTTTACTTAAATCGTACATCTGTTAAATTAATCTATTTGTGTGTGGCAGACTACTACAATGATTAATATTTCCCATCTTGGTGTAGACAGCTGATGCAAAGCACAGGATAATATATTTAAAACTGCACATTTCTAACTAGAATCCTATTAGTCATCTTTTCTAGACAAAAATGAAGGGTCATGTCTACACTCAAAGTGAGGTTAGTTTAAAAAGCAGACAGAAAATGTCATGTAAAAGCTCCCAGCATTTTTAGACCATGCATTGATATATGTAGCTTTAAAAAATTCCAGGGTGTGAGTTTTTTCATTTCTGGAAGAAAATACAGATGTTCAAACTCCAGCATTACCCACAGCACTAGTCATGTTTTCCAGGTTGGCTTCCTAGATGGACTGTGGCTTCCAGTCTTATATCTCTGGGATTCCTCTTCAGCTACATCAACATCTGGCACAGTGATTTTATACAGTTTTGTTACTACTTTCCCCATTTAAAATACATACACCATGAAAAATATTACAGGATGGTGACATATATTATCATACAAAGGAAAAAGCTTGTGCTGCAAAACATCACCTCTGCTTTAATGGTTAAACATGAAGATTTAAGTCATGGGAGCATAGACACCCTGGTCATAACTTTGATTTAATTTTATTTTTCTTACCTCTGAATAAGAACTTTCATCAAACAATGATCAGTGATAACCTAGGCATCTGAGTCATGCAGAATGATCAGTCTGTGGAGCAGTGGAGACACCAAGGAAGTTCTCAGCCACAGCCCAGTGACCTTTAGAGGGCTGCTGTGGTCCAGGCCTCCCTTTAGCAGCACTGAAAAATGCTGCTGAAAACAGAAGGTCCCAAAGAAGGGAAAGTCAACCATGGTTCTTGTTTGTTCTACTTAAAGATGACAAAGCAGGTAAATAACCCATGTGTTGAACAAAATTGAGTTTTGAGAATGAAAATAATGCCCAAGGTGAATTTGGGGCAGATGGGATTGTGACAAAATCAGCTGACAAAAGGTGACTTCATAGAATTACAGACTTGATCACTTTGGATCACTTCAAGAAGTCTTTAGTTTGCAGCACCCAAATTGCAGGGTTTTGTCTCCAGCCTTAAATCGCTCATAAATTAAAAAAAAAAAAAAAAAGACATGCTATATTTCCATTGCCTTTCTCAATTCCTCATTTAAATCTATGGCTTTTATACATTTAGTTTTATATGAGGCCTGTGCTTTATGATGTCATATAAGGTAATTTCTACTATTTCTGCCCAGTTTCTGTCAGAGTTTCCTTAACATGTAACTCCATGTGCTGCAGATACAGTTAAAGCTGCCAGAGCTGTATCTCCCTGTTACCAACGTGGCTGAGCTGCACATAAAGTCATCTTGCTGGGCCTCAAAGACCAGGGGTTTGCAGCACTTACTCAGAGTCAGCCTGAACTAGGTGACTTCCAGGGATACTGGTAAATAAAATGCCTCTGCCAGGCAGATTAAATATTTCTATTTTAGATTAAGGAAGAGGAAAGTAGTAGCTAGCCAACATTCTGTGTTTTAGTTTAATTGAAATTCATGTAGTTAAATTTAATCACCTAGTGCCTTAGATGTAGATTTCAGAAATGGATTTAAAATTAATAACAAGAGAACTATTAATTTTTACATTTAACCTAGTTCAGACTGTTCTGTAACCCAAAGCAAAAAGGATGGCTTATATGAAATTTTATCTTCTAAGTTTTTCATTTAATTAAGTAGTCCTACGTGTCTGTCTTTTTCTCTAGTCTGACAATGGTAATTGGAATTCGCCACTTCTGTGGCATGAAGGAGGGGAGCTGAATTCTGAGTACAGCAGTAAATGTAACTACCTATATTCCTTCCTAACAAGGAGTACCCACTGCCCTGCAATTCAGAGAGGGGCGGCCAAAGCTGCCTGTAAACATATAGTCATAAAATAGGAGCCCCAAACATGAAACCTTGATGTTTTCTTTGATAAGAATGCATCTGAATAAATAAATTCATAGACACATTTATTCCTTCCAAGCTCTCCTAGCAGTTATGCCATTGTAATGTCTTGCTTCCTGCTCTTCCTGCTTGCATTCTCAGAACTTTCAGAGTACAGTTTGACTTTCTACTGTAGCTTCTCAAGTTTGCCAGAATTTCTGAACTGTAGTCATCTTTGTAGCTGCAATCATGGCAAAGTCTCTTGTCTTGTGCTCCCCCGAGAGTACCTCTTATTGGATTCTTGGAAAATAAATCAGTGACTGTTTCAGCCCACGTTCTAGCGAGTGGCCGACCTCTGTATCCCTTTGGATAGCTCTGAAGTGACTCACAAGTCTTGTCCAATCCTGGCTTTCCTAGCATTTTTCCATTCACTTCAGTTGCAGAACAGTGTTTTTCCCTGCACTTGGGCTCTGAGAACATAAGGGAATTCTATTTAGCATACATTCAATTAGCAGACTAAATCTGTGCCCCTTACTAGCTTCTTCACGTGGCACTTCATTTCCTTTTCCCTGCCATGAGCTTCTGAGGTCGAGTGCTGAGCAAGCCAGGCAGGCATCTCCTGGCTGGCCCTTGGCTCTGTGTGCCTGCAGTGTGACCTTCTTCTGGCACTCCACAGATTGCTGCCACGCTCAGCCTGATTTAATTTACCCCTTTGCACAAATTGTATTTTGGAAAAGAAATCTGGCCACACTGATGTGTGGAACAATGCATTGACAAAACCTCTGTGCTGCACTGTGGGAAGTTACTCATCTGTTTGCAAAAATGGACAACCCAAGTAAAGTATGCAGCCAGGACATAAGATTTTAAAGATACAAAACCCTACCAGGAATATGGCAGACATCAGACTTAGTTCTCATACAGCATTTCCACTAATAACCCTTCACTGAAAACCAGTTATAGAAAATTATATTCCATTACATGTACTCCACCAGAACAGATAATGAGACCTTGAGGGCTGTGAGTTCACCATGACCAGGTTTTTGTAACTAGGAAACCATGGCATCAGTATTGGCTCCCCACATTTTGGGGAGGTAAAGGATTTCAGCAATCTGCCCTATAAGACAGCTTTGTCCAGTCCATCAACAAAGTTCTTTTCACAGCTTCCATAAACTCTATCTCAGTTTACAGTACCTTGTAATTTACTCTATCAAACAGCATGATTTCTTGTAAGAAGTAAAACTGAATGTTGTAATATTTCATAAACTATGAAAATGTGTAATTTTCTTTGTATTTTTCTAGTTTTGGGAATTTATCATAAGTGTCATACTTTGTCAGATAAGCAACCTGAGATTTAGAATCGTGGGATGATTAAACTCAGGTTATTGGAAGTATTTATTCATCTTAAGATTCACATCAGATGTCTAAGGGCAGATCTAAAAGACATTTAAACAGCCAACAAAATGCTGGTTTTGAATGCTTTATTTCTGCTCCTTCTGAAAGACTTTATAAAGTGAGCAGTGTCAATTGTAGTTTTGTTCAAGTTTTGAACACAGCACGAATGAGGTTGCTGTACCAGTCCCCTGCTCTTGCACAGAACCTCCTGGGTCTATCTGGGTAGTCAGGCTGTGCCTGGGGTTCCACTGATGTCAGGTTTGGGTTTTAGTACTTAGCTGTTTCTGGTTATAGCCCAGCCTCATTTGCTGGGTCCTTTCCATATTGCAGACAAAATCCTGTCAAGCCAGATTTAAGATCATACCACATTCCATATAAAACACAATGTCCATCTGCTGTGACAAAGTTTAGCAATCACTGCGATGGATTTATTGTGTGGTGTAAAAGGATCAGGTCTCCTGATCTGAGTCCTGAAAATCATCTTGTATGCATAAACATGTTTATGAAACAGTCATTGCAGAGGGGGAAGGCTCAGTTGTTTGAAAACGAAATGTGTAATTTTAAAAATACAATATTGTAACTGGAAATTTTTATCAGCAGATTTGATCTACTTTACAAGAAAGATCTATTTTGATGAAAAAGATTGGATCTGAGTGATGGAATCTTTATTCTGAAGGAGAGATTGTATGCAGTAAGTAGCAGAAATATTTTGTGATTCTTATTATATTCTTCAAATGTTTAAGACTCCAGCATAGTGTGCAGGAGAAATGATCTTATTGAGGCTGAGTTAATGATGCCTAATACTACTAGTTTCTGGAATAGGTAGAGATCAATTTCTATAAAGGGTTACCTGCCTTACATAGTTAATATTAATTTGGCTTCCCTCCCTCCCCCCACCCCTTTCCAGTAAAAATTACCTACTTTAACTCATTTAACACAATCCTGTTCTATGGCTTCACAGAGCTGAATCCAAGGGCACTGATACCTTTCTGTATTTACAGTACCTACTGCATTCTTCCAACTTTCACTTCCATGTAGTGGTTGAAAGAGAAGACTCACTGATCTCAAGTAAAAACAGCTCTCAAAGGTGCTGAAAAATAAAGATCTGAACGTTAGATTAAAAATATAAAGCTGCATTTCATTATAACAACCAGCATTGCATTTCATGTGTTCCTGTATTAAATGGAGCTTTCTGTGCTAAACCCCACCCTTTTAAAATTTGTCCTTTTTTAAACATGAGAGATTGTTTTTTTCAAATAGCGTAATGTCTTAGCAAACCTATGTCAGAAAGGTGTGTCTTTTTAAGAATAATTAACTGCTGAGAAAAGACAGCTTTGAAAAAGTATAGCAACCAATAACTGCAAAATGTTAATTAAAAAGCTGGCTTTACATCTGCAACTGATTACATTTCTGTGATTATTTTTCACAGTAGCCAAGAAATAGGTGCTTACTTGTTAGCAAAAATAAATTTTAATGACAGCTCTGAATCATCCAGGTTGCCAAGAGGTTAATTCACAAACCAGGTGGTACAAGGTGGAGTGGAAAACGTGTGCCAGGCACTGTAGGAGCTTTTCCACAAGCAGTCAGGAGAAACCTCCAGTACCACGCAGCTGTGTCAGCAGGAGGGTCAAGGTAGGTGAATTGTAGCCTTCACAAAAGGCTTGGGCAAGTAACCCTTGAATGCACTGTCTTTGACCTGGACTTCTAAACCTGCAAAATGTTAAAGGAAAAACCAAAATGAATCAACTGCCAAGTGGAGGAGTGGATCTTTCTGTGTTCCTGAGAAGTGATTCAGGTGGCTTCATTTTTAATGTATTTCATTTGCTTTGAAAACAGCAGCCACAAAAAACCCAACAAACCAAAATTGCACACCAAACCCTGCCTTCCCAAAATCCAGAAAAGCCCCCACCTGAATATATGCGTCTGTGAACCAGATTTTTGTGATGTTTGCCCTCACAGAGCTTATTTGTGACAGAGTGAGTATCTGCAGTTTCAAATCTTGCCCTCATATATTTTTCAGAAAAAAAAAAAAAAAGGATAGATATTAACTAGAGCAGTAATAGAAATTGCTAAAAAATTACTTTTTTTTCTTTTTGAAATAACCATAAAGAGCTTTCTCTGCAAAATTCTACTCTTTTTTTTTGGCTGGGATTTCTACTTATGTGATAGGACTTGATGACTTGGTAAAAATTACCAAATCCTCTAGATTCCAGAAATCTAGAGCTATGTGGGTGGTGCTGCCACCAAGTCCAGATAACTGAAAATATCAGTTCTGACCTCCTCTATCTTTATTAGAACCAACAGAACTCTTCAGAGATGCCAGTTTACAGCAGTGATAAATCGTGAGGAGTGGAATTTTTATTGTTTTCTGTTAAAGATTTTAAGAACAGAGTGTTGCAGGCCAATTGCTGAAGTTTATGAATCAGAGATGTGGCACAAAAAATCGCACAGGTAAACTCCCTGTGCTTCTGGGGCTGGTAAATCACCAAGTATGTGGAATGCTAAGGGATCAGTGGTAAAAACTGTAAAATCAGTATCTAGTTGAAATTTTTTTGTATGTGCCAGCATTTGTGTCACAAAAAATGTGACCAGTTTTTGAAGGGTTATCTAAAATGCCTCTTTGAGTTTCTTTCTGTAGGCCTGTGTGGTGTCACTGAACTGCATTTACCCAACAAAATTGATTTTACAGGTGGGATATTTTGGATCAAAATGACAATCCTGTTTATATAGAGCTGTGTAAGTGATAAAGACATAATTGGGCCTTTTATATGAGCAGTATCTAAGAATGGTTGTGTTTTATTAATTTGGAAAGCAGTAAACCTTGCACAAATTGTTTGCATTAGCCTTTGAAGTCTGCTGTCTTAACATCTTGAATTCTGCTTTGGCTTTCTGGCTTTGTGACAGAGATGCTCTCTGGAATAATTAAAGAATGGTAGCAGCTACACTTGATCCCAGCTGCTTCAGTGAATCCAGGCTTTGGTACATGGTTCTTATGGCTTCCAGAGAAACTATAATTTAAAATTGGCCAGTATGAGGAAGTCTCATTTGTAACATCTGTCATAGTAACACACTCCTTGCAACTCCTGCCTGCTAGAAAACTTGCAGAGTTAAAATTGTATGAATTTGTTCTGTATTTCTATGAAGTAAAGAAAATCTAAACTTTATGCTCATAAAGTTCAATATCACATTTTTTTTTGTTCCCTCTCTCCTCTCATAGGAGCTTAATAGGCACTTAAAGCATTGCAATAAGTCACTGCAGGTTTGATGCTCTTCCATGCTGCACAGATGTGTGGGGTTTTTTTCTTAGCTGTGATTCTCATCAGGTAGTTTGGGTAGTTTGGACTCTTTTCTAAGTTATGTAGCAGAGGAGAAGAGAGAAGAGGCTTGTGGAAAGAGAGACATCGGACTTGAGACCAAATAATAAATGGGAAAGGAAAAGAGAAACTTTGTTATCTCCAAAGGAACAAAAAAAGGTGGGGTTTTGTTTTCTACATTTCCTCCATATTTTTTAGGCTATAATTTGCACATTCTCTCACATCATGTTTTATTTAAAAGTCATACAAAATATGATTTTTTTTTTGTTTTGAGAAATTTTATTCTAAAAAATTAATATTTTGCTATTTTAACTGGATGGCTTCTTTCTAAATCACTTTTGAATTCTACTGTGTTTTGTGAGGAAGACTTTCACAGCTGTATGGTGAGGTATTCCCATCAAATTCAGCTGTAGTTGAACAGTGAACTCCTCTTCTCTGGAAACTTCCCAGAGTACATTTGAGTATTGGGAAAGGGCTGCATGGCTCCCTGCAAGCTTGTGCAATGACTGGAACATTCAGAAAGCAGCTTAATTTGTGGCTTCTAAAATCACTGTTTGTGAAAATTATTAATAAAATATGGTGAAGGAACTATTTTGAGAATTACATTGGTGAAAAATTATGAGGGAACTTGTGAAGAGAGCAACAGCCAAAAAAACCTAAGCAACAACAAAATTCCAAACCAACTGAATTGTTGATATCAGTGTTCTGTAGTTTAAAAAAAATTAAATGTGTACACCCCAGACCCCTAAAAAACCCAACCTAAACCCAACTCAAACATGAGGTTCTCTAGTGTTGCAAACCCATGATATGCTATTTTTGATGTGAAAACTCAAAGTGACTGAATCATGTATTCCCCCAATTTAATAAACACATAACCAACAGAATATACTTACTCAAACTCTGAGGTACAATTGCTCTTTTTAGATTAGACTGGCAAACCAAAAATTTTACCTGTTTATTAAGGGTTTTGTTTTCACAGTGGGTTAAATTGTGATCAGACTATTTCCCTGAGCATCCTTGGAAAAGTGAAATTTAATATATATTCTAGAGTGCATTTTTGGGGTGAAAAAGTTTTATAAGTACTCCATACCTGTAGGACAAGAACACTGTAAAATTAGAAAGGTGGAGAGGGGATTGCAGTGGAGAACACAATGTCAAACCCCAAAGAAGCAGTGCTTTTCCACACCCCTTCCTGGCAGTGATGTGGGAGCTGTTGTCGCCTTGAGCTGCTAATCACTTCCTGGGTGACATTTGCTGACAACTAACTTTACAGTCATCAGAAGAAAATTCTTTAAAAGGCACTTGGAAATTACCCTAGTTCCCTTATTATATACTATGTATTAGTAATCTAACTCTCAGAGTTAAACTGGGAATTAAGTGCCTTTGATGTAATGCATTGAAAATCCATATGGGCAGGGGTCTCAGGGATTTCTGATGCCTGGCACTTTGCCCTGGCTCATGTTTCCACAGATACTCTAGAGATGAGTAAAAGGACACTTTTCCTTCAGTCTGCAAAAAGCTGAGGGAGCATTGCTTCGGTATGAAAGACAAAGACCTGTCTATGAATTATGCAGTGGAAACTATATGGGAGAAATTAATACTGTAGGTATGGCTCTCCTTCTGCTGGGTCTTGGCAGTAGCTCCAGGTTATTCCTGTGCACAAATGCTGTGTTACTGACAGAGGGGAAACTTCAAGGCCCCATGCAGGTCTGGAAAATTGCTTTAGGAAAATTCAGTCATGTCAGACCAAGTAAAACAGTAATGCAGAAACCGTAACAGGAACAGCAAAAACATTTGCAGTGTCTGCCTGCCTGGTCCCCTCTTACTACTCTTCCTCTTCGCTCCTGAGCACCTCATAGCTGTCAGAACTTCTTGGTTTTGTTTGTGCAACTGCTGCTCATGTTCTGATTGACTTACTGAGGAAAAAAATGGAAACCAAAAACCTCCAGAAATTAAGATGAACAGTTCCCACAGAAAGTAAGAGTGAAGTTTAAAAGTGAGGACTGGAGAGGACTTTGACAATTCTTGTCCTGACTTCCTTAATGCTTTATCTGAACTCCTATCTGAGTTTTTGTTCAGTGTTTTGGGCAAAAATTGATTTATGACATCGGCAGTTTTCATCTAAAGCTGCAGTCAAGTCATGAATGGGTAGGATAGGATTTGCTTTTGTGATGGCATTATAAAAATAGCACTGTCTGGAAGCAATTTGAAGAGTCCCTGCAACATGAACAGCACACTTTAAAGGCTTTCTGACTTATAAAATATTTTCTATGCCATCAGACTTAACTCTTCAGTGACTGTAGATGTGTAGCAGTAGACAAAATACATACAGTGATGTGATCTAGCAGGAGACATGCCACAAAGGACATAAAATTAAGATATTATAAAGTCAGAGGTATGGGTATTCCAAGGATGTGAGGATAAATTATTCATCTAAGTAGCATACTGCAGATTAAATGCCCTAAATACTTGCAGGGTTTTACTAAATATTATATAAATACCATATTTACATAGATGCATAGAATTGAATTACACGTGTGTTTCATACTTTAGATATATTTTTCATGAATATTAACTGGGTTTGAAGTCCAGAAAATACTTGGACTTAAACTGTTAACAAACACTGTCCCAAGGGCACTCTCTTTAGAGAGAGCTTTTATGTAGGTTGGAAATGCTTTGCTGTTGATGCATAAGTGCATACACAATATGGACATTATAGGTGGGTGTGTAAAACAGCATCTACAAGTGGTTTGTGGCCAGCTCGAGCTGCAAACTTCCATCTGTACCCAGGGATGTAACTTCTTGTAACAACACTGAAAAGTGTTTCGTTTGCTCTAAAACTTTGGTTTCTCAATTGCATTTTTAGTATAAATAAAAGATGTGTCTTGTCTGGAAGTAGCTGATAAGACTATTATTCTTAGCTTCGTGTTGTCTGAGCTGCTCCTGAATTGAATTGAAGTCCACTGCAATTTCTCTTGTAGCTCGTAAAGAAAAGTGAACTGTTGGTTTGCATTTCCTTAAAATTGTGTGAATTGTGCCAGCTGAGGAGATGATTACTGAATATTCCAGTTGCCTCAGGCAGCTGAGGTCACTCTCTCAGCAGTTTTCCCAAGCCAAGTCATTTGTCTCTGTGGTCAGTGAGCTATGGCTGATTTCTCTTTTCCAGTGTATTTTGGACTTTAATGTACAGCTTTTTCTATTCCTTTTTCCTTAAAGAATCATGAATTGCAGTGTTACTGTGCTGAGAAAAAGAATGGCTGGTGGAATAAAGACCTGGTGGCTGAGGCAGGCCAGTGTGAGGAAGGGAAGCTGCTGCAATGCAAGTGCTCCAGACAGCGTAGCACTGAGAGGGCTTGGATGGAGAGAAATTTACTGCATGTCTGCATAATCTACATTGGGGAGAACATCTTTCTCCACTGAGGAGTTGTTTTCCTATGTGATTGGATAGATTATCTTCTTGAGCTGAAAAGCCGAAGGCAGAAAAATGCAGTATATTAGAGCAGGCCAGAGGTTTCAGGTTCTATGAGCAGGGAAACACATTTCTGGAGGAGCATATCTTATTGCATAACCTCTGCTTAGCAGCTAAAGGAGAAAGCAAGCACTTTCTCCAGGCTAACAGCCACTCAGGACATGCTTTTTTCTCCAATCTGAGAAGCTCACAAAATAGCCATTTACTTTGTACAAGTTTTCCATGTGAGCTGAAAGAATAGCTAGGCTTTATGATTGCAGCTATTACTTTCATCCAGTGTCAACGCTATGTTCCAAAAGGTCTGTGTTTAGTCTCCAATGAATGAAAAAAAAGTTCCCTGCTCCTACTGAAAACTCTCTCATCTTTTCCAAATAGTTTCTGTGTGAAACAGAGGATGTGTCTGAGCAGTAGAGGTGGCAGCAGTTATGCTATGCTTTGGCTACAACGGGAATTTGCAGAGTTCTCTCTGTCTGGAATCCAGGCTGAACAACCCTTTGCTTGACATGCCCATGAGAAGGCAGGATAACAAGGAAACCATGTCCCTTGTGCTCCCTGCTTAGGGATGCACATGAGCAAAGCCTGAAAGGAACAAAGCCTGAGTGAATTTCGAAGTGCTTTCCTTTTATGAAATGTTTGCTGCTTTACGTATTAGCTGTTCCTCTTTATTTATATGCCACTAAACCACTTGGCAGAGGATATTTAATTAGGAAAAAATATTGCACCTTCAATTTTTATTTTTATTTTAAATTCATTTCTAAGATTAAAAGTGCAAGCATTTTAGAATAATGATTCTTTAGCGTTTTAAGGAAATATTAATTCAGTGGGATCTTTTTTATTTGAAAGTAGTACTGAGACTTACCATATGGCTATAAGAAGATTTTTAGGTTATTCCAATCTGAAAACCAGAATCAAAACTGCATTGTGTCCTTACTGTTCTTCATGCTTGTACAGAAGCAGTTTATGAAGCCGTTGTCTTAGAGAGGTGGGGGTTTTACACAGACCTCCATCAGGCAGAAATAGGTCTGCAAAGAACAAAGCAGAGGGAATCTGTCTCTGGTGGCTCAGTGCTCTTTAACAGCTTTAGCATATGACATGCAAGTTCTCCATCTGTTTCAGAAGAGGGGGGTTGGATACAGCAGTGCCCTGGCCAGATTCCAGCAGGGAACTCCAGAGCTCCATCTGCCAACTCCCTCCCGCAGTTACAGATGGGTAACTCTTGCCTGAATAAAGCATCCACCCACTGCAGAGTCACTCCTGTGCACAAGTACGTGCAGTATGCACAGTTTAAGTGTCTTCATGCCTATGTCTAAATAATCTTCCTGTTGTGATAACACAGCAGCTTCTCATTGTTGTGTGTTACATGGCATGGATGTTTGACCCCCTCCAAATTTTCTGAAATGCCTAATTATTTTCTTTTTTCCCCCTCATATTTAAACATGATTTTGGCTTTATGGAGTTTTTTTTTACTCTCTATCAAGTTCAATACTGAGGAGGAAATTGACAGGAATTTCTTTTGTAATAATGTCTAAAAGTATAAAGTGCAAAATGAAGTACTATTATATAGGACCTGGCAATCTCTGTGAGGTAAAGCAGAGAAGGCCTGGCATCTCTCAGCCTGAGGATACTGGAAGGAGGGAAACTTCTCGCTCCATCCAAAAGTAGGATTTAGGTTTTACAGCAGACTTTGACTTTTGAAGACATGCTTCAAAGAAGCAGTCATTGTAGTTTTACCTACAGGAAATCTACATTGCTTGTCATGGACAAACTAAGGTGTGTGTCTTTAGCAGGATGTGACTGAGCATCTTTTCCAGCCCTGCATTTTGTCTTTGCTTATTCCAAACTGGCTCCTTTGGAACAAGAGACAATAAGAAAGAAACTATACAACAGCCTCCCAGGAAGGAAAATGTTTGTTTTAGTGAAAAGAGAAAAAGACATGCAATTCAACAGAGGCTTCTGATTTGCAGGACATTTGCAGACAGTGGCACAAGGCAGTGTTAGTCTGACACAAAGAACATCCTGGGCCAACAGTTGTGTTGCCTTTTCATTTTTGCTTTCTGCAAACCAGAGAAATTAAGTCTATTTACCCTGAGCTTTAATGTTATGTATATGTTATATGCAGGTATTTTCTGACTCCAAAATAAGTAACAAGCATCTTTATTTGATGCTGGAAGTATATTTAATATTACTGTTCGAATGTATGTTTCTACTGTTACAGAAAAATAACAATTGTAGAACCATTGCCATGCTGCTGCTTCTACATTATTTTTAGTTGGATGTGAGGCAAAATGAAGTTCCTTATCTCTAGTTTTCAATAGATTTAGTTTTCCCATTTCCCCAAGGTTTAAGAAAGCAATTGCTCTTTGGCAGTCAAATTTGCAAACAGATTTTTTTGGCATATGTGCTTCTGGCATGGCTGTAAGTTGATAATCAATTTTACAACAGAATGAAAATAATAAATAGATGATGGTAATTTAATATTTCCTTGATAATAAAAGGGTTATCCAGTATGTATTTTTGTACCCTAGCCCCAGACTTATGTTAATTGTTGCTAGACTCCTGCAGAATTCAGTTATTTATAAACTCTTGTCAGTGTCAGAAAAATGGACTGTAGTTAAAAATCTGGGCATATCAGATGCAAGTAGGACTTTCACAGTGATAGGATTTCACCCTTGGATTATGCTGAGAGTTCTCACTCAAGAGATGCCTGAAAGCTTAAGCAATTTCTTTTTTTTTTTTCCTACTGGGAAATAAGTTGTTTCAGGCTTATGTCAGAATCCATCCAAGTGGGTATGGAAGCAGGCAAGTTCCAAAATCACTTTAAATTAAAAATCAGGCCAATGATAGTTTACATTCCCTGCAAGCAAAAATTTCTCAGTATCCAAATATAGCTTTAAAATACATGGCCCCAAGGAAAGATTAGTACCATCTTATGATAAATATGATTAAATAGAAGAGTCTATTTGAAGTTCCTCTGGAATTTGCCACTCCTATATTTGCACACCTTTAGCTACTCCTGGAGGAAAGTGAGTGAAAGGAATTTTCCTGAGATTTGTATTCAAAAACTATTAAGAGCCAAGGAATCTTAAATTACTGTAAAATTTATTTGGAACATGAGGATGTGAGTCTATTCTCTTTTTTGTATTTTATCATATTGCTGCTAAACAAAACATTGTGATATTTCAACAACAAACCCAAAAAAGCTGTCAGTCTTGTAATGCAGTAGAAGGTTTGGGGAAGTATTGAGTGAATGGTTTCTATTCTGAATGTCTAGTAAAATGAGTGTGAAGAATACACAGATTGAATTTACATTCTGAAACAGAATTTTGTGGTGAAGGGAAGGAAAAACATACAAGGGCTATCCTCTAAGCAACAATCACAGAGTAAAAGTATGAAGAAAAAGATTCTAAAGTGTATCAGTTTAATCTCCATGTTTTGTGAGACATAGCAGGCTGTGGATCAGGGTCTTGGCAGAAAAATAATGCATTTAAAACTTAATGTGAAAATTCAGGAGGGCATGACATTGGCAATGAATGTTCAGGGAGTCGTGTACTGTGTTTGGTAGATGATGGCACTGTGTAGCTCAATGGATCTTCTCCCTCCTTCATTTGGGTGATTCCTTGGATCCCCAGGATTTTGTCTGAACAATTATTGCCATGGAAATCACCAGGTGAGCAGTTCTGTACATTATTGGTACCACAGGTACAGAGGTAGAATTTTTGTGGCTGCTAAAGCTGTTTAGCCATAGGCACTCTTAAGGGGTCAGGAGTAAGTGTTTCCCTGTTGGATGCTGCCCTCACACTTCATTCTGTTTGTATGGATTCTACATGTATGTGTAAATATGTGTGTGTAGAGTGAATATATTCATGTAGGGTGAGTGAATTTTGTGAATGGAAAATTCTAATTTGGCAGCATTATTAGGCAAAATGGTTGAGAATTAAGGAGATTCTGTCAAGACAGTAAGGTCTCAGATTTTTTTTTTAATTTAACAAGTCATAATACTTGTGAGACATGTCATGTTGATAATACTAAAAAATAAAATTTATCTTTTATGAGAACAGACTCAGTTTGAACAGGTATAGATCAAGCTGTTAATTTACTTACCCTAATTCGGAGAGACAACTTTAAAGCACGTTTCAGCCTCCAGGGCATCTTTTGATGGATAGTTATGACAGTTTATGTACTAATAACACTTGTTCACTAGAAAATAATTTTGAAAACATAGACTGCCTATGTAGTAATCCCACAATTTAACTATCCATCATTGTTGGAGTCAACTACATTTGAGTCACAAGCCTACCAGTCAAAATTTTTATATTTCTTTATGAACCCTCTGGATCCCCTTGTCTCCCCAGAATTACTTTATTTAGGCACCTAAATAAGCTGACATTTATTTTAACACAATTAGGGTAAATATTATTGGTAACTTAGAAAATCAAAGTAAAGTAATCTTGGGCAGGGTTATAAGAGATGAAAGGTCAAGCTAGTGTGTACAAGGTGGGTGGCTTTTACAGAATAGAGCAAATTCATGTAATGGTGTAGCTTTAAAAATTCATGACCTCAAAAATTTATTCAGGTTGCTGGTGTCTCCTTTGCACTGTGGGTAAACAGGCTCCTTTGACAGCTGCAGACACCATGATAGCATACAGGCCTCATATTTACTGTGAAAAGATTGAATAAAATTTGCAATTCTTTGACATTTCTGCTACTCTTAACGCTATCAAAAGTGCTTCGTCCCTTTTGACTGGCTACAGTGTTCATTTTTTACAGTGGAAAACTGTGGTGAATCATCAGACCAGCAACTACTGGCCTTGTCTGTAATGATGTAAGTGGTAGTCAGATGCATGTGAAAGGTACTCATTATCTGAAGCAACGCTGAAATTACAATATTCTAGACAAAAAAAAAAAAAAAAAAAAAAAAAAAAACAGCTGACACAGTAGAAAGGTTGCATTTTGAGCAGGATACTTAGGTTACTCAGGATACTCTGAAAATTATCACAGAGTGATGGGTCATTTCTTTTTTGAAGCAGACAGGCTTGTTCATATGTAAGTTCCTGAGGAACTGCTGAGGAACTCTAGACATGATGTGTCATATTTGCCCTATAATTTTACTATCATATGCTATATTGCTGTGCAGTTGACTTTTAAGTTGCAGTTTTAGATGTGTCCCTGATGTGTTAAGTTTAGAGTGATCTATATTTGGCAAGTGCAGTGGTTTTCAGGATAACTTTGCTCAAATATTTTTTAGCATATTGTTCTGTCAAAATGCAGGGCTTGAAACAGGTCTGTGCAGAATTCAGTACATGGTGAATGGAAGTTCTTTCTTAACACCCTAAAATGGCAGCAGGTCCATGAGCACTGAAGATTTACAGCCTATATATTTTTGAACAATGGAGAACACTTTAAATGGACCACATTTAAACATTGTACTGTCATGGAGATACTATTAATACTTTAATTAAGATCTGTGCTTAGTCTGCTGCTCAAATGCCTTCTAGACTCAAACTAGAAACGCAAAGCGCTTCAATGCACTGTTAAATGGCTTGTGCTTTGTGTTGAGTCACATCCTGCCCCTTTCTTAAAGGAAATGAACACTGGAGACATTTTATGCCAGCAATGTTTAATGTGAAACACTCGGCCCTAACAGACCTCATTTTCTTGCTTATGCTGATTTTGCAGATTGGTAACTGCGCTTATTTCAGTGGTGCTACTGAGATTTCATCTTGGAGAGCAAAGCTGTGTTCACAAAGGGTAAAATGCAATCTTCAAAATGCATTAACAATGGCTTTGGGGAAAGGAAGAGTTTTTAATTTTCTACTCTACATGAAGATATCCATAATTTCTACACTAAGCTCCTTATGCTGGCTGGGAAAGGCAGTATGGATTCATTACTGCCTGGATAGAGAAGGTTGTTCTCAAAAGAGAGCTTGAAACAAATAATTGTAATGTAATTTTACTTTATTGGCCTTGGTAATTAGGCACAGCAGTTGCTGTGAAGTTCTGTAGGTGTTTTAGAGACTGAAATAAAATTAAATTATATATTTTCTGTGTCTCTGCAAATCATTCTGTGGAGATCTGTTTTTTAATGAGACAGAGCTAACAATTTTTCTATCATTAAGCACACAAAAATGTCACTTTGTAAGATGACTTCAGTTAAACTCTTGAGTAGTTTGATGACTGCCTTGAGATTGCAATTAACATGGAGTACAATGTTATTAATAGCCAAGAGCAGTGAGCTAACATTGTAACACAAATGTCTTGCTCAAATGGAGAATTAGAAATGGGAAATGTTAATGCTGCAGTGGTCTGTGAAGCGAGTCGTTTATGGTTATCTGTGCTGTTAAAAAATAGTTACCAAAAAAAAAATAAAAACATGGTGGAACAGGTGCAAGTTTAGGGAATTTGATGACAGGTGCTTTGAAGGTGGAGAGATGCTCCCTTAGTCTGGAGAAATTGTTGTAAGTAGCCAGAAAAGTCTGTCCAAAAGCAGCACAGGATAAACAATCAGCAGAGTGTGTCCAGTTCGTGGCCGCTGACAGGCAGGAGGTGACTCTGCTTTGCTTCCTTCTTGCAGCAGGACAAGGCTCTCCAGCTCCTCCAGAGAGAGGGGCTGTGCCCAGAACTTTGTTCCAAACTTTTCATTCTGGTCATAGTGCAGTATTTCCCTTTAGGTTCAGGTTTCAAACTTTTGAATGAATTTTTTACCAGTATTGAGAGTTTGGACATGTAATTTAGAGTTTATACCAATTTACTTTTTAAAGACGTGTGTGAGGTTGAGTTCTTGTCCATGTTTGCTCAGCAGAAGTATTTTATTAATTAGGCAATGAAATATGACTGCCACACCTAGTTTAAAATGTTGTAGGTACTTTTAAAGTCAAGAGGTGTGCAAGATAGAACCTATTCCAATTTATTTTCTCACAGAATCCACAGAATGGTTTGGCTTAGAAGGGACCTTAAATGTCATCTTGTTCCAACTCCTCTGCCATGGACAGGGACACTTTCCACTATCCCAGGTTGCTCCAAGCTCCATCCAACCTGGCCTTGAACACTTTCAGGGGTGGGGAATCCACAGCTTCTCTGGGCAATCTGTGCCAGGGCCTCACCACGCTCACAGTAAATAATTTCTTCCTAATATCTAAGCTGAACCTGCCCTCTTTCTGTTTGAATCCATCTCCCATTGTCTAGAACTAAATGCCCTGTTTTTTTCCTATACTAAGATGTAAACCATATTTATAAATCTTAGAAATTTACATTTCTAAACCAGCAGATTTCAAAAGGGTACCATCTGCACTGTTTATTGAAAACATATTAAAAAGGTAAGACAAGTCAACTGTTCTTTAAAGAAAAAAGGATATTTTAGAATGTCTGGGGCTGCACATGTACAAAATAAGGTGGTTCTTTCCTCATCTTTTTCATTTCCTTCACTTGAACATAGTTGTGGAGAAGATTAACCACTCTGGAATACCAGACTGCTTTGGTAGGAGCATAAATGATGACAGATGCAGCTATTTTAGGGACTGAAAGCTGCTAATCCATGTAATTGTAAAAACACATGAAACTCCATAACAGCTTTTTTGTACATTGAAATGAAGATGTTCACTTGCACTTCTCTTTGAGCTTAATCTTAAGAACTCAGGGCAGTCAGACTTCCCAAGAAATGGGGGTACCTCAAAAAATGGAGTCAAAATTTTGGCAACGCATTTAGCAGTAAGTGGAACAGGCAGATTATGCTTTCCCTGCAGTGAGAATCCAGCTGTGGTCCCTGAGGATGTCAGCAGGCAGGTTTGCATTGGCCCCAAGCTAGGTCTCAAATGACATCATTTAAGATCTACTGCATCACTGCAGTCAGAGGATCACCTACTGCTGTCTGCTCTGAAATGCCAATGCTTGATCATTTGGAGTCTCCTGTTGGAGGGCACACAGCTGTTTCCTTTTATTATGCGTGGCTGCACATGTGAAAAAGCATCTCTTCTATAGGCATGGGTCGGAAAAAATTCCATCAGAGAATCAAACTTGTCCAACCTGTGTAACTTGGACAAAGCTTTCCTTGGAAGCATAGATTCTTGACATAATCTGTCAGTGATGGGTACAAATCAAATTCATTTGAAGATCAGAACTGTAGAAAACCCAGCTGGCTTCCAGGTTAAAAATAAGATGGATTGAAGTCTATTTAACAATAATTAATAACTGGCGAACAAGATGACCTACTGAAAAATATCTGTAAAAATGCAAATAATATAAGATAAATATAAGTATTATATATTAGAAATTCATTACATAGGTTTTCAAGAAAGAGAAATGACATCTATTTCTACAGAATTGTTTCACGTAGCAAACAGGACACAAATTCAGTGAAATGTCAGTTTAGAAAACAGCGTTGCATAATTGCTACATTTTGTATTTACATGACAGGCAGATAGATTTCTCTGCCTGGAAATGCCCTTCATAATTGCTGTCTCTGTTTGTGCCACTGAGGTGACACATCTAGCAAAGGGACAAACATAAAAAGGAAGTGTCCATAGGGAAATTCTGCACAGAAGTTGAGTGTGCTGATGAGAGAGCTACCCCCATTACACCCTATTAAATGATGGTGGCAGGGCTGGATCACTGTTCTTGAAGGCCAAGAGTATCATCCAATTGCATTTCTCCTTTCACACTAGGATACCATGAGGTAAAACTGAGGCCTGCCTACAAGAGTTTTGTTCACTATCAATTAGACTTGCAATGACTGAAAGTCATTGAAATAGCAGGCTACTGAGTGGAAAGACTTCCAAAGTAAAAAGTCAGTGGCTTGTTTTATACAGTTTCTCAACCTGTGTGTTCCCTATTCACTTGAGAGCATCTACAGATGCTTGGCAGTGCAGGAAATGATGCATAAATCATTACTTCAAGGTCAGTAAATTCACTACTGGAAGTTAAAAGTACTTGTGGTCAGAGAGAAGCAGTAAAACCTTTTAAATAGAGGCTGAAGAATTGAAATAAAATTTGAACAAACAGACAAATTCTAATATTATATATGTGTTTTCACTTTTCTTTAATAATGGCTAATTTAAATTTTTGCATTTAAGGGAAATTGTATCTTTGGCTTTTTGATCTTTTCTGAAAATGAGAAATATCACCATTAATGTGGAAACCACTTTTTTATGTTTTATGGGAAGCTTTTACTCTCTGTGTTTCTACAGAGTGATACTTTGGGTAAAACTGTGACATTAAGAAGGAATTAAGAATTTGCTTTTTGCTTCAGCCTTCCGGTGTAGGACAATTACAAATTGCCTCCTCCAGAAAGGTCACATCACAGTACTGCTCCCCTGCACACTGATGCACTCTGAGATCAACAATCTGGTCATTCCTTCCAGCTCTGGGAGTATGAATACTGCATGGACACATGGATGCTTTTAGGCACACAAATAAATTTCATCATTTTCTTGTCTCTCTTCCTTGGAGTTATTTTGTACCTTTCTACTTATTCTTTTACTTAACATTTGTCTCAGATGTCTTCCTTACTGCCTGTGGCCTTCATCTGATTGCCAAGGAATGGGGTTTGGGTGTGGAATCTTCTGGCTCCAAGTCTCCTCCCATCCCTAACTCAAATAAAAGTGAATTGCTTCTACACATTAAATGCAATGGAAGCACTGAACAGTATTGAGGACAGGAGTAATTTTTTATAAAGAATGGCATGTGGCCAGGGTTTTTTTCCCCTATTTCAGGACATGTAATCAATACTGCTAGTTATCCCAAAGTACTGGTTTTACATTTTGAGCTTGCCCATTCAGGAATGATAGTGTACCTAATGTAACAAATGCTCCTTGCTCAAATTTTTCCTACTGTTGGCCTCTTCTTTTAACTTTGCCTTCATGGGTAATTTTTTGTGTAATAGTCTGTATTCACTTCTGGACCATCATCTTCATTTATCAGGCAAATTCAGTATTTAAGGTTTTCCAAACTGGCAAACTGATAGAACTCTCATCTCATCTGTTGACTTTGGCAAGCTTCAGTCAAGGCATTGCTGATATAGCATCTGGATCTGCACCTTGTGATCTGTCATGACATCCCATAATGTGGATTTTCCAATGGTTTCCAACATGCCATCTGCAATTTTTTATATGCAGCTGTTATTGCTGTCTTTCCCTTTGCTAATTTGTTAATTTCAGGGTTTTTTTTTGTTTTTTTTTTTTTTTTTGTTAATTTCAGATTTTAGAAAAAATTATGTTAGGAGCTATCTCTACATGATAACTAAATGAATTTTAAAAGCCTGAGGATTGTTATGAACACTGAATCCATCCAAGTCAAACTTTATTGTGGCTATTGATATATGGATATTGGTATTTTCAGCTGTGGGCAGAAAACCAAAAATCCATGCCCTTTTTCCTGTCTGATTTACTTACTGACTTGTGTGTGTATGTATGTGTGTGTGAAGTTGAAATATTTTATCCTGGACCCAAGGCACAGGTACTGAAGCATGAGAATAAAGGATGAACTCTATTGCATGGAAAAATATTATTGCACAGTGTTATAAAGCAAGCTGTGGAATTGGCCCAAGTATGCAAATATTTTCTAACCTAATTTTGAGTAGGTAAAAATGTGCCATGCCCCAAATACAGAATTGTTTTTCCCATTACCTGTACTTGAAGAGAAATAGGGCCTCTTACAACATATATTTTTAAAGGAGGGCAGCCTAGCATAAGGAGTGTCCACATAGAACACATTATGTTTTCTCTGACCTTAGGCAGCTGTATGTAACCTTGTATTTAAGCAATGTAATCTTTATGCCAAGTCACTTTGGTTTAATGCTTGAAGTGCCCCTGGGAATCTCTCAGTTCAGCAGCAGCCTCTGTGTCATAGTCTGAGGTGACATGATGCATCTCAGAGTGACATGTTCATCTGGATGCACTTGAAGAATTTTTAAGTGAGATATCATCATCCACTACAAAAGTAAAAGGCAACAGGTTTGTAATTGCTTCAGTTGCTTTCAAAGAGTATTATTTTTCTCTTATCTTTTGCATGTCATCCAAAGATTAATACGCTTTAAAGTCTCATTTTTAGCCTTTATTAAGACCTCGCATTTTAAACCACGTTACTTTACTGTGGAACCATCTCTTCACTGGATGTTAATAAAAAGCAATTGCAAAATGGAAAGCGGGATGTAGTTATCTGCCTCTCCTGTTTACTTTTAATTCATTTTCACACTTTTTATGTAATGTATGTCTGCCAAGTTAATTTAAAATAGGGTTTCCTTTTCTAGGCAAGTAGCAGACCATGTGTTACTTTTGAGAAATATTTTGGGCATCCTTTCACAAGACTTATTATTTCTGTACGTTGAAAAGGTAACTTCTTCAGAGCTTTCCTGGAGTCAGGAATACCTTAGCCATTGAGTCAGAACCTCTTCACTCTGCCTTTTAATAACTTTGCAGTTGCAATGATTGTCTGCCTTGTTTTTTCTAAACCCTACATATGTAAAAAAAAAATTCTAATTAAGTGAAAACAGACTGAAATGTGACTCATCCTTCTTGTCAGGGTTTGGTTTGCAGCTGTAATTTTACTTTCTATAGCCAAAACCTGAGAATAGTTATAACTAGTCTAACATGTTATTATGTTTCTGCTCAACTAAATTAAATCTCAATACTTGTATAAAAAGTTTCAATAAGAATTATTTTCTTCCAGCCCTCCATTATTAAGTGAATTTGAGCGCTCCCCAAATCAGTCCTGCACTCTTGCATGTCTCACTAGAACTTAAAAATCCAGCAGGGAATTTTTGAATAAAAGAGCAGCTTTTATGTTCCAGTAAGAGGGATTCCTGGTTGATGACTGCACAGCTGTAGTAACTTCATTGTTCAGGGGAAAATGAGGTATTCCTTAGCATAATGCTGAATTTCCAATCTCCTTTTGTATTTTCTGGGAAACTTTGCTCTGAGACCAAAAAAACCCACTTTTAACATTGCATTGCTACAGAAAACACAGGAAGTTAATTTTTGATACATTATAAATTCTTTGATTCCAAAATGCCTTAGCTCACAATCTCTTTGCTCGCTTTATTATTTTATTAGCCTGGCTGGGAAAAAAAGACTTTAAAGTTCTTATGTGGGAGGAGGAGGGAGGAGCAAATAGATTAACATCTGAGAGAGAATTACAAAGCTGGGAAATAAAAATAGCTTTTGGGACAGTTCTGTGAAGTGAGTCAGACTTTTGGTTAGGGACTCAGATGAAGCAGGGCTGTGTAAAGGAGAGAGCCAGCTGCTGAGGAATGGCCTGGTGGGAGGATGCTTGGCCATCAGATGGAAAGGGGAAATCTCAGGCATGTCTGCTGCCTGAAGAAGATAGGATCTTAAAGTCAGATTAATTATTTCATGTTTCTCAGCTCTCGTAATCTGGCCAGAATTGTGTTTCTTGGAATTTGCAGACCTCAGTTGGGCACTTGCATGAAGCTTGCACAGAACTCTTTGAAGAAGTTTTTGGCTTTTGAGCAGATTTGAAACAGTTTTGGTTCTCTGTTTGGCTCTGCCCTGGCCCTGACCTGCTTTTAAAGCCCTAGCAGCTTTCATAGCAATTTAAAGGGATGTATTTGGAACCCTAGTGAGAGGTGGAAATGGGTCCTGAGGAAACAAGACCCTGCCAAACAAGGGATCAATTGTGTCCAATCCCCAGAGCTGCTGCGTGAGCCCTTCTGGAATTTCATCACTGGGAGCAGACACCAGCAGCTCTCCTCATGGCCAGGTCTCTTCCTGAGGAGTGGGAAAGCTCAGGAAACAAGAGGCTGAGTCACATGGATGAGCCCTCCTTTGAACTGGCACGTGTTGGGCTGCCAGGCTGAGTCCCTTGCTGTCCCCTGGCAGTGTGGGGACAATGGGAGGAGCTGTGCGGGTGTGAGCCACAGATGTTGGCAGCTCCAGATCCAGGTCCCAGAGCTAAGACTGAGCTAACACAAAGCCAAAAAAGTTGATTAATCTGTTGAAACATACTATGATTTTTGCAATTTTGAATTATAATCTGGCCTACAGTCATAAAAAGCCACGAAAATGAGCAATCGTTCAAAAGATCTGCAGCTGTAGGAGAGTGTTTTGCTCTCAACAAATGTATAAAATGTCAGTTAAGTTTAATGAGACTTACACAGGTGCATGATGACCTTGGGATTTCAAAGTATTTAATTTTTTGTTTGAGTACTAGTGATTGAATTTTCCTGCCTGGCACACAGCTGTCTTTCTTACAAAAATATTTATCTCCAGTTAGCCATTTAAACCCTTCCCCATTTCCACAATGGGGACAGAGGATTGCACAGATGAGGGACTGTGCTGATTTCACCTGATTTCCCCAAACAAGTTCTGTAATTACTCATTAAGTTTGAGTATACACATAATTATAAAACTGAATGTGACATTACACCCTTTTTTGGGGGGGGGAGGTGGTCATTCCACAGAAATGCTGCATTCTTCAGTTCAAATGTGAAAAAGTAATATTTACTTTAGTTGTTTGCTAGCTCTTTACTTTAGAAGTACATTTGCTTTTAAAGGGATAATGTGTCACTCTTAAATGATATGGAAAAAGTATTCACTGGGAACATTTTCCTAGATTGTTAAATCAAAAACTACTGAAGTGCCTTAGACATAAATCTTCTTTCAGAGATGGAGGAAGTAGATGAATTCCTTTACAATTCCAGGACCAACAGAGATAACTTGGAGAAGGACCAAGTTCCATAGGCCTGGTGTAGATCATGAATGTTTGCTAAAGAAGCAGATCAAACTGCAATTATGTCTGTCCTCAATAATATGGATAGATTCACTTTGGATTAAAAACAGGAAAAAAACATTTAGAGCATGCTTGTCAGGATAAGTATTGGGCACATATATGTTTAAAAAGGAATATTGCAGGCAAGCCAAGCTGTAGGATTAAAGCCTTCCAGTAGCCCCTGTGTAAATGTGAATGAACAAAAGACAGAACTACTTTTGGTATATCCTTCTTATTGATAATGGAGAATGATTTCCAAGAAGGCTGGTAAATATCAGAGAGTTAAGTTTCAATAGCACTTACAATAATTCTTTCTGCAGTTTGACTAATTTCTCACCATCATTAGAAAAACAGCATTTGGCTTTGAGTTTTCTGACATTGGCTGACCTATGTGTTCAGGGCATTTAGAGCTGACTTGAATCTGACTGTGTAGATGTGACACTAAATAAAGCTTGAAAATAAACAACTGCAAACAGCCTTTAGATGAATTGAAGGATTTACTGAAGCATCCACTGTTGTAGAAACTATTGGTTCTTTGGGTACAACATACAGAGTTTAAAACCTTACAATAGCACTGAAGGGGTATGGTGTTGAAAGGGATCCAGCTTTGTGAAAATAAAGGAATCATTCCATGATTCCTTTCTGTTCTTTTCTTTCCTATATAACTTTGGGTAGTGACCTTTTTTTCGAGTTTGAATACTTTAGTTCCTGCAAAAAGTGCATGATCTGACCATGTTCCTGTTTGTAGAGACCTGTTCTCTGCCAAAGAAAATATTTGTCTGTGTACCACTCTAACTAAGTACTTCCTCTAGTCTATGTGTGTGTTAGGTTCAGCTTGGCTTTCTGATGGTCTGTTGGAGCCTATATACATAAGATTGTGGGCTTTTAAAATTCCTTGTTATAGGTCTAACAGCAAACATTCAAATAGCCACTGCAAGATTGTCCTAACAACATTGTATTGAGGTCTGATATCCACAGAGAGTGTAAAAGGCTCCATCTACCTTGTTGGTTTTTTCTACCACAATCTGTATTTTGTTATTTTGTTGGTGACAGGCAAGTTCCTTTCCTTTGCCATGGTGCAAGTCCTATTTCAGGACATGCTTTAGCATGGGCTGAGTTTCTTCTAGTACTGATCCTGAAGCTGTAGTGCAATGAGACCTTCATGGTCTGTTGGTCCCCCCATCATTGGAAATGGCTTTGTTCTACAATTTGAGTGATTTTTCAGGGGTCTAAAATTTCTCCTTCATGAGTATAAATAGTATTTTTAAATATCTGTGACACTGAGGAGAGGTTAGGAGTAACTTTTCCCCCTCTCCCTTCTCTTTCTATTTTCTACACATTAGAAACCTCACAAGGTTATTCAGAAGGGCTGGTGTACAAGCCTCAATCTAAGATTTAAAAAAGGCTAAAAAAAAAGAGAAAGAGAAGATATATTAAATAAACTGGGTCCTGAAGATTGTTTAAGCCCTAGGGATATTTGACTAAATGCTGATGACTTTTCAAGAGTTTGCTGTATCCTTGAGTTAACATCTGCATGGAGCCCTGTGGCTTCAGTTGGGCTTGTGAGATTTTTGACAATTCCCAAGGGAGTCTTGCAGGTAGGACTGGGATCTTTGTCAAGTTCCTGACAGGACTTCACCTCTGACATGTGTTTGCTTTCTCTTCAGAGGGACATTGTCACAGGCTTCCTGAATGCAAATTAATTAGATCAAGATTTTATATTAAAACTTTTTCTGTGTTAGAAGAGTAGGGCTAGAATTTCACACAAGTCTCTTATTCTTAGGTGTAATTCTAAAAGGAGTTCCAAGGCATAAATGAAAAAATCTGAAAATTCTTCCAGCTTCATTAAAATTGTATATGAATTGATATTTTCTATTGCAACCTTTGCCAGTAATAATAAAAAATATGATATGAATTGATAATAGCAGATAGTTAAAACTTGCATTCTAGCTGCAAAGGATAAGGTTTTTTACACTAAGCAAAACCACATACTTTATCCTGCTTGAAATGATCCTTCATGCAATTGAAACTTTGCTCTTCATAGGAGAATTAGTGCATTGCTGAATGTTGGAAATATAGAGAAGAAATTAAATGAGCATTTTCATCTATGTTTTCTACCCAGTGCATGAGATGTTTAAGTATAAGGATAAAAATAGCCAATTACAATCAAACATTTAATTCCCAGTATCACAAAAATCTGTGGAACATCAAGTACTTGGTATTCAGGCCTCTCTTCTTCCTGAAGATGTGATTGGGAGTGTATTTTAGAGACAATAATGGTCACATTAAACAACAAAGCCAAACAATCCTTTTGAAAGTACCCTGAATGGTAAGAATATCATGATCAAAATGATAATACAATATGAAATATCAATAAACCAGCCTGATCACAAGAAATACGAGTAACTCTTACCTCTGCTTGGTTTTGTGGATATGCTTGTGCTTGGATTAAGTAAAAAAAGCTTAGTCCAGTCAGTTTGAATATATGTAACAATTAGAAATATAAAATAGTGGACATGGAATGAAGTGGACAGAGACTATTAAAAATCTGTCTTCCTACTGCCCATGTGCAGAGTGCCCTGCAGTGCCAGGGCTGTGTCCCTGAGCAGTGGGGGCTACACTGCGTGGGTAATTTCCCACAGGACTGGGTTTGGTTAGGGGACCCACATGGAAAGCACCTTAGCTGATGGAAATAAGCATGGTGAGAGAGATCTCTGGAGTTTGCCCACATTTTGTGCAGAGCTTTTTCACACATGGCTCAGTTTGTGTGGGCATTGCTCTGTGCAGCAGCGATCAGATTTGATTTGCCTGCTGAGGTGATGGGGGTGTAATTTAATGTCCCAGCAGATTTGAGGAAGAGTATATGTGACATGGCCTGGTACTTTTAAAGTACCTGAATATGAATAATTTATGCAAACCCTTGCTTTCTAACAAGAACTCTCAATCTTTTCCAGATAGCAAACAGCCATTAACTGAGGGAAAATGAGCAGTCCCGTTACCTGCTGTGGCTGTCACTTGTCTCTGGGTGCATTTCAAACCCCCCCATCGCTGGATCCAGGGTTACAAGGTGAGGTTGTGTCCATGTGCTGCAGGGCCACCAGGTTTGAGTATTTCAGCTGCTGCCAGAAATGATGTAACAAGAGGTATAAGAAGATTTTGTATAGTAGTTTTTGCCTGCCATGAGGATCTTAGGGTAGGAGGATTTTCGAAAAGCGAATAAGTGATGCTATTGTGGAAATGTACAACCATCTTTAAGCTTTAATAACTATTTTCTAAAATGACTGAGGCTCATCTAAGCTATCAATCTTTAAAAAGGGTAAGAGGCAGATTTCCTAAACTACATCATAAAAGCAATCAGTTGAGTCAAAATAAAGCATATCAGTGAGTATGGAGGGTAGATATTCTCTTCCACAATCTGCTTCAGCCCATTAACCAGATGAAAATCCACTTGGTGATGGGTCATAACTTAGAAAATAAGCCTACCTCATAAAGAGTTCTGCATTGAAATAAAAATTTTAAAAAGTTTTCTAAAAGGGCTCAGTTTGCACATTTTTCCACAGCAAAAATTAAATGTAAACTTGATGAATTGTTTCTGAATAAACTATGTTTTCAATTAGCACTTAATGTTTAAAGGCAGTCCAAAATGTGCTCCACATATGCATTGACAAAATCTTAGTGCAATAAGGCTCATAAAAGCTATAAAATATTGGAAAGAAGACAGCATGGAAAGGAAATGGAAAAGTAAAGCAGCAGCATTCTCTGTTTGAACATAGACACAGCTGTACTGACATTTATGTAATGTCCTGGGCTTATAGTTCTAGTAGTGACACCAACATCCCCAGTGCTAGAATTATACCTCTGTTACAGAAATTTTTCTTTGTTTCAGCTTTGTGTGAATGTGATGCATAAATTCAAGTCTTATATCCCTGACCCACACAAATTCTGATTCCTTTTTTCCTCCTTTTTGTCTATAAAATCCTTCCACTGCTGTTGTTATTCCCCTTTCTTTTATTAATTATCCATAATTTTGTCCATGTTGGCGCAGTTTTTCCCTGGCTGCTTAATAGAAGGAAATAAGGAATGTCCATGTCAACATGGAAAATACTAAAAATATGACAAGTTTTCCTTTTTCATGATTTTTAAAATTGCTTTTAAATTGGGTTTTATGAATGCCCTAGTTTTCCATTTATCAGATCTTACTACCTGAAAGAGGTAGACCCTATTTTATAGAAGACTCACTATTAAGAAAGAAGGTAGCCTTTATATAAATTACATTTTCTTGCTAGAAGAAAAATAGTGCTCAAAAGAATCTAAAAGGATCATCTCGATTATTCCTATCCTTTAAAGCAGATGAAAGTTTATGTATTAACAGAGTGATGAAAGGATGGGTAAAAAAGGGGTGGAAACTTCCATGGGAAGAGAAAACATTAATTCAGCAACTGAAATATTGCTGCTAACTTCAACAGGGGCAGTCTTTCACCTCTGTGTCTACTGCTTTGAGTTGTCAAAAATGCCTGCCCCAAAATTATTAAATCTGTTTTTTTTCTTACTAATTAAAGATATTGAATAATGTATTTTAAGAAGGTTGCCTTATAGAAATCTGAGCAATTCAAGTAAGATGCTGAGCAAGCTCAGTTCCTTTTGTCAATGGAGCCTTTCCCAATTTTAAATGGTAAGTAAGTGGAATCAAAGGCACTTCAGCTATCCAGGACAAAAACCAACACGTTTAAAATTGGGGCTTTTCTGGAAAATGTATATTTAATATAGGGCATTATATCATAGAATATGCAAAGTTGGAAGGGACCCATCATAATCATCCAGCTCATGCCCAAGCACAGCACACCCCAAGGATCCCACCACGTGCCTGAGAATGTTGTCCAAATGTGTCTATGGATACTGAACATTCACTAAACATCTGCTAAGGTTTTTTTAACATGGGAAACAATATCCTGTGTAAATGGATCCCTTCAGTCCTACTTTATAATGTGTGTAAAGTCACAGGCACTTTGTTTCATATGGATGTAGTAATAAATGTGGGGGTTTAGGGGGGAAAATATATTCCTTATTTTAGTGTCCCTTTCCCTGTGTGGGAAGACACTCCTTGGACCTGTCTCCACTTGTGGCTTGCACAGTGCCCCATCTGCTCAGGCCAGTCCCTTCTGCAGGCCCCCCAGCGTGGTTCCCCTAGAGCTCCCTGCAGGCAGCAGGCTCAGGCCCAGAGCAACTGCTGACAAAGTCTCAGTTTGAGCTCACTCACATTCCAGTGCATTTGGTCACCTTGGGGTTTATCTAACTTGGAAACAGTCTGTAGAGCTTGATCAGTAACTAGCTTTCCTTGGAGCATTATGTATGTACTTTTCTCTAACATTATTTTAACATGTGTGTTCTGTGACTGGCTTGGTGATTCTGAAGTCCCTCCTGGAGCCGCTTTAGCCATTCTCCAGTCACATCTGTAGACCAGCTCTGTTAATTGGCATGTAGTGTGTACAGGCTTTTGAGCATTTTTATTTTGCTAGGAAATCAGATGTAACTTGGGAGCAATGTGGTTTGTAGGACTGCATTCTGAACTTCTTGCTCATGTTATGGTTGCTAAGAATGTTGCTACAAACTTAAATGTTTCATTCTCCAGGTTTCAAGTAGATGACTCCATCAGCTTTGGATGTTCTACAAATTCAGTTCCAAGGCTGAAGATCAATGATTTTAAAATAACAGAGTAATGATAGGGAGAACAAATGGCTGGGGTGTTTACTATACTTTGGTCACAGCCTGATAAGTGGCCAATGGGATGTTAGTGCATGAGACCAAAATGCAAACCATAGGGTCTATTCTTACCCACACTGGAACAATTACAAAGAGAGGAGAGCTGAACACAGGCCCAGGCAGCCTGCTGTGCTGATATGACTATTTTGCTCCTGGCAGTTGAGGACACACACTCTTAGGTTCTTGCACATTAATACAGGTGACTACAGGGCTCCATCTGCATGGGGTTTTAGATAGGAGCATGGGCAATGAGTTTAATTGAGATCCACATCATCTTCCTGTTCTTTCACTGGGGTCATTGATGCTTCTTACATTGTGAGAATAAATTCTGTAATATTTCTGAATATGTGAAACCTGCAGCACTTTAAATTTAAATTAAAATTCACATCTGTTTAAATAAACAGCAACAGATACAAAACTTAAACAACCATAGGTCAAATCAATGCATAAGATTTTAATAATGTCCTTAGTTTTCACAATTTAAACTCTCAAAGACAGATACTGTGGGGTTTTTTTCTTGAAGATGTTGTGTTATACTAGGACATAATGACAAGTTACCAAATGGCTCATTTTGTGCTTGGGGCTGCACTGAGCATATTAAAGCATAGTTCAGTGGTCTGAAATCTGTGTTAAGACAAAGTAGTTCTACATAGCCTTGGACATGAATTTTAAAATAGAAGAATGAAAATGAAATAATACTATTCTAAAACTGTGCATAAAGTTTAGTGGCTGTGATTAAGTAATCCTGAGCCTCAATATCTTATAGCAAGCCTATGCCCACAAGAGAATTGGGTTAAAAATAAACTTTCAGCCAAATTCTTTCTTTACAGTCCCATTGGTTTAAGTGATTCCCTAGGTCAGAAAAATTATTTGACTTATGAATATACTTGTTGCGTAGGTCTTTAACTGCTTTTTCAGGGACTTTCAATCATTGAAAAGGAACAAAGTAAGCTATCTTCGGGTCCTCAGGTAAATTATTAAATATTAGGAAAAATAGTGAAGGCCATCAGCTGGGACCCATTTGAATTACAGATTAGCATTTGCCCTTGCCACTTAAGTGGGTAGCTTGCTGTGATCCTTTTATGTTCTCACTTAATCAGTTTAAGTTCTTAGGCAGACAAAAGCCAGCTTGACAATGAATTTGTAATAAAGAATAAAATAATGATGCTGTTTTTCCTGTTCTAGGTAAAGAATAAGTATAGTTTTCAGAGGACTTCATGCAAGACTTTCCCTAATTACTTCCCTAATTAATTCCTTGACTTTTTTTGCTTAGACTAATGTTGAATTTAATTTAATTGAGACATTCTAAAGGAAAGGCTGCCAGTGCCAATAACTTATTGAGCTTACCTATTGCTATGAGGTTTGTAGCTCCTCATAGCAAAAGCCTATTTATGGTGACTGACAGAATACAAGACTCCTTACTAGCAGTTTTAAAGCAAAGTGTCATTCTGTGTCCCAAAATTAAAAATAAACTGAAACATTATGCAGGTTGAATGCAACCAAGAAAGATGTTTCTTCTATTAGGACTTGAATCCATTTATTAAACCTTCCTACTCAAAGGTTGATGGGAATATTCTCCTACACCTGGGCAGCAGTGTCACTGGCACAGCGTTGTTTAAATCTCTGCCTATTCTAGTTTTTTTGATGGATTTCTCTGCAGGAAGATTATGATTTGGAGGCTGTGCAGTTTGGAATCTAGTCCATTTAAAATATGATTGAAAAGTAGTATAATATTCCTCTGTTTTCATTCTTGCCCTTTTCTGTAGTTTCCTATTACATTTTCTCATTTTAAATAGCAGAATTTTCTTTCCTTTTACTATGTGAAAGACCTGTATAAAATGGGGAAACTGATTCCTCATGCAGTAATGGTCTTAAAAGTGCAAAGTGAACACACTTCAAAGGTAGAACTATTTTCCTCTCATATATTATTTCAGTCATGTTCATTTTAATGGTTAATTCCAAGAAAGGGCAAGCATTTTATGTGGACTATATTTTTGCAAGTTAAATATATGGTGTGGAAATTTCCTGCCTTTTTTTTTTTTTAAGCTAAGTGTGTGATCGAAGAAGTTATACAAGGTGGAAATTTCAAACAGCACTTACTGTGGATTTAACTGCCTACATAAAACTTGATGGCAACTCTCACATTGGTGTGAGCTCCCTTTGGTGAAACCACACTGCTTTTGAAAATCTTGCTTGTCTTTGAACAGATACCCTTTGAATTCAGCTAGAGTTTATTTCCAGTTTCCATGAATCCACTGATTTCATATTGATCTAAAGCCCTGGTGCAGGTTCTCATATGTAGCAGATGGCTCACACATTTATGTGAAGGTACTTTCTATCAGCTTGGCACAGATTAGTTTAGAGCAGGAGCACTGTCACTCTGATGTAAAACAGTGTGAAAGGTGAGAGAGGCTCTTAAACTCCATTGGAGAGACCCTCATGGAGATTGGATTTTAATTGCTCATATGTATGCATGCTTGGATGCATCTGAAGCTGCTAATTGGGTTTTTCTGGCCTGACTTTGAGATTTTGAAAGGTTTAAGTGTATGAATTATATTTTATTATATTTCTGTGTCCTCACAATTACATAAGAGTATTCCCTAGCCACATCTATCACTCACAATGTGCTTTGACTTTTGAGTAATTTTGAATTTTACCTGTGACTTTTTGGTCAGATAACTTACAGTACTGACTCACTGGCTGAAAGTAGGTAATAGCAGCAAACAGGATATTAGGGAGTATTTAGTTATATATTTTTTCAGAGCATTGTATCTTGACATTTCTAGGAGTGTCCTAGCTTTGGGGAGCTCTCATTTCACTGAGACTTTTTAGAGCTTATCACTGAGTAGACACTGCTTCTGTGTGAAGATTTTGCTGTTGTGATTTGTTGTTTCCCTGCCTGTTGTATAAAGATTCTTAAAACATGAAGATTGCTCTAATGTGAAGCACGAAACACCTCTCCTGTTCAGACAGGCTGGAGGAGCTGGGGTTGTTCAACCTGGAGAGGGCTCTGGGGAGACCTGCCAGTACCCAAAGAGCATCTGTCAGAAAGATGGGGACACACATTTTGGCAGGGCCTATTGCAATTGGACAAGGGGTAATGGCTTTAAACCAAAAGAATGTAGATTCAGACTAGGTATAAAGAAGACTTTTATGATGAGAGTGATGAAATTCTGGAGAAAGAGCCTCAGAGAGGTGGTGGATGCCTCATGTCTGGAAATCTTCAATGTCAGGCTGGACAGAGTTCTGAGAAGCCTGATCTATTTGAAGATATCCCTTCTTGTTGCAGGGGGCTTGGACTAGATGACCTATAAAGGTCCTTTACAACCTTAACTATTCTGTAATTCTACTAGAAAGTGATTTTTTAATCGTGTCACATCACTTTTTCATCTCCTGTGAGTAATCTGCCACAAACTGATAGATGAGGCAATCCTGAATTCAAAGTGTCTTCTGCTGGTGGAAAGAGCCTGGTTTTGTTTCCTGCTTTTCCACATTTATTCCTCTACTGAGGTGGACTAGACAAAGAGGATTCAGTCCTATGACTTCTGCAGTCTCTCCGTCTACTAAATTAGGTGTGGTTATATACTGTAAGCTGGATGTGTAACAATGAAAGCGGATTGGGGAAGAATCTGCTCCAGGAGTTGGGACCCAGGATTCTCCTCCCAAAGAATTTTCTTCGTGTGTAAGTTTTCCTTGGCACAGAAGAAAAATGAGCTCCAAAAAAGGCTTTACTAGTGAATCCATGACCTTGGGCTAATTTGCGAAATTCCACATTCCTCTGTTCTTACAGAATCCTAAAATCTATGGAAAAAAGTGAAAAAAAAAAAACAAAAAAAACCAAAACCTTTGAGAGAAGTTGCTACATAAATATACAATATTATTCTATGCAATGATGGCTTCTCCCCTATTGAGAGGAAGAAGGGAGAAGTGACTCTGAGCATACTTGGAATTATTTATCTGTCCACTCTTGATCACCTGGTCTGACTCTATTCACAGCAGTGGTACCTGAAGATTTTCTCTCACTCATATCCAGTGGAATGCTATCAAATAGCTTAGACCTGGAAGTGAATTTGTTTAAATGAAAAATGATAGACTTAATGATTCCATATGATGCTTGTCATAAAACTGAAACCATCTCTAAATGCAGAACCATGATAGAGGGAAGTATTTATAAGGGAGCATAAGGGCATGGATTCAATTTGTGTCCTTTTCTATTCTGTTGTTCATCTGTTTCAGCTACGTGTCATAACTTGGTGGTGGGACCAAAGCAGAATTTGATATGAAGGGTAACTTTTAGATATCACTGTAGGAATCTCTTCTAGGAGTGAAATCACAGAAGCTATCTTTGAATACCTCAGGGAAAAAAAAAAAAGGGTCAAGACAGCTTGGTGCAAGAGAGTAGAGAACTTTGATGTTGTTCTCTTTCAGTGCATTTTTACGGTCATCTCTGGTTTTGCTGTTTGAGTAGGTTTGATGTAGCATTGCAGGACTGTAACCCATTTTCTAGGTTACCTTTCTTCTTCTGGGCATTCTGGTCCTTTGAAGAGACAGAAGAAGACTTCACAGGTTTTAGAATTCTGCATCACTGAGAGATGCTAAATCATACTGTGATTAGTCAGGGAGTTTCCAATCTGTATGAATCCAGGTGAAGATGTTTACTTCAAATAGGATTGTTCTCAAGCTGAAATAGCTGAACACAGAAAACCTTCCAGCAGATGAATCTGTATTTCCCTGCAGCAGGTATAGATGACCCCATTCTTAGCTAATGAGGGGATTAGTGACTGAGCTTCCTTTCAGCAGACCATAAACACTGTGGGAAGAAAGAAATTTAACATTCTACTCCCAGTTGCAAGTGATCCACAAAAGAGAGATTTGCTTAGTGCTCACGCTAGAATGCTAATTAAGGCACATTGTTAAGGGCTAAATACTAGGCTGGGGCTTAGGTAGGTTTGTCAGGGAACAGGGGCAGAGAACCTTGAAAAAAGCAGGTATTTGGATAGTTTGAACCGGCATTCTGGTATTAAAAATGTAGAGCATCTTCCAGTGATTTCCAACAGTCTTTCCAAGTGGTAGGACAGTAAATATAAACCACGTAGGCATTCGAGGAAAGATTATTCAGCAAAAGAATTCATTTGAGAATGATTATTTCCCTTCGGGTGAAGGGGGCTTATTTCCAAGCTGCTGAAGCAAGCTGCCTTATTTCAGCTCTGTGAGCCCCTCTCGAGGGACTGGAGTCCCGTTTGATAACACAACGAGGCAGGGGGCAGTTATCAGGGCAGAAGAGGAAATCCTCCTCTGGCGTGCTGGAAGCGATCGAGTTCCTAATAAGGGAATCGGCTCCAAATGGGGCTATACCCTCCATTTCCAGGAAGCGTGTGGTGGGTGTGGTAAAAGCAGAGCTTTCTCTTCCTGACAGCTTCTTAAAACTCTGCTTTTGCTTGCTTAATAAATGGTCCTGAAAAAGTACATGCACTGCACAGCAGCAAGAAAGTATCCCGCTAGTGTGCTCGTAAAGAGAAAAGTTCAAGGAAGAGTGAAGCCAGCTCTGATTCGGTTATTTACCATCAATCAGACTGTTGCTTGGCAGGGAGTGGATGGTTAGGAGCCTGAACGAGCTGAAAAGGGGCAGGAAGAAAGTGGAGGCAGCATTCTTCCTATTTAAAGCTGCATCCCCTGAAAGGAGTGTTTGCAGACTGCGCTGGAGCTGGTGCTGAAAAGAGGGCTCGCAGACTTTGTCCTGGAACTGATGCGGAGAGGCAGAAAGACTCCTCAGCTGGCTTCATGGTGCTAAAATAACCTTACGATTCTGCACTTTTTGCTGCCCAGGGAGGATACATGTCTAATATCTAGGCATGATGGCAGTCTTGGTACAAACGAGAACTTTTTTCATCCTCGCTGCTTTATTAGGCCGATTTGTAACCATAAAAGCGCAAGAAGTGGAAGAGTATGACGGTGGTGAGTTTCTCTCTACCTCTAAAACAATTATCATAATCCCCCCTCTTTGCATGCGGTGTGTTTATTGTGTGATTTGGCTAATAAGTGGAGCGGAAAACCTCTGGGATAGGACAGTAAGACTTTTGCTTTCACGTTTTGAGAAGGGGGCAGAGAGGGGTTTGCGCTTCGGCTTTCTGAGCGGAAGACTGAGGTTTGCGGCGCTCGCTGCGGGCACAGAGCGGGAGGGGCGGTCAAAGGCCAAGTGCTGCCGCGGGGCGCTCGGGCTGAGCCCCCGTCCCGGCGGGGCTGCGGCCGCTGGGAAGTTCCCAACAAAAGAAAGGGCTTGGGACGCGGCTGGAGGACAGCTGGGCGAGAGAGCTGGGAGAGTAAACAGCGAAGCCTCTCAGGGTGGAGTCGTTTGCGCTGAACTACATCTGCTTTCTCACATTCTTTGTTTTAGAGAAATGTAGAAACGTGGATTCTCCCTTTTTTCACCCCTCCCCCTCCTCCTTTTCTTTTCATTTTCCTTTCTTTCCTACTCGGGCTCGTTTTCCCCCAGGCTCCTGCGGAGGGGCTGCCTGACGCCGAGGATGGCACGGAGCCTCCCCTCCGCCCGGGGGTGGCGGAGCGGGGCAGCGGCGGCTCGGGGCGAGCTCCGTGCGGGCAGGAGCGCTGGCGAGCTGCGAGCCTCGCCCGCCCGACCTGCCCTGACTGCGGCTGCTTGGTAGCCCTTCGTGTTCAGTGCCATTTCAGTGCCTGCGAGGGAGACACTGATGGGCAGGAGAAGCCGTAGTGACTGTACTCTTTCATCAGTCGGGATGGATGTCGTGATCTGTGTTGATTTCCTGAAATGTGAGCAGACTGGTAGTGGGACACTCTGGAGCTATTGTACTCCGGAGCGTACTTCCTAGCCTTATATGTAACACTGGCTTCTTTTCCAAATTATGCCCTACAAAGTCCCTTTGTAGGGCATTCCAGCACATTGTAGGATGTACCCTACAATGCAGTTTGCACTTACTTTATCGTGTAAGATAAAGTAAGTTTAAGAGTCTAATTTTTCTTGTAACTGAACCTCTCTGGTAATATGCTGGATTGCATAAGTGAGGAGGAGTCAAAGCCTGATGAATAAACCAGTGCAATATTTCTGAAACTTTTGTTCTACAGAGCAAAATGAGACTTTCCTGCTCGAGCACAGCTGTGTGAGAAGTCCCATAGAGGGGGCACTTTATATAAACTTGTGAGTGTAATTCATATATTTTCCATAAAGGGAGGCATATATTATGCACTTTTCAGTTACATGTAATACCAAACAAAACACTTGTGAAAATACTGACTTCATTTTTGGTATACTTTAATAAAAATTATAGCTTTTTGCCTATTTTAAAAAATTCAAAATTTATATGAGTTTTCTGTGGGGTTATTACATTTACTAGATTTTTGGAATTATGGAAATTATGGGATAAGCCAGTAACGTGGCAACACATTCTGGGATGTATTTCCAATGTGCTGATGGCTGAGGCCACTGAGAAGTACGTGGTAAGATAGAGAGCAAAATATGTTGTATTAAATTAGAGACATCTGTTTACACTTACATCACTTACTCATCTTCCTGTTTGAGAATTAATAGCTTTTGTCTACTATACGGACCCTTTTCCAATGTTCATTATATTAAAAGAAAACCAAACCCAGACCTATTTTAATGTGGTGTGAGGGTTGGTGCAGTGAAGATAGAAGTAGGGTGCATTCTACACATTGGTCTGGTTTAATTGCATAAGAAAGGGATTTCACCCTTCATTTGCTTCCTGACTGAAACCTACAAATGCTGAAGGGTGGGCAGGTTTTACCCTTAGTTTGTCTTGGGTTTGGTATTTGTGTAGAGGTCTAACATGAGCCAACATTGTATTTTACTGCAGGTGACACTGTCTGTAGAGCTTCTTTATTTCTCATTAATTTATGTACTACTTGAATATAGGTACTATCAGATAAACAAATATTAGAGGTGCCTGGGAAAGCAAGAAGGGCATTTCAGGAAGCGTAGATTGGAAAAATCTATCCAACTTTCAGAAAGGATGTAAACCAGTGTTGTACCAGTCATTTTTCATGACAGTCCTGGAAAAAATAAGGGTTGAATGCTGCTTGTCAACTTTAGATGCAGTGGCAGAAAGAAATAGCTTTGGTGGTAGTATGTTACAGAATTTATCATAAAGGGATTGATATTGATAGCTAAGTTGAATGTAATAAAGCAGATAATGTGGTTAAAAAACCTTAATGAAAGAACTGTAATACTTCTTCAAACCAAACATGCTGCTTAACTTTTTGTCAATTACCGTTCCTCTACCAATTACCATTGCCTTGTGCTTTTAAGTAATGCCAGTTTCTTTATTATTTTTTTTATCTCTTGAAAGCCTTGCAGATTGATCTGTTCTGCTCAAGAACACTTGGCTGGTAGTGCTACATGGTGCATGTTCTTAAAATACATGTCAAAATGTGAAAACCAGACACTTCCCAACCTATTACAGCAAAATTGGTAATTTTGAGACTGTTTAAATGTGCCTATTTAAAAGTTATTTCTCAATAAGGTCAGTGCTGCAAAATCCTAAAAGGACTGAAAGATCCTGGTTTAAATTTCTTTGTAGAGACCTGGTCTAGTTCAGAAATGTAACAGGATGAGAAAATGCCCAGGGGGCGGCTGAAATTTTGTGCTGTTTAAGTGCTGAATACCTGAAAGCTCTGAACCTTTCCTACAGGGTTTTCCACACAACTCTACAATCCTTCCTCTTTCCCTAGGGCTTGGCATAGAGGGAACTGCTAGCAGAAGCAGGAAGTGCTTCTGGGATCCTTTCCCGTCCCCTTGGGAGTGTAAAAGTTTTTTATAAATAAATTAGAAACACATCTTTAATGGAAAATCAGTACACTTGAATCAGATTTGAAATGGTGGGAATCACCTTGTCAAAGAAGAATTGTCTGTGCAAATTGCATGTAGGTATGGCAGTGGTGGTTTATTGCCACCATTTCCCATGTTTCTCTTCAATTCTATACTTGCCTTTGGTTCTCATCACTTTTTGCAATGTACCATTGTCTGAGTTATATTTTCCTGTCCACCTCTTGTGGTGTCAACCCTCCTTCAGCTGAGATCAATGTTATTGATTTAAAAATACCTAACTTTTTTGATAGTGTGAACAAGGGAAAGAAAGGGGTCATTGTTCTGTTTAGATTAATGGTCCTCTTTGCCTTTTTTGGATTCTCAGGGTCTTTCATTTTGTCTGGAAACCATGCAAGGAGACAGGAGATTAGACTGACTTTGGAGACACAAACAGCTCAGCTGCTGGAATGGGGGCTGTTAACTGTGTCCATTATCTTCTCACTGATATTGTCTTTAGGGAGATAAGGCCTTATTACATTGCACAGTCCCAATAATGGGGCAGGTGTTGGGAATAGGATGACAAGTGAAAGTCCTCTGCAGCTGTGTGTAAGTAAAAGAATTATTTAGTGTTAGTGCCAAATGCTTCTTTGGATTTTATGGGTCTTTCATCTGTGTAAATAGTCCTCACAGCTCCTAAGTAGAATGATATTGAATGATTCTATATGAAAGAGGAAGAGCACCCCTGTTTTTACAATTGTCACAATTTTAGTGAGGATCTGATAATACTTTGAATTACAGAATTATTGTTTAGGTTGGAAAAGACCCTTAAGATCATTGAACCCAACTCTGCACAGCACTGCTTCAGCAGATTGATGCTCCAGCTCAGCTTGGTGCTGGCTGTGAACTTGCTGTGATCCCCTCGTGCAGATCATAGGCAAAGATGTTGAGCAGGACTGGGCCCTGTACTGAGCCCTGGGGAACACCACTGGTGACCAGACACCACCTGGATTTAACTCCATTCACCACCAAACTTAGGGCTTGGCCATCCAGGCAGTTTTTTACCCATTGGACGGTGCACCCATCCAAGGCATGAGCAGCCAACTTCTCCAGGAGCATGCCTTGGAAAACAGCGAGCAAAGCTTTACTAAGTTCCAGGTAGACAACTTCCCGGCCTTTTCCTCATCCCATAAGAGGGTCACCTTGTCATAAAAGAAGATCAGGCTGGTCAAGCAGGACCTGCTTTTCATAAACCCATGCTGGCTGGACCTGGTTATGTATATAAATGTAAATTATAATCCCCTGGTTATGCTGTATTGGTTTTTTTTCCTCCAAAAGTTTCAGATCCCCAGATTATGTCTTTACCTCTGCTCTCTTATGTCTGTACCTCTCCTTTCTTAGTGAGAAAACCTGCACGTGTGTGCATGTAGGTATATGTGTTTGGGGTTTAAGCATAGTAAATAATTCCAAAAATAGGAATGAATACGACTTTAAACAAGCAGCAAACAGGAATCTAGTATCTATTAGACAAAGTTGTATTTCTATGGGGACTTACTCATTGAATTAGAAAATTTGGGTTTGACTTTCCTGACTGTAAAAGTGTGGGAAGGATACTCTACACAGAAATTTCTACAAAAAGATTCCTCAAGAGGATTCCTTCTGTTCAGCCTGAGCAAAACTTAGCTCAAAATTATGGAATACTTAAAATTGAGGGTCATGTTGAACTGTCTACATTAATGTGTAGTTTTTTTGGAAAATACATTATGATTGAAGAATAATTGCATGCTGTGTTTGTTAGTGCAGGCATTTTTTCTCCCTGATGTTTACAAATATGGATTATTGCCATAGAAACTGAATGGTCATTTCATGACTCATGTTTTAACACGCTCAGTCTTCATTTCTTGGTGAGGTCTTTTCATCCTTGCATTTTGTTTCAGTGTGATAATATTCTATCAGCTTGATTTGTTCATGTAAAACATGCAGGATCAGTCCTGTTTAAAAATAGTTAAATGTAAGTTGATTAAAAATACATATTTTTAAACTTGATAATGCTTTAGAAGCTTTCAGAAACAAAGAAATATCTACTAAATCTCCTGACTGATGATAAATGCTCCTAGGAAACCCTGCTTAGGAACAACTCCTGGTGTTGAAATTGTGTTTACTATCTAGGTAAACTATAAGTTACGATTTTTCTGTGGTTAGAATTAAAAGTGGTCAATGGGACAGATAACTTGGTTTTTGGTGTTTTTTCAGAAAAGAAAAAGATTCTTGTGTGTATGTGCAGGGAAGCAGGAACTGCAAAGGCAGATCTTCGTGCAATAATATAATCCTTTAAAAAACTGAGCAGATGTTCATGGCCTGTATACAACTATTTTTCCATATACAGAGGAAGGCAACAAACTCAGTGCCAAGAAATAACAAAGTAATAAAAAATAGTCGAAATTCCAGCTGGAGGCATGTGATCTATCCTTATATGTGCACTATTTCACTTATGTTTGTCATTGTGACCCTGCACATTTTTGTGTGTAAAGTCCTGATGATATAATTTTCTCAGAAATTCTTCTTGGAAAGAATAAATCAAAGTGTTATTCCAGTGGATTTCTCAGTTGGGTCAGGGAAGAGAGACTGGACTTGCAATTCAGTTTCTTGTGTAGACAAACCCCCCATTCTTTATACAACCAACAAGGCAAACCCAAGTATCCTTTAATGTAAAATGAATAAATTAATCAGATTAACTTGGAATTTCAGTTTTTGACAAAGGCTTCTTGGAGTTTGAACTTTCAGAGCACGAGGAAGGATTGTTGCATGGCCTGAAATCTCAAGCTGCAACAGACCCACCTTGTTCAACTGTCCTTGAATGCCCTGGTGAGGCTGTCATGTGCAGAGGGTCAGGTATGATTTGAGCTGGAAAGTAGGATGCATTAATTCCAAGTTTAATGAAGAAAATGTATTTCTTTCCATGGATAAAATGAGAAACCAGGTACTTTGAAGCAGGAGAAAAAAGGCTCTTAACTATGACAGTCATGTAACGCTTAGAGGAACAGAAGTACCCTGGGGGGGCATCATGTATTATTTATGTCTTTTATGTAATCAGTGCATTGTGAATGTACAAATAATACCATTTCTCTAGATACCTTTTTTTTGGTCATGGATTGTTCTCTGATTCTGTGGTTTTCCTAGCTTAAGTTTAGAGAAATTTGAAGAGTTAGTGCTTTTCCTGAACTACAAGAAAGGATAAACCAGTGGTGCTGACTATACAAAGTAACACAATTATTTTAATATAAATGGTTATTTTATAATTTGATTTATAATTATGAAAACAGTAATGTGCTGGAAGCTTTGACTGATGATAAAGGCTTGATTCTGTGGTAATTAAAATATCCAAACCGTTGCTTACAATTATCTCTTCTTAGTAAGCAACATACATTTTTCATAGCCTGCTGTGCTGCCTTTTATTCTGCAGTGAGAAACAATTCCATTATTCCACTATCCCACCCGCATTTGCTGCAGAAAGGTCATGTGTTATATAAGCACCAAGACTAAGAATGATTGTCAGAGGGCCAGTGGTGGGATGCTCTCTGTTCAGGGAGCTTCTATTCATGCAGACCCTTGGGATTCTGTTTGTATCTGCTGCTGAAGATAGGTCTTGTCTTTGGAGGGCTGTCCTAAGGTTGTTCCTTGGCCATGCTGCTGCCAGCTGAAACTTGTTTGGAGCTTTGGAGAATTTGCATTTTTCTGCAGCTCTGTTTGAGCAGTATAGCTGGGAGAGTGATATAATGAAGTTGTTTTCATACTGAAAAGCTTTCATGGTGCTTTGTGTCTTCACTACTTTTCATTTATAGCCTTTGGACTATGCAGCAGTAGCATGGGAGGACTAAAGAATTAATTTGAATCGTTGTGCCCTTGTTCTTTGGATAATGTGGCTGAATAGAAACACAAACAACGACTCTGATACTGCTGGCAGGAATTCAGAGCTTTGGACATGAACTCATTTAGAGTAAGAACAGAAGAGTAAACTGTGTCCCTGAGGTCTGCTCCCTGCTAGGCAGGAGATGTCTGGCAGAGAAGGTCCATACAGTATCTTCTCCAAGTATTCTTTGGTCATTTAGTGCTTGCCAGCATCCTTCAGCAAGCTGACCACCTGAAGTGCAGGATTATGGGCATGATGGCAGTGTAGTCTAGGAAGAGATTGAAGGAGAAAAAGGAAGAGTCATCACAGAATTGTTCAGGTTGGAAGAGGCCTTGGGCAGGGACACTTTCCACTACACCAGCTTGCTCCAAGCCCCATCCAACCTGGCCTTGGGCACTTCATGGATGGGGCAGCCACAGCTTCTCCTAGCAACTGTTCCAGGCACACAGGAGAGAATGTCTTTCTAGTATCTAATCTAAACCTGCCTTCTGCCAATTTGTGAGTTTGTCCTGACCCAGTTGCTCCAAGATTATTGCTTCACATTAAAATGATAGCAAAAAATCCAGCTAAAAGTCAGAAGGAAACTGTTCCTTGTTTGAGGAGAACTGTCTTGGGCCAGCTGTATTATTATAGGTAACTTTAGAGGTTATGCTGAGGGAGCATTTTGTTTAAAGCAGTTCTCTCTCCTTCAAGAAATCATAGACAAGCTTGATTGAGATTAAATCACTTTCTAGTCTGAAATCTCATGCCTCCTGTCCCAGTAGATCAAGAAAAAATATTTAAGGAAAAAATTAAAGCAGAAGCAGCAAACAGAAACTGTTTTACACTCAACTTTTCACAAATACTCTCTTTACAGGTTCTATCAAATCTTCAGATCTACTAAAAATGTGCTGAATTTCCATAGTGATTGCTATCCTCTGACAGTTATTTATGACTTATTTTCTGTCTACTTTAAAGTAGGAGTTTTTTCCTTCAGCTGGAGTGTCTCATTTTTCAAATACTGATGATGATTTAGTCATCTTTAAGCCATCTATGCTATTTCAAAAAAATCAAGTTACCCTGAATTTAGTTCATCCAGATTATGAACTATAATTATGGTTGACAAATGATATAATCAATAAACAAATAAAGTTTTGGGTTTTTTTTCACCAGTATGATCTATTTTTGGCTTTCATGCGTGTATCAGTGATGAGCCTCTTGGTACCATTGAGTAACCAGGTTATCTCACTTCTCAAAGGCTTCTGGAGGCTTCCTGAAATTCTTCTGAATAATCCTCAGTGTGTCCAAAGCTCTGAGAATAGAAGAGGAAGGGAAACAAGAGGCAGGAACTTCCAGAAGGGGGTTGGGAGTGTGATGGGGCTTGGACCTCTCGAGGAGCCCTCAGCTCCATACAACCGAGGGGTCATTGTCCTGTTGTGACTTTGGGCTGTGGAAAAGGGGTGGAAATAGCCTGCATTTTCTACTCCTTCATAGTGGAAAAAGTGCAAAGGAAAAAAATGTTATCTCTTTTCCTCTGTATTAATTTTCCATTGGAGTGACTTCTTTTACCCTTAAAATTCTCACACCAGCACACATGATGCGTGCATTGAAAACCTGTTGGTTTCTAATACTAAAAAGATTTTACGTGCTAGGAAGATAAATATTGATATTTACTCAATCCTAAGAGTAAATAACTGTGCTTTAGAACTCTCTGGAATCAGGAGTGTTGTGGTCTGTAAAGATCCCCAGTATATATGCTTACATCTTTAAAGAAAATAACATGTTTGTAACTTACTGCCTGGTAAAGATTAAAGTGGTTTAATATATAGTGTGTTAGATTTTTGTAGGGCATTTTACAGATGTGAGTGTGGTGTCTTCCCAGTGTATGGGAACTACAGGGCAAGGCAGATGCACCTCACTGGTGAAAGTAATGGAGGATGATTTCCAGATGTTTAATGCTTGCTTTGGCAAGAGGCAGAAAGAACTGGAACATGCATTGGCAGCAACAAAGGCAGGGAAGAGCCTGATGTGAGAGGCATTGAGCCTGGTGACAAGCAGAGCAGAACATGGAAAATGGAGCCATGTGGGGAAGGAAGAGCCAACATGACAGTATGGCTGCTGTCACCTCACTGAACCTTGGAATTATAGCGGTACCTGGCAGAGTGCTGTGAGCCTACTTCAAAAATTAGGACTGAGGTTAGACAAGTTATTTTACCCTTTTTATTTTTTTTCTGTAATGATAGAAAATTCCATCTAAACCTGGAAACTGAGCTTGAATAACTTTGGCATGCTTTGATTTTATATTTTCTCTGTAAAGTGCAGGGCCTTCCTATGAATTTGTGCAGTGCAGAGCACAAAGCATCCTTGATATCAAATGTAGCCTTAGGGTACTACTGTAATATCCATACTGAGTCATTGTGCTAATAATACATCTCTGGAATGGCATGGATTTTCATGTTGAATCGCTGGCTGGTTTCAGAAGTGGAATCTGGCTTCTCAGCAAAGAAATCTCTGGCTAGTGAATCACCTGCTTGCTGTAAGGTTTCAGTAGGCACCTCTCTGGGGCTGGCTGTCCTTTTTAGTGTACATGCCAACCCTGCAGCCTTACCACATTTTAGCAAAGCCACTCACAGTTCTTGGTTTGGTTTTTTGTTGTTTTTTGGAGAGGAGAGCAAGGTGAGATCATGGGGAGAGAAGAGCTAAATCTTGATCTCTTTAGGCTGTGCATGTTTGCCCTTATGAGGAGTGCCAGGGCCAACCAGTGTGAAAGGCACTGCTTTAATGTTAGTGATATCATTCTCGTGGTTTTTAAAATGAGGGTATGGAGCACTTAGTTCTTGAGGTTGGCTTTTTTTTCCCCTCCAGTTGTTCTCTGTTTCTTTGAACCTTTCCTGGTTTCCTAGGAAACATCTGCAGTATGGAATTTATCTATTTTACAGGCAGTTTATTTTTTCGTGTTTGAGTGTAATGAACATTGAAAGTAAATATTTGGTAATTTAAATCTCCCTTTCAGGAGAGTAGTTTAGGACCAAACTTGAGACACATGAATAGTCCTATTTATTGTGATGAGACAACTGATACTTTTTTTTTTCTCCTTAATGAATGAAAAATTTAATTATTTCAATTTTTCTTCTAAAAGAGAGCAGCAGCAAGCTTCAGGATCTTTTTTAACTGAAGTTAGATTTGATTAGGTAAAATGATGCAGCAGTGAGTTATCTTAAATAGAATAGCTATCTCAAATAACTTTTATCAGTTACACTGACATTTTTGCACAAACTCACGTGATTTGGCTTCTTGTCATTGGTAAACATCAGTACAGAAACACAGCCCAGTTTCTGGTTTCACTGGGCACCAAGGGAATCTCGGTGCTTTTGGTTTGAGTTTACTTTATGCTCAAATCTGACATATTAAAGGTTCTTGCATCATCTCAGATATACATGTACAGAGGGACATGGAAGTTAAGGCTTTTGGAGTTCTCAGGATCATCTGTGTGCCTAATAATGCTTAATGTAATAGATGAACTTCTGCTAAATTTTACATGAAGCTACAAGAGATTCAGTAAAGGCTTAAATTTGGGACGGACTTCAGCATGCCTTAGTCTGGAGAGTGACTTGGCATTTGGTGTTTCTAACATCCTGATCTCTAGGTCTGGCTGGAAGAATGCTTTGGGACCCCTAGGCTGGAGTGATGATAGCAGAAGGGAATGTGACTCTGCCTGGAAAGGGTATGTTCCTGTGGTCCTCTTTTCTAACAGGATACAGCTGTGGCTTAGTCTGAGTCCTATAAATGTGAGTGTTGACTCAGTGCCATGAGAGGAAACTTTCTGGTGTGACAGTACCCTACCTTTCTTTTACTGGGGCTGGAATCACACCTGAGCAATTCCTGACATGCAATTTCAAAATGCCAGAGGAGAGAGCAGGACTCTGCTGCTGCTCTTCATGGCTGCATCCACATCCCTGCATTCAAAGCCCAAGTTACATCATTGGTACTACCTGCCAAGTAGAGTTCTCTTGAGAAAAGGAGTAAAGCATTCTGCCTGGGCTGCTTTTTTTTTCTTTGAAGTCTACTTACCCTATCGGTTAAATGTTTAAACTTCTGAACAGGAGTCTGCAAATATAGCTGAAATACAGCACTTCTTTTGAGCTGAAGCTGGTCTGTGGGCTGAAATATGAGTTGGAGTGAAAGCATGCACTCTTAAATAGTATTGTTACCCAGACTTAGTATTCACCAATAGTCAGATTAGCTGGGGTGGTCTTAGGATGCAGGAGAATAGGCCCTGGAAATGTGTAGCTTCATCAAATAATGCCCTCTGGGCATTGCTCTTGGACACAGCTGGGAGAGGCTGTGCAGCACTTACTGTAGGGTATTACAGTAGATGTATGGGCTGTGCTGAGCCCACATTTAAAGACCTTTACCCAGTTTGTCCTTTGGTTTCCACCCTCCCACAAGATAAAAAGGTCTGGCTTTAATGGATGCCTGTTATCTCCCAGCATAATCATATAAATCTGAGTCTGGCTAAGATTAATGGAGTGGTTCATCTTCTGACTTTCAGCTGTTTACTTTGAAAGCACAGATCTGGGGCTGCTTTAGCAAAAAGATATGCTTCTACTAAAGTTAGTTTTTAGTTTGTCACAACTGCCACCTTATGCTTCCAGTCACCAAAATCAAAAAATCGGAATTATTTTTTTACCCCAAAGTGGATTTTATTTCCTCATGAGATGGCTAAATAAGTCTTATTCTTGTGTGCATGTGCATGTACTTTCTTTCTCTCTCTTTCTTTTTTTTTTTCCCCTTAAATCTCCTCCCTTCCGGAGACTGAGAGACTGAAATTCCTCCTTGAAGTTTGCATGACTTAGAAAATTCTAAGTAACTTGTTTATACAATGGAATGCAGCTCACAATGAGATGTAAATACCAGCGCACTGATCCTCTGGCTTTTGCTTTTGTCTTGAATTATAATTATTTATTGAAATGGCAGAGTGAACTTTAGGACATTTTGTCAGAATCAGGCAAGACAAATAGCTAATTATTATGACCCCTTTTGATATCTAACAAACTGTGAAGTTTGAAGCTAGATCTTGCTTTGGCCTGGTTCTTTTTGTATTTGTCTCAGGAGGCACATGGCAAGATTTTTTCACAGGGTGATATAAGTTTGTTAGATTTTTGGGGGAATGGGCATAGGTTTTTTTTTTCTCCTTCCTCCTGGAGTTATTTACCATAAGGAGGATGAAGATGTACAAGGGATTTCAGAGCTAATGCTGCAGAAGCTTCTCTTTCCTTTTCTGTGTCCTGTTAAAACAACGCTTCTTGTACTGCTTGCCTCACTCTGAGAAGACATCAACAAATGGTATAGGACAAGCCTGGTTGAGACAAGTTTAATAAAAAAAAATGCAGGTCGTTCTGGCTGACATTAGCCTCTGTCACACTGAAAAACTTATCTTCAGTTTGATTAGGAATAGAATGACAATGTTTCAGGAGTACAGATATGAGAAAGAAAAATCATCTGCTGTGTCACTTATAGGTTGTTACAGCAATTATATTTTTGTGCAATGCAGCACAATATCTTCAGGCATCTAAAATGTTTCTTTCAAGTCTTAATGAACTAAACATAGCCCCTGACCCTGAGGGTGATGTAGGCGTGTGCCATCCTCTGCTATACATTTTTGTAGCCCAGTAGGAGATTTGAGGCTGCAAGAAATTGCAGATCTAAATATTATCCCTAATGATAGATGTACTACTAAAGAACACAATGTATTTCTTCAAAATACCATTTTTGCTGCTCTAGCTTACACTACTTTTCTTGTTGGTTGTTGTCTTTTTTTTTTTTTTAATTCCCATCCTGTGGGAAACTTGTAGGAGGCTGCAACCAGACCGATCTGGTTTTGGAAATGAGATTGTCTTCATGCAAAGTGCCTGAAGGGTAATGTTTTCCTTTTAGTCCAACTAAATACATAATGAGTTTTCCAGTAGCTGTGTTAGCACACTCAGAGCTATACAAGGAAGAATCTGACATGCTTGCAAAATGCAGGTTTTTGTAGCCTGTGAAATTTCTGGCACGTCATATGTGACTAAAGCTCATGGCATGTGTTGCACCAGGGCATTAGACTGTGTTTACTCAGAGAAACTTTCTGCAGAAAGAAATGGAATTGGTATGGACTCTAATGTGGACTGTTTGGTCAGGGCATGAATATTCCTTTTCTAATAAAAAGGAAAAATTTGATGATGTCTTGAACAGGCTGGTCTGTATGTTATGCAGTCTGCATAAGAGTCAGAAATAACAGAGAACAGAAAAAACTGAAACACATTGCAGCTCTTTTTAATCCAAAACCATCTTTGCATTTCTGATTAAGGAATATTCTAAGTCATTGGGCATTTGAATTCTCTATTTTCCTAGCATGTGAATAGTTCAGCAGTTACCTGGCATTAATTAGTTGTTGTGTAGGAAAGTTTCCCGCTCAGCTTAAGGTGTTACCTATGTTCATAAGAAGTTATTATTAGGGAAGATGATACCAGGACATCAGGTGGTTTTGAGGCCTGATTGATAGGGAGTACATTTGTAAAGGCAGTTCTGGAGCCTGTGTGAAGCATAGCCTGGCTCATGTGCAGTGCATTTCTGAGGCAGTAGTATAAGCTTTCCTGGGCTCTCAGGCTTGACACTAATATGGCAGGAGTATTCAATTGTGTAGCTCAGTTGCAGGAGGATGTTTTGCAAAAGGCTGTTAGACATTTTTGTGTGCTGTCCTGTTTGAAAGAAGATGCTCCAGTAATCAGGTGGATGATTGACATCACTGCTATTCTATGCTTTCAGTGTTTATTTCCAGGTGTGCATCTGGGATTTAATTTATTGCCCTTGAGAGATTCTCAAGGGTAATTATCTTCTGAATAAAGCAGTCACCAGTACCTTACCAATTGGCTCTTCTGCCTCTGTGCCTTTAGCACTGGGCTCCTCAGAGTGTATTCTTTTCAGAGACAGCTTGCCAATGATCAATGAGGCCTTTTTCCAAATTGACCTGAAACTGTTCTCGATTATATAAATCCAGGCAGCCACAGCGATGAGGTGTGCACAGAAAATTTACTTCATGGAGGGACTTTATAGAGCTTACAGTGCAGCTAAGTTGAAATTACATAGCACTTATGGGAAATGCATGGTTAGTTATGCCTCCCTCATGCTGTGCCTTCCCTCAATTCTGTGCCATGAAAGAAATACATATCATTCACTCCAAGTTTGTTTTTGTTGTAGATTAATTACTTTGAGGGTAAAAAGGGAGAACTAGTTTCTTTAATATATATCAGTTCCCATTAGTGAAACAAACAGAAAACCAGTGCTTGACTGCTGATCCTAATTATGATTCCAAGTTGATACCTACATTGGAAAAAACCAGAATAAACATGTACACTTTCATTATTTGCCTTTATAGATCAGCATGAAGGTAAGAAAAGTGATTAATTTCAAGTTAATGTTTTGAACAGTGAAGTTTTATTTTCACAACCAAGGAGATTGTGAAGTGGAAATTTGATTCTGATATGCTTGGCACTGAACTGCTAACCTTACATATTTTACATGTAGTGAAAATGCTATTCACTGAAATAGTTTGAAGGAGAGCCACCTGTGCAGATTTTGTGTATAACTGAGATAAAAACCACTTCATTTGAATCTGATATTTATACATTTATTTGTACAAGAAAAATTTTGGCTGAGAAAATGATGAGTGAAACTTTTTTTAATTTTTATCATGCAGCTCCCAGGTTTTATTTGTTCACATGTTTTTTACTGTTTCACATGTTTTATTTGTTTTCCTCTGGTCTGCAGAATGTAGTGTAAATTCAGAGTTTGATAAACAGTGGTCTCTGGAAAACCGCTTGGAAATTTCTCCCTTTCTCCAGAAGAGTTTGGGCCTGATGTCAGTGCTGAGACCCAGGAGCTGATCCTGAGGTGACATCCAGGCTGCCATTGTGTGTGATGAGCCTGCTCCCTTCTTTTAGGCTGGTACCTTTAAATGTCAAGCCAATCTTTGTAATTCCTGAATTTGACTCAGAACCAGTGAAATAAGGGCAAGCCACCATTTATTTACTTCAGCTTTAATGAAGGAGGCATATCCCAGGCTCTAGGCAACCTGCCATCAATTATCCATACAATTCATAACAAAAAAGGCAAAAAAGCAGTAAACCATACCCACGTTTGCCAACTGCCTTAGCTTAGGGGTAATGAAATCATCCAGCCCCTCGCATTCCCTCTAACTCTGCTCCTATCAAGCATTTGTTCCAGAGACAAGCTATGTCTCTGTTGGAGTTAAAAATGTACATTTTAATATATTCCAACAGATAATGAAATTTCCTAGTTTAGAAAGCTGGCTGTGCCAAGCTCCTCTTCTATAGACTATAATTTCCTTTCTGAAGAGAGAAGGAGCATCTGGACCTACTCAGTCCCCAGCACAGAGCTCGTCCACGTCAGCAAACTGGAGCTCCAGTGTGGCTGCCCAGGGTCAGCTGTGGGCTGCCTGGAATCTCCTTATTAAACAAGCCCAGAGTTTTGGATCTGGACCAAGCCCCTAGAACTGATCATGCTGGGACATTTGAAAAGTCCTGTTTCAATACCAGAACTCAGTTGCAAAAGGTCATTGATGTGTGCTGCAGACATTTCCCTGTGTGTTCAAAGTCTCAGATTTCAAGTGCAAAATCTTATAAGAGCATAACTATGATTAAAAACACAATTAATGGTGAGGTCTGCTTTCATTCGTTTCTCCTGTGGACAAGGGAATAGATTGTGTTTAACTTTAAAGATCTTAAACTGTTAGTGTAAGATTGTCTTGGTTTCTTTAGAAATATTTGTTTAGAACTTATATTCTTAGCCACTGACACTTGATAGAAATTTTCCAGCAATTAAACTTCTGTCAAAGGCCATACTTGAATTGTGGTAACATAAAGTTATAATTTGGCATTAATGGTAGATTATTAATTTTGGGGAGAGGCTGGTGTGAATCTAATTTCAGTCCTGGTTCTGTCTCCATGGTTCTTTCTAGATGACTGTTCTGACTTCACTAACACAATATACGCTAACATTATTTTTGGCACTAAACCCAAGGATTGTTGGCTACTGCCATGCTTGAGTAGATGGAGATATACAAATGGGATCCTCAGTACACATTAGTCAGGGAGATTGAAACAAGATGCCTCCCCAGGACAGCAGTTGTCTCTGGACCTGATTGCCTCAAAAAACCCCAAACCCCACACTAAAACTCTTATCCCCCAAAGAAAACCCAGCACCAGTCTGGGTTTTCTGGGTTTCAAGGTGCTGTGTTGGCAGCCAAGTCCCACCCAGGATGTCTCTGAAGGGCTTGTTTGAGCAGTGCTGAACCAAGGTCACATCTGCAGTGGATTCTCCGGGGTTGGTTTTCAACACCAAATAATTTTGCAGTATATTTTTCCCTTAATGGCAATTTCATACTTAGGTTACTAATGCATGAAAAAAATGTACTGTCAAGTCAGATCATTTGACTTACTCTCCTGACATTTCTGTTTGGAAGAGGCAGATCTTGGAATAGATCTTCATCTGGTGTAAATTACAGTGCTACCGTTACTTCAGTGGAACAATTTACGCAAGCTAAAGGTCTGTAAAATAATCCAGAAACCAGGTGTGCCCCCTGTTCTGTGTTTGACCACATTGTCTGTAAAATATAATGTATTAATGACTGATGAGATCCTATTGTGGTATTTCTTGTGGTTTCTATAGCTAATGCTGATCATAGTTAGCAGTCATACAATGAAATTCTTATCCTTACTAAGCTTAGCTTGCATGTAAAGGACATGCATGAATTTGGAAATATTTCCTAACCTCCAGGCTATAATTTGGGGTTAGGAGAAGCTCCCACAACGCACACACACTTCTAAACTGGAAAAACAACTGAAAATGTAAAAGCTGTTGTTGGCTACTTTTTGGGTTCTCATCCAACACAGTCCTGAAAAGCCTGAATTAAGGTTTGGATTAGGAGCTCATTCAGTTTTTATGATGTTGTTATTGAGATGCACAGTTCTTTTTCCTAATTGGAGAACATGAAAAATAGCTTTTCTTCCCTCCTGGGTGAGAAGTTGGGCCCTGGTATGGCCTTGTATTGAGTGATCAGTGGATGCCATTTCAGGTACCATGTGATGTTGCACAGAAAGGAAACAGACAGGTTTCAGCGTGTTAATTCCTTCTCAGAAGTAGTTAACTTAGTATTTTCACTGATACCATTGTGAATGTCTTAGAAGAGGAGCAGATCTTTTTGCCTGGTCCCTCAGGAGTTGGGCAAGTCCTTGTTAGGACTGCATGTGTTGCCTTAGGTTCTGTGATAATAGTAGAATTACTAATAGTACTACCTAAAGGTAACTGTAGGAGGCTCCTGACTGAAATGTTTTGTTATTTAAATAAAGCATTGGTATATCATCAAGCTTGTGGTCCATTGAAATGAATAAAATTAGGCAAATTATGTCCATGTTCTTTTCTGTATGTTAAATCAGCAAGAAAAGCAACCGATAAGATTAATATCCAGATAAGTGAACATTTGAAGTTCTTGAGATCATATAATCTCCTGGAAATATAGAAATGTCCTGATTGCTACAGAGCTCTTCTTAATAGACTGGGGCACATGCTGAAGTGTGTGTGAACAAATCTGTGTATGCATATGTGGGACAGAAGTAAGAAAAGCATTGACTATGTTGATGAATGAATATTAGAGTGTATCACTTAAAAAGAAAAGCAAGGCTTTGTGAATGTTGGCATAGTGAGATATTATTTATTTTTCCTCCTGCAATTTTAATGGAAATGTTTAGGAATAACTAATGCTTTAAAACTTCTTTATTTTCTGGTCAAACTGTATTCCCAAAAAAAAAGGCAGAAAATAGTATAAAACAAATCTAACTTGTTATGAAAAATTAAACTTTTTATGTCAGCAAATTTAATTACTAGACAAAAATGTGCTTGGAAATCAGGCTTTTTGCCATAGGAGAATTGCATAACTGGTGGTCCTGTGTAAGTAGTCCTTAATACAGTGAGATAAGGACCCCCCATCTCTTTCACAACATCTGTAACTGCTGTCCCCAGAGCCAGGAAGATCTCTGTCCTTGCTGGAGCACTACCATGGATATTTCCAGTATGCTGAATTGATTCAAAAATTATGTAAACAAGAAAAATGAATATGGAGCCAAAGAATTCACAAGCTATGAAACTCAGGGGGGGAAGAGTTGAGCCCCATGTTGAGGGGAGACATTTGTTGTTTCACTGGTTCCTTTCTGTGCAGCACCACACAGCAGCACTGGACTGTTGGGGAGAATGGGAGGGGAAAAAAGGGAGAAAAGAAAAGTATACATTTCTTTCAACCTTATGCTAAATCAGCACAGATTTCAATTAAAACTTAGGGATTTTCTGTTTTTTAAAGACCTTAATTTTCTGTGCTACTTAGTGTTCTCTGAAATTGTCCCAGAACTTGGTAAGCAATGTGGTTGAATTTAAGTAATTATTTAATATTGTGTATTGGTTAATAATATGCCTTGTGTTCCAGAATGAAAATAATCAAGAAAACATACATAAAAAAAAGTAATGGCTTGACATGCTTTTGTATTTAATGACTAATTATAATGGGATGAGATTAGTTTCTTTGTTTCTCTAAATAACAATCTTCCCTCCTTTTTCCCCCCAGTTGATAAGCATAGTTTGGGAAAATGGAAGTATGAAATATGACACTGACATCAGATTTCTAAAATTGTATTCTGACAAGCATTTTCTATACTTCCATTAGATCCTGACAGAAGTGCAATCAAAATATTTTGTAGCCAGCGCAGAAAGGCAGGAAATACTGTTAATCTTTGTGGGCTGGGGTGTTTATTTTTATAGCTCTGGATTAAAGCTGTCTCCTATAGTTGGCAGGAGAACTTATTTGATAATGCTTAGTAATTTGGCATCACATTGGTTTCCATAATTGCCTTTCCATGTATTACACTGCAGCTGTTTCTTTTCCAGTGATCCAGGTATTGCACTCTGAGGTACCTGAGATGAAATCCTTGGCCTGTGTTAACAAGTATCTCTCCTGTGGGTGTAATGGTGGCAAGGCCCTTTAGAAAATGACTTTCTGTATGTTTATAAATGAGTTAAAAGTGTAGCTTTTCATTTGGAAACATTTCTGACTGTAAGTATGTTTGTCACTCCAGTGTATGGAATAAACACTGCACGTTCTGGCTTGTATTTCTGGAAGGTCAACATAAATGCTTGATTAAAACAATAGCAACAGAAGTTGTGTTATCACACAAGGCTCTTTGGTTATGATGGAAGTAGTGTAAGTAACTGTGTAGCAGTTGATCCTCTTTCCATGTGCAAATGTTTAATGTGGAGAAATCATATTTCCCTTAGTTATGGAGGGGACTAAGATAAAGTTTGTAGACTAGAAAAAATAGAATTTACTATGTAGTGTTTGAGAGTAAAATCTGTTCAAAAAGTGCACATAGAAAGTTTAAAAACTCACCCGGGGAGTGTCTGTGAACGAAAATGGGGGTTTCCTCCCAGAGTAAACTCCAGCACCTTTGTGGCAGCCAGAAACCATTTTTTCTTTTGAAACAAGTGTACCAGAGGATGGAATATCCTTGCAAAAGTATTCCTGTGAGGAAAGGTACCCAAACCATGGGAACTGGACAGCTTTGATTGCGTTTGATAATTGCTTGTGAGAGGAAATCAGACTGCAGTACCTTTGCTTGGCTGTTGTCTTCTGTCAGGATCAAAATGTAGTTTGTTCAGGGTGACAAAATAGGACATGCAGTGTATTACAGAGGCTTTTGGCTGTGAAGAGCAGGGATTGGTGATCTTCTAGTAAAACTGAACCACCACCCCCACCCCAGATATTTGTGGAGCATCTCAGAAAAAAACAGATTTTTCTTTTTTTTCCAGTGGGTGAAAGGTAGGTGATTGAATGTGTCTTTTCAATAAGTGTCGTTAATGTTGCATGTGATGTAGCTGTATTTCTAAGTAAAAGATACTCCTTTAAAAAAAAAATCTCTAAAATACTTGAAAAAAATTAGCAAAATATGCTCACCAAACTTAACTTCTTGTCCTTCAAAATCAGGTGAAATTTAGTGCAGTCATCTTGAGTACTTTTAAGACACGACCAGAGAGGCAGATAAAATACAGTATTTCTCCTGTAAAATTTGGGGAACAAATTTCTTTCCAGGAAACAGAACTAAATGAGTTCTCACAATGTGTGATTAGGCAAGCAATGCTGAAATGATTACAGAATTTTACATAGAATATCTTGTGTTAGACAGGACCTGCCAGGATGGTGGAGTCCAAGTCCCATCATCACATTAACACCAAAATCATCATCATTATTATTGTGGAGAAGCAAGTAAACTGAGCAATAGTTTTCAGTCTGATATTGAAAATGCTTTCAAATTTTATAAAAGCTATTAATTTAGATAAATCAGGTGTTAAATAGACTCTAGCTAAAAAGAAATTGAATTTATCTTTCCAGCTTAGTGCAGACTAAGGTCAAATTTCTGCAAAGTGACCTCTAGTTGGCCTGCCAAAAAAAAAAAAAGAGGAAGGAATGTACTTGATGAGTAGCTGTCCTCACAGTATCTCAGGGTGAATGGGCCTACTATTTTGGAGAGGTAAAGATTTCAGTGTTCTAAATTGGGAGACATGTAGGCCTGGATTTTTGAAAGAAGCAATTTATTTGCCCTTTTTACTTCAGGTCGAGTGGTGGTTGTGCATCATTTCATTAGAAAACAACAATAAAAGAAGTCTTTCCAGCTGAACAACCACAAACAAGGGACAAATACTTTCAAATACTACACATTCCTCAACTATAATATAGGAACAAAGTAATATTATATAACCTAAGGGGGTTTTTTTGAAACTTCAAAGTATTTAATATCCTTTGATGGGAATAATTACATTTCAAAATGTTTTATGTAAATTAAATGTCATCTTCAAATTGCTGTTTCATGGTATGATGGAAAAAGATCCCCTTCTGTTACAAATTTATTAAATAATTTTCTTTAATGTTAATCATAACTAAAAAGGTAGCATGCTCAAATCACGTCTGTACATTTGAAATACTTTAGAATGTATACATAATACATGCATGGTACAGAATTTTTTCAATACAAGTACAGAATCCTGATCCTAGGAGGAGATTGTACAGGACACTTCATGAAGTCTGTCTTTTCTGAATTCATTCAATGAACAGAAAAAGAAATCATCAGGAAAAAATGAATTTCAAAAGAGTTATCTGAGAACAATTAACATTAGTCGTTTTTAGACAGGGTGTGTGCAAATTGTATCCCTGATTCCATTATTTGTCATGCTACATCAAATGTTTTAAGGATTTCAGAATTAGCCAAGATACTCTGCCTTTTCTCTGGAAAGCATGACATTCCAGCAAAATATTTCCAACTTCATTAAAATTTACAGCAAGTGGTTCATGTTAATTATGCAAAATAATATCTGGTAAATGATTTTCATGTTCATAATACGAGTAAAAACAAATTATGGTTTAAGACTCTAAATAATTTTGCAACTGGATGATTACCTAATGGTTGTATTTGAATTCAAATATCAGGTTTTTGCAAGGCCAGACATGTGCAAGCTGAAACTGGAATGGAGTCAAACCAAAACACAGGTTATTCTACAAATATGAAAAACCCCCCAGCCTTGTGTGTAGGTTATTCAAAAGTAGCATGGAGCTTGCAGACCAGTGCCAGCTACAATCCTGAACATCCCAGCATGACCCAGCCTGCTGGTGAAGCCACGTGACAGCCTGCTGGATGCACACACACTTTGGAAAGTAGTATTTATTATCTTCTAGGTCTACTTAGAGGTTGTCCACACCTTGGTATCCAAAATATCACTAGAGGACCCATATTTAAGCAACTGAATCAAGCCAATATATTGATGAATGTGTTGAAATAGCTATTTGTGCCTACTTTGCACTTGAAGTGATATTCAGACATTATTTTTGTTTAGTGCAAACCTGTGAATTTGGAGGGTAATTCACAGCCACATTAAATTACTAATTCATGTTATGTAGTATTTTGAATCTTATAAAATGCCAAGAATTTTTTGAATGAAACATATTTTACCTGTACTTTTGATTTGAGTGTAAAATTGGATAACTGATAACGATGATGTGATTACAGAGTAAAACCAGAACATATGTTAATAGTCACCTGTGCCAAGTCTGTATTGAGAGGGTAACAGTGAACCAGTTGGAAGATGCATGGCAGGTCATGAGAAATGCAGCCCACAGCAAGGTTCTCAGTGACACACAGACATCAAGGGAAGTCAGGGATGCATCAGGAGAACAAGGGAAGGAAATCCAGAGCAGGAGCAGGAATGAGGGCTCCGGAATCCTGAGCTCAGCTGTGGGAGGATGTATGTCAAGCAGAAAGTAAACCCAATAGCTTTCCCTTATATAAACAGCATAAATAAATATCTGATATGTCAGGATTTCAGTTTGAGGGAGATTGGTTGTGAGTAGTGCAGACCTGCCAGAACCTGACACAAAACATGCAAAAGGCAGCAGGCCAGGACTCATCATTAAGCTTTTTCTGTTCTCATGACCTGGAAAGGATTTTACAGCAAAATACCTGAGCTCCATTTTATTTATAATTGAGTTGTTTTCCACAAGGTGGGAAGGTAAACTAAGTTCAAACTGCTTGATAATGCAGAAAACCAGTGTCCCCTTCATTGTTTTTGGATCAAGGCACATGATGAATGCCTGTTGCTCTGATGCTGACTAAATGGGAATTTATTAGCTGTGGTTTGCTTTACATTGTTTTGTGTGGCTCTGCAGATGGTTTGTGGGAGGAGGATGTAGGAGCAAAGGTAGGAGTTGGAAAATGATTAAATGCATCTGATACATGTATTGTTGATGTTAGGCTTTTCTTGAAAACTGGGGAAATGCATGTGCAGTTAATTAAAACTTGGTTACCAATAAAGCATTTTGAAATGGAAAACTAGCACTAAACAAAAAGAAAGCACATTCTGATGCTGATAATAGTAGATGAGGTAAATGTCATGAAAATAAAATACAGATAATGCTGTGTCACTCATTAAGATCTTTAATTCTGCGAAAAGTTAGCTGCTAAAAGTCTAAACCATGACTAAATAGTACATTTTGTGCCAGAGATGACATTATTAAGCTTGTATTTTTTTATTTAAAAGACTACAACCTCTCAGAAACAATAGATTAAATGCAGCCAAAGTGGGAGGATGCTTTCTGTTTATGTGCAGGGGAGAGACTACAACCTCTCAGAAACAATAGATTAAATGCAGCCAAAGTGGGAGGATGCTTTCTGTTTATGTGCAGGGGAGATGAGCAGACAGACGTGTGCGGTTCTTGCACTGACTGCTCTGTATGGAATCTGTGTTTGAGTGTGACAGCAGCAGAGCAGGCCAGGGTGTCTGGTGCTCCCTGGGCTTGTTCACATGTGCAGTCAGGTAACTGCAGTGTTCTGTGCAAGGGCTGAGTACTGGGTGTCTCTTACCACCATCATCAGCTGTGGAATGGTTTGGTTACCCTCTGCTTCTTGCATGTTTTTCTTGCTCAAAATGTGTCAGTAGGTTGGGCTGCTGCTGTAGGAACATAGCAAAGGTCTCTTTTTTAGAAGGTCAAGGCAAATAAACCAAGAAAGAGCTTTTCTGAGTGTTAGGAATTACAGAATTAAGGGTACAGTTTTGACAAGGGACAACTTAAAATTCAGAAACATCTCAATATCACCTTAGTAGAGCCTGTCTATAATTTTGCCTGACATTTGTAAAATTGAAATGACCTTTTTCTGGAATTCAGCTGTGGGTGGGCCCCACTGGGTTTAAAGTAAAGCTTATCTGGGAAGAATTCCACTTCTATTTTTCCTTAATTTATTGATTTGCAGATTGATATTCTTCTTTGATTTTGTGTGTCTAAAACAGAAAAATCAGGAATAAACATGTGTGGTAGTGAGGCTGATTTTATAGATGTCTTGTGTCCATTTAGCTTCAGCTGCATAAAACCACAGTGCTTTAATGGTTAGCAGGTACATTGATTAAATAATTAAACATCATGTATATGGATAATCAACACCAAAGGTGCTTCTGGCTTCATATCAGCCACCAAAATGAGAGTTTGTGCATTCTAAATGAATCTGTGAACTGTTTCAATACTATCAGATGAAATATATTTGAAAACTGATTTTGTGCCAAAGTGAACAAAAAGATAGCTTTGTCCTCAGTGCCAGGAAGATGTGTTTTCACCACCAGATAATTAATGTGCATTTACTCATGCCAATGTGGAAAACCAGCCTGGATTTTGCTGTAAGGTAACTGTGTGAGATAGAGTTACTCCAGTGGTGGCTGACCTTGTCTCCATTGGGATTTGCAGTGCACTTTCTAATGCCAGTTCTTCCATGGTGAAAAAAAGTCCAACAAAGGAAAAACTAAAACAGCTGTTTTGCCCTCACTCTAAGAAACCAAATTTATATTTGTAAAGATTTTTTTCATAATAATGGTTATCTTAGTCTATATTTATTCTTTTCCAAGCAACTGCAATCATACCAGGCAAGGTACATGACCAGGACAGGACTGGTCTGAAACTGGAAGCCCAGATAGTGAGGGAGAGAGTGCCAGGTGTTTCTTTACTTTCTGGAAGGACAATAGAGAAATTTAGGGGATGGTGAAGGAATGTTTTAGGGAATGAATGGAACTGAAATTCAAGGGACAGAACATGCTGTGATTTGGTAAGAAAGATGCAGTCCTGACTACACACTTCTAAAGGAATTGCTGGAATAGAAATGTGTCAGTATTTTCAGTGCAAAACCTTATGAAATCATGAGTAATATTAAAAAAAATTAAAGTAAGATGAGCTTTTAGTTGTCTTCACCACTGGTTTAGGCTTTTAGTTGTCCCTCCATGCTTTTTTTCTTTTTTTTTAAAGTTACTTTGTTTTTTAAAGATTTCCTTTGCTTGCCTGGGGCTAAAATTCTCTTCCTTTTCATGAAAGATTAAATCCTCATAAATTATATGACCCACGACCTAGAGTTTTAATAAAAGCACTGTGTATCTTCAGTCCCATCATCAAATCATGAGAGGAGGTACAGTAATGTATCCACTACATCTTACTCCTTGGTACTGACAGATGTGATTATGTTTGGATGATATGCAAAGTGGAAATGGGTAGAATTCACATTAAAAAGCAATTTAATAATGGAATAGTTTATAATAATATTTATTATTGCCATTATGATAAATATGTTCTACTCATGACAAGCAGAGAAATAGATGACTTCCTTTGTCATGGTGAAAACCATGAATGTTAGGCTAGTCGGTGCTTATAATTTATTGTCTCTCTGTAAATCAAAATTTATTTAAAATGAAGATTTTAAAACTTTTGCCTTTTATTTTTAATTTACACTGTATTTGTCATTTTGAATTATGCAGAGATATAAATTTTCTCAAAATAAGAAGGAATTAGAACACATAATGCAAGTATTTGATATACCAGGAAATATCAAACCAAACTAAAACTTGGTGTTACACCATACAACATGGTGTAAAGTTTCTAAATGCTTTTTTTGTACCCTTGCTCTTAGAAATTTCCAAAGCTGTTCACTATGTTTAAGAAAAGATGATACTGATCTGACTTCAGAGGTAAATGACAGCTGAAAAATAAGGTTCAAGAGTTTAAAAATAACCAGTCTGAAACACTCTCTGAAAGAGCTATTTTTGGGCTGCACCATACCTTAATTTTTGTGTATGTGAGAAAGAAAGAGATGCTCTAATGGATTTTTGTCTAACTGAACTCTAGGCAATAATTCTCAGGTGTGAGGCTCCTGTAAGCAAGCATTGGAACAATGATTTTTGAGGGTAATTGATAAAACCTGCCATTCTTTATGTAACAATTAAATCCACACATAAGTAGGGGTTTGATACTGGTTTGCATCAAAGGGCTTGGAGGTTTTCAACTCAAGGGTTGAACGCTGTGCTTGGGGGTGTTGGGCTTCTTGAATGCTCTTCTTGCTCTGGTTATGTGAAATAATGTGTCATCAGAGGGGAAACTGTGTAGTGGTCTCTAAACCAGTATAAACAGACACAGTTATTAGAACTGTGTGCATCCATCCCCTTTCATTATCATTGCTACCAATATATTGATTTGTGCCTTAGTGCAAGCCATGTATAAATTATACATTGGGTTTTAATATACATATACATATACATATACATATACATATACATATACATATACATACATATATATAAATATAAATATATATATATATATACACACACACATATCTTGTTGTTGTAAGCTGAAAAGATGGGAGGGAGCTGATGTGATCTTCAGTTGTGCTATTTCATCATCTCTAGGGGGAAGAATTACTTGTATAGGAAAGTGCTCTTCATAAAGACCTAATGTGTTAGCAAGGGACCTTTTGTGGGAATTTTGCCACCACGGACCCATTGTTGTAAGTAAGCTCTGTGGCTAGTAACATGTATGATTCTGTGTCAGTGAGTGCCACGTGTCAGAAAAGGTAGCCATTTTACATGTGAGGAACATTTTTAGAAATAAAAACCTGAAGCAATTGAAATTTTACGGGCAGGAAAACAGGGGTCTTTGCTTTACTGAAAGGAAAGTGCTCCACCAGTGCCTGCTCTGCATTTCCCAGACACACTGTGTGGTGAACACACAGTCACCACAGAGGAAATCCTGAGTGTACTTCATTAAAGGCTTGTTGGAGCTGCTGGGGTGTTCATACTCTACCATTCCTACAGCTCTCTGGAATTTTTGTGCATTTACTATGATGTTCCATTTGCTTTATGAAGTAGATGTTGGTTAATGCCATGCCATGAAAATGGTGTCTTCTCACCACCCAGGTGGCACTGCCTGCTGGCCATGAACTACATTCCCCATAAACTCCTCTTTGGTGATATGTTTGAGATTAAAAAAAAATCAGGGCCAAGCAAGCAGCTGACTTAGGGCTCAGCCCAGTGGTGCACCTCTGTGGTTATGCTTTTCTCTTGCCATGAATGGCACCATTTCAGGTGCTGTTGGCTAGACAAGGCTTTTTCTTTATTTTGAGTAAGCCAGGGTGATAGCCCGAAATAGAGAGGAAAAAATGCACAAGCAGTGATTTGTTGAGTGTAAATGGGAAGGGAAGTAAACCCTGGCCAAGGGCTGAAAATGAATCTCATCAAGCTAACCTGGGCCTTCAGACTGATTTGTATTCCACATTTTCTGGATTTAATCTGCCTTGGGATTTAGGAGATATTTTTAAAAAATGGAATAGTTTTCTGAACTCTGGAAGACTGAAGCTATTTCCATTTGAAATGGCCTTCCTGGCTATATCTCAGTTTCCCATATGTACTAAAATACTGGAAAATGTACTTTAGTTCTTTTGTAGTATGGTGGGATGTAATCAGTCAGAAAGACACATGAAATGTTGATTTATTTTTTTTTCACTGTCAGGAATTTCCCCTTATCACTCTTTCATATTTATTTAGTTCTCCAAGTACAAAATATATGGGAACTGCAGGGGGCAAGGGTGCAGTGACTGCAGAAAAGGAAACCCACAGATATTTGCTAGGAGCAACTGATCCCTGGGATAATGGCTTTTCAGCAGTTTTTAATATGTAGGCCCTGAAAAATGTGGGAGTGCAGTGTACTGCAGAGCATTTTAAATCTGCAAACAACACATTGCTTTTTCCTCTGGCTTTCTTTAAAGTGAGGGGCTGAAGTGCATCTCCCATGTACATCTCAGTTCTGTGTTGGAAAAAGGGGAAATTTCCACAATTCTGGCTGGTTTCTTTGCTTTTATGCCCTGAGCTTTTTGGGAAGAAGTGTCAGGGGCTGACTTAGAAGTAAGCTCTGATGTCATCTGGTCAGGGCCCAGGTTTGGAATGTCAGGACACCTGGTTTCAGCCAGGACACGCAGCTGCATTTACATTTTATGCACTTCATACACAGCTGTAGTTATCTTAGGGGACCTCTGTACATTAATAATGGATGCATGAAATCCATTTGGAACTATATTTAAGAAACTATTTAAATAATTTGAGTTTAAATGTATTTTTCCTGTTATATGTAATTCAGTATATTTAATATGCTCTGAGTTTGATAAGCAAACAGTTGTATTTGCATGTAGTTCACAGAACTATATGAATGATTTGTAAATTTAAGTTTGGTAGAAACACTTATAAGACTGTAAAAGCTGCAATGGAAAAGTGATTGGAAAGACATTTGCTTATTTTGGATTGAATATTGCTAGAAATTGGTGGCCATGATAGCAACACCAGCCAAACACAGGAAAAAAGAAGTATTTTCCAGGAATCCCCCCCAATCCACTTTTGTTGTCTTTCCTGTCAGGAAGTTTTCTGTCTTTGATGCTTCTTTGTATTGCTATACTTGGATAAGTAGAAAACAAATGGAATAAAAGAATTATTTACAATAATATAATATATTCCTAATAAAAATATATTGAGTCCTTCTCTCAAATTAGTTTGAATTTTTAAGAAATACAGCCCTACTGTCCTGATTTGGTCCTGGCCTCCTATATTATTATGGTGTCACTTTTTTAAACTGTTCAGAACATGAACAAAGTGTCTGTTAAATACAGTAAGCTGAATCTGGTACATTTCCAGACTGGCCTCTTTGAAAGGCAGAAGGAAATTTAATGCATATAAATCCATAAAAAATTCAGAATGAATGAAATCGCAGAGTGATCGTGTCTGTTTTCCATTTATTATATATGCTATCCTGCACAGAGCAGGATATTATAAAATAATGTAATGCATAAGTCATGAAGAAAAATTTTGTGAGGGATTTTAATTCATGGAAAGAAAAAGGAAAACTCTGGCTCACATTCCTTGAAGTCACAAACTCCTGAACAGGACCTTCACCTGAGGACAGCAATGTACATTGTAACCTTGTTGTAGGGTGGTACTTCAAGTGAGCAAGTTTGTAGAAGAGATTCTGCACATCCTGCCGTGTATGTATCTTTTGGTAAGCAGTTAAATAACCCACTGTGTCAGTAATTTAGATTTTGTGTTGCCAACACAAAATAATTTAAAAAATAATTTTGGGTTGGCAACACAAAAAATTTATTATTTTGGGTTGTTAAAAATTGTGGTTTAGACTCAAATCCGTATTTTAAGAATTTCTTTGTAAATGTGAGATAATTCTTGGTTTAGCTTAAAATAGGAAGAGAAGAAGAAATCTTTTGTTACTTTATGCTGTTTACCATTATTGACGGATGTATGAAAGTACTTTTTAAAAGCAGTTGAGGCCATTTCCTAACAGATAAAACAGATCCTGAGCAATGTGCTTGTTAGGTGCAGGGTTGTAAGTGATTCAGCTGCCTCAGGTTTCCAGACCATCCAGCAATGGAAAGGGATGCAATAGGTTCGAGTCTCCTGTTCCCTGAAGTAGGATTGACTGGAGTCCTGGGGATGAAATACCGGAATCACAGCCTGGCTGTGATTAGCAGCCAGTGCCAGAAGATAAGTAAATAGCAGCAGGACGTATTTCTCCTCACCATATGAGACACAACACTTAAAAGGCAGAGCTGCTAGTAAGCTCTAAAGAGAAGAGTCTGGAAAATAAATTCCTGCAGCATCGTTTTGATTTTCACTACATGTCTCAGAGCTTTGAAGTTGTTCTGGCAAGTGATGATTGGTTTGTTGTTGTTGGATATCTCAGCATGTATTCATTATGCTTACAACAGACATGAAGATTGCAAATAAATTAAGTAAACCATTTAAAATATGCTATGTGCTGTAGACAGAGGAAATTTGAGGAATGTGCTTAAATTTTAAGCTCTCACCACCTGTTTGCAGTACAAAAAAGAACCTGATAGGTGCTGCCTCCTTTTTGACCCTAAGTAATGGATAACTTCTGTGGAGGGATTCCTATAACAGAAAAGTTGCTTATGTCATGGGGTAAGTGTTTTTCAAAGTGGTATTTCAAGCTCCTTCACACACACAAAAAAGGGATAGTTTTTATTTGCTGTAATCAACTTCTTAAATTTTATTCTAAATAATTTGTTAATGGTAGTAGAATTTTTCTAGATGTATTTATTACACTTAATGATGGGGCAACTGAAGCAATCTAAATTTACAGAGAGATCAAGAAAAATGGACTAAAAACTGAAAATCAAAGACTGAGCATCAGTAATGGTCTGCAGAGGGCAATTTTCATGTGTGTTAAGGTAAAGAGCTGATGCAGAAGATTGATGTGTACTGGAACTTCAGATTGCAAAACTTTGATCAATGTTTTTTTTAGATAATGTTCTTCGATCTGTGTTAAACCAGAGTTCCTCCTCTGGGTATTTTGAAGTGTTCACCATGAGAAGCTACAGTATGAGTGGGTGGATCTGGCAGGAAACTACCACTTTCAGCCTAGAAAAATGATCTCCTGTGGCATAAAAATAGATATAAAATGTTGTACAGAAGCTCTTTTGTCTCTTGGGTTTGGCAAGATTTCTGTGAGGATGGAAATTTATGTGAAAGTGCTTATTGAAGGTATTGATCAGAGGTCATCCAGTCAACCACTGAAGAAAAATTAAAGAATCGCTGTACAGGTGGTTTTGAACTGCTTGGGATTTGAGAGCCAAGAAATACATCTGCAATAATTGAATAGAAGTTTAAAGGTGTTAATTGAGTTAATCTTACCTTAAAAAACACAATTATGGTAGTTTAAACTAGTTAAAGTCTAGTTACTTTTCAGAAATGCTTTGTTAGAAAAATCAGTTTTAAAGCTTTTAGAACTGATTTTCGTGAAGAATGAGAATCCTTGAAGGATAATTAAGACAGATTTTAGGGTTTGATTTAGGAAGGGACTTGTCTGTTATTGCAGCACAGGAAATGGTGCATCAGTTTCCGAGGACAATATGCTTTGCTTGGTATATTGAAGCGAAGTCATTGGTTACCTCTCATTCTTGTCAAGTTGTTTTTGGACTGTTTTGTGAGATCTGACGTTCCCAGTGGGTCTTTGTAGCCACAGGTCAGTGTCTTGGTTTCTGCATTTTATGAAAGTAGATGTCAGTGTTTCAGTTTTATTGACTCATGCTGTTGAGATGAAAGCATCCTGCCGAGCATATACTGACAATCTACAAAATGGCAGTTTTGTTGAAAATACCCAGTTTACATGTATGAAAGCTTCTACATACCAAAGTGGCAATAAGCATCTCTGGTAGGGAAAAAAGTAACCAGTCTGATTTAGTGATTAGAGACTAGTTGTTTCATAAAGCTTAGTATGCTGACTCTCCAAGCTGTTCCATTGGCCTGGGCATCCAGGCAGCTCCCTGAGGAGCTGCTGGCTTGCTGCAGTCTGGGGCTCGGCATCCTGCTGGCTCTGTGCCATTCCAGCCTTGCTCTGGGATTTGTGCTGGAACTGCCCCAGGCTTGAGCTCACCTTGCAAGCAGAGTGCAGGTGTGTTTGGAGATGTCCATGGAGAAACTGCATCTGCCTGGGCAGGCAGAATCTCCTCCACAGATCTTAAATACCCTCCTGCTGCTCTCTAATTGACTCAGCAGGAGATGGAATTTATCACTTAGGGCTGCTTTGCTAGGCACTGCAAATTAGGCTCAGGTTGGTATCCCATGTTGCCCTGTGTGCTAAGAAATTTGTAGAAATCACTGGTTATGAAAATGCTCAGGAATGATTCTTTTCAACAACCCCAAACCTTACCTGGACCATGTATTCTCACAGGCCATTATGATAAAGTGAGGAAGTTTTGCGTCCCTCTTTTATTATCTGAGGTGGCATCTTTGGCATTGGGCTAAAATTATTTCCTATTTGTGGAGATGGGAAAGTTCCCACCTGTTGAAAGGAGCATTATAAGACAGATGTGTTAAGGCTGAACCTCGTGCTGTTTGAGTAACTGCTTGGTGTCTGTGCCATGTATTGTGACTTCAGGTTGGAACTGGAGTTTCAAAAGGCAAACATGGAACAAACATTGCTCAGTTCTATAGATGGTAAAATAGATAAAAATATATATATACATGCACAGTGAATACAAAAGGTTGAGGGTCCTTGTGTATTTTAAACATAAGTGGTCAGTCAGTGCTGAAGAGGGAATTTCATCACTATGAAGTGATGTTCACTATATGAACATCATATTACAGTATGATGTTCATCTGTAAGCCATAGGTTTCATTCCAGAACTTTTCTCCAGTATTTAAAGAATAATTCTTCCTAAGTATTTGAGTGAACTACTTATTCCATAGCACCAGTAAAGGATCCTATAAAATTATATAGTTTGGAGTAAAAATAAATCATGTTGTCCAACTATAAATATGGGTATGTGTAAACCAGAAATTTCTGTATCATTTTGTTAAATTTCTGAAAGATTATTCACTGGGTTCTTGCATTTGGAGGTGAAAGTAATTTTTAGACCATCCATTATCTGACCATTTTATCTCATACTTCATTCTCTCTCACCACTTTACCCTCAAGCTCATTATTCTATGTTTTTATTGATTACATCACTATTGAAAAATGTAGTGTGCCTTATTATCCTAGTTCTTCCAGAACTGTTAAAGGTACCTTTTAGTTTTTTGGTGGCTCCTCACCTATCTAGCTGGAGAATGTGGTCTCAGGGAGGTTCTTGTGGACACTTGGTTCCCATCTGTCCTTCTGGATATTGTCAGTGGGGTCTAGTATGTCTGGTGTGATCCAATGTCATGTCTGTTTGCATGCTGGAACTCTTGGGGTCTCAGAGATGCAGACTGAAGAGTCTCGTCTGGTATCCCCACTCTCATTTCCTAACAAGACAGAATTTTTATTCATCTTTAGTGCCTCGCGGCTAAAGCTCAGAAGTGACTTCTGTTACTTAGAAATTTTGAAATTTTTATGTTAAATCAATATTCACATTGACTTGAAATTTTGTCCTATGATTGTTTGGGGGTTTTCTGAAGGCTGACTACAACGTGGTTGTTCTCTAATAGTGGCCAGGGATCCTGGATCCCATTATAACTTGGGAGGTTGCACTGCCTCTTACAGTGAGATTTAGTGGTTGGTCTTCAGTGATATTTACCCAGATCTGTGGAAAGGCCTCAGAGATCAGCTCCAGTACAAATAACTTCCTTTCCAGTTGTAAGAGTCCTGCAACTGCAGCTAAACCAAGTGTGATGAGGCACAAGTCTCAAGTAAATTACATTACGGATAATAAGAAAACACACTAAGAAATTATACAGAATTTAAATTATTTTTGAGAGAAATAATTTAATATGTTCAGAATCCAATTGGTATGCTGAGCTCTAATTGCATATCTAATATTATTTCTTTAAAAGTGAGCAGTGACTGGCTTACTAACATAATAGTTAAGAAAATATTAGATTAGCAGCATAAATTGAAATATTGTTTGAATCAGATCTTGAAATGTAATTACTAGGTGCTGTGTCATCATTATGGAGAATGTGGTTTCTGCAGATGTATCTGAGAGCATACAGAGGTGATCTATACCAAACCAAAGCTTTCAATTAATTTCACAGGTTATATAATAAAATCAATAAGTGATGGTGTCTAAGAATTATTTTTATGGTGCAATAATTTCAGTTTGATCATTTGAAAGATTTCATTATTATCAAATGAAATCTTATTTTATATATAGAGATTGTGTATTTTCTGATGATCAAATAGAAACTAACAGGTGCAGGTATTTCTGGATCTTGCATTCAAACCTAAAGAATATGAAGTCTTTTAGCCTGTTTCAATGGCCAGACACTCAGCAGCTAGCCAAGGTTATTTCTTAGAAAGGACATTTCTAATTTATGATTAGTCCTTTATTAATGCCACAACTGTATCTCACTCAGCAGTCACCTTTCTGATTCGTTGGCAAGATTTTATGAAGTGCAACAAGCAGCCTGTGAGCTACATGCTTTTGTAAGCTATATTTGATTTATAGACTGTATGGAGTGTCAACTGCACTGCTCTGCTTAATATCAAGAGTATAAGGGGCCCTGAAACAACAAGGCTGTTTATATTCTCCAAGTGTTGATATCCAAGGAATGCCTCAGAGTGAGGTTTGCTTCGAACACAATGTATTTGTGACTTTGTTAAAATGCTGCAGCCAAACATGTGGAACTTGGGAATATTTAGCTTGCATTGTTCTTCCTAGTACACTGAAAAGATATTTTGCATCCCAGAACCTTTTTGATGCAACTCTGTCAAGTAGCAATCTTCTAACATATGACTGGATAATTTACAAAGATGAAGGTATACTTCATAGTACCAAAAGAAGTTTATGCTTTTGGCATAAATATTTCAAGAACTAAGACTGACTTTTGGTATTTGTTCCTGATAGGAAAAAGCGAATTAAAAAATCAGAAAAACAGCAAATTGCACTGTTCTGGTTTTAAATTACTAGGTTTCTGAATTGGTTCCTAATTTGCTTCTAAAACCAAATCAGAGTGATTTCTGTGCAATATCAGGTTTATCAGGTGTGCACAGTGGGGTGCTTCTGACCTTGAAAGTAAGCTTCTCCCTGTTTGGCACTTCGAACCAAACACAAATTTATATCAATTTCTTGTGTTTATATTTATGGATTCAGAATTGCAGAGAAGGCTACACCCCTGCTGAAATGTCAGAGCTCAATAGTCAGCTACATTGGTAATTCACTCAAAAATTTTTCAAAAAAAAAACCCCAGCCAAAAATTGCCTTTTGGGGGAATTTCTCTATTAAAAACCCTATGTATGCAATTTACATTATATATACATATATATATATATATATATATATATATATATATATATATATATAAAGCTATTACCTAGATTTAGGTGGGTGCAACCTTTGTTGCACTTTGTACATTTTCACAGTTTACATATGAGAGTAACTGCAATAGCTCATGGCATCTGATACAAATTTAATCTATCATGTTGGCAGTGTTTATTATTCATTTTCAGTGCCTTCTACAACAGTAAGAAAACCAAAACAGCCCACCAACCGCAAATAAACCCTGTCAAAAATTCCCCTGTCAAACAGTGAGCATATCCTTGTCAAGAAAGGGTTTGTGATCCAAATATAGGAGGAAATTCAAATACTCCAAAGTTTCTAGTAGAAGAGCGGAGAGCTATTCAATGTGAATTCTAAATCTAAAAGAGGACCCCGATCCAAATTTATTGAAGCTAAAAACTGATTTTGTAATTGTTAAATTAAGGGGGTATAAACTATAACATTAAATTCTGGGTTGGATCTGGAACACAGTAAGAGGCATATTGTTAGATTTATTATTTAGATGTCTTCAAAATCATTGGTTTTCAATAGATAAAGTTAGTGAAAATACATTACATTATCCCAGGTAATCATCAGTTCTAGATCAAAGCAGTCAATGCTTTTGGGAAGGATAAAGCTGAATTAACATTTTACAAAATGTATCTGAGTGTGACTTGTTAACTTGGGTTTTGTTTCAGCAGTAATGAAATGCATGCTGGCTCATGCATTTGACAGAGATTTTTACTGGGATTTTTTTTTAGGACCAACCCAAATAGCTGTCTTATCTGTGTTATTTTTGGTTTCTGACAGGTCTTATCCTTGATTGAGGATTATTCTTAAAAATATATATTGTATCTGCATCTCTGGACATAGACAGCACAGTGTTGGTGCATCTTGGACAGGACAGGGGTGCTGTGGGTTGGGGCTCTGTGTCAGTGGGGTCACTGCTGCAGTACCTGAACAGCCACCCAAGCTGGTTGAGGTCCAGCCCTGCACAGCCACTCCTTTCTGTCAGGAATACCATCACACCCTCTCCCAGGCTGTCCCCCAAAACACCTCCCCTCTCTCTTTTCCAATGCTAGCTCAAGGATTACTCTTTCCCCGGTTTTTCCAGGTTATTCCTGTGATTTTATCTTGCTCCTTGAGGTAGAAATGTTGCCTGCCAGCTGGAAACTGCTGGAAACAGGGAGGCCTTTTATGGAAATGCTGACACAACTTTATCTATAGCATAGCAGTGCAAACCATCTGTTTCCAATAAGGTGCTTATTATCTTTTCTTGTCAAACTTATCACTACAAAAATATTTTGCTCTCTTTAATATAAAGGGGTGCTGTATAAGGATGAGCTTTATGAAGGATGGTTTTCCCTTTTGATACTGATTTATGCGTGTTTATTTTATTGCCAGAGGCAAAAAGCCATATTCCTTTTATATTCTCCCAGTTCATCTGTTTCAGTAGTTCTTCAGGGATACAACACGGAGGACCACACTTAGACATATGTCTTTTTCTGTAGCTTTTGAAATTGCTGCAATTTATTGTTAAAAAACGGATGCACAGGTGGCTGTGCTGAAGGGAAGTGGTAAACAGTGGGAGAACCTGTCAGTGAGAATGTTGATCCATTATCCTCACTGCAACTCTAGCTCTTAACACAAATTCTGTGTATTTAGTCTGTGAGAATTTGTCTGGATTTCTGTTTTGCTCACTTAATGCAATTCTGTCTGTTGTTTTACCATGTGTAAAAGTAAGAACAGGTAGAGGTTAGGAGGGCACAGGCTTTGAAAAATTTTACTTTAAACATTGAATAAGGCCTTGGTGAATAGAAGTAGAGAAAAATTAATTCATATGATGTTACCAACTCAGTGCTGAAGGCCTGCTGCTTGTGGGTGGTCTGTAAGTATCAATTTGTTTTATTACAGTCATCTCCTATGTGTTGCAACATTGCTGAAAGCCTGAACTCTCACATGAAGCTTTGAAAGGAGCCAGGCAGAAAGCCCTCTCCCGAGGAGATGTTCTTTGGTGTGTCAGCACGTCACATTTCCATCACTGCTCTCCTTAAGGCAGAAGCTACCTTGTACCTGAGGGCTGGTGAAAAGCTGCTTTGGAGTGCTGGCTGTTCATTGAGTGTTTGGGAGGTCTGGGTGCAGCACACAGGTGGGGCAGTTCTGAGATGAGATGCAGAGCTCGGTGTCACTGCACGTAGGATACAATCTGGCTCCTCACTCATATCTTGCCTTAGTGTTGGTGCAGATCAGTTGTGTCTCTTTCATTTGTTGTAGCTCCACTGTGGAACACTCCTCCCTCAGAGTGCTCTGTCTTGAGCGCTGGTGTGCATCTTTAGTGGGCTGAAATTGTCACTTCTTAAGCCCTGCAGTGCATTTTATTTGAGAAAACTTGACTATACCTACCCTTTAATGAATTAGATTCCAAGCCTACCAACCGTGTAGGATTAGTGATAATATAGTGATGACATGTTTAGCCTGATTTGCAGAAAAGATTGTTGGCAGTAGCTGCATGAGGCTGTGTTAGCCCAGACCACCAGTGGAGAAGGAGTCAGTGAGGCAGGGCATTGGCAATACTGCATTTCTTCACTAGTGTAAATAAATCTAGCAATAGGACTCATTTAGATTTAGAATTCACATTGACTAGCTCTCTGCGTTCCAGAGATTGTCACAAACCTCTTTATGGATAGATGCCAGCTATTTCTAATCCTTTGGGGATTGTCCAATAGGTAGATATCTATGTGAAAAACAGCTCCTGAGCAAGGGAGTGAAAGTCAAAATCTTTAGCTGGCGTTAACTGGAGCAGCTACAGATTTCTCAAAGCTGGCTCTTCAAATGAGCTGTGAATGCAACATATTTCCAGCCTTTTTCTTCAAGAAAAATGAGTACTTCTGGTGGTACCCTTGGTGATTATAAAGTTCTAAAGGAGCTAAAAGATCAGATTTGTTTTAAAAGCTCTGCTAAGTCTGAAGTATAACATCCTTGACTGATTAATTGAATTGCAGTACCAGGTAGAAGAAAACACATTAATTTGCAGAGATGTTCCTGTGTAGCTTTATAATAAAATGCAAGTAGTGACCCAGGCAATAAAGCCACCACTTAAAGGACTTGAACATAAATATCTTACAGACTTTGAAGAACCAAGATAATGGTCTCACTTCTGTCCTTTGATGATAACATTCATTGGTCTTTACTGTTACCTCTGGGCTTTGCTGAACTGAATTAATATTTCTAAATTCACAGTAAAAAGCAGTCAAATGATTTCCTATTTAAGGTGTTGAGGTTTACTTCTTGCTTCAGAATTATCAATACCTAAAAAGTCTTGTCGAGCAGCTCTTGAATGGGGAATTGTAATGTTAAAGTGCCTTCTTGGTGTAACACTCAGATGTGTGAGGTGCTGAAGTAAGGCAAATGTATGGGTTTTCCTTAGGGAAAAAGCTTCAAAGAAAGAATTTGGGGCTTGAATGGAAAAATTGAAGTGGAAGGGTTTTGTGGTTCAGAAAATGAAAATATGTTGGAACCTAAAAAGATAGGAAATGAGGGTACTTTTTGAGGAAAAATAAGACCTCTGAAGACTCTGATGAGCTTGTGATAAGCTAGTTTATCTGAAGCAAGCAAAACATTATTTGAGCTTCCCCAGGGAGTGATTTGAAAAATATTGCAGAGATTTGGTGAAGGGACTTGCATTATGTTTGTATGCCAAACTGCTGTTTCAATCGCAGTATATTGTTTTAATGCAAAGCCAGCAATAATTCCTTGTGCAAACAGAGCCCACAGGGCCTTAAAGAGGACCTTTATGTTGTTTATCAAAGTCCTGAATTGTAAAGTTCAAACAAGTGATTGGGCTGTTGTTATTTGTTGTTTTTATTGTAGTCTTGAATGCTGTGTGAAAGACGCAATTTGAGATGCATTTTTTGTACCATAGATAATCACTTCTAATGATCCCCTGAATTAGAGAGAAGAAAAAAACAGACTATGCTGAAAAGTGTTTATAAGGAGTTGATGTGATGCATCATGTGCCTCTAAATGTAACACAATGTTGCTTTATGTGGGATTAAAGCCCACTGACATTAATGTCTTTTGATGCCATTGGCTCCGTCCCCAAAGGTTTATCATTTAATAGCACTGAAGACTTAAGTAAAAAAAAACCTGGTTTTCAGCTGGGTTTTTGCCAAATTCTTTCTTGAAACCTCTTCCCTAAGGAAAAAGTAAATATTTGTTTTACTTACTATCATGTAAGTTTGGAGATGGCTAAACTAAGACACTTCCACTGTTAAACCGAGTCAAAGGTGTTGTGTGGGACTCCTGGCTTCCAGCTGGTGATTGCCACTTCAGAGCCCAATGTTTGGTCATGTTAGAGCCCAGCTTTGTGTCAGGGCTCCCTGTATGGATTATACTGATTACTGAGTGCAGTGAAGGCCAAGTTTTGGTACCAGCAATGGGGCATAGTCACATTAGAGTGCCCACATACCCTGGATTGTTCCCTAGAAGGTATCTTGAGCCTAATGCTGGAGTTGCATCCCTTAAACATGGATGCTTCTCTCAACCACACACAGGTTTCCATTCTTTTATAGAAATGCTTTGTTTTCTCTTTTGTATTTTATGGATTTACATCAACCTAATTTCAGATCCTAGCTCTGCTTTGGGAATTAAATAGTGCAAAAGATGTCAGTATTCAGAGTGCTTTGCTTTGGAAAAAAAAAAAGTTATTGTAACTTGGATGCTGCCTCCTTGGGCTTTTAAAGGCTCATATCAAAGAAACAATAGTAGGGTAAAATTAAAAAGATCTGAAAAATGATGAAGTAGTTTTGAAAGGAGGAAGTAAGGGAAATACTAAATATATTAAGTTCAAAGCAAACAGTAGCTGGAGGTGATGACGGCTGGTTTGTTTTAAACTAGTATCCATACTTGAATTTTAATTCATTCCAAACTTTTTAGTGTGGATTATTTGCCTGACAAAGTTCATGATGCTTGCTCCCTGAAGTATGGAACGATGTCCAATGATTAGGAGCAGGAGAGCCTGCAGAAAAGCCTTTCATTTCCTCTGCCCCAGAAACCATAATCCTGCAGCAGAGCTAAGTAATGGCTGGTATGCATCCATTTATCACTGCTATGCATCTAAATGATAGGGTGGATACTATGTCTTCTTTGCTGACCTTTTTATTTTTATTTTTTTTTCTTTTTTAAAACATTTGTATGGACCAAGAATTGGGACAGTACCAAAAACAAGTTAAAAATTAAATGGAAATAAAAATATGTAATATTATCCAGTGCATCATACCGTAACATAGAATCTTCTCTATAGTGGCAAAGATACCTGTAATTCTTCTTTCATGGGGTTTTTCTTACAAAGTTAATGTGGCCATTTTCCACTGTTACATCAAGGCAAAAAAAGAAAGTGGATTTTGCTTAAAATTCTTTCTTAAATGTGATGAAGTTATGCATCATTCTGAAAATGGAATGAGGACGTTCTTCACCTGACCTAGCTCTGTTCTTCTTCCAGTGGGATTTAAAGTACGTTGGTTTGCAAATATGAGTCTACTTGAAGTCATCCTTGTTGCATTGTACAATCACCAGCCTGTGCTAGAGGGGAAGCTGCTCTTAAATAACTGAGTTTTCCCTTGCCAGCCTGGATGAGCTGAGGCAACCTTGAAAAGGTCTCACGACTCAGAAATGATGAAAAAGATGGAATTGGGTCAGGTCAGTGAAAACATTTTTCCACAGCTTGACTTAGATTTTTTTTTACAAGGCTTTTATTGGTGTGAGGTTCCCTCTAGCAAATCCCAGTGGGGTTTTTTTGACTGAAATAGGTGATTTCAAACATCCCAAGAATGAAAGAAAAGGTTTTCAAGTTATGTAGCTAATAAAAGGACTGTCCTTGTTATTTCAGTAATGAAATGATCTCCAATAAAAAATACCCTCAAAAAACCCACAACCACATTGTAGAAAAATTCCTGAGCAATGCTAATTGTCTTGCTTTTATATTCAGTCTTAAGTTTTTTATCCCAAACCTTTATTGAAATGAGCTGAGCCCTACTCACTTGTTACTAACATTGCTCCTTTTATGCACTGAAAGGAAGGAAACTGCCTATTGAGTCTATATCTGTAAGTAATAAATAAGTTTAACTCTCTCTTGGGTATGAGACATGTCCAAATCTCTGTCTCTTCCTCGTGTACATGGGTGTGATTATCTTCAGGATTACACTTGAAAACTAGGGTTCTCCTTTAGACCCTCCCTCCCTGATGCTGTGCAGGAAGCAGCCATGGTGCCCTGAGGGCTGCCAAAGTCTGTTGCATGTCAACTTGAAACCAGAAGTTGCTGACTGAGCTGTCTGAACTGTGGTAAAGGTAATGGTGGCAAAAAAGAAACAAGAGGCTTTGTTCCTAAAATTTTTGCAGATTTTTTTGCTTACCATTCTTCATTTTTACTTTCTTGGAGGCCCAGAATTTCAGCAAATGAATGGCTTTGCTGTACAAACAGCATATTATGAGTACAGCTTTCCAGCAATACCTTCCTACTCCACCCAAACACTGGGTAGTTTTCACTTCAGTTTGAAATGCTGAGCCTGTTGGAATGCAAGGATTTTTAATTATGGAACTGAGTTTTTTGCTAATTACAAATCTTTATTTTTAGTTGAAAAGGAGGGTGATATTAGCCTGCAAGGATGCATTTAGAGGATTACAGGAGTCCATTTTGCAAACCACAATATAGAATAGCTTTGTGGAAAAGGCAGGGTGTAATGAGAGGTTGCTACTGAACTTTGATGTGTATGGCTTCAAAGAATGAGGGTGTTTGGGCAGCAGCAAGTGTTTCTCTTAGATATAATAAGAAAAGACATCCATATGCATTTTGTGTGGCTTCAAAAGAGCTAAATCCTGCAAAACAAGGAAGGCAAACCAGTTATTTTGCAGTTCATTGCTTTTTTACCAGTTAGAGCATATGTGAAACTGGAACAGGAGAACTTGTAAGATTTGGAATAGATGGGTACAGAGAGGAGCAGACATAGCTAGGGGCTATTTATTTAATGCATTTTCCCCTTTCCTTTGAATTGGTTAAATCTCATTTCATTCTATGAGATGATTGGCTTGGTGCACAAGTGCAGCCACTGTTTACTTTTGGTTCAGCAACACTTCTGACACCATCTCCCATAGCATCCAGAGAAAAATTGGAGAAGTACTCAGTATGGTACTGAACAGGTGGATAACAAGGTGAATGATGAACTGGTGGGACTACCGAGTTCACAGAGTAATGGCTGGCATTTCTGAGTCCAGCTGATGGCTAGATCATGGTGACATTCCACAGGGATCAGTGCTGGGAACACCAAGAGATGGCTATTTCAGAACCTGGCTGACACAGTGCAGCCTTACTCTGCACGGCTTGTTCCCCAGGCCATAGTTTTCTGGCTGACTGGACAGCCAGGGTGGCTTCTTGTGAATTGTCCCTAGATTTACTACAGGATTCCAAATGGGCTGTGAATGGAAATTGTGTCTTACTGATAATGGCACAGGAAGTAGCTGAGAGAATTTTCTTCGCAGCCAAAATGTATTATTTTTACTAAATCACAGCAGTCCAAGTCTGGCTTTTGGAAAGATAAAAATCAAACATTTATGGATTCCAGAAAGGGAGCCAAAATAGATTGTAGAATAATATTACATTTTTACTGTAATCTTGCTATTTTAGACTTAAGTTTAGAAATATTATGTGCAGTTCATTCTGTCCTGATCACATTTACTTAAATTTCCAGTAGCAGCAAGTTGGGCAGGATTTCCACTGTTTAGGTGTGTTTGCTTTCAGAAGGTTTCAACCTCTTACATTTTGAGAAATGTGCTAATTTGCAGGTTTAGTTTTGTTTTAGTTTTAAAGACAGTTCCTGCGTTGCTGAACTTGTGCATGTTCAGCAGTGCCAAGGCCAGGCCCTGCCTCCGCTGCCTGAAACGTGTTTGCTGTGTGTTCTCTTGGTGAATTCCCCACCAAAAGAATCTGATGTTTCTCTGGGACCAGCCTGTCTTCATGCAAATGAAGTGATTCCTCTTAAAAATGTCATCCCTTAGTCAAGAATGTACTCCAACATTTTGCTTATAAAATGGAATGATTTTTGTTGCCTCAAGCTTGTTTTGAGATAATAAACAGAATAATTGCCCATGATAAGCACTTTGTTTAGGCTTTTTCCACACTGAGTCAGCAGTAGCTGGACTGACTTTAACCACCTTGCATGACAGAGTCCAAGCAGAGTGTTTGTGGCCGTGTGGGCTCCAGCAGAGACCAGGGACCCTGCTACCAACTTTGCCTTTTGACTGATTTGCTCCAACTGCTGAAATCTGCAGTAGAGTTTTCTCAGGCATGCCCTGAATGCCTCTCCATGACAGTCTCTGTGCAGCCTTGGACATTTGCAAGTAATTTTATTTCCCACTGTATGCTGTAGGCTTGAATGTGATCATCCAAGAGTATTTGTATAAGCACTGCTGGCACATCAGTCACTTCAGCTCCCTCCTTCACCCAATTCTCCTGCAGGCACCCAGCAATGTGCCCAGCCAGCCTGCTTGGGAACTGAAGTAAAAACAGAGAAAAACAAAGTTAAACTTGTTTACATCTAACCTTGCTCATGGGATAACTCTAATGAGTTAGTTTAACTGAGTGCTTTTGAAACACACACGTCCAAGACTGGGATAACCAAAAGGAAAGGGCCAGTCTGGCTAAACTTTGAGCAAGTTTGCTTCTGCACAGTTTCCTGCCTTGTCTAGAGTGTGTACAAGGGTTGAGTCTTGTTCAGCAGCTCAGGACCAGTGAGGTTAAGATGCAGATACAACACCATGATTTGCTTTTAGGGAATTGAATGGTGTATTAAACATTGGATAGTGCTGTGGGACTGGTGAGAGAAAGCCTTTTCACTGGAAGGGATCCCAGTATTTTCCGCCTTTGTATTCAGCATGTGTTGGATCTTGTAATAAAAACATTGTTGATTGTTCTGTGTTGGAAATGAAAGTTATCCATAAAAAGGCAAGCAAAACTTCTCTTTGCTCTGATGGAGACTTAAATTCATGAACCAGTGAGAAAAAGGAGAAATAGGGACTAAGGGAAATAGGAAATGGGGAATAAGTTGCATACTTCAGATACTGATTTACAATTAATTTGGAGGTTTTAAACTGTATCCTAAGCATAGTTTTTCCTATTCAGTTTCCCCCATTCAGTCAAAATTGAAATAACAATGCTGAGTGGAAAAGAGATTTATTTATTTAGGCACAATTTTCTGGAAGAAACAAGCCCCAGCTGCCAGGTGGCACTAAGAAAGCTCTTTTCCTGAGACATTATTTCTTCTCCCATGTCAGGGTATATTGTTCTGCTGTTGCTTTCTATTTCTGGAGTGCTGTTTAGAGCTTGGAGGCTGGGTTTTCTTATTTGGTGAATATCTGAGGGTGAACTCCCTCCCAGCCAGAAGCAGTTGGCCAGATGCAGTGTATGGCTTTAGGAAGGCTACATTGATGGTCACAGCAATTTCAACAATTAATTAAGTCTCTTCTTGGGAGGTGACTTGCACCTTGATGCTTCACAGTATTTATTCATACTTAATGGTATTTGTGGCCTCTGCAGAAAAAGCAGTCGAGCCTGTAATTTTCCAGCTAATTTTAATGGCTGGAAACATCAGATAATTTTAAAATTATCTGCATTATTTAAGAGAATACCCTGGAACTTTTCTACTTCTAAAGTCTTGCAGCTCCTTGTCTAGAGAGCTGACCTCCTCAATCACATTGAAGCTCACTTTAAAGCATTCAACACCTTTTATTCTGTGGAATGCTGTTCAAAAGGCTTATTAATTGTCAGCTTTGCAAATTATCCCCTAGGATTTTTTTAAGCAGGAACACTGGAGGATGGATTAACCCTCCCCCTCCTCTTTTCCTAAGAAAAAATTCTGATGAAATCTGGTTTCCTACAGGTTTGTGTTTTAAACTTTGTGCCTGTGTACATTCCCATAAATATAATGGAAGGGATTTGTTCTTATCCACTTTTCTACAAGGGAGGTGGGGCATTACCTTGGAACTCCCTTCTCTTCCTAAATGCTTAGGTACACAAAATTGGCAAAACTGTGCATCAATTCAGTCTTTTATTAGTAAAGTATTCCAGGTTCATCCTCATGCATGTAAATGTAAAGTACTTACGTGAATTCTCTCTGTTAATCATTATTAATAAGAATTGTTTCTGTGCGACAAATGCAAAATAGATTTTGCATTTGTCAGCACTCCTGAAAACTATCTGATTTTCTGAATAGCTGGTGTTTACATTATAATTTGCAAGTCACAGTAATTATATATATATATTAGTATTATAAAAGATAATACTTGTTTACTACTCAGAAAAAAATTACCAAAATTAAAAAAAAAGTATGACTCTTACTGGAGTAAATAATTTTTCCCATTGATTGAATGGGATCTGGTTCATGCCTACATTGTTGTTGCAGCAGGCTGACAGTCAAGCATTATTAAGCCCAAGCTCCTCTTGTCCCTGTCCTGGCAGTCTTGCACATGCACAGCAGTACATCTGCAGAATGGTTGCTAGCACGTATCATCTTTCATGTTGATTGACTTCTGCACCTCTGCTTTGTGAGTCAGCAGGATTAACTTTTTGTAATTCATATCTCAAAACTCAGCTTTTCATTTTCTAGCTTTTTAAACTTTAGAACCACTGTATCTGTGTAATCTTATATTTCTGTATGCTTTTCACAAGCCTAGCATGAGGATGACAGAGAGAGGATGAGAAGACCCCTGTGCAAGCAGTTTTATTTCCAACCCTTTTTGATTAAATAACTGTACCCCTTCTGTTCCAGTCTTTTTATGTTAAACAATGCAAAAGAATTGGACTTGGGTTAACTATGCATCAAGAAGCCCCTCCTGGCAGACGAAAGCCTAAAACTGGCAGACTGCTTTCAGTACCAGTCATCATCTTTTTTGCTTTTGTTAGACTGTGTTCTCTACCACTATAGGTCTGTCAGCCTGTAGATTCCTTTAATTAGCACATTTGGTAGGACCAGTAAAAATGTGATGAAATGGAGCTGCTTTGATGCCAAATCCTATTCTTTTCCTTGTCATTTCATCTATGACTCAATGCTGTTCATGTCTGCAGAAAACTCTCACATATGCAGGTTTTGCTCAGGCCATTTATTTTCTTCAAGTAGGTCATTGAAAGATGTATTCCTGTCCTTCATATACCAACATCTCCTCAGCTGAGGTAGTGGTGGTTCACTCCTTCTACTTTTTATGGTGCACATTTTTGTGGTGTCATTTTCCCTCTTTCTTTCTGTCTTTCTTTCTATTTGTTCTGCTTGGTTCCATGTCCAGCCCTTACTTTCCTTTTTCCATGTGCAAAATGGGGACCAGGCATCAGAGAAAGCAATATGGGCACAACAGGAACTTTAAACAACAAATGAAGCAGCAGTAAATTTTTAGGTGTTGCTTTCAAAATGATGTGGTGAAAAATTGAAATTATTTCATATGCTGTCTTTAAAAACTCTTGTCCTGCTGTTGGCTTGAGAATTAACCTTGAGAGAGATGCAGCTGAAATGAAAACAAGCTCAGCACAAGCAGCCTAAAGCAGAGGAGGCCTTACACACCTGATTTGTGCACCACCTTTGACACTTGCTCGTGATGACTGATGGACATTGACAGCCATCTAGTGGCTGGGATGGCACGTTGGGTCCCCTGTCCCCTTCCTCCCCTCCCAGTGATTAGTACAACTTCAGTGGTGACACCAAACTGGGTATGGCAGTGCCTGGTGTGATTTTACTTCCAAGCTGCTGATGCTAGTTTCTGTGTCTGAGGATCCAGTAAATTAGCTGTAACTGACAGTTTGACTGCTGATTAATTAGACCTTTAAAGTTAAACCATACTCCAACACATAAAACAGAAAAAAATTTGCATTTTACGTACTGTGAAATGCAAATTTTTGATATTGAAATCTTCTTTCTGGAGGTTGGTTGTTGTGTAAGCTCATGGATAAATGAGTCCTTCAATGTATCCCTGGGTATCTCTCCTACCCTGCTTTTTATATTTGCAGACTGCTTTGAGACTTGGTGGGTTTGAATCCTGTCAGTTCTTTAGTCAGGTCCAATACCAACTAGAGTTGTGTTTTCTGTTGGTAAGAAAGGAATTGGTTAATGTCCTAGCAGATTCTTTTGCCTCATTAAAAATTTCCAAAGCTGCTTCTCAAGCCACTCAGCACCTAATGTTCCAGCTGTAGAGGTAGAAAGAACATGTGATATATGAACAGTTTCTAACTTGGTCTCTGTGATTAAAACAAACCTGCAAATTTGCAAGGCAGAGAGGAAATGGTAGAATGGTTTCCTTTGCTGCTCTTGCTGCTCTGGGTGTAGCTGGATTACATGCCTGCAGTTCAGGCCTGGGAATAGAATGTCAAAATGTTCTTGTGAAAGGAGCTGGCTTTGAAACAGCTGCCCTTTCCAGGTTATTCTTTGAGTGTAATGCAGTCACAGCAGAAAACAACCCCTAGGAGCACCAGATGTAACCAAAAGATGTACCGTTGTGTTTTCTGACAATATGACGAGATGTTAGGTTTTTTCTTTTGGTTTTGGCTTGTTTTTTGGAATTTTTTTTTTAATTGCCATCATATCTACAATCTGATAGGGAAGCAGACTTCTTGGTAGCTTTCAGAAGTTGGTATGTGCTTTTCCCCCTGCCTTTGTCTGCCTCTTTCCCAGCCACTGAGCAGGACCCAGGCAGAAGCTAGTCACCATCTGGCTCAGCTCTGATTTGCCAAAGCAGTTGCTATGTGGTTTATTTGAAGTTATGACAGAATGCTGACTTTGGGCTCAATAACTTAGAAATTTCATTTATGCAAACTGTTGCTCTTTTGAACAGCACAACGAGTTCTGTGGGTGATATGTTAAAGAAGACATAGACCATATGCCAGACATCTGGGGGGAAAAGGCTAAATATGTCAGACAGTGCATTATGTCATGCTCACAAGGGAGAAATGAGAAGAGTGGTTTCCAAAATACAATCTGCAGTTTGGAAAATGATTCTCACAGTGTCATAAATGGACTGTGCAGCATACTTAGTTGATGTCTTTACTTCACACTGAAAACATTTCCTCCCGAGCTTCTGCAGCACCTCTTCGAGTCCTTTAGTCTGTTGGTGTGATAAAGCAATTTAAGAAAAGCTGACCTGGTGAAAATTTCAATTTGAGTTTGTGTTAAGAAGCTGTTAGTGATGGCAGGCAACAGTTAATGACACATCTGCTCCCTTTCTTCAGGCTTTGACTTTGATGGAGTAACTGGGCTTGAGATGAGGCACAAAGCTGAAATTCCAAATCTGCTCCTATTTATTACTTTGTGATTTTCTGTTTACATCTGGTTTAAATTAGGACAGAAATATATAGAACAGTGAAATTGTCTTTGTACTTAGAGCTGTTAATTTTTACACTAGTAACAGGTTTGCTTATACAAACAATGGTTATCTTTAATTGTTTTCACAAACAATTAAAATCTTTGATTAGGCAGATGTGTCCTGTGTATATAATTGACTTTACTTCCAGTCTTGTATCAGTTAGAAATTTAAACCTGTTTGGGAACTTTCAGTAGTGGTTTTAACTAGATTGTCCAATTTCAAAGATATTTTGGATAGGAGGGATTTCTGTGGTCAAATGGAGCTCCCACCCACGTAAGATCAGTCTTCTCTGCAGCATCTCAGGGGTCAGGACAATAATTTTTGGACTGTGTGTGACAGCTTTGCCGTGTGTGACTCAGACACTGTCTTGGCACTGAGATTCTTGGTTTGCAAGTTGTGACACATGTTCTGTGGACAGCCTGGGGATGGTTCTTTGGTTTTGCAGCTGCTTGCTCCTTTAGGGGATGAAATATTTCATATTTGAGAAATTTCATTTCTCAAAATGAAAAATTCCTTTCTTGCTGCTAGGGCATTCTGTGAAATGTTGGATACACAAGCAAAACTTTCTACTTTACTTGTTTTTTGAACTCTTTCTCAGACATATTTTAATTTTAGGAGAAGATACTGAGATATACTCAGCTCATGATTAAAAACAATCCAAACATATCCAGTGTGTTTGGTTACAAAGTAGGAAGAAAACAAAATCAAAGACTTATATATGGTAAAATAGTACAGATGTGAGTGTGACTGTGTGGATAAGTAAATAGAGAGGATGTGTGCATATAATCAGTCCATATTGGTCCTGTATAAAAATAGTGACAAAATATGGTCTTTCATATATCGTTATGGTTATGGTCTTTCATATGGTTAAAATATCTAAGAGGTATTTTGGATGCTGTTAAGATATATCCATGGCAGTATTGTGTGTGTGTTGGGTTAATCATGTGGGGCCATGACCAGCTGGATTATAAAAACTGGACATACATCATGTGAGGAACCTCTTGTTACTCAGCTGCAGACCCTGCTGCAAGTACCACTGCAGTGGGTGCTGCTGTTGCCTCTGGACAGAGGCTGGCTGTCCTGTTTGGAAGATTTGATTCTCATGGCTGGTATTCCTCACTCAATAAATGGGATGGTCTTTTTTCTTTTCCCCAGCTGTGTCTGCTGAGCCTTGTCCCATGTGGCTGTGTAGGCCAGCAGGGAGCAGGCAGCCTGTGCTGTTCCAGACAGAAGTCACAGGTTCTTGTCCCCAGTGAGACCTCTGCAATATGCTGAACACAGCACTTAAACGGAGCAGGGAATTGGCAGGAGCTCCTCAGAATGGAGGTGACACCCCACTGAGCAGAGTGACATCCAAAGACTCATGAGGCAAAGTTCCTTTGATAGTATGGGGAAATTGGGGACTCTATTTTACTTCTTTCTGATCAAGAAATAAAGTGGTAAAAGAAGAAAGACACATCTCTTAAAAGTCCTTAACATCAGCTTTAGCTATGCCGGTGCATTGTTTTCTCTCTGTATAGTAATGCTGCTTCTCATCTCCACATGTGCTCCTTCCTTGTCCAGTCCCATTCCTTCAATTTCATGGTTGGAAAATGTGTTGTATATTCTCTTCTCTGTCCCAGGAGAAGATGGCGAAGAAATAGCCTGCACTCAGAATGGACAGATGTACCTGAACAGGGATATTTGGAAGCCCTCACCGTGCCAAATCTGTGTCTGTGACAATGGAGCTATTCTTTGCGATGAAATCCAGTGTCAGGACCTGCTGGAGTGTGAGAACCCCCAGGTGCCCCCAGGAGAGTGCTGCCCTGTGTGTCCCCACACACCACGGGACTTTGACCCCACCATAGGTAAGAGCCTTTTCTAGTTTGAGAGGAGAGGCAGCCCAAAGAACTGGGAACCTTGTGATACTGAAGCTCCTAAAGCTGTTTTTATGGTGAAAATTTAAGTCTGAAAATAGCATATACTTGGCAGTTATTATCCCTCTTGGGCTGCCCCATAGCCAACTCAAAACAGTTTGCGTTGGACAAGGAGTCTCATATAAGTCCAAATGGCTTTAGAGCTAAAAGGTTGATCTGAAATGTCTTGAAATTTTGAGGAGGTTGAATTCTGGCTTCTTTTTGTGGTTCATCTGAAACTGAAAGATAAGTATATATAATAAACATATTAAGATATATAAATATTGAAAACATAACTATATATAGTAAGTGCATTCTTTCAAATGCTCAATTCAGGAACCCTCTAATAAATGTAAACTGAGTCAATGTAAAATGTTTCCCCAAAGTGAAAACATCCTTTTGTGAGATATAAAAGAAGCATGAAGTATTATTGACTCCCTATTTGCATATTTTCTATTATGTATCTTAAGGATTAAGTCTTTTCTTCCTGGAGAAACTTAGATAAAGGAATCCCCCCTCAATTTTCCTAAAAGAATATTTTTCACCTTGCAATTAAAGCTACATAACACTGTGGATTTAATTATTAGAGCTACATTCAATGCATAATAATTCATTCCTTCAGGAGATATAATTGCTATTGAACAGCTTAATATTGAACAAAGTAGAGATAAAAACAAAAGCAGGGACTTTTGTAATTGAGCAGTGGAGGAAGATGTGGTGAGCATTAATAAATAGATGGTGCATCCTGCTCTGTTTTGGGAGGCATTGGACCAACACCAGCAGGGTACACCCAGCAAATATAAAAGTAGTATGGATACATTCCCAAATTCCTTATTGTTATTTGAGGCATTAATAAAATTTTCTTCTGAAGGATTTTTGTGGGCATGGGTGTGGCTCTATGGCTCTGAATGCACATCCGTGGTAGTGCTTTCTAAAAAAAAAAAAAAGGCCAAAAATCTCTCCTCTGAAAAATACCATGTAATATGTTGTGGATCCATCAATAGTTATTGTTGGAATCAGTAATAAAGCTTCCCTTGACTTCCTGTCATTCATTAGGCCAGCATCTGACAATCCCCCACAAGATACTCTGCTTTTCCAATGCGTTTTTTGTTACTCTGTGCAATGAGGAAAAAGGCTCAGAATTAGAGGACCTTTTTGCACAGTGTTGTGATTCCTCACACCTGGACCAGGGAGTATGTGTGTCCCTGGGAACTCTCCCAGCTCCATGTAGGTCATACACCATCCCCTCTGCCTCCAGGATCAGGGATGGCTCTAGCTGCAGTACCTTCACTCAACTCTTACTGTATTCTGTCTCTCAGAGTAAAATCACTAATTTCTTCTCTTTTCTTCTTTTGTCCTTTCTCGTAGGTAGAGGAAGAAAGGTAAGATTTCCTTTACATTTTTTTGTAATGTATTACTACCATTAAAAGATTCTCATGCATCTCCTTGAAACATACCACAAAAGATACACATAATCTCTGTTAAAAACATATAGTTCTTTCTCTTGGCCTTCCTTGGAGGCTAGGGAGATTGCAGTCCACATGAAAAAAACATTGGGATGCAGGCAGAAATCCTGATCTTAATATAGAGAATCCCCTGGCTGAAAATCCCTGCTGTCTGCATCAAAGGAATTCCAGTTGGAGTAGTTTGGTTGTGTCACCTCTAGCAGTGCCACAGGCTGAGGGAAGGGACCATTGTGTCAGAGGATGCTGAGCTGTTAAAGCTTGCAGCTGGTTTTTGTGCTGAGGCTGAGCTGCCCGTGGGCAGGAGGTGGCACTGGAGTCGTGTGTCCTTGCCCAGAGTCACCGTTCTGTGGGCAGCTTCTCCCGTTGTGTGCAGTTAAACAAAGGGAAGACTTGCTCTTAACAGAAGAAATGAAAAGGCATTGCCATAAATAGGCTTCTAAGATAGTAAGCAACTGCAAGAAATAATTGAAATAACTTTTAGATGATCCAGAACTTTTAGTTTATAGAAATAAATGCACTGTACCCACCTTATTATTTACTACTTGATAAGCAAGGCAGGACATTTTTTATCTTTGCAAAGCCCTCTTTTTTTTCCTTAAAAAAACAGTAGGTCTAAACAGATTACACCAGTTTTTTGGTGTAATCATTGTCAACACATTCAGCTCAAAGAAAAGCCAATTGTCAGCTGCTGCTGTCCTTCACTCTGAAGCTATGCAATATCATTGTATCATAACCTGTCCCCAGGCTGCAGATGGATTTGATGATATGCATTTTAATTTAGTACCTTGAAGAAATGGAATCTAAAGGCATCTCTAGGCTCTGTATTTCACATGAATCAAATAATGCAAACAACAGAGCTCCAATGTACTTTCTAGCACTTTCTAGCGGTTCTAACAGAAAAGTTAGTTTAGTTTAATTATTCTTTCAGACAGTATGTTATGCAGCTAGAGGATAATATTAATTTATGAGCTTCATTTTATCAGTGTCCATAGTCATTAAAATAATATTGATTACTTGTCACAGGTACTTTAATTTAGTCTTGTATTTTTAAGGAAGGCTTACTCTTATCACAGTCACAGGGATGGTATTGCTGAAACTGGTACTGGTAATTGTACTTGCACTTCTTTTCTGGCATCTGATGGTCTGGTGTCTTTTTCCTGCAGGGACAAAAAGGAGAACCTGGAATAGTGCCACCTGTAAGTCACTATTTTCTTCATCCATCAGCACATCCTAGAAATGTACATATTAGTGCTTTAAAGCAGAATTGCAGTAATGAAGTAAATACAACAAAACTGTACAGCCTAGGAATGAAAGGAGTAGAATTAAGTATGTTGTTTCACATACACAGCATTAGAAATTCCAGTTATTTGTTAGTTCTTCTGCCATAATTATTTTTATGGTTAGATTTTTGTAAAAGTGTAATGGTAAGTTAGTATCTAGAAAGGGGTGAAATATAATTTCTTTACCTATTTATTCCATTCTAGTGTGAAGACAAATAGGTTTAAATAATCAATAATTTGAACCTAAACAGTTGTAATTCACTTATTTATTTAATCTTTTTTAGAGGAGAAGTGATACCTCTAAGATTTTGCTCCCATTGCTAATAAAAAGACTCACAACTGGAAAAAGATAACTAGTACAAATTATATTTACTACATTTTCCCCCCCTTCCCTAAAAAGCCTTTTAACTTGCTTGTACTTTAATGTCCTGCCTTGTTACTTGCTTTTCAATAACTGATTTTCTGTAGGGCAGTCAGGACAGATGCAGCCATGACGTGTGGTGACTTTAATTTATGTTCCTTGCTCTAGGTTTCAGGCATACGAGGCCGCCCGGGACCAGCTGTGAGTACTTTTTAATCTTCTGCTTCTCTGCTGGGGCATCTGCCACTTCCTGCCAGGCCTGCTTTGTGTTGGGAGGGTGATGTGAAGGAGGATTCTGGATTCTTCCACGCCTCAGTGGGTGCTATCTGCAGAGCCACTGGCTCTGAGGAGGGGAGAAGATGATGGGATGTTTTTCTCAGTGTTAGGTCAGCCTATGCCTGAGTGAATGGATTGTAGCACATGGACATCTGAGGCCCTTAGTGCTGGGTGGATGCTGGGGAATGCCTCTCCAGCAGGGACCAGGCAGGAGTAGGAGGAACTGCAGGATGCTCTGTGCTGTGGCTGAGCACAGAACAGTCCTGGACAAGCAGGGAGGGTGTCTCAAGCCCAGCATTCAGAAAACCGCTGCTAGATTAACCTGTGTAGTGCATGAGGGATGAAACCATTCTGTAGATCTCTGCATCATGGTTCTACTCCCTCCAGGAAATGTCCAGTTGAGAAGAAATATTGAATACTTGGTTATTATAGCTGTTGTTTTCATGATGATGTAGGAAAAAACCCACAAATTAATTTTCAAATAAGCATTGGATTTCATATTTGCAGAACTTTTAAAATCAGTAGGTAATTTAAAAGAGACTTAATATTTCTGGTCTTTCTTTTAGGGACCTCCAGGCTCACAAGGTCCACGAGGAGAACGAGGACCAAAGGGAAGACCTGTAAGTTATTAAATATCTCAGAAATAAAGTACCTGAAGCAACTTCAAAAGATTAAATGGCTTTAAACTGTCTCTATGTCTTCTAGAGTTACCAAAATTGTCCTCGTATTTTCCAGGAATCAGGTAACAAAGAGGAAAACATTTGTACTTCATCATTGCTGGGGTAGATTGAAACCTGAATATTTTGAGAAATGGACAGAGGTTTAGCAGTAATTCCACCACAGCCATACTTTCTCAACAAAAATTCTCAGACAGAACTAGAGCATCGCATTCTCTTGATTAGAACTCAATGGCTGCTTGCTGGTGACTGCTGTGCAGCAGAAGCAGTGTGAGCTGTGTGGCTCAGAGCACTGCAGAAAGCTCAGAAGTTAGCAGGAGTTAATATGTGACTACATTTGTTGGTATGCTGGTGAATAATGTAACCAGGATTGCTCAGTGGAAATAAAGATTTCATAAGGGAATTTCAGTGTCTACATGTGGAGAACCACAGAAAGGCCAAAAAGGAGTGCTTGAAAATACCCCAGATGACATGTTCCTTTTCAAAAAGCTAGGTTGAAGAACAGAAGCTGCTAAAAGCAGATTTGAGAGTTGAATCATTGTAATTTCAATGTGGATATTTCCCTACCCCTCAGGAGAGAGCAAGCCAATACTGAGGTTAGGCATAGGCCTAACCCAGACTCCCTTGCCCTGTTTCCAGTGTGTGCCTGTTGTCTGGAGGTGGTAATGACGTTGTTAAATGTGCAGTCTCTCTGAGATGCTTGCCAAGCCACTGCTGCTCTTCAGATCTCCAGAAGGCATTTGTCACAGAAGAATGAGTATCAAAATGCTTAACAGAACTCTTGGAGTCATTGTGCAACCTTGGGGTGCACAGAGAAATCTTGACTTGTGTTTTCTGAATGGGGCTGTGTCTGAAGTGCTTTCCTTATGTGCAGTATTGCCAATGAGATGTTAAATAAATTCTGATTCCCTGCCATTCATCCCTTGTGTCTCTACAGAGTAGTTAGTGGCCACAAGCACCTAAAATCCCAAAAGGCTGTAAATGGCTTTGAGTTCTTCTGACACAGGCTATTATTCAGCTTTCAAGGAATAACACAGGATTGAGAAGCAGTCATCTTCTTTGCAAAAGTTCCATCATAGGTTCTGATGAACTGTGTGTATGCCAGAGTGTGGGTCTGAGACCAAGAGCACTGAGACACAGTGACTGCTAGTGTAGGGGTTTATTTTTACTTGTGGAAAAGAAATGTTAGCTCACACCTGCAGTTTATATTATGAAAAAAACCCTCATGGAGCAAATAATCTTGTACAGATTGCTCTTGTAAAATTAATCTGATTAAATACGTTACTGACTGGGGATGTTACTAATGCACTAAGCACATTTCCAAGCTGTTTATTTATTTCTTAAGATTGTTTTTTGTTGTTCTTTAAAGTCAGGCTCCTGCTGACTGGTGAGCAGAAAGAACTCAACCTCGCTGTGGGTCTCCACCTTTTACAAAAGCAGGATCCTTGGATGTAAAATTGATTCAGGAATATTAGCATACTTTTTACACCAGATTCTTTGTTAGTGTAACAGTGAGAGACAGCTAGGGAATAGTATGGCTGCATTTTTAGAATGCATCTAGGGAGGGGGAATTTTGGACCATGATGACATTTTAGTTGTTAACAAATGGTCTTTTGAGGACAGAAAATAAACTTGGACATCCTCAGACCCATTCATATGTTTTTCTTTCCATGTGGATTTACACTCAGTTTTACTTACAGTAGCGGTTTAAGTAAATAGAAATTTGGGAGTGTCCTACCGTGAGCTTCTTTTTCCTTTTATTTTATTATAAGCAAAACCTTTAATTGTTTCCTGTCCAGCAGCAGCAGTGGGCCAGAATGAGAAAATTGTGTTTAAAGGCTGCCACCTCGTGGCATTTGTGAGAATATTTTTCCTTTTTCCTCTTTTTTTTTTTTTTTTTTTTTTTTTTTTTTTTTAAACCTTAATGACCTTGAACTGTTGAAAGAAAACGACAGGGCTTTTTTCTATACATATAAATCTATAAATGCTGAAAAATAAATAAATTGTAATCAATAGTTTATTAAAAACCCACCAGATATATATATCTGGTGATTATATACCACTAGCTACCTACAAATACAAACATGCATTTTGATGACTTTCTGATATTGAGGTATGCAGTTGCATTTTTGCTTTTGAACCAGCTTGAGTTTTGGTGACTAAAAAGTAGGTCCTTTTGTAAAAAGAATTTTAAAAAGGCTTTTTTCTCTATTAGATTTTGTTAAGGTGTCTTGTGTGAGTATTGAAAATCAGCAAAGACACAGACTTGCCAAATTCTTTGTAGCCACCTGTGGTTTCGTAGGGTTTTTTTCTCTAATGCTTGGCTTTGTTTTCTTTTTGTTTTGAGAACAAACAAATAAGGTATCTCATTCTTTTCCTCCTTGGGACAGTAAGTACTTTTAGGTTTGGCAGTGTGTACTTGTGTTTATAACAGATACATTTAAGAATGAAGTTTTGTGCTGAAACTTTCTGCTTCCATCCAACATGCACAGACCACATTTGTTCAGAATACCATCTATTCACTGCTCCTTCTGTGAGCCATACTAGTTCAAACCATACCACTTCAGACATAAATTCCACTGAAATGTGTTGCAGACACAGCCCTCACCTCATGGAAATCCCAGCAGTCTGATTGTTAATTGTGTTTGAAAAGATGACTCAGTGAGCCAGGCTTCTAAAAGTCTATGTTTAAGGATCCTTAAAATGGAAGAGCTCATTACAAAGTCTAAAACTTTATCTTGCCTTGGTCAAGCATGTTATTCTAATGAAGAAAAATAGTAACAAGCATTTTAAAGTCTGTATTAATGATTGAAGCATGTCTGTATTGGTCCCATTACTACTCATTTTGCTCCACTAATGTTTTATTAGTTGTCTCCATATTTAACTCTAGTTTATATATGAGTTAAGTTGAGTGCAGTTTAGGAATTAAAAGTGGGAGACACATTAAAATGAGAGCCACAGGATGGGCTCTAACCTATTCTGTAAATACTGGCTAGAGGTGACTTCAACACCAGGTAACTTTCCCTGCATTTCTGGCATTACAACTGTGTTGAGAATTCAACAGCACTATGAACTGGCTAAACCATTCATGATGTCAAGTAGGCTTTAAAAAGCCAGAACTACTCTGGAGTTTCCTAAGCCTCTGTATATTTACACTTACCTGAGCTGTTCTCATTTTAGAAGTGAATTAACTTCATTCTATACAGTGGGCAAAGTGAAAGAGTTTTTGAGGAATAGTATACACTAGTGTGGAATGATAGGAAGCCTGAGTTTCTAAAAAAGCCTGTGATAGAAATTACTACAGTTTACTTAAGTGTTGGATCCATGATAAATTTCAGTCAGTGCTCCTGATCTGAGGGTGGGAACAGAGCTTTAGGGATGTTGTTTTTTTGAAGATCTTTCTGTAGAAATACAGATTTATCCCAAAGAGGCAAATGTTTGCCAGTTACAGTGATTTCAGTGAATACCTTTGCACACTGCTGTATTCCTGATTTTCTTTGTAGGGTCCTCGTGGTCCTCAAGGGATTGATGGGGAACCTGGTATCCCTGGCCAGCCTGGTGACCCTGGTCCTCCAGGGCATCCCACTCACCCAGGACCAGATGGAATAAGCAGGGTAAGTTTACATATGCTCTAGCTCAAAGTGGGGTGTTAGACCAGATCCATATGATATTTATTTGCATAAATGGTGATTTTCCTTTGGTTCCATGACCATGGAATGCTGTGCCCTCTTCTTGTCTCCTAGTCATGAGGGGCAGCAGAAAGTGGCACTGCAAATTCTGCCAAAAACTGGGGCAAGTTCAATGTGAGAAGCCTAGGAAAGGATGCTCCTTTCACAGCAGATTTTAGCATCTAGCAAAACCAAACTGCCCCAATCTGGAACCACTACAACGGTTCTTTTACTTTCACCAGCCAAGGCATCTGAGCAATAGTACAGGGGAAATGAGTGCACCAAATTAGGAACATAGAAAAGTGAAAATTAAGATAAATGAATTAGAAGTAACTAATGAGAGAAACCAAAATGTGGTTGATAAAACTTCTTGCTGGAAGTATTCAGACAAACACTGAGAAGATTGAGAAATTGTTTGTGAAAGCAGTGCTAACCAGCCTTATAGATACAGACAAGGTATTCTGCAAAACTTTTTTCTCCTCCTCCCTCTATTGGATGCTAATTATGGTTGATAATTAAATACATATTTGAATTTTTCAAGTGTATTCAGTTACATTGTTTTGACGCCTGTTATGATTTCTCATTCCATTGTTCCTTGAGACGTTACTGAAAACAATAGTTACAGTGACAAAAATCTGCAATATTCATGTTAGGCCAATAGCTTGCAACTTTGGGCAACATTTCATGGCCTAGACACATTTCCCAACAGTCCTGAATCCAGCAGACACAGCCTAAGTAAATATTTTCAGCACACAGGAATCTCTTAGAATCACAGAAGCACCATAAAGGATGCTAAGCTGTTATCCGACATAGAATTCCACAGAAAATATGGAAGAAGGGTGTGGCTGGAAATCTGAGACATTTTTTGTTTGTATTCCTGTTTCTGACCTCAGGCAATCTCCAGCCTATAGAAAATGTGTTTAGGGGCCAATCTAATGAGGAACTAACTGTAAATGTTGGGAGATTTGAATCTGCATTTGTGCTGTTGCTTGTTCTCAGCCCCTGTAAGCTCTGGCCTGCTGTGAGTGAGGCTCTGGCTCTGAATGAAGCAAAATAAAACTGTTGATTTCAACTATTTGCTTGCATAAGAAGGAGGGCACTGAAGTTTCTCCCTTCTCTTGCTCATTGATCTCTGTTAATTAATAGGAACAGCAGTGGCTTTCAGCTTTGCTGGATAAGGGCAAGATGCTTAAAAATTCTAATTTGTCATAATGAAATCAGTTACATTTCCATTTATCTTAAGATATTTCTGAACTTGAAGCATTATAAGTGAAAAAAAGCCTTAGAAACCGTGAAGGAATATGGCAGTTTCGGTCTCGATTTGTAAGTCATGAAAAAATGAAATTAATTTAGTGGGAGGCTTTCATCTTTTTTGGTAATTTTATACTTTTTTAATATTAAAGTGGAAATAGAATAATAATCATAAATCTTTGAAGCTTCAAACACCTCAGATTTAGAGGAGAGACAAATTTTGGTTTAATGCTTAAACGAAGAATTGAGCTGTTATCACTGCAAAGGCAAGGTAAATTATGAAGATGTGATTGCATGGATTTTTGCCTTACAAACTATCACAATAACTTACAGCTAAAATCATCCATCTTATTTTTCCAGCCCTTTTCAGCTCAGATGGCAGGACTGGATGAGAAGTCTGGACTTGGTAGTCAGATGGGACTGATGCCTGGTGCAGTGGTAAGAGCACATTAGCCCTGTACTGTAAGAGATGCTGGAAGTGGAGTGCATGTCCAAAAACCCAAAAGGGAATTCATCCTCTACAGCTTCCTGTGCCTCTAGAACCTGCATGTACAGTATATTCTAGGAGAGTTTTGCACAGTACCTGGGGAAAAAAGTGCTTTTCTGTTAAATGACAGCTTCTTTTCCCACCTCTATCCATCTCTCCTGAAATTTAGAAGCTACTAACAGTAAGGTACAGGAGAAAAAACCAGCTCAGTGCAGAGTGACTTGAAGTTGTCAGGTATAACACAGAGCAGAATAAACAAATATGTAAATAACTTCTTTTCACATGTGACATCAAATCAGGGATTGTTGGTAGTAATTAAAAAAATTACATTCAAAACCAACTCTTAACTCAAATTTGTGCTTTGTTGTTTCAAGACAGACTTCCTCTGTCTCTCCAGTGAGCCCAGTTTTTGCCCTGGCATCCCTCACTACTTAGATATGCTCTTTACTCTGAGTGCACTGAGGACTTAATGGTAACACTGAAATTTTCTGTTGTCTGTGAGAGCTGTTCCACCACCCTAAGTTATCTCTTCTGGAACTCTTGGGGTTTTTTCTTAATAATACCTCTCTGCCCTCGTGAACTTCTCTTCACATTTGATATCTTGGAAATACTGTTACCCTCTTTGCTGATATTTTTAACATCCATTCTGAAGGAAACCATCCTTTAGAGATTGTACTGCCCATGAGTTTGCCCACCTGAATCTTGTCCAAGTCCCTTCTAGTAGCCTTCATAATCAGTTCCCATGCCAATGAAAGGTTCCAAGGATAAGCTGATACTTTACCTTAGGACTAACTTTTGCAGTGATTTCTTTAAAGAACTTTTTCATGAATGTCTCTCTTCAGTGAATTTACTTTATGAACATAAAATGATTTGTTCCACAAGTCTGTCCAGTTTGGCCTGTCTGTTGCTTTAATTGTTTTGCTTAATCCTTTCACTCAGTTTTTCTCAAGGTGTTGCATCTCTTGTGCTGCCTCTTCTCTTATCATTCTCAAATATGATTAAATTTAATGTTAATATATCTATGGCCTCACACAAAGTCTGCTAGTCAGTTGGCACTCACTTGCTCTTTGTCATGTTATGTGACTTCTTTTTTCATTCTCTTGTAAATTGGGTAACTGACAGCTGAAAGAATGTTTTGTTTCTAATGTTCATTAGTTTTTTTTTAAATGGCCCATTGCTAACTCTTCTACATTCGTTTTTTAAAAAAAGAGTAAAAAAATTATTAAATTTTAAAAGACATAATTCTTGAATTTCTTTCAAAATGAATGGTTGTCTGTTGTAGATATTTTTGTATTCCTAGAACCAAGATAATTACTTTCAAATAAGTTAATATTTTGTGTTACAAGTTACAATTAGGTTTGAGATTGTTCCTAAAAGTACCATGGCACTTTCTAAGGGACAATCTGAGTTTTGTGTAACTAACCACAATGATTTGGAAAGCTCTTTTGGTGGTTTGTATGTTACATTTAAACACATCCTTTCATTACTGCTTTTCAGCTTGACTGAGAACAAGAAGATGAATTTATTTTGTCATTGGTTCCATTATGAGATTCATCTGGGTAATGACATTCCCTTCAAGTCAAGACTATTCCCCTCAACTCTTTATTTTGTTACTACATTTTTTTCATGGAGCTGGACAGACACTTTGGTTATTGTGATTCCAGAGACTGTGAGGTTGTAGGAAGCAGCCAAGTCCATATTTTCAGCTGCTAATGAAATTACACTCCTGTGGCTTTTGGACTTTGAAGATTTCATTCAACATCTGTTTGTGTTTCATAACACCAGTTTTCTGAGTAGAAACCTTTCAGGCTGTAGAAATGCTGGTGGTCACTATCAGGCCAATTTGCCCTTTGTAGAGTGAATCTTACTTGGGAAAGGTTTTTTCCAGTGTGTAACAAGTTGTGTGTTCAACAGGGTCCAGTGGGTCCAAGAGGTCCTCAGGGTCTCCAAGGAAAACAAGTGAGTGCTTCACCTGAGGGGATTAAATTGGCCAGAGATGAAGGCAGAGCTGGTGGTGAGGGGGGTTTGTGCATCTCTGGGGCAGTGCCCATCCTCAGTGACTTAGGGCTGAGTGCACCTTCATCCAGAAGGGAATTTAAACAAGGGCTCTGCTCCAGATGGACTCCATACACAGGAATGGGCTCCAAAAGAACAGTTCATTAGATCTTTAACAGGGTTTTAACCCAACTCGTTTTTTAATGAGTGAGCAGCAATGAAAATGGAGACTGTTCTTGCTTCAGTATTGGCATGGTGTTAAGTTTCCAGTGGGGTGTGTGTATGGCACAGGATTTATCTACAGCTTCAGGGGTTTTAGTATCCAACATTCACTCCTATGGAAATGTGAATTGGTTCTGAATTGGAATCCAGACTCTCAGCCCTAGGCTGAGATTTTCCTGATCATGGATTTTAAATTATATCCTTATAATTGCTTTTGGAATTTGTAACTGTATTAATCTTTGGTTAATTTTAGGGTGGTGCTGGTCCCACAGGCCCACCTGGTGAACCTGGAGATCCAGGACCTATGGTAAGACCAATAAATGCAAACATTTCTACAACAGAATTGCAAATATGCAATACTTTTTAATTTCAGAACAGAATTTTTGTCATGTTGTTTCAGCTGAAACTATTAAGTAACTTCAGTGAAGACTTGTGGTGTTTAAAGCATGTTGTCATGGATCAGTGAATTTGAGTTGTTTTAAATGTGAATAGCAATGATTATATTAGAAACAATCGTTCTCACTTTTCCAGTGCAGGCCTGAGAATGGTTAGGCACTGGTAAAACCATACCTGATAGTGTAACTTACACAAAGGATGATGAAAATATTTTTTTGAGGCAACAAAAGTAAAAGCAAGAGCCAGAGATTTGAAGCAAACAGCAGCTGTGATTTTTAATGTTTTGGGTTTTTTTCCTAAAGAATCCATCCTGTATTTTCTTATAATACAATGCAGGTTTTCTAGGGTTAGGATGGTTAGAAAGCACCACAAAGCTGAGCAAATGTGCTTAGGCATAAAATCTTCCTTTTTCTACATCTGTTTTTGTAAAACCAGACTTTGAAATGGAGTAAATAGATATTTAAGTGATGGCTAACCTGACTTCTTAACAAATACATTAATTTCCTAGGGGCCAGTTGGTTCTCGTGGACCAGAGGGACCTCCAGGCAAACCTGGTGAAGATGTAAGTTTGTTATTCTTTGTATCTTGTTTTATTTTTAATAAAACAAACATTGGCATCTGTGAGGCAGTGACTAACCAGCAGATGTGCCTGTTCTAACTACTATTGTCTGCTTTCCTTTGTAATTGTACTCCTCATTAAACCCAGCATCTCAGCTGTGAATCTTGGCAACCATTTCCCAACCCCTCCTTTCTTTTCCTTACGTGTCATCATCATACCTAAAGTCTAGCACCATCTCTATTTCTTGCCTCAGTAAGTTCTTAACTGAGATAATCTTTCTTGAAATCAAACATAAAAATAAATCACAGGGAGTCATTTGGAGGCATCTCCTTTCTTTTGGGATTGTATGTTGGGTTAGAAGAGCTGTAATGGCAGCACACACATGTGTCTGGATAAGATTTTAGTATTTAATTTATTTTAAAAATGATAATTGATTATGTTCCTAACTGATTTTTTCTTTATCCATGTATGCATACATATATATGTAAAATGTATATTTTATATATATTATATGGGTGTATATGTACTGCTCAACAGTAGCCCAAGACCTTACTGGTGGGTGTATGTTAGTTGTTTGCAAATCACACAAAATCCATCTAACTGTAATTTATAGCTTGGATATTAGTTAGAAAACTGAAGATGCCATTTTAGTATAGAAATTAATTGTGTAACAGCTACCTTCCCCTTAAACTGTACAAGGTTAAGAATCCTTGGCAATAGTTAACTCTCAGTGCAGGGAAGTCAAATCTTGACACTGCTCTAAGAACTTCCCCCATTTCCTTTGTTTGGTTGTCTTTAATTGCATTTGTGAAGCCCTTTGCCTTCTCTCTGACCTAAAATTATTTTTCTGAAGCCTTTCATATTCCTGCATTCTGGTGTCCTGGGTATATTTGAACTGACTGATGCATGTAAAGGAATATTTGTCTGTGACTCTGGTGGGCTTTGATTCATCTTCAAAATATACTTGTTGGTTTCACCATATTGTTTTTCCTATTGCAATACACTGAAAATAGTCACTGTCCTACAATGAAATTATACATGAAATTAAACAGAAGGAGAGTCACAAGCTACAATGCAGGTAGTTTTAAATTGCTGTTCCAGTGGGAAATAACAGCAACTTGATGCTCTGTGAGAAGATGACAGAAAGTTGACTCATGAATTCCCAGGAAAACCAGGTGGCAGCACCATCTCCTGATGACTGGGATACATTGCGGGTTGAGCTTTCAGTTTTCCCAGTTCTTGGTTAAAAACCCTTTGTGAGTTAATGTGTCTAATGCACGTTTGGTAGGCACATATTCAGTTGATTTATGTCACTGACATTGTTATAGCAAAGAGAGTGCATAATACTGATGTGATGTCCTCATTTGTTTGAGTGGAAGAATGATACGCAAAGTCCATTTTAAAATCTCCTGTTTTAATGTGTTTCTTTTCTTTTCTCTTTCCTTAGGGTGAACCTGGTAGACCAGGACAAACCGGTGAGCCTGGATTTCCAGGATCTCCAGTAAGAGCATGATAATTGAAATTTTAGCAAAATAATCGTATGTCATCATATGATACTGGTTCCTTATTGCTTCATACTGATGTGACTCACCAGTATTGCTTTTAATTATGAGTGCAAAATTCTGCCATTCAGTATCTGAAGTCTTTGTCATAGCTCACTCCTAGACTCCAGGTTGGTGTTTGCTTTGTTGCTGAGAGGATGACTGTTGTTATCTGAGATTTCTGCTCTAAATTCATATTGCCAATATTCTGACACAAGGCACTTCTATTAGCCGTTCCAGAGAAACTTGGTAGGAAGCTAATTGCAAGAAAGCTTTGGTTTAGTTGCTAAATATGTTTTGGTAGCAGTTGTTTATCATGTTTCTGGACTGACATATTCTGAAAGAAAGAACAGGTACAGTTTGCAGGTCTGAGTTTCTAGTTCATTTTAAGTGTTTGCTCTGAATTTTGATCTCAGCCTAATTAATGTTTGTCCATATTAATCCTCAAAACTTGACCTGCCACTCATCTTATTTCATTATTTTGGTGAAATTTGAACTTTGATCCAACAACAATATAAATGATGAAGCTTTTAATGTCAGTGAAAATGTGTGTAATGCTGAGAATAACTTCAAGGCTGTATCATCTGTGAGCTGCTCAAATGCTGTTCCTCACTATGATGAAAATTAAGGAGTGTTAGCAATATTATTATTGCTGCTGCCCTTATCCCTTTAAGTTCCATGATTGCTGGGTTTATCTGCAGAATCAGGATTACATTTGGGTTTTTTTTCTTTTTCATACCTAGGGGCCTCGAGGCTTTCCTGGTGCTCCTGGTCTCCCAGGTCTCAAGGGTCACCGGGTAAGAGACAAGGTTTTCTTTCTGATGTAGATGATGTTTCCTTGCAGTTTCAGAATGAAGATTTTTCTTTGTGTCCGTGCAGAACTTGCTACACTACAGAGGAGGCAGCTGCAGCAAAAATACTGGCATTTGAGAGAAAGGGGACCTTGCAGAAAATCAGTACAATTCCCCTTTAAGCTGACCTTTGTATTACATGCTCCAGTGCTTTTTTACTCTGTTTCAAATGTTCTGGGAATCTGGAAGGAGCTTGCACGAGCCCTGCCAAGCTTCAGGAGGCGCAAACCTGACAGTTCTCTCACTTTGTTGGCAAGTCTTGCATTAGGGTGGGGAACTTGAGAGGTGGATATGTTTGCAACATGGAGTGATTACAAATTACCATGTTTTCTGGCCAGAATTTTACTTCAGGGAGGAATAAATTGGTTTCCTATGGCTCAGAGCCTCCTCCTTGTTGTTTTAGGATTTTTTTAAAAAACTTTTTTGTTTTAAAAAGGAAACCAAATCCAGGGAAATGTACCTTGTACAAATGGTTTCCATTTAGGAAATGTTTAAAAACTTTTATTCCATCTGTTTTTTTTTTCTTCTTTATTTTTTTTTCTTTTCTTACTCTTACCATCTCAGATCCATTCTTAATACTTTAATATCAAGTTACTTTAACAATAATAGTGGGAGTGCTCTCTGTGTGTACATATATAAATACAATTTCTTTATCTTTTTATAACTTACAGGGATTGAAAGGCCTTGATGGTCCAAAAGGTGAAATTGGAGCAGCTGGAGCAAAGGTATCTTTATGGCCAAAAAAAATAAATGATTAAGCATGTTCTGTGTAATGCCAAAATCCTGAAAGGCAGGAGATCTTTTGAACACAGCTTTGTACCCTCTCTGACCTTTATATGGGGGATAGAATTCAAAGGTGCCAGTCCCAGCTGCAGCTGGGGCTGCTTGAGGCCTGTGAGGGATCACTGGGTGAGCTGAGTGCTCATTTGTGACATGTGTGTAACACTGAACAGCAGAGTCTGTTAATAAAGGGCCCATGCACATCTTGCAGTTCTCCACTTGGACAGTTCGTGGTTCCTGTTGACCAAGTTGAACATTTTTTTAATATAATCAAATAAAGCAATGCATAACTAAAACCTGGCTTTTCAATTTCAAATTGTGATAGATTTGCTTAAAAGAAACAGGCACTGGAGAGGAGATGTATTGTAATCAAACAGACTATTTTATTAGTTTATTCTCAGAATTTTTCATCTCCATTAGCACTGCACCACTCCTTCAACTTCAGATCAAAGCAGTGGTAATGCAGGATAGCCAGTTGGAGTCAGTCCTTTCAAGATAGGTTAAAAGATGTTTTAAAAGAGAATAGAACACTTTTTCAGGCTTTTCCACTTTCATCAGTGCTTATGCTGAAACACATTTGGCCTGGCACAGGTGATAATTGAATGTGGGAGAGAATTATTCCTTTAGATTAAAAAAGTAGTAAATGAAATGAATCTTCCAAAATCTAAATTTAAGTGCGAGATTAGTAGTTAAGGAGAGTTTGTGTAAGAAAATATTTCTTTCCCAAGATTGCCTGCCATTTCCTGTGGAGGCAACAACAGCAGCAGTCTGGCAGAGAACACATAAACACTGAGAACACATAAACATGGCATTTCCATCAGAGTAGAGAGCGGGGTCCTTGCCAGGTGTGATGCACACAGGTACCTGTGCAAACCTGCCCCTGTGGTCCAACACATGCACACAGGACAGGGCTGAGATGTGACTCCATTTTCCTTTAACCCATTTCTCTAATAATTTCATTTCTTTTTCTAGGGAGAGTCTGGACCAACGGGAGCCATGGGTCCAACAGGTCCTCTAGTGAGTGTCACATGCATTGGGTGTTGCAGAAGTGATTGTCAATTCTAATGCCAGTGGGAACTGCAGGGCTTTGATGTTTGTATTTGAGCTCATGGAGCTGAACTTTCTCTTCATGAAGGCTTGGTTTCTGTTACTCTGACTGTGAATTTGGTCCACTGTAAGCTGTTCCTCCCCTCCATTCACAGACATAGGTAATAATGCTAAATCTGAAGGCTCAGCAGAGACTTGGCTGTAGGTGTGGTGATGGTTTCCCAGCTCATGTAGGGTGATAGTGTTTTTGCATGTTGATACCTCATGTGGAGTGATTTCAACCTGAGAAATACTGGCTTGGGTTGCCCTGAAGTAGAACTGGAGTAATTTAGATCAGGAATGAACTGGCTAAGAAAACCATGGACAGAGGGTTCTGGAGGTTATGGTGAGGATAAGTATGCATGACCTGGAAGTGAAATGGAGAAACTTTTTTTTAGAATAATTTTCATTCACATGTGGTTTTGGACAACTGAATATGCACGAGTAGTGTTACATGACAAAAATTGACTCTCAGCAGTGCTCCTGGAAGTAAAGCCTCTTTCTGATATCAGATAATGGCATCTCTCTGTGAAGCACTATGTTGTGTGTAGAATTTAATATCCCTGAACTGGAATTTAATTTGTGAATGAGATTTAGTGAAAGAAGTTGCATTATTGTCACTGGTAAGTATATAAAGAATTTATTCTAATGAGTTTAAAACTGGAAATACTGTTGGAATGGAAAACCAGAAATTACAGTTTATTAAATTTCCACTGGGCAAGCCTGTGAAGCTGTAAGGATTTTTATGAGCTGCTACTTCTTTTCTGCTATAGGACAAGATAAGTTACTCCTGCAGGGGTATAAAAAACAACCCTTTTTTTATTCTGACATGATGGCCTCCTGAATAATGCACTTTTTGTTCCTTCTTCAAGGGACCTAGGGGAATGCCAGGAGAAAGAGGACGAATTGGACCACAGGGTGCCCCTGTAAGTAGAATCTTCCTTCTCTCTTGTAATTCCTCTCTTGTTAACTTAAATCTCTGAGCCTGAAAGTGTTGGTTCATGTGACTTGCCAGTCACTTATGTTGTGAGCTCTGCTATAGCTTAAGAAAGTTAGGGCTGAGCTGTTTTGTGGGGTGAGATCTGTACCATAAATTTTAAAAGTTAAAAACACGTTGAAAATGAGAGTGGTAACAATATGGTAACTTCTCATAGCAGAGCTGCCCATGAGTCCAAATACCCTCACAGCACGATTTTCTGGGATATAAAAATGTCTTCTATGTTTCTATTGGATTTCTTGTGAGAGATTCTTTTCAGCAAAAATTACTGAACAGGAAATAATGTTTCAGTTTTGTCTGGAAAAATGTTTAAAATGAAAGTTAAGATTAAGTCTTTCAATTCAGATTTCAATTTAGATAAAATCTAAAAATTTAATTTCAGATAATAAGGGTATCTTAAAAATATTTTGATTTTCATCAAAAAGAGGGATTATCCTTGACAGGAGATCATATTTGAATTAGAACTTTCATCCTGATGCTTTTATATCCAGTGTCAAGTATTTTTTTTCTGGCATTTCTCCCCTGATTTTTATATGATCCACTTGTGTCATGTGCCCCATACAATGACACTCGCAAAATATTGTCCTTTCTGAAAATAGAGAAATCCATTAACTCAAATGAGAGAATAATTTCTTCCAGAAGTTTTCCATGCCCGTGTTTGGAGGAATGTGCAATCCATCATTTCTTCAATCACCTTAGTATATATAGTTTTATCACAAATGTTGACAATAAATAATTAAAAAATAGGTAGAGTTCTTACAAATACTCCATGTTTTCTATTTTCCTGTCTAGGGTGGACGTGGCCAGCATGGTATGCCTGGGAAGCCTGGCCCAATGGTAAGTGATTGGTTCTCAATCAACCACTTTTTCACTCTATATTTCCACTTGCCTTTTAACACTTCCAAAAAAAAAAATAAAAAAGTTGGCAGTTGCTGGTATCAGTTAAGTGCATCTGGAATTAATTATCTGAGAATTATTCCTAGTTCTAGTCAGTTTTAGTGCTGCCCTCTGCAAAATTTTGCTCTGTAGTTTACTTCATCTAAAGGTTTGAATTTGCAGAGGAGTTGGCCATAGCCTCTCCTGGGGAGGTGATGCTCTGCTGCACTTATGGAGCCCATATGGTGGGGAGGAAAGTGGCCCAAGTCCATGCACTGCAGTCTAAAGCAGTTCATAGTTGAATGTTATCTTCCTTCCCTTGCAAAGCTGGCAAATGAGGCTTGTTGTCAGCAAGAGGAGAGGCACTCTTGCTTGTGATAGCACAACTTGCTCCGTGCAATTGTTCCATTACCAAATGTATAAAAGGGACTTTTAATTAAGGACAGTCACTTTTTGAACTGAAGGACAGAGGCCTGTGTCTGAATGTCTGTAAACTGAGAGAGCCTGGCCTGCAGGGCTGTTGAAGTTCTCCCACCATGGCAGCAGGGCTGCAGAGGAAGACATGGCTGCTTACACTTCAGACTGTCGGTGTAGCAATGTTGGTGTTGATCCCACAGTAAATCTCTCTGCATTTGCAGAATACATTTGTGTGAATTCACTGAGTCAGGAGTGTTTCTCACATACAGTTAATTTTGTGTTACTTTTGCATGTGAAAACTGGTGATGGTTTTGTTCTATTTGTGCAAGACCAACTTCCACTTTTAAAATGTCGGATTTATGTTTGCTTTTTTTTTTTCTGAAAGCATCACTTGTAGGATATGGATAACAGCTTCTACCCATTGATGTAGTCAGCCTTTAGCATTTTGTGATGTTCAGCTTAGAAAAAACCAAAAACCAACAACCAAACCAAACCAAACATCCCCAAAGCACTGCACAAAAAAACCCCTCAAAACCCTAAACCACACCTGCTTGCAGTTAGAATTTCATTTTGTGCATACTTGTTATTTACTTGAAAAAGTTCGGAGAAAAATACATTTACCTGTGTCATCTTAACGAACAGACTGTTTTATTAAACACTTCATTAAGAAATAAGTAACTGTAATAAAAGCTCAAAAGTTGAGTGTAAGTACCTAAAAGCTACAAAACTCAATTTAGTGTATCATGAAGGAAAGGTTAGTTGTTAGGAAAACCTTTCAAACAAAGAAAATATTTTTTTCAGTATTTAAACTATAAAGTTAAAGGAAGCTGGGTGGCAAGCTGTGAGGTATTACACAAACCTGTAATTTTTCTTTGGCATAAAATGTGAACTCAGCTTCACTGTACATGATAAGTGGTTGGCTAATATTTTTGGAAAATCCCATCAAGTGTCACAAGGGAGATACTCGTCCTTAATGCTTCTCACTGGAGAAAGCGTTACTGAAATGTGTTGTTATTTGGGTCAGTGCAGTGGTACAGCTTAATCCTGGAACTCTTCCTGCAACAAGAGAGAGATTTGGCAGACATTGTTTATAATCCAATAAACTGGGACATAGGTTTTGAAAAATATACTTGGTGAGCTGTTGCATCAGTTCTGTAGAAATCCAGTGTAAGGTCACGGCAGAAATGTTGTCTGTAATTAATGCTCAGTGGGACAGATTGTTCTGATTAAGTTTGTCAGGAGAGCTTTATTACATAGAACATTTTTTCTCAGCATGAATCATATTTTACAAAAAGACAGAAAATCAGGAAAAGATAAAGAGGAATTATCTGGGACCAGTGTTGCAGTGAGTATTGATAACCACTGTGTGCCGCCCTCCCAAGCCTTTGCAACACAGTAGAAAGTTCTCTTGAATGTCTTGTACAGCACAAGAGACCTAATGGAAATGGAAACATCTTTGTCTCTCTAGCTCTGGAATTTTGATACAGAGTCTGTGTTTTACAGCTTTCAAATGAATTTGCCTGTGAGTTCAGGAATCTTAATTCTATAATTGTTCACTGTGAATTGTGTACATTGCAATTCAGGCATTAATAGGTGAATCAAGAGCTGTAGCTTTGCTGGAGTCAGCAAACACATTATTAAAGAACTGCACCATAATTCCATAAAATGTATATGTATCTCTTAAAAAGCTGATATTTATAGTTATTCTGATTTTGTTATTACCAAATGTTTTATGACTAAAAAACACAGGTAATTCTAGACCCACATTTGCCCAGTGATGGGATACTAATCTGTGTGATCTAAATCACTGAATTACAGCTTTGTGTCTGTCTTTTCTAGGGACCACTTGGTATAACTGGATCTCCAGGTTTCCCTGGTATTCCTGGCATAAAGGTAAAAAAAAAATGAAAGTGTCTTTTTAAAATGTCTAACAACAAACAACTAAAAATGTGTAGTAGACTGCACAGAGCTCAGGCTGATGTGTACAGATCCCCAGGAGCTGTTGTGAAATCAGTCTTAGTTAAGACCTTCAGACAGAAGATAAAACCCAAAGGCAATTGAGGCAATTGCAATTCACCACTGTTAAGATACTTTGCTTTCCCATTTGCTCGTGTCAGGAGGTGATTAAAAGATGATTGCCATGCTGTGCTTCAGGAATCTTGTCCAGAATATTCAAAGAATAGCAAGATACATTTCTAGAAGTGAAGTTGTGAGGGCAAGTTGAAGAAAATAAAGAGGCAGGACCTTCTAGTGCTGAAACTTCTAGTTTTGGCCAAGAAAACTTTTTGGGATGATCTAGACTGGTAAGGAGGAAATGCCTGAACCCCAAAAGAAATGTGCAGCTCATCACAACAGAGAAAATTACAGGTACTACCTTTTGTGGCTTTGGAGTGATTGGACTGTGAAATGAAAACTTTTCACTTGTTGTAGCCCTGTCTTTGTGGCACTTCCTTCTCTAGCTTTGCAAGAAAGCAGGAAAGTGCTCTTTTTTCTTTTTTCTTTTTTTTTTTTTGCTTCTTAGCCTTGAGGCCAATGTCTTCAGAGATAGAAAAGACAACTCATACAGTTTCCTTAGACTTCTTATATATGCCGTGCATCCAGCTGCTTTTTGTCCTTTTACACTCCTAAAACACGATAAGAAAATGTTATACAAGAAGAATTGGTCGGGTAGCCAAGATCAGCAGATGTTTTTGTGCTGTTGTGAAGCTGGCAAGATTCATGACACTGTAAACAAGTCTTAATAACAGTATCAACTTAATCATAGAGTCATAGAATAGCAGGTTACAAGGGCACCTCTAGGATCATCTGCTCCAACCTTTCTTGGAAAAAGAGCAGTCTAGACAAGAGGAGTGTACAGTTAAATGGTAGCCCTTGAGTGCATGTCATAAAATGCTTTAGTATGGCTCAGCATGATTTTACCTAAGGAAATGTTTAAAAAGCTGTCACATGATGAATCACTTAGAGCTTTTGAAAAGGAGAAGCTACCTTCAGTTTGATCATCAGATGATGTAAAATTGGAATAGTTGAACTCATAAAAGCTCAGCAGATTATACAATGAAGATGTAGATTTGTTGTATGAAGATGTGATATTAATAGCCATCAGTTCCAAAAGGCATATTTCCTATATGAAATTAAAATTCAAAGAAGATGCTGGGAGGAATTTTTTATCATCCAGTCTAATCTTACAGGGATTTGATATTTAAGGTATCTGGATTGGTATGTAATGTACACTGTTCTGTAACAGTGAATTCATCTGAGCTGTGGAAAAAAAAAAAAAACCAACCAAACAAACCAAATCAACCAATCTCAGATGTGTTACCATATCTAAATCTTAACAGCCTTGCTGTTAATGAAGGCAGAAAAAACTTGTAAAATTACAGACACTTAGTGGGATTTTTGAGAGACAGATCTGTTCTTGATCTTATTTGGACTCCTGGATAGTGCTGCTTTTCTGCAGAGTTTCCTTGTCTTGTATACACTGAGAAAAAATCCTGTCTATACTTTTAATGTTCTCATTCACCTAGAAGTAATAGAAGCAAAATTAGGTAAGCAAAATTTCATTTTAAGGGTAATAAACTATTTCAAACATGAATTGTTTTTCTGTTATAAGTTCAGTATTCCTCTTGAATTACTTTATAGTGCTGCATTTTAGAGCAAAATAATCTGAAGTTGTTTTCTCATGTGGAATCCTAGGGCGAAGCAGGTCCAACAGGTCCTCGAGGTCCTGAAGGTCCTCAAGGACAAAGAGGTGAAACGGGTCCTCAGGGCCCAGCTGGGTCACAAGGTCTTCCTGTAAGTACATTGAATGGAGTTCCTCAGTGCTCAGCTTGTGCATGTTCACCTGTTCATGGGGGTTTTTAGTGCCCTGACAGAGTTTTACTCAAATGAGACCTCTTTTCCTTTTCCCAAGGAGAAGAGGTCTTATTCATTGGTTTTGTGCTTTTTTTATTGACAATAACTCTTTGTTGTTTTATTACAAGTTGGAAAACTGAAAGTTGCACAATCTCAATACACTCTCAATCCCCAAAGTATTTTAAAACTTAAGCTTAAACATAAGATCTTTAATTAAAAATTACATTAACTTGCATGCTTTATTGCTCTTTTTAGCATTTGCGTATGCTGCTATATTTATTTAATAGCCTTTATTTTCTGGTCTTGTAAAGTGGATAAAGTAACTATCTTCTGCTTTCGTGATTGATGCCCATCTCATTAAAATTATTTCTAAGGATTGATACCTTATCTTTAGGGTGCTGAAGGGACAGATGGTTCCCCTGGTGCCAAAGGCCCTACTGTAAGTAATCATATTCCCTCTTGAAGAAATTGTGTAAGTTAATTTCTTGCATTTCCTTATTTTAATTCTGTTTCCTTACTGTGCTTCCTGTTTGTATTTGTAGGGATCTCCAGGCACTGGAGGCCCCCCTGGCCTGTCAGGCCCCCCTGGTTCCCCAGGACCACAGGGCAGCACCGGCCCCCCCGGGATTCGAGGCCAGCCGGTAACGGGGTCTTTGTCCCTTTGGGAATTGTAGTGCCTGGCACGTGTCACTCCATGGAACTGGAGCAGGGATTAGCAGTGGGTTTCCTTAAATACAGCAGTAGCATACTCAGATCCTGCCAATCTGCTGTGTATCCAAAATGCCACTACTTTTTCAAAAAGAAGTGTGTCTTTATAAACCTCAGAAAAGAGATTTATTTAAGTTTTTTTTTTTTTTGATAACATAATAATAAACAAGCATAATAAAGGTAAAGATAAACCATTATAAGCATCATATTATACTACCTACAATTAGTCACTAAACTAGGAAATGTTTGTTTTATGGCATAATAAAACAAACAAAGTGAAGTGGTTTATGCAGACTTTTAACTTTCCTGGTGCTATTCATGTGTTTGTTTTCAGGGAGACCCTGGTGTCCCAGGTTTCAAGGGAGAAGCAGGACCCAAAGGTGAACCTGTAAGTCTCTATTTGCTTTTTAAGATGAAGAGGAAACACAGAGGCTTATAACTATGTAATTTTTGGGAGATAACCAACTATGTAGAGTTTGAGTTGGTTTATCAACCAGTCTTCAGCTTTTCTTTCTCACCAGTTAAATAATCATGTATTAACTGACAAAAATATAGAGGTGAAGTAATAGTTTCTTTACCACTTTCTCCTTTGAAAATTTCTGTTAGTCTCACTGAATTTTGACTCCTTTGCAGCTTGAAAAAATACAAATTATTGTGGGTAATTATAAGAAGCAGTGTCCGGCCCATCTGCAGAATTACAGTTTATTAGCTTATAAACATTGTAAAAGAGAAAAGCAGATGCTGAAAAGCTGTTATTTTTAACTGATCCAAGACCCAACTATTTTCTTCTCCTTTATTTGGAAAAATGTTTATAGTGTCCAGAAGACTGTTTCAATCTGCCTGAGAAATGGTGAGCTTAACAATGTTTTTTAAAATAACATTTTATTCTCACTAGGGCCCACAAGGTCCCCAGGGTCCCATTGGCCCCATAGGTGAAGAAGGGAAAAGAGGTCCTCGAGGTGATCCAGGGTCAGTAGGTCCACCAGGTCCTGTTGGAGAGAGGGTAAGAAATCTACAGGAATAATATATCTTAAGAGATGCACTGCTAAGCTGAAAAACCTTCCGACCTATCCATGGATGTTCTTACAGCTTGATTGTGCATGTAGTCAAACCTTCTTTTCCTAACAGTTGTTACTACTGTGTGTTATTTTTTCACACTGGATACTTTTTTGTGGAGATTCAGTGCCCAGGGTAGTATGGGAGGAGAAAGGATGGAGATAGGACAAGTTCATTGCAGACTTTTTCCTACACCTGCACAACTGCTCATCTTGGCTTTCAATGAGGCTGTTCACACAGAAGGAGCTGTCCAGCATGCATGAATGAGACACTGCTGTTTTTACCATTCTTAAGTCATAAACTCACCCCTCACTCCCCAAGTACTGAAGTAAGAAAATTTTAAGGAAATTAACTGAATCTTCAATCCACAAATCTGGTCCTTTATTTGTAATAACCTATGTAAAAATTAAGATAATTTTCTCATACCTACTGCTTTTCCTAGGGTGCTCCTGGTAACCGTGGTTTCCCAGGTTCTGATGGCTTACCTGGACCAAAGGTAAATTAAATTAAAGTGTCCCTCTTTTATTGTGTAGTTTGTTAAATCTTCATACATCCAGACATGTAAAAAGAAGGTGTTCCATTAAAAATGACTGCTTCTGGGCAGAAAGGCAGATGCAATTTACAAATGCTAAAAAGGGGTGAGAATGTTTTGAGACAAAAATTTTTTGGGAAAAGTCACTTTCAGTTCCCATGATGTTCAGCTTTGTTTGCTTGTCCCTGGCTTAAAGCTCCCTTCTTTTGAAATGTGCACAATAAGGGATTGACCTGTTCTACTCCTATATTGCTTTATGTATTGCTATGTAGGAGGGGACTCTGTGAAAAATTGCCTATTCTTTGTGTGTGGTGTGATTTTCTAGACTTGTCCCTTTAAAAAGATGGGTTTATCTGACTTTCCTAACTGCTCTAACACTTCCAGGGAAGTGACTCAGATAGGCATTTGTCTAGTACTTCTGTAAATTCCTACCTTCTTGGTAAAAATACAAGGATCCTAAAATGCTTATATAAACTTGCTTTAAGGAAGAGAAGCGTTTAAGTAATAATTTTGGGGAGAAAGATAATAATTAGGAAACTAATAATGGTAAAAATATTAATGATTTGTAACTTTGTTTGGAAAAATAGGTCCTTAATAGAAGATAATGTTTTATTTCACATGCTCCTCTGTCACTGTTCTAGCTGTTAACTAGTAGCTCACTTGTGTCTTTCTAGGGAGCCCAAGGAGAGCGTGGTCCAGCAGGATCTTCTGGACCTAAAGGAGGTCAGGGAGATCCTGGACGTCCTGGTGAGCCTGGCCTTCCAGGTGCAAGGGTAAGGGACTGCTAGCAGTGCCCTATAAACCATGGTACCTTTCATTTTCCAAAGGCCGCAGTGAATGCTGGGGAATTCAGAAGCTGTTATGCAAGGGCAGACTGGCTTCAGTGGGGCTAAAGGCCAAGAGACCTGTCTTTATTTCCTGCTAATGGTGGGAAGAACAGGTTTTTTCATAGCAAAAGGAGAAATAGCCCTGATTGAGCACAGCTGATGCAAAGGAAGGATATGTGTTTGTAAAGCACAGTTGCCACAGGGAACATGGATTGAAGGCCAACCTTCATTAAATTGGTGATTGTACCACAGAAGATTGAGTGGTACGTATCACCTAGAGATTTTTTTTCAGGAAAATTATTGGAGGACAAATCAAAATACCAGAAAAAGGGGATAAAGGTAAAATGTGATCTAGATCATGGCAGAAATAAAGATGAGCCTGTGAGAAGCTCAAGAGGTGTAAAGCAAGAAAGAGTAGGAAGAAGAGAAATGAAAGAGAGCAAGGGATGAAACTGTAAAGTGAATAAAAGGATGAAGACCTTTAACATGGAGAAGTTTGTGCTATAACAGTAATCAAGCATTTCTTTGGGATTTTTTTTATCTTTCTTGATTGTTCTAGAATTATATACCTAACACAAATACTTTCTGCTTTTAGGGTTTGACAGGAAATCCAGGTGTTCAAGGCCCTGAAGGAAAACTTGGCCCCTTGGTAAGTTACAAAAATTAGGCTTTTCAGTTAATGTCACAGTAATTCAAAAGTCTCCTCTCACTGAAATTGCCTTTATTAACATGAGTTTTCTTTATTAAGGCTCATCTTCTCTTTTGATAGTTCACTTTACATTCCTAACTTCAAAATTAGTACCAATAATATCTGTTTAGTTTTGTTTGTATCACAGTGTCTCTTGCTTACCTGCAGCTGCATCATTGATAAACGTTTGAACTAAATATTTTCCTAGTTGTTGCTTTAAGGACACAATAAATTATTTGTACATGATTCAGTTCTAATAACTGCATAGCATTTGGTTAAATCCACCAGTATGGCTATTGTTATATCTGCTGTAAAGACATTTTGACTAATAAGTGAAGCCCCAAGCCAGGTTAATGCTATATTTTTACATATACAAGCATTTTCTTGGGATTAATAAATTCATATGAATAAATATGAATAAATATATTTAGAATTTAATGTGGAAAGTGCTTTATCTTTGCAGGGTGCTCCTGGGGAAGATGGACGTCCAGGCCCAGCAGGTTCCATAGGAATCAGAGGCCAGCCAGGCAGCATGGGCCTTCCTGGGCCAAAGGGTGGCAGTGTGAGTATGGCAATCCCTTTTTGACTTTACCCACTTTTGTATATTTTATGGGTGAAAAATATCTAAACCTGGTCATTTTTATTTCTGCAATTTAGGGTGATCCTGGAAAGCCTGGAGAAGCAGGCAATGCAGGAGTCCCAGGACAGAGAGTGAGTGTAGATGTTATTTGCAGTGTTTATGGAAAATGGTGCTTTTCTGTTATGTGTGTTCACTACAGAAGATTTCTTCCCCTGTCATTTTAATGTAGGGAGCCCCTGGTAAAGATGGTGAAGTTGGCCCTTCTGGTCCTGTTGGCCCTCCAGTAAGTCAGTTTTTACCTCTCTGCCTGCCTGCCTGGTACTCCATCTACTCACTCCTCTTTTGGCTTCTATTCTTATCAATCTTCATGCCAGTTGCTGATTCCAAGCAAAAAATTCCAAGAACATTTAAAGAAAAATTGTCCTAGAAAAATTGCCAGCTTTGTATTAAAATATATATCTTAGTAGTCTAATTCCTTTTACTAACCATTAGAAAAAATAGTGCAAGGAATAAAAAATTATCATAGTTAATTTTCACATCTTTCTTGGTTTTAATGGAACTGAATATTTTCCTGTTATCAGAGAACCTTTAGGGGAAGGGTTTAAAAGAAATTATACACATCTTACTACATCTTTTTAGATAGGCTATCTTGTCCTGGGATAAGTAAAAATATATAGTGAATAAATACCTAATTGAAAATAGGCATATTAAGAGAAAAGAAAAAAATTGTGGAGCCTGCCTGTATTTCTCTTCTGTTTACTTATTACTTCCTTTTGTGTAGGGTCTTGCAGGAGAAAGAGGAGAACAAGGCCCTCCAGGTCCTACAGGGTTTCAGGTATGTGCATCCATTTTTAATTTTTTTATTTAGAAAATAAACAGCCATGTCTTTATCAACTTAAATTGGAAAAAAATCAATGAAATGATGCATAATATAACTTCAGAACTAAGGCAAGGATGTTCAGAATAATTAATGATCCATAACTTTCATATCAGCTGTGCACTAAACCAAACTGGCAAAGGCTTAAACACCAGCTCTGTATCCCTTGAGAGGACCTTTGATGTCAATCAGTTTTAATTTGAAGATTTTCCAAAAAAGTTTCAAATACATAGCAAAATAATTGTCTTGATAATGAAGTATTAATTAAATCAATATCTGTTTATAGAGAACTTTACTTCTAGGGCTGAGATGTCCTGCAAGTGTCAAGGAAGGGCTGGTATCTGATTTAGAGAGGGGGAAACACTTTGGTGAAATATTAATGTAATTCTTTCCTTTGGGAATCTCTGAGAGTGTGTTCTTGTACTGAGTGTACAGCAACATTCATGATCTTGGTGTCCTAGTTAAGTCTGGATTTATATAACTTTCTATCATATTAGTGACCATTTTATTCACTTTTTACAGGGTTTGCCTGGTCCACCAGGTCCTCCAGGTGAGGGAGGAAAGCCAGGTGATCAGGTAATGTATGTGTAACATAATATTAAAAATACAATTTATAAAGTAGTTTTATGATTTCTTCTCTCTCTAATTGAATTTCCCACTCTGTCTCAAAATACTTATTGATTGATGTAGTCTGCAAGCTATGAACTGCTTTGGCATAAAATAATGATGAGAATCTGTGTTCTTGGACTGAGAGCTGCACCATCACCTCCTGTCATTGACAGATAGGATTAAGAACTGGCCATCTACATTCACAGTACTGTGGAAATAAAAATGTTTGCCTCTAATTTCCATAACTATAAAATTATAAATAATGATTTCATTCTAATGGTGAATTTTGTTCCTAGGGCGTGCCTGGAGATCCTGGAGCTGTTGGTCCATTGGGCCCCAGGGTAAGTGTTTTCTTTCTGAGTTCAAATATTCATTACAGTTCTCTGAGGTTGGAAATTGATGCATGCCATAGACTTTAACAGCTAAAGTCAGTATTTGACCTTTTCCCCCACCAACAAAATGAACAAAATGGTTTTAAATATGGATATGTTTTAAGATAGTTTCTGTAAAATCTACAACCTTTAATGATTTTGTAATTCCTGAAGTGGTGTTGAGTACTAGCTGCTAAATGATTTTGTTTATGCTGCGAATTGAGAGTTTTTAGTTTGCTGAGCAACATATTTTCCCCATGTCTAACAGCAAAAGCATAAAGCTAGTTTTTATTTAATCAGTTCTCCTAGAATTTTATCACAGGCTCTGCTGCACTTATGGTGTATTTAGGATTTTGTCTACCAGAATTCTACCCTGCCTTGTAAATAAATTATAATCTTCCATTTTGTAGGGAGAACGTGGCAATCCAGGGGAAAGGGGAGAACCAGGTGCCTCAGGTCTCCAGGGTGAAAAGGGGATGGCTGGAGGCCATGGTCCTGATGGCCCAAAGGTAAACTGAGTAGAGATTTGCATTGCTGCAGTGATGTGATGTATAATTTGATCATTTGCATGAACATAAGAGAGATTTTTAATTATGAATATGAAGGCATCTCCATTGTATAAGGAAGGACACACAATTCCAGTTATAACAATATTAAAGACTTGCAGCATCCTTAAATGTTGAGAATTCACAGTAGAACTGGGCAAAGCCATTTCTGAACTGTAGAAAACCTTCTAGCAATGGTGTAAGAGCCATGCCAGTTTACACAAAGACACTTGGCAGGGCTAAGCAGTTAAAGGAAATGCTGAAAGCTTCATGCCTGCATGCGTGTATCTGCTGTGGATGTGACTAGGCCAGCAGTCAGGTCAAGCAGAGAGTGCCTCTAGTTATGTGAGACCTGTAGTAGACATGAGCATCTCTGCCCCTGGCAACTTCTACCTGTACCTAGTTTCCATACTAAACCTATGTGACATCAATTCTCAAGCTTCTTTTTTTGTCTATTTTTATCTCCAGCATGCACTGATTAAATATTAATGTATTTGGAAGAACTACGGTATTACAGTTGAACTTCCTGAGTAACACAATGGGAAAAGAAAAATATTTGGATGTGAATAAAGTCCAAATTTCAGATAAAATTATTACTTAAAACTGTACCCCAGAGACTTCAACACAGGCAAAACATGTTCTGCAGCCTGGAGATAAAGATGCTTCTCAGATGAATAGGCAACAACTTGTCTTTTGTTCCAGGGAAGCCCAGGCCCTAGTGGGACACCTGGAGATCCAGGACCACCAGGCCTTCAGGGCATGCCTGGAGAGAGAGGGATTGCTGGAACACCTGGCCCTAAGGGTGATAGGGTAAGTGTGTTTATTGCTGTCCTCCTGAGGAGCATGACCTGTCCCTTAACACTGCAGTTGTTCCAGGGTATGACCTGCACAGCATTCAGTGCCATAACTGGGACTTTCTGGGTGTTTTCCTTAGGGCGGCGTAGGTGAAAAAGGTGCTGAAGGTACAGCTGGCAACGATGGGGCAAGAGTGAGTAAATCTGTCCTTCTCTTTAGACCTGCTCTTCACACACTGTTTGTGTACTGTGCTAGGGGACAGCTTGTGGAGTTAAACACAATGCAGTGTTATCATGGTCTGTCATACATTTACAGTCATTACCTCACCCTCCAAATCTTCAAGTTTTTCAAAACTGCTGTGCAAAACGTTTTGGGGTGTCTGTGTTCCAAGCCCCTATTTGGTATCATCAATAATGCAAGTTAAGAGCTCAATGGAAAGGATTCACAGTTGATTTGGGATTCGTCTAAGTTCACTCTAGTAAAAAATATGAACAAATGAGCAGGCAGATCTTCCAGATCTCAGTTTTGGACTAAGACTCCTCCTCCTTGTCTCCATTGAGTTTCCCACAATCTGTCCTAAATTTCACAGGTGAAAATCCCTGTCAGTGTACTAAGCTTCACATCAGCAGTAAGTTGCTGGCACTTTTAGACAGTTTTGAATCTCCATTGCATTAATAAGATCTCTAATCTGCTCAAGCTGTGTTCAAGACACATTGGACACACTCTGCTGCACAGACCAACTGTCCAATAATCTCAATTGCACTGGTTTTCTTTGTGTGCACTGACCATTTTTCCTTCCCAGAAGTTATTTGAGTTACTTTTTACATGAATTGAGAATATATCTGAGATCTTGGGTTGTGCAAACCAGTTGGAGTACTAGCTGCTAAGCATTTGGAAATCTGAGGTACAGTCAAAATACAAGGATCCTGTCTAGACTACATTTATTGAAGAGGAAATTTTTTTTTAAGAAACCCTGTTATACAGAATCTCTAATAAAGTTATCATCTGTGAGCTGGAATTGGTTATTTAAATCAAACATTATCCAAAGATACAGGGCAGTTCTTAGTCATTGTAAGGGATATTTAGAGCTTATGGTAGTTGATGAACAGGTGAAGTAATGGTGAGCTGAAGGATCATTATGTGGAGTTGGTGGGTTTGGAAGGAGAGTTTGCAACATATTTGCCTGCCTTATGAAGAGGTGAAGAACATTTTCTGTATAGTTTGTAAGATCGAAATGAATCTTCAGAAAAAATGATGGATACTTTAATTTAAGAAGTTAAATAGTAACATAAAAGAAACAGAGCACTGTGCAAGTGGGAAAAAAAGACTTGATTCCTTTTTGAGAGATTAAAATAAAGCTGGGGCTTTTGTTTTTCTTTTATATCATTGGCCTTATTCATGAATACTGCATAAAACAGATGATGACCTTAGAGAAGAAAGAGGGAATAAAGGAAAGCAGATCTTTCGTGGGGAGTTTGGTCATTGGGACAGGAAATGCAAGTTAATTTTAGATAAAGAAGATTAAAGATGTGTCCAGAGATAAAGTAGAATTCAAAGGAATGAAAAAGGGAATGGTAATATATGAGAAGTTTTAAACTGCCTTTTTTGGAGCATCACTTTTCTAACTTACTTTCATCTTAATTTGTTCAAAAGGGTCTCCCTGGTCCAATAGGCCCAATGGGTCCAGCAGGTCCCACTGGTGAAAAGGTAAACAGATTTTTATTCCTTCCCCTACTGAAGTTCCTTAATATTATCCGACTTCATTAGCATTTTAATGACCAAACAAGTTAGTTACTTGGGAAATAAAATTCTTTCATTTTATTTTAAGGGTGAACCAGGTCCTCGAGGTCTAGTTGGTCCTCCTGGTTCCCGTGGAAACCCTGTAAGTAAATATGCTTTTTTTTGTCTGGTATAAGTTAACAGTACCTAATGCTGATCCAAACTCCAGGCATTTTTCCTACTTGCTGATATATTTTCCCCTTTTTCTTTCCCTTTCTCTGTAGCCAAGTGTAAAGTTCTGACTTGTTGCTGTGCACTTGCAAAAGTATTACCAGATTTTCTTCCTGTGACCTATACTTGTTTTAGGGCAAACTTTATAGAGTCACCCTCACTTACCTCACTCCTGAAACGATGCCACCACTTGTAATTGTGTCAATGTTTTTAAAAGCATGCCCCTAGCAGATACCACTGCACATAAATATTTAATGGACAAAGCACAGCAGTAGTCCTTAGTTCATCCAGTTATGTAACTCTTGTCATCTTCCATCTATTAGTGATTTGAAGTATTTTAAGGGTTGACTTCAATTAGGGAATTAGAGGCAGGCTCAGCCCTTCTACATCCTTCACACTGCTTGAAATTGATTTTGTCCCTGCCATAAATCAGAACACTCTTATTTCCAGTATAACTTGGAGCAGCTTCCACCCTTTTAGGGAGTGCTGGAGTTGGCAGCCTTCAGCTACTTCTTTTCCAAGCAAACGTTGAGTGCAAAGCTCAGTCAAAGCCTGTTGTGACCTTATAGAAGGCTACATCTTTGAACTACTGTGTTTTTTCCCCAGTGTGATTGGAGTGGTAGGTTGAATGCAGTGTGTGCTCTTTGGCCATCCCTGGAAGGAGTGGTTGTAACCAGAATTTCTCCCAATGCTGTTTTAATACTCACCTGTGCCTTCCATCTCTGAATTCTGAAAGCTAAATATAGTTTTGAACACATGGCAGCTTTTAACATCATAGCTAACATGCTTTGTTTTCTGATTAAAAGATCATTTGTTTCTGATTATTAGAGCAAAGGTGTAATGACACTTGTGATGGTAAATAGTTAACATCCTTTCTGATATATTGAACTGTAACTGATACTATCTGTAGAAAGATGGTTGTTAAATTTCAATTTTTCTGCCCAGGGTTCCCGAGGAGAGAATGGCCCAACTGGCGCTGTTGGTTTTGCTGGCCCCCCGGTATGTGTTTTGAACACTAATGGGTTTCCTTTCCTCATGCTTTGACACACTTCATTTCCTTCATTATGAATAATATTGTGGTATTCTGGATCAGGAATCACATTTTTGCTGCAAAAAGAGCTGTTCTTTCTCCCATCAGTATATCAAGTGGAGGAAAGGGCCAATAAGCACTCTAGACAGTTGAAAAGTGGTTTTCTTGTTAAGATTATGCAATTGCTCACCAGATTTCATATTTTCATTAGTATGTTATGTTGCTCCTTTGAGATTAAAATAAGGGAAGTTTAAATGTGTCTACTGAAGGTTGCAAAGATTTGTGCCATGAGTAGTGAAGGCTGGAATGAGGTGATGGACCAGATGGACTGGAATACCATAAGCTTTCCCACAGCCTAAGTATCCTGTTTCAGGATCCCTTTCACAGTCTTGCACCTGCTTCTCTTGATGGGAAAAAAGCCTTGAAAAGACAATGTTTGTTTTGTAGCTGCTGAGGAAAATAGAAAATCTAAAGAGAAGAAAAATGTGAGCTAGATAAATGAAATATTTAAAATGGAAATATTGGCTTCACAGTATTAGAAAGATTAGAAAGATACTAGAAAATGTCATGTGTGGTCTCCTAATGACCATGCTGAATTGTTAAAAAAATGCGGTGTTTTCTGGACTGATTTTTACCCCTGGTATTTTTATTTTTACCCTTTAAAAATTTTCTACAGAGTTATTTTGTTAGAAAAGATTTGGTGTTGCCTGCCCTGATGTTTCTTCTAAATAATTTTTCTAATAGGGCCCTGATGGTCAGCCTGGTGTGAAAGGTGAACCTGGAGAACCTGGACAGAAAGGAGATGCTGGATCTCCAGGACCACAAGGTCTTTCTGGGTCTCATGGTCCCCCAGTAAGTACAATTAAAATCCTCTCAGAACCAGTGACTTAGGCTGATCTTGTTCATTAAAAAAGTTCTGGATGTTCACTATTATCTCTCTCTTTCTCCTTTCCTTTTAGGGCCCTCCAGGTGTTCCTGGTCTGAAAGGTGGAAGAGGAACTCAGGGTCCACCTGTAAGTAGATATTATGTGTTGAGACCTGGATGCAGATAATCTAATACTGAAATTTTATGTAATGTGTGTATTATTCCTTATCTCAGCTTGTTTTTCTGTATGTAAATAAAATTTGCTCACTTATTCAGCCAAGAACATTTGAGACAACTAGTGCTGTGTTTCTTTTGACAAACATGGCATTAAAAAGGGGCTTTTTTTTAGGGTGCTACTGGATTCCCAGGATCTGCTGGAAGAGTTGGGCCTCCAGGACCTACTGTAAGTTAATTATCATTTTCCTAGTAGGTATGTTTTATAAAATGGTGACCAACACTCTGAAGGTTAAATAAAGCAAGAAAGGTGAAGCAGTGTTTATGGCCTGATGCTGTTGAAGAGAACAGTTGGTCAGCACTGACTTCTGTGACTGATTGTTTGCATCATTAAATAAAGCTCATTAATCTTCAGCTTGGTCCAATGCCTGATGCTGGTCCAAGGCTTTCCATTGGGTTAGGTAGGCTTTCAAATTGCTGCTCAAATTGCTCCAATGACTTAATTGCTTAGAGGAATAGAAAACCCCAACTTATATTTTCCTCTATATTTTACTTTTTGTCCTTTTAGTGGTGACTGAAATTGCAACAGTTTTTGGAAAAGAAAGAGCCTCTACTGGATTCTTTCATTGGTGGAGTTACTCATAAGTTCCATTAAAATAAACTCAAACCCACAAACACAAAATCTCTTCTGTTGAAACATTTGCAGAAACACTATAAATAAATACTAGCTGTGGATCAAATTGAGGGTTGACCACACAGAGAACTGTGTCATGTTTCCTATGCCTTTTAATGTTATGATGAAAAAAACCAACTTGCAGTCATTGTAAGGTTATCAAATTTGAAGTTTATGAAAAACTTAATATGTGCATGAAGTCTTTTAAAAGTATATGAGAAATGAACAAAGGTCTGTTGAAACACTAATTTGTACCATGGAAATGAAAAGTTTGGATATAAACTTTAGCTTGATTATGTTAGGAAGAATGGGCAAGGGTGAGTATTCTAGCAGTGGTTATATACTTGAGGTGAAAGAAACAAACAAAGAAGAGAGAAACAAACAAGTGTCTTTTAAAGAAGTGAGTTTGGAATTGAAAATTGTGGGGGGACATGGGTGGAACTTGTACGTAATTTGATATTTATTTAATTTCATTTATTTGATCATAAAAGAGATTATAATAGCTTTTAGGTCATTCACATTTGTTAGCCTCAGAGTGTGCATTTATAGTTAATTGAAACACAGTCCTTAGAGTTTTATTGTCCTGGCCAGAAAAGGGCGCAATGTAATGATGTGTTTTCATTTTTTTAGGGAGCCCCAGGGCCTGCTGGGCCTATTGGTGAACCAGGAAAAGAAGGTCCCCCAGGTCTTCGTGGTGATCCTGGTTCTCATGGCCGTGTGGGAGATCGAGGGCCAACTGGGCCTCCTGGTGGCCCTGGGGACAAGGGTGACCCGGGCGATGACGGGCAGCCGGTACGTCCCTTGACTGTCCCTCCACCAGCTCCAGGCTTTCTCTCACTGTTTATTGCTGCTGACATGACAGTGACATTGCTTCCTCCTCTGTGGATTTCAGGGCCCTGATGGCCCCCCTGGCCCAGCAGGAACTACTGGTCAAAGAGGAATTGTTGGGATGCCAGGAATGCGAGGGGAGAGAGGCATGCCTGGGCTGCCAGGGCCTGCAGTAAGTGACCACCAGGCCATGTGCCACCAGCCTGGGAATTTCCATGTGGGATTTGCAGTGTAGTGCTCCTTAGATGAGGAGAAAGGTGGAAAACTCCAGCTGCAGGAGTGAATAGAGAGACAATAGTAAAGAACTTAATCTCATTCAAATGCATGAAGTGGAAGGTTTACTTCCTTTCGGTTTCTGCCATAATGGAAAGTCTGAACCTGAATTAAGAGTAAGGGAGTAATAGCATTAAAACGTTTGTCTAAAATGTTCCTATTTGACTTAAAACTTGATCCCTGAAAAAAACCAAAACAAACCACACTTTCATTTAGGTACCCAAATGTAACTTGAATGTGAGTAAATACTCTGCAAGCACTGTTTCATTAATTGTGAACTGCAGCCTCCCAAATTGCCACTCGAGCTCTCTTTGCATTCATGTAGGATTTATAGATATTTGTTGGATGGCGTAATGATCCGGTAGATCACGGAATTAAATAGACCATTAGTAAAAGAGTTGGTATGGAGGATCTGTCATTACCACTGGATCCATTTAGTCACTTTATAGCTCAAGTTGGCCAGAAATTTTTCCAGGCTAACAAGGTTTGTTGGTGTTGAGACAGAAAAATCATTATTTCAAATTATTTCAAACTGCATTATATTTTTCTGAAATCAAAACCACCATACCTATTGCAGATAATGGCATCAGACTTACTGATTTATCAGTAACTTCTTAAAAATAAGAAGTATATTAAATATGTATCCAAATTATGTTAGAGCCTTTTCTTTAAACATCAGGGATTTTTTTTCATTCACAAATGTAGATGGTATTTCAGTCTGGCAGTAGTAGTTTTGCAGGCAGCTTTCTTTGTTTTGTGATTAAAATTTTAGTGCTTTCTTTGTTTTGTGATTAAAATTTTAATATGTATTTGCCATCCTTTTTTTAGGGTACTCCAGGAAAGCAAGGTCCCACAGGGCCACCTGGTGACAAAGGTCCCCCAGGACCTATTGGCCAGTCAGGTGCCACTGGGCCTGTAGGTGAAGCTGGTCCAGAAGTGAGTATTACAGCAGTGTAGCATGCAAGAAAAGACATGGTCATTCTCCTTGACTTGAAGTTAGAGGTGGAGAACAACTTTCTAATTCTTCTAGAAATGCAGGATTACAGAGTTAATCAATAGCTTTATTTTTATTCCTTTACTCCAGGGACCTGCTGGTAATGATGGTACTCCTGGGCGAGATGGAGCTGTTGGAGAACGTGTAAGAATATATTCTCTTCTTAATTTTCTTCTGCAAACCCTCATTTTATTCTTGACTTATTGTAGATTTTCTTTTCATTCAGTTAACCTGATGGAGAGCTTGTTCTGAAAGTGTATCCCAGCTTTGAATATAGTTCCTCTCAAAGCTGAGGATGCCTGGCTAAGAGGCTAAGAACATCTGCTTCCACAAACTCAGACTTGAGTTCTTGCAGCAGGAATATCTTTGTAGGTTGCAATTGCTCAAAAATAGACTGGCAGTGCTACACTTTTGTTGCATTGGTCTAGACCAGTCCTCTTTAGATAAACAGTTGGAATTCTGCTTTGCAGGGTGATCGTGGTGAACCTGGCCCTGCAGGCTTACCAGGTTCTCCAGGAGGTCCAGGAACTCCGGGTCCTGTTGGCCCCCCAGGAGATGCAGGTCAAAGAGGTGAAACTGTAAGTGATGCTTTTTTAAAAAATACTTTGTTTATCAAAAACTATTGTGTATGGTTTTCATGCATTGCCTCACTTGCTTTCTGTATGCAATCTTTGTAGGGTTCTCGAGGTCCCATGGGTCCCCCAGGCCGTGCAGGAAAGAGAGGTTTGCCTGTAAGTTGCCCATGGTCACTGGGGTTTTGTCTGAGATACCACTGAGGAAAGTGTGTGAGGAATTCAGCCCAAGTGAGAATGCCAAGCAGGGCTTCATCTTGTGTTCTGGATACAAGTGGGTGCAGGTAGTTCTGAGCTGCAAAACTGCACAGATTTGGATATTTGTATTTGGATACTCCAGTAGTGCTTTGGAAGCCTCTATTTGGAGCATGTTGCTGTCTGGATGGACCTGAGCTAGCAAATGGCTGGAGTCTGGTCTAAATAAGGGGGAAGGAAATGAATACTTAACAAAAAGGGATGTTTTTAGATAAAAATGGCAGAAATACAACAAAATCACCTGTTCCCATTAAATGGCCTTAATTCAACTCATGAACTTCCAACTTCAATCTGAAAAGGAAAATAAACAAAAGTCCTCTTTTTTATGTTACATAAATCTTTTACAATCCAAGCCTGGAACAGAAAATTAATTGCAAACTTGAGAAATTCAAAACAATGTTGTCCTGTCCCTAAGCAGATGTCATTCGAGAGACAGTAAAGTTTATTGAGTAGTTAGTGATAATGATGCCATAGATAAACTATTTAGAATCTGGCATTGAGAAATTTAGCATGTAATTTGGGCTGAGAAATATAGAATTGAAAACAGCAGCCACATTTTGCAATGATTCTTGAGTTAGTGTAAGAAGTTTGCAATTAACAAAGCTAACAAGGAAATTGTGACAGTAATAGGAACAAAGTATTTGTGCTGCCTGGGTGTTGTTGTCTGTAGTTAGGGAATGTAACTTCACTTTTACTTTAATCATAATGAAGGTGAAAGAAGCTGTGAGAAGTAAAGATGCAGCCTGGATGATTTCATACTAAAAATATGCTTTATCATAATGAGTCTGTGAGAAATCCTTAATATTTCAATCTCATTAACAAAAATCATCTGCCATATACTGTAAGGTGAAGAAATACATTGATATTTAAAAAATTTGTTTTCTAAATTATTTATTATCATTGGTACAGTTCCATGGATTTTTTTACTGTATTATGTAGCTAAGTAGAGTAAATTTGCTACAACTGTATTTAAGCACAGCACAGTTTTCTGTAATAATTTACTTATTCTTTGGTAAAAAATTAAGATTCTTGGAGCTGCCTCATCATCATCTTTTCCATCTTTAAAAGGGAAAGAGGTCTGAGTGCAGTGTCTAAAATCAAATGAGGAAGTTTTGAGGTTGGAGTTTTTTTCCCAGTTCTTTGTTCCCAGAATTTTACATTTCATCGTTGATATTTACAGGGTCCCCAAGGACCTCGTGGTGACAAAGGTGACAATGGAGATCGAGGTGATAGGGGCCAGAAAGGACACAGGGGTTTCACTGGACTTCAAGGCCTTCCTGGTCCTCCTGTAAGTTGTTCTGCTTTTACTATAATTTTATTTGCTTGGTACTTAAATGGTGGATCAGGAACATAGTTATTTAAAGTGGAAAAAAAAAGCAAACTAGTAACATTTTCCCCACAAGGTGTTTGAGTGGCCTGATGTCTATAGTTGCTAATATTTTTTATGCAATTTTAAAGTACAGTTGCATGATGAGTTAAACGTTTTGTTGCAAGATGTGTGTTCTGTTCTCGTTCCCTTTGCAAGGCCAATCCCTTACCGTTAATGATCTGTCAGCACAGGATGGTCTCAAAAGCTGGTAGTTTGAGATAAGCAATTTGGAGTGTGAAATGCTTTTTGGCAGTATTTGAATTCATTAGAGTCAAGGAACCCAGTGCAAAATCCCAAAAGGACTGTGAGAACATCTCTTTCTAATATTTTCAAGTACTTTGTGATTTTGTTGTCAACTGAATGGAAATATCATGGAAAACTTGCTCTTTTTTAAACACTTATTCACTGGTGCTGTGCAAACGCTGGAAGTATCAACAGGCAGGGACAGCAGCAACAAAGAGATCCCTACACCCAAATTACCTTTTCACTCGGTGATAGAGCTGTCATTTACTCTCTTGTAAGCCATTCTGATTATAAATACCTGGAAACCAGGGCTTTTCTTGGGAAACAGCTTTACAGCCAAGCACCAGTGAATTTAATTAAGTTACTAAGGGATTAAGATAAAGGAACTACCCATTGTTTATGTACCTTTTAATCCTATTTGTACCAAATTGTGTGTATCACACACTAATGCCTTAAAACTAAAGCAATATGCTCTAAATGGCACAGTGATACAATAATTTCTTCTGTTTAGGGTCCAGTTGGTGAGCAGGGCAGTCCTGGCATTCCAGGCCCATTTGGTCCTCGGGTGAGTACAACTTTTCAGGTTTTTCTTGCTTGGGGCTTGGGTTTTTTTCTTGCTCAGATGTCTATTTCTGCATCACTTGGATTTCACTGACTTTTATTGACTTTGATATCATATGGTCATTACCCTAATATTTTTTGCTGAGACGTCACCTTGTTTAATATAGTAAAGCTTTGTCATGAGTGTAGTTTTTTGTAGCTAAAAATGTTGGCTCAGAATGACTACAGGGCTGCAGTCTCTTTTTACAGACACTTTTGCTGCAGCTGACACAAAGCCATGCATGTGGCAGCTCTGCCACTCATCCCTCATGTATGTCATTCACTCAAAAATAAAGGAGAAATACTGCCCCTTGGGAATATCCAAGGAAGGCATCTACATCTACCTCTGAGCCTGTAACTGAAGGTGTACAGAAGCTACTCCAGTCTGCACAGCATCTGGAACTGGTCTCACTTAAATGGGATCAGTTAAGGAAAAAGATATATATCTGAACCAAGTTATATTATCTGAGGTGATTTACTTCAGAAGAACAGCTTTTAAACTGCCTTCTTACTTTTACAGAAGAAGAAAAAAGGTGATTTTAAAAAGTTTGGTATTAGGCACAAGTAATCAGATTGGTTCCTGACAAGATATTGCATATAATGAGCTGCTTTGTAAAAATTGGTTACTAAATGCTAAAATACATTCTATCTGTCTCCTATATTTTCTAGGGTCCTCCAGGTCCAGTTGGTCCTTCTGGAAAAGATGGAAGTCCTGGTCCACTTGGGCCAACTGGGCCTCCTGGTGTTAGAGGGACTGTGGGAGAGGCTGGACCTGAGGTAAATTGATGGGAATATGGGGGAAAAAGTTATCTTCAAATAATCAGATTCTTTTTTATAGTCCATCACATTATTTTCCTGATCTATGAGCTCAAGACAAACGATAAAATGTGGTAGTTTCTCCAAGAAACATCCAGGGTAACTGTACTGGAAGGTTTCATTTCTTTCTCATTTTCATTGTCTGAAGCTGGGATGATCCCAGCCTCATCCACCCGTGCTCTTTTTAGGCTGAGCTGGATGTAGTTCTGTGGGTGGCTTACTGGATCCTGCTGGATCTGTGGTCCAACACGGCTGTTTGGCCACTTGGGTCCTAAACCTCAGGCCCAAGCACAGGCCAGCAGTGGCTCAAAGCTGGCAGTCCCAGAGAGTGAGCACAGCCACCTGCCTGACTGCCAGCACCCTCCTCCTCTGTGCTGTGTGTTAGGGAGATGCTTCACTCCAAATCAACAGCCCAAACTCTAACACTGAGCCCAGCTGACCTTCATGCTGGACTGAGGTTTACAGGCACCAAACCACGAGCTGATTCACTACTGATGAAAACTGGTTTGATCAGTTTGGAAAGAGTCCTGAAGCTTGCTGAATGTCACAGGCATATTCCACGTGCACCAATTCAAAATACTCACAAAAGGGTAGTTAAACTATTTGAAAGAAGATAAATTTTTAAAAAATTAGAGAATTTGAGAAAAGAGTGATCTGGGTAGTCATGGGGAGAATTAAAAAATTGATATTGCCTATTTTGTGGAAGTGCTAGAACAAAATAATGGGCAAGAAAAGGCAGGAAGTTTGACTGTTTTTGTCTGGTAAGACATGGGGTTCCTTGTGTTTATCATGTGCTGATATTCTGCCTATTTCATTTGAATTTCTGCTAAATATCAGTATCTCCACTTCTGCCCAGCCACCATGACCTGTATGAAAAGTCTATGGCAGAGCATAAGATATGTCTCTATCAACTGTGTAATGAAACCACACAAGAAATATCACATTCCAGTATTTTTAGTTTTGCGTTCCATGGGGGCTTGCATGCAGCTGTAAGTTGGAACTAAAAAGCAAGAAATAAAGGTTGAGATTTCACTTTTCAGACACAGTGTATGTTAGTTTGGGTGTGTGCTCTGTATGGGCATTTGGAGCACTAGCTGTGAGTTCTGAAGTAATGACTCTCAAAGGAAAGGCCAGTTCTGATCCACCACCTGGTGCAGCAGAACATCAAAATTCACCTAGAGGTACATTACAGACTTTGTGCTGCCAGAGAAGGGCTGGCAGGGTGAGATATGTTTATTAACAGATATCTTCTCATGTGTCCTGGTTCATGGTGACAGAAGGACCTCACAACCCACCATTTGGGAAAATTTACTTAGTTGGGAAAACACCTGCTCTTCCAAGTAAGGATGATGTAGATTCTGTAACATAGAAAGACCAGAGTTCTGTGGCCAGAGAGCTCAGCACTGTGCTGGATAAATATAAAGATGTTTCTCATGCCAAATTTTCCATCCAGGAAAATGATCCAGAGGCAACTTATGGAAAGCAGGAATTTTAAGAAATAAAGTTCTTAGGCAGGGATCTGAACAAGGAGGGACAGGTTTAACAAAGGAAATGAGGGCATTCCTTGGAGACCTTTTCCAGCTATTAGTCTTAAAATCAGGAGTAAGAAGAAGTCGAGCAAGGCATTAAGGCAATCAGAGAGGACATGAAGCAGAGTGAATACATACCTCACATGCAGTTCTTTGAAAGGTGAATTCTTTATATCTGAATTTAGAGTGGCTGGCCCAGAAGATTTTGGGGTTTTTTTGGTGGCAGGCTTGGCTGTCATTGGGCATAGTATTTACTCTACTGGACCTCTGTTGCCTCCTTGTTTTGAACCTTAGGGCCCACCAGGTGAGCCTGGTCCTCCTGGCCCTCCAGGGCCCCCAGGCCACCTCACCGCTGCCATCGGTGACATCATGGGACACTATGACGATGCCATGGCGGATCCACTCCCGGAGTTCACTGAAGATGAAGCAGCCCCTGATGACCACAATAAAACAGACCCAGGAGTCCACGCCACGCTGAAGTCTCTGAGCAGCCAGATCGAGACCATGCGCAGCCCCGACGGCTCCAGGAAGCACCCAGCGCGCACCTGTGACGACCTGAAGCTGTGCCACCCCTCCAAGAGGAGCGGTGCGTGCTCACACCTCTGCTCTGGGCCCTCTGAGCCTGCCTTGTGCCCAGCAGGGCCTTGGGCACTGCTTTGCACTGCTGCAACATCATTCTGCTTGTGTCTTCCCAGCTGTTTCAAAAATCTTTGTGATGTAACAGAGTCATGTTTTATGTTCTTTGCAGGTGAGTATTGGATTGATCCTAACCAGGGATGTGTTGAAGATGCTATAAAAGTGTACTGCAACATGGAAACTGGGGAGACCTGCATTTCTGCCAACCCATCCAGTGTGCCCCGCAAAACGTGGTGGGCCAGCAAGTCCTCTGACTTAAAGCCTATTTGGTATGGCCTTGATATGAACAGGGGATCACAGGTAAATAAACACTGACACTCTTAAAATTGGCTTCTGTGAAGCTTGTTGCTTTGTGGTTTGGAACTACTTCTTCTGCTCTGAGCAGGTTCTGCTACAGTCACAACATTATACCTGATGATTGACTGGCTTATAGTCAATTGATTGTTAGTATCATATAATAAAGATAGAAAATAGCTGGGAAAAAACAATGCAAGTACATCTAATGCAGGATTGGCTAAAGCAGACCACTGCTGGACAAAAACATCAGCTTCTCTATCAGTCTTTTACTAAATCTCTGTCTTGTCTTAAACAACTGTACTTCTACCCTGATACATAATCCAGATCCCTGCTGTTTTAATTGAATTCTAATCTTCCTTTCAGAAAATTCAATACTCCTAAAAATTACAAAACTTACTTTATACATTTGTTTAAAATGAAAGTATGATTGCTATCATATGATCAGGTTGATCCATGATGAATCCATCAGTCTCTAGGCAGATAAAATTTCACTCATTTTTCTGCTGGGTTTTTCCTCTGGTAACTTCTAAGATTAGGCTTAATGATCCTGACAAATAAAAGAAGTTTACCTTATGTGAAGTATATAATTCATTAACTAGTTTTTGCCATTTTTATTCCTAGTTTATCAAAAACATAGAGAATATATTCAAATGTTATTTCATAGATCATTATTACCTTGAAATTCAGTATTTGGTGCATGAAAAAGAATGCTGGTTTTTTTGGTTTTTTTTTTCTTTTTTTGAGTACTAAGAACAGTTCAGAACTTTAACAGCTGAGAACAGATGTGATATTGATTGCTTTTTTGAGGTGCTTTCACTTATTACTAAATTGAGGAAGTCTTGCCATGACCTAGCACATCCCAGTTGATGTTTAGCTGCCTGCAGAGCTGCACAGAGGGGTTTGCAAGGCAGTTGCTCTGTGGAGGAACAAATTATCTTCAGGAATACTAAAAAAAGAATATTTCAGTATTTTTAAAACACTGTCAGATTTGGTAACTAATAGTATGAGCTATGTAATAGTCAAGTGCACTCCTTATGGATTCTAAGTAATAAATGTGTCCAAGAGTACCACACTTAATACATTATGACAGTACCAGTGAATAAGATTTTCTCTTCACCATTTTAAGTTAAATGTATAAACTTTTAGTAATTCTTGATTGTTGTTTTTATGTTGCAATGATTCATAAAACATGAATAAAATGGAGCCTGCATGAATAGGGTAAAAAAAACCTCAGGAATTTTAGAATTTGTTTTACTGGTAGGAAAATTGCCTGTTTTTTATAGAAACACTGCCACTTTGTGAAACATTTGTCAAACTCGTGTGCAAATCTATTAGTTTATAAGGCCCATATGCAAACTTTGTTTGTTTATAAGGCCCATATAGTCAAACTTTGTTTGTTTTGCTTCTTGATACAATACAAACCCTACAGAAAACAAGTGAATATGTTGCCAATATATCAGGTGCATTGTAAAAGAGCTTTCTGTGCTTGATGTTTCTCACCTGCTTCAAGGTTGCTTTAATGCATTATTTCATATGTAAGAATCCCTTTCAGAAAGCTTAGTGTATCTGTGGAGGCCAAACTTCCTCTGACTTGTGCAGTTGCAGAGAATTATGATCAACATTTTCCCTGTTACAGAATGTCTAAATTTCTTTGTCCCCAACTGGCAGCAAATTACAAAAGAAACCACCCTTATATTTTATGAAATAGGGCTCCTACTGGTCACGTCTGAAAGATGGCAATAGTGGCAGATGTTTCCAAATTCACCAACTCCTAATTTCAGTATCCTGTTAATTGACCTATTTCTTTGTCTCCAAAGTTTGTGTACGGGGATACAGCTGTCACTCAGATGACATTCCTGCGCCTCCTGTCCAAGGAAGCTTCCCAGAACATCACCTACCTTTGCAAAAACAGTGTTGGGTACATGGATGATCAGACAAAGAACCTGAAGAAAGCTGTGATTCTGAAAGGGGCCAATGACCTGGAGATCAAGGCAGAGGGAAACAGCCGCTTCAGATACACTGTTCTGCACGACAGCTGCTCTGTAAGTTTGGGGGTTTAGCCCAAAAGGACTTTTGTACATTTTCACTTCTCTCTTGAATTAGAGAAAACACACATGCAAGTAAGTAGTTAGAATTCTGCAGGATTTTGTAACAAATTGTAGACATAACTGTTCAAACAGGGATTTTGTTGTAATTCTAGCTTCACATAATAAGTCTGCACTATTTAGTGGCTATTTGCAAATTCCTTCTTAGTGAGCATACTGAGATACACATCTTGGCATTTTGCATTTCCCATACTTGTTAAGCTCTGGGTAGAATCGCACAAACTGGTGAGATAACCACAAACTTTTGTCTGCCAGATAGGCAAGATTATTGCAGCAGTACTGTGGAGGAAACTCACTGAGCTGGAAAGGAAAACTCTCCCTCAAATTTTGTGGTGGGCACAGAAAACAGAAAGTAGGAGATTTTTCAGAAACTTGGCTGTTTCAGCCAAGACGAACATACTGGCAAATATTCCTAAATCTAGTCCTGCACCTGAAAAAAATTAAGTACTCTCTGTGCTTTAAATAAGCCCACAATTATTGGTGAAGGCACACATTTTGAACACGTAGAGAGGAATTTCATAGCATAAGAGAAAAATCAGCCCTGGTGTGTCAGTCTGATAGATCTGCTCATTAGAGACATTTCAAAATAACCCAGGTGCAGTGCAGACAGCATTGCTCAGTGTTACCAGTGACACCCTCCTGAACAATCAGACAACCGACTCACCAGTTGCACTTCAGGCTGGTTTTGACATGAGCCCTGGCCTAATTTTTATTTTTTCCCCTTCTTTTCCCTCTAGAAACGTAATGGGAACGTGGGCAAGACAGTTTTTGAGTACAGAACGCAGAACGTGGCGCGCTTGCCCATCATCGATATTGCACCGGTGGACATTGGCAGTACCGACCAGGAATTTGGAATTGAAATTGGGCCAGTTTGCTTTGTGTAAGAGCAAGGGGGCAACATAACACACTACCCAGCAACAGCAGCAGTTAAACATGAACTTAGACTGATTGAAGTTAATCCTGAGACTCTTGAAGTAATGGCTGATATTGGATCAGCATTGTATATACAGCTCTTTCTAAATGCCCGGCCTCCTTTTGAATATTTATTTTACTTAAAAACCTTCTGTTTTCAATGATTGAAACCAACTGTTTAGTACAATTTTAAGAGGATTGATGACAACCTTCTAAAAGTGATATGAATCCTTTTCCTTGGTTTTGTTTCAAATTATTTTGACATGTCCAGGTATTCGAAATAGATAGATTTAATGTGGAACTATGTAAAAGCTCTAATGATTATTTCTTTTGCTTTGATGTGTACTGAATAACAGAAAAGTAGAGCACTTTTGTGAACTGTTGGCTGTATTTCAATCATACCTTCTCCCTGTACCCCAGTTTGTGTTCCTGTGGTTGCCATTCACAGAAATCTGTGTCTTTTGTAGAAGAAAATCTCTTCAGACAAGACCATCCTAATTTGGCATTGTACTTCTTGCACTTTTCTTTGTAAGTCTGCTCAGAAGAGTGATCCATAGCCATGGTTAATTTATGAAGTAAATTTACTGGGGTAAATATGAGTTTTCAGTAGGGGTGTCCCATATCTTAACTTTTAAGGCTAGATTTCACTTCTCACAATGTATCTGTGTAATTCCATTAAATTATCCTTAATCTTCAAAATATGTCTTAAACCCAATACTTGTTGATTTTCCAATATTTGCCCATCTAAGAAGCCATTACATATCAAATTATTCAGATGTCTTATATATGGTGCCCATTTCTGTGTGTTGCAGACCATTCACATGTGTACCAGACCAATTGCTAATAAAGAAAGTTTAGAAATTCCTTGGTTTTAGCTGACATCCAGACATGCATCACCAGTAATTTGACTTGCTGGCCTTGAGTTGTCAAGGCAGAAAAGTTCCATCATTTCTTAGCATGAGCTACCTCATCTCTGGAAGTTGGGATGCAATTAATATTCCTGGTTTTCTTTTAGGTATTAAAAGGTGCTATGCTTCTGTTGTTATTTCAAGATAGGAGATAGGCAGGGCAAAAAAAAAAGCAACAAAGTGATGGTGCTAAACGACTCTCTAGAAGGCTGATGAAATAAAGATGCCTACTGTCAATGTCATGTTCAGAGCTTAGCTGTTAGGCTTGCAGTGTTTGAGAGAACAATGTTACAGTGCATTTAATTGTTGGTCATTCAGTATATAGAATGTTTTGTACCTCCAACATGCTTTATTTTGTAAAGTATGTGGGTACAAACTTACTTAGGTTTTTTTGTTTCTTTACTGCATCTGTGCTCTCCACGTTTTTTGTTTGTTTCTTAAAAAAAAAAATAAACAGCTGGGGCTCTCCCTAAAGAAAGTCATGCACATAGCTTTATTCATGTATCTTTGCAAAGCATTTAATTAAATACATGCTTCTCGCTATGTAAGTGGTTTCCTTTTTATAAAACTCTTTCCAGTGTGTTCATTCCATATCAGTTCCTTCCCAGAAAATTAAAAATAGAAGTACTTAATTGTTGTTTGGTTGCTGTTTGCATAAATCATTTGCAAGGCATTGTAAAATATTTTGAAGAGAGGAGTATTTGTATTTGTAAAGTACCTTATGTGTCAGCTTTTACAGATAGGTGTCAGTTGTAGGAAGGAAATCAGCAAGCCTAGAAAATCCGCATAGATAATATTGTTTGAGACTCCAGAGATAATTTTAATTCAAGAGTGAAATGTGATTTGGCCAATTCCTAGTGGCAATGGGAGTTAACACTGAGAGGGGACAGTTTCTGGACTAGACATAAAGTTGCATTTGTAGTGAAGCAGGCAAGAACTTCCCTTTCCCCCTTCTGTAGGGGCAGGGTCTTTGCAAGTTTCTAGATTGTCCAAACGTGTTTCCCTGCACAGGAGGTGAGGGCTGGGAAGTTGACAGGTTCATGCTGATGTTATCTGTTTGCTATTACTGCCCATGCAGGAACTTTATGATTTCTTTCTTACTGGCATGAAATAATTTCTATAAATAGGTGACTCAGGGGTTAACTTACCATACTGGCTCCTAGAGAACTTTTAGATAATGTTAATTTCAAGCTGCAGTGTAAAGGCTTGCTGCAGTATGTTCAAGCAAAGGTGGCCATGGTCATGTCTCTACAGCACATTTATCCAGACACACAAAATGGATAACATTTGGAGAATAGGTTTATATTTGTAATTAGTTTTAATCTCTAATTTTAATCAAGTATAATAATCCATGTTTAATATAAGTAGTTTGTAAGGTTGTTGAAGGAGATTATTTGATGATGAAAAATACCTTTTCTTTTCTTTTCAAGTGTCTCTTTGCATCTCTATCTCCCTATGAAGTGTGCATTATTTCCTCAGCCAGGTGCTTTGAGCACTGAAAAAGAGCTGTAGCTAGAGAGCCATCTGAGGTAATATTCTAAAAACCAGGGCTGGAGAATCACTAAAGGAAGGTCTGCTCTCAGTGCAAGCTCTCAGGTAGTTAACTGAGGAGTCTCTAATGCAAGTGGTTGGACATGCTTTTCTCTTCTCTGACTCTGTTTAGAGCATACATAGATATTGCACTTCTTTCCCTGTTTTTGCATTCCTCAAATTATTGTAGAATCATATTAGGAAGGAAAAAACAAAAAAGCATGTGGGGGGCATTTTCTTATCCAGGAAACATGGCATAGCCTCATGTAATATAGCTTTAATTTTGTGAATGAGCTAATAACTTGTAGTTTATGAAGTAGCATTAAGTAAATGTCAGCTATAAAATTTAGTGAAGTTCTGTCTTGGTGACAAATAACTTAAAAAATTGTAGGAGAAAGCCACTTCAGAGTGATTAAAATAATAGAGTGATTAAAATAGTACAGTATCAGACTGCATTTAAATTAAATTAAGTTACAAGAGTTGGTTCTGTTTTCCTTAACTAATCTGCCCTCAGGGAGAAACAAATCCCAGGACTGCCAGCACTGACAGAAACCTTCTCTTGGTTTCTCAAAAGCCGTAGTGTAATATTTGTTTGGCAACCATTCATTAAAAGCCCATCTAGAAATTAAATTCCCAAACTGCTTCCCTTTCTTCTGCTAGCTTCCTTGTGGCTATGATAAAAAACCAGCTCGAAGTTTTCAGCACTAAAAAGGTTCTGGAGAGCACCAGCAGTACTACATGCAGCTGAAGAATGTACCAAGAAACACAGAAATCTAACAGAGAAAATGTCATGGCATTACAGCTAGAAACAACACAGCCAAAGTCCACAAAACAGCAAGAAAATGGAGAATTTTTCTTCTTTGCAAAGGCAAGTAAAGAGTCTAAAAACAGAAGCACTGTTTCTCTTATTGTTGTAGAATAAGAGCCTCTATGGCTTTCTTTTATCTACTATAACTGCCTGAGACAGAGCATAGTAATTGAGCTGGTAAACATTCACATAACCTCTGGATATTTTAATTACTTTTTCAGGAAATGCAGGCTATACTGAAGGTTTAATAGTCACTGGACGGTTTTTTCTCACTGAGAGAGAATTCCAGAAAGAGTAAAACAATTGCAAAAGGAAAAGCAAAACTAAATGGAAATGTAGAAATGTTAATGAAGGAAAAAAGATTCCCTGCAAGTATGCAAATATCACAGAGAAAAAAAAGGTAAAAATTAGAGCATTAGATGGTTTAAAAATCATGAGAAAAGGTAAAACTAAATCAGCAGTTCAATAGCTAAAATAGAAATGCCTTAGAAGCTGTAGACCCACAAATTTTATTGTGAATTTGCTGCTCATTCCAGTGAGGCAATTACTGGACAGCATCTTCAGGATCAGTAAAAGAGAAAAAAAGCAGTTTTTGCTTTTTCTAAAAGCCAGAAAAGACAGGGCACAATGGCCTGTGCAGAGCTCAGGAAAACCCGAGCAGAGTGGTGCAAATATTAAAACTGAGAAGTTTTATTGTATTGCATAACACCAAAGAGCTTGATTGCTTATCTGTCTACTGTGCTCTTACATGTTTTATCCTTTGCTGGGAGAAGGTATGGAAAAGTACAAAGATATCAGGCAACAGTAGTTTGGGCAGAATGCTAAAGAGTCCATGTTTAACTCCCTCCCCCATGTTTATTTTGTGCACATTCCCATTTCCTTGCTGGTAGAGTTAGAAGCCATCTTTCTAAAAGCTCTGGATTAAGTTTGGTTATGTTCTCAGTATCAGAGAGTGGTGCACTATCAGATGTTTCTGTTGCAAAATTTGTAATTTGTTCCTTGATAGATACTACTGTCCATCCTCCAGAAAAGGCTGCAGCCTTATTCAGGGATGATTGTGTAGAGAAAAAGAAAAAAAACAACCAAGCAACTGCTTTTTGCCTCAGTCAACTGAGTGAAAAGAATCTGATACAAACCCAAACAAGTACAACAAAAGAACATAACTACAATTCTAGAAATTCAGTGAAATATTTCTGCATGTTTGGTATGGTACAATCTTCCCTGTCACAAAGGAACATGACAATGATGGAAGATGGTGATGACTGCAGGAACCATCATTTTAATTCAGGAGCCTCTGCCCTCTGAGGAACAAGCTGTGTGATTCCACACAAAAATCAGGGAAAGTCTGATTTTTTAGGGGCTGATTTAACCCAGCCCCTAAACACCAGACAGGCACTTGCCTAATCCTCACCCCCCTCAGTGGGGCAGGGAGGAGAATTTGGGGGAGTAAAGAAAATACAAGATTAATTGGATGACAGAAAAGGAAAAGAAAATAATAACAAAAGAATTCAAATATACAAAACAAGGGCATACATTGCAGTTGCTCACCCCCAGTGACCTACAGCCAGGCAGTTCCTGAGCAGTGGCCCCTGGCCAGCTTCCACCACAGATTGATGTGTGAGGATGACTCCATGTGGCCTGGAATGTCCCTCGGATCAGCTGAGATCAGCTGTCCTGCTGTCCCCTCCCAGCTCCCTGCACTGGCAGGCAATGTGAGAAGCTGACAGGGCCTCAAGGTAGGCACTGCTCAGCAGCAGCAGCCTGTTAGCAGCAAGATTGTCATCCCAAATCCCAAGGCAGTACTGGGAAGAAAATTAACTTTTTTGCAGCTGACACATATCGAGTCAGCCATTTCCTGCTAGGAATTTGATCCCTGCTTTACAGAATCACCCAAACTGAGAAGAGGAGTGAACAGACTTTTCCAGGTACCTTGGAGCTGTTATAACAAATGCAGTGAAGCTGAAATGCAAGTTACAATAGGGATATTCACAAAAACCCACAGGAAGTGCATCTCCAGTGCCTCCAGGAGTGACCTTTCAATGACTGTCTTCTCAGTGGATGTGGACTCAACAATAAAACTTAATCTTTAATCTAGAGATGTCCATGGCTAAGGGGTGGAGAAAGGGGAGAAAGTTTTGATAAGCATAGATTTGCCAGATGAGACTGCAGGATTAAAAATAAAAAAAGAAAAAAAAGAGTATCAGTGGGTTTCTCAGAAGGAGCCAGCTCAAGCCAGAGGGGCTTCTGTGATGGGGAGGCAGTGTGGGTTACAGTCAGTCTTTCTAGACAACACTCTAGGGTGAGGCTATTGCACAATGGAGAGCAGTTGGCAAAACAAGACCTACCAGGATTTTGTTCTGGTGGACTTCATCCATCCTGGAACAGCAATCCCCCAGTGCAGTGTGAGCTAGTTTTTTGCTTCCTCCCAATAAAGAGGTAGGCAAAAACATAGAAAGCATCTCTTCATCTCCCAAATCCTAAAACCTGCAAAATATTTCTCTTCTGGTACTTTAAATAGAGGCATCTACAGATTTTTTTTTTAAGACCATAACAAGATACAATTGAGGACATCTGATTATAAGCACATGTTGAATTAAAATGTTAGATCATGATAAAAAAAATTCATATACTACTATAGCTTAAGATTTTTGCAACATTATGTATTTCATTTACATTTCCAGAAGAGAGGCATTTGGTTTAAATATGGAGTTTGCCAAACCCAGCTTCTTTTCTGGTGCGAAGAACTGGATATTTCACTGAGCCACCAGGCTTTTGGTCTTGGTTGAAATGAGTATGAAATCTGTATTATTAAGAAACATATTCCAATTTAATGACTACAGTAATGCTGTCTTATTGCCATAAATAATAACCAGTCCTCCAAAAGAACACCTTTTCCAGTCTGTATGAATAACATGCACCTGACAAGGAGTAATGGACCTTACATTTTCCTAGTGAAGCTATCGGGACAGCCATAACATGGTAAAGTGTTGGGAAGAACTTTCTCCTTTACTAATGCAAAATTCTTATAGACAGCTCTTCCTCCAGGTTGCTGCTTGCAAATGGAGGCTTAATACTATTTAGCTGAAACCACAACAAAAGAAGGGTTGCAAATTGCACCCAAAGCTTATTTAAAAGTTGATTTCTTTTGTTTTAGGAGGGAAAGGTATTGACACTTTGCCAGCTTCCAGAAGAAATTCCTAGCAGCTGCTCAAATTCAGAAACCATCATGAGTCCACTCTAAGTGCTGCTTTACCCTGGCCTGGCTTTAGGTGCCAGATTACTGCTGGGAGAGGGGACTTGGTGGGAATTGACAGCAGCTGCCAGCCATGGTGGCCATGGAGAAGCCTTGCCTGTCTCCCAGGGGAAGCTGAGGCTGTACACACTGAGTTACAGGTGTTTGCAATTTGTGTGCAATTAGGGCCTGATCAGGTAGCAAAGTTTTTCACTAAGACAAGGGCTGGCTGGATTTTTGTAATGTTCTAGAGATTTTTACACATAATTTTTGTAAAAAAACAACAAAATGGGATGTTGTAGCAGTCTCTGTGCCACAGACCATGGAATATCCACATTTACTGGAAGAAAGGCTCTGGTGTCCTACAAAAAGCTCCACCTGAGATGACAACTTGCAGTTAACTGGAAAGGCAAATTCCAAGGTAATACCAAAGGCCAAATTAGTGATATTTTAAAGTCATTGATATGTCCTGGAAAACTCCTTGAGGAAGGGGTTTTTCCTCTTGTTTCTTCTTTCAGAGAGCCATGGGAATATGGTGCTGTGAAGTAACTGAGATCAGCTGGTGTAACAGAATGAGGAGCTGTAGATCAGAATTAGACATTTCTTGTATCAGTCTAATTATTGTATGGGCAACTTCTTTCCTTGTTTTTTCCTGCCTGTCATTCAGCTTCATGCCTCTCTTTAAACTATGTGGACTATTATATTTTCTTCTTTTCTGCAGGGCACTTTGAAATTTAAATGCTTGAAAGCAGGTGTTGTTGTTTTCATCTAGATCAGTTTATACTGAGCAGTTCTGGAGGCTTAAAAAATAAGGAAGGCAAACAGAGAATTCATGGCTTCAGCCTTCTCTGGATGAGAGGCTTTGTTCAACCCACAGTTTTGGATTTATGCACCTCAGTTTTAGACTAACTAGGAAAAAAGTTTAGATTTTTATGGGTTTGTTCCTCTGTGGAGGCAACTAAAAAGTCCAATGATGGATTAAGAGCAAAAAGCTATAATTTTTTTCTCCACTCTAGGGTGAGTACCCCTGGGTTACTTTTCTCCCCTTTAGCTGCCTGAGACTGAGCACAGTAGATATTAGACTCATAATCTATGGTTATTTTAATTAATTTTTTCAGGAACTTGAGGCTATACTGGAGGTTTAATATTCACAAGGTAGTTGGTCTTGCTGAGAGAGGATTCCAGGAAGGCAGAGGATAAAGTAGTTGCTAAAGGAAAAGTTAAACTAAATGAAAATGTAGGAAATACTAATGAAGGGAAAAAGATTCCCTGCAAGTATGCAAATATCATAGGAAAAACAAGGTAAAAATGATAGTTAGATGATGTTGGTATTATAGTTTAAAAATCATGATAAAGGGTAACAATCAGCAATTCAATGGCTGAAAATTATAGTGAAATATATAAATATAATAAGATATATAAGTTAAAAATATATAGTAAAGTATATAGTGAATATAAAAAAAATATAGTAAATATATAGTAAAAAATAGTAAAAAATTAGATAGTAAAATATATAATGAAATATATAAATATAATTAAACAATAGGTTAGACAATGTTGCTATTATAGTTTAAAAATCATGATTTATAGTTTAAAAATAATAATTTCCATGGCTGAAAATTATAGTAAAATATATAGTAAAATATATAAATAAAAATATATCGTAAAGTATATTGTAAATATAATAAGTATATAGTAAATATATAGTAAAAATATATAGTAAATATCATTAAAAATATTCAGTAAAAATATATATAGTAAAATATATAAATATTATAAAATGATACTTATTCAATGTTGGTATTATAGTTTAAAAATCATGACAAAGGGTAACAATCAGCAATTCAATGGCTGCAATAGAAAATGCCAGAGAACTGGGAATCCATAGCTGTTGTTGTCCAAATAGTGTGCTTATGCTAGAAAGAAATACAAGATCTTGGATTATTGTGCCCAGTGCACCACAGGTTGTTTGCTGGGAGTTGAAAGGTTTTGTTCAAGGGTGTGATTTCAGTCAGGTGCTGCAGAGTTCAGAATATCCTTAAGGACCTTGTTTGGGCAGAATTGTTATCTGAGTACCAGAACATTTACACTATTTTTAGCCTGCCTATTTTACCTACTGTAAATTCAGAAATTCAGCCTGTGTGAAAATCAGAGGTAATGGTTCTTAATGTATGAAATAAATATTAAAGAAACATGAAGAGTGTGATGAATTACAGCTGAGAATCACCTGTGTTAAACCCTGCCCCAAAGGAGAACTTCTGTGCACGAAGGGAACACCTCAAAGAACAGACCAGCTTTCTTGTACAGCTGTTGTCAATCCTTTGAGGAATTGGACAATATCTTTAGGAACAGCAAAAAAAATCTGCTTTTCCCACAAGCCAATGGAGAGGAGACTGGGTGAGGAATAAGTCACAGGTGTTTATAATTTGTTTACAAGTAGGGTCTAATTAGACAGCAAAGCCCTTTTGTTGGAGAAGGGTTTGCTGGATTTCTGCCATTTTTTGGAGTGTTTTAAACATAATCTCAATTTAAAAAGTTCAGAAATGAGATGTTGAAATAGTCCTTGTGTCATGTACTACAACAGAAGAAAAAGCTCTTGTGTCCTGCAAATGAGCTGCACCTTCAGGAGATGAGCTGTAAGTAATTGGAAAGGTGAAGTTTCAAGGCAATATTGAAGCCTAAATCATTGATACTTTGCACTCTTGCTATGATTCAGGCAATTTTTGTGGTGGGGTTTAGTTTGTTTGCATGTTTGGGGGAGGGGGTGTTGGTAGGTTGGATTTTTTTTTTTAATTGGGGTTTTTTTTGCCTTTTTTTGAGCCTTTTTTTTTCCCTTTTTTTTGGTTGGTTGGGGGTTTTGTTTTTGTATATTTGTAGTTGTTGATTTTTTCTTGTTTTGCTCAAATAGTAATTTGATATAAAAGTACAGATATGTGACAGCCATGCTAGAATAATTAGTGGCTCTGAAAAAAAATGAAGGCTTTTATATCAAGTAAATATTTTGTGGTGATCTTGGTTATTTCTTTGTGTTTTCTACAAATGTTCCAGAAAATCAACTGTCATTAGTAGAAATTATTAATGGAAGACTTGATGAGTGTGTATGCTTGGGGAAACAGCCCCCAAAGCTTGAGTTTTAGTGTTGAGTCATTGTTCCAGCCATGCCCCCAGCCCCAGTAACACGGGGTATTGCAAAGGCTATTTTCTTCTGCCATGGCAATTTAAAACAGGTGTTTCCAATGCAGTTTTCCACCAGCCAGCATTCTCACCAGCTGCTTTTATAAAACTCCAATCAAAGGCTTCCTACCATGTAATTGATGTCAGATTAATATTATTTTGTACACGTTACTTGCATTTTCCATAAATAGTAGTTTATTGTCACCATCAAATGAGGAGGTTTCCTGCATGAGCCAGTATATTTTATGAATTGTTGGCACTGTTGTTTAATGTTGCATTAAGTACAGCCATGCCTGTGGTGGTGCTGCATTTGTTCTGTAAGAGCCCCAGAGCCTCACTGTTTTCCATCTGTGTGAGCATGTTCAAATTTACAGTGCCAAAGCAGGGCAGTGTCTTGGCTTAGTCCCAAATCTGATGGGACTTCCTAAAAAACAGCATTTCTTTGTTCATTTCTTTTTTCCTGCTTGAGCTAATCAGAAAGTATTCTCTGAGGATGCATAATCTATATTGTCAAAGAGAATTTTAAAGAATTGGATTTTTTTAATCTCTAGTTTTTGTTATCTGATCTTGTTGTAGAATATCTTTAATGGTCCTGGGCTGTGCAATAATGATGTAGGGACAGGCTCTGCTCCATGGGAAAGGCTGAGTGGCATTTTCAGCATTTAACTGAGGGAGAGCTTTCTGGCCTGGGTGCTGTGGTGCTGTTCAGTTCCTTCTTCTGGCCTCAAGCTCAGGCACTGCCAAACTACTGTTGCTCCTTAAATGTTACTGTGGTCACTGTTACTCCCTAAATTTTTGCTTAGATCTGGGGATGACTGAGTTGTTCAGCTCCATTGGCCATAAAAAGCTTTGTCAAACTGCTGGTGCTTCTGGCCTGCCCTGCAGGAGTCTTAAGCCCTTTGTGTAAGCTGCCCCCTGAAAGGCTGGTAGCCTGTGACTGCCTGGTTATTCAGACTGAGGCAGGTTTCTTGGATTGGGGAAGGTTAAGATCTTTCATTTTCTCCAAAATGACCTGCCTTGGTGCATGGGCCCTGCTTTGGGTGTTGCTGTCACATCTGAGTCCCTGCTGATAGAGAAGCTCACTGGGGTTGCAAATGTGAGCCAATGGATGCAGAGGAGAAGAAATAGCAAGAAAGAGAAAACCATAAACTGCATCCCTTAGGATTACCAGGTTTTCTTCAAACAGAGGAACTGATCTTTGAAAAATCATAGTGGTACCACAGTTGTGTCCTGCCTTGTTAGTTGGTTTGAATGAAGGCACAAAAGATAAAATTAAAAAAGAAGTCAGTTTTATGAAACAACAAGAAATTTTATTAAGATATTTTATTATGTGTCTCTGTAAGGAATAGACCAACAACCATATAAAAGCTTACAAAGATGGTTAACCTTCAACACTATAAATGTGTTAACGTGACAGAAGAAATTCACAATTTTGCATCTTTATTGACTTTTACAGAGTGAAGGGAGAAAATTCTCAACTATGACATGTCAATGACGATCTTTGACAGGAGACATTAACAATTGCTTTAAATCCTTTAATTTTTTGGTTTTTTTTGAGCAAGTCAATAACCCTGACTTGCAGAGTTAGGAGTGAAAAATACATTAGCACCATCATATTAGTCTTTTACACTTCCCTAATTTTAGTGGTCTTGACCAGCAATGACAGGAAAGTAGAGAAGCACCTTTGACAAGAGAATACAATCCAACAATAAAATTATGGTGACTACTGACATTAAGGTATTAAACTCTTAAAATAAAACTGTACCTTTCACAGCTAATCAGTACAGAAATAAACAATTTTGTACCAAATGAATCCCCGGAATTGACCACTGGGTCCAATGCATTTTGATTGAATTGATTGATTTTTGGTTTGACTCATCAGACACATCCCAGTTTCTGTCCATGTTGAGGTAGTTGAAACAGGGAGGTCGTTCTAGCTTTATGGACTGCATCTTGAAAGAAGGGTAAACTTTGGTACTGGGAGCAATCAGTGCCTTGTAAATTGGCTAACATTCAACTAATAGAGCACAGTGTTGTTTTATTAAGTGTTGAAGTTTCATTATAGCACCACGGAGACGTTTTGAAGATGGAATTCAGTAAAAAAAATAGAGCAAAAAAAAAAAGCATTTTTACTGTATTTTGTGTAATAGCAAAAAAAAAAAACAAAAACCACCCTTGATATCAAATTGATTTTTTCCCCCAGAAATTTTGTTAATAAATAACTGGGATACAGATGGGCACCTGTACTAGCTGACAAGGCTGAAACAAAGGAGCACAGTTGGAGTGTGAATCTGTTTGCTGGGGTTTCAGAAAAAGCAGGATCTTTGATTTATAAGAAGCAGACTGGGCCAATGTCCACGCCAAATTCCTGATCAGGACCACCAATATCTAATGGTGCAATGTCAACCACCGGCAACCTCATGGTCTTGCGCGTCCTGTATTCGAAAACTGTTTTACCCCACTCACCAGTGTGCTTCTGTGAAGTTGAAGAGAAAAGAAAAAATTGTTAGAGGCACAAGTGCTGGCCTATGTGGCAGTCATCCCACAGGTTATCAGAGTTCAGATTTCCTATTTCTGCAATAACAAACCCTCTCAGCCTGTTAAAGACAGGTTGCCATCTCTGTGGAAATGCCCCAGAAGGGAGAACTCATGGACAGTGTTAGAGTTGTCCATTTGTTACTGAAAATGCTGCAGGTGCTGTCAGACCAGCGCGCTCAGGGATGTTCCTGCTCCCCTCCAGGACATTCTGCTGCAGGGAAGCAATATTAGATCTGCAAAATGACTGTGTTTGCCCCTTCCTACCGCAGCCCAAGGCTTCAAGCAGCTAGCCTTGGTTTGGTATGACTAGTTCTAGAGTTGACAGGGGACGGATCAAAACTTGGTAACTGTGACTTCCCTGACACTGACTCTAAAGCAAGGACATATCTGTAAAGCACAGATATAAATGGAAGTGCCCCTTACTTCCTACAGTTGCTACAGGAATTGCACTTCTGGTGCACAGAATCTAGATTCTCCCTGCTAGCTGTAGCTCTGTCCTTTCCTTACCCAGGCCAATCAAAGCCCTCTTCCTTTATTATGGGTCTAGTCCTCTAGAGGGAATTATTTATTAACTACAGCAGGAAATTCCTGTTTACTTACAGTGCAGCCATCTTCCAGAACAGCATATGTGAATTTGCTGTTTCCTTCAGCCTTGATCTCACTTTCTGTAGAGCTCATGAGTTTCAGAGCTTTTTTAACATTGCCACTGTCGTGGTCCATGTAGGCAATGCTGTTCTTGCAGTGGTAGGTGATGTTCTGGGAGGCACGGCTGGAGAGAATGCGCAGGAAGGCCAGCTGAACTTCAGAGACATCCTCTGGGAGCTCAGGATCTCCATAGCTGAACTGCAGAGTACCAACACAGGCACAGTGTTTGTTCAATCATGTCTAGGCTCAGTCCACATCAGGACTTTTTCACATACTAACGGTCTCTTTCAGTTTAATTTAGAATTATCTTTTAGTGTGGTGTGTACCCTTTAGTATGCACAATCTGGGCTGTTAACTGTGCTCATTTCTCACCTGGAAGCCTCCATTCATAGACTCTCCAAACCAGACGTGTTTCTTTCCACTGTTTCCACTGGTCCACCAGTTTTTCCTTGGCACAGTCCTGGGGTTAGCATTGAGGCAGGTCTCACCAGTTTCCATATTGCAATAGACTTTAATAGCATCCATCTTGCAGCCTTGGTTAGGATCAACCCAGTACTCTCCTAGAGATAAAGGAAAATGTTAAGGGGTTTAATATATATGGAGAAGAACCTGACTGCATGATGACCTTATTTCTATGAGAGATTTCTAGGCCAAATCAGGGAATGTATTAATTTTGACAGAAGAGATGCCAAAGAAAATAAGATGACACAAAAAGATACTGAGTTCATGTGAATTGTGTAAGAGGAATGAAATTTGGAATAAATTTAGAACTTGTAATGTTTTTCTTTTTCCCCTAAAATGGTTTAAACATATGTTCACTTTTAAAGGCACAATGAGAGGAGTTGAAGTCAAATATATATTCTGTGTAAATGCATAGTTAATTATGTTTAAAATTGGTTTTACATTTATCATATTTTTCATTACATTTATTTGAAAAAAGTAAAATTTTAATGGAAGATATCCACATTTAAATTCTCAAGTTAGAAAAACCAAAACAGTGCCCAAGACCTGCTACCAGTGGTGAAAATAAAATCTAAACATACCACTCTTGAGCTCGGGATGGCAGAATTTCAGGTCTCGGCAGTTACGAGCTGGATTCTTCCGTGACCCGTCAGGACTAATGATGTTTTCAATCTGGTTGTTAATGGATTTCATTGAAGAGATGATGTCACCCAGATTGATGTCGTTCTCCTTGGGCTCATCTCGGTATTCATACCCATAGGAAACTGGACCTTTCTCACCAGCACCCAGGGCAGCTGCACCACCACCACAACATGGGCCAGGAGGTCCAGCAGGACCAGGAAGACCAGGCTGCCCTGGTGGACCCTAAAAAATTAGTGAACAGGTTAAAACTAAAAGTCTGTGTGGGCCCTAGTCTTAAAAAAATGACAATTCTTACCAAATATGTAGTTTACTTATTCATTAATTAAACAGATGTATAAACATCTGTTTAATAGATTTTCCAGGCCTTTATTTTCTTAAAATTGTATTTTTCCCCCCTCATATTGTCAAGTTTGACCATATTTATGTGTGGGCTTTGAAAAGGAACCCTTTCCACTAAAATCCAGAGAATGACCATTTCTTGGTTATAGCAGGTGACTGTGACAGTGACACCTTTGCAGCTCTGGCCTCTCTAGAGCAGTCTAGGAACCCCATTCCATGGCTTCTCAGACCCAAAGGGAAACTGAGATGAGGAGATTCCATTGTTTGCAGAAAAGTCAGTGATCAGTTGAGACCAACACAGCACCCAGTGCATCAATAGTTACACCAAACTGCAAACCAGCTGCATGGCTTTGGATTTAGCCTTGGCAGCTAGATAACCTGCCACAAATCTTGTCCATGAAATTGAGAGTTCCTGAGGGAGCTATTTAAAGAGTTGAGCATCCTCTGTTTCATGAATATTCCCAAAGATTTGCTGGAGTGAGTTTGCACCATTTACTTACGGCAGGGCCGCTTTCGCCTCTGGTACCGCGGGGGCCGGGAGGACCAATGGGCCCTGGGTAGCCACTGGTTCCATCTTTTCCAGGTGGCCCAGCTGGGCCTGGGGGACCCTAGAACATTGAAGAACACAGAATAGTTTATCAGATAATTCAGAAACACATTGTGAGGTATTTCAAATATTTCTGTATGATTTCTCAGGTGTTTTTTCTTTCTTCAGCTGCTGTCTGTTAAGATGGCCAATTAAAATTTATGTCTGTATCTATGTCTATATTAACAGTCTAATTTTCCTTGCAGTTAGGCTGAGTAAGGAGTTTTTCTTACCCTTGCACCTGAAGCTCCTGGACCTCCAATTGCACCTTGTGGACCCAGGGGACCCTAAAAAAAAAAAAAAAAGGAAAAGTCAGTCATACACCTCCTAGTAATATCTTGCAACTCCCACCATTTGCCTTAAATAAAGACACTGAAAATGTCTTCAAGATTATACAAAACACATCCTTAAAAAAGGCTATGTCAGACATGAGTGAATGGTGGCCATTCCTTAATCAGAAAAAAATATTGAATGTTCTCTAATATATTTTCATATAGAGATCTGCTATCCAAAATGCAAGAGAGCCAACTGACACCAATGAGCTTTGGATGAACCCTAATATTCATAAAAATATGTAGCTATAGCCAAAGTGCTGCAGTTTTAATAATATTACCAGTAATGTTATTGAAATAATTTGACACACATTCATGATTTCAAATACATTTAGAGATTTATTTCTTGTATGCACTGCAAAGAACTAAGCCATTTGTTTAAAAGTTATCTATCATCAAATAATTTATCATTTTTTTCAATATTATATGTTAGACTCCAGGTTCTATTGTCTTGTTGAATAGATTGGTACTGGTGCTGTCTTTGGTATGTTAATTGAGTGAGCTTTGGTTTCTTAATTTTCACTTGTATCATGGGGAGTATTCATACATTTTTTTAGAATAAATCCCTTCTTAAATCTTTCCTGGTCATAAAAATCTATGTCATGCCTTTCTATTCTTGCCCTTTAATTCTCTTAGCTATGTTCAAATGGTAATGCATGTTTTAGGGTAAGAAAGGGATAGAAAGAGTATGTAATATTCAGTAGTTTACAATTTTCTGCCCATTTTGCCCCAGTATAAAAGATACATGGTAGAAGAGAGGCACTTGGACTCTGAGTAGCTTTAGTTGTCTGTCTAGGATAGATTTCTAACAGACATAGGCATTCTAACCCCTACTTCTCTCTTTCCTAATTAAATCAGGAATAGCCTGATTATATGATAAATGAATATATAAGAAGTTTTTATTGAAAGGTTTGTAGTAAACCCATCTTCACTTCCTAACAGCTTCTTCCAGTTCTTTATTTATGCTTATGTCAGGTTGATTCAGGGAACCAGGATTTTGAAACATCTGACAATCAAAATAGATTCCCATCAAATTAGCTAAGGTTAATTAGGTACCTGGGGCCTAAACACAGAAGCTACATCGATCAGCTGTAATTCCCAATCTAATGCAAAATACTCACAGGAGGACCAGGGAGACCGGGGGTACCAGGAAACCCTCTGTGACCCTTTATGCCATTGCTGCCTCGTTCACCAGGTTCACCTTTATCACCACGAGGACCTTGAGGACCCTGTAAGTGTAGATTTGCAACAGAAGGAAGAAGGAGATAAGAGCATTGCCCATATTACAGGAAATAGCGAATGGATGACATCACAAATACTTTAAATATGACTTACGGCAGGACCACGAGCACCAGCAGGACCAGTAGAGCCAGGAGGGCCAGGTGGACCCTGTGACATGGTAAGAATGAGAAGGTGTGGATCACTTGGAACTGCTTAGTCCACCTCTTTATTTCCAGATAAGTTATATGTTCATAGCCAGCAGGTGTTGGGAAACAAGGGGAAGCTTCACACATATTAGAATCAGCAAGAATCCTGGCCAGGCCATTTTTGTACCAATGTCAGCCTTTCTCAGCTGCCTGTAGGCAGTGATCTGTACACAGGCACTACAGCTTTTCTTCCCTCTCTCAGTGAGGTGCTCACTGTGCTGGTGTCAGCACTCCTGAGAAATAACTTTAGGGCTTCCAAAGTTACTCCCTTAGTTTAAATAAATAACACATTGCTTGTGCTGCATGAGCACCAGATGGGATGGAAATTAGGACAGGGCCTGGTGGGATGATGTGCTTTTTGGCATCCTATGAAGTACATTAATTTTGGGCTTAATTTCTTCAAGTTGTCAGAACATAAACTCTGAGATGTCTTTCCCCTGGATATTCTTGTAGAACCAGTCCTTGATGTCAAGAAGCTCTGACAGTAACAAACTCTTTAAAACTTCCTCTCTATTCCTGCATGAAATGGACTTTGCATAGGAAGGGTACGAAATAAGCAGCAACCCATTTACTTTGGTTTTACCTGAAATCCTCTTTCACCAGATTTTCCAGGTGCACCAGCATTACCCGCAGGTCCAGGGTGGCCAGGGGGTCCTGGAGGGCCAGGAGAGCCATTGTCACCACGGTCACCCTGCAGACAGTAAGGAGTAATAAAGATCATGCTTTATAGAACTCAATATAAGGAGTATATTCAGTGGAGCACAAGAGGTTCAAGGAACAAATTACATAGCACATAGATTGCATATTTGCCAAGTAGTTCATGTCTTATTTGTTGAGCAGCCTAAGGATACTGGTGATTTCTTACTTTGCCTCCTGGGGATCCGTCACGTCCAGGCAAGCCATCGGAGCCAGGGTTACCCTGCAAAACAGAGTGGCACAGTTTGTTCACCAACTGCATGACCAGTAGACAGCTTGTTTCCCAGCAAGCTTCAATAATGCTCATCAAAGAAAGAGTTTTCAAGAGAAGAGTTCCTGGAGGTAGAATGGCTCCTAAAAGACCTGTAAGACCTGCATTATTTTGTAGGCAATGCAGTTGCAAGTGAGACAGATGATGTCTGCCGGCAGAGAAGGGAATGGCAGGGACAGGAGGCCACACCTTACAGGACGACATAATCTGCCCAGGCCCCTGCCTTGTGAACCTTAAAGCATATTTGCCCCCAGAAGCTCCCATTTGTAACTCACAAGGTAGCAGGGAAATCCCATCCACTCACATCTCTGCCAGGCTCTCCAGGTAATCCTCTTTGTCCAATAGGACCTTGGGGACCTGGAGCACCGCGTTCTCCTGGGATACCGTTGGTGCCTGGTTTACCATCTTCACCCTGAACAAAAAGAGAAAGGATTCCATTTCAGACAATGATACCAGTGTATTTTGCATCTTTTTAACTGTGCAGGGATTTCGAAGGTGACATAATGAAGTGATGGGCCAATGTGGCTTTCCTGGTTGTGAATACACAAAACAAGAGATAAAAACTTGGCCAAACTGATTTCTTTTCATTGCTGGTAATATTCATGCAAAGCCATTGAATGATCCTCATTAACTCACAACTAAGAAATAATAAAGAGGTATATCTCTTATGCGCCCAAAACCAGTGGCCAAAGCTGTTAGCCAAAAAATGCTGGTCTATCACTAGTGATAAAATAGAAACCAAGTCTCACCCCATCTTTTCTGAAGGGAGGTGAGGGTACTTTTCTGTTTGGGTCATAATATTTAAGCAAGAAACATATTGAGAATTAAGCAAGGCTAAACAGCTAGTGGTAGGTGAGACTATGACTTGGATCTTGTACCCAGGAGAGGTTACAGTCTCCTCCTCATGAGCCTCCCAAAGTGTGTGAAGTGGGTAATTTACTCCTAGATATATAATATATATAATAAAATCTGAAAGACAACCTTGCATCCCACAGCAGCTGGATACCAGACATTTTAAAGTCTGATCTTTTGCATATAAACACAAATAACTGTAACTTCTCTCATCTCTGGACTAAAAAGCATTAAACCCCCCAGCATGCCCAATACATTCACTACTTTTTGTGTCTCTAAGCTCTTTTTAGCACTTTTTGCCTCTCCAGGCTAATTTTAGCAGCAGGGTTGGGGTTGTGTTAGGGTTGAGGCTGTAGGTGCAGTGAAGGGCTCTCACCTTGGCCCCTGCCATCCCAGGCGGGCCGCTGGGGCCACGCAGGCCCGGCAGTCCCGTGTTCCCCCGGCCGCCAACGATGCCTTGAGGACCTGGCTCACCTGGAGCCCCCTGTTTGAGAAAAGGTCACTGCAGTCAGTGGGAGCACCTTCAACAGTCCATAGGTGGCTGCTTGTTCTGGACAGACATAATCCCTGTCTCCTGGTGGAACAGTCCCTGGCTGTAGGGACACTTACCCTTTCTCCTCGAGCTCCTGGGGGCCCTTTTTCTCCTGGTGCGCCGGGCTCACCTCTGATTCCAGCGGGTCCTGGACCGCCAGGAGCACCAGAACTGCCAGGGGGTCCAGGAGGCCCATCCTTGCCTGCAGGGCCTGCGTTACCAGGGGGACCTGGGCTACCCTGGAAAGAGTTTTAAGAAGGAAAGCATGAGCTGCACACATGCACTGGCATTGGTCTCATGAAAGCCAGCCAGACCTGAGTCATTGCCTGAAGGCAGATTTGGGGTCCAGCCCTGTGCACCCAAATCTGATCTGGTGTTGTAAGAGAATCCTTTTATGTATCCCTTTCACAGCTGGCATTTTTTATCCCTGCTGTCTGGACATACACCTGCACATTTGGATGCCCAGTGCCTGTAATGCATCCAACATAGGGTACACATTCCTTACTCATGGCTCTACCACAGAAACTGGAAATAGGCCGCAGGCCCTTCTGCTTTCTTGAGCCACTCCTGCCATATGCCTTTAATGTGGTGTCTTGGACATGTGCAGAATGAAATGGCTTTCATTACAGTTTTAGCTGAGCCAGTGAATGGAAAGAATTGCATTGACTTTAATGGTACCTTAATTAAAATCCTACTTTCTATTTCATACCATAAGGAGTGTAAACTCCTTTTTGCAGTTTTTTTTTCCTCAAGTACAACCATCATATTCGGAATGTTTTTGCATAATATATTAATATATGTCTAAATGTATCCACAAAGTAAAACTAAAAGAAAAGGGGGATAAACCAACTTACATTGTTACCAGGGGGACCAGGTAGACCACGAGCACCAGGGAAACCAGCAGCACCCTAGAGGAGATCAATACTTTTGTTATTTCCCAAAACTGTAAAAACAGGAACAAATTGATTTTTCTACACACCTGCTGAGTTTAAATTATAATCATGTTTTGTTTGAAACCTGAATTAAAATTCCTGATATGGAACAAAAATTCTTTTTTTTTTTTTTTTTTTTTTTTTTTGGTAAGAGGAGGTCACATACTTTCCTCAAACTTGAGTTAATGGGATTTGAGATAGTTGGCAAAGATGGCAAGTAAATTTAATAACTGATGAGATAAACCATTGTAGAGCTTTGGGTCATTATGTCAAAAGCTATTTTGGCACCTTATATTAAAATCAAGGTAATCCAGATCACTAAAGACTTCTACTTTATTACTCCTTCTAGAACACTTTAAATATTCTTGAACTGCCAATACTATAGTCATTAAAGTTCTTATTTTTCATTTAGGTCACATTTTTTGTAATAAACAGAGGCATTTAGCAGTGACTGAGTTGGAGAGATACTCACAGGCCCGCCAGGAGATCCACGGTCTCCTTTTATTCCTTGGGGACCAGGTGGACCCTAAATGGAAGGAAGTAGATAAAGCAAAGGATTTGATAAAGATTAAAATTATAGGAAGTGTCAATAAGTTTCAGGCAGTTCATCTCCTTGCACTTGGGCCCACTGAGGCTGAGGGAGGGCTGAAGAAATCTCTCCTTAGCAACACTTAGCAAGGAATAGCAAACACTTACTGGGGCACCAGGGCCGCCCTGTGGACCAGCTGCTCCAGGGGGTCCGGCCTCTCCTCTCAGACCAGGGGGGCCTCTTTCTCCTTTCCCACCAGGTTCCCCATTTTGGCCCTGTAGAAAAAATTATAGTGTTTTATTACCACTAAAAAAAGCAGATGATACTTTGCAGTGACAAGAAATGCTATCCAGGTACTTGTCTGAAGGGAGTTTAAATATTAAATTGTGAATGCAGTTGAACTCTACTGCCCTACCAGTGCAGGAGGGGAAGGACAAAGCCATGTTGTCCTATGTGTGCCTGAGTAGTGCAGGAAGAGCAGCGCAGACACTTACTGGGGCTCCAGGGAAGCCAGCAGGCCCAGGAAGACCTTGTTCTCCTCGTTCACCCTGTGGAAAACCACATGTCAGCAATGGAAGATGTTAGAAAGATAAACTTCACTTTAAAAGTTAGAGAATACTGCTGTTAAGGTTGCTGATGTTTCGTTGTCTTACCAGCCTTTGGAGAAAAACCCCACACATCCAAAACAACTTTTGCTCCAAAGAACTAAACACAGCTGTTCAGGAATTAACTGATAATTGTCTAAAATGGGGTAAATTTAACTCAGCTACACCTGTATGAGCCCTCAGTGTTCAACTGAGATCCCAGAGTGTTAAATATAAAAAAAAATAAATACGAAAAAGAGTATTTTTGAAAGTTCACTTAACTTTAAATTGAGATGGGCATGACTGTTGCTCATGCTCCTGCCTTGCCCTGTCACTGCAGCCTTCTGACCCCTTTGCAATGTTAAAAGCCCTGATTTTCTGAAGCCTTTGTACTTATAAATCCTAAAAGTCAACAGGAGCTGAATGTGCTTGGTTTATTTACAACCCAAGCCACATGTATTGCTGATAGGTTTGGTGCAGCACTGATACCTACAGCAGGCAAGAGGAGCCATGCTGAGGTTATACAGGAAGAAAAGAAAGGTTCTGTCACTTACAGGACCTCCACGGGAACCCATCGGGCCAGGGGCACCTGCTGGGCCAGTCTCTCCCTGCAGGGAACAAACAAGGATGGTAATGGGGTGTTTGTCTGCTTCCCCTGAGACAGCCACCCCTGGGACTCCATACAGTCCAAGCCCCATTGTGAGGATGCTTTACCTTATCTCCAGGTGGGCCAGCAGGACCAGGAGGGCCAATGGGACCTACATTGCCCTGAAAAATTGGAAAATGAGAAAATTATGTATCTTGTATCAAAATATGACAATGTTAACTCTTCTGTTTTGATCAATAGTGTTTGTGTTTCAGTGTAAACAGGTTGCCAATGACACTTAAATGAAGCAAGTTACAGTGCCAAAGTGCCTTTGCACACCATGTTTTGGAGAGATGCTCTGAAATCACACCACTTTGCAGGGTGAGAGATCTCCAGCTGAGTGATTCCCTCTTTTTTTTCCCCAACCATCCAAACCTCATCCAAAACCACCTGAAATTAATAGGTGTCTTTCACTGGTATACAATAAGTGACCTGTTGCTCTAATTTTCAGTTAGATAGTTGATCCACATTTCTTCAGCATCTCCTGACTAGCTCCCTGACTTATTTCTTTCTTGAAAATTTAATCTGTACCTTATGGTGTGAAATAAATTTTTTATATTTCCTCCAACTCAACCAAGCTGCATTTGTATATTTGTCATCCCTCATTAATTTCATGTATATACTGCCTGCAGGTAGTGATTTGATAGATGTATGCATTTCAAGTGCCTATTTTATTTGTCTTTGCTATATAGATGTATAAATATATCATTTTTAGTAACCTGTAGGAATATTCTGTGTGAGAATATTTACTACCAATGTCTTTTTGTGATTCATTATAACATCAGTCAGGTAGATCTTCTCTTTCATATGATTTCTTTCCTTCTAAAACATTGTCAGAATCTTTCTCCAAAAAATTCCATTACATTGACCCAGGGAGTGGTAATCACAAAAACCAGTATTAGACCTAATTTAGTTTACAAACCCAGTTTTGCACTGCTGGAATGAAACACAATGAGATTACAACTGTTGCTGTTGTAGATTATTCAGTGTGAGGTTACTCCTGTTCTAAGAGCTGGCTGCATAAAGCTGATGGATCAACTGTTGGATGTTTAAATACTCACTCTCTCTCCTCTTGCACCAGGAAGGCCGTCAGCACCTTTACCACCAGGTTCTCCCTGGGAAGTTTAAGACATAAAAACCATGAGCAAAAAGGAAGCATGAGGAGGTGAGCCTAAATGGGGGGGAAGATGTCATACTGAGGAGTCTCTCAATAGCCAGGTTTCCTTAATGAAATTGGGGATGACATTTTGCCCAGTATTCAGCATCAGATACTACATCCTTTTGATGTAATATTTGATGAGGAAAAAACCCCAAATTGATTCAAAAGGAAGTTGAATTGTTTTCCCATGGTATGAACTCTGCTCATCATTAATTAGATTCATTAGAACTGTTTTGGTGTACCCATCCCCCAAGAGACCCATTGCACCAAAGTATCTAGCATGTGTTAAACTGAGGGAAAACCCCATATTTTTCAACACCTAGGACCCACATCCCATTGCTAAACCAACAGTGCTGCTACACAATCTGCACCTCTGAAATCAGGCCAAAGTGAAGATGTGGACAAACCCAGTGCCTTGTGGGACACTAACATTAAATCAGCATAAAATCAAAAGTGTGTGTGTTTTACCCTCTCCCCTTTTGGTCCAGGGCTTCCAGAAGCTCCTCTTTCTCCTGGCATTCCCTGTAAGCCAGGCAGTCCTGTGCCTCCAGGGGGACCAGGTGGGCCAGGAGGACCCTAAGGAGTAACAAAAAATAATTAGAAAAAAAATTAACCCAAATGGTTCCAGAATAGCAGAAAAGGAAGACATTCTGTGGGTACCTTGGCACCTTCTGTGCCAGCAGGACCTGGTCCACCTCTTGTTCCAGGAGGTCCTGGAGGACCCTGTGCACCACGTTCTCCTGGGATGCCATTTTCACCCTGTGATAAAAAATGGGTTATTCTTTGTTTTCAGACTCATATTTTGTTAATTAATTTATGCCATTAAAAAATTTTCTCTATTATTTACCTTAGGGCCTGGGAATCCAGGTCCTCCAATATCACCTTTTGGCCCCTGGTTATGAGAAAATAAATGTAAGTTAGTCATGAACTTAGTACATCTGCATTGTGATTGGCATCCTGTTTCTCTCCCCTATTATTCCCCAAATCAGACTTTGCTGCTTTGAGGAGAGCTAAGAGCTGTCTGAATTTGGAAAAATAATTCAAGAAGAACTTTTCATTAATTTTTGTTACTTAAAAAAAAAAAAAAGGCAATTTACTACTTACTGGTTCTCCAGGCTTTCCATTCTCTCCAGCTGGTCCTGGTCCACCAGGCAATCCCTATACGAAAGAACAGCATTATCCTTGTTACACTGATAAGTTATGCATTTTACCTCTTCAGATTTTTGTTTTTGACTCAAAGAAGTGTGGCCAACTCATTCCTTGTAACATTTGTCAAGTGGTTGATCTGTTATATTCTACAATATTCAAAATATGATGATATCTGGCACTCCAATATAAATGTTCAGATACCTTTTTTTTTTTAAATTTTGTGTGTTTGTGTTAGTCTATTAAAAAGAATCAGAAAACAATAAACACACAGCACCTGGAGGCCAGGTGGGCCTGCTGGTCCTGGTTCTCCCCTCTCTCCAGAAGCACCCTAGAATCAAACAAATGAGGAAGAAAATCCATGAACTTGTCTGAGAACACTTAAATATATAAACCACTCCTCACCACCTCTAACCTACACCTCCTTATTGTGACCTGATGATGACATTGCACAAGCTCAAAAACCAGTGTATGTTGGTGTTGTGGTAGTTGCTCTTCTCACTCCAACTCTTAGATGTGATTCAGCAGACACGTTTTAACTTGATAGGAGTCTGAAATGCCATAAACATTAAAGGGAGCAACAATACATTTCTGCTTGAAAAGACCAAGAGCTCTAAATTGACTTTTCATTTCAATCTACACCGGGTATACCTGACTCAACTTTCTCCCATCAAAGTTTGTAATATTTGTTCATTAAAACAATGGCAAACAAGAGCTCTTTTATATGTCTTCATAAAGGGAGATTGCTTTATATCATTAAGAATATTTTCCATCTGCTAAATTCCCAGTGTCTATCTGTAGCTGCCAGACCCCTGATCATTGCCTCAGATGGGACCACCACACTTACAGTAGGTCCTGGAGGACCTGGAAGGCCAACATCACCATTCTTCCCAGCAAGACCCTATTCAAAGAAAAAATTAGGCTATGGTTAGAGAGTGATACCACTTTTGTAAGACTCATCAAGTCATTATTAATACTGTGTCATTATTAAACAAAATATTAGCAAAACTTACAGGTGGTCCAGGTGGTCCGCCAGGGCCTCTTTCTCCGTTCTTGCCTGGTGCACCCTTACAAAAAAGAAAGACTGCACTTGAAATATTTGTTTATGGTCAGTGGACAACTGTCTAAAGCTGCAGTATGAGATAGCCCCACTATGGAGTAATTTAGTTTAACATTTGACTCACCAAACTGGGTGAGTCAAATTTCACAGAAGAGGAGAAATCCCACTCACCTCATTGCCCTTCGGACCAGGGAAACCCATCACACCAGGCTGGCCACGGGGGCCTGGAGGGCCAGGTGGGCCAGAGCGTCCAGATTCACCCTGATTGCCCTGGGATAAGCACAAAGAAAGGAAGATGTGGCATCTGTGAGGTGAAATAAAGCAATTCCCAGGACTCATTCAACATTGAGTGAGGGGGGGACACTGTTCAAAACTCATTATGTGCTCTGTTCTGCAACTGTGGCCCATCTCCTCTGTATTTTACATGGTACCAAATGACAGAGTTTGCAGGCTGCTCTTACAGTGATGCAGCATAAAAAGGGCTCATGTAGTTAAAGCAAACAGAGAGGAGGGAATAAATCTGGCTGTGACAACAACCTGTCATGTGGAAGCTGTGGGATTAGGGTCGGGTTGGGTCAGCAGGAGGACTGGGGTAAAATATTTGCATAATGTACGTACGGGAGGGCCAGGCTTCCCATCGCTTCCAGGGCTTCCTGGAATTCCGGGCAAGCCCTGCAAATTGAAGGAAAATAAAAGAGTGTTATACTTCAGTTTAAAGCGTACATTAAGAAATTTCAATTAATGAATATAAATATATAAAAACTGTTTGTTTTATATCATCCTCTTTAATAAATATCTTTCCATTTCCCTCAGCCCATGAAGGGTGAAAATTGGAGAAAGCAAACAAATTCTGCCATTATGGGTTTATTGTTTTTTTTCTGAAAGTTGTATACCAGCAAGACACTAGATATTAATCAACTAGGACAAAATATTTCTTTCATCATGTTGGAAGAAAACCGTATTTAGATGGAAAAAAAAAGAAATTAAACAATTCTGACTACACACCTCTACCTGGAAGCAACAATGTGCAATACTTTTTTCATTAACTTCTTTAAATTTCTAAATATTATTTTTCTTGTATTTTAAATAGTTCAGTTTCCTTGTCAATAAAATCTTTAGCTCCTAGAGGCCTGCAGCTGGGCTTTTGAATGTAAACATATTTGTTGTTAGGAGTTGTTAATTCTTAGTTCAGCTCCCAGAATGTTGTTCCATGTACAATTAGATGTTGTCTACACATTAGGATCTCTGAAATCTTACTGATATGTACTGTAAAAAACTGACCAACAGCTTATTTGCTCTAATTACAAATGAACCAAAAATATAATACTCATGTATATTGAAATACTTAATTTCGAATTTAATTATTTAAGTCTATTTACATAATAACCAAAATAGAAACATATTTCAATAAAACCCCATAATACCTATGTTAGAATGTGCTGAAATGCAAAGAGCTAATGCAGAAAATCACCCAATGCTGACTCATATTAGAGGCATTTCTCATGGCAGGGTCTGGCATGCTCTGGGAGCCTCCCAAAGCCTCTTGACTCTGTTGTGCCAGTGTCCTGGGAATGCCCTGTGACTCTGCTCCATTACCTGTCCCACCACGAATGGATGCTGCTACTGCCTAAAGGAACTCATAGAAAGGATTTCTGGTTGGACTCCCCTACCACATGAGCTCAGATGAGTCATCTCTAGGAGAGTTTATCCCCTTTTCTCAGAGATGTCCTGTCTTACTCTCATTCCAGGAAGACCTGGGCCTCCGTCTTGTCCACGCTCTCCTGCAGGTCCGCTGGGGCCAGGGGGGCCTGGGCTGCCACGCTCACCTGCAGGACCCTGGAAAGAGATGTGGAGATCCACAGCCAGGGAATCAGCATTGAATCTGAAATTGTCCATCCAAACTCACATGGAATCTCCAAAAGTTTGGAGAACTCCTTTGGACGAAGATTTATACCTTTTCACCTGGAAGTCCATTGCTACCGGGTAAGCCACGGAAGCCAGGGGAGCCCTGCCAGATAAAAACGAAATTATGGATCACAGGCAGTATGACACAGGTAATAGCAACAAGCAATAGCCCTGCCAGATGAAAAACAAATTATGGATAACAGGCAGTATGACACAGGTAATAGCAACTGGGTTGTCTTCTAAACTATTTACCATTAGACTTAGCATTATGAAAATTAATGGGAGAAAAAAAAGATGAAAGTGGCATTTCAGTTTAGTAAGAAGGACTGCAGACTATTTTGCCTTTGATTTTAGTGTTCCTGTTGAAATTATACCCTGTCCTCCTTTATTTTTAGCTGGCCCTGCATCATTATTTATGAGTTTTCTAAAGTACTATAAAAAACAAAAAATCACATTCAGTATTGAAAGTTATTTTCCTCTAATTCAATACTGAGAAGAGCTCTGTTGTATTGTTTTAATATTTATATTTGCTACTATCTTTATAAAAGAAATTGGAATTATAAATTTCATTTTGCAGCCCCCTTTATATGCTTAGTATAATTTATTTGTTCATTATGGATCTTTGGTTTCCTCATAGCTTCAGCAAATATTGCAATCAATTATTAAGTTAGCACTTTCAAATAGATCAGCACAGTTTCCTTTGTTTCTAATGGGAACAGAAATCTAAAATTTGTAGTGATGTTGTTATTTATTTTGAATAAAACAATTAGAGGATTTCTCTGAGAGAATTATTAAATTTTTGGAAAATTATTTAATATACTAGCCAATAAACCTGTTTGCAGTTGAAATATTATAACATTGACAACATCCTGACAATATTGTTGTTACTGATATTGAAGATGTAGTAGCAATAGAGATGTTGATATAAAGACATATCTTGAATGTAGAAGAATGTAGCAGAAATTCTTTGATGATTGTTTATTTTTGTTAACTGAGAAGTAATTTTTAAATTTTGATTATTCATTCCCCTTGTAGTTCTCATAGTTTATGATTGCTTCTCAGCAAAAATCTTTTGGTAAAACTTCCAGATATCTAAGATCACTGTTTCTTCTATATCAAAAACTGAAAGAAATTAATTTTTTTCCAACTGAGATAGATCCAAGAGCTGCAATTCAGAGGAGAAACTAGATAAGAATTCTCCCCAGTTTTGTAACCCAGTTCACATCTGGAATTTTCTGAGAAGATACATGGAGCCAAAGTTCCCCTGGAAGTGTTTTGAACTTCAGAATTTTCTGTCTCTGTCTTGGCTCAAAGGGTCGTGTACCACAGCTCACCCTTTCTCCAGGGGTACCGGGTACTCCGTTCTGCCCGGGTTCTCCATTTGCGCCTCTCTTCCCTTCCTCACCAGGAGGCCCAGGAGCACCTGGGGTGCCGTTTTCACCCTGGCAACAACAGAAACCAAGCCAATCAGTGAGTTGGAAGTCTCAAAAAAACCCCACAGATTTTGTATGGGGAAGGATTCAGGGTTCAGGCTTCCCTGAAAGAAGTCTCTGGACACATCTTGAAATCACTTACACGCTCGCCTTTTGGGCCTGGATCTCCTTTTGCACCATCCTTACCAGGGTCTCCCTAAAAAGTAGAAAATCCCATTAAAATTATGGGTTGCAGTTGGGCATCTTTCTAGAGCTGCTAGACATACTGAAATACTAGGAAGTAGACATGATATTTCAAATTATTGACTCCTTTTTTTTATTTATCATTCTGCACAGGAATCAGCATGTGCTGGCCGAACCTGTAACTGGAAGCCATGGGACTCCTTAAAAATGCAATAAAGGAAAGAAGTGATACAATCTTAAACACCATTGAGTAAAATTTTATGTCTGTTTCTGAGCTATTTCAGACATCATTGAGTCTTTTGTTTAAAGTCCCTGAGTATTTTCTCTGACAAAGAGCTACATGTGGTGAAAGGCTGTGAGAAAAGGGCCTGCTGGGGTAAGTGACAGTGAAAGACCAGATACAACTCGCGGGGTTTAGTGGACTGTGGACTCAGCCCTTGGGAATTAAAACAGGTGAAGATAAGATTGTAAAACAGATTTTGTTTGATGTAGCCATTTTACAGAAGCAGTATCTTTGTTGTATCTGAATTCATAGATAATTTAGGAGAGCAATTAGGTATTATCATCATATTTATATATAATAATTATATATAGCAAAACCTATATATATGAAACAAAATATGTTATATATTTATAAAAATAATTTCCTATACTCATAATAAAAGAATTTATTAGACTATTTCAAGTAAATAGGAGAAGATCAATGGGGTTTTTTCAGGTATCAGGCTTACTTCCACATTTGTTGGTACAACCAGTGTAAATACCATCAATAACTCACCGGACTGCCTTTTGCCCCAGGGTTTCCACTTGCACCTGGAGGACCTGGAAGACCACGGCCTCCTGGCAGACCAGGAGCACCAGGAATACCAGAAGGTCCCTGCAGAGAGAGAACAACAGACAGAGATGAAGAGAGAGTGGCATTGGTGGACTCTACCACAGTCCAAACAGTGACCCTCACCAACAGAGTGCAGCAATGGCAGAGATGTGGAAATACCCACCATTTCACCCTTGTTGCCAGGGCTTCCAGCTCTTCCAGGAGGGCCCTGGAAAAATAAATATAACAGAGTAACCAATGCTGCTAACCCAGAACCAGTACAAAGGGCTCTGTGAAGAGCAGGTGGCACAGCACCTGTCAGGTCCCAAGTGCTATTGATGTACCTGAGGCCCAGGTGGCCCAGCATTTCCCTGAGGACCAGGTTCTCCTCTCTCTCCAGGACTACCACTAACACCAGCAGGACCAGGAGGACCAGCTTCACCCTATGGAAAAAAGCCCAGTAAAATGAGAAAATGAAGGCATTTTAGTCATCTCCCGGGCAATCAGCATTAAATTAATGGTTTCCACCACTTGGTGGTGTTTTGCTGTGGGCATTCACGAAGGTGATGAGGATTGGGTTTGTCTCATGCTGCATATAGCACATCTGTTCTAGGCTTGAAAACAGTGTAATAGCAGCCAGGAAAAGGAGGGTTCATAAAATAATGATGTAGAGTGACATCAGCTGTGTAACTAGAGAAAGGACCAAATCCCATGTAGTTATAAGTTTTTAGTTGAATACCTTAAAACCTGGAGAGCCTGGAAATCCTGCGGTTCCAGGGGGACCTGGGGGACCCTTAAAAGTGAAAGAAATACTATTAATGCAAAAGGTAAAAGCCATATGGAATTAATCTTAAGTTAAAAAAGGGAGTCTGATTATGAGATTTTTCTCTGAGTAAGGAAACACCTGGAAACTAGCAAATATAAATCATGCTGTAAAAGATGAGATTTGGCTAGTCCTAAAATATCACACCTACATCTTAGCTACCCTGACTTTTACATGTTCAGCTGAATTTCTGTGTTTTAAATTTAAAAACATGAAATCTATCATTAGGGAGATTAAGTTATAAAAAACTTTCAAAATTTGTTCTAATTATAAAAAAAGAAGGAGAAAAAGCCAATGCAGCTGTTACACACCCAAGTGGACATGCTCAGGTTTCTAGGCAGATGGAAAAGAAAAATATTTGCCAACTCCAGACAGCAGAATAATTTATTTGATAAGATCATTCAAAATTTGATCTTCATGTAGCGCAGCAATTCCATCCATCTATATGTTCTCTGAGAATAATCTGGGTTTGGATTTTTGCATTTTCTGATTTACAGAGTTAAAGCTCTCCTATCGCATTATGTCCTTTGAGTACATTAACCAACACAATGGAATATACACAATTGAAACACAAATAAATGTAATGCTCATTCTTGAACAAGTGCACCCCAATTTTGGATTTGCTGGCACTGCAGGACATCTGCTAGAAGAAATTGAACTAAAGCAACACAAATACTGAAAGTCAAAGTTGCCTTACAGGTGGGCCTGCTGCTCCTGGAGATCCGTCTTTGCCATGGGCACCCTACAGAAGGAAGAGAGGTATCAGGTGCAGAACACTACCCTGGACACAGAACCCACATCCTTTCATGTCCATGACTCAGGAACCATATTTTTGTGTCTGTTCTTTCCCACTTAGTGGACTAAGACCCAAGGATTCCTTAAACGAGAAATTCCAAAGTAATAATTAACTAAATATTTTGTGAAGGAATATCCAACACTTTACATGACTTGCACTGTGACAGGAAGATGTAAAAATACATTCCTATTAAATTTCTTAAGGAAATAACAGCTACATTCACATTGTCTATGTGAATAAGTAAGATTGCAACAGATGTGTAGTTCAAAGTAACAGTTACTTCTGATTCACATAAAAGACTAAATTTCACTCCAAAAACCTGATGAACGCTGGTGACTTAAACCCTGTTGCCTGTCTTGTAGCCATATTAGACCAGACCCTCTGCTCAGGTTACGCAGTGTCTGCACAAACAAGGGGCTGGCTGTAAACTGCTTTGTTGATTGTGTTGAATGCTATGAAATAAGAGTTCCTTCAGAGCAAGGGATGTACCCTCTAACCTGTCAAAGGGGAATTTTATAGTTTCCCACAAGTTACTTCTGAGATTGCATTTTTTCCCTCTCTCTACCGTCCCCTGCCACTCTCTGCTTCCACTCCTCCCCCCAGCTTTTCTTTGCCAAACCTGAGCTTATGCTGAAATACTGAACTCTTCCTCAATGTGTAATCTATTCATTTCAAAAAGCTAAACAGGAAATAAGGTAGTGAACGTGTTGTGGGTTAGAAGTGTTACAACTTTAATCAGGAACTGGAAAGTTTTCATGTGAGATTTTTTCATGCTATGTAGTTTTTTACTCCTTTACATTACAACTGCTTTAAGGAAGTAGGGAATTCTCAACATATTGAATCCAAATATGTGCTGCCTCTGGATAAGAGCAATGTCTGCAATTACTTACAGGGCCACCGGGATTCCCAGGTCTTCCTCTTTCTCCAGCTGGACCTCTTGGTCCCTAGAAAACATTGTAAAAATGAATCTGTTAAATGGCCTCTAGAATCAGATGGCTGAGCAAAGAGACATTGCTCTTATTTGTGTAACTCACTATAGTCCACTGCATGTGGTAAAGTTAAAAGGATGAGGAACAACTCAGCTAACATTTAAACACCCCAGAATGCACATATTTACCGGTTGGCCTGGTGCTCCATTTACTCCAGGAAGACCAGTTTCACCCTGTTACAGAGAGAAAAGAAAATGAACTTTGGTGAGAACACTTTTTGGTTTATTCAAGGGGAAGAGACACAGAAAAAAACCCAACTTGTTATCCCTTTCTATGGGGTGCTGGGTGTCCTCAGCATGAACTGATTTCTGAGAAGTGTAAACAAGTGTCAAATCAAAAATTAAACAGGAAATAAAAATCAGAAAGACTCAGCTTTCAAAATACTATGCAGGAAAGTCAGATGACCAAGACTTGTCCCTTCATTTTGGTATCTTATGTTTATTATGGCTGGAAAATTGGGACATGATGTGGTTCCAAATGTCTAACTACTTCAGAATGATTAACATTCTTTGCATGGAGGTATTAAATGGCTTTTTTTAATGTTTTCTAATTGTTTAAGATGCAAAGCACAGCTATATAACAAATAATGGACTCATTACTCTACCTACTTAGATGACACTCTAGATTTTTACCTTTGGACCAGGAGCACCACTGTCACCTTTGGCACCATCTTTTCCATCAAAACCCTGTAGGAAAGTAAAACCATATCTGTGAATTGGATTCCTCCTGCATTCTGGAAAACTTGATTCATCTTGGAAAAAAATTAAGCCCCCAAAAGAGGCATATTTTCAATAATGAGGACTATCAGCTGTTGGAACACTTTTTGGCATTAGGGATGGAGCTCTACAACTGAGGTAACCAGAAAAAAATTGAATCTTTGTTATGGAAGTTCAGATTACATAGTGCAGAAATTAACTTTAGTTATATGATTCAGTCTTGGAAATGACTGAAAAATCACAACTGTGTGACACCATCATTCAAGGAGAGTAACAGAGTCAGCTATAATCAACATACTCAATACTTACTCGTTGGCCTTTCATCCCAGGCATCCCAGGCATTCCAGGGTGTCCTTTGTGACCCTGAACACATAAATATAGAAAGATTAATAAATAATGTACTTATTGTATGAAGAACACAAGCCAACGTTCACTGTGTGTCATGTTCATCTGACTAACTTGATGTGGGAAAACAAAACTTATGATTAGAAGACAGCTGTTAATGGGAGATTTTCCATACCGGCAATCCAGGGATTCCACGGTCTCCATTCCTGCCTGGTCTTCCTGGTTCTCCCTGTTGAAAGAAAATAAATTTTTTTTAGTGTATTGTTATTGCTTGACTTACTGGCAAAGCACCAGTTGTGGTAGAACAAGGTGAGTTGGAGCAAACAGGTGAAACTTCCACCAAAGACAGTGGTGGTTGTGCAATTCCTCTCAGGATGACAGTTCACTCTGTCACTGCCTTCTGGAAAACAACTGCCAGAATTTATAAACTCAGCCTTTAACAAGATTCCAGTTAATTTCTAAGCTACTTCAAGACAACCTTTAGCAAGAGATGATTCCAGAAAACTCATTTTTCTCAGTAAAACACTCAAAATGGACACAAGCTGTAGATGTTTGTTCCTTGGCTGGTACTCCACCTGTTCAGGACTCCCAGCTGTGACATGCACAATGGTGCCAATGGCTGTAAGTCCCATAGTAAGATTTTAAGGGAGCAGAAAGCTACCACTACTGTTTGATTTTCTTTATAACTGCTAATTTATTTTGCACCAAATAAATTGCTTGTTTCATGTTTATGTGGGGTTTTTTTAATCAATCAAATTGTCTGCTAAAATTGAACCTTTTATGGAATAGACAATTAGACCTTATGTAAGCCAAATTTATTTTCTTGAAGACATGTTGTCAATTAGAGAAATAAGGAGATGCTAAAAATTCTCAAATGCAATAATATCAATGTCCTCTGTTGTCTTGCAACTTAATGAACTTTTTTCTTCCTATTTATTAATAATGGGATGAATAATAGTGAACTTACATCTTTTCCTGGTGGACCAACTGGGCCTATCATTCCAACAGGGCCTGGAGGTCCCTGTAGAAAAGTAATTAATGTTAACTACAATAATAACAAATATTAAGTCTTCAAGCTAAAAATGCATTAGCCATCATCAATACTTTTACATTTTACATGCATCATAATAAACAACTAGGATAAACTGCAAAATTTCCATCCACTGCAGAGGTGACACAGGTTCATGCTTTTAAGGTCATGCCTTTAACATACGCAGAGATGCTGAATGGGTACGTACGGGAGGGCCAGGTTGTCCTGGTTCTCCAGGGGAGCCCTGGTATCCAGCAGAACCCTGGAATGCAGCAAAAAACTCGGTCAAGATGTGAACAGCTACATGCACCATTCCATGGTGCAGTCATATTTGACATAGTTATATATTTTATATAATTTCCCATAATTGTAAGGAAAACTGTAGTCAGATCAGTCAACAAATGACCAAAGGTAAAATTACCAGAAACAGGTAGAACATGTCTCCATGAAAACAGAATTAATCTGCTCTTCTAAAAGGAGATTGATGTTGAAAAACTCAGCCCCTTGGTGTGTTCACTGAATGTGTATCCCACTTTACCTCCTGTTAATATTTGCAGGGATAGACATTTGGGAATGTCAGCAGGATGTCAGGCAGTGGCATGTCTTCAAATAATGTTAACTGACACCCCTTGGACTTGCAGAGATCTCAAGGATCACAAGGATTTAAGCCAGCACAGTATATTGACCTCAGCTCTTGAGTCTTGGCGATGGTACAGCCCAAAATGACATTTATGCATAAAATTCTTCACCTTAGTATCCAGATTTACCAGTTGAAAAGGTGCTTAATATTTATGACAGAGAAAAGGAGGAGCTCATGTAAAAGAATACAAGATGATTATGAAAAGATTAATGTTACTTACAGGGGGACCTGCATGTCCAGGAGGGCCAGGGGGGCCACTGGGGCCAGGGGGTCCTGGAAAGCCACTCTACAGCATAGATTAAAAAACAGTAGTTACATTAATGTAATATAGCTATGAAGTTTAATATAGTTGCAATAGCCATCGATAACTGTGAAATAAACTTTTACATAATTAGTTCAGAGAAAAGTCCTCAGTGACCTGCACTGGGTGCAGTAAAAAGGAAGCAGCAGTATATTCACACAGTGCTGAAGAAATACATTGTCTAGTTGTCTCTTCAAAAAAGGCTTCACTGGGTTGCTCCTTGCAGGCTTGGCTAACATGCTCCCAAGGTATTTTCAGAGCTGCACCTTTTCATTCTTGAGTTACCACTGCCCTTCTCTAGACCCCAGAGGGATGCTCAGAATTTTCAGCTGCCTGAAGGTGAAGAATGGAAAGTAGAACTGAATTTCTGTTAGACAGAGAAAATGAATGTCAGCTTCTCTGCCATATAACTGAGCTTAATTAGCCCAACACTAGAGACTCCTCATGACCTAGAGATACATTGAATTAAGGCTGTACTTTTGTTGTAGTCAGTATGGCAAACATTTTCACCAGTGAAATATTTTCTGAGCTTTAACAGTATGAAGCCATAAGAAAGAAATGAGGTCTGAACTAATCAAAACCTCGGTATTTCTACTTCTTGTAGCAATAACCACAGAAGCATTTGAAACTGCAAAACAGAAAACATTTATAAGTTAGCACAGTGGTCTACTGTAGCTATAGGGGATCTTTAAAAGAAATCTTTTGTTAAATTAAACTCTTCATGTGTTTCCTACAGCCAAAAGAATCACATGTATGGATGCTATGAGAATCACTGTGTGCTGCAGGACTGGCAGAATATTCCATAGTTAATATTGCATGGAATGTATTTCACAGGATATTGCCATATTGTGTCAGAAAAGGTCATGTATTACAATTTCATGAACCTAATTTTCATAATACAAGATTATCGTTATTGCTGTACTATACTGGCACATGTAGGACAGTACCTTACTTTACTACAAAAATAAATAATATTAGTTCACAGTTGTCTTTTGTTTAAAAAAGTGTGCCATGTTAATATTTGCTATTTTCTAGGAGAGAAGTACAGCAAGGGGCAGAGCTGTGAGGGCTTGGGAAATGGGGTTGCCTCTGTTGTGAATACAATGAGCAGTCCCTGTTAATTGTTAGAACTCATTATCTATAAAGTAGCTATAGATCAAACCAGAATTAAAGCCATCAACTCACCAACAATCAATCAATTAGAAATATGGCTATAGACAAATGAGATATAATCTTTTTCAAGTTACACACTGAGGAGATAAACTGATAGTTAGGGGTGTGCTTGCTGCCAGAATCTCCAGACTTTGAACAGATGAGCATCCTCCAGTTAGAGAATGTGCACTGGTGGAAAGAGACAAAGACAATATCTGGAAGTTACATGGATATGTGAAGAGGAACTGTGATGTAAAGCACAAAACCAGTCTACAAGTGGTGTAAAGCCAAGAATGAATGCAGGAATGGAGAGATGTGTGACTGAGGAAATACCAGGCATGGTAACCACACACAGACAATGCTGGTGCTATATTTTATTGTTTTGCTAATATTCCAAATTATTTTTGGAATAATTTGGAATATTCCAAAATTATTTCAGTTATTCCAAATTATTTCAAAATTGGTACTATACTAGAATGTTGGTACTATATTTACTATTTTGCTAATATTCCAAATTATTCCAGTTTGGATATTTATTCATTAGGAGCATTTAAATTAAAATCGATAAATTTATAAAATAATAAAGAAATTAGTCTATGTAATGAAAATGATAAATGTTATTTAGCTCTAGTGATTTCAGCCACATCTGCCTGTAACTGCTGGTACTTGCTGTCAGGTCATGTATGCTATGATGCAATATAAAAGCCTTTGTGACCTGAAAATATACAGGCAACCCTGAACATATTCTAGGGTGCTCAATAAAGTAGTTTGGTGGTTTTTTTAACCTGAGTCCAGGAGTCAGAGCACAAGAAATCACTAATCACTTCCAGGGAAAAAGCCACAATAGAGAAGAGTTAACCACAGTTGTTAACTGAAGGTGCCTCTGTTATCTGCCTGCTCCAGCACATCCCATATTCACACACCAAGTAGCAGAATATAGATGGCATGACAGCTGTGGGTGAAAACTGTGAGGAGTGAATATGAATAAATGAATAGACAAGGACAAAAATGGATGGTTGAATAAAAATGCATGGATGATCATATTAGCAAATGAAGGAAGTAGAAATAGATTAAAATGAATGTGAGAAAATAATGACTATATTTTAGGAAAAAGAGCTGTTGTGATTAGTAAACCTTATTTCACGAGATGATCAAATGGAATTCCTCTCCTCTCCTCCCTCCATTGTCTTGGAACTGCCTTACTCTGCTACAACATGTGATGCCCAAACCATGTTGTGCAGAATTGGGCTGAAAATAGTGATTGTGCTTAATGAGGCACAGCCAATTTCCAGTAGCAGTAATTCACCACACCCTCTCTGTGGCAGATTGCCTGAATCAAGAACACTTCATGTTGAATATCTCTAAATCCCAGTGCCTAAAAGGAGAATAATGAGGTGCACCATTCAGATTTATATTACACATGAAACATAGCTCAGGAACAACTCTTTGAGGCAGTCCATAATTTTCTCACTCAAAACCCTGAAAATCTTGGATCAGGTCTAGCAGGGAGATACAGCATCCTTAGTACACAGTCTCAGTAGCTGTGGGTAAAAAAATTGTAATTGTAAAAAGAAAAGTGAAAATATTTTGAGTTTTGGAATGAACAAAGTTTTTAAGAAGGGTTTACTCATTTGTTATCAGGCAAGTTTGAATTGTGGAAAAGTTAGCATGTGTGGAATATCATACTCAGTAAAGACAAATGCTACTGAGTGGGTGAAGGAAGATTAAAGGCAGTGGAAGAGATAAACATTGTTGGAAGGAAGGGAAGAAATTAATGGAAGAGTATCAAGTAGATAAACAAAGAATGTACATGAGACCGAAAAGGAAAAATAATTAGGTAGTGTAAGAAGGTGAATCACAGACAGAGATCTGGAAAATGAAGATAAGAAACTGAAGAAAGAAAGTGAAAAATAAAAAATCCAGATCACCTATAGCTACTTTCTAGAACAGTGTTGCTGAACAAACTGGTGCCTTACATCACATTCAACTTGCAGGCAATATTTAAATGAAAACTTATATTGTTAGATTAAAATCAGGATACATACACATCCAAGGCATAATCTATGAGCAGAAAGGTGTTCTTTAAAAAGAAGAAAGGGCAGAAAAAAAAGCTTTATCATCTTACAATGGGTTGTGGGTACCCGATACCAGCTCCACCAGCCTTCACATCATAGGAATCATACTGTGGAGAAAAACTCTGAAAAAGAAATAAAGAAAAAAAGAAAGAGAAAAAAAAAAAAAAGAAAAAAAAAAAAAAGAAAAAAAAAGTGATTGCTATAAACCAAGTATTTTTTTACAGTGATATAGCAAATACATGAAAATAACTCATTTGCATATGCTGAGTAGTACTGGCTTGACCTATAGCTGCCATATATTTACATAAGAGGAGCCCAGACAGTGTCTTCTTTCTGAGGTCATGGTGACATTAACTCCTCATGCTGGGTACACCCATTTTTCTTCTTGACAGCTTGTCCTTAGCTGAACCACAAAATTGCCTTTCTCTCTCCTTTTACTCTGGTGTGACTTCTTCTTAGCTTCTTTCCTCAGTTTCTCTGTCTGTGTCTTTTCTGTTGGACTTAGTTGTTCCTCAAGGAAGTCGATGAAATATTTTTTGTTGCTCCAAAGACCACAGCTGTTTATTATTATCATAATTTTCCTGATTTCTTTTAACTGTGCCTAATGAATGACTCAATTCACATGAGCAGACAGTCAAATGATGTGGCATTAGTGCAGTGATGCATTATTGGCCCACAGGTGGTTGAGCAGTAAGGGTTGAACCTGTGCTGTTCCCCCAAAGCACTGTGGATCCAGCTCCTGCACTGACCAGGACTCCTGTGCTCCTGTCAGGATCCAACAGCACATCTTTGATACAGCATTGGAATGGGAGGCTAATTCAGCCTGTTTTCCTCTCCTGTGTTTGCCTCTCCAAACCCCAAACCAGTGCCCACTGGGACTGGTAAACTGATCCACAGCTCAGTCCTGCAGAGGCAATCCCTTTCAGGATTAAATAAAAACAAGACATCTTTCCTCACTTCCCAGCTTACCTGGAGTGGGAAGTGTATATGGAAGTTACAATCAGTGTACTCAAAAGCAGCAATGATTTTAACATACAGTATTTATCAGCTTTGTGCTAAAGTCCCATCTTGTAACCCTGGGCTTGGTGGCCTGCATGGTTGACAGTGTCACCCTGTAACAAAGCACTGCCTGGGGCTCAGTGCTAATTAACTTCATTTACAATCAGATCTCCTGCTGGGTGTGCTCAGCTCTTCTGGGTAACTTCCGCATTCAGTGAGCCAGAAATAAAGAGGCACCACGACAAATAGTACTTGTATGGCACCTCCCTGCCAGCAGAGGGGCAGCGCTTCAGTCTAGTCTTGTTGGAATGTTCTGTTATTAAACATTAATTGATGGATTACAGGAAAGTAGGAGACTTCCTGAACTGTTAAGCTGATGGGGAAATTCTCCATCACACTCCTTCTGATAAGACTATTTCTGAGTTACCAAAGTCCTTCAGCAGATCTGCCCCCAAAAGATTTAAAAAATAAGGTAAGGCAGAGATTTGATTGTACTCCTGAGAAATTTTATGGACAAACTGCTCCAAACAACAGCAAAACCCCACCTACCACCCATCTCTGTTTTCTAAAAGCACAAGTGGGATGGATGCCACCAAAAGCAAAGCACCTGGGCAGGTGCAGGGGACAGGTGCCTACAGCATTGCTTTGCATGGCTATGGGCACCAAGGGAGAAGTTGAATATTACAATGACTTACACCTCCACTTATACTGGGACATGACTGGCAGATTCCTGGGGGCCCAGGAGCTCCAGGGCTCCCTGGCTGTCCTGGTGGGCCAGGGGGACCATTTCTGCCTGGAACTCCAGGAGAACCCTGCAAAGACACAAACAGAGCAGACACAGCTGTGGTCACTTGCCTCCAGCAAGGACATGGAGGGACAAACCTTTCCATTCTTAACAAAGGCTGTGTGTCTGTGGTGGGAAACCTCTCCTAAACAAGGCCACAACCAAACATTCAGGGAAGACAGACAAAATTCACACATGGCAATACTTGGTTAATGGAACCTTATCACAACTGATACATAATCAAACACATAGAAATATTTAGCATTTCAGTTCCTGAATTTCAAAATATTCCTGCTAGTAGAGTTGTAAAGATTTTTTCTTCCTTCTTCTGTAAAGAAATATAACAAAACAATATAACAAAACATAACAAATGTGATACAGTCTGGACTAAAGTCTGTGTTCTTTCAGTTTAAATTTTTGAGAGTGTTGTTGAAGCTAAAGTTCTACTTCAAAATAACTATATGGTACAGTCTTGCTGCAGACAGTTCAGACATCAATGAAAGCAGGATATCTTGGCAGCTTGAATGGGATATAAAGCACTAGAGGAATGGGGTCTTGATTTTGTTCATTTCCTTAAGGGGAAAAAAAAAGCTGCACTTACAGGGTCTCCCTTGGGGCCTCGGCTGACTACTCCAGGAGTCTACAAAAAAAAAAAAAAAAGAGGAAAGGTAAATAAATAAAAAAACAGAATTAAAATAGAACAAAAAAATTGCACACATAAACAAGAGCAAAATGCTTAAACATTTGATATAGTTTTCTCACATGAATTCCATTAACGCTTATTCAGTATATTTAAAAGCTGTAGGGTTTTTGGTCAGTCAAGCTACTATTGCTTGGATCATTCATGGAATTACACCTCCCCTAGAGGCAAGAACATGGCATTAATGAAGTCATACAGATTTGCCACTGAGGGCAATGGGGACAGGATTCCACTGTGGAATGCTGTGATAGTTTTCTTGTGTCCTTCTCACTGCAGCATGTGAAGTGTGATGAGCTAACTTTAAATTCTCAGATATCCTGCTGCAATTTATTGATTTTTCAATTATTAATTCAGTTACATGTTACTACCTCGATTTTAAATTTTTGTGTTCAGCTGCTACCTTCAGTAGCAAAGAATATTCAGCTGAAACAATCTGGTATCTTTCAAGATGGCATTTCCCTATACACCACCCAAGGTCATCAGGACAGCTCCCAATGGCCTGACCAAACTCCTGCATCAAAGAGAGAGGCTGGGGGAAGAGTTCACGTGTTCTTCATTATCAGGAACTCCAGAACTGAAGAGTCTCTAAACAAAGAGAAGGAGGAGTACTTAAATCTTCAGCATGCTTGTCTATACAACTCATTTCCACCTCTCAACATGTTCAGTGAAGGAGCTCAGGGGACCCTGGGAGCAGTGGAGTACTGCGAGTGAGGTGCAAGTAAGACTGGGTGACATAGCTGTGTGACATATCTGTGTGTGACATGTCTGTGTGTGACATGTCTGTGTGTGACATATCCGTGTGTGACATGTCTGTGTGTGACATATCCGTGTGTGATATATCCGTGTGTGACATATCTGTGTGTGATTTATCTGTGTGTGATATATCTGTGTGTGATATATCTGTGTGCGACATATCTGTGTGTGACATATCTGTGTGTGACATATCTGTGTGTGACATGTCTGTGTGTGACATATCCGTGTGTGACGTGACATATCCATGTGTGACATATCTGTGTGTGACATATCCGTGTGTGACATGTCTGTGTGTGACATATCCGTGTGTGACATATCCGTGTGTGACATATCTGTGTGTGACATGTCTGTGTGTGACATATCCGTGTGTGACATAGCCGTGTGTGACATATCTGTTGGTGATATATCTGTGTGTGACATGTCTATGTGTGACATATCTGGTGTGACATTCCATGTGTAAACAGAAGTGCCGCAGAGCTGCAGAAATGCATCTTCTCTCTCTCTTCCTCACATCTCTTTCTTATTTTCTAGATAAGGATTTTTAATGTGTCTGTGGCAACTTAGGTACTTGAACAGAACCTCATGGGTCTTTAACACTGGTGAAATGTTGAGATAGGCTGAAAGCTCAGTATAGCTGGCTCACTCACTGAAAGACTTGGGGGCTTGGCATGTACTAACATTCTTGATTTTCCTGAGGCTAAATTGCTGTGACTGGTTTGTATAATGTTGATGATTATAAAAAGATGATGATAAATTAGGTATATACAGTATAATCACTTTTCCTTTACAGGACATTAACTCAGCAATAAGACTGCAAAAGGAAATTCACTCTGTGATGATGTAGAATTGAGTTGATGAGAAATGAAGACTCAGAGATGCTATTAAAGTTCTCTAATTTTCTTTGACTCTGTGTTAGCATTATTTTCATGGATATGGATTGAGTATGAAGTCAAAAATAAGGTGTTTGCTTTATTCCTATGCTTTTCCAAATAATGAAAAATTTAACGCCTAGTTTCTGCCCTCTGTTCCTTCCTACTGTTTTGGTGCCTGTTGTCTACACAAAACTGAGTTGAAAGGCTTAATATTATCAGCTGCATTGTCCATCCTAAGTATTTTATTTGCCTAAATTCAGAAAGTGGCATTGAAAAGAAAAGCATGTAAGAACACCTACGCCAAAATGAATTGAGGTTGATGTGCATCAAGAAGGCAGCAACACCAAAGAAACAACAGTGAGAATAATCTTACTCTTGGAGGTGGTGTTGTTGTTTGTGGACAAACTGGACAGCACTCTCCAAAAGGGATCTCTGGGTTGGGGCAGTCCAGCTCCTGATCGTCACAGATGATGTCATCGCACAGAACAGATCCCGAGTCGCACACGCAGATTTGGCATGGCTCTGGTTTCCAAACGTCCCTGTCAGCATAAGCCTGCCCAAGATGGGTACATCCTGTGACTGGAAAGAGACAAAAATTGTGTTGGATATTATTTCAAATGTGTTTTCCAAGTTACATGAAAGCTGTTGGATAGTTTGTTTAGTTTCCCGGTTCATGCATGCGAAGTAAAAGGCTAGATGCTGCTCTTCAGGCACTGGGGGATCTGTTACAGTAATTGCAGAGTCTGCTCTGAGTTTATAAACAGGCATCAGTGGAAACCCTCCTGGAGCTGAGCCAAAGCCCAATTAAATCTCTGATAATCTTCTGTCTTGAGTAATTTTAGTGTCAGACAGAATTACTGTCTAATTAACAATCGAATTCTCTGCTGCAGCTAGAGAGTAAACGTGCCTAAGCTCTCCAGCAAGAGTGCCAGTGGCCCCACGTGCCAACAGGAGCACTTGCACATGGATGTGGGATAAGCCATCTGTCCAGCACCAACCCCTGTCTCCAGCATCTTGCATTAATAGCTGCCACCAAGGGGCTTCAGAGTTTTTTGAAAGCCAGCGTATGTGACAGATCTGAAAGAACGCTCACATTAATTGCCCAAATGGTTTGCAATTATTGTATCAGCTGGCTTGCTCAAATGTTACAAGAGTCTTTTTTTCAGAAAAAAAGATTGTTCATCTGTAATATTAATGGCTTTGTGAATTCCTTCCAACAGCTGTTTTACTGATCAAACTTGTTATAGACTATGAATATGAAAAGGTTGACAAAAACTGCCTTGACACATTAAATTTTGGGATGGTATTTTCTTAGAAAAACACAATCCAGAAAGCCAGGTCATTTAATAACCCAATGTAAAATAACACTAAGAGCATCTAATTTGAGTTTTACAAGCTCATTTTAAGTTTTTTAGATGTTATTAGAAGTCTTAGATTGCATGTCATGAATAATTTAATAAGTTTTTTTTCATGGATAATTAAAAATAATTCAGTTTACAAAAACAACATTCTGGAGGAAGAGGTATTTTTGTGCCTACATAATTCTTAAAATTTTAATATGAGGATAATTGACCTACTATACACCACTCTTCAAAAAGAAAAACAAAAGGACAAAAGCCATAATTCAAATATCTGATGTTAAAATTGCCACTGGCTCCAGGCAGAAATTTCTGAATATCATCAAATTGTTATGGCCACAATTATCTAGTATGAGACTGAGCCCAAATTTATTGCAGTTTGTTCCTATGGGTTATGCAGTCCTCTTTTTTTCTCCCTCCCTGCATTTTTAATCTCTGTTTTTAATCTTTCCATCATTGCATTAGCACCCTGGTCTCTTTTTTTCCTCTTCTTTCCTCTCTGTATTTGTGGGTATGTATTCCCACTCCACACCAATGTTCTGTGGCACACTTTCTTCTCATGCTTCCTCTGCATTTCACCTTTACCATAACACATAACTTCCCTTTTCATCTTCTACAAATCCTTTCACTTTGTACCTGAGCAGTTCCCCTGTATTGCCATGTGCTCAGCTGAGCTTTGTTTGTCCCTTCTGTTCCCTTCCCGCTTTCTCACTCAGCTGCTTTTCCCTGATCACATGGAGCTGACATTTTCCTCTATTTCTCCCATGGAATTCATTATCTCCAATGAGCTCTGGAAGGGCAGCAGGGAATACAGTCATGGCTCCCTGAGGGGAGAGCCAGAGTGCAGGTCCTGGGGCAGAACACCCCATGGGACAGGAGGATTTATTTTCCCAGTTTCAATCCTACTACAGGCTGTCCATGTCCATGCACACCATCTTGTGGTTTTTTTGCACTTTTAATTATAATAGAAGCAAACAGGAAAATGTTGACTTGTTAAGGCTGGCACTCCTTATGGTTAACAGTTGATTTTCATCACTATTTTGATTAGAGCAACAAAGCTTCAAAAACCCTTTCCAGACATTTTCAAGCCAATAGTTTTTTTCTTTGCTTGACATCAAGCTGGGATCCAGTATTTTACCTTCCTTTCACCACATAAAAAATCTTAACATGGAAAACCTTCCAATGGCATATGAAAACTCACTTCCCTCAGACATTCTCTATCAATTAGAAACTCAGATTTTCCTTTTCTGCCCCTTTTTGGCCCTCTCTAGAAAGTTCATATTCTGCACAAGAGAGATGGAGGAGAACTGCTCATTTCCAGGACAGCCTCTTCCCCACACCCACATGTCACGGGGTTATGGCATCAGAGGATGCTTCTTCAAAGGACCTAGCAAAGTGCACCTCTGAATAGGGTCTAGACCTCCTTGCTAATCTGTCAAGCTAGAGCTAGTTTCTAAAAATGTTGCTTGCCTTCCCAGTTCCCACCCCACAGAACCATATTCATGGAGCCCAGGGAAATAAGCTGATTCTCTGCTTAGTTATGTGCTGACTGTTCCTGCAAGGAACATTTTCCTCCTTTTCACAAACCAGGATCTTGCTGCGGGCACTTAGGGAAAAAACAGGCTGCCCAGTCTTGTCAAGGCTAATGACAAATGTTTCCTGACAAACAGGAAGGCTGAAACATAGAAGTGAAGGATTATGAATGAAATCTTTACAGCCCCTGAAGTGACTCAAGAGAAAAACCAAATCATAGAGTGGCTCATTGCTCACATGGAGCCCTCGAAAGCTGTGTGCTGTGGGAGGCAGAGCCTCAGCAGAGCTGCTGGGGAGGTTTGAGCCTGTGAGCCATCCTGGAGGAGTGGCTGGATGCACCTGGAGAGCATGGATGGGCACAGATCCACACCACCCAGAGCAATGGACTGCCCAGCTGTCACTCTGCTTGAGCACCTACGAGCTCCACAGGTCAAAATGCTCTTTTCATTCAGAACCATAATAAGGAAGGGGAGAAATTCCTTTTTTCTAGGGCAAGTCATAGTTGTTAAATAAAAATGCCATTGTATGGACCAAATAAAACTTAATACTGCTACTATTTGCACTTGTACATACAGGTATATGAATTACATACACATACAGAGAGATGTATAACATACATACTTTTCTGTACCCAGAAGATGTGCTTGATTAATTGTAATATTCTGATTTTCAGCTCCCAGTATCACTTTCTTAGCCTTTCAAAGCCACAATTTTTTAAACTATGTGTTTAAAACAAAAAAGTCCTTATTTACTAGGAAATTCATATCCAAGGATTTGAACATTCCTACATCAATTTTTTCATAATTCTTACTTCTTTTTCATTGATTTGTTTTGTTGTTTTGTTATTTTCAGAGATGTGATCTTGCTGCCCTACAGCAAAGAGGCCAGCTCCAATAAGGAGCAGAAAAAGGCTATCTTTCCCCTGTTTTTGCACTGCTAGTTATTAAAGATTTTTTTTCCATGACAGAAGCAGTCTTTCCTCAGTGCCCAATTTTTCACACTGTGAATACTCAGCTGCCATATATTATTCAAATTATCAATAAAAACCATAGAAATTTAAAACATGTCACAATGCCTGATAATTTTACATTAATAAAGAAATAAAGGAGATTTCTCTGCATTTTTAAAAGGTTGTCATTCAGTTATGCTACAGTAGATGGCATCATTTAACAGGAAGATGACAAAAATTTGAAGACATATGGATATAATGATATTCATATTTGCTTCTAACTTTTTGGAAATTGTTAAATGAATTAAGAAATAAGCTAGGAGAGCTGCAATGAAAACTGCTGTGGCCTTTGGCAGAATGAAAGTATTAAATAGATTTCCAAAGGAAAACTTACATCTGGGAAGACTTAGGGTGTTAAAGACACCCCCTCTGTGCTCAGATGTAGATCTATGTGTCAGCATGTTATGACATAATGCATTTTGCATTGCTCATAAAGATTAACTGTTAGCTCCAAAATCCTTTGGAAAGCTGATTTGTGCTAAAGCACTGGTGAGTAACATATAGGAATAATGAGGTTGTAAAAAAGCTGACTTGTCTGCTTCTAGACTTGTGGTATAACAGCCACACACTTGCCTTAGCCAGCTTTTCTTATTGATTCCTAAACATTCCCATTAGCCTGAGATTTAAGAAACATTAGATCTCAACAGTATTTGTCTCTGGCAATGCACAATCTTATTCTTCCTCCCAAAGCCCTAAATATGATGGCTGTACAGCACTTCACTTCTCTGGCACTTACTGCAATGCTTTGTTGGAAGCCCTGTCAATCTCTAGTGCACTGTTATAAAAGTTTAATATTTTAAAGCCTGAATTAATTTGAAATGATGCTGTTTACCGAGCACTCATGTTGTTATAGGTTTTGCAGTGTGTAGCACTTCCCTGGGCCAGCCCAAATACTGAATAAAATAAAAAAAGGCAAGACAATAATTTTTGTATGTTGGTTTTGAATTATTTCCCATTCTAGGAAGACTGGCAGCTCTCCATAAGCAGACCAATAATGAAAGCTGAAAGGAAAATCACAATTTAGTTCCAACAATTTAGTTCCAAAGGACCTATAAGTGGGGGACATAGAAGAGCCCAAATGTGTGCAAGGGGAAACACAGATGGCCATTGTCATATGGCCTGAAAGACGACAGATGTCATGAGGGACATAATCCCAATCCCAGTGAGGTATAGGGGAATTTGTTACCACATGAGACTCTGACCTGCTCTGCAGTTGGTTTTGGCTTTGCATTTGTGCAAGTACCATGATCATCACTTAACCACAATTTTATGGCAAAAGGAAAAAATTTCCTAATAGTATTCTCAAAAACCACAGGCTTTTCCACTTTGGACAAAGGCAATGTCCAGCTATTGCATTAGCAGCAGACTCGCATATCCCATTTACAGAGATGTGACTAAAGGGTTAGAAATTAAAAAACATCTTGAACTTGTCTGGTTCTGCCTCAGAGAGGGCAATAGTCCACACAGGGGTGACTCACGATCCTCCAGCAGCTGCCTCATGATGGCCTGGGAAGCAAAATTGAGGAGCTTTGGTCTGTGAGAATCTGATCACAAACACAGTGAGTCAAACAAACAACTTCTGCTGTATTTAAAGTGAATCTGGTAAAGGCTAAAGCAGCAAGATGAAAAAGGTCTTGCCTCTGACAGAATCCAAAGCCTGATGAAGTTAAGAAGAGCATTTGTGTTACTCTTTTAACTGTACAAAACCTGTGCTTCCTCATCCTGACCTAGTTTTGGTCATTTCCTTTGCAGGATGAGTACTTCAAAAATTGTTCTACATTTCTTCTGTAGTAAATACATCTGTTAATTGCATACCCCAGCACTGTCTGGTACATTGTTTAAGCAAAGCACAAAGTAGAAGGAAGACATGTTGTCTATTTTCAATACAAACACAATCATTCTCCCCTACTGGAGTAGGTGGAGGAATCCACCCCAGCGTGTGCAGCAATGCTGCTTTCCATTTCCTGAGCAGAAAAGAATGCCACAGCATCTACCTCGAGGCAAATGGTTTGGGCTCCCTGTCTGGTATGAGGATGATGTTTACAAGAAACCCAAACACACTCGTTCCATCCCATCATTAGTAATGGAAACAGGCAGGATCATAATGAATGAATTGGCTGCAGCAGCAGGGATGGCCTGGTCTGCTGGCATGTCCGGTCAGTGCAGAGCACTCGAAAGGGCTCAAACCCTGTCTGGGTCACAGCAGCCAGGAAAAGATGTGGAAAAAAAGGAAAAGAAATCGTTTAATCAGTTGGGGTTTTTTTAACTGCAAAGCCTTCAAACATTCTCTCAGCTGGAATAGTCTTAATCAGCTAATTAATTGAATCCATTTCACATGGTGCATGAGGAGGTAAGGGCCAATTTAGGTATCCATACATATTAGTATCTTTTCAAGTTTAATAGTAATGATGGAATATTTCGTAAAGCTTGTTCACATGTGATTGAAGGTAATGAAACCTCCATTTATTAAACTCTTAAATGCAGACCTAAACATCAAAACGTTGACCCAAAGTGGGTCAAACATAAAAATCCATTGATGCTCTGGGAGCTGTAGAAGGAAGAGCTGTTATCTGGTGGGATGGAAAAGCAACATGAATGAATAGTTCACAGACTTCCCAAGTTTCACACCAAAAAGGACAGCTACATCCTGTGCTTTCAGAAGGAAACTGAAGCTTTCTTACTTCTAGGGATTCTTGTCTGCCAAGAAAGCTGGCATTGGAACAGTTCTGCTGCTGCACTCATCCCAGTTTTGCCCTTTTCTCAGATGCAGAGTAAGAAAGAGAAAGCTGCTTAAAAGAATGCTGGTTAAGCATTCAGAATACTGTACTTGTCTGTCAGAGGTGTTGCAGGATGGAGTCATGTGCTGTTTCACTGTACAGAAGAATCTGGATCCTCAGTTGAAGGATCCTTGTGTCACACAGCCAAACTGTCCTAGCCTCGAGACCCACCCAGTCTGCATGTCAGATTACAAAATAAGTAAGAAAAAAGCAGGCCTGCACCGGTACAAACAAGTGCTTGCATTTTAAACGGCTCATTCCTTGTTCCCTTCATTTGTGTTTATATGCTACAAATGCCACAACCTTTCTGCAGCCTTTAGAAACTAAGAAATATCAGGATTAGAATATATCCTAAGCATGTTTGTTACCAAGTAAAATACAAAATGCCCTTATTTCCCCTGTAGATTATTGGGTTTTTTTCTAATATTTCAAAAAGTGATTTAAAAACTCTAACTTTTCTGTTTTACCTTCAGAGATTTAGGTTTCACAAATTGCTCTACTTGGGCACACATGCTGACACCCTGGGATGATGTTCTTCATACAACTTCCAAAGCTCACCCTGCCACAGCAGTGCTGCAAGGAAATCGTGACCAGAGATACCCCAGCAGAGATGTTGTTACACAACAGCCTCCCTGCTTCAGCTGGCGTCCAGCATGACAAATCATGGCAAAAGAACTGGCTTGTTTCAAAACTGGTAATAAGCAAACAAAGTGCAGGGTGGTGGTTTCCCTGCTGGCTTAGTTGGAGAGGGTTGTTTTTTGGCAGAGCTGTCATTTCAAGCTGAGTCATACAAGGGGCAGGATAGAGCAGACTGCTCTATATCTATCACCTTGCTTCTTTCTTGGGGCTGCCCAGAGAAATGTTGACTGTCTGGTCCTGAACTCATAAAAGTCATTTTGAGGAAAAACTTCTGCCGCATTCAAGAGACAGTTATATCTTTTTTTTTTTTCTTAGCTATTCCTTGAGAACATCATGGGTCAAATTGCTTTTTGCATGGGAGGAAGATATTCCTGGATGACCATCTGTATTGAGATGTTACTCTGGGATTTCCTCTCCTGTGTCCCCTCTCAACAGGCTATGGGACTAAATTATATTTATGCTTCTGTCTTTTAAGTAGAGATCAACCTCTTTTCTTCCAACAAAGCTGCAGAATTCAGATAATTCCTCCCTGATTAAGGGTGACCACAGCCTGATCAGAACCTCCCTTGATTTTACTGTGCTTTGAATCAGTCATAAAAGTTGTTAGCTTCTAATCATTCTGGTGGTAACTGAAGCTCTTCAGTGCCTAAAAGATCAAATCTTTTACTAAGGGTAACATTAGCATTAGAACAGGACACAAAGTAAGGAGACATTTCATCATAATTCAGTCAAAGCCTTTTAGAAGGACCATTGCATCATACTTCATCTACTCTTCAGTTACTGGTAAAATTCCTATGAGATTTTTCCATCCCCTCTGCTCTTACATTACAATATTTTTTGGCACATCACTTTTTGTGCCATGTGTTGTCATGCTAAAAATAAGGAACAGGCTGCAAGAACTTCTTTTGTGGCTATTTAGTTCTAGTGCTAGCCTAAATTCTAATACTACTCTGCAGAAATATGATTTTAAGGTGCTTCTTATCATTAGAGTGAATGATACCAAATTCTTCCATAAAGACTTGTGTCTTCAATGAAGCAAAAATGGACATAAATTCAAGGTCCAATATGATTTCTGATGATTTATTGGATTTATTAGTTTCTTTAAACATGTATTCTGCTGATTCCTTAGGCAGTCGATGAAGACTTCTAGAGTCAGGATCCAAGTGTCAAGGTTATGTCAGTTTTAAGCACTTGACCACTTCCAATTGTATTCCATAAGAAGCTGGCCTAACATATTTCTAAAGAGAAGTAATAGTTCAAGCTCAACATTACTAGGATCAATTAATGGGAAAAATTTATTAAAATACAGTGCAAGATTCTGCCAAGCTTTAAAAAAAAAAAAGTAAAAAAGTCAGCCCCAAGGTGTAGCTTAAAGACCAAAGACACAGTTCTGCATTCTTGATTTTAGCTAGGACCAGGCAGAGTTTATAACATTGAGAGGTTCTTTGACACATTTCTTGTATAGGTCTGCCCTGGGAAGAATAAAGAAAAAACTGGAAAAGTCATTGTGCACAGGCTTCCCAGACTCTACAATCAGTCTGACAGATCCAAAAACTCATGAGAGAGAGGTTCAGCTTTTGATCTGATAAGAAAAAGGGAATGAATACAAACTGATAATTGTTGAAGTTTGGTCCACATAGAATCTCATTTAAAACACTTAACCATAACTACTTAATTAAAATGCTTTAAGCTTCCAGCATGATGAAACCTAAACACTCTGTGGGGAAAAATGTATGACTTTTGTTTTGCATTGTCTAAATTTGTAATTAAAACAATTTTTGGCAGGTAATTAAAATTTCAAATGGGACATGATCCTCTCTTTCCCCTCAGCTCTGTGAGAGAGTGAACAGATTTATGCAATGCTGTTTCTGTGGTTTGCCTTGGAAGAGATCAGCCTGATTCAATGCTTCTCTCCTGAGGCTGAAGCAGATGGGAAATGTTACAATGGCAGTATAATACATGTGGTAATATCATTTATATTTTGAGATACCTTGGACAAAGTCACCCCAATATAACTCCACAGCCATAATGGATTTACATCTGAGATGAGTAAAGCAGCAGGGGGGCAAATTCTACGCTGGCCTAAGTCCCTGCACGATTTTATTGGTTTCCCTGTAATTTCAGAAGTTGGAAGTAAATGAAGGATTTGGTTCTTGCATTTCATATTCCAGTGAAGGATTAAAGTGGTCTGGCATACTGTCTAAAGAAAAGAATCATATCTTTGGCTGCCAATAAATTAAGGGTATTTGTAATTCAGAAGGTTGTGGTGGGGTTCTAAATGCATAGAGCATCATTAACCTAGATTCATCTGCAAAACAGTTTGTATTCATTCACTCCTTATTCCAGTTTGTACTAATTCACCCCACATCCATTTTGGACAGTTTGTTGGATATGGATGGCAGTATTTGAAATTCTTCTTAATCTGCCTCATAGAGGATATTAAATGGCTATTTGTACCCTGGATACAACACTCTCATTGTCAACCTCCTAGGGCTACTAAAGTAAGTATTGTGAGGGTTTTCTCAGGGTACCAAAGACAATTTAATTTTGGAGACGCTTTTAAATATCAAGTTCTATGCCTGGCCATTTTTCAAGCACAAAGACCTACGGATCTTCCTAACTAATTCCCTTGTGAGGTGACAATTCACACTTTTGGTGCAGCAAAGAGCCTGCAAGCAGAGATCTGGCTTTTTATTAATATTAGAGGTCAGCAGCCTTGCTACTGAAGTGGCTGCCTGAGGCCTGGCACACATTTAGCTCTCCCTGCTCCGTGCAGCAACAACCCCAGCTGGCACAGGGTGAGAATAAACAGCACCACATAGCCCAGGAGGGCTGGAACATCTGCAGCAGACACAACCCAATCCAGCACAGTTTATCTGCTGCAGCCCTTAAAAGGTATGAGTGGAAGAGCTAGAGCCAGAGCACACCTGATAAATGAAAAGGCTCTGCACAATTCACTTTTTTTGATTCTTCACTGAAAGACATTTACAGCAATCTTTCTCTCTTTGGCTGCTCAGAAATAATCAGTTGGACTAGAAAAACTCCCTTCTTTCTTCCCCCCACCCCTCCATATTAATGCTATTCTGTTCATACAAAACAGAGGGAGTTACAAAGAGGACCACCCTGCCAACAGCTAAGCCACCAACAGCCTTAGAATATTGTGCAAAGAATCTTCAAAATGTCTGAGCAGATTTCAATTACTCTTTTCAAAGATTTGCAATTCCCACTACACAGCCCATTGTTTGCTTTCACTAGGACATTCCTCTCTTAAACAGCTGGCACAGAATGACTACTGCTCTGCAGGGAAACAAGCAAACACCATACAGTAGATTAAAAGCCAAAACCAGAGAAGCTGTAGGTTTTTTTTTTTTTAAAGAGGCTCTCATGAACATAAAAGTGTTTTCCAAGAAAATATGAATCCTATTTTTGCTGCTTATAGCTAAAGGAAAGAATGGGGGATGTAGTTTACCCTCCTTTGATGCTCAGCATGGCAATTACAGTGAACATCAAAGGAACAATGAGCGATGCTTCCCATATTTCCCATTAACTCTGTTTGGATGAGCAATAGTTTCTGCCTCATCTCTTTGAAAAAAAAAAAGATGCAATTTTGTTCTTGCTTATTTTCCTAAAAGAAAATGGAAAGAAGGAAAAGAGAAGAAGAAGCACAAAGGGAAAGAAAAGAACAAAAAAGATGTTTGCTGCGGACAGCCTTCTAATGCACCCACTGGTCACTGGGCGTGAACTGCGGGGAGCTTCAGTGGGAACTGATTATGTCCAGGAGTTTTCCAAGAACTGCCAGAGCTAAATTGCTGTGGGAAGTATTTTCCAGACAGTGATCATCCTTTCATATCTACTGCTGCAAAACGTGCCTGGGTTGTTCCTGTGGTTCTGCTGCCCTTTGCAGCGCTGGAGTTGGGAATAAAGGAGTGCCTGAATCTGCCCAAGGAGCCCAAGAAAGGTTTGCACTCAGGAGGAAAGGTTTCACCTGATGGGAGAGCAGAGGTGACTGCTCTCATCCCTCCAGGGTGGGATGCACAGTGACTTGAAAGAGAAATCCAGCACCAGAAGGGGATATGTCTTCAGTGGCTGTGGATAATTTTGCATTTTGCTGAAGACTAAACTCTGCTTAAGTCTTTAATCTAAAAGTCACATCCCTCATTTCTTGACAGTCATTTGGGTGCCCTTTTAGCTGTAGGAGAAGGCCTAGGCTCTCAAAACAAAAAAACACATTCAGCCTTGAAATACATATATTTTCATTACCCTCACATTCTTCCTGTTCAAAGTCCTGTACATGCTTTCTCCTTTCTGGCAGCCATCTCTTCATGGAGTACTTGTGTGAATCAAAGCAAGACAAAAATGTGCAGACATTGTTAAAAGAGGTACCATTTGCATTCTCATTCTGATAGTTCATGTTTAAATGAAGGGTTTGACATAAATGGGGGAAAATGGAAGTAGTCTCTGAGCTAATCTGAAAGGAATCTCCTCTGCTAAACTAAACAAAGCCAGAAGTCCCAGAGCTGAAGTTTATCCAAACTAAAGCCAACAAGCGGTTGTTGTTGGAGGGGGTTATATCATGTTTTCCATTGTCATGTTGACATGAAACAGGCAGAGGCTTCCACTTTGCAAACTCAGAGACAAGATTGGCTCTGAAGTGAAAATAAATAAAGAGAAGCAGTGGCTGGAAGTAGGTTAAGTTTCCTCTAATCAAAATTCAAAGAATCTTTCCTATAAAAGAGAAGATGAGAAAAAATAATGACTGCTTGAAAACAGAAATGAAATTGCAATGTACTATACCTATATGTGAAAGATGAGCTATTCTACAGTCAATGATGGATTTCACTCCTCCTAGCACACTTCCAGCATCTAAGATTGGGTTAGCAGACCTCCTCCTGTCTCTCATACTTACAGAAGGGACTTTCTGATTCCAGTGATTCGTCATTTTTTACTTGGAGGTTCTCTCTTGATTAACCATAGTCAGAAGCAATGCAAGGGTTAAAATTTGATCTTCTTTTTTTTTTTTTTTAAGTACAGTCTCAAAGCCATATCAGAAATATGAATAGCATGGCCACCACATATAAATCTTATTTCTCTGAAACAAAGTCTGACTGTGTTGAATGGAGAAAAATCGGGAAATTCTGTGGGAATTCCTTACAGACTTTTCCAGCAACAAAACGTCTCTTGTCAGGAAAGCCACAGAGAGGACAGAATAGAAAGCTTCATGAACCCTGTGCATCAAAAGACTGAGTGGAAGAAAATCCCCAGAGAAGTCCCGCAGCAGTCACCAAGGCTGTGGGAAGCCACAAGCAGCGAGCCACCAAACAGCAGCTCTGCCACAGGGACACCACTGCTGTGACAAGCATGGCCCCACGCCAGCCCTCCAGGAGGAATCCACAGCATCCCCTGGGATGCAGGTGGGCAGCACAATGAGGGCCAGGGCTGCAGCATGCTCTGCACCCGGCCTCACTGCCCTCAACAGCCTGACCTGAAGTTACAGAGGTAAAATAACCCTTCTTGCACCCATCCTGGAGCAGGAATCACATCTGTGCCCAGTTCTCCTTCTGTACAAGGTGTGTCACCATGGATTTGTAGAAGCAGGGATAGACTGGCAAAGTATTGCAGCAGGTAAATGATAACACTGAAATTTTTGTTCCATTTAGGGTTGAAGGCTATTTATCATCTGCCAAAAACCAAAATCAGAATGTCTCAAAATTATAGACAATTGGTGGTAGATACTGAACTCTAAACCACGTTAAAGTCATGTAATATACAATTTACCAGGCTACAACATGGATAATGGGCTAACAGTAACAGTGCTGAATCAGAACAGATTTTATTATACCTTTCTCAAGTCTGTTTTATTTTTTTGGGTGCTGCCAATAATAAATTGAACTGTGTCCATCATATCAAACTGCAATGGTGTAGGACCCTAATCCAGTTACTTTAAGACCATAAAAACCCTTATTAACAACATATCTTTGCCATTGTCAACAATTTCCCTTTCCTTAACTGAGATCTTTTGCCTAGTTTCTAAAACAAGCATGACTAAAGGACAGCATAATCTGGAATATTAATGGCATGACCATTGCACTAATATCTAATTCTGTGAGCTTTGAGAAGTTATTACTCAAAACCAACAAATTTAATCTTGCAACTCTTACAGCAGCTGTGGCTTGTGCTCTTCAGCAGACTAGGAACCTAGCACAGAAACATCAAGAGTGATACAGTGCTCCAGGTGCCCGCTAGCCTGGGAAAGTGCACTTTGTTAGGGTTTGCCCTTCCTGCTAGGCTGAACCTTTCAACTCTGAAGAGGTTGCTTTTAACCCTAAATGCTAAATGCTGCTCTGCATCGCTTCCATCTCCAACCCTCAGTATGCTGTCCCAATTAGGAGGGCAGGTATGTCCCATTTTCTGCAGATTTCTGATTAAAACAAGGTGTGAACAACACTAGCAAATAACTGGGACAATGAATAATGGAACAGTGTCAGTCTGGTTCCTCAGCTAGCCTGTGGAACAAAAAAAGTGATGTCAATTTCTTTTTTTTTTTTTAGCAGCATTAATTACAGCTCTCCCCCAGCTGTTGTGTAAGGCTGGCATCAGCAGAGTTTGCAAGTGACACCTGGCTGCTTATTTCAAACCTCGACACTTTGGCAGAAGCTGGAAGAGGAAACAGGATCTGCTTGTAATCTGCAGCACTAAGAGGAGAGCAAACGTAATTACTCTGACCCAGGCATCAACAGTGAGGTTTGTGCCAGCAACAACACCCTTCTACCTCTGCCTCTTCCCCCTGTAATAAAGCAGTGGATGTTTCCAACTCCTCCTCCTCTTTCAGAAAAATCAGTCTGTGTAGATTTGGTGATTTGGTCTCAAGTCAAAAACAAATCTGGAAAATAATGAAAGGGTTATATAATAGTCTCATTTTCCTAAGGCTAATGTGTTCCAGGGGTGTGTGATATAAAATGTGTTTATGAAATTTGTCATATTTCCAAGAACATATATATAATGTTTGGAGGGGGTGGATTCCCCAGGCTTTCATTTAGCATGACTTTTCCAGACCAGAAAGGAATGTTTCAATTTTCCTAAGCATAACTTTTTCTGCTCTGTGCTTGGTAAAATAATATCTAGGAAAAATGGAAGAAGAGGAGCAGACCCCAGATATTTCATTACTTTGCATAGTCCAGGTTACTTACGATGGTTAATTATCTCTTGGCACACAGATTTGCATCGTCTGGTTTTACTGTCAAAATTCTGGAGGGAAACCTTTCTGAGTTACCAAAACATTTGAGGAGAGATTGTTCTGTTGTTAGCATTACCCTTAAACTGGAAATTTATCAACAAAGAGCACATGTGTGCAGTGTTCCATACAGCTAACTGCTAAACATGACAGTCTGGCAGTCTCACAAATAAACTACATCTGTACAGTACCCATCCTCTTCATACACTATCCAATCCTTCCCAGTTAATAAAAAAAGAAAGCAAAATGACCAAATCAGCTGTTTACAGGTTTTCCTAAAATACCATTCTTTTCTCTGAGATCAGAAATGGGTGCTCAGCATGAAAAGTAATTTTCACGCTGCCTCCTGAAACCTACATGTAACAGTTATATATCATTTTAAAACTGCAATTTGCAACTGAAAGTAGTATGAAAGGTCAATAAGTCTTGTCAGAGAGATTTTAGCATTCAGCCATTACCTCAGAAATGAGTTTCCTGACCAAACATCCAAGATAATACTTGCATTACAAGGAAAACACTAAATTACCTTAGAGCAAAAAGTTACTTGGAATAATACTGAAGGGTTTCATGCATTGCTGCCACGCTGCTTTCAGAGCAGTAGAGTTTTCCTAATGACCTCAGTGAAGTTCCTCAAGGACTGCGGTGTACCTATGAAAAGTGTCCTACTCTGCCTCACTGAGGTGTCCTTTAAGCATCACAGATGCAGCTGAGACAGGTCCAAATCCATCTGACTTCCCTTTTGGCACTGATGTGAGGGCACTGTGGATGTGCTTCCTTTGTAGGCAGTGGAAACTGCCAAATACCTCCAGTCTGGCTAGCTAAAACTTATCCTGTCTTCTGGAAGTAGCTGTCATGATTGCCTCTGCAAGCTCAAGATAAATGGGATGAATGCAGGTTGCAAGGCTTAGCAAATGCTCTCACAGCTCAGGTGGAGAATGGATTTCTTTCCTGAAGAAGCATTCTAATACCTTACACTTTTGAGTAGTTTAATATGCAGGATGCAAAGGTGCCTTCAAAGGGTGGAACCCAATGCACAGTGCTGGACTGTGAATCATCTGTCATGTCCTAAGTCCTGGCTTCCTGTCCTGTCAGCCATCAGGGGGGCATCTTATCTTGGACATGGGCAGGGCTGGAAAGCCCTGACACACATCAGAAAACCTGGATTGTGTCAAGGTGATTTCTCCTTCAGGCTAAAAACATCCTGGTGGGTTAAAAGGACACAGCTTTTGAGTTCTGAGAGTATTCCTTGCTGCACAGTACCTGTATCCCAAGCTCGAGAAGAGGCTTAGCCTGAGGCTGTACTCAAATCCCCATTCCAAGCTATTACAGCAAGACAGAGAAACACATAGCCCAGGGGTACATCTGACTACCCTAAACTCAGTGTACACTGAGCAGTTTCCTTAATATCTTGCCAAGTCTTGTCTCCTGGCAGGCTTTCCTAAGGAAAATTTTATATTGACTTACATTTGATACTAACCATATAAACATTTTTCTTGACAAGGGACAGCATTTCAGCATGTCTGGAAATTCTCTTTTCAGTTGTGGAAAATTTGGTTTCCCAGTCCATTCCCTGCCCTGCACATGAATTAGTGATACAAATAATCAACTCCTTCAATTATTATTTTCTGTGAGAAAGGCATATTCAAATTTGTGGAAAGAAACATTCTGAAGTGAGGAGAGCATCCAATTTTTAAGGGATAACTAGTGATTTATCAGTCTCTCTGTGTAACCTCATCCCTGTAAATTGTATGGAAGTTAGCCCAGTAAGGAAATGTTACAACACCATGAAACAGGAATGTGGCAGAGAAATGAGAATACTCATTCACACTTCATTTGTGCATTGTTCTTCTACCCAAAATTTACCATTTATTGAGTCAAATATATGTTGCACCTCAGAAATGTCCAGGGATATGACTAGAGTGAGGGAAGGAGACTTGGCACGCAGGAGGGGTTTGTTTATGGAGAGAAATAAAATTGATGTTCCTTCTCTTTATTTTGGATTGTCTCTTAGGGCTTATTCTTCTGATGATAGACACAGGTATAGAAAAGAACACTTACTGCATGTTAAGTAGAAACAATACATATATTGTCTGCTGCTGTAAGCAGAGAAAACTCACAGTACGTATTTGCTCAAATTTTATAATCACTGAATTTTATAATGTTTACTCATTATTGGAGAGTTGTATATGGCAAGGTAGAAACAGAAAAGGATCAGTTCACAGTAAATTCTGCTTACTCTCTACAGAATATATGCATTGGTTGGGGTCATTTTTAATAGACACTTAGGCTTAGCCTGTGTCTGTGCCAGGTGAGGGGGGCTGGTGCTGCAGAGGCTGTTGCCTGCTTTGCTCATGCACAGATCCTCCTGAGCTCCAAGTGCTCCAGTGCCAACAGGCTGCTCCTGGTGGAGTCACTCACCCCTGGGCAGAGGTCCCTGTCCAGGTGTGGTGAGACAGATGGGTTTGCCATGAACTGGCTCAAGTAATTGTTTTCATGATGTGTGTCATACAGAGTAGTGTAGGGTGTGATTTTAAAGGCATTTGGCTTTCCTTTACAGCACTACAGTTTCTTTGGCTGCTGCTTATTGAGTTAATTGTGAGGTTTTTCCTTGCCTCTCTGTAGGAATAAACAAATTGCTGATCTCTCATATTTATGGGAGAGAAAAGTGTTTTATCTAAAGGAAGGACTGGTTTACAATATCTGGCAAGCAGGAACTGAGCACATCCAAAAAAGGTCAGCTGTACTTGTGGAATGTCATCTGTTTAACTTAAATAGTCATACCACACTTATCTTCACTCTAGGTTGAATTCTTGTATACTAAGTACTCCTCTCCCCTCTGAATTCCATGTTCAGTTGGTTTTTAGTGTTCTTGCTCTCTGTAAACATGAACACACACTCACATGGACTTACACATACCATCAACTGCTAATCAGTCTCGTGAAGGGCTGAAACAGCCTGCAGATGCCTGATTCAAACTATTGCAGCTGAGGGAATTAACTTACCCTCCTGTTCTATGCCAAAGTAAAAATTCTATAAGCTGACATATTTTCATATATCACTCTTAAAAACTCCTTCATCAAACCATTCAGAATTTTAAGACTTTTTTTCTGCATGCAAACTGTTGAAAGAAACCCCCACGCTGCCAGTACAAGACAAACAAGTACAAAGGAGAACTCCAAATAAAATAGCTGGAAGCAAAGACTTATTCCTTGTGAAAAAGAGCTTCCAGGCAGCACGGAGCTAACAGTTATAATGTTATTCCAAGAGTTAAAAGAAATAGCTTAGAATCTCCTCGGTGTCTGTAGCAGGAAAACAAGTAAGAACAAGAACAAATGCAGCCAAGGCAGACAGCACTGTACACTCCTTCTAACTTTAAAGAAAGCAAAGCAAAGAAAAACCTTTGGGATGATACTGAAAATCCCTGCAGCTTTCAGCTTCACCATTAAACATCTGACTGCTGAACTAGTGAAGGAAAAGTGTTCTGGTGAGATTCGTGCATACACACTTCTGACAAGCTATTAAAATTATTGGTAAAAATAAAAATAAAATAAAAACATGAAATCATAAGAAGCTTGAATTACTCACCGACTTGTTGTGCCAAAATAACTGAGGGTTGAAACACGGCAAGAATGAGCAAAGTTACTTTTTGCACAGAGCTCATCATGTCTAAATATTAGACATGAGACTCTCTGTGCAAAAATAAAAATGGGGGGGGAAGAAAAAAATCTGTTCAAAATAGCAACATCGGTTGTTCCCTGCCCTTCCAGCACCGGGCCATGTACAGAACTCAGCCACAAGCATTCCCCAGCTTTGGCCTTAAATAGGAAAAAAATTGGCTTACTTTTCTTTTCCACCCCCTTTACTGAAACATGAGAAGAAGACCCATCCCCTAACAGTAAATGAATGATTAATATTTCTCTTGGCTTTACAGAAGACTAAAGTCAACTAAACAAGATACACAGCACATCTGGAACTTTTGTGTGCGTAGGAAATGCATGCTGACACCGTATATGAGCAGTTAGTGTGCACTCTATGTGACATATATGCACGTGAAAAAAAAGCCCCATGCCAAAGCACCCGGGATAAAGCATTTTTTTTGTGTTAATTAGGAGTCAGTGGGTAAAACCCAGAGGATTTTTAGTTCTTAGTGCTCCCTAATAAAGATAAAAGGTGGTGTAGCTGCACAGACTGAAAGAATCCCAGAAGTGGAGGAGCAAACCTGGGTCTTTCTGCTAAGGTGCAATCAGAGTTAATGAAAGGAAGTTCTGAAAATCCCGCTTCTGTTCCAGGTCTTTTCTCACTGTTTCCACCTCACAACGTGATTTTGTGTTACCTGGGGAGAAAGCAAACATTAAAAAAAAATTACAAAGAGAACAAGATCGCAAATCACAAGCATCAATCTCTCAAACTAAATCTTTTCAAGTAATTCAGTTTGATGCTGTCATTACAACATTTAAAAGGAATGCAGAACATTTTTTTGTCTGTTTGCTCCTCAAACAAGAAGGTAGAGGACAAAAAAAAAAAAAAAAAAAAGAGAAGAAATCTTGAAACTACCAATGCCTTTTAAACCAAATCATTTCTTTATTCCACACAAAACTTCACTGAGAATAAGATCAGAACACACAAACTTGTTTTCCAAATCAGATGGTTTGAGCAGATTTTGTTATTATTCTAGTTTTTCTGGGAATGTAGCCTTAAAAGACCCCCAAGTGAATGCAGAAAGCTGCCACAGTGGACATATAGGTTCAAATAATGATCAAACCAATTGCTGCTCTCAGTCAATCAATCTGATCCAGGTCATGTCCTGCAGAAGTGCTCATTCATTTGTTCTCAGGTTTTGCTGTGATTACAGTGACACAGGGAACTATCCCTCCTCTCGGTAGTTTGTGAGTGCCATGAACTGTCATCCAAAAAAGGGGCCCATATCTCTGTGTGCATCCCAAAATAAGAACAGCCTGAAGTTTGATCTAGTAGGTACTGGATCTCATTGAAAAAACCTATTTGTCTGAAATAAATTTGCACTTAAACTGAAACACCTTCTTCTGCTGGGGTCACCTAAGGTGAAGCAGGTTGAAGCAAGTGTGAAGAGGTCTTGAATAATTTGATGTCACTTTTAACATATCCTGAGCATTTCTTCTGCATCTTAAATGTTTATAAGGTATGAATGCCTTGATACATTCCAAAGGAATTACACACCATTCTTTTTCCCCTGGATCTCCCAATACTCCATGCTGTCTCTGTTGCATTGGCTGTACTATTTCCTGCAGGTTTGGGTTTCCATATCCAGGATCATATCAGTTAACAGATTAGGTTATTTGGTTTATAGCACTCAAGAAGCTACAATCAACAAACAGATAACCAGCTCCTGCTGAGCCATCCTATAATACAACAGGCTTCACATTTTTATGCAAGGTTCAGAAGTTATGCTCAGAACTTAAGATGGAACAAGAAATAATTCCAAGAACCTGGATTTGTTTGTGTCTCCTCAACACAAATGTACAAACAGATCAATCCCTGGATAAAAACCATTCTCAGCTATAGAAAAGAATGACACTGAATTAACTGTTATCAAGATCACAAGCAGGTCAATTTTCTGTAACAATGTCTATGCGTTTGCCACAGTAATTGTTTAATTTTAATGAGGCCTAATGACTGTTACTTGGTCAGTGTTCACATTTGAGGAAAAAATAGAATTCATTCAAGGTCATTGACTTAAAGACACTTCCACATTGAGTTCTGCACATTTTTTAGCCTGTTTAACAACAACAAACATTTCTCTAAATTTCTTAAATCTAAGCTTTTAAAAAAAGAACACCCTTGGTAACTCCCTTATTTTCATTAATGCTTGCCTTCAGTTTTTACACTGCAACACTTGTCTGAGCAAAATTTAAATTCTAACTTTTCTGGATTGTCCACCTTACATATTACGCTATTCTATTGCTAGATTATGAACCCAAATTTATCCCTAACACCTACTATTTGCCATGGGCATTGGAGTATCAACATGTGTGTTTGAATTTGTACAGAAATGAATCCTGGGGTTTCTGTATAGAAGCATAAACCATATATTTGATGATAACCTCCCATAAAAACAATAATCCTTACTTAGGCGCTGGGGTACAAGAAACAATGCACATCAATGCTCAGCTACATAAAAATTCCTCATCAGTGTAACCTTCACATAATAGTGGTTGGAGACTTGATTTCATAACTCTAGTGTAAAACTCTCTGGAAATTGCCACTTACTGTCAAAAGTCAATTCCTTTTGAGTGGCAATCCCCATTTTACTTACATGGACTGAGGAGGCTGTGGCACAGCAACATTCCTTGAACATCCTCTGCACACTCTGGGTTCAAAATCTTCCTTTTCACATCCTCTGCACAGAAACAGCCCCGCTAAAAACATATTCTTGAGTCTTGCAGGAAATTTTGGGTTATTTAGTAGGTAGCTCTTGTTTAATACTCAACTTCCTAGGGGTGCAATGTCTAGGCATCTGAACTAAACTGGAAAAGGTAGTTATATCAAAATTGGTGCACATTGGATGGAGGAACCTGACACAATTGCTTGTAAAAGTTATTGAATGCATTTGTGCTCTATGGTAGATGCCATAAAAGATGTGTAGATCGAAACTGCTGGCTACCTCTCCAGCAGATGCTGGAATATTCATGCAATCTGGGATTCCTTGTGCCTGTTTGAGTATTGTGGTTAGTGACATTCTGCCTAAGAAAGACAAATGAGAGATTTGCTTTTACATATTTATCAAGTGACCTCTCGTCCACCCTGTCAAATGTTCTGTCCTTATGTAAGTAAATTATATAAGTGTTGCTTTAAAAGTTCCCGAAGTTCAGGCCTGTAGAATTAGTTGGTAAATATTCCTTGTTTCTGTGAGCTTCATCTGAACTGAGAATCTTCAAATTTTGCCATTCCAGTTACTCCTATGCCAGCAACAAGAGAGTTTTTTTTTTCCTGTTCTGTGTGGATTTTAATGGTAGTAAAGAATCTCCAAATTTGAAAAGGTGTGTACAGTTTCACACAAATAAAGCACTGTGAATAGTGCAAATAGTGACAGAAAGCATAGTGAGGGAAAGAACCCATAAGAAAAACTGTGTCTAGAGCCACTAAACAAAGAAAACTCCAAAACACAGCCACATATTTCTCAAACATCCCTGTTTTTGAGCTAGAAGCAATGCAAGCTCTGACTGATGCCCTAATGGACTATTACAGCAATGAAGGCAGCCAAAGCAATGAAATGGTTTCGTTCTTCTCCCATCTTTCCATTTTCACTGAAATTTTACCCTAAAACAATGGGAAATCAAGTTTTGAGACCCAGCCTCTTGTTCTCATGTCCTCTTTTTTGAGCTTTGCACATTCTCAAGGTTTCCACAAACTAAAATTCTCTTTTTTTTTCCAAAGTCCTGTGCAGATTAAATAAAATCCTTCATCTGAGTCATGTTGGGAACTAACTGGGTTACAGCACAGCTGTGAAGGCTCTTAAGGCTGAGCCAACATTATGACTGCATAGGGGTGAAGCAGAGACGGCACCCACAGCATTTTCTCTTCCCAGCAGGAGGGACAGAAGCCAAAGCAGTTTAATGACCTCTGGGTGTACTGAGTGCTGGGGAATTTGACATCCATGGCCAGGGCGGGGTTTCTCCATTCTGAGCACGCACCTTCCTCTGTCTCCAGGCATGGAATCCATTAATGCAGAACTTTGGCTCCACGCCTTTGTGAGGATGCTCCTCCTTTTCACTGAGGTGTCAAAATTATTTTGAAAGGAATCCTTTCTTTTCATCTCTAGTCCAGATTTCCACTTGGCAACTGGAAAAAACCCCAGATCTGCACTTCTTAAAGAAATAGCACAGTCCTGTGCACCTAAGGAAGTATTTGATGAAACAGCTACAAGATTTCCTGTCAGGAGAGTGTTTCATGAAGGCTTTTGTGCTCTGCAGCTACTGATTGTTGGACATCAAGATAATATAGAGAGAAAATATTGATAAATTTAAGAGTAAACTTGGTTCTGAATTTGTGTGTATGTCTAATTTTATACAATCACAAAGAAATAGTATTTTGATATATCTCTAAGTAACAAAAAAATGTTTTAAATTCATCAGAAGAACAGTCCAAGAATGAATTATAATAAAAAGGAGGATATCCTTTCAACCTCAGGAATGGTGTAGAAGGTGGAGGTCCATCATGCAAATCACTCTTTCTTGTTGGCTCTGCTCAAATCACCATTGCTCCAGACAGCACGTGTGGGTTCCAGAAGTGCCCAGGTTTACTGTAGTTTAGCTCTTGTTTCCTATGGTACCTCACCATCAAAAGGTTCCAGGCTTCAGGCTTCAGCAATAGCAATCCAGAAGATTTGGAAGCACTCTTTTTTGGTCATCCGTTTTAAATTAAATTTTAAAAAAATGAAATTAAATTAAAAAAAACCCCAAAACAAACCAATAACTTTAAAATATGGCAAATATCTTTTAAAGTCATTGTTTCACATTTTTCTGTTTGCTGATTTATTGTTTTTCTAATGAGGGAATAAATAATCTTGTTTGAATTTACTAAAGAATAACAAAAGGCCATCCGTACTATGACTCATCCATTAGAAAAAACAGAAAAGAGAAGAACACAGGATTAAGTGTTTTAACTCTTGATCTGTTCAATATTAATGGGTTGGGAAGCAAAAAATTACCAAGGCCAAAAAAAAGGAAATCTTGAAAAAACACAACCTTTTCTAAATGAAGGCCACTGGAGATGTGCAAGAAGGTCAGAGACTATTGCAATACAAGAGTCTTCCACTAAAAATGAAATCCCAGTTTGAAAAAAGAAAAGAAATAGCAGTCTTCAGGAATAGAGTCAGCCCAGTTTTGATGGTACGAGGCAGGTATGACGTTCTCTGCTGGACTGTAAGAGTTCCACATGTCCCAAAGCGCGCACTGATTTCCTAGAAAGGAGAAACAGCATCCAGCTGCTTTTCTGGAAAGAGGGGAAGCGTACCACACTGGGGCCAGCCCTGCTGCTGCTCACACTGGTGGGTGGACAGCCCAGAGGGCTGACTGTGAGGATTCTCTCAGCGTGCATTTTATAGGATTTCTTCTGATCTGTGACCTTCTCACATTTTTTCTCTGCTGTTAACTCCAGTATCCCGTCAGAGACCCCACTATACCTTTGCTGTTGGAAACTGGTGTCAATTATGAATTCATGTCACGCACAGGGCAACAACTTGGGACCCTAATTTAGATATATGGGTTGATCTGTTCTGCTTTTCAAAGGCAGATTTTAAAACACCTTTCCTTTCAAGATGAGTCCTGTCCTAAGAACATTACATCACCACCTGGTATTCAAGAATCTCAAAGTCTATACCAACAACATAAATTATAATGGAAGAAGAAGAAGACATAAAGAAGACATATAAAGAAGACATTAAAGAAATATAAATAGGAATGCAGGTATGTTACTGTTCTGAACTGATTTTATGGTTAAGCTTTATATGGGCTTGCAGGTTTTATTTTAATATTACAGAACCCAAAACCCTATTTCAAACAGATCAACTGTATGTCAGTAGAACTGTCTGGGCTATGATAGGAAAGGAGGGGAAAGTTTTCTCAGATACACTGAGTAAAAAAAATACCACAACCCCACACCCACCCCTGCTCCCAAAGTAGCAACAAGCAAGTTGTGGTAGGCTCTGGTGACCAAGTTCAATAGTTAGGAAGAATCATCTGGAGAACCAAATTAAAATACCAAACATTCGTTCATTTTCATCCCTGCAGACTCCGTGCCATGAAGAGTGGTAACAACATAATTATTTTTAAATTTTTACTTGAAACCCTTATGTAAATTGGGTTCAAACTTTTCTGTGAATCAGAAAATTTTTGTGCCTCATTCAAGATCTACTTGCTCCTTGTTTCTTAAAGACAAAGAATGTTTTCTATCTCCTTTCATAAAAATTGTGTCTCATGGAAAATAAAAATAAATATAATAGGAGAAACATGCTTTTTAATTGGAACAATACAGCTTTTTTTCCAATAAACAGCTTTGAGGTGTGAAATCTTCTTACTCCTAATAAAAGAATGTACTCTTTTCACATCATTTTCTACACACATGGAAAATTCAGAAAAGTGCCTCCTCCAATTAATTAAATCCTTATTTGAATGGTATTAAATGTCTTTTTTTTTTCAAATGGCAGAGGAGTGAATAGGCTGTTATGATTACAATGAAAAACAACACTATTAGGCTAGCATTGTGATTACAGAAGAATACTGTAGTCATGATTTTGAGAGCAAAGAATTGAAAGTATGCCTTAAATGAAGACACATCCCATCCCACCTTCCCAGACCAGCTGAACCCCTGTCCTCAAAGGGATACTCCCCCAAACTCTTGCTAGAAATCAGTCAAGCTCCAAGACCCACACCAGAAGAAGTGAAGAAATCTTGCATGCAGAAAATAGAAAGAAGGAGCAGTAGAAAGAATCTCTTGGGGAATGCCACTATGCCAAATAAATAATTCTTGCCAAGTTAGAGATCTGGTGTGGGTGACTCTCTCCTGATGTTTACAGAAGTGGCAATATTCAGCCAGTTCAGCTGGCACTACAGGAGAGAAGCAGAGTCTTGATTGCAAAGAGATCCCCCGGTGGAAAGAGAGGACTACACAAATCCCCCTTTCTACAGGGCAACTCTGCATCCCACCAGCATGGAAAGAGTGCCAGTCCCTTGCCACCCACCCTGCATCTCCCCCTGAGATGAGCAGAATGCTCCTGCTCATTCCCAAGGCCAGGAGAACACACAGCTCCTGGGAATGCACGAAGAAAGCAGACACGTACGCAGGACTGAAGTCTGACCTGCTGTTACAGACATCTCGGGCTCTTTGCACTACAGAGAATTAAGCCTGTTTCCATTCCCAGAGCTTCTGGTGCTGGTTTTGATTTAAGAATTGCACTTCCTAATTTCTAGGGGCCAGGAGGTCAGGGTTGTTATTGTACTATGTTTCCCATAAGCTGCCTTCCTGCGTGTCTCCATGTTTTGCCATTTTGGACTAAAGCACTGCATACCAAGAATTTTCCAGCTCCCAAGGTATCACCCATGACCATTTTAACTACTCAGAAAGGAAAGATTTTCCTTCGGAAGAGTAATGAAATTTCAAATAACTAACTACTTCACACGTTACTATCTATAGAGGTCAGAGAACTTTATCAAGTGCTATCCTTATGTTAATCAGCAGGAAACTACAACATAAGGATGAGAGAATATTGTCTAAAAATGCATACATGAGCAGAATAAGCATGAGCACTGGTCCTGATCGAGTGCCACATTTAGTGGATTACAGTTTAAGAGACTGTCAGGTACTTCAAACTCTATACTCACCAGCCAGATGACACTCACCATTATTCCTCAGAAATATAACTGGCTTTCCCATCAAATTCTTGCTACTTTTGGAAACAGAATTGTACCATCAGGGAATGAAACAGTACAACATTCTGCAGTATCACACTGCAAATTCTTTAGTCCTCTGCCACTCTTCAGGTAGTGTTGATCCCCAGATTCAGCACTTCTATACTTTTGGCTGAACTTCTGAAGGTAAAGAAAGGCACTTCTTAAATACAGGTGCAGCATAGAAAAAATTCTGAGGATGTATTTAATCACTGTTAACATTTCTAAAATCGTGCATGTGCAAAAGCTACAGAGAACTGCACTGCTGTTGAGGTGTTCTTCCTCAACAGCATCAAGTTGAGGAAGAACATCTTCCTCAGCTTCCTCATCTTCCAAGTTGAATTGGGCATTGCAGTACAAAATATATCAATGAACTCACCAATTTTTTTAACTGATATGAAAAATATCAATACAAATGATAAATGACTTTCTGCCCCATGCCCGTTCTTGTCAGTAAGTGCAATTCATTCTGTTTTCTGACTTGCAAAGATTTTTCTAGGGAAACAACAGAAAAAGCCAGAAGATACATGATGCTTTCCATCATTGTCTGCTCTAGTGCTTTTTAGCCTGGGGCAACCTCAGGATAAAGTTTTACAGTAGCCTTCTGCAGGTGTGTGTGTGCACGTTAGCCTGGGTGTGATACAAACCAGGAGCCCTGTAGGTTATTAAATTTGAAAAACATACTGACAAGAGTATTTACTTGGTTTCACATTGCAAAAGAGAATAAAAGATGCTTTCCTTTGAATAGCCCTGTAGCTCCCTGTTACACACATTTTGCTGGCAGAGTTGAGCAGTGTCTGGTTCTGGGGACCCAGGGTTGCTGCATCTGTGCAGGAAGGCACAGCAGCACCTTGAAATTTAGTGGGAAAAGGATCACCAGATTTGTCACTTGTTGCAACAGGCTGTCACACCATATAGTTTGTGATATTTAATAGTCACCTCCTGGTGTAAAACGGTGAAAAGCCTGTGTGTGGTATGCCATGGTTGAAAAAGGACAGGGGAAGATTATGGAAAGGTTTATGAACTTTGAGTGGGATAGATCCTCATTATCCTCAATGTCAGAGCAGCTTTCTGTGTAAGCAGCTGCTGCTGAAGCAGATAACCCCTCCTGCCACACCTGCCTGGAACAGGTATCATGCTCTTCAACAGAACAAAGAGCAAGGGCATACATCAGCAAGAAACATCAAGAGAATGAAAGCTACACAATATATTTGGTGAGAATATGCAACACTTACAGTGTATGAAATAAAAATTGGTGCCATGTAATGTTATCACCAAAAAAGATTTGAGTGTCAGGACCTCCATTTAAAACAAAGTCTAACAAATTATGTTATGGGAAAGCCTGAGTTTCCCTACCCCTCAGTGCAGATGATATTGTGATAGAAAGAAAACATGATGTACAAGATGTGTGTATTCAGGGCAAATTAATGGCACCATCACTTTAGTGTATTTGTGAATTTTACCTTTGATTTCTAATAAAGATAGATGAACATAGAGCGTGCAAAATTTCAGCAATGGATTTTGGTCATATTATGCTTTCATTAACTTGAGAATAAAATGTCATGTAGGTGAAAAAACAACATATATTTAAATCAAACACTTCCTATATGCTGATGGAGGGAGGGAAGGGGGAAGGGAGAATGGGGTCCTTTTTATTAATTTTTTAAAAAACCTTTTCAAAGTTGCAATAAGGTGTCTTTTCAGAGTTCATCTTTAAATCCATATTGAAACACTGTTTTCAAACAAATGACCTTCAGGAAAATTCACCTCATCAGTATCTTTGAAAAGCTACAAAACTGTCAGCAGCAGTACTTAAATATTCATAAGATGCTTTTAATGTGGTACCCATGAAAGTACACAAGAAGGGTGGACTGCAATTTCTGCTAAGCAAAGAGTAAAAATAATTCAAGCCATAAGAATTCAGAGAATTTGACCTTGAATAACTTATAGTTATCAACCTAACAATGTGCACTACTTTTTCCTTGGATCCAGTGCTTTTCTATTTTGGAATACAATGAGCAAGGAATCTTTACTCTGTTCATGCAGAGCTAATGACACCTCCAAAGAGAAAAAAACTATTAATCCTTCCCAGAAATTTCTGCATCTGGCTTTTTCTGGAACTGATATTGAAGTATGGCATTCTGATATGTTTCAAGCAGAAAGGCAACTTTGAAGATTCTGTTTAAAATAAATCAGAATTCCAAAATATATAGATGCTCATTATGCAAGTGTTAAAATAGATAGGAAATATTTATACACAAACCAAGGTCTTTTTAATGAACTGAGTAGTGGAAAGAAAGAATAAACAAGCAAGACTTTTTTTTAATTTTCTGTTTCTGTGAAAGTGCCAGGCAAAAATGGCAAGCAAAAGAAATTCTTTCACTGAAGAGTTATTTCTACCACTTCAACAATGGGTGTGGGAAACAATGTCAGTTATTAACACCTAAATCAGACACTTGAATATGTTAAACACTGTAGGAACATCACAACTTTATCATGCCAATACTAAGACACTTTCCACACTCCTTATCGTTGAAGAACTTTTCATTTCCCGAGAGGCTCAAATGCATCTGAACTGTGCCTTGATGAGCACAAAATAATAGACTTTTTAAAAATTGCTATCAATTTGTCTGGTAAGAGAGGCTACTATGAGGTTGAAATAGGATCCCAATACATAATTGTCTTATTTACAAGAGGAATCTGTGAGCACCTGCAGATCTCACGGCTCCTGGATGGTGAATCTACCTGCCATTTTTACCTGCTGCATTCTCTTTTTTTAGTTCTCATTCCACTTACACATCATTTAGTTAACTAAGAGCACTGGGACCATCTGGAGTCCAGTTGGACAAAAGGAAAAACCCCAACAATGAGACTGAAGAGGAGCTACTCAGCCTTGTGGCAGCTGAAGAGCCGGCTCTCCAAAGCCCTCACCCCTGTCCCCAGGGAGCCATAAAGCAGCCCCTGAGCCAGCCAGCAAGGCACAAGCAGGACACTCTGCTTCCACTACTTGGCTGACCCTGCAGGCTCTCAGTTATCTTCAGGGAATCAAGAGCTAGAAGCTGCTTGCTCTTTTAACATTTCTGAGTTTCACAGTCATCACACTAATGATTTTGTTATAAACTACTTAACACAATAAAAATTTAAGGAAAGCTAAATCGGTGCTTCTTTGTGTGCTGCAATTTCACTGCAAGTAATTTGTGGCATAAACAGAAAACTTTTCCCCTAAGAGTTTAGAGTTCTTCTCTTTTTGTTTTGCTTTGACAATTAGGTCAAATTTAAATTAATTACTCAAGTTTCATGCTTTTAGCATTAATTTCAGATGTAAGAAATGCTTGTGTTTTTACAGACCCCTCAATTTTTAAGCCAGATGTACTGTAAAATGGTCTGCACACATGTGATATTGTAAAATAAGCGTTGTAAATTGTTCCTTTGCACATTGTTACAAATATTTTGGATATTTTCACCAGTGATCTTTATCTTTAGCCAGCTCAATTTCTATGAAAGCATGTTTGTCTGCCATGGGTTACCATCTAACCTCTGCTAACTTGGCAGTTCAAACAGAACTAATCTTAAACCACCAAAACAATCACCTGTCTAGATAGGTAACTAAAAACTTACAGAATGTCAGCTGTTCAAGGAGGGAACTCTCAAGGTGTGTAGGATGGGTGTTGCTGGAGTGACCAGGAAAAGGGATGCTGGGTTTCTGAGAGACTTGGGTTTTGGGAGGAACCAGACCAAGCAGTTTTGCAGGCAAGAGGCTGACATTTGAGCCACGGACACTGTGAATGGAGAAAACTGGAACATCAGATCACATGAGGACAGAGCAGAAGTGCAGAAAGGCTGACACCTCGGCCCTGCCAGCCCTCCTGGAGCTTTCTGCTCCATCAGTGCCTCTGTGGGAGCGTGCTGGAGGAGCTCTGCTCCTGTCTGCTGCCTCCAAACCCATGAGGCAAAGCCAGCAACAACAGAACAGCATATTTTCTTTACACAGGACAACCTCCACCCATTGAACTGAACCGGAGTCAAGACATTTTGGCATGGTAACAAATAAAATGTATTCTGTCTGAAATAAGTTAATAGAAGGACTGATGCATCTGTGCTCCAGCATGCACTCTGGAATGAGATAACCCTACAACAAAAACACTTTATGCACTTCACCTTTACCCTTTGCCACATAATGCATACAGAAGCCTTGGGATTTTCAAATTTTGAGCTTTAAAAAATTATCTTAATAAAAGGACCTTGCAAATCATGAGTAGTTTTTAATTACATTGATTTTTAGAATGATAAAATGACATATTTGAGTTTAAGACAAATCTTATTTTCTTAATTCACAGGGCAATAACAGTTATACTTTCCTGCAGATCATGTGAGCCTTTTAATGTAATTTTAGGGTTTTAGCATATTCTCTTGGACCAGAATTTTTAAAAAAAGTCAGTCTGCATCTATCTGAACCCATAATTCCATATCTGAAAACAAAGTCTCACTCTGTTTTTCCTAATGACACAAACCATCCTTCTTTTAGAAGTCCAACTTCTTTAAGGCGTAACTTGCCTTTCTGCCTTTAAGAGTATTTTTATACTTAATACACTTGAAATAAATACAGTTTTATATAATTAATTTTTTTATAAACTGCCCTCACTTTCCCAAGATTTGGCCTGTTTCATGAGATGACTGCCTTGGAAAGCATATTTGGATGCCCGAGTTATTTTCACAGTTGCTAGCTATCCTTTCCCCAATTTCTGTGTACTTTGGGAAGGACAGGGCCTGGACAGAGTCACAGCTATGAGAATTTGAAAAGCAAAATAACCACCCACAAAATGAGCAACCACTTTAAATGTTGCTGCAGCAGAAGCAGAGAGGTATAGATCTGTCTGCCAGCCTCTTACCAACCCAGCCTAGTAAGCAAATTTCTGCCATGTCTGCCATGTGATCTTCTTGAAGGACACATTTATTTAAAAGCTGCTTTGATTTATTTTCTTTCTTTTTTTTTTTTTTTTTTAATTTATGGCAAATAAATTGACTACATGCGGCCCAGAGATTCCTTTTCTAGGGTGTGCAGTTTTTCCAACATTTGTTAATAATTTTATCAGGAGCATAAATTATGTGTGCAAACTCAGGAATTACTCTAACTCACCTGGAAAAAGTGGTATTTTTGGTGCTGCAGACTCAGGCATATGCAGTAACATGGAGAGACCTTTATGTTCTACAATAAACGGACCCCAGTTTCTTTGAAAAAATTAAAATTAATATGTTGATTAATTAGTCACGGAGCAGTAAAATCAGGGTGAAAGCAGGTTAGGAATTTGCATGAGATGGAAATATTTTTGTCTCCTCAGCTTTGAAAATCTCTCTGATGATCGGAATACACAAAACTAAAGACTAATTGTGTTGAGGAGTGTTTGCAAAAGATGTTACTCATTTCCCTGGAATGTTTGGATTGCAGATCCTTGGTCCTGGCCACATCTGTCTTTTCCATTTTGGACTGAGCTTTACACCTCTGCCCTCTTAATTATCCTGCACTTTTATTTCCATCTTCAACAGCCCTATTTTGTATTTTTTACTCAGATAACTCAAGGAGAAAGGCAACAGATTAAAAAAAAGAGTAAAATATTAACAATCCACCATTTCCTGCAGCCTTTTCAATAAAAATATCCCTGATATTTTTGAATTAGAAAATTTCCGACTGTTGCTGGCTGAACTTTGAGTGAATTAAAAAATTCAGGTGACTAAATCCCAAGATTGCATCTGCAAAATTAGTTTCTGTCTCTGCTGCCAAACAGGAAATGATTATTTTGTTTACTATGCTTAAAGATTTATTTTCTTCCCCTGAAATACCCGTAGTAGTATCTGTACATAAAGTTAGTTTTAACTCCTCCTTTTTGGTTTCACACTTCATCACTTTGGTCCTCACTAATACTATAATCCTCAACTGGTCAAACATCTCTTTTCTTACAAAACATTCCATTGTCTTCTTCTTCAGAGTTATTTATCAAATACCCTTCTGATACTTTCACCCAGCTCATTAAAAACCACTTTACAGATTTTTTTTTGTCCCCTAGCTTCTGTAAAATGAAGCAAAGAAGCAATGTTGAGACACAAGTTTTTCTGCAAAAATTCCCACTGATGCTCCTCTTTTTTGTGGAAGTCTTAATGGCAGAGAAGCACAAAAATGTCACAAATATCATACAAAAACTCTCACAGAAGTTAAGACATTGGTCTTAAAGCATTTTTTATTCTTTTTCTGGGAAAAATGAAAAATATTTTCTTCCTGACCTCTGTACTAAATAGAGAATATTTTGTAATTGTACTCAGCATCTCCTTTACTTTCCAATTTGCTATCTACAGAAAGTATGATCAGAGCCTCTGTATGGTCAGGAAAACTGTAGACTTCATCAAAGAAAACAATGTAAAGTTTATAACGTCCCATGAAAATTGATACATATGCAAAATTTGCTGTAAATTAAGTTGGGAAGACCTATGTAGAGAAAAATTTGAATCTTCAATGTTCTGTTTATCTGATACTGAGGCTTCAGTGTTTACTTTGCATCAGTCTGTGTTTACAGTGGGTTTGTGGACATTAGATTAGATAGCAATGAGATGTGTAAAAGCCTGGGAAAAATGAACAGTTGACTTCTTAGTTCCAGAAAACATATAAACTGTCAGTAACTTTTGATATTATAATGACCAATAAGTATATGTTATTAAGTAAGCTTCATATATTTTAGCTTCTGAGTGGATCACTGTGAGGTTTTTTTGTGGTTGGGTTTTGGGTTTTTTTTCAGTTATAGGGTATTCTTTTTAAGGCAATCATATCCAGAAGAGCTTGTGGTCTTTTCCCCAGAGCCAAAAAAAAAAGGACTAGAATTTTCAATTTGGTGTTCTAAATTTATGTCCATTCTCAAATATAAAAATAAGACATTTTTATCATTATAACCAATATATCAGCAGAACAAAGTTCAAAATTATTTGATTCAGTGGAATGATTGGAACTAAGTCTCCTGATTTCTGGGTACATCTTTCAAGGTAAACACAGAATTTTGAAATGAATACCTCTTGGTTCCTAATGTCAAATCCATTTCCCTTGCTCTCATGAAGGCCTAACAATCAAGGCAAGCTGAAACTAAATATTAGGAGAGGTTGTAAGCAACTAAATTGACAATGTAACAGTTTTTAGAAGTTCTGTGTTTATGTACGTTATAAGCAATTCCTTGTACAAGGTATAATTCAGTATAAACATCTAAAGACATTTAATGTGTTCTCTAACTATGTGTAGAAAATATGTCCACTTCTGTAGCTTTATACAATATTTCATTTATGCTGCTTTGTGGTTTTTTTTTTGTTTTGTTTTTCAAGGCTTTTTCAATAGTTAAAGAAACCTGAAATAAAAGATAAAATGCTATTAGGACACAATATGCGGCCCTGTGTTAGGAAATAGATTTGGTGGATAACCAGCAAAACAGAGAAGTGCAGTTTCCAAGGTCCTATATCCTCAGTCTTGAAACAAGAAGAAGAATCTCCAAAGAGAGCCTGAACAGTTATTTAGACAACTAGCAGCATTTTCTACATTTTGAAACAGAACAGTGGCAGTTTCTTTGCAAGTGCCTTAAAAGAGGGAAAGAAGAAAAAACAGGCCCTGGAAGTCTATGCAGATGTTAATGTACCAAAGCATTTGTGTTTTCTCTACAATTTTGTGAGCACAGCAGCAGAAATTTTGGACTTACTATGTACATCCAACCATGAAGAGAAATTTCTCTGGTTATCCAGAAACCTTATGCCCAAAAGGATTTTAAATAGCAAACTTTCACTTTTATGGTTGCTCTCATAGATCTTCTGAGGATGTTTCACTACCTTGTACCTTGCTACACTGATGAAAGCTGTTTTGGAACTTAGTTTTGAGGACTGAATCTCATGAAGATTCCACTGACAGGAACAAAGTAATTGTAAATCAGTGAAAATCTGAGAAACATCCAGCCTTGTGGAAGGAAAGAGCTGAATCAGGAGAGAGATAGCATGGGAGATGGCCTACAGAGCCTCATCATAACAATGTTTGACTTCTGGAAGATGGGAAAAGATTTAGCCTGGGGATGTTGTCAATAAAGGCAGAGCTCTGCTTAAAAAGAAGAGGAAAAAGAGAACAAAGAGAGATAAATGTTTGTGTTTCTGGACAATTCAAATTGCTGATTTTACCCTCTACTCTGTTCCCATACCTAGAACTGTGAAAGTTCTGATGCAAATGAATCTGATAAAGAATGGAAGAATGAGCTTCAAAAGTTGCTTTTTTTCAGTTCCAATGTATTCTTAAGCCAAAATTGCTGGTTGTGGTCTTAGTCTGAAAGGAGACTATGCAATATCTTCAAGTCTTTATGGTAACTGAGAGGAACAAGACAAACCAAATCTGCAAATGAGAGCCTTCCTCCACCAAATTTTTTGACTGAACTGATAAATCCTGCTTCTGTTTGTACATGGCACAAAAAGACAGTAGGCAAAGAACTAAATTTAATTAAAAATTAAATTTAAAAAATTAAAAAGAGAAATAAAAACTGCAGTGCACAATCATGTACTGGCAGACATGTAAACTGGGTGACCTAAAAAGCCCTTTCCACTTCTACTGTCCAAGACTTTGCAAGATTTGTGAGAGAGTATCTTTTTATTAAAAAAGCCAACTGAAGATGAGTTTGCTTGGAAAATGAACAATTTTTTGTAAAAGAGAGGAATAATTCTCCATGCAGGCTTGTGAGCTGTTGACACAGCATTTGACAGCATCCAGGGCAGTAGGCAGCTTCTCTACAGGCAGGGCAGAGCAGAGGGCTGTTTTGACAACAGCTTTTAGCCAACCTACTAAGTGTTTCCCCCATATGCTAAAATAGGGCTCTTACAATCTGCTCCACTTTCTACTGTTAATGTAGTGTTGTCATTATAGTACAAGAGTTCTATTGCCATTGCATTGCAAGGGTTCCATATTACTAGAGCTTCATACCTCCTTGATGTTTCTCGTAGGAATCTCCTCTAGGCACTGACTCTTCCTTGTCCTCACAGCATCCAACTGACTCCAGTTTTCCCTCAGCCACCCAATCCACTCTTTTATAACCCTCTTCTTATTGGCTACAGGTGTGGCCTGTTAAAATCAGGCCTGTTCTCAATCTCTAATAATAGGCTCAGCTGCAACTCTTTAGGGGGTAAGATTACTTTCTATACCACCTTTATTTACTTATGTTCTATCCCCCTACAATGTAGCACTTGAAATATGAACTGAATATAAAGGTGCAGCACTCAGAAGTCTGATCAGCCCTCAAAGAAAAGCACTACAAGCACTAGGTCATGCTTGAGTTCATTCTGTACACAATTCCACTGAAAGGGAGTGAATACATTACTAGGCATTACCATTTACAGCTCCTAGGTGATACTATTTTCCTCAGTACTGTAAAGCAGAAGTCTACATGCTGCTGGCAATGACAACAATCTTCACCAGAGGCAATGAATGGTTTCCTTTCTGGTTTTTTTAGATGCCTTTGTAAAGCCAGTGCTGTCAGATGGGGCTGTTGTGCAGCTGTGAGCAGCTACAGAGGATATCAATGCACAGTGTGCAGGTGGTCTCTGTACAGACTGAGAGTGGGGCTCCCACACCCTATACCATGAAGGAAACTGCTGCTGCTCCTCAGTTTGGCAAGAAACAAAACAACTTGAAAGACTTCTAAAATCTATTAATTGAGAAATCAAGATTCAGAGTTTCCAAGTATAGGTTTACATTACAAACTCATGTATCCTATAAATATAAACAGAGAAATTAAGGCTGCTTTTGATGAATTTAGGGCAACATGATGTTGTATTAAAGGATTGTAGGTCCTAGACCACATGTTTTCTTAGGGGATGTGGGATGCTACCTAAGGGAAAACTTATTTCCTGACAGCGTGGGTAGCATTAGATTTTATACTGAACCTTTTGTGAAGTTCTGTGTTGGAGAAGCCAGGAAAAATAATTACAACTCAACTTTGCTAGATAACTCCTTGAATTATGTTAATTTCCTTGAAAATTTCTTCAAAAGGATTCTTAAGGAATTCTAGTAGGGCTTTGGAAATTTAGATTTTTGTAAATGTATGTTTTACACCAGAAAAAAATCTCAGTGTTTATTTATGATCACTTAGGGTGTAAGAGTTGTTTATAAAATCACACAGATACTCGCACTTTATAGTCCAGGAATCAGTAATTAAAAGCAAATACACATTGCTACAAATTATTACACTTGCTCTCATTTTTCCAAGTCTCCATAATGGGATAAAAAATACATAAACTCTAATCAAATGGGCGATATTGTAAAGCATTAAACAGAGTATCAGAAGCAACAGGAAATGAAAGAAGATACCTTGTCTCACTTCTGATGATTGATAGCATCCAAGATTACAGTACATGTGGGTATTAAGCAACACTAAACCAGAGGTGAAGTTGAATAGATAACTTGACAATGGCAGAAAAGAACATATAACCCAAAGGGAACATCAGATTTTGCAAAACCCACTGCCTTAAAAAACAGCTGTTGTCCTAACTTGGTACTAAATATCCATAAAGATTATCTAAAGATCAAACTAAATGGACCTGATATTAAAATGCAGACATGATTGAAACAACAAAAAATACTCAATCTGGCATCTTCTCCTCAGTCAGATTAGAAAAAAGTTTTAAAACAAAGTGTAGTTAATTAAAAAATCAGGTAATTAGTTAAAAGAGTAGAACAGGATTCTTAACTAACTCAGAAAACAAAGGGCACAAGATCTATGAGCAGCTTACTACCAGCTCTACTACTTTTTGGAGCATGGTCACACTACTGTGAAAGTTGCCACTTTCCATGTTCTCAACTGCACACCATTTAACCAAAGAGTTTGTTAGAAACAAAAAAAGCAAATAAGGCAAACCATCATTAGCTCTTTAGTCTTGTACAGAAAGAAAAAGGGTATGAAATGGGTCTATTTGGTAAATTGAAAGAACAGGATGAAAATATTTTCTGAATTACAGACTTTGGAATGAATAAAAATACCATACTGTGCATATTTATGTGGTCTGTGTCCCACTCTCTCTCTGTTTCCATTACAGATTTCATCTGCTGTTGGCTTCTCTGCAGGCAAACTGCTTCATATCTGCACTGAAGACAAATTCATAATTAAAAATCACTCTCCTCTTTTCTCTAAGAGAGAGCACTTCAATTTTATTCTGTTTCTTACATGTTTTGATTTCTGAAAATTCTTTTAATAGTGAAAAACTAAACTATATGCTATTCTTACCTAAATCCACAGGTAACAGCAACATTTTAAATACTCTGGCCTTGCCCTTGTCACCATTAACATGATGGACATAAAGCCCTAAGAAACCTATGAACTCAGTGCATATTTTATTCCTGCAATCATAGATACACACTGACTACATTATATACTTACATATTCTATACAGCATATAAATAATTTCCTTTATTTCCTCCATATTTCCCTCCCAGTATTACCTGCAATAATCTGCTGTCATGAGGCTTTGATTTGAGCTGTAAGAACTAAATAATGAGAGGGACTGTTTTACTGTGCTTCAGACAGGCATTCAGAATATTGACTGCTTTATGTTATAATAACTATTCATTATTTATTTGTGTTTTCATGTAGTCCTAGAGTTGCACAGTGAGATTATTAGTACTTGCAAATTTAAATAAGCCATCAATACTAGATGCCTGGATATTTATAAGGGAAAACACCTGATTCATAAATATTTATATCTATTTAGGACTAACACATGGATTACCATTCTCTTACTTCACTTTAATAATTCACTTCATAACTTCCTTTTCTTACTCACTGACCTTTTACTGGAACCACTGTGCATCAGGGAGTTTGCTGCAAAATGTGGTATGCATCACTTAGAAAAAGAACATTATTTTCCCTATACTGGATCAGACTACTGGATCCCTGCTAGACTCAAATTCTAGTCTGACCAGTAACCAAATGCAGATTCCTCAATAGGAGTCTTAGAGCAGGACAATTAGAAACTGATACTCTCCCAGAGTCAAACTGCTTCTAGCAATTTACAGCTAAGGGATTTCCTAAGCAACAAGCAGTGTTTCTGTTTTAATGTCTTCCAAATGTGATTTTGCTCTTTTTTTTGGTTTATTTTCCTTGCAAGTTCTCTGGGAAAATTCTGAACCTATACAAACAGCATTCAGAGCATCTCATGGCAAGGCCCAAGGCCTTGGCAGTTTGAATTTCATTGTATTGTGTGAAGAAATAATCCTTTTGTGTAGTTTGTTATTGGCATTTGCTAGTTCATTCAATGCCCTCTAGCTCAAGGCAGCACAGAACCATTCGTTATTTATCTCTTTCATTCTTCTCATTATTTCATAAACCAGTCAAAGTCTTCCTGCAGGATTTGCTTTGGAGGCTGGGGAGCATTGCTCAAATTGTTGTTCTCTAACCAAATTGTGACCTCAAAACCTTCTCTGCCAGCTGAGAGAGACAGGCATGGAATTGCTCTGAGCTCAGACCCATGGACCTGAAGGGAAGCAGAATGTGTCCCTTCCCATCTCTCCCACAAAAGAGTTCAGCTTGTCTCATGTGTGGTCACTGTTTTGTTGACAGAAGATTGATCATTGTGCCAGGAACATGAATTACCCTCTGACTTTTAAGATAAACTTAGAACTTACTGAAAGTAACAGGGGCAACTGGGCAAGAAATAAGCAGAGAAGGACCAGAATATTTCATGCAAAGCATACCTGAACTTGTTCTTTTCAGAATCATAGAAATTTTTTCAGTTGTTCTTTGTGACTTGTTTTTTGAGGGTTGTTTTTTTATTAATCTTTAACAATTGTAATACAAGACTGTATGACTTTAAGGATCACATGACTGCTTGAATATGTCGTATAAACAGAATGAGTTTGGAAAATATCACTAGAATGTCCAGAATATTTTATTTTGCAAAATTTAATGTTTTGGTTTTGGTTGTTGGGAATAATTGGGCTGAAAACAAAACAGCTGCCACATTCAGCAGACTATATCAAAACATAAACAATAATTTTATGAGAAGAAAACCTATCAAGAAACAAAACTATTACAGGCTGTGTATTTCAACATCATATCACCATTGCATTCACTCTTCTTTCAAAATACTTCCTCACTCACTTTCTTGCTCAAAATTTAAATTTCAATGTAGTCATGAGCTAAAGCTTAAGCAAACTTCATTTGTACAGGACAAAGCTGGCTTATCATCCCTTCTGTCTGTACAGTGCCTCAGCTGTAATACATCCTATAAAAAAGTGTGTTTCTAACTAGATGTGGACATTTCAGGTCCAAACCTTATTTTTTTCAACTCAGTTCTCCGTTTCAGGCTCAGCTGCATAAGGTGGTTGTTCTCTGGGAGGTTTCAACACCAAAATGATATTAATGCAAAAATATCGGACAGTTTCAAGGAAGATGAGAATCATCGCAGGCTCTAAAAGATGATTTGATTTATCACAAACAAGTCAGCCATCACCACCTTACCTCCATTTTTCTACATTTGCCCAATTAGATTTTAGTATATACAGAAAGAACAAGAATTTAAAAATGCTGAATGAATAATGAGGCTGAGATATCTGTCAGTATATGGATTTGCTTAATTGCAGTTTAAACACTAAGAGGTGTGTAAGTGTAGAATTGCTTGTTCTTCCAAGGTTGTCAGAAAGGCTAATTTGTTTACATAAACCAATGCTCCTGTATTTTTTATTGAGATTGCCTATAGTAAATGCTTATTTTCCTCAAAACTGGGAAATGAGATTGGAATTTTTTTATGGTTGAAATTAGGAAAAAATGTCATAGCAGTCTAATGGATTACAGAAGATGTGATTCTTGGCTTCTGAAATTGTAAATTAAAGATTATGTTACTGCAAAAATGTTGCAGGAAAGAAAATATACAGGGGTCCCGTGCAGGCAAGGCGTCATAACAGCAAACTTACAGTTTCAAATGTCTTAAACAGGAAGTTTGTTTGCAAGAGGAAAAACTTCAAAATTATCATCTATGACATGACAATTAAGAGCCCATTTCCACAGGATGTAATTGCAGCCTTAATGGTAATGTCAAAATAATTTAAAAAAATAAACTTTATTCTATATGAGCTACAGGAATATAATGCTAAAAAGAAACAAAAAAGATCTCTCTCTTAATTATATTAAAAAGTTTTCTGTGTAATCTTTCAAGAGAATAATCTTTACTCACATTGACCTTGAATTCAGTTCCTCAGGTCTTGCATCTGAATTTTTTTTCTCCTCTGTTTTCAAATTAAAATATCAGGGAAGCTGCACATACCTTGTTTGAGTTTGTCTTGTTTAGCTTTCCTATACTTCCCCTTAATTCTGTAAAAGCAAGAATCATGTTATGTTTACACAAGGTTCTAGCTCAGCGAAGCTTTTGCACTTAATATTAAATACCTGAATAAGCCCAGTTAAGTCAGGACAATATTTCATAGAAGTGCTACATATGGTCCTAAGCTCTGCCTTCTGGATTTTCATGCAATGTGTTTTGGCTAAATTTAAGATAAGTTATTAGGTTAAAAGTAATGTTCTAAATTAAATAACCTAAACTGAATGTTTATTAGGATATCATCTTGCAAATAAAAAAAAGTGTACTGAAGGAATGGGACTCATATCATGACGTGGTTTCAGTCTAGAGGAATACTCTGCTTTTTGTGTGCAGAGAGCAGCAATGCTGGACTACAACACGGATTATCAAGACAGTTATCCCTTTGAGCTCCTGCAGACTGTTCTCTGGGTATGCCACAATCAGCAGCAAAATACCAGCACACAGTCTAACCAGTAAAAGGTGTTCATTCCTATTATTATTCTTCAGTGTGCATCCCAATGACACTAAAAAAGGAGGCAAAGGAAAGGACTGCAAGAACTGTCACAGAACCATGGAATATCCTGAGTTGGAAAAGATCCACAAGGATCATCAAAGTTCAACTCCTGTCCCTGCACAGGACTTTCCCAAGATTCTACCCATATTGTAATTGATAAATCTTAACTGTCTATGCTGTTATTTACAAATAGGCACAAAAGATAACATGGTGTAAGAGTCTTGAGGATTTCCCTGAGTGTTCCTGTCTGGTAAGCACTTGAATGAGAAAAAAAAAAGTTGTGGCAAAAAGGAAGTAAAACCCTATGGATTTCTGAAAGGTAAGAGAATTAATTTCGAGGGAAAGTTTGTATACAGTAGAAAAAAATTCTTTTCCTCTCCATTTAGTCCAAGGTTTTTGGGAAATACGTTTTTTGAAGGCCAAAATGCAGAGACCAGAAAGACTGAACAGAAAGGTCAGTCATGAGCAGCAGCAAGAGTTTCTTCCGAGAGCCTCCTGTTTTGGAGGACTCATCACTTCTCTCTCTCCCCACTCCAGTCTTTTAAATCAAGCTGTGTCAGCTGCATGGCTGCCATCCATACATTCTGGCTTCGTAGGAACACGGACTGCTGACTTGCCAGAGACGTGAGCTGAAGTGTGGGAAGGTTTGTGTCTTATAAAATGGTTCAGCGGTGCCAGAGAAAAGTAATAGCCAAAAATCAGAGGAGTCAGTGTTTCTTAAAATGAATAAAGCAGGGAAATACCTGCTGGAGAGGCCAAGAGCCCCTGATAGCCTCATTCATGCAGAACTGCAAGGCTGTGATATGAGCAGCTCTAGCCGCAGCACTGGCGGCCTAAGAAAGATGCTATCATCATTTTCTGTGGGGTGCTTCTGACTATTATGCAATCCAGATAACAGCTTAAATTAATGAAATCAAAAGTATAATTTAATAATGATTTGGAAACTTGGCAGCATCACTAGTCTTCTGTGTTTTCTTAGAGGCCAAAGGGGAAAGGCTGGAACTGCCATCACGATCTCACACTGACTTTCAGTGTGCCTTCACTGTAGTATCTCAGAGCAGACACATTGATAAGTCTTACTGTTGTGTCTCAAAGCATATACATTGATGATGATTCTAAACACCTGTGTTAGAACTAGAAGAATGGAAGAAGCAGATTTTAAGTGGGATACCTGTGCTAACTAAAATGTCAGGCAAAACAATAGACTACAGCTTCCTCTCAGTTGAGTGCTTTGCTCCTAGCAAACTATAAACTGAAAACTGTAAAACTAATTAGGTTGTTTTCTATGTAACTCATAAAATACAAATGAAACAAGCCGAATTTAAGCCAATCTTTTGTTTTGGTCAATCAAAAGTTAGTCTAAATTATCTTAAATTTCTGAGAGAAAAAGCTTTCAGAACAGTATTCTGAAGATAGGGAGTAAAAGATGACTTTAAGGAAAAAGGGGTCTTCTAAAGAAAGAAAACAGAAGCAAAGATAGAGTGAAGGAAAAGATACCAGGAAGTTTGAACCATTCAGAAGACTTCTTTCTTTTTCCACTGAAGAACTTCAGCAAGTCAGTCTCTTACATTTGTAATGGATGGGACATCTGTTACTTTTTGGCCAAGCATATATGACATCAGGACAGGAGAAAGCAAGTAGAGACAATTAGAGGAAACAGAACTAAAAATACTTACAAAATATGTATCCAAGTATGGAATAGCAACACTGTAGAATAAATAAATAAAACACATTTCTTCTGTATTTTGTTAAGTGATGACTGGATCATAGAGAAGTATGTGTAGAGGATGCCTTTAACATTTATAAACTGGCATAAAGAATTTAATTGTGAATGGAATTTTCTCATCAAAGTACAAAAATTACAGCATCATTGTTTTGATTTGGTTACAAAATAGTCAACTGCCTCATGAAACTCTGTTAGAAGTCCAATTTTACCTTTTTTTTTGTATCCTCACAGATGATCAAACCCAGGGCAAAACTGAATAAGCTCTCTGGTGTGACATGAGAAAGGAAATAACAATAGGATAAAAAAAAAAATTATTTCCTCTCACACCCTTATGCAAGATACGGACCTAACTTCCAGTGGTGAAGGATGAATGCAGCATCCAGTTCAGCCTGACAGCCAGCAGTTCTTAGTGACTTGAACTGAATCATGGTCCACTGTAAAAGTATGGAATGGCTGCAAGAATCTGTCTCACTTTACAGAGAAATGGAATACCTGAACAGCTTCCCTAACCTGAGCAGAGCCAAACGTCTGCCCACAAATCCTTACCCCTGCATGGATTTCCACTGACATCACTGGGCTGGGGAGGTAATTGTCTGTGCAACCAGATTTATCTGCAGGTTATGGGCCAGAGTTCGTGTCTACTGGGCTGTCTGGTTTGCTGTATTCATCTGGGAGATCTTTCAGTGTTGGAATTAAACTTCACTGCTCAGCCCCTAGAAATTTTCCCTTCTAGTTCTTCTCCAACTGAAGTTTTGGATGGAAAATGTCAAAGAGAACAAGATTTTCTCAAAGTCATACTTCGTGAGGTAAGACTTTGGTCTTATCTGATGCCTGCAGAAATGTTGCTATGTATATAAAAAGAACTAAATTCAGATTTAAAATTTAAAGAAAATATTGAAGAGAGATTATAAATTCTACAAATACTCATTCAGTAGCTAGGCTTCACCAGTTTTGTTAAAAAGTCTCCCCGAAAAAAATTCTAGCCCTATTGTTCCTTCCTGTGTTTCCAGCAAAGCAGTAAATCAGGATGTGTTACTTGAAAAGTTAGCTAGAGAAGTCCAACATATTTGATAGCATTTGCAGAGATTTGGCTCATGCTTAAATTATATACTGTATTTAAGTATTTAAGAAAGAGGGATCCATGCCATGATACACAATAATTTTAAGTAGCATAAGGAGAGAGAAGGTATTTTAAGAAAATCATTAATTATGATTGTCATAAATTTGGAAAACAGTTTCCTAAATGACAAAATAATGCTTCAAAAGCCTTGTCTTTCATTTCTGCTTAAAAACCCCACATCCAAAAAACCCTATTAAAAGCCACTCTTCAGGGTGGTTGCTATTACTTATAGACAGAGTGTGCTAATGAGAGAAAAGAAAATAGAAACGTTTGCCTTTGAAGATCTGAGCAGTTTTACATTCCTAAGCATCTTGCCTATGATTTTAGAGAAGACTTCCAAAAATTTTGCTTTGAGCACCTCATTTCTCCTGCAGTGGAATATCACCAAGGAGTTTGTCTGTTTTCTCATTATGAGCCTGATCATTTTTAGTAAGTAAGAAGTGAGCAATAAAAATTATGGCTGCATTTTTAGGGAGACAGGGAAAAAACACCAAGAGATAATTTGAATCCTGTACTGTCCATGACCCCTGTAGCAGAGATCCCTGTAATAAATGCCTTGGTCAATCCAAATACTTGCCTGAATGCTACAAAAATTCTGACATTCATGGATACCCTGACTGACTCTTCGCTGGCTCTCAGGAATTGTGCTGTGCAGACCACTTGGAAGCAGGAAGGGTACTGTGCAAGACATGAAGCTTGCCTCTTGTTGATTGAGCAAACAGAACTTACATTTCTTCTGGCTCTGGACCACACCCAGAGCCCTCTGAGTGTGTAACTTCGAAGGTTCATGCCCCTGTAGCTCTCTCCTTCTGGCACAGGCCTAGGTGACTGCTATTCTGCAAGTGCTGCTCTTCCTGTCTCACTCCCATCTGGCCAACAAGTTACAGAGACTCAGATTGCCAGATTACAACTGTGTGCTGTGAAAGTGTGGTTTTCACATTTAGGTTGCTTGGCCCAATGTTTCTGTCATTCTCCAGTCACAATAATCCCGAAAGGTTGAGAAAAACAGAGAATAGAAGTGATGGTTATGCTTGGCTGGTGTAAGAGCTTTCCTGTATTTCTGCAATGGTCACTTTTAATGGCAAAAAAGGCAATAAAAAGTAGCAGTGACTGGGAAATCACATGTAGAGGTACACATAAGCCACAGGATTTACACTTATGTTATATTTCAGTTCCTTACCATACAAATTTTAGAATGTTTAACTCTGTGACTCAGCTCATGGTGAAGCAGAGAAGAACCAAGACTTTCAGTTCACAACACGGAACTCCGTGTGAAAGTGAAAACAAGGGGGACAATCTCTTCTCCATTGCAGTAAAGAGACTTAATGAAAATTACAGTGGTGCTGAGCAGGAAGGAATTGTGAAGGCTGAAATCTGTCTTTTCCACTCTGTTCCCACTCACATGGAAGAGCAAAACTGCCTCACAACATCAGATCTGACATAACTATGTTGTCATGAGGAAGCACATCAAAGCAGCAGCTGTAGCTTCGGCCTCGTTTCCCCTGATGTACACTGGGGGGTTGTGGGAGTGACCAAATGCAGGAAAATATGAAATGCTAAGAGAAATATGTGATATTTATTTAGGATATTCTAAGTGATGGAACCCCAGTCTATTCATTTTTTTTTGCCACAGATGCCTATTTTCACTCAAATATTTTAAAATTAGTTGCTTTGTCTTTGTCATCTTTTATCTTGCTTCAGAGGAATTTCATAGGGCCTGCCTAGACCCAACACAAATCAAGAAGCCTCATTTCAAAGTGTCATTGTAATACTAAGCAAGGCTGACTACTGAAAGAAAGTACAGTTGTTAGTGTATATTGTAAAAAAACCAACCAAACATAATAGATTTTCTGAAAAAATTTTAAATTGGTTTTGAGTGTCTATAAGCTCAGAGTACTTAGGATGTTATTCAATCAAATTTGGCCACCCAAGGAAGAGTGAAATACTGAAAGGATGTGAAACAACGTCCTTTTATTCCTTTCTCAACTAATTATCAAGAAAAGATAGGCTAATACAGAACAGATGCATGCATCTGTTCAATTGCTAGAAGCAATGGCTTGTATGGCTTTGAGAAGCTAAATAAGAGAGAAGCTTGATCTCAGTGTCCAAATACATGAACCATACATGCCAAAAATTCAAAATGTGGAACAAAATGACTGAGACAAAATTTAATTCTAAACATCATATTGTGTAACTAGACAAGAGAAAGAGAAGAAATCAAGAAAAGTGCAAAGGAGGGAAGGAAACCAAGATACTTAGAAACTCAGAAACACCAAGAAATATAAGCAATGGCCTAAATGAAATGGTAGTTTTGGTTGTTTTACATCTGACATTATAAACCCTTATGCAATATTGAGTCATGCTTCAATCTAGTAAAATTAAATTTTGTTCCAAGTAGAAGCTATGGAATACTTAAATGTAAACAAATTAGAAATATTTCTGATATTAGAAGAATGACTCTTGGTGTCCCACATGGCAGCATTGAGACACGTATTTTCCACAGAGAGGCCTCATTTCAAAGGGAATAAATAATGGATCAACTAAAGAGATTTAAATCAGTATTAGTTACAGAAACAGAGACTAGAAATTTTTTTGTGCCCCTGAAGAGCTCCTTTCCATGCTAATGCATAAAAATAAGTGTTAGGTTTTTTTTTTCTTTTCTCACAACTTGACTTACCTAATAGACTTTAGAACAAAAAAATATTCAGGTGAAAACAAAAACCAACCCAACAACAAAACAAGCCCAAACCCACAAAACCCCTCTAGAAACTGAAAATGCACTTCTTGAGGGAAATTAATTGATGCTGGAACTCAGGTGAAGTAACATAAGCTACAAAAGAATCAAGAAGTCACTTCTCTCACTCTGGGTAAGAAAAAATCCCTGTGAAATTGTTTGCATCTTGAAGTAGAAAATCATGTCCTAGAAATTTTGAATCTTGTTTTAACATAAATTTTACTTCAAACATTCATAAAAGATTTCACTGGATTTAATTACTGTCCATTGAAATTATGAGGCCAATATTGGGCTAACAGCGCAATGTAAAAATAAAATTTGTCTAAGAGCTTGACAGCTGCAGCAAAGAAAGCATAATTGAGTTTGGATGGCAGTATCACTTCAAGAAGAACTGTTTTCTAATATATATGGATTGCATCAATATTTATTTTAAAGCAAACGAATTTTCAGAAACCCAAATATTGTTGCAAATCTCTTTCTTTTATTAAGACTGATTTGGGCTATTGCCATTTAAAATGCCATATGGGTGGATCTTAACAATTTCAGTACTTTTATCTTAAATAATGATTTATATAACTTAAGGTAACATTGCACTTAATGTTTTCTATAAATGTTTGATACTACTTTTTCATATTCACTATGCAAGGAGGACTACAAATAGAAAAAACATTTTATTCAAATGAATGTTTTTCTATCAGCCAAGGCGTCTTCCTACTTGCACAAATGGCAAAATTGTGGAGACTCCAGCAGGATTTAACCAAGAGCCTTTGGTATATGGAGAAAAGCACTGAAAAGGCCCAAGGCAGCCAATGGTGAAAGTGTCTCCCTGGGGAAACAAAGGCATGAGTTCTTTCAGGCTGATAAGGAAATAGAAAGCTCATCTGCAGCACTCTACCTAACACAGCAGAGCCTTCCCTAGAGCTTTTGGAAATAAACCTGCATAAACAAAAGTCAAAAGATCTCCCCAATAGAATGTACGTGTAGTCCTGCACGTGTATTCCACATAGTGGCAGGCAATTCTTCTGGTTTTGTTTAAACTACCACAACTATTACAACTTTAAAGCTCCCAGCTTCCCAAGAACGTGGTATATGTGCTCCTAGAGCACACACTGCACTGGGGCTGCCTTGTGTTTAGTTGTTCAGCTGTCTAGTTCTTGGAGCAAAATCAAGTCTGGGTAGAAAACAGGCTCTGAGCTATCCAGATAAAGGCAGTTCTGGACATGCAAGGAAGCAATGCACAAGGTACATAAGGAACTGTAATGTCAAGCAAGAAGATTCCTAGGTGAAAACTGGCAGCACCTTCCACTCTGTCTTTCTCTTTTCTTTTCTTTTTTTTTTTTTTTTTTTTTAAATACAGTTTTGGCCTCAGAAGGCTGCCTTTACCCAGATCTTTCTTCTCTCTAGCCAAGATGATACTTCAATTCTGAGGTATATGCCCCTGAGCCATCAGCCATCACAGTCACTAGAGTAACACTTGAGGAAAGTCTAGCACCAAGACAAGGAGCAGCAGTTTGAATCCCTGGCATTGTTTCTGTTTTGCTGAAACAGGAAAGGCTTGGTGCCCTGTGATCCTGCCATCCAGCAAAATTCAGTACCCCAAAGTCTTCCAGCTTCCTCCTGAGAGCAGCAGGCTAGGTACTGAGCAACTCTTCCTAATGAATAAGTATTTCCTTTCCTGTTTCAAACAAAACTCTTATCTTTTAACCTGAGCAGTGGGAAATTAATTGAATCCTGTTTGTTACGTGGTCACACAGGTTTACAACATTTTTGCATGCTTCTAAAACGTGCCTGCAGTCTTCTAAACTGTGCCTGCAGTTTTAAAACTAGGATTTGATATATGGGCATATGTAATGCACTGCCAAAAGGGATAGAGCAGCTTACATTTATGAGATGACGTTTTAGAAATTTTGATGTGCTATTATCATATTACTCTGAAAGAAATCTTGTGCCTACTCAAATAGCTTTATACAACTGGACCACGTGAACAACTTAAAGTCCATTGTCATGCTTAAAGTCTGCTCATATTCTTAGCTGACCTCACAGTGAAATTCAAAATCAGAAAGATTTTGAGAGCTTTGAACTGCCCTCATATAAATCACACAAGCCTCTCAAACTCTGTAATAAGCATTGCTTGTTCAGGAAGCTAAAGTGTTTATTTTAAGCTGCATGTACATACATGAAAGATTCAGACCATATTAAATACCCTATTTCATATCCTGCTTTGCTAATCAGTTATCTATCTTGGATAAAAATAACTGTTGATTTACTTGTTGAACTTTGCTTAAGACATTCCAGACTGAAGCTAATACCACAAGTAATACAAAATATGAAAGACAAAATAAGCAGACTTGAAAAAAAAAGTGCTCAAGACTTTGCATTTTCTTCTCAAAATTAGTCACGCAGAAAGTGGTCTGATTCTCGAACCATGTTTTTCCCATTCCTAGCCAAATCAACAATTTGCATTATTCCTAGTGTTCAGCAAGGGAAGCAGAGCACACAGATGTATGCCTGTCAGCTTTTCCAGTGCAACACACAAATATTTTCCTTCCACAGAACTAGGACCTTGACTCAGTGTCTTAGCAAGCAGACGTTATTCATTATAACACAACACAGATGTAATTCAGATTTCATTTACATTACTTTCATTCAATGAGTCAAGCTGCACGTTTAGATGAACAGAATTCCATGCCCATAATATGTTATAAGGAAAAGAATGGAAAATTACTGAGGTTTTTTAGGGGTTACAGAGATGGTTTTTGCAGCATGCCTAGCCTACCTGCACCTCATTTGAAGACCCTAATAATGCTCTTTGTGTGTATTTCTAACAGTACTGTGACATATATATCATAATGTTGGAGATAAAAGTGTGTTACCCCATACAACCTTTGCTATCATTATGCAAACAACAAGGTTATTTCCTTTCCCTTGCCTCAAGACCATTTAATAGTTTGGGTGGGAAACTATTTTGGTTTTGTTTCTTGTGCCAAAGGCTTATAATAATGATGGATAAAATAAAAACAAGAGCAGAATTAGTAGTGAAATTATAAAGGATAAAATCTAAATCAGTTTTTGTTTTGTTAGGTAAAATTCCTTACATCCAGCAGAAAACCGGGTTTAGCAATGTTTGTATTACTCTGTGTAACTTCTACAGCCCAACCATCATATAGTGGGTTCAAGGTATTTCCAGCCATGACTTTGAATAAAAATGGAACTTCATCTCTATTAAAGTCAAAGTAAACACCACCCCTACCCTCTGCTCTTATTTGGGTTTGATTCCATCTGCCTTTAATCAAGGTCTCCTTGAGCTAAAAGACCTTAAGCAAAGTTGGAAAATCTGAATTAATTCATGAGGATTTGTGCCTAACATGACATCAGTATGTAACATGAAATAATTCACTTTTCAGTGGATTCTATAACATTTGTGTGCTTCCACTTGCAAGTATGAGAATCAACATTCCTATAATGAAAGGTATAAGAAGAATAGGGTTTGAAAGTGACACTCCAAAACAGTTCTGAGAAGATAGACTACAGAACCCAGCATGAATATTAAGATGTGCAGAGCTGGGAGCAGTGTGAGGCACAGCTGTTCCAGAAGGCACAGAAGGACTCATCACTCCTTTGGACATCAGCTAAAGCTCCCTGAGCCTCGAGACTCAGGTACTGCAAATCAACTGTAAAACAGCTCCACCACGGATGGTAAAGGCTATCTGAGAGTCTTTGTGGTGTGAAAGACTCTTACAACTTCCAGCAAGGAATTTGGAGGTATCTTAAGCTGTGCTGCATCTCCCAAAATCAGCTGCTTACTCTCCACCTCCTGCCTCTACTGAAGGTGATAGGTCTGACTCTAAGCTGCCCCCAAAGCTTATCCCCACCCTGCAGCACATCAGGGCTCCCACAGAGCTCCCTGTGAGATAGGTACAAAACCATGGCAAAGTCCTCTATCATTTAAGATAAACTGCCATTTTTATTCTATTCCATGTAATACAGATTCATGGAATTTCAGGAGGGGATGCAGGCCCAGAACAGTTCCATAAATGCCAAAGCACTAAATTTTACTGGTCTGAAGCACAAAATAGGGATTTTTTTCTGGAGGAGGACCAGGCAGTGTCAAGTGTTCTCCAGCACACCCGGCACCTCTCAAACTCAGTAGCAATTGTGTAGCTGCTAACAATTGTGTAGTAACTATTGTGTAGCTGTGACACTGAGGTCAAGTATTTCCACCTAAGTATCAAAGTTACTTCATTTAAACCAAGAGGAATGATTTTCAATCTCCTTATGCCAAGGACAATAGCTGAAAGCTAAAAAAATTGAGTGGCTGTTCAAAATTGTTCTGAAGAGTGAAACCTGCCACAGGTTTTCAACTATGAACAAATATGAGCAATGTGTACAAAGTGCCAGATGTTCCCTTTCAGTTCTTCCAGGTGAGGGAAAGACAGGGTTTTTACCAAGTGTTCTTTACACCTGGAGGCTGTAGATGCTATGAATTATCTCAAGTATAGTATATGCCACAAATGGGAAGGATCAGTATCATTCCCAGGAGACATTTGGGTGGCTCATCCTATCAGCAAGGATGTGGAAAGTGTGAAATAAAATGGGAATACCTCATTATTTAGGAGAGATAGTAACTCAGATGTGGGGAAGCACCCGAGTTACAAATCCATATTTCATCATAACTGTAGGCCAGTGAACAATATAGGAAACTCCCTACTGAAACCCAGCTCATAAATGTAAGTGAATGAATAAAATAACCAACTAAAATTCCCCAAGGTTCACAGTAAAATAGACCAATTATTCAATTTATTACTACTATTAAAAAATATCTTTAAAGAGATCTTATAACACTTTTCCCTTATAAGCACTCTATTCTACTTTCTCTGCCTATTTTAACAGTGTTAATATTAAAAGTTCTGGTTATCTAAACATAGATAGTCATTCATAAGATGCTAGAACTGATTTCACTAAGTCCTTACATTTTAAGTAAGCAAAAGGAAATTAACTCTTCAAGACATAGGATTTTTTGCATTAAATTTCCATATTTAAATAATGCTCAACACAGCAACTGACCAAGCTGCAGTTCAATTTGGTCACATATAACTAGTTTAGTGTATGAAAAACATATCTTGTACAGCAAAAGCCTGTGCTAATGCCTCTCAGGATCTCAAATAGACTATCAATCCCATCTCCACTGATATCTTAAAATTCATATAAATACTCAGAAATTGAGAAGTTAACAAAGGTCCATAACAGGTAAGATCTGCCTAGATCAGCCCTGAGTCTTTGTATAAAATTTGCTATATTTGAAATAATAAGAAAGAAAACCTAAGAGCTACATTTTCACAGACTAAGGTGTAACCTCTCAACACTTAAGGTTATTTTCTGAGGAAAGATTAGATGTAACGTTATTCTTCAGTCTTCCCTGGCAGATATTTTATAATATAAGCCTATAATCCAACCTTAAGGATTGGCAAGCAAGTGTTAAGTATGCTGTTACCTTTTGAGGTTTAACTTGTAAGGTCTAGTAGAAAGAATTTTTTCTTCCTTCAGGACTGTTTATCTTTCATCAGACAGCTTCTGCAAACATGAAAAAGTGATGGCAGAGGTTCCAAACCTGGATTGTGTTTACTTCTCCTTCTGCAACTAACCAGTCTATGGATGAGTCATAAACTGTAGGGGATCCTCTGTCACTCCAGAAATCTACATGTCCCGGAATGTCTTTGGAGATTTTTAATTATAAAAATTAACCAAGTTAAATATTTCTGAATTTGTACTTACTGAACTATTGTGACTTGAGTGGTAGCCATCTGCCTCTTTGTGGGAGGCTGCCTGTTATTCATTCATGAAGACACCTCGCCCTCCTGTTGTACTCTTGCAGAATCTGTACATTTGCCCAGAGGGTCACAGCTCAACACTATATGCAAGATAGCAAAAAGCCCCAGGGAAAAACAGGCTTCCATCATACAACAAAACTTCTGTATCAGATCAGAACTCCAGCTATTCTGATTTCCATCTCCCATACTTGCTGGTGTCACTTGCTTCCAAGAAAAGCATAAAGAATTCTTGCAGAGCAGCTACAGAATAACAGACCACCAAATTAATCTTTCCTCTTGATTTGACATTGCCAAAGCTTTGTTTATATACAACTTTATATAATTCCTTCCAAACCGTGTTTTTTGTTGCTCTATTGTAAATGTTTTGATAGCTCTAATTTACTTCCAAGACTATCAGTTAAAGTCTGTGAAAAGTTTATCATCCTTCAGTATGTTTTTTCCTGAAATTTTAAGAGGAATATTTTGGGAAGCAAATAAAAGTATAAATTCAGTATATTGAAAACTGCCTATGATAAAATGTCATTAGTAGCCCTTCCTGCAGGCCATGCATATGTAACTCAACAGAATGGAAGTGGGTACTCAATTTCCATTTCAAACACTGCCTGTTACTACATTTAACAGAGTAATTAATTCACTAAGAGCCTTCTTTCATTAATTTATTCATTAATCAATCTTTACATGTGTTTCTAGAATGCTTAGAGCATTAATAGTTTAACAGTATAAAGGGAAAAATACAAATATTTTAATTTTTGTGAATGTATCAGATGATTCTCTGTAATAACATAACATTAAACAACCCACTAAAAGTCACAGGTATCCTTCTTTCAGTTGCTTCTCTTCTATTGCAACAAGCAGAGCAGCATGTAAGCATTCTTGACAGTCTCCAAATTTACCTAAAAAAACCCTGGGGACCCGAATAGAATTTTTGAAACAATTTATATCCAACGATTATATAAAATGACTGAAAGTTAAACTCAAACATGAGGGTGGAATCCATCACCCATACTGGACAAAGTTCCATTGACCTCAGGGAAGTATAATATGGTCTAAAAATTGTCTCTTTAGGAAAAAAGAATTTAGTTTGTAAGAACATTAATTAGATTTTAGAATAAAATAAAATGGATAGAAGCAATAATTTCCTCTTCTAAAAAGGCAGACATTCTCTTTTACATGTGAATGCTTCTTGGTGAAAACCTTTAAATATATTTCTATTAATAAATTATTGCCCCTGTGAAGCAGTAGACTAGATGTAAAAGAAAGAAAAACTGGGTCCTTATGGACAGATAAATGTTTATATTGCAGAAGAACAGCATGCCTGGTACAGCAGTATTTCCTTATCAGGTTGAGATACTGCAAAACAATGCTTCATTTGGGGGTTTTTATCCCCTTCCACGTTCCTTCCTGCTTGGCTTTGTCTTTTACTAACTGTAGGTACATTTCTCATTTTAAGATTGTATTAGGACACCCAAAACTGACAGAACTTAAACATAACTATTCTATATACCTACACCCTCAAAATAATTCTAAATATTTCTAATTTTACATTTTAAAAATATTGTCATTGCTCATAGCATTTTTTTACAGAAGAACCTTTCAAGTGAAGCAGATTATTACAATTAACATGTATTAATAGGAACAATTATGCCCCCTAAACTCTTTTGTGGAACAGCCCCTAGTGGAAAATAAGAATTAGAATGCATGACTGTATTAAACAAGAATTCCCATTTAGCCTTGTTTTGCTCCACCTATTTTAGGACTAATATCTTTTTATAGCTGTTTAAAAATAAGCACTGCTTGTTTACTATACTAGAGGAAAATAGAGCAACCCATAGAATAAAACAAAGATAATAAAAATGGCTGGGTAGTTTGTATTTAAAAACGTAACTGTGGCATGCCAACATCGGCAGAGTTGGGTTTTCTTTTCCAAATTCCAACTGGCTGTGCTGGAGAAACATATCAATGTAGCATCTTGCAGAGGATTGCTCAGAGCCATGGAAACCACACCAGGCTGGAGAGAACTACAAACCATCCATTGGATCTTTGCACTCAGGACATCTACTCGTGTCTATCATATTATCTATCATATTATGTATCAACTTATGGCTGCTTCTTATACTTGCAGAGATTTTTGTGATTCAGGCTGCCCAGTAGAGAGCTGAGATTTATTTTTTCTTTTCCTTCACTTAATTTCTAAGCATCACTGGCTGCATTCTCCTAAGCTTTTGTGTTTGGAGTGACCAAGACTGATCTCCGGTTTTGCCAAAGTATTCAGATTTCTTTCTTTACACATATATTGCTTTTTTGGCCCCCTCTTTCCATCCAAGGCTGTTATAGACCACTTAGGTTCTAAAATGTTATACTATAGTATCCTGATGAAAAAATGAATGCTCTGTGATTATGAATGTAATTTTATTTTACTAGTTATGTAATTTTTTTGGTAATAATTTTCAGCTGTGAGTATGAGAAGATTTCTGCATATCCAAATGTCTGCAGAAAATAAGAGGACAATCCGAGGGAAGGAAGGCCTGAATTCCAAAGACAGGTACCACAACAAATAAGATGGGTACAGGGTTTGTAAACATCTCATTTTCCTTTGGTTCATGCCTGCACAGCATTTAGGTATAGTGCTAATATGAATCATGGAAATGCATATGTGTTTGTAAGACCAGCCCTTTGGAAAAATGCAACTTTCCTAACGGTCTGTTATCTGAAATGAGCTCACCACAAAAATACTTCAGCTGCTTTTAGCTTAGGAAGGGATGGCCAGAGCATGGCTTTGATGAGATAGTTCTGAAAAGATGACTGATCATCACCAGCACCAATCATTATTGTTAGTTGGATTAAATGAGTTGCTACCTGCTTCCATCCCCTCCTTTGTTCAAGAACTCTTTTTCACTTGAGGTCTGGGACTTTCCACAGTTATCACAGATCCATTACATTTGCATTATTTTTCCTTTCTTGCATGCCAAATAAATGGGAATTTGAACTCATTCTTATATAATATCTCCCCCAGCTGTCATTTATGAATCTTTTTCAGAAGACCTGTTCATGTTTGTTTTGAAATAATTATTTTCTCCTAAACTCCCATTAGACTTTCCCTCAGGTCAACATATCATAATTCTCATTTTTGTCAAAGCTATGCCAGTTTGAACATCCTTTTAAAAATTAATGTAGCTGTAAATTCTTTGACCATTTTTACAAACTTAGATAGTGGTAAATTTTGAAAATCTAACCCATTCCACCACTTTTGTACTCTGACATTTGATGAACTTGCATATGACATTTCTACAGATTGTATTTACCAATGTTCCCATTTAGTCTAAAGATTGTCATTCTAGTATTATTTACTTATTTTTACATCTGCTTTCCCTTCACTCTGTGTCTCCCCTCAGCCCTGTCTGTATTCTACACTTGCAGAAAGGTTGTGAGGGTTGCCAAAGTCTGAACGAGAAGGCAATGACATTTGCCTTCTACATTTATGGTTCTTTGGGAAAGCTGGAAATTCCTATTTTAATCACAGCTGATTAATTCTGATATAGGATCAAAGAGCTAAGCTGAGTGACGCAGACACACAGAGAAGACATGGATCTGCAGGCACCTGTATCCATCTGACTGGCTGTCCTGACCATGGCTGCATGGTCATGCTGCCTCTCAACCCTCTGCATTCTTGCTGACAAGGCGTGAGTCTTTCTTGACTTAGTTCAACATGCAACCAGCTTGTGAGAAATCCCAGAGGAGGGATTTCTTGGAAATCAGGATGAGAGTAGAAGCACAGCAGCCAAGAGTCAGGCTGACCTAGCTTTAAAACCTTGCATTTTACATGTGAAGAGGCTGTGTGAGGTCAGCCCTGTGCTGTCAGCTAGAGTAAAGCATCATCAATCCACAAAGTGAACAGATCTCGTGGGTGCTCCATGTCTAGCTCAATATAAAACCAAAATGACTCTGCTGAAGTCACTCATAGTTTTTAATTTTTTTTTCACAACCTAATATGTTCTGCCACCCATAAATAGTGTTCCTACCATTTATCATGTGTTGTAACAGAATTCTGCAGAAAGAATTTTAAGCAAGAGAATATTTTGCTGCTTGTGGTATTTTGCAATCTCCACTAACTTTAATGAGATTGTGCTGTTTCTTAGCAGCATATGTGTTATGCAAAGAATGCATTTCTGCATCTTATGCTTCCTTTCTGGGAGATATTACAAGCAGCCAGTGGATACAAAAGGCACTCTTTCTTGACGATGGAACTAATTATTATTGATGGACTACTGGAGGAAGCCAAATTCAGGAATGGATTATTCTCAGCAGTACTTGAACCAACTTTCTTTTTCTTTCATTCTTTAAATATCTCAAATGAAAAACCTTCCATTGCTTTCTGTTGATTATTCCACCATCACTAAAAGAACCCAAAGAAGTGCTCTAAAAGGCTACAAAAATCAGAAGTTTTTATTTCATCCTGAGATCAAATAATTGATTATGGATGATCACAATACTTCCATAGCACCCATTTTATCCTTTGAGCCACCATGAAAGAATTTTCAAATTTTGGGGTTTGGCTGACCTTGTGAAGTTTTAAAGTTGAGCCTATTTCTCCTGTTGTCATCCTTTTGACAAAGTAAGCATAGCAATGGTGTGATAGCTCCAAGGAGGCAACCAAGAAAGCACAGTAGAATTTTTCCTAACAAGTACAAACCAAACTAATCTGAAAATGAAGCGAATTTAAAATAAAGAAATTTTTCTTCCATGCAGCTGTGTTATGGTAGAGGGTCACTTTTTTGGTAAAAAACTCCTTGTGCATAAATACCAGCTTTTTCAGCATCTCCAATCTACAAACATCAACACCATAGAAATGCAAAATGAACTCAATGAACAACAGACATGTATTTCATTGACAGTTTTTCAAATTCTTTCTCCCTACAGATCTTCTCAGAGAACAAGCAAGTTTTTTAAAAACAAAAGCCTCTTTTGACTCTGAAATTATGTCTTTTATCAAGTTAAAACAAAACAACAAATAAAACTCCCCATGTCCTCAGCTGAAGTCAGGTTTAAAGGCCAGTTCAAAACATATTTCCCTCTGTGGTACTCCTCACACTGATGCTTAGTTTCTAAGAGCTGTCTGGAGTTATTTTCTCCTGTTTCAGACTATGTCTGTGTGGCATTTGCTTTGTGTTTGGAAGAGAGGCCTGACTAAATCCAAAGAAAAATCCATGAGAACTGTTCCAGCAATGCACAGCAGTACTCTGCTGCCCTTTGCCAAACTGAAGCCAGCTGTGCTGACTGCTGGAGAACATTTGCAGGCTGATCTCTGCTCTGGGGAAGTAACCACACTCTTCCCACCTGTGCCAGGACAAAATGCAGGAGTGAGCAAGGGGCTTGTTGCAAATCCCCATCCAGTGTCACCCAGGTCACAGCTCTGCCTGCTTCCCTTGCAGAGTTGAAGAGGGGGCAGCTCCCGCAGGGAGCGGTGAGGAAAACCTCTCCACAACGGGATGTGAATGCAAAGAGGTTTTATGGAACTTCCTTGGCAAAGGTCAGGCAGCTGTGCTCACATTCACTCATTTTCTTAGTTAGGGCTTATTTTTATTTTTCCTGACAAACTATACAAGTGACTTACAGTATCAGTTTTCAGCTTACAGTCAAAGGAGGATAATTCAAACAGCAGCTGCCAGCGGTTTTACTTCATAGTGGCCCACACCTAATCACTTTGTCATACCAATCTGCAAGAAATGTTTCAGCCAAGAATTCAGGCCCAAACCTGCTGGCTTAAGCTACTTCAAAGCTGATTTACACTTGTTTTTATACAATGACTTCTGCAAAAAGTGTGCTTCCTAATGATTGCTCTTTGAAAACGTATTCCAGCCTGCATCACCCTTGCACTGAGTTTCAATGGATTGATTAATAGGTGGCAAGTGATGCCTGGCCACAGCAGCCAATGGCTGTGCAGAGCTGCAAGGTAAACTTGAAGGGTCTTGCTAACAGAGTTCTAACCATCAGCCAACACTCTCAGAAGCTCTAATTTACATAAATTAGAATTATCCATATACCACTGCAGTTTTTTGAACACTCTTAACTCCTTATATCAAGGATGTTTTCTTGATGAGGTAGCAGTGGAAAACAAAATGCATTTATGATGCTGATGCAGAAGTACAGATACTGCTCTGCACAAAGGATCACAAACATATAGACACACGTCATAACATCATCTTGCTCACATCTGCACCAGGTGTATCACCACACAGTTCCACTTTTAGGAGTTTGCATAGTTCTAGCTACTTAAGTAGAAATAATCCAAAATGAAACTCTCTGAAACTAGTATGGAAGCATAATAAGGAACAATCTTGGACAAAACACTTCTTTCACTTCTGAAAACAAAGCAAAGAAGAGGAATAATTATTATTCTTTGAAAGCCTTGCATGTCACCAAACTTTGGCACAAAGTGTGGAAATTTGGCAGGACATGGCCTAACACATTTCACTTTTCTTGTGAAAACCCACCAAAACTTGCAGAACACAGAAACATTTCAAACACTAAACCTGCACATGCTTATTAGGGTTTGCTTCATTGTCATTACTCCAGAGGCTCCATCTGTCCTGGAATCTGGCCAAGGATCCCATAGGGATACTCTGCAACCGGAGCTGTTGTGGTCTCTGCAAAGTCATGGCACTGAAATGAAGTTCCTTCAATCCCATATTTCCAGTTATTCATATTATTCATTGAACTGCTGTTCCAAATAATGGTTATAATCCTTATTAAACTATTATCAACACCTCTGGCAAGCAACATAGTGTTCAGTATGACCTGACTGATCTTAATCCGTGCAAAGCCTGATGAAGAGGGTTCCCATGTGCTTGAAAGTCCCTGTTGCACCAAGAAAACATGAACTACTGAAAACATAAGCGTGGCCCTTGATGGTTCTGTGCTCTCTCCTCCAGGAAAGTATGGGAAGATTTACAAGGACCATCTGGACCTAGTTTTGTCTTATCAAGCAGCAGAGGCTTGTGGGCTTTTTTTTCTTTCTCTCTTTCCAGTTCTCTCTGAGTGACTCATCCACTAATGTTGTTTAGCCACAGCTTTTTGTCTTTGCCAGAATGTGTTTCCATTGAGCAGTGCATGAATGGGGGGGAGTGGGACGGGAGAAGAGCTTAATTACATCTCCAGCTTTGTATGTTTTCTGCAACAAACCTCACTGGTTTAATAAGAGTTCTATCAAAACACCTTCATTTAACTTTTCTAAATAATATTTGCCCAAGTTTCAAAAGCCATGGAAATAATTCAGGAAATACAGAAATGGGTCAGGAGAGAATTGGGTCAAGCCAAGTTACTTAAGTAAAAGGGACTCCACCTTACTGAGAAATTTTTTGGGGGAGAATTCATTAGCAAAAAGGAATGGATAAATTTTGAAATTCCAATGCCTTGATGAGGTCACCCTTGATGAGAGTCACAGGAAGAAAGTTTTGAATGAAAATGCACAGGAAGGGAAGAGGAATTAAAAAATTTAATAAAAAGTGAACAAGTTAAAGGCAGAAGACATTTACTCAGTAGAAACTACTAAATATTGTATTAATGGAAAATGTTTCCCATCCTCACACATAGGAAGTCAAAATGGCTCAACATCTATGGATCATCACATTTCAGTCACTTCTCTAACAAGAAGCATCTCCATAGGTAATAAAAAATATCTTTTCCAAAAATAACAGTAAAGACCTAGAAGATGGAAAAAAATATTTAGGCAATTTATACTGTATCTCATATACAACCCACTTAAAAGGCTAGAAACATACTCTAACCTACTCTAAATGGTTACTAAAATATAAATAACAGTTACTGCTATCAACTACCACTCTGCAGAACATTGCAAAGGAGGGAACGTTTGAAGCGCTTAAGAATTTTCTTAGTGAGAGATAAAGAAATCATTAATTCCTACAAAGTATCAGTTTGGTTTGTCCTGAAAATGGGGCCATTCATGTGCAGAGACAGGATGCAGCATCCTCAGCAGAGGTTTATACCAGGTACATCCACCAGCTACCCTCCCAGTATGCAGTGGGAGTCACAGGTGGGTATAGAAGCAATGTTTGACTGTATGGATAGAGCAGCAAACTACTCAGTGAGCACTGTGAGTAATTCCAGACAGCTGAACAGTTGATCCAAAACTTCTAATATTTGCATTTAAAAAATAATTAATAAAAAGCCCATAGGATATAGTACAAGATTTTTCTTGTCAAGCTTGACAGCAAACACAAGTCAATGGTACCTTGCCAAGATATTCCAAACTACCTGATCATTTCAGTTGCTGAAGCTGACATGAATAAAAGACAGTTTATGGGAGCTGCTGCTTACCAACCTCCTTAAGATCAAATTGCATAAGACATGAGCTTAATTTTCCTTTTTTACTGTGTTTTCACACATGCACAACACACCACAAAAAATCCAAACCGACCAATCAACCAACCAAAAAAAAAAAAACAACAACCAAAAAAACCCAACAAAAACATGCCTGGATGTTTTGCAGCAGCCATGGAACTGTTTTAGAGAAAACTGGAATTAAGTCAGCTATTTGATTTGGAAGCTTAAAAATTAACACCTTTCTGAACAATTCACACTACTGTTACCATACCATTTATGTTGTGATACAAAATTGATATGTTACCACTCTGCAGGGTAAAGTAGAATTCTTTTAAGCCAGATATCCCTGTAGTTGGCTCTTTTGTGCTTCCAAAGGGAGTTCCCAAATAACAGATGGCAATAATTTAATAACAGGCATATGTGACTGGGCAAATAAAAGGAACTGGCTGTATCTGCAGTTGAGAAAGGATCCTGTGAAACTACAACTTCTGTGCCTGGGAAAGGCTCTGCCCTGTACCTGCCATGCTTGCCTGACTGTCCCTGCTGCCAATCACTTTGTGCCATCACCAGGGCATGATTTAGCTTGGCATGTACTGGGGACATCAATCAGAAACTCTTGGGGATGTGACTGTTCCTCTTGGCAGACTATCACCAGAACGTGAAACACACTGTATAGACTATATACACACACACACGATTGGTGAGCTGATCTCTCTGCTGGGAGCAGGTCTGACAGCACAGTTTTGGAGACAAGAGCTTTACTGGTGACCAAACCTCTGGGAACTGCAAAGCAGTCTGTGCAGTAAAGTACTGTTCAGGAGAAGGGTTGCATTTTTTGAGATAATAAGGTCTCTTTAAATTAATTAGGACTTGACAGGGCTCCCTGACACTGGAAGGGTTAGAACCCTCGCTTGGTGCAGCAGCTGCTCCTAGGAATGCCTTGTTATTCTGTATCAGCTGCATGATGACTCTGCCCGGGTCACAGCACACGTTTTTTTAATCCAAAGACTGGCCTAGTACACTGCAGCTGGCTTGAGAACACTTCATCTTCTACTGCAATCACAGGGAAGGAAAATTGTCCTCACTTTGGCTGATGCCTGTAAAACATTGGTTCCAGATAACTTCCCTTGCTTGGATAAAAAATTGGGCTTTGCTTTTACAAAATTTGTTTAGAAATGTACCAAATTTGTCAGGAAAAACCACAATGTCCTGCAGCTCTGTTTGTACACAGCAGCAAATTGAGGCCTCCCTCGTTTTGGGACATGGATATCATGCAGGCATAGACAGGCTGCATGAGGATCCATAGGTACACAGAATTCACCTTAGGCATTGTCAGGAGATAAAACTTCAGCTACTGCTGTGGTGAAAAAGCACAAATAGATAGTATTGCTCAGCCACTGTGGTGGCCAAATATACAGAAATGGGTGAATTGTTTTAGTTTCTCCCTGTTTCCATAATTCATCTGTTCTACTTCTGATGTCTCCCTCCATATTTTTCCTGGATTTTTTTTTGTTATTATATATACTATTATTCTGTAGAAAGATTATTATTACATTTGTTGTTGTTACAAACTCCTATATTTAAGTATAATTTTAAATGACCCATACTTACATAGCCTTTTTTAAATTGTACAAGTAATATGCAAACTTTTAAAAAAATTGTTTCCCTGCCTTTGGCTACTTTGTAAGGAATATTTGTCTGTATTTTTGACATGAAGTGTTACACTGAGGCAACTTTTTCCTTTTAGAAAATGTTATTTTCAGACAGGTTTTGATCATATTCTACAGATGAGGTTTCTATAACTACACTATTCATTTTAAAGGTAGGTAAACAGAAAGTTGAAGCTCACTTTGTCTACCCATGCCAGATATAGTAGCAAAATATTTTATATGTACATACAAGCGACATGTTTTGACAAAATGGTTCCTCAAAGGAGGAGAATTTGCTTTGGCCTTTGAGCAAGAGCTATATTAAGGGGTTTCAGAGATTTTCTTTTCACTGATTGTCTCATTAGAAAACCACCACTCCATCTGACTGACCAGCCAGTATATAGGAAGCTCTATGTTTTAAAAAACTAACATAATTTCCATAAAACCATACTAAATAATTAAAGTACCAATAAATAACAATACTTTAGGTGCCTCTCTCTATATGTTCCTGATGAGAACCACTGCAAAATCTCTTGCAAAAAATCCATCTGCTTTCATTGCTGCTGCTGACTCACCATGAAATGGCTCCCAGGAGGAACAGCTGTAATACAGGGAATCAGGAATGGGCAGGACAATCAGGAAAAATCACAGTTGGGATGGGATTGCTGTACTCTGTGTACTCTCCCACTAAAAGCAAGACAATGTTTTACTAGCTGCAAGCACCTTGCCAACAGATCCTTTGTAACATTTTGGGGCACTGCTTAGGAGCTGCTGGACAGCAAAGCTTAATCCCCCAGGCATAAATCCCAAGGCCTCAGGCAAGTATTTGCTGGTTTTGGCAAATTTGTAGTGGCTTGAAACAAGAGGTTCACAAAACAGTCTTCTAAGATTCAGAACATGTTTAAAAATGCAAGCAGCTGATTAATTGGAGAGTGTCCTCTCTGCATAGGTTGTTCTTATTGATTAAAGTCAGCCACAGTGCCAAATCCCACCCAAGGCATGTCCTGCAGAGCTGTTCCATCCTCCCTCTGTGTTCTCAGGCATCCCTTGAACACCATCACTTGCTGTCTGCACAAAATAGAAAGGCTGCAGTTGCATCAGTCTTCAATGACCTGTCCATTATACAAGATTATTGGAGAAAAAAAAGTTAAATTCTCCTGGTTTTAAACATATTTGTAATGGTTATCAGCACATGCTTAAATCTGCTCATTGTAGTAAAACATAAGAAATCACATGTAAGAAATCTCTTTGTCCATTATTTATGCTTATCATTCCCACAGTGATAAAATTCTGCAGACCTTCAATTGAGCTAGAACCAATTTAGGCAAATCATAACCAGCAGACTGTTATCACCAGAGATAACAGTCCTCTTCATGTTGTTAATCCCTACAGAGGGTGGAGCACCAGGTTCATTCTGGTGGATATAAATACCTTCTCCTGTCGTCCAATGCCCAGCCCAGTGAAGAAACAGACATAACATTTATTTGTGCATTTTATGTAGGGATGCAGATTTTGTGGCTTAGGAGGAACAAAGGATTTTTTGAGCTAAAGTGGCTTTAAATTTATATTTAATCCTCAATATTTTCAAAATTCAGAAAAACCTACCACTTAGTTCCAAAACTGGATGTTTAAAAATAGGAATAAAAATTATTACATCCTCATTTAAAAAGGAAATTCACAAATATACACATTTCCCTCTCTAACTTTGTCCATCCTTAGGACTCCAGGTCATTAGATTAGTTAGGACCACATTGCTGTGGCTTGAAAATTTACAAGTACAAGTCTTAGAAGAAAAAGAGGGTGATGACATAGGAGTCTTGATAATACTATATCATATTCCGAGAACTTTACAGAAATAAAAATTTAAGTGCAGAACCCTACATGAGTGAAATTTGCTGCTGGCACAGACAGGACACAAGAAGTGAGACAACAAGAGCATCCTGAAGATCTCACAGCATGGATTCATAAAACTGAGCATTCTGGTGTAAGTGAACAATATCAGTTTGGAAAAAATACTGCAATGTCCAATCTGCACAAATCTGAGACACAGAAACAACTCAAATCTCCCCAAATATTTAAATCATATTTTTTCCCTCTATGATCCTTCTGTTTTGTTTCTTGGAGAATGCATCCCCTACAGTAACTGCACAATTAGAAGGTGTTTGCAAGAACTTTTGGAAAAGAGTGTTCATTCAAAAAAAAAAAAAAAAAAAGAAATACAATACAGTTACCACATTGCAGACAACCCATTACATCAAAAGGGAAAGTCTGAAGCAAGAAGCTGAATTCCCTACAGAGTACTGGAAAACACACCAGCCAGCCATATGCCCATTTGGGATGTGCAAGGGTTTGCGTCCTTTCCATTGCCAGAAAGGGAGTATCTGACAGAATGAATGAGGTGTTCCCTAGCAAAGACAACCACAGTTAATCACTAAAATATTTTCCTGACTATGAAATAATAATGTGGTTTTAAAACATCTAACTGATAATGGTAATAACAGCTTTCCATTAGGAATATGCACGTTTTTCATGGGAACAAGCAGAATAATTCTGCATAGATCTTTAATTTCATGGCATAGACCTATAAATTTGTCTATATATATATCAGATTCACAGAAAAGCATCAACATTAATTCAAAGTTTTTTGAAAAATGATCCATATTTAAGATCCTGTAAGTTCACAAGATGATGTTGAAAGATATCTTGACTGGGCAAAAATCTTTCTGCAGCAAAGTTCGAGCAAATAGAATGTGCTGCCTTCAGACACAGAAGGCATAAGCTGCTAATAGCAACTCAGCCTTTTACACACTCCATACCCGCCCAGTTGTATCTTGGTATTCCTCTCTTTGCCATCCTTGCCATTTGTCTGCTGTTCCATTCCTTTTCTGTCCCCAAAGTCTGACCAGGCCCTAATGGTTTTAGCCAGAGCTTTGCCATGAATATAGTAACCACCTGCTTTTTCTCTTTAGGATCTTTAAAAATTTTCACAACATCTTTTAGTACTACTGTCTCTAAGAACTTTTACTGCCCATCTTAAACTTCCCATTCTCAGGATTGTAATTCTGGTGAAATCAGGGAATCTTCTCCCTTTCTCTGTATACTGTACATATTCTTCAATTATACTGTACATGTTCTTCAATCTTCACACATTTCTCACTGCCTTCACTCTGTCAATCTCTTCCCATTTGTAGCCACCTTTCTCTCTGATTATAGATAATTTTTCTCTGTCTCACTGAAAGGCTCTGTAGAATGTCCAAGGTGCAATGATTAACTTGTTTTTCTGTCTCAACATTGCTGACATTTGTCTTTGCCTAAATCCATCTCCCTAATGTGCTTTAGATTCAGAGTTGAGCTCCTTCTGCTTGTTTACAGAGCAGGTGAACATGCTGCATTTTCATCAGAGCATTTACTAAATCCTTACATTATTCTAGCAGTTTACAATTCCAGGTTGTTTACATTTCACATTAACCACCTTATTTCACTTTTTTTTTTTCCCCCAGAAATCTTCATTGGTTTTACTTAATCTGGTCTTTATTTTGGAAGCTCTTCTGTAAAAACTCACTACAGGGTACTGTAAGATTTTGTTTGGTTTTGACTGTGTTGCTACAGTTCAGCATCCCATTGGGTGCATTAATAGAAATTATTACAGCATTGCTGATGAGCTTCATTCTCCTAAACATAACCCTCTTTACTGAGGTAACATGCTATTCTTTTACCAAGCCTTAATTATGCACCCCTTAGTCTTTACTTCTGACTGCTGAAAATTACCTGTCTGATAAATACTGGAAGTATACAGGAAAAAGATACCATGTAAGTCTTCTTGTTTCTTTCCCCCATTTTAATTCTCACATTCAATCCCTTGGGGAATACTGGAGTTTCTTTCTATTTATATTGCTTCTATTTAGCCCTCTTTAGGCTTCTCCTGGAAGCCCACAGGAAATAGTTGGTCTGTTTTCCCAGTAAAACCCTGAGCTTTGAAGTCTTGAACTTGGCTTTTATTTTAGGGCTGCAGAACATCATTTCACATTTATACAAACAAATTCAAAATGCTTACCATCTTGGCAGCTGTTCCTTCTCAATGGCTATTGCCAGAATAGGTGACTTAAATTTAGATGCATTAAAAAAATTAAAATTAAAAAAACTAAAGGTGAAGTTGCTCTTTCCCTAATGCTTGACTAATTTGTAGCTGCTTTATTTCTTGACCAAAACCATAGTTTGCTTTATGTTAAAGGCAACACTTCTACAGAAGATTAAATTGGATATTTTCAACAAAATTGGAGCTAGGCAAATGACTCTTGACTCTTCCTAAGAAACACAGAGAAAGGAGGAACCACGTACTCAGTACTTTCAGCATGGAGCTGACTAACAAGTCAAACTACAACTTATTGAAGCACTTCAAGCAAAAAATTTGGTGCAAATCATCAGTGATGGAATTTGTAAAAGTCCCTGCATCCTACACTCATATGGAAAAGACTGTGCCACTAAGTCATTGACAGAAGAGATACAGAGAATCTGCTCCCCTTAATGAAAAAATATTAGAAAAATACCTAACTCTTTTAACAGCTTGATTTACATAACAGCCTTGATATTATCCGGCCTCATGCTGGAAAAATTCCTTATCAAAAGAATTCCTTAAATTGTGATCATGTTATCCCCATTTCTCAGCCTGCTGGGAGTGTTTCCAGAGCCAGTATGGTAAGGGAATATCAAAGAAAAATCATATTAACTTCAGTAAGCACTGTCAGCAACCAGCTCCAATACCAAAGCACTCTAATTGCATCAACAGAATGCTGGATCTGACTGAAGACCACTGGGCAGCAGCACCACTGGGCAGCAGACAGCTTCTGGCCAAAGCTGCTGGCCAAAGCCAGGCTCTGAAAGCCAATTCAAGCAAGGGGAAAGGGCTCATGTCTGTATTTGCTTATGTTGCCATCCCTGTGCCTGCCACAGCAGCCTTATACATGTGTTTTAAATCTGTGAACTACTCTGGACTCATTTCTCTGTGCAGAGCTTTCAAAAAAGGCTCAGGATATTCAAAATGCTATTTGACTGGGTAACTAAGCCCATGCTGGGTTGCATCTCTGTAAGGAGACCTGGAGTATTCTGCAAACAATAGTGTCAGTGTTGATTTCAAAGTATATCTATACTGAATCTGATTTCTTCCATTTGACTCGTTTTGTCTCTATCTTTGTCCGACCTCTGATTGATGACTGACATTTAGAATCAGTAGGCAGCAAATTTAGAACCAATTGTCCTTTCAATAAGACTACCAAAATAATCTTTTCGACCCCAAAACCATATGCTAAAGCTTATAGACAATTCATACTACTCTGTTATGCATTAACTTGATCTGTATTGCAAAGCAACAGAGAAAAAAGGATAAAATGAAATATTAAGAACAAAGTTTTCACAAATGCATAGAGAGTGACACAAGTTGTTTGCTCTTGGCAGAGCTGTTATTTGAAATAACCTCATTTTCCCTGGCCATTAAGACTGGGTAATGTGGGCATTGAATGACTGCAGCATAATAGTGTCAAACATGCCAAGGGCTATAAAGAATTTCTCAGGGTCTTCTAAAAGAAACTTTCTCATGATCTTTTGAAAGAACATCTGGACACGCAGACATGTTCAGGAAAGACTCAATTAGCTATGTGAAGCTAATGAGCACAAATTAAAGCATATTCAAAGTCCAAATAGGATCATCTGCAAGGGGATTTAAGATGCTACAGCTCATGACCACTAATCCTCCACCAATCATTGAGTCATCCATAGCTGTCCTAAATATTTCCACACAAAGCAGCTACACTAAGAACTCTGTATTCCTCCTCTGGATTCTACTGATTTCTGCAGAACAAGAGATAAATTCTCATGAATTGCACTATTCAAACCACAGAATTTCACTTTTTACACTGGAAAGAATTACTCTTCTCCCCATTGTACATGAAAGATGACTCACCAAAAGTCTGCATAACACTATCCAAAAGTGGCAAGACATGTTTATTGTTGCTGTAATACAGCTGATCCTGATCCACATCAGAACCATTTCACATATTCTCCAGCAAAGCTAAACTTCCAAAACAGGGGGTAGAGCAACATTTACTTATATGAAACAACTGTTTAACAAAAGAAAAATACATATCCAAACCCATCCAAACACCAAGCTTTTTGGACTGCATTTTATGGCTTTAAGAGCATTTTTATTCATGCATTTCTCAACACAACAATCCCAACAAGCAGGGATCAACAGGCTCCACTGAAATATACAATAACTTTCAATTTTTTTTTTTTTTTTAAAGAATTTTTTTTGTTACAGATATAAGCATGTTACACAAAATGTGGACTGAATGCCAGTCCTAATGAATAAAATGCATTTCACAGGTGACAGACTTCTGTGTTCAGGAAAGAAAAAACAAACATGATGGTTTCAAGAACTCACTATCCATGAAAAGTAAATGAAGAGAATGCCAACTGAGTTGTCAGTTGCTTATGTATTTTCTATTGTATTCTCATCAGCCAATGTACCTTTTATTCCTGCATTTAATATATCCCTTGTTTGTATTACTTTTATAAAAACTTGTGTCAAAACCATTGCTTTATATAACAATGCTAAATTTTGAGAAAAGAAGGACAAAGAAGCCACTGAGGTCTACCTTTCTAAATTGCATGAGATTTTGGAAATGGCTGCTTATGCCTCCTCACAGGAGAAATGCACATTCTGCAAGCAACACTTTGACTAAACAGATATAGAAAAATTTAAAGCATCAACAGGTAGTATTGTGTCTCCATATGGATTGATATGGGACATACCAACAGACTGAATATTTGACACAAAAAATGACAAAAGTAATAAAAACCCTCACATTTTTTCCAGAGCTGCTGCATGGTTTTTCCCAGCATGATGGCAGTGCCACAAAAGATGGCTTTTTTTTTTTAAACAGCATGACTAAAGGGTTTCAGAGTTTTGTACTAGACACCAAACTAAAATAAATTTCCAAACCTAGACTATTACTCTCGCATAGTGAAATGGAAAAGCAATTGCTCCAACAGACACCTACAGTCTTACCAGACTGACCTCAGTAATATGTGAGATTCAGGCCTCATTTGAGAGAATATTTTAAAACACTTACTGGAAAATGTGGTAGAGTGAAACAAAGACCTCACAATGATAGATGGCATCAGATGAAGTGAGTATCTTTCATAAGACAGATGGTACTCAAAAGCAAAGGAAGTTAAATAATCTCTTTTTAGATTCTGCTTAAGTGTTCAATATTGTGTCACCCAGTATGCTGCTTGTTGTCCTGGACTTCAGATATAAATGAGTTCTGAGAAGGGAAATCTGGCTTAATGAGATGTAACTACTGTTGCTGTTGAAGGGAAAACCAGAACTCCCTAAAGGGTTAGTTATGAGGCACATTTTTATAATATTTACGCCAAAGTAACTACGGAGCCCAATGAGTTAAAGTGGGGAGTATTTTCAGCAAATATGCAGGAAAGTGACCTATCAAATTTGATATCTCAACAACAGATACAATAGAAATAGGACCAAGTAATAAGAATATGAGAATATATAAGAAAATGTAGACCTGAGCACCTTACAAATAATCAGTACAATCTAATTAGTTAAAATCATAAAAGGATTTAAACCTGGGTGCAATAGGAATCAGAATAGGAAGATGAACTATCAATACCATAGTGTTGGAAGCTGCCCATAATATTGAGGAGGTAGATGTGGATTGTTTTTGTTTAAGAAAAGTAAGAACAGATTGAATGATTTTTAGAATTTCAGAAAAACACTGTCTTACACACTGAAACAAAATGATACCTGTTCAGCCTGATAAAATAAAGACTAGAACAGGTGTGATTGCCATTTAGAAGCTTATCAAATGCATTCAATGCCATGAAAAAAAGAGTAAAACTACAGCTGTTTAAAGCAGAGTTTATAGCTATAACAAGAGAAAATAGGTGCAAATTACCATGAACAACTTAAGAGTAAGAATTCATGAAGATTTATAATCCTTGAAGGGGTAGGGAATTTTGATCCATTTAGGAATTATTTAATCCACTTTATTCATAGTAGCTGAATGAAAACTTTAGGCTGCAATTGCTGACTGAGACCCTCTCCAGTCCTGTTCTACATGTAAACAGCTACATGTAGGAGTGCACCATTTTAAACAAAGACATGAATATTCACACTGAGAATATGTCCCAGGTATGGGAAAAAGGAAGATACAAAGCTGAAAACTTATCTGCCTGATCAGGAAAAATCTTTCCATTCTTATTCCAGGGCTGGCAGATGCTCAAGGCTTGTGACTCTCATGCTCTGGATTACTTTGCTAAAACATTTTGGCTACCTCTACCAGCTGAATTTCCAAATAAAAAGGCTGAACACACATCAGAGCTACTGATGATGGTCAGGATTAAGCTCTGAAAAACATCTTAGTGTTTACAAATTTTCACATAATGAATGTCTTCCAGGTCTGGATTGACAAAATGCCAAAATTGCATTGGTTTTTGTTTGTAGTTACAAGAAGGTGAGATTCTTGGTTTCTGTAAATGTTCATTCTTACTGGTTTCAGCTCAAAAAACCTGTGCTTCTATGACTAGTTGAACGACAAAAAGATATTATTGCTGGTTCACAAAATGACAAATAATTAACTTAGGGCAAAGTATATTGAAAAGCAAGGGTTTGATTTTATCTTCAGTAGTCTGAAGAAATTCTAGGTCATTATGCTGAATATTGTTTGCCAGATTGTGTTATTATATATAACTCTTGTTATGATCAAGTCAATAAACTCCTCTTTGCTTTCACTAACCAAAGAGCTAATCATCACACTATACTAAAGGTTAATAAATAAAATTATAGAACATCAAGCTGCTTTTTTCAGAGTAAACAATTCATATTTACTCTGTTCCTGACTCAAAAATCTTTCCCCACTTTCTTTCTCATGGTCTTAATTGCCTATCCTCTTTATTTTTATCCTTTTATTATTTTCATCTATGTCTACATGGAAAATCTGAAGATTTTGTGTCTTGGATGATGAGTGAAAACCAAACACAAATTTCATTATGAGGCAGAATCCCGCAGTGCCATAAATGGAAATCAAAATGGCTAAACACATCCACTAACAAAACAGCAATTCCCCAAACACTTAGTGTTGACTTAATTCTCCCCCTTCTGAAATCTCTAGAGAACAATGACATCTCCAAAACTGCAACCAGCCCACAGGAAGTGCTTCTATTTTAAAACTTTACACTGAAAGAAAATACACAGGTGCCTGATCCATCTGTGTTTATCCTGTGGCATTGGCACATTGTTTTCTGTTTGCTTACATGCTCTTTTACTCTTTAAGGCTAAATTTTTAAGAGTGACTATAATTCTAAACCTCAAAATGAATTTTCATTACTTAGAACTCAGTGGCTGACATTATATTAACCCTGTTGCTGTTTCTTAAATATTTCAGAGAACCTCAGATTCTGTCTTAAGGCAAAAAAAAAAAAAAAAGTATTTGCTGTTCTGGTTCCACAACTTTTTCCAGTAACACTGGCATCAACTGCAGAGCGTTAGGCCAGCTTTCAGTAGGAATTGCAGGTATCTCTCTTCACTGGCTGTCCTATAAACATGCATAGTACATTTCTAACAAATATTGTGATGCCACATTGCTTTGTAGAAGGAATAAATTAATGACAATTTCTGCATTGCATTGAATCAGTAAGTGCTCAAACTTTTTAGGAAATATTTACATTAATAATCAGTTACAGCCTAAGAAAAGGGTAATGGTGATGTAGGTATCTTCCAGAGTGGTATGTGCTCAGTGGCACTGCTCAGTCAGAGCAATGACTCATTTTATGGCTTCTTCCTGTCACAAGAGGTGTGAAAGCTATGACCACATTCACTTAATTTAAAAGTATTCCCTCTCAACAATCTGATCTTTTGACAATCCTAAAAAAATTGACTAACCTAACCAAAAGGAACTTGATAAGGATCAGTGCTGCCAGAAAGTGAAATTCCTGAAGAAGGTACAGAAGCATGCTAACATTTGGTACTCATGGAAGTGGTGACTCTGCCTCGTTTGGACTAAATCTGAGTTCAAACAGCCCAAGGAGTAACAATTAAAGGAGTGATAGCCTAGAAGTGGCAGCGATAGCCCAACACAACAAAGATTTCTAGCATATTTTTCTTAAGGTTAATTCACTCAATTCATGCCTTAAAAACTCTCCTGATTTGGGAACTTTATGTAAATAAAGAGACTCTTTTGTGCAAGGGTCTCAAAACTGCATTGATGAGTGAAAACACTAACTAGGAGTGGAAGATGAGCATTTGTCATGACTGTCAACTGAAGAGGCAAAACCGACAGCCAGAAATGGATGCCTTGATTTATGGTGACAGTCTTGCAGAGAATACAAGAAGGAACTTTAGACAGAACAGCCTTTCCTGGTCTCCTTGCTTCCATCAACACCAATAGTTTTGGTTCCTTAGAATCGTGGTACCACAGAGTCCAAATTTTGGTACACACAAGATAACTCTACTAAAGTGTAAAACATACCAGAGAAAGTGACTATAAAGGTTTTATGACAGCTGGAGTCTAGACTATGGTTTGTTCCAAAATTAGGGTTACAAGACTTGAAACAAACCAAATGTTTGATGTGGTGGAATGCAGTAAACTCAAAATAATTGCACCATTCTTTATTTATTGGCTCTCTCTGAACTAATAATATGCAATTAGTTAATTCTATAAACAATCATTCAGAATGTACTTCATGTGAGGACAGCATTCATATATAATTTATGCATTATTAAGCCATTAATGGAAAGGACAGCATTACTACTCTCATGCAGCTGTTGGTGAATGCCACATCAACAAATACATGACAGAAGGTTCAGAGCATTAGAATATGTTTGCCTCAGAACAGGGAGAGGGGTAAGGCTGGAGAACTGCTCATCACCATTAGGTAAAAGACAGCTGTACACTGCTGGGTTCTTGGAGCAGCTATGCATGAGCTCAAGCATCATTTTCTGAGAAAAATCTTGGGCTACTGATCCACAACCTCAATATCATACAGCACCTTATCTACAAGAGTAAGTTCCTTTATTGTTTAGGCTATTGTACATATTCCATAATCTTTTGGGGCTTCCTGTAGGTCTACCAATAAGCATTTCTTGAACCTAGCCAACAGGGTAGAGAAGGATGCTTTTATGCAATTCAGAACTAAATGATTAACTGGATTATCAACATGGATAAACTCAAACCTAAACAGGATTCACAGAGTTTATACACGTTGTATTTTTGCTAGTACTACTCATGTGATCATGGATAGCCATTAATCAGGCTGCTGGGTCCTCACTGACACAACAGTTAGAGGTTGCCTGTGTCGTTAATATCCGAAATTAAAAATCTGGCACTACAATGAAACCATGAAATGCTAATACTTCTTAAACCAAGGCTTCTTCTTAAGGTCTATTTACCATTTTCACCATAAAAGGCATTCTCCATTGTCTGCAAGGGACAAAGTATACCTTGCCAATAACCATGCCAAAGACAAAGCAAATCCATCCTGCAATAAGATCCAAAGTAGCCCAGTCTACCAAAATGGAATCCTTACAACATAGAGGATTACTTTTGGGCGTTATTAGAAAACATTTTGATCAACTTCAGCTCTGCAATCCATTGAAAATTAAATGTAATTTATAATAAGTCTTTAAAAAAATATTTATGTGCAAGTATTCTATTGGCTTCCAGAGCAGGAGTATTAACAGCTGTCATAAAATAAACAGAAAATTTCTTCAAATCTCTATTTTTAAGTAGGCTGAGTTAAAAAAGTCCAGTATTTTCCAAGAACATCACTTCTTCTAACTGTGTTTTCTTTAGATCTTCTGTATCCTTCTGTATTTTTACAGCCTCATCTTTTTCTATAAAACATACCAAGTAGTACAAAGTTACCTCCCTGGATACAATATTTTGCCTTATATCCACTGCTGTCAGCTTCTGTGCTTGCACAAATTCGTGATTTCATTCTTTGCATTAGAATTTTCTCAGCAGTTAAAACATAGAAGTTCTATGCTGTGAGTTACTGTAGTGGAAGAACTCATATTTTCACAGGTAGCTGACCTAAGTAATTTTAGAGAAATGCACACATAAGGGGAGCTTACATCACATTACATTTTCTAGCTTGATAAGACCTGGTCATGTATTCCTTATCACTCACATGTTGACACTGATAGATGCTGAATAAAACGGATTAATGCTGGTTATGCTCTTATAGTGTGTGCCTAGAATGAAGTCATCAAAATAAATTAATTACTTTTGTGATTTTCCAGGTTAACTTGATGTAGTAAGACCTTGAAATTCCTAATATTTCATATTCTTACAGTCTACATAGTCTACCCATTCTACATAAATGGTACCAGCACAGAAGTGGTAATATACATTTCACATATCTGAACTACCAGAAAATTCCAAAATGCAAGGTTTTTCACAACTTAAATTTAGTCTTGTTTGAGGAAAAAAAAAAAAAAGAAGTCAACTGAGATAGTTCTTTTTCCCAGTGTGATTATACTGTGAAACTAGGTACTGCAAAAACCAGAGGGTTTTCCTCCATGATTTTTGAGGCCACTTTTGCTTTTGAGATTATTTTGTCAGCTGTGAAATGCTAAAGCCAGACAGCAAAACTCACAAGAACTGTGCTGAAGAAAGCTTGAGTCAGTTTTGTAAACAAATCCTTTGAACTAAGGAATTACTTAAAACATGCTAATATCAATTAACTCACCAGTATTAAAACCCTTGGCAGAGAAAAGCTGAGTTTTGGGCTGATGTGGCTGATGTCTCTCCCTCCCCATCTGGCCTGAGGAAAGGGGAAGGGCATCTCAGTGATGGGGCAGTGCAAGTCAGAGCTGGAGACAATGGCAGAAGGTGGCACAGAGCTGGCATTGAATATGATGGGAGATTGGCACCTGGCAGCCTAATGACCCAGACTGTATGACTACTTATATTTTGGAGTTACTTAAAGGACAGCTTCCAAATGTAAGAGAAATACATCAGATCTTTATCAGGACATGTTAATTTTTAATTTTTGTGGGCCCAGCTCAGATGGATTTATTCTGGACAAATAGCACTTGATGGCCCAAAGAATTTTTCCAAGAAATATTTGTAGCAGGACTTAGTACTATTTATCATGAACAGGGAGACTCTTCTACAAAAAAAAGAAAGAGGAAGAAGAAACAAAAAGTGACCTTGTGGAAGGTCTTTAATTCTCTGAGGTAAACATAACCACATGAATTTTTAGAATGGGAGAAACAACATTTACACATGGTTGGTAGCTTTCTGAACAGACTTGCATGTTTCTCTGGCAGTTTTGAAGGCCATCTTGTGGCCATGGCATTCTGTTGTTGGGCCTCAGAGCTGTTTTTACAGGGGGAAAAATTCTTATTTCTCAGTTCTGTCAGTTAATACTAATGCCATGGAAGACATCAGCATGACCAAAATAAAGTGAGGTAAAGAATCAAACTTTATACCTCCACTCAAAATGCACATTCATCCAGTTTATATTAAAATTTAAAAAATAAATTTACTTTTTAATAGGGTTTTGATAATACAAAAGTGGAAGGCTTCAAAGCAGGAGGGATTTACCAGGAGGGATTCTCCCAGCTGCTGGCTGCTTTGCAAAGCTAGGTGCCAATTCCAGCCCTTGAGCACTCATTAAAGCAGCTCAGCACTGCTGGTTAATTGGGCATCAAGGTGTCCAGTGAGGCAGTGCTCAGTAAATACGGTGAAATACCTGATGAAGCTGGTTTTTCATTTGAACTTCCTCAAAAAGGATTTGAAGGACTTTCTTAAAATCCTCATCTTTTCCTGGGTTGCATACACAGCCCCACAGAAGCCAACAGGAATTTGCTAAGGGAGGTGGTGGTGGTGAGGGGAGGGACAGGCACTAAAAAACCTGAGGTGACAAGGAGAAAGTACTGAAAGGAGTGACATGATATTGAGAAATGTGCACCAGAACACTCCTAAAACAAAAACAGAGTGCAAACATCCTTATTCAGACTTCATGCAAAAGATTTTGAAAAATTTTAGACATTGAGATAAATCTTCATCACAAAACCATCAAGATATTTTTATTACAGCAGGCACGCAAATGCTCATTTTTAATCTAAGTACAGTAATGTTTTTTTATATACTGTGACAGACCTATTGCTTTTTTTCTAGATTCTTAGTTGTAGTTAGTTATAACTAACATAAAAATATCAATTTAATCTGACTAATGTGTTTTAAACATTTTTTGACATACCAGATGAAATGATACATTGTTGAAGGTCCACATTAAATCATCTGTAATGTCTCATTCTGTTTTATAAAAGCTGATCTTGACAAAAGACATATTTCAGCTTATTCAATGTAGCTTATTTACTTTTTGGGAAGAACAGGTGTTGTAACTTGTTTCTTATTATGAGTCTCTGATTCTGAGCCTCCTAGTCATGAATTATTTTTCTAGTGACTAAAAAAAATGATACAATGACTCTTAAATATCCTAAAAACTTCTAAAATAATAATTTATTACTATATATTATCAGTCTTTAGTGTTACAGAATCTAGTACATCAAGACAGTGACTAAGGGGTCCCTGGTATTGCAATAGGACTAATATTGATAAACTATTGGCTGACTCTTTCAAAGTCAATTTTGAAACAAAAATAATTTTAGAAAACAAATTTTTAACATTTTAACAATTCTAACATAGAAATAATATACTTTTAGTTTTGGGGTTTCTGAAAGAAGTTTAATATTAAAGTCTGTCTTCCTCAGAGCTTAATGAAGGGTGTATTAATGGGGAGCCTTATTTTGCAGTGACAGCACATGGACATGAAAAAGACACTTGCTACAAGGCCAGACTGAGTCACTGGACAAAAGCACCTCTTCTTGGGGAGCTGGGTCTCACAGAACCCTGGCAAGCCTACTAAGCCTGTACCCTCTTAGTGCCTCTCCCCTCTTGCCAGGAGACACTGGCTGTGCTTTGTCTGCATCCACAGCAGCTCTGAGCCTGGCTTCTGCCACATCCTAAGAGAGATTCTATTTGTGTCCTCAAAAGTGAACCACAAACTTTGGGAAGCAGCAACATCTCCACAGTGGAACATATGAGAGGTACCTCTGGTGAAATCACATGGCAATACATTTATAAATTCACTGAGATTGACTGAAAATGGATGTCGGGTAGCAGAAAAAGGGAGAAAAAAGTTAATCGTCACCTGGAAGTGATTTACAAGACTGTGCTGCACTTGGTAACAAAATCAAGATTTCCCAAACATGTAAACATCTCTCTGGGAGCTGCTGAAGTCATAGGTTCCTTTTTTCCAATTTTTTTTTGGGCAGTCGGGAGAAAGAAAGCTGGTCATTGTTGAATCACCACAGAATAGAAAGTACTTTGTCTTGGCCACTGACCTGCTGTGCAGGTAACCTACAACCTGCTTTGAGCAAGAACTCTCCAGGATGCACAATTCCTCACTACACAGGCAACTTCCCATTATTGCAAAACAGATTATTCTCCCTTTGAGGTACAGTTTTTAGCACACTTGTATTTTATAAAGCAAGAAATGCCCAAGCAAGATGGAAGCTGCCCAAGGCAGAATGTTGCTTGTTTATACCAACAAGAAATGTATTTCAGCATCAGAAGTAAAGGCAGAATTTATTCTGAACTATCAGCAATACTTTTAGATTTTCCTCAGACTAACCCATTCCATACACTGTGTGGAAGCAATTTTATTGCAACTGCACTAAGAAATCACTTTCATGAGTTTCAGCTGTGGTAATAGTGAAAGAGATATTTTAACAGCTGGTTTACAGCTGGTCCTTAATATAGAGAATAGTGTTAAATAGAAGAGAGCAGATTTTTAGAAGCTGAAGGTGGTGTGATCATGACCACTGGAACATTGGTGTCTCTGACTTCTCTCTAAACCCCAGTGTGAGAAACCATTCCATTGTTATTTCCAATTTTGCTTGAAGTCTCAATTTGTTTTCAATTTTTTTTCCACAATTTTTAGTTGTAAGACTCTAAGAAAGTAGCTATACTCTGGGTAAGATTGTTGAAGCTCATTTAAAATGTTTATTAATGTGTACAAATGCCTTTGGGGAATACTCGTGAGGAAATAGTTCTGCAACACTTAATAAAGAAAAGCTGCAATTGCAGTGGAATTGATTTCTACAGTGCTCAAACCAGGATACAAAGGACCATGGTTTGCAGCAATGTAGTTCTGGCAATCAGGGGGAAGCATTAATTGTGAGACTATGTGAAAATAGTCCCTCTTCTTTCTCTAAAAGCAACAATAAAAAGCCTACCTGGCTTTCATCCTTCATAAAGCATTGAAGCCCTAAATACCCAGGTTTACCTACCAGGTGTTAAAGCTAAAAACCAGCACCAAGTTTCCTCACAGCACAGACATTTTTGCTGTATTGAGTGTGGTTGGGAGGGAGATAATTTTCTCCAGGACAATCTGTAGGGTGCTAGGTTTGACTTTTGTGACCAAACCAGTTTTGCTGACAGCACATCAATGTTTCAATAATAGCTGAAGAGCTCTTGCACAGCTTTGCTGCACCAGTGAGTAGGTTGAGGGTGAGCAACACATGCTGTGTTCAGTGTCCTGCTTCATTACCTATTTCCTTTTGTGACTTCAACTGCATCACATAAGCAAAGTTTTATTCACTTAAATGCAACAGGGACATGGTAAAGAGAAAAACTAAACCTATAATTAATGTAGCTAGACTGGAAAGGCACTTGAATATGCAGTAATTTCTATTTTCATATAATTTCTTGCTATGAAGGAAACCCAAAGGAAATCTTCTGTCATCATAAATGAAACACTTTTTCAACATTGATGGAGCCTTACTTTTCCTGGCTAAATGCATCCTGTCCTGCTATGATTGCTATATCAACACCCCCATGGAAGGCACTCTGACTGCCTTCACTCTGGTTATCCCCTCCAGCCTTACAGCATCCCCACAAGTCCTTACAGAGCTCAAATCACACCTAACTCTATGTAGATAAAATCTCCTTTGAACTGCTATCCATGACTGCTTTACAAAAAAGGGCTTGGGGGAAAAAAGGGAGCTGCAGTGTGGATCTGTGGGTGGACAACACGCCACGCAGGTCCACCTCTGCACATGGCTAGGCACAAGAGCCAGCAGCCAGGACTCAAATTTACTGCTCTTAGGCAGCAAATGTCTTGGAAAGAGAGATTCCACTTCGTGGCTTGCCCTCCTTAATTAGGGACAGGCTAATAAGATTTTCTTTGGAAAGGTTTTGGCTATGAGCCTGTTTTGATAATATTTTTATAGGCGCTCTACCAGATAAATTATACAGCTGAGAAAATCCCAATTGGTTTCATACAAACTCTGAACTTGAGCAGAAGAGCACATGGTCTACTTAGCTATTCCAAATTACTTCCTAAATCAAGATTAAGGGGTAAGGATTATAGCAATAGAAGATAAGCTACCCTCATAGAAAATTCCCCCTGAAAAAGGAAATCTATTCAAGCCTTCTATTAGGACCTGCAGGCCTGATTTAAGGTAGAGCTTTCAGACAAACTGACTTTGGAAAAGGTCCTGCAGAGATTTAGCATGGCCTGCTATCAGATGTGTGTCTGTTCTAAAAACTACTGATCATGGCTTTACTCAGTTTTATGCCATTTGAGCTGAAATAACCTGAAGCAGGAGAGATGCACCCCCAGGTTATTTGCACTCTCCACTTTGTGTTCTACCTGCACTTCCCCTGAACAACTTTGTACTGAGTCTGCTGCTGATAAAACCCCCCAGAATGTTAAAGAACCACGCTCTCTATGCTATGATTACAGTTTGGTATGGACAAACTCAGTGCTAGTCGGTGCATTCCAGGATTCACTTTGCCTTACATTTCCACACTATAATTTAAAGGAAAAAAACCCAAATATAATCTGTGTAACTGTCCATGAAATCACATGAAAATATTTACAGTTCGTACCTGAAGTCTTGTCACTGAAATCAAGAGATCTGTTTGTCAGGTTACCTGAACATACAGTACCTGGATTAGAATAACATCCAGTCCTTCAGGGATGACATATTTACTGCTTTTTGTGCAGTATCTTTCATTTTCTTTATATTAAGTGGCTTTAAAGAGAAATCAGTGAACAAATATATGTAGCAAATATGATAGGAGAACAGCTGAAGACACAGACAGGACTTAGTTCTTTCTAAGAATATTTTGAATGACTCTGTTACCAGAGCATTTGGTATCCCAGAAAGCAAGAAATAGGAAGTGGGAGATAATCCTTAGGAAGCTGAGTCTGTTTCCTCCCTGCTGTTTGGGTAGTTCCTAGGCACTAAAACCATTCATTTTCTTGAGCTCAACTATTTTTACTCAGGATGCTGAATTTTACAGCCCAAAGAAGGAGCTTCCGAATGCACTCTGAGTTTTTTCAGTTTTTTTAGCATTGCAAGCTATTTTTTGATAGCTTTGAGAGAAAGTATGAAGACAGAATGGCAGGGAGCCTTTATTAAAACTATATTTTTGTCCTCTTTATGTACTTTTTCTTTTCACCTATACAAGAACTCATGCAACATTTATGAGAACATTCATATTTTTTCCCTTGGCACAGCTGGAAGTTTTTTTGAATCTTTTTATCACTTTCTAAATCAAAATCAGAGACTATATAAAAATTTAGTTATGAAGAACTTTATGCAGGATATTACCAAGTCAAGGAGTTTTCACAGTGGGATATTGCAAACTTCTAATGTAGAAGAAATTTAGGCAATATCTTGAATTAGCCTGAAACACAGGCCATGGTACAATGAATTTTCAAGCAAATGCAGCACTACAGGTCAAAACTAAACCTAGAGAACAGTGAGGGCCCACAACAGACACACAAATGCAGGTGAGGCAAATGTCTTTGTTTGCTATGTAAGTGATTTAATCAGGACTGCGAGCTAATAAATCATTCCCTTCCAGCATAGCTGTATTTTGCATTCTCATTTAATACTGGTCATTTTTCTCTATGGTTCTAGGACACACACAAGTGCAAGAATACACAAGAAAATACCACAAGAACTTGAGAATATTCCAGGAAAGAGGAAAGCACAGGTGGGAAAAATATTGCTAGTCAGCTTTAAAGCAGAAGTAAATGGACGTGTTCTACCACCTGAATTACTTAAGTGTCTGTAACATGAAGTAATTCTTCCCAAGATTTTTGAACAGGAAAGGGAACTGTAAACTGTAGGTTGATTGAAAATTCCTGGAAGAACTTAGCACTATTTTTATCCTGAAATTACATGCTACTTTTACCTGGAAATTGCCACCTAATTAAATCTCTATAGATCATCTTGAAAATTAAATCTCTATAGATCATCTTGAAAATTTGAGCACATGTCAATTGGCTTTTACTTTGTTGATATTCATTAGTTAAGCTGCTTTATCCTCAGAGAATTCTCTTTCAGAGGGTGGGATAAGAGGAGAATGGTAAATGTCAGGACATAACATGGAGCACTTTTAATAGGCAATAACAAAGCACTTGGTAAGAACCTCAGCTGCTCAGCTGAGTGTTTGCCCAGAGTTTATGGGTATTCTATAGTAATCTGGGAAGTCTTGCTAAAACCATAAAATTTAGTGGTTTTTTACTTCAATTTTGGCAGAAGATGCAGAAGTTCCCCTTTGAGTTCAGCATACTGGATTATTCACAGTCAGAGCAGAGGTGGGTAGAGGAATTAATTCACTTGTGTGTATTTTTTGAATAGATTATCTTTTGAGTGGTTTCTCACTTCTGTGAATGAAAATAAAGGCAGGTCACACTACTCAGAGCTCACTTTCCTGCTAATTCTGGAAGGACACGTGGCTCAACTTGCTCTAGAGGTCAGTAAGTTTTGAATGAGAGTTTTGAGTGAGTTTTGAATATTCAACTATTCTGGTGGGCTGCTTGTCTTGCAAGAGTGCATTCTGCTGGCATTGTTTGGATTATTAATTTCCACATTTAAAATGTGCCATTTGAAAGTTAGCTAGAATTTCATGTAGAAAACAGCAATCTCTCTTTATTTCCAGATCATTTAGAACGTGCTGCCGTGTGTCATTTGGCAGTGAAAGCAGGCAACACGGGACAGGAGGGGAAAACAATTCATTTTTAGTAAAACTGATGATTTCGACAGATTTTAATTTCTCCTTTCTTGGGCAGGAAATATTTAATGAAAGCAAGAAAAATGGCACTGAGGCATTTGCTATCTAGAAATAATATTTTTTGTTCTACCCTATCATCTTTTCTTACTTTGGATTGTTTTTTTTCTCACTGATTGGATTTTGTAAACAAGAAAGTTCCATAAGCAAGATAGGAGATGAGAGAATAACACAACTCCTCCTTCCCTCCAAAACTTTTATTTTATTCAATTGTTCTGTCTCACACCTAGTTTGCTATGATGGGAAACCCTTTTTATTTTTGAGGGGCGGATGCAGGGAAAAAATTAACCCAATATTTGGGTTGACAACACAGCCTTTCACACCTAAAAGGTTATGTGTTGTCATAGGGACAAAGAAATTACCATCCTTCCACTGAATATTAGAAGACATTCAGCTTGAAATTGTGTGGGATGATCAGAGATTAAAACCCCAAACTTTGGGACAAGGGAATGGGGAAGGGAGCAGTGTTCCACTGATCACACACCTTGTTTGTTCTAGACTACAGTTACCTTATTCTATTTATGCATTACTGCAGCAACTGACACAGACAGCATTAGAAACAGGAAATGGAGAAGACTCCAGCACCTGGAAATTACTACTACTGCAAATAGAAAAATTGAAATAAGACTTAACTGCTTATGTTTTCACAGAACACCTCCAACTGTGTTGCAAGGTAAGGGGAGTGCAGCCACAGAAACACAGATCTTTTGCTACCTATTCATTCATTCATTCCCATTAACTAATTTCTATTTATTCACTGGCCCTGAATAGCAGAATCTGCTGAAGCATGAAGCTCCAAAAAATATTTCATGTTGGTTTTCCCCTACCCTGGAGAAATGCCATCCTCTTATCCAGCAAAGCAGACCAAAGTGTGAAAACTGTACTTTTTCCATACCTAAATGCACATGGATATTTTTCCTGCTGTGAAATAGCATCAGAAGAGCAATACAATATTTCATATCCTGCAAATATTCAATATTTAAGAGGATATGAAATGGATTTCTGGATTTGTATGAAGGAGGAAGCATAACTGTGGAACATACCACAGCATCAGTCAGAAAGATTTGTGTCTTCAGGGGATAATGAACTCAGTGAGGTAGTGAAATAATCAAGTACTGGTTAAGTAGGAAATTAATGCACATAGACCTCCTTCCCCCATCACTACCTTTAGTGAAAACATGAGACAGTTTAGCTGAAATACATAGAAAATTAACTTCTGGTGGTGCAATGAAGCACATCCACGCCATCCTTATCCTAATGCCCAAATATACCTAACAAGATTATGTAAAGTTCAATACCTATTAGTAAGCCAGATAAAAATTGATTTCTATGAGCCTGCTAAGAGTACAGTGATTACAGGCTTCTCCTATAGTGTTCCTTCTCTCTCTTATTACTGTAGCGAGCATTCACACCCCTCCATCTATGTTCTGTATATTTTGTACTATAGGTTCAGTATTGCATTTTGGTCAGAATATATCCATGGCAACCGTGCTCTTCTGACCATCCCATAAATTTGTTCAGAAACGGTCAAAGATTTGTCAGGGCAAGAATTTGGTTTTCGGAAAAAGTTCAGTACTAAGCCAGTACTTGTCAAAAAGAAATAAGATTAAAAAAAGAAAAAAATTGGCTTCAGAAAGATGTACTAAGTTTCCTGAGCTGCTGATTCATCTTGGTGGAGCTCCACGCATGTATTTTGAGCTCCAAAAACAACTTCCCTGTGTATACAAGCCCTGGCCAAAGGCATTACAGAATCCAAATTTCAGCTGACAGCATCCAGAAAAGTTTTGCAAGCTTGAAACCCTGCACTGAAGAAACAGCACTGCACCCTTGACACAGACTGTGTGCTGTGTCCACAATGCAAAGAGCAGTCCATGCTGTGAAAACATAAGAAGGATTTTGTCTGCAACAGTTTCGTGCCACTTTTGGGCATCAAGACCCCTGCCCTAACAAGATTTTCCTGAAGCTGCCTCTGGAAAATTCCTGCAATATACCAGTGCTATGCCACAGCCCCAGGGGCAAAGAAAGGCTTAGGATGGTGTGTTCAGACTGTCTGAAATGAGCAGATGGCTTTTGGAGAATGTTCATTGCTATACATGCTAGAGCCAACCCAAAGTCGTATCAATGTATGTGGAAGTAAAAGCAAGACCTCAGCTAGGCCCAGCTCTAGGAACTGGCAGTGACTCCTTGAAGTTTCCTCTCCAATTTTCTCTGGAATAACCAGGTATTTACTGCTGCCAAGATCTCAGCCCTAGTACCTCTTTTTCAACTGCTTTTTCTGTTCTATATATTGAGCAGCAACCTCACTTAAATACATGATTGAATGTAACCTGGAGCATATAAAACCAAAAAACCCTGCAACACTGACAATAAAGAGCACTTATGAAGAAAAGGTTATATACTGGAATTTTTCCATTTAGAGACCTTGCACAGCTTCACCTTACACTGCTTAATGCTACAGTAAGGACAAAAAATTATATTTGTGTAACCGTGCCTCGATGATGGGAAGAGCAACTTTAGAAATGTCATGTATAGGAAATTACCCATAGCACACCCAGTTATGTATTTGAGAGACAGGTTAGGTCACTGCAGTATTTAATGTTGTGAAAATCTCAGATTAACTCCACATTTTAATGACACATTAAGATGCAACATTTCTGCAGTAAAATTGCTTGGCTGTGATTAAAATGAACACTTCCAAATAGCATAGGCCATTATCTATAGGCCTTTTATAAAATGTCACAATTTTCAGTGACTTTTTACTTGGTCAATAGATCTTTTGACTGTAAAAAGGTTTTGCAACTGGAAAACTAGTGTGTCTCATTCTTAGAAGCAAAAATCACTTATTCCATTATCTAGGCTACAGGCTGGGGCCAGACCCAGAAGATGTTTGCATTTGAATGACTGTACACATAAAAAGAGAGTTCCTGACAAGTCTGTCTGCCCAGCTCTCCTCCACAGCTGAGCCATGCATCGAGAACAGAGTTTTATAAGGGAAAACTAGGTACCAGCATTAAAAACCAGCACAGCAAAAGAATGAAGTAAAGGCCTTTTATTCCATTGCATCCTTAATCATCCCAGCACCAGGCTGTGGATTTGGCATGGAGATGACTAAAGAGATGGAATATAAGAGGACAAGGGAGGATGGCTTTAAGAAAATACTCTTAAGAGTCATGGAGAAACAAGAGATACCCACTCAATATTTATATTCATGTCTGATTCAATTGGAATCTTAGCATTTAATTATTTGATTAATCTCTAAAATGGTCAGTCTCTCTTCACATTCTACTTTTTCATCTGTTAACTGTACTTTTATTATTCAGAATGATTCAGTCAAATTACTCCCTGTTTCCAGGACATCAAACCACATTCTTGTGGAGTACAGAACATTTTCACCTTAAAATTTAAGTGCCATATTCTAGCAGTCCTGTCAGTTGAACCAAGAGCAGGGGAAGTTATGTGGGGATAACTGCACTGCAATGGAGATATGCTCTACTTTTTCCAGTTTAAAAAGGTGATTCAAAATAAATCCCCAAGCAACCAACTCCCCATCCCCAAAACAATGACAAAAAAAGCAATGTGTGTTAAAGTTGTATTTTGTCCCAACGTATTTTGACTTCAAAGTAGTAAAATCCATATTCCACACAACACATGGCAAATCCTGGAGATTTACTGTTAAGAGTTCAGTAGTCTCCTGATTGTTTCCCTTCAATCTTTTACCAATCTCTTCCCACATCAGATACAAAAACTATTTTCCTTATATTCTACTGATCTGATATTTCAGGAATAGGACAGGACTGCAGCACCTTCTTTAGTTTATAGAACAATTCCAACTTTTGTTTGGATATAATGTGACTTTTTTGCATATTCTGTAATTATTATTCTCTTACTACTTCCTCCAGAAATAAAATATGACATTCCCTTTCATGCATGATCAGCTCTAAAGAATTTCTCAGTCCAAAACAACACAGAAAATCAGAGTATAAAGAAAAAAAATTTTAGCATGCCTTCCAGTTTTATCAGTAAACAAAAAGTCACACTTTTCTACTCTACATGCCACACTTTTAGCAATTGAACTAAAGGAATAACTGTTTATAAGTAATTTTTGAATCTTACCTTTCAATGTTATCAAAACGGCAGACCACTATTTTGCCACAGATTAACTTAAGTTTAGAAATCACTTTAGGGATAGTAAAACAAAAATGGCATTTTTTAGACTAGTTTTTTCAAGTGATATATGCAATCTATGACTTACTTTTGGCAATTTCATGCAACTATCTCAGCCAGAACGCTACGTGAACATATTATTTTAAATTTAATTTCTCCCAGCTAAAGAAACTGCATTTTTTTTTTTTTACAAGTTCTTTTTTTTTTTTTTTTTTGGCTGCATTATTCTCACTATACCTAAGAATACTTCATTACTTGGATTGCTGACATATAACCTTCTGTCCCTTGGCTATTTTCCTTGTTAGGAAATACCTTGCAAAGACATCTGTGCTCATGGCACTTGCTTTCGACATCTGATCCATAAGAATAAATTCCAATTTTGCAACTTTTTAGCAGATGAGGGTAACAGTCTTATCTTTTTTTTCTTTATTGCAGTGATCAGAATTATTATTCTTTTAGTGTTGCAACCAACAGACAGGAAAAAAAAGCAGCTCCTGAAAGATGTGAATTTAGAGTTGATTTAATTGGAAAATAAGTCAACTTTTCACTCCTCTGCATTTTCCGTTGCTGTATTTCTGCTGTGTGGAGACTGGAAATCTTTCTTTGTAAAGCAGAACAGAGTAACACTCCTTAAATTTACTGTGCCAGCAAGGCAGCTCTCAGTGTGATGTTTAACTTGTGCCTAAACATCAACAGATAAAACCAGTTTTTGCAAGAGTTTACCATGAGCTAGATGTAACCTATACCCTAAAGTGAGTTTTTCCCCTGCTGAAGAAACACAGGCAGGGTATTGCTACAGAGAGCAATTTCTTTAACTAAAAGAAAATTTCTCTACCTAAAAAAAACCCCACATTGTGTCCACTCCCATGCTTTAAATTTTTTTAGTGTTGCAGGGAAAGAATGGAAATGCATAGAAAATGCTTTTCATTAATATTGTTGTAGTGCCTGTTTTTTAAGTGATAGAAGGGTTTCACCAAAAGGAGAATAGCAAATGACAGTGCATCTAGGTCTTGTTATGAAATATGACACAAAGAATCATGTAAAATAAATTTGGCAGGATACAGAAGAAAAATATGTGTATTTATATATCACTGCTTATTGTATGCAATAAAGAAGAAGGAGATTTTAATTAAAAATAGGCATTACACTACTGCTGTCAAACAGTTCACAGAAAATTTAAGTCTTATTAATTTGATACTTTGCTACAAGAACATTGCAGGAAAATAAGTTAAAAACAAATATCCCAAACTCCTAGAGTATTTAATGCAAGATAATTCATGCAGCTGGACCAGTTCATATATTAATCTTATCTCATTTGGCCTAGAAATTGAATTACTTCACTTCTTGGAGATCCACAGCATACTGGAGGTCGAGGACAGGCAGGGTTTTTGACCTGGGTTGCTGCTAAGTTATGTAAAAGATTGACATTAGGTTTAGACTCCATTGAAAAAATGTGTTTACCAACAAAGTCTTAAATATAGGCAGAAACTCTGAAGTACAAAACAACCCACAGCATGGTCATGTTGACAAGGTTGTGACTGGTAAGAGGTTGAGTCAATGATCTCGAAGGTATTATCCAGCCTAGCTGAATCTGTGATACAGTGAGAAAAGTGGAATTTCCTAGGAATTAATAACCACATAAAGATCCTCTAAACTGCAATATGATTGTTTGACTTGGTAGATTTGTAGAAAGCTTGCTATAGAAATGTCAGGCCAGAGGATTTGGCTGTGAAACTCTATTTGTCTTTTGAACTCCACATAAAATTTCAGAAGAGCATCTTTGAAAAGATGCTTCCATGGGCCGCTCTTTTTCATATTAGGTTGGTTTTCTCTGGTATGCATTATATTTAAAACCCAAACAAATAATATCTGGGAGGGAGCTGCTGTAGCTGCTGTAGCAAAGTGGTTTGTAGCTAAGAGAGCAATAAATACCCCTGTGTGGCCAAACACTGCTGTGATGAGGACACAAACAAACCCTGGATTCAAAGGCTTCTGTAAGTGCATGCAATCTGCAGCATGTCCAGAGTGTGAACAAGTCAGCACTACAGCAGATCTGAGTGGGAAGCATATTCCCCTGACAGGGACCTTGGTGGACACTCCCACGGAAGGCCTGCTGGCACTCATCTGGTTTTATCCAGGAGGTCTTCCTTGGAATCAGAGAGCAGAGGGCCCTGTGCAAAGAGCAAACTGTGTAACAAAGAAAGTGGTGACTCAGATAGGCCAGAACTAAATAATTTATGGTTGACAGATGAAAAATAAATTGAATTCCTCATTGCAAATACAGCAGACCATAGCACTTTACTCCCCCAAAGAACATATGCCCAAATGACTTCTGAAAACGACTCTCATCAAAGATGCAAACGGGATTGTTTCCAGCACACCACATGATCCCAATGGCTGACGTGAGGAAACAGAAATCCACTAGATAGGAATTTCTAGGAACATCCCATCTGTATCTTCTCCGATTTATGGGATAATTCTTTTCTAACCCTCTGCTATGCCAGTTTATTCTCTCCAAGGGCTTCCAAAGCAAATAACACATTTGTCTGAATCTGTGCTTCAAAGCATACTGATCAGTTGCCTTAATTTTTAAGTCAGTGTGAACAGACCAGAAGCAGGTACGCTCTGGAGAAATAGAGAAAAGCTTAAAGAAATATTTGCAGAGTCTTGAGGCATAAGTACTAACATGAACAAAGATGACACAGACAGCATTCCCATGAAAACATAGCTCTAGCAAAGCTCTTCCAGTTTGGGCTCACAGATTAAAAGCAGGGTGTGAACGACTTCATGTTCCTGAACCTCCAAATTCCCTCCCTCCCCTCCCCACATAAACCTTCCAAATTTATCTGGAAGGCAGATATTTTTCAACAGATAGTGTCCCATGAAAAAAAAGTGGAATCTGAGGCTGGAGTAAATACATACACTGTAAAGAGATTTTGGCAATCTTCCTACTGTCTGGGTCTTGTTAAACTCCTACTGACAGTCATACTTGCATTGTACAAAGGAACAGAAAAGGTCAGGTGCATTCTTAAACAAAAGCAATGCCAAGGTTTCTTTCAGATAAATTTATGGTCAACAGTTTACACATATAATTCATTTGCTGAGCTTTTTCTCAGAATTGTTGAAATTAAATGTCAGTTATATAAATTATGCAAAAACATTGTTTGTGCGTATACAGCAGAGGATTCAGACAAAACGCTCAGCGCCGCAAAGGCATTCCTCAGACTCTGTGTATTTTAAAGGACTGAATATTTTAAAGGACAAGACTGTCTATATTCTCAACTCTGCTTTTTTAACAGGAGGATCCTATAAAATGCAGGTTTTTTTTTTTAGTGTAAAAATTACCAGGTTTTATGCTTAGTCTTCTAATATTCTCACTAGAAGGATACTCCAAACAGCTTTAAAAGCTTTCTTCCATTTTCCAGATTAAAACTACTTTGATCATACAATCAGAGAATTGTTTAGGTTAGAAAAGACCTCCAGAATCATCGACTCCAACTGATAAGGAAACATTGGTGAATCCACCACTTAACACGGCTGCATGTCTTTTAAACACCTCCACAGAGGGTGACCCCACCACTGCCCTGGGTTACAGTGTTTGACGACCCTTTTGATGAAGGAGTTTCACTTAATATCCACTCTAAACTCACCTTGGCAAAACCTGAGACAATTTACTCTGGGCCTGTCACTTGTTACGTGGGAGGAGAGACCAATCCTCACCTGCCCACACCCTGCTTTCCACACGTTCTTGTGCCATCTTCACCAAGGGAAAAGCATCCTCTAAGAGTTGGCAACTGCTGAGACCTTCTCACAGAATGCTTTGGGTTGGAAAGGAGCTTAAAGACCCAAATCCCTGCCATGAGCACAGACACCTTATAGTAAAAGTGGTGGCTCAGAGCCCTGTCCAGCCCTTGAACACTTACAGAGATCATTTACATCCACAGCTTCCCTGGTCAACCTGTGTGCAACCCTTACGGGGAAGAATTTTTTGAGTTCTCCATCTTCAACTTAGTAGCTGAAACAAACCAAGAATTTCTAGCCTCTCCCTTCCCTGCTGAACATCCTGACACACTTCCCTGCACTGGCTGCATCTTTAATGTTTTTAAACGGTACTGGGGCACCAGGGTTCTAGGTCATTTTCAAAAGCATCACTTTTGCTGCTCGGCCGAGCCCCGGCGGTCACCGCCTCCCTCACGGCGGGGCTGCGGGAGCCGTGCCTGACGCGCCGCAGGAGATGCTGCCGCTGCCGGGGGGGAAGCGCAGCCTCCTCCTCCATTGCTTGTTTTTCCCCGGCTTCCCTTAGCTCCCCACGCTCCTCCGGGACAAGGACTGCCCCTTGCTTTCCCAAGGGGAGCCGCGCTCGGCCCGCGGGGTCCCGAACCGGGGCAGTCCCGGGGGCGTCGGGCCCGGGCATCCCCTGAAGGGGGGCGCGAGCGGCCGCCTCCGCGGCGCGGAAATGGAGATGGGGGAAGACTTTTCCGACCGAATTAATTGTGTGAAAAACGCGGCTCCTGAGACAGGAGCTGCGACAGGACCCCAGCACGGCTGTGCCCAGGGAGAGGGATGCCTCCACTCCAGGGCTGAAGGTCACCTGGAAAGGCGAGAGAGATTATTGGAAATGCACCTGCCTTCACACCTGGCATGGGTGTGTCAGGCAGACTGCGACAAGGGGATGATCAAGCCGTGCACATAAATCCATGGGAATTCATCCCAGGCTAGAGAAAGGCCTGGCTGGCATCATTGTGGACCCCTGTGCATTAATTTCAAAAGTCTTGGGGTTCTGAAGAAGTCCCGGGCGACTGGAAACTGGCTAAGGTTATCCTGGTTTTCAGTAAGAGTAAGAAGGATGACCCTGTAACTACCAGGCCTGCCAGTCTCACTTCAGTGCCTGGTAAAATTATGGACAAGGTTATTTTGGGAGTTACTGAAAAACGCTTGAACGTCATTGATCATAGCACAAGTTCATGAGGGATAAGTCCTGTTTATCCAACTTAATTTGCTTTTATGACAAGTTCACCCATTTAGCTGGCTGAGGGAAATCAGCAGATGTGGTGGGTTTGGATTTTAGCACAGCTTTTGTTACTGTCTCACAGCACCCCCTGGTTAACCCTTCCAGCTCACAGCGAGAGATGTCCATGGTGTATTTGCTGAGCATTAGCTGAGATGATGGGTAGAAAGGGGTCACGTAATTAACGGGGTTACATCAGGCTGGTCACTAGTGCAGCTCCATCCCACAGCCTGTGCTTTTTAATGCTTTTGTATGTGATCTGGATGCAGGTATCAAATATGCAATAAGTACATTTGCTGATGCTACCAGACCAGGAGGAGCTGTGAGTGTTCTTAGGGGTTGAGAGGTCTTACAGAGAGACCTGGATAGGCTAGAGAGCTGGGCAGTCAGTGACCATGGGAAATGTAACAAGAGCAAGTGCCAGGTTCTCCACCTGGGACAGGTAGTGCTGGTTATACCCATACACTGGGAGCTATACACACAAGATACTGGAGAACAGTCCTGTGGAAAGAGATCGAGGATGGTAAAAACTGAGCTCTGAATCATGGCAGTGAGGTCTATACATATTTTCCCAGCAGTTTACCAGGAGCAAAGTATATGTGTGAAATCTGTTTTTCACTTCAATTTAGTGGAAGTTTCACTGTTGAGTTCAAGGAACCCATAGACCACACCTTTATGCATGTATTTCATCTAAAAGTCTTTACTGGATCACAAACTCCAGAAAAGCATTTGAAATGGTGGGCACTCTGTACCACAAACCCAGCATGCTCTGGATATTCCAAATCACCAGTGCCTGGCCTCATGCAATCAGCTCATTTTAAATAGGAGCACTTACAAATTTCAGGTGAACTGATAAGTGCTCAAAGTTAAACAAGTGTAGCTTAAATCTATGCAGCTCTACTGTGGAGACAGTTCTGAAGTTTTGCAGCCTCTACTCTCTGTTAGCTGAAGGATCAGGGGTTAGAGCACATTTAAGTCAGCATGTACTTTCTGTCACAACCCCACGTTTAGAAGTAAAGAAAGGCAAAAAAAGTACTTGCTAAAAAAAAAAATAAAAATTCAGTCTTTTGGGATATCTGCTTAGCCCTAATTCAGAACAGACTCTTGATTTAACAGATTACCCTGAACAACCTAGCAAGACATTTGTTTCTCAAAAATAAAAATATGTCAGATCTGTTTCTGTAAAGAACCATATTTTGTTTTTTTTTTTTTTTCCCTCCTACCAGAACAGAGGTGATTTGAATCAACTGCTGTTAAAAACTGATACGTGAGCAGAAGAAAAAAAGGGTTCTAGAGGAATTGATAGGTCTCCTTTTGCTATAACTAAAACCACAATAAAATGCCAACTGGGATGGATTACTAAGATTACTAAATTATGAATTTTAGCTTTTTGGTAAGACATTTCTGAATTTTTTACAAATTATATCTAACAGGATTGAAAACAAACAAAATCTCCTTTATTCTTAAGGTTTTACTCCATTTAGAAAAACTGTTTTAGGTAGAATTTTGTTGATGTTCTGACTGTAAGGCCTAAAGTAGAATTAAGCAGGATTAAAACATTTTTTGCTTCCCTAACTAATACAAAAGTCAAAAAACCCTCAAAATTTTGCATCTGTTCCTTCTCTGCAAATTGATGCCTCCAATTTCAAGTCTTGGACAGAAGATGAAATCACAGGGGTGTTTTGGACATCTCCTTTGTGGAAAGCCAAGGCCAGTAAAGGTTTTGAGGACTTAAGTTACAGGAGAGGGATTTCATGTAAGCAAAAAATCTGACAGTCACATCTCCCATCCTATGTAATAATTCCCAGGAGTTGTTTAAGAAAAGCATTCCCTGTTTGCATGCTTCACTTCTCCAGAGGAGGGAAGCTCACTGCAGAGCCTGATGTAATGCTGCTTTGTAGGATATTTTATATGATTCTTAATTTCAAGTACAAAGCTTGTTCAGAGAAGAGGGGATGGGTGAAAAGGCAGTCTTTTAATGTGCTAAAAAAACAGGTACACTTGTCCAAACATCCAGAAATTAAAGGGAATCAGACCTGAAATTTAAGGAGCAACTCTTCTATGTGTTCTCAGAACTTTCTGGTGACAATATTTTGGAGAATGTTAATGGATTGGCATCTTGGGAGATAATAGTCATGAGCTGCAAAGTTCAAAAGAGAAGAGAAAAACAACAAAATAAATATTATACACTCTAAGAGGCCAGCTTCTGTAGGGCCAGAGAACTGACATGTGAGCCCTCACAGAGCGCAAATGCAAACACAGAAAGAAAGAAAATTGGCATTAATTGCTGGCTAGGCAGATAAGAAAAGATGAACTTGAGAAAATGAGAAGGCAAATAAACTGATAAAACACATCAAGAGTCAGTTACAGGCAGACCATATAAGCTTAGCCCAATGTTTCAACTCAACCTTCCATGAAAGGAAGTGCATCCAGGTAGCTAAAAATGTGTCCTGATGGTATGAAGGTCCTATTTTGAGCCAAGCAGGGAATTAACAGTTTAAGCAGTACTTAGTTGAAATAGATATTTTTAAAATGGGACTCTCACATATGTAGAAAATCAGCACTTGTTATCTCAAAGCCATTAAAAATTATCTTTGAGAACAGGTAGAAATTAGAGAAGACTGGAAAATGGCAAATGCAGTGCTAAACATTTAATATTGCACATGTGAGAACTCAGTTCCAGGAAAACAGGGGAGCCTTTTAAGCCTATAAGAACAAAAGGATCTGAGTGATATCTAGGTTGTATTTGCTGAGAGCAAGTGGGGTATAACTGCTGCAGTATTTTAGGGGGACTGTATTGTAAGCATTGTGGATAAGGGAGAAATCTTGATTTTAATAAGACCTGCCTTTATTTCACATGACAGTCAGAAAACTGGGAAAAAAAATTCTTGACAAAACTATTAAAAGCTATGTGGAAAACTCTGAGTTTTTATTATTGACCATCCATCACAATGAAAGCAGGGCTAAGTGTACAGAACACCAGGTTCTTCTGTCTGCTCTGGAGCCAGGCCTGCCTGTATTCCAGTTAATGACCTAGATGAAAGAACTGAGACCAGATTCTCAGGAGCTCTCTTGTAGGACAAGATAAGAATTAAAAAGCACTGGGAAAAATCAGAGATAGGGACTGGGAAAGCAGAATCGCATTAAACAGGAAGAAGAGCATGTACTGCATCTAGGAAGTCACACATGCTGCAGACAGTCACATGTGAGCTCTGTTTTTTGAAGAGAGCTATTTGGGTGTTATTTTGCATCCCAATCAGAATATGAGTCACTGGTGTCATACTGCTAAGAAAAGACAAGCATTAAACTTGCAGAGAAACAAAAGGCTTGGTTATAAATCACCGTGAAAGAATTATTTCACCTAAGCCCAAGAGCATTTGAATTCTCAGAACTGTATTTCGAGAAATTTGTGGATCATTTGGAAAAAGTCAAAAGGGAGACAGCATAAATTATATGAAATAAATTTTTAATAAATGACTTAAGGGAACGGGACAGGAATTTCATTTCACTTCACACTTTACTCCATAATTTAGAAAATTAAACTGAAAGAAATTGAGAGGTTTAAAGGAGAGATTGATTTAAAAGGAAGAACATATAGAAACGGTCTTCAAAGACATGAAGATAAGTAAAATATATTCTTGATTCTCTATGAATAGAGCAAGAAATGGCAGGCCTGAAGTGGGAAATTGTGAGGGGGGAAAATGGGGACAAGACAATAGTTCCTAAAAATAAAGTCATTAAACAGATGGCCTTGAAAGATGGTGCAGTGTTCAACAGCAGAAATCTCCTCAAAGAGACTAAGGAGAACAAAACCAAAACACAGTTCTGTCCAATATTACATAGATGTGCTTTGGCTTAGCTAATTTAGGGGTCTTTCACTTCTTTTCCTGGGACTCTGAGATAGGTGTGTTAGGAACTACCTAATTACACTTTATAAACTAGTTAAGCTGGATGAGAAAATAGAGTTGTAATTAAAAAATAAGTACTTCAGACTAAATTTAAATTTTCCTATTGGATTTGTTTAGCTACTAAGACAGAGCCAACCAAAATATCACAACAATGACCAAACTTCAGTGTACTAAAAGCTGACAAATCTGCAAAGGTTTTCTTTTTCCCCTTTAAATGTGTTAAAATATATATTGAGTGCTAACAAATTAAGGAGATTCTGAAACCATAGCAGTAAATAAGGTACAATAAATTGCATTCACTCAACATACAGATAGACTTCTACTCTTACTACTTCAAGTCAGAGTCTTCCAACCATAAATGGATCAGTCCTGAAGGGAATCAAGAGCTAAATATTTCCTGTAGTCTCTTCAACTCTGTTTGGAGCTAGCCCTGTTCTGGAAAAAGGCACTGGAAAAAAATCTGGTTTAGTGAGGACCAGGGAACCTCCTTCCTACTCTTGGCTCTTCTAGCCAGTTTTCCTAAATTGTGCTGAAAGCTAAAAATACCACACTGACAACATTGAATGGCAAAATGAAATGAGGTGGTGAGATTTGGCTGCACTGAGAAAGAACTACCTATCATCAAAGGAGTTTAAGTGGATTCCAGAAGAGCAGAGAAGTCTCATAGCACTCCAGCAGAACAGGCCCTTTTTTAATGCATTGTGCAGCAAAAATATTTCTCTGGGATTAACAAAGGCTACATGCAGTTCCATCTGTTTTTAAAAAAGAAATCTAGAATAAAAATCAGGTAGAATTTTGAATTTTGAAGTTGTTAGGCCTTTTGAAAATCATTGAATTATTGTTTCTAAACCAGCTATGGAGATTACTTAGCAATGGCCTTTTTCTTTGATAACAGATGAAAGTTTTTTTGGCCTATTTTTAGGCTCACTAAAATTTATCAGGCTCAGTTCTACTATAAATATGACAATATATAATTTTATTATTAATGCCAATGATAAGGAGATAGGATTGCAAAAAACCTGTGTCCAATAACCAGCAGGTCTGACCTCAGTTTGGAGGTACAGGTCATAGAACTGCTACACTTGGAAAGGACCTCCAAAGTCATTGAGTGCAAGTGTTAACTAGCACTGCCACGTTCATCACTAAATTGTGTCTCCAAAGGCCACAACTACATGTTTTTTTGGACACTTCCAGGCAAGGTGACTCCACTACTTCCCTGTCCCTGACCTTGTGGTCAAGGTCTGACCACTCTTTCACTGAAGGAATTTTTCCTACTATCCAATTTAAATGTCCCCTGGTGCAACCTGGGGTCACTCCCTCTTGTGCTGTTGCTTGTTACCTGCAGAAGAGGCCAACCCCCACCCTTGTTACAGCCTTGAACAACATAATATGAATATCAGACATTGAGCTGCTGCTTTTTTCTTGAGCAGAGGTGCTCTTTGCTCAGGTTCCAGAAGAAAGTAGCAAAAGATTTCACCCCACACACAATTGGAAAAGTGAAAAGCATTTTGACCTAAAAATGTGTATTTTAAAAATATAAACAGTGCAAAACGTGTAGAAATATTTCAAGAAAGCCTATGTCTGACAAACCTAATTATCTGCATTTCCCTTCCTTCTATTACAGCCTATCAATCATTTTTACCCTGATGACAATGTTGAGAAAGACCCAGGAGATTTTTGCAACACAAGTTCACAAACATCCCAGTGCAGGTGCAATCTTATGGTAGAGAGGTAAGGAAAATCAATACCCCAAGACTGCAACTAATTTAAACCTGTGATGACTCAAATTGCATTCTGGTGTTTTATCTCCTTGTAGCAGAAAGTACTTTAGCCTGTAATGTTAACCTCCCAGTGCTGCAACTGGTCCAAGTTAAGTGGAGAATCAAATCCTTAACCTGACATCACAGAAAAACAAAATATCTCAGGTTATTTTATTGTCAGCATTATGCAATGCTATTCTTTCATTATCCTGGAAGAACAAAATAGTTGATTTTATATGCACTTCTAACTCCACTATGTGTGCTTTGGCTGCAGGAATAAACAAACTAGAAACATTCAAGTTTTTGTTGTCAAAAATTTCAGAACAAATAATTTATCTAACAGATAATTTAGCAGATTGCCACATCACAACTGTGAGAGTGGAAGAAAATGCTACATTACTGTTGTAGTTGACATACCATGACACAAATGAAACTTTTTTCCCCTCCCATTTATTTTTCTACTGGTGAATTGTTATGCAGACTATTTAATCTATATCCCTATCTCCCTTGGAATCTAGTAAAGAATTACTGTCTTGGTTCAAATTAAGGAATATTTTCTTTTAATCATATGACTGCACAAATGAAGTGTGATTTTCCCCTTTGGGGTAATCCCCTTAGGTACAAAGTCTGACTTCATTTAGGAATGTCCCAGATATGTAACAAGATATATTCTAGATTTGATTAGTTCTGCCCTCATATTTTGGTGGGCAGAACTATCCTTATCAATATCCTCTATTGATAAGGAAATGTCAATTCACAGTTGACTCTGAGTAAATCCTAATTCACATCAGGATGAATTGGTGTCAGCTGCATGATTTGAAGATGTTGTATTCTTGCACTTGATAGTTGCTACAAAGTCAACCTCAACATCATCTACAATTTTCACATATTCTCAGATACTTATGATAAATAAGTCTCTGCCTCTAGACAAGGAATTAATGTCTTCCTTACTGATTGATGAAGCGAATTTCCTTGCTGCCACCCATCCCCATCAGGTCTCGAAACAAGTTGGGTTTGCAGTGTGGACTCAGCCCTCTATTTCCAGCCAAAAGTGTCAGTTTGAGTGAGTTTGTCAATCAGACACTACTGAGTGTACAGAGAGAACAGGCTGGGATAAAATCAGTAAATATTTCTTTCATTGACATATGAAGTAATTATATTTTAATTGACCAAGAAATCCAATAATTTTTAAAGCCCTTTTAAATTTTCTATGCAAGGGTTCTATTCATTTTATTTCTCGTTGCAGGAAGGGATCAAAGCTGTTAACAAGCAATACAATAAGCATTGTGCTCACTGTTGATGGCTTAAGGACTTATCTGACAATATCATGGAAAGAAAAAGAATAAGGACTCTGAATTCCACCTCTGTCAATCAGACAAAGCCTAAAGGGAGAAGTGCTAGAGGAAGAAATGGTTTGTACCTTTTAATTTCTGTGAAAGCTGTGATGCAGAATTGCATCAGTTCATGGCAAAGGTGAAGATAAAGTCTCATTTTATCTCACCTGAACATACCCTGCTCCCCAGGGGAAAACTTCTTAGTCTAGAACACATGAATAGCAATTAAACTGCCGTGCATGAACAAATAGAATATATTAAAAATGAATGAAAATTATGAAAAATGAATATTCTGTTAAAATAGTCCAACTCTTCCAAGACGACTTTAAATTCTACTTTATAATTATCCTGGTAGAACAAAACAGCTACATTGGTACAAATATTTATACTAGTGTCAAAATAATTATACCTCCATTTCATTGAACAAAATTACTTCAACTTTTTCCTGCTCAAGTTATCCAAAACAAAACTATTCAATTAAAAAAATATTAATAATACAGAATCTGGAGATAAAGTAAAAACAAAAAAAATTGATGACTTTGAATTGCTTGTGAGGGGAATAAATTACATAACAAGGAATTTATTGATTTTCATTCAATTATCTTAGTTAAAGAGTACACTTGTACTAGCAACTATTCAATATGTTTAAGCAAAGATAAAAGTAATATTAAAACTGAAAGATGTTTGGAGATGTTCCTTCAAAAGTAAACTTGCCTCTTAACAAGGTAAAACCCAACAAATTTAAGAAATACAGTGCTTATCATCTGAGGTTATCATGTTGCCTTCACTAAAAGCACAGCAGAGCTGGATCTTTTGCTCTATAGCACAACTTCTTAATTTTCAGGAGAGAGTTCCTGCACCTTGAGCACTGATGAGTTTCAAAAAGCAAATAAAGAAAACTCTTCATTTCTACTGTTCATTAGAGTAATTACTCAGACCTTATTCAGCACCTTCAGCTTCTTGCAGCTGTGAGAGGACCAACATGAACAATAACACCAACAGCCAGAACCCTACCCAAGTGCAGAAGATCCTGTGCCCTGCTTTCTGGAGATTTGCCTGCCTGAAATCCATCAAGTGCCTTACACTGAACCCAAAGTTATTTGCTTTCATAAAGCAAATAAAGAAAACTCTTCATTTCTACTGTTCATTAGAGTTATTACTCAGACCTTATTCAGCACCTTCAGCTTCTTGCAGTTGTGAGAAGACCATCATGAACAATAACACCAACAGCCAGAACCCTACCCAAGTGCAGAAGATCCTGTGCCCTGCTTTCTGGAGATTTGCCTGCCTGAAATCCATCGAGTGCCTTACACTGAACCCGAAGTTACACCACTGGAGATGGCTGATGCTGGTGTCCCACACGTTTTGTAGCTTGCCATAACAAACCCCAGCAAGGCTACCCTGAATCAGACTGAAAAAAAAAAGATGACAAAACACAAACCAAACCAAGAACTTCTGCTAGCCAAGCTAAGTTGCTGGCTCGCCTACAAGGGCAGAAAATCACCACTTTTTAGGAGCTTAATGACAGAAGAGTGAAGCTGCAGGGTTTTAAACCTACAGAATCCAAAGGAAAGCATTAGCATGTAGGTGCTTATCTTCACCGAAGGTAAACTGGTGATGTTTCAAACATCTTGCAGTCCAGACAGACATCCTTAAGCCCCAAATTTCAGCTCAGGCTGGCCAGCCTCTCACTGGTGTAGACCAGCTCTCAGCCTAGCACAAGCCTGCACATCATGTCACCTCATGTGTCTGCACAATGCAGACATTGCTTTGCATCACAGCTTCTCTTAGCAATTATTATCTCTACTGTCACACTGGTAAATTTGAATCAAGACCACAGCAAAAACACATAGCAAGTTATAAAATTAATTATAAGAGAAATGTTACCTCTAAGGATGAGGAGCCTACTGAAAACCAGGGCCAAAAGCAACAGATTCAGTCTTACTTCATGCTTCCTGACCCCCAGCCCTCTCTTCCTGGGATCAAAGCCCCAGTTCCTTCACTTCCCTTGGCAGAGGGCCCTGATTGCTTGATAGATCCCAGCTGCTTTGATCTCACCTCTTAACTCCCTCCTCCCCAGTACTGCAGCACTAATGAAGCAGCTGGGGATGGTTGTTACTCACACACGTGATAAACCTGGCCCCAAGTACCCTTTCAACAAACAGGGGATAAGTAAACGTCATAGCAAAAGAAGACAGGAAAACTTTCAGAACATTTTTGTGTAATTGGACCACTCTAAGCTCTGAGATGACAACATCTCTGAGAAGCAGCATTTACATAAATGTGGATAGAGGAAGCACATATTGGCTTTATCCAGCAGCCAGAAGTTTCTAGAGCAGCTATTTTCCCCAGTCCTCAGTGTTATTATTAATAGCAGAGATGGCTTGTCTGGCCCTCTATTTACTTCACTGTCCTTCCTCTGGCAGTTGTGGGAGAGACACAGAGAGAGGCAAGAGGCAGGGGGAGGATTTTTTTGTTTCTGTTATCATGGCTTAATGGGCAGTTTGAGGTTCATAGCAACATAAACAGGCAGAAAACCAAGAACAAATTACACACGCAAACTAACTTAGGCTCTGGAATTAAGAGTTGCTCAGGACGTGGCATGTGGAGAGGCAGAACACAGTGCAAGTTACCTTCCAGCTGACTGGCAGACACCAGCAGATCATCTTTAGGGATGAATAGGTCTAGATCATATTTCCAATTTACTGCAGAACTATATGCTATACTCTATTACTGACTACAGGAGGGTTACAAGGGTTGGAAGACAGTGATTTGGGCACAAATGTGGTACTAATTACACCAGCTTTTGGAAGCTCTGGTCCAGCTACTGCCCAAGAAGAATGATTTCCACAAGCCTCACTATTACATAAATCACTGAGGAGGTGTTTGGGGCTGGACAATCCATGCAGAAGTACATGCTGGCTTTTCATCTCTCCAATTTTTCCTCTATGATGCTTTTTTTTCCTTTAAAATTTGGAAGAATGGAAACTATTTTTGCAAATTCCTTTCCAAGTTAAAAGATTCAAGCACTCCATCATTTATTTTTTTACCATGAAATTTAATTTTCTTCTTAAAACCTAGATTAAAAGTGACAAGTATACTGAACTCATGGAAATCATACTCTGTTGGGGAAATATTAAAAACCATATGTCACATTGCCTCTTAAATCCAGAATCCAAGTCATGGGAACCAAATCCTTGGTAAGACTCGAAATGCACACAACATATGCAGGGCTCAGCAGTAACAAAAATTTCCCATAGTCTGTTATGAGACTGGTATTGCACTTGTATCCTCCTGTGAGCTCTGAAGTGAACTGCTCAGGACAATGAATTTATCAGACCTGCCTGTGCACAAAAGCTACAACATTTTTTTCAAGTTTTCTTCAGTTACTTTGAGATATCTTGGAATATCATGGGGATTTTAAAAGGACTGGAGGCCAGCTTAGAAGTACCCATGGGAATGGGTGAAAAGATGCACTTTGTGAAAATTGAACTCACATTGAATTTTGTCATCATTTCTGGCATAAAAAACATTGAATTCCATAAACACTGGTATTACCAGTCTGTACTTGCACAGAAGATCTTCAATAATATCAGCAGAACTCTCAGCAGGACCAGAGATAATACAGCAAGTATCATGCCCTCCCATTTATTCCAAGTGTTTCTTTCTGGGGGCAGCTCCAGATGGGTGAATATTTCAGTGTAAGCGATAGTTATCAGGAAACAGCAAGATTTTACAGGTGATAAATTTTGACTGTGACATCTCAAAAATCAGGTGCTTAGTAGCATAGTTCTAATGTTCCCTCAATAGATGACACATCAGCATTTGCACTTATGAAGAAGGAAGATTGGGTAGATCAATTCTGCTCTTTAATATAGTAAAATGTTGTTACGTACAGGTACTTTGCAGTAGGACAAGCTCAGAAATTCAACGGCCTACTATGAAACAATTAATTTAATTCTCTTGGGTTTCTACTGGCTTTCAGAACTGGCTTTTTCCTTAGAATGTCCTGATGTTGTTATCTACTATTGTAGAAATTGGACTAAAAATATTTTTTTCTTTTCATTCTGATAGCAACTTATACAGGCATATGGAATCAAAAGGTCTCATTTCACCCTTATTCAAGGCCAGCAGGGTACCTTTCTTTCAAATACAAATAGGAATTGCAAATTGTCTGCTATCTTGGGCCATATACATGAGGGGAAAGCAAGTTTCAGAGTCTGATTAGTCTGATTTATTGGAGCAAGCTCTTACAACATTATATTGTTATGAACTTTTTGTTAGCTTACTGCAGTAAGCCTTGGTGTCAGCTGAAAAGTGATATCTGGAGGTTTCCTTTGAGCATAAGGAAATCTGCATGACAAGAAATTGATTTTCTTACAGTATGAATTCTCAGAGAAAAAAAAGTTCAACTATCACTGCAGAGTATAAACAAGTACAAGCAATGGGTGGAAAAAAAGCCAACTTACTATACACACAGTGATCTAAAATGACTTTCACACCTTACCAGTACAGAAGTCTGCTGTTTACAGGCAGGCCAACTCTTCCCCACCCAAACTGGAGTAATGACTGCTGCAAAAGTCTGTCCTCCCTGCAGCAGAGGGTCCTGCACACCTTGGTATTTGCTCCTCCATTGCACAGTGAGTTTAAAGAATTCTGAAATACAAATCAAGATTAACTAAGGCTTGTAAGAACAGGACTCACATCAGCATCCTGTCCATGCAGTTACTTGAAATCAACCACAGGAAGTACTAAATGGTTTAAATCCTACTCTTGTCACAAGTTCCTTCTCTCACAAAAGATTCACAAATGAGTCCTATTGAGATCTAACAGGTATTCTGTACAAAATGCTTGGAGAACTAGTCCCTCTCTCAGATTTAATTCTGCTTTTCCTCCTTACTGAATTAAATACAAAGCAAATGACTCATAAGTACATAATGTATTTTAGCAAAGTATGGTACTGGCTGCTGCTGAGTCTTTGGGAGAGAACATTAAAATGGGTGGGGTGTTTTAAGGTCAAATCTGTTCTGTAATTTTTTAAATACACAAAATTGACTTATATTTGCTTTTAAAACCTCAAGATTGACATGAATATGAAATAACATTATAGCAGTATAAATGTTTAAAAACACTTTATAATTGCAATTGGATTTTTCATAAACAATTATAAGTGAAAATATATAGTCACACTAGGAGGTAATTTATCATTTACCATAAAACCACAAATGAGAACTCCCAATGCAGAATCTTCAGGCCACTGGATTACAGTTTAAAGCCTAAACAAAGAAAAATTTTTGATTAATCAGATATATAAATAAGTATAATCAGTTTTACATGGACTAATCTGTACATTATTATAAAATTACTGGATATAACTTTGTAAGCCAAATGAAACAATTACAGATAAGTCATAGAGTGCAGGGAGATGGCTAATATAGTAACTTCTTTTATATAAGACAACGCAGAATCTCTCCAAATATCATGTTACTGGAAAAGTGCACCAGGGCAAACCCTAGAGATGAAGTAATAGGGTAAGTGAGCCAAGGTTTCTCTTTCCTAGCCTGCTGTAAGTGATGTTTTTGTCACAGATGTACCTAATGACACACACTATTGGAGTGAATGTGGAAAAATCCTCACACAAGAAATGTTATACTTTTATTTTCCTTGCCAGGCAGAAATTGATTCCATACAGTGTTACGACAGATCCGGTGAATACTCTGTTCTGTGCAGAAACATACTTTGGTGCCACAGATATTCTGTCTTCTAGTTTTGCTGGTTTTATTCAATATTAAAAATGCCCTTTGTTGCTTGAACTTTTATTAGAGGCATAAAGTTTGTATGACTAAAGATGAAAGCTTAGCTTGTACCACTATAAAAGCTTGAGAAAATCACTCAAAAGTAGAAAAGGAAAAATACAACAAAATAACCAAACTTATTCTCCTTTCAGCAAAGCTGTTGTTCAAAGAAGGGTTCAGCATAAGTGCATGTCTATTCTGTTTTAACACAAAGATATTGAAATCAGGGTCAAAGGCTTAGACCTTGGTTGGTTTGTGTTTGGGTTGGTTTTTTGTCACTAAGCTGAGCTAATAGGCCTCCTTGGCTTTCCTGTGTGCTCAAAGGGCACTGCAAAGCTCTGCTTTTCCCCTTCCCTTTGCCTCCAGGTCCCATATAATTGATTCTGACCAAGTGTTAGCAGTTACATCCAACTCCCAGAAGTTTTTCCTGAACTACAGTTATTCCTGGTGATTCATACGTCTGAGAATCTTTCTGAAAAATAAACTATTGGAACCTTTAAAATAATTAGCTTGGCTCTTCTAGTGCACAGGATCTTTTGAAGAGATTGCAGGGGAGGGAGAAATGCAAGAGAAGTGGAGGGCTGGCCCTTGTGCTAGTGGAATCCTGGCATTGGGAAAGCAGTTGTCTTTATCTGCTTACACTGGGGACAGATGCAGAAAGCCAAGGGCAGCTTACCCCCCAGATGCAGTGACTAATGGCATGTAAACATATCAAAGAGGTCTCCTCTTTTCCAATAAAACACAGTCCAACTTCATTTTTATTTCTTGAGAGTGAAGGGGAAATTAAAAATAAAACTAAAGGTACAGAAGGCTTGCACCCTTATCTAAGCTGGTCAGTACCTTTCCAATAAATATTTCAAAGTAACTTTTCTTTGCCTCATAGGTATTCAGTGTCATCCATATTGAATAAGGTGTTAAGCAGGGCAATAATCAACTAAAAATTCAAAAGACCTGCTGCTAAGCTTGTTGCTGACTCATTCACCGAGGTTAGCAAGCTGTCCAATCTGTTCCTAGTTCTGTTTATTCACCTGGAAAATTTAGGAGCAAGTCATAATTAGTGTTTATAAAACACTCTGAAAAAAACCCCATATAATTACTTCCTCATTAAAAGCCTGTATGATTTGACTCTCTACACCACCAGTACCCTTGTGTGTCCTCCTGACTCAAGGATTTCCTTCTAAATAAAATATTATCATTCAGAAAGACTTACAGATAGTTTCTTTTCTGATTCCTTTTCGTTCTCTGCTTTTGCTAGGATTTGGTATTCTCCATGTATATTGCATGTTGGCCTTAAAAAACTGAAAGTAAAGCTGAGAACCTACATCTGTTATCTCAAATGCTGAAGTCTAAATATTGATGCGTCCAGAGGATAAAAAGAGAATTTGCACTTAGTCACGTGCATAGCAGAAATTTATCAAGTAGAAAAGAAATTCTACTCCCTGAGGAGGGCCTTGCTTTCCCCAGGAAGGAACTGGCAACAGATTTGAGGATTATGACATGAATCAAGGGTTCTCAAATTTCAGGAGAAGTCAAGTTTGGGACTAACAGGAAGAATGGAGTTCAGCGAATTCTTTACTGGGAATAACTCTTTTTTCTTATCTCCTGATACAAACTCTGTGCTCTTTCACAAGCTTGTAGGGTTCCCACTGGCTGGAATTGTGAGTCTGCTCTGTATAGGAGCCACTCCAACAGCCAAGTGCTTTCTCAATAATAGCTTTCAGCTCCTGCTTTTCCTGAGGCATGCAATGAAGGCAATGAATTCCCTGTTTCTTACAGTCATCAGAATTGTATGCCCTGTCCTAGATTTGCATTATCCAGGCTTGTTCTCCCTGTTCCCTGGAAGTTTGAGAAAATCTGCCCTGAGATCTCAGTATTTATAGGAGTACATATGGATTGAAGACAAAAGGAAATTAGATTAAAAAGTTTTGCCTTTCCTTAGTCAGCTGGAGAATATCTGTGTGCATTCAGATAGACAAATGTATAAAAACAAGACTAGCAACTACTCGCTTTGCCTCAATACTCCTGAGCCTTCTTTTGGCTGTGCTTGGGTTCTTGAACTGTTTGTGCATACTCTGAACTGAGATTCCTTCTGTCTTTCTGACCGTTTGGGTCAGCTCTCTTCCGCTCTCCTGGCCACTGTGTGCTCTCCCTCTGAGTCTTTATGTCCGAGCAATTAGACATTGTGTCTTTGTTTCCCCACCAGGGAAATTCCATTGTTCCCACTCCTGGCTCTAGGGAGGATGGGGAAAGACTAAGATTTCCTCTCTTTTTTTTTTTTTTTTTCTCTTTTATTTCCCCTTCTTTTCGCCTTAGGCACATTTATTCAGTATTAAGGACTGACTGGTTCAGGGATGTGCCTGTAAATACTCTCCTGCTCTTTAGCTCCTGAACACTTAGGGACTCTTCTGTATTATTTCTATTTTGTTTCCATCTTAACAGAGAACTCAATTACAAACAGTAATAACTACACTAAACAGCTTCTCTCCCCCATGCAGTGAGTCACCAGGATTTTCCATAATATTAAGATGAATAAGCACATTTTTTTTGGCTTTTAATAGTCAACTGTGCTTCACAGAAAAAGGGAGCTTTGACACTACTTCTGGATCTAGAATCTTCTCCTCCGGCAAGCTTTTTGCCCTGTGGATGATAAAGGGGTTATGCACTTTTCCATCAGACTGGATGTTGTACATCTTGGTCTTATGAGTCAACACAGCTTTTTAACTAAGCTGCCTTGTAAGCAAGATAGCATCTGCAAGATGAAAATGAAAACCAGCTGTAACAGAGGATTAAATAGAACCTTGTTTAGGCACTGCTTGGAAATGCATATGTTTACCCAGAAGTATTCCAAAAACTACATCAGCCTCCTGAAAATTGAAGGCCACTATCACTTTCATTAATTTTTTATGCTGGTTTGAAGCAAAATGTGGTACACGACCAAACTGATCTGTCCATAGGATAGACACAGCATGCAGTGAAAGCTCACAGTGCTGTAGAAATACAGAAGTTCTCTCCCTCTGGCAGGACTTTACAGGGATTTCAGGGTACTATTTCATATCACTGGAAAAAATGACAAGTGGAAATGTAAAGCTTGCTCAAAAAAAGGTTTTCTCTGTGTAACTGTAGAACTCTATATATATTTCTGCTTTTCATAATGTGGTATTTCCCCCAAACTGTGAGATAATTGTACTTTGTACCCCAGTTCAAGAACTTTAAATGAATGCAATTTCTGTAACAATCAGAAAAAAGGAATGGAATCCATCAATTTAACCACTTAAACCATATATAAGAAGTTGTTGTTTTATTATTTATACCAACATTCTGTAAAATAACAAGGAACCAGTAAAATTAAAAACCCAATGCAACATACTCTTCACTATCAAGAGCAATGAGTGGCACCATTGAGAGTGCAGCAGTCATGAGGGGAAACCATGTCATTGGGATACAAAACTGATATTTCATATGGATTTGAGAGCCAGGCCTGCTCTCAAACCATTTCAATTTTGAAAACAAGCTCAAAGAGTAACCAAAGTCCAGAGGAGGGAGGCAGAGCCCCCAGTAGAACTAATCAGTGATGCTGCTGATTTCTAAGGGATGGAATGATTGCAAGACACCCTAGAAATACCTAAAGACTGGTCTTTTCATCAATGTCACCTCAGAATATGGTAATTTAAAAATGCATGTACCAGTAGGCCATGTAAGGAGATAGCACAAAGTACCTATCATTTTGTGCTCCTATTCCTATGTTTTACATTTATGGTGGGTTAGTCTGGGGAACACCAAATTTTCTGAGTTAATATCATTCACATGCCTCATTGTTAAGATGCTGTTTAATTCCAGTTTCAGATAATGCATAAAGATGTTAATGGAGGCACAATATTAACTGCTTTTGTTTCTGAGTATTCACTCTTAACTGTACATACACATTCTACTTTAGTCCTATTTATTGGTATTCCTTGTCCTTGTGATTTTTATGATCCAGACAATTTAGACTGAGAGCAGAATTTTAAAAAGGTACAACATGAAATAGATTGCAAAATAATTTACTCTATAATGTATTCCATAGAGCTGTATTTTGCCTATAATAAGCATAGATAAATTAAATTTGATGTATCATGCTTAGCACAGAGGTAAGTGGGCATGTAATTAACTCATTTATTTCGTGTCTCTTCATCTAGTAATGCTGCAATTATTTTTCTTAGCAATCAAGTTATTACAGCACAATTTGATTTGAACCTAGCAAATGATCTACTGTACCAGATCTTGTGATTCTGTGAAGGCAAAGAAATTTCTCCTACCTGTCCACTTCAGTCCCCGCAACATCTGCTCCATTTCAGCAGGTGGAATGAAGCTGCCTGACGTGCCACTTTCAAAGACAGACTGAGCAAAGCCCTGGAATGTGCAGATGCATGATTAACCCTTTGCTAGTGAGAGGGTATGGGTGTATGAGTTGATTTAAAAGAGCTGTGCAATACCTTTTGGAAATCAATTTTTAAACTGAGAAAGCAAAAGAAGCCTAGAACTAACTTTATTGAGTTTTACCTTAAGTCTTTTCTCCATACCAAATCTGCTTCTGAGAGTTTCATCTGATAGGTAGAGTAGCTGTTCTCCAAAGACATCTTGGAGATGTGCTGGATATTAAAATGAAACATAAAGCGAAACTACTGAAGCTTGCTACAGTCTCATTGGATGTTTTGGCTGGGTAGTTGTGTGACAAATAAAATGACAAGTCTACCTTGATGACCAGAGAGAGTTCAGAGTCATCTTGGCTGGATGCTTTTCTGTCCCCAAGGGATTTGCCAGACTGCAGAAAATCCTGTCACGTGTGCTTCTCAACGTGTAAATTGAGTAATTTCCCTTTAGAAATCTAAGCCATTGTGCCTGTGCAGTTGGGGCAACTCTACTATGTCCTCAGGAGCATGAAGTTAGGTGAAAAAACTCTTCCCTTACTGTGTGGCAGAGACCTTCAATCAAGATGGACATAGCAGAAATGTTTGATAGAGCAGGACCAGTCAGTATCAGTCTCACAAACACTTAAAATGCAAATAGCAAGAACGACTGCGGCTCATTTGCATTGTTTGAGAAAACACATCTTACCCTGCAAATGCTCTCTTTCTGCCTTGCAAACAAATGTCAATGTTATTTCAGTTGCTGCGTGCACAAATCAGTTTATTCTACAAAGTAGCTGAAAAACTGGTGTCAAAACTGGTCTTTGTAATCAAGGATGTCATTTTCTCTTGTGTCTTTGCAAAAACACATGAAAAAAACCCCTAGGACCCCTGGTTTGTTTGTATGTAAAAAGATGCTGGTGATGTTTCCTGTTTTTTAATCCTTTCCTGTAACAGCTTCTCAAGAATCCTTTCTTTTACTGTAAGAACTATAAAGGTTATCTGTCTTATTGCAGTTTCAGAATCCCACTTCAAGAGGTTAGAAAACTCATAATTCATGTGGCAGGCAGCAGCCTAGTTTTCATCCATATGTTGCTATGCAAAACTTTGATTCATATGGCGCAGCTCACCCCCCACCCAGAGGACTCTTGCATCATTCTGTGTTCTGTGAAATCCATAAGGAAAATGTAATTTGTTTGTTTACACTTGCCTCACCCCTGGCAGCAACTGTATGGAATCAAGGGAATGAGGTATAAGATTACCCATCTCCTGGAAAGACACAAACCAGAAAGGATGGTGTCAATCATGGCAACACAATTCCACCCTAAAAAATAATACAAAAGCCACTGCCACACAGTGTGCAGTGTCTGTGGCTGACCCTCTACTTATTCCAGGTGTCCAGTGAGGGCATGAGCACATCAGAGAATCATCTAGTCTGGAAAAGACCTTTAAGATCATCAAGTCCAAAATCAATCTGCAGAACTGTAGGCAAGACACAGGAGAACCTTTTCACACTTTAAAATTGCAAATCTATGCTTTGAAAAATCTCTGCACTACCTGAGACAGCGAGCTGCTCTGATATTGCACCATTTGGTTCATTTATGGAAGTCTGGGTAATAATTCTGTATTCTACTGACTTCACGGGAGGCATTCCACAAATAGATTCATAATTCTGTATTTTAGGAAGCATCTAACAAGATCACAGTAACAAAGGTACAGGTCACCACAGGAAATTGCTTTTTAATGGGCAAACTCAATCCTCCAAACAGAATGAAATAGTGATCAAATATATGATATTATAATAAAATGTATAAGAATAAAGAACTAAATGAGAGTTGTAAAGGCAACTTCTTCACCTTTGATTTTAACCCTTGACTTTGAAACCTTGCAAACTCTTTCCAATATACTTTTAAAATACAGTGGGTGATTTTAAAATTACTTTTATCCAGATCTGATACATCATTATTCTCTTGTAAAGAACAGGTGTAGGTACAAAGGTAGATGGTAAAATCCAAAGAAACATTGTGATGCTCCTTCACTGTTCAACAAACTAATTGATTTATTATGAAGAAATTATTGTACTTTTTTCCTTTTAAATGTGATAACCTCCATGTTTCAGCTAATTGCACAGGAATGTATATAATAATGCTGCCTACTTGAACAACACTCAATGTAGATTTAGAGCACTACAAATTGATTCAGCAAATGAAGTCTTTTCCTGACAAAGATGATTCAGAAATGGGAATCACTGGCAATAGGACTGGAAATTCAGTCACAAGCTGGAAAATAGCTCTTCTCTCACTTTAAATAAAGGTGTGAGCAGCTTAGCTGGCTGCTACATAGAATGTTCCCTCTTTTCAAATGTCATCCTACAGTTACAAATGTGATTTCTCTAAATTAGGGGAAACAAATGACAGTGTAGTTGCCCAAAGTGCGACTCTTAAAACATCAGGCTATTTTGCTAGAAAGGTATTGTGAAAGTTTGCTTATCTCTTTAAGTCACATGCTTCCATAGATGAAAGCAGCAGGAAATATTGTCCATTTAGCTGGCCCCTGGGGGTTGTGACTACAGGCACAGGAGTAGAGACAAGAGACAGCACGCTTCATATACCTGCATAAGAGGAGCTGGCATTTTTCAGGCTGACAAAAAGTCCCTGCGTGCCAGCCAACAGATGTGGCCAGATTTATGATGGAGAGTGTGCTAAAGTTAAGAGAGGGATGGAATAAATTACTCTGTTGTTCTGGCAACTGAAAAACAGCAAAAAGGTCGTGTTTAAGTCACATTTTTCTCCTGGTGCTGCTACCAAAATGATATGCTCTATAAACACTTCATTATTAAACTGATGAGCCTATCATTAATTCTGTTGCAGCTCATGTTCATGAATATTAACCTTTTCTGTATCCCAGACAGGTATTTATATATTTTCTATCTTCCATAAAATAGGAGCTCTTTTTATGTCAAGAATATTGCTTTTACACCAAAACTGCTCTGTTTCCTCTCCACATCTGCCAGATTACAGATTAAGTTTATCCAGAGGTTTAGTAATGTAAGACATTTCAACAGTAACTTCCAATAAAAATGTACAAAGTATAAACCCTTTCCTTTTTCTACATCTATCACAAGTTATGGACAACATTTACTACTTGGCATACAGGTTATATTTTCTTTTGAGTGAGAATAACCAATATTTCCTAAAATAACTCAGCCTGGAATACCACATAGAGGTTTGGCTTTATCAGGCAACAATTAACAGTTAATGAGATCTTTAAGCAGATTCCATGTCCTTTCTTCCTCTTGAGAATATGCAAATCAAAGCATAATCTTTTTCTATGGATACCTTCAACTTCAGATTATTTACTTCTGACATATCTTCCTGCTTCAAGGGACTATGAGTCTTTGGAAAGGGAAATAAGGTTTTCCGGAAAGGGAAATAAGGTTTTCCTTAATGCCATTATTTCTACTCTTTGGGGCTGAGTGGACAGGTTTCCAACAATTAAACACTTCTGTATCTTGTAATAAAAAGGAAGAAAATGTATTCCTGGTTTCAGGAATTCTGCCCTCACAGTTTCACAGGAGGGAAGCACATTGCAGAACAGTAGAGTGCTCCTTCCCACACTGTGTTTCTGGCTTCTGTGACATAAACCCTCTATGCTCAGCACTCACCCATGTTAGAAGTTGGCCAGTTGTTCAAGGATTATACCCATTTTGTTCCAGGGGACAGCTCCAGTCATCTTGGTAGGCTGAGTGCAGGTTTCTCAAAAATTCTCTGTGTATCCAGTAAAATGGATGTCATGCTGGGTTGTTTGTTTTTTTTCCTGGGAGGAGAAAACCAGCATTCAGGCATAAAGATTCTCTTCTGTAGGATATAACATGCACAGATAAAGGACAAATGCCATTTCATTTCTTTAAATATCATGGCATGGTCATTTCTCAGCCTCAAACTTAAATTTGTTACCTAACTTTTTCTCTAAATGAACATTATCTTTTTGCTAGTTCTCTTAAGCTTGAATACTACTTTGAAATATCCTGTAGTACAGTCTGATTTTTACTTTTTACACCATGTCTGAGTCAAGTCTCAGTTGTCTCACTCTAGGGTAAAAGAGAATGATGAATTCCTAAATGGTTAGTCACAAAATGAGCAGTCCAAAGACTGCTTTTATTTAGTCAAAAATTAAAATCTTGGCATCAAAAAAAGCACAACTGCTGTCACCAACCTCTGCTACCAAGCTACTTGTCTGAAGGAGGACAACTTTTTGCTTTAGCCATAGGCTTATAACTAAATCTGATCTATACAGCAGGATCCAATCTGGTCTGATTGTTCTACATGGGTCTCTAATTCTGTAATAGATCCCTTAATGACTTTTTCATTCAGTATTTTTCCACATTTTGCAAAGCACTTGTAAACCTCTTCAATCTTCATTCTTATCTCATCTGCACATTGCAACTGATTTCACATTGTCTTTGACATTGAGTAACATCATTGATGAAATTTCTTTTTTCCTTCAGATGTATGAGTGTCATAAAGTTTACAGCAAATAAAAAAATCTGAGCTAGATAGCAATCACATGAGGAACACTGATGCCTTACTCAAAGTAAATAACAAATATAAAATTTCTTCAGAGCAACTTGCATTGGACAGTCCTTTGCCCTACCTTGATTCTCTGAATTTGAGTTCCACACTGCAGAACTCATAGCCTCCAAACCACCCAAAATGTAAATTCTGTTACACTTGACTTCCCTTTCATCTTGTACCTGATTGTAAGCTATTCAAACTCGAATCCAGATCTGCCCACTCTCCAACTCAATTTAACATAAATTATGCAAAATGCCTGCAAAAAGGATGTACAATTGTTCCAGTTTCCCTGCTTTGAATATGCATTTAAATGAACATATTCAAGTAAAGCGTTACTACTGCTGCCTGTCCAAATATGTGTGACAAACTCTCTATTTTTAAAATTACTTCATGAGGGAAAAATCTTTGAATTCTTTCCAATTAGTTAAGTCTTTGTCAACGCATGCCAGTTATTTGGCATAAATTAAGTTTTGCCTCGTTTTAGGTGAACAAGGCAGACTGTACTTCAGCAGCAGGGAACAAAGCTTTCAAGGACATGCTAAAGAAATGCTTCTAATCTGTAAAAAAAGGAGAGCTTTGTGAAAATTACTTTTGAGATACACTTGATAATGCATAAAATCTATAAGTTTTAAATTGTGTCAGCAATTTTTGACTGACATTTCAGAGCAGATATTTTGACATATTTTTACCTATTAACTCAGAACATTCTGATGCACTATGAAAAAAGACTCTTTCAGAAAGCCTGAGCAATATGAACAATGAAAAAGTAAACATGATTCTTTTTTCAGTTGCTGAATGAAAAATGATATGTTAAATTAAAACTATCCATTGACATTCCTTGAAATGTTTACACTTTTACTTTGTGTTCTCAAAAACTTGGCACGCTGAAAAGCTGCCAGTTCAGTTAAACGTAATACAGTTTAAATATTTTCCAGGAAAAGTTTAATTTAGGATTAGATGGATAAATTTCTCTTATATTAGTGATTATGTATACACCATATCTTAAGTATAAAAAAGCAAATAAAGTCTGATTGGTTTATTGTAGACCAATATTATATAGATTCCAGTCATATCTCCTAAACTTCTTGGGCTTAAAGTACCAATTTAAAAACCTGAAAAATATCACTAATTTTTATTCTTTGGGATTTTTTTCATACCTGAGAGTTTTATACTAGCCTAATCATAAAAACAGAGCTTAAAGCAATAAAAATTAGCTGCTAGTAAATTGAATATTAACATGAAGAGTTTTATGCCTTATTTGACATCTCGACTTAAGTGTGCTGAACAAAGTGCAGTGTGATTTAGCCTACTGAAAATGTAGTGATTGAGATTTCCTTGAAGTCTAGATCTGGGTATTTCTCATATATACAAAAAGTGCAGTCCATCCTGTGGGGAAAAGGAACAAACATGGTATTGACCTGAGCACATAACTATAGCTGCATCAGAAGGAAGAAAGAATAGATACCAGTATTGTGTGGGAAGGGGCTTTTCCCCTTAGATCAAAGACATCAATCACCTGCACTTTGCTTTTGAAAACCCCCACCTATAAGTCTGTGATGCACTCAAGCAGTATCAGAAGCATCTCTGGCAACTAATTTTAGTCTGACAGCAGCTTGGATCTCTTTCCAGTTCTCTATTGTGAGGAGTGCCCGTCACACAGGCTCCACATGGACCTCACTGAGTCAGGGTGTTCGTCGGGGTGGGGAAAGAAGCAATGTTAAAATGTTAACATGTCCACCTGATGATCTCTATGCCACAAATGTAATGTAATTTATACAGTTCAAAACCTGGGCCACATTCCAGCCCATGCAGGAGGATTATAGTGCCACTCCAAACATCTGCAGTGGTGCAAAGGTTGAGCTCTCAGCATGTTCCTGCAGCCTTTATCCTTGGCTTCACTCTGTTGGTGGAGCCTAGAAGGGCCTCCCAAGGGAGCAGCCTGCAGCTGTCTTGCAGAGATCCTATGCCAAGGCAATTTTCCTTCAACAGGAAGCAGGCTTTGAGAATACCTTATACATCCTCAGCCCTCTACTCATTAGGAAGACACTGGAACAGACTTGGAAGTGTTTCTCACCACTCTAACTGCCCTGTTTCCCTTAATACTCTACTAATGTACTGTGCTAACACTTCAGCACTGACTTGGAAAAGTGATTGATATTTATTGAATTGCTATTTCCTCTGCAGCTTTGTCTCTGAATGTCCTTTCCTGTCAGATTTGAAGGGATTATAGTCTTGAGTGTAGAGACTGATTATTATCCTGTGTGAATGACTTCCAACATGCAGCACAACTATATATAACCATTAAATTACTGGAAAGTGCACGCTTTTTCTTAATATCTGCTCTAACAATGGTTATGTACAGAGTAATCATAAAGAAAGGACACAGTATAAATCACAGATTACTTGAACAACTTCCTTAATATCTTTCTATTTCCTTTTCTGAGTTAAGACAAAATACTGTAAAGAAAATCAATAATCAAGGGGCTTAAAAGTGTCAGTGATGGGCCTGGACTAGAGTGTGAAGCTATGGGCATACCCATAGCACTCAATGGAGCGTTGTATGGAGATCCCTGAACATGGACCACCAAGCTGATGTGACATTTCATAACCTCACTGAAATATTAATGATCTGGCCAAGCAGAATATCTTTACAGGTGCATTTTTTTTAAATACATCAATTATTGTTCTTGGCCCTACAAAAAAACTGTGGAATGACTGGCTTGGCCTTATCGTCTCTTGCACAATTTCAATTCCCGTGTTTTCCTGCTGCAGAGCCCAAGATTGTTCCCTAGCTTCTAGAGCTGCTACAGTTGAATCAAAGAGATTACCAAAAAGCATACATCATTAATACAGACTTAACTGGATATTCTTAATGATATTTAGGAAACAACAAAAGCAGAGGCTCATTTTTATAAAGCAAAACAAAAAAAATATCAAAGCACTTCTTCGTGTGGTGACTAACAGTGACTTACCCATTATGAATTCCTGTGCAAGAAGTATTGGAGGCTGGACTTCAGCCTGTTTCACCACATTAATAAATCTCCACCTTTTCACTGGTTCTCAAAGACTCCTGTTCTGGTGTACTTCAACTGAGAACAGAATGAAATATTTCCTCCAAAATCAAGATTCCAGAATGTTTCTCCAGGGCCTTGAATTTCTTTAGAAAATGAGTCATCCACACACTTTCTATCGTACAGCAGTGTGAGAACACAGGACAAATGTCCTTGTTTCAAGAGAGCTGCAAGGTACCTGAACATCCCCCAACCCCACCATGCATCTGAAGCCAGGTGTTTCTACTTGTATCCGAGGCATGTGAGGCAAAGTTCACCAATAAATCTAAAACCAGTAATGCTTTTGCTCCATTTTAATCTAGTGCTTATGAAAAACCTTCCCTTGTTCTAGTTTGGTATTAGTTTCAAGAAAAGATAGTTTGCCAGCTCTTCACTGTCTGAAATGAGTATACTTGGGAGGGCTTCTGCATATCCCACTAATGAGGGCTCGGTGGCAGAAGCATTTCAGTGTATATACTTTGGAAAATAGTTTTTCTCTCTTCACGTTGATGATCTGAGCCAAATATCATAAAGGTTGTTAGGACTGGTCTGGCTTTTTCCCTCCTTGCCACCATTGTGGTTATTGTTAAGAAAAGTAAAAGTAAAATTCTGCTCTGCAGTTTGTCCTGCACCTGCTTCCTATACTGTGTCCTTCCAAGGCAGGGAACATTATGAGTGCATGGCTTTGGCTTTGAGTCCAGCAGGAGATGTCATGATGCAATTTCTCTGGGAATCTGTTTGGGGCAGACTGAACAAGCTGGGCTAAAACCTGTTTGGAAATATGTTTTTCCTGTCTTGAGAAAATGAACCCAGCAGCTTCCTCCCAAATGCTGCATTTGGAGGCTGGAACTATAAGTATTGAATGATATTCAGTGTGTGTAGGAATATTTAGGCCTTCAGTGTATTTTTGGATATTGGTCCCTGGTAACAGGCTGGGAGCTCCCACTGATGCTGCAGGTTGCCAAGTTGTACTCTGCAATGGCACGAGGCTGTGATGGGTTTTGCATTACCCTTAAAAGCACTGCTGGAAGAGACACCAAACTGCTGGCTAGCAGTGTGATTTCTGCAAACACTGATTCAGAAATGGAGCAAGCCTCCAAGCATGCCAGCACTCCCCCTTCCTCCCTGAACTCCTATTCCATCTTCAATAAGAGAAGTATTGGAGTATACTCACTTCACACGTCTGAATTTCCACACACGATTTGTGTGCACCATTCATGGATGCCAAGAGATTCTAGGCACAGGCTGCTTTTACCCATTTCCAGGTCTCTTGTTTTACTCCACACACAAAAGCAAAAAACAGTCACCCAATTTCAGGGAAGATAGCTCCTGTGCCTTTGATGGAAGGCAATGCAGATAGAAAAATATTCACTACAGCCTTGAGAAGAGTGCAGGAGCGAGTGCTGTGGCTACCTGGGTTCTTCCCTGTACTGCCTTACTTCCTCTTACTCAGGACAGTGAAACTATAAATTCATAAGGAAACAAGAGATGCTGTTCATCTTTGGGCTGTAAGCAGCCCTTGCACGAGGCAGAAACAAGAACAAAAAATTGTTTCTGCAATTTAAAGGGTCATGAACAGAAGAACAGCATGAACATGACCTGAGCACTCGAAGGCTTGGAACTGTCACCTCCTTTCAGCAGCAGGGATACACACCTGGGAAGGCAGCTCACCAGCAGCAGAAACCACCCTGTCTCCAGCTGGAGCCATTTCTGCTGTCAAGTCAAACAGGGTCGATTTTTCAAGGGACTGTGGCTTTTTAGAAGCGCAAATCAGGTTTTCCTTGTGGAAAAATGAATGCTGCTATTACTAGTTTTTGGAGTTAAGTGGATAGATTTCCAAACAATTAAACACTTTTGCACCCAGCACTGAAAAAGGCTCTCTTGGTTGCAGGAATGCTGAACTCACAGTTTCACAGAAGAAAAGCATTATGTGCTACAGCACAGGGCTTCTTCTCATACAGTGTTTTCAATAATTTCACTGTGTTAGAACTTCCTTTCCTGTATCGGTGTGAATTCAGAGACATATTTCAATCTCTGTAGCTAACTTTACATGTTTCCTAGTCATGCAGTTCAGCACAGTTGAAATGCTTAAAATCTTTAAGGGATAGCTTGTGTGAAAGTTATTCCTTACCTCTGTCTTAATTTCTGAGGAATTTGGGATTCCTTCTTCAATAGTTAGTGACATCAAACAAGGAAGGGAATGAGAAATGAGAGTGAGAAAAATGTGTGTCTTCCAGGAAACATTCAGCATTTGAGATCAACACAGAAAGCTAAAACAAGTACTGCAGATACTGGCACCAAAGCAGAGGTGTGAAGGAATGCCACAATAAAGAATTTATTACCTTGGGTTTCCACAGTGTATTTTCCTGTACTACAGCAATTTTATGTGGTGAAGAGGAAGACATAAAGAAACAGGACAGAGCTAAACATAAGACAAATTTTTATGATATAAAAAAAAGAGTATAAAAAGTTTCTGTTGACTGAACCTACAGTCAAAGCTATCAGCCTTTCTCCTTTCTGGAAGCCATTTACTGTCATGTGAAGAGAAAGTGGAGGCACAGGAAGCAGAGTTAAAATGATGTCCAAAGCCTGGCTCAAAGACCACTGCAGTAAACAGAAAGATGAAGTGCTGCTGCCTCAGCAGGTATCTACTCAAAACAGGATCTGAAAATCCTCATAGGACTGAGTCAGATCCATGATGTAAATCCAAACAATAAATGCAGCTCAAAACCACATCTTCCAAACAATCACTAGAGCTAGATATGTTATAAATGGTAGAGAGAAAATGGAAATTATACAATCAAAAGGAGTATTAGCATCAATAGTGCCTTAGTTTTAGCCTGACTTGGGGGAACTGCATCCAGTCTAAAACCAAACAACAGTTTTTTTTTTTTATTCCATTTTTTTTTTATTCCAGACTTTATTTAATATTATTTCTTTAAAGGAAGGAAAAACAAGTTTCTTTTAATAACTATCCTGTATACAATAGAAGGGTGCATATGCAATAAACAGCCTGGCATAATTATAACCCTATTTAGAAGTTTTATTAGGAATAAAAGTTTTTACAAGTTTTTTAACTGGGGGTCTTAGAGCTCCTGGTCATACTGAAGTTATGTGGCCCACATTCCTTCAGCTCAGCACAGTGAAAGCCCATTTTAGAAATGGTGTGGCAAATCCACTCTTCTTTTCTGTATTCAGAACAAAGTACACCACTTTTGCCTTTTTTACTATTATTTTTATTGTTCTGCACTGTATGAATGCCAGATATACATTGTCAGGAAGATTAATCTAACTGTACTTGGTTCATGTTATTATTCCTTCCTGTCGCTTTTGGACAGCTGGCAGACATGAGTAAGCAAATAATTCTGCTTATGGAAAAATTATTTTTATGGTTATTTATAACTTGCAGTCTTCAATACAGGGAGTCAAGTATTCAAGATGTGGTAACACAGTCAACTGATCTGGTGCATGCTGTTCTGGGAGGAACTCCTCATTTTCCCCTGTCTGTCCTATCTCCTGTAGTGAAGAAGTCATTAAGATGGACTGAAAATGACTGAATACATGGGTGGGCTATGCTGTGAATTTAGGAGTTGAGTCCTGTTGTATTCCTGTGCTTTCCCTTATGAAGTCTTTATTTATAAATGCAAGAACAGCATCAAAAGAAAGAAGAAAGAGGCTCCCAAACCCCTCCCAAAACTCAAGGCCTGACACTAAGCCTCCCTACTGGGTAATAGGCAGCATAATTTCAAATCCCCATATTGGGAGGAAAGTTTATAAATAGGTTCATAAGATAGTTTCAAGATGAGAGAAAACATTTTAGTTATTTAAACCAGATGAAATTCAAAGCATTTGCTCAACTGTAGTCCAATAATTCATGCCAGTTTTTCTAACCCATGTAGACTAGAAAGGAGAAAGTGAATGCCAGTTATTTGTCACGTGCCTTGGATATTATAGAACTCTCTTCCCTGTAACTTCAGAGCTGGTCAGGATGCCTGTTTGCCCTCAGAGGTACTTGCTCTTTTTTTCAGCAGAGTGTTAGAAGAATCTTTTTGATTTTACTACCTATGCAAACCCACCACACTTGTAAAACAACAACTGTACAAGAATATTTTAGTGCTTTGTTAGGCCCCCTGAGCCAAAAGGTTCTTCTCAATGTGAAACGGGAGAGTTCAACAAGAAAAGCCTCCTTGGAGGTCAGAAATGCAAATAGGAAAAGAAAATTGATGTGTGGGAGCAGAGCCCAGGTCTGCAGTGCCACACTGCATTTCATTTCAGTAACTGCTGAAAGCTGGGCAACATGGACTGAGGGAATAGCTATGGCATACTTTAATTGACTTCTGAATTCAATGAAAAAATTTTAACTTGACTTGCATCATTTACTTGCTTAATTTTGGAATTTTGGGCCAAATCCAGCTGAGATTTTGGCACATCACATCATGGTGCTGGGATATAATAAATAACAAGGATGAAAGTCCTGAGGAAAATAATTTCTCATCACGCATACATATCTGCATATGCACAAAAGCAGAGCTGGGGCCAAGCTTATGGCAAAAGTACAACTGTCTTTTACTTCCCAACTTCTGCTTCCTTCTTCTCAACCTCAGAGAGCTCTGCTAACCTTTTAAACCGTTCTGTCAGGTTTCCCCTGTTTCCTGGGTATTCTGAAGTTTCCTTTCTACTTTTGCTCAGATTTGCCCCACACAGTACCATGGGGATGTTCAAAACAAAGCACAAGAAAGAAGAAATCATCTTATAAGTTCTGGTTTTCAAAGAACTATGTAGTTTAAAAGAATTGGAAAGATCCTGAACAGAATGTGACCCTGTGAGTGCATGAAACTAGATCATCTGACACTGATAGCCTGTGACTTTGCAAGTTCTAAGCATAACTCAAGCCATTAAACAGTCCCATAAAGTGGTTAAATGTGGAAGATTTCTGTGAGTAATACAGCATTGCAGAGTATAATATTAAAAACAAAAAAGAAAAAAAAAAAAAAAGAAAACCCAAAAAATTTTCCAGACCAAAAAAGGAATAGCATGAAAAATGGCATGTTGTAGACAGTGGGCCATAAAGCTCTCATAACTATTTTCATAAAGCAAATAGGAATGCAAATACAGTCAAATAGGAATTATTTCCCTTTGTGGAAGAGACAGAGCTATCTAGCCACATATTATTTGATACTGAAAACTTCAGTCAGTTCCAACACTGTCCTCACTAGGAAGCAGCAAGCCAGAGGGGCCTGTAGAGATCAGCATGGCAAGTTTAGCATGTTAGAAAATACCCTTAGGAACCTGCTAGAAAATCCTTAAAATCATCAGTCATTTTGTTAGGAAAAAAAAAATCAAAAAGAAAAAGAAGCTGTAAAACCTCCTCAGTGACTTGCAGCATGGGGCCTGATAACAAAGCATTGCATTCATGAAGATATACTGGTCTTTAAACTCATGCCACAGATGTATTTCCACATTACACAGCTAAGTATCACTGCTTAATTTAGGGTAAATAGGCATTTACTAGCTTCCTTTATGGGATTTTGATTGCCTCCACAGCCCATAACAATATTTATTCCTTCCAAACCAAAAGCATTTGATTTGCATTGCCCTCAAGGCCCTTGGGTCTTTTCTAGAGGAAACATCACTTTTTATTTTGGCTCATCTACAGATATTTTTTTTTTTTTTTTATTTTAGGGAAGAGGTTTTATTGGAGACATTGGAGATGGAAAGGACTTAATTAGTCACTTAGGACTGACTTAGTCACAAGCACAGTCTTTCAGTCCAGCCCATTATCAAGTGTCCTTGGTTCTTGCTGTGTTTTCCCATATTGCTGTCTCCTGGCACTCCGAACAGGGAAGTTCCCCTGAGATTTACAGAGGAGTCTCCTTTCTCAGCTTTTTCCTTCTGTCCTTTGTCATCAAACATTTTTCATCAAATATTTGTCCCTTATTCTTGTGTGCACGGTTTCATCTCCAAAAACTGGTATTTTATGTATTCAGCCTAATTTCTGCTTTTTTGGATAGATGTGTTTATAGTGTGCCCCTTTCCTTTTGTAGACAGATCTCTGCTTGGGAAGTAACACCAAACAGCTCTGCCTGAGAGACTCTACAGTGCAATGAGGACTCTTGTGCAGCCCCCTATATTAGGGATTAGGCAAAAGTAAGGCCTGCACTACTGTATTTGAGATAAGTGGTTATAGCTGAATTGATTAGCTTTCTCTTCAATGCTCCACTGTTTTAACTAATCCCTGGTTTGTAAAATGTGTGGCATTACAAAACCTCTTGCTCCTTGAGCAGAGGATAAAAATGGTATCCAAACTAAAGGCAACAGCTTCCATCTTTCCTTTCATTAGTGACCCTACCTATGATATAATTTGGATTTCAGACTGAATTGAGGGTAGATTGCTTTGGTTTTGTGTTATAGATTACTTCTTTTCCATTAAGTTTTCAAGTATGGTGTGTGTTCAATTTGTTCTTCCCTTTGCATGTATGTTTTAAAAATCCCTGCTATATTTTCTTTCCAAATGACATAATTACTTCATGATGTCTTTACTTCTCTCTTGTTATTTTTGCTGGAAACAGTGAAAATGTACTTAAACAGCTCTTTGGCAGACATATATATCATACTGACCCAATTTATAGCATCTGCCTTGCAACTTTGTGTACCATCATTTGCCAAACATTCTGTAACTGCAAAATAATAAGAAAATAATAGTGAAGTGTTCCTACCCTTTCATGCTCTCTGTTCTGCATCCCACATGTCCCACAGAGCCTACATAATGAAATGTTTGCTAGGTTGTTGGGTCAGCACGGAGGAACAGAGTAAAAGCCATTCTGGAAATATTCACTGAGTTGGGCTCATGGCTCCCCAGGCCAAGGTTCCTGCTGTTAAACACACTGAGCTGCATCTGCTACTAAGAACAGCTAGAGAAGAGTGGCCATCAAAGCTGCAAAGTTTAGTGGCAGAACAGAATATCCTCCCACAAAAGTAAAAGCTGAAAGGGCAACAGAAAACATTTGTAAAAAAGGGTACCTAAAATATTTGGATTATGTTCAGCTTTGAGTTATGCATATGATGTTTTTCTTTTACATTTCAGCACACTTGAATTAGCCCCGGGGCTTTTTTTGACTTCTAAACTTGTTATTTGTGAACAGCAAGGGTCCAATTCAATTTGGTGAACTCAGATTGTAATATAGGTGGCACTTCTGCTAAAGCCTTACTATGCATTTTGGACTATTAAAATAACAAATAGGGAAAATATTAACTAAACTTTAAAGGTACCTTTTTCTTTTTACCTCCAACTTTGGAAGGCTGATGTAAAGTGAATAAGTGCATTTCTTTCTAACAGCAGAACACTTCTTTTCTCTTCTACCTTCCCAGAGAGAGGTTGATTTTATACTGAAATATACAGCAAAGAATTAAAGAATTACACACCATTGGTTTCTGAGAGCTGAATCCTTCATGGCAGCTGTTAGATTTGTTTTCTGGATTTTTTTTATATAATATCCTCCTCCTCAATGGTTTCTGTAACTCTTCCAGTACAAAACATGTTAGCCAGATTCTCAAGAACTTCTTCATTTCCCTAGACATTGTGCAGCACGGCTATTTTTGCTGGGGCATGTTAAAAATAATGGTCTATGTGGCCTCAGACAGGAATGACCTAGTTGAAGCCTCAAATTAATTATTTGGAGGATATCACTTGTCCTTATTTTCAGTGATACACTCATTGCATAATTTATGAGAACCAGCTATCTGGAAGAAACAGAGAGATGCAAAAATGTGATAGATAGGAAAATTCAATAGCAGAAAACATGTTTTCAGATGGACAAGCCACAGGGTGTGCAAGCCTAATCATACCTTGACTTTCTTGTTCACTATTGATCTGTTTTTCAGAAGGATGAGTTGCAAGAGGGAAACCAAAGAACAGCATAAGCTTGTATAACCACACAGACATGAATGCTAGCCCTACCATTTTCATTGGATGTATCACATTCCTTGGTGCCACAGCACATGCCACAGTCAAGAGGGCCACAATGCACAGAGCACCACTGCACAATTTCAGAAAGCTTCAACCCAAACAGAGTAACACCTTACCTCTTCAGAATGCTGCAAGCATCTGCTCCTTCTTGTTCTTTAGCCCAATTTTTAATACCTCTGATTGTTGATGCCCTGCACCTGTGTGCCCTCTGTTCCCTGTGGTGGTTGGTCAGTGCCCCTGGGCACTCCATGGCTCATTGCTTTCACCTGCTGCTCACAGCTGTAACCAATTGGGGTTGAGGCTCAGCCCCACTCCCAACCACCACAAACTGTGTGTGCCTACACAAAAGGATTTTATTTAACAAAAACTGTTTTGCCATCCAAACAGTATCAAAGTTTCACAGCACTTGTTTAGCAACTCAAACAGTCATATAGGATGTAAGATACTTGTAAACTTTTAATGGTTTTTATATTCTAAGTTAGCTGAGGCATAACAGGTGTGGAGAGCTCAGAGCGGTGAGGCCATTAGATCAAAATGAAATAGTCAGGTTTCCCTGAATGCATAGAAAAGAAATAGCATTTAAAGTCAAGGACCTGGGCCTAAATAAATGTACTTTTCTCTTTCTGCATGACTTGGATCTGCAGGTGACCCACTTGTAAGAGAAGCCAAGATAGGGTGGGAGAAGTTGGCATCTTGTAGCTCTCCCACACAGACTCCAAATCATCTCTGTCCCTAAATTGTCCTCTCAGAATAGTCTGGCATCTCCCACACGCAGGAATTAAGACGTGAAAAGGGACATGCATAATCCATTTTATTAGCAGCATATTTTTCCTCCTCTTATTCAGATTTTGTTTCCATGCACAGTTGTGTCTTAGACATCCCAGCCCTGCACCAGATCAACTGCTTTCATGGGTGTTGCCTCGTGTCTCCTCAGTCCTTGGAGCACTCTGAGTAGATCAGTCAAGAATGGGTGAGAAGATGTAAAAAATAACTGTTTCCCACCCACAGATACTTGGTCATGGACGTTCAAAGATGCACCATCTGATAACTACTGAAGAAATGGATATGTCATAGTGTAACAATCAGAATAGGAAAACTGATTTCTCCAGGGCTAAGGTTCTAACATATTTTTAAACCAGTTTTATTTTGTTAAAGTAACCGAGCATTTGAATCTATTGCTTAAGTAAAACTACCCTTCAAAAATCCCTGTGTACTAAGAGGAACATCACTGCTTGCTGAAGATGGATAAAATGAGCAGAATGTGTAACATTCATTTGAAAATGGATGTTACAAAACCAAACAGTTAAGGAGTAAAATCCTGACTTCTTACTTATTCTGAATAACTTTCTCCTTTTATCCTGTGAGAATGCTCTGCCCTGACACTTCTGAAAATGAACAGAACACACAAATTGACATGAATATATCTTACAGCATATATTAAACTTTATTAAAGAAAAAAAAACATTGAAAACTTCTGGGAAAAAAGAGTCACGTTCTGCCTTCGTTTTGGTTTGGAATTAATGAGCACCCATAACTATTTGTGCCTATGCCTCTGGAGCTGGACACTGCCCATGCTCACATTACATTTATTTCTGCTGTAACCTGAGGGCTGGCAGGCTGAAAGGGCCCCTAAGACATCTGCATTAGTTCCAGAGTGCACTGCAGTTGCACTTAGAGCTGGTATCGGCCATGGAGCACTTAGACACTGCACAAACAGAAAGCACATTTTTGGATGCTTTTCTGTGAATACCTCACTGAGCTGTGAGAGTTTGTTTACAGAGTTGCTCAGCAGCTTCACTTTCCATTGACTTCAGTTGCTGGCTCCTCAGGTCCTCAGTTTACAAAGGGAGGAGAGATGGAACAGAGAGTATGGACACTGTTACAAGACCTATACTGCTAAATTTTTGTAATATTTAGATCTATTCAGAACAGGTGCTTCAGTTAATTTCTAAATATTTCCCTTAAAAAGATTGATCTATTTACTGAGTAAAAACAAAGAAAGTTGTAAGTCTCTTGGGATTTTCAAAGCAGCAGAGCCCGGTCTGTGTCCATTATCCACAGAAATTTGTTAGGATTTAACTGTCTAATTTCCCTCAACTTTACTGAAAATACCAGCTTTGTGGGCAGCTATGGAAAAACTGAAGCATTTACTACTAGCTATGCCATCATCTCAAAACACAATTAAAGCATAAAAGATATGTCAAATGCCACAAAATTGCTCAGAAAAGAAGGGAGGTCTAAATGTAGAGAGATTACATGGTTATCATGATTACAAGGTTCAGCATCATCTGAACCTTTTGGCACCAAAATGAAATATAGAAAATTGTGAACAGTTTCATTTTGAGGGACTAGCTTGTAATGGGACCTATTTTGTAATGAACATATAATTGACCTTTTGCAATATTACAGTTAATTATCAGCCACATTAATACTTTATGAACAAAATCTTATACACTTGAGTATTTCCACTATTGTCAACATGAGCACTATTCTTACATATAAGAATAGTCTAAAATCTTATCACTTGTTTCTGCCTTTCACTCTAAGCAACTTTTTTTTACCATAGTGTCATCAAAGTGATAAAAAATTTTATCCCTACATGAAACAGAATAAAATTATAGTAACTCTGAGGTTACAGATGCTTAGGAGTAGTCTGGCCATCCTTAGAGTTAGAAACTTGATAGTAGAAGTGAAGATTTAAGCTGCAGGACAAGTACAAAAACCTGATAATTCCTGTACTTTGGGCCTTTTTCAGATAGTTTTTAGGATGATTTTTAGACTGTGGAGGACTGCCTTGAGCATGTTCTTGTGGGAACCCTTTGTATGTTTATTGGTGTGAATTTAACTGAAGAAACAAGATAACTCTGTTTATTGTGAGAAGGGATTATGGTGAGAACTCTTCTGCTGCTGCTAAATTATGTTGTTTCTCACTATCCCAAGAATAGGAGGAGGACATAAATCCAAACTTCTTCCTCAAAATTGCTTCCTGAGCCCATCATTCTTCTTATAGGGAAGCATGAAGGTTGTACCCCGTCACACATATGGCACAGTAATTCTAATGCATCCACATGGGGAAACACAATACCCACACAGAGAACTTTTGTCTCAGGTTTACACTACAGAGTTTAAATCTGTCCCTAATGCTCTGACTTAATAGAGTGCATCTACCCTTATAACTCATAAAAAACCATAATACTAATAGCCATAAATAATTATCTAATACCACAGAAATTTTCAAGATAATTCACATAAATGTGAAGAAATATGTTATGTTTGAGTAGTATCTCTGCTTTGGGAAGGGAATATCACATATCCAAATCAGCAATATTTCTAATGAAAACAAACTTTCTTCTAGATTCACTAAAGAAATTATAAAAGTTGGCTATGTGCATAAAACAGCAATTTTTGCAAGTCCTGTTTGACACAAATACACTTGGCCCTCTCGGCACTAGTTCTAAATCTGCATTTTCACTCAGCCAACGTTAGGCCGTTGCCTAACCTTGGCGCCCATCCTCCCCTTTACTCCAGATGAGATAGACTCGAGATACCAGAGCAGTGTGACTCACAGAAACTCCTTCCTGCATCAAATCCCCAGCCTAGCATACAACATGGATTCAAAAGCCCTTCCAGGCTATGTGCCAGCACTACAGCTAGCCCTGAGCTTAAAATCTCAGCTCAGAGAGGAAAGCCAAGGAGCTATGAGTAAGCCAGTGCTAGGAACATCTTTTTCTATCACCCACGTCTAACCCCACAGCCCTTGCTGACACTGTCAGCCCACACCCGTTAACTCCTGGAAACTACAGCACAGTAGCTGTTAGCTCCTATTAGCTACAACACAGCGTTGCTAATTCAAAAGTTAATTCTTAGTTCTGCCAGCAAGTGAAATTGTGACCCCTAGTCGTTGTCCTGTATTTATCCATAAAGCAGTTACTCTGTCACGAGACCCGGCTTTGGCTCACATCCACCTCCAGAGGCTTCCCAAGTTTTCTCAATACTGGTTAGGTCCTTGCTGTCTCGAGTCTTTGACCATAGCACTGCAGATAAACTAGAGAGACTGGATTCAGACAAGAGGCCTGATTTATCCACGTGGACAGCTTTTCCCTTTCATGGACTTCTAGTTCTGCAGCATGTGACTTGTCTGAACACTAATTTCTATCCAGCAATATACTGATTTTCCTCTAATCTGAAATTCTTGGCAACTAAAAGAACCTAATTAGAGTGTTTCTGTTGGCATTTGTTCTTTCTCTGTGAGAGGGAAACATATTTCAGTTTTGTGCAGTTCAAACTCCTTAAACACCGCCAGTTAAAATACAAATTTGAACCTAACTGATCATCCTCTCTGGGCAATGGAATTAGTTGTAAGTCCAACATTGTGACACAAAACAAGGCAAGCAGCTTCACATGGAGCTGCTCCTTGGCCCTTGACTGCATTCAAGTTAACCCTACTGCTAATCTTAGCCTTAACCTTAATCACAGGCCAGCAACTGCTACCACTACAGACAGAATAAACTCATTGGGTCCTAAATAAAATCTATAATCTCATTCTGAAAAAAAAAAAAAAAATCTATCATCTATCTATCTATCTATCTATCTATCTAATCTATCCTATCTATATCTAGTTTTAAGGCTCCTCTCAGTTCAAGCACTGACCCTGATGTGATCCCTAGCCCTAAGATGAAGCTTTATTTCACTAGTCCTCTACAGGACATAAACTAGAACTAGTCCTACTGTTGCTTGTTTCTAAACCTATGTAATTTCCTTAGTTTATAATCTCCTGCCATCTGAATCCAAAACCTCACCGATGGGGGACCACATTCATTGCACAATGTGTGTTAAACATCTTTACTCTTGGCACCTCATTAAAGCAGCTGAATAAATTGACTCAAATCAAAGAACTATGAATCTGCCTTTCAGACTCAAAATCACAAACAAACTAAGGAGTGGGAATGAAAGAGAACTTCCATTTATCTCACTTGTTTCCACCTCTGACAGAAGCTCACGGGTTGTGCAGCCTGCTGAGACCTCTGCATCCCCAAGCTGACAAGGCTCATTGCTCTGTGGGCTGAGCCAGCACTGGAAACCTCCAGATCTGCCTGGGAGACTTACAAAGAATGAGCCATATCAGCTGGCTGGGGTCAAAGAAGTGACTACTCGGCAACCTGGCTTGCCAAGGTGACTTTCTGCTTTCAGGTGATTTCTCACTGGGATTTTTTCTCTTACTCTTGGCAGCTTGAGCAGCGCTGATCAGACCAGCTGAGAGACACGTGGCTGTTGTTTTTTAAAAGATATCAATGTAACTTAATTCTTTATACAAAATAAAAATTCAAGTTGAAAAAGGTCAGGTGAATGATCAAACAGAAGGTCCACAAAATATATTACTCTTACAAACACATATCTTAGTATATCCAGTGCCCTTATGGATCTTTATTTTAGGCATAAAATCTTCTCGTCAGTGCCAGTCACTAAAGTAGAATTAACTGCAGAAAAGCATACAAGCCCCTTGAAGTGTAAGATCACTTGAGTTCAAGAAGGAAAAAAATAATTTAAATAGTAACAGTCAAGCCAAGCCAATTTGAAATGTAGCGACAGGGAAGCAAAGCTGTACAGACTGGATTGCTGTATCTGGAGTAACGAGAGGCCTGGCAGAAAGTACAACAGTGCTCTCAACTACTCCACTCCTCACTATCCTAAGATTCCATTCAGACATTGCAAGGTCCAGATGCATTTTGCTCTTTTTAACTCTAGAACATTTCTGGTGATGGACTACATCGTGAACAGTTGCACTGTAGTGGGAAACCCCAGAGCTGATGACATTGCAGGCTGCAGGGATGGCAGAGCAGAGATGCCTAGACAAGGAAAGGATCAGTATCCTATTCGGTCAATAGATGGTCCTCTAATCTTTTCAGAGATGGGATTGCTGCTTTCTGCATCTGATGCCCAGCTTTTTCTGAGGTGTATCAGTTTTACTTTGGTAAACCGGTCATTAGTGCCATATTTCTTTTGCTGTAGTTCCTTTTCCTTCATTTGTAATTATTTCAGCCATTGGCTCACATGATATTAATCATTCCACAGAGAAAATGTTACACACGCCAGGTTCAGACTGTTCTAGTAAACTACAGGGAAATGGTTTATTGTGATAGAAATGCTAAGTTTACTTTGACCTGATGTCATTACTGAGTAATGCACAAGGACAAATTTCAGTACTATTGAAGACTATCCACAGAAAGGTGGTAGGCAGCAAAACCTGAAAGCTAAGACTTGGTGGAGTTTTAGGTCATTATGGGCAGCAAATCTATTTAATGGGGAATGTCCTTTTTGGTATGTCTTTAATCTTGGAAGTGGGAACACTTCCCATTGAGATCAAAGGGAAAATGTTACTGGCACTCATGATACATAGCTAACATCATCAGAGCTTCAGGGTTTAATTAAAAGAAGAATTTTGTCCACAAGAAAAGCCAGTAGTCATCCAAACCATGGTGTGTTTCACAACTGGACTCTCTCAACAGATTCCCAGATACTGCTGAGATCAGTAGCCAAAGCCAAATGCAATGCTTAGATAAATACCAGATGCCAGGTGCTTGGTGTCTTTGGGCTTAATATTCCCTCATACAGGGCTACTTTCCAGTTTGTGGTTTCTGCTGAAGAAGGTCTCATTTTGGCTTGCATTTGGCAATACACACATGCACTGCTCTTAATGAATAAATCCCATCTGGAAAACTGCCATCATAAAGTTCCACTAAGCTCTCCTTTCAACTGAAGGCAAAAATTGTAGGGTAGGACAGTACCTATAGGGTGCCTATTAAACCAAACTCCAAGCACTGGATTCCCTCATGCAATACTCTGTTCACAGCAATTGTTGTGACAGACCCTTTAGAGGGAAGGTTCATCTCTCAGATGCAGTGGTGCAACTTACTTGCATTCCAGTTCTGAGGCAACAGATATGCAAGGTCGTATTGCTTGTTCAAGAATGAATTCAGAACTTTGCACCTTTCCAAAGCTCTCTGAGTCACTTCTGACTTATTCCAACATGTTATTAATTACCATTCGGTTAGTGAAGTTCATGAAAGAGACTTTGCACATAATGAATTTTTCAAGAGAGATTATATAAAAGCACCTATAAATTAAGCAGATGGCAGAGCACAAGTCTTTGAGGGAAGAGATAACGTGGAAGACAGAAGAAGAAATAATTTACAAAATATTAGAACAAATAGTTTCTAACTTCTTGAATTTCTTTCCCCTTTGAAGAAGGAAACCTGGACCAGGAGTTCTGTGAGGAAAAGCAGATATGACAGGCACAGATTAGGAGGAAGATGGAGAAGCAGTTACAGAAGAGCAATCAGGAAGGGAGGAAATAATTTTCCTGGAAGAAAAAAATAGAGAGTGACAATCCACAGGAGTAATAGAAGATAAGAAAAACAGAAAACAGTGAAAGGCAGAAATAAGCAATCCTGACATATCCTAAAAATAAGAAATAACAAATTGGCAGAGAGCAAACCAAGCTCAAAAAATAAAGATTCAATACAACTCTGATTATAAGATCCAAAAAGACCTTTACACTGTTAATGCTGCTCCTGGCCCCAGAGTTTCTGACTCCTGCTAGCACCAAAAGGAGTGGGAGGAAGAGGCATTTGACTGGCCCTTGGTCTGGAAGCCAGCCAGCAGCACTGCAGAACTTCTCCTTTTTTTCTTTTTTAATTATTTTTTGCTAGTGATTACAAATATTTCTCATTATGTGCTTTCTAGGACGAAATTTGGTGTAAATAACTCATTTTTTTTCTCTGTAAATTCTTCCTCTTACACCCCTTGTGTTTTGGGTTTTCTTCCACTGAATATTCTCAAACTAGTCTCACTAATTCTGTCCATCTCTGAGGTACAAATTATTCCATGTCAATAGACTGGACTTCAGTTGGGAATTTTGTATATAGCAAACATTTAAAAATATTAATGTACTGTTTAAGTCATGGGCTTGTACATTCACTTACCCTTGTCATATCAAGACTAGGGTAAGTGAATTCTTCACTGACTTCTGTGGGTGGTTTTTGTCATTTGGTTTATGACAGAAATCTTCAAGTGGCCAATCTGTTACTTTAACAATTTTTTTTTTTATCAAAGGTAGAATATGTCCTTAATTAGTTAACTCATTCAAATTTTCCTTCTTCCTGAGGGTTTCTAACAAGTGTGTGAACCTCCAAAGTTCTACTAAAAATTTCATGTGATTTTTATTCTTTTTGAAGTCCTCCCTTTTGAGGCCCAATGTGTAGAGAGAGTAATGAGTTTCTTTTTCAAACAAATCTTGCCCTGAAACTTCAGGATAATTTTAGTTTCTTCCTATTTCTCATTTGCAACAACAATGGAGCTCAGCAGGTCTGTGGGAAACTGAAATAAACTGGGACAGAGGCCGAGATGGAAATATTTCAGCTGAAAATCTGTTCTCAAAAATGAGAGATCAGTTGCAACCAAGTTGGAGAGAGAACCCTTTGTTAGTTTGGTATGATACCTGATATTATAAAAATCACAGAGAAACAGATGTACATTATCCAAGAGACTAGGTGTTGGGTTTTCTTGTTTCCAAAATAACCTTCCAAGACAGCACAAGGCATGGGGAAATATCAATTTCTTGTGTTTCTGGTAGAAGTTCTTCTGGCTATACCTGCTCCAGTAAATGAACTTGGCCTGAGGCTGTTTTTGGGTCTAAATGAACTGGGATGGCCTGTGTCAGTGCTGAACAACTGCTTTCAGTCTCCAAAAGAAGAGGTTCCAGGAGGCCTGCCTGGAGGGAATGGCCACCACAGCCATTTAACAAAAAAGTGCCCAGGAATTGTTCGGGTACAGCACTGTTTTTGAAAAGATGAACTCATGCCAGGCAAAGCTCTCAGCACCAGCACAGATGTTCTCAGCCCTGTGCTCAGAAATGTTTCCAGGCATGCTTGGGTTTGGTCATACAGACACAGCCTGAAGGTCTAATAGTCTTTCAAGGGGACCCATGTGTTAGAGATGTATTTTATGACCTTTATGTAATGTAGATCTTCTCTTACTGGTGTATTGAAATCTCCATGGAAACAAATAAAGATATAAAGGTGTTATTCTGCCTTTGTGTAACACAAAGGGAGGGAACAAACAAACATGGGGTGTTGGGGCTTTTTAATAAATCCCTAGTTTGCATGAAGCATGTTCTGACTAAGCCACACAATGGGCAAAATAGAAATCTGCAAATTAAAGTATATGTGATTGATAGGGGTCATTAAACAGGTCTTTTCAATCAATCAAGTATTAAGACTGTTCCTGCTCACCTTCAAAGCAGTTGTTAAATTTATCATCCTAATACATGCAAAAGTTTCCTTCTGTGGATCCAGCAAATACTGCTAAGCCACCCACGCCACACACATGTTCACAGGCTCTATAAATTTGGAGATGGTGCAAGTTCAGATCCATTCCAATTGCCAGAAAAAAACACTAAAAAAAGATCAGCAAATACAAACCAGAAGAGAAACCTAAATAAAATACTTCAGAAGGTTCCCTTATCCCATTGTATTCCAGTAAATTATGTGTACTTTCCTGTGTGTTTTGGCACCAGAAAAAAATACAAATCTGTCTCTTAATTATGCAAACACAAGGAATATGTAAGTCCTTGAAAACAAATCTCTTGAGCTGTGCTATGAAACTTTTCAAGAGATTCATGTCACCCTGACACCCTGTCACTTCAAAGCAAGAACATAATATTTCATCACAGGAAAACTGGTTTGTTGAATTGGGCTTTTCAAGTTATAACACAAGCAAAGTGCTGTACAGCATCTTTCAGGATTCACCTTGATTTTTTTTTAGAAGTAGAAGCACTTCAGAGAAATGCTTTGGCAAAGCCTCCTTGGTGCAATCTGGAAATTTTCTGGTATGAATAAAGATGTACATACACACGGTTCGTGCCTGAGTGTGGGACCTGCAGGAAATGCCTGAAGAAGAAACAGGACTTACCTAGTGGATTGCTATACTTAAGCTCATTAACAAGAAAAGTTACATTATTTTATACCTTCATCCTGGTTGATTTGAATGTTCTGCTAAATGCAATTGTCAGAACAACAGGTTAATTTTTGAAAAACAGGCTGCAATCGGTCTGGCTGCCATTCAAATGTATATAATTGTTTCAGAATGAGCAAAGAGCACGACAAGGCCATGTGAGGCCAGCAAGAGGAGAGAGGGAAAGTTTGGATTAGAGGCTTCCTGTATGGAAAACATCTGCACTGGAGCTGGAGAAGCTGCACTTTCACTGGAGCCTGGGTTGGAATTACAGGGCTGAGGCAGCACCCACTGCTCACCCAAGCTGTGCAGGCACATCACTTCGGGTGATCCAGATGCAAGAGCAAGTTTAGAAGCTTGTCCCCTTTTCCAAAGGTAGTTACTCTATTTAGTAAAAATAAAAATAAGTTTCCTTTTTTTCAAAGAAAACTTTTGAAACAATTGTGTTTTGTCATCACATCAACTTCCCCCTGAAAATAAAATCCTGTAAATGATCCACTTTGTATCTCTTCAGAACAGATACTTGAGACCTGAAGGTCTGCATTTACACAAAATGTAATTGTCAGCTGCAAAAGGAATAGGTTTTGCTGCACATTGTAGCCAGTTCTAGTAATCTGGGGAGAAGGGTGTTATTAAATTAATGTTTTTAAGAACTTCCCACTTGTCTCTCACCCAAAGTCGGCCATCAAAAATCAGCTCATCTAACTTGAACCAACAGCAATAGAGGCCATAAGAACCAAAGAAAGAGACATAAAAATCCAACAGTTTTCCAAATTTCTCTTGAGAAGCTGTTAACTTATTTTGAATTTTCAAATTCCTTATATTTTCTCTTTCATTGACTAAATATTTCTTTGCTGGTATAAACACTGTTAGATAGTTTATATCTCTCTATAAAAACACTTCTCACTCAAGTGCTCTCCCCTTTCACCCTAGCACCTCCTCTCCACTCCACACAGTCTATCAAAGTAACAGGAATAAAAGAAAACTTGTTGACAGTTATGCAGCACTTAATTTCTGGAAGACTCTCCCTCAATCCCATAATTAAATAACAACAGGGTAAGTAAAACAGATAAATGCAAAATAAGATATAGTACGTGGCTTTTAAAACACTGAAAATAATTAAAATAGAATAAAAATTAGTAGTAAAATCAGCTATAAGAACCGGATTTCTTTTTTTTCTTTTGTTTTGCATATGTTCAGGTCTTTGGAGATTTTCCAACTTGGAAACTTGGACTTGGTATCTCCCAGAGCTGATAAAGATGTAGCAGGAATCATGGACTTGGTACTAAGTGCTACTAAGCTCGCTCAGAACAGGTTGCAAACCAGAATTATCACATTATTCACTTTTGACCTTACTCTATGCATAGGCAGTGAATCCCAAATAAGTAGCAAGATGCATTCTGTCCAACAAATGGATTATCTGAACATGAAGGAATGCCACACATACAATAGGACAAGGTCACACCCTGAAAAAGAGCATTAAGAAGGAGCAGCAGAGGCACTGACCATTCCTGCACTTCTCTCTTTCCAAGGCAGGCAGAGATGTGGCCAAGAGCAGGTGCCTGTTGCCAGGGGGAATAACCACATGGTGAGGGGAAACTGAAGGAATCTGAACAAATTTCCCCCCAAAGCCACAAGGTCCCAGTGGAAGGAGCAGCTGGTTTCTCACCCCCAGGAAAGGTACCTGGGAGCCTCTCCTCCCTTTTTCCCATTGTGGTCAAGCAAGGCAGAAGCCTGTTCTGAGCCAGCTCCTCGTGGCCTGGAGTGACCCTAGGAGGGGAAGCTGATGAGAAGGAGCCTCGCTAGACAGAGCTTGCCAGTGGGTGCAGCCACGGAGAAATTCCGTGTGTGATGGAGTCCTTGAGTGGCTGCCGGGGACCCGGCGTGCCTGGACACCGCCTCAGGCACGTACAGCGCTCTGAGCCTTGGGCTGTGGGCAAAGATTGCTGCAGCAAAGGATGCTCTGGCTTTTTGCATCCAACTTGGTTTCAGCCCTCTACATCCAGCTTGATTTGCATAGAACAAATATTCCTCTGAGAACACTGCTGAATTCTTTCTAGCTGAGGCAAACTATTTATATAAATTGTGTTGTTCTGGTGAAATCCAGCTAATAAAACATATTTTATTCCCTTTATTATATATGACATTTACATACTGCAAAACTTCTGGTTAGTAACATGAATATAAAATCTAAGATTGGGTTCTACTATAAATCTTTATTTCCATTTGCCATTTTGGGATCATCATTCTACAAAACTGATACACATGCTTTAAGGCTGGAAGCATTTTTGTTTATATGGCATGAATTGTTTTTCTGAATCATAAAATCCTATGAGGAAACCTCAATTTCTGCTATAATTCTTTCCACTTTAAAAACCAGGTCATTGCCAATCACTCTGACTTTGGTGAGTGACTTTGGTATTACCTTGTAGGTTGAAATAATACCTTGTGAGTTTGGTACACAAACAATTCAGTTTAAAATAGAGGACAGCATCCTATTTCCCAAACACTGGATTACTGGAGACCAAACTGAAATCCCTTGACCTGAATTCTCTCTGCATTTGAATTCAAATTTATCTCCTTAGGAGGACACAGTAACAAAGAATGGAAAAACAGAATTGCATCTAATTTTTACTTAATTAAAAATCAATACACCTTAGCCTCTATCTGGGATCTTAAGACCTTTCGTTATGTCTTCTATCACATTACTTCTACAAATCTGGAGACTTTTGATTGCTCTTCTTCTGCATAGATTATAACTCTTGTCTTGGAAAAAACCTCAGAAGCAGAAGTACCAGCATTAGAGAGCTGCTTGCTGATTCAGTAAAATTTTATTTGCTCTACAGCTCCGCCACATGCAGCAAGTGTAACCATATGATTAATCTCCTCTTTTGGCAGTCTCAAAAATTGCAACCAAAAAGGAGCAGAAAGTTCTTTGCCACCTGTACTCTGCAACATGGAATGTCACTACACAGATCTGATTTGCTCTGACTCTTCTTGACCACATCTGTCCATCTTTGCTGGGATGAAAAATATGATCCTGGGGTGAAAATATATTGCTAAAACTGGAATAGAATATCAAATATGATATGTATGTTTCTGAATTTAATCATGGTGGGCTGAGAGCTTTAACTTCAGGATAGTTAGAAAAGGCATTGTTTCCTTCATCAGACTGATGAGGGTTCAGAAGTTAGAGTGGACAAGTTTTCATAAAAGCATAGTCTTTTATTTGCCTTAACTATAGAGAGATGCAAATATTCTTTGTTCCTCCCTCTGATGAAAGAGGGTGGACAGCTTCTTTTTTGAAGCTTCTTTATTTACCCGCATCTCTTGTTTTCCATGGCAGAAGTTTCCCTGTCTGTTTTTCATGGAAACACTTATTTTCTGCAGCTTGTTCTGTTTTGAGTGGAAGACTGAAGTGGAATTGTCTGTGACCAGCAGACAGCAGCAGGAAGACCTTCCTGCTTTCTCATGATCCATCTTGTAAATCATTACACTTGCAGCCTAGGAGTGGGGAGACTGGAACAGAAGAAAATATGGGTTAGGAGTTGAAAGAAAATATTGCACAATTTGGTCTAAATTCTTAAAGAAGCAACATCCTTAAAACTAGATAATGAAGAAATGTCCTCAGGGATGATAAAATTTCTGCAGAGATTATTAGGTTTATCCTACAAAATCAGTCATTAAAATGTATTATTATCTTGGTGAACCCTTGCTGCCTGAAGAAAAGGGCAAGTTTTAAACTAAGGCAGGCAGAGTTATTTATAACTGGGTAAGAAATGTAAGGTTTTGTAGTAGTAGTTCTCTAACTATACTGGCAGAGTGTGTAAATCACTAGCAAGAACCTTCAGGGCTGGCAATTACCCTGCATATGACTGCATCACTTGCAGTTGTCCTTAAATAACAGCAGAGAATGAGTACTGGGACACAAAACACACGGGCAGTGCTTCCCACCTAATACTGCTCAGGAAAGTGATCTCAGCCCTCTTACAGTAAAGGTTTCAATGAAGCAAAGCAATTGGCTGCTCCTGTGCTGAGAGCAGACAGAGAGCAAAGAAAGGCAAATGCAACAAATCAGCGAGATGTTGAAATAACCTTTCCAGCGGGGAAAGAATGTGACACAGAACAAGTTAAAATGAGTAAAAGTATCTGTGGTGTGTTCTTTCTTGGTAGCAGGGGGTTCAAGCTAAAAGGCTAAAAGCATCCTCAACTCAAAAGTAGCTCTGCTTGTCAGCAAGCCATGCAAGTGCAAAAAGCTGCACAGTCCAGAAAAAGTCAAGCCACGAGTCCCACCTGAAGCCCAGCACAAGGCTCAGAGCCTCACAGCCTTGGATCAGCACATCCAACACCATGGCAGGATAGCTGCCCCAGCTCAGAGCAGGAGCAGCACAGCTGGATTCCTGCAGGGCTGTGCCCAAGCCCTGCCCTCTGGCTGCCTGAGGACAGAGCTGCTCTTTGTCCTCCTGCACTTTGTTTGCTCGTCTGGAACCCCCACATGGGTCACAGTGTTCTGACTGAAGATGCATCCTAACCCTCTGAAGACCTCTGGAAAATGCTCTCTGTGTAAACACACTGAACATTAAGGGCCAGGATAGGTGACTGTCACAGGACAGTTGTTATGATCAAAGCACTTAGGAATGTTCTTCAGCATTCATTTGGGTTGAATGTGAATGTGAATTCCAAAATTCTGTTATCCAGGAAAGTTCAGGAGGCAGGACATCATTATTACTGCAGGACTAGGCTCCTCTGACTCTATTGCCTCACTTTCCTGTTTTGTACGTAGAACAATCCTTACATACCAAAGCATATTGTTTTGTTTTGGCTTTTTTAATGTAAAAGACATAAGAATAAGTATATCCATTAGAGTGTCATCCATCCCAAAAGTGTAAGAAGAATATTTACACTGTGTGTTTCACTGTTTTTAGAAAAGGGACTATTGGAATTCACATCCTCTGTAGACTGTTGCTGGGAAAGATACCATGAAGTCCAAAACAAAGTACTATTCATGGTAAAAAGGGCTATTTTGCTTGTGCTCAGCACTTTTTTGTTTTTATAGGGATGGCTGGATCACATTAGTTACTTAATAATATAAAGCTGAATTGGAATTTAACATGTCTGGAGGGATTTCTGGTTTCCTTGAAGTGCCAAGCGTATTCACTCTTTAAAATTGAAAAAAGAAGAATGACATTCATGATCCTATTGGGATCTGCCTTATTCAACACAATTTTTCTGATGGCAATCCACCTCTTTAGCTTGAGTTACTCTGTTCTCTGTAGTGATGCCTCATGCTCACTTGTCACTTCAAGGAGTCTGAGCCATGTTTTAAGGCTGGGGAGAAGACAGGAGTAGTGCTCCTGTTTGGGAAGCGTGCCAGAGTGCAGGAGGTAACCCTGTGGGCTGGCACAGCAGCTGCTGGATCTACTGAACATCATAATGGGATCTCTCTGCACTGGAAATGTAGAGGCACATTATGGCTGTCCCTCCATCCATCCATCCATCCATCCATCCATCCATCCATCCATCCATCCATCCATCCATCCATCCATCCATCCATCCCCATCCTGATACTCCTGCTGGGTGGGTGGATGGACGCACGGCTTTTCCTGTGACCCAGCCACCCCACGGCTGTCACCTTTGCAGCAACACCACAAGATGCTGTTGGTACTCTGTGATCATCCTCCACTGATTTGCTCATGTTAAAAAAGGAAAAGCTGTCCCTACCACACACACACACACACAAAATTAAGCTCACTTTCACTAAATTACAAGTAAATGTGTAATCAGACCAGGGGAGGCCCAGAAGCACAGCACAGACCCAAATGATGGGCCACTTAATGACTATCAACTCTGTGACTGTTTCATTAATGGTTTAAAAAATGCCTTTTTTCTTACTGAGTGAACTCTCATTAATTAGGAAAAGGCTAATAAATTGGTATCATGATTGAACATCTCTCAAAATAGCATGTGCTTGGTCAGTCACACATTGTTTCAACAAATTAAAAAAAATAGTAATGTCTATAGCATTTCCTCCATAAGCTCCATTACATTATTTTAATGCTCTCTTTAAAGGCCATAAGTTAATCTGAAAATGGTGGTACACATGTAGGGTGCCATGTTTTTTCATTCAAAGCCCACACGACATAGCATTGGAGAAAACAGGATAACAAAGTATAGTTTTATTAGTATGTACCAATTGTACATTCCCCACACTTCGTTTGTATTTTTATTTTGTTAGCCTGATGTTTTGTCCCCTGGGAAATCTGTTTTATTATATTAATTAGGGAATGGTTGTCTTAGTCAAACAGAAAAGTGTGGGATGACTCTCTCCCATTTCTTTTTCAGTGGGGAGGAAAGAAAGCAAGCACACCCAAGTATGAAGTTTGTTTTCATTTCTTCTGACCTTTTTTCTGCTAGTTAACAGGTTTTGTTTTTATGTATGCATAAGGCAAGAGATAAGAAAGTTAAAGTCCTGAACTTTTCAGCCCTTGACTACAGAGAATTGGTGGAAAATATATTAAAGAAAAAGAAGCTTGGAATTGCAGTATAACTGAAATCCTGTATGAGATATTTTTAGAATAGGGAAATAAATGAAGTACTAAGGAAAAAACTACACACTTGATAAGAAAACACAAATATTTAAATTTATGATCTTACAATGCAGCATTCAAAAACCAGGAATTCCTTTATCAGGAATGACAAAATCTGTGCGACATCATTCAAAGTATGACCAGAGTTAGTAATTAATTCACCTAAGAAAAAAGTGTTCTTTGACTTTACTTTTAAAGGGTGCTGCGAACTGCACTTCAGACATGGACCATTTTATGGTTTAAATTAATTTATAAAATATGCCTTCAAAGATAATTTTTTTCTTAGCACATAACAGGAATTGATTTATTACATATTTATGTGTTATTATGACAAGGTTCAAGCAAGGATTTTTGCAGACAGAATTTTACCTTGTTGTGCTTTAATGAAGGCAGCCTGTTTAATGTACAGAGAGAGACATTCTCAGTAACGCTGAGACAAGAGGGGAGCAGCAAATGTCCAAACCAGAAGGATATTTGATGTGCTCTATCTATTATTGCAGTTCAAATGATAACTTCTTAACTTGGCAATTACTTTTCAGGTTTTTAAGCATGTACTTCTTTTTGAACTCATGTTAAAAGCCTGTTTAACCCTTATTGATCCTGTTTTGCTCTTTAATCTTTCACCTTTTCATTCTATTATGTTAAAATGTACAGCTAAAGATACTCTCCCAAGCTTTTTCTTCATCACTGACTTAAATATACTTAGAAATTCTTGGGATTCACCCTGCTCAAAAGCAGATACTGTAAAATCTCTTTTATCAGCACCTCAGCAAACTCTGCACCTGATTTCCCAAACAGGTTATCTGCACTGGACCCATATAAATGTGGGTTCTCACCTCTACCAGTTAAAGCTGACACTACTGAGGTTGTTTGGGCTTAAGTAGTTGAGACTCTTAGGAATTCTTTGCTTGCTAAAAGTAATCCAGACTGAAAAGCACTTTTTCCCTTGTTTGCATGACTAGAACTGCCTTGTGAAGTGGAAGCTCCTGTGAAGGTATTAAAAAAAATATACATACATATATATATATATATATATATATATATATATATATATTTATCTCCTGTGAAGGTATTTAAACCATATGCATGGTATTCTACCAAAAAAACCACGCCAACCAACCAACCAACACCCAAAAACTCTCAAATCTTACCTTGCTGCTACAGATATCCTCTTGGAAAGTCATGACAGATTGTAGAACATAGTACTACTGTTTTGATTTATCAAGATTTATTATTCATCTGACAAAGCTGAGAGATAGATAAAATTGTTATTAAGAGGTTAAAATGGAGACTAGCTCTAACTCAGATGACAGAACAGGAAGAGAAGACATGATGTAATTTAAGTGCCTGGAAATCTCTTTAGGTACCATAACTGCTTCAAATAGTTGAACATCAGGATTTAAAAGAAATCAGTAAGATTATTTTTTGTATGGGTATTATTGATCTCTGACCTTAATCTCTGATCTTGAAGATCTCTGTTCATTTTGGGAGGATATTATAGACTGGAGAACCTAAATATCTAATTTATGAAATTATTTTCTGCTGTGGTAGCAGAACAAAGGACAGAGAGAGTGTTCCCTGACGTGTGGAAAGGTCACAGTGGGCAAAGAGGTCTCATCACCTACAGCTCCTACACTGAAGTGCTTTATTCTTTAAAGAGTCTTCAGTTTGCAGGTTTAACACTTATAAATGTCAACAAATCATATCTCTGACACTATTAGCTAATGAATTTGACTCTTACTCAAAAAATGCAGGGAAATGTAGGAAAAATAATATTTTAATCAAATTAGGACTCACTAGCAACAGGGGGATGGCTAGAGAAATTAAAATTGCAAATAAATTATCATTTAGAGTACCAATAAAGCACCATTTAGGCTGTGAGAGTGATCTAACCAACTGCACATAAAAATGTAAGATTTTGGCTCTCCAGATGCTCTGGAAATAGGCAGATATGTTCTGTACTGATTACATCATTAAAGTTTACAGCATGATACTGATAAGACTATCAAAGATTTACACCAGAAGTGGAATGAAGCAATTCTGCCCATTTAATTAGGCAAGCAAATTGCAATGAGTACTTGGGAAATGTCTGTTGGTGGCTGTGATGGATGTCCCTGCTGTGTGATGATATTCCTGGGACAAGGAGCTCACCAGCAGAAGTCACCCTGTGTTTTACCCCTAGCACTGCTGAGAGGGGGCCGTGTGAGAGGCGTGGGCCAGCAGGCAGCACATTTCTGTCCCAAAATCCAAGAACAGCAACTGGTACAACAGCTATTATCTGTTACATCTTTTTAGTGCTCTGCAGAGGGCAGAGACCATTCCCATCCTAAACACTTTGCCATGTCTCCATAGCCCCTACCTGTGTGTCCAGTGGATAACTTCCCCATTGCTCTTGGCAGTCTGGCACAGAACCCTTTGCCAGGTGCTTTCACACCTGTGGGAGGCTTCATTGGCTGCTTCAAGTCAATAAATTCAGGGTGATGAAACTGCCTTCCATGAGCTCATCTTCTTTTAAGGAAAGCAAGGAACTCCCAGCTTCAGGACCTATTCAGTCATACAAGGCAGCAGCGTGTGCTGATCCATGCCCATCTCTTTGGCTGCCAGGCACCTGGATAGAAACACAACTGCTGTGAAAAACTCCAGGATCATGCCAAATGTAGCTGTCCTATGCATGTCTTTGAGCAAGATGCTACCCAAATGAATAATGGATCACCTTTTAAATTAGCAGCCCTGTTGTGCAGGATGCTGGAGAGCTCAGATGAAGCACTGCTTTATCGAGGAGGCTCTTAAACCAGATTTGAAAAGCCTAATGTTGCTAAGTGTAGCAATTTAGAATTCAGTGGCTGAAATGGAAAAGCAGGACACAGAACAAGCTCAGGATCAGTGCAGTGATCAGTCCACCCCATGAGATGGCCAAGAAGACACATGAGGTTAAACTGGGCACTTTAAAACACCATCTCAAGCAGAAAATCGTGCACAAGTTTCATAGGTGAGAGCAGGACAGCTGACTGCCAAACAGGGGATCTGCAAACACAACAACTCCAGTGTGACTCAGACTGGCAGGCACAGTGCTACAACCCAGAAAACTCAACTGCCCCATGGAGTGAGCAGGTGAATAACCAACACTGTGGTCTGTGGGCACCAGGAACAGATTCCCAGCCCTGGAGCACTGACAGGTCTGCAAGTCCAGGCTCCATCTCTCTCCCTGGCCAAAGCTGCCATCTGCATGACCTGTATGTGATTCCAGCCTTTAAGGGAGTTGTTCTTTTAAGCCTCAGTTTATAGCTCAGAAATATAAAATCTCTGTCACACACAACTGAGTTAGAAGCAGCAATAAGCCAAATTTCCTATAAACATGCCAGCTATTGTTCTTTTCTTATACTATTGTTCATTAGAGTTGGCAAAGATTATCTGGGGAACTGGATGACTTTATCACACATTATTTATCCCACACCCAGCACTCAGCAACATGCTCACTGATATGGTCAGTGAATCCATGTTCACCAATTCCCAGAAAGAAAACTTCCTCAGGTCAGCTTTTGATTTTCCCAGTAAAAAAATTGCCCTTCAAGGTCCCCTTCTCTCTTTAAAGCTTTTGACCAGCTATAAACCATGTATTATTCCATAGTCACCCCAAGACACAGCTGTGTCAACAGATCCATCTTTCCTAACATCTTTTTCTGACTTATTTTTGGATTTTGCTGCTGCATGTCACCAATCTGTGACAGGATTTAGTCTGAAATGGGGAAGGAAAAAATGCCCTGTTCTCTCACCTTAGCATTTGAGCAGGTCCTACAAGTGCCCTCAATGGTCCAGCTGTCACTTGCTGTGTGTAATGACTCTTCATCTCTACTTGAATAAAATAGCCCAGTAACTGTGTTTGCACACACCAGTGTTTTGCAGTGTGTTTAAAACACAAGTAATGCACAGAATTTAAGAAATGCTATTTTTCAAACCAAAGGCAAACAAATCCCAGTGCCCTGCTCTACCACTTGTGACTCGATTATCCATTTTACATCTTTGCAGTTTGTCATTCACATGTCTTTGCACTCTGAGCAAATCAACAACGTGGAGATGCACATGGGGACTTTGTCATGAATGGAACATGAATTTGTAGTTTTTTATCCCTACTGAAATCCCCTATACATAAAAGAAAACAGCTAAAGAGGATCCTGATTAAGAGTTTTTAGTTTTTAGCCAAGACTTCTCTCAGCTCTAAGACAAGATTTAAACAAAAGAAGTATCTAATTGGCTTTTACTGCACTAAACTTCTTAAGTTTTATAAACAATGATAATCATCCCAGATGGTGGGTTTGGATTTTTAGAGTTTTTTAGAGGGTTTTTTCGGGTTTTTTAGGTTTTTTTTCTTTTTTTTTTTTTGTTTGTTTGTTTCAAATTAAAGAATAAAGCTGAAGTATACAGTTTTTTAGTTAAATTGTTAATAGAGTTTATTTTTATATTGATCATTTTCAAAGCAATAACTAAAAATACAAATTAAATAAAGCACAACAATGAGCATAGATGAAAAAAGATTGAATTCACTGTTTCAGGATGTTTTGTAAAATGGATCTGTACATATCCTGAGCTTTCAATATGAGTCTTTTCTAGGAGGGAGTCTGGGGTGAATTGTGTCCCTTAAAGCAATTTTAGTGGAACTTGCAATATATGCAGGACTCTGATGCAGATGAGGAGGATTTTCTGCTTATCAGATGTCTGATTTGGTCTCAGCAATCCAAACTGACACAAAGCACCTCATCTTTCCCATTGCTGGGCCTGGCCTCCTACACAATCAGGACAATTATGGGGTTTGTTGGCTCAAATTCTTGCCCATTTTCCATAGGGTCTGACCCTCTTCTATGAGGCTGAGATGTTTAGGGAGGAACTCCAAAAGAAACTTGCATGTTTATGCATATCTACTCACAGAAAGCTTTAGTGGCCAGAAGAGTGTTTTATATTTACTCCATTTGCCAGTTTTCTATGAAAGCCAAAAGGATCTGAAATTAAATGATCTGCATTCAATACAAGCCAATAATGTATCCAAGCACTGTTGGATGTTGAAGCAGAAAATAACAGCTTTGCTTGGTAATGATGTCTTTCAAAAAACAGACACCATATTTTACTTTGCTGTGGTTGACAGAAATAATTGCTATTGTGGATATATGCAGCCTCTCACAAGTACATTTCTTTATGCTTTTATCAAACTTTGAGCAAAAGATTTTCCTGATCAATAATGCTTACACCGATAAGTCCTCGTGTAGCTTAAATAGAAGTTAATTGAAGGTTTTAAGGCAGTTTAGTTGAATCTACACACTTAAGACCATGGAGTAACTATATTTAGCATGAGGATAAAATCCACAGTTCCTTTTTGGTCACCTAAAACCAACCTACAGAAGAGAAGTAGACCTTACTCACATGAGTAGCACGCATGCAAGTGGACAGGCCTTTTGTTTATTTTAGTCTGCAGGAAACCACTGAAAACTTAACAATGTGCTTCCAAACTGACCCCTAGCCAAACCCATTTGCCTCAGTCCCATTTGCTGTTTTTTTACTAGCACACGGTGCTGGAGTGAGGTGAATCAGTAATAAAGGACTGAGCAGGAGAAAAAACTGTAGGTGGCTGCAGGTCACAACAAGGGACACTGCAGCTGAAGACAATAAACACTCACCTATTTTAAAAATCAGAACATGTCAATTCAAAAACCTTCTAGTTTCGTTAACAAAGGAACCAATTAAGCAGAAGGATTACTTCAGTTAACAGATTAGCAAAATAAAATACAGGAAAGGAAACCAGAGTTCAAACAAAACACACCTCCAGACAATAGACACTAGCCTATTCTACAAATAAGAACATGTAAATTCAAAAGCCTTCTAGTTTTGTTAACAAAGGAACTAAATTAAGCAGAAGGATTAGTTCGGTTTACAGATTAGCAAAAAAAATACCCAAAAAACCACAGGAAAGGAAACCAGCATTTCAAACAAAACACACCTCAAGAATGAGATGCCACACCAGGTTATAAAGCACAAAGAGATTTTTGAATTTCCCTCTCTGAGTGATACATGTGAGTTTTCAAAGTATGTACACCAGGTCTATCAACTTGCAAGTATGCATGTGTTTGAGATGGCCATGAGAGCTAAGGCTAAACAAAAGCACTCAGAACATACATCTCTTGAGTATTTTCCAGAATGTACAGCTGAGAGGAAAATCAAATAGATAAAGAAATAAATAAATAAACAGCCTAATTGAAATCTGACTGAGAAATAAAATGGAACACGCTTATTACACATACTTCATGATTTTTTTCCTTAAACAATTTTCTACAGGCCAACAAATTATAAACATGCAAATTCTCACACTATTATCAGTCTACTTCTTTATAAACAATAGCCTAAATACCAGTGAAATGACTGTGTACATTTATAGATAGCATTCTTTGGCCACATCAGAAATTGTCTACAGACAATTTTGACATCTGCACTTGTGTCCAAAGCAGAGCCAAGGCCCTATTTGGGTTTTCCATCTGCAAGCATAGAAATAGTGCAATGAGCAATATTCAGTACAAATACTCTGACAAGCTGATTATTAGAAAATTGGCTCAGTTTTTTTTTCTCCATTTTTGATAAACTAGAGCTGATGACCATCCCCTCAAAGTTGCCCAATCCCCACTTTAAATGCAACCACAAACAAAGCCAGGTAGTGTTTAACTTAGTGAGATGAAGATAAGGCTGTTTTACTTCTGGTGGAAGTATAAAAATAAGACAGCATATCAAAAATTATGTCAAGTTCTAAGAGCTTTACTCCTCATTCCTCCTCCCTGGCCTTGGGACCACCTGCTAAGACATTTACCCTTTGGTTACCACGTGTAGTAAGGCTCATTCCCCACTTCCCCATTATGGCACAGTCAGTGTTTAGTGCTCCCCTGGCTGCAAGTCATCACTTTTCTGTCTCATTCCTTGGCTTTACATCTCCAAGAAGAGTCTGGCTCTGTCCTCCCTGCGACATTCACCCCCAGGGAGCTGAAGGAAGCAAAGAGATGCTCTCTGCCTTCTGCTCTCTGTGCTGGGCAAGCCCATCCCTCTCAGCCCCTCTGTACATAAACAGATGGGACATTCCCATCAAAACTGTCTGGGTGGAGCTCTGCTGGATCCCCACCACTTGTCAGCATCCTTCCTGTCCTGGCATGCCCCAAATGGGACACAATACTTATGATGTGACTCCACAAGTGCCACATGCAAAGGAGTAATGACTCCCCTCAACCAGCTGGATATGTCTAGACTCCAAATATTGTCTGTTTTAGACTCCTTGAGGATGTGGGACTCAGCCTGGGCTACAGTCCAACCTCTGTGTTCTCAACTTTTCTTTCAGAGTGTCTTCCAGCATCTTGCAAAAAAAGAGAAGCTTCTCCTTATCTGCCCCCTGCCTTGGGGTTCCTGCATTTTTTTTCTTCTTCCAGCCTGACCTTTAGCCTATCCCTTCTGGAGTCACTCCCCATTGACACTAATTTTCAGCTTTCATCTATCTAACAGGGTCCCAGCCTCATCACATACTTTGTACTCATGCTGTGTAGCCCAGAAATTGTAAATGACTTACATGCTTGCTTTATGGCCTGGTCACATCTTTTCATGCTAAAGCATGGAAGAACTTGGTTCAAAACCCAGACATAACACAGGGGTTCCCAGTACAAAAAGCATGTTTGTCAACAGCTTCCACACAATCCCCTTGCATTAGAAACAGGAAATTTTGTGGTATCTCAACTATTGCCATATGGAAAAATTTTCTAAACTCCTAATTTTTAGTAGTCTTGGGTATTTACCAAGTTGCTATATTCATCTTGGCTCCAAACCACAGTAAATTCCTTTGTGCAATATGTGTGTTTTTGTGTCAATATGGAGGACCTTAGGAAAGAGTCAGGGGAAATAGGTACTGTGTTCATCTGTGGTGATATTGCTTCAGAAAACTCTTGCAATGGAAAGGGATGAAAAGTATTCGTACATTAACTCACACAAAATACATCTCTGTTGCTCAGTAACTGCAGAAAAATGCCATCTTTTTGCAATGCATCCTTGCTATTGATACTGAGAGCTGAACAAAATCTGTCCCCACTTCACCAGCAAGTTTTTTCTTTACAATCTATAACACACCACTCCTAGATGCAATAACACAGCTGTGCAGGATAATTGTAGTTTTCTTGTTAGCATTAATGTGGCAAAAGCAATACCCATACACTCAACCCTGAGCTGTGGACAGAAGGGCTGGCCCAGTACCTGGCAGAGCCTCATTTTGTCCTGGATGGGATGAACATGCTAATCATGGTTATGTACATCTTGCACCAGGTTTTGCAGGTTTCTTGGTACAATTCTGGCATGTAAAGTGCTTCTGGTGTTACCTTAAGCCACCAGAGTTTTCATTTATTTAGAAAACAGACATGATTATTTATAATGCCATTGGGGTGAATTTTAGTGCAGCCACGCTGGCCCCCTCTACAAGGTTTGCCATATTAAAGCTACCTTTGCCTATCAACTATCTCTGATACCTGTGCTCTGCTTTGAACACTGTGAACATCCCCTTTGTACTACCTGCTTTCCTGCTGTGCAAAAACAGAGATGTTCCCTCTTTTCCAGTGTTTCCTGTTCACAGCCATAAGTTGGCCATCACTTGGGCCCATGCAAATTGGAGCCATGCGTTTGGAGCAGAGGCTGCTCGTTCCTACGCGGGTGTTTGAGAAGCGCCTCTCTGCTCCACGCTCCTCCTGTTGTTTTGCAAAAGCAGCTGGCCAGGGAGAGGACCCAGGCACTTTGCTTCTCAGTAATGAAGCCCCAAGAGGTTCCATGACTCACGGCCTCGGCGTTCCTGCAGATGCTTTCCATCAGCAGCCATCAGGCTGGGATGTGCCTCCAGCAAGGCTCCCAAGCAGATGCTTCGCACAGGCTGTTTCTGCTGCTCCAGCACGTCCTTGCCTAGGAGGCTGCTTTGGGCTACTCATGCCGGGAGGGGGAAGAGGGGCAGGGAGAGGCAGCTAGAACTCACCAAAGCCCCAGCAAACTCCTGTAAATCAACGGGCTGCAGATCTCACAGGCAAGGCAGAGGAAATCACAGGATGGCTCGGAGTGATTATTGGGCTGCTGGTTAGAATCAGACGTCCAGGGACTGCAGGATTGTCATGAGAAAACTGCAGAATAGTGAAAGATTTCTTCATTGCATTAGTCAGAGTCAGAATGCCTGTTCTGCAAATTTTGTTGTCCTTAATTCCAAATCTGATTTTGGCTTAGTTAGAAACAGTCTCCACTCGCTACATATTTGAGGCATGAATACACATACACACACACACATATATACATACATACATGTCATATATATATGTATACATATATATATATGTATATATATGCCAAAATGTTTTTACAATATTTTTGTATGAACTTGCTGCAATATGAAGCTCTAAAACATCAGAACTGCACCTCAAGCTGAATGTTTTGGAGCAACCTAAACAACACACAAGCACAGATTAATGCAAGCTGCAGTTCCTCCTAAGACAGTTTATATTTCTATTTTTAAAGCTAGCCTGCTTGCTTTGTTTAAATTTCCAAAATTGAAGTATTTTTTAGCACTTTTATAACATGAATATGATGCTTAAGTAGTAGGAAAAAATAATCACTTTGCATTTGTTTACTCTTTTTACCATTACACTTTAGGCTAATCTTGCTAATTAAATTTCAATAGCAGCTGCACTTTCAAAAAAGATGATACATGATTTCAATACCAGTTGAAAGGAAATAAAAGTGTCAATATTACATTAGCTTTTATGCTTCCATCTATCAATATTAATTTGCCTCCTGTTTTAACTAAGATTTACAACTCAAATGATACAACAGCAAATATTTATCAACACAAGTTTTTCCAGTAAGCAAGAACATTTCACTCAGTTTTCTTTTCCCCAATGAGTTTTACTAGATGATGCTTTTATGTTAGAATTGATAGCTCTAGCTTTAACCATCAGAAGGCAAAATCTGCTGCATCTAAATATGAGCGCAAACGGTCAATTGACAAAATCTCATTGGTATTGAATGATGTAGGATCAGCCTCATTCCCACCTTGCTGTAGACATTTGACAGCCTTAAATGTCATCAATATTGAGTAAGAATAGTTTCAAGATTTGTTTCCTTATGTGCTTTTTCCCCTCACAGGGACTCAAGAACTGATTTAAGCCTGAACAATTTGAAGGCTCTTACTTGCTGCATTTGATTTTGTCTGCAGTTTCCCTCTCTGCCTCATAAAGTAAATTAGAAACCTTCTCATGTCAAACAAATTTATGGAAGGCCAGCTTTCAGAAAGTTGCTATCTGCATGACACCACTGTCATAATCTGGTTTATTTGTCAGTGCTGCTCTGGACAAGCCCTGGATGAACTTGCCCTTTTTATGTAAAGCAACCTCTTTCTTCTAAGAGTTAAAGTTGAAAGACAGGTCAGTATGGTCCAGACAACCTCTGTGTTATCACATGTCATTAATTATGCTTCATCCTTTATCTCCTGAGTGATACATTCATTAGGCCGAAGCATGCATTGCTTAATGAGACATTTTGACTTTATTATTCTTTCCCAACTGTTCAGGGAAATTTATATTTGTAAGTTTAAAGCACAGCCAAATTGACAGTGATAGACAGTTTGGCATTAGGAACTTTTTTCCAAGATTTAGTCCAACACTGTCTTATTGAATACAGCTGCAGAACTCAGATCTTACATGTGGTCACCACAATTCTCAGAGACTAGAAAGCCAAGACATTGGTGCCAGCTTATGTAATGACCCTTGAAATACTGACATGTACAAGAAAATCCACGTGTCTTTGCTGTGCCTTTTTTCCTAAGCAGGCGTGGTTGAAAGGGGGACTTTGGCTGTGTGATGTTCTCTGAGAGGCTGGTGTTACCCAGGATGGATGGGACTTGAGCTGTGTGATGTTCTCTGAGAGGCTGGTGTTACCCAGGATGGATGGGACTTTGGCTGTGTGATGTTCTCTGAGAGGCTGGTGTTACCCAGGATGGATGGGACTTGAGCTGTGTGATGTTCTCTGAGAGGCTGGTGTTACCCAGGATGGATGGGACTTGAGCTGTGTGATGTTCTCTGAGAGGCTGGTGTTACCCAGGATGGATGGGAGGGTCTCACTCTGGTCCTGTGCCCGGGAAGGAACAAAGCCAAGACTGTTAATGACAGCTTCCCCATGGTGGTGGGAAAGAAGGACAGCAGACAGTCATTGCTGGATTTCTTTCCAGGTCACATTGACCTTCTCATGGCAAATAATGGTAATTTTTTTGCAGCTGAACACATAAACACTGTTTTCATTTTCTGTGGGCTGTTCTGCAGGGAAAGGGAAAAAAAAAAAAAGCAAACCCCAAAAAAATCAAGTTGCAGTCAGTGAACCGTTTTTTTATTCCCCTTCTCTTTCTGCATGCATGGCTCCTTAGGACTGATATTTTCATGGAAGATCCAAACACAGACAGTAATGATTTCTGAAAATAAAAGGGGCAGTTGTTCCAAGGTTTCTCATTTTCCTTCCCTGCAGTTTGGAATCCATCTTCCCATCCCAGTGGTCCCAATCCTCACCCAGCCACCAGGACCTTAACATGCAGCTGATCATTGAGTTTGATGTCACAAAGGGACAATTCAAGAGTGACATTGAAAATAAAAATTGGAAAGGCACAAACTTACAGTAAAATAAGCAGATCCTATTTTTATACAAAAATAAGGGTTGCTGAACTTCCTCCTGACAAAATAAAATGATCTAATTTTGCCTGATGCTTCTTTGAGGCGTCAGCACCTCCCTGAGAAGGAGGAGGAAACTGCACGGTATTTTGCATAAAGATGATCCAGCAGGCAGTCTCCTACAACCCCCATGAAACACTTTCTCTAGATTTTCACTAAGCAAATTAGTATGAGTGTAGATTTCATATCAATATGATAAAGCAATATTCCTTTGTTTGCCCAGTTGCAGAGATCTTATTAAAAAAACTCTGAGAACTTAATTTCCTGATGTGCTTTGCATTAATTAGTTGTATGTGGTTTAAATATGACTGTGAAATAATATTTGGATTATTATTAAAATTCAACATTCTATTTTAATGACTTTTTTGATTATATCATTAAAAATGATAACATTAAAAATGGCATCGTCTCTCACCTTAATCTAATTTGATATATTAACTGGAAAATATAGAATTATATATCGATATATTTTTTTTTAAAATAATGTTTTGAGAGCAGGAAGCAGGATGGAGAGCTAGATGCATAAACGAGATTTTGTTCAAAACTCAGCTGAATAAAATCAAACTATGCCAATTTAAATCAGTTGCAAATCTGGCTTCTGACTATGTTGCTTCCCATTTGGACAGAGGGATGTGCAATGCATCAACCGGTGATATTAAAAATGATCCAAGGTTATTCAGCCAGAGAAATCATTAAGCTGTTTGATTTTGCACTGTGGGTGTTCATGCAATTTTTATTCCCAGAAAGAAAATAAGAAAATTGGTCTAAATGCTTTATCCTTTTTGTCTGCCCTATTTAAAAGAGGTTGGCAGCATTAAAAAGTCACCCTTGAACTAAAAGTCGCTACCGTGGTGCAAGGCTGAAGGCTTTGAGGAAATCACCAGTGCCTGGAGAGGTGGAGAAGGTTTGGAAGGTGAGGAAGGAAGGGGATATGACCATTTAGAGAGAGCCATGGTGCAGGCTTTCCATAAAAAGGGCAAGTTCATCCTGGCTTGTCCAGGCAAGGGCAGAGGAGTGTGAAAGCTCTAAAAGAAATGAAAGAAGAAATTTGGATGCAGGGACAACCCACTTTGTAGGTAACTAAAAATTATACCTTAAAAGAATGTGCACTCCTGAAGCTTGCTTTCTGTCCTCATTGCCCTCCCACTCAGCACCACTGAGCTCTCTGCACCTGCAGAGGTGAAACGTCCCCTTACCCTGCACCCCTCACCAGAGAGGCCTCCACCTGCTCCTTCCCAGGGCCATCCCAGAGGCCCAGATCCCAGCCAGCTGAGCTGCCTCTTGCCAATATCCCAGCAATACCTGGGTCACCAAGGTGTCACAGCACTGCCAACAACCTAAATGCTCTTAGACTGCTCCTGGTGAATGCCCCACAGCACAAAGCACTTGTGGATGCATCTCCACACCAGTGCTGGCAGACACAGACGAGCCACACGCTGTGGCCCCAGCACCCCAGAGCTCCCCGTGCCTCTGGCTTCACCCCAAACAGCCCCTCCAAATGGCACCTTTGTGCCCCAGCCCCAGGGGATCCTTGGAGTTGTGGCGCCCTCACACCCTGAGCCCTCACACCCTGCTTCCCACCAGGCTGGCACAGATACAACTTTCATCAAATAGAATCTCCTGGACCTCAGCCTCTTGTGTTTTCCTCTGCTGGATCTGTCTCTCTGCTGCACTCCCCAGGGATTGTGCAGAATATTTTAATTGTTCTGACACTGTGGCTCAGTGCTGACCAAAATATTCAAGTTGCCTTGTTGCCTTTTTTTTGTATTTTGGTAAGTAATTATTCGAACATCTTTTTCTTACCAACCTGCTAGATTGAAGGTAAAAATACTTAGAATTTACCCCATGCTACACAGAAAACTGTCAAGTTGTTCACTAAACTGCTGCCATCTGCCAGACACTCATTTAAATACACTGCATACAGCAAAAGTGGATTTGATTAAACAAGGTCTTGAAAGTATATTCTTACTGTCTGAAATTAAGCCAAATACCTCTTTTCTTTACCCACCCCCAGCCTAAGCTTATCTGTACTTATTCCAAGGAATTGTACTGACATGGTCTCCTTAGAGATTTTTTTATAATCTTTGGCACAAGCAAAAACCTTAATAATTTCCTTGACGTTTGCTGTTTATTTAGGGCCAATGTAAGCCATTTATTATATATCCCAATCCTTAAATGACCCCTAAATGGCAATTTAATCACATTTTTCTCAGAATCAATAGTGTTGTTGGAAGAAAATCCATCTAGGACTGCTAAGGACTAATATTGTAGTCTAATGACTATGACTACTCTCATAAATTCAATCCATTTTACTGTCTTGTCCTTCACAGGGATTCCAGAAATTGCAGTTTGGAGTCTAGACTAGACAGGTTTATAGTTTTTGCATAAACTTGAGACATGTAGTTTCTCACTCCTCAAGTCAGTACATTTTTGCCACACACAAGGAAGAGCTTCAGCTATCTCACATCCTTGTATTCAACTTGCAATTTCCACAACTGGGGCTAAAAAGCAATCTTTTTATGAGGTTTTTTTTTTTCTTTTCCAGACGCCCAGAGGTCACTTAGAGTCCCCAGTCCTTCTGTTCCAGTGCTCCAACATCCCCTGGATCTGATGAATTTCTGATTCTTCTCTTAATTTCATTGTCCCCAGCATCACTGACCTCACTAAGGGTTGCAAACCTCTGTTCTGTTTAAAATCAAGAGACTCTCCATTTTCTCCTGGAATAACAGTTTTGCACCATCTCTGGAGCTTGTCTCCATGGAGCCTTGCAGATGTCCTGGTCCCTCCAGAGGTGTGGAGCTGTGTGCAGCCTGCTGGGCACCACAGGGAACCTTGGAGCGTGGGCTGAACAGAGAGTGAGCCCACAGCTGGCACAGGGCAGCAGGCAGGACCCTCAGCCATGGCAAGGCCTCATGGGGACATCAAGAAGGTTTTTCTGAAGGGAACTCTGTAAATTTCTTGCAATAGAACATTTCTTAACTGAGAGCAGGGAAAAGGCACACATGCTCTCTTTCAAGGTCAAGGAAGGCTGGCAAAGGCTGTGTTCAGATCCTTTTATTTTTATCTCTGTCTTTTGAATTTCCTCTGTTTCATATATGACCTCGTTCCAGATATTATACAAACAAATCTGATTTTCTGTTTTTGTCTGTTTGCTTTGAACAAGGGTGCAGACAGATCTCAAAATCTTGGCTAGCTTGGGTTCCTGTCACCCTTCCTAAACTAAAAGTGCTCCTGTCACGTGGCTGCCAATGCACTGATCTCTCTCCTGGCCCTTCCAAACCACCATGTGCTTCCCCAGAGGGTGATGCTGTTCTGGTCTGTGTATGCTGTGACAAACATGACATGTGATATATTCTGTGTTATGGCCTCAAATTTCTGCAACTGGACTGTTTTGGATTCTCTATCATCTCCTGGATGTGAGAAGTTAATCTGCTTTCTACACATTCCTCCTGAACTGCACCAACTGGCCAAACTCTAATTATTTTATCAGGGGTTTGTTCTGGTCCTGCAGTAGTATCCAACAAAACTTTGTCCTAGATCCCAGTTCCTGTCTTTTATTAGAATTTCAGCACCCCCTTTCCACATGGCCTTTAGAGATCTCTGCATTTTATAACTTCCTTCTTCTCCTCTCCCTCCCCTGATCAACATCACTTATTTTTTGAACAACACACAGAAAACTGTTACTCAAAAAGAAAAATGGGCTTTGTTTGTTTGTTTAGTAAGGAATTTTCTGGAAGAAGATAATTGTTTCATAAGAAATTAGCTTGATGACTTTCATGAAAAAAATTTTAAGAGGCAAGAGAAAACTGGAAAGAAAACTATTTACATTGAACCATGAGATGAAAAAAAGAGAAACCATGACCTAGAAACTGCAGATTTTCTGCATAGCTGTCTAAAACTTCTCCAAGTATTCAATCTCTAACTGGAGATCTGGATGAAGATGAAAGATTGTATAGGATGGCTATTATTATTATCTGTGGCAATCTCTGCAATGCTGTGGAGTTTTTCTACAGCTGACTGTCTCTGGGAACTTTCTGTGGTTTTATTAAAAGAATAATAAGGTTCAACAGAAATGTTATAAGAATCTAAAAAATTTAATTTAGATAATCCTAGAGGATTTAATTCTTGCATATTTTTACTGACATATTTGAATACACAATTATGCAGAATTCCTGTTTTAGTTACAAGATACCTCATAAAATAGATAGCATAAGAAGCACAGACTAGCTTTCTATTAAGCATGGAAATGTAAATGTTCTCATGTTCTTATGACAATATTTATTACCCCACTTGTGATTTTATATACTTACTGCACTTATTTACAGTGTTTAACTTGAAAGCAGATGCAACTGTAAGATTGCAATCATTATATTTGCTTACCTTATTTTACATTATCTAGTTTTTGGTGCTCTCTGGATGTTACTCATCACTGCATGTGTTTTCTGCTGGGGTTTCTCCCAGTATTTGTTCTCTGGCTCACAGAGTCACTCACATGAAATACTACAGCAACCTGAAAATGGATTAATGGGACAGTTCAGGTGAAGTATTCTTATTCAAACTAAGTGGGAAATGAGAGATGGAAAATAATGAAAGAACCTGAGCAAAATTATTATTTAATGGCTCTGTCAGGTACTAGCAGAACCATGGATGTGAGTGATATATTGATACAAAACAGTAGGACAGATTCATTAAGACAAGGGTTTATACTGTGAGATTCACAATATATAGGGAAGACAGAATTCCTTGAAGCCTCTGATAATGATTACTTGAGAAAAGAAATTAGAAATTATTATGGGGTAGTTTTCTTCTACAGATCTCAAAATCAAGAAAACCCTGGTGAAGTATCTCTAAGCATAATTATTTTATGATTACACTTTTTATTTTTCAACTCCATGAGCTGTTGCCATTATTATTATATTTTTTTTAATTTCTTGTTTAATAGCAAGGTGGTCTTAATTATCTTGTTTACAGTTCTAGTGAGAGGTATAGATGAATGGCAGTGCTGGTTTTTCAATTACACTTCAGTAATTTGATTTGTGGCATAAGACTCCATCTCTGCCTCACAACAGCGAAGAAATCCACTATGTACCAAAATAGATGGAAAAAGACCCTTTCCTCAGCAGGGATTAAAAGCAAATAAATAAGTAATTAATACCTCATTTAGTACCATCAGGAGAACCCAACACTGCATGACACCCAGCAAGGCTGGGTTTTAGAAGACTCCTGATTGCAGATGCCTTGTTTTCTGAAGCTTTCCCTCAAAATCAAAAATCAAAGTGTCCAGCTCTATCTACTTCCAGCTGTATTCTTTACACAGGAACTCTTTGTTTCCCTGTAGGGAAAGCATGATCAGATACAGAAGAGTTGACATCACCTCCAGCAGATTTAGGGGAGCCTACAAATCCTGAATCTTGAAAGCAACCCTCAAAGCTTTTGTACAAATCAAAGGATTCTGTTCAGGCATCAATTCCCTCTGTCCAGGAGCGGAAGAAGGTGGCCCAAACACCTCATTCTCCACTGCCCCACCTAAACTTAAAATATCATCTGGTATTTTTCACTGAATTACTGTGGAATTTGTATACTGAATTTCCACTGAGTCCTGAGAAAACCACTGGAAGAACATAGGAAAAAAAATCAATTTACACAGTAAGGATATCTGAGTGGTGTCACACCTTAGAGCGGTATCTTTTCATGCAGTATTGACCATGGTAAATTTTTAGAAGTCTCAGGTTTGTAACACAAGAACTCTTCCAGATAGAAAATTTTCAGAGTGAACCACATAATGGCACATTGAAAGAATAAAAGCAGGAAGTTGCACTTTCTTTTAACAGATGGAAACAGCAGATGTGCCCAGATAATTTAATAATGTGTGACAATATTAGTTTTAGATCCAAAGCAGTCTGAGAAAAAACACATTGGATTTTCCCCAAGGACATCAATAAAATAAAAATCAACTCACACACAAATAGAAGAGGTTAATCAGCACATCACTACATTTTTTCATGTGGTAGTTTGGTGCAGTGTCACCTTGACACAGAGTGCTGCTGCAGCAGAGGACACCACACAACCAGGGACATCTGCACGTGATGGAAATCAAACTGACTGCCCTGGGGTTAGCATGTCACCAGGCAATCCTTTAGAAAGATTAGACTGGGGGTCTGTAAATGTAATTGTTTAAGACTGTTTAAGATGTGCCTTACTGCAGAGATGTACAACAGTGGGATCAAATGGGCAATCCATCCAGAGAAACAGAAACAGCTGGACTGAAGACCCTGGGTCAGTTTAGGATTTTAGCAAGCAGAAATGATAATTTCTCCTTCTGTTCCTTTCTCTGCTGTTTTTCACAGTTGTGCAGCCTCTTATTGAGCCTGCAAGAGGGTTTCAGTGTCAAAATAAGCTGCACTCTGCCTACATATTACAGGGATTTTAAAGTAGTAGGACAAAGTGACCTACAGACATTTCAGTGCCTTGAAAGAACCAGAATGACATACTGGACTCTTCTGATAGGAGTACTTCTAACTAATTCCTGTTCAATCTGCAATAAAATAGTGAAAGGAAACAGCATAAAACATATTTTAAAACAGCATAAAATCATAAGATATTTTATTAGGACACCTTTTTCTTTCATTTTTTTTCCAGCTGTTGTCTTTAAAAGGGTTTAAATTTCCTCATTTAATAGCAAGTGGTTTGAATTATTTTGTTTACAGCTCTAGTGAGATCTATAGATTAGAGGCAATGTTGTTTTTCTCAGAGCTCTTCCTACCTGTCTTCTCTAACTCTCATCTTTATTCCTTTCTGTCCTCCCTTCCTGTGAAGGAAACATTCCTGCCCAGCTCTCCTCCCTTCAGACTGCTTCACTCCTAATCCCATGGGAAGATCCTTCCTCAACTGTTAAAAAGAAAAACCCTATCCAAAAGCTGAATCAACTCACCAAGAAAACCCATCATTGCAGCTTTAGCACACCTGGATGAGAAGGGACATTGCTGCTTCCCAATATCCCCTGAGCCACAGGATGTCACTGTCACTGCCCAGGGGACACACTCCATGCTGCCCTGCCAAGGTCAGGAGCCAGAGAAGCTGATGCCTTTCCTCACCCCCCTGTGCCTCCCCTAAATTCCCCTGTGCCTTTGGGCACTGCTGCTGAGCTCTCCACTGACACAAAGGCACCCAGGTTTTGTGTCTTTGCCAGGTCCTGCAGGGTCCCCCAGCCTGTCTGAGCCTGGCAGTGCCACAGGGAGGTGGGTGAGACAAGGTTATTTCTGTTTGCACCTGGAGGGCAGAGTCTGTGGTACCTCTGTGGTTTGGAAGAGTTTCTGTGGCTCTGCTTTCACTGGAGGTATCTCAGCCCTCTTCAGCCTCCTGCTGTATACTTAGATAGGATGGGACATCCCAAAAAAATAACAAATCACTGCTGTGGTGGCATGGCTGTAGAGTGAATGATGACCAGTTCAATATGAGCTTCTCTTTCTGCCAAAAGCTGCTAAAAGAGTGTAGAAACAGGACAGGCCTGATTTGACTCCCCTGGTGTGCCAAAAGCTTGGGCAGTGACTAAAATAATCTAGGATTTTGGTAAGTAAAATGAAGCAGATGCTTGTCAAGGTTTTCCTAGCAGAGCAGGCTGAGATTTGCAAACTGCATGTTCTGACTTAGATCAAAACCACAGAGCATGTTGGAGTTCAGCTTGGATTTGAATTTTCCCAGAAACAACGGAAACTTGGTATCACTTCAGATCACAGATGAAACAAAGATGTAAAATCTTCCTTGCAGAGTTCAGTTTGTGGTCATGTCATGTGAAAGGAGGTCAGATTACCAGTGACCACACTGAAAGCTTTACTCAGAGCTGGGTTCAGATATCATGAGAAGTAAAAAAGCTCTCCAATATATGGCCAGAAAAACATTGCAGCCTAGAAGTATTAATGAAATTAACTTAGGTTAAAGTTTGCTAAGTAGATACATAAAGACAGCTAAAACATCAACTCAGAGCAAAGTAATTCAGCTCAACAGAAAAAAAAACCACCAAGGAATGCTTCCATTGCTTTTGATGGTTTAGGCTTTTTTGCCTTGAAAACACTGGCTGCAAATGACCTACATATTTTTTGTGGCTGGATTAAATGTATAGTTAAAGGATAAAATTAAAATTATGTTCATGCCATTAGATTTTAAAAAAGCCTTCTGAGCATTTTTAAACTCTGCTCTGGGTATATTTGAAGAAAGAATAACATCTTAATCATGTTATTTTCCTATTTCCCTAAAACACCCCTTCCCCCCTTTTCTTTGCTCCATTACTCTGCCCTTTCAGTGGCAGCCCTGTGTGAAGGAGAAAGAACAACCTCAGTTGAGGAGGTCTAGGGCTTACAACACGTTACATTTAGAAGATGGTTCTGGCAAATTGACCAGTCAGTCGCGCTGAGGAGAGTCCTCACTTCTCTGTGGCACACCCTGCTCAACCACAACACAGGCTCTTTGGAACACGAGACTCTTGGGATGATTTGAGTGAGAAAATTGGCAAATAACTCTTTCTAATGCTCACAATTTGTCTAATAAAACCTAAGTACTAGGATGTACATATCTGAAACCAGATACAGGGAACAGAGAACATATCCTGCACATAATTAGAGGTAGTTTTGCTGCTTGTAATGCACTGACTTGCCTTCCAACAAAACCTTTTCAAAATATGGTGTTTATTTTGACACAGTTGCCCTTTCACTGTAACTCCCTGATGTGTAATATTTGTTTTTATTTCTATGTAAGGCTGCATTAGCCAGTTCAGAATAACAGCATATGTCACACATCTTTTACAACACGTCTCAACCAGTAGCAAGAACTTTGCATCCTTGATCCCATTCTCTCTGATTCCCCTTTTGTCTTCACTGAAAATGCTAGAGTAAATAAAAACATTTCAATTTTCTCCTACTCTGACCATATTCACAAAGCAAAGTTGGCATAAACTATATATCAAATGTATATAAGAAATGCATATAAGTGTCTATGTATAGAAATCAAGCCATTAGGGTTTCTAAGCTGGTAGAGTGCAGCATCACTGATGTGGCAGCAAGGAAGGCCACAGCTCTTACATCCATTTCATGTGGTTACTCACTGCTACTCTGGGCTTTTCCAAAAGATTTCTGTGGGGTTTTTTGTTTGAAGGTACATATATAGACCTGAATATAAGCATCTCCATTTAAACAAATGCATATATAAATATTTGCATGATTAAAGGCAAGAGCTGGAGTTTGCTGTGTTGATTAGCCAGTCTTGCCATATTAGAAACGGAAAAGTTTATTTTTCTTTTCCAAATTGCACGTTGATTTCACATAGGCAGAGATAATGATATAATTATTAAATGTATACTTAGTTCTTGTTTTCCTTTTCTGAAAGAAAGAAAAAAATAACTAAATTTCCTGGAGATGGGATTAGAAACATGTTTTGCTAATTATTCCAGGGAGGAGCTGGCTGCCAAGCCTGGAGGAGCTAAGTTTCTACATTACCTGTCAAGTATCTAAGGGTACCTATGGGACAATCAAAGGGACAACCACTGTCACACTGAAATTCATTATACCTTGTCACTAAAGGTTAGTGTGAAACAATACCAATTAAATTAAATGCATAACAATCCATGAAAGAGTCACATAAAAACATAATGCCATTCATCACCATAAATCTGTGTCCCTCGGAGCAAGGGGTTCCTTGCAGATAGAATTTCCATGATTTGGATGCACAGAGTAAGTGGAGAAGGAATGCTTTCCCCATGCTTTGCCCTGGGCTCTAAACACATCAATCACTGGATATGAAATCAGGCAGCAAGAATTGGGAAGGCAGAGAGGATGGATGCCCCAGTGCCACAGAAGTCCAACATCCCTGTGCTGTGCACGAATAACCTCACACAGAAAGTGGTTCATTGCTCCTCCGGCAGCTGCTGAAAATGCTGACACAAGATGGAAGGTGACTGAACAACAGAATTGCACAGCTTTCCCTCCTGCCTTTCCCTGCCCTGTCCTCAGCTGCAAGTCTTTCCTCTGCCTTTCCCTTTTAATGACACTGACAGGCTGCTAATGTGAGGGTTTGTCATACTTGTCCCCAACCCAACCTCCTCTCCAGCTCTCTGTGCTTACACTGCCCAGCCACAGTGTCCAGACACCAGCTCCAGCCACAACTTTCAGAGGGAGCTGACAAAGCTGCTGGGAGCTGACCTGGCCCAGCCTGAGGTCTGGCAGTCTGTGCATGGACAGGTGGCATCCCTGTGGCACACACTGCCCTCTTCTCCACAGAGACACCTATGGCTAAAGGGTGTTTCACCCTCAGCAGAGGTCAGGAGAGCCCCTGGCCACAATGGCAAAGACTCAGAAGAAAAAGTACTTATACCTAATGCAGGTGGAGAGGGAAGAAGATTGTGCAAAAGCCTGGACCACAAAAACCTTCTAAGAACTACTTGCATTGGATCCTGAGTGTCCTGGAGTTACCAGGAATTGAGACTGCTATGACAGGAGCAGCTGCCCATAAGGAAATTAATTCATCAGTCAGTACTGGAGATGGAACTGGAAGCATCCAGGGCTTGGATGGGTGGCCTTACCCTGAGTTAAGACATAAATTTGGAGGAGGCACTGCTGTTGGTCATTTTTCTGGAATTCCTAGGACATGGCACAGGGGCCTTCAGCAATCCACAGGAGGATCAAAGTATTAACAGGAATATTGGTCACAGAGAATTGTGTGGGTGGCAGAGTTGGGATGGTGGAGGCAGCCAAGCCTGTGGGGCAGCAATTCACTTTTCCATGTGCATTCAATCTGCCATAGCCACAGACTGGTCCTGAGACAGCCCTGTGGAAAGCAGGAGTACATTTGGCTTGGCCTCAAGCAGCATCTCCTCAGCAAATGAACTGCTGAGGACCACGATGGCAGCCACACAAAGAAAGTCCTTCCAGACAGACTTTAATGGGAAGCTGGGACTGATTCATCAGAAGTATCTAGTCTGCCTTTCATGAGGTTTAAATGTTCATGCTTCAAACAAGTCCTACAGCAGTGCTGCTGGAAGTCTGGCTTCCCTCTCAGCAGACGCTCCACAGGAACCTATTTAAGCTTGAGGGAGAAAAAGCCCCAACCAAGGCCTATCAAGTGAGATTCAGGACAGAATTTCTTTTCTAGAGCAGAAAAGCAAGTCCTGTGTAAATTGTTCAAGAGCTCAGATTAATGAATGGCTGTGGCTATGTAAACATGATTCTGGTGTGGGCACAGAGACTGCTGGGGGAAGAAGAAGAGAGCTGAAAGAGAAGAGAGGAATCCAGAGCTGAAACACCAAAGGCTTGGTTAAGTTCAGAGTGGGGTTCAGACACCTCACCAGTTTATGCAAGGCACCATAGCACATAAAGGTGTCAGAGTCCTTGAACAAGGCTGGAATTTCTGGGCTTCCTCCTCCTCTTTCCCAGAGCTGGACACCCATGTGCTGAGCACCAGAGGGTCACCTGAACAGACAAATCCAGAGATCACAGCTGCCCTCGAGGTGTGCACTGGAGTTCCAAAGCCCAGAGTGAACCCCCTTGACACTGGGACCTGCTGGAATTGGTCTCCACAGCAGAGGGTCTTGAATGCCCTAATCCTGCACTTCTGACAGTTCCAAGGAACAACAATCACTGCAGTGGAACAACATAGAAAGATACGATTTATACATAAAATCTTATTAATGTCTAAATCTCAATATGAAAATAAAGGAATGGCCTGACATTCACTGACACCAAGAGACTGAAAAAGATATGGAACCATTTTTCTGTATCTATCTCACCATACCTACAGTGGTAAAAATACTGAGAAACATCCAAGATAGCAGTGCAACTGAAAGGTAAACAGTTTCCCCTAAAAAATCAGCTTTGAAAAAGGCAGTTTGTAGAAGACAATCCCAGGGCAGCACACAAGAATTCTGGTAAGAACTTATTTTCATAAAATAAAGGTATGGCACTGTTTACCTGCTTTCTAAATTTGGCAAGTTTTTTTCTACCAAATACTTATTATGCACTGATGGGACAAGACCTGTAACACCAGAATAAAAACAATAGTCATTAGCTGCTTGGATAAAAAAAGTAGACTACAAGGTTGTACCAACATTACCCTTAAAAAAGAGTTTGAGGCATTAGCACTTCTTGAATTTTCCCTGCCTTTGGTCAGGTCTCAGGATGAACAGAACTTGCTTCCCTGAGTGCCCACAGGAACCAACTGCCCACAAACTCCAACTGTGTTCTCCTGGGAGTGTCCTCAAGCTCTGCTTTCCAGGTTTGTAACCTTAGATCAGCTCTAGGCAGAGCTCAAGTCCTGTGATGCTGTTGCATAAGGTGTGGGGAGGAAAAAGCACAACTCAGGAAACAGGGAGCTGTAGATCACAACTAACCCAGCATTCCTGGAAAACAGCAGGCTGCTTCTTGGGGCCAACCACAGGAGGTTTTTTCCAACTTTTCTTGGAGGCTTATTTGCCCTTTGAAACACCAACATGCAATCTGTGATTCCCATGAAGAAGGCTGGATGTTAGGCTTTAAGAAGAAAACAGCCTTGCCACTGTTTCTAAGCAGAAATGTCAGAATGTTGAGATATGCACCCACTACATATTTCACAGCCTTGCAGATAACTCTCTAGGAAGACTGAAATTGTGGAAAAATGAAAATTAATTCATAAAACCAAAGCAATTATGAGAAAAATAAGTAGTATTAAAACAAATAGAAACTAGAATACTCTAGGGGCTTGCATTTATGAAACACAGGGATGATACATTTTTTATATGTTTCATTAAACTCCTGCTTATTGTTTTGCTGCTTTTAAATCAAATTTAGGGAGTCACAATGTGTCCCTATTTGATCTAAATTCTGCCAGAATGTACTTGAAGGTACCATTTCCCATGGGTTTCCCCTCAGGCTGAGAAAAAGCAAGTTTTAGATGTTCTCTGTTTTACAACAGCTGAGAGAGGGGCCAGTGTCTGGAGCACATTCAATGTCTGTCTGCCCCTATTTGCCTTGTGCTTGAACTCCTGATGGAGACTGACTTGACATTTCCACAAGCCCTGTCAGCTCTGTTAATCTGTATTCCTGCTCAGCAGCTGCAGGGCTGGAGCACCTCCCCACTGAGCCCCCAGACTGCCCCTCCTGACTCCAGAGGTGCCTCTGAGGCATCAGCCTCTGAAGGAAAGCTTGCAGAGCCCCTGTTCTGCATGTGTGCAGCATTCCCATTCCAGCGAGGACAGATCAATGAGCAAATATCATTTGAAATATTGTAAACAGTTTGTCCACACATTTTTCTGAAAAATGAAAGCCATCTGCAGCACAGTAGTTCAAGACCCTTGATAGATGCTGTTCAGTAGCATTTAGCTGTACATTCACAGATGCTCTAAATGTCTTTTCAGAGCAGTTAAGCATCATGTGAATGCTTTCTGTGGGCTGTGGGGTCATGCAAACTCAGGATTTTCCTGCTTATAACCTAACACTAACTTTGTCACCTTATATCAGCTTCCCTGTATCTTTTCCCACAATAACAGCTTTCTCATGAGCACACACCAAGATTCAGGATGACCCCTGCACCAGAATAAAATATTGCTTTGAATATTGTGTGGGACTTTTTTCCCTTTGGCATTCAAACTTCTAGCCAGGGAGGTCTGTGAGAGACTGAATCAGTGGTCCTGAGAAAACAAATTGCTGTTTTCCTAAGTTTCAAGTAAATTCATTATGGCTTTATGACTCATGTGGCTTTAATGACCTTACTGGTTTATTTATTAGAATGCCAAGAGGCAATTTATCTTGTTTACTTAGCTCTCCAGTTACATGCTTCAGACTTAAATAAGATTCCATTATATTAAAATACCTACTTTGAAAAGGGCTATTAAATAGTGGAATCTTCTATGAGATTATATTACTCCAAATTTCATCCATCAAGCCTTTGCCATGTTACCACAACGTGCAACTGTGATGACACAGATCACAGCCTTGTTCAGTCTTTTTACATCAGATATTGCACAATCTACAGGTTCTGTCAAAATACACACAGTGAGTGCTAAAAATCCTTAACACCCTCAGGGACAGCTTTTAGTGCAGACTCACTAAAACCTTAGAGATGTGAAGACAGACAAGCAACTTGTAAAGTCAATATTAACACTTTTCATACTGAGACAATCTGGCTCAAAATCTGGAAACAGCATTGAGGATTTAAATGTTTTTGTCAATTTTTTTTTTTGTTTTTTTGCTTCTCAGCAGCAGTACAGCAGATCATCAGCTAAGCTACATAAATGCAGCCTGACTCATGAGTGCAGCACAGCTGAGCCCAGTCACACAAGCAATCCCACAGAGCATTTCCATGTGCCTGTACAATTTCTCACTCACTTACCTTGAAAACTCTTACCTTTATTGCCAAGTGTACTTGCTCATTTTGCATCCCAGGTTCATCAAGCACAAGTGATCACATCACTATTTTACAGGATTGAAGTTTTAAAAAACCTATATTTATTCTGGTTTTTTCATAGTTTCCCTGTTACAAAACCAGGGGAACCCATTTCTGCATTGTTTGCACCGTAGGTGACTTTAATCTGCCATTATGGGGACTCTCTTCCATCACAAAAAACATAGTAAAGTATGTGCAGGAGTGATAATATTCTAATATACTCTAAATATTAATGAAGAGGCAAAAAAATTCTCAGATTTCTAATCTATCCAGGCTCTTCAAATAAATTTTGTTGCTTTTTTCCCCCACAATGAACCATATTATCTTTAGAGCCTTATCCTATTGCAGTGCACAGAAAGATTTTCTGTCTTTTCAGTGTCAAGGATTGCTTTATTTGAACACAATTAAGTTCCTTTAAAAAAAATCCCAAAATACAAGAACACCAAAATAGTTAAAATGCACAATAATTTTCCAAAGCCAACCAGTTTAGATCCCTGGAGAGCTTATTCAGTTATTTTCAGTGAAACATGCTCAATATATTCCAATTCTAATATGGTGCAGAAGCTTCAAAATGCATCTTGTTTTTACTGAATAAAATGCTTACAGAATATAATCATATTAGAAATAAAACTTGCCACAATTTAAATGTCACACCTGGTAAAACCAGATGTAGCTTTTAGAAGTACTCACGTTGAACAGAATTTCTGAGTTTCTTTTGGTCAGAGAAGTTTGTGTGTAGCATGAAGCTGCAAAGCAAACTGAACCAGTGAAAATTCAAAAGGGTCTATCCTAAGAGTGCTCTTATGGGTATGTTGTTATAACGAGAATAATTTATATAAAGTTTTTATTAACAGGGATTTAGAAAATATGGATGACTGTCATGCCTTCCAATCAGTATTAGAATAAAGGCAATTAGCTAAAGAACTTTTGTGATGGTGTAGTACAGCTTCCTTCTGGAAGCATTTGTCAGATATGCAGCTTAGCCAGGTTTTTAACATGGTAAAAACTACTAGAAAATAGGAAAAATACATAGAGACTGGAGCTTGCAGCAAGCAGCATGGTGGACAAGGCTCACTGTGGTTACCTACTCTGTGTGAGGCAATATTCCTTGCTTCTGGCACACTCCAACAGCAGTTCTTGGGGGCTGCAGACATGGCAAATCTGCTTCTTGGCAGCCCTTGTGCAACCCTGAGATAGCACAAACAGTGATGGTGCAGAACGAGAGAAGTTCTCACATCAGTGAAGTTTCACAAAAAAATGCAGTGTGACTGAATTGCTTAATGTTGGCACAAGATATTTTGTTCCCTTTTGATTTCCTTCTATACTTCCTTCCTAATCTGTTTCTGCTCCTTCTTAATCTTTATTGCAAGGCATAAGCTCTGCTGAAATAAACAGTGGAAAATGTGAGGAAGAAAAAAAAAAAAACCCAAGAAAAAAAGAGTCTAAAGGCTGAAATCTGCTGACTTTGGTTACTGTCATTCATATGAGTCTTAAAATAAGTTCATTCCATTCTGGAGTCCACTTTAGGAGAATTAACCTCAGGGTTTATTATCCCCAACTATATAGAAATTCAGTTCTTGGGAACTTTCTTAAACACAAAAGTTAATTTCTATATTCGTATGTTTGGAAAGCTTTACCCCATCACACACATGAACTACATATGCACTCCATGAATCCCACTGTGTCTTGTACTTCCAGAAAGTTCTTTGGTCTGATGAATAAATAAATAAATGTGCAGCTTCTTTAATCTATGCACCACCACTGGATGCATGCTGAAGCATCCCAGGAAGGCAGCACATATTACAAATGTCAGGCTTTCCCTCAGACACTGCCTTACCCTTCTGAAATAACTGAACAAACCCAGAGAGTTGAAATCCTGGTCTCTATTTCATTTATGACAACTGCTCACCCTTTTTCACCAGCTCACAGTGCCTCAGTCTCTCATTAAGAATTTGTCTTAAAAGAAAAGGGGGAACAGCAGGCTGGTGAAGTAGCAAGGCTCACTTGCTGCCTTTGGCTGAAGCTCACCAAACACCTACCATAGGCATTTTCAGATGCATTTTGAAACACATGGCCAGTTATTCTGAGGGGCTTTTTACTTGTGACTTCTGCATCCTCTGATTTTAAAAAGCAACAACAAAACTGAGGTGTGAAAATAAGGAAACCGAGAGATTGCCTGCAATTCTCATCACACCTCCTCTCTTTAGAGGGTGTCCAATCTCTAGTGACAAATGAGATACAGCACAGATATGGGCTCTGTGTGTTTAGGCAGAGATTTCTCTTCTGCAAAAGATGAGATTTCTTATCCTTTGCAGAAGAGACTCTTTTTGCGAAGCAGAGTTACTCAGTGAGAATGAGGCCATGCTTAGTTCCACAAATTGAAAATTAATCCTCATAATGAAGTCTCAGAGCCAGCCCCATTCCTTGGCACATTCAATCACTTCTGGGATTACACGACCATGCTTCTGCAAGTGTGAGAATTTCTCCTTCTTTTCGTCCTTTCCATCTGTGAAGCCAGAATGGAATTTAATTCCTTTCACCATGTGAAAGATTTGGTCTTTACCATTTTGAGCAATTTGATCAATTTTGTTTAGCACAAATCCCATCTATCACATGGAAGGGCAAGAGCCACTTGCAGACCTTTTGGAAGTAAAGATGAGTTAGGCCAAGAAAATCCTGCAATGATGCTCAGTGATTTATCAAATGTTAAAAAAAGAAAACACCAACTCACCATATTTCAGCTGTTTGACTTCACAATTCTAACCTAAGCAGCTCATTTACTCAGGTATACTGTGATAGGCAGGTAGGAAGAAAAAATTAGTTCATATCATAAGAAAACAAGGAATGTAAAGCAAGGAATCCTGCTTCTAGGTGTTAATATAGCTTGGGATGACAGGCCAGGAGAGTTGCTGGACATTCAAGTGGAACCAAAATCTACTATTCCAAGTCCAGAAGTATACAGCCATAGTTAGCATGGTCAGCAGAGTGATCACAGTTTATAGAAGAAAAAATAGAAAGGGAAAGAAAAGTCATCCAAAAGAAAGAAAAAAGTATCAGCAAAACGGGTAACATGACGCTGAATAAAATAAAATGAAGTATTTTATTTTTGTTGCAATTTACAAGTAAAAAAACCTCTTGTTCCTGACTCATTAGCACCATATCTCTGACCTATAGATGGTGTGTGTCTCTCTCTGTAGCAAGACAATTTCCACAACCCACAGTGAGCTGTGAGCAGCAGCAGCAGCATCCCCCTCCCTCTGAGCAGGGCAAGAACAATGGCCCAGGCTCCTCTGACTCTCCCAGCCTGGTATTTCAAAGCAGCAGTGCAGATGTGGCACGGGCTGAGAGAACACTGACAGAGCAGGGAGGGACAGCTCCTGCTCACAGGAGATGGTGATGTGTGCTCCTTACCTTCCCATGGCTGTTCAAGCCCATTCCCACAAATCCAAGTGCTTAGATGGGTTTTGAGCATTAGCTTGAAGGAAAGTTCTACAAGGGAAGAAATTACCAGATGGTTTCAGATGACTTCTTTCAGAAGCACTGACACCATCTGCAGCAGCCTGTGCCATTTAACACACCTGGCTTACAGAGATTGTTTTCTAAGGCTCACAAAAACTTCAATTATTATCCTTCCCTCCTTAAATAGTCAGCAGCCAAGTACATTAAGCAGAGAAGTATGGGGGAAGAAAAGGACAAAAAGAAAAGTCAATTAAGTCCAGGAAGCACTGCAGAGAGAGTTACTCCCTAATTGTCAGTATTATACAGCTGTATTTAGAACAAGATTTTCCTCTGCTGATTGCAGATTAGCCCAAACTCGGTAATAAAGCCATACTACCCTGAGATTGGATCCTTTCCAAAGGTAACTTTTAACCCATTCCAGCACTAAACCCTCTTTTGCAGCAGATCCAGCCCAATATTTAGGCACCACCACATCCTACCTTCCAGCTGGGCATTTCAGTGAATGAACACTGTGTTCTAGGAGGCAATTTATTTAAAAACATTTATTTTAGGCAAAATTAAACAGACATTTGAGATTACATAGAAATACAGTTTCCAATTGGATCACATAAAAATTAAAAATGCACTGTTGTGTTGATTTAAGTATTTTTGTATGTATTGACCAGGTATATAAGATTTAACCATGCCATTTGCAGTCAACTATCATAAAAATCAGTAACGAAAAAGGTTTCTTAAAATGTGCAAATATTATCTTAGTGTTACCATTGATAATAAATGACCACTAAATAGATGCTTATTATGTAAAGCTTTTTAAAGTACAATAAAAATACAAATTCTATTTGTTAAAAAAGGCCATTGCTATGGCTACTAAACATCCTCATTATACAAATTCGAAAATACTATATGACAAACAAAATTATAAAGACTTTTCTTTATGAAACATATACTATTCTATTTGTTAGTGATTTCATATATTTTTTATATATATTTCTCTATAATACTCTATATGAATGATGAACTCAGAATGAGAGAGAGGAAGACAAATGTAATGTGGGATGTTAAGGCCCCAATTCAGCAAGGTACCTGAAGATGTGTCAAACCAAGCAAAGGAATAATCCCATTCTTTTAGAGGACTCCAAAGGCACATGCACAAGTACTTTGTTGAACAAGGCATAAAAATACTCATCATGAAATTGAAAAATGTGTTTTTGGTGTAAACTGTGACTCTTGAGGACAAAACTATAAGTGTCAGCAAAAAGCCTCTCATAAAAAGAAAAAGATCTGAAAATTTTGGGGCAGGGGGGTTTCCACATTTGTATGTTTTGAAGGGAAAATATTAGAGGTTGGAAAGTTTGTGAATTGAACTCATGATAATAATTTTCTGTGATAGGTTTAAGATGGTGTTTTATTGCTTATGAGAAAGATTAATGAAGAATATGCATAGACATGTCAGCATCCATCTCACCAGCAGCTGAGAATTTTGGTGTGCAGGTATTTCTGTAACATGAACAACCTGTGGGTACAAAGGACTTATAGTTGTTCCTCTGCAGGAATTAAAGACATGGAACAGTAAAGAAGAGAGTAAAAGAATTATACTCAACAGAGCCTGGCTGTAAACACTCAGGTGTTGAAAGTAATTACAGAACTGAGCCCAGTGCCTGCTTATACACAAAATTACATAAGTTCCTAAGCAAATGCAGGACCATAATCTTCCTTTTAAGTTATGGCTGGCATGGAATGGATTCCAAGGTACATACTTTACACTTCAGCTATAAAATATCAAAACAAAGGGCAGTTGCTTTGCCATTCTGCAGTTTAGCAGTTTTTCTAGGCTCATTAAGCACTAATTAGCAGACTAGCAACTTGTTAGTTTCTCAAACATGAATGAAGGACCTAAAATCTGGATTGTATAAACCAATGACAGCTGATATACAGGGTAGCAACCACACACAGTGATGGAAATCAATCACACTGCATCCAGATTTACTTTTAAAGCATATAGTAATGGTTAGTATTTTATGCTTTTTTCACTGCAAATTGAAATTTTTGTAGCAGATATTATTAATTTTACTGCTTGAATATTAAATAATACCTTAAAAGCATAATTTCAAAATGCTGCCAGGTAAAGTATTATGTAGAATTCATGCCTGAACATTTGCAGAAAGAGACAGAGAGAGAGGTATGAGTGACCTTTCTGAAGAACTTCTCCAAGCTAATAGTCATAAAGCATAGTAAACTTGGGCCAAAATGTGTCAGAAAGAAACACAACAGCGTAATTTCATCCATAATTCATAAACAAATACAACTTTTTACATTTGTACAGGGAAAGACTGGAAAGAAGTTGAATTTTTACAGAAGCAAGCCTCACAAGAGTTTACATGTTGAAAAAAGCAATTTTTGGCACATGGACAGTATCTGTGAGCACGTGTTCAGAAATAAAAAAAAACCACTGTGGAGGAAATTCACATTGACTTTCTTGGCATCAGCACCTGCTGTCTAGTGGGTCAAGACAAAATACTGTGCCTTCAAGAGTTAATCCCATTTTGAACCCCTCCTGCAATGAAACAAGACATCATTAGTAGAGTCAAGTAAGTTCTGGAGGATTACATTCTTCTTGTAAAAACATTTAAATCCAAGCATATCTTTAGGCAGACAAGCTGCAATGATACCTCAGCCTGAATTCACAAATATTTACATTATTTTGTCAGCCACTTTTTAGTAAGTCTTAATGGCTAACTCATAAAAGATGCACACCATACAACAGCATAGCTACAGTATGTACATAAAGTGAAGAAAATACTATAGAATAACAATATTGAATATTCTTGTATATAGGTTGACAGAAAACCAAACAAGTTTGACTTGCACCATGCTGCTCCTGAGTAAAATTAAAGATTTATATTGAAAAATAGAGGTATGACATGGATGTTGTTACTGATACAAGGTGCCTCCTACATTCTGTGGTGCTGTAAGAGCAGCCCAACAAAAAGTGCTGGCTACCCCACCTCAGAGGGTGCTCTGAATTGCTCCCCGTGCTGTTAAATTGACATTTTCTGCCCACTGCCATCTGAACTTCATGAAAAAGGCAGACAAAACCATACTTGCTCAACTGCAAATGAAAAACTGTGCATTTTAAAGGCATGTAACTCAGTAAAAGAAAACACAGTAGTATTCTGAAAATGCAGTGCGCTGCTTTAAAAGTTCAGACCAAAATTCCTAAGTTTGCTCACATTCATTTCATTAATAGAAACACAAAAAAGATTATAAGCTGGATGCTACCAACTCCTCTATGGAAAAGAAATTTATTCTACAAATACTTTTTTTTTTGTATGCTTTCATAGATGTTTGGCTTGCTAAAGGTACTTCGTTCACACCAGTCCTAAAGTAATTAGGCACAAACTCAAGTCTTTCCCTCACATGCACTTTTAATACAAGAAAACTACTATTATTTTCACTTCTCTTTTTGCATTAAAAGCTGAATAATTGTGGTTTGACCCTCAAAAGTCACCTTGGAGTCAAGAAAATTTCAGTCTGTTGGGTGAAAGTACTTTGAAGGTTTAAGCAATTGGAAATGGGGCTGTGACTAGAAATGCCATGAGAGCATCAACTCCATGGCAGCCGTGGCAGTGTTCAGTTCAGTGAGAGTGCTGATTGTGTGCTATGAAATCAATAACAGCTCTTTTCATCAAGGAAACATCTTGTAAACAAGATAAATCTTTTTGTAAAACCATCTGTGTGGGGATTAGGCACAAACTCAAGTCTTTCCCTCACATGCACAGCAGGACCTCAAGACCATACCTTTTGGGCTTAGAAGATAAATCCCAAACTAGTTTAATTTCAAACAAATTCAAATCACAGGCTAACACTTGAAAAGTGCATGAATATCTAATAACCCTGCCAGCTACTGCTATCAGGAGAATAATGTGGAAAAACAGAACAAACCTCCTGGCAATAGTTCCTAAATGGTCTGAGAATTTCCAAGTAAAAGCTGCATTTTTCTAAAGGCAGATCCATACCATGAGATGCTGAGTAGGGAGCAGCACTGTGGTGTTAACATTCCCCAACTGTGCTACCCAGTTTGCTCTACCTGGGTGACACAGTGCTGCCAAGGCTCACTAGTGTATTTAAGATTTTTTCTTTTTTTTTTTCTCTGCATTTTCCAAAGGATTAAAAGGAAGAACATTCAATGCAGAAGATATTACAAGTGAACAGTAGTTGAAATTCCAAGTGAAACACATCCTGTTACAGACAGTGTTCATTTCCTCACAGGGAAAATTCATTGATGTAACTGCAGTCAAAGGAGTTACATTTGAGTGCTTACCCAGAAGGAGAATGCAGAGAATTAGCCCTAGGGTCTAATCTGTTCCATTTTAAACCCTACAGTTACAGTGTGCCTAGGATGCTCAACTTCTGAAGCATCTGAAGGCTGCTTCCAGTTTTGAGTTTGTAAAGGGATACAGCAACAAGGGATTGTTGGTGCTTCAACCTGAGGTTGCTTGATGTGCTCCAACAGCAGAAATCACCAACAACTGGTTTGGAAAGGATAGAGACCTTCATCCTGAGCCAGCCAGAGCCTTCACTAAACATCCATCCCATTCCTGTCCTGCCCACTCTTATCTTTATCTTATTTTTACTGTTCAGCGCAGTTTCCTGGTGTGGTTTCACTTGCAATGCCCTCTTTCCAGCAAGCAAAGAGCAAATCAGATGATGCATTTTGGAAGTACACTCATCTCACTGCTCTTATGTTGAGCATGCCAAGTTTTTTCCACACAAACTGATATTTTGTCACTCAGCGCTTTGCTTGTGTTTGCTATGACTTGACCTAGAACTATTTCCACTTTCTTGAAGAATTGTGGCCCCCTTGGCCTTTCCTTCTGCAGCTTCACTCCAACCACTTCCTCCTACTCCTGTTTAGTCCTTCTCAAGCTGTGATATTTTGCATTTAAAACAATTACATTTCCACATATTTGCAATGTGATCAATGCTAATCTGTTCAGAGATTGCTGCTTTTATGGATCATAATGATTAATTTTTATTAACATTAATACCACAATGAACTGTCTGTCCTGAAAGAAAGCAGTGCTGTGGCTGCCAGGTGCTGCTCCTGAGAACAATGGCTCATGCACCTTCCTGTCTGTAACAGGGACATGGCATTTCCATGGTCACCTCTGAGCCTCACCAAACCCATGACCATCAATGTCAGACTCTGCACTTCCAAGCAGCCTCAAACTTCCATGACAAACACAAGGCCAAAAAGGCCAACAGCACAGAGAGACATCAAAGCAATCCAGGTGGCCAGATGGGCATTTCTTTCATTAAAGGAATGTAAAATCTACGTTTTTTTCCTCTTAGGTATTTAAGTGGAAGACATGAGGTGAATTTTCAGGGAATGCTGAAAAAGGCCACCCCGCGGCACTGGTCAGGAGAGGGAACAAGAAGGGCTGTGAAGTGTGCATCAATATTGTGCCTTGTTTTTCTGTGTTTGTGTCCTCCTCAAGAAACCTTTTGACTTTAGAGGAATTTTAAGACAAGGACTGAGCAGTTTAGTTATCTACTAAGAAATGGCATTGTACTAAGGGATGTGAATGATGCCCTAAAGAGAGGAGCAAAGCTGGTTTTCACTTGAAACAGCTCAGAAACAATCCCTCTTCCAAAACCAGCCTTTTTTTGGAGTCAAGGATAAAAAGATGTGAGCTATTCTGGTTAAGGCCAGTAAGCAGTACAAGACAAAGAACTTGCACTTTATCAGGAGATAAATTTGCCAGAGCCAATCTTATGGCTCAGAAGTTCACTCACTTATCACTTCACAGTGACTTCTCTCAATGAGCTTAAGTCAGCACAAACCCAACGAAGCAATGACAAATTTACATATCTCTGAGAAGAGCATTTAGAGGGCTGAGCATAACTTATTTGAGATGGAAAGATGTCAAGTCTACTGACTGCTTCAGGGCATGCAGGAAGAATGGCTTACAGCTCCTGGAAGCTCTCTGATATTAACTACCTTGAGATTTTAATAAATTATAGCAGCTGCTGCTGGTGTGATTCATGATCCAGGGAAACTTCTCCTCACTGCAGGATTTCTGGGAAAGTAGACATTCATTTTATTAATGTCTGGACACAGTCAAAGTAAAGATGAAAATATGTTTCAGCATAAGGGTGCAGGGAAACAGGAGGTTGGACAGCCATCAGAGAGAGGCCTGAGCTATAAAAGTCACATCTCGGCAAATGTTTGAGTTTTAAGCTCTGCAAAAAGATCAACAGAGATTGGACTGAGAAATGGAATGGAAAGCTTAACTGTGAAATTTGGATCCTCACTGAAGTTTAAAAATAAGAGCGTTCCCCTAGAGGCCAGGGAACCTTATCTGATCTCACGAAGTTCAGAATGCAGGAGGCAAAGGAAAAGCACCCCCTACTCAAGAGTTGATTCTCCAGTGCCTCTTCTGGGCTGGGCTCTCCTCTCCCACTTTGTTCCCAAAGGCACAATAGCAGATGAGGGCAGCTTTTCTGCACAGGGGTGTGTGTGCTGAGGCACCTCACATGCTCCTCACAAGAAACAGGCTAAGAGGGTCTGGACTGGGCTGCTCCAATCAGGCTGGCACATCCTCACTGCAGACTGAGCTGCATTCAAACCATGGTGCAGGACATTTATGCTTGGAGCTATTTGCTAGGGGCTGTAAAACACCTTCACAGATCTAACAGAATCCATAATTAATGAAACCAGGCTGTGCTTCCAGAATGCAAAGATGGCAGATTCATTCACTTTGCATTTCAGACAATTAGAGAGGCTCACATTTCTCTTCCACATTTCTCATTGCTGGATTTCCAAAGCATGTTACATGTTCTGTGCTCTCACCTTCCTCAAAGGCTGTGTCTAACAGCTATTGAGACTAGCACAGCTGCTTCTGCTCCTTGAAAAGTTTTAAATTACTATGTCCAAACAAAGACTTGCTCTCAAATGTGGTTGTACCAACACAATCTCTGCACTAAAGGTTTTGCTTAAGCCATTTCACTAGTGACAATCTGATAATGACAACTGGAGATTTCACAAGTACACAGGGAACACAAACAGAAGCAAAAACAAAGGCTTAGAATTAGCACCTGGCAAGACAGAGTAAAAAAAACAACCATCAGCTGTCCCTAACTTAGAGATTGTAGGCCCCAAAAAATGAAAATGGCCCTGACTCAGAGTTCTATATATAAAACATAAATCTTGAAATTTTTCTACATAAACAAATATACATAAAAATAGAAACACAAGGAAAACAAGTGCACATTTCAATTGTAAATGCTTTAAATACCATCATTAAAATATGATATACCAACCATCGCTGACGCTGTGCACCCAGGAAAGCACAAGAAGATAAAAGAGACATTAGGAAAAACATGTTTTGATCTGTATTTTGCAACAATCACACAGTAAAATACAGTCTGTATTTTAAAACTGTACACAGTCTTTGCTCTGGCTCAAGTTAGGGTATGAAAAACCCCCATATTCTTTCAGCCATACACTTGTTCTCAGCTGGATGATAAATGCCAAATTTTGTGCCCACATTTTTTAGTGGCCCACTAATTTAAGGCCCACTAATTAATTTTTAGTGAATAGCTGATATGTTGGGGGGGAGTGCCTTTCTTCGCAACAGGACACAGTAACACCCTAATTCTTGGGGGTTTGGTTATTGATTGGCTGTATCTTTTTTTTTAGATCAAGAGAGTACAAACAATGATGGGAGATTTTAATTTCATGACTTCAAACATATTTGATAAATACATTTACTACTCCATTCCCAGATGTTTTATGAGTACAGCACTCTGTAGTGTTATAGGCAAACAATCCCAACTATTGTCAATATATTACCTGTATAGGAACTCTTAATACGTGACATTTAAATATTGACATACCGTTATTAGTGGTAACCACAGCTGCTACAATTTATTTTTCCCTAAAACAAGGGAAATGTTGGTAATATATCAATGGGAGGTGCTGTAAGATTTGGGGGTTGTGTTCAAGGGCTTGGTGACAACATTATGGCATTCACAAAACACCAGCACGTTGCTGGAATTACAAAGAAGAGAGCTTTGGCTTTCAGCTGCTCTTTGAAATTATACACGGGACTAAGAAGCTGAAGTTCTTGCTTCATTGTGAGTAGAATTTGTCAGTGGAACCATCCTGAACTGACAAAGAAAAGAAAATGTACTCAGGAAAATGAAAAGGTCTTTCAATCTTATTTAAGCCATTTTAAAATGCCTCTGCTGCTCTCTAGGCAGGAGACAGGAACAGAAGGAACATGAAAGCAAATGCTCTTGGACTTTGTGGGCTCCTAAGAGACAAGAGGGCTGGAAACCCTGGGAACATGCTCTGCTTAGGAGCCAGGATCCTAGAAATTCAAGTTTCCATTATTTCCAGCCTCTTCTTTTGCTGGCAGGCTGCTTAAAAAATACTAGAGATAAGCTGGCAAGGAACTAGAAGTTTTGAAAGTCTGACTGCAGAGCATCATTTGTTCCAAAACTTGAGGACTTTCTCCTAGAATTGTTTCACAATTGGGTCAATAACTGAATGGACAATGTTGAGTGTTTCAGAATCAACAAATATTTTCTGATAAAAACACAACCGTTCAGAATTTTTTAATCAATTCTCAAGAGTTTAATTGCCCCAAGGTGCCACAGAGTTGTTTTTAAAGGTAGCAAAAATTGCCATGGCCTCAGAAGCACCTAAGTCTGCCCAATGCTGAGAGAAAACAAAGTGATGCTAACTGAAGGAAAGAAGAGGCTACATTGACATGGTGGAGATTGCTGCAGTGAAGATTAAGTGATCTGAGGGGCTCAGCTCTCTTTTTCAGCTCTCTCAGTCCTTTCCTAGGTAACAGTTCCCAAACCACTTTGGTTACACTGCTGAGAAACCCCTCATTAGTGTAGCTGACTCTGTTGGTACCAGGTGGGGCTCTTGAGGCAAACCCAAACTCCAGCTCAAAGACCAGGAGATAAACTCACAGAAGGAATGGTCAGAAATAGGAGTTTGTCTGAGCATTGGTGTGTGCTTTGTGGAACACATTTTCAGAATAAGGCAAGCATGTATTTCAAGAATAGGCACACAGCCATCAAAACCCACGTAAGACAGTAGTTACCTGCATCTCATCTAGTTTGGATTGAATGTCTGGAGGGAAATCTCCTGCTCCACAGCTAAAAGGGTCAAAAGGTTCTGCTCCAAAAAGGTCTCTCTCTGCAAAGACAGAAAAGTGAGTCACTGGGAGAACAGGTATGGGCTACAACAACAGTGCTCTGAAAAAGCCACCTCACATCTCCACCTCACATCTCCTGAGCTGAGCAACAGCACTGCCAGATATGCCACTCATTAACCACAACTTTTAACATCCCAGTGTGCAAGCCAGCTCTTGGGCATTTTCCCAAACCTTAATACTCAAATATTTTTCCAAAAACACCACTGGACTTCTGTTTAAGCCTTTCTTTATCTTCCTTTAATGCTTGTGCCTTCTAGACATCCTGTGAGGAGTTGCTGCTCTTGGAAGAGGGCAGCACGTACTGTTGTGTGCTCTGCAGTCTGTGTGCAAAAGGAGTTTCAAAAATGTAGAGGAAGCAACTGGACATGAGTTGCCAAATTTCATTTCTACATTCTGTCAACAACAAATCACTAACCAATTAATCCTCGTGTCCCCTGTCTGCCACTCCTCAGGTTTAGGATGTTTTTGTGAGACAAGCAAATATTCTTACTCAGGCAAGGCAAGGCTTTTGTTTGATACAGTGCCTCGGTGAACAACTAGCAGTAATTAAAACTAAAAGCCATCAGAGTTTTAAAATCTTGGAGAAAATCACATTAAGAAAGAAGAAGTAATCAAAAAAAAAACCCCAAACAACAACAGGACCTTAAATTGTCACGCTAAAATTCCACTACATTTGGGTGCATAAATAGAATGATTGCAAATTTTCACTTTCTCAATACCAAAAGTTTCTCACTTTTTCTTAACTGCAGTTTGCATTCTAGTGGTGAAAGGGTGGGGGGATGGGTGGGGGTGGGTGTTTCTTGATTTTATCTGGTTAAGAAGAAACACTTCCAACACAATTTTCTCATATTAGACCAGTATAGTTCTTTATATCTGCCTGCTCAAATATTTTTTGTTTTTTCAGGTTTTGGGTGTTTTTTTCCTCCTTCTTAGTAATAAATTTTTCTTTCCTACAGTTAAAGGCTCCATCTCTAGACACTTTCCCCATCTCACATTGGATTGAACTACAGCAGTTAAAAAAAGCTAACTTGCTAACCAAACCCCATGATTGCAGAATGTACAGAACCAAGTTCCTACAGCCTTGTCACTGGTGGAGAGAAAACCAGAACCATGAGGAGATGTCCTCTCTCCTAACTTTCATGGCTGCCTAGCAAGAAACCTGGCAAGCACTCCACCTGCCTCAAAACAATTTTGGAGTGTGACAGTAAGGAGGGCAATAATAACCCTGAAGTGACTGGACAGTTCAGCACAAAATTCACCCTGGTCTGGGTGACAATTAACAGCTGAACCCACTCCCCCCATTGCAGAATTCCCAGTCCTGTTATCAGTGGTGCAGCACCTGCCTACAGCTGCACAGCTGGTTTGATTTTGGCATTCTAGAGGCAGAATTTCACACCTGTGTTCTCTGGGCTCTTCAACAGTTATTGCGCATATCAGTCTGTCAGGGCTTTGCCCTTATCAATTAGGCTGCACAGCAGGCATTTTAAATTAATGGCAACTACCATCATTTGCTCCCAGAATAAAGTACAGAAACTCCCAGAATAAAGTACAGAAATTTGAGCAAAACTTGATTGATTACATATTTAAAAAACTGTAGCTAAGCAGCCACAAACTGTCACATGGGACCAGGAGATGGCCCAGATAAGAGAGCCTTATTCCAAGAGTCCACTAGAGCCAAGAAGAAATCCAGTCTTTCCTGGCAAAGGCAGACCACCTGCGTGCAAGAGAGACTTGAACTCGGATAATCTAATGTAAAAATTAGGTTCTCCCTCATCCTTTGCCTCTTTCACAGCCAAAATGGGTCTGCTCCAGTACATCCAGTGTCCTGAAATGCTCTGATGCTCCCAGCAAATAACCTTCAGATGTGTAGCAGCTTTGAGTTGCAATCTAACCTCTACTGGGCAAAAAAGTGATTCTACTTTATAACTCTGAACAGTCCATGGTTCATTATGTAGGTCCCTTTTCTTTCTTTTTACCTTTAAAAGGAGCTGACAGCTTTCTCTGTGGTCAGACAATTGAAAGCAGACAGCTCCAACACCAGGGCTTAGCAAACATTCTATTGAATGCATTTAGGAAAAAACAGTGAAGGACAAAACTCCTGCATGTAATTTGTACTGAATTATGTCTTCTGACTACTTTTAAAAGCAAGTATTTTATACACTGTTATGGCTATTATCTCATTCCTGCCTTATTATTGGGCTTCTATTAATGAAAGCCCTTTTGAGCTCATTAGCAGGAGAAGAAGTTTTAACTCCTTTAATGTCACTCCTTCCTTTAATGTGAAAGATTTCTGAATTTATACTGTATACAAAGCAGAATTTAAAACCAACAGAGTGTGACTTATTCCAAGTGACAGAGCCTAGTAAATCCTGCATAGAATCAAGTTCAAAATAAAGAAGTGTTACCTAGCTGGGTTTCTGTGCAAAGCTATTACTTGGGGAATTATCTCTATCATAACTTGCTATCCATTCCAGCTGAAGAAGTTCACAGAACCTTTTCTGCATTTAAAGTTTGAGTGTTAGAAGAGAGGCTGCACTGCTAAGAGTCAGGGAGGGACAATGTTCCATGGAATATTTTCAGTAGCACTGTTATTATTTGACTTGAGAGCAAAAGCTGAAGAACATGTGTAAAATGGAGAAATGTGAGGATTTCATCCCTGTAGAGCTGGGATATTCCTTGGGATATCCATAGGCTTATCCACCAGTGTTCACTCATGAAGAAGAAAGGGGGCCTCCTCTTAAGCACAGATGGGATAAATTGATAACTTTTTATTTCAGGCCAGAGTATTTGCATGAAAGTTAGCTATAACAAGAATATTTTGCCTGGCACACTTCCCAGAATTACTGTAGCATAGACAGGCATTTCTTTCTCCAATAAACAGCAACCAGGAAGCCTTTGAAAATTATCCTTTCAAACAGTACAAATAATTTCCTTTCCCTTTCTCATTCCTTTCTGGATGGAAATAAATTCACAGGCTGCAAAATTGACCCAAAAATTCAAAAGCCATGAAATGTTGATGTTTTAGATGCTCAAACCACAGGACAACATGAACAAGTGATAAATTCTGGGACCTGACATTCAGGAGAACAAACAAATACTGGAGGATAGCAACCTGCACTCTATGGTAAATTCAAAATTGGCAATTACTAAGCAAAAATACAAATATTTGGTTTTTCTGCTGCACTTGATATCCCAATCTCTAGCTTAGCTCTCATCCAGGCTCACAGCTACGCTGATATATTCTTTGCCCAGATGGAGCAGCTGTGATGACAAAAATGAATCACACTTAGAGACAAGCACCCAAAGAAATATTTGGAATAAACTGAGACAGGGAAATCCAGAAAGCCTTTCATTTAGCTGCAGGCTACTCCATATTTTTTTTCTTTGGAAATTATTGCAGCCATTATTCTGACAAAATACTCTTAAATATCTGCAGAAAAAGAGCACCTCGGAGCAGATTTGTGCATCTGCCAGTTGTGACCTTGGATTGTTCATGATGCATTTGTGTGAAATAAATATTGAACAACTCAGTGGAGAATAATCCTCTACAGTTCTTTTCTGAGATATGAAAATAATTCTGTGCCAACAAGAAACATAATTCCTTCTTCAATGAAATAAAATTAATGAACTAATTCTGACCATTCAGATAACTTATAAGAACACTTGCAACCCCTTACTCCATGAGGAAGAAGCAGCATGCAATCTCTAGCATTGCATTTTTGGTGCATCTCACTATGTTGCAATTATTACCTAAAGAGTCAGCATGCATTTGACCAATCTGCAACCTCCTGCACAAAAGTTATGCCACTTTCTCCTTTAAATAGGTAAACCCTATTTGTTTGCTATTGCTGATACAGCCAGTAGTGAGCAGACATTTACTGAGTAGCCCTGTTGGAAATGAACTCTGAATCTCAAGATTTAATTAATTTTTTAAAGCCTAAATGCTTTGGAAATATCTGTCTTTCAAAAAAAAAAAATCCACTGTTGCTGTAGTATTAAAAGTGGGGTATCTTAAACTACATGCTGTGAGCTCAGCAAAGCTAGAGGTACAATTTATCACCCTATTTTTTTTTTTTTTTGTGTGAAATTATCAAGGGAAGAACTGGTAAGCAAACTTCTAACTCTGGGCATTTGTCTGTGTGGGAAGCTGAACTGGCATCCTGGTCCAGAATTACCTATGGGACCATTCCTGGGAGGAATGCAAAGTGCTTGGGATTGTTACAGGTTTCCTACCAGTGCCCAGGCCTTTCTGGGGCACTGTTATTTTTGGCTGGTTTCTCAAACTGACCAGTAGATGAGTAAGATTAATTTTGGCTTTTAAACACACATTTTGCTTGAGTAGCACATGTGCCCTCCCTGGGTAACAGGTTCCACTTAGGCAAAAGGAGTAAAATGAGGTGATACTAACAAATAGATAGCAAACCCTCATCTTTCTCCTTCCTTACTACTGAATGTGAGAAAGGTGAAAGTTACAAAATTATAAAATCCAACAAAACCACCCTGTAATTTCACCAGACCAACTCTGCTTGAGTGCAGTGACAAAGTAGAGATAAGACCAGGAAAAGATTATTTAGAAAACAGAGACTCCAGACTTGGGCTCCTCTTGGTCGCCAGCCCTGTGACTTGTACTGGAGAAAGAAATGCCAGCTTGCTGGTTCTGGCAGCAGTGACACCACAAAGCAGAGCATTATTGCACTTTGCTACAGTAAGGGGACATTGCACAGCCTGAATGAACTTATGGGACCTGAACTTTCCCATCTGGGACAGTAAAGCCCTTGTTTGATGGTAAAATATTCCTCTCATGTTTCAATGACGCTCTGGAACGTGCCAAAAAGCATTAACAGCTGATGAACACAGTAATTTTCAACACAGAAAGTATCGTGACACAGACTCAAAGTGCAGGGATCAAAAATATAAAGGCCATGATGGGCTTTGTAACCTCTCCATGAAGTGGCATCTCTGAACTACATCATCTCAGCTGAAGGCAAATCAGTGAAGTGCAGAAGCAGCAACTACTTTAAACAATAGATACCAGTGTTAATAAGCAACTTTTTTTTTTTTTCCCTTGTATTACAAATCCTATATAGTTGCAATTTTCAAGATCCCTCAAGATCCTTCAAGATCTGCAGACTCCCAAAAGATTTCTATGGAACTGAGCCACAATTTCAATGGAACTGAGGTAAGACAATAGGTAAAAAAATAAAATCTTTACCTATCGTTCAATTCAAGTTAAGTTGCTATTCTTGAAGCTGTATATGCACATTTAGATCTATTTTTTGGCATTGACAATAGTTTCAGAGAAGCAATCTTTCAATTATTTATTGTAAAGGCATAAAAATTATCTAAATAGAGCTGTTCTATTATTCTATTAGAATATTCCAATATTCTTTTAAATTATATGAAAACAGTTATTACTGACTATACTTGATAGACATAGAACTCTGTTAGTATACCTTTTGGAGATCCCACAGAAGTTCATTAATTATATTAAATTGGTCTCTTTAAAAAAAACAAGGCTCTTTATTGAACTAAAAGTCTGAACATTTACTTTCTCTTTAGAAGGTGGCAGACACTCTGAGCAATGGAACCAAACAGTGCATCACATATGGGCTCGGGGAGGGAAGACATTCACTGACTAAAGTTATAAAATGCATTTTTGTTTTTTGTGCACAGCTCCCATTCACAGCTGACAATTCTACATCCTAGAGGCATGCCCCAAAACAGCACAATCTCCTCAAATGTGTTCCATATGGTGGCAGGCAGTAACATTAATGTGCCTTATTCACTCCAAAATAGGCATCAGGAACAGAAGAACGAACACAGACCCATATTTCCACAGCCTCTAACATCACTTGTGCATGCCCCACTCTCCTCTCCCTCAAGGGATTTCCAAAGCTTTTAAAAAGACTTTCTGGACTCCAAAAAGATTTCCAGTGAATTCAAGAACCTTACCCTAGATGCTTTCAAGCCTTTGCAAAATAAAATTGCTGTTGTTAATAACCTTCTGAAGACCTTTTAGGAGTGGCTGGAGATCTGGAGAGGTTCATCAACTACAGCTAAACAAAGCTGTGCATGACATGAAAAGTAGTGTTGAAAAGAGCATTGCAAGTCTCCTTGAGGGGTTTCTTCAGCTCTCCCTTGAGCATCACCATCACCATACTTACTCCACCTGCTGCCTTCCCCAGAAATGCAGGCTCTAGGTGCTAGAACCGTGGCTTGACAAGGGAAGAACTAACAGGAAGTTAAAATATTCCTTGAAGTACAGAAAAGAGACTGCAAAAGAAAAGTCAAGTTAAAATCCCCAACTCAACTCCTTCCAAGTGTATATGTCACAGTTCCACAGCAAGTTTGTTTATAATGCAACTTGGCAGCAACATCAAGGACTTTGGGAGGATGGTATAAAGATGAAACGGCATTAGTGAACGTGATTTACAAAAACTGCATTTGGCTTTTCATGCAAAACGTACGTAAACTTTAAAGATTCTTTATTAAAAAAATAATGTAAGCAAAAAAGTAGGTCAGTTGTTACAAAACTTACTGATCTCTGTAGATCTACTGGGCACTGGAGGAGGCTGTGTGCCATTGCGAGTAGGTGTTGATGACTGAGGGGATATGGGAGAAAAGGGAACCATATCAAAGATGTCAGTGGAGGGTGATTTAGGTGTCACACTGCCTGCCTACAATAAGGACAATAAATATTAGGGCAATGTTTCACATGAAAAAGATCACAATACTGAATTCTTCAGCATGCAGATAAGAGTCACATTTTGAAAAGAAAAGTTAAAAACAACCATCAGCATGCAAACCCCAGCTCCTGACACCAAGCAAATGGCAATTGCAGTACAGACTCTGACACATGCTAACACTCCCCAGAACAAAAGCAGCATTGCAGTTTTTCCATTTTCAGTTGAAAATGTATCCCAGTTACACCTGACAAAGCTGTGACAAGCAGCTCTCTTGCAGACATATGAGCACAGACACCTTCACGAGACCCAGTCGAGGTAATATGGTAACAACAATGTGCTCTGCTCTGGAGAGCACAGAACCAAGTTCAGAGATACAATCTCAGTATTTTTGGTTTACTAATTATTCTTTACATGATCACTTATTTGGCAGCTTAGAGAAACTGGTATGATCAAAACTTGAAATGCCTTTTTCCAGAAGTAATAATCTAAAAGTGATATACAGAATATTAATATCCAAAATAAACCTTTTGTCCTCGGAGGTAAAACAGAAGAGATTGCATTCAAAAGGCACAGGAATTTAAAATGGTTAAAAAAAAATACTGGGCAAGAAAGAAACCCCAAATCCACCAATTATTATAGTTCTACAGCCATATTTGATTTTGAATGGTTCTTTCCTCCTGCCACCAGTCACTACTTCAGGGCACAAGTGAGGCACAGTCAAGTTAAAATGTACTGAACACTGAAGACAGAGGATGAAATAAATTAAAACTGAGGCTGACAAGCTGAAGGCAAAACTAGTTTGCATGTTCATGTTATTGCTGAGACCATACAGAAACCCCCTCACCCTGTGTATTAGAAAGGCCAGCCAGGCACAGCAGAAGCCTGCAGCTTTGAAACAAGACTCAGTTTGCACAAACTATCCACACAGAAATTTTGAAGCACAAGTTAAATTAGTCACACGGATCCTTTAATTCAGAATACACAAATATGATAACCTGACAAGCAGGCAGTCCTTAGCACTGCTTGTCCATGAGAGTCCCATGGACAAACCCTGATTTTGGAATGCTGCTTTCCTCAGTGCTGTGCTGCAGACCTGCAGCTGCCCTGGGACAGCTCCCATCACAGATCCCTCAGCCACGTCTACAGGTGACCCTGAACCACACTTATTCTTTTCCTTCTCTGCAGTGGCTGCTGAGAAGGAATATTGACCCACAGCCTTCCTCTGAATGCATTGTTAAGAGAGGAAAATACCACAGGGCTCTCAAGTCCTACATTTCCTATTTCTTGGAGGTTCTGGGAATTTTGAATTCATATTTTAAATTTGGATTAATATTTTAAAATTGAATCAAGAGAAATTTGTAACTGTTCAATAGATCCAAAAGAATCTAGGGTATTTCTTCACAGATATACAGAAACATAGCAAGAAAAAAATCGACATTTAACATGCTGCTTTTATTTTTTTTGCCTTTAAAAAAAAAAAATCTCTCGGTCATTGCTATTCCTAATCATGACCATAGGTGAAGCAACTCCATAAAAGAACCAGTTTTCAAGATTTTAACACATCCAAAACTCTGACTGTCCTCAACTTAAGTTATTATTGGAATTTCAAAGATCATGTGTTATGAAAAGATTTCAGAGCAGAGTTTAGACACCACAAGCTCCTGTTGGTGTCCGTGGACCTTACACTAAACCCTGCAGAGAACCAGGATAATCCAAGAGAACCAGGATAATATTATTGGAATTTCAAAGATCATGTGTTATGAAAAGATTTCAGAGCAGAGTTTAGACACCACAGGCTCCTGTTGGTGTCTGTGGACCTTGCACTAAACCCTGCAGAGAACCAGGATAATCCAAGCCTGGCAGATGGCTGGATGTCATCTGCTCCCACTCCAAGCAGGGCAATGGATGTGCTGGACCCAAAATAAACACAATAAAGAAGCACAGCCCTTCCTTCTCCAAAATTGCTCTGGTTATAGACGGGCTTTTTTTGGCATCAGGAAGGTGGGGTCAGGTTTAGGGCATAAATAAATGCTTACATCAACCTTCATTTCCATCAACACCCACGGGCAACCCTAGAATGTCTTGGAGATCATATGTGCTAATGGAGAACCTTATTATTTGCTAAATGCTTATGGCTATCTAGAAGACAGATAAACAGCATTTACATTTAGTTATAAATGTGCCTTTTAGGCAAAAAAAGAAAACCCAAATTTTAGACTCATTTCCCCTTTACATTCAATGTTGTTGAAGTCACTTACTGGCCATTTTGATTCTACTGATATGGTTTAATTGAAACTGTAAGTGAATTAAGAAATGTGTATTTTGAATACATATGAGCACAAGAAGCATTTTTATTTAGTGGACACATGCAGAAAGCCAGGATGGTCACTAAATAAAGCAAATATTACTTGCAAATGGAAGAGAAGTTGAGAGTATAAGCACATGAATATGAAAAAGGAGGCAATATGCCCATTTCATATTTGAGAATCATTTTCAACCTACATTTTGCACAGTTTTTATTAAGTATTCTAAAAGTTATTTAATGGTTCATTGCTTTTCTATTGATTCCTGGGGGGAAGAAGCCCTTGCAGTTGGACCTTTAGAATTGTTTTGAATTGCTATTCTTCATATAAAAAAACTTTAACAAAAGATTGACAGATAACAGAGATCATTAATTAATGGACTAATTTAAACATGTTGGAAAAGTTAGAATTTATGTTTTGGGGATGGGAAAGAAAAAGCTCTGTAGAAATAAGACTAATTCTTCACAAATTCCGTATTTTAAGAGTACCCCTAGAGAATCTAAGATTCATCCTCCCTATCCTTTAGCCACTGTACAAAATGCACATTTTTAATACAAGTTAATACACAACAGAGAACGAAAGAAAGCCAAAAATAAAAAAAACTAAAACTGAAAAAGCTTTTTCAGCACAGCAAGATTACACGAGGTCTTGGGCAGCTGTATTCACTGGCAGGCTTTGGAAGACCACTTTTTGAAGGTGGTGGTATTAACAATCCAGGTGGTAGTCTAGAGTCAGGAGAACTCCTAGGAGTAAGCGTAATGGAAGAGATATCTAAACAAGGAGGTGAATCCTCATTGTTACACCAGAAAAAAGTAGAGGGTCTTTGAAACATATGTTCATCATTATCACACTTTATGTGCAGCAGCTGAAAAGGAATCACAGAAAGAGAAAACATTCTGAGGAACAGAACGTGGTAATGTCAGGGAAAGAAGAAAAAAAGAAACACATTTCATATTTCAAAAAAGCTTGAGAGCAACTTGCTGTTCAGTGCTATAGTTACAAGATACAGAACTTGAAAATATTTCAACAAAATATAAGGAAATGCCACATTAAGAGGTAATTCAGTACCAATTAGAGCAAAGCTTGATCCTTGATCATCATCAAATAAAATGAAGTCAGGCATCTTTCCAATAGTGTGTGTGTGTCAGATGGTAAGAAATGTCTAAATCCAACAAGGTATCAGCAATCTCTCACATCTGCACTTGTAAATTAGCAGGTAGGCACAAGTCTGGGGAGAGGAGTTACTGTGCTGGTTAATGCACAGGTCAGACTTTTCTCTAACTGACTGAGGAAAAATCTACCATTTATATCCCACCAATGTTGAAAGAACAGCTCATTATTGAACTAAAATCTCCAGAGGACAGATTAATATTTGGATCTTAACAGGAGGGAATGCACACTTGTGCAGAAAGCTCTTGGCCACAGCCAAGAGTTCCACATGGAGAAAGCAGGAATGGCACCTGGGCTGGAGCTGTCCTAAACCCTAAAACTTACACCCTAAGTTTGGCATCTTAGGGTGTCTTAAACCCTAAACCCAGTCCTGCTTAAACCCCTGTGACTGGCCCAGGCTCAGGCAGTGGCAGATGAGTGCAGCAAGAATTGTGAAGCTTGCTTTTGCTCCCCTTGTAGTGTTACACAATAGATATGTCAGGATTATTTCATCAGAAATTTGCATAACTCAATAGAGCAGGATTCAATTATTTTGAACTATTTTTTTCAATGTTATGTAGAAAACAAAACATTTCAAATCCTTTTAAAATGACTCTCAGCTTCTTTCTTTACAGATTAACCTGGTTAATGGTACACGTGACTAAATGTAGTAACAATGCCATACTTGAGAATATCAAAACAACCCAGAAAAGTCCCTACTCAGAACTTGCAATTCAGCATTAAAGAATAAAAAAATATTTTCATCCCAACTTCAAAAATTTCCATACTGGAATTGTGAAATGGAGGGTTTGGAATGGTAATCAAGAAAAAGAAATACGAAAACCTAAAGGAGAGAATTTTGATTATTATTTCAAGAGTATCACCAGACTACAGGTAGAAGAGTTGCAGTGCTACTGTGTATTACTGTCATGGAATCCTTCCTGTCCTACATATCTATGGAAAGAAAAAAAAAAACCAACCAGCCCTCAGAATAATAATAACGCTCAAAAAGACTAAACACAGTGCAATTAAGAAAGCCAAATAGTCTGCTGAAATGCAAACCAGCAAAAGACAAGTAGTTTTCACAAGAAGGCATGGGTGTCACATGAAAAAAGCACACAGAAGGCAGCAAAATGCACAAAGGACACCAAGCAGCAAAGCCATGAGGATGATGAACATACATCAAACCCAGGCAATGGAAAAATTCCATACAAAACCAGAACACACAGCTCTGGTGTCATCTGGGCCCTGACCTGGAGCAGGCACAGGTCTCACAGTGACACTCAGGACACCACACACCGTATGGGGTGGTGAGCTTCCCACAGCAGCTTTGGGAATGCACCTGCTCAGGACATGGATTTTCCCAGGGAGTTCTTCATTAGCAGAGCAGCACAGAACCCATCAGGTGCTGGGAAGGCTCTCTGTGTCTCAAGCCAGAAGGACCTGCAAGGCTGATGGACTTTCTGCTCACAGCCTCTGAGACAAGCAGCCCACAGACACCACAGGGGCAGCAGGGAAGTGTATTTGACAATGGAAAACAGGGAATGTCACCAGATGCACAAAGTGCAGGAGGAGAAAGGCAGAGACCCTTATTCTAAAGAATACTACCTGAAAAAGATGTAGCTTCTGAAAATTAATACTCTTACACCAAATTGTAAAGGAAGAAAATATAGTTAAAATAATTAAATTGTCGTTTTATACAGCAACTGTGTTTTATCTGAGGTTTCCACTCAGACCTGCAGTAATGGTGGCATGGATACAACATGTTCCAATTTGGGCCTCATTCCATTAACATAAGAAAACAACAAGAAATTATACTTCATGAAATTATCATACAAGTTCAGTGGACTTGGTCTCTTTTATGTTAGATATAACTAAGTGCCAGCAAAGGATTTATTTCTGACTCATTCTACTGAGAAGGGTGCTGAAGATGAGCTCTTGGGCTGCATCATATCAGAAAATGTAACATAATTGAGGTTTAACTAATTAGGAAATCACTTCAAAATTGTTGCTTTTTACAAGGTATCTCTAGACACTGATTGCAATCTCTGTGTCACAGCCACATAGCAATCACTTAAGTGGGAATTAGAAAAAAATAGGAAATGGTTTTGTTCCTTGGAACATTCAAATTGGTAATACAGAACCACCACAGCAGGAAACTGCAGCAATATTCCAGGGAATGGTGAGCGACTTTGAATGGAAAATTATGCATTTAGTCAAGGACCTGCTCATTTCCTGAGAATCAGGACTACTAAGAACACTCACTAATCCATAACTTACTAATTCATAAAATACTGTATAAGCATTAGCAGTTCCATTAATTAACTGCTACATCTTCAGTTCATTTAGTACTTTTTCAGTGACATGAAATATGCCATAGGAAATTTCAAATGCATTTTGTTTAACATTATAAATGCTACAGAATTTTATAACCTCACGAAGAACTGCTCGAACATCTGAACACAGAATATTATAAATCTAAGCAAGCTGAAGATAGGCAAAAAAAAACCCCTTGTGCATTTTCCCACTTGGCAATCTTGGTGGAAACAGAAATCAAGTGATATGCATAAACACATTCCAAAATGGTTTCTGAAACCTGCATACAGTTCCAATGTCTATCTCGGGGTTTTCCCGTGAGTGTGGTAAAGCTTTCCAATGAGGGTCACAACAAAACCTTGGAGCAAAGGGCTAATCAATCAGTGTCTTTAATGCTCTGCTTAAAACTGGAGGGGTTTTGCACCACCTCCATGCAGGAGTAGGAATTCCAAGCTGTTTCTTTGGCAATATTTATGGTGCATGGGAGAACACTGATCCTTCTGGGGCTGCTTCTCCCAACACTCTCCTCTTCCTGCTGCCCTCCAGCTCTGCCTCCCCCACATTTCAGCGCTCTCAGGGAGCCCTGGCAGCTGTGGGCAGCACTGGCAATGGAAACAGCAGCAAGTAGGACATGATGTGAGCCCACTGTGCCAGGGCACTGCTGAGTCTGGAGGCTGCAGCTACACACAGCAGCATCCAAAGCCTCCCGGGGACACAAACTGCAGCAGTGTCCCCAAAGGCCAACAACGGGATGAGAATCCAACGGTCCTCACATAATCAAGACCAAATGCAAAAAAGATCAGTGATTAAAGCATTGCCAAGCCACTGAAACAGATGAGAAGTAAACAACAGATACACAAGTCACAGAAACTTGAGCAGTGCGTGCAAAGGAGTGAGACAAAGGAAATGTTCCATGCCAGCATTTCCCATGGCACATGGAAGCTCAGCTCCAGAGGCAAACTAAGGAAACTCTTAGTTTGGGATTGCATGTCCTCGACAGAGCCACTCAGGACACCAAAAAAAAGTGATAGTTCCTGTTGCATAACACTTCTGCATTGGCAAACACACTCATCTGAGGGACCAACTTCTCAAAGTTCTAGGAGGACTGCTCAAAACCATCCACCCGAACGCACAAAACATGATCACTAAGCACTTTATTATTTACTGGATGTGCTGAGCAAATGTAAATCTAATTAGCTACAATATCCTGAGAGAAAAAGCGTGAAGATTGATAATTTGATGTTCAACTCTCACGGTGTATTTTATGCAAAAGTATTTCATTATAAAATCCAGTTTTCTGTCTTTCATTTCCAGCTATGATCTCATTGCCTTAATGGCTTCTTTTATAGGTTCAGAAAGAAATTTTATTTTTCCCATAGAGTTTATGAACTGACAGAAAAAACACCTAAATTAGATTGATGTTGATTTGGCCATATGGCTAGATTTAGAGCAGCTACAGAAAAATTTTCCTAGTGATTCTAATAAGCAAGCAAGGAGAGAATCCTGATGGCAATTGCATCCCTGAAAAGCAGAACTTGATTGCTGTCAATGCTTTTCACCCATTTACACACTGCAAAAATGCAAAGGGTAGCTAATTGCATTATTCATATTTTGCACCCATTTCATTCTGTCAGTATTATTTTAAAATATGTCCTTAAATAAACCCTTAGTTGGCTTGCAAAAAACTGCAATACATGGAAGAATTATCAGTAAGGGAGTTTCAGACTGAATTTCCCTTTGTACATCCAAATCAAGTCTTTAACTTGTACTGCTTATAAACTGGACAGAAAAAAATTCATCCCTTAATTTTTTAACTATTACTACTTTCAATTTTCATATGCAAGTGGGATTTTTTTCTGGCTTTGTTTTTGATTTTTTTTTTAATAGAGCACCTGAGGACTCACAATAAACTCCCTAATACTCCAATTCTATTATTACTTAAAATATAATTTAAATAAAACAATTAGTAACATATATTTCAGCTGGAAAGATGTTCTCTGTTAGGAAATTATCAACTGAAAATATTTTTGATTCTGTGCTTAAAATGAAGCTTTAAGCTTACAATTCACTGCTTGCATTTTCTTCTCTTAGTTAGATCATGCATGGATTTTTGGATGGGTCATCAATTTGTACACATTTTGATGTGAAGGATCAGCAAATTAAGCAATTTTAGTATTATGTTTTGCAAAGAACGTGTTCAACACTATTACCCAAGAATTCAATATGTGAGCACAGAGCAAACTCCTTTTAGAGAAGTAAATCTGTCAGCAAAGCCACACATTGCAGTCCAGCCTAGCATATCACATTTTGTCATAGTTTGTGAAACTACAGACAAAATGTTTTAGAAACATTTCAGAAGTAAAAGAGGATCTGAATTTTAAGTCTAGATAGGTTACATTTGATCCTGAGCAAATGGTTTTATTTCATATTTAGCTACAAACCTATTTTCAGTGACAACAGGAAGTTAGAAAAGTTTATTTCAAATGAAAGCCTGGATGTATCTGTTTAGAACTGAAGCATGTTGAAACAATTTTTTTTTTAAATGTGCAGTGAACCAGATGCTAAAAACCATACATGTGTTAAGATATCCATCCACAGTTTAAAGATGCTCTCACATTCTATTTTCTTTTGATATTGAAGTGAAAACAGGAAATGTAATCTGGTCCTGCTCGTGGGAAAATGATCTGTGAAACAGAAGACTGAGCTGTCAAAAAGAGCAGAATTGGCTTGCTTTTTTAAAAAAAAGAAACAAAAAAAGCTCCAAGCCACACAAATCAAGGGTCACTGGTAGAATACAATAAAACCTGCTGCACTTCAAATTTCCTGAAGTGTTTTCTCCCTTCTTCATTTCATTAAAAACTAGCAGGAAGACTAATGTGTCCAGAATGATTAATCAGTGCACCTCAGAAGCAGGAAGACAGAAATCACAGACTGGCACTGCATGCAAATGGCACCATGGCTTCCCAGTGTCTGCCAGGAGGGACAGCCATCCTGTCCTGGGCCAGTACCTTGCCACACAAAGCATGGCAGTGACATCCTGTGCTGGCTGTCACGACACTGAGTGACACTACAGGGGCAATAAACTCCCAAGGCCCCTAAGTCTGCTCTCCTGGGGATGGAAATCACCCTCCTGATCATGGCCAGCCTGACCCTGTGCCTGTTGAGTCCCCCTGGCTTCACTGGGATGAGCCCTGGGGGAGCAGAGGACACAGCCCAGAGTGATGTCCTTGTTTCTGGTGCCCTGTTTGTGCCCTACCAGCACAGCCCCTGCTCTGGGAAGGGGATCCTTGTTCAATCCCATGGTTTGTGGGGCTGCTGTGGCCAGGCACTGACCAGCAAGGGCTCAGCCACCAACCTGTGGGACAGAGAGCCACTGGAGCACAGCTGCAAACGTTGGGAGAGCACAAACAGCATGCAGACAGCCAGACACAAAAAGGAAAGCACAAGCTGGGAAAGTCCAAGGTGCTGTTTAAGCACCAACAGAAGCAACTTTGAACCATCTCTATCTGCCTTCTGAAACTGAGCGTTTCTTTACAAACTGCTGTGATGCCACTTAAAGGCATGTGCTCTTTTATCACATAAGGGATCAAGGATCAAGGCTTAAATTTTCCTTTGACCATTGAGCAATCCCTTCCCTAGACCTCAGCATGCAGAAGAGCTGGACTGCCAGATAAGGAGCTCCAGCCATAAAAGATTAAAAAAATATAAATAAATCAAAATGCTTATTATGGCTAAGAAAAGCTTCAGAAAGCTGTTGTATGGCACTGGTATCCCTGCATGATTCAACAGTGTGATATGAAAAATGCAAGAAAACTTAAAACTTATAGTTTAATAAATCTGTTCTAAATCACAAGGAAAATTATCTTACTTTCACAGCATGTAATAGCAAGATTATCTTCATGGAAGGAAGTTTTCCCCATCCACCCAAAAATGCTTAGAAAGGGGCTCAAACAAGGTATTATTCCTCACATTGGATATTCAGCTTCATTTAAGGTATTTTATTTCAGAAAGTACTATCAGCAGATATGAAAAGCTTACTCTGATAAAATAATCATAATATAGATCTGTTACTTTAATTTTGAAGACAGAGCAGCAGCAGTACAGATATTTTTAGTTTAAATTCAGAAAAAATCTGCAATTATTTAGTTTAAAACTGAAGTGACCTTTTTTCATTACAGAAATCATGTGGAAATAGGGGGAAAATTTTTGCACTACTTCTTTTTTCTGATAGGAATTGAGACTTTGCAGAATCATACTTGAAATTATAGTTGATTTGAATGAAAAGTGAAAAAAATTAATTGCAAACTATAACAGGCAATCAATTGTCTTATGAATTGTTTGTAATTTTGCTCCTTCATACATATTTGTTGCTCAGGTACTGAAAAAGGAGATCAGTGTGATCACATTCACTGCTATTCCAGGCACATTGGCTGATAATCCTTTTAATGGACTCAAACTGTCCTAAAATATTATATATTTATATAAAATATAATTATTTTATCTTTAATAAATAATATATATTAAAATAGATTAATTTTATTTATTAATCTGTATAAACATGATATTTTCATATTTTTCTCTGCACTGAAGTCACTTGACAACCTCACCATCCCATTCCTTCATTCATTCTCAGCCCAACAGCTGCACTGCCATGGAGTTCCACTCCTACACCAGCACACAGAGAGCTCTGATTCATCATCTCCACAAGACCTGGTTTAACAGGACATGCCAGAAAGCTGCCTCTTGCTGAGGTGCCAAAGTCTACAGTGCCTGGTGGGAACAGCTCTGGGCCTGGAGTTGGGTAAGACCTTTTTCTAAAAATGAGCTTATTTTGGTTGGTTGGTGTTGTTTCATTTTAACTTTTGGCTGCACAACTGATGGAAGACTCCTGCTTGAAGCAGGATCCAGTTTGCTGAGGCTGTTGAGGACCAGCTCAGGTCCAGCATCTCCAGGAGTACAGAGAGCTCCAACCTCCTGGGCATTCTGGTCCAACACTCATCCTTCTATAGAAATACTTCGTGTCAGAATGGATGCAGATGTTCAACAGGCTCTTAGGTGGCTCTTACTGCAATTTTAAACATTTGTGACATGAAATGTTTGGGGCTTTCATTTTCAAGATAAAGGAGTAAATAAAGCAGTAAAATAAAAGTTAAAATTAATAGCCAACAGTGATTATTGAAATGAATTAATTAATACCAATAATTATCTATAGTTTTGTTGCAGCACAAGTGCTATTTAAACAATATGCCTATTCACTCTACCAATAGTAATTAACAATAAAATACCCTCTAGGGAGAGAGTTTGCAAGTGGTTGTCAATGAAACACATTTAGATCTTAACTCTTTAATATGGAATGCAACACCATTTTGATGTCTTAAAAGACATCAAAAATCACAAACTACTGGATATTTTTGGGGCATTGTTAATACTTTATTTTTTTTCTGAATGAAATTACAAAGTTCATTAACTTAAATGAAAGAGAATAATTGCTTGCAATGCATTTAAGAGCCTATTTAATTGCATTCAAACATACATTTAGTTATTAAATTCATAAATAAAAACAAACTGCCCTTCCAATTGATGAAAATAAAAGATGAAAGAATTTACTAACTTGATATTAAATTTAGCATTAAAATTGATTACCTATCACTGAATGCTTCCTAAGTGAGAAGATATTAATAATTTAAAATATTCACTGTGGTGGTTACACAGTATTTATAATTTATGGTGCTTTCTCCTCTAAGTAGATTTCAGTAAAATGAAATGTCAGTCCCTCATGGGAACCAGCATCTCATCAACACAAAGAGTGTACAGACACTACTGAGAAACTGTCAGCACCACTGCAAAAATGTTTTTACACTGCCCACATTTTTGAACCTCCCTTTAAGGGGAAATGGTGAAGATTCAAGAAGGGAACAAGGCAGTCCAAAATGCACAGCTGAAAAGCAGTTCCTCTTGTAAGATTTTCTCGCACATACATTAAGAAATTGGATTTATTTTGCTAGCTGCCTACAGCTGTACAGATGGAACACTCTTGTGAGAAGAGGGGAGTCATGAGGAGCAGTCTGCAGTGCAACCTGCACTGTTGGAGGCCCTGCCTTGGTGTCTGAAGCGCCAGCCAGCAATTTTAACAAGCTTCTGTCCTGATCATCTACAGGGACTGCAGAGCTGTTGGGATTCCCAGGGAGGAACCCGCCCTTGCTCCTCTTTGCTGACCACCCAGCATTAGCTCCAAGACCCAAGGGCTCCTTGGCAGGCAGGCTGTCAGGCACAGGTGACCACGTGCTTGTGGCAATGCTGTGAGGAACTCTCAGGCAGCATTTGGGCACCAGGTCCTTTCAGTGCAGAACAGTTTTTCACCCTCAGCTGGAGCATTCAGCTCTACTCGAGTGAGCATTTATTGTCCTCAGGCAGCAACAAATAGGTATGGGAGAGGCACAGCTGGAGACACTGCAATTTGCACTGCTGCTGGCTCGTCCCTCTGTCACTGTTAGTGACACTGCCCTTCAGCAGATGTGCTCCTTGATCACTGCATGCTAATGGCAATCTCTGGGAACAGCAGGGAAGCTCAGAATGATCATCAAGTGATTATAAATTCAGAGTGACCCCAGACACAAGAGTGATGTCAGGTACTTACTGGAGACGCGTGCACTTGTGTTATTCTTAACTGGTTTTCCAAATCTTGAACTTTATTTTTCAGTTCTGCATTTTCAGTTTCTAATTCTTGAATCTACAAAGCAAGTGGTTATTCAACAGCTATTGGGATAGTCATGGATTTCAACAACAGCATCCACTGAACATAAGTTTCATCAGAGATCTGGTGATTTAGAATCAAACTTTAACTCTTTATCGACTATAAAACATTTTCAGTACCCTCCATAGTTCAAACTTTCTTTTTAGTGTCCTTGGAGGACAGCAAAACAAAATATTTTAAAAGATTTTTTCCAGTCTTTTTTTTTTAACCTTAGCAATCTGAGAATCATGCTGGAAATTATGCTTCCATAAAAAGCAGATAATACAAATACAGCAGCACATACTTTTATCTCTTAGAAAGAACAAAATAGTTCAGAACTTACTCTTTTCTGTAAACCTGCAATTTGTTTCCTTGTTTCAACATCTTTTCCTCCGGATTCCAGAAATTTCCTGTAAGCTAAGTCAAATGCTTGACCAATTGTTAAAGTTATCTCTTCTGCCTTTACATAAAACATAAGACTGAAATTAGTAAATTAGGAAGATTTCCTGGAGATCCTTTCATTTCAGAATATCACAAAATTTATACCATGTATCATATCCAAAGGCTTTGCCCCATCCACCATGAAGCAAATGCTACAAAAGAGCATCACAAGCACCCTTCAGCAAAATACCTTGGCAAAATGCTACAAAAGCATTTTGAATGTAAAAATAGTTAAAATGAATGTAAAAATACTTTGGATAAGAAAGGAGACTGAACAGTATAAATTATGTCTTCAATTTCCATGAAAACGGACACCATCCTGCACAATGGCTTTTCCTGATGATTTCTGAAGCATATACAGCCTGTTCAATCATGAAATTAACTCTTTTAGATTTAATGAAATAATGTTTTCACGCCAATGGATATTTTGACCCCTATTGATTTTAAATCTGGATTTCAACACTTCTTTTTGTGAGTACTATAAAAGCTCAATCAGGATACTGCAGACAAGTATTTAACTGCCCAATTATTTCCAACCACATATATCCCAAAAAAAAAATCCACAGATATTGCATTTGTACGTGCAAAGTATAATGATTTACTAGTTCTATGCTGGTTAATATCCTTTTGTTATGATGTGTTTATACAGTCAGTGCAGAATATCTTTGTCAAAAATGATGGGGGTAAAATAAGCCTACAGGAAGCTGCTGAAGGACACCAAGGTTCAGAAGCAAGTGATTCCAAAGTAGGACCAATAAAAGGTGAACATATGGATACCCCATTTGCTTAGAGCTTGAGCACAGAAAGTAAATAGACTCAGACACCAGAGAAGGTCTGTTCTTGGTGCAGTGACTTGTCTGGGAGTGCTTTGTGGGGTTAAACTTGAGAGATGTTAGGGAAAGGGGTGGACAAAGAAGGGAGAGCCTTGCTGTGATAAAATAATAAAAAAATCCCAAAAAACAAACAACACACAAAAACCCCAACACTAAAACCAGAGACTGACACATCAGCAGAAAAGCCTGCAAGGGTATCTGAGCCCCAGAGCTGCAGTAATCTTTGCAAACAGCTGTGCAAACACCTCAGGCCTGGTGGGATGGAGCCTGTTCTCCCAGAGCATTGCAGATGCTTCCCCCAGAATGGGGGAATGCTGGGCAGTAAGAGAAATTATCCCAGAAAACCCCCTCAGATCAGTGAAGAGAGGGATTCTTCCTTAATTTAACGCATCTAAGTTGCATGAAAAGCTGTGTCCCAGTGACAGGCAGGCTGTTCCTCCCTCCAAGGCACAGCTTCAGCAGCTCAGTGCCCTCGGGCCCTGCAGAGCCCCCCGTGTACTTACACACTTTTCACTGTCAAACACATAGCACAGGTGCTTATTGGACTCTGAGTCTTTGCAGATGAAAGTGAATATCCTCTTGTCAGTTTTGTCATCAGCACAAAAGGATATCCTGTGGAGCTGACAGTTGTGCTGGACCTCCTGCAAACAGACAGAATGGTAATTTTAAAGAAATTCCAGTATTTGTTTAGGACAAAGATGCACAAAGGAAAGCTCTGGATTTCCCCATAAGAGCAGGCAAGCTGCAATAATGTTTTTGAATGCCTCTTATTGCACATGGGAGCGCCCAAAAATGGATTTAATGCATAACAGAAGTTAGCAAACTCATCTAAAACTGCTCCTGTTTTTACTGAATGTAAACAGGAAGTTTATTTGGATAGCATTTATCTGGAAGTGTTTATTTGGACAGTAATTTCTGTTCTAGAAAATTGATTTTACTGTTTCTTGCCGTCCCTCTGCAATTTATTTAGGGCCTGATTATGTAAAATAATCTGTTCTTTTTCCAGGTGCACAGGATCTTTAAATTTCATCATCTCCCAAGATTTGTTAAAATGGATTTACTGAAATGAGGCCTTACTTTGCTACATTAAATACAGAAAACAGAAATAAAATGACTTTGCTAACAAAGTAAAGAGAAAAAAATCTGACATACAAATATTTGTTTACTTGAGGTGCCACATAAGCAGCTTTTAAGCATTATTATCTGTATATTTTTGCTATTTAATTTTCCATTAAAAAGCAACTTCCAGCCTTTTAAAAACTTGCAATGGCACTGCTCTTGAGTTGCAAGAGCTTGATAAGACTGAAATAAATGATCTGAGCTAGTTTTTTTTGTTGTTTTTATTCAACAAGTCTCTTCTTGGTATTCTATTTTATTTGGCTTATTACATGGGAAAGCAGTATTTGCTTTAAAGGAAAATATGTCTTTCAGATGTGAACTATTGTCTATAAAAAAAAAGAGAAAGTCTCTCTGCAGCACTGGGGTTCCCAGCTTGCTGTAAGCCCATAAACAAGGCCATACCCTCCTTGCAGACAACCACACTGCCAAAAAATGCACCCTATGGGCATTTCCCCTTGCCCCAAGTGAGTTCATTTTCTCAGTCTTTACAGCTGATCTGAGTATTCAATTTCTGCCATGTCCCAAATCCCTGTCCTGTGGTAGCTCTTTAACACACAGAAATAACAAGTGCTTTTCCCAGCACTATGAGGTTTACAGATCCATATAATTATTTTATATCATTGAAGGACAGAATCACTTCTCTGTAATCCTTTTTTTGAGTGCTAAGTATAGAACCAGGTCCTGATATATGAGCTGTGCTCCTGTTCCTACTGCCATTAATAGTCACTATCTGACAAAAACCCAATACTCCTACTGAAGTGCTTTGTTTGAAAAACACACTGCAAAAAAGACTTTAATTAGTGCTGATAACATGAAATTTAATTTCCTAAAGCATTTATAAACTGTGCAAAAGAAGAAAAACTCAATTGAAATTTACATGGAGCTACAAGTAACAAAGTGGGGAGATAAAAAGACTGCTCACAGTTGATTACTACTCGAGTTGTAATAACAACATTGCTGAGGGATCAGAATGTTCCTACTCCCCCAGGAACATATATCCCACAGATTTCTGCTAATCTCTGCAGGAGGCCTGAGATCTTTTGGCATTTCAAACTGTTATTTTAAAACAGTTTTTGCCAGGATTTGAGGTTTCTCCTTATGTCCTACTGCATAAGGAAGATGCAAAAACTCCAATTAAATTTGACATGGATATTTCTTGTCCCCTCTGCTTATGGGTGAGCTGTTGAGTTCTGGTTGTGTGATGAGTCTGAAGCAAAAAATGGGCTGCAAGCTTTGAACTACAGCTGCCATTTGAGAAATGGCATTGCCACTGCCTGCATGCAGCAATTACTCCACAATTAAGAAGCAGGAACAAAAGAATCTTCCAAATCCGATATCCAACATATATAGAGAAAGATTTTTATCATATGCAGTGTCAATATTTATTTAGCTCATTGTTTTCATCTTCCTCAAAGTTTAGAAGCCCTGCTGTGAAATGATTAAAATAACTGAATGTCACATTAGCTACAGTGTCCCTTCATGTACCTTCCTGGGAAGATGTCACCAGGTGTTGTAACAAAATATGGTATTTTAGAAGATTTTTTCCCAGCAACACAATGGTTTTTGTTATAATACTTTAAAAAATAAATAACAATGAGAACCTTAAAACCAGTGAAACAAATATTTACTAGTTTAGTATGAAAATATCCATGGAAGTTTCTTACCTTTGTTTTTGGATCTAGAATTTTTACACCATAGATTGAGATTTGTAACTCAACTTTGGGCGTCTTTTGGCCTTCAGATTTCTTGATATGTCTTGCAAACTGAAACACAAAAAGCACAACAGCAATCACATTAATACCGAGTTTATTTTTACTACTTCTCATTTTCTCTCAATTCCTCCACCTGAAGTTGTCTCCTTCCTTCTTCAATAAGCTTCCCATAAACAACACCAGCTATTCCAAGATTCTCAGCTGGGCACAGAGCAGCATTTCTAACTGCACACTACAGAATGCCCCTAAAATTCAGGAAGAAGCGTTTTTAAATTACTTAACATATTGCCCTGAAACTTTCATCTGCTTTTTATGCACTTAAATAAAGATTTTGTATATTTCAAAATACTCTTCACTTCACAGTTGTGCATGGAGGGTAGTTCCAGATGCTCCTTTAAGATATTCCAGTAGATGTTTTAAATGGGCTCAGTTTGAAAGCACTGCAGTTGCCAACACCTAAGAAGTACTTCATCTGTTTTATTCTCAGAATTTATCTGTCTGCAGCCCACTAGATGGTGGCCAGACTATATGACTGGGTTAGGTAATAATTCCTATCCAATACACTTTCCATCCTTTTCCATCCTTACCTTTCTCTTTCTCTGATGAACACTGCCTATAAAATCAGCACAGTATCTCAAATTTGCTCCTGCATGACAATTAAGAAGTGCCCTAAATTTGGGTATCTTTCTTAGCAAATATATGTGATTGCTCCATATTTTTCTCTGTTATTAGAGCAAAATGTTGCTCTTCTACTCTCAAGTTTTTGACAGCCTGGAATGGCATTTTCAAATGCATAAATAAGGTGATGATCCACTAAAGGCCAGAAGGTGGAGTCTCTGCTTCAGAGCTCTATGTTTGAACACAATTATCCTCAACATTCCCATTGCAGAATAAACTGGGTGTGTAATCCCCACCAGTACAAATGCTCTGTGTCTGAAGCCAGTGTGGACAATGGCTTTCAGTGCCATCAAGAAGCCAGGGTGTCACCAAGGGTGCTGTCCCATCAGACTGGAAGACACAAGCCTGAATTGCCTTGTGATTGTGAAGTGCTTGGCTGTAGCCAACTGACACCTCTCCCACTAATCCTTAAAAAATCTGATTACAATAATTCATTTTAGTGATAGTTCAGGGTTTTAGCTCTGATCCTTTTCCAACCAGTACTTGGAAAAATTTCCCCATAACACAACTGCTTTATACAACATGACTGTCAATCTCTTTTTTCATTTTGCTTGCAAGCAGCTTCGTTCATGGCAAATTATTAACTACTTTGCAGAACCACCCTAAAAGCACAAAATGAACCTGGTTTTCCCTCCTTCTCAATTTTATTCCTCATTTCAAAGGCATACTTATTGAACTTTTGATAGCTAAACATTAATTTATAATTGATCCTATTAGCTTCACACAGTAACAGGACTGACCCAGACACTTCATTACTGATTAATGCACTGCAGTAGCTGATAAGTATCACACACTTGGTAAAACAAACACCCTCCCACCTCAAAAGCCCCAAACAACTATCCCCACATATAAACCACTCCGTGCCATTCTCAAAGCCAACTCTTAAATATAAATACCTATTTTGTATTTTAATATCTAGAAATGCTCCAGTCACTGGCCAAGTATTTTATAAAATATAAAGTATTTTATATTTAATACAGGATTACTTACTTGTGAAAACCAATCAGTTGAGAGTCAAGAAAATATAATTTCTAGTTCTGCCTCTTCAGCATCATGTGTATGCCTCTTGCAACACATCCTTTTCTCATCTGTGAATTTGACTTCAAGCCCATGTCTTGCTACATACACTTTCAATACACATTAATCCCTGTATATTTTCATTAAGGTGTACCATTCCATATGCATGTTTAAATTTTTTTTAAAAGAAATTTTATAGAAAATAAAATTTCAAAAATCATAACTGCTGGTATACAGCATTTTGTTCAATGACATCTGTTGACTTTAAAGAACAAGTAAAATTTACTGCAGAGAAAAAATATGTTTTATTTAATAAAAATCACTCATTAAACCACACAAAATCTGTCCTAAATTTTATATTGCAAATTTAGCCTTTAGTCTGTGCTTAAAGAGGAAAAAGATAGGGCAGCTATTGCTTTACTAGCATAGATTTTTTTTTTCCAAGATCAATATAAAACTTAAAGTCTCTTTAGATAATTTTCAGATCATGCATTTATTCATTAGCTGCATCCACCAGATTTCCTCTCTGATTTGTAGTTTCCTGATGTCCCTTCAGTGGGTGTGACTTGGACATGTGTGATCCCTTTTCTCAGTACTCTGCACTTTGCCAGGTTAAATGGAATGACTACAAAATCCAAAGATCACCCAGACAGTTTGGACACTTCAGTTTCCAGTGTACTTGATGGTGCCCAGGAAGACACCCATGGAACAGATAACCCTGGGGCACAACTCATCCTGAAACAGCCTGGAACAAATCCTGACCTTTTGGAAATGTCCCTTTGCAGACAAGTCATGCACAAGAATTTCTGCGCAGCAGTTCAGAAAAAGCACAAACACTGATTGATTTTACTGCATTAAACTCATGGTATATATTGAGAATGGTGATGGAGTGCTTGATTTTCCAACAGCAATCATTTAAGAGTCTCAAGCAACAGCTACATCATGAAAAAGTTGTAGTTTTTAAAGTAATGCAGTTTTGAAGAAATAGGTTTTGAAGTAAGTGGTGTGGATAGCACGCACAAGTTTTAGAACAGCTGGCCAAAGCTTGCTCCAAGTAGTCCAGAAGACTTACAACACTGAGGAAGTTCCAGAAGGCAGTTCTGTGCCAATTCCAAAAAAAAAGGGTGAACAAACTGACCCTACCACGTCTCCACTCTCAAAACAGAAATCCAGTTCAAAAACTAGATAATTCAAGTGAGATGAAATTAATGATGATCAATATTTTACAAAAAACGCAGCTTGTCCAAGCAGAAAAAGCATCCGCAATTTTATGCCACTTATATTTAAGAAAATGAAGCAACAGAACAAAAGTATGAGTTAAGTTAGTTACATTAGTCTCCAGATGTAGTTATAAACAGGAAATTGTCATTGGGAAGATATGTTTCTAATGTATTCCAGCAGGGTTTATTTCTTAAGCATGACATTATTGAACAATGACCAGGAGAAAAAAAAAAAAATTGCTGATAAAATCTGGAAGCAGAAAAAATGAGAGGGGAAAAAAAGGAGAGAAAACGAACTAATGATCTGAAATCTAAAATTGCTACAGAGGAAGCTTGCAGACCATAAAGGCTGATGAAGGAGCAAATAACAGAGAGAAGCCTCATCAACCAGAACAGCACAGGCTGGTATCCCAACAGAGCCCCTTGTTTTCCTACAAATAACCCTGCAAATCCCACACCTGGCAAAAAACACTGGTTCTGGGGTGGCTACCCTGTGAGGATGGAAGAATGAAGTCTGCTAACATGGTAGGACTTGCACTAAGTGAGGACCTTCTCATGAAACCAAAGCTGGGAAGGTGTTTCAAAGAGATCCTTAAGATGACACCAATGGCTGCACTGCACCAGCTGCCTGTGAGAAAACACTCAGCTGTTATCTGCTGAGGGTTTCAAATGCAGAAGGATGTCAACAAAATGGAGAAAAAATTCACAGGATATTTAGTAAAGTTAGCAGAGGGCTGGAAAACCCACTTTAGACACCATAAAATCAAAACCAGGCCAATGGTGAAAGAAACCAATCACCAAAGAACCCCTTCCATACAGACATCCAGACAAATGAGCTTTTTAACCAAAGGTTTACTGGGTGCAGTGAACACACAGAGATTATTTCAGAAAATCTGTGGCAGTTCCTTTTTCAGCATTTCCCTGCCACTGTCCTGTGCAATAACAGATAGCACACAGATACAAATCAGCAATTTCTTTTATAGCTTACATTCTGCAGAGTGCCACATTCAGCCACCTCCCAAACTTGAGTGAGGTTTGACCAGCACATCCCATCACTGAGTCAGGTATCAGAAATTTTTCTTTTATTTATTTCTAGTCATGCCTTCTACCTAAGGAGGACCCCAAGGGACCTCTGGACCTGGGAGATGTACAAGCATTATATTTTCCTATCAGCACACATTTGAAACTAAATAATATTTGTATCTCACACAGTAACAAGATTATTTCAGAGGGTAAAAATCTGCAGCCTCCCATTGGCATAAAAATGGAAAATTATATAAAATTATAATGAATCACAGCATGGCTTAGGAAGAGACACAATGGGCCAAATTCTTAAACTGTTAGTTTATACATATAACGTTCTCAGGCATGAACTCCAGGTTTGGTCCAGCACAATGGGATGGGCTAGTTTATGTTCAACTGCTTCAGAATTAACATTATATTTTCATGGCATTTTTAGGGAAAGGAACAGATACAAATAAACCTATTTTCTACCGTTTAACTCAGCTTACAAAAAAAAAAAAAAGAAAAACCATTCATATATTTTGTAATTTATTAGAGCAGCAGGGGGAAACGCATACTCTAACAGTGTTATTAAAATTAAATGTGATGTGTTTAGGTGTCAAGTCTTATCAAACCACAACCAACAAAAATGTCATGAGGAAAAAAAATCACGTTCTCAAGACAGCCAGGAACTGGAGCTAAAGAATTAATTGTTAAGACTAATTACCTCTATAGATCTATAAATCAATTTAAGCCATGCAATCAAAATGATGTACTTCTCTTTAATATTTACACCTCCCTGCACAATTCAAGATTTAATTAAAAATACTTGAGACATCAAAAGGGAGATGTTCCTGTGATTTGGATGCTAATCTTCATTCCAATAAAGAGAGGTTCAACTCCTTCATTTAATGCAGGTAACCAGTGACAAATCAGACATTGCACTTCACAGCTAAAAAGAGCCCTGGCTTGGGGCAGGGTCTTTGGAAAAACTGTGAAGCAGCTTTGTAACCTGTCTTGGAGAAAATGCTTTTCCTCCTTTTTATCACTACAACACTCATTGTAAGGAAACATGTCTGAAAAAAACCCAACAGGCTCCAGTTTTTTCCAGTGCCTTCATGTCATCTGATCTGTCATGTTATGGTCCAAACTCTCATGGGCATTTGATGTGGGCATAAATGAAATTATGGCCTCTGAAAAATAGCTGTCAAGAGGAGGAAAAGGGTGAAAAGGCCACTGACATGCAAAATTCAATCTCTCAATAATCATCTTGTCAGGGAAAAAGCCCTTCAGAAGTGTATGTCTATGGAATAGGTTGTATTCTATTTTCCAGACACACACACTGGACTGAGAGGAAGGCTCTCCATCTATTATCCACAGTGTAGAAAACACTATAGTGCAGTCTTTTTTCCACCTCTCACTTCCTGACAGAATTTTTGTGTTTTGTTTTATTTGGGGGTGGGCTGCTTTGTTGTTGCTGTTTTGAGATATTTTGGTTATTTGGTTTGGTGGCATGGAGTTTTGGGGGGTTGTTGGGGGTTTTTTTGTGGTAGGTTTTTGTTTTTTTTTTTCCTGTTTGGTTGGTTGGTTTTGGTTGATTTTTTCTTATGGAGTGGGGGGCAGGGTTTAATTTTAGTTTTTTTGAGAGGTAGGGTAAATAGGTATTTTCTTATTCAGCTCTTCTCATCTGACTTGCCTTGGTCTTCAGGATGTCCTTGACTGGTGCTGAACCACAAATTCTGCTTTCTGCAGTACTTCAAAGAGAGCAGTCATGGCTGGAAGGCTTGACTGCAAATCTCTTTATCCCAATATTAAAAGCTTCTCTGTACTCCACCCTTCCTCTCTGTCCTTTCAACAACAAATTAAACTGAGCTTTAACATGGGAGGGAGCTCAGAACAATATCCACAGATGGTCCTTTAAGGACAGCATCTCTGTATGTGTGGAAGTGAGTGAACCATCACTCTTCACTCTGTGTACTCTTCGAGGTCAAGGACATGATGAAAAATATTTCAAGTGGTTTCAAAGTGATTCATTCTATTTGCATTTTGTCTGGTCATCTCCACTTGCAGAAGAAAAGTGGGAAAAAAAAAGGGTAATGAATTGAAAGCTGGGGATGCAAACAACCTCAAGTTTGTCCCTCACAAAACATCCCCTGGAAGACTAGAGAAGAAACAGCCCAAAACTCAGGTGTTGATTCTGGTTTCTCCTTAACACCCCTCCATGCAGCCTTTTACCACTGCTCTGGTTATGCTGCTCCTTCCATCTGTCCTGCTGCTCTTTCTACCTGTTTCCACTTCTGGCAACTCTTCCTACACTTTTTAAGAAGGATCAAATTAATTCTTCAGTCTGATTGGGGAGTTACAAACTTCATTAATCAAGGAAAGCAATAATTTCATTTAATGAAGTGTGATTTGACAACACAGACATTTGAGGACCATAGGCATGTTTGGATACAGCATCTGGGTGCCACGTGTTTAGTTTTTGTTTCATTCTAGAAACCAGTTTGACAGAAGACTTGAAGGAAAACATGCTTTGTAATAAATTATGATGGCAGTTCATTTTATCTTACAGATAAATAAACAAACACATTGTAAAACATTAGTGTTCAAGTTTCTTCTCTCTCCTGCAGTGCAGTTCCAAGCACTAGGAAAACACAAGGGGAAATCTCACCTAGATAAAGCCACTGGACAATCCTCTGGAAAAATTAAACATAGTTGCTTGAGAAAAAGCTATCTTCTAATTGCAGCTGTCCCAGAAAATTTGTCAAGAAAATATAAAAGTCATAATTGGGATAAAAGCACAGCAAAGCATCAAGAAAAAGTTTGTCCAAGATACTTTATGTTTCTGTAGAACATCAGCTCCATCTGCTGGGAAAAATCAGTTTGTGGCATGGCAGCTGCAGTTTCTGTGCTGGGCAGCCCAAGTTTTTGTGCTGAGTTAAGGGCTTTCAGATGATTTAGAGAAGTACACAGTTGTATATCAAATCTTGACTCTGACAATTTGGTGACATGAGGGTTTAAGAAAAATGCTTTCTGGTGGCTGGGTTTCATGGTCTGTGTATCACTGGAGCATGTGACTTCAAAAGCTTATTAGAGTCACTTGTAAAGATAGCTCTAAACATTAAGAAAGTGTCAGTTGTTTTTCTGCCAGCTGTTCATTTTCATTAAAAACAAATTATGATTAATAACATTGCAATTAAAAACAAATCCAGATAATTTAAAAATATAAATATGGCATCAGAAGCTACATGTCTTCTAAAAACTCTCCTACCCCCAAACCACTTTATATGTCTTCAACATTTATTTCAATATGACATTCGTTTTTCAAGCTGTTTTAATTGCTTAAAAATTTTCAATTAGTATTTTATAAAACCAAATTACAGATACGAGCTTAATAAAAAAAATCTACTACCTCTAGGCTTCTCTTCAAAAACTACAGATGCACAAAGTAAGTCAGTCCTCAAATGAGTATTCAATTAATTGGGGATTGTTTCAAACATAAAAGTGTTTTCATTGCTCTCTGAATTCTGTTCCAAGATTTTTCAAGTCCTTCCTAAAGTCATGTTTATTTACTTTGGAAGGTCTCTAATAAACTTGTGATTATGTAAGATCACATGCAATACTTGATATCTAAGCTACAAAATTCCAACTTGAAGAAAATAATGTAATTCTGGCAGCAGCTATTCAGAGTGCTATCTCCAAGGTGGTTTATTTAGGGAATGTGAGTAGAAAGTTAGAGCAGGTGTCTGCATACTCCAGTGACACCATAAATGCACACACCACAATTCTGGCTTTGCCCACACTTCTGAGAGCAGTTATTTGAAATCTTTTTTGGACCCTCTCTCAGAGGAAGCAATTTCCATGAGTGAAATCAGAGAATTCAAGCCACCCAAAGCCTCCAGTGATCACTGAGAGCCCAGGCCAGCCTGGGGTTCCTCCAGTGACACTCAGCATTTGGTTATTCAGGAGTCCAATAAAACACCATTATAACAGAAGTAAAGCTGCTCCATAGCAAGACATCACTGTGACAGATTTCTGCACAGAAGTGAATTTTCTGGGAGTACTGGAATTTTATGAAGACAAACTACACAAGGTGCACACAAACCCCCTTTGTTTGCACTGATAGAATGCTGCAACACATAGAAAAGTGTCAAACTTAGCCTAAAACACTTGAAAACAACTGGGTAATAATGACTCTATCTGCAGTACAGAAAAGTCTTTTTGGCATAAAAAACTCCAAAGATCAGCTAAATGAATCTTTAAAGGCAGCTGTACTATCTTGGTAGAGTGAAAACAACAGCAAAGACTGTTTCAATACCTTAATAAGATTACTGATCCATCTTGTGAAGATGGCTTTCTCAAGGGAAAACTGAGCCTTAAAAGCTGAGCTACATGAGCAATCTCTTGCTTCCCTTCTGCATTTCTTTAGCATGGTAATAACACAATCAATTTTTTCAATATTGACTCCCCAAGTTTCCTGCCCATTTCCAAGGAACCTGTTTAAATGAACAATGAAAAGCCTGCGAGAAAGTTATGAAAAATGCAATAGGAGGCAGAAAGATTTTTTACAAGTAAACTGAAGGGCCAATAGCTCAGAGCAGCTAGGCATGAAGCAATTCCAGAGAAACAAGGCAGTGGAGTGGACTGGAACAATCAGCATTCCCTGTCCCAGCTCACGGTGTCTGCAGAGCTCTGAGCAGCCAAAGCAGAGCCATGTTCACTGGAAACAACCCTCAGCAAGTCATTGCCATCAGATATTTTTAGTTGTCCACCAAGTCCCTTGGTGCCCAAGCACATGTAGCCAAAAGGAAATTGCAAAAGCCTGATTTTCTCAGCCAGAGCTGGGGATGGCAGTTAAACAATTCTTGCCACCTCAGTTTGTATTAATGAAGCCCTAAACAAGCCTGAAGAAGAAGCATTAGCCATTGAAATACATTAACTTCATAAATATTTCTGAATTATTGTAAAACCTCTAGGACAACTAAATATTGTACACAGCAGAACACCTGACCATACAGACATAACAAGGAAGAACCTACACACTAAAGAGATTAGTAAAAGCAACTCCTTCTAGAGCCAGTGAATCCATGTAGAAAACCTACACAGTGTCTTAGTTGTAAAAAGAGGTTAAGAGTACATTCCATTTATGTCTCATTAAAAATTCTTACCTTTAATTTTCTAACAGCATCTCTTACAACTTCAGTGCCTTTGGGCTGCTCCACTTCTGTACTGCCTAGAAACTGAAAAAAATTGCAATTTGTGAGCAGTAAGTTATGCATTTAAAGGCATAATCAACTTGAGTAATCTTATTTTCCAATTATTTTCGAGCAGCATTTTGGAAAGGCAATTGTTTCAGTAGTTGATAAATAAAAAACCTTCACACTGCTACTTCTAATCAAGAAAATAACAAGAATTACATTCTATACATTCTAATATTAGCATTATCAAAATTGACTTTAAAAAACATCCTATACAAATCTGTAAATTAGAAGTTCAAGTACCTTTTTCCACAGGGAAATTACCACTGTGGTAATAACTCTTTTTAGAAAATAACAAAAAAATGCATGCAAAATACAGATGGAAGATTATTCCCACAAAAAACCACGAGCCAATAATTTGGATTCTGTCACTAAAACATTCACACAAGATGTAAGATAAATTAGAAGAACTGATTTTCCTCTCAAAGCTGCTTGGTATAGTAACATAGACTTACAGGAACTAGGTTCCAGCTTATGTAAAACAAGAGACATTTTCAAGTAGTTTCTATATCAATTCATATTTTTACCAAGTAAGTCTTTAATGAAAACCAAACACGTGTTTTCATATGGCAAGCACAAAACAAAAAGAACCTTATTTCTTTGTACACTGAAATGCTTTAGTTTTCTGTACAGTCACACTCACCTTCTACTGTGCTGTTACAAAATGTATGATAATCCTGCCTGGAAACCATCTGTGTGATACACTAAATGATTTTCTGTTGCCAAATTTTCACATTGAACTACAGTTAATTCACATCATGTATGAGTATATGCTAAAATAATTCTAGGAAAAAAAAACCCTCCCTTTTTTCCCCAAAGTAGTTTTCTGTGCACCATGACACAAAGAGACATGTACAATTTTTAAGTCCTAGCCATTTTGAAAGGGATTTAAATTTCCTAAGATACAGACAATTTAAACAGAGTAACTCTGGAGTTTTTAGTTCTATTAAACCTTCCAAACATGTTTAGTATGCTCAAGGTACTCCTGCAAAGAAACTGTGCAGCTCCACCAACAGTGAAGCCTCATTAGACATTTGCTACTGACTCAGAAATATGACATGCCACCCTGAAAACAACAGTGTAAATCAAAACACCACACACATCTGCTGCCAATATTCTCTATGATTACTGCTCCAGCCAGGAGACCAAGGCTTTGGAAGAACAGAGCAGAAGGCTCTGCTATTGATTTGATGTCCTTCACACAACATCTCTGATGACTTTAGACCAAGGGGGTGATCTTGCCTGGAAAAGTGATGGCTGCACAAAATGCACGTAGAGAAGGAAGAATGATTCTTGGACATGATGGATACTGCACATGGCAGAGACAGAAAGGGAAAGATGAGTGGATATACGTGAGCAAAAAAACCCCAGACCAGCAGGGAAGATCAGATGAGAGTTTAAGAGGAAGGTTGAAACACCAGCATTACCAGATACCTGCAGACAAGCAAACTTCTATCCACCACACCTGGCAGAACACAAAAGGCAGGAGTTTAATTGCTCTAAGTTTGTGAGCACACAAGGTATGTGATACACAGAGCAGGAATCCTGCAGAAACACAGGAAACAAGAGCTGCAGGTGTGGACAAGGCTCAGTGAGCAGAGCAGAGGTCACTGCTGCCCATGGAGAAGCTGAGACAGATGCTTCATCCCTGGCTGTTTCCTACTCCTTGAGCTGTTTCCAAACTGGCAGCACCAGTGCCAGTGTAAGCAGCCCAGCAGTGCTCAATGCAGACTCAGGGCCAGGCCTCTGGTGGAACTGGGTCATGCACACACAGAGATGCCCCAGGTTATGCTGCCTTGCCTGCAGCTGCTTCTCCAGAAGGGCACAGGGCTGCCCTACATTTCTTATTTACTTACTTCCATCCAGATGACCCAGCTCTGATAAAGCTAAGAAAGAATCAGTCATTTCCCCAGGACTCTCCTCTGCTTCACAGTCCAAGAAGGATGAAGGTACTTTGCTGTATTCAGTAAATCCCAGCTGCAGACTAATCTTTCCACAAACAGTACCTTCCACAAATATAGTTTTCCCAGAAGCTTGTACCTCATGATAATTCACACTACTGCCTCAGAAAATCAAATTCCCCAGCCACAGCTGGGGAATCTGTTAAATGTCACTGAATTTTAAAGCTTATAGTAATGTTCCCCAAACCAGAAATTACCATTTATGATCATGGAGGGGAGGGAGAAGTAGATTTTTAAGCAGAAAGATAAACTGCTGAAAGCACTTTAAGAGACTGACAAAACCTGAAGAAAAAACTCATTGTGTTTGCTCAGTAAGTTACAAAAGAAATAAATATAGAAACACCATGAGCCTTAGATCAGCATTTACAGGACATAACCCACTAGAATTCCATTAATCATTCACTCTCTCCCAGATGAGTGTTGGTTTTGACATTAAGCATCACCACTAAAATTTCAATTGCTCTCAGTAGTTTTGAGCTGGATGTGGAATTCTAGCTTGTGCATAATAAAATATTAAGCATAGGAAAATAATTAAGACACATTTACTCCATATAGACAAAGAAGAATTGTAGCTTAAGTGTTAAGACCAAGAAAAATTACAAGGCTATACTATGGATTGCACTGTTTGTAACTATTTCTAAAGCTTTCAATTGCAACTGTACTTTTTTGTTAATTCAGGTGTGTTAAAATTGCTTACACATTTAATGCTTGACTTCCCTTCTTAATTTCTTGGTAAGAGTAATAAAAGGAAAACCAGCAATTAAGGGGAGATATTCTGAATATTTGTATTAATTGGACTGTTCTGTTTGGGGGAAAAATACAGACAGAATTTCAGACCAAGACAGGATTGTAACAAAAGAATGACTATGCAGTAAAGCCTTAACAAACAGCCAACAGTTTTAATGGGAGGCTTTTATTGCTTGCTTTTTTCTATGCTCTGTACCTTTTCCATCTCATCTATCATCATTTTCTGTTTAATATGAAGTACCAATTACTGTGGTGTTACTGATGATGGTTCAGCTAAGCAAAGAGATGTATTTGCAAAGCTGGGGCTTCAGCTGCCAAGGTCACTGTGCAGTTTGTGCAACCCCTGGCACAGCAGACACCAGGTCTCGGTGGGAAGCCACCAACAGCTAACTCACCACCCCCATGAAATGGGAAGGTGGCCATTTCATCATGGTCCTTTCAGCAGATTTTTCTCACCAAATCTCTCACAAACACAGAGAACAAATATTTGTTATATCAGGAAGTGTGTCCAGCTGTGGCATGAATAATACAATTATTCACCATGGAAGAGTTTCTGCAAGAAAAATGTCAGAGCCAAAGGGGTAAATGTGAAACCTCCCTTTGCAAGCCCAGGCCCCTTTAGGGAGCAGTACTGATCCAGAGTTTTAGATGGGAACTTGGCAAGTCAGTGTTTATTTTCAGCATTTGAGGTTCCCTTCTGCAACTTGACTGATGCAGAACAATCAGCATATGAAACCTAAGTGGCTCCTGAGAGTCAAGCTAACTCAGCTCCTACACTCCACTGCAGAAGAGGGAAACAGAAAATAACAGTTTCCCTTTAGATCATTCACTATTAATCCTAAATGCAAACTAATAAACACATAAAGTACTTAAGTGCTCTTTACACAAGTAATGTGTTCAAATACATAATACAGCTGAAAAATGTTTACATAGGACTGCTACATCCATTTACTGTCTGCAGCTAGCAAAAAGATTATTCCTAAGGTTGATGTACTCCATGCATAATATGCCTACTCAAACAGACATAATGCATAATTCAGGCATGCCACGAGACTCAAATATTTGTGTTGTTTACTATTAAGTTGATCATGATCATATTGAATTTTTGTTGCATACCTAAAGTTGGAAGACATTTAATCTTTTGTATAACATAAAGCAAGCTAAAGCAATTTTCTTTACCACACATTCTTCACTGCAGTCTGCCATTCTTCCAAACATATTCCATTCCTTACAAAACCGACGAGCAGTTATTTTCCTAATGTATTACTCATTCTTATTTCCCTTGCAGCTGTCTGCAATCAGAAATAACTCTTAGGAGGCCAACAGATCCTATCAGTCAGGACCATTTAAGTGTTCCTTTAATGTACAGTGATGTTTGCCATGAAGAAAGTGAGCTTTTGGCCAGCCACATACAAGACAAACCCCTCAGATCAAACTGTTTCTAACCTAATACTAGCAGACAACCAGATGTATTCACTCCACATGCAAAGATTTGCAAGATAATGCAGCTGCAAAGAATTAACAGACACTATTTCAACAGATTAAATCAACAGAGGTTTTATCACTGACAGCAACTGAGAGAAAAGTAATGACCAGGAGGGCTGTCTTACACAACAAGCTATCAGACAGACCCTTTGTGAGGAATATTTGTCAGAATGTAGGTGACATTTCCCTATGCATTAACATGAATAGGACATTTTCTGGTCCAATTCCATTGTGAAGTTATTAAATTGCATTTAGAGTTGTACTTTGGCTGGAGAAACTATTAAAATAAAAGGTAAATAATCTTTTATTTTGCTGGCTCAATTAAAAGCCAACTAAAATGTAAAGCCAACTTCAGGCATCCAGAATCCCTGACATTCCTGACCAGCCTGCTGCTGTTCTGATGTGCCCAGCAGGTCTTAGTGAGGCCAGGTGAATTGTTGAGGTTAGCAGTGCACTTTCTTTCCTTGACATCAGCAGGAAGCTCTCCAGTAATTCTTCCCCTGGCAGTTTAGATTTTGACCCTCAACATTTTATTGGCTTTACATGCAAAGCACATCCAGGTGCTTTTCATCAAAGCTTAGAGGGGGAAAAACTCTATACACGCTTAGGAAAAGTTAGTTTTACCAGACTAAAAATATTAATAAACTTGACTCTTGATTAAGAAATAGTTTTAGGTGCACTTCTGAATAGTTAATGTAGACTTCCACTCTTCCAGTAGAGAGCAGTGTAGGCTATTTTAATAATAAAACAACATCTGTTTTCCTTTGTCATCACATTTCAATCTTAAAAAAAAATACCCAGTCTTACACAGTGCCACATTTCTTTTTTACTCTGAAATTCCTGAACATTAATGGTTCTCTTTTATGCAGACTTAAATGCAATTGTATGAAAACAGTACTTACCAAAATCATACAATAAAGAAAGGAAAAAAAAACAATGCAAAATGACTGGATACCTGCTGGCAGCTTTTGACAAATTAGCTCCTTCTACCTCCTCAGTTCTACAGGGATGCTGATTTACTGATGAAAGGAAGACAAATGTATCCACACTGAGAGAACACCAGACTATAAAACAAGAATGAAAGAGAAGAGGGACCAGTTCTGAACGAATGCCTAAGCTGTTAACCACTCCATAAGCCCAGGCAGATTCTTGCTCAGCCTTGCACTCGTGAGCCTTCTCCATCACTCAAACAGCAGGAGGACAACAGGGACCATAAAACAAACAAAACTTTGTATTTTGGGTTCCTTCTGTTTCCCCACCCCACAGTCCATCTCCTCACCTGCAGCAGTTCCTCGGCTCTCTACAAGGACACGTTTTTGTCAGAGCACATAAATGTTTGGATTTTTCCCCTTTGGAGAGCACTTTCCCAGTGCCACCTCAAAAACAACTCCTGGGCATGATTGCCACTCAAATGAGAGCAGAAATCCAACTCACCACATGGGAGTGTGAGGCTAAGTGGCATCAGACAGACATCAGCACATTCCTGCTTGTCTGACATCGAATGCTCTGCATAACTGGTGGCCCTCACACAGGAAAGTAATTTGAGGTATTTTTTGAGGGAGTGTTCAAGTACTACTGGCAAAGAAGAAAGATGAATACACAATTAAAAACATTAAAAAAAAAAAGGTTATCAAATGGAAATTACATATTACCAGGTATTTCATCCATCATTAGAAAATATTTGTAGTAATTAAGATATGATGAAAGAAAAATCTATTTAATAAGTTATTGAATTATTTGAGGAGAAAAAAAGAGAGCGTTACAGAAAGGATCATAAAATAATTAGGTTCAAAAAGTCCCACTGGCTTAATTTGTACTTTCTCATATTCTCTACAACTGCAGTACTCAAGGGCTCTCCACCTCCAAATGTACAAGGAGTCATTTCAGTCTTTCAGTCTGGATCTATTAATCAGTAATAAAGAACATTATTTGATAACTAAAACTCAACATATCTTTCAACAGCTGACAGAGGCAACAGACACTTCCCTGGAGTACTGCACCTCACCTGGATGTGGCTCCTGCCCAAATGTCTGGAAGCAGGAACACCTAGAAATATTCTATCAAAGCTACCTAAGAAACTGAGGGCACATAGCAGCCCTGATTCTGCCTGCACCTGTCTCCTAACCCATGTTCAGATATGCCAAAAAGAGAAATTATTGAGCTGCTGACTGGAAGAAATCTGACATGTGGGCCAAGTCAGCTGATTCCAGCTTGGTGCAACCCTAAAGGCCAAAGAATGGGATAATTACACAAGGTCACAATCCTCCTCAAGTCCCACTGCAGCCAGAAGGGAAAGTGGCACTCAAAAAGAAAAATACCATAGGAATATATGTTTGTATTACCAAAACCAGCTTGATGGTAAGCAGAACTTCAGAAGACCTTAGGACACACTTGGCAAATGAGTAAAATTTAAATCTTCAGTGTGACCACATACTAAGAGGGTTATCAACAAGGATAAAATAAAAATTCAAATCTGACTGCAACACAGCTATCAAAGCTGAGCTCTGTATTAAAGCATCTATTTCTAAAGACAAAATGATGCTAATACAGGTAGGACCCACACAAGGGATACAAGAGCAGGCTGGAATACAGAAAAAGAGTAAAGATAACGCCTGTATGTTGTCAAGACTGTCACTGTAGGAAACACCAGTTGTACAAGAGAAACCAGCCAGTATTTCTTCAGTGCATCAATCCCAGAGGCACAGCTCAGAGTGAACCATGCCCTGAAGAGCTGTCAGACTGCACTGGGGGTGGTGTACCCTGTTCTCCCACTGCACACACCTCCAGCAGCCCCCCACAGCTATCCAGACTAGAGACACAGCCTGAGAGCAGCACAGCTGCCCCAGCCTGGCTCCCACCTCAGGCACTGACAGCACAGAACCTTTCCCTGGCTCTGCTCCACACACTCCTCAGCTGGAGCTGACTGCTCACTCCAGCCCTGAGTGGGGAGGCAGAAGCAGGAGGGTAATAGGGATATGTCTCAGGGATAGTCCAGCTTGGAGCAAAAAAAGGACAGCAAACTCAAGCCACTTTTAGAAAATCCTTAAAAAACTTTGATGTATGGGAAAAGGGCTTAAAAAGGGAACATTTTGCCAGCGCACAAATGGCAGTGATGCTAATACTAGTGGTATATCATGCTGAAGGCCTGTTTTCCTTTTAATCCCAGATGCACTTCCCATAGCTGATAAATAAAACCAAGGATAACATTTGGCATGTAATAAACAAGGGAGGAGAAAATGGCAGCAAGAGCAAATCCATCACTGGAGAACATAATTTCTCATCATATATTCCCTGGCTGTGAGTGGGTCACACATGTTCTTTTGATGGCATTCTTTCCTCATGTATGTGGTAATGTTCTTTAGCCTTCACATGCAAGAATCCTGTGCTCAGAGGCTGGACAAAATGAAGGAGTAAATTAAAGAATGACATGTCTTAATTTGGACATACTCTGTATTTCCAGTTTTGGTTTTTTACACACGTGAAAAGATTTTTTTTTTTTTTTTGGTAGAAGAAACTGTCAGATCCTTTTACTGCAGCAGGAGATGTCTGTGAGTAACCCAAAGGCACAATCCACACAGTATTGACACTTACACCAAACGATGGCATCAAATCTTCTGCTCCTCTGCCACTACTGATCAACCCTGCAGAGCCTCCTGCAGCACAGCTGGACACTGCCTCAAAGTTCAAGGAAAACTACCAGGAGAAAGCCCATCCAATAAGCACAGTATTGACAAATGTGGTCTAGCCTGACCCCACACATGGCATGAATTGCTTCTGACTTGTGTAGGAAATGACTGAGCTGTCCAACCACAGATGCTCAATGACATACTTGTCAGCTCCTGCAACCTCTGTTGTTGCTCTCATTTTATTTTAGATTCCATTTAGTTTGTGCCCTCCAAGAATTAAGGAACCAATATTCAGTCAAAGTGGGCACAAGAATCATTCTGCATCAAGATAGGACAAATAGACCTAATTATCAAAGCAGATGCTTCCTTTAGAAAGGATGGTCAAATGTGAAAAGCCTCTGATACTCACTGAAGACGCATCCCACTACTTGAATGCCTCAATTTAGGAAATTTATATTCCTGACTGGATCGTTTCCAGTAAAAAACCAAAAAAATCAAAAAACCTTCACTGAAGAAAGCTACCTAAAAATAATGCATATTCACTATTTTATGCATCAAATTTTTGAATTTCAGAAGTAAAGAATAACAGAGTGGACAGATTTTACAGCTTTACACATTCATAATTAGACAGTCTTAGTTCTGCACCACAGCAACTCGATTTAACTCAAGCATAACTTCTTCATGAAAATTGTAAAGTCACAGTAGGCCCTTAAATGTACTAAAACACTGTTTTTCATTAAGTCCTAGATATTTCCAAATATCTTAATGTAACAAATTTGATACCATTTGCTGCTTTTTTTGTTTCCACAAACCAGATGTCAATGCAGCGATTTAATTAACCTTAAACATAAAACTGAAAAATTGCAACAACTCCTACAGTCTTTGTACAGATGTGAAATGCAGTGGTAGAAATTTCAGAACACAGAGGCCACTTGGCTTCACTTCCCCCTGAACCTCTGCAGGTGCCAGCCAGCACCCCTGGCCATTCAGCAGGAGCTTCACTGCACTGCTGTGGGACAAAACCTTCAATTGTTACTACTTGTGTCAAGCCACTGCCCTGCCCGAGCTGAGGTTAAAGATCATCTTCTTCAGCACTCCCAAATGGAAAGGACAGATTCCCACATCCACTGGCCCCTCAAAAAACAAACACCTCTCCAGTAAAATGCTACAATTAAAAGGTACTTGATGAACATGAAGATCCCAAGTTGCATCACAGCAGTTTGAACATCCAGCATAAATCATCCAAAGCTGCTGCCCTGATTTCACAATTTGGTCCTGCTGAATTAACACCCTGGTTTTCATAACCCCACTGCTCCTCTGAATGCAGCACCTACTGGTTGGCTCTGTATTAACATCCTGAAACCATCTCTATTTTTTAAAAAAAACCACAAGCTGAAGCTGTCCTGCTGACTGTTTTTCCTGTTACAAATACTAGGTCTATCTCCCCAAACAGAGTGGAAACTGAACTGAGACAAAAAGCCCTCATGAAAAACCAAGATATGCTGTCAATTATTTGATTGTAATGACAGCTTAAAAAAAAGAAATCGAGACTGCCCAAAATTTTGGGTTCCTTAAAAAGCCTACCAAAATTTATATTATATTTTTAAGCTGCTAAAGCATTAGCTGCACACATTCATGGCTCGTTACTATCTTAAATCCAGAAAACTGACAGAACCACTCTGCTCTACCAATAAGGTGAAGCTTTCTAAAACCAGGAGCATTTGATGCACTCAGAACTTTTGGGGGGCACCTCTGAATCAGGGGAGCAAACAGGCCATGGCACCACTGGGAGCAGCTGCTCCTTGCAGGAGATGCTTCCCAGATGAGTTCATTGTTAGGAAGGGCTCTGAGCACAGGCTCCAGATTCTTTCTTTCATAACAACATGTACCAGACCAGCCAGGAGTTTCCATGTGCCAGTGCAAGGTGGGATTGTGCAATTCTGAGCATTCAGCTTGTAGCAACTGAAGTTGGACACAAAATTCTTACAGCCTTCCTCTGTTCAATGTAAATAAATTCTACAAGTTCTGGAAGGAATTGTGATGGATTTATATACATATAGATGGAAGATATATGTTAATAAATACAAATCAAAAACTATTGAAGTTATTCTTTTGTACCAGAAAACACTAACAATATCTTATAAAAGCAGAGATGAAATTCCACAGACGTTTCCCATTTTGTGGTTGAAGTTTATTTTGATCTAATTTCTACCTCCTTTGTCCTTGACTAACATACTACTGAACTTGTACTATCATGGCAATACAACTCTTGCCATGGCAACATGCAATGACATTATAAACACAGAAACAGGAATTCCCTGTGGGACGAAAAACAGAAGTCACAGTTAGGAACAAAATCCTCATTCCAACACAAACAGCCTCAGTAATAGGAACAAATAACTATTGTCCCTGACTCTCAGTTTATTAAAGACCTTTTCCAGTTTAATGTGGAGTAAGAAATGGCCTATTTTAAGGACACTGCATTGCTTCTGAATCAGGACTTTTAATACTGCGAGGCTTCCTGCACCATAATTAGAATAAATGACTCCTGATTTAATTCTTGATTCGGGGAATCGATGTGCTGTCAAACAGAGGACAAGCAGCACAGCAGAAAAGAGCTGTTCTGAAAAACGAGCCATGAATGTGTGCAGCTAATGCTTTAGCAGCTTAAAAATATAATATAAATTTTGGTAGGCTTTTGAAGGAACCCAAAATTTTGGGCAGTCTCAATTTCTTTTTTTTAAAGCTGTCATTACCAGAGAAGATCATCTTTAAAATCCAGTATCTTAACTTTGAGTGTGGTAAATAATTTATACATACATTCTGTGGGCAAGATAATAATAGACACCATGGGGCAGATACAGGTTCTGAGGAGTATTAAAGGATAGGAACATTAAGTGTGAAACTTTGTTGCTTTTTTATTGGTTGGTTGATTTTTTTTCCCTAAACAGTATATTTCCTACACTGAGAGCCACTTAATTTGTAAAAAAATAATAAACCTAATGTTTTATTAGTAATGCAACTTCAGCAGGAAAATATGTTGAATCAGTATGCAAAGTGTAATTCACAATCACATGGCTAATCTACACGAATATGCTGAATTAAATACTATATTCACAGAAATTAATATCAACATTTTGATAAAAGTGGAAAAGAAAATGCCTGTGTTCAACGAAAAGGGATTTTTTTTTTCTTTGCTCCTAGAAAGTACTTCCTAAGCTCCATTTACTTCTCTAAATGTGTTGGTAATTTTGTTCAAATGACATATACAGACATCTTTCTCACCTGCTATATTCATAGAACACTCTGAAATTTTCAGAGAATATTTGACTGGGATAGCCACGTCAAAATCAAATTAGTTACTTCTGGAAGGAAATAATTCTGCAGGGAGAAAAGGTCCATGCAGCAGATAAATACACAGGGAACACAGCAGAGCAGTAGCCATGCCCTTAAAACTGCAACACGATTGAAGTTCTGACAAAATATCTTTAAGTGGATATCTTGGAATAAAAGAAAAAGGAGGACAGGACACCCTGCACTGGTTCTGAGAGCTGAAAAGGGGCAATAGGAACAAGACAGCACAGCTGGAGGCAGACTGGAGAAGCCAATGAAGAGCAGGGGCTGGAGAGGAGGTGGCTCTGCAACCACAGCAGCTCAACAGGGTTTTCATCTGCTATGGGTTCACGACTAGCACAAGGTAAGCTGGTCAAGGATTTTTGAGAATTGCATTCAAAATTTTTATGGGAAAACACAAACATGTTGGAAATCTTCCTTTCCAAGGCTGGGAATGTATCCTTAACATACCCTGCCTCACTGTCTGTGGAAGTGCTGCTGCACAGAACACAAACCCTGCTCTAAATCCCTCTTCTTCAACTCCAGCACAGATTCTGGAAACAAGTACAGCTCAGGCAATGGGCCTCAACAAGAAAAGCACTTCTTCCATTGGTTTAGCTGTACTGGATCTTCCACTTTTCCTCCAGGGAACTGGAAGTGTCTTCTCTGTGATGATTTCTGTTTTATGAGCCTGTCTATATCGTCTCTCATTAATCTGTTTTTCAGAAGAAACTTCCTTCTTTACACATAATCTCTCATAAAAGACAGCTATAAAACAGATGAGATCACCATAATTCAACACCTGGCCTTCAGGCACTTGAAGAATACCCATAACTGTTTTTTTTTTAATCTGGATAGGATGAGAGTATTTTAAAAATATTTAGAACAGAAATAACTGTCTCTTTATGTTATTATTTAACAAATGTGCAGAGCACTACTGAAACACAGAAATATTCTTCCCATTAAAAAGCACAAAATAGAAAGCTGAATTTTCTTATTAGATTGATTATTTTAGCAAAATGTAAAAATACTTTGACCTGGCAATATCAGATATGAAATGAAACCACCATTATCATGACCTTAGATCCACCAGCAGATGAGATGAACATCTTGGATGAACTTTTTAGGAGAACATAACTGAGATGGAAAGTAATCTGTAAATTATTTTACAATGGCAATTAATCCAACAAAATATTGGCTTTCAGTTCTTATTTCATAAAAAATGTTATGTTTTCCAATAAAAGACCTCAATCTGGTGCTGAAGTGATAAAATTAATCTGGACTAGATCATTAGAATGATACTCATATCTTTAGGTGAACATAGAATCAGAAAAGTCTGATTCCATGTTTAAAAATCCTTCACATAAGGACTTGAAGCCTTCCCTAAATAGCAACCTAATCCTTTTCACTAAGAGAGCAGGTATTGAGAAGACGTTTAATCTTGAGCTCAAGGCATGAAAGCAGAGTTCAGAATTTGGGGTCGGATTTGAGAACAGCGATTTGGGGCAGATATGTGGAAAATCTTCAGTATTACCTCTGTTCCTTATCTTTAAGCTGAGGATAATAAGTCACCAATTTCTTATCTGCATTATCATTTAATTATCCCAGCTGAGAAGAAAATTCATGAGAGAAGTCCAAGGTCTTCTGCTGCCTACTTATTCTGAGCTTTGATCTATGACTACTTGCATCAGGGTAGCACCTACAGCTTCCCTCTCATTATTCTAGAGGCTGCACAAACATCAAAAAGATAGCCCTTAGCTTCAAAGAATTTATGATCTAATGAACTGTGATAAATTGCAGTAACCCCTTGGAAATGCACAGCACAGTTTCAGTTAGTACCTCTGAGTGTTACTGATGAAAATCAATATAAAACATCGACCCTATTCTTCCTCATACACATCAAACAGCCAACACTAACACAAATAAAAAGCTATAACCAGCACAAAATTAACAAAGTGTTCTGTCACACAGCACACACTCAGAGTGCTTCAGCAGATTTCAAAGATAAAAAAAAACATCTAAAGAGGTCCCACCTTCCCACCTGCCTCTCCTCAGAGCCCAAAATTTAACCCCTAAACCCATACCTAGTTTTAAAGATTTAAGATTATTCTGAACATTAAGTACGGGCATGCAATTTTGGGGAATGCTTTTCATTTTGAGAATGTGTTTGCCTTTGAGAGTTTCAGGTCCTCAGTGCCTCATAAAGTGAGGATATGGGATATGGCCTCTAAACACTAACTTAAGAAGACCAATAAATTCCTGATTGTAATGGATTTTCCACAATAAACCTGTATTCATGAGTAAACAAGATTTGCCTCCCAGCTAATCTTTTAGCTCTAATTAACATGATTTGTTGAGTTATTTATTTGTCCTTGTAGTTTCTTTCTACTCAGAAGCATTGGGAACTACAGCAACAGTACAAGATAGGGCTTAAGGACCTTTCTAGTTCATGCTTAAAGTGATCTTTCCCTTCAAATGAAACCCTTCGTTCTACACATTTTGAAGATTTAATGGACATCCTTGTTTCTATACTTTCCCTATTTTCAGTAATGCTACAGCAACACGTTGAAAAACAACTTGTAAAATAAGACCTGCCCCGTTTCAATTTTCCTTAAAGATTCAGAATGAAGAGAATATTAGTTATGAAAATACTGAAGAAAAAAATGAAGGTTTAGACCAATGTAACCCATCATTCCCTTTTAGTAGCACATAATAATTCCTAGTCAAAATGCAAAACATTTCAACAAAGCTTTGCAAATAACTCAAAGCAAATATTTCTCCTCTGCTATGTCCTAAAGGAGAAAATATTAGTTCCTCTATTAAGTAACACCTAACATTCTCATATTCAAAGTTCAAAATGCTTTTTAAAGCAGGCCAAGATTGGTTTTACCCTTTCTGAGCCAGAGTAATCAGAAAGAGGCATTTCTGAAATATTTATTGCAGTCCAGGATCTGCAGCTGACTAACGTACATTACTATTTTATTAAAGTTAATAAAGTCAGAGACTCCAGCTGGTGGTTTGTCTGATAATTTATAGAGGAAGAATCCTCATGGAGATCAGCATATGTGAAACTTTTCCTGAATGGTGAAAAGCCTGGCTGTTGGACAGACTCCTGTAGTCTTGGCTCTGTTGTTAAAATTGTATCTCCTTGTAGAATTTTCCGTTAAAAATCTTGCGCCATTATGTTATTTTCTATAAACCAGCTCTGTTTCTAGTTTATAGAAAGGCTGAGATTAAATATGAGAGATAAGAAAGAGTAATTCACCTGCAGGCCTGATTTAATCTAAAGCAAACCAACCTAGAAACAGCTGTGGGTCACCTAGCCCACAAGGACAATAACCCAGATGTTTGAGCCCTACTAATTCCAGTGTCAGACATGCAACCCGCTTGATACTTGAGAGTGCAGAGGCTGAGAGGCCTTCCTCCAGAAACCTCCCATTCCCACAGCTGCCAGCTCTCTGGAAACAGAGCTGCAGAGGGAGTCCCAGAGGAAATGCTAATGAGCCTAATTGGCAGTTCCAGCAGACTTAGGGAGAGGCAAGGGAATAAATATGAGCAACAGAGAAGGAGCAGAGAGGGCTGAGTAAATCTCTGTTGACCCTAAGGTCTTTGCACACTCTTTCTAGCTCTGTTAATTCTGACTGGACAGACCTCTGAGCTTTATTCATTTGTTTTGAACAGGCAGATCACTCACTGCTCCTTCATCAGTGAGTGCCTGCTCTCATCCAGGGCTGAGGAACTCCTGACTCTGAGTGTCACAGACTTTAGAAGATTAATACTCAAATACTGACTGAGTCTTTCTCTAAAGAATAAGACATATTTAAGGAATATCTTTCTCTAAGGAAAATGACGCTGTTAAGACAAAAGTCACAAAATCATCAGAAGGTTCATAGCTGCTTTTACAATCTCATTGCTCACCTCTTTTGAGATAATCTCATTGCTCACCTCTTTTGAGACAATACCAGGGAAGGCCAGAGATGCAACTGTTCAAAGCATTCTTTTAAACTCATAGTCAACATGGTATTATTACAAATATGCTTCAGATGCTGCATTCAATACTAAACCATAGAATCAGTTAGGTTGTAAAGGGTCTCCAAGATCATTGCATGCAACCCAGCACTACCCTGTTCACTGCTAACCACGTCTTAAGTGCTACATCCACATGGTGTTTGAACAATTTCAGGGCTGGTGATTCCACCACTTCTCTGGACAGCCTGTTCCATGCCTGACCACCATTTCAGTGAAGAAAGTTTCCCTAATATCCAACCTAAACCTCTTTTGGCACAAATAGAGGCCAATTCCCCTTGTGCTGTCACTTGTACCCTTAGAGAAGACACCAATCCCCACTTGTCTGCAACCTCTTTTCAGGTATGTATAGCAAGCAATAAGGTTTTCCTTCAAACTTATTATGTCCATGGGGAAAAAATCTGGGGAGCACCTGGTACTCCCTCAGTAGCTCCCCATAGGACTTGTGCTCTAAATGCAATATTATGAAGAACTGCTGCTGAGAGTTGTTATTACTACTACAGAAAAACCTCCAAGTGCCTTTTCTATAAAAACAAATATATTCTACTTTTAGAACTTTTTGGATTAACACTTAAACATGTGGTTGTCCATTCCAACAAACAGTGCTTCTACACCAAGAATCACAATTTAGAAGAATAATCTAATAATCATAATCTACATTAAGAATAATAAATTATACAACAAAAATAACCTAAAGAGTGTACCTAGCACAGGTCAGGTCTCAGGTGCTATGTTGTTCACCAACATGCTCTGTTAATCCCAACATCCACATAAGTCTTCCATGCCAGAGAAATCAACACCACAGAATCCCCTGCTGTGGATTTTCCAGCTCAACCAAAACAATATACACACTTAGGAAACTAAAACTTGTAGTAAAAGGTTACAAAAAGCTTTGAGCCAGAAAGAAGTTTACCATACACGTATAAACTATGTGCCACACAATCCAGAAGCTACATAAATTCCAGGGTTTCACGTTACAGCCCTTCTGCAACTGATTCTAAGACAAAAAAGAACAGCAATAACCCATTCTTGAAGTAAAATAAAACACAAGGCTTAAAGTTACACCTAGACCAAATTCTTCCCCATATCTAAGCAGAGTGAGAAGCCTGGCAATACTCACGCTCCAGGAACTTCGGAATTATAGCTCCCATTTGGAATCCTAGCTTCCAATGCTGAGCACAGCCCTCTGCCACCATGAGACCTGCTCTGCATGAGCAGCAACATCCAGCAATTCCCTGCAGGGGCACCCCAGCAGGGAAACTCTCCAGGCCCTGCAGGGTAAACAAGGCCTTGCAGTTTCATTGCTTCCCTTAAGTTGCATTCACACTTGGAAGCTCAACCTAAGCCTGACTTCCATGTGAAAGGTTGCTTGACCAACTGCTATGGTAGTTGAAGCCTCTTGTTAAGATACAAACATCACCTTTCCTCTTAAAGCCATGGCCAGGCAGCAATCAGTTAGCCTACATAATTCCCAAAAGCCTTCCTGCATCCCTGAACAGCTGCCTGAGCATCCAGCTGCAGCTGGCAGAGATACAGAGGGGAGGGCATGGAAGGGGGACGTGGCACAGGGAACATAGGAGGAATACAGATATCTTTTCCAGGCAAGCAGGGATGAATTTAGAAAAGCCAGACCTCAGCTGGGGTTGACAGCAGTGAGGAATGTGACAGAGAAGGTGATGGTCAGGAAAAATGGAGCTGCACTTGTTCAGCCTGAAGGGGATGAGCCTGGTGTACACACATCGATGTGAATGCGTGGCTGAGAGCCACAAGCTGCACAAAATAACAACTAGAAATAAGGCAAAAGAAGCCAGAATGGTAAGGAATATGTCCTGGAACTGGCTGCCAAGAGGCTCTGAATCTCTGCCCTTAATGGCATTTAAAGCTCAATTGCATAAGGCTCTGTTTTGTACCACCTGGCTTTGAAATAATTTCTCAGATGGGAATCAGCTGGATCATCTCCAGAGGTCCTTCCAACCTCTATTACACTGGATTCTTCCACTTCAATTCCCAAAGCAAATCCTAATCCAAATGCAGGACAGCCAAGGGACAACTCCAACCTTAAAGGATATATAAGACATTTTCTCTTCCTAAAATTGAGGGCGCTTCAAAATCCAACAATGAGCAAAATCTGTTGCGGGTTTGTATTTTCAATCCATATTATACTTGTTAGAAATCATATCAATGTCTGAAATAACTGATTTTAGAACTTTCTACCAAAAAAAATTATCTCAAGCTCTTAAGGTGTTTAAAAATATTTTTTCTCTGATGGGAGACGTGCAAATCAGACTGTTTAAATCAGAGATGATGAAAAAGTGTAATTAAGCAGCCAGGGTGCTAAATAAATGGATGCGATGGCAATTTATGTGAGAGAAGCAAACTGCTTGCATACAAAGGAAACCTAAAACTTGCTCAGGATAGGAAACACTTTAAGAGTGTGGTGGATCACACATCAGCTTCAATGTAGACAAGGGGCTCTGTCTCTCTCCTGTTTTATGACATTTTAAACATCTTACTAAATTACTGAGAGAGGACTCCAATGACTTCCCAGATCCTATGCTGAATGCCATTAATTGGTATGAAAGATTAGTGATTCCTACCAAGAAACTCCAGCCCCCATAACTTACTTGTGCTGCAGAAATTTCGTAGTTGTAACTGAAGTTATGTCACACAGGACTCAGAAATTTCCAGGAAGATGGAGCTTATGAAAAGCCCAAAGGATGACAAGCAGAACTTTAAAGAAGGTGACAGCCATGGAGAACAGATCAAGAGCTACTGGTTTGGCCTTCAGTTGGAGTTTATAAAGTATTGATAAATATGACCAGTGTTTATTTGTAATTTTTTTTTTGTTTCTAACTGGAACCTACCACAAATATTTCACTCAAACACATAGACCCATTTTTTTCTTTTCAAGAAAAGGAAACAAATGAAACATCATCCATTATACTAAACTGCTTTGCATTACTATACACAAATGGACTTGAAAGAAGAAACACTGGAATTGCTCATAAATTTGATTCTTTTCTTGAAGGAGACCCTCTTCTGGAGAGTAAGAGCAATCAAACCAAGTCTATTGAGAGTACCTATTGCAGACTTAAAATATTTTATATTTCATTTACATGTTTATTCATCTTTAGTATAATAAGCCCCAATTTAATGACTGTAATGTATCAGAAATAACTAAGAAGTTCATATTTGCATTGCCTTGTAATATTACAATTTTTTGCTTTCCTATCTCATTTGGGTATTTTCACAAAACTAATTTTTCTTGTGCTTAAACACTAAATTAATTACGATCACACGCAAGACATTTTGGAACTGTAACGAAAGTTAATTGGTATTAAGTCATTAATTCTAATTATAATAAATTTAAAGTAGGAAAACTCATTATTTCTCTTCTACTGCAGTAGTTTCTAATTTTCAACATTTTTGTGCTCTCCTTGAAATATTAGGCTCTATCTAACTTGACTACATATCTTAAATAGTGTGCCTTGTAATTCTGCTAACTTGGGAAAGCTACATAGAGTTTGCCATTTGACATTTTTTCATTACTCTTAATGATACAGTCATGATCATTTTGCTGAAATGCTGACTGGATAGAAGAAGAGAATTTCTATAGCAATAGCAAAAAAATAATTGTAGTAGAAGTGCAGTTTATGCCACAGAAACGTGGCTTTGATAACACTGTACACTAATGATAGCAAAATGCAGATATTCAAAAGACAGAAATGCACCTAAAGCCCTGCAACCATAGTGACATCATTTGACCAAAATGCCTGCTCCACAAGAGTATTATTTGCCATTGAATGATGATAAAAAATACATGGAGGAAGAAATGGCATATAGTTGAGAATCTAAATAAACTGTTTATTGTCCTACAGTGAAGACTAAGAGCTTTAGGTACTGCCAAGGGAGGCCTTTTATTACAGACTCACACAATCATTTGGGCTGGGAAAGACCTTCCAGATCATCAAGTGTGACCATTACTAAATTCCTTTTTTCCATTGTTCATTTAACTCTAAGCTTTCAAATTGAAACTACTACATCAAGAATCAAATCAGCAGCTGACAATCTAAAAACTCTGAGAGTGAGTGTGAAGCAAGCATTAGGTCAGTGAGCACTGGGGAGCTGTGACATTCCTTGGTGAAACGTCCTCCCAAGGGTTTTATCTGCCATCAATTGCCATGGAAAAGGGCAGCCTTTCTGCCTCATGCAAGGTCAGAGCCACTGACCCCTGCCTTGCCAGCTGCCAACATAAACACCAGGCTGGCAAAGCACAGCCTCTCTCTGCAAAATGGAAAGGTTGATGTAAGCCAAGGAACAAGGCAGTGACTCTGGAGGGGATTACAGACACAATTACTACAGAGAGACATAGCACACATGGTTGGTTGGGGCAGCTTTGGACTGGCAGAAAGGCAGCACTCAGGGGATGACAACCACCAGCCCTTTTTTAAAGGCTGCAGTCTTATTCCATTATAAAGTCACACTTTGATCACTTTTGTTTGGCAGAAAGGAAGCTGGTCTCAAATCAAAAGAATTGCCTTAAGGGCAAAAGAGAGTTTTTTCTTTACAGTATAGAAAAAACCACAAATATCCCTTCTTAATTAAGGACCATTACAGAAAAAAATTAACACAAGAGAATTTTGGGGTTACCTTAGAATTTTATGTCCAGGTGATATTAAAAATGTCATGTCACCATATCAAAGTGAGTCTGTATTGGGTACTGTATTAAAAAAAAATCTAAATTATCTTTCTGGAGGGGAAAAAAAAAGTGTGACCAGTATGCTTGCATTTGTAGTGACACAGTTAAAAAAAAATAGGACCAAGAGCTGATGTCAAAATTCTGGCTTCACTAAACAAAGGTCACATATCCACAGCATGCTGAAGTATGAGGAATCTTGTTATCAGTGACTTCTGATAGACCAAGATATCAGTAAGGTAAGGAAAAAAAAAGGACCCAAGAAAAACCACTAAACACAAAAAAAAATGACAGTAACAGAACAAAAGCAAACAAAACAAAACTGAAGAGGGAAAATAAACACCTCTGTCCCATCCCTCCCACTCCCCACAAATAAAAATCCCAAAGCCTCGTGGGTTTACACTGTGCAAAACCATGCCAAAATCAGCTAATTTCAAAACAGCATTGTAGGAATGGGTGTGTTGGAAAAGAGAGAGAAATTCAAGACATTTTTATATTTCAGGGCTTCCTTAGGAGACTGGTGTTTCCTGGATTTTACTTGCAGAAGAGAAAAACTCAGCTCATGTTTTCCTGCAAAGAGGATTATGGCCATAAATCATCCTGAGGTGCATGTTCTAAGAGATAACATGACACTACTAATTCTCTGCTAAAAAGGTCGTCTCCAATTGGTAGAGAAAAAAGGCCACTTGTCAATATTGCAGGGTTCTTTTAATTTCCAGTTAACTTTGCTAGGATTTTTTTTTAATAACAGTCAACTCATGAACTGCATTTTATCAATGAGCTGTCTTAGGAATCGACAAAACCTCATCTTTCCCAGTAAGCTCTGCCCATGTTCTGATCATCTCAGATTAGTGTCAGAGAAACTAATTTTGTGTCTTATAAAGAACAGAAACCACTTTTCCATCCACACTAATCTTCATCCAAGAAACTGCAGAGTAGAATAGAGCTCACTTGCTCATGGACAGATAACATCTCTGGTATAACTTTCCATCAAACTAATTTGATTTTCTGAACATGTCATTCTTTACTCACATATAAATAAATATAAATCAGATCAAGTGTTGTCTTTTCTTCCCAACAAACATTGAAGATATATGAACTGAATGTTAGAGAATTGGAACAATTTGGGCAAAAAAAATCAATGAGTCCTGTACAATTCTTGTTTTATGAAGGTTTTCTGAAGCTCTTAATCATTATTTCACAACATAGTTACAAGTTATTGAACCAATGAGACATTTCACTTAAAACCCAAAATTCTGCAAACCCCAAATAAGGTGTTGATAGATACATACTTTCCTCTTCAAGTGAAAAATACTGCAAAATTTAATGAGAATGATACTTGAGAACTCAGGTGGAAATATCATCTAGATTTATTATGGTTATGCCTGCATATGCCAGCTGAGTTCATAAAAGCTGTGTGAATTTATTCCAGGTGCCAATAGATAAACAAGGTGGGGAATCCCATACCCTTTACACTCCAGTTACAGAGCACAGCAATTTTTTTGGTTGCTTTGAATCAAATGACTGATAGTTCTAAATAAGAATTTTCTACTGTGATCCAAATGAAAAAATGGGTTGAATTTCTTAAAAAAAGAAACAAACAAAACAAACCCAAAACCCAATATATGTGGTATTAAAATTTCAGTTTCCTGCAAGTGTTCTGGCAGACCTTAGAGGCCGCCACAAAGGTGGAGGAGGCCCTGGAATAAACAACAAACAGGAACAGAACTGGAGAGGACACTGAGGCATGTATCAGCCTATATAAGTAAGACATTTTGGACCAAGAGTCTTCCTTTAGATTGGAATTCTCCATTCTTTTCTTCTGCTCCAGGTTGCTGATGCTGCTGTTTCTACAGTTACCCCCATCTTAGCACCAATCTCTTGATTTTAATTCTTTTTCTGCACAGCTGCACTGACACCTACTCACCAGATCTTCTCTTAGGCAAGACAATGAAACATGAAAGATGAAGGAGGTTTCTTTTTTCTCTCAAAGACCAGAAATGAACAGACATTGTTCAGTGCTTTGAAAAACTCATGGCTTCAGCTTGCCCTTAAAGCACATGGCACAGTCACCACAGCAAGTAATCCTCCCTCTGGAGAAGTGTAATACAAAGCCAAGGTGTCTGGCAAGGCTCTTCAGTGAAATGGTAATACATCCTTTGGACAAAAATTCACTTGGAGAACTCACAAACTAAAAACACATTCAAAACCTGGCAACTGTGAGAAAGAGACTCCACTTCCCACTACAAACTCTTGTTCGCTCTGCAGCAATGCTAAGCAGAAGAAAATTGCCAATACAAAAGCAGGGAACACTTATGTGAAAACCTGAGCCCTAGCCTGTGAATCAAATAATTACATATATATTTATATATATATAAATTTTAATACTAGGAATTTTCAAATAGATTTTTTAAGTGACTATTTTAAGAAAGATTTTTATATTAAGAAATACCAATCATAAGAGAACATCATCCAAAACAGCCCACAAGAGAATTTTATTGAATTATACTCTCAGTTTGAGCAAATATTTGCAGATTCCTCAGTTTACTCTGAGTTATGTTGATGGCTCCATATTCTCTCCTCCTTTTAACAAACTATCTTTTAAGCTGGTATTTAGGAACCTTTATGTTCTAAGGTATTCAGGTAAGATGCATTTCCTGTCAAGGGATGTCATTAGACAAATTGAACCATTAGTTAGATAAACTTATCTCACTGTAATTGGGATAAGAAAATTAAAGCAAGGCTTCTGGCTTTACTGTGCAAAAATGCCATTATTGTTCTACCACATTTCCTGAGTATTTGACATTTCAATATATCCAGCAGAAAGGGCTGTTACTCATTGCCTTTGATATTGTTCAAAATAAGTTTGTGCCATTAATTTTAATAAAATTGTAAGCATGCAGCCTAACGTTTAATTCCTTTGCACTCAAAACCTCCATCCATTTACAAAAACATCATCAGGCAGAGAATGAACACTATTTGCTTTCTGGTAAACCATAGCTCAGAACAAGAATCAACTGGCCATTAAAAACATTTTCACCTGCAAACCAGACATTTACTAAGTTTGTCTTCATGATTTCATCTGGCAAATCTATGTCTCTGCAATCTTCAAGTCAAAACAAGAGAGAATGTGCTGCATTCTAAAGGCATGAGGAGAAAATAACTTCATATTTTCTTACCTTTGCATTATAGGGAATATAATGCTTTGATAAGGCTTCAGGAGTGTGCATCCATGTTTTGTCTACAGAAAAGCAAAATAAAAGAAGCACTGAATAGGTTATTCAATTGTTAACTTAAGTATAACAGTATCTCTGTGGAAAAGTTCAACAATCACCCTCTTACACAAAAACCAGCTGTCTGAAATAGTTAGAGGGGCTGGAGGGAAATATCTCACACCTTCCCAAACACTTAGAAGAAAGAACCTGCTCCTTTCTGTTTGGCACATTCCCTATTTTAACCAGCTTGGTTTTCCATAAGAACTGCAATTCCTCCCCCTAAAGGTATTAATTGGGCTGAGGCTTTTTGCTGGTTCTGCCTCAGATCAGGATTTTCTGCATCCTGTTATTTAAGGCACTGACTGCATCATGTGCATCTAATGGTATTTTTGATGAATTATGTGCTTTGTCTAATGAATTATCAAGACATTAAAGGCACAAACAAAAAACTATCCAAGTTGCAACTGACAGAAGAAAGCCCTGATCCTTATAAAAGAAAAATTATGAACAGCAGATTCATAAGTTTTTGATCTGATTTATAAGTTCAGATCATCTGTAATTTTTCCATACCTATGCTAAACAAATTTGCATACTTACCCTTTAACTCTCCCATTACAATACTGTGTTATTCTCTTACTTTTCCTGCTGTATGGACCTAATTCTGTAATTATTTGTCAAATACATCTTCTCCTCTTACTTCAATGGTCTTTTTGAATGTTCTACTCAATTTAAGATGAATTTCCAAACATTAAGGAAAAGTTTCTTTTTATTACAAATCTTAGAAACAAATTTTCAAAGTTTTCTCATTTGAGAGCATTTAAAAAAACAAAATCGTTCAAAAATACTAATTTTCATTGCCACACATTTGGGATAATCTGTAAATCCCATTAATGTTTTATATGACATATATTGAACACTTAATAGTATTTTCTAACTTGAGACTATCCTGGTTTAAATGAGCATGAATTAAAGTCACAAATCTGGAACTTTATTAAGTTAAGTAACAAAATGACAGCTTAAAGGAAAAGTCTACCCTTGGATATTCCCAATTCCATTTGCCTTTATGGTGAGTTGCAGTTACAGTAACTACCAACTTTTTTGTTAGTTACACTTAAGGACAATAAAATTCTGTTCACTTCAAACTGTTGAAGAGCAAAAGCTGTGACATTGATTGACACTAAAGCAATAATTAAATATTTCAGATTATGCAGGAGCAAGAAAATGGCTAACCAAGTTATTCACCAGTCACCACAGTAACAGGATCAGAACTACAAAGCTGAGAAATTCTTTTTTCCCTTAGCAAATTCCATTCTAGATGGCAGCAATGTTCAGCTCCATTACTGAAGAGTGATATTATCACTTCTTAATTAAGGAAGAATGATTTGCCCATTCAGCAGCACCCAGGAGAATGATTCAAGTGGCTCTTCCTTTTAACTGGGGCTTGTGATTGGACTGCCAGAACCAAGAAACCATTTCCCAGAATATTTTAACACCCGAAACCTGATCTCCTCTTTAGCATAATATCAAAGGCTGATGTTATCGGAAAGTGCAGAATAACCATCCCAGGGAATTTGTGAGTTAGGCCAGGTGGAATAAAGCCTGTCAGGCCAGGAGGGAAGCTGAGGCCCAGCCAAGCAGCTGGTGACTGGGCTCAGGGAGCTGGCACTCAGGACAGGACTGCTCCCTGCCTGCTCTGTGAACACCTGCACAGGGCCAATTTCAACTCCTCCAGGTGCAGCCACACTGCTAATACCAAGGGTTAATTTACCCAGCTCCTTCACAGCACTGTTTGCTAGCTTCAATAGAGATACATTCATATTTATACATTTATAAAGGAAAATCTAATAAAATTAGAGCACTGAACCTCTTAAGGAAATTACAACAGCTCTCCACTCATTTTATGCCTAGTACCACCACAAACAAGTGACAGAGCTGTAGCTTCTAAAGCAATTTTACAAGCAGACAAGTGGCTAGACAGGTGCCATCAAAACTACTCCTTGCAAATGTTTCTTCCTCCCTGCACTCCACCAGGGCAAATTCAAATCTGAAAAACAAATGTTATTTAGTTTGGGAGTCAAGTGTGAAGTGCTGGTCCTAATTCAGCATCAGGTAATCTTTCCAATTTTATTATCATGTACAAAGTTTTACTTAAAATGTTTCTGTGAAATCATCAAGTTGCCTACCAGCCTCCAAGAGTAATGTGACAGAGATTCCAGCAAGGAATAACACTGCTGGGCAGGTGTTGCTATAACTGTTGGCACCCCTAATTGGGAGGAAGATCAGGAAAGATGGACAGGTGCTCCCAGCTCAAAATGAAACCAGTAACTTAGTGAGGTACCAAAGGACACCTGGTTCCAGGAGTTTTGTGCTATTGGCTAAAATAATCCAACATTCAGATGTAGATCCACAGACACTGTGACACAGCTACTGAAGATTTCCTCTGACAATGGAAGTCCATCTCTTAGAGGCAAGTAATAATTACAGAGTGGTGAAGGTTTGGAAAGAGCTCTTAATGCTAAACTAAATCAATCCAAGGCAAAACTCAGGCTGATAGCAAAGACGTGCAAAAAATCATACAAGATATTATGGGGTAGGTTTTTACCAGCATCTCCTTCTGAATTGTAAGGTCTGATTATGGATTTATACTACCCTCAGCAGCTGTTTGAAATACTGCTTAGAATTAGCTTGATTTCACAGCAGTTGAGAAAGACTACATTTCAGACATTGTGCATGCAGTAAACCAGAAAAACATGAAAAAAAACCAAACAATAAAAGAAGTATTGGTCAAATAGCTGATGTAGATATGGCTTGTGGTTTGCATGATCCCTCACCTAACTTAATTTTTTAAGAGTTTTCACAGCTTAAAACTTATTCATTCTGAAGCAACAAGCAAAATATGAAACCCTACAATGAAAATCACAGTTCATATTATTATTTTAGTAGTTACACAGACACTTCCCTGCTAAATAAAACAAGAGGTCCTAAAGAAAGGCCTGAAAGCCCAGATAAAACCAAACCTGACAACCTGCATCTCATGTTAACAGTAATAGAAAGTGAAAGGACCATGCTGTTACACTGGGTGAAAACCACAGTTATTTTAGATCTTGTCTGAAGTTCTTAATCCAGGCCGCCTTAGAGTTTACATTCAAGTCTTAAAAAGTGCTCAGTTGCTGTTTTTTTTGAGAATTATGTGGTTTTGAGAATTATGCATTTGAGCCATTCAGAGTCCAATAGAACCTATGCTTAAATGAGGTTTGAGAAATTCTGAGCAAGTGGTGGTTTTGCCACACTCACTGGCACTGTGTGGAACAAGAGGTGTATAAAAGGGTTATTTCAAGGGCATGGGGTAAATTGCAGGTCTGACAGACTGAATTGAAGGGTGGAGGTGGGAGCTGGGCACTTCCATGGGCAGAGGAGTAATGCTGCTCAGAACTGAGCCTTCTCTCTTTTCTCACCCCCCTGAGCCATGCCTCACCCTCAAAAAGGGGAGTTTGCTTTCCAGAGTGCATTTCACACCTGCTGGGCCCGTGTGTGAGCCAGGGCAGAGGGACAAACCTGCTGACAACTCACACACGGAAGGCAATTGACTCTGGGACTTCACCAAGGGCCCTGGACTGCTGTGCTGCACTCAGGGCAGGATGGCAGCAGGTTAGATAACAGCACAGGGACCATTCATCTACCAAAAAGGAAACACCAGCAGCGCCAAGAAACTGTTCTCCCTTAGAGATTAATTTCTCTGCATGTTACTGCCCTGAGAGAGTGCAGAATGGCCTTTTCACAGTGCAGCTTTAGTTAACTGCCTCCCTAAAGCCCACTGTCATTATTAATTCATTAACATTAAGTAACATTTATTAATTAATGTTTCTAAAGTGTTTATCAAATCATATTAGACCTAATGGCCATTCATTTAATACAATGAACAGAGAAAGACTCTGATTTTAACTTTTTCTTTTTTAGTGCCACGGTGAAAACACAGTAATTTCTAAAAGGTAGAAAATAAAGCCTTTATTCTTTACTGGATTAATATCTTTTCACATTGATGGATGCTTTTGTTGCTAACAGAAGAAATCTTGAAACTATCTTTTCTTCCTGTTTTACAAAACTTGGTTTGACAAAAATATTTTTTGTGACAAGCAGCATAATAAGACTCTCCTGAAGAAGATATCCTAAGAGATCCATAATACATCTAGGTATTACTGCCTCAGGAACAAACAGCTTACTTGCTTCAGTGTATGTACACAAGTGCTCTCTGTTTCATTATTCCTAGATTATCTATTCTTCTGTAAAGAAAGAAAACCTTCAGAACATGACATGAAAGAACTGTCACCCTGTTAAATAATTTCCTTTATTCTGACTGCAGTAGAAACAGGCAGGTGCTCACAAAGCCTCCTTATGCTGGTCAGACAGCAAGGTACAATCTGACTCCTTGACCCCTGCAGGTAACACATGAATGGATAGGCTGAGGCCTGAGACAATGCTTGGCCATGAGAGTTTTCATCAGAATATAAAAGGGAAATATTGCTATCAAAGAAATATTCTATCTATAATATTATATAATATAATGTAATTGAATTGTTCAGCTGCAGCATTTGTTCCAGCCACATTCTAGAGCAATGACTGAGTAAAATCTGGGTGTCTGATAGCAGTAATTTATTGAAGTTATTAACAGATTACTATGACCAAGGAAATGAAATTATGAGTCAGATCCTTCCCTAGAAACATAGAGATAAAAATACCCATCAATACAAATAGCTCAAAAATACCTCTGTTACTTTTTTCCTCCTTTTTTCCCCAAACACAAGACATGCTTTGGATGCATATTTAGTCTTTGCCAAGAAAAGAGCCCTATCTCCCTAGAACAGCGTGAGCCTGGCAGAATGCTTTGCCTGTGTCCTTCTCCCCTAATATTTAGGACCTTGTAAATAGTTTTAAACAGCTGATTGCTATAATTGCAGAAAGGTGTCTCAGAGTGCTGGGTTGGCATAGTTACAAACTGAAAACAAGCCTGGTATTTGCATTTCCCTCAGAAGTAACATCCACAGCATGGCCTACACATTTTATACTGTATGTTTTTTTGATATGGATGCTAATATATAAGTTCTGACAATAAAGGAAAATAGTATGAAAGTGTTAGTGCAACTGACCAGTGATTAGCAAATCTTAGCTTTTGCATTTTAGATTTGTTGATGTTAAGAACTTGTAAAGAGTTCATATTTCTAAACCAAAGGGGAAAAAACGAAGAAAAATAAATCTGAATTATTTAGCCCATAGCTTGTATGTTTTCTAGTTACAACAAGACCTCTACTGTCTTTGATAAAATCTTCTATTTGAAGTCAAAAAGAGATTACTGGTATAACATAATTTAAGTGATCACATTTTGCAAGTTTTCATTAAGATATATATGAGATCAAACCTCCAACTCTATATTTCACTTTTGTAGTCTTGTTGTAGAAAAAGAGTTCAGTGAACTATTCCAGTATTACCATAAATAAATTTGGAGGAGTATCAATTAAACTTGTAAAAAATGTTTAAAAAGCAAGCTTTTGAAGAATTTCTTGCAGTTAAAGAACATTATGTAAATAGGTCAAAACAAAGGAAAAGAAGCATAAATGACAATCTCAATATACAATTAAAATAGAATTTTAATTTTCTGATTCCGGAACAGTGAAATAATGTGATATAAAAGTTTAAATGGAGCTTTCTTTAAAATTCAAACTGGAAGGAGAAGAAAGGAGTTTGAGCAACCAATGGGAGCAACTTAAATATGAATATCTATGGCTTCCTCTTGCTTATGTACCTAAGGAACATCTTTTTATGTCCCAGAAGGATTTGATTTCACAAAACAGTGTTTTCCTAACTGATCTATTTTTGAGGTTCTCTGTATTTTTCCAACAGCTTTATAGGAGAAATTCTTATGAAATCCAGTAGCCATTGTGATTCCTACCAAGGGCTGGTTGTTACACCTCTAATTTATTTCACACAGGATAAGATATTTCATCTTTAACTAGACACCCATCCAATAATCTCACAGTGCACCTGTGTAAGTCAAGTATTTAGGCTGTGGCTGTGTAAATTTTAATAGGGTAGAAGCCAAAAATCTTCAGACTCCCAGCATTTGTTCCTATGGCTCAGCAGCACACACATCTTCTGGAAAGGAGCTCCTGAGCTTTGGGAGAAGTGACAAAAGTTATTGCTGTAAATGTCACTGCTAACCTGCCTAGAACATTCCTTACAGCAGGCAAGAGACACGATCAGCTCTGCAACACCTTTCTGAAGATAATACAGATTAAAAAAGCAACAGGAAATTATCCTCCTATTCTTATGGGGCCAGAGAGAAAAGAAAAATCAGGCTCAGCTGCACAGCATCTTTCCAAGACACCTTCAGGGAAGGTTTCCAGAGCACCCTCCTCATCTGCATGCCTCCTCTGAAGACATACTGTACCCTTTTTTTTTTCCCTAAACAATTAGAGCTGAACCTTCTGCTTTAAGAATGTGAATATAGCACCATAAATATGTGTCCAGCTGCATACAGATGTTTACAAACACACACCAAGTGTCAGACTGAGCACAGCCCTGTCCCACCAAGAGAAGACCTCTGGTCATTGCCAAATGAAGGTGGAAACCCTGAGGTCTCCTTGCTGCTGTGCTTGAATGGGAGCTGCCACAGCCTAAGGAGAGCAATAGAACAAACAATACTTCAAAATCCAGAGTCAAAAATCAATGCAAAAAAGGGACTTGGCCACTGAATATTGGTTTTCCACATGACCCCACGTTTAGAAAGACAAGGAACAGTAATTGGAACACATATGACTTCTTTGTGGAGGTGTTATAAAACTATTCAATGATTTTTGTGTCAAGACCAGCTGAATACAGAAATATTTGTTATAGAAAAAAAAAGCACCCTCTTTTCTTCCCACCCTTCACTCCTCAAAAACATTTTGTTCAAAAAAATCCCACAAACATCAAGCAGCAGCTTTTTTGCAGTAGGGACAGAAGTGGAGATTTAGACCTAGGTTCTGTTTGGTGAATTGTTGGTTTTTGGGATTTTTTTTTGCCCTCTCCCCTGTAAGGTGAATGCTTTCAAGAAAGGACAAAGTACAACCACAAGAATATCTGAAGATCACAGAGGGGGAGCCTGTGGCTGCTTACATTCCTTTAAAATTATGTGAGTATAACCTCTACATTTTTATCATTACTCTTAATGTGGTAGTCCAGTAAACAATAGGCCATTTGTTTAAATCACTGGTGTGAAATAGATTCTGACAGAAGGAAAGTATTTACTTTAGGACTACACTTATCCCCATCATTCTTTTGGCCCTTCACCTATTGTCTTCTCATTAAGAAATAAAATATAAACCAAAATATTTTTCACCTCTGGAATGCAGCGCATGTTTGTAATAAAAACAAAGATCATACTATAGCCAGTGTGTATTCACACAAAAAGAGCATCCTATAACTTTTGATTGCAGTTTTTTATATGTCAGCCCCTGCCCATTAAATGCACCTGTCTACACTTTCATAAATAAGACTCATAAAAAGCCATTTCACAGAAACATCATTGCTGAAACTTATGATTTTAAAACAGATCATTACTTCAATATATTCTATTTAGCATTATAAAGACCATCTACATCTCAGGAGCTGGTAACAGGCAGCAATTATCCACCTTATTAACTGCCATCATATGGAAAAAAACCTAGAAAATTTAGATTCCCGCATATATTGAACTGCATGTGATAAGAAAACAAAGGCTGACATTCTTTGTGGGATGAAGGAAGACCATTGGGGCACAATAAAGAAAAAAAACTAAATTCAACTGCTACACTCTGCACAGCCTCACCCATTCCAGCCATTGTCATTCAGTGGACGTGTATATCTACATTTTTAGCATCAGTTTGTGTCACTCCATCTTTGTGCATTTCAATCTTTTGCTCATAGAGGGTTTGGATTACAGTCATTCCTTATTTAGATGTGTCTCTCTCTGGAAGGAACACGAGTTTTCTCTCACATTTCTGATGAGGCAAAAGCTAGGAAACACTAGTTACTTTTTCCTTACTTATATGCACCAGTTCCTACACTAGCATCTTTTAATAGAAGGATGCAGAATCATCAGTAAATTGTACCAAATTCATTTATGTGAGGCAACTGCATTCACTAAAATAAGTAAAACAAAATCCCCATAGTTAATGTTTTCTATTTTACTCATGCAAATAAATTTCATCACAAAATCAAGTCTAAATTAAGAACAAGTAATTTAGTTTAGATACAAATATACTAAGAATGAGAAAAATTTACATAACCATATAGCATTTAGAGATCTCTGTTACAGAATTACATTAATATCCCTAAGCTACTTAAAAGAGTGATTGAATTTCAAAAAATGCAAACATATTTCAAATTGAACAGTCTGTCATCTGTACTACAGGCTTTTTGCACCACAGCATTTCCAAGTGAGAATGCTACCACGTGTGATTTTAAAGGAAAAACTGAGAATGAAAAGTAAAGAGGACTCCTGAAAACCCCTTCCCCAAAGCTGGATCACATACAAAAGCAAGCTTCCAATAATGTGATAGACACACAAACATTTTCACAAGCTTGATCATAACTAGAAAACAAGGACATACATATTGTTGATTAATTTGTTTTTGTGGGAGAAGGAAAAAGATCCTTAAAGAAAGATAATTATCTTTTCAGTGTAATTTACTGCATTCATTGATCAATGAATGGAAGACAGAATGCTTGCTTTTGTACAGTTTGTGGAGTCATATGGTCTTTCTGCAACTGAGAATTTTCTCCATAACACACCTATTTGCTAGTCCAACCAAACTCTGCTGAAGCTAAGAGAGAGGCTATGTTGCTTTGAAAGGTTTTTTTTCCACATTTAAACATGCAACTTCAAACAGCCAGTGCTGGTATCAGACTTAAACCTGAAATGAACTTTTTTTGTCAATATTAGTGCCTACAGTTTGTTACCCTGTTATTCAAGCTCATGGGTAACATAAGAGACCAGATATCACAACCTGGACTGCTGGAAGATTTCATTTATTTATCATTACCTGTGTAAGGACTTTCTGGAGAAAGCTGCATTTGCTTAAACTTCACATTTTCTTATATATTTCATTGCCACTATTAGAATGAAAGATGAACAGCTTGATTTTTTTTCAATTTGAGATTTAAGCCTATCAATCAAGTCTTCAACCCAAATGACTATCAGACAAGTAAAAAATAATTCCAGCTGAAATGCAAGCAAACTCACCAGTTCTGGTTTGTACTAAATCTTGGGGAATCAGGCAATGGTTATACCACTTTTTTAAGGCCAGAGCACTCAGCACACCTTGTCAGCTGAAGTGGCTATTTCATGTCCAAACCATGCCCCTCAAAAATCAACTTACACTGGGTATTGACTGCAGATATGATGTCTGTAGTAAAAAATTGTGCCTCAAAATGAAGTACTGGTAATACTGAAAGTGGAGATGTGTGCTCTCAAGAGCACTGCTCTGATTAATGAAAAGCTGCTGTTCCCATAGCAGATTCTCTCCATAAACACTCATGCCACACATCTTAGGAAACTTTTGCCTGTAAAGGATCAGAATTAATTTTAAAAAGAGCTCACTTTCTGTCTTAGCAACTCACAGTTCATGGCAATTTTTTTGTGAAAGCACAGGTTGCTATCCAAAAGAAGAAAAAGGGGGGAAAAAGTAAAGAAAGCTTGTTTTTAGTGCATCTTTTCTTGCCCAGTCTACCAATGTCTGCAAATTAAATAATTTCCTGAACATTTAGAAGAAAAATTCTGTTGCTGGGGTCAGGTGGTGGAACGAGAACAGAGCTCATCAGCAGGAGCAGCACAGTCCCAGCCACTCTGGCACCCAGTTTGCCCAGTTCAGAAAGATGGGAGCCATGGCATGAGCAACTTTCTCCATGTGCTTCCTGATCATCACTGAGAACATTAGGGAGCATTTATTCTCTACATCTGCCCAACTCAGATACAATCTCTGGCTGTTATCCAAGAATCACCTCCATCTGTTTAAATTCCCCTCACAATCCTATGGATTTAAGCCTATTGTTTTTGTAGCTTCAAGGTAATAGAGCACTGTAAACTTGGAATTCACACAAACTCTGCCAGCACAGCCAGCTGGAAACTGGTTTGGGTTCAGCAACAACTGCTTGGGAAGCCACAGCAGTCACACTGTTAATGCCTCAAACTATCCACACTCTTGTGGGCAGAAGAAACCCACAAAAAACCCATCAAGAAATGGAAACAACTGTATCTATGAGATCTGGGGTGAAAAATCAAATACTATAAAGGAAGTTCAGCAACTGAAACTGTTTTTAAATGCAGTTATTATGCATGAACACTGATTGAGCCTAGTTCTTCTCAACTTCAATTTGCATTAAAAAGATGTAATTTGAAATATGTAATTTTCACTTATTCTTGACAATTACTTAAGTGAAACTTGTTTTTTTTCCTAGGGTATGAGAATGGAAATGTCACGAGTGTTACTATGAGTAAAATAAATGGATGACAGCACTGAATTCCTCTGTCTCCTCACGTTCTGAATCATTATTAGGAATCCACACTAATTGCATTTCATTGTGCCTGACAGCTTTTATATGATACTTGTTTCTTGTTGGGGCAGGAAAATAACACAAGAAATGAACTGAACAGAGCAAATGTCTTTGAATACAATGAAATTCCAAAAATATAGGTAAGGACTTAGTAAGAAATTAATAAGGATTTTCCTGTGAAGAAATGAAAACAGAGAGAAGTTAATCGACACTCCTCAAATGATCCCAGGAAACTGAGGATACAAACTGATTGTAAAGGTAAGATGCAGAAACTGCCAAGGGCAATGTGAAATAGTGACAGCACTTTAGCATTCTGGGTTCAAGCCTAGACTCTGAGAAAATATCCAGTAAAACACAACTGGTCTGTTTCTGAAACATGGCAGGCTGAGCTTCAAACACTATCAGAAGTCATTAGAAAAAAAAAAAAAAAGAAAATAATTACATGGTTCCCTGGAAAAAACAATCTACAATCCCCAAGTTTCTTTCTCAGTTGGGATAAATCAATCCACAATTAAAGAATAATGAAATGGTTTCTCAAATGATCTGGAAGGAGTTTGACAACACTATCAAGCACCTGAAATGTGCTATCTGTTGATAGCAATGTTACAATTACCTACAAGAGGAAATACATTAGTGCTTAAGGAGAGCACAGACTATGGGTTTAAGCTTATTTCCTCCTGCTGTCAGGGTATTAAAGGACCTTTTATCCTATTTTGCAGCCTTTGTAAGTGTCTCTTCCTTTTGTGGTCACGTGCTGATATTCTGGACTGCTCCTCTCACCTTGATTCCCCTGGCTTTAACAAACAGATGCACTGGGCACACAGGGATGCAGTGATGCTGGCATTCCATGTTGGCCTAAGCACACAGACTCCTTTCATTTCCAGCTTTGATATTGACACCAAAGCAGAAACTCTTGCTATATAAACAAAATATTTACCCTCAGTCCAGCTGAGGTTACACCTACTTATTCATGTGAGGGCTTCATCTCAGTGTGCGCCACACTTAAGGACATTTAGAAGAAAACATTGAAAATAAAGAAATGAGACCTACCAGGTATTTTCTACCTTAAAAACAAACAGGGGAAATACCAACAAAGCTGTCAGTTAAAAAAGATTCACCACTAATTCTCCTTCTAAAGCCTTATGTTTAATCATAAGCAGTTCATGAAAGAGACTAAGCAAGTCAGAGGAGCAACATAGATAACTCTGAATATTTAGTTTTGATATCCTTTTGGAAAGCACACCATTTCAGATTGCTACAAATCAAGAATAGCTTATTACAGCTAAAAATATCCTGCTGCATGAGGTATTCAAGTACATTAAACACAGTTTGAAAAAAAAATAGCTTCTCCAAGAATAAGAATCCAATTAATATATCTATCTAAAAAAATGTCACTGATTCTTAGAAGTTCTAAAACCCTCCAGCACCTCCTTTGGTGTGTGCAGGCAAAAAAAGGAAACAGAATGTGTATTTTATGTTTATGCATTTATATATGTGTGTGTAAATACATACTGCAATAAAAAAACATATGAAATTCAACTTAAGCCTTGGAATGCAGACAGCTCTGTAAGCACCAATCAAAAATGCTTTGCTCCATACATCTTCTAGAAGGGCTGCTCATTTTTATCTAGATGATTCAGTGCAATGATGAAGTTTTTCTTTGTATAATTCTTAATATTCCAAATAGGTTTTACAGGGCATTTATGTCTCCATGAAATATAATCTAAATTACCTACCTTTCTTCCTGCTAAAAGCACGATTCATGTTGAAAAGTCTACCCAGTCAATACTTCCTGTGTTCGGTTTTTTCCTCCCCACTTTAACCTGCAGAACAACACACATAAGAAAACAGAAAATTCCATTATTATAGTTGAAGTTCTATCTATCTTCACTTCAAAGACACTACAAATTACCTTAAGAATTCTGAAATAATGCTGAGAAAGTGGGGATGTGCTTTGCTGAGGAAGAAATTCCAGCATTGAGAAGATCTATGTTCAAAACACCCAGAGGTGCTTCATACAGACAGACATTTTAAGGTTCCTTTAAGCTGTTCTCCCAAAGATTTCAGAGGCACAGAGCAGGTGGCATTTTACATATACATGAAGACAAATACCACACACAAATAGGTTGGAAAGAAAGCTTTAAAATGCAAGCTGGCTCCATAAAAACACTCAGTTCACATTTGCACTGCCCTGCTTTGTGTCATTTAGGCTGTCAGATTATTTCAAGCTAGGCTTTCTTCTTCACATGGGCTTGACACTAAGGAAAAAAAATAAAAATCACAATATATAGGGTTTTCTTCACTCAGGGACTCAATACTGATTAAATTGCCTTCTATCAGTGTTACTACATCCTTGCTCCCTTTTCCTCAGATTATACAGTAATATCTGTATTTTCTTCCCTTAAAAACACAGATCCACTCTTAAATTATTATTTAATTTTTGAGTCACAATACTATTTTTGAATTTTGTTATTTACCAACACAAAAAACCCAATAAAATCCGCTACATGCAAAGCTATTCAAAACCATCCCATTCTGCACTACAGAGCTTTTACTTTTACTAACACATGTAAAGATATTCCCATTACTAATTTTCATTCTGGTCAGATCTTCCAAGCAAGTTTTTACCAGTTCACTTTTTATCACAACAAGTTTATCTTTGTCTGCTCTCCAAGCAGTTCAAAGGAAAAGAAAAAAAAAAAAGGAATAGTCAAAAAAGAAAATCAAGATATTTTGTTACCAGATGATTTTTTTAATCAACTAGAAGAATACTTTTGCTTTGAATAAAAACAAAACTTAGGCCAGTGTTTCAAATGTCAGCATTAAGATGACAAATTAATTTAAGATAATTCATGCAGCTCATGAATACTTCTTGTAGTGCTTATCTCTCTTTTTCAAGTAAGTTCAATACCAATTAATGCAATTATATCCCAATTTCAATGTAAATATTTGACAATTTTCAGATTGGAATACATGGGAGATGACAGCTAGGAAAAAAAACCAAACAAAAACCAGCAAACCAAAATATCAAAAGCTCAGTTTTATTTTCCACTAATCACTGATGCAGCAGGACTTCTCCACACAGTCCTGTGAGAATGAAGGGGCAATTCCTCTTTAATTAAAGTCACATAGCACCCTGGACATAAAACCAACCATTTTTTCCAGAAAGCAGAGGCACCAGACCACTGTTTTACAGATTTCACTGAGTATTTAAGAAGGGAGGGCATGGCAATCAGCACAGGCAGGAGTTACCCTTGCAGTTTCCATGCCATGATTTTGATGCAAAGCCCAGGCTGCCTGTGGTGCCCAGAAGTTTAAACAGCAGGGCTGGGGAAGCCTCACTCATCCTCACAGCCATCCCCTGCCTTACTGCCATCAGTGTCACTCGAAATCTGGGGTACACAGGGGGCAGTGAAACCAAAAAAATTTCTGTGAGGGCTGTCAAGTCCTAGGAATGGTTGTAGCAGCATCCTTGGAAAGGGCAATGGCATTAGTGGGGGAATTCCAGCACACTTCAGGGTCCCCAAAAGCTGAGAATGCATGAGCAGCTCTCCCAGCAAGGCAGGCAGTGTGAGGCTTTCACCAGTGTAAGTGAAGACAATCAACTCAGCTGACATAAAGTAATAAGGAAGAACATTAGAATTGCAGCTTTTTAAGCAGCTACAAGTGTTTGGCTCACAGGTTTAACACAGGAACTCTATTAGATATGCTTAGGATGTATAAGCAGTAGCACAACTTTGTTCAGGGTGTCCACCCTTGTGAATTACCACAGCCAGTTTTGAGTCAAAAAACTTCCTTTCCCCTCTAAGATACCTCTGGCAGTTGTCCTGCACAGCAGCAGACCAAACACTTGAGTTCTCCTCCATGATGGGATCCTAACATGCCCTTTTTTGGAATGTCTTTTTTTGTGTATTCCTGTCTCATCCAAAAGAGTGCTAAGGAACATATTTGAGATGGTTACTGCATGGAGCATCTTCTAATTAGAAACTCTGCAGGCACATCACAGGGCAGTAGGCTGGCCACATTTCTAGAGCTCACCATTCAAGTATTTTGTTTAAAACACAGTGTAACTAAGTACATGTTTCTTCTTTATGAGCAAGGATATATTAACATCAAAGTGAACTATGCTAATAAAAGCCAAATTTTTTTCACTACTTAGCTAAAAATGGCCAGTATTGCCAAAACTAGGTTCATAATTTCAATTCCAACAAAACATCAGTAGAACAAAACACAGATGTGGTTTAGACAACAAACAATATCAAAATGTTTAATCAGTGTACTTCCACTTCACACAGAAAATGTTATTAAATAGGGAAACAGAATTAGCTACATGTAACTGCATTTACAATTCCCTCAAACTCTGATAGGAACATAACCATCAACCTGTCAGATACTGCAAAAGCAGATGATTAAATGCTTCATAAAATTTTGCTATTAACAAAAGACCAAGCCAAGCACCACCAGGTTCATTTCCATCTCCTCAGTGGGGCTTGGGGCACAAGGGTGGTTCTCAGAGTGTTGTACACAGGACTGGGAAGTTTTCAATCAGAAAAGCAAAGTTATGTTTAGACATATCCTTTGTCATTGGAATATCCAGACATTCCAATGGCAAAGAATAAAACTCTTAGGAGCAAGCAAGCTGTTCTCTGGTAATGGAAGATAGGTTTTTGGCAGAAAACAATCGAGTTTCTGACAAATCTCAGCACACCAAACCACTGGAACAGACCAGTCTGTTAAAAGCCTGTAAAGAGCCAAAAGGCAGGCAAGTCAAAGAATTCCATTCTGGTGCAGGGAGCCCTGTGGACAAGGGGAGAGTCCAGCCTATAAACCACTTGACTTTCAAGGGTAAAGCAGTTGTAACAATCAGAGGCATTAGGGAATAGGAATGTGGACCAAGCCATTCCATTACTCATCACTCAGGAAGACACACCTAGGTAAAGAATGCTTCTCCACCTTACTCCCAAGAGTTTTCTTCAGCTTTGTCCAGAAACCAAACCCTCCTGGGAAACAGAAAACCTGCACAGGATTCCACAAAGCAGTTAACTGAAAAATTGTGAAGAGTTCTGACAGGTACAAACTAGGGAAAATCTGGGTAATATCAGAGATAAAAGAAACAAAAAGAAAAAAGAGAGAAAAGGCTTAGAAAATAATTTTATTACACTAAAATATTCCAATGACAGACAAAAACCCTGAGCAGAAGACATGACACCCACAGTCTAAACAGCAACATGGGCATATGTCCTGGGCAGGTGGGTGTTTAAGCTGTCATAGCCAACTTTAAGCAGTCACAGAGAAAGCAAACACTGCTTCCTTTTTTCTTCATTGTCATTAACCCCTTGTTTTTCACCAAGGGGGGTCTTGTCACAGCAAGGAGGAAAGCACAGAATGGCAAGGGGAAACAAGTGGCCTTGGGGTTGGCAGGTATTTGGACCAGGGAGCGCAAGGGTGGCAAGGCCTGAAGCTGAGATTACTGAGTAATCACTTTTGGACACTGACAGTCACGTTGGTGGCTGTCTCCCCCGCCTAACGCAGCAAAGGCAGTGAACACTGAGGTGGAGTGGCAGCCTTCCAGCTGCCAGCACAGGGGCTGCAGCCCTCCCTGCCTGCTGAAACCACACAACAGCTTCCACACAGGCGCCTCCACACGCCTGCGGGCTCCTTCAGAGGCCTGGGGTTTGATGTCTTTTCTAAATTTAGAGCTGTCTCAGACTAGCCAAGAGAACACACTTAAGAAGAGGAGAAAACAAGCAGTGAATGTAACTCATCTCCTTTGTCTCTTATTTCCTCTGTGAAATATTCCTGAGGACTTATTTGGGGTTTCCTCCCCAATCAGCCCCTTTGAATGGCATGGGCTATAACAATTACCTGGTCTTGGTCTTTGATTTTATGCTTCTTTTTCCTTCCAGAAATAATTACAACAAAACCTCCATAAAAAGTCCAACTTGTACCCATCCACTCCCTGTAATAAAAAATAGAATTCAATCTGTCCCTTTCCTTGCATACACAGAGTTTTCCTACAAAGGCTAATTTAGCTTCAGAAGACACGAAGATTCAGACTCTTCCCCCTCTCAGATCCCAGACCTTAAAGCACACTGGGTAACATTCCTTAAGGAATGAAGCACAAAATGTCTTAAAGCCTGTTTTGTAAGGGCTGCAGCGCACAGGAATGTGTGATTCATTGACTTGAAATGAAACTTAGGCTTATAAAGTTATTTCTGAAAGAAAGATGACAAACTGGAATATAATACCAGCTTTGTTAGTATTTTTCTGATTTAGACCAAAACTCCATGAAAATATTGCCCTAATATGACATGGGGCATAACAGAGGAAAAAAATCATAGTACATGACTGCATTAAGTAATACACAAACCCAAGTTAAACATCTTAATATCAGGAGGCACTTCTTTCTCCTTTTTGTATGAAGGTAACTAAAACATTAACTTGCCACAACTCTTTTATCTCTGAAACAGTAAAATCATTAAGAAATGACACATCAATGAGCATATTTTGGTGCAGACCCAAACTTGCACAGTCATGCTAGGAGAGCAACAAGCACTTTCAATTGTGGCTATGAAAACACATTTGCCCTTTATGTTTATAAACAATAATAGAACAGTCTGTAGGGCTGTAAACCACAAGAGCATTTAAATAGAATTTAGAACTACAAAAACTAGCAGGAAAAGTAACTTTAAAATGACAGTTCCATGGGCTTCACCAAAATTGAGAATCTTTCTGTCAACTGAAGTTCTTAGACTACACTTGTGCTTTACAATCCACAGAAGCACAAATGGAGGACAAAGTAAAAGATTCAGTCACCAGAAAAGTTTACTTTCAAGGTTTTATTCATCACCACATTTTCAAAAACATTCATTAGCCAGAGTCAAATGACAGCCATACATTCCTCCTAAAGGTGAATCTGCAGAAATACAAAATTACTTCCTGCAGTTCTTCAACTTCGCAGAGGATGGGGCAGGAAAAGAGCTGGTCTACCTGAAATTCCCATCTTCCCATCACCAAAGCTGGCACTGCTGTTGAGATGACAGAATTCCCAAGGGGACAGAGCCCAAACAGCTCTGGTGGCCCTGGAGCCTGCAGGGTGTGGGTGAAGTGCCCAGAGCTGTCACTGGGGCTCACCCGGTGCGGGTGAAGAGAAGACAGAAATGATCTGGGCAAACACCACAACAGCTGGAAGCCACAGCCCTAGCAAAGAGCTCACCATCCAACACACTGGCTGTCCTTCTGTGGGTGCAATGGGCAGGAACACCCCAGTCTGGAGGCTGAAGCCCTTCCTGTGGTCTGACTGAGATCAGCCTGCTCTCCCCAAGCTCCTGAAACCACCAGCAAGGTACAAGAGGCACACAAATTCCCTATATTTTCCTTCTCCTCTCTCAAGCAGTACAAGCCCAGTACTGTTGTGGCAAGTGCATTCCAGCCCACAGCAAGGAGTCTTTCAGACTACAGGTAAAGCATTTCTCATACAGCAGATCTGCCAAAAAGTATTTGCAGAAACCAAGGACAAGGAGACAGCAGTGTTTTGCTATAAATATCAATATCAAAGAGAGGCCAGGAAGCAGAAAATCTATATGAAACTCATGCATTTCATAGCAGTTTTCACAAAACTTTTCTAGGTGATTTTTTACTCTTCCACTTCCTAAAATAATCTGTTCCTTTCAATGGGAAAAAAATGAAAATAAAGATGAGTAAACAGGTGACAAGGGGAAATCACTCAGACAGCTGACTGCAAAAACAATTCCTTAGGCAAGGTGACCACTAACTTTTGTTTTACAGCAAGAAGAAATATCAACATCAGTGAGTAGAACAAGAATAAACTTCAGTATTGAAATAGAGCTATGAGGAAAACACGTTTATAATTGTTGCAAGCACCAATAAATCCTCAGACAAGTTGATAATGGAATGACCTTTAAAAACCCCAGACAAATAGAAAATGTACTTGTTCCACAAAAATAGCTCTCTGGATGTCTTTTAAAGCATTAGGAACAATGTAATTTGAAAAAATATTGCACTTCTCAGCATATTTACTGGTAAACAACAATTTTTTTATTATGCTTAATTATGCTGATACATATTAGTGGATTACATGACTCATTGAATAAACTGAAATTTATACTGTCCAAACAAAAAGAGTCATTGCAAACACAAAAGCATCCTTTTCTGCAGAAACCAGTTCTATTTTTTCTATTTTGTATTATTTGGTTCCTTATGACTAAATAACCATAACAAGATATAAGAGAGGAGCTTTTTCTTTCCTGCAGTCCACAAGCACCAGTGAGTCAAATGTGAAGGATTTCACATTCTTACTCCACTGCAGAAGAACTTACAAAATGTCAGATGCTCAGAGCCAGCAGAAAGGCTTTATGTGGTTTTTTTTCTCTCCCAAAGAGCTCAGACACCTTCATCTGCTCCCAAAGGACAGACAGATGGCAAACATCTTGCAGACAAGAGTATTCTGTATTTCACATCCCATTAGCCATTTGATCAGCTAGAATGAATCAGAACAAGATTTCTGCCTGTCCCACTGCTTTCAGGTGGATGATTGGGCACTGGGGAGCTTTGTGAGTGCTCTGTTTTTAACAGCAACAGAGTTCATCACTGGGGTCTACCACAGACAGGTAAACACAGAACAGCTCTTAAAAATAACCCAGTTCTGGTGGAAGGGATTACTGGACACCTGAGCTTTTGACTCACAGAAGGAGTAATTTTTCAGAATTTCACACACAGTCCTGGCTTGAATAGACAGATACAGTCAAATAAAGGTGTTACCTGACACAGAGTATGGTTACTTCTATGCTAGCATCACTGTTTTTCCTCTGTAAGAGCTCATTGCTCTACAGAAATCTGGATAACCTATTTATTTAATTACTGGCAGCTGATTTTCAAACCCTCCCTTGTATTTTCTTTAAGGGGGAGGGAATGTATTTGAAACTTTCAGGTCTCAAAACAGCAGCAAATTTTTGTTAACCTTCTGAATTTTTTCCAGTTACATTTACTGCATTCATTGCATTTTTTAAATCACATTGTAAAAAGGGCTGCTGACAGAAAAGGCAGAGACCAAAAGGCTCATTAGGTATTCTGAAGGTACATCTCCAAACAAAGCACACCAATTTCAGAAATAGGCTTACATCCACTTAGAGTAAAAACTCATCATATTTAGCAGATCTGTTACAGAGGCACAAGATTTAACAAAAGACATCATTTTTCTCCTCTACCAAAGTATACTTGGCCAATCCTGAAAAGTGCATCAGACATTCCATTGCGCACATATGCTCAACAGGTCCCAGAAGACCACTTCATGTGCTCCCCTCAATGTGCATTAACCTTAATTGAAGTTCAAAAGCTGATTACTGATGCTCCAAAGATGATTAAGATGAAGAGAAAGCCCCAGATGTCTGTTTAGACAAAAGCAACCAAGAAAATTCAGGGTAGGTACCAGGGAACAACCTACAGGAGAAGAATGAGAAGAGATGTGCCTTCATCTCTCCACACATGCTCCTGTATTTTTGTTGCTCCTGTACAGCACACACTAGATATTTTCTTTGCTACAGTCCTCTCAACAGGCTCATTCCTATTTATAAATGCAAAATGAAAAATGCAATCACCTTTTCCTCAAGGGATCTGAACTGTGACATTCCAAATGGTTTCCTAAGTCCCTGAAATCAGTTTGGGTGTTTTCTTCTAAGTGTAAAAGTTTTTGGGCTTTTGTTTTTATTGGGGTATGTTTTTTCAAGTAAAATATTGATACAAAATTAGCAAGGATCATCCTCTTATGGAAATGAGGAATACAATATGTCATCATTATTTAAATCTAATTTATCTGCAGGACTTAAAGTCCATAGTTTTGCAATTTAATTTGGGGTCCCTTGTCCCACAGCTGTCCCTCAAAGGAGAACCAGAGCCCTGTATAATCTCTAAGCATGCAGACTTCCATGCAGGCTATATAATCTGTCTTTCTTGTTCCTTAAAGCCCAAATCCTACCAGCACTTGGCTCCAGTTCTAAAGGTTACATGACCAAAAAAAACCCCACAACCATAAAAATTCCTAATAATTTAGTTTCTCATGATCAATTTATGAACATACTACATACTTCTGAAACAATGGCATTCACTTAACAAGAGTTTAAGAAGTGTCATTCACTTCACAAAGACTTAAAATCCCTGATACTGAACACAATCCCTTACTATTAAAATCAATAGATTTCTCATTAATATTAAAGCATTCAGATTCCTGGCTTTAACTTGTTAGCCTCAAGGACAGTATTAAGTTTTATTTATACAGATCAGATGTGTTTTATTAAGTGATTTCAACATTTTCCAAAATTGAGAAAAGTTGGCAATATCCACTTTCTCACTTGTACTAAATGAATCTCAGAGGGAGTATCTTGAAAAATAAGATTATTATATGGGGGTTAAGGATTTATCACATTTCACTCCTTTAGGTAATCTGAATATAGTCTGAAGAGCCCAACCATTTTGGTAAGGTGGTGGTATCAAGTTAAAAGCACAGATATGGAAGTGACACAAGAGCATGGGAACCAAAATCATATTTATGACAAATCAATCTCCTCACCTCTGTCTTTCAGATCCAGTATATATTCAAATAGTTCACTATAGTGTCTGTTCAGGAGAAACATTCAGGTTTTGCACACTATTAGACTCATTACTAATCTTATTTCAAGATTTTGGCAAGTCATCCATCCTAGAGTAATTATGTATTAGTCTGAAATCCAGACTAAGACATAAAAGAGTTTCTAAGCTAGCAAGTGCTAGGTGTATCTTCTCTTACATTAGGGATTAGGAGAACATGTAAGTTTTTAGAAACATGAGAGAGAGACCATGAGGTTTAGACTGCAACACTGATCACATCACACACACAATGGTACTGGCTGCTGGGGACTGGGACAGTTCCAGTCCCTGCTCCAATTAACATCCATGTGGTTGAAACGTGCTGCAAGTCATGTTCACAGTTTGTTCAGCTTTCAAACCCTCTGTGAGGCCACTTCAATATTTGGTAATGAAAGACTGCCTTGTCCCACCCTTCACAAGCACATTAAACCATGACACACAGCAGCTCTGTCCCCAGGCAAGCACCAGTCTGGGCTGAACCTCCAGCACCAGAGGAAAGAAATAGAGAATCATCCTCCTGAGTATGGGAGGTAATTTAGGCACCTGCTAACGTCACATTCTGTGGCAGAGTCCATAACTTAACGACTGGATGTAAAAGAAGAGGGATTGAAAAAGTAGGTACTAACACCTGTTATGTTTTCAAAGAAAGAAATTTTTAAGTTACTCTTGTAAAGCCTGGGGGAAGTGGGAGCCCAGGCAGAAAAGGGAAAAAAAAACCCAAAACAACACAAAACAAAATCAGAAAACACCAAACCTTAAAGTTTGGAAGTACAATGTTTAAAAAAATGGAAATGGACCCTTACCAGAGTTTCATACTGAATACCTTAAATGCCTGTGCCAGGCATTTCATTTCCCTTTTTTTTTTTGTTACAGCTCTGAGATACCAAGTCTGGTGTATGGCTCTGGGTACAGTGACTAGATTTGCAAACACTGAAGCAAAACTATGATAGTTTTGCAGCAGCTCAGTCCTCTTATAAACTTAAACTTCACTACCAAGGCTCCAAGAACTCACTGTCTGAATTCAGTGTATCAATGCCTTTTGAGTGAGATTTTCAAATCTGTTTGTGCAGGTGAAGACTGCAGGCTAACTGAACTTAAACTCTGTTCATAGATCTTTAACATCTGTCCCTACCAGCTGGCACAAGGCACCTGAGCACCCAGAGCTGCCTGATTTCCTTGGAAAGCACAGCCCAGGGCTAACAGCTGTGCTCCTGCATTTACAGCACAGCTCCACTGACTCCTCCATGATACCCCAGTAACACACAGCCAGAGAGAATATTCCCTACATAGTTATCAATCCTCTGTTTGAGGGGGAAACCACAGAACACAGAGCACCCTCACGCTCTTGAGAAAATGCTTTTATCAAAAGCCAAGCCTAGGAATCAGCTGATGAAACAAAAGCATCATTGTGAAACTTCAGCCTGTATCCCACAATCACACCAAACCACAGGCTCACCTCCCCTACTCCTTCCCCAGCAACATACATTGGCATTGCTGAATTTATGAATCACAAGGAGCTGTTCAGATTCCTTAAGTTGCTTCCAGGACAATCACATGCAAGTACTACTAGTAGTCACCAAAGAAAATTCAATTACTTGATGTTTTGGATTCGTATACAAACACAACTGCACGGACACTGTGTCAATACTGCTTTTCCAAAAGCCTCTAATGTTGTTTTGTAGTCAAATAATGACAATTCAAGAGAGCAAGCTGTGCATTTCTACTGGTGTTTATGTATTTCACAGTTCATTTCAAAAGAAATAGCTAGGAGTACTGAAAAAAACTAAGCTTGTGTGAAATTACCATCCTAAACAGTCTTGCTTCTACTGCAGCTGTAATTTTTTTTGGTAAAAAATGAGCAAAAAGATAATAATGAGAAATGCAGAAATATATGAGGATTTCTTAAACAGGGAAGAGTCATTACAGGCCAGTGTTATCAATATGCTGCTCAAACACATCAAATCTTCAGCTATAGTTTGCCACACTTGTCTAAAACCCATTCTGTTTGAATAGAAAATGTATGCAAGAAAACTCAAGCAAAGCTCCTTCTTTGGAAATTGCTTTACTACACAGGCACATACATAGATGTGCACTCTCTGTCTCCTGCAGGTGGACAAAAAGGACTGCTACTGAATTCCTACATCTTGGACTCTGCTTTTAAAACAAGAAAAGGGACACAGCCAAATAGCAGCAGCATCAAGATCACCTGAGAAAAACCTTCTTTCTTGAAGATAGAAACCTCAGTGTAAATATCAATCTAAACTGCAACACAAATTTCTATATATAAAGAAAAAAAAACCATGAAGAACTATGGGGGGAAGGGAGGAGAATAAAGTAACAGTGACTAATTATCAGTTTCCTTACAAATGGATAATAAGCAAAAAGCATTATTTAAGCTAGAGAAAATTACATGTGAAAATCCATGCCTTGATAAACTGAAAAGAAACTGAAGAGGGAGCAGTGTTGGAAGCTGGGAGTACTGGAGCCATGAGGTACAACAGGATATTTGTGGATGGAAATTCCCCATCTCTCTGCCAAACCTCCACTCCTTTTACTTCACTTTGTTTACAACTGGGACATGCTATGCCTTCCTTGACAGAAATAGGTATTCCATCTTCCAAATGGTCTTAGCTGAGCATCCAAGCTGAAATCAATCTGTTTGATATTAAGAGCAGCTCATCTTCCCTGCTGTTGCTCTATAAAGAGGGGATAGGTCACTCATGCAAGGTCCTGGACAAATAATACTCTTATTTTTCATCTAAGAAATTTAAAACCGAGAGCTTTTCCTCCAAATGTCTGAAATAAAAGGAGGACCAATTCAACACCATACCTTTAAATCTGCTCAACTATCTGCTTTAGGAAACAAGCATACATTTACTATTCCACTTTCTTCACCTATTTGTGGCTGTTGTGCAGCTTTGGATTAATTGTGGTTTTATCACTATTTTACGATATTAAATCATTATCTTGAAAGCCAGTGAATTATTTAAAATATTAGCAAGATAAAGACCTTGTAGACTGCTCTGAATACATGACACAAGTAGAGGCTTGCCCTGTTACAAAGTTTCCTGGCAAAAGGATGGCACCTTTGAAAGTTTTCTTTTCTGCTTTTTTTGGCTAAGGCAAAAGGGAGCAACCACATGGAAAATCTAGTAAAAGTTAGCTGGGTATCCCCTCTTAGGTTACTTTTTATGAGATACACAGTTCTGTTCTGAATTCTCATCCTCATATCACCTTCAACTCTCACAGCTCACATTGAATTGGGGGGTTTTGGGGTCTTTTTTTGTACACAGCTGTGTTCCAGCACTATGTGCAAGGTTTCCAGCACTGAATCATATTCATTCACATGAAAACAAATCTTGGCTTTGCTCAGGGTCATGAACAACTCACCTGTGACATTTACATCTATTGATCTGTCTGTTTCACGAGTACTCCTTACAATATGCTGATCAAAATCATCAATTAATATTTCATTGTATTAGAAGATCTGCACTTTTCATCTCCAAGTCAAAATGATTTTTTTAACTCATACAAAGAATCACCCTTTGATACTTGTTTTTTCTTCTCTGTATTATGATAGTTTCACATTGGTACATTTTCAAGGCTCAAAAAGTAAGAAACCAAGTCCTATGGAATTTTCTTAGTGATAAATGCAAAGTTGCTGGCAGACACTGCTACCTTCCCTTGTCAGATAAGTTAATTTTGAGAACTATCTTTATTCAATAGACTGCTAGCCAGAGATCTGTGCATCTACATCAGCAAGAGTTAATAAGGTGCATTTCTGCTGATAAAAAGACATCTACCCAGCAGCATCTAAATTTGAGCACAAAGGATGACTGTGAGTGCACTCCAAAGTGTATAACAAAACAGTCTGGTGTTATTGGCAAATAAAAAGTCAGTCTTATCATGTTATCAGTCAGGGATATTTTTACAAGCAATGAGATCCACTCTCCAAAGCAAAGAAATAAAAATTATAGACTTGCCTTTAAATATGTAACTAATTGCCACTTTGACTCAAGGTTAAAATTCCATGTTTTATCTTGTACTTGTCAGTAAGCCATTATCACTGCAATTAAGATGGTTTATCTGATTAACAGAAATTCTCTAAACTGCAGTAAATCATTTCTGTAGGGTGAATAGCAATTGACTTACTAGAAAATCACCTGGCTTAGCTATCAGTTCTTAAATATCCATAGACCTGCGATTATCACAGTATTTGACACCTTCTTTAATCACATAATAAAGACCTGTCACGTTCATAGCTCAGTTTCATTTTAGAGATGGGAGGGCAGAGAGACTGATGCTCAGGAGAAGATATTTCTGCCACCTTTAGTGCTCAAGGATAAAACACTGGGGAGACCAGACTTACCAGCATCTATGAAAATGCAGAATTGGGTACAGAGAAGCCAACAGCTGGAAACACCCTCTGTGCTTAGAGTGAACATCCACATAGTAGAACCAAGAGAGGAGATGTAGAAGAATATTCAGAGGCGTTGTTTTAATTTTTAACTCCTCAGAGGAAGGGAGGAATAAATGGAATTTTAAGACTGGCAGTTTTAGATGACACTTGCTCAGGGATCTGTTGGAACGCTGTGTGAATGGCAATTCAAACACACAGTGCCTTAGTGAGGGAAAATTGCAAAAGCATCGAGGCATGGCAGTTATTTAAAGGTGGCAGAGAGCTCTGTCACAGAAGAGCCACCCCTCGGGCTGTCACCTCAGCCGAGCTGCTGACACTGCTGCCAGGAGCGCTCTGCCACAAACGCTTTTTAAAGGCTCTTGCATGTTAATGTCCACTATGGCAGAGCAAGCACATGATAATGGACATGCCAGAGAGTTACTGTCAGAGCACTAAGTCTGCAAAAAGCATTAAATTCACCCAGGAAAATAAAACCTGCTCAAAATGCAAGGGATGCAGGCAGAATGGAGAAGAGGGCCTGTGACAGAATCCCTGCTTGCCACCACAAAGCCATGAACCTCACAGCAGAAGCTAAAAATTTAATTTTAAATACTGTTAACTCTTCAAGTTCCTGCTTTTTTAATCTTTTTTTTCTCAAAATGCTCTTATTATACAGGTGTGACAAACTTCAGAGAGACACTTTAATATTTTTTCCAAAAAATATCCTAGCGTAAAAAAAAAAGTAACACAGCAAGCCTTTATTTTCTGTTATTCTGCATCACTGAAACATGACTTACTTGTGTATTCAGGTCTAATATCCTTTAATTTAGAGGGGTTTTTTTAACAGACCAAAATTGTAATGTTCCTGTCCTTTCCCTATAAATGAAAATAACAAGCGGCAACAGGTTGCGTTTGAAAGTTGAGAATTAATTTCTCAATTTCACGTATCATTTAACCAGTACCAGACAAAATAAAAATTACCTTATAAATAATATCTGCAGTGCACAGCCACTGAGCTGCTGACCACAGCTGGATTGGGTTGGCCACGACTCAGAAATATGGAAGAGAGTTGCAGTTAAAAACTGGATTGAGGGTTAGGTAGAGGGCAGCTGCAAAATTCCTCTGTCTACACCTCTACTACAGAGCACTACACAGGTGTCTCACAAACCCATTTGAGATGGCCCCTGATACTTTGATTCATCTGTTTGCTCCTGGAGAAAGTGCAGCTCTCTAAATGCAGGAAGGCAAGCCACTGTGGATTTGTAATGAGCAAAGAATAAAACAAGAGGTTTTGAGGAGCAGCACCACCAGCAGAAGGGAATTAACCCAAGCAAGCACTGAACAGGCACATGATGGGATTTCTTCCAAACACCCTGCCAACAACATTTGTGGTTTGGGGAGGGCAACTGGGAAGAAAGACAAACACAGGAACAAAACCCATCAGATTTTTGTTTGTTTGCTTTTTTAGTCACTGTATTCAAGCTACTGACAACCTCTTTTGGCCACCACTTCAGACACACTAATCTCCACCTGGAAATGGACATGGCTGGGACATTTCATTCCTTGCGACCTGTGTAACATCAACTGGGCTACTCTGCTTGATTACAGCAGATTGTAAAGATGCAGCAGGGCATCCAAAACCTTTATCAACTGCAGCACAGAGATGCACTGGCTGCTGACACTACTGAATGACAGAGCACATCTAGATAGTGATGAAGCCCTTTCTTCCATAGGAGAGGCCTCTGCTCTTATGGTTATTTAAGTAAAAAAGGGATAAAGTAGCTAGAATTGCATCTCAAATGTACCTTAAACTAAAGGATATACTTATATTTTGACCTTACATATTATGCCAAAAGGCACTGCAATGCACACATTTATTTTAATAATACACCAAAACGTTGGAGATAAAAATGTTTTAAAATGATATAACTGCTCAACTTTAAGAGATGCTAAAGCCTAATGCTGAACAAAAAAAATAAGTACAATGCAGCCTAGATGCAGGATTAAAACAAAAGGATAATTGCCTATGAAGAAGAAATTAATTAGAGATGTGGCAGAATCTTCACCCCCTGCAAACCTTCAGAAGTTTAATGGCCCTGTGAAAAGGAGCCACTCTCCCAAATGGCAGGATGCCTGTAGGAAAGGTGACTGCAAGAAGCTCAAGGTAAAGCACTGAAGCAGACCTGGAAGGCATTTTACATTCTGAATCATTTGGCTGCAGCCTTGCCTGGCTCCTTGCCCACACCACAGGCAATAAAGGAACCAAGACAAAGCAGTGCTGAAACCAGTCTGGCAGTTGGGGAGGCAGAGATCCAGCAGCAGACAGACAGCAGGGATGGGGACAGCTCAGCACACACAGCAAAAAGCAGAGAAACAGAGCTTAACACAAGCACATCGTGGTGAACAGGATGGAGCACACAGATCTTTATGGGTGCACTGGAACTCCTGTCCCCTATAAGCAGAATTCATTTTTGAATCAAGAAAATCAAACGCACACAACAAAAACAGAAAACCAAAATCCAGTCATGCAAATATCTTGCACTTAAGACTGGATTTCATTACTGTTTTTGTAGGCTTAAAGATCTATAGGAAGGATTTCAGAATCCAGACTGTGTAAATAACTCTGCCCACCTACTTGAACACCATCTTCATATATCTTGCTCATATGTAGAACACCATTCACATTCCCTACACAATTTTTTTAAAGTGCTTTAAGGGAAAAATATATTTTGAATGTACATACTTATTAGTTTTACATTCTTAATATTGCCTATTAGAACATACTACTTCATGTTTTCCTAAGCTGGAAGAGACCTATAGGGATCATTTAGCCCTGCTGGAACAGCCCCAAGAATTTCACTGTGTGTCTGAGATAATTGCCCAAAAACACTTGAACTGTTCCAGTTCCCAACTACCCTCTGGGGGAAAACCATATCAAACTATGACCCATCATTTTATTTATCACCCTATGAGAGAGAACATTTTGTATTTTTGACTCACTCACATTAAAGTACAGCTACTTAAAAAACCCCAACAACCTAGATGGTAGCTTCTGTTTCTTTAAAAACTTTGCTAATGCACCTAAGTTAGTCACCACCTCAGAGGCTGAAAATCATTTTGCAGCAACACAGCCATCCAAACACTGCAGATCTGATGTTACTCTATCATTAGTCACAGGAATAGTTTTGCATTTGATTTACCACACTCTTGGAGCAGTTGTGCTCCTCGCTGCCTTCTGTCCAAACATTTACTCCTCCTTCTACTGCCTTTCTGCACTGGCACAAACAGTTCCTGCAAGGAAAACATGTAGGGAAAAAAAGCAGAAAACCCTGCAAAAAAAACTGTGTTGAAGTTTTCTCTAATCACACACTATAAAAAGTAAGGCCTGACAATAGACACTGGAAAGCAGAAGAGCAGCAGGACTGTCTCTGCCACCTTCCACCCAGCCGTGTGCTGTGGTACTGAACTGGAAATCCCAGCCTCTGTGTACATCAGAAATCCTTCAGTAAATAACGATCTCCTCTTGCTGCAGTGGCAGTCACACTTCAGCCCACAGACAGGTTGTGCCAAAATAGTCAGAAAAGACACGAATTCAACTCATTTATGCTCAATTTGCTGCCTCTAGAGGCATTGTGAGACATCAGCTCTGCTTGACAAAGTCATTTAGATGCTGTAGCAGAGACAAGTTCCCTGTATCTTAAAAATTGTTTAAAGTAACTGAAGGCAGCTCTGCATTGAACTTGTACAAAATGTAGAGCACCAGTATGTGCAAAATTCAGAGTTCATTAGGCTAAAATCTAACCACATGAACAATTTTTTATTCTGCCCATTATTCTTGGAATAGGCATTAAAACAAATCCAAATACAGAATCTGGGCAAACAAACATTATGGCAACTCTGATGAAACAAAGCTTTCCCAGTGAAACGTTAAATGGCAGTTTTGCTCTAAGTGAAACTGCTTTCTTAATCTTCCTGGAGATTTTAACTGTTGAAAAAGGAACACAAGGGGCATTCCATGTCCCACTGGCCTCTCCTGCAGTCTCTAAAGAGTGCTTAACACAAACAGTAATTTATGGCATTACACTCTTGGACTACAAGTACCTCAAATTCCACTTCAGGGTATTAGGCCAACTGCTGTTTAAATTATGTGTAAACTAGCTGAATCATGACCCTCCACTGGAAAAGTCTGCCTTATAGATCATGTCCTCAGGGAGTTGAATGCTGTAATGACAACTTACCACTGAGCTAATCAAGGATCAGAAAACAAAGTTACAATTAACTAAAGCAGAGGCACTGCAAAAACAAATCAATAGTGCTACCCAGCTGAACCAGGTCATGCATGCCAGAGCCTCCTACTATTTGCTACTGCAGTATATGACTGCTAGAGTAAAAATAAACTCTAACACTCTGCAAAATCACTGAGTTATTGAAAGTTGTCTTTTTACCTCACTACAGTGAAGTAGAACTTGTTTGCTACTTTCGAAATTTTAGATCCTGTCACTGGTCAGAACCTGATTTTGGAAATAGCAGTGATTAACCCTGGCCCTAGAGGTTTCTGTAGTGTTGGTCTGTGCATTTTTATGCAATTTCTGCTCCAAGTTTACAATGATACATGCTTCATTCACTCAATAAATTGTGAACACCAGAAATATATACACCTTTAAAAGCCCAAGGACCATTTTTTTTTAAAATAAAGCCTTTTTTAATAACACCAGATTTGTCTTTAAAATCCAGAATTCCACACACTACATAAGCCTGCTGCAAATCAGTAAAAGAATTTGTATCTAAGAATATTATACAAATCTGTTCCAACTAGGTCTATATTTACAAAATGATTCTGTGCTGTGGACTGGTAATGAGTCCTATCAACAACAGTTTCTGTAAATGGGTCTGGCTTTGCCCCTCACTGTGGAAAGACAGATCCATCTGGAAGTCCTGAGTGCAGAGCCAGAAGGTGAATCCAGAACATCCATGGGAGAGAACTGGAGTTGCTGTGGTCAGAAAGAATGAACAACCAGGTCATAAACATACACACAGACTTCCTGAAAACCAGCAGTAGCTGAAGTCATTCTACAAGATAATGCCACAATAACAATCCAAAATCCAAGGAACTTTTACTCAAAATACAGTGTTTGCAGATCCCCTAGGCCATGGTGCTGCAAGGAGCTCAGGAAGGAGCCGCACCTGAGTGATGTGTGTGCAGGAGCAGTGAAGTCAGAGCTGTGCTGTCCCTGCCAGAGCCACCCTGGGGTCCTGCCAAACACCACCTTTGGGAAAGCCAGCAGCATTCCCAGACAGCCTCAGCCAGCTTCAGCTCGATGCTTTGAGAGCTACTTCAATGGATTTGGGGATTTATAATCAAATGAATCACTTGCTCTAGAGCACGCTGCAGCAACTGAAATAAACCAGGCAAGAGAAAGTTTTTGTTAACCACTAGATTGCTAAACAAATGCTTTTTCTCGTCCTTGTTAAAGATCAATAAAAGTCTGATACATTGTTTCAGCCCACCTTCCTTTCACAAAGCTAAACAAACATTCAGTTTGCCAGAGGCTCCTAGCTCCCCACCCACACTTAAATAATTTAAAGCATTAAATGTTCTCACAAATATATTACAACCACTTTTATTTATAAACTCTTATACACCAAAGCGCTGTAGAACCCCAAGTTTTGCTGCTTTTTTCCTAGTAAATGAATGGAAACTCACAGCTCCTGCCCTTCCTTTATCTAGGCAAGCCTTTCTCTCTAGACCACAGAGAAGTGAAGCAGGGAAACCGCAGCTCCAGTGGGCTGTAGCAGCGTCTGCAGTCTAAGCCCTGAGCTATCAGCTCTGGACAAGGGAGGGATATAAAAAAGGAAAAAAAGAGAAAAAGCCAGTTTGTAAGTGTCATGCCTGCAAGCATTACTCTCTCATTCAGCAGTAGGGCTAGGAACACAGATGCTTGGACTGGGAGAGCTTTGGGTCAAAAGCTCAGTTCTGACATACACTCAGTGGGTCTTGTGTCAGGGGTGCTGTTTAATAGGGGAAACAATGAGCATCTCTCTAACCCCCCAAGTTTAGGAAGCTTTGACTTTCTTACAGACATTTTATATGGAAAAGAAAATCAAAAATCCAACTGGGGTCATTCACTTCCTCTACTCAACCATGAAAAAAATTAAAATATTTGCTTAATCCTTTTCTGCAAAACACTGCACAACTACAGTTTCACCATTCTACATTCCAATTTCTTGCCAAGGTACAGAGCAGACACTAATTCTCATGTGGAGCAGATCACTCATTTGCCAACATTTGTGAACCTTTGTTACTGCTCCTTTATAGTTTCTGATGAAGCACAATAAAAAGAAGCAATGACAGATATAAGTTCTGAACTAGAGTATTATCAAAGCATAGTAATTGTTATCTCATTTTAAGAAATGTAATGCCAACAGCTCAATGGAAATACATTTCATGTAATTTAATATTCTGTTCTGCTGGAGAAGTGTAAATCAAACTAAAATGCTGAGAGCAAAAGAACTGTATTTTCAAATAGGAATTATGATACATATATTTCAACATAATTCCCTCATCCACATCTGCCCTACACCAACAAAATAACCACTTAACACACGGAGCAGTAGCTTGACCACTTTTTAAATTAATTCCACTAAATATGAATGCACAAGACACGCAGAATTAGACAAGAACTCCTGGTCCTTTAAGGAAAAACTGATTGGCAGTTTCATAACTATAACAGTGAAAAATAAAAAATAATCCTGCACTCTCACAGCGTGTAGGAAATGTGTCTGTAGAAATGGTACCATATCTTGTTTCAGCATAAGGAAGTTCAATCTCCTCTAGTGCAGCACTGAGGATTTGAAAATATGCCCTTTACTGAAGGTTTGAATAAGCCTTCCTAGGAATCTTGATATTTTTGTTGATTCAGTGTGAGCTATTTAGTTATACTCTTTCCTTCAATCTTCTTGGATCTCCTAACTTTCAAGTATCAAGACATCAAGACCCAGAATTTTACCTTTTTATCAAGGGAATAATATTTCCCTGATCCATTAAATGAACAAATGACTTGCCATCCTCCATGTACTCCTTTCATTGATTTATCTTTTGCTGCCTTAGTGTAAAAAACTATCTTTGTGAGGAAAATGAATTCCTGCTATTTCTTTTCCTTCATTTCTTGTTTCTTGACTTCATTGCACTTCCCCTGTCATGGCTGGTTTCTCACCATTCACTTTAAGGAAAACACCAGGAAGTTACATTATGCAGTCCTCCATCACCCTTTACCATTTTCTCTATTAATTGCCACAGGGATTTTTTTCATTAGTTCTCAACTGAGTTTCACCAAAATCAATCCAATTAATTATGTTTTCCCTTTTTTCCTATATCATTAGTCAAGCTGGCAAGTAAAGCCAGGTGCCACCAATGCCTCTAGCACATTATTTAACAATTTCCTACAGTTTTATATACCTTTTTTCTTTTTTTTTTTCAGTCAGTTGTTACCAAGAGGATGAAGTTCTTGCATTCAAAGATTTCAAAATAGTTTTTTAACCACAAATTTGAGAAGAATAAATATCCAAGGCTTTTCAGCTACAGCACAGAACCCACCAATAATAATTAGAACCTGATATCTACTCAGTACAATGAATGAACAGGTGATAAAATCTGCAAGTATCCAATTCCTTATCAAACATGCAATTCTTTCCATTAGATCACCTTTTCATCTTCATAGAAATAGAAGAAGAAACAGTAAAAAAACAAATTACAAACTTGATATTACATCATGGTAAATTTCCTAGTGAAATAAAATTATATAAAATTCATAGTGAACTTTATTTTATTTTGTCATCGTTAAGACTTTCTAATCACACATGCACTTGATATCTATGAAAAGGAAATTCTGGTTTCCATTGTGGTCTCAATTCAGTAGGAAAGTAAAGATCCTAACAAACTTCAACCTCTGAAGCCCCATGATCAAATGTTACTCAAATCTAGACCGATATTCTCACCTAAAGCTTATCTGAGACAAAGGCAATTTTTGTTGATTCAAGAAGCAGAAGAACATGGGAGGCAAAATGGCTTCAGGACATTGCACCAGGTGCTTAATTATTCTGCTTATGCTGCAAGGGAAAAAAGTCAGAGGTACCAAACACAATTCACTATCTTTGAATCCTAATATCCCAAATTATTTAACCTAGTAAGTTGCTGATAGTCTCAGCTATCCAGGCACTTGTCCCACCAACCCAGAGGTCAGAACCCCAAATGTTTAACTAATGATACAGGTTACTATTAGAACATAAACCAAGTGCTGAAACATCAGGAAGCCTCCCCAGCAGGCTGCACACTGCCCCACAAGCTGTAATTTCACTGCCTTGTTACTCTGCCAAACAAAACACGTGTCAGTCTCAGTAATTATCCAGTGCATCACGCTGTTTCACTTGCTCCTATCATGCCATCATTGGGATACCAAGATCATACATGCTGAAGGGCATTTGCCTAAGAGAATGTGTTCTGGAGATGCATTTTCCCTTGATCTGGTGTGAGATATATCCTGTACCATTTCATCATCCTCACAGGACTGAACTCAGCAAACCAATGCTGCACTCACACTCTGATACTCAACCACTCCATTTTTTCCACTAAAAAAAAGTGCAAAAGGCAAAGGAGTGGCAATTTCAGCTTTTTCATGAATGTATTTTGTTTCTAAGCTACAACTGTGCTTTTTAAGAGTTCTATATTCCAGGCAGAAGATAAAACCATAAACCATTCCACACATAATGACTTTGTGACTCTACAGCTGAGCATCTCCTGTTCCCCTGAAGACAGCAGAAGCTCCAAATTCTCAGCCTCCCCCTCTGCAAATTTAGGTTTTAAAGACAGCATCCACTCTAACATTTTCCTGTCAACTGACACAGGATCTGACCCAGAAGACAAGAAACACATATTTAAGTGTCATTCACACCTAGATTGACACCTCACTCATGATATTCAAACACTGTTTAATAAAAAAAAGTGTAACCACTTTTACATGGTTCTCCCAGGTTTTTTTGTAACAATATGGTAACAGCATCCCAACTGTGCTTTTCACATTAAAGCAGAACAAGAGAAAAGGTCACAGAACACTCTGGAAGGCAACACTCATTAATGCAGCGTTCAAGGTTAGATCAAAGGGAGCAGTGGAACTGGGATTACACTGACTCAAATGGCTCTACTCCTTTTTTTGCTTATTTGCTGTTCACCCCATAGTGCCTGAAGCTGTTGGCACAGCTGCCTGCCAGCAAAATTTATTTAGAAACCCCTTCATATTGTACTGTTCACAGTCACTGTAACCAATATTTCAGGAATTATATTTACAGAGCAGCTGTCAGCAAAAGGACTTGGGTGTGCAGCAGAAAGTTACAGCAATTCACTCTTTATATTCAAGGCACAGACGTTGCAGAAACCACACACAGAGAAGTTCTTCAACTGAATTATCAGAGAGAGACACAGAAGCACCTTGGCTGTGTTTGCTCTGAAACAGTTGCCAAAAATCTGTCTTTACCAAAACCAGTCCTTTCTCACTTATACACATCCAAAGCAATCCTGCACAGGCTCAGTAATATCAACAATCACAAAATAGCATTACAGAAATTCAGCTTTCAGAATACATTTTAAACTGTACAAATCCCAGGATGCAGGATAACTTCTTCCTTAATACTCAATTTTTCCTTTTCCTTAAAGAGAGGGAGGATGCTTCTTTATAATTATAGCTTAGTAGAAGTTATGCCAGTTTTACAAGACAACAAACGGCATTTACTGAAGGCTATAAAATCTGTGAGGTACAGTATGCTTGACATCATCTCAGAGCAAAATCTTCCAAACCATTTCAATAAATAACCACACTTGTCCTGGTGGACTCATACAGCACATCTGGGACATTTATACTTACCTTGGATTATGCCATTTAAAAAAAATTAATTCCAAACCTTAAATCCACAGGAAAGTTTCCACAGTCCCCCACAGGCACAGCTAAGCCAGCAGTCTTTCCTAAACTCCCCTTTCCAAATTTGTTTACCCCATCTCTATTTTCTTCAGTTCATAGATGAATTCCCTATTGAAATCTTACAGAATTTTAATGTGATTAATAATCCCCTCTTTGTTCTGCAAAGTATTTAACCTTCTTCTTTTGCAAGGTCATAAAAATAATTGTTATAAATACTCTGGTTCAACAGACCCAAGAGACCCTGCTTTTCTACAGATGGGAATAAAAGTCTTGTATGTCTCAGAAATGTGGTACCTATGTATTTCACATTACAAATGGATTTACTTACATACCCACAGAGTAATGCTGACAAAACAGTTTCAAAAAAACCCAATTGTATCTGTGGTATTACGTGAAATAATCCTGGAAAATTGATAAAGCTAATATGTAAAGGTCTAAAGAAAATTCTACAGTGGGTGATAGAAGAGTGAAAGCAAAGCTGTACTCAAAGGAATTAAACCACCCTGCAATATAAATGTTAGAGCAGTCCCATAAAACAATGAGCTCTGGCAGATTATGGAAGGAAGCAGCCAGACCATGAATTAGATATCAGAAAATGTATCCAAGTTAAAAGAAACCTCATGACAAGTCTGAGGGTTGTGTAAACAACCTGTTGCCCACACAGGCTTTGAATACTGCATGCAGTGTGGTGGTAAGAGCTTTCAATGAAATCAAAGGAAGTAAACCAACCAGTAATAAAAAATCTAAATTCACTAAGCCAAACTATTTTCTTAAGGTTAATTCAGGGAGCAGGAAGTTAGAGCATGTCTCAAGGGAAACCAGCTATAACTTTTTACACTTCAAAACCACATTGTCCACTATAAAAAGAAAATACTAAGGGGGAAAGAAAATAAAGTTCCCAAATTAGATATAGTAATTTCTCACACTTTGGGTAATAAAGTACCTGCAAAGCTGAGAATAAAGATGCAGTCACTCTTACACAGGAAAGAACATCCAAGTACAATATTACTTAATTCTTCTGCATGAGAGACATTTCTGCCAGGGGTATTCTGAAGGTCTCTAGGACTAGAGAAACAAGCAATATCCCAGGATGCTACCACTCCATTTTATTGCTACAGCTCCACACATTTTGGTTTGTCTCCCCAGGTATCCAGGCAGGGCATCACCACTGGCAGGTCAGCAGCTGAGGGACTCCAGAGATCTTTCCTTTGTACTCCCCACTGATCCTGGGAAGGAGCACAGGGCACTGCAGTCAGCTTGCAGAAGTCACTGGCTAATGTGAATTACTCTGCTCAGCACAGGCCAGCTCTGTGTGACTCACTGATGAGCCTCCACTGGTGAGACCGGGGTTGAATTAAGTGCCACAATGAACAAAACACTCAGTGAACCCATCTTATTTTCAGACAATACATTTTGTATCTTGTTTTTCTTGGTAACATTGTTGGGTTTTTTTCTGCTCGTTCCACTCTTATTCTCACTCAAAAACAACCACGTAGACAAATTACATGCTGCAAGAATGCTGGACAACAGAATTTTTCATAAAAACATGAAAGAAAAACAAAGCATAAAATGCAGATTTGAGAGTGAAGATAAAGTACTACACTTCATATTTGATCATTACATTTCATTTGTGCCTCAGACACCAAGAATGGAGAGGGTATGAGCATATCAAGCTTGATAAATAAGCAAAACACTCCAGGAAATATTGGAAGGAGACTTAAAGGAGTTTTCAGCTAATGGTGGCTGGTATTTAATTCAGAGCACAAATTACATAGGGAAACTGACAGCAACTGGATTATGTTCAGCTGTATGATATACAAGTACTATGTACAAATACAAATCTTTCATTACTATACCTCATTTATTAATCTTCTCAAAATATGTTTACAAGGAATTGGATCAAACCAGTTATCAAACAAGAACTCCACAAAGTTCTGCCAGGACAGCCAACATGCAGCTCCTGGCCTTACCATGGACAGCAAACCTGGAGCTCCTTATCTAAGGAATGATCACACAAGTTCTCCCTCCACAGCCAGTCCTCATTCTCATCTAAACCAATCTGCAGATATACATCTACTGGAGACAGATTTTTACATACAAAGGCAAAAGCTTGTCTCAGTGCATTTTAATGGGTATTACAAAAGATGCCACAAAACCAAGAACAATTCCCTAACCAATTAATATTTATATGCTGCTGGACAACAACAAGATGAGAAATTTTAAAATGTCTATGGTATCATTAAAAAAAAAAAAACAACAACAAAACCCTTGATTATTGGAACATTTTAATCCATGAGTAGGTTTTAAAAAATCTTTTTTGATCTATGCCCACCCACATGCCAGCTCCAAAACATCTATGAGATGAAATAATTTCAAGCAGATCATGACAGCCTTTGTGAGACTGCAAGAACAGTGATAAATCTGCACCAATATATCACTCTAAAAAATGCATAAGGCAATGAATTACTTTCCCTTATGTCTTTAGGGATGGAGTATGTGCATGAGCAAACACACATTCCTGGGTCTGTATACATGCTGAGTGCACCATTACACAATTTCTCTGCATTTTGTACTTCAGTCTGGGTCTTGGCAGTACTGAATCCAGGAGAGCCACAAAAGCAGGCAAGCAATCTTTCCCTCAGCTAGACTATTACCTGACTCCAAGCTGGAGCAGGACTGAGACAGGGGAACAATGCAAGGCTCAGAAACAGTTTTTATGCAGTCAAGAAACACAAACTTCTCAATTTAGAAGTTGGGATTCAGAACTCCTTCCTCTGTACAATTTATAATGTAATTATAGTATTGCTTGCAGCTCCAAATGACTCATGCAGGACCATTTTGGAAAAATACCTCTGCCTCCCAGAGCAGCTTTTCCCTCTAAAACTGTCGGGCACTGTGCTGAATTTATTCCCACAGGGCGCCTCGTCACTGTAAGAAAAGGTTTATGCTGTGCCCCTGGGCACTGCAGGATTTACCATTTGGCAAGGATGGTTTCCTCATACAGCTGCTGTAGCCTGGCATGCTCCTAGCACTGCCTGCATTCCCCTGAAATGCTCCTCATGCACATGGACTGCAGAATTGACACAGGCAGCTGAAGTCAGCCCAGAATGTGCCACACTCCTGGTGCAAACACCAGTCCCTGCTGCAGGGAGCACCAGTGGTGCCACGAGGACACGCTGCAAATCCATCCCTCTGACCAGGAAATGTGGTGTAGGGATAGCAAAGTCACTTAAGTGTCAAACCAGCAATCAGCCATTTCAGAGGAGCTGTTACACATTTAATGGGAACTGTCACAAAACACCACTAACAAATCTCATTTGGAGATGAAAATCACAAAGGAGCCCCAAACAACACTCTAGTTGCACTGAGAGGTTCCTGTGTGTACTTCAGACATTATTTGCTACATCAGTAAGTAAGGAAGACAGTGATTATAAACATTGTCTGGAGACACATGTAGAGCTGGAAATGCAGTTAGTGGAGACAGGGAAGGTGAAGGATAGACACAAACAATGCAGGAAGTGTGTGGGGAGAGAACCTCATGTACATGCCTTTAGGAAATTGATTCCCTCATACCGCAGCATTGGGAAACATTATTTTAAATTTCAAAAAGGATAATTTTATGTTCATATCTTAACTAAACAAAGCTGAAAGCTAAGTGAGGAACATCCAAAAATTACCAGCTTGCCAGACTGACAAGCAAATAGAAACACAATGCTGTGGTTAGACTCAACTACTCAACTCTCACACTAATTTATTCACTCCTCCATGGTTTTCAGGCTTTACTGAAGCCCAAATCACTGTAAATAAACTAGGACTGTTTTAAAATAGCTAACACAAGCCTCATCATGTATGCTAACTTCTCTTTGATTGGACTTCCAAACATCTGTACATGTGAGGCAATCCTATGTTCAACCACAGCCCTGCCTAGAAACACATTTCAAGGCATCACACAGACTACACCTGAATGTTTCAGGAGGCAAAACCTTTGTTCTGTGGCTTACAAGAGTTTCATTATTTAAAACCTTAGAAAAGCTAGGGGAATGATTGACCTCTGCTCTTCACCCCCAGAGGAACAGCCACATGACTACATTTAGGCAGCTGGACACACCAATTTCTCAGTGCAGGTTCTCTAAATGTAGCAGCCCATGAAACCAAAACTGGAATTCAAGCCTCTCTTTGTAAGCCTGCCACCTGCTTGCCTTGAGTTGATTTAAGGAAGCACAGCCCTTTTTCCTCCTGTTTGGATGGCAATTTTGATTGAAACATTCTGACAGGTTAGTAATTTGGGGCCAGTTTTAAAGAAAAGCATTGTTTTTATCTGGTGATAAAAGTTTGATTATGTTTGTGATTTATAAGAAATTACTTTAAGAAGGCCAGGTTGCAGATGACAGTCTGCCTACATCCTACAGCCCACAGCTGCATAAAACACAGTAATTACAGCATCACAGCCTTTGAAACATGATTAATGGTGATTTCATCTTTCCTCAAATGGGTATAGAAAAAAACCCAGAACATTATGCCTGGAAAATAAATTTGCCAACAAAAATATTGTGGCCGAAGTCATTTTCTAAATGGACATGTTACTTCCCAGTAATAAAATACACTTGCTCTATATCCAGACAGAAAGTAGTAAGCAAATGCATTTAACATCAAAATATAATTTTGTTTAACTCTTCAGTCCTGGGTTTACTTAGGGAAAAAACTCAAACAATTTAAGTTTTCCAATCAGTAAATAATAGATTAAGATCTCTAAACTGTACATAACTCAACCCCAGCTAACTGATATCTCTTATCACAACATTGATAGTGAACACATTGATACAGAGTTGCATTTGGAGCAGCTGATAGTGCCATCACCTCATATGAGAAAATGCACACAGTACAGAAACCATGCCAAGGATAAAATTTATCTCTAATGATGCATTAGATGCTGTTACTTTAATTGGTGCTGCTATCAAAACTCATGAATAAAAGTGATGTCAACACTCAGTAATAATCATGATTATTGATCAAAAATGCCCTATTAAAACTAGAGAATTTTGCACATTGACACTCAACCAGGAGCAAAGGATTGTCAGGGTTCAGAGATAAGCCCCTGCCATCTGCACATGAATATGCATCAAGGGTTCCTTTGATTAGTGACAAACGACTTACAGTCATTACAACAACCATAAAGAGCACCATGTAAAGAAGGACTAAGGGAGTTATTTCAGTTGACAGGGTTCCTCTATGAGATGCAGTGATACCTTCAGACATTCCAGCAGCACATCACTTCTAGTCAAGCCTTGGAACAAATAAAAATCAAATCAGGATGGACAGGCTGAGACAAGCTGCTGCCAACTAAGGAAGATGAACAACAGCGCATGTCTGAAGGTAAAAAAAAACATCCAAAGTTGTAATCCGACATTCTATCTTTGCCTAAAATCTGAATTTGTATGATTCAAACTGGAGAATGATTCTCTCTCTTAGTAATTTGAGATGATATAGAGAACTCTGGTGCCACGTACTCCTCATGGAAAGCCTTCACCTGAGCTTTCAGACTGTCCCACATTACAGTTCTTCCCACAGCCAGGTCTCTGCTGGGCTGTACCACTGCACCCCTTTAGATATTTCTGAAACACCAGGTTTCTTGCTGCTTCACTATACTTGAAAACACTGTTGGTTGTATTACTTTTACCACCCTGTAAGGGTCTAAAGCACACCTCTGCACAGTTCTTCAGTCACAGCCTAAACTTCCCTGATACTTTAGAGTACCTCAGTAGAGATTGGAATCACACAGTACTCCTCTCTCACAGCTCTGAACTGCTACTGTGGATCAAGGCACAGTGGACAGCATCTAAATTCTCAACCTCTATTAAATTATTCCATATTATGATCATGTAATAACAAAATTGATAAAAGAAGGAATAAAATATTCCACAAGTAACTAAGTGGAATCACAAAGGAAATGAAATTCAAGTAAACAGAGAAAGAAATCATCGGGTGTCTAGTAAATTATAAATTACTCTGGAAAAACAATGGCACTTTCTCTACAATGATCATGGCTTTTAAAGACCCTCAGTTGCTCCTCTCTTGGCTCCACTTTATCCATATGACACAATAGTATTAAATATCCTTGGCTTTATCCTCATTGCCCTTCATTACAGGCATGGTGCACCCAACCAAGAGCAGGACATGAACCACAACTGCCCCTGCAGATGGAAGCAATGGCAGGAATGAGGGTCATGGGTTTCACTTCAAATCTCAGGGTTATGCTAGTATCACAAAAGCATCACAGAGAGAACTTGATCCCCATCTTAAGGAAGATGCCTTGGTCAAGGCATGACTGTGTAAGACTCTAGAAGCACCACCCAGCCTCATCCTGGGTAACTCATCTTGTTTTTCAGGAATAACCCAGGAAAGAAAAGAACAAAAGGGCAAAACTACAAGTTTCACAGCAGAATGCATGGAATACTGGAGCTGCAACATTTCTGGCATCCATGGCAACTTCTCAAATTGCCCTGGCCATAGAGACACAGTCTCTTTTAAGAAAAGCCCTAATTGCCATTAGACACTGGTGATGGATAACAATTACCTGACAAACAGGGCAAACACCTTCTGTTTCAACTAAGAATCAGCATTCATTTGTATGTGGTAATATGGTAGACAAGGTTATATACAGAAATTGAAATTTCTATCTTGAGATGTTTTAAATGTCAACAAGTGCTGAGGAAGAGGCAAATGAGGCAATACAAAAAACAAGACTGCCAAACTACAAACCTACAATTAATGATCAATCACTAAAATATACTAGATGGAAATAATGTGTGCTTCGCTGCATAGGTTATAATAAAATAGGGCTATTTCACAGATATTAACAGAAAGGGAAAACCCTTTTACAAAGAATGTGGAACAATTATCTTTTTAGAAATATTTTGGATAGGTTTCTCAACCATATCATCAGATAGAGATTTTTAATAAGCATAATATATTTAAAGGTGGGTATGTTCAATTTTCTTCTGAATTTTTAAAAGCTCTCGGAGATTTTTATTTGCCAAATACATTCCACCACAAGAGCTGTAATCAGTGACCTAAAAGCCAGATATTCTCCAACTTTGTTTTGCAAATCACATTACATAAAGCAAAGATAAGCCTAAGTCATAGTGAGAAAATATATTAGATGGATAAAAATTTTTAGATAAGAGGCTCAAAAATTATCCCCGAACCAAATCTATTAATAGGATTAAATTTAAACATCTCCCACAAACAAAAGTTCCAAGCAAAGCCAAGTCTAGATGCTACACACAGGAAGCTGTGTATAACATTTTTTTCAACACTGCAGACATTTAATAAAGATGCCTTGAGCAATCTCAGTGCAGATACTCAGCCATGCAGACTAAAGGACAGTTTCACTAGATGCCATGCATCACTCTTCCCCCAGGACTCCAAGCAACTTCCCCCAGCAACCCCCTGAGTTCTGGTGAAGGAAGAGGCATCCTGAAGTGTTCATGTCTACCTGGGAGGCTGTTTTCAGATTGCACAGTTAGAAGATTATGGAGAGTACATAAAAATGCTTCTCTCCTCCTCTTGAACTCCACTGCAGCAATGACCTCTAAGAAAGCAGCACAGCTCTCCTGCTGCCCCAGCTGCACTTCACAGGGGCATTCTCTGGTTCTTTGTAACCCCACTCACACCAAAGTGAGCCATCCCCAGGCTTTATCTTACTTTATCCCCATGCTTTATTTTACTCTAGTTCCAAATTAATACCTAATCTGTCCTGCTGAAACCCAGTATTCGGCTTTGCCACAATTTAGATCCAGTGACCCCTGCAATGGCTGAACAGGCCAAGATCATTCAGCACTGTAAATGCATTCAGTCTCACCTGCCCTAAAAGCAGCACACTAAGTTAATTAGGAGAGAAAAAGTACACATAAAACCTTTTTCCTAGAACACTAAAGCTCGTTTTGATATTTTAAAATGGATGAAAATTATTTTCACAGAAATTAAGAGTTCTTACTGTTTATACTCTTCAGTAAATTTAATTTCTTGAAATATCATCCTGATTCTAGAGCTCATTTTGCAGCCACTAACTGGTCTACTCTCTTCCTACTCAAAGCCATTTACTTTTACTTTTTATTCAACTTTTACTTTTTCCTCCTTTGTTTTCTTGGTTAAAATCTGTCAGTTGAGATAGCAGCAATCAACTTGGTACTGACTGATGAAGGGAAATCAATACACACAACAATCCACAATTTCTGGAGGGGACCTTGCATTACCTGCTCTTCACCAGACAGCCACTGTTGCCTTTGGAGAACACATTATTCAAGTTCAACACCACTGTGGTGGAGTTCTGGTGAAGTCATGCTTGGCAAACACTTAACTAAATTAGGGAATATTAATTCTAAACGCAGTCCAAACACAATCTGTTATAAAAAAAAGGTCCAAATGTTGTACTGGCTGTATAGAGAGAAAGTAGATCCAAAACCTGCATTGCCACTCCATAGCCTTCTGTGGAGTAAAGTTAATAATAGCTTCAGCCCATCAACATCTTCTTGCCAGGTTAGGGTTTGAATCAATCCCTCCTTTCCCAATGAGATGAAAAGTTTATCAGATATTCTTTTATTTGGTAAGTTTTCTGATTAGAGGTTTTCCACCTAGCAAAAAGAGTCAAAGGACACCCCTTTTTATGTGCATGTTACAGGGTCTCTACATCAAACACAGGTTCAACCCTGTAACCATTCACTTTCCCATAAATATTACAGAGCAGTAAAAACCTGCTGGACTCATTTGTTCAGCTCTATTTTTTTTTTCTTAAGTCTGTTGCTAGATATTCTACCATATTCTTTAAGATGTGCATTGCTTTTCCATGCCCAGAGGCAAAATGTAATACTACACACCAGGAAAAAAAAAAAAGAAAAAATGGTATAACAATAACTCAGGTTGTATTACAGAACTGTAGCCTTGCTAACACATCCTAAATTTCAGTTAGACAAAATATTAAATTCACTTTCATCAAGACTGGTATTTCAATGTAACAATGGACAATCCTCTTGCACAGACACAATGAGCAAAAAGCACAACTGCCAAATGGGAAAATCCCATCTTGAGTTCTGAAGCTTCTCAAAAGCATGTATACACCAAGAAATATACTCCAAACCAGGAGCAGAGGGAGCTGCTCTATGATTCAGACAATAGCTTGAATCCACAAGATCCAGGTGTTCCAACCCTACCCAAGAGTTCCCAGAGGGAGAGCTGGAGAGGTGATGGTCATACAGACACTGCAGCCAAACAGTGAAGCCCCACACAAGCCCAGCTCCAGAGAAGATAGAACAGAGATCAGGTCAATTTTTTGCAGGCATATTTAGAGGAATGTTTGTTTCCTTCCTTGGAAGGAAACAAACTCCAGACCCAACACAAGCTTCCTCTAATATGCCTGCAAAAATTCTACCTGATCTCTGTTCTGTCTTCTCTGGCTGTAAGCAGTTCTGCAGGAAATAACCACATTTACAAAAAAAAAAAAAGAACAAAAATAAAACCAAAATCCCTCACCAAATCTCTGTATCTTTCCACTTCAGATTAGCAATGTAAACCTGCAGTGGACAGAGCAAACCTTTACCTGCTCAAGACAGCCAGGAATAAAACCATTATTCATTCTTGTCATAGAGAGGAAAAACACAGATAGCATTTTTAAATGTTTTGAGGTAACTGCATGTATTCACATAGTCCGACAGCAAACAGATGTTTCTCCACAGAAGCCTGGACTGCAAGTGTATGAAAAAGCAAAAAAATGCTGAAAGAATGCAGCTGACCTTCTCTTAGGGCACAGTAATGACCATACAGTCACAGCCAAGAGAAATGTAGCCCAACTGCAAAAACATTAAGATATGTACACTTAGGGGAAAACCAGGATACGAGATACTTGGTAAAGACTAGCAAAATATGGAATCAGCATTTTATAACAGTGAAGTCTTTGATGAAGAAAACTTCAGAGTCCCATAGTACATTTTTCACTTGTTTTACTTGCTTTACTGGCTATTAAGTCCCACTTCCCACAGTAGGGGAGAGCATAGGCCAGCAGAGACAGAACTGCAAAAACGACAAAAGCCATTCCTAAACTTTCATGAGACCAATGTGGGATCCTAAATAAAGCTCCCCTGCCCTCATTTCACCAGGCTACATTCCATAGCAAAACACCAATGTAGCTTTTAAAATTTAAAAGCAGAAACACCCACACCCAAGCCTGTTACAACCAAGATAGCTTCCTACAGAGCTGCTAACACAGAGCCAGCCCTGAGCAAGGCTGTTGGGTGAACAAAGGAAAGACTCTGATGTGCCACAGCAAGGTGGAACGAGACATGAAAACCTCTCACCAGCTCAGCAAAGCCTCTGCAGGTTATCAGCTTCCCTAAGCGAGAAATGCCCTGGATGTCATCTGAAATCATTAAAAACCATGGGTTTCAAACTCCCCTGACAGGTGACTGGGACATGGGAGGAAGATGATAGAAGCCCTTCCCTCCAGCCAATTATAATCTGAATCCTGCCTCTGATGCACTGCAGCCCAAGAGATAATTTTTTCCAATTAACAGCTCTCAAAGTGATTGACACGTACATGTCGATAATCATTAAAAAGTTATCTTAATTCAGAAAACACTTTTAATTTGGCATATCTAGAGGATGAAATGATCACAGCTTTACCAATTAGTGGCCACATGTCAAAATGGGCTTTCTGTAACCATCCCAAGGACACCCTTGTGCATCATATCTATACCACTACCACAAATAATCACAATAAAACAGTCTATTTGTTGTGCATGAAAACATAAAACTAAACAGATTTACAGCAAGAAACATTGACTTTGAGATCCAATGAAAATACAAGGAGATGTGAGAACTGTTGCTGTGAACATTCAATTTCCATAAGTGATACCAGTTAGATCAAGCATTGACTTGTGCTGAAAAAGCTGGATTTGCAGCATAAAGCTGTTCTGCATGGCAAGCTTCTGAAGGCAATAATCTTCCTGGATTACACATGAAGTTCTCTTTCAGGACAGCCATTCTGAGCAGGGTTTTGAAGATGAAGGGGGTTTTTAGTTAGCTCCTTTCTCCTACTGCCAGTGTGATCCAGCTGCTGCTCCCTTCCCATGGCTGCTACAGCAACTGTGAAAAAAAAGATGTGGCAATAACACAAACTCCCTAAATATTTTTTTTGCTTTCTGTCTCGACAACTGCCAGGAGTGCAACATCTAACCTTGGCATTTACAATAAATTCTTTTCCAAGCTTCCCTTTTTGGTAAGGTATTTGCTATCTAAGGCTTCTAGATATCCCTGCTCACATATCAAAAAACTTCTAAAACTGCTGCAAGCCCATTTCTCTCCTCTCTCATTTCAGTAAATATCTCCCTGTACAAACCAGAAAAATCCAAGTTTTGGAGTTTTTTTTGGAGTTTTTCCTGGAGCACACATACTTCATCTTTTTAGAGTGATAGAATTTCTGGAGCCTCATTTGAAGGATAATTGAATTGACTGAAAATGACAAGCCGAGTACTAAATAAATCAAATAAATTCCAATACTCCAAAAGTTAAGTCAGGTATGACTCTCTCAGTTTTGTATCAGCAAATCCTCTAAATTCAGACAGGTCCAGTTCAAACTTACACTTACATAAAATATGGGACACGGAGAGGTATCAAAATGATTTCTAGCAACCATTTGTTTCAAAAATCCCACAAAAATACTAAGTCAATTCTATGATGTTGCATGCTTCCCCCCGTGTTCTCCTACAAAGGAATGGTATGGATTTTACAAATCAAGTACAAGCTGTTCATTTTTCATGGTGCATAGAAATGGAAAAAATATGACTACTTTGATTTTTAATTAAAAGCTGAACAGCCACTACAATACCTCTGTTCTCTCACAGTTCAGCTATTCACTAGATTTCCTACCCAATGGAATTACATTCAATTTGCATTATTGTGCTCAATTTCCTTTAGGAAAGTTCCTTCACTGCCTGTCATTCCTCTGGAAGAAACACACCATTTAACTATGTATGTAACTAGCAAAGCTTCAGAGCTGCTTCCCCTGTTCTACATCAATGATTTAACAGGAACAAAAAAGAGTCATATTATGCCTTATAACAAAAATGCATTTTTATTTTTTCTCCCCCAAAGTTAGCACTATACAACACACAGTTAGGACCAGCTATTAACCAATTATTTCAATAGGTGTGCTGGAATGCTGAACAGATGCCCACTAAGCCCTTAAACAGTCAATTAAAATCCACATGCCAAATCAAACAGCACTGATGTTTGGCAACTGTATCAATACCATTACAATAACAATTCCCCCTATGTATTCAATATGTATGTACACAGACTTTCTAACTTGGACACTGATAAAAGCTTTTGCATGTTCCAAACTTTCAAGCATTCAAAATTGTCTGGAAAAAGCTATAGGGGTAAAATATCCATCCAGTTCCCTTAAGCACAAAATAAATCTTCTTTGATCCAAGTTGTCCTTAACTTACACATCACTAAGAAAGTAACTGTGTGTGCTATTTCATTCTTACCTTCTCCAATAAAGAATAAAGGAGAAAATGAGTCCACAAAGAGGACAGCACAAAGAGCATTAATCTGATTCCTCACAACTATCAAAATTTCTAACTCTTGATATGGGTACATTCCACAGCAACTACAGACTTTGCTTCCAAGTCTTCCAGCACTTGAGTCCACTGCTCCTCCTTAACTGCTGTGTGATGCTCCCAGAGAACTCCAAACTGGCTTGGGCTACAGCTGCATTTGTCCTACAATAAATTACCAAAAATAATCCAGGGGTTGCTAAACCCAAAAATCTAAGTTTCATCAAAACATGTGTTATTGTAAGTCAGCTGAGAAAAGAGAATCCACTATAAGTGATCCAAAAAAGGAGCCTTTTTCCTGCCCACTGGTTCCCTGCCAGTGAATCCTTTTGGGCTCAGCAGGTTTCTCACTCTGTAGATTAATTTAGCTGCTTCTTTTCCTTATGGAGTCTCTGGGGGTTTTCTCTTCACTGCTCCTTCCATCACTTCATGGGAGCTGTGCCTTTCTGCAGCACTTGCCAGGAGTCCTGCTGTCTCTGGGAACTCCTCTCAAAAGGAAAATTCCTGTGCTCCAAGCAAAGGAGCTGCTGCCCATCTCCCACTTAGCACCTGTGATCCACACTCTCATAACAAGGACTGCAGGCATGCAAAAAAATGAAACAGAAAGAAAGCAGTCTGTCAAGTCACAGCCACCATGTCAGCCTGCTCAGTTCTGCTGTTAAATCTCAGCTCTAGGAATTTAAACACCACCTCTGATGCTACATCAAAATCCACACAGTGGGGAATGAAATGAACACTACACAAAAAACTGGAAAGAATTCTATCCCCTCAATCTCCTAGGTTCTTTTTAGAGATCATAGCTGAGCTGTCAACCTTACAATAATGAGAAGAGTCCACAATCTGAAGAATTTGAGGCTACAGAGAATTATACTAGGCATCCAACCCAATGCATTGGTGAAGGCAACAAAATATTTCTGAGTACAGCCTGAAAACATAAATAATAAATAGTTAAACTATCACTAAGTCAAAGGTCAAGCCTTGCTTCTAATAGGCTTATTACAACAAGAAAAAAGGACAAACTGCATCTACACCTGTCACAAGCCTAAGAAATGGCTCTTTTCTAAAACACTACCACAGGAAGTCAGTGAGTTTTGAACAACGTGAAAAAAATCAAGAAGCACAAATAAAAGAGAAGCTGCCTATTAAAGACATTTCTTAAGGAATAAGTTTCTGCAATGCCAATAAGTGACCAGTTAAAGTGTTCTGAGGGCTTATCTCTTAGACCCTTGGATCAACACCACACTTGAGAAAACAAGCAGTAAGTGAAGGAGACTGTTCCAGATGGAACAGGCAACAACACATCAGAATGCTAAGCTAGGAAGGCAGAGCATTTCTAAATTTCATGACCAAAATTACCTGCTGCACCTGTCACAGGCCATTAAATTTCATCTAGGCAGGATTTCCACCTTTGAAAAGCTATAGCAAAAATTTACATTTTCAATTTCAACGTCTCGATGGATGGCTACAATGTTTTCCCAAATGGTAGCTTGTCCAAAAGATGAATCATCTTCATTGTCAAAAACATATGCCTCACCTCCAAAGCCAGTTATTAAGCATCTGTTTTAGTGATTGATACTTGTTATGTGTCTCCCTGCAAATGAACACGAGCATCACTACCTGCTGTTTTCCTATATTGTAAAGGCATTTGTAATTGCTCTTTCTGAAAAGCATTAAGTCTCTAATTGTCAATCTTCTGCACATTTTTATGGCTCTTTTCTACAGTCATACAACTGTAGGTTATCAAGAACTTTGTAAGCAGGCATCATGGTCATGGCTGTATTTTAAAATCCAACTTCATTAAAATGGAGACGAGGCAAATATCATCTATTTCATTTCCATTTCACCTCATTTTCTCTCCCATCCTTCCCCATCTCTTGCTAACACAGAACAATGATGCACCTCCAGGTGAGAGTCACAGAGGGCAGTGTCCTTACAGATCCATTATTTCAGACAGCCATGATTGAAAAGACCACAAAACTGTAATTCAGAGACACCAACATACCCAAAGTATCTCACATTCATTTATATGGGTCTCAAAAAGCCCCAAATCTTCTGGATGACAGTAAACAACACAACTGCTCACAAGCACAGGGTAAGAAATAGCAGGCCTGAGACTTCTGGGACAGGAACAGGTATCTTCTGCATGCCACCACAGTCAGGGCTACCATCTCCTGGAACTCACCTGCTTCATTTAACTCCTTTCATGTAAAGTTGACAGAAACAGAAGCTGTATTTTGAGAGAAACAAGCTGTGCATTAACTATAAGTCAAATTCCTTGGCTTCCAACATTGTCAAATATGCTATAATATATTGTCAGACACAGTGGCTGTAGTCTATTTCTGCTTAGCAGAAAATCTTCATTCCTTTATATCAGAAAACCATTTCCACTTCTGTGGTTAAAAAACAAGAGGAACATTTTGGAATACATACTTCCTTTTTTTTTTTTTTTTATTTTGGCAGGACACAAAGATCTTGCAACTAAACAGCATGAAACATGCCACCTAGGAGGCTCCACATGAAACTTTTTTAATGGAAGCAGCTGCCAAGATTCATCCACCTGGACGATGCTGGCCCCTGTTAAACTTCATTCAAGCGAGTCACAGAAGATCAAGTATTTTTTATCAAAACAAAACCACACATACTGTGACTGCAGCCTTCAGGCTGCCAGCTCCTCAGAACAGCAGGGATAGTGCTAATCCTAGTGAGCCGTGGAAGTGCACTCCTGTAGCAGCACTGCTTGGCTTCTCCTCTCCTTCCACTATTCCCAGTTCCTTCTCAGGACATCTTGAAAGAGATAAAAGCTCCTAGGTTTGGAAGCACAACGTTTCTCAGAATGTGGAAGTCTCAGAAGAGTATTTCCATAGCTGTTATTAAAGTCTTAGTGTACATCAAGGGGAAGAACAACGGATGAGCCTGAAGAACTGTGATACAGGGCTCTTAAAATAAACTTTGTGTCACATGGAGCTGTTCCACTCTGTACTGACACCCTGTAAATTTTCAGCTCTAACTTGGCCTCTATCAACTCTAACCAGACAAGAAAACATTTTGACTAAACCTTTAACCAGTAAAGAAATTCAAGAAGAGAAATTGGATTAGCAGTCTATTTTTATTTTTTTTATTATCACTTCTAGAATTTCATGTTTCATAATTCATGGAGTTTTTATGATGCTAAGTACACATTCTTGAAAAAGAAAGGAACAATTTTACATGTGTCCTCTTAATTGCCTCTAACAGGAGTATTTCCCAATACAGCAGCATGGGGTTCCTAAGTGCATGTTGGGCAAGCCCTTTTTGTACTCTTAAGTTCCTGACAAGCCATGCCTAAAAAATTTGTATAATATGGTACTCCTGAAATTTTAATTCTGCCTTCTCTTTACCATAATAAAAGGAAAAAGCTCATCCTTTATTTTCCTAAGTTTGATTATCTCCAGCAGCTGTGAAAGGGAAGCCAAGAAGTTTGGGAGACTCAGATGCCAAATTTAAATGACTTTAACTACTGCAGTTACAGCAACACTTATTAAGAAATTACTCTTAAGAGTAATTTCTTAAGAGTAATTACTCTTAAGTAAGTTAAGATAAGAGAGGATCAGTAAAATAAACAGATTTGTTCATGTTCCTATCATTCCTACTACTGCTTGAGGAGAGATCTGTGATAAGGAGCAGAAATAAAACACTAAGTGGTGTCTCTTCCAGGTGTGGCCAAACCCCAGAAAACACATCAGCAACACAATATAGATACCAATTTAGCATGGTTATTTGCAAGTTATGTATTTTTTCCAGCTTCTCCTGAGTATTCTTTATTCACTTGGAAGGAAAACCAAACAAGCTCTCTTTTTAAATGCCATCCTTACCAGAACTGTTTGAGGCATCACTGTGGGTGGGTGATCAGGGTCCATGTTGTGCAGCAGCAGTCTCTCATTACTTTGTCTTGCCCAAATTTGCTACCCAGGATACATTTGAACCCTGTCAGAGATTAAGGTTTTTTTTTCCATAGAAAGAAAGGGGTGTTCCTGCTAAGAAAAATACTGGACAAAGCACTAGTGCCCTTTTCTGTTAGATGTCAGTATGTTTTTGTCAGACTTACTGCACAGCAGGACAAGTATCCCTCTTGCACAAGAGGCAAGGGACAACCAATCATTCACTCTTTGTAAACAAGGCAACTTTTTAAAGTCTCAGAAAAGAAATTTGTTAAAGCCATCCTATTCTTCCCTCGTAACTGTCCAGGAAGATTCACAATGAAGACTGTTTAAAAAAAATTGGCACTTCACCATGAAAAAAACCTCATAGAACTTGCAGGAAAAGCAGCTTGGGGCTGTCATATTCTGAATGCAGACACACAGTCATAGCCAGGAAAAATGCCAGCCATACCAAGACACCACAGAAAATGACTAAGGAGTACTTCCAAACAATATCCATTGCAATTTCCAAACAATTCATGCTTCTTACTTGAGTCAGATCTAATATCAAAAACAACAGAAACATCTGCAGAAAGCATCAGGTACAAATAAAGGCAAAATGAAACAGTTATTTTCATAATCCTTAGCTAATTTTTGGCTAAGTCACTACTTGGCAGATAGCAGTAGCCAGCAATCCCTCAGCTTATAAAAACAGGGAAGCATTGGTAAAACAAAGCACACTAAACAATGGCATGGCAATGCCATGTGCACTTCAAATTGCATGCCTTAGCCACTCCATTGCTTCATTGAATAAAATGTTGTGTTAACTGCTTGATCAAAAGGTGCATCACAATATTAGCACAAAGTCCAAGTCTGGAGCATCAATCCACCAAAAGGTATAGTTATGAAAACGCAGTAGGAGCGTTCCATATTCCTCTTTCCATGCACTGGGTTTGTTACCTCTTCAAAAATTAGAGAAATTCTTAAGAGTCTTGTAAACTTAAATCAGGCAGAAATTGCATATTCCATCATCCATCTGTTGCTCTAGCTCTTGCTTAAGATGTAACAGTGCAACTATGTCTTTCTTTCACACACAGAAAGATTTTGCCAAAGCTCACCCTAAACTGGATGGATAACTTTTAGCTAAAGCATCACCCTGAACATTTTAGATTTCTATTTTTAAAATTTTAAGAGATAACAATATTTGCATACGCAACACTAATATATTCATTATTTCTACATGGATCTGACATCCATGATGCAAGGAATCTACTGTTTGCTCCAGTTTATTTCCCATAAATCAGAAGTTTAGAGTTGATAACCTCCCACCACAGGCACAACACATATTTCATACCCACCTTCTCTTTTTCATCTCCCCAAAAAGATTGCTTATTTAGTTACTTCACAACTATTTGAGAAGGGAGAAATGCCTTCTGTATGTAAACAGCCTGGTCTTACACAGGATTTTATCAGACCACAATTGCAAGAGGATACAACCACCTTGCAAAGGGTTTTAGCTGCTCTCATAGCATTGAGATACAGAGCAACAAAAGAAGCAGGAATGCATTTGCAAATTCAGAATAGGATCTAAACAAACCCTGCTTCCTAGGGCCATAGAAGTATTTAACTCCTAAACAGTATAATTAACTTTATAAAATAGAAAAGGGGATTTGAAGCAGATTCCCACCCTGTACCGAACTAATGTACAACAAGTTAAGAACCTTATTCAGTTCCATTGAATTCAAACTGTGAGGGAAGTTCATGCTACAATTCACCTTTCTGGCTGCTCTGGAAGTCTAAGTGAGGGTCCTACTTCACCTGAATACTTTATTAAGCCACTACTTAGCTGAAACATTCTTGAGAAAACTGCACAGAGTGCACAGGCGGATCAAGATATGAATATATCTGTTGTGGAAAACATTTCTTTCAAACACTGGATAATAAAATTTTTATTACAATAAAGATGAAAACTTTGCATTTATAATTACTTTGCCAATACATTCCTTCAAAATAGAACTCCAGCTTTGTGATTAACAAATCAATTCAAGCATCACAGATGATAATTGGTAAACACAAGGAGTTTCAGACACACTAAAAGTAGTTATTGTCAAGATGCTGCTGCTTAATGAATACAATCTCACAAAACCTATTTGTGAAATCTGTGTTTTGAATAATGCACTATTTGGTTGTAGAGAAAACAGTTCTTAAAACTTAACCCTTTAAACAGAAGTAAGTACAGCACTTTATAAGCAGTTCAAAGTTTAGAACTGCCTGTATTCACAGAGCAACACATACTGAATCTCACAGGCCCATCTCCTAGGAGAGAAATCCCCATTTTACAATGGTTTTGGACTTTGTTGCAAATGTAGATACTTTATGACTATTGGAGTTTCCACATAAACATTCTGTCATTCATCTTCTCAGAATACAGCATCACACAAACGCAGCTGTTCAAAGTTCAGATCTCTTCTGAAACAGCTCTGAAGCCTGCAGGGGTAAACTCAGTATTTGGGTATTTCCCAGGAAGCCTTTCCTCCAGCAGCACTCCAGACAGCATTCTTCTTTTACCAAATCAGCAATAAATATGACAACTTAAGCTCTCCAGGAGCTATGCATGTTGCATGTCAAATTAGACAAGTGTCTTCTTCAACTGTTATACTCTATGAATCTACCTTCACTCCACTATGGATTTTCCTCTCAAATCTCCCCTTCACAACTCCCTGACCATTTATTTGGGAGCAACACATGATTCTCTGTCCCAGGTAGCTGTCAATTTGATCCACAGCGAGGGTCCAATATTTTCACAACTGCTGGGCTAAAATGTATTTTTTTATCCTACATTCTTAACCTGATGCACGTGCAGCAGTTAAATAGAAATAATTTTTTAGATGTTAGAGAAATGTACTGTATTTGAGTATGAAAATGTATTTCCCTATTAAGTGTGATTTAAGATATTTCTGAACTTAGATGATCATCTAATATTAGAAAAATATAAGAATCACTAAACGATACAAGCCACAAAAAAAAAAGAAAAAAAACAACCTACTAAACCCCACACACTAAAGAACTAAAAGCAAATCACTTGCTGCTTGTCAGGCATAACCTGCCAAGCCATTAGTTCTCATTTTGAAGGCTTGCATTTGCTCAATGGCTGACCTGCACATTGCAGAGCCTTAGCATGAGAAATGGCTTTTAGGCTCAGCTGCTTTCTAAGTGCCATCCATCATCAGGAAAAAGAGATTATTCCCTTTACAGTCGGCTACTTTGCCAAATTCTTCTGGCTCTGTTCCATCAGTCACACCCACGGCACCCTGGGGAAAAGCAAACCCTAGCTGTGTATCACTGTGCTCCTGCTCAAGTGCAGAATGAACAGCAATTAGCATTTGATGCCATTTATGAGGAAAGTGAGGTGAGAAGACAGCTCTATCATTTTCCAGCCCCTCTCCCTGCACCAGCCAGCAGCTCACAGCGGCACAGAGAGGCAGGCTGGGAACTTAAACTGGAGGGGGGCAGAGCAGGAATATCCCATGGTTTGCATGACAGAACCATAAACAAACCCACATGCAGCAAGGGGCCTTTGGAAGCCTTTCTAAAAATACATGTACACACACATTGTCACAGATGCAAAACACCAGGAGGGTTATTACTTGCTGAACAGAAGATGGTCCAGGAAGGCTCTTGTGCTTTCCAGTAAGGCTTCCTCCCCACAATTTGTTTATACTGAAAATTATAAACAAGATTCCCTTTCAAATCAAAACATCCGCTCTTTCATTCACAGCACAATGAATACACTGCAGAACAGATTTATCTGCAATGGTAAAACAAACCCCAAATCCCTCCAAAGGTGGCCTTTGCCTGCCCTAAAGACTCTGCAGAAGGGTGTGCCAGGGTTAAGCCTTTGCCCACAGTGTCCTGTGAGCACAGCTCACTGCAAAGCCACCAACACAGCAGGTTTGTGCATTAAAACAGATGCATCCCAAGGGTTCTAGTTCATTCCCCTCCAAGAAAAAGAGAGAACAAGAAAGAGGTCAGGACTATCAGCCAACTGTTCAAATCCAGGTCAGAAAATTTGACTTTTAGAATAGCCTTTGCCTTTCCAGACTGGACATGTAAGTGGCTAAGGAGGAAGATTACAGTCATCACTTCTCTGTTCATGGTCTGTGTACAAAAGAGCACAGTCACCTTCTGAGGAAAGGCACAGCCAGCTGGGCTCAGCTCTTCTCTCCTTCCCTTTAAATTCCAGCTTCACTCATGCAGCCACCAGCATGCAAACAGCTTCACAGCAAGTTAAGGATGACCAGATCTCTTTGCTTTCACTGCAATCTGTCTCAATAACACACACCATTAACCTGCTTAGTGAAAACCCAGCAGGAGAAACTTGGAAATATTATCCATAAACTGAACAGTCTTTTAAAATGGTCTATCACTGGAAATACAAATCTGAACGTGTGTTCCTCCTTTAAAAAATATATGCCCAAAGCACATTCCAAAGACATTTCCAACTTAAAATGTTACTACTCTTTACTGCCACATTAAAACCTACTGTGCCAGCAAAAAACCAGAAGTTACAAGTTCAAAAGATTCTTGAGACCCTGACACAACATGCTTTGAAACTAGAGCTGCCACTAAAAATACAATGTCCTTTACTTCACAATCAAATTGCAGAAAAACAACTAAAGCAGCACTGTAGGTTTGGGTTCCTTGAAGGAGGAAGGGATGGCACTTAATCCCCCGTATACCCAAAGGAAGGTGTTTTCAGCACCAAATTCCTTATCTGAAAGTCAGGCAGTGGACAAGAAATCAGCTTGAAAAATCAGAAATCATACATCCTAGCATGGCCCATCAGCCTCCCTGCTCACTGATGAACGAGAGGGAACACCCCACGCTCCAGCAGCCCTGCACCAGCTGCAGCCCCTGCCAAGGCTGGGCTTGCACTTGCAGGAGGAGCTCAAGGCACTGAAGGACTCCTGTGCAGCTGCTCTGAGAGAACCTTTCTTTTGGTGCAATCCACACCAAAAGCTGCAGCCAGGGCAAACAGGCAGCATTGGACTGGCCCTTTCTCACAAGAGTCCCCAGATCTGGCCCCAAACCTTCACCTTGTCTACAACTAGGGCCACTTTGTGACCAACAGTGTCCTCTTCTCCACTGCATGAAGGATGGCAGCACCAGACCACTAAATCCTGGATTCCTTCATTCCTATCCTTTCTTCAAATGCAAAGTTCAGCAGCTCCCACACAAAGAGGACTTTTTTTGCCCAGTGCCTTCCTGAAACTGTCTGTCTCCACCAGCAGTGCCTCTGTGTCTTTGCTCCTTTAACCATGGTGAAAAATTGATCAGGACACCACAAAGAGCTTTCCCCTCCCCACAACAGGGGGATGCCCTGTGCATCTTGTGAATCTTGACAGAATTCAGAGGGAAAATGACTCAGCCTCTTCCTTAATCCCAGACAAACTGCTTCCCTGGTAGCTGTGCTGCAGTTATTGGCAGTTCCCAGGTAGTTAAGAGGAAATAAACAAGCTGAGGGGAAGCAAAAGGCTGGAAAATCTCAAATGTAATGAAGGAGGGGGTGTTGTCTGCCTGGTTGTTGCTAACTAGGAACCAAAGTTCAATCCAGCCAGTTTTGACATTTTTTTCCTACCAAGAAAACCTATTTCACTTAGAGAAAACTAGTTGCCTTCGAATTGATGACAAACAGCAAAAAGAAAGTTAGGTTAAATTAATAAGTTATAGCACAGAGACTGCATTAACATTTTGACAAAAATCCCTATACTCAAACCCTTCCCCCCCAAGCTGAGCAGACTCCATGTTAATTTAATTGCTATCAAGTAATTAAATTCCACATTAAGTGGGGCTAATCTACGCTGTTTCAGCCTAATTGCTATCTCAGTTCCAAAAGTTGGTGGCTTTTTTTCCCCAAAAGAGATTAAAATGGAATTTATTCTATAACATTTTAAGTCTCCAGTTGTCTGTCAGGTCTACTGAACGAAGTCTTGTAGCACAGTAATACGGACACAGCAGAAAATTCAAGGCTTAGTCTTGCTCTTCCTGCATTTATTCTGCATTTTGTTTGTTATGCTAATTGAAGCTGTTAGCTAATGACTTTAGTACACTGTTAGTAATTTGTGGTTTTCCTTTGTGAAAACTAAACTAAATTGCCTCTAAATCTAAAGGAAGGACATCCATACATGACAGTGAAAGGAACATTTTGGTTCTAAACACAGGTTTATCTACACTCATCCTCCTTTTGCCAAGGAATACTGCCTACTCCAAACTTTAGTTCAACTCAAAAATCATCAGGAGCTGCCACTTTTGAAGCTAGTTAAAGGTTTACCACCTTGTCCTTAAAGATGCTTTAGCACACCTAGACATCCCAAAGGATGAACATAACTCATGCAAAATTAGATCTGTTACAGTGAAGGCTTCTCTTATGGTGAGAACATCTGGATCTGTAGAAGGGACTGGAAACTTCCTTTTTTATTCCATACAGGCTCCACTATTTTTTCTCTCAGAAAAATGCAAGCACCATTTTATAAAAGGAAAAAATAAACATCACAGCACTTGCCTTTTTATAAACTTAAGTAAAGGATTCTTTCCTTTCCAATTTCAACCTAATAAGCATCCACTATTACTGTGTAAATTAATAGTAAAGACAGATGGGAAGTGGGGAAGACAACAAAGTCTTGCATTAATCCCACGGGTGGGGTTAAAGATACCAAGACAGAGCTGGAGCAGTGATTAATGCCATTTACAGTATATTTGCCTACCCCTATGGAACCATAAGAGCACACCAGGCTTTGTTCAAGAAATAAATAAATAAACCAACAATTCACAAGGCAGTTTTTCATTAGATATTTGGCATGCTAGTAAGAGTAATCAGGGAATATAGATATAAACAACAGCTTTCTATTCATTCTGTCCCAATAAATAAGACCCTGGAAGAGTGCTCGCTGTAACTAAATGTATCTAACAATTTTCACAGAGCAAGTACTAAAATTTGAGGCTTTATTCTTAAGCAGAGAGGCAAAAGCCAGAAAAAAAGGCAAGTAAGTGAAGCTCACACAGACTCTTACACAAAGAGTGACTGTCCCATGTGACAAGCACCAGTAGAAAGAGCCCATTTATATTTCTCTGTCTCCAACAATCACAGCTGAAATCTATCTTTAGGAGCCTGATCTGAAGTTCAGAAGTCTTAATATACTGCTGATTCTGCAGAACTCATATTTCTGAGTTCTTTATCATGTCTCCCTATTTATGCCATAGAACAACATAATCTGGTGCCTGGGAACACCAGAGCAAGGGCTGGAGACAAAAATTCTGCCTTGAAACACCACCTCTTTATAGACAAGGTTTATCTATGTTAAAAACAAGCCCCAAAAAAAGGAAAAAAAAACCCACTAAAGCCCCAAGTAAATCCAAAGCAACTCCAGCAACCTCTTTCCATAACATTGTCATTGAGCCAAGAGGCCAAAGCTCATAGTTAGACTATCAAACCATCTAGATATTTCTGATTTATTTCTCAGAAATATTTTAATCAACAAACTTCAGCTGTGATGCTTTACAGGTGCCAGAACATCATCACTTGTTACACAGTGTAAACCCCCCCTCTGAGAGCACAGCCCATGCTGTTTACTTCTGCTCAGGACAGAGTGTTTGAGTACATCATCCTCTCACCCCGCACTCCTTTATTTCATCACATGCCTCGGATCAAAAATGCAATTATGTTCTTCTAACATGAACCATGCAGATTTAAATTCTGCTTCATCTTGAGAGAGAAAAAAAAATAAAAATATCTGTAAGGAAATCAGGTAATAAAAATATCACAGTTTTATGGTAAGTCTTGCTACGACTTCATCAGGAGCAAATCCCTACCTAGCTACTTGTATATCTTCAGCACATAAATTTGCTTGTCAAGTTCTAGAAGGGATTCTCCCTTCCCAGCTCCCCAGAACAGAGCCTGCAGTTTATGCCAGTAACCAAAATCCTACAGCAAATCCTAACCAGGGTCCTATTAATTTCTAAATCCATCTGACCTAGCCAGTGACATTGGCTCCTTGTACCAGAATGCAACAACTTGAATGGAAATGAAATCAACAGAACAAATTCAACAGAAGGTCACAAGTGTCATTTTTAATTACTACACTTCCCCAAGAAACTGACCCAGAAAAAAAAGCAGATTTGTGTTCTCTCAAAGCAGTGATGACAACCTTACTCTGAAATCCCATCACCCAAAGCACTGACAACTACATCTGCACGCTCTGTGATCTAACCCAGTCTGGCACTGAAATAAAGTAAAGCAACAGATAAAATAATCAGCCTGTGCCAGTGAGATAAATAATGGTCAAGAAAAGGCACATCAAGGAACCATGAATTAGTAATAAAAGTTGACACAGATATGTACTGGATAGAAAGATTTTAACTGCACTCATCCAGAATAAGGATTAGCTTTCACCATTCCACAATTATTATGGTTTTATGTGCCCTGCAGTGACAACAGAAACATTCAGATAGCAAAAGGGCCATGGGTATTTACAGATTTTCCCCTGTGTAAACAGCACACTAAAACCTCCTGTAATGTTTCTGTTCCAACAACAAAGAGAAATTAACTTGATTTACATCAGATCACCAATATAAGGGATTAGAGCTGTTTGTGTTAGTAAGCACATTTATGTGATCAAAGGTAGATATACAGTAAACCAGAAAAGGTTATTACTAACCTGATCTAGTGGTTCCTTCCTCTCCACGTGTCTTGCATCTCACCTCAATGGTATCTGTCAGAAAGTTCAGAAATCACAATCATTAGATTAAACTCTCAGTAACTCATAAAATGATTTTAAATCTTCAATGCATACTTGCATATATTGCTAATACTTTGGACATCAAGTTTATCTGGCCTAATAATTTGTCAAACATGAACCAAGAGATTATTTGAGGTACAATTGAACCTTTTTAAACACACAAGAAAAATTAGCCAGTGCAAAGAACTAATTAACTCCCAAGGGCTGAACAAATGTAAGAATTTTGGGGACGTGTTCTCTGGGACACATATCCACTACAACTGCCCCAAAAATTTCCAAGGCTTCTATGAGATCTTACAACAAATTAATTAAGTGCCTTCTTTGGGCAATTTTACCACGTCTAGTACAGAGGCTTTGTGTATACAAACAGCACAAAGTGTTGAATACTCTCATCAAATGCACTTTTCCCCAAATATTACACATTAAAATGGAAGTTTTCATAAGCAGATAATTTCCTCTGAAGTAATCAAATGCAGAGAAATAAAAGAGAAAGGACAATTTTCAGTGACCTGAAGAGGTCCATGTTAAAAAAAAAAAGTATCAACATTCCCAGAGAAACTAAAAGCTTTCCAGTAACGTGTTCACCACAGCACTGCAGGCACAGAAAAGCTCAGCAGTCCTTGCTCTATGGGTTTATGCACCTGGGATAAGGTGGTCTACAGGTCATTTTTCACACTTGTCACAGGAATTTGTTCTCTGCCACTTGATCTTTCTCACCACTAGGAAAAGTCAGCATTTCTGGGATCCAGCCAGTGAAGTCATGCAAAGGCATAACAGTGACAGTTAATTACTTGCTAATCATGCTTTGGTTTCAGGATGAATGCCACCAAAAATACTTCATTTATTCTTTCCATTGATATTAGACATTCATAATTACAATTACAAAAATTTAATGTCAGCAATTCCAGAGAACTGTTTCTAACAGACAACTACTTGAAAAAAAGCTCATTTTTGTGTCTGCAACTTGAAGAGATCATTCCACAAACCCCATGCTGTTCAGAGCTGATGGGCAACTGAGAAAGAAGTACAGAATTTGAGAGAAGCCATATGGCAAAAGTTAAATATTTTGGTGTCAAAATACCCATCACAGCTGAATTCAAACTTATCACATTCTTCACACTTTTGAGACATAAGATCCAGAGACTGGTCACAAGTGTGCAATTTTTCCACCAAATTTTATGGACAAGAGTCAATGAATTATTTTTTCTTGACAAGAGTGTGACATTTTAAAGTTTTCTTTCACCACAGAGCTCTCTAGTTTCAGAGCAGACAAAGAGACTGCATTTTTCCTTTATACACATAGTTAGGCAATCAAACATTCTAAATCATTTCAGAATTAATAAGACAAGCTTCATGTAAGCATCAGCACAATTTAATTTCCAGGCTCACTTATGCTTAAAGAGTTCTAAAACTTGAATATGCTCAATATAAAATGTTAAACATTTACATCCCAGCTGACAATGACCTTGTGTTAAATTATTAGGGAATAAGAGAATAGTTGATGTTTCCACAAGCATGGGTTAGGAACTGGCTATGCTGGCAAACACAAGTAGATGGATCATTACAGAGCCATAATTAATGACCATTGCCATACACTGGGCCTCCAAACACTGCCTGTCATCAATATCTATTAGCAGAAGGCTGCAATATAAACATTTATAAAGCAGACACAATACACCAGCTAAACCACTAATGCATGTAATTGCTAACACAGAGCCATATGCTGAAAATTCATCTCTCTTTACATTTAACTTTTACAACCTAGGCAAATCAGACAACTGTCTAGCCCACAGTCTTGCAAAATTGCTTACTAAATAGAAAACTGTAATCAGCTGCCAGTTCAATTGTTTTTACAAGATTCTACATAAAACAAGTGAGGTCTGTTGCCCTGACTTGTGAAAGAGCGCCAATAAATGCCAATTATAAGAGCAATTAGGGGATCAAATCTGACATCACAGGTTTCTCTAAGAGATATTAGCTCAATGACTTTTTTATAAGCTAATTAGTCATGGACTCTGAACAAAAAACAGATGATCCAAAAACAATGATTCTGCAAAAGTGTGCATTGTCAAATCCCATGAGGGCAATAACCCCAGCTTTCCAATAGGAATTATAACTGTGACTGTCAACTCCTTCAACTATATTAACAATAACTAAATCTAAATTATGAACAAGAACACAGGAAGTATTCCAAGCATGATCAGCTTCTGTAAAATTCCTCAAAATCCTGGATTTACCAGTATTTCCTTTGTCAGAAGCCACGCTGTTAATCAAATATGAGATGAATCTGCATAACAGGAAGAAAGAAGGAATTCCCCCATAATATAGTGAACTTGTCTCTTGCTAAAGGAAAAGAGGACAGAGCAAGAAGGGGGTGCTTCAGTTGAAAATTCCTGTCACAAAAAGGCAAGCCTGGCCACCAGCACAATCCAGGAGAAGAAAAGTAGTTTGATTTTCTGAAAAATGAAGTCCTTTGTTGTAAAATGACAAAATGTTGTCTATACGATCATAATTGGGATTCCCTTACATGTAACCACAATGACAGTATGTGATTATGCAGTGACACTTTCTGTAGGGCTATTGCCTTGTTCAGTACACAAAACAGAGGCAGATCACCAAATGAACACCTTGTCTTTGCAAAGCCTGGCGCATTGTTTGCCACAAAGCCCTCAAAGTGCAGCCTGAAGCCAGAGGACATTCACAAGGAGCAGCTGTCTGGCAGCTCTCACCAGAGCACTTGATGGTCCACAAACTTGAGTGTGTTTCAAAAATAGTGTTGTCCTTATTTTAGTGCTTACATTTTAGTCAGTGTGGCAACTGAAGAGAATTGGGGTTCCCAATCTGAAATGATCATCAAGCATTTTGCTGTCTCCTCTACTGAGAGGCTGAAACTCAGCTACACTCCAACTGATTTGCTGCAGGTGCAGTAAAACCTGGCAGAAACTACAGAAACAACCTGCCAAGGAAACATGTGCAAGCCCTCAGGTGTTATTTCCTAAAGAGCTATAAAATGTGGAGTATTTTATGATCAAAGCAGGCTGCCTTTGATTTCAGGTATGAGAGTCAGCACTTGTTCAAATCACAGCCAAAAGCTAGGGGCAGGTATTCCTAACATCAGCAAAAAGCTTCCTACAGCACCTTGACCGCTCTTAATTCAGAAAAACAGGGTAGGGTTGGGAATCACATTCCCCAGATTTATACTGGACTGGTTAAGTTCCATTTCAGAGCCTGGAGAGGGCAACAAGCTTTCAAGGAAGAAATTCTGTCTTTCTATCCTGTGCAAGGATACAAAGACAGAATTTGTGTTTATGTGTGGGAGCACACTGACTTATACATGTACACATTTCTTTGGAAAAGAATCCCACCCCACAGAGAAGCCACATCAAATCTTCAGGCTACTCCTCACACAGGGGCACCCAAAGCAAACCAGCCAACACAGACAGAAGTTTTATATCAAGCCACAGCTTTCCTACGCCTAACATAGAGGCATAACCCTTTTTCCCTCACTGAAATTACAACCTAGCTGATATGAAAATTAACCTAAAGGCCTCTCTGAACATTCTTCTTCAAATAACTTATGACTAAGTTACTCCAGATATCTTACAACGCATCAAATATGCTGTGACACAAGTGCTAGAAAATCTAATAAAACTCTAGCAGTAACAACTGTCAAGAAGCCACAAAAAGATTCTGAGCACGTTCACGTACTAACAACGGATGCAGAGACAGCCAGACAGGGCACCAAGAATTACAGAAATACATATGGAATAAGCAGAGAGGCAGCAGTGTATGGGCACAGCATGGAAACTGGATACTTCCATGGGCTGCCTTTCAACACCCCGTTTGGGACTGATGCCATGAGACTCACATGACCTCTGAAACCTCACACTGGTTACTTCCATGTCTCCAACACCCTCACACTCCTGAATTGCCTTAGGGGTGAAGCATGCTGACATGGCTCTGGAGGTAAATGCACTGCATTTCTGGAGTGGAGCTGCTCTGCTTTGCTCAAACCACAGGCTGATGTGTTCAGCTCTGTCTGCGCCCTGGAGTGCAAGTTCACAACCACAGGAATGGGACTGGACATTTTTTCTTCATCTGAGAGACTCTTCATAGAGTCACAAAAGTTGTCATTACATACATATTTATTTTCCCCCACTTCTTTACTCCTGTTGAGGAGTGTGTTGGTAACCATATGATACTGCTGCATTGAGTGTCAGGGTTCAACAAACAGAAGTGAACATAAGCTTATAAAAAGAAGCACCACATGCACTACTGAAAAATCTTACAGTGACTTACAGATACTAATTTCAGCAGAAGAGTTCTGTAGAGTGTAACTATATATTCTCCTACAACCAATTCAAGAAACAACACAGGAATTGAAATTACATTGGCTTTACTACTTTACAAATCAAAATCTTCATTAGACACACCCCATACACAGCCATCCTCATTTACAAAACTGCCAACTACTCAGATTTATCTTAACAAAAGCAGCTCCTCTAAATGAATCACAATCACCTCAAGAACTCTTAGTGTGCTAATGGAGACTGGACATAGTGACATACTTGCTAGGCAGCATGGAAGAATATTTCTGTTACACTTGGATTATATAGAGTAGGACTGCCAATTCTGGATTTATAGAAACCAAGGCTTCTTTTTGGGGACTGAATGTTTTTTACTTAAGTTTACAAATATGACAAGTAAGACAGACTACTTATTATAATTAAGAAAGATTTTTATAATTAACCAGGATCAAGATGATCAAGTATTCAGACAATATCAAGTAGAAATATTGAAATGTAAGTAAGAGTAGATATTTTACCTACATTTTTGACTGTAATAGACAATTCAGCTAGGCACACTGATAAATGTTATCTAGAGCCCAAACACTAAACTGTGTGTTCATGTAGGCTGCAATATGCAGAGAGACTTAAGAATATTTTCTGTTTTCAAGCAATAAATATAAACTCAAGCTGTGTCAACAATACAACCAATGGACTAAACAGATGTAGGTGCTTGAAGCTTAAAGGAAAAACCTTTACTTCTCTGCCACAAATATCACACTTTGTATCATAAAACATCTAATTTGTTCACTTGTGCAGTTTGAGCCAGGAGCTGTCTTTTAATCCTTATTTCACCACAAAGAAATCTTCTATCATAATCTTTGCATTTTTAGACCACACTTCTGTACAATCCCATACATTCTCCTTTCACAGATATCACCACATTCAATGTGCATTTTTGGACTGGAAAAGAAGCAGGACACTGATGACACGGTTATTTCAAAGTCCAGGACATCAGGGTTAATGTATTCCATTCACTTATATTGCATATAAAACAAACAGCTTTAGAACTAAAAACCTTCCCCACAACTATGATTACTGCTATGACAGAAGTGGCAGATTTTTTTTTTTTTGGTTGGATGGTGGTTTTCTCTTACTTGAAAAATGGAGGAAAACAAATTTTAAGCATATTGTCCCTGATAGTTACCATAAATATCCAAAAAGACTTGCTGAAACTTGAGATATTATCACTTCACATCTTAGTGTCCTGCTTGGTATTTAGATCAGCAGTTTATTTCAGCTAAAATGATGCACGGTGTTGTCTTCAGGACATTTGTATTTCTCATCACAGAAGAGAACAATAATAGGAAAAGCCTCCTTTGTAAAACATATTAAGTATTAAAAAAAAAAAAAAAAAAAAAATCACAAGAGGCTAAAAATGTCCCATCCATGACATCACTGCAATGCAGCAGATGAAAGGAAAGCCATTTTGAACGGACTCATCTTTGCATCCAGAGGAGAGCACCAGCTCATAGTTAAACCCAGGAGGTCTTGGTACATCTTTATCACCCATCATGTACATCAGAAATGGAAATTGAGTATGTGGAGAACCACTGTGGTCAGAGGAAAAGAGTGTTTGTGAAACACCGTGGAGATGGAAATTGCATCCTCATGGTTTGGGTCACACCCATTCCTTGTTTGCTCCTGAGCAATTCCAGATGGGGATCAGGCACAAAGAACAAATGTGGAGATGTTCTTTCAGACTTCCAACTCTTGCTTTCATCAATTAGGTTATCACTAACTTCTGTGAATGAACTGGGGGTTGCAGATGGACATGCACATTCAGTTTCAAAAACGTGGTGGAGAAATAGAAGTATAAAAGGAATAATGGAGAATATAAAGAAAAAAAAAAGGAGTTAAAACAGCTAACTGAAAAACACATGAAAGCCAAATTAACGTTTTAAAATTTTATCACACTGAAATTAATTGTAAGAAGAAAAAAAAATCCTTGCAAGCATGGACAAAATTAACAAAAATCAAAGAAAAAGCAGCAGAATTACTGTATAGAAAAGGTACCAATCAAACAAGCACAGCTGATGAAGCAACCCAGGAAACAACAAGATGCTAAAATTCTTTCATGTAATAAGACTAACCTTCAAAGCCTCAAGATGGACATTACTACATAGCTGCCTGCAAGGGGAGAACAGACAGAGGCAGCACACCAGATTTCCTCCTTTAGTTTTTGGTTTCATTTGAAAGCACCAAAGCATGCCAAGCCACAAAACCCCCCAAAAATAAATACAATAAAAGAATCCCTAGCAAGTCTGAATCTTGTACAGATAGAGGAAGAGGTCATTTAGAACATTGCTGAACCAAGAGTATTGAAATGACATCTGAACACAACCAAAATATGCAGCTTTAAAGCTCTCCAGATTTCTGAAGGAATATTTGTAAGAAGAAAAATTGGCTGCAGATCCTGGGAGCATATGGAATGCATAGAGGCCACCTACAGCAAACTGAGAATTCCATAGAAAAACAGGTAAGCTATTTGATTGATAGCCCACTGCCAAAAAACCTGGAACACTGAAGAGATGGGAAAACCAAGGAAATTTATGTACACTGTACGTATATTGGCTGTAACACGCCAATTCTGCTGAAGCACAACTGAGTAAAAGACCATCTACTGAAAAACCAGACTGAAGAGGGCAAAAGCAAAAGTTCCAAGAAAACAGAATGTGCTAAAATGGGATAAAAATAGAAGATAAAAGAGATGACTGAACTGCACAAGTATGATAAAGAATTCAAAATATAATTCACAATGCTGTGCACCTTTAAGGCCACTCCAAAACAAAGTGCTGGAAAGGTTGCATCCATTATGATAGAACTTAATGCATTAATTTTCACGACCAAGAAAAAAAACAACTTTTTATCAGAGGCTTTATTACAGGTAACTGTCACTAAAACTCAGCACATTTGAGGGAAGAGTGAGAATTCACTGTTTCAACCACATCTTACTTCATTCAGCTGCATGTCTCCTGCAGGGACAGTGACATCAATCTCTCTTTTCTAACAATTCATCAGATTTTGTGAAATGCATGAAAATTTTATTGGAGGACTCCAACAAGTTCCAAAATCATTGCCAGGGAGAGAGGCAAAAGGAAAAATGGGACTACTCTGCTGCAGCCCAGCTCCACTAGAGACTAGCTCAAAAAAGCCCAGTTTAAAAGGTCGGCCTTCTTTTTCAAGATCAGTCCCTTCAACACCCAAATCCACCTCTCTCCCAGCATCAGCAACACCATTAACTGAAAAAAGAAGATCTGCCAAAAGGCAATTAAGTTCTGGCAGGTTGTTCTACTCTATGACAAACCTTACAAAAGTGGAGATTCAAAGGCAAAATTCTATCTTTAGCAGCAGCGTATTTTAAATGGGGGGGAGCAGGGGAGAAAAGTCACTGGACAAGACAGAGCTGCCACACTGTTTGCTGCAACTCCTGTTTCTTTTCTATTATTAGTTAAAAGATAAGCTGAGCTCTGGTGCATTCAAAAGTCAATACATTCCTCATTTTTAAAGAGATATGAGAACCAAGAAAAGAAGTTTTTCTGTTTATTTTGTTCTGAGAGCTCAGCAGCAAAACAAAAGACACCTTCCTAATACACACACATAGGAACCTGAATTCATTACTGGATATAGTAACAGTAAGGTTTCTGCTTTTCTGCACTACAGCACTGTTCATCCTCACTTATTAAACTGGGGTGCCTTGAAGAGCACAAAAATAAAGTGAAGGCCAGATAGAAACAATGTCCATGTGGATAAATCTGTTCTGGTTGGGTCAGCAAAGAACTGCACTGCAAGCACTGAGGAAAGCAGTGTATGACAAACCAGTGCCTGGGTTTTATGTCTGCTAGGAAAAGCATCTGTACTGCATTTTACTCTGTTGCTCCACAGTCAGACTGAACATGTCTAAATTAACTTACTCCTCCCACTTCCCAGTTGTTGGTCATGCTTGATCCAGTTCCCACACCAAAAATACCTGAGTCAGTACCCAAAGAAAGGTGCACTAGACAGGAAAAGTGTGGCACCATATGGAGAAGTGCTTCAACCACCATCTCAGGAGCATCATTTCACTCTGAATGACTTCCACAACTGCAGGGTGAACATCTTGACACCCTGAGAAGTCACATAGACATGAGCAGCATTCCTGCATGCACACAAAACAGAACTAATGACCATGAAATTACCATCATTCACAAAGCAATTTCTCACATTTCAGCTCTCACACTAGCCAGTTCTTTGCCATGTATACCAGTTTTCCTAATATCCACATGCCAGGGCAGACTCAAATAATTGACACGTTTCCAGATAAGTGACAAGACAGGAGCGAGCAGAAAACACTCTCCCCACCCTTCACACTTCCAGGGTGTCAGAGGCTCAGAGAACAGTTAATAAGTTGCTTTCTCCAGACATGCTACAAATATATCTGAGCTGCAACATCTCTCTGAAGATCTTTACCTAGTAAAATGTTCCCAGGTACACTGTGAAACACAAATCTCAGAAATCTGTCAAGATACGTCAAGGTTGCACCAAGTTTGTCAGCTAAGATTCTACCTTAGACAAACACAATTCTACCTTAGACAAACACTGCCTGGGACTTATATTTGTGTCACGTTTTCCAAATAGCAGCTGAAATAATACACAATTGAATACTGCTGTCTGGGGGGAAAAGAAGTATTTAGACCATAAACAAACAGGATCAAATTAGCCAGAAGTACATATGCCTTGCAGCAAGCACAAGAAACACAACAGCAAGTAACACACATAAATATTCTTCAAAAGCATCTGGCAAAATTCACCATAATGAATTCAAAATATTCAAGCAATTATTTCCAGCCAACCACTTATTTCCTTCAGAACTGAGATCCTTAGCATTTTATAATTTTCTTTACTGTCAAGGCATATTTCCTCAGTATTTTGACTTTTTTTTCCCCTGCCATTTGGCTAAGCAACTAAGTAATTTATTCAGTAACTTCCAGACGACCTAGCAAATGAAATTTATTTGGATTAAATAGCAACAGATTATTTCAATGGTTAAGCAGTCACGGGTATGCCAGCAACATAACACATCTCAAATATATTCCACTAATCCTATCAAGGATGCTTTTACTTATCTTTCACTAAACATCTATTTTATGGTCCATTTCTTCGTACCTTCTAATCATGGCTCATTTCAATGTCAAAAATCCTGAAATCCCAAACTGAAAAGCACACAGAATCCCAACAAAGATAATTTTCTGAGTAAGGGGTACATAAGGGACTGCTGTGGAATTACTAGTGTTTACAACTATAAGCATATTTACTGCTTTCCATCCTTTACAGGACAGATTTGTTACAGTTGAGAGCTTTCCCTTCAGGGCCTTTTAGAGAAGCACATATATCCCATAAAGTCATCTCAGTAAGGCACAACACAACTGCTCTCCTGGGGTTTTCTGAGAGCACAAGAGCAAGAGGAGGAAAGGGACATGGAAAAAGGAAGGAAAAGGTGTGCATGCAGGAGAGGGAAACTATACCTCTAATTTAGAGCTGAAAGGACTTAAACTCATCTAAACCAGAAGTTATTTCCATTCCCCACCTTTTGCTTGCTCAGATTTTGTTTATTTTTCTGACTCATTACTCAAAAATTTCCTAGATCCTAATCAAGACTAACAATGCTTCAGAGGAAACACAACTCCAAAATGGGAAGGGGGAGAAAGTCTTATTTAGGAATTCTTCATAAGCCATTAAGTTATAAAAACTCAGGATATCCTCCAGGAATGGTAAGAAAAATGCTACATAATAAAGTAGAATATCCTTAAGTCATCAAAACATGACTTGGCTCTGAATTCTGGATGTCAAGAGCTTAGATGGTGACTGTTCATTCTTATATTGCACTTCTGTTTGAAGTACCCCAGATTCTTCCAGGAGTGGAGTTTGAAATGAATTTAAGACTCAAGCCAAAAGTATCACAGATGAGGAAATCCTGAAACATATCAGTGGATGAGTGGTCAGCAAAGATACCTGGACACACAAAGTATATGAATCACACAAAGTCTCCCCAAAAGGCCTCTGCTGTGACAGAGCCTCCAGAAGAAGCAGCTTTCTACTCTATTTTAAATGATCACCTTGGCTGATACCAGGCTACACAACAATCACTTCATCAAAACCCTCATCCATGAGCACTTGAACATTTGCAAGTTCATCATTCACTTTTCCCACACAATACCACCTCTCATTTTTATTAGTTCTACATAATTTTCTTATCTGGTTGCAAATGAAATACATCTATTTTTAGAGTGATTACATTTCTTTCTATCTGTGGAGATTTAAAAATAAAGACTATGTTGTTGTTTTATTTATGAAATTTGAGAATTTAAAAGACAAAACAGACTAATATGAGAATAAAATTCAGAAAATGATATTTTGTAAATGCATTCTAGTTCAACAAAATAACATTTGCTTCTAATATAGCCTTTATCCTATTAGATTCAACCTTGGGAAAAACAAGTCTAAGACTGCAAATTTTTCACTAAAGCATGTCAGTATTTTATGTGTCTGAAGCTGGGTTTAGAATTTATTGGTGCAAACTGTACATTTTGAAAACAAAGACTGAAAGCTATCAGTTTTACAGGAAACAAGTTAAGCATGTGTATTAGCATGCACATGCTAGGCTTGCCATCTAATACTAAATGCCCATGTAGAATAATCTTATTTCTTATTAATCTATTTTAATTAGATGGCTACACGAAACAGGGTGCCATGACATCATATTATTGCTGCTAAGTAGTTACACCTCCTCCTCCTCATCTTCAGAAAACCCAACAGCAGAAGCCAAAATCTAAGCAGAGTGACAAGTTTACATCTACTGCTGTGGATAATAACCAGCATTTCCACTTTTGTGTGTGGCTGGAGAAACAAGCACCGTACAGAACACCAGGCACCAAAGCAGCTTCTCAGAAGTACAGCACACCATCCTTGCCTGCTGTGACACAAATCCTCCTTCCTCACAGCAGCACTGTCACTTGTGCAGTTAAGTCATTTCTGCCTTGCCAATCAGTACCAAAGCCAAGCAAACACCTGCTTGTTTCTAAGAGAAATAATCAGCAGTGCTGTCAGCTGCACTTCAGTCTCCTGACAGATCACTGCAACATCCATGTAAGCTCTTCTTGCTCTGAGCTTTCTACACTGGCAGATTTGCAGTGGCCACCAGCTGTCTCACGCCACCCCAGTCAAAACCAGTAAAACAAGAGCCACATAGCTGTGCTGACAGCTGGGGGTGTCACCCATGCAAGCACATCAGTCAGTGTGGCACGGCTGAAAGGCCAGATAATGATTTGGATTCAGGAATTACTCTCCATACCAGAGAAAATTACTAATACAAAACCAGTCTAACAGCTTAATAGCTGCATTCAATATCCTCAGCCATAAAACAAGGGGATTGGAACCAAGAGCTCTGGGAGATGTACTTAATTTTGAAAGTGAAAACAATATACAGCTCATGTGCTCTTCTAGATTATCACATTTGCTGATAATGGCAGAGTGCTTGTGACAAACACATGGCACTGCCAGTCAGTATGGCCAGGTGAAAGCACAACTTGCAGATTCTGCTTTCAGGGCAGAAGCAACAGGCCTTGAGAGAACTTAGCCTGGGAAATAAAATACCCAAGTACCCTCTCCAAGACTGGCTGCTTTCTTAGGTACAATTTCAAACCTGTGGGGACTAAACCAGAAACAGAGCTCCCCTCAGAGAATGGGACGGGAGATGGAGAATCATTTTTATAGGCTGGAATGCTTCTAGGTGAGTTCTTTTGGTCTCCAAAGAAATCTAATATGCTTTTAAAAGAATAAAAAGTAGAATTAGCAGCGGAGAATCCCACTGAAGTAGAAGGACCACAAACAATTTAACAAGAATTCTAACCACTAGCAGCTTAACAGTTTCAAATGGCTGTCTAAGAAAATGTTACTTTACACGTCCCTTTCCCAGCCACAGGCATTCCCTCTCATTTTACCACCCTGCAAAGACAAAACCAACCCCTCACCAAGAAAAACCAGCTACAAACTCTGATTTACAAGAAAAAGTATGAAGCACTGCATTGGTAGACACACATGAGCCATTTCATCCAGTCAGGTGAAACCTGGAAATTCTCTCTTTTAGGAATGTTAGCATTACACACACTGATGTACCTGCTCAGCAGTGTTGACATACTGCATTTCACACCATAAAACACAGCAAAAGCAAACAATTAAGTGCAATTACTATATGGCACAGAAAGATTAGGGAATTAGTAACAGCTCCAGCTGCACAACATGTTGGAAACGTATTTCTTCCATCCTAAGCCCATTTGCACAACATGATAAATTGAATATTAATGCAACATGTAACTCACAAAATTAGCAATGCAATTTTTAGGCCGCTTGAATCAAGAAAAAGACTTTCCTTATCTCAGACATTAAAGACCTTTGTGTTTACAAATCCACAGTAGGAGCTTACACATGTGAAACAGATTAAGAGGCACCACAGCGGGGGTTAATGTCTCAAACTTTCTGCTGGCTGCATTGTCAGTCCCCTGCTGCTATTTTCTATCCCAAGTAAGATTCAGCATCATTCAGACTTCGTCTCTCACTTCTGCTCTGACAAGTCTCCACACATTAATCTTAACTACAGTTACTTTAAAGCAGTTATGACTCGGGCATATGATACCCTGCAACATGAAATCACCCTTTAGCTTTGATTCCCAAGTGTCCACTGCTTTGGAAATGATGGTTCTGCCACTTTATCAATCAGGAAACAGAAAAAAAGAGAAAAGCTATCAGCTGCAATTTTCAGAGTGGGGCAAGCCTCACAAGAGACTTTTTCTTGAAGACCCCAAGTCCTAAAATTTGGAGCTTGTGTGAAAAATAAATTGTTTTCAATACAAAATAAAGTTCAGGTCTACATACCTGTGCAAAGAAAAAGCTTTAAAGAAGGAAAATAATACTAAATGTTCACAAGGATATGTAGTATTTTAAATCTCATTATTTTTAAGATTTTGTGGTTTTTAGGGAACCTGACTCATGATCTTTGAATGCACTCAGCTGCCAACACAGCATGTAGGAAGAAGGCATCAGAGACTGCACATATCTGCACAGCAAGGCATTTGGAAAGATGGCCTGGACAAACAATAAAAAAATAGGACTGAGGACACAAGAAACTTTCTTAAACAACTCCTAATGTAACTGGCATGCAAAGATGATTGCTGTTCCAAACAACATTTTGAGATGTGACTGCAGGAAAAATAATCTATTTTACTGGGAACACAGTCCTTTATCTAGGCTCATTACCTCACTTCAGTGATATGTTCCAGAAGATTTCACAACAGATTAAGAAAAAAATGCTGCTGTTTCAAGGGACACCTTCTTTAAAAGATGTGCAAACACAGACACACACGCTGAAATAAAAGCTCCCAATCTGACAAAAGACAAAATATATTCATTAATATCAGGAGTACCTCAGTGTGCAGGAAAACCAATAATTACACTGTAGCAGATATAAATTGCCAGCACAGAAGAGACTTTCCAAAGCTGAGCAGACCCAGCCTGCAGCTGGGAAGAAACCAGCTCTCCCCAGGGACCCCTGCCACAAGGAGAGCTGCAAGACCCAGGGGAGAATGGGCAACCACCTCCCTTCCAAACATCTTTCTCCACAGCAGGAGAAACCTCATCCCAGCCTTCTGTCTAGTGGAAAACAATTTTGACTTTGCCTAGACTGCTGAGATCTCTGAAAAAGCCTTTAAGGGCTCCAGGGATTTAGAGTAGATCACCTCGAAAGTTTAAACATAATGTTTAAACATTGGGCCTAATGTCCCATCCTGCCTAGAAGGAACTGAAGATGGGACATCTGCATGTAAAAGAAGAAAAATGGAAACAGAATAGAATATTAAATGCCACAACAGGTACTAGGTCAGGATCCTGATTTGCACTGCTGCATTTTGCCTTTGGTCAGAATTTTTCCCATTAAAACTAAGGGGATGGAGAAAGCAGAGGAAGAATTGATAAAAAGAAATCACATTAAAGATCTTAAAGCGTTCCAGAGAACTCAGCAGTCCTCAAAAAACTATTTCATTCTATCTGAAAAGAATGAGGAGGAATTTGCATGCAGTTTTACAGCTTTCATGTTATTTTGGGAATTAGGAGAAGATTGAAGAGATTATGCTTCTGCATCCATATCTCTTCCCAAGTACTGGAATATCCACATAGCCTTCTCCAGAAAGCTATAAAGAAAGCTAGAAACAGCCATCACACGCTTTTGAGTGGCAAACGATTTGCCTTAGAATTCCCAAATTTTTCAACACAAAAATGTTATTTACTTGCATTGCTCAGGATATCTCTACAGCACAGGAATAACCAGAATTTCCACAGATTATAGTTCTAACTTCTGGTGACCAAAAAAAAAAAAAAAAATACCAACTCTGTCAACATAGCCAGCTGCAGTCTCCAGCCAGCACATTATTAAGAGAATTGTTTACCAATTTACACTTGTGCACACCATTGTAAGGCAAGAGTGTTGATCAGGTATTGCTGACAGAATACACAGAAAAACATTTGGCTGCACAGATGTTGCTGAATCTTTAGAACTCCAAGTGATATAGTAAATGGAGAAAACACAGCTCAGTTCTCAGAATAAAGCCAGAATATGCAAGCATAGGGTTCAACATAAAATAAATGCAGTAGTAACCAGGTGATTATATACTAATAAGATGAGTATGTCAGACTCTGGAATTAAAATGACAGAATTTTTTAATGGCTGCCCTTCAAAACAGAAAAAAATATTGCAGAAGTTAAAGAAATCCAGTGCCTTAATCTAAGAGGCTTTCCAGAACTACTTGACAAATTATCAAGCAGCCTGTGTGAACCAGTAGGTGTTACAGCCTGAGTTCTGCTTCTTGCTTCAGTGAAAACTACATAGATGGCTGTCAGAAACCCAGGTGTTGTCTGTCCTACAAATATGTTTGTTTCCTTCAGCTCCAAAATTCCACATTCTCTCTGTCTTTGCTGCAATGTAATTACACATCAGAAAGGTAAGTCACTTCAGCCTGATAAAACAATCACATTTCAATTCGGAGCGCCCTCTTAGCCTGGTGATAAGAACATCTGCTTAAACTGGCAGAGGAGAGGAGGAATGAAAGTGGAAATGCTTTCCTGGGAATTCATGATGTATTTTCAGCTGGATAAATTCTCTGTTGGGATCCTGGATGAAATCCATGGTAACATGACTTGGGACTCCTGATGTTCAGTTTAGTGTAACAAACGTTCCCTGAAACCACACAGCAAGGGGGTCCTGAAGGGAGGGCTGTCTGCTTGTTACGAGCAGTGGAGCTGCAGCCTAGGTTAAAAAGGCATTTTAAGTGCATGAAAATGCTTAAGAAAAAACATTTTTAAGACTTAAGAGCTACTACTGACCATCCCCAGAGTCTTTGCAGCGCCCCTGGGCAAAGAGAGTGGCACAGGCAAGGTGCAGAGCCACAAATGTGAGACTGAAAGGGTGGGTAGTGATGACACTACTGTCCTCAGGGGACAGACCAAAAAATAAAGATAATTGAGTAAGCCTAGCTTGTTCTTCCTCCCAGCCCAGGCTGTGACTGTAAACCCAGATCAAGGCTACACATTCAGTGGCAGTAGTTGGCCATCCCACAACAGCAAAGGCACAGAACAGCTTGATTATGTATTTAAGTCACAGGGAATGTTCAGGGGAGCACTGGCAGGGAGGTAGCAAAGCTTTCTGCATGAACAAAGCCAACATTCTGATCTCTGGGATTCGGGAGATACTAGGAAGGAAATTACTTCCAAAGACATTGACAGACACATCTGCATGCACAGTTACATTCTGCAGGTAAGAGAACCAAAGAGAACATTGTTAGGGAGCTATGCAGAGGCGCTGTGTGTTCTAACAGGGGCAGCATTGTTTGCTCTTTTCTGGATTACAACCTGAGTCTCTGAAGGAGATTATCCCTTCAAAAATCAGATTACAGTAAGGCAAAAAAGGCGACGGGAAAATGTTTACTTCTGCCCAATTAGCATATTCTTGTGCAACAACTCTATGAAGTCATGAACTAATGATTTTTTTGCCCTGCCTCAGAAGCTGTTGTACTTGGAACACAGACTCAACTTCTGCCATGCATTCCATCATTGATAATAACTAAAAAGTCTAAGAGATCTGCAGGTTTTTTTGAACAGAACCTGGTGGACTTTTTAGTTCTCAGTGTTCTACTTATTCTCTTGAAAAAAAAAAATGACAGAACTAGAATCCTGACACAAGCCATACTAGGTATGACCAAAATTTAGTGATATGGTAGTTTTCCCCCTCTGTTCTCCTTCAAGCCCCAGTTCAAGCTGAAGCTACCCTTTAATTAATTCAGCTGGTAGTTCTAATTATGTTCTTATGACATGTTCAAGCAGTACACTCTTGAGGGATTATCTCAAGAGGAAAAACTAATTCCATAATTATAATACAAATTCCACTTTATTGTATTAGACCTCTCAAGTGCTTCATGCAAGTCTCCTGACTATGACTTTTAGAGCATCCAGCAATGTTTACAAACATTGTATATTACAAACAATGTTTACAAACTGCTACTGAACCACGAAATTTAACTTTGTCTACATGTAATAGACTAGGAAATGAAAGTGAGCTTGTGAAAGCAATTCTGAAATGGCGCATCAGATGAGCGCTTTGCAGAACAATAGATGCACGATCTTTGAACTCTAGAAAAACCCTCAAAAAGGTTACAAAGTTACCTCCAAAGACTAAGGAGGCAGTACAAACCAGTAGTTTGAATAACATCCCCTCTTGTTCTCCACTCCTGTTAACTACATCCTCCTCCTTGCTGGTCCTCCAGTAGCAGGAGATTTCCTATGAGATTTAAAATGCTTTATACAGAACACTGTATCACAGTTCACTGTTGCAATAACTTTAATTTCTTTACTCATCACTCACAAGGCACACCCAATCACGTCATCCTAATTTCTCATGCAACCAGAGTTGTATTTGCTTCTGCTTATTTCCAGCCCCCTTTTGTTGATATTCCTCCCACTGTAGCTCTGCTGAAAGTTTAAACCAAAGTTCTCCCTTGCATCCTTCAGCACCATACCATAACACCAGGCTTTTAATCCCTAAATAACTCTCTTTATCCAAGCCATTCAAGTAAACATATGCCTTTAATAAGATCTATAATCACTAACATGCTCATACGGTTAAAATGCATCCCAGAAAAGTGTATGTATGGTAAATAATTATGAAATTATTTTGTCCCTGTTCTGTTGTTTCTTTCTCCAAGTTCAAGTGGATAATCTCCAAATATTTGAAGTTGTACCTGACATACTACTGCATGACAAATCAGCCAAGTAAATCTACAACTGAGGCAAAACTTACTGTTCATCCTGAAATGACCACAAAAATAGAAGCTTGACCTTCAAAAATATGTTATTTTCCTTTCTGATTGCTTTGCCTTATTTTGATAATACCTTAAGTAGCTCTGAAATACTGCTTAACCCTACAACAACTGAAAGGCTCCACTCACATTACATGTTCATCTAACATTCAGGGGAAGAAAATAATGGAAAACAACTTGTAAAAGGAGAAGTATTCACATAACACACAAATACAGACACTTATTTATATTTATACTGAATAAACTAAATATATTGCTATAATATTTTATGTGAATCTCTGCACATTCAAAGCACCTTCATAATCACCTTCATGTATACCTTGTTTTCCAGTTTATTGGGGGGGGGGGGGGGGGTTTAAACATCTTTTTAGTTGTGATAACTTTTTCTTTCCATAAAGACAACGTTTTAAGGACTTGTAACTGCAATGGAACTGTAGGAACTGAAAAAGTTTAAAAGTTGCATGCTATTTAAATTAGAAATCTAATGAGTGCCTCAAGTTCAAAAAAAGACCCCAGAAATCTATTTCTTCGGAAGGGAGTCAATTTCTTTGTACGAAGAACACAATTAACCTTTACATGCCTTTGATTGACTCTCGGTGCCCCCTAATAAATGAGAAGGACAGTGAAATTAAATGAACAACATACTTTTACACGCTCCTCTAATTGTCATACAACTTTCAGACCCTCTCAAACAGAATTTCTCCCTGAATCTCCCTCCCGACTCTAAGGCAGAGCTGCAGTCCTTGCTCAGACTTCTCTCTATTCGCATGATGATCGAGCAAACTCCTCCAGCACTCCACCCTCCCGACACACGCGGAGTTAAAATTATCTCGGTGGTTTGGGTTTGGTTACGAGCCGAAGATCCTCCCTCGTACAACAACTGAGCGCTCAGCAGCCCCAGCGGCGAGCTCGGCTGCCACGGCGGAGCCTCCCGAGGAAAACAAAACCTCCTCTCGGATAAAGGCTTTACTGTACTTACAACGGGCAAAAAACCCAACCCCGAATCAAAGGCAGCTCATTATTCGCAGCTACTTGAAATTCACCAAGCCCTGCCCGTGTGTCCGAGACCCCGGGGTCCGTGCGGGTGCCGGGCTGGGAGCAGCCGCTGCGGGCGGCCCCGGAGCGGGGAGCGCGGACCCCGCGGCAGCGCCACGGCCGCGCAGGTGAGGCGGGACCCGCGGGAGAGACGAGCTGCCCCGGCACCCGCCCCTGCCAAGTTCCGCGCCGACGGCAGAGCGGGGCGGCGGAGCCCGGGGCAGCGCTCAGCCGCGGCGATCAACAGGCGCTCAGCCAGACCCCCGTGCCCCCCTCCGTGCCCCGGTGTCCGCCCCCCGGCACGGCGGAGCACGGGCCGCCCCGGCGCGGGGCCCCGCGTACCTGCCGGGGATGGAGCCGCCGGGGATGGAGCCGCCCGTCCCGCCGCCTCTCCGCGCCGCTCCCGGCGCCCGCTCCGGCCACGGCCGCCCCGAAAGTTTCCTGACGTCAGCGCGGGCGGGCGGGCACGGACCCCGCCTGCTGCCGGGCTCGCCGCCTGCTGCCGGGCCGGGCCGGGCCGCCGCCGCTGCTCCCGGGCTCCCCCTGCCTCCCGCCGGCACCGCCACGGCCGGGCAGCGCGGCCGCAGCGAGAGGAGGCGTCGGGAGTTGGCGGCAGCTGAGAAAGTGAGGAACGCGATTTGGTAACTACACTTCTCAAGGAGGCATCTCCTGAAGAAAAGATAAAGACACACCCGCAGTGGTCTCGGTTAAAGCTGCAATGAATCTTGTTGGATACAGATCACATGTACCCAGCAGCGTGGCACTTTGGAGAGCATCTGCTGCACGCACTTCCCATTAAAATGTGCGTTAGAAACACCAGAACGGTGTAGCACCGTATATTTTTATGGCAGTCATGGTATGCACAAGTTAAGGACAAAGCATTTCCTGTTGAAAGGCAAGGAATTCATGTCTGCCATATTTAATTCCTGGTGGGCTTCCACCAATAATAGGGCATGTAGTGTCTGTGGAAAGGAGGAAACTCATCTATTATTCCTCCCTGATTGTTTTTTCTTAACAGCACATGAAAGATGCCTTTCATTTTGCACTAATCACTAGACAAACCTCCAGAATGGTCATTTAGAGGGTAGAACAAAACATGTCACTGAAATCAAAGCAAAGGCATTGTCTGCAGCAGGTGTACTCAAGTGTTAAAGACAAGATGGAAAACAGTTCAGAGTTGCAATTTATGGTCCACAGTGGAAAGTTTCATGACAGAAAAAAACCTGTGAAGAGTAGAAGTCAGGAGCAGGAAGCTTTTTAAACCAGTAAGCTCTAGATAATTACATGCATAAATATGAAATATGCAAAAATTTAATTAGCATGGCTGCCTTTTCCATTCATGATTAAAGTAAAAACCAAAACAAATCAAACTCCAAAACAGGGACACAAACCCCAGGTAAATTAGTAGTTTTTCTGCTTTAGACATAAGAAAATGACTGAAATTTTCCATCAGTTTAGTCTCTCAAGTAAAGGAAACAAATACGAACTTTTCACATTGTTTCAGGGTTATTTGTAAACTTTACTAGGGAGCTAACAAGCTAAATTCCAAAACATGAATATAAAATGAATTCTGAGAAAGAAGGAAAATGGAAAACACTTGGGGAAATGGTATGAACTTTAAATTCTAAATAACATCAAATCCAGGAATTGTTTTCAGCTACAGTTTTCATATCCTAAACCTTAAATACTTTAGGTGGGGAAAAAAAAACAAACCCAAACAAGTAAAAAATACCCCTATTAAACCTGTCTACAGCAACATTAAGACAGTTGAAGGAGAATCTGAGCAAAACACATTTCATTCACAGATAATGCAAGAGCCACCATCAGAAATAAATTCTTTTTGAGTGTTGTTGTTACTGACAGCTGTTCCTTTACACCTTTCTGCAGCATCTGGTTGGAGCTGACAACTGCATTGCATGCATCTCCTCAGCCACTTGTCCCTGTCAAAATCAGTGACAGGGAGGATGGGAAGAGAGATAATCTAGGAATTGTATGAAATCATTGAAGAAAAGTAAAAGTCAGATGCTATCCAGAACCTTATTTTTGTAGAGTTTCTCAAAGATACAGACAGAAACTCATCTAGCATAGGTTTCAAACTTGGTGATAAAACAATTTAGGCTTCAATTGCTTGTTTTTCATGTTTGTGTGGCTGGTTTTTAAAGCAACAAGGCAGTTCATGCAGTGCTTCCTTAGGCAGAACTGCAGTTCACCTCAGTGTCAGGAAGCATCTTTATCTGTTTGGCATTCCACAACATACATCCAAAGTTACTCTTTGGTGCAGATCATAAACAAGTGCTCAGCCTTGTTCAGTGAGTGTACCAATTTTAGTTTGATTAGACAAGCTCAGCTGTCATCTGCAAAGCAGAGCACACTCTAGACAAAGAGAAAACACTTGGGCTATTGAAATACATGCTATGAATTTTTCAAAGGTGATGCAGAAAGCAAGTAAAATTAGGGGCACTTTAAATTTTTTTTCTGGTACCATAGCAGATTTTACACCAGAGGAAGCTAAAAATAAGTTGTTATGCAGGAATGTTTTTTTTTTTTTTTTTTTTTTTTACATATTCTGAAGTCAAATATGCTTGATGAAGTCAAGGGTATATTTTTTCTAAAATCAAGTTATACCATTTTAAATGCAATAAAATTACATACATAGAATATATTAGTCAGGAAAGGACATTTTTCAAAACCCCTTCTGCATGCAAAATTATTTTCTTAAAGAAAGTGAGACATTTTATGACACAAGAGAAAAATACTCAGGACATAGCGAGCTTTCTAGTTCTTCTGTGATATATTTTTGACATAATCTGTACTGAAATGCCTAAATAAAAGGAATGTAGGGCAAACCTACTTTCAACTTAAATTTGCTGCATAGTATTTGAAGGAAAGAGAAGAAAATGTGACATCTTTCTTCTGTGATTGTTTTTTTCCCCATCAACAGTGGTAACCTCGGGGTGGAATAAGAACATTATTTGAGAGGAAAAGTAGAGGAAAAATATTTGAACTCTCTCATTAAAAGCTATTCCTCTTAGTTTTTGAGTGCTGTGGTCCATAAAGCAGAAGACTGAGAGCAAAAAGAAGCAAATCCTGCCTTTCTCAGCAGTCTAGATCCTCCACAATCCAAGAGGACAAATTCAGGTCATTACCAAGGCTATCACACTTGTTGTAGAGAAGTTGAGCAAAGGACTGGGCACACAAGAAATGAAAAGAGGATACTCAGAAGGAAAAAAATAATCTCTTTCAGAAACACATGGAACAGTCTGGGTTGGAAAGGACCCTAAAGATCATCCAGTTCCTATCTGCCATGAACACAGAGCTTTCACTAGGTTAGGGTGCCCAAAGCCCCATCCAGACTAGCCTTGAACACTTTCAGGGCTGTGGCACCCACAGTTCTCTGGGTAACCTATTCAGTGTCTCAGAAGCCTCAGAATTTCCTCCTAGTATCTCATCAACACCTGCCCCTTTCAGCTGGGAGCAATACCCCTTTGTCCTGTCACTGCATGCCCTTATGAAATGTCCATGGTCCATGTCAGGCTTGCACCCTGGCTCCTACCTCAATGGTCTGGTTTTGTTATTCTTCTGAAACTGCAAACATCAGTCATGTAAACAGATGGTGATGACTGGGTGGAGATCATAGAGGGTGAGCAAAAGCAATACAATCAGAAGCCTCTTAGACCTGTAGCTATGCCAATATCAAAGGAAAAACACCAATCTCTTGCCACAGCACATGCTGCAGTCAAGACAGCCAGAAAACAGAGTATCACCACACCATTTCAGAAAGCTTCAACTCAAAGTAACACCTCACCACTTCAGAAGGCTGCAAGCTCTGCCCTGCTTGTTCTTCAGCCCAGCCTTTTATCCCCTCCTGTTGATGCCCTGCACCTGAGTGCCCTCTGTTCCCTGTGGTGGTTGGTCAGTGCCCCTGGGCACTCCATGGCTCATTGCTGTCAGTGCTGCTCACAGCTGTGCCCACTGGGGATGAGGCTGGGCCCAGCCCCACTCCCAATCACCACAAACTGTGTGCCTATAACCACTTGGACTGATTTGCCAGAAAATAGTTACTAGAGAAAACGGAGATTAAAGAATCGCTGCAATTACAGAACTTGAGAAGTTTCTGCACCCTTCTGGGTCCTGTCTCATCTCTCACAGACCAAAAGCTACATGACATTACTCTGCAAAGACATGAAACAAAAAACCAAAACAACCCCTGTTCAGTCCTTTTTATGACAAAACAATGCCAGAGAAGCTAATCCAAGTTTTCTATTTAACTTCCAGCTCCTTTAATGTTGTTATGGTAGTACAATGTACATCCCCATTTAAAGTTTTCCTCGCCATACCAAAAGAACTGTAAATGCCACATTGTAACAGATACCACAACATTCATCTTAATGACCTTAGACTAGAACAACAACAGCAGGAAGCCTCTATTTCAGCAAAGGGAAGGACATCATTAGCAGTATGATCATTTTAGGCATCACAGATGGCAAAGGCCAGAAGGACCTGAGTAGCCTGCCAATTATTTGCCTCATCTATAGACTTAACCAAGCACATAACAAGGCTACTGTTGGTCAGCTCATCAGAGCAGATGCTCATCTCTTTAAGGCAGCTGTATAGCATCATATTACCTGAACTTTCACTTGGATTTGGCAAAATAAAAACCTCATTTGGGAGAGGATTTATGACAGAGGCTTATATAAATTAGAAGATATGATATGGAGACAGTTAGGAAAGAGGGAAAACCTGAGTAGATGTCTGTTCTACCTTTATTAACTAGGAATGTAATCATATTTCAAAGATGTGAAGAGTTATTCACTCAAAACCACATTTGAGTTGTGTATTCCTCTTATGTTCCCATTTATTAAAAGACTCTTGCCAGCTATTTGATAGTTTTTCTGCTTGTTATGCTGTTACTCTTTTTTCCCATTTTGTAAAACTTTAGGAGCAGAAAGAACTATTACATTACTTTGATTTGGTAGGTGCCATAGGCTATACAATTTTAACCAGATGTCCTAACTATTGAGTTGTTAGAGCCCATTCAGGGCCTGAGGAAACCAGCAGTAAATGGATGAGAAAAACAAGCTGCTGACAATGCTGGAGTGCAGGTGGTGGTGACTGATTTACTGTTGCTCACTGCAAACCTGAGCTGGTTATCACTGTGTAATAACAAGATATATAAAGAAGGTCCTTTATGTCACAGCTGCTAGGGTTTTCATCCCAAAGGCTGTCAGACTCTGTATCCCTGAAGCTTTTTCTGGGAGTATGTGACATTAAAACTATTATAGTCACCCCTACAAAATATTTCTAAAATAGAAAAGCAGTATTCCATGTAGAACTCCTAGTCACAGACTAATGCTGGTTGTACACCTCCCATCAAAAAGCCAAGAGAAACAAAGGGGCACTTTATTCCAAAGTTTTGAGAAAAGGAAGAAGCAATAGAGAATTTTCATTAAAAACTAAAGGGTGATATATAGTATTCCTTGCACAGAATAAGAGTAGGAAACGCTTATTTCGGGTTTTTGGGGTTTTTTCCTTAGCCAGTCATCCATTGAATTGTGGTAGAACATCTACTTCTGAAAACACCTGAATGGTCTAAATTGCTTAGTCTATGACAAAAACCTAGAACACTAAGAAGGCCTAAAAAAATAACCATGCCACTAGCTTATGACAGAAAGAATCAAAGAGACCATTACTCATCTCTACACTGCACATGGAGCTAAGTTTTTAAAAATATTTATGGTACTTGAAAAAAAGTGCAACGAAAATTTACTTAGTGGTGTGCAAACCAAAGAAAAATTCCAAGTTAGTTCCCACAAAACTCACAAGGATTTTTCCTGTGGAATTCAAAGAGAGCAGTATATTAATAAAATATTTGTACAAGAGTAAAACCTTGAAATAGAAAGCCTTTGCTTTCAGTCCTAATTGGCAGAATGTTGGAAGGAGATCTGGAAGAATTTCTAAGTCCCTGACATAAACACTACAGCATCTTTCAACAGGTAAATTGCAAAGTGAAATCTTCAAGGTTTAGTAAAATAGCGTAGGCAAGGCCTCACAAAACATAAGCATTATTTCAGGCTTTTAATCAAGACCAAATAAATATTTTATATAGTTGTGTCATAATCCAAACTTCCCTTTCTTTTCCTTGTCTATTACTTCATTTACTGAATACTTCTTTACTGAAGACTGGATGTAGGTGCACATGAAGTTAAGGCTGAGTTTACTCATTCACATTTGGTACAAATGACAGCCTTGGTGATGGACACTAGAAGGGCTGCATGGTTTAATGTGCACATTAAAAACCCTCGGGTTACTTTTCATGTATAATTGAAAAGTTACAAGAAAATAAATGTTGTAATAGTTTTAAAAGGCATGGGGAAGTACCTGAAAGCTGAAGGCAGCATTGGGTTAATACTGCAACAAAGAACCTAGCACTGCAAAAAGAAATAAAGCCCTGATACCACATTTTGTGATGTGTAGAAAAAAGAATAAACATTCAATTAGAACGACCTTGTTGCTGAAAGTTTGGAGTGTAATGAATTATCAGCATTATTTGTGCTGCAGAAATGAACCTGCTTCCTTTGTAGTCAGCTGTACCATCATTTTTTAGCCCACTGCTCTCATCATTGGTCATAAATACCAGCCAAAATCATGACATTTCTTGCTTACTTATTTTTCACAGAAAACACGTTATTCACAGAAGTTTAGCACTGCAACTGTTTTTAAGTATGCTCTCTGTTTGGAATATACCTGTCTAGAAAGAGAGAGTGCCATTAGTCTCTTCCAGTGGTGGTGCCATCTAAGAATCTTCAGTAAATTTCAGACAATGAATTTGTTTTTTTAGGTAGAACAGCATGAGGAAACATCATTTTGGAATTTGGGATTGCTACCTGCAGATTTTGGGATAGACTTCCCAGCATAAACAGGTGCCTTCAAGCAAGGAGAAGAGAACATCAAACCTTTTAGAGGAAAGCAAGCCCCTGAGGGAGCATTTGCAAAGTGAGACTTGGAACAGGCTTGCTCAGATATTTAAATCAACCTCCATGTTTTTCTCTAGGCCTCTTAGCTGTTCTTGAGTTACAGGAGTGAGAAATGAACAACAGAATTATGCCTTTGTTTGTAACTGATACATGTGATTGATGAACACATTCATAAGTCTTCATTGCTTTCACCAGGCACAAATTCACACATTTCCATAGTTATCAGACCACGAAAGCTTTGTGTTATTCTTTGCCACCCATTTCAGACCCATACATTCTTTCCATTTTCTGGGTAAGTATCTCACATAATTTTTCCTGGGTTTATCCTTTAATAGTAATCCTTCTTTTTTATGCTTTAAATGAAAAGCAGCTGAGCCTGTTGGCAGATTATAAATGGACTTTTATGTTGCAGGCAAATTCAGCTCCTGTCTAAAAGGTAATAGTGCATTTTATAAAACAGAGTTACAGGTGTGAAGAACTTGTGCAATCCAGAGAGCACCACAACATACCTGCAAATCCATCTCTGCCTGGTACTGAGCTGAACTCTCTCTGTGCTGTTGGTGCTGGAGTTGTTACTCTTGCAGAGTTGCATTAAGGTCTTTCATACCCCTGCCTTCAGGAACAGACAAGGCAGTCCCTTGTCAGTTCCATCCACATGTCACAAGTGGAGGTTAAAAGCTGCCTTCCCTTCAGCAGGTGCAGTTGGCATTTTAGTTCAAGGTTTGCTGATGATAATGTTTTTCAGATGCTTTTCATTAAAAAAAAACAAAAAAAGATAAGTTAAAAGAGTAAACATTTCCCAGAATCTGGGCCATATGTGAAACACTATTTGAAAGAGGTATTGCTTAAAACTAATCTGAAACTGCTCAGGCAAAAATCCCAGCTGAGCTTTCAAAAGAAATGCCAAGGAGGGTGTATTTAAGTTTATATTACAGGAAGTGCAATATTTTCAGGTAAAGTTCAAAAATTGCTCTTGATGAAGCAATCACATTTTAATGCTGCAATAAAAACTCATTTAAGATGAACCCAACTTCCATCCAGAACTCCTACATCCCCCTGGTGACTATTTAACATTCAGCACACCTCAGAGTGGAGTCTAAGCATCCCTTTGAAAGCAATAACTGTCATAATCTGTAAAGGTTTACATTATTATTGTATTACTTTCAAAAAAGTCATGGGTGCTTATCTGTGGAATAAAGAGCAAACAGGTCACAGAACTAGGGCAGTACAACATGTGGCTGGGCAGAACAGAGCTGTCTATTGTAACCATCCAAAAGCAAAGAGGGGTGTGCTGTTCTGGGTGCTGCACCTCTTAGCCTCCCTTCACCTAAGGACATGAAGGGAAAAACCCTGCCTTTGATTTTATAATGACATCAGTAATCAGTCATTAGCCTTCTGTAATGACAAGGTATTTTTCCATCCACCCACTTCTTGCTAGGTGAAGCATAGGGAATAAATTAATTTTTGCCTTCTAATGGTTCCTGCTATCAGCTCAGCAATTGATCCTTAGAGCTGGGAAACAAACATGTGCTTTCACACTCCCACACAGGTGGGTGGAATGGCTCTGCTGTTCACTGCTCATTTCAATACCTGCCTCTGGGTAGCCAGTCCCACCCATGTCAATAAGCAAGTAAACAACATATTTGTTCCACCAAGCAAAAGATAGCCTCAGTAAAAAAAAAAAAAAAAACCAAACTAGGAATAAAGTTCCTAAAGAAAACATCAAAACAGTAAAATAGCCATCAATCTCCTTTCCTCTCTTTCACTCAACTTTTCTAAATAATGTCTTTGCTGTAGAAACAAAGCAGACAATTCAGCACAATATTTTATCTTCCTTTGATCTCTTTTTGTAGTCTTTCAGCTTTTGATATTCAAGAAAAAAACTAATGTACCCATATGGCAAGTAATTTTAGATTAGTATATGGCCAATATTATCAACACAAAGCAACAATACCCCTGAAAAACCTCCTACCATCCCACTACAATCTCTTCTCTACCTTAAAGCTAAAGGATGTCTGCTAGGACAATATAATCCTGTTCACCGATGTCATCAGACAAAATAATCTTCCCTGAAAGTGTCTTTGCTCCTAGTTTCCTCTAATCATTTGTCCTTCTGCTTCTGCCTCCAACTTAAAATAATTCCAAATAACTGTTGTGTCAATGCTTTTCAGTTGTTTTTCAGTTTCTTTTCTTTTCATATCTTAGCTTTGGTTCAGCTGAAACCAGTGCTGGTGATTTCTGCTTCAGTTTGTTTCTGGTCACAAGCTGTTTTTCTCTTACCCATTTTCTTTTTATTATTCTGTGAGAAATCATTAAAAACTGGCTTTTGGTTAGTGCTTTCTGGTATCTTGTTTGCTTGGGAATCCCCACTGTCTTGTGCTCACACAGCCCAACACAAACCAACTCCTCAGCACCCAGCACTGACTAGACCTGAGATCTGAGAGGGGATCTCAGCATGGTCAGATGACAATAAGTAATCAGACTGATTGCTGACTGTTCCTCAGAACCTCTTTATTCCAAGTAGCACATGCCTCTCTGTTTGCTGGAGAAACCTAAAACATGCTCAACATCATTTAAGTGTCAACAAGAAGAGCACAACTTGTTTTAAAGTTAAACTTTCCAGCTCACCCCAGCCATTTTACACAGAATCAAATTCCTGCTGAGTTTCAGCCTCAAGCAGCTTCTGGCTATCAGACCTACTTGTATTCTCTGCTAAAAGCACCAAACACTGATCAGTTTTACTTTTCTGTGTGTCTGAAGGGCACAAGATTCCAGGGGAGTTTTAGATTGAATGTTAATAAAAGGCTCCTCTCCCAGAGGGTGGTTGGGCACCGGACAGGTTTCCCAGGGAAGTAGTCACAGCACCATGCCTGAGAGAGTTCCAGAAAATTTTGGGCAATGCTCTCAGGTAAATGGTGGCAGTCTTGGGGTGTCCTGCCCAGGGACAGAAGATGGACTTTGGTGATCCTTGTGTGCCTGTTCAAACGCAGGATATTCTCTGATTCTGCAATTCCAAGATAGAGGCCTTTTCTAAAATTTAAACCACAACAGACAAGAACTGCAACCACTTGGCAACCGACATACCAAGAAGTAAACATACAGCACAGATTAAATGTTGCTATGAGATGAATGCCAAATTCATGGTTTCAGCAAACATCTGCCTTTAATCTATATTGCTCATTAGCTGGAAGTATTGCATGCTTGGGATTAGTTATTGTAAATAATACTGAAACACATTCGACGTGGATACATTTCCCCTGTGTTAATGTGAGAACTGCAAGGAAACAAAAACCAGAAAAACTCCCCCCATTAAAAGCTGCTTGGCTGAAATTTAAGATATGCAGAAAGGATCAAAGAAAACGATGCAATTCCTAGAATGATTCCTGATTGCAAAAAGCATTTTATAGGATGACTGGTATTCACCCTTAAAAACTTCTTTTCCCACCTTTTCATCTGCTGAGATGTTTGTGTGGCCTCTTTACAATTTTCTATGTTAAAAGGAGCACCTCAGAAGTAGAAGGGTTCATTTTTTCTTTTTCAACTTGCCTATTTGAGAACAGGGTCTTAAAAATGACTGATTAGGACAGCTAGAGAGAGCAAACTGCGACTGGGAGAGACAAGAAACAGATTAAGATTTCAGGAGCTGTTTAAATCAGCTGCAGGTTGACAGAAGTCGTATGTTGCAATGACACTGTACAGTGGGATATTTATTTACCTCTTCCATGTAAAGCAAATTACTCCAGTTTTAGCTTTGCCCTTGATCTGATATCACCCTGTGTTTAAACAGATGCCTAAGGAATGCAGGGTTGGCTTCTCTACATGAAATGCAAATGAACAAATTTCTTGGTATTAGCTGCAAAGTCAATGATAAAAGTTAGCTGTTCAAATGAGGGGGGACAAGGGTGTTAAAGTTAAAGTTATTATTTTTAGGTTTGAAACCATAAATTCAGCTATGAACAGTTCACTTTTCACCACTTTCTGTCTTTGTTCTTTTCAAACAAAAACCTGTTCTAATCATGAATGTGACATTTTGGAGGATTTAATTAGCTCTTTTCTTCTTAGAAATGCTGTTTCTCAGTGTACACCCACGTCAGTCATGTTAGAGAACTCATAGCATATAAATTATATTTTTAAAGCAAATTTTAACATTCTTCATTATCTTATTTGAAATCTAGCAAGCATACACTCACTTCAAAAGGATGATTCAGCATCTCCAAAGAGATAAAGTTCCAAAAAAATTTTGGGAATTTTATAATAAACCTCTTTCTCATATCAAATGCAAATTAACATAAGAACTGATAGCATTTTTTGCATATAAACTTCACAGTTCTGTGGAAGTACAGTAAGAGTTAACTAGCCAGATTAATCCAAGAGTTAACTCATGCAGGTATTTGGGATTTTTAAACTCAAACAGCAAAAATACATCCAGAACTGAGGAAGTAATAAGCAAAAAACAACAGAAATCAAAATAATTGCTTTTGCTGAAATTGGAGCAGAAATCTCCTTTTCTTTCAGCCACTTGTTGCCATGTCTGGCTGTGCTCTTGCAGCCTGAAATCTGGTTATGCCATATGCCAGCAAACGGGGTAAAGGAAGCCTCTTGCTCAGCTGACAGCAAAAGACTAAAATAACACTGCCAGCAATAAATGTAGTCTAGCAAACACTCATCTCCACAAGCTTAGGGTGGATAGAAAGGAATTTTATGAAAGTACATATATAAAAATAGAGAGTAGAGGAGACTTTGAAAAGAGTTAGGAAAAGAGGAAACAAGGACAAAGGATGGAACAGATGGCCCAAAGGGAAGAGACAATAAACAGATTGGGTTTACAAGGACACACTTCACCTGTGGTTTATGCACTGGCTGTTTGCTATCAGAGATTGCTAGACGAAAGATCTCAACTTCAGCAGAAAAATAAGATGATGTTTCCTTCCCTGACAATTGTCAATCCATCTCATTTAGAAGAGCAGTGTATTTGAGATGAGGATATCAGCCTACCTCCACGAGTTTCCTTGTACTAATCTTGTCTTTTATGCCATGCCCAGCCCTGCCCTGAGCCAAGTTCTGGAATGGAGCAGTGAAGACTACTTAACATCTACCTTGCCATTTCATTACTCCTTTCACTCTTATTTCTCATACATTACGTAGTATGAGTTTTTGAAATCACTACCCTAAACTATAATAAAGGAATGCAAGAGAAGAAACATTGTAGCTTAGTGGGATTTTCATAACAAGAAATCCTAGCATTGTTTGTGAACCTGAATTTAGGAGCTAAGATCACATATCACTGCATCTGCCTCTTCATCGTGGATCTTGCATACTACACAATGCCAAAGAAGATGCAATTGTTCAAAGATTACACATTTAAAATGCACATTCATAAAGGCACAGCTATTTTTGCCATCTTATTGCAGTTTCATTGTTTTGGGGACATCTCCAGTGTCAACACAACTGGGAGGGTTCTTGTACCATTTTATTAAAGAGGATGGCTGATGAGTGTCCCCTTTTTGAAATCAACACCAGCTGGACTTCATGTCCTACTTGCTCCTGTATGTGTTCAGCCTCTGACTAGAAGAACACAGAGGTTCTGTTGTCTATTTATTTTTCTTATGTGGGAAAGAGAAAAAAGAATGATAAAAACAATAATAGGGGGAAAAGGGAACATGAGAAATAGAGCAGCTTTAAAGTTTCAAGTCTGAACAAAGTAACATCAATAGTAGTCAAAAATACTGCTTTAATCTGTGTATTCATTTCCAAAAAAAACTTTTCACATTTAACTCAAGTAGAGTAAAACAGATAAATTGTTCAGAATCCCAAGTTTAAACAGCTGTTTTCAAAAAGAGAAGATTTACTTTGCTGCAAAAATATTTTTGTTCAAGAAAAGGAAAAATTCCAGACTGAAAAAGACCACAGTTGCAAGTCAGCAGTTTAAGTTACAATTACTTTGATGCCCTTAGTTAGGAAACATTAATAAAAATATTTAGAAGGAAATAAGTAGCTTGTATTGATGGATGGATAAGACCTTTCCAAACTATCTTGTTCTATCAAAGCAGAGCCAAGCTTTCAGCCAGCTCTATTGAAGGAACATAAAGGAACAAAAGCAGGACCATTCTGCTGAAAAAGCCCCAAAATCTCAGATTTGTGTTAGAAACAGGAGCCTGAAAGAAAAAAAAATCTATTCCATCCCCAAATTGTAAAGTGTACATTAAGGACAGAAAATAAGATCAATATCTCTAAATTATTTTTTTAAAATAAATCCTCATTTTTTTTTTCCATTACATCTTGGCTTGCATTAAACCAACAGAGCTAGCAATGTGTTATCTACTATGCAAGGATACTCCTGATCAGGAAAAAAATTCCAGTGGCATTTTCTCCTTCTTTAATTCATAGTACATCAACAATCATAGGAATGGGAGTAAGAGCCACTTTATAGAAGAAAAAAAAAACCCCAGTTTTCATATAATTAAAATTATTTGAAGTGTTTGTAAGGTGATAGGCTCAGCTGCATAGGGTTTTTAACTGAACTTGCTGTTTAACACTAATTTCTTCTAAGAGCTGGGAGAGTTTAGTGCTATAGAAAGATGACCTTTCAGACCAAATCTAACTTAATAATACAGGTTGCAGTAAATTAACTAATATTATTCTATCATGTTACGTTAGAAATTTGTTATTAGCTAGGACAAATTGTACTCCTGGGTGTGTATTTTCACCACAACTCTGAGTCTGATTTTGTGTTCTGCAACAAATTTTAGATGAGACTCCCATCCAGAGCAAGGTCCAATTGTGGGGCAGAACAAGCAGGAGAAAAATCCTCAGAAAAATAAAATGTGAGGAGTAAATTTCTTTGGATCTTCAGTTGTACATACTGAAAGCACTACAGAATGGATAAGGGCAAGCTAAAAACATCTGGCAATCCTTTCTGAATATGTGTGTGATTGTGTGAGGGAAAATTGCTCTGTAACTTTTTGAATTTCATTTAAGATTACAGCTAAAAGAGTCCAGTGACATTTTGAATACGGTAAAAAAACCCCAGATCCATTGGTGGAATAAAATGATCCATTTTACTTTTTAATAAAATCTAGTGATCAATACATGCTGTATGCCAAAAGGTGTTTTTGGCATTTAAAAAACCATCAGAAAACAGCATTCAAAGACTGCATAAATTTTCAGTTCAAGTACTGCAAAATTATGTTAATGCATAAGAACTTTGGCCCTCAATTTTGTTGGCAGCAGCACTGAATACTAAAATTAAGATTTTAAAGATGCTGATTGGACTCCATTCCTCATTCTAGATGTGTCTGCAGATTGAAAAGAAAATATCCCTGCCCTCCCCAGTCCTACAAAAGCTAAATATAAACAACACTATTTAAACAACATTTAAGACCAAAAATAAACTCAAATAAACACTGTAGACTGTTTACAGAGAGATTCAACTCTTTCCTAGTGAACCAATTTTTTGTAAAAATAAAAAATCTCATCATAAAGAAATATTAATACAGTATTTGCACAACACAGCTGATCATTTTGTGATATTTTATTACTAAAGGTTCCTTAAACTGCACTTTTCCCTTGACATGATTGTATTTGAGTGGCTTGACTATTAAAGCAGATAAATTATGTTACAAAAAGGAAATCAGGCAAAGACCTGCTTTAAGGCTGGTCCTGGGCTAAGCATGTCCTCAGAAAAAGGGCTCTCCCTCTTGGGAACAGGAGCAAATCAGTGCCTTTACTCATACTAAAATCTACTACACCACCTCAGAGTGCAAAAAGGCCTAAAATACATCAGAAGCCTGAAGCACAGATGAGGCTGTGACCCTTTTCATTACTTGATTGCAGAACAGACTGGATATTCCTTGCAAGCCAATTGCACCATGCATAAACTCTAATTTGAATTACACTTCCACCACTGTGAAACTGATTAAAGTCACATTTAACTTGAACAGAGCTGTGTGCTGAGATTTTACACACAATCTGCATTTGCTAGCAGGAATTCCTTAGATGTCTTCCAATGTTCCCCAAATTCTATGCAAGTAAAAGTCTCTGCATTAATTTTAGATCGTTGCTGCACTGGTTGCAAAACAGGTCTTAATATTTTATCATTTGAATTATTCACTTCCTAGTGTTTTGGTCTTAAAATAGATTACTTCTTTCCTATGTCTTGAATCACATTCACCAGTCACAGTATTTGCACAGCTTTCAAACATCAAGAAATGGGGAATGAGAGGCAAAGTTTGCACCTTCCAATATTGAGCAAAAAGACTGAGTATTTTGAGAAATGCATAATTACACACTACTTTTACCATGGAAAAATGTGTCCCACGTTAATCTTAGTGTGACGATGCCCAACAAGTCTGATAATTTCTAATCATTTCTTTGATCAACATCCAAAAAGTCAAAGTCCTACTGCAAGTCACTTCCCAAACATACACAGAGAATGCTATCAGGAGTTAAACTACTGACTCCTCTCTTATCTGAGCCCTTTCCAAGCCCACACAGCATATTCTGAAGCCAGGGGCAGTTGTTACAGCGCTTCCACTCCAGGAAATCCTCAGAGAAAGTCAGGAACGGCGAGGTTCAGACAAACTCCAGCAGGATGATGGAGTGCTACCAAGCGAGCAGAAAATAAGCAAATTGGATTATGTGCTCAGTGAAGCTGCCTGTAGATACAATTCACGGCCTTGCTGAGCTGCTTGAGGAGCCTGCAGCAGGCAAAGCTCAAATTCTCTTTGGTGTTGACAATCTCCCTCAGCCTGCAGGGTGAGAGCTGCTCTGGATAACCACGTGCTTCAATGAAACACAAACTCATATACTTGTTTGAGGAGCAACTAATCAACTGCTAATCAATTAAAAGTTGCTTACCTGTCTCTGGGAGTTGGCACAATACCTGCATTACAAATTCACAGGGGTTTTTAAAGTAATTGTTAAGTTACCTTTGTACCTGGCTGTGCATTTCCTCTCAGGGGTAGTTTTAGGCTCAAGACACCACAACAGGAGAGTTCTTCTGCCTCTTTAATTTATCTCCCCTCATCTGTAATCTGATGATAGTAAAATAAGCCCCATCAGTCAGGCATGATACAGCAGTAAGTAACTGGTGTCTGGCTAATGTGATTTTTCTACATCACTAAGTCCTAAACGAGGAGAAAAATCTTCTGCCAGCCCACAAGTGGAGAAAACAGAATATGGTAGTTCAACATGGACTGATTCTACACATTTTTAAACAATTTATCAATTGATGTATGTTGTGCTGCCAGGGAGTAATCTAAATTATCTCTGTTATTCATGGTTGGAACTATCACATATGATAATGCATCCTGTTGTTGCAAAGAAGAATTGGAGCCAGGAAAATTATTTTTCCCCTCAAATATTATGGACTTGTCAGTTTGAAACAAGTTTTAGACTTGTTCAAATCTCTGTATCCCAGTAAAAAGAGAAAGTCCATGCCCAACAAAAAGGGAGAAGAAAGCAAATAAGAAATGTCTCCTTTGAAGAAGATAGCTGGAAAAAGCAGCACAACTTATTGATTTCTGTATTAATAAGTTCCAAGAAAATATTCATGCCCTGCAGCATTCCCTGATATATCAAAATGTGGTTTGATTTCTGCCCCCTGCTTTGTTTGGCATATTTTACCATATTGGACTCTAAAAAGTAGAGGTTACTAGAGAGCAGAGATAGAACAGCTCTGCTTCAGTGAAAAAGCAAACTGAATACAGACAGCTCTTTCTGGGTATGGGCAAGAGCCCTGCTCAGATTTCTGAAATTGGTTCTTCTTAACTTGAAAAAAATAGACATGGGATTAATTAATTTTAGGTTTTTAAATGAGTTATGTGAAGTACCTAGGAAGATGACAATTTTTTTAAAAATTATTTTCTTAACTTTAAACTTGCAATAAACCAACCCCAAACTCTTCTCTGTTCTCCAGGTTACTTTCTTGGCAGCTATAATCAAGAGAATCAAGAGATTAGGGGAAAGCACTAAGAGAATTGGAAAAGATTGGTCAAACTGCCATTGTGTTGAGCTTCTAACAGAATCCTGTGATTTTTCAGAGTATCAAAGTACATCAAAATGTCATGTAAAAACATGCAGATCATAAGAACCTATTGGACTGGGGGAAGGAAAAAAAATACAGCAAATAACAGAGGAAAAAAAGTCTCTTCCCTAAGGCAGATTTTTCTTACAGAAAAAAAATCACTTTTCCTTCTGTTTCTTGAAAAAATTCATACATATGACATGAATAAAGGAAACCTGTCTTTGATAATTCTTTGGTGGAAGGAAATGACAGAATTTCAATAAGAGAAAAGATCTGCTACCAGCATCATAATGGATTCAGAAAATTCTAAATTCACTATAGCCCAAATTTTTCAGGCCATGAAATATGATAGTTATTGCAGCCAAAATAGACAGCTGAGTCCCCCTAGGACACTTTATTACATGGGTTTCTTGTTTAAGACAAGAGAAAAGTGTGAAGACTTTGGCAATTGGTGTTGTCCTTCCTGAAGCAAAATTTCTCTTCAAAGAGCTTATTCCTTCTCCTTTAGAATCCAGATGATAGAAATCACTCATGTTTGCTCTTCTGGACTATTACCTATCACCCACTCCTTGTTACCTCTTGCAAAGGTCTCAAAAACTTTTTTTAAAAATGGCTTCTATTTAGTCTGGGCATGCAAACACTTTAAAGCAGCATCTCTAGAAACCTGCAGAATGTAGCCCTATAGAAATTATTTCCAGTGCAGTAATTGAATCATGTACATCATACAATATTAGTATTTTACAGTGATAAGAATCCATTCAGGATGAAAGATAAAGCCATGAGGAGATTGACCAAACTGCCGTGTAAAAACTGTAACATTGTGCCACTATGTGGGACTGAGATTTATATTTACACAGGGAGCAAAGTCATATCCATTCCTCTTTGCCAAATAAATACCTCACAAATACTTCATATTGATTTAAGTGTATTAGCACCAGGATGAATTTTATAAGCCAAATATTTTGGCCTAATTTGTCAGGCTGCACTTGCAATTTCTATGTGCCATGGGCCAGTAGTTTTATTGTTTTAGAAAACTGAAAAATCAAATACAAAGTCGAATTCTGTTGCATATATCCAAAGCAGGAAAAGAAAGAGAAGCAATTAAAAAATAAAACCATCAAATCATGGGGGGGGGGGCTGTTTTATTTATGCTAGTCTTACTCTGAAAATTAAAATGTTACAGGAGTTTTATTTCTAGAGTATCATGCCCTTACTAAATGTCTCAGATGAGACAAAACTGCTGGAGAAACATGAAAAAGAAATCCATGAATACCTGCTGTCCTGGTTAGCACTGATGGCAATCCTTTGCCATAGACTGTTCAGCTACAGATTCCACCTGATGTCAAGAAAAAACTGAAGCATCTTTTTCTTTCACAACACACCCTTATTATACTAGGCAATAGATGTTAGAGGATCCAAATGCATTAGAAGAATTATTCATCATTAACAATCAGAAGGAGGCAAATATTACAAAATTAAATAAGTTGAAATTAAAAATATCACTCCTAAAGGTCAATGGACCTTGCATTCAGTCAGCAGGGCAATGTATGACAAATAGGTATAAACATTTATGGATTAAAACAATTTTCAAGCTACTTGGACTTCCCCATCTTTCTTTAGACCTATAGTAGAATCTGCAATAAATGAGTTTTTTTTAATCTGAAGTTCAATTAATGATCATAATAGTTAGAACAGCAATTAGCACTGTTGAGAGGAAGACAAAGCATGAGAAATACAGAGCAGTAGCTTTCCACAAAGCTATAAGGAAAGTTTTTCACAACCTCAAGTCCATCCAATTCTCTAACATCTAACTACAATATCCTCTATTCCACTATTTTTCACCTGTTAGGGAGCTCTTACATGGAAGTAAGAATACAAAGCTCTTTCCTACATTTGTTTTGTTGCTACAGAACTGAAAATCCTTTTTCCTTCTTAAAATATTATCATATTGTATTTAAGGGTAAAAGTATAAATTTTCATCTCTCTTATTAGAAGGTCATAGAATTCACCCCAAACTGGAAAAAAAAAAAAAACAAAAACAGAAAACTACCAAACCCTCAGAATCTTCTTTAATACTTCCATAAAAGATATAAATCCACACCATTTTAAATGCAAAATATTATCTTCATGACAACTTCTCTAGATTTCAGTTTTCAATTAGTTTTTTCATTAGCTTACTGCAAAGTTGCTCTACAAGCCCATTACAAAGGTAAAATCCTTTTCCACTTCAATCTGCTTTGTTGACTGCTACAGATCATTGCAAAGAAGCCAAGGAATGCACAGCAATTAAGTTGTTCAACTTTTCTCTTTAAATTAGCTTAGGAAAACAGCTTTGAATATAATTACCTTATTATTTTACCTTCAGTTTCTAAGGCATAAAACCCTAGCCTTGGAAAGAAGAAAAAGCCTTGCAAACAAAAGTGCCTAAATAGCATTCTGAATGCCATATCACCACGTCAAGGAAATTCAAATGGAAAGCCTCAGATTCTTGAGCTATGAACATCCAATACAAACATCTCAGCAGACTTTATACAAGGACAGCAACCTTCTCCAAAGACCCCCCAGCTACAGGGTAGAGTTGGTAAATGCAAAAGATTCCACTCTTCAAATATCTGAAAGGCTGGACTGTAGTTTTGTACAGCCAAGAAAAATTAACTTGCTAGAGCACACACAGCTATTTTCATCTATCACAGCAGTGTGAAAACAACTGTTGGAGATGGTTTTGGGGGGATAGGGGTGCTACAGGAAGAGTATTGCTACTACTGCCAGCACTACAAAAGTTATCAAGCACTGAAACATCCTGCTGATTAAGCTTTGAAAATTAAATATGTGAGGCGTCATTTGACAAAGAACAAGCATTTAAATCTTAATCTACTTTCATATCGTGATACCTGAACAAACTGAAAATGTGACAACGGAATCCAAGCAGGGCTTGCCTGACAGACAGACTATGCAGTTCCTGAACTCCCTCATTCAAAATCTGCAGGGATTTGGACCAGTACTGCAGGCTCAAGACAGAAAGACCCAGCACTTCCTGAAAGAGTCATCCACAAGACAGTCACATCATCAGAGCAGATATTATCATTAAATACTGTATCAAAATACTTCATTTGTCACAGCCACAGTTCCTTTACTGTCTTTAACCAGGCCCTACAACAGCACTTTAATTTTCGCATTTTTGAAAAGAGAAGGTCCTTAAAATTCAGTTAAAAACGTAAAGCAAAATTTCCTAGCTTAAGACCAAACTTAAAACAAACAAAAAAGTCTATAAAAAACATGGATGGTGTTTTCTTTTAACGAACCCTTTGAAAAAATATAATTTCCTGTAACCTGCTCATTTTCATATGAAATCAATACTTGAAGGCAGAGCCGTGACCAATAATTCATCAACTGTTATCTATTTGTCACTATTTGACAAAAGTTATTCATTTCGCACATTCCTAGTCTGAAAGGCTTCCCTCATGTATCACCAAAAGCATTTTTAACATGAAGATTCCACTGTCAATAGTCAGCAGCTCATTGTGGTTTCCCCGCTCCACCTGAGAGGTTGGATAGACATGACATTCTTACAGTTTTAACAAGCAGAAGTATCAAAGAACTAGTCTGATTTCTAATGACAAATACACACAGGAATACCTCAGAATGCAAAGTTCTAGCCAAAATAACCCACAGCTCCCCTCCTGCTATAATTTGGCATTGAAAAGTCTACTTGAAGTTCCTATAGTAGAAACCTTCTGCAGAGAAATTGATTTGCTCAAGTAGCTGTGGAAAAGAATACAATAACCATTCATTTGAGGTCCAAGCTGGGACAATGAAGTTGTCAGTTTTTCCATCTTTTCCTTTAGAGGCAATTAAATAAGAACTACATGTATCAAAGGTCTTTATTATAACCTATCCTGCAATGAATATAAGCTCTGGTATACATCAGATAAGGCTATTTTGATTTCAATGCTTTACTTAGCAGAACATCTTCCAATATCTAGCAAAGGAAGTATAATCAGCACTGAGTCCCCATGTGTTACCAGCCTAGAAAAGTGTTTTGTTTAGTCCTTAGAAGGAGGGTATAAACTACTTGTCCAGTCTTCTCATGGACATATTCCCTCATGTCTAATAGCCCATAACAAAATGCTGTAAAACTTATCCTCTATAAATTACATTTAACTTCACCACAACTATTGCTGTCTTTTCTGATCCATACTAAATTATTTTTCCACCCCCACCAGGAGATACGTAAAGCCTTACCTTTGCAGGCTAGATTTCCTCTATGGAAAGCTGCCATAACCTCTGGTGCTACCTGTGGACTTGACGTGGGGAAAATAACCTGCTAGTGAAAGGCAGTAATTGCTTTTTCCACATGGCTTGTGGAGCCTTTAGATATTGGGTCAAAAAAACCTGCTCCCTACATATATTTAGTTAGAAAAAACAAGATGAAATACTGTTTATGCATAAGTGGGCAGTAAGAGCAGGATTGTTCTCTCAGGAAGGGCAAGGTGACCTCTGAGGGCAGCTAAGCACGGGTGTCCACCTCACCCGCCATGGTTTCTCCCCATCATGGGCAGGTTAAAAAGCAAATCTTACCTGCCATTGAGGACCCCCAGGGTCATAACACAGCACCAAGGCCACCAACCAGCCAGGAAGATCACAAGGACCACAAGCCAGTCCCTCAAGAGCAAAACAGCCATGATCCCAGCCCGGGTTTAAATAGAGCCTTCCTGCCGAAGGCCTCAGGTGTGGCCGCTCAGGGCCCTCAACGCACTCAGGCCTTTGGAATTATTTCCCAAGGTGCTGTTCCCTGTTCCCAGGTGCTGTGTGTTTGTTCTATTGCTTTGACGATGTCACCTTCTTGTGGTGATTCCACCTGGGAGTGCTGTGTCTTTCTACCTGGAGCCTGAAGTACTGGTCCAATTCCCCTGCAGATTGTGCAGCAAGGAATTCAGGAATTGTGTCTGTCACGCAAGCCCTACCTGGATTCTGTTACCCCATTTTCAGTTTGGTCAGGTATCACAACATGAAAGTAGATTAAGACTTCAGTGGTATTTCTCTGCCCAATGACACCACACTTGTGCCTGGGAGTACTTTGGTAATAACAGTACAGGTGCTGTTGCACCCCTTTGGTGTTGGGCAGTCGAGTCTTTGCAGAGCCAGGTGGTTTTAGGATGGGGTGGATTTTTTTCCTCAAGCTGCTTTGTTATTGTGGGCACACAGTTTGGGGTGATTGGGAGTGGAGCTCATCCCTAATTGGCTGCAGCTGTGCAGGACAGGTGAATGCTATTGAAGTAACGAGCCATGGAGTGCCCAGGGGCACTGACCAACCACCAAAGGGAACAGAGGGCACACAGGTGCAGGGCATCAACAGGAGGGGATAAAAGGTTGGGCTGAAGAACAAGAAGGGCAGATACTTGCAGTCTTCTGAAGAGGTAGGGTGTTGCTCTCTATGGCTGAATGCTTAAAGCTTTCTGTAATTGGTTTATGGTACTCTGCCTATTATGGTCGTCTCAACTACAACAAATGCTGTGATATGTTAGCTTCTCTTTCTTTAAATGTGTTTTTGTTATGTGTTTTATCATTATACCAGTGTTCTCAGTATATCAGTCCATAGTTCTAAAGCTGCATAAAAAATACTTGCAAAAGTAAATTTTTGAGTTTTTGTCGCATCTTAAGTATCTGTGATTGCTTCCTCATGAGGTGCTAGCTTGGTTTGCCTGAAAAAGTTGAATTTCCTGGTATTAAACATATCTTGTTGTAAGTGAAATATCCCAGCTTTGTAGGTTTTCTATATTTTAAAAAACTTAAGGTTGACATTTGCAATTTGAGTTCATTTGCAGTAAAAGTCAAGTAATGTTTTTTTGATATCAAAGGGACATTTTTTGGGTTTTGTTTTGCCTTTTTGTTTTTTGATTCTTTTTTTGTGTTGTTGGTTTGTTTGTTTGTCAGGTATTTTGTTTGTGGGTTTTTCTTAAATTCTTCCTTATTTTATTTCTCTAGACAACTTTGATTATTGCAATGTATTGTTTCATTTCTGATAAGGTTACTGTTATCATTAGGAAGTTGATAGTTGATTATAACAAAAACAAACAGAAGAAGCCTTTTTGTAGTCCATAAAATACTCACAAAAATTCACCAGCAGATTATATGTAATACCATATACATGGTCTTTGAAGTAAGATGTCTATCTTACCTTTGTAGGTAGAAAATCTCAGTAAAGCGTGTGTCTACTAGATTCACTTATTTAAAAAGTAATATGTTCTTTTTATTCAATGGCTTTGAATAAAAACCATTATCAAAATTATTAAAAAAACAAAAGCCATTATCAGAATTATCAAAAATGTTGATGAGGCAATGACTAAGACTGATGGTTTTGTGCCTCTAGGAGTAAAGTCACATGGAGATAACTGGTTTAATTCCTGATTAAGGTTCTGAGGCAGATTGGAGACATGCAAAAAGGCTTTGAACAGGGCTCAGAGGCAAGCACATGTTTTTTAGGCTATAGCTAAGTGAGAACACTGCAGTATGGTTTAGCTCTGGCATTTTTGTGCTGACTGCTGGGTGCTCTAACTATGCCAGTGATCACAGAGTTTGAGCTGGATTAGCAGCTAAAATACTTACCAGGTAACTCACTATATCTGCTGCAGCTGATGCTTGATTCTTTCAGCAATATCTAGGAGTTTACTGCTGTTTGAATATTGGTGTAAATGTGCTGTAGTTACACTTCATTTGTAGATGTATCTCTTTAGAGGGCATGCTCCTCTCAGACCAGAGGGAAAGGCAGATGTTCCTGTTGTGGTGATCAGAGATAGGGCATTGTTACAAACCTTCCTGATATGGCTTTGTGTTTTGATTTTGTTACATCAGCCTTGAGTTAAAAGCCTCACTAACAGAGTCCTTTTGGGAAAGGATGGGGCATGTGTAAGCATACTCCAAAGCTCCCTGTCAAAAGTCCTGCAGCCTTGTACTTTAGGTGATTTGCACAAGCCTAAACCTAATCTTGTTCTGAACAGACACAAAGACCTCTTGGTTCCTGTCAAGCTCTCAGTTTAAGCTACATAGTGTTTGCTTTGAGCAGTTCTCTGACTAAACCTGAATTTATCAAATCCAGTGGGAAATATCAGTGCAGAAGGTATAAAATATGCCACCAGCTCTGACAAATCACTCCCAGTTTATCCACTGAGGAGTTTGTCAAAATCCCTTGGAGGAAACCTTTCAATGTACAGTGTTTCAATGCACATTCTTGCTAGCTAGCAAAAATGTGATAGCTACAGTAAAATTAATTAGTGCCTTCAGGTAAGACATTATCTAGCTGTACCAAAGTGTGCAGGTTAGCTAATTATTCTCAACTGCAAGGAATCACATCAACTTCAACTAAGAGGGATGGAGGGCATGGTGGTGGTTGGAGATCTTGGGCATAGCAATAATGAAATGCTAGAATAGTTTATGAATGGTTGAGGTGATGCTGTTAAAACCATGAGAAATACTGGTGAAAAGGAGGTGGAATTTGCACTTTAAAAAAATGGCGAATATCAGAAGACATTCATAACCTGTTATGTTATTAATGGGAAGGCTGCTGATTATACTGCTATCATTTCTTTTGTCTTTGACAAGGAAGAAAATGAAATGTTTCTTATAATTAAAGATTTAGCTCAGGAAAAAAAAAGTTCCTTGGTGCTATATGACCTAAGCAAATAATTGAGAATGAAGTTGCAATTGTGAACAGCTCCTTTCTAAGGAGGTGAAAGGTGCAGGAAAATGCATGACTCTAATAGTATTTATTTAATTACTAGATTTACGACAGACTTCCAGACTTTTTAAGACTCACTGTGCTACCTGCATAATTGTTTTTACTATCTAAATATCATAAAAGTATATGGTGCAGGAAGGGTTCTACCTGGGATAGTGATTCTGCAACTTAATTAGCCTTACCCAAACATGAGTAGAATATTCATTAGTCTTTCCATGTCTTTCTGTATGAACTGCATGGTCTTTTCCATCAAAATCCCTTAAATAGCCACATAAAGTATTATTACTTATTAAAAAGGTAAACTAGATCTACAGAGTGCATAATGTAACATTTTATTCATTGTTACAGTAGAATTAAAGATTTGGTCAGGAGCTCACATGCACAAAGAAGTCTGCCTGCTGTTAAATATCTAAAATGTCAGAAACTAGATGTATAAACTGGTGGAGTTGCTTAGTCTTTTAAGATGTGTGCAGATAAGGACCCAGTGAGCAGACTCATGTGTTCATATGCTTTATTAAGGAGTTTTAAAACCAAATGAGGATTCTCCAGCCTTACCATGTAAAAGCTTGCTGGTATATCTTGGTTATTCATCTCCGAACTAAGATTGCTTAAGCTTTACTGCTTTTGGATTATAAATGAGAATACTTGAAATCCTAGAAGCTCACGAGTGTTGCATTAAATAATTTCATTTGACTCCTTTTTAGGTTCAACTGCTCGCCTTGTAGATAAAGAAAAGTCAAATAATTAGAAAATAAGAACCCCAAACATATTTGTTTTCCATGCTGACAGTTAAAATTCCCAGTGGGAAATCTCATTTCCTTGCTGTTACACATTTCAAAGGGGACAGACTAGAGTAGTGCTCTTTGCCAATCTTTCTTAGTCTGCTCTTTCTTTTTGCAAGGTCTTGCCTCAAGAATTTGTGATTGGAAAATTGGTCTTTTTCCATTATTGCTGTTCTCTGGGCTGCTACTAATGCTGCTGATCAAACACATTTTTTAACTTCTAAATTATCTATAATAATCCTTCCTTTTGTAACTTATGAGTAATACATCATTGTTTTAGCTGTTGGTTTTATCTGTTCTTCCTCTTCCCAAGAAATTCTGCTTGTTCATTATTTATATGTACATTAACTTTCATAAAGTAGCTGTGGAGTGCTGAGTTATCAGCCTTGATGGGGACAGAGCTGGTGCTCTGAGGATGTCTGCAGGGAAGAGGAGGGGTTGAGTGATCAGCTGTCCTCCTTGGCTTCCTATGAAGCAGCTGTGAATTTTCAAATTTCTGTGGACCATGCTGTGGTAGATGCTGATTTGTGCCTTAAGGACAAATATTTAAGGTAGGGAAAGAAAGGATGGTCTTAGCCTAGAAATCACAAAAATCCACTATAAGCTTTCTTTCTTTTTAACTTTGCTTTAGACTTAGCTTTGAGTCCCACTTCTCCTATTCACCTTATTTAAAAATACTGTATAAGCAAAAATTATGAGGGAGAGTTGAGTATTTTTAGTACTATACTTATAGATTTTGCTTATAAGTATCCTGCAGCAAACTGGGCTGCAAATGAAAGAAATTGCACAAGAAGAAAATAAGAATTCTGCTCAATTCTGAATCATTTGGCTGATGTGTGGTGTTTCCATTTCTGCTTCATTATACAAGGGAGTCATTAGTGAAGGCTGCCCTGGCTGAAGAAAAGCAGTCAAAAAAGGGCATGGAGGCCAAGACAGGAGTGTAAAGCACTTTTTTAATGCAAACACCAGCAGTAGACAGTAATACTAAGAGTAATGCTTGCATTGGTCTGTCTCTCTGAGTTATTTTGTGTTGTATTTTCATATTGCTTTCAGAGGGAATTTTTTCTGGTTTATGTACATCTGAATTGTACTTGAGAGGTGAAGTGTTGTGACCTAGGCATGTGTATAGATGTTTTTAGGATCTAGGCCTGGCTTTTGACAGGAAAGCAGCATTTAAATTAGTAAAGGAAGGAAGTCCAGCTGTGAAATGTGAAAAATGAAATATTTTCAGACAAGTTTTTTTAAGGGTTATAAAATATATAAATGAAAGCTGTCTGTGATGGGGAGTCTTGGATGTCAAATGACCTATTTATCCCCATCTTAATGAATTATGCAAATTAGAAGAAGAGATTCAGCAATATATTTCAACTAGTAAAACTGAGCAGAATCAGGTCTGCAGAACTTACCCAGTGTTTGGTAGTTAAGAATCAGCATTAAAGAAAATAATCACAACTCTGAGACAAAGGGGACTGATGCAAGACAGGATGTAACTGTGCTGAACCATAGCTAAGGGTTTTATACAGTGTCCTGTGACAGACTCATCTGGGGGGTTAATCAGCACTGCACAGCATACAATGAATAAAGTATTAATGAGAACACCAAAGACAAATGATACTTGTGTGAAGCATAAACCATTTGAGAGGGATATTAAGCTTGTGATACTTCTAATCATTGGTAATGCAGATGGAAACATCTATAACGATATCTTAGCACACTGATTGCTGAGGGGTTTGTCTTTGGAATTGTACTATCAACAGCACTTATCTGTGGGGCAATTATTTTTTTTTAAATTAATAGTCTTGCACATGAATATATGTTTGATAATAGGGAAGGCATTATCATTCCTGTTTAATTTTGGTTTAGGCCAGAAAAGTACAGCTGTATCATATTTCTGCTCATGGTGAACGTGTTTCTTACTGCTCTAGAAGAAATCTTTAAGTAATTATGTAGGAAAATATCTTTTAGTTTGGGTGAAGATATGTTTTAGGTGGTTTTGGTGCTATTTGAATGTGAAAAATTGAGGTTTTTTTTTCAACATGTAAATTCCTTCAGTGAAGGTTAAACTGGGGAGAAAGATGGTCAGAAATACAGCTTAACTGGAGTGTAAAAAGTGGTCGCTATTGCTTTTTGATGGCCTTAAAATTAAGGGAAGAATAATTAGTTGAGAGAATATCTTTTGAGATACTCATGATTGTGTGCTTTTTTACAATATTTTCTAGCTCAGTCTAATAAGGAGAACGAGGTATTTTCAGGTAAATATTCAGCCTCCTTTTGAGGTGAGACTCTCAGGCTGTGTTTGGATGTTATTGGGTGCTGCATGTTTTGCAGGGAAATGTAACCTAAAACACAAGTTAGAGACACCTTTTTTTAAAATAGTCTTGCACATGAATATATGTTTGATAATGGGGAAGGCATTATCATTCCTGTTTAATTTTGGTTTAGGCCAGAAAAGTACAGCTGTATCATATTTCTGCTCATGGTGAACATGTTTCTTACTGCTCTAGAAGAAATCTTTAAATAATTATGTAGGAAAATATCTTTTAGTTTGGGTGATATGTTTAGGTGGTTTTTGGTGTCCCTTTAGGTGAGCAGTTCACGTGTGCTGCCAGTCCACAGGCAGCATCACCAGCATGTAAGGGTTTGGAGGTTGTTTAAGGCTCTGTTTTCCCAAAAGGAAGTCAAAATGAATTATGATGAGCCTCTGGTCTGATGCCCACATTTCATGGGCTCAGTGCATGCAGATAATGTTTTTGTCTGAGGGAACACAATGAAAATTATGGCTGAGTACTTGGTAAAGAAGAATTTGGAAGATTCAAGGCTGCATGTCTAGATCTAAAAAAAGGCCTTAGCAATGGAAAGGCTACAATCATGAGAGGGGTAGATGCTGCAGCTGTGTTACAGAACATTTAATAATTTCTGGAGGCAAATCAGAACTAAATTTTGTTCAAATTAAATTTACATGTTCATGATGTGTGTCTTGGAAAAAATCTGTTTTGTTATGGCTAGAAAGAAATCTGCTAAGGCTCTTTCTAGAGTGGTATGGATAGGAAGTAGGAAAACACTACAGGATTAGCTCTGTATCTTGCTGAATAATCTGAGCTGGCTCAAAAGAAGGTGTGATCAGCAGCAGAGACAGAATTTCTGACACATTTGTGGAGGACAGGTGTCAGAATGGTGGTGGTTGGATGACAGATTTAGAGCCATGGACTATTATATATGTGGTTTATATGAAGAAAATAGTTCATCAATAACCCTGTTATACAGCAACCCAAACACTCCTTTCTTTGCTTCTTGTGCTTTCTCTTGCTTTCCTGAAATTGCTCAAAGATCTGTCTAATTAAAGCAGGTTTTGTATTGAATACTGAATGATTGCTGAAGGATAAAGGTTTAGGGGCTTGAACCTGAGAAGGAGGTGTGAATATGGTGGCTAATAATGCTGCCACATTCTAATTTGGGGAGGGGGCATGGGTGGGGAAGTAGGTGCAAGCAGAAGAACTCGGTCCGTGCTTCAGCAGAATGACTTAATTAATTAAACAATATCCTGGAAGACTAGATACTGTCTTACTAGTAATAGGTCCACAAAGGAAGCAGAATTTATAGCTAGAGCTTTGTTTAAACGGCCTCAGATTCTGTGTTTGTTGACACCTATTTCCATGTGGCTGAAGCAAGGTGTCTTTTTTTAGTTGTGCTCACTGGAGACAGCAGAGTTCATTGTCATGTAAAAGCTGAGACACACCAGCACTGCAGGGACAACTGGTCTGCCTCTCTTACCTGCCATGTGCAGTAGGGTCTGTAATGGCAGGAGTGAAGCCTCTAAAATTCAGGAGCTGAGCACACTGAAAGTGAACCAAGAGTGTTCATTGGAGCCTCAGGACAGACAGGTGAGGAGCAGGGACTCACATAGTCATTTTTCAAAAAATTCTTGTCGATTCCAGGGCCTTAACTCAAAACCTTCTTCCATTTCGATGCCTTCATCTGGCATCTCGGTAAGATTGTGAACACTCTCTGTATTTTTATTACCTAAATCTCTCTCTTGAATGACAAAAATTTCTCGGACTGTTTTGTTCATCATTCTCTGCACACAATGAAGTATGCAGGGAATCACTATCAATATTAATATTAAAACACCCAGGACATAGAGACCTATCTTGCAAAGTTGCTTTAGCCAAGGTGCAAAGCTCCATTCTTGGAGCAAATCATCCAACCAAGAACTACCATCTTCTTTAATTTGGGCAGTCAAATCTTTTAGTTTTTGTATGCTTTTGTGCATGGATTCAGAGTGATCGGATAGGTTCATACAGTCCTCTTACAGAGCAAGAGGGAACTGCTGATAATGGAAAGTAAAATACTAAGAGGATGAAAACTGTTGGGTAAAAACTTGCAATCTGAACAGTCTTGGACAGAAGACCCTTCTTTTGTGAGCATGGGGCCAAAAAAAATTCAGCTTGGAAGCTGGTGACAGAACAGTCCTTGCATGTTGAGCTACAGAAATAGCACGGAAGGGCTTACAAGCTGTTAGAGTAGCTCTGTGTTGGTGTTATGCTGAGCTTTAAAAACAAATCTGCTTAATGCTCGTTTTGCTTCAATTGAAATTGGAGGAAGGACCTGTGGAGCAGGGTCTGCGTGACTCACGGAGCGTTCAGCTGGAAATTTAGTCACAATAAATTAATTACACAATTAAGTGTGGTGCTAAATACTGTAACTCGTGCTAGCTGGCAACAAAGGTTCAGTGCTTTCAAGAAAGCCAAGGATTATTATGCAAGGTGAAAGCTCAAAGCTCTGAGTCTGGAAGAAAGCTGCTAGTAAGGTCTGTCTGAAAGCTTAATCACCAGATTTAATATATAGCCACATGCTTCAAAGTTTTTTCTGTGAACTGCCTGGTCAGTTTTGAAGAAATATCTTCTTGCAGAACTGCAAATTAAGAGATGACTTAATCTTTTAGTCAAATTATGAGTAGAGCAGATGAGCAAAAGTGTTCTTTTGAACTTTTGCATTAATTATTGTGCTGAATGATAGATAAGATATTCACTAGAGGATGTAGACTACTGCCAGTTCCAGGTTTGTGTAAATGGAAACTTAATGACAGAGAATTGGGTTTTAAGTAATATGCATTAAGGTCATTAACTTCTCTGGGCACACACAAAAATGTAATCAGACACATCCTTGCCTCCAAATTCCAGGCTGCAAGCCTAGAAACTATTTATCCCTCTAATCTGCCCCAAAATGTAGAAACAAGCTTACATTTTGTGTGCTGTTAATGCAGAAATGAGATGAAATGGAGCTTTTTGTGCAGTTAGTTGGGGCTGGTTTAAGACTGATAGTAGTGCCACTGAAATACTGAATTTGTGGGACTGTGGTATAGAAATGTTTAGACCCAACAATTATTCCTATGGGCTTGATGAACTTCATGAAGGACCTGAGTGCTTCATAAGTGGCATAATTCTACTCTAAAGAGTGCAGGCAACAATTACTTGTTGTTTGGCTTTTAAAATTAAGTTTGTACTTACTGGACTGTACTCTGCAGACAGAGGCAATGCAGACAGAACCAAGAATAGGGAAAAAATGAAATATGGTGCTGGGAATTGTTAAATGAGCTCCAAAGTGAAGGCTGCTAACAGGCTCTGTTATTTTGAGAGACCAACCAAATTATGTAGACACTAACATCAGACATTATTCTATTGTAAATGTGTATGTTAAGCTTCAAGAATTCTCAGAAATCAGTTTAGTCTGAAACTAATTCCATGTCTTCCAAAGTATTTCTGCCCAATTTCCATAGGTTTTTCCAACAGAAGAGGAAAAATGGAATATGAATTAGATCGGTATTCTTGTTATTTCAATACACTTTGAGGCTTTTTTCCTCCCTATACCCACTGCTTTGTCCTAGAAATTGGGTCTTGATAGCAGAGTAAAATGAAATCTAAAAATAAAGTCTAATTTGATATGAACTGCTACAGCGTTTGAGTTCAGAGATGTCTACAAGATTTCAGTGAGCCCTAAGTTTACCTGCTTGATAGTTCTAAGTACTGGGATAAATTCCTTTTCCAAGGCCTTGTTTCTTTGTTTTCAACATCAAAACCTTTCTTTCATCTTACATTTGGTCTGGGAGTCAGAGTCATGTGGTTTTGCCTGTTCCTTGCCTCAGGGCTTGCTGGATAGAGCAGTCCAGCTCAGGGTGAATTGCACCCTGCAGCTGGTCCATCAAGAGTTAAGAGCTCTCTGGGAACTTCAGGATAGGAGTGGGCATAAACAATCTGTCTCTTTCTGCCCTCCAAGCAAGGGGGAGGGAAACTTTCTGGCATCCCGGTTTTCTCTCTGCACCAGACTTGGCACATCGTTTATTTGCCCTCAGTTGATGTTTGAAAGGTTTCCTTTGCAGAATGGGTCTGGAAGGCTTTCTTCCCCTCCAAGCTTAGACTTTGCAAATGCTAATGATTCTTATGTGAGAGAAGGGGTTGCTGTGTCCTGCTCCTTCTCCTTCCCCATGTGCCAGGGAGAAAGTAAACCACTTAGTGTTCCTTGAATTTACTTCCTGAAGATTTGCTTGATAAGTATTTTCCAATCTTAACTCATTTGATTAGCTGCAGTAAGTTCAGCTCCTCATTCTTTTCCTTTCCTGGAGCAGTCACAAAGGAATACAAGCTGTGTGTTGTGGGAAAAGTACACTTTTTCTTTAAAAAAGCCTAACACAACAAAGCTACCTTGTAATGTGATTAGAGAAACTCATTCTTAGCTCATTTGTGGCACCAATTGACATGAATGGCTCACAAAAGATCTGTGCATGGTCGAGATTAATATTATGAACTTAGTGATTGAAAATGTGCAGAAGAACCAAAGGTCTGCAGGGATCCTGAAAATTCAGGAAAAAATAGCTTTTGGCATTAAATAGAACTGAAATATTCTATTGGAATGATACTGTTGGGATGGTTTATTGCATAGCTGTAGTTGATAGCTTACATTTTTAGAGTTCAGACAGTACTTTTGCTAAAGGAAAAAATTGATTTTATTCTTTTTATTTTACATCCAATGTAAAAAGTTAGAGGCTTCCAGACTATTGCATAAGATATGATAAAACAGATCTAAAAAACTTACTTTCTCAAAAAAACCCTCCACACTAAAACTAGAAATTATTACAAGTGTTTTGAAGCTGATGCTCAGTGCTTTGCTCTGAATGATGCAAGAAACAATACCATGGAAGAGTATTGAAAGTAATGGGTGCAAAGTAATTAAAAGTGTCCAATTAAAGCATTTGGTTGAACAAATATGTGTTTGTAAGTGGCCTGTGTTCAGTGCCACAGGGCCTGGGTGTTGGCTGAGCATCTGACACGGTGAGAAGCTTGAGGCACTTGCAAAGAAATGCTCTGGCTGTGGGTTGGGCATGGGGAGGCTCTGTTGGGGAGCTTGGAGAAGGGGATTTCAAACCCTCTGAGTGTGTATTTAATCTTGTACTTTTTAACAGAAACCAAATTGATGCAGAAGAGCAGTATGTAAGTCAGTTTTATTTCCAGATCAGCCCTCTGGAACTGGTATTGTAGTTGTTCAGGTTAAGAAGTGTGCAATGGGAGCCAACATTTAACATCTTGGAAAGTGAGAGAACACTTTAAGCCATGGATGTTTCTTCCCCCTTAAAAGGGGCTGAGAGAATAAAACAAGGTTTCCCAATAGTGTATTTCCCATAGAGATAAAGAATCTATAGTAAACACAGAGCTAGAGGTTTAGTAAAACTTAATGGGATCTGCACTTGGCTCAGTTTGTTTGATTTCATGTTTCCTCAAACTGATTTATGAGCTAATGGCACAGGGTGTATTTGGATTTTGTTTTACTGGATTGGTATCTCCATTGCACAGTTGGTAAAATGCAAAATGATCATGCAGAGCCCTCTATTTTCAATTCCATACTTAGAGCCAGCACTCAAAATGTAGTAATTTTTTCACTGAAAAATGAGAGGGTGTTTTTATAATCCAGTGCAAACACCTAGTATAATAACTTCAATTTTACCTTCTTGTTAATTTGCTTCTTTAAAGAAAGCTTTGGCTCATGTTTTGGACAACCAGTGCTGCCAGCAGAATTGTTTGCTAACATATTTAGGAAAATTATGTCAAGAGCTGTGAGAAATTCATGCCACACTTACACAAGATGTGTTAGCATAAGTGATGTAGAATTTGCTAGTAATAAATACCTTGAATAAACAATTATTTGCAGTATGTTTATAAACTTCTTTCACACTATTTTCTCTTCCAAGAAGTGGAATATTAACTCAATTAAGCCTGACCAGAAGTAGATGATATAAAGCCAAAACAGACAAAGCACCAAATTTGTAGTGAAGCTTATTGTTATATATTCAAAATAAACTGTCTGCAACAGTGCAGTAAATCAGTGAACACTTGCCACTTCCTGCCTGCCTGAAAATTGGAAAGCAAAAATCTCACACAAAGGGGAGCAAATTTTTATTAATATTGAAATGTTACAGAATCTCTAGAACTAAGTTTTGGAGAAGTAAGAGCAGCTATGTGTGAGCACTCAAAGCAAGAGTCAATGTTAGACCTGGAATGTGGGGCTGATGCTGAGTTCTGAGAGGTTTGCTCCATTCTTAATTCTTTACAGCATATTTAAAGAATAGGTATAAATTATAAAATACCATTTGTGTAGTGGGGAGTGGATTGGGGTGTTTTTGTTGTGTGTTTTGTTTTTTTTTTAATTCTGCAGTGGTAAATGGAAGAACGGGGGTGTGTTGTTTTTTCTTTTTTCATCTAGAAAATATTCTGTCTAAACACTTGTTATTTGCTCAATCTCCTACTTTCATCTCATGCCATCTTCCCATATTCCTGCTCATAAAAGTAGGAAAACCATATTTAATCTGCAGAACAGGGAACAGAACATGATAAGCAAAAATAGTCTAATCATTGACTGAGATTAGCTTTTGATTGCTTAATGTGTGATTTATTTCTTTATTTTGTCATTCAAAAGGGACATGGAACATTCCTGTGGTATCAGTGAAAATATGAGTTCTTTATTGTAGATACAAAATTCTATATTGTAGATATAAATATTGTAATATTTGTGATATCTTGAACTTCTCAAAGGTACCTCTTTTAGAAGACTTGAAGTTAATTTTTTTCCCAAAATCAAGAGAACAGTTTTAAACATAAAACTTGAACCCTTTCAGCAGTAGCTTTATCTTTACTTTCCATCACTGTTCATAATCAGATCTGACTATTGGGTAACTTCCCAAGTGAATGAATTTGGGTTGGGTTTAGATTTAATAAACAATTTTGCTTCTGCAGAAAGACCCATTACTGTCTGAATCCAGGTGTGGATTGCTTTGTTATTTCAAGATGTGTTTTAGGAATCTCCTAGACTGCTTTAAAGGGAATGCCAGCCTTGAGGCAGGGATTGCTTTGGAGGAAGGCTTGGCTCTTGTATCAATCCCAACAGGTAGCTAAGCTTCTCTGATCCTGATTGCTGCCTGCACAAGGATGAGAATTCTTCCTTTCCTCCCTGCCTGCAGCCAGCTCTTTGAAGGAAAGAACAAGAGAGCATTATCTGAAGCAAATAGTGTGGAAGATAAGAGTGTTTATAATATGGATGCTACAAAAATTTAGCTTGTGGTGTACCTGTACATAGTAATAAGTTGTATTAAGTTGAAGTGCAAAAGAGGAAGCCTTGCAACATGAAGGAAATGTAATACTGTGCATTCTCTTAGTCCCAAACTCATTTCATAGCTGTGCTCTGGAGGCTTACCTTATAAAGAGCACATTTTGCAACAGGTTCATCATTTAAATATTATGTAGGAAATTATTATAAGACTTAAGGCTCTACAATAAAATATTGTAGATTGCTTAAAAATCAGTCGAATCTTCAATTGGGATTTATAGCTTCTCAAATAACTTGTTCAAATCTCATTAAGATGAACAAGAAGTACAAAAGAAGCACTCTTGGGGGAAAAAAATGGATGTGATTTTAAGGGAATATATTGAGTGAAAATTGCCTTCTAGCTTTAAACCTAGAGGGTTTAAAGCTGAAATTGCTTTTCAGTGTAAATAATTCTTGTAAACTAAACTAAAATTGTTATTAGAATTGATGCAATGGTCATCCTGGTGAAAACAGGATTACACTTATGGTATAAATAAGAAAACAACTTTACAGTGTCTATGGGGGAAAATGTTTTAATTTTCAAAAGCTGTCTTTGGGCATCAGATACTGGCCTACATTTATGGGAGATAACAGTTGCTGTAGTTGTGGTCTGTTGGTTGCTGAGGGTGGAGGAATGACTTCAGCCAGGCACAAAGCACAGGTGAGGTTAAAAAAGTTTTCAAAAGAGAAGCAGAAAGGTTACTTCTTTCACACCTTTCCTCTCCTCCCTTCCATTGTTCAACAGATGGAATAACTGCCTCAAGTGAAACAGAGCAGCAAAACACCAAACCCTGAAATAAACCCCTTGTCATCAGTGGTGATTAATTATTTCTGTCTTTAAATGCACCCTATAAAACACAGTGCTTGGTTTCCTAAAAGCTGTAGTGTCTTAAAAATAGTGATGTGTGTAGTATCCTTATTTCTTTAGCCAGAAAAGACATCGTGGAAATAACTCTTCTCCTGCTGCCTTCTTACTTGTTCCTTGGATTATCCCAGTTCTAGAGAGACTTGGACTCTGCTGGATGGTTTTGTTCTAGCCTCTGATTTAATGGCTTGATCCATAAAGAAATTTTAGGTGTTTCATGATTCTGTGTGTCACATTGCCTACTCACTCCTCAACTACTGTGCTTGTATCAAAATTTTAGCTTTGTCTTTTTTCATTTGTTTTTGTGAGGGAGGGTTGGGTTTGTTGTTATATGGGAATACTTGAAAACTCAGAATCTGTTTTTTTATATAAGAAATGTACTGTCCTTACAAATTCCATAGCTCTCTTTCAAAAATTGAGCTAAAAATAAACCTTTTCTTTTTTCTAGATTGCTTCTGATTAGAAGTTATCAAACACTGCTCATTTTGAGCTTGTTTCTTCCTAAGTTATCACAATAACTGACTTTGAATACATCATGATGTTTATAAAGAATTCTCTGAGAAGTAATTTCTGTTTAATTGTAGATTCTTTGTAATCATGATTGGTTTAGATTTCCTTGCTGGAATGAGAAGGACAATGAATTTGACCCCCAGTTTCCTGTTTGGTTGACATCATGCTGTTCAAGAAGAAAATGCTTATCACTTAATCAGAGTGGTTTCATAAACTTAGCAGTTTAGTGATATTGCAGAAATTGTCTGAAATGGTGTTGCAATTTCCCCCTCAGACATGCTCTCTGCAGATTCAATAATTAAAATGTAAATTATGTGCCTTTATTGAACAGAAAGCTGCTGCCTTCTCTAATGACAATTTTGTGTGTTATGGAATCACACCTTTAACAAAAGATCATCTCAGTCTGACTGCAGATCAGAAGTAACCTTGTAATCCAGAATTCTCAGAAGATGCAATTCAGTCATTAAATCCGTGCTCTGTGGCAGGTCACCAGAGTGGGTAGTGTCCCCTAGCTTAATGAAATATTAAATCAGTAGCTAAACTTTTGACCCATCTTTGTAATTAAGTATACTAAAAACATTTTACAATGAGCTTCTGGTGTAGGCATGATGCTTGTTTTCTTTCTACAACAGATAGAATGTGGGGAGTTATTTCCTTTTTTCTCAGTGGAGTGCATGTCAGTTGAAATTTTATTTCTTCAGAAACATAATTTGTAATATGGGCTGGACTCTGAGTGGCAATGGAGTGACCAGCACTCTACAAACCTCTTAATATTTTAGATGAAAAATTGCAAAATGTTCTCTGTGCTGACCAACAGATTATTTCTAGGTCCCTCCTTATTGGCATGTCCAAACTAACAATGAGGACAAGTAAATTTCTGAAAATGTTGTGGATCCCTCCCAGCTCAGGATATTAAAAACAGACCCCCAATATAAGGATTATAACTGTATCACTTTTCCAGGCTACTGAGATTTGAAGTTATGTTGTGCACATGGGTAGAATAGGCTCAAAATGCTATTACAGCAGTGTTTCAGTGGGGTTTTTTTGTTTACTTCAAAACTTCAAAATTGGTTTCCAGAGAACCCTTTGGAAATGAAATTGCTTTCTTGCTTCATACTGTGTATCCTGCTGTGGTGCTGATAGTTGCAGTCAAGCACCATCATTTTAAATATCATGGATCAGTGAAACATAACTTTTTCTCATTTGAATTATATGTAATAAACATATTATATTGATGGTAGCCCACTTCTCAGGTTGGTTATGATATTTATTCATGAGACAGAAGGAGTAAAGACTGTTTGTTGGTCACAAGTAATGTGCTGTTTTTCATGCAGAAGCTCTGCTTTCAGCAACTGAATACCAATCTTCCTCGAGGACTGCTAGAGTAATTAAAAATTTGGGGGGAAGTATCAAAACTAATTTTTGACTGTTTGGCTTTGCTTATTTAGTGTTAATGTGATATTGATGCATTTCAGTTGGTCTTGGTGCATGTACATGTTGGATACCAGAGGCAAACTTAGGAAAAGAATTCTCATTAGACCTTTTTTTGATGTATGAATTTCAATATTTATAAGGAAGAATAGGAAATCTTAGCATTCAGTGTTTGGTTTCAGTTGAAACATGCTTTGAGGATACTAGTTTGTATGCACAAAGGAAATTTTTTATTGTCTACATCACAGAGCAAGTTTATTTTAGTCTGCCCTTGACAAATTAATGTTTGTTTTAAAGGAAAGATTCTTGCAGGAAGTTAGTGGCTCTACAAATAATGAGTCTGGAAACAAATGAAACCTCTCTAGACTTGAGACCTTATTGGTTTTTTACTGACTCAAAAGGGGGGGAAATGTCTAGGAAACAAAACCTTTCCTTGGCTTTGAAAGAGGCTAAAGAGCCATCTAGCATTATGTGTAACTCAAAAGATGTTCAGTAGTTTTATATTACATTTTAAACATAGCTTGATGTTAGGAATTTCCAAAACTACATGAATCATTATTGCCTTAATTTTTTTCCCAAAAATTTTAAGCCCTGAATTTTCGTCCATTATTTAATATTATAAACTTTTGGATTTAATAAAACATCTAACTTCCCTTGGTAGTCTAATGGTCAGAAAAGGATCTTTGGTTACGCCTAATTTAGGACTTCATTTGATGTATGCAGCACTTTAAAATGTAAAAATTTAAGAAAACTGTTCCTTTCAAGTATAATAATGGTGTTTTTGGCTGGTTTTAGGGATTATTCTTCCTCTTACTACAGCTTTGATACATGTATATATAGAGATATTTCATGCATATGATGTAAAATCTTGTGTATGTTATATATACTTAGTTTACTTAGGATTTATACAAATAATGCAATCAACATAAAAGCTGTGTACCTGGTTTCCAGTAATTTAATTTGGATCAGAATTTCTTCATGACTTTCCAAAATTTAATTACTGACTACACGATTTCGGGGTGTAGTGATGGCAAAACATTATCAATTATGGGTTTTTATCCTGATGTGGGTAGGATATGTATTGAATCAAAAGATGTTCAGTAAAAACACTTTTGAAAGGAACAAAGGAAATACTATCTGTCTAAATCTGGTGAGGTTTTTGTATGTTGTGGTGAATTTAGGGGTTTTTTGTGTTTGTTCTTTATGCCCCTTTTCTTTAAAAATATCCCATTTGGACAGCAGTGACTTTTTCAAGTTATGTGTTCAAAGTCTTGTATGCAAGTCTGTTCCTCTGGGGTAATGAGCAAGGCATGACTAATTTCTAGCAATTTGGTCCCTGGACCATGTCCTGGAGGGCCAAAATAGTCAGATGAAAATGTTGATTTTAATCAGCCTCTCCATTGCCTGATGTTTCAATTACAGCAAGTCTTAGCTTAGCACTCTGACTCCTGTCAGACTTCATCTGTATTATTTCTGTAAGCCTGCCAACAATTTCCAATTCTGCTCACTCTTAAAAATTTCAACCCACAAAAGCACAGCCCCAAACCCAAACCTCTGCAAGCCTTGCTGCAGAGCCAGTGAAGAACTAATTCCATCTGACTCTGTTTATTGATGCTCAGTGTGATTGGGCATGAGAAATAGCCTCTGTGGGCATCACTGGGGTCTGTGCTTGTGGGCAGGCTGAAATTGGGTGACTTCTGTCACTCTGCATGTATCACATGTTGTACTACTGCCTCAAATTAAATTCAGTGTCTGTGGAGCAGAAGTATGGAACTAGCTTAATTTGGGTTTTGCTTTTTTTGTATTTTTCTTTAATTTAATATCTATTTAAAATGTTACACTGAATTTTAAAATACATTGCCTGTAGAGAGTTAGAAACTCCATTGTGGACAGTTTCCTGGGGTTTGCTGGATTGAAAGCCCTTGTGTTTTGTCAGACTTTGCCTGAAACACATCTTGTCAAGGGGAAGGATTACACTGTGGTTTGAACTGTGAAGTGATTTCCAGATGATTCAGCTAGAAGCTCTGGGCTTTTCAGCTCCATGTAGGAGGTCTATGTGCAAGGCAAGGAAAAAAAATTGTCATTTTTTATAAGGTTTGACAAAGCTGTTCTGAAGCATTAGTTCAGAGCTCAATGCCATATACATCCACATCTATCCCCAAGTGTGTCCTGTGAAATTACACCAACATTATGGGTGGGGCTGTCCAACATGCAGTTTTAGAGAAACCAGTTTAAAAAAGTGCTGGGTTAATGCTGGTGTATTAAGTTGTAAAAGGTGTGTGAGAAACCAAGGTAAAATAACATAATAGAAATACCAATGGTGCAGCAAACAGATCATGCCCCTTGACTGAGTGAGCTCAGTCAGATACTGTTTATTATTTACTGATAATTCCAGTTGCTATTGTGCCTGAAGGAACAGTTTGGGAAGTGCATCTCTTAGGTGGGAATAGTGGCAGAACTTCCAGAAGAGATAAAGCCTCTCAAGTAATGGAGACTCAGACTTTATCCTGTGTATGTGATAGTAAGCTACAGCTCATTGCCCAGCATTTTTTGGTTCCAGCTTAAAGTATTCTAAATCATTGCACATTGTTTTTCCTCTTAAATATTTTCTTGTGTTTCTATACATATAGATGAATGCAAATAATAATTTTTATTCTGTTTATTTCATCTTGGTATCTTGTCTGTCTATTAACAAGGTAATCTTCAGTTGCCTTACTTTAATTTAGTCTGACTTGTTTGACTCTGTTCCTTCAGAAGTGCATTGCCTGATATTGCATTCAAATGTGAGACTGATGGATGATTTTGGGGCCAGGCAGCTTGTATGCTCTGGTCAGCAATCTCTTGGTTGCTATACTCCCTTCTGGGCAGCCAGGGTACAGGGTGACAATAACCAAGTGAAGTGGCCAGGATGAGATGGCAGTGGTGTGACCATAGAGGGACCCCATGTTGTGATATCTCTTGGCACTGATAGCTGGATGAAAATATTGTCACTGTTTGTCATTTCTGCAGACAGTCCTGTGGTGACTGCTTTAATTCATAACTTTACCAAAAGTCCTCCTGTCCTTAAGTATCTCGCTTAAACTAATTTTCTAGGTCCAACTTGTACTTATACACTCTGGATTTTAGATTTAGAGGTTTTGAGTATTTGCAATGATATGGTTTCTAATGTCAGGCCAGTAAACTGTCTATGATTATTTGTTTTTATAATTATTCTATAACTCCCAAACCTACTAGACTGTACTTTGGTGTACATATACACATTTTTATATCTCTGCATTTAATCTAAACAGATGTGTTCCTTGTTAGTACTTGAGGATGTAAAGAAAATGCAAGTTCACAAATGGGAGTAGAGCTTATTCTTCTGCACTGTCAGACTCTGCCTGAGGACTTAGGGATGGTACATGGACCAGAAGACAGGGACTTACTGAGATGCTTCTGAGATTGCTCCCTGGTCATGCATGACTAAAAGGACTCCCACCCACATGTTCATGATATTTAACATCTCCAGATGAACCCTTCACCTTTGCTGTGATGCAGGGAGCAATCTTATGGAAGGAAATACAGAAAGCAAAGGTTTGGGGGCATGTGACGCATCTCCCTCTGCAACATTTTTCCATGTGTTCTTTGTTGTCCCTTTGGTTTTTGCCATTTTTCTCTCATTTTCTCCCAATATTTTAACCTCCTCACCAAATACAGGAATGGAAGCTTTATCATTCTCAGAGGAGAAAGTGAACTAATGAGTCATTAAGAAAAAATGTGCTTTTTGCCAGACTTCAGGTGCAGTTATTTCCCACAGATGGCTCTCAGAGTAAATTGTTCTTAATGCTGGCAGACAGACTTCTTTCTGAATCATCCAAAAGAAATCTTATATATGGAATTATTTTTTCTGCTTCTTAGGTCTTTATTCTCTCATCTCCTGCCAGTGGAAACATTTGGGATAATGATTATTGTGATAATGTCATACAGACCTTAGTAGGCCTATGCTCTCATTTTGTCTTTCAGGATGGAGAAGGAAAAGTCAAAGAAATGAGCTTTCCCCTTGATGAGCTTCCTTTTGTGTTACTGTTTTGTATAGCAGCTATACTTGATACCTCATTGGATTTTGTCACATGTCAGTGTGGTGTTGTACACTCTGCCAGTTCAGATAATTCATACAGCCCTGTCAAGGAGTACTCTCTTCAAATACTTTGTTTAAATGCTATGCTGACAAAATAAATGCCTCTAGGCTTTGGAAAATTTAGTAATCAGTCTTCAAGTTGGAAGTCACTGTGTGGTGTTTTCGTGGAGCAGAGTATTTAGAAAATGAATTTTCTATCATGTACCAAACTGCTGTTTTGATGGGTTAAATTTATTTATAGTAGTGGAAGTCTTTTCTTTTTTAGAATTTTTTTTATCCTCAAAAACGTTTGAAAGCTTGTGTTAAGTGGTTTTGAAGATGCTCATCCCATGAATAAAGCTTGACTTGGTCAAAGTTCCACCAGAAGCTGAAACCTTGCAAAAGATGCATGAGGGGAGAATGAGGTGTTTTTGTTAAAGAGCTGTTCAGGATAGTGGGAGGTTGGTACACAGTTATTTAATGAGTTCTGTTTTGATGTCCTCATTGCTATGGTAGAATAGCTAACACTTCTCTCTCCAACAGTTTCATAATTTTACATAGAATCAATGAATGCATGCTGAAGTTTTTTTTATAAATCAAATTTAGTATTGCAAAAATCAAAAGAAATGTGATAAAATGTGGGCCAAGTTTTTAGAATCACAATTAAACCTGCTGCACCTAAATTTAGAATAAAACCCACAAAACACTGGCTTAGCCTTTTTGTCCCTGCACTTGCCACCTGCAACAGTTTATTTCCAGTCCTGCCTGAAACACTTTGAGATTGCTTTATTTGTTAAAAACTGGCAATGTGCTAAAGCAGTCCTTTCTGTTAAGTGTGCCATTAATTACTACCTTACATTAATTAAAGTAAATGCAATCATGAGGGCAAGCTGGCAGTGTTAATGACCCAAGACATTATTACTTAGCACAGCTTCGAAGTTCATTCAAGCGATTTGAAACTGAAGGAATTAGATTGAACTATGTGGTCATAAAATTCTAAAAGCCATGATTTTGGCCTTTGTGTGAAACTCCTGATGGATTTCATGTTTGCTTGAATAAATTGAGGGCAGGGATAATTACCCAATACTGGTGTTTTGGCAAAAACTTGAATTTGAAAGAATGTACCTGCTCAGACTTCACCTAAACATGCAAAGTTTGTGCGCAGTTAAAGGTGAGTGTGCTCAAGTACCCATTGTGTTAAATGCTGCAGTAAAGGTGATGACCTTTAGGATGCTGCTGTCCTCCCCTGAGATGTCAGCAGCAAATTTAATATGAGGCAAAATATGTGAGCTAATATCAAAAAGAGGAGAGAGAAGTAATAAAGCTGCAGTTGTAGATAGTATAGGCCTGAATTAAAGCTTATTTTAAATAATGTGTTCGAAATTTTCCTTTACTTCAGACTTTGGAACTCCACTGAGTTTTACCAGTCTGAGCTCCACTTTGAATCACACTTGAATTCACATTTCCTAGTCTGTTTGACAATTTCTTGCAGATGACTTTAGATTATTGGAACACAACTCTTTGAAACAGTGGAGTGATGCAATGGAATCTGCAGAATCTCTCTGGTTCATTTATGATCATGTTTTGTGATTCAAATGGCTATTCACTGATATCCTGTTCAGGTGGGGGTTTTTTTGGGCTACTTAGAAGGATTTCAGTCTTAAACTATTCTTGTTGCATTTGCATTAAAGATAAAGGTGTAATTATAAGGAGACATATTAAAGAATCTGTTTAACAGCCTCTTCAGAAGCTTCTCTTTGTTTTGGGCACTATGGCTCTTAAATTTGAGTTTAACAGCATAAACAAGACAATACTTAATGAAGTCCTAACAGCAATAAATTCTAACAAATGAACCACCTCTAGAGTTATGCAAACAACACACAGTTGGTGTGCCTAGAAGAGGCTGGTTAAATCAGGATGTCTGTGTGGTGCTCCTCTAGCTGCAGGTGGATACAGTCAGTGTCCTGAGCTGGTGAGTGAGGTCCTGCTCACTTTGGTGTCCCAGCTCACTTTCCTCAGTGAAAAGCACCGAATCTCATCTTTGTTAGCAAAGTAATCTTGGAAAAATCTATGCTTCAACCTTCAACGTTTAAATGACATCACTGAGGGAGTTAAAATGGCTTATGCTGACAGAGGTGTGTAAGGATTAACTTGCATTGCTCTAATGTTTTACAAGTTCTCCTTTTATTAAAGAGAAAGAAAGTAATTGGGAGCATTTATTTATGAAGGAAGGAATGGGGAATTAAAATAATAGATAGTAAGAATTCCTATGCTTATGCTAACGTGCAATATAATTGTGCTTTCTGAAGTTTAAATCTTGGCTCAAAACTCATAATTGGAGTCTGACTTCCTTTGTCCTTAATAAATTCAGGATTAAAAGGAGAACAAACAGTATCCTATGGAAAGGAGGTGAGCAAAACCTTATATCTGATGTTTTTATGACAAGCCATTGGTGTCCCAACCCTACACTCTTTCCAGTAAGAACAGCACACTTACACCCATAATCTCCCCTGTGTTGTAGGAACATGACAGCACCTGTGGTGAGAATTCTGAATAATTATAATGGAATCTTCTGTGGCAGTTGATACTGGAAAATAACTTTGGAGGGGGACAAAATTGCCCTTTTCTACAAAATTACTGCTAGATATCTCTTTCATGACTATTCTGGGTATGCTTAGTGTTGCCACAAGATTTGCCTGGGCTTTTGTTGTGTCTTCTGTAGGCTGTGATAGTTTTTCAAGGCTGCTCTCCTCCAAGGATCTATTACTTTCAAACTGTCTATCTTGGCTTAAACACTTTTTTTAAGGTTCAAATATCTATCAGAGAGCAGAATAATTCAATGTGACACATTTGCCCACAGCACTCAGCAAGAAATCCTGTGAATGATTATACATGTCTTGCAACTTCTTCAGGAAGCAATGAGGGAAATAAGTGAATCCTTGCTGAGGACACATTGCTCAGACTTCCTGCCAGCAAATGAAAAATCTGACGTATGCAGCACATAAAGCAATACTGAGATGACAGCACCTGATGAGCTGCAGTGAGGTAAATAGTTACCCCTTTAGAGATGCTGAAGGGAGAAGGCACCAGGAATGCCAAAATATACTTATTTACAGCAAGAGTGGGCAGTGGAGGGAGAGAAGTAGCAAGAAGAAATGAGGCATGAACTTTTTCTAGTTCAGAGCATGAACTGGACAAAGCTTTGGTGGCCCTCAGCCTGTATTTCTATGCGAGTGCAACACTGCAGTGAAATACTTGTGCAGTTCAGGGGTCTAAATATAGACATGTTCATGGTGAGATTGATTTCACAGGGCACTGCAGATGTCTAAACAAAGCATCTGGAGACTGAAGCCATTCTAAAGAGGTTTGTTCTTTTTCTGGTAAATGCACAAAGCAAGGAATGTGAAGAACCAGAACATTGTTCTGATAAATGTGCCAACAAAGAAAGGATTTTCACTGCTGCTCTGTGGATCAAAAGACATTTTCTTAAAGTTCTGAAATTTCTGTCATGCTTTGGGAAGGGATGAATGCCAGGGAGTGTTCTTACATTTCTATTTTCCCTGATATATTTCCCAGAAAATAGAATAATGTGACTAATACAGTCTTTGTATCTGAGTTAAAAAAACCAAAGCACCATACCAAAAATGCAAACCCACCAAATACTGTGTAATAGCTCAAATATAATGACTTATTAGTGTAATAGTCCCATTTGGTGTTGGTACTTGCTAGTCTTACAGATACAAAATGTATTTTTTCCAGCATACAATAATGGGCCTCTGACTTTTGGGTGGAATTGTCTCCTCAGAAGCAATGCTGATGATCTGGCATGATTTTGTTTATGCCTTTCCAGTCATAAAAATTAGAGTTAGCAGGTTTTATGAAAACTGTGTGCAATTTGTGCCAAGCAATGTGATTAATTGAAATGTCTGGGCCCATCAAACCATTATGTGGAAGAACTGGTGGAAGTTCTTAGAAATGTGTGTGAGTGAAGAAGTTTAGTTCTACTTTTTCAATGAAATTCTAATATCTTCCTTTCTACACTGAGGACCCTGTCTCTCTTTCCTACCCTGCATTTGAATTCTTAATGTTCAAGGCAAATTTCTCAAATTTCCTCTGGACAGGAATGTTGATAAAACATTGTTAAAAAAAACAAAAACAAAACCCACCACCAAAAACCCCAGAAATCAAAGTATAGACCACTCACAACCTACCCATGTCAAGGAACCTTAAAGAAGACAATAATATTATGGTGATGCTTTAAGGGGAAGAAAAAATAAAAAGAAACAAAACCACACAAAACTGAAAGAAAAACAACAAACAAAACAAAATCTACCAAAACCCAACAGAAGCTGTTGGAATACTTAATTTCTCTGTTAGATATTACACTGTTATTTTACAATGTTTAATGAATTTAAAACTGGTTTACATTGTCATATTTACAAACTTTTCAATGAAAAATTCTGAATTTTTTTTTTCATTTTTTGAGGGGTAATGGTATCAGTGAATTACCAGTTTTCAAAACTAACTGTCTTGGCCTCTGGCATTTAAACAGGTGTTTTAGGGGTACTGTCACAGTTCAGAATGTCATGGGAGCCTGTGTTTGAGACTTAAAAGTCAATGTTGCTGGCTGAAGATACACAGCTAATTTACATTGACATTCAGGACCATCTTGGTGCCCAAATCTGCATCTTTTCACATGAATCCCTTACAAACTGAAGTACTAGGGTAGCACGACAGGAAATTACTTTGTACATAAAATATTTTATCTTGAACATTTGAAGAGCTTTGTTCTTATGACCATATTACTCATGACTTTTACACTCACAGAACAGTAGGAAGACTTATGCTGCAAGTTAAGACTGTATATATAATTTGGAATTTGTGTTGTGTATATCTGCTAAGAAAGAAATGTGCTGCCCTTCTCTTGCTTCCCTCTATGAGCTAATATGTATTAAATATATGATAATGTATATTATGTGTGGAGAGAGCACCATAATCCCCATGCAAAACAGCAGTTTAATGTGTATTTCAAGTTTTAATAGGAGTGCCAGAGCTCTAAAGATAATTAACCAAGTATTTGGGAGTTATAGACCTCTTAGGTCTTAATATAGAAAGGTATATAATTCAAATAATTCACTATTCAATTATTAAAGGAGGCAAACAATACAGACTAAAGTTTGGAATGATGTCTCTTGTAAATTGCTGAGCCATTCCTTAGCCAAGTAAAAGAATAAATTATATTAATTGTTCATCTGCTGATTTCTTGAATTAAAAAACAAGGAGATTCAATAACAAAAACAATAACAAAGTTATTGTTCCAATTAACTTTGGCCTTTTTTGATGTGATAACTAGGACGACATCACATAGGAGACCTAGATCTAGTTGATAATAACACTATTCTTGGTCCTAATTTTCATAAAGTTTTCATCACTTACTATGTTTCCTGATCCTTTCTGAGTATGGGAGCATTCTTTTTCAAAGCAATTGAGAAATTTGTGCTCTGCCACAAAGATTCTGACTGTAAATTAGGAGACAGTCCTTGTTATTGGGACATGTATTCAAGTAATGGCTGAGTTAGTTTTGCTAATAATGGAGCTGTGTAAATGCTGCCTGGAGACCACCAAGTTCAGGTATTATTTTTGTTTTCAGAGAAGGAAAGATATCCAAGACTGGCCCTGTTTAATCAGCACTTTCAAGGCTGATTTTTGCTTCTCTAGAATTTTGTCAAGAACCTTTCTGGGGAATTAACTGTAACTCCACCTGGAGGTTGCACCCTGTCTTTTTTAAAGACTGCAGGTGGGTTTAAAGTGACAGCTCTTGTCTTCACATCTTAACATATATTTGAAGATGAAAGTGTTGACTGGCGAAATCCTTGTTGCAAATTTAGAAAGATGTTGAGAATTAAATGGATTATGATATTGTATTAATATTTATAAGCAGTTCTAGAAGTTAAATCTTCAGTTGTGTAGGAGGCTTTTCTACAACATGGTATGTCATGTTTAAGTATATAGATTTTCATATCAAGAAACCTGTTTTTTTAATCCTCACTGTGGTTTGAGCTGCTTTAACAGATCAGAACAAGGCTAGTATGGGCTTTGATATCAGCTCAATTATCTGATTTTAGTATGCAATCTATTAATTTAATTAACTCAGCATACAGAAAAGTTTGAGCTCTGTTTTGTGCTATGCTGCCCTGAAAAATGGGTTGTAGTGGTTGGCTGGGTGAGGCAGGTTTTCTGCTCCTTTTCAAAAAAGAGCCAAGTTAGCTCTTTGAGAAATCTACTTGAATGACTTTATTCTTGTGAGGCATGCAGTATTTCCAGTCTAAGCACAGATGAAGGTCTGCTGAATTATGCTGCCCTTGCTCCATGTAGCCCTATATTATGATTTCTAAGGGAGTGCTAAGGTAATTTATGAATAACTTAGGAACTGAGCTGATTCACTCCCTGTGTGCTTTTATTGAATAGCCTATAGCATTCTTTTTACTGCAATTCAACAGAATAATTTCCAATGCTTTTTCAACTCTTCAGATTTTCTTATTTTCTGTTCCTTGGGCTATTAATGTCCTCTAATTGACTCTCAAAAAATCACAACTTCTTTCCTATTTTGAAGCACTTTTATCTGGAACTCTTTAGCTTATCTATGTGTTAATAATCTTCAGAGGAAAGAGTTCCTGAATCACTTCTCATGGAATGACTTAGTCAAAATTTGTAATTAAATTCTTAATTCACTTGAGGGTAATGTCAAGCAAAGATGAGTTGCTGTGTCTTCAGGTCAAGTGTGCACTCCAAACTCTATGTAACTTCACTTTATTTCATTACTGCAGCTATACACTACAGATATCTGTGCAGGAGCAGAAAACCCTCTCTGGGAGGAGTTGATAGCTTTAGTCTGACCCATACTGTCTTTTCTCTCTGAAGTGCTGCTTGAAGGTCACTGTGGGGTAGTCAATAATTAATAACAGCAGTGTGCCAGGCAGCTAGACCTGATTACCCTTGATGTACTTCTGCATCAATGTTCCTGATTCCCAGGATATGCTCCCTTGTGGATCTTGGAGACGAGGGGGGAGAGAAGGAAGGAGCTGTTCTCTGACTACTTTTTGCTCATTTTATTTTTGAGTATTTCTAGAATCTAGCACTGCAGCCTTGTATTGAAATTATGCTGCTTGAGACCAGAAAGGAAGCAATCAAAGCCTCCACCTCGGATTTTGGACTACTTCTTTCTCTCAGTCTCTCTCCAAACATTTTTGTCAATCTTATACAGCCACATCAAGATTAACTTCCATGAAAAGAGAAATTAAACTCTTAGTCCCAAAATTTTCAGTATTTCTGGAGATACCCACTAAGAACAAACACCAAGATTTGAAGCCCTTCAAATAAAAGTCTGGGGGAAACTACAAAGGACTGTCAAACAGGTGTAGCACAGTTTGTCTTTACATATTATTTCATTAGACAAGAAAATTAATTGAGGAGTGAATTAGATATTATACAGACTATAAGTAATCTCTTCAATTCTAAAACATTTCTAGTAACCTTTCCCTGCTAATTCACAACTGTATATTCTCATTTTAGCTCACAACCTTTGCACTCAATTCTTGCCTTACTTGGAAATAAAACAAACCACCTCCTCAGAATGTTTGAAAGACAACAATTGGGTTTCTCATGAATTTGAAGTCTCTATCAATATTGCTGCTGCATGCACTTGAGAATTTTCAGATTACCTTGCAAAAGGTAGCAAGAGACAGACAAGCAGGAAGTTCCTAAGTGTCCATGTTGTGCCATAAGCTCTTCATATGTGCATCTGCATGGTTTTGTATATCAAATATGTGACTTTAAAAAGTTAATAGGTATTGTGTGTAAAAGCTAATCAGTCTAATAAATGTGGACTACAAATGGGTCTAAATATTCTGCACTTGGGCTCTTGGACAATTGCCACTCATTTCCTTTGATAGAGAATTTATCACTCACAGTTCTGTCATTTCTACTCCCACTCACAAACACATTTTCATTCTCTACAGTTGAGAACAATATCAATTAGTACAAAAGAAAACACTGAAAAACATTTTTTAATGCTTCTCTGGTTATACTGTATTTCTGTACTTCCAAGCTCCTTAATTCAACAGGGGAGGGGGGTTCAAAGCATGTTTTTTGTCATTCCTGGCTTTTGTACTCCTCTGTATGACTGTTGGCGTCTGAATTAAGATTTTTCACTTGCAATATGGGAATAGAAAATTTCTGAGTCAAACATTTATAAGTTTATTTCTCAGTACTCCAGAGCCTACATCTGAATAGAATGCCACATAAATTTCAGAATCCTGGCCTGGGCGCTTGAAAGATGGAAGAATGTTGGGAAAATTTAATAATTAATTTCTCAGAAGGTTTTGGGGTTTTTTTTAGCATCCTGAGGACTGCCAATAACCCATGTTTCTCTCAGTTTCTGGTTGTGTACCTTCATGAATAGACACCAGTGGAAGATTCATTGCCTGGCATTAGCTTCTGCTGCTGAGTTGCCTCTCTGTGTTCCAAGGTGTCCTAGGCTGCTATTGAGTCTGTCACTGACACCTCCTGAAGTGAGCACACAACCCCTGAAATTCTTGGCAGCCTTCTGGAATGCTTCTGAGTACTGGGTGCACAGATGTTTGATCCTGAGTTCAAATTTGAACCACCTCAATAATTCAGAGTACAAGAGTGCCACTTCTCAGCTGTAGCTGTACCCATCTCTCTGAGTCTGGCTTCTCCTTACTCTGAGATTTGCTAGAAAAACAAGGAAATACTGAGGATTTTATTTGTTTGGTTTAGAATACTTACCATTACTGCCCATTAGAGAAAAGCTTAGATCTCTCACAGTGAGATTTCTGGTGTGATATTCAGCCTTCCTGGCTTGCATGTTTCATGCCTGCTGAATGTTAGCGCTGCCTTGAAAGTGGCTGCCTGAATCAGTAGAGAGCTGAGTGATTATTTTCCTGCCTGAAGTGTCACATTCAGTGTTACTGCTCAGCAGCATGCTTTACCTTACTGCAGATTTATACATTTAAAGAGAAACTTGTCAACATGATCCATGTGCCCTCGGTGTGTAGGTGTCACAGCAAGGGCAGATGGCTGCTGTATGGGAAGCATTGCCCACTCTAATTCAGCAAGCCAGCAATAGCCAAAATACCTTCTGGATTGAGTGGTGTGTTCTGCAAGTTTATTTTTCCTCAATCCTAAAGTGACTAAATTCATAAAATAGTAACAAATTTAATTTAGGGACTAATATATTTGTCTAAAATGTAAGTCAAGAATTACTGACTTACATTACTATTTTTCTGAACCTCAAATAAAAAGCAGTGCACTTCTTTGAGGCAAAAGCCCCTCATTTTCAGGTAAACTGAACTTTTCCTCTTGGATTTCCTGCTGTTATTTACTACCTGGGTTTGGGAAGTGAATATTTAAAAAATGTTGATCATAGGAATTGTTCTGACATGGGACTCTCATTTTGTTTCATTCCTTCCCTCCCATGTTCAATATTTTGTTGATTCTGACCAACAATAACTTTTTCCTGAGTGATGAAAAATCTGAAGCAAAACTTAAATTTCCAGAAAAGTAAACTACATGCCAGTTCTTCTCAAATATAGTTTTGATTCATAATTTATATCTGCACACAAAACTGGAACACACTGTCTGTTGCCCACTTCTAAAGTTGTTAAGTTAGTTCTTGGTGTCCTGAAAAATATCAACTGCATCTCTAAAAAGGAAGGCATTTGTAGGAGAGAGTACTTAAAAAAGGAAAATGTGATACTTGGTTCATATTCAGTATTGGAAGTTGAGGGTTTTTCTACTTTCCTCTATGTTATTCAATTTTTTTACCATGTTATTTTTTAATTTTCTCCCTGACTTTTATATTTTATATTTAATTTATTGTTAACCTTTCCTCTAAAAAATTCACAAAGTCTGACACCTGTGATCTTTCCTGTTATCCCTCTGTGCTACACATTGTTCAATATGCTGCAGTGTCTCTCCAAAAGTCCAGAATACTCTCTGGAACTGGAATACATGCCTGAAGAATTCATTTACTGTTAAATGCTTTCTGAAAGCTTTTAAAATAGTGCTTTAGTGAGAATCCGTGTGATGCAGCAATATAAGCATCCTCAGTTAAAGAAAATTAGTGTTATTTCCACAGTCTAATTCTCTTAGAGTTCTGTATTATGGCACCCTCATAAAGCAATGAACGTGTAACCCAGTGTGTCTCTATTGGACACTGAAGGTTTTCTGATGAGTCACTTTAAATACCAGCTATTCACAAATACAGGATATTGCTTGGCAATGTGTTCAAAGCAGTATAGAGTCATTAATTTATCAATTCTAAAATAGATCTTTCTACTGTGAATTAAAAATACTTGGGTTCTTCTTAATGTTCAGGGATTATAGATCAGGCAGAAGGAAAAACTCATTCCTTCTCCTACAGGCAAGAGATGTTAAGCACCTCACAAATAACAAAGTTTACTTGAGGCACTGAAGAACTCATGGCATTAACCTTAAACCCCCTCATTTGATGTGTGTCATAACATACTCCTCCAATAACTGTTAGTATTCCATGAATTACTTCAACATCTTACTGCTGGTTACAGTGTCAGTCTGTCTCCCAAACTGTTATTCCTGCCATTGTAATGTTATTTTTGTGTAATTCAAACCACCAGCTTGGTGCATATAGGAAAAACAGTAATTCACAACTGGGGAGGCTTTAACAGAGCAGGCAATTTTTGTGCCACTGGGGGCTTGGTGCCTTGGGGTATTTTGCCAATTAGAATGGAAAAATATAATAGAAAAAGAGTTTGAAAATGTGTTCTAACTGCTTTGTCTGTTCTGCTTTGGCTTTCTCTGGGAAGCATTAAATTGAGTTACAAGGCTGCCTGTACAGTCACATTGCACTAATGTGGCTCTTGCATGCAATCTCTCCACTTCATTAAGAGCTCCCTACCAATTTTGCAGCCTGTGAGCCCTGAGCAGCTGTACATTGCTGCTGTTCAACAAACTCAATGTATGACTACTTTAAACTAATTTGGCACACTTGTGAACAATTTAAATAAGTGCTATTAAATAAACTACCAGAATGCCTCTGTTTAGAGTTTAACAATACCTTTCTTACTGTAGTGCAGTGACATTTTTGGAATACTAGAACAATTTCTCTACAGCATGTTATTTTTTTTAAGGATAATGTTTGTCATGTAAAGCATACACAGACTGAGTTGTTCACATCCAAAACCTCCTCTGAGACTGACTTTAGGGTTTATTAAATCAAATAAACAGAAGTTTGTGTGTAATAAAAGTAAATTTTAGAAAAAACTTGTTAGCTTCCTGCTTTAAGATGTAGCTCCTCTTGCCAAAATTTTCCAGACTCAGATAATTTTTCTCTGCACTACTCTGATTCCTGATTGACTTCAGGGCTTGCACACCAGACCAGCACACTTGGAGAACTGAGATGCAGCAGTGCTTTCTAAAGCTGCCTATTGCTCAATCTCCTGCACAGGAAGACCTTCAGTGAGAACACTTTTAAAATGTGTTTGCACTTAAGAATGTCCTCACAGGACTGGGAATTGCCTATCTGTCCAGCTGGAAGCTTTGCCAGCAGCCAATATCTTAAAAATATGAAAAGGTTATAAAATATTACTGAAATTTGCTGAAAGGATCTTACTCAGCCATTAGGTATGTTAAGGAAAATAATGGATTTCATTCCTCAAGCACACAAATTATAGCAAAGTAATGCTAGTGCTGAGACCTGCACTAATTGAAGCAACTGGTTTGTCTTGTTGTCTTCATCACCTTGATGGTGCAAGGTAATTTAAGGGTCTTTGGAAGGTTTTTAGGAGAAAAGGGTACATTGCTGCTGGTGGCTGGCAGGAGGTGTATGTCAAAGCTTGGAATAACCTCTTGTCTTTTCTGTATGTAGGTGATTTGTTGTTTATACTTTGTAACATTTACTACTAAATTTAAAAGTTGAGTTTTAATTATATCCTTGCACATTTCATGTCCTTTTTTCCTCCTTTAAAAATATTTGTCCTGTATACGAAGCAGGCTGATTTTCTGACTAGCCATACACTGGTGCGACAGCAGTGCCCATCTCTGGGATGCCCTGGGGAGGGGCTGCCCAAATTCAGGTCCCTGGGCAAGGCCATGGCAGCAGCTCTGCTGGCTGAGCTGAGCTGCCCCAGGATCAGGTACTGAGGCACCAATCACACCTTTGCCCATCTCTGGGATGCCCTGGGGAGGGGCTGCCCAAATTCGGGTCCCTGGGCAAGGCCATGGCAGCAGCTCTGCTGGCTGAACTGAGCTGCCCCAGGATCAGGTACTGAAGCACCAATCACACCTTTGCCATGCTGGCAGGGGGCTGGCACAGGGATGAGCAGATCCAAGGAGGGTGTGCTGTGCTGTGCTGTGCAGCAGAGAGGGAAGCCCTCACGTGTGTGAGCTCCCTGCTCCTCCCAGCTGCACTGTGTGCTGGCACCGGCTTAAATAATGCATCTGTCCTCTTGCTGGGGTAGCCCATGAGGATTTGTGACTGCATTGAAACTGAAAATGGAAAGTGTATGGCATAGGTTTGCCTTCCCTCAGTCCCAAATCCTCCAACATTGGCAGAAGAAATGATCAGTTCATGTTTTTCCTCTAAATTATTTGCTTGATTATCTACTCTGTCTGGAATTGGTTTTTCCTCTAAGCTCTACTTGCTTTCATTTCCTCTTTTTCTTTCTGTTTTCCTCCTCCCCACAGAAATAGCAAACAATAATCCTTTTTCCCACAATTTTGCTTTTTGAGCATGGTGAAAATTAGAAGTAGCTTCCTGCCTACAATAAAGCTGACCCCCTATTTACAGGATTTTCAGGTTGAGAGCTACAGAGTGAGGTAATTTGTGGATTAAACGTAGGAAGAGTCTGCCATGAAGTAAACACGATGCAAGGTGGCACTGAAGTGAAACATGGCCTAGATTTACTGGGGACTGAAACTGGTCTGATGTGTCTTTGCAGCTGGATACCAGAGGAGGCTGCTTTTTGTGCTCAGTCTATTTCACAGATGGCAGTGTGCTACTTCTCTTCCATAAAGAAGGACTTATGTGAGCCCACTTGTGCCTTATCTAGCAAAACAAAGTAAAACATTTATGCTCCTACAAGAATGTTCTGGCAGGAAAAACATGAGCACAAACAAGGTACATTTTTTCCATTTTAAATCCTGGATATTTTGTGAAGTATCAAGTGGAGCTTTGAGGCAGCTTGGATAGGAACAGCTAGCCTCTTGCCATTTTTAGCACTTATTTAGATATATTTTACCACAGTTCAAGCCCTTATTACTCATATGTGTGTCCATTCTGTCTTAACTAGGAGATAAGTAAAAATGCTTTATATGATGTTGATATTCTAGGAGCTTTTCTCTGTTTAAGTCTTCATATAATATCAGCTGATGCTGAACCTCAGCTTTGGTTTCTTTTCAGGGGTTGATTATTATGACAATTATCTGAATGAATTTATCCCTGATTAAATAAATTATATTTTGCTTCAAGACTTCATGACCATAAATTCCTGTGATCACAGTTAAAATGGCCCAAGCCCTGATTTATCTGTCAGGCGTTTTATAAGTGAGTTAAATTTTTGGCACTCTATTACATCCCAAATTGCAGTCACTGCCTACACTGACATTACAGCAAGAGTTACAGCAGCTTTTCTGCTTACTGTTTTATTCCATTTAGCAGTGGAGGGACATCGATGTAGACAAATGTCAGAATAATTCTATACTTATAATAAAAATTAAGATAAACAAGTATTCAGGGTATTGAAATTCTTCTTTATGTATGAAAAAATTTTTGATTTGATGATAAAGTTGAGAATAATCATAGAAATAATAAAGATTTTTTAATAGAAACATGTGCACAATTATTATTTTCCCCTGCTATGCTAAGCATTGAATAGGCTTGTAGATTAGCTGCCTCTATGGGGTATTATGTATCAGTTGGTAGTGTGGGCAAGTTTTCTTGGATATGTTTTGAAAAATATTTGTTTTTATGGAAAGCTACTTGATGTTGATTGTAAGAACAGATTTAATGGGTTTAGGAGTACTTGAAGGAATTTTGGATGGTTGCTTTGCCCAGCTGAATGGAGGCTCTAGTTGGCATTGGCCCTTTGTAAAATGCAAGCACAACCCAGCACTCATTTAATTTTTGCAGGTACTTCTCTCTGATTACAGTGAGTTCTATCCCCTTAATAACTACTTGTTGACATTATTATTGTTAATATTATTAACTACTTGTTAATATTGCTTCAAATGTAGGAGCGTTTGGTGTCCATCTCTGCTCCTGGATGTGCCTCTTAACCCAGTGTGTGCATTGCTGGGTACTTGTGCTGCTGTGCCTGCTGCTATAAAATCCCAACAAGGGCAATCTAAACAATCCTAGAGCAGTGTCCCCTCTTATTATGACTAAATTGTTTTTTTCTTTTGTATCTCACTAGAAATTGGGCTGCTTTTTTTTCCTTCTAGAAATAAGTTTTCTTATTTAGATGCTTTACTGTGCAGTCCTGTACACAACCTCCCAAATGCTATCCCTAGATTCTAATGTGATTTAACTTAATCCACAGAGATTTTGTGAAGATGAATTGGCTCTGAGCCTATAAGTCCTGATTTATTTGCTGTCTTAAGCACACACTTAATTATTAATGGTGTTCTACCTATATTTAAGGAATCAACTGTAATGTTCAGATAAGGATGTGAATAGGTGAAGAATGTAGACAATATTTTTCTTAAAGGGCGTGAATGAAAGCAGAGACAAGATGTAGAAAAACTTCTAAGAGCTGATAAACTATCTTTAAATGTTTTTCTAAAGCAAAGTAGTGATGGGTTTCTTTACTTGATTTCCCCACCCTTCACATCCATCTCCCAATTACTTGTCTCAAATTGTGACAGAATCTCTTATTCTTTGTAATGAGTAAATGGAAGTGGCTCTTGCTAAAACTACTTCAGTTAAATGTTTGTTAGGTGCAAAGTCTGTGCTCATTTCCTCTGTGGAAATAGTGGAATCTTTCCTGAACCTCATTGAACTAAATGCTTGGAATTGCACTAGTTATGCAATTAAGAAAGAATAACAGTTCTGTTGAAGTCACTGATACCTGCAGACTTTGGAAAATAAAACCCTATTAAGTGTACCTGTTGTATCTTTCTGTGAGGAACAGCAGAAGGCATTTTTGTAAGCTGACAAATCTGTTTTTAACAAGTTCAACAAAATCTGTTTCAGACTCACCTCTTCAATTTGCATCTTTAAGTAGATACAGTATCCAAGAAAGTGCTCTTTGTCAAGAGAGCATAATTTTTTATTATTTTGTTCTTTTAATATACCCTTGTTTAAGCTGATTTTTTAAAATTTGGTATAAGCATGAAATAAATCAGAATAAATAGAAATGATTCTGAATTTTGGGTTCAAAAATATGATCGTTGAAGGTATGTGATCATATCTGCATTAATTGTTGAAACAATTAAACGGTGTTTCATCTAACAAATGCCAAAAATATTCTTGTCATTGAATAACCATAATGAAATACTGTTAAAAAAGCAATTTAAAGTTTCAACTGTTAGTTTTTTGTTTTGTTGGAGTTTTGTCCACCTTAACCTCTCAGTACCAGGATTTTACTTTAGGCTGTTACTTCCCTGTGATAACTCTCAAGCCAACATCCCAGTCTTATTTTGCCATATGTTTGACTGGTTTTTTGGCATTCTTGTACTTCTGTGGATTTTCCTTTCTTTTTCCTGTCCCTGTTTTTGGAGTAGCCAGAAATTCTTCTCAATATTTACCTTCAAAATCCTTCTTAGCACTTAAACCTCTTGTGGTGCTTAGAGATGCTGTGTAATGTTATACATGTTAACATAATCCAACAAATTTGGGAATTTTTAACTGTTATGTGCTCATTGAGAATGTTACAAACCCCTTAACCTTTGAAGATTCTGAAGAACTAATTCTATCAGATTTGAAACCAAACAACAGTGCTGACAATCAAAGTTGTTCTGATGACAGGAGTCTGCCTTTTGACTAGCAAATATACAGCTTCACGTAGGAGGTGTAAATTTAATGGGGGAAAAAAATAAAAAAAAAAGCTGTCAACATTGCTTTTGTGGCTGCTATAAACAATTTAACTCAGGGGCGTTTGCCTTCTTCCCTGTTAGTATTGATCATGTAAAATAAAGTGTCACCAAGTGCTCCTGTGTGCTGAGGGGACGAGTGTACAGATTTCACAGCTTTAGCACTGGCACGATCCTTGCTTAAGAGTTTTGTTAGGAATGGGAAAGCTGCACACCTGCCTTTGAGTTTCTGAGTGGGTGATTTAAGCTAATTGCCCTGGACCCGTTTTAGGTGCCATATGGGGCTTAGGGTTATTTGTAGGCAATTGCAATTGAAAGGAATTAAGCAGTTGCTGAAAGAAGAGTCCTTATTTTTCTTTACATGTCTATATGATTTTATTCCTTGTTTTTTTTTTTTTTGTTTTTTTTTTTTTTTGTTTTTTTTTTTTTTTTTTTTTTTGTTTTTGGGTTTTTTTTTTTAAGAAAATGACAATAGTAAGAGCCAAGTCCATCTTCTTTCACCTATGGCTACTAATATGTGTAAGATCAGAGCAATTGGGCTTAATTGCAAAAAACTTCCATACTGCTAACTGTGCTATAAGTGACAGCAGAAGGTTCATGTTAGGAATAGTTTTGTGCTGTAGATAAAAGGAATTACTGATTGCTAGATAAGCAGATAACAATGGCCTCTGTTTCTGACACATAATGCCTGATCTTTTGTCATGCTGACAATTTTCAGACCAACTACTGCTTTGCTTAACAAAGCATGCATTTACAGCAGTAGATATTCCAAATGAGGAATGTGACAGCTACTGTGGGGGAAGAAAAAGGCTATTTTTCTCTTCAGCTTCTTTTTAGCTGATTAAATAAACCTCTGATCTCTAGTTTGATATTCAAGTTTTTTGAAGTCTGTGGAAGTATTTGCCACCTGATGTACCCATATAAACATAATATTTCTTTAATGCTGCCCACTGTGGCAATCATAGTTTAGAAGAATAAGGACACAGCTTGTTCTTTCCTGTAAACTCTTAAATAATTAACCTTAGAATTGTGTTCACTTAAGAATCACAGGAAAATGCCCCAAAATGCAGTGAATTTCAGAGCATTGTCTCCATCAGTCGTGGCTGTGTCTATGAAAGCAGAGACAGCACTGGCAGGGGTTGGTCCCAGTGTGACCTGGCTGGGGTTACAGTCACCACTGAGGGGGATTATCCCAGTAGGGAAAAGTCATTCGTGCCTGGATGGCATCAGCCTCCACAGCCATCCCCTCTGAGCTGCAGGGACACAGCAGCCAGCCTTGCTCTGAGCCATCTCCCAGAGAGACAAAAGAGTGACAGGGGCTGGCACTGTGCAGATGGTAATTACTAATATCTACAGGGGTCTCTGCTCCTCCAGTAAACACTGAGCATCCATGGATTCTGGGAGACTTTTCTTAAACTAGAAATCTACTTCACTGAATGGACTACCAGTCTGTTTTTCTCTTGCTTTCAGTCTACTTGTTGGATGGATAATCATCAAATAGCCTCCTAAAGTATTTGAAAATTTGCCTGGAGCAGCTTCAGATCTTATCATGTCTCTAATGATTGCATTTTATTGGAAGCTTTGTGGACAGCCAGATAAGGGAGGCTTATGAATGTGAATTTCCATGGTATCACAGTACAAAAAAAAAAATCCCCCTTAACATAGAAAAAATGGAGTGAACACTTTAACTCTAGTTTAACAACTCCATGAGAAAAATTGGACTGAACACTTTAGTTTAACAACTACATAAATTTTTGCTTAATTTGTACAGGCTTTCATATGGCTACTAAGCTGTAGGACCTGTGAGTTTTAGCATTTTTGGTGTCTAATACTAACTGCTGCTTGTGGCAAAAATTTTAGCTAAGTTTGCCTCCTTAAATCACTGCTTACAGTAGTGGCATTGAATACATAACAAGGCCATGTTAAATACAAGACAAACACTTGTAAAGCATGGTAGTGAAAAGTCTTACTACCTGCAAGGTAAAAAATTATATTAACAATTCAAACTTATCACCTCAGCATGTTTTACTCTAATACAAGCCCATTAAAATATTGAACCAAATGAGATCACTGCTGGTCTAAATATACTTTGAGTATTATACTTATTCATTTCAGTGTAACTACATATTTTATCTAGTACTTATTTAACTGAAAGTAATTTTCCTTGTCTTTCTAATATTATTGAAAAGTCTTTGAAGTATGATCCCATTTTAGGAAGCAAATTTCAAGGCTATTGTTAACAGAGAAAGTGAAAGCAAGCTGTCAGGTGTGTTCAGTGGTATAGAGAGAGCTGATGTTCTCTGTGGATGGGGCAAGTGCACCTCAAGTCTCCCCAAAATGAGTAAATCATTTAGCCAGCATGCTATCTGCCTGTGAAAATAACATAAGAGAATTATTTGTTATTATTTTTTTTACTTTTGTTTTGTGTTGCTCAGCAATTAAAAAGTGTTATTGAAAATAGAAGAATCTTGCTGATTTCACAGAAACTTTTCCGTTTTCCCCATTTTGCCAAACAGTGAGTCACAAATGAAGTCATAGCTGTAATAACTTGTGAAGCAAACAGTTCAGCCAGTTAAATCTCAGTAGAAACCTAAAAATTTTGCACTGATATTCCAGATTTTCTCATTGGTGATTTTAATAAAAGTGGACTTGGGGAAAAAATATTCATTAATGCTATGATACGGTTCTAGGTGGATGATAAGTTAGCATAAACACTATTTGGATCCTGTGATATTTAAACCATGAGAAAGCTCTAAAAGCTCTGGAAAGGACAGGTCTCTAAATCAGGTTTGAGCAGGATGATTTTAATTTCTTTCAATGCAAATTCCTGCATGCTCAGGTGGGGCTTTTTCATGCTTATTGTCCTGTTTCAGGGGTTAAAGTCATTGCCTCTGATTTCAGGATTAAAGAAAACCCCAACAAATGAAACGTTTAAATAAATCCTTAGAATAAGGATTGCAACTAAAGTTTTGGCTGTCTGATGTTCTAATTTGGTCAGGATTTAGCATTGACATCTTTGCTCTGTGCACAGGGTGTTGTGTGAATTGTTTTGGGGTCAAGCTGTAGTTCATGGCCAGCCTTGTCTCACATTCTGCTTCATAACTTCAGCAAAAACCAGCTTTAGCCATGGGATTGAACCCTTGTCACCTTTATGGGCAATGTCATGCAAAAATTAAGGTCTTTAGAAAGAATAGAGCAGAGATAAACTGAGAGGTTATTTCTGTTGTAGGTTTGGTATTTTTCTTGCTCACCTGAGGGGAGATGGAGTTTCAAAGTACGGCCTTAGATTTTGCAGAAGTTGACTTAACATAGGTCATTTATTGTTCTTTTTGAGGAGATCTGCCTTCAGCTCTGAGGTAGCTTTGTCAAGCTGGTGAATAGTCCTGGAGCTGCAGTGCTCATCCTGGGAAACACAGGGAGGGAATAAACCAGGCAAGCTCTGTGCCACATGACTCTTGTGATTGGAATGGGATGGACATTCCTGCAGTGAGGACTGCATTTGTATGTTTGAACTGCTTTGGAGGCATTATGCATTTCTGGTGGAGCTCATTTGTCAGAAGTTGTACTGAAGAAAATCATGTCTGAAGCTTGTGGACAGAGGAATTTATTGCTAGGTACTGCTGGTTAGAGAGAGAAATAATGTAAGCATTTATTTTTCCATTTGTATTTGAAAATTATAGCCCTGGTGTTACTTCAGATTACTACTTATTCTTTCTTTTTCTTAGTTATCTCATAAGGACGCTTAAAACTTGGAATCCCCTATGACTTTTGTGTGGATATTGATATGGAAGTAATTAAACTGCACTTATGAGTGCACTTGACCCTCATGTGTTCATAAAACTCTGTAAATGTTAGGTGGAAAATGGAATATAGCCACTGTGCTAATTTCTACAATTGGTAGAAATTGAATGGCTTAATAGAAATTATTCTTCATTTTTGCTCCATGGAAATATTCAATCCAACAGACATCCTGTCAGGATACCCGCTGGAAAAGATGAAATATTTGTACACTGATTGCACCAAAGAACAAACCTTCATCCAGCAAGCCTCTTTACATGTGAGATTTTGTAGAGAACTTTTTCCAACTGTGATTTAACTTCCCCAAAGCAAATCCATTTGCTAATTCTGTTTATCTCCATGCCTATTTTTTTCAAGGAGAGTCCATTAAAGGTTTTCCCACAGTTACTCTTAAAGAAAACAGTGCTATTTATGTTTTTGAATTTAGAAGAAAATAGTTGTGTTGCACATGTGGTTCAATGTGTGAATTATTTCTCAGGGAAAGTGCATCTTTTCCAGATCAAAGACTTGAGTCTCCTGTAAATAACCAAAGCAGTTTTATGGAAATGTTTTCATCATTGATGTTTGACATTCTACTTAAATGTTTCACACAGGAATGTACTATTTATGTTTGAGGTTTTGGTTTATACTTTGGTGTAAGAACAGGGATTTCAGTTTCCTTTATCTTATTCATTTCTATCAATATGCACTTGTCCATTTACAATGTATTAATAAGGATGCTGGAGGCTCTTGTGTGAATAAATCTAGCAGAAGAAGGAAGGCAGAGAAATTGTGGTCATGTATGTCAGGATGGTTCAATCACAAGTACTGGCTGTAGCAGTTTTATGCAGAGTGGTTGATCCTCTGAGATGTGATCTGCAAATTTCACTAAGATGGATTTTCTGAGCAAAAATTGCCTTATGTAAGATCAATGGCCTTAAGTCTGGTTAGCAGTAAATATCATATATGTAAATATTAGTTATGACTGCTTGGTGAAAGCTAGTTAGATTGGTGGATTCCTAACAGAAAAATGTAGGTCAGTACAAAACCACAAGAGCAATTGGAAAAGAAAGACCATGTCCTTGATTGCTTTGATGTTGATAATACCCTCTGCACGTTTGGTCAGCACAGGATGTAATTCTGCCTCAGTGAAGGGTGGTTTGTGTGTGTATTTCTGCTTTGGTTTTTCTCTCTTTGCTGTGCAATTCCTTATTCAGTGTTCAGTTTATTCTTTATGCAACAATTCATCCTTTAAGGTGACCAACATGAACAGGGGGCCTGTGGGATAAAATGAAAAGCAAGTATGGTGCTGTGAAGATGTCTCTGCCTTTGACTTATGTTTCTTAGGTTCCAAGAACACCTACTAGTTTTCTGCTCAAGAAACCTCCTTGATTAATGCTCTTGGAGGCTCTTGAAGTGCAGCCTTTGCTAGGTTACAAAAACAGGCTGTGAAGGGTACCTTTGATAATGCATAGGTGAGGATGTCTTGAAGTCAAAAAAACAGCTTAATGCATGTTGTCTCTTTATCTATTTTTTTTTAAACTGCCCATACCTTAGTGGACAAATATTTATATAGAAAAACTGATATTCACCCTACAATTTTACTTTTAATATGTTTCTATTTTCCCTTTTCCTTCTCTCCTCAGTCTGTGTGTGATCACTGCTGCTGACTGCTGAACTACAACAGCTCTGTGATGAATAAACTAAAGGAACCTAGCCTGATGTTTGGGTCACTGGCTGGATTAGCAAGAGTCTAAAAAATACTCCAAATGCCAAAAGTTCTATTGCAGGTGTGTCTTATCGAGCTGCTCCTTTTTAGCTATTTCCCTTTCCTGGGCATCAAATGACTTTTGGGCAGTGTTTACAAAAGTTTATCTACTATTTTGGCTTTCTGATGCCTTTTTCCACACATTTTACCCAGCTGTGTTTGAAGTATTTGGGATTGTTGGACTGCTGTTCTGCAGGCACAGTAACAGACCTACAACAACTGTATTTCCAGGCACTGGTATGAAATAAAAGCAGCTGGCTTGCTAGCCCAGTCTCAGCAAAGGAATTTGAGTGCCTTGTGACATTGACTGATGCTATTTTGCTGTTCTAGTTAATTTTTGAACAAAATAGCAAATAAAAATAACTTCCAGTATAATGCTCTGTTCGTGAAATCCCAGCTAAGAGTTTTTGGAGAATAGAGAGGATTCCTCTAGCTTAAAACCCATACACTATTTATTGCAAACCTGCTCCCTTGAAAATGTTTGGGAAACCTTAACTTTATACATGGGGATACAGCAAAACTTGTGTAAGTATTTTTTCAGCAGGAAATGGGGGAAGCCTTTTAATTTGACTCATAAACCCACGGTGGCAATGGCACTACAGTCTGTAGTTTGAGGCTGGGATCAAACTGAAGAAAGGAAGAGCAGATGTTAATGCACCAAGAAATTAATTCCCTGTGATTCCCTGAGTGGTTTACAAGGAGCACATTGTTTGAAGATGAAGCTGAGGAAGATGAAGTACGATAGGAATGACTTGACTGTCACTGTGAATGAAGTTTATAAATGCATGAAAGAGAGTGGGGTGTTTCTGTTTGTGCTTGAGCACATTTCCCTGTAGGGAGATGTGTCAGATGCTATGGAAATACAAAGCAGCTTCTTTGGCATGTTGTGTATTGATTGCTGTGCCATGGACAGTGATCTCTGAATTCTGCTGATGTCCAGCCACACTTCATGCCCTGTCCTTTGCCTTAATGCAGCACTAATAACTTGTGCTAAGTGGAAATATTACTTTAAATGCTTTTAATTTCAACAAGAAATAATATTTCATCAGAGTAGAAGTGTTAGTAAGTGCTGTTAGTGCAAACTCTGTGAACATGCTAATTTGAGCATTAAGAAACTTATGTCTCATCATATTGTATGTGTCTAGGCCATGTGTTTTTATTGTAAGATATTAAAAAAATCACACTCTGTCTTCTGTGCTTAGCTGAACTTGTAGGTCTGTCTCTCAAATTTTCTTTAAGAAGTAGTAGTACATTCAATTTCACATTTCCAAACCTCTACTCCATGTTTAAAATTGAATTAGAAATGTCATAAAAGAAATGAAAATATTCCCATATTTTTTTGTCTCTGCAATGATTTCAGGAGATTTGCATTGACTATTTCAACAATTTCATTGTTGTTTCTTTTACTGCTTTTTAGTTAAAAAATGTGCTAGGCTTATTGGGGCAGGACTATATTTCCATGTGATGTGTTCTGTAGCTCTGTGGAATGTTTGCCTGCCTTCATATCACTGTCTCTACTTAAAATGCTTTTTCTGCTTATACAAGAAGGAATAGAAGTCTTTCTTTTACCAAACATGCTTAGAAATTCTGGGAAAACCATACTTGAAAGACAGAATTAATTTGGAAAAGTGACTTTCCAACTGATGGTGAAGCCTGACACTAAACATGGTGTATGAGCTATGTGGGTATTGGAACACAGACTGCACTACACTAAGTGTTGGCAGATGCTGCTTTCATCGTATTTGGTGGTGTTCCTTAAACACAAAATGCACTGCCTGCCAGTTCTTTGGAGCAGACTGAATGTTTATTGCAAATTGCCTTTGTTATCTCATGGAACAACTGGAACATGGCTTTCTGAGGAGTAAGGGGAATGCAACTTCAAGTTCTTATACGAAGCTTTAATTTCATGTGATTTTGCTGTTATGGCAAGAGTGCAACGCAGTTGGAAACAGTCTGTGCAACACCCGGTCTCTTGGAAGCTCTCCCATCTTTGGGGAGCAAAGGCATGTTTGATTTCATGGAGGAAAATCCCCTTTTTCCTTCTCCTGTCTCTTGAGCTTAGCAGGCACTTAACTTTTTTTTCCTGCAGAACTTTTTATATCAATGACTGGCTTGTTCAAAAAAAAAAAAAAAATAAAAGCTACTAATGATTACTTCAGGATGTAGCTTGTAAATGCTAAATGGATCACTCATTTCCTCTCCTTGGAATGCTGTTCAGTCTCCAGTGGGTTCTGGGTTTATTGCAGGCCATTTTCTTTGCAGATCAAATTGTTCCCAAGGCAGTTAAGAACCATAACTTATATTTGTTATGTTTCTTCCTTTCTTTTGGGAAGAAGGTTGAGTTAAAGCATCAGCAGCTACAAAAACACTCCAATATTCCACCTTTTTTTTTAATTTAGAGGAAAATCTTGCAGGCTTTAGAAGAAAGGGATCTTGGTATCTTCCATTCTCTATGATAACAGGAATTGGGTTTTTTCCCCGGCAGCAGAGCCTCTCTCCTGCCACTTGTGGCAGGCTGCAGTCCCCATGTGGCTCCTTGCTGTGGCCATCAGCCCTTGGCTGCTCAGCTGGAGAAGGCACCACTTTACTGGATAGGATGAAGAGATGTCAAGAAAGCTGCCAAAGAGAAGTTTGAAGTGTTTGACAAAATAATGGGGATTTTAAGGACAAGTGTTGCAGAACACAAGCTTTTAGTTTAACGAAGTTATTTGGAAAATAATTTTCATTTCCAGACATGGATACTGGGAAGGAAAAACACAACAGGTGTGTTTGATTTCTAGTTTTGCTCTTCCCTGGAGACTCTTTCTTTCATTCTGAATCTTTTTTTCTCTTAGCCATGTGCTGCTTAATTCCTTTTCTCTGTAAATGTGCAAATTTTGTGAGAATGCTGCTGTGGTCCTAGTTGGGACACACCCTCCTCTTTTTTGAGGTCTGACCATGCCAGAAGTAGTTCTGAGTCTAGGAACAAGGTGAATAGAAGCCTCCAGAAGGTAAGATTTGGGAAGTAGTGACTTCTACTGAAAAAAATTAGTGTTTTGGGGCTTGTACATATTGTTAAACTTAGCAGAAATTTTCCACTTTATTGACAAAATTTCTTGGTTTTTCTAAGGCCGTGGCTTTTTTTAGAAGATGTTCTCTAGGTTGTCAAACAAAACCAGAAGAATTTGGGGGCAGTGGAGAAGAGGGGAGAGTAAAATGACAACAGAATCAGACCATTGCTAGCTTAGCATACTGCATGCAGTACTAGTGTACCTTATTCTGGGATGGTGAAGTTATATCTTTGATTTGCTTTCTCAAATCTGTCAAAAGCATTTTATGGTAGCTTGGGGAATATTTCTTAGAACTGCTATGTTGTGAAACTGAATTATTAACCTATTTGAAGTTGTCTTAGAAATTATAAAAAGATACTACAAAATAGTGTAGGCAAAAAACAGATGCCCTGATCCCCTTCACTGCTTTTCCTGAACATGGTTCAAGTAAACTCAGCTGCAGTCTTTTCAGGTATTTGCATCCTTGTTTTCTCTACTAATATAAGGTAAGAGGTACTTTGCCAGTAGCAAACAACAAATGCTGAGCGATGCAGGGACTACCAGCTTCAAGAAATATCCAACACTTCTTTCTCAGAACTTGTAAAAGCTATCCAAATTTCCATTTTGCACGAGATTTTCTAGTCTTTCAATGATGTCTTATGTTTCAGATCTCTCTATAAAAATTTAAGTCTGATTTTTACACTGAACTTAGATATTTGACTGAGGCTTTGTTTAGCATCATTTTGCAAAAAAACCCAAAATTTTTCAACTGTTTAAGTTGATGCTTCAACATATTTTATCATCTTCTGCAAGGCAAAACGTATGTTATATTCTGACACTAGAATTTCTTTGGGTTTTTCTTTAATGCTATTTCTTGAGTCAGGCTATGCCTCCCTTTTGCAGGTATAAATCAGAATAGTAAATGGAAGAGAATGAGAGACAGGACCTCTAATCCCCAGTCTGTCAGTTCTGGCTTTAGGCAAGTCACTTAAATTGTGTCTCAGACTCCCATAAAATGGGATAACATGTCTCTTGCTCATCAGGGTATTGTATGAATCGATTCACACTTGCAAGATTTTGCAGAATGTTTCATGTTTGCTGCATTTCACTCAACCTCCTGCAGCACTCCCCACCCCCTGCTGATTTCTGGATTTGCACTGGCGAGAAGGGACATGATGAAGAGAAGGAAGTAATTCTAATTAATATTCAGAAAGATCAAAGTAAAAATGAATATAAACATAGAGATGCCACTTAGAGCAGTGTTCTCACAGAAATACAAATCCACAAGTCAATAAAATTGCTCAGGGTCATTTTTATCCGATGGTCTCCTGTCAGGAATGTGATAGGGAAAGGAGATGTGTGCTGGAATTTAGCAGACACTGTGGAAGGAGTGAGGGCAGCAGGCTCACTATGCCCTGTGCTGTGCCAATTGCACAGCACTCATGTCATTTTTGAACCAGTAGATGCTGTGGCTCCTACAGGGTAATTTTATCCCTGTTCTGGAATAAGTCCTCTGCTCTAGGAGTTGTTTACACAACCCTGTCTGCACTACTGTGTTGTTGGTGGTCACAGGGGTTTATTAGAGGATGGAAGAGACAGGATCTTGACTCTATTATCAGAAGGCTTGATTTATTATGTTAGGATATATATATATATAGCATTATAACTATACTACATAGAGATAGAAAGGAAAGGAGCTTCTTCTGAAGCTGGCTAAGCTAAGAGAGAGATAGAAGGAATGAATAACAATGGTCTGTCTGTCTCAGCAGAGAGGATAGCAGCTCCACTGTGAGTGATCATTAGATCCAAACATCTACAGGGGACTAATCACGGGTGGACCTGTTGCATTCCACAGCAGCAGATAATAATTGTTTATATTTGCCACCGAGCAGCTCAGCTCTAGAAGGAAAAATCCTACAGAAAGGATTTTTCACGAAGAATGTCTGCGACACTACTGAAAGTGCAGCTGGAGAGTGCTGTGGACACAATTCAGGATATCTGCTGGCAAGCTCCAATGGCAGGCTTTGAATGATGCCACAGCACTTCCACTGCGTTTTTCTTAAATTTAAATTGTCTGACGTTATGTTTACCTGTCTGGAGCTCAGCAAAAATTGTAGATGGGTTGGGAAGGACTCCTGAGCCATTTAATTATCTTTTATGAGCCAGACTAATGATAAGCACAGGCTGGACCATCTTATGTAGGCAGCTATGGATGCAGATGCAATTGGAGCCAAACCCTGTTATTCCTCTTGTGTAGATGGAACAAATGCCATCAGAACATCCCAAATACTAATCAGGCAAAATAACACTTCTGTAGGGAAATTGTCTATATCAGAAATTCTGATGAAGGCAAAACCTGCTGAGCAGTATGTGTGATTTGAATTGAACAGGTGCAGTTTCATCAGTAAAACTTGGAAATGCAGACCAAGACAAAGCCTTAATCTGACTATTAGTTTGCAGAAAATACTCCCTGTGTGTGTATTTTAAATGCTAATTTTAATCAGTTGTAAGAGACATCTAAACTAGTCATGGAACTGCAGTCCTCTAGAGAGCAATAGGATTTACAGTGTAGCTTGTTTTCTGATGAACCTCCTCAGCAGTCATATGTAGAGATGCCTAAATGAGAGAGTATTGTGTTTTGGAAGCTTGTGACTTTGAAAATGTTTCCAGTTAAATTTAAATTCTAGATGAATATTTCTCTGAATTTGAAATACTAAAAACTGTAGATTTCTGAGTATTTGGGCATTTGCTGTGAGAGAAAGCCTGGTTTGTTTGTGGCACTCTGTGTGCAGGGCACTAATGCAACTCCTGGTCAGATAAAAATAGGAAAACCTGGGAGGAGGAATAATAAAGGAGTGTAAGGAAAGCAACAGAAGAGTTGTGTGCCATTATACCATATGGGACACAGCAGTGTGCTACAGGAGAACAGCAAATAGCATTGTTTGCTGTGATGTGTGAAGAAAGCTTTCCCTTTATGTGCCATCATTGTCTGCCTGTAATAGCTGTCTGCATGGATTTATTAATGTCATTAATTACCTTAGAATACATCACTCTGATCTGATTTTTTTTTTTTTTTTTTCTAATTCTCAGGCAGGAAAATTGTAAGAGTGCCCAGAAATAAAATATATCAAGTGGTGCTGTCAATTCTTTGTTCTAATCCTTAAAATGTTTCTTAAATTAGCATTACAAAATAATATCATTGTCTATAGTCATGGTCAAATGAATCTGACCAAACCCCTGCAGGCCATGGTAGCAGTGTAGCTGCAGTATTTTATGCTATAGAAATGATACAATTCAGAGCTCAAAAGCCTCCCAGAGGTGGTACTGTGTTGTCAGCTCTTTGAGTAATGCATGTATAACACTGTGGATTTTCAGGAAAGGGCTGCATGGTTTAAATACCCAACAATCTTCTGGAGATCTGCTCAGGAAATGATGGTTTGAAAATGTCTGTCAGCAGTAGGGACAACTGAAAAACAAATGAAATGAAAAAGTGAGAAGCTGAATCAATTCAGGAAGGATAGAATGATTGGAAATGAAGACCTGTTTAAAAATTTAAAAGTCCTCTGTGGTTGAAGAAACTCTGGAGATAATATATTTCAATTGAACAAGAAAGCATCATGAAATTGTGCCAACACCTTTGATTAGTTGTGAGATGAGTGTCTCTTCAGAGGGAAATCAGAGAATTTGAATAGTGATCGTGTCTTTAATGAGCCATTTTGACTAGTCTTTGTTTTGAACTTAGATTTCCATTTATGTGCAAATACACTGCATTAGCAGGAAAAGGCATCAAAAGCAAAAATATTGTCATTGTGAAAATGAAATTTGTCTTTCACAATTTTGATTGTGTGGATTTTTAAAATTGAATCAAAATTAATATTAAAGAAGTGAAGATAAATCAATCATAAATCTGAATGACAAATAACATGACAAGAGTCCTGCTGGGTCTACTTTGCTCAACATCCTTTCTCTGACAAGGGCCAGCAACAGATGTTTGGAGAAGAGGCAGGAGGGGAAAAGCAGAGAATAATTTCCAGTCTTTCTAGAGGGAACATTCCAGAGATTTGTGATTCAGGAACTTCCTGCTTTAGAGTTAGTCACTGCTTTATAAGAGAGTAATAACTAGATGCTCTGGAATCTGAGTCTGTGAATTACTGCAAATTGGTTCAGATGGGTTTTGTTAGATCAATTCCTGCATAGTGCACAGGTATGTGTGTGAATTACCCTTTCCATTTGCAAAGTGACACCCTCTTAGAGAGAAAAACCAGGAGGGAGCGAATTTGAATTGCTTTTTTGACCCCAGAAGACTCCTTTCAAAATTCCTTGAAACAAAACTATTCCTTACAGGAACGAGTAATAGCTTACCAGACGAATAAAATCTGTGTTTACTGCTTAAAAAGATGTCTGACTGACTTGATTCATGTAGACTGAAAACTGAAACTTTATTCAGTCTTGGTGCAGATTAGCCAAATGATCAGCAAATATGAAATATTTAAATGAAGAGCACTAGAAACTTGTTGTGGGAAATTATCCAGAAATAAAACAATGGAGGGGAAACTTGAACACAATTAAAAACTAGTGGAGGCCAAGAGGTTTTCTTCATTAAAAAGCATTCCTGAGTCAACATTTTATTATCTTTTCCATATCTTTTTGCTGTGCAGTGTGTGCTTGTGAAGTTCAGTGGTGTTGGGGATAGTATAGTTATCCTATTAGTTAGGTCTTAGAACTGAAACTGTTTTCAATTTAAGTAGTGCAAAGAAATGCTATAAAAAGTATAGCAATAATTAATTCCAAATATTGATTTTGTAGCTCCATATAACAACTGTCTGAAAAAGAGATATTATATGCATGTTTGCATGTTTTATGGAAAAGTTACACATTGGAGCAGCAGTAATTTTATTGGGGTTTTTTTGTAGCACAACTCCCGAGGATATTTTTCTACCTCTGAGACTGCATTTCTTAAAAAGAACCCAAGCAGTGTAGTCAGTCCTAAGGGTAGTTACTATTGTTGTTTTTTTAAGTTCATTTATTTGTTGTGATTGCCTATGCCTTGATACTTTGCATGCCAGACTGTTGCTCTGCTCTCTTGGATGTATGTGAAAGAGAGGAATACGTGCTGAGTACATTTCTTAATAATTCTGAATAATTGGTGCTCATTTATTAAGCAGGCGCTGCTGCAATTGATGCCCAAGGGATGAGGAATGAGCTTCATGGGTGATGGGTGAATGCTTAGCACTGTGAAATGAAAATGTTTAATTCATGTCTATTACTTTTCCATTTACTTACATGAGAAGCTGTGTAAAATAGAGCTGAAAAGTTACTCAGTTTGGATTGCCGATGAGCAGATTTATTCCAGGATTAATTGCCTCAATTGCCTGCAGTTTTCCCTTCCCAATTTTACTGACAGGGACTGAATACTGTCACTTTCAGTTATACACAGGAGTTAATCAGCACAAGTGCTCTTGAGATCAGGCACTTTGTCTCGATGTAGGACACGTGATTATTCACTTGGATATGAGGTTCATCTTCTCATCTTTGCCCCTTCCAAAAATAGTATGCAGGAGGAAGCACTTTAACTTTTCAGTGAGATGTTTGCTGTGTTTTTGTTTTCCTTTTCCTGTTCTAGTTTTGTCCTTCCTTCTCAGGTTCTAGACCATTTTCTAGGTACTTTTTTTTAATGCTACAATCCAGTAAATTTGGATAACTTTTGTTACATAGTCAAAATTTGATCCCTTATCCTTTTGGGCTCTGTGTTCCACGACAGAGGACAGTTTGTTTTCTAAGTTTCATTTCTATTATCAATTTTTTTTCTAAAACTCCAGGGTGATTTGGCTTTATCACTCTGATATTGATTATTACATGAGCTTTAATGACATACTTAGTAGTACACTATGTGCTCTAAAGTACTGAAGAGGTGTCAAGAATCTAAAATGAAACTGATTTGAATTAGTTATTCAGTTTTTCCATTGCAAATAAGCGTGGAACTTGTAATTTCTTCAAATGCACAAACAGGATGCTAAAAGTATAGGTCTTTTTCTGCAGTTATGGACAAATAAAGCCTCCTACATCATACATATGTCTCCTATGGCATTAGGACAGTGCTCTGGGTGGCTTTAAATTAATGCTGGCTGACCTTGATCAGCATTATTTTATTCTGAAAAAGCTGAGTAAATTATTGAGGAATGCTTTGAAAAATGAAGTCCATCAGCCCTGCTTCAAAGAATTTCACCATGTGCTGTTTTGTTGGGCTATGGCAAAGGTTAATAGCAATAATTGTTTGTAGGATCTCCAGGTTGTTTGCTGATTGATTGATACCCATAATGGGGTTGCTGATTTATGTAATCTCTGTACTGAGAAACATTTTGTTGAATTTCTTTTAATGCAACCTAACATTTCCAGTTACCTTCATTAAATCCCAGCTGCAGCACAAGAGTTGTGTGCCTTGATGCCAGCATAACCTGTGTGGAGTAAGCAGGTGACAGTGCTGGAGTCATTCCATTATTCTGGAAAGATTGGTGGGATCAAACTTTCATCCTCACCATGAATGAAACTTGCTAGAGTTATTATCTCTGCATTTTTAATCCTTATGGTTTCAGCACTGCAGCAGGATCATGTGGCAGATATTCAACAAAGGCTTGGAGCAAGTACAGAGACTCAGGAGGTACCTGGCTCTGTCATAATTCTTTCATGTTGCAGCACCTATTGTCAAAATGTTAATTAAAACATTACTTCAGGTGTATTCAGATGTATTTAACTTGTTCCTTGACAATTTTGCCTATTTTATGTTTTTTACAGAAAAAAAATTCAACTCTGAATGTACCAGCCATAATGTTGCTTTACAAATTACCTCTTTCAGCCATGACTTCATTTTATTCCTGGTTTGGTTTCACCTCATGTGGAAAAATTGGATTTAAACTCTGAAAATGCTGCTATCATTTTCTCACTTGTCAGTTGCATTCAGTTTGATGTTTTCAGGACATGATGTGATTGGAATGGGCCTGTTAGAAGAGACTTGTTTTTGTCAACTTAACACCATTTCAGCCTCCATCTGTGTGATTCCCCAGTCTTTGAAACTGCTCGTGCCATTTTTATAATGCTTCTGTCACTTATTAATGAGGCCCTCAGCATATAAAGAAAGTTGATTTCTCTATCTGTGTTCATAATGTTTTTGGGGTTTTTTTTGTGCTTTTTTTCGGTGTTTTTTTAGTAGGAAACCTTGAATACTCAAAGGCCAAGTTTTTAAGCACTTGTTTAACTCATAGTATTGAAAGGTATTAGTATTGGTTCCTCCATTTCTACTGAGAGAAGAATAAGGTGCATAAATGTCCTCAACAGTTTTGGGACACAACTCAGCCTTAGGCAGACTCTGCAGTTTTGATTGCAACACCAGGAGTGGATTCAACACATACAGAAAACAGTGAAGTCCTCTGGTTTGGCTGAACCTTTGCCTGCTGCTTCTTGTGCCTGCTTTTGGCTGTCTGTCTCTTCCCATCCCTTCAGCATTGCTGAAGTTCTCAAATCTTTAATTCCAGCAAATATTTCTCCACTTAAAGCTGGCTGGAAACTGTGAAGGAGGAGTAATTCAGTGAATTTGCTCTTTGCTGAGCAGGTGCAGTACTGGCAAGTCTATTTCATCTGTAGTGACAGAGTTGGGGCAGCTCCCCTGGAAGGAGCTCATCGTGAGCTGTCCTCCATCTGCACAGGCAGTCAGTCCTGGGACCTGAGTTTGCAGGGAGAGAATTTTACCTGTTGGTTGCAGTCTGGAATTTTTCTTGGTTGAACAGGTCGTGTTGAGCTGCCTCTAATTCAACTGCTGCAACTCATAGCTCTAAACATGAGAAATATTTTCTGTAGAAGCTGTACTTTGTAAGAATGTAGGAAAATCCATAAGGAAGACACTATAGTCAGAGAACTTTGAAGGCAAAATGGGAAGAGATTGAATGTGGAACTTTAACTCTCATGAGAAATACAGGAAATGCATCATTAAACTATGAAGAGATGAGCTGTGCAAAGATGAAAGCCATAAAAACACTCTGTGGCAGGAAAAACAACAGAAAAGTAATAGGTGCATGGTCTGGCTGTCAGAGGTGCTCAGCACTTCCATCAGTCACTGTCAGGAATTTCTGCAGCTCCTTGGCACATCCAAAGCTACCAGAGGCACTGAAAGACAGAAACAATTTTGGTCCTAATTTTCAAAAAATCAAAGAACATGAAAAATAGTACCAGGTGAGGTGTCTTGCTGTCTGCTGCATGTAAAATGCTTGGCACATTGCTACATGAAGCCTGCAACGTGTGTACTTCCAGTGCTTACTGATTTAAAATAACAATTTGTTCCTTTGACAATTTACCACATACAACATCACTAATTGGGAATGAGCATCATCAGGCTTCTCAAAAAGATAGGAAAAAGAAAATTAGAGTCTTTAGAAACAGGTTAAAGCAAACTAAATGAAAGTATTTCCCTCAATTTACATGGTTGAAGGAGAAAAGATGGGGTCTGCAAACAGCATAGGCATGTTGGTAGATTTTTCTTGTACAATAAGTTGTCTTTTTGTTGAAAAAAATGTTTCAGGGCATCAGTAATAAAATTGAGAAGTGCAGTGAAAGTAAAATATTTTACATTATTGCAGAATAAAAAAAGCTATTAAGAAATATATGTGCAAGGAAGATATTAATTTTACTGCCAGTACTTCAAGATGGATTGTTCCATTTTCTCCCATTCTGGGAGAAGTATAGAAAAAAAGGACAGCACTTGTTTGATGTAAACGAAAAATTAGTTAGAAGATGAATTAATAGAAGTTGTAATTCACAAACTCACATAACTGCTGCAGACTATTCAGTAGAAAACAATTTTATACCAGAAGTCCAGCAAATAACTTTACTTCTGCATGAGATTTTGTAACTCATTTCAGTTGCATAAATCAAAATTTTATTTAGACCTTCTATGAGAAACTGAATGTATTTCTGCAATATATAGAATGTCTTTGGAGGCATTTTACAACTTGAGCTGAGCTCAGAGTGACTAAGAGGTTAGTATTGAAATAAACAGAGGAGTCATTCATCAATAGAATCCATTATCTAAGATCTAATAAAATTGGAGGAAAAGAAAAGTATCAGGATACTAAGGGCTGATCATAGGGGTCTGACTTTAGCAAATATTCAAATATTTAGCTTCATGCAAAGCAGCTGTGGCAGTCTCTGTCTCTTGCTCCTGCAGGTGATCAGAGCTCCCCAGCAAGGGACAGAAGCTTCACATCTGCATGCGCTGATCTGCTCGTGGGCAGGCTCTGGAAGGGAAACCCTGAAAGCTTTGGATTAAGGAAAAAGTGGTTACAGGAAAACAAGGGGAGCACACTGAACTTGGAAATAGGCATTATGAAGGGGTTTAGTTTTTGTCAGCTTGAGCTGATAATGGAAATATTAATGTAATATTAATCAGGATATTGGCTTCTGCTATTAGACTAGAAATGCACAATTGAGGAATGAGTTTATTTTCTTAAATGTAACTGCCATTGATGAAGAGTTAAAGGTCTTTTTAAAATAGAAGGAAAAAAGCATTAAATCCATTATTTGTGAAAACAAATATTTTTCCACTGCCTTTCCCTGATAGTTTTTGAAATTTCTACAGCAGTGTCATAGGAAAACTTGACTTTTAAAGATGTGACAAATCAGAATGGGATTTTGTGCTTGCTCCATGCTGATAGTAAGTGTTCTAGAACAGTCATTTCAGCAAATACTCATTTTAATCAGTGTAGACACATAAAAAAGAGGAAATTAATAGGATGGCATGTCACCCATGTTCTAATTCTCATGTCTGCAGGTCCAGATTTGCACATAAAATTTTATTTGAGTAGAATTGTTTTCAGTTGCCCTAATGTATTCAGCTCTTTTTCCATGGTCATAAGTTTACTGATGTGATGGTTTGTAATGATATGTTGTATTTGTCTACCAAAATTAGGATTAGAAAGGCTGAGTAGTTCCCTTCTATTCAAATCAATTTTGTTTGACAGGTCCATGATTAATGTGTGTTGGCAAACTGTTGTATCTTTACCTTAATGAAGTTAAACTTTCTAATTTTTATGACTGGAACAGGCAGTGCATATTAAATCTTTGGAAGGCAGTATGAGGCAAAAGGAGTTTGGTTATGACTGAATTTATTTTCAAGTCTCATTCATCCAGCTGAAGTGTTCTTTTTAGCTGAAGCTTCATCACTGTCTCAGGTACAGAAAATAGCTAGCCTGTCAGAAGTTCTGTTCTGAGACTGCTTAGGCCTAACTTAGTCAATCTTCCCAAAGTTTAGACTATACTAACTTCCCAAAGTTTAAGCTAACTAGTTTATACATCTTCTTACTAATATACGTTCTATAGTTTTTATCATATTTTCCTTAAGGACTGTTTTCAGCAAAAATGAGTTTCATGTGTATGTATACACTGCACAATCAATTGGTAGCAGCTGTGATTGCCCATGAAAAAGAAATGCCATCAGTATTTGCAAAATGTTTGAATTTAAGTCAATTTAGACTGAGCCACCTGAGTCAGCTCTGCTGCCTTCCTCTGAAATGGAGCTAAGCTCTGTGCCTCAAGTTGCATTTCTTGGAAGTGCTTGACACATTTAGTAAATCTCAGCTTTGCTACCCTGAGAGTGCATTGGCTGCAGGTGTCCCTCTAGAGCTGGGTACCACTGCATGTATTTATCCTGGCATTTAACCTGCTGCACACTTATTTTGCAGGTTAAATCGAGTTCCCCTGTGGGCACATGCACCCTGCCCACAGCAGTGTCAGTGGGAGAATGCACCTTGCTCCTGTTTTAAGAGGCAGCCCCCTGTAGAAAACTGCTAACCTAGATCTGCCAGCCTGGGCTCTTCATCTCCTTCCTCCAGGCTAAAGAACCCAGTTTAAAGTTAACCTAGTTTTAAGCTGTAAACAGCAAGTCTTTGCTCCTGTTTCACCTTGGCTGAAATGAAAGAACACTTTTAGGATACTATTAGTGATGCTTGCACATGGAGGTATTTCCCTTTGAACTTCAGAAATTTCTTCAGAGCAAGCACCACCTGCTTTAAGTCTTTCAGGGAATGTCTTGCAGAAAAAGGAAGCTGAGGTAAGGCTGTGACTGGCACAATCTCATGTCAGTCATGTTTTAACTGCTCCCTGCTGACACTAATGGAGACTTCAGAAATCTTAATGTCATAATCTTGCTTTAAAACAAACACACAGGCCCTGAGTCCAAGCACGCATTAAATGTTAATATGCTGATAAAAAGGAGCCTGTGGTTATCATGCTAAAAGCTATTCATAGGCAAATAAGATGTATTAAAAGCAGAACTGGTTTATTGCACTCAGATGACTAGAACAGCTCCTAATAGTGTTTCTGCAGAGATAAAATACAAAACAGAATTATTATACCTAATGTGCTCATAAATTTGTATGACAAAGATTTTCCCCAACAGCAGGTATAATGGAAAAACATCCAGAACAATGTAAGGACTATTTATTACTTCAGTGGACTAAGTATAGATTTTTGATGTGGCTTATTTCCATTTGTTTTATATTGGTGAAGACAGTGTAAGGGGACTCAGGAGAGCAACAGAGATGATGTGTGATGGCCTGGGAAGATGTAGTGGAGAAGAAACACTTTTTGGCATAGCTTTATCTATAGGGGAGTTCAGACAAATACCATTGATCACAAAATTATGTTCAATGCTTTTGAAAATGCATAAAATTTGACAGGTTTGAAAGAATGTTTGAGTTGCTGGTTTATATCTTTAAGTTACAATTTTTGTCACAAGCATATCTGCCATTTGTCCCATTGACAAGAGTCAATTATTTGAAACCAGAAGATTTATAGCCATGAACAAAAAATTAATTACACACTTTATAACTCGTGTGCATCACTATTGACTGAGTTAGCTTTTCTGTATCCTGGTGAAATTAGATGATGAAGTGGATGGGTTTTCGTGGTGTGTAGCACTGTGATTCAGATAATTACCAGTGGACAATAAATGTGCAGCTCTCTCCCACAAATACTGCACCAGGGTGTAGTTGGCTTTATTGCTCGGATCAGGCTGTGTGATGGGGAGCTGATTTGTGCAGTATTTTGACTTTTCCATTGAATTCCATTGACTGCCATTGCAGTTTTCCAAAATTCAGGGTTGTGACTTTCACAGAAGATATAGAAAAGGTGGGTGGGGAAAAAAAATCCATAGAAATCACTCCATAGAGCCATGTTGCATTATCTATTGAAATGCTTCTTGTATGGGTATTTATCACTTAGAACGAGGCTCTTTGGACAGAGAACTGTGTATTTATGGCATGCATGAATTTAAATCAGTTTTGCCTTATCTTGCCCATAGTACCATGGATATGAATTTTAAAACATAGAAAAGCAGTAAAGCTTGTCATGGTGGCATTGTTTCTTATACAAAGAAAGCAAAAATACTCTTGTCACTTGTTAATTTCAGTCAGGGGTAACTGCAAGCAGATGCTAATTTAAATGACACTAATATAATCACAAGATCCAATAAAATTGGATTCTGACATTGTAATTGAAGTAGATAAGGCACTGAGAGCTCTGTAGTGTGAATTATGTTATGAAGCACAGTAGGGGATCTCTGTCTTATTATAAAGACCCATAATGCAAGAATTCTTTGCCATGCAACTACAAACCTGAGTAAGGGGAGACTTGGCCTCTCTATAAACAAAAATGCAGCAGGAATGAGATAACATTGCAGAATAACAATTATAATGACAGGGATCTAGATATGTGTGTATCAAGAGCTTTAAGTGGTTAATATTTGTTTCTTTGCTATTAAAACACATAGAGAAGTCAGTTTGACCAGTGAAAAAAGCTGCTGAAAAGCATTGCTATCTTCTTCCTAGGCTTGGGTTGCAAGTATAAATTGCAGTATAAAGATTTGAAGGCTGGTGTTGCAATACCAAATCTGACATTTCTCCTAGACAAAGACCACCTTGCTCTTCTGGGCCACTGTAAATCCCACAGTAACAGAGGGAAAGAGAATACACATAGCTGTAAAGCTCAGTATTTGTTTTTATAAATACCACATTTTGATTACATAAAATAGCAGAATTGTTGCTTGGGTTTTGTATGCCATCCATGCTGCTTGTCAGCACTGGCAAAACTGCTCAGGCAGAGCTGGGGTGGTAAAGTGCTTTTAAAGCACTTGAAATCAAAAGCTCAATTTTGTAGTATTTCAGAAGCTCTGATTTAAATATAGATGTATATGTGTTTGCCTCTACCCAAATATATTTCAAGTTACAAATGAAAGCAAATAGTTGGTATTACCTAAATTGTTGCCAGCAGACTAAAGTGTTGTCTCAATTTTCATTGAGACTATTTGGAGTGAAATGAAATCAAGGTCATTCCATATACTGGTAATGTTTATGAATGCTGCCTATTTTGACCTCCTTTTAAGATCTATTGGAAGATTTTTTGTTTCATTATTTAAAACTGACTTTGCAGGTTTTCTTAAATAGATTTTATGTTTAGGTTCTGCCAATATTTGTTAATCTATGCAGAGATAGTCAAGTTATGACACACATGTATCAGGATGACAAAAATTCGTTAGCCTTTATTATAGCCAAAGCTGAGCCTCTGAAGCCATAACTCAAACCATCTTTTAAAATGCTAGCAAAATTGAGATTATGACTAAGGAGAATCCCACTACAGTCTGCTTTTTGTTCACTGCTTGTAGTTTACAGACTCCTTAGACTCCCTGTCTCTGTGTTTAACTTTGTGTGATTTGCAGCTGTACAGTGTTCTCCAATGTCAAATTTTAAGGTGAAGAGACCAGAAAAGGTGATTTTTTTGCCTTTTCAATATCAATATCTGCCCCCTGTGTTTCTGGCTGTTTTGCACCAAGTTCTTTTAGATTTTTTCCTTCATTTTTTTCCTGCTGTAGATGCGACTGTACCATATTTTATGGTGATGAACTTACATGATCTGAAGGAATAAGATCACGCAAGCTCACCACCTTGCAGTAACTCAGCTGTTCTGAAGTAATATGGATGCTGAAAAAAGTCTCTTAATTTACTAATAGGAATTTCAATCAAAAGATGATATATCTGATTGTGTGCTCTAAAAATGCTGGAATATGGTTTTATTTCTTTTCCTTTACAAATATTTAAATGATATATATTTGCTTATGTATTGATGTTGTTTGTGCTATGATTTAAATAATGTAAAGTGGTTGCCTAACTAATGCTTTCTCGAGCTGTGATAATGAGAATTATCCCTTAAATGAACCTAATGTCTCTTCTAATAGTAATTTGAGGCAATGCTTGTTAAAAAACCAAAAAATAATTTTTAAATTATGTCAGTTAAAAATCTGAAATCATGGACATTGTCTGCCCGTCAATCATCACTCTTCCTCTTCTATTCCGCAGTCCTGCTGTAGAACAGGTGTAATACTCTACCCTATTTCAAAAGGAAACATTGAACATCTGCTTGAAAGAAGATCTGTCAAGAAAAACACCCCACCAACCAAAAATCCACCAAACAATTTCCCTTTACCATCTCCCCCTTACATGGAGCCCCTCTGGGGTTTGGAGAGTTTTGGTTTCCGTGGTGTGGCATCCTGATGCCATCAGTTTGCATTGAGGGTTCCTTAAATTGCAATGGCTGGGGAAGTAACTCTTGCCAGTTTGGAAATGGTTGTTAAATGTGATTTTACAGTTACTGTTCTCACCATTTTACAAAATCCCACTGAGATTAATTAGTGCCAGGGATAAGGCAGGGCAGAGAAGATTTACAAAGCTTCCAGCACTGCGTTCAGTATTGATGGCTAAAAGCTTTGTGTTCCCCACTAGGGGAATTGATGTAATTTGTCTGAGCACTGAGTGTTTGTGAGATTTCTGGGATGTTTTCTGCAGGAGCTGGGCTCTTACTTGAACAGGCAGTGAATACCTGATGCAATGTCAGGGTGGGTTTGTCAGCTTGGCATTGTTAATATAACTGTGTAAGCAATCCAGCACCCTACAGAGTCATTCCTCTCTGGTTCTTTGCCTAAGGCTCCCTCAGCTGCAGCTCTCCTTCAGATACTGTGGTCTTTAGAAGGAAAAAAGTTCTTTTTCCTCTTCTTTCAAAGACCAGTGCAGGCAGATGATAAATCCTACTCCTGTAAGGTACCTTGCATGGTTTGAAACGACAAGATGATACAAATAGAATATCTAATTATTCTCATAAAAGTTCTGTATGTGTTATTCCAGAAGATGGGTTCTGATCCTTTATTTTAATATTCAAATACTTATGCAGATTAAGGGCTCTGACATATTGGCAGCAGAGGCCATCAGTATTGTGGGGGGTTTTTTAAAGTGATAAGTAGATTTTTCTACACTGAGCTACAAGACTACTGGAGCCCTACATCTGTGCTCTGGAGGCTCTTGCATCACTTGTGAACTTTGCAGCACTCTTCATTAATGAGGTTAATTTCTGGGGTTCTGCCCGAAGTTCACAATGTGTTAAAATATGTCACCAAAGCTTTCTGCTTAGCTTGTGCTGTTTTATTGCCTCTTCAAAGTTTCTGCAGAACTCACACCACCACCAGGCATGAGAGGAACAGGTCAGCTTTTGTTGGTATTGTCACTGAATAATATTGGAATTTAGATCAAAAACTTTCCCTTTTAAACCTGATTTCAATGGCACGGGCTGTGCCATGACACAGCCTTTTCACCAGCCAGGGCTTTTGGGGCCAGTATTAATTCTTTTATAATTACTAGTTGTTCTATAATTAACTAGACATTGTGTGCACCTTTGTTCCACTGGCCCTCTTTTGATCAATAAATGTGCTCAGTTGCTTTTTCTTGCTCATCTAAAGACTTTATGAATCTCTTCTTCGTGTGGCTTTGACTACAGCAACCAGGATGATTTGTTTTTCTGCATTTTTGGAATTGGGAAAACCTCTTGTAACTCAGAGGTAGAGGGGCAACAATTTAAAAGAAAACAAACCAATGCCCAAAAAGTCATTGATTCTATGCTGGGTTTTGAAAACAGTGAAATTGTTGATACACTTCTATTTTTCTCTCAAAGATCACAAAGGGTGTGATAGTCCATTTGATTTCTTGAAGCTGGGTAGGTTGTCTTCCTTTCCATGACTTTGCTCATACAAACAAGATGTCTGATGAGTAGAATAAAATATTCATTCTTAACTAAACTGTTTACATAGAGTTCAGGCTATACAATAAAATATTCTTGACTATATGTGATTATGTGCTTGCTTTATGATTATGTATTAATGGTGAACTGTGTTAATTTCTTGAACTTTATAACAGGAGTTAAAGCTCTTTTTTCGTTTGTTTTTTCACTTTTCCTTGTAACACCCTGCCCTTGAAATATCCCATACAGACAAGTTGGAAATGTCAAATGAATTCCCTTCTTGCTGCTAAGGTATCATGAGGCATGTAATTGTACTCCAGGTGCTGTTTAAAATCTGACAGAGATAAATTTAAGTTGGTGGTACAGTATAATAACAACAGAACTAGACAGATGTTTAACAAATAAAGTGAGAAAAGTTTCAGAGACTGCTCTGAATCACAGCAAGGTTTTGCCTGTTGTAATTTCCCTTACTGTGCTTTTCAATATCTTTCTACTGTTTATTTGAAATTTTCCCAGTTTGCCTACAGTGAGACTCAGTCACACAGGGCATGTGGATGAGACTGTCCCCAGAACCTGAAAACACAGGCCATAAAATGCAGGCTGTACAGGTCAGCCCTGGCAGAGCTGCTCTGTGCAATGCTGATGCTGTAGGTTCTGTGCACTTTGCTGGCACAGCACCTCCAAGGAAGCCCCTGCTGATGTGTCCTTTATGTCCAACTTCTGCTTTTAATGATTCAGCTGGCATTGCTATTAATAACTGGACCATTAAAATGAATTATTAGATTGAGCACAACTAAAAGGAATGTTTTAATACATTTACAATTAAGTGTTACATGTCAGTTTTGTCATGTTTTCACCAAATAAATATTATGTTTTAACATTATGGTCTGCTAGGATCTACAAATTTTTGCAAACAATCCAGAAGGAATGTCTGCTTCAGATGTTAAGTCTTATTTTCTGTCAGAAGTGATACTGAAATGCTTGAAAGTAAGCAGAACCTGAACAAAATAGCCAAGAGCTTTCTTTAAATTAGAATACTTCTCAAAGTAGAAATGCTTTGTTATGGCTTTAATGTTAATATATGGTTTAAAACTTGGTTATGATACAAGGATGCTGTAGTAGAGGCAGTGAAAATACAAAAAGAATATTTGGTTGTGACCATAGACCTGAGACTTTCAGCAAGAGCTGAAAATGGTTTGTTCTCTGCCTCAGATGGGGCTCCTGTGCCACACCTCAGTGTCTGGCTGGGCACCATCAGTGCCCCCTTCCACTGCTTTGTTTGGTGATATTTCCACCAGGATTTATACCCAGGAAAGCTAAGGGTAAACATAAACAGCTTCTTCAGATATTGCATGTCAGAACAGTAATTATTTATCAAAGAAGTGTTAAACTATTTCTGTTTAATAAGTTGATATTAAGATGATGAAAAGAGATATTTTGTGGTAACTTGCTCCAGGCAGCACACTGGCCTTGTGTGCCAAATAAAATTCCCTGGTAGAATTCCCTGGCAGGGACTGTGGTGTGTGGTGGGTCACCACAGAGTGAAATACTGAGTTAAGAGTGTTATCAGCTCTGTTCCTGCTCATTTGAGGGGTTATCACTGACACCATTCCCCCTCAGATGTTTTTCTTTTTCCAAAGCAAAAGGCACTACCCCTCCTCCTCCCCCTCCCAAATCTTGCTTTAGATTTAATTGTAAATTTTACTGCTAGGGTACTCCAGCCATTTTAACACTCTCAACCTCCATCTCAATGTGTCACAGCAGCACCAAATTATTTTGTCAGTTTGTATTTTAATGAGAGCTGGGATCTAGTTGAAATTGGAATTAGCTGCTGTAGTTCATGGCATTCAATCTTCCTAGTCCCCGCCTCATCAAAATATTCACCAAGCTGCTTATTTCAAACTTGCACTTTACTACTTGGAGCATTTACATGAATAGCAATGTAGCTGTTTCAGGGATGAGCAGAATTTATAACTTCTGTGGAGGAGGATGCTTCATCACTCCTTTTAAATTCACTTATGGACATCAGTACCATGAAGTGCTTTCTGTCCTCTGCTGTGAATCAAAGTGGGACAAGCAGCCACCTGATTTGATGGAACAGCTCTTTTTCCTTTCTCCCATGCTCTCACTACCACTGCTGTATTTCTCCCACCCTATTCCTGTTTTGTTAATTCTGTTACTTTGTCTGTGTTCTCTGCCCTAGAGCCTCGAGCTACCCTGCAGAGCTGGTTCAAAAGCTGTCAATTCAGCAAAGCAAAAAAGCACAAGGCAAGCTAGATCCAATTGTTAATTACAGGGTGAGATGTCAGGATTTGTCAACTCCAGCAGATGATGAAAGAGAAAATTGTACTTAAAATCTGGGTGCAAGCTAGAATGTTCCAAGTAAATGTTCTGTATTTAAGAAACATGAATCCAGAAATAGGTACCAAAACAAGCTGGGAGACTCTATGTTCCACATTTTTCTTTTTCTTTATTTTCTCAGCATAAAACCCCAGCTCTGCAGAGTTATCTGATGATTATCTATGCACACAGGATTTCTTTCTGAATCACTGGACATGCACAAACAATGGAGTTTTTCAAATATCCAAAATGGTTCTTTTTCACTCTGAAGTTTTTCATGGACACTGATGATATTACATTGCTAAACTGATATTTAGGTGTGTATTTATAGAAAAGGTAATTGTATTATAATATTGAATCATTATTATATTCAATACTAATTTTATAAACCATCTTGGGTATGATCTGTTGAATGAAATGCATCAGGACAATATGAAATTATTTATTTTAGAAGTAATCAATGTTTTAATTGTCTTTTTGCATGCAATGGTTGGAAAATTTTGTGTTGGTGGTTTTGTTTTAGTATTTGGGAAATTTAAAGGTGTTGCACAGGCTCAAAAGGTATTTTTCTGTTTCACAGTGGTAAAATATGAGGAATCTTTTCACTGAGTGGTTACTGGTAAATCACAGCAGCCTTAACATAAAAATCTGCTTTCTTCTGAGGCACTTTTCTAATCTTTGATAATGTCTTTCCTGTGGGATAATATGTTGCTCCTTCAATAGTTCCACAGAAGTATAAGCCAGGGCAAATAGAGCTCTGTGATTATTTTATGTGCTTGTGGGTTAGCTTATAGCAGTGCAATCCATTCTGGGAAAAGGACAGTGTGTAACCATAAATTGAGACTGAATTGATTCACAGCTCTTTTGTTGTGCTTTATTTTCTGAGTAAACACTGAAACAACTGACAACCAGATTGTTTTCATCATAGTTGTGATGCATAGCTGCTTTATGATCGAAACCACTTTAGTCTGATTTTTTTCTTTTCCATTTTGCATTGGATGAGGCAGAGAAGAAACAGCTGTGGCCTGTTTGGGATGGGGTCCCAGCCATGTGCAAAGCTGTATACACACAGCCATGAGGAGCCAGCACTGTCTGTGCATTGCAAACAAAAATGTGTGGAGAAGTGGGGCCAAAGGAATCATTGGAGCACATCCAGATGCCTGGAATTGCTGCAGTTACAGGGCTTTGGGGATGCTGTGCTGTGAGGAGCCCAGCTCAGCCCCCAGGCCATGTCAGAGTCCCAAAGTGCTGTGTCAGTCTCTCCCTTTGAGCTGGGAAGGTGAAAAGCTGTGATACACCGTGTCTAGCAGCTATAACAGGCTGCTTTAAAACATCTGTCATGTTTTATTCTTACCTGAAAAAAACCATTCTTATTTGAAAAAAGTAACTTTAGCTGTGTGTAAGACTGTTGTATGGTTACAGTGGTAGTCTCTTCTCTATTTTGTATACTTTACACATTGCAAGTTGCAAAAAAAGCTTCCTATTTAGCATCTGAGAAGAGGATGCCATTGACAAAAATGAAGCTTATAATTAGATAGAATGGCTAAGCCTTTTCTTCTCTGAGTCTCTGTGCCTGGGTGAAAAAGCACAGTTGCAGCACCTCTTAGTAAAGCATAAACTGATTTGCTGTGCTGGTTTTGGCTGAAATAGAGTTAATTTTCTGACCAGTAGCTGGTATGGGGCTGTGGTTTGCAGTTATGATGGTGCAGCAGTGTGGGGTTATTGCTGAGCAGGGATTGCCCAGTCAAGGCCCTTTCTGCTCCTCACCCCGTGCTGCCAGCAAGGACAAGGAGCTGGGAGGGGACACAGCTGGACAGCTGACCCCAGTGACCCAAGGGACATCCCAGACCTGGTGGCTTTGTGCTCAGTGTATCAGCTGTGGGGAATGTGGGCTGCTGCCTGGGGGCTGGCTGGGCATCAGCCAAATAATTGTTTTTTATTTGCATCACTTGCCTTAGATTTTATGTCTTTGTATTTTTTCCTTTTCATTACAATTTGTTGTTTCAGGTTTTTGGGTTTTTTTCCTAGATTATTGTTTCAATTATTAAGCTGTTCTTACCTCAACCCATGAGTTTTCTTGCTTTTATCCTTCTAATTGTCTCCCCCACCCTGCCAGGGCAGCTGTGGGCAGCTGTGTGGAGCTTCGTAGCTGGCTGGGGATAAATCCCAGCATTGGAATTACTAATTCTACCTTAGGTTTGTCCTACTTGATTCCTTGACTGTAGGTAAATTGTATTTTCAAACCAGCTTCTCACTGAGGTAATTAGAATGATTAGAGTTCACTGAACTCCAACTGCAATTTTATATGAGGATACAGCTGTAAAAATTTCCCTAGAATAATTTTATTAATGAACATTTGATACCTATATAAAACTTCCTTTCTTATCAAGAAAAGTAAAATAGACTAAGGTGATTTCACCAAATAAATCATTATAACTGAAGAATTAAATCAATGACAGCTAAGCTATTAAGTGTTAATTCATTACCTGTACTTGCTCTTAAGTTTGTGGAAATGTTTGTGACTGTACAATGCAATTGCAGACTAAAAATAAGAAACTGTCTTTATAAAAAGAAAAATCCATTGTTTCTTAAAATTCTGCCTGCTGTACAAAATTTCCTAATTTTTTTCCACGGCAGCTGAGAAATCAATGTCTCCTTCAGAAAGGAGCAATGTTCAGCAAATGACCTTCATCATTAGTCATCCATATCTGTTTGGCACTGCCAATTGCCAAAAGAGAAATAATTTCCTGAGTGAAAAGATGGGTAAAATGAGATTAACATTTGCCCCTTCACAAGTCACTTAATGTGAGCTGCCTCCTTCACAAACTTAAAATTGTCTGGGAACCCAGGGAACATTTGATTTTAGGAGCTGATGTGCCCTGTAAAGTTCCTGTCTGGAGCTCGGTCCTGGTCTCCAAATGAGCATCAACAGCAGTAAAGTCTTCTGAAGATCATTATGACAAACCCTGCAAAATTCTTTTTGAGAAGGGAATATGTGCTGCTAAGATTTATCATCTGGTTTTAGTGCAAACTGTCACTTCCAGATCTTCTTTCCCTTGATTTTGTAAGGCACAGCAGATCTGACACCTTCAGAGTCAGGGGAGGAGTGATACCATTGAAGCCTTATAACTCTTCACCACTGACAGAAAAATGTTACAGATTTAGAACAAATGGCTCTACTGCTTTCTGAGGTGAAAATACAAGGTTTTTTCTTATTCTTCAGAGTAAAATAGAAACAATAACTGCACAATACACAGAAATAACCTGGGTGCTTTATGAGAAGTCAGCCCAAGGATCTGGGTTTCTTTGCTGCCTTCTAGGCATTTCTGGAAGGTGTGGAAGTATCAGAGGAATAAGTTATTTTTAGAGTTGTTTACCTGTGGGAGACTGAATCCTGCGAAGTCATGAAGTAAAAGACTGTTTGAAAGTATTTAATATCTTTAAAAATTAATTTGCATCCTGGTCAAAAATTAGAGAAAACTATTTCCTCTAAATTTCATAATATGTAATAAAAACCACAAAACAAAATATCCTGATTTTTAGAGGAGACATTTTTGGGGTTTTTTTGAGTTTTTTTAAATGAGTAAAGTTGGTTTTTTATCTTTTAAGGACCATGTCCTGGAATGTGGGTTTCAATATTAAGTCACAGTACTTCTCTTTGCTTCAGATTCCTATGCCATTTGTATAGAGTTTTAAGTGCCTTCTGTTATAATAGATTTGATTCAGAACTCACTGGAATTACTTTTCATTGACCAAATTTGTTGGACTACAGAGTCAGAATTACCTAGGCAAGAGGTCAAAGTAATGAGGGAGCTTAAATCTTTTTCAATCCTTCTGAATGTTACTGAATTCTATAGACTAAAAATTTTAAATGCTTTAGTCTTTACAGTAAAGTTCATGTTTTATGCCTTTATCTGGCTGGAGTTACTTTCAATAAAAATATTTTTAGCTTGAACCAACTTGGAGTACAAGTAAAAAAATCCATTTCTCTGTTTTAAAATTAGGGGAAATGGCCTTTGCTTGATTAAATAACTTGATAAATACATATAAGGAAGCTTGTGTGGATCTCTGTATGACCTTCAGATTTCTGGTGGCAGAGCTCCAGTATGTCTGTAGATTATGCCCAGCCCCAAAATCTTCCCCTCATTCACCTTCATGTTGACAGTAGGAGACATGAGGCAATAGGAAACATAACTGTGAAAGATATGTGCCTTTTATTTTTTAAAATTGGAGCCCCAAAATGCCATTGAGTAACACAAAACTCAGCTGAAGCCCTCCTGAACTGGGCCCCATTGCAGCTGTGATGCATCCAGTGCCAGCTTTTCCTCTCCAGCCCAGCTGGAAGGTGAAAAACCCAAAGTTTGCCCAGGTAAGAACTATGTAGAACTGCTTCCTGTTTTATGCCTTTAGAGTGAAGATGAAATGGGGCAGGAGAGGCACCACAGCCTGAAAGCAAAATAGTGAGAGGTGGTCCAAAGGAAACTGGCATATGAAACATGGTTTCATTAATTGCACTTTCTGATCCAAGTCTTAGTTTCTCCTTATTTGCAGCCCTAGAAAGCTTCCATGTAGGTAAAAGAATGGAAACATAATGCTGAATTTCCATCTGCTGTGGGTGGTTGCTCTGCCCACACAGCCCAATGTGACAGCACTGGTGACAGAGCCTGACAGGACACTCACCCACGTGGCAGCTCAGCTGCTGGAGCCTTGGTTTCATTTACACCATGTAATTACTGCTGATTAATGCAGGTACTGATGCATACATGATTTGCATGTATTATGCAGGTTCTGTAGAAAGTCAGGGCCTCTCCATGGCCTGAAGCAGGCTCCCAGGGCATGGAGCTGCCCTTTGCACTGCAAGGGAAGCCAGCAGCAGGAGGGATGATCCACTGGGACAAGCCTGGGTGTGGCTTTTGGCACAGAAAGGTGACATTGCCTCGCTGACATTGCCCAAACATTTCCAGCCTGACTGGAGTCATGATCAGGAGCACTCTGGGGCTGCTGTGCTGTTCTACAGAGTGAACATTTTAGTGATGAAAACATCAAATCCTTCTTTTCCTTACCTGTTTCTGGTAGAACAAGGTGTCTGGGCTTCATTTCCCCATTACAAGGATGAGTTCAGCACCCAGCTCATCCTTTCCTTTATTTAGCATGATTTCTCCTTTCATGCTTGGGCTGCCCTTTGGGATATGCAGATGCTGGCAGAAAAATCAATGATACAGATCAGTGGTGTTCTACTTAAAACTTAGATTTGTCTTGGTAAGATCTGCTGACTTTGGCTTTTGTGATGCTTTCAGAATCTTCCTTTTCTCTCTGTGGCTGCTCCAAATCAATGGTGAAGTGGGCAGGGTATGGGTTTATAGTCCTATTGACTTTGTTCTTTTACAAGGCATCTTTACCCTGGATGCTACTCTTGTTCCTACAATATCATTTGGATCATGAAATCCTTTTAATTTTTTTCTTGTTCTCAAGCCAGCAGTCATTTTCTTGGGTACTCTCTTTGAAGGTTTTCTTGAATGGAAAATCACAGACTCTCAGTGGGAGGCACATTTTAAAGGTAATGCAAAGCAAGTGCAATGCTGACTTTACCAGTAAGTAACCTCAGAAAAATATATTCCTTAGGTTTGCCATTGAGCTGGAAAGGAATAGTATTACCTTTATAGGTGAAACCAGCTCTCCAGCACTGAAACATTTAATCTTGCTAGGTGAAATTTATTCTGAAGGATTTGTAGTCATATTTTTTCTTATTCTGATACCATATTTTCTGTTTTCTTACTTCATTAATTTATGCCAATTTATCCCATCCTGAGGCACTTTTTGTAATCTTCTCCTAATATGTATTTACCTGCTGCAGGCTTTTGTGAATGGCTATCAAATCACAGTTTTGCTGTCATATAAATGAACAGTCTTATTCAGTTAAGACCTTAATTAGCCTCTCCATAAATTTCCTTGTTTTATTATCCAAGTCCAGTATGTCTCTGTCCTTCTTTCAGTGGTGTGCAAAGATTACAAAGAAGTTTAAGTTTGAGATTCCTCTTTGATCCTCTTCATCGTACATGAATACACACAGAAATATTTTATAAATATATAAAATTCTATACTATTAAAATATGGTAAATCCTACAGATATTAAAATGCTGACCTGCTCACTCATAAGATAATTATAAAAACATATTTCTCTAGATGTATTCTAACTTTTCTCTGTACTTCTAGGTAAAAGATTTTGCCTGTGAATATAATCCATAGATGTTTTTCTGTTTTTAGAAAAGACAGCTATCATGCTTATGCATGGAGAAGGACCAGCTGAAACATAAACAACAACATTATCTGACATTACTTCTGAGTTAAGAATTATGTTTAACTGGACTTCAATTCACTCAACACAGAATTGCAAAATGAGAGAGTTAGAGATTTCATCTTGCTCAAATATTAGAAACGATTGGATAGCTCAATATTGTCGTGTTGGGTGAAAATATTTCTTAACAGAAGTAAAAACTCATCAGAATAACACCTAATAAAACCTGATTTATCAGTTTGACATCTGCCCCATGTTTTGCTTTATGAAGCACTTAATTAGATCTGCTATTGCTGTAAATCTCCCTTGAAACAATATGTGTAATTTGTTCAAAGTAGTTCACAAATTTATTAATGCCTCTCGTTCAGCTGCCTCTCTGTATCAGTCAGAGTGGAGAAATCTGTGACTTTGTCTGAAGTAATTATTTAGCTTAAAATCAATTTCCCTGAACAAGCTGGGAATATAATTGCAAAGAGAAATACTTATAAATGATCTGTCAGGAGAGGACTTGGAGTGGTGCTGTACTAATCCCAGAAATGAAGAAGCAGTTCTGCCCTCAGTCTCCCGATTCTGGTCTGACACAATAATTGATTGACATTGATTTCATTTAGCATGGGGAAAGCAGATTTAATTGCAGCAATGGTAAAACCTGTCCAAGTGGACAGTCATGCTTGGGGTAGATGATAATTCTAAATGAAGGGCTCTAAAGATTCCTTTTCATAAGCAACTTGTGATCTCTTGGTATATGAAAGGATGCATGAACAGCAGTGTTGGTGTGCTGAATCTCTCTATTTCTATCTAACAACAATCGGTGAGAAAATCCAATGAAATTAATTGTCTTGACCTTTCCTACTGCTCTTAAAATTTCTTCTTGACACATTTTATAATTAAGACTGTCTTCAACATTTCTTTATTGAGGTAATTTCAAGGTCTCTATACCTATGAGCCATAAATGACTAGTGCATTAATTTTGATTTCAAACATTATGAGACTATTTTGTTTGGACCATAGGTGAGCCCCCTCCTGTTTTTGCTGTGTTTTGTGCCTAATGGCATTACCATGATACTGTCAGAAATTAATTAAGTGTCCTATAGGTCTTTTGAGCACGAGACAGGAGGAATTTTTATATATAAGTCCTTAAATCTCTTTCAGTTTAGTTGCTGGTTGAAGAGCTCACTTGGTGTTTGAAATGTAGTTCTCTTGGAGAAATCAGTAACAAAAAAATTGACCAAAGAGTGGGGGTCCACCTGTGGATTTCACATAGGAGAAACACAGTATTTATGTTTAATCAACCCCTACTCTGTGGCTTGGAAAATACAGGAAATTAAATATGCAGAGGCTGTGGTAAGAGTGCTTTCACTATTTATACAGAAACTCTGACTAAAACTGAGTTCTTAGCTTGGAAGAAAACTTCACATGCCCTGAAAAGAGCATATTTTCTAATAGTTATTGATGAGAGACAATAGGCTGCTATACCCATCAACCTTCAGAAAAATATAATTACATATATAAAAGCAGCTTAGCTAAGATGAAATACCATCTTTTTTTGATCTTTAGAACTCCAAGTACTGTGAGATTTATGCTGTAAAAGCTCTTCAAAAGCCATTTATTTTTCAGTAAATGTATTAAAAGCTTTGCTTAAAAAGCTTTGGTGACTATCTTTGTGTCATCCTCACTTTACCTTTCTGTTACCTCCCCAAACTCAGTCCTAAAAGACTAAATTGATGAAATTATCAGGAAGTAAAGGGGCAAAGGCAAATTTTTCTGGTAATAAGGAGAAAATTAGACAAATTTGGTGAAAATATTCCCATTGAGCTGCAGCAGGAATTAATTTTCAGGGACATTTTCCAAAAGTAAGCATATATTTAAAAAGCTCCTCAGGGTTCAGAGGAGGTAATAGTGATTTGCTGGGAAAAAAAAAGACTACTTTGTAAACTTTGATTTTTTCTTAATTAATTTAATTTCAAGCCATTCTTTGTCTTGGTTTCTCACCTTTTGGTAAGGAAAAGCTGGCATGAAATACTTGCAGAATTTTTTACTGCAGTAGATTTTCTAACCAAAGAATTGCTGGATTGTCATATTAGCTTATTGGAAATGTGCCTACTTGGATTCTAGAAAATTTTATATTATCATTTTTACATTATGTATTCATGTAAAATTTTTAAAAATTAGAGTGTTTTTTGGCATTAAACTGCTGGTACTAAATTTCATATATATGATGTGAGGGTAAAGGTCAAGTTTTTGAAATAACTTGAAATATGCATTGCTTAAATTAAACAAGATCTGTGTTCAGCAGGATGAAGGAGGACAAGCAAACCCAGCTTCATGTGTGCTCTGCTGGTCACTTGCTACTGACTTCAGACACATTTCTGCATGGAATTTTTTCCTACTAAAAGCTCAATTTCCCCCAAAACAGCAAATGCAGGAAATGCTGTCCATATGCTCAAAGGTGATTTGATGCTGGGAGGGGAAAGCCCAGCAAAGAGGCTGTGATGAATCTTGTGAGAGCAGGATTTCTAATGCAGTGGGGTTTTTCACAGACCAGTTGTAACAGGGTGAAAACAATTCAGCTTTGCAGTCAGACTGGTTACCCATGACACCTCTCACGTTCCCAGGAAGCAAAGGAGACAAGATAAATCCTCTTAATAAAGAGCACATGGTCAATATGCAGCCAGGATTTCCAAGAGTAAGGAGGACTTGAAGCCTTTTGTAGTGCATGAGACATAAGTTAAACAGTTATTTATAAAGAATCAGGGTTTTTTTCACATTAAAACACACAACTAAACATGCCTCAGTTTCTTACTGGTTAATGAAAATCTTGAACTGCTAATTCCTTGCAATTTACTGTGTCTACTCCTCTCAAACTGCATAATACCAACACGAGCCTACTATGTTAATTTCTTTTCTTACTAATGAATCCACTAAACTTAATTTGTCCTCTAGGTCTTTGAAGCATCTCCTCAGATCTGATTCAATGTACACCAATTTTTGGACTACTAAAAAGGAACAACAAGACTCAAAACCAAAAAGCCTGAACATAAACATTATGCTTTATTCTACTAAAATTCTCTTGGTGAATATGGGGTGTCAAAGGCAGAAATTGCCAAACATGTCCTTGAAAATTCTTTGCAAACCAATTCACTTGGAAGCACAAATGTTTACTCAGGAGTGGGAGTTTTGAATATTGTTCTAAAACAGACAATTACTGAAAATTCCCTCTCTATTCATGGAAGTGTAATACAAGCAGGAAGAGAAGAATTCCAGCCACCTTCCTGCTCTGAGATAATATTCCTCAAAAATGTCAGTAGAAAAACTAATATTATGCCTTCTGTAGAAGAGAGAAATTTCTGTTGCCCCTAGGGAGCAGTAAATTATGTACATGTCATAATTAGCAGCATTAGGATGTTGCATTATTTATAAGGGTAGAAACACTTCCAGCAACTTGACATCCAGGTGTTGTATGTGGTGGTATGGATGAGCAGAGTTATGTAATTGTTAAATCCCCAAGGGAAGACATGACTCACACTGTCTGAGGCAATCTGGAGGAGTTAATTGCTACAAATATTTGCCAATTAAAGGCAAATGTTAAATCAGAAGATAATTCATAATTAAAATAACACGTTTATGTGAAAGATGGCAAAAACTTAGCAACCCACTGCAAAGATGTCTTGATAAACACCTACCCTTTGAAAATCAGTCTTGCATTAGATTGTGCTTGCAGAGTTGGGTACTAATTCAGGAGGATGTTCTTCATTTCTGTGGATTAATGAGAATTCTAGCAGACCTGGTTTAGCTTAAATATTTTACTAACTTGAAGTTGATCTGACAGATGAGTTTTCAATAGAACCACAGCTGGACTGGGGAATGGGATACCAGGAAAATATTTTTGTGTGTGTGTGCATATATATATATATATATGTATTTATATATGCAAACCTCCACACGTGAGTAATTAAAGTTGAGGTAGAAAGTCAAACAAAGACCTGTTGACATTCACACAGTAACAGCATGCTTGCTTATTAATTTTCCTTAGTGTAACTGTGTTACCTTTCAGTATTGGAAAATACCCTTCAGTTTTGAAGATGCACTTTCCAGTGGGTGTTACTTGAAGTGAAAGTAAATGCTTGTAAAACAAAATGGGAGAATGATCGTTTGCCACAGCTTGTACGAGCTGCTCTAAGCCAAGAAATAATTGTTAATTAAAACTTACTACTTTAGAGTAAAGAGAAAGGTGTAGAATCTTTCCAGTCAGGCTCCTGTGATACCTACAAACGTAAAGCTATTTTTATAAGCTGAGTCTTTTTGTTAAGACTCTCTGCAGCAATTTAATTATAAGTTGCAAAGTTTAATTTCTGCTTGGAGGGGATTCACCCTTTCCCTGTTGCTCAGCAAAATGAACAAGCAAATTCCTTCACTTGGTTTAAATTTTAGCTAGGGAGACTGATCAAATCAGAGCAAGATATCCAGGTGTTGTGTAGCATCATCATCATCACATTGCTACCAAACAGGAAAACAGGAGGCCAAGAGGAGGAGAGAGGTTGGATACAAATGCATTTATTTATCCAATCATACTTGTTTATCTACAGAACTGTAGGCTACAAATTATTTTTTCTAGTGCATGTGGCAGGCAATTTGAAAATAATAGAAGAACACAAAGACTTCTGCAGCTGAAACTGCAGCCATACCTTGGGTTACTGCTATAGGCAAGCAATATTTCTGTGTAAAAAGCCAAAGTTATTTATGTAGTTTCACACCTCCAGCATAGTTATAATATCATTTTTTGCTGTTCCTGAGCAATTTAAGTATCTGTGTTAGGGAGTTCCTCTGTGTTCTATTGCTTCAATGTGTTTGCATCCAGGATTCAGGAGTGCAGTGGTAGCTCTGGTTGAAATTGGGAGGTATTACACTGGGAACAAAAGTGCTTAGCCTAGCCCCATCTTACCAAAATGTTTACCTGTAATAACCCACCTGTCCTTTACAGCAGCCTCCTGAACCCTTGAGCAATCAGAGCTGAGGAGTGAGTTTAATTCTGAGTGGTTGCAGCATCATGAAGGGCTGAGACCTGGAGCTCTGTTCTCTTTATTCCTTCTGCAAGGCTGAGTGCTCCCAATGTTTTTGGGAGCACTCTGGATGGAGGAAAACTAGATGGCATCATTTTTACAGCTGTAGAGTCAACAGTTCAGTTGGCTCTCTCCAATGAAATCAGAATCTGTTTTGTTATTTTTCCTTCAAATTGTTGATCTTTTAGCTGAAGTATATAATTTTTTTACTACCACAGGAGTAAGAGTTCAGCTTGTTTTGTTTACTGAAATGTAGAAATAAATAGATTGGAGGGAGCATCAATAGATGGGTATCTGCAGGTATGTGATCCCCTGCTAGTAAACAGAGGGAAGAAACCACTTGGAATCAGGCATTTTCAAGGGTGTCAGAACCAAATGAATTTGTTAATTGTGGCTGTTAGGCTGTGTGTCTGATGACTGCCAAAGCCATGCTTTGTGCTTTCCAACTCTGCTGCCTCTGCTGGATGGCTGAGTTTTTATTTAGGACCATCAGTTTTTTGCTGACCGTGTTTGGACACGTAATTGGTATGTGCCATTTCTGAGCTCAGAAATCAGAATTTACTATGCCTTCAGTTTTATATAGTGGAGTGAGAGGGAAATAATAGAGCACCTGTAATGTTTCCTTGGATCTTGAGCCACTGACCTAGATTATGTGACTGAAGTAGACAAAAATGTTCAGTTTCTTGCCAGACAGCCCACAGTGCATGAAATATCAGGTTAGCTGGTTCACTGAAATCAAAAAGTCTTGAAGAAGAAAAAAAGTGAGAAGTCTGACTATAAAACTCAAATTAACAAATGTTTGGATATTAAACAAAGAGAAAAAAGTAAGTGTAAGTAGAGAAATTTAAGTCTTTGCCTGTCAAAAATATTTATTGATGCTTTTTAGGATTGTTCAAAAGATCCTATTTATACCATCTATATGCCTAAAATATAGAAATACCTTGCATTGTTTATATATTTTCAGATTGTCATGACTTCTTGTAACATGTTTTTTATACTGAATTATTTGACTTTTATGTCTCTCTGGTCATTCTGTATCTCCCACTTGTCTAAAGTATATTTTTTTCTAGTTTTGTTGAATCTGCAAAAATTTTTCACAGACTCCATTAAAATGCAGCTGAACTTTGCAGGCAACTGAGGCTTAAAGACACCAATAAGATTGTTGAAGAAATCTTGTCTGCTTGCCAGATTTTTCATCTAAATTCATTATTGTTGTGATGTGACTTATTCAGAAACAATCTTCTTGGGTCGTGGACTGCCCTGTAAATACCAGTGATTCCCTGGAAAGCCCTTGGTGTAACAAAATTGTTGTTTTCTACCTTCTTAGGTAAATGTTTCTGGGAGACATCATTCTAAAGTCTCTGCATTCTTTCAAGGCTCTCACAGCAAACATCCATGTCACTAAAAGATCAAGCTGTACATTCCATCATGGCTGTGCACTGGCTATATTTCATTGTATGTGGTTGGTATTAAGGTGTCATAGTCTGTAAAGCAGTTAATCAGGTGCAGAAAAGCAGGCTGAGTTGATGCAGCCCATTAAAAACAATGATAGAAAGATGTGCACACAGGCAGTGATGGGCAGGTTTTCCCTGTGGAAAAACCCTTTAAACAAAACACCTCTGCAAGGATTCCTGTTTGCCTCCCTAGGAATGGAAATGAAGATGTGAATGCTGCTGGGCTGCACTCTGAACAAGGTGCATTCATGGAAAAAATGGGATGTCTAGCAAGAAATGAAGTGTGCTTATAATTGCCAGGCTATTAGTCTAGCAAAGAGCAAAGTGCCTTCTGACTCCTGTGATTGACTTATGGCTGGGAGAGCAGAGGGCTCTGCTCTGGGTGTTTATCTGCAGTAATAAGCAGTGGAATTAGTCCTCTGGGTTGGCTGAAGTCCTGCTGTCTTCTCAGCAGCTGGCAAACACAGTGAAATCAATCTTGCATCTTTCACAACTTCTGGGTTCAATTTAGGAAATAAATACCAAAATGATCAGCATTTTTCTAGCAGATGAGAGACTGAAATTTACTGTTATCATTAAGCAACTTCAATAAGAAACAAGGGCAAATGCATCACAAATTTATGCATGCCAATCTCTGCTCAGCATCAAAGGCAGAGGTGGCCTGAGGGTTCTATTTGTTCATTCTTTTTAAATCTTCAATGCAGAAGGGCTTCCTCCAAGAGATCCCTGTGCCTATTTCATTTGGGCTCTAAATAGTTTGGTTGTGGAGTTTGCACCACTGCCAGTCTTAGCTTGGCCCTGCTGGTTTGGAGTTTCAGGGGAGATTAACTCTTTGAGTGATGGGTTATGAAGCTGCTGCATTTTGGTAGCCCTGAGGGGTAGGCTGGGAAGTTGGGGTTTCATCTCTCTGCACTACCATTACCTTATTTTGCAGCACTATTTGTTGCTTCTTGCACAGGGAGACTGATATCTACCAAATCTTCTTTTAAAGGTTACTTCATGAGAACAAGCAAGGATTTGGTGTATTTGCAGACAGAGTAAACCCTTTTAAAATTAACTTTTACATTTTCTGCTGTGATGTTTCAATGTTTCTGCCACATCACCTTCCTGCTGGCACTGAGTAGTGCTGCACCCTTGGGACTGCCTGCCAGGGCCTCTTTTCTGAACCATGTCTCAGGCTGTTGCTGTAAATTTTGATTCCTCAAAATGTTACTCTATGCTCCAGCTAATTCTTGTCAAAGTCAAACATCTTATTGCCTAATTTAGGGTGTATAGAATAGCTATAGCATTGTTCTGAAGGAAGAAATACTCTAAGTGGTGGTTTTGTCACCCAGATAATTTCTGACATTATGTACCATCTTGTAGCAGGTGGATGTGATTTCTTTTTTTTCCCAATTAAGCAAAGCTTCAATAAGTTTACTACGTTTATCTAAATAGAAATGAAAATCCATATCTCCTACATGGCTTTGAAAAAGTTGACTGTGCAGCCTGGTTTTGTCAAACTAGTCTGCCTGAAAGGGCTTTCACAATAAGTCCTTTGTGTGGATTAGAGATTATTGATGCTTCGTTTCTTGTGTGCAGTACATGGAATGTGATATTCTGTCAATGAGGTTTAGGTGACCTTTGTAGAATGTACCCTTTTATGTCCTTGAGCTTTATCAAGTTTCTTTTCTGGAGTGTCTAATGTGACAGGCAATTCAAGGGACCCATGCACTTTGTCCCTCATTTTCCTGTACTGCTGCTTTCATTACTCTGGCAATAGTACAGGCTATACTTGAAATTTTCCAGCTTTTGGTTCTCTTGCTCTGCTTTCCTGGGTGTGTCTAAGCAATGACACCTGGGTCAAGTCACAGCTGTTCTTTCCTAAGCCAACAAATGTTTCAGCTGCGCTCAGTGATGCTGTGTTTTGCAAAGAGCCTGATTCACTCCTGAGGCAAGCAGGACATGATGCAGGGAAGCATGAGAAGTTTTTCAGTGAGGTTAAGTGGTGCTGCTTGTCCTTGTGGCCTCATTTGCATCCACAGCAGCAGCCCCTTTGTCATAGCTGCAGCAAGGGAGGGAGAGCAGAGCAATCCTGTCACGTTATTTCCGGCACTGCGCCCACGCCAGGAAGCCACTGTGCCAGGTACTGCCTTTGCAGGAATGTCACCAGCAGGGAGAGGACCAAGAGTTCCTGGGTGCCACTGCAGAATACCAATGTTTTCCCCTGTCCCAGTTATGGCCTTATGGGACAGTCTTTTAAGTTACTTAAGTAATTGTTAATTCAGTTGCTGGGAGATGGAATGCGTTAGGTCGCTCCAAGAAATGTTTTCAGTGAAATCCAAAGAGACTATGGAATAACCCTGATGTTACCAGAGACTTGATAAAAAGGGGAATTGGCAAAAATTTAACCCAGTTGTGTATGGTCAATGAAAAGGACCAGGTTGTGTTAAAGGTCACGGATGTTAGGAAAGTTCCAGAATAAACAGTGGCAGTGTTACAGGCCTGTCTACACTGAGCAATTTATTCTGCTTTTGACTTGGGCCAGAATAAACTTACTACTTAATTTTGCATTGGAACTCCTGCTTTTGTAAAATGCTTTTACATTTAGTTGTGGACCAAAAGCAGTCAAGATGCAGTTGAAACTGATTATTCCCTTTTTTAGCTTTGTGCTGCCTGGGGACTTCATCAGCTTGAGAGAAAAGCATTTCATTAAAAACTCTGGCTTCACTGACCTCAGTGAGGAAGGAGTTTTATCCCCTGCCTTTAGAGGAAGTCTCTCTTTGATGAGAGTGAGGAACAAGGATCAAATCCAAGAGCAAGCAGAGTGAGTAGTTTTCTATGCTCTCTCTGTTAGACAAATAGGAACTTTTTGTTTCTCCCTAGACTGTACGTTTTGCACCAGTTGGAGTCCAGAATTAATCCTAATAAAACATTTTAGATTTAGGGAGCTTCACTGAGATCAGTTAAGTAATTGTGAAAGAAAAGTGAATTGAAGCTTCAGTTTTGACTAAATTTTAATAGTGGTTTACCTTTCTTTAAATGTTTAGTTAAAAGCAATTATCAGACTTGTCCTAGAAACATTTTAAAACAATAAAAGACAGTGTTATGTTAGAATTGAATTTGAATCACGTTGTAAAACATGAAAGTGTACAAGATTTCCCATTTCTAAAAGAAGTTTTGAACACGAATATTGTGCAATTAGCTTGTATATGTGTCAGTATTTATTGTTCCAAACTGAACTTCAGTGATTTCTATTGAAAGGCTAGTTCTGTAAAACACATGCTGAATTAGATTTCTTTTGATATTCCAAAAAGCTCCTTGTCCTTAGGGTTGTAGATTCTAGTGCTATTTATCAATCTATTCAATGTATTTCTGTATTTTTGGAATCAAGACTGACAGTTTACCCTTAGCTATCAAAAACCTTTTTAAAATCTGTGATTTATGCTAAAGTACATCATCAGGGGGCGATTGTTTGGGCTTCCTTTCTGTTGTGCCACCAACTTTTCCTTTTTGAAATGGATAGGTCTTTCAAGACTGGAAACAGTGTTTTCTGTTGCTATGCACATTATTTATCTCAGCTGTGACCCCAAAAAGTGCAAGAAAGGAAAGTGTCCAGTTTTGAACTGGAAGAATTGCCTATTCTCAGCTGTATGAATATGTATAACAACTGCTATTTGCTCAGCACTCTGGGGGAGAAGATATTGAGTTCTGATTTTGCTTTATATGTGAAGTCTCCACTTAGATGATTAAGTAGATTAGGCAAAATATTAGTTTAATTATTCACAGTACATATGTACAGCATCAGTATTTTATTCCTGGGTGAATGAAGTAGCTCTTTCAATCTAATATTTTGATTTCAGGGTTATTAATGTCATTGTCTCACTATGTTTTCTCTCAGCTATGATAAAAGGCTGCTGTGCAAAGGGTACTATTTGATATGGGATACTCTTACATGTACCAGTAGGACTGCTCCTTATAGTAGGCACTGAAGGGCTGCTGTTAAAAGTGCTGTGAGGAGTATTAAATGGTGCAAAATACTCTAATGAGGGTAAGGCTGTGGACAGAATAAAGAGCAATCTTTCTGATGGCTCAGGTTTTAGTTTTCATATTTTTCAGATCTTGTGCAGCTTTAGTGTGCCATATTAGGGAATGGTGAGCTCTCTTCACACAGTAGGGAGACAAAACAATTCCTTCTCTAGCTGGGGATCAAGGACAAATGATCCAAATTTCAGGCCCAAGAGCACAAACAATGGGGACTGAAGAGAGAAAAAACAAGCAAATGGGACTTCACAACCTAAAGTTGTAACTGGACAATTAACTCCAATATGCAAATGGACCAGAACTTATAAAAGTGAGGCCCTGTGACCAGTTGTCCATTTTGTGACCATTTTGGGTCCATCTTGGGTGTAGCCCTGGCTGGGCTCTTGTGCTGCCCAAGGTGGATCCATTGAGGCCTTTTAATAAATCCCTAATTTATTCTTTAACTCTCTCTAGTCTCTGTTCTAGGTCAGGCTGCACAAAGCATCATTTCCTTCCTCTGGAGGCAGGCAGGGCTGGAAAAGCCCTGCTGGAGGGCAGCTAGGGATGGGCAGGAGAGCACTGGCATGTGGCTCACCTTGGGAAGGGCTGAGGGCAGCAGGATGCCTCAGGCAGCCCATCACAGCTCCTCCCTGCAGGGCTGCCAGGGCTGGGGTGCTGCTGCCCCTCTCCCTGCTCTGACATTTGCCTGCTCTGTGAAACCAGCCTTATCTCAGTTCTGCAGCTGATGGAAAGCCCCAGGAAGCCATGGATCTGGTTCTTTTGAATTCAGTGGGCACCAGATTGGGATCATAAAGGAGAGAAGATGAAATAATGAAAAAATAATCAGATATGCATTAGAATCTTCAGCTGCTGGTTTATGAAGAACTGGGTGCATCAGTGGGGGAACTCCCATGGCCTCAGTGTACATCATTTCTTATCTTGAAGATATCTCATCACAGAACATATTGCTAACTATAAATTCAGCATTTGACATTATGAAATCCAGCTAGTTGACTAGATTTAAAAGCAGGTTTGGATATAAATCTTTTTTGAAGTCTGTTGCTGTGGCTGTATCAAGTATTTCAAATTTTGTTTCAGTTTTTGCATCTACAAAGTACTTTGCTGGGATGTTTTTGTGGTTATCTAAGAAAATTTTTTAAGGTTGGAAGCCTGGACCCTGTTTTAAGTGACAGGGACCTGCAGGAGTGTGCAGTCAGCAGCTTTCAGAGTCAGTGATCAGCTTGAGCAGTCCATCATTGCAGAGAACACACTGATGAGGAAACAACAATAGGTAAAATGAGAGACTCCATCTGGGGCAAACTGAATAACAGATGAAAAATTTTCCAAATAGACTTTTTTAAGTAATAGAAATTAATTATAAAAGCAAAGAACAGAATTTTCCATAAATCTTAAAATAATTAAAAACTACACAGTCTATGATGGGCGTGATTAGAAAGAAAAAATATGAAAGGTATGTTTACAGAATTCACTAGGTCTAAATGCCCAAAATGCAAAATGTCTGATGGACACCTTAAAAGTATATTACAAGTCAGCTCTGCAAGCCTTGGACTAAAAATAGTTTCTTTGGTTGAAAAAAAAAATATTCTTGCCCTCCAATTATGTGGGGAATTGCAAAAAAATGCATCTTCCCTTGGGGGAAAAACCCCAAAGTTATTTTCTTTAATTGCAAGCTAACAGGTGAAGGGAATTAATTCCCATGGACCAAAAATATGCTTTTCAATGCATTGGGTTCTTTTTACCAGGTTTGCTGACTTTTTTAATAGACAGCATAGCAGGAAGTTTACACGTGTTCCTGTCCTGATTCTGGTACAGAAATTGGTACAGACTAAGAGGAGAGCTCAGGATATTTGCCTTGATTACCATACAAACTTTTTCTAAAGTGGTTAACGGGTTGATTGAAAATGTCTGAATTTTATTCTTTCCTGTGAATAGGTTATGGCCTGTTGTGATGCTGGCTGTTGCTTCTGATACCAGTCCTTCACTTCTAAGGATTTTAAACTCTCCAACTTTCCCTTAACTTGGAGCCCTAATGTGGGTCACAGCTGTTTGTGATAAAGGCAGAGCAGACAAAAATTCTGTGACACAACTTTTGAACTATTTAGATGTAGTAACTAAAAACTGTAAAACTGGACTACAAAACCTTTGTTTATTTTGTTGCTTTGTCCTGTGCTTTCTAGGTGAGGAGCTTGCATGTGCACAAGAGCTTCTTCTGTGCTGTGGAGCTGCACAAGATTTGCAATGCCTCAGTCTCACATATTTAAGGTAATCAAGTTCACCTTTTATTTCCTAAGTTATTTTCTAAAAGTGTTTGTGTTTGATTTACTAAAGCAAATAAAAAGGTTAGTGATGTGTGCTGCATAAAGCATAATTTAATAACAAATTGAAAAAAAAAATTACGTGTTTTACAGTGGCTGTGATACAGTCAACCTCTCATATTTTTCACTCAGTCTGACATATTTAAATATGTACTACAACCTACCAAAAAATAGAAATATAGAAGAAATTAAATCAAATGCATATAAATATTTAATTCTGTTTATATTAGCTGCCTTTGTTGAGAATGGCAATAACTGAGGTTCCTGGCAAAGCATCATTGGAGATTTGTGTCTGGGGGAAGAAAGTGAAATTAAATACTTAGTGTCAAATAGTATGTATTAATAAGATATGAGTAAGGTGCCTATACCAATATTTGACTTAACATTCTGGGAGGAAAACCTGATAATAAATCTCATTAAATGGTGTGATGTACCACTAATATATTAAGATAGTTTAATTTTAAATTCTCCTGACATCAGCTCTTTTAAGTGCCTGTATTCCTGTATCATGCAAATAGTTTTCCTTTAGAGCACAAATTGGATTAGTCTCTGCTGTTCAAATTAATTGTCATATTACTATCAATAATATTGGATGGAGTTTCCATAACTCTTTCAAATTGAAGCATTTTAGTAGTATTGCTATGTTATTCCCCAGACTTAGTCACACTCTTAAACATTTGAAGAAATATGAGAATAAAATTGATTCCAAGTAGTTAGAAGAAATTGGTTAGTGAGTTGATAGATTTTCAATTATCTTTTATTAGAAGTGCTTTAACATATTCTTAGAAGAACAGGAGAAAGTTTCAGAATTCCAAAATGCAAGTGTTTTAATTGGTCAATGGCAAGCAAGGATAAATCCTGCTCCAAATATCTGCCCTAAATAGAGATTCCTAAAGAGGGTCTTCCCTGCCTAATTCCCAAAATGCCATTATCTTTCTCTAGCCCCACAGTTTAGTGGGATAAAACTCTTTAAGGAGTGTTACCTCTATGGAGATTTTTGTTGCATGCCTTTTCCATCAAAATTTAGAGGATTTGCAGGATCTGCACATTGAGCCCCTTGTCTCTCCTTGTGACCACCTGCCCTGAAGTGGTCATGCCAACACACAGGTGAGTCTGGAGCTGGACCTTAGCAGTAGTAAGGTGATGTCTAACAGCAAAAAAATGGTATTTTATGGTTACTCCAGCTATGAACCTGAAGGACATATTGGTGTTTACAAATGATTTCTGTATGTGCAAACACTTTCAGAGTAAATGTTACAGCTGTTTTAGTAGAATAATGGTTTTTTGCCATTGTGATAGCTTAATAATTAACATCAGGGTTGTATTAAAAAACTACTAATGCTTTGAGGTTCCTGGGTTAAATGTGTTCATGTGCTAGGGACTGCTGTGTGTTTGCCAGCTCTCAGGGATCCATCTGTGTGTATGACATGACCAATCCATTGAAAGCTTGATTTCAAAGCCCTCTGTAAAACCTCTGTCAGAGGTGTCAAATGATGAGGCAGCAACTGCAATTTCAGCAGTATGTAAAGCTTTCAATGCTAGTCTTTTGTCCAGTAACAAACATTGGCAGTGCTCTGTGGTGCTAGTCAGTGTGTCTAAATGAATACACCCTCAAGGGCAACCTTGCAAATACCTGTCATTTAGAAGGAGATGAAACTGGAATTTCCCCCTTACTTAATGCTCATATTCCCCCATCCCACAAGTCATCCTCAGCTATTCATACATGCTCATCATCTGGGCTGGCACTAGAATTTGGTGTCAGATGGATAAAGTGACAAACTAACTGTAGGAATCAGAGCAATGTTCTGTAGAGTGTCATCTCTCTGAATTAGGGTGGTGGTTTTGTGTAGCCTGAAGGGATGTGGAGAGCAGGGCTGAAGTGTGGGAGAGAATATGATATCATAAAAGCCCTGCATGCTTCAGCTTAGCAGCAGGGATTTCTTGGAAAATGGCTTTTTTCTGTTTCTATACATGCTGCATGCACATGACTGTGCTTGCATATGAATTTTGTTTTAATTTAATTTGGGGATAATTTTATTTCATTCTAAGCACAGGTGGTTTTGAAACACTGTTTAAGCTCTGTTTATTTCAGCCTATGATTATTTGATTAAAAAGACTTTGGGGAGAAAAAAAGCCTGTATATTGAAATTGGAACAAAATTGTGTATGTAAAGGTTTTATACAAATAACAATCTTGTGAAAGAGATGGGGTTTGTTAAGTACAAATTTTATATTCCAATCATTAATTATTCCTAAATTTTTAAACCTTAATCAGATTGCAGAGAGAACAATCAAATACTGAATTATGAGAGGTACCCAGCAATATCAGAAATCTAATTCAGCCCAAAAACAACAGCAACAAATTTCTAACAGTGACTTTATGATGCCTATTTACCACAAACTCTTTTTAATGAGGACTTTCAGGCAGTTAACCTTGAATTTACCCTTTAACGTGGTTATACAATTAAATCTATCTCACAAATGTGTTCCCCTATAGATCATTTCTGATCTAGCAGTGCTGTTTCTGCTTTCATGATGATAAACTGAGTGAAATATTAAGGTTTTTATTAACTAATTCTTTGTCTTGTTTTGTAATGATACGATTTTGGACAAATGAGTGTTATCTGAACATCTGCAGAAAATACTCAAATGTCAAATATTGACAATGTGCAATAGTCTCAACATTTTATTTCAAATAATATCCAAGCTAACCCTATGGAATCTTATTCAGTTTATAGACTGTCTTGGATTTTTCAGTGATGTTTTCTGCTATTATTTTCCCTGACTTTCTCCATAACATACTCAATTCTTAATATAAGATTGGAGTGCTCTAAGATACGGATGGCTGGTGTATGACTAACAGTGTTTAATAACACTTGTGAGAATGACTAAACATTGGCTGAAAATATTTCTCTGCACTGGAACTGCAGCAAAATTGCTGTGCTGAGAAAATTGCTGTGGAATCAGAATGCTGCTCAAGTAAATAGAATAATTTGTTTCATTCATTAGGGTCACTAGACAAATTTGCTGCAGCTTTTCCTACAGACTGGCACTACTACATTAAATGTGGGAGAGTGGCAAATGCAGAGAAGTGCTGATGGAACAAGATGATTTGAAATATTAATTCTGTGGACGTCTCTGTCAATATTCTTTGCAGATGAAATTATCCTAGTGTACCATGATAAATTCTCAGCTGTAACAAATACAACCAGTCTCTTATTTATATCTGCACATTTTTATCTTTCCTGAGTCCTTCCAGTTCTAATGAAAGTCAGCAAGGATCTGAAATATAACAATTTCTTAACTGAACAATTTTAAGATGGGTTGTTAAATCTGGCATTTAACTGCCTGGTGACCTTGTTCCCAAAGATTGCTGCTGTTGTGGTGCAGGACAGGAATCTGATCCCAGAGCCTGCTGACACTGAATGTGGCACAGCAGAGGCTGCAGCAGCAGTGCCACCCTTGCACACAGTGACACTGCAGCCCAGGTGAGCAGGGGGCCAGCTCACAGGCATCAATGTCCCCAGAGCACACAGGTGTCAGCTCCTGAGCCCCTGCTGCCTTTGGATTCACTCTGATGTCTGCTGTGTGCAATCATCAGCATCAGGGCTGGGGCTCTTGGGCTCCTTTAGTTGGTTGCAAGAACTTTCAGTGGTCGTGGCCCAAGGCTGGAACAAAAACCTTTCACCCCTAAACTGCCTAACTGGAGAAGTATTGAGGAAGACTGCAAAACCAGTCCTCTTATAGTGCAAAACCAGTTCCTCTTATTTAAAAATATTGTGTAAATCTCATCCAGATCACATTAGTAGAGTCTATAAATTTACTTGTTGATTACTATTATGAATCATCATATACAGTCCTTTTTCCTGCTTTCTTTATCTCAAAACCAATTCTTTTTCTCTTTAGATGATCTACACATGTGCTATAGATGATTAAATATTACCCCCCACCCTCCCTCAATGATCTTATTTTATGTTTTTAGGTACATATCACAGCCATTATTTGCTGCATCAAAAATTAAGTCTCAAAACTCCCCCACAATGTTTAAATGCTGAAATGTATTTCTGGTGAGAAACCATCACCTGCAAATGAAGAGAAATGTCAGGCTGGTGGAACAATGTACTCATGGGACAGTTTCTGCATGTAAGTTTTCAGAATATAGTGCAAGAGTACTTCTTTTTTTATAGTTCTGAGGATGTTTCTTAGTTCTTTTATTCTGTTAGAAGGTTATAAACTAGATAGTATGAGAATATTTTTTATGTAAGTTTTTGATTCAAAGTCCATCCAGATTTAAGTTGTCTTAGCAGGCTGAAGCAAAGGCATTTCAATATCGAATAGGTGAGAGCAAATTATCCAACACCTGTCCCTCAACAACCAATATTCTTTAATAACAGGCACCCAGACATCTTATAGGTGGTGGCAGGTTTTATGTGAACTTATCTAGCTCCCAGTGCTTTGTCCTGGGACACAAATCTGCTCACAGGACAGGGAAGCACTGGGTGAACTGCTTCCCAAATGTGCCCCTGGCATTCTGCAAATGAGAGCCCACCCCAACCTCCCCCCAAAAATGTCTTTAAATCCTAGGTAGACTTTACTTCTATCAATATTTCTCCTCATATTCTAAGAACAAGTTTAAAATTCATTATATTTACCTGATAAAAATAATTTGATTTAGTTTTCATAAATAAGCTTTTGATATTGTTTTGGTTTTTAGTACCCTGGAATGCTGTGAGCTTTAGGAATCTTTCTCCACACCTTTTGTACATTAGCATACATAGTCAATGTTTTTGTCTTACACTCCTGAAGTGTAACTGCATGACTGCAGTGTACCAGAAATGACCTTTACCTATCTGAACAGTGAGTTTTTAACTTTCCCTCTGTTATGTTGTATCATGTTACACATGATGAAAACTTTTTTTCAGCAACAGCTGTTTCAACTTGCCAGAAAGGCATTAATTCACATAATAATTCTATGCATTTTGAAACACTGTTAACGCATAGAATTTTATCTACTGGACATATTCACTTGACATTTTCCTGCCTTTCCTGCAGCCAGAATAAAGGCACGACTGTTCCACTGACTATTTCACCAGGAGCAGGGTTTTATCCACTTCTGCCTCTGTGTAATCCTGACTCTGAGGCAGCTTGGTTTTGTAGGAGAGGCACAATTCAGCTAGGGAAGATGTCATTGCCCAAAGATAATGACTTTTTTTTAATCTGAAACACAGTTTTGTGGGGAAGTATTTTGGCATGAGAAGCAGCGCTGGCTTTTTCTGATACATGATTAAATTTTACAATATATACTGCATTCAGTAGTGAATCTGTAAGTAGGTACAGCTGAGCACTTCAGGGTCAGGGCTTTCTGCTCTCTATGTAATGAAAATATCAAAACATGGAGGAAAAGAGTCCCTCACAGCTCTGAAACTTTAGGGATCAGGTTTGGTCCTTTGAAACTGAGCTGCATTGTTGGTTATATTTTGATTGCAGAAGTGAGGTAGGAAAGAATTCATCAGGAATGTTTCCTGTGGTGGAACTACCTTGGCAACATGATATTCTATTTTTGAATTATTTCACTTTCCTTGTTGTATTTGGTAGTGAAAAGAGAAAATGGTCTGAGTCAACATCTAAAGGCACAGTTAACAAAATAAATCAGGAAAATTACTGTAACAAGGTGTTGAAATGAAAAGCTAGCATGTGTTGCCGTTATCAAGTTCAATAAATGTGTCAGAAGCAAAATACACACGTTAATCCATAATTCCCAAGACAATTCTGTTCACTGCAGTTTCGATTGCACAAGAAAACCCAACAGGAACTCATAAAGCCAAGTGCCTTTAACAATCTGCATAATGCTTTTATTTACAGATTGAGCTTGTTCCAAAAAGAGGTGTTTTTTGAAATAAGCATGGTGGAGAGAAATGAAGCATGAATGGCTCCAGGGGCTCATAGTTGGACTGTCAATAGAGATTTTGGTGCTACTTCATAGAATTGGATGTCGTCCCCACTGGTAAAATTTCAGTGTGGTGTGACAAGTGTCAGGTTGGTTATGTGAATTCTCTTGCTGAAGGATTCCACTTGACTCAGGATTTCTATCCCCTGGCTGTGCCTTTGCTAGGGGATGCAGATGGAGTGATTTTCTTTCTTGATTTCACACCTGTGATGAGGAATGGAAGCCCCTCAGTGATGGGGACTGGTGCTCAGTGCTGTGTCCTGTAATTTACTGTTTAGGAAAATACCATAAAATGAAGGATTTCAGCTGTGATTCTCTTGGACTGAGGACAGAGTTCTGCACAGGCTTGCATCTCAAAAAGAGCTCTTAAACTACTCAGCCATTGGCAAGAAATAAGTAATTGCTACCCTTGCTGATCATTTTAAACCCTCAACCCTGGTTTTCTGTTTATACATAAAACAGCTCAGAGAAGATATTTTCAGGCTCTTTCAGCTCTCTGTAATTAATATTTACCCTCTAACCTCTTTAGCATGCTGGAGCACAGTCTGCTTTCTATTTGATCCAAAGGTGAATATCCTCATCCTCAAACTGTTCCATTGTTAGAAATGAAATTGTGTGGAATCAATTATTTTGCAATGTGACTGATGAATCACACTGGGTTCCTGTCCTATGAACTGCAGAGTTATCTTACTTGACTAAGCAATACTTTCCAGCTGCATTTATTCACCTTGAATTCAGCTGGCATCTTTCAGCAGAGAAAGTCATCCATTGGTGCCCAACAGCTCTTTTTTCTCTTTTTTTAACTTTAGGCTGGGTTACTCTAATCTAGACAGCAGCTATGTATGCTTCAGATAATATTGGCTGGATTTTGGTACAAATGTTCAAGTTCCTTCAGGATACACTAACCTAGTAACTCAAATTGTGATTCCTGAAATTGGTAGACTATTTGGAAAGTATTCCTTCAATTCTCTTTTTACTGATTTTCTTAGTGAAAGGGAAATATTAATACATATACTTAAGTTCTGTGCCTAAATACGTTTCATAATCTTCTATCAGAAAGTAATTAAAATTCAATTCCCTCAAATAGTCAGGCCACTTAAGGAAATGCATTCAAGCATAGAATAGACACCACCATTATTTTGATAACAAATGTGCTAAATGGGCCCTTGGCATCCCTACTATTCTTCAGCCATAAATGAGTTTTATACTGTCATTGCTTCAGTGGCAATTTAGGATTGAACTGTTGCCATGCAGTCTATACTATGACACTTATGGAATCAAAACAGTCACTGGAGCTGACCTTAACTCCTCAGTGATTGAGACTTAGAATTTAGAAATACTTGGGTCTGATACAAATCTTGCTTTACCTATCCTGCTGATAGATGTTAGCAAGATAAGAATTCACCAGGGTGAGTAATCTGAGTTCTTTGATTAGATAAGTGCTGATATCAGAGTATCAAGATAACTGAGTTTTTAATGCTTAACATCCTATCCTTATTACCATCACAAAAATGTTTATTATTAGTCTCTTTTTGCTTACATGCTTTGAAAAGGATGAGGTCACACTCTCCTGATTTTTCTTTAGAGAATAGTTTTTGAAGAGTTGAATAGTTCTACCTATATCTTGAATAGTTCTACCTATATCTTCACCAACTGATGCTTGAAAGCACCTAATAAGTAACTAAACTATGAAATAATGCTGGCTGCTCTCAAGAACACATGGCAGGAACTGCACAAGGACAGGAGTGAATGGTATCTCAGGATAAATGGTGTAATTAAGGATATTTCCCTCCTATTTTCATGTCAGGTCAATTACAGTGACCTGCTTCTTGATATCAGTGAACAATGATTTATCCGTTTAGCTACAAAACGAGGGGCTTATTTAAAAAATGAAAACCCAAAAGTAACCCACCAAGATCAATGTGAAGCAGTGCCCCAGTTAAAATGGTGATTTACTGCAGATATTCAGAGCTATAACTGAGTCTCCAGTGGATGCAGACAATAGCAAGTTAAGTGTTACCATTTATCAGCTGAATTTGTATCATTATCCCAGAGTCGATATGTAGAGAGAGCTGCTTTGCCCTTACTGCTGCCCTAAGAGCCTTTCAGGGAGATGAACTGTTAGAGCAAATCTGGGATCAGTAAACAGCCCATAGGAATTCCTCCCTTTATGTTGTTTTGGTTTTTGGACAGCAGATACATTTTCAGTAGGAGTTTAAAATCCATTTCATAAAGGTCTTGGGCTTACTGTGCAAATTCCTTTTTTTAAAAAAAAGGCTACCTCTCTGACATTGCTGCCTTGTGTGCTTTGGGATATTATTTAACAAATGCATCCAATCCATCTCACCTTAAGCACCCCCCTGTGTGGGATGCATGGAGCAGTGAACTGGGGCCAGACCACTTAGAGGGGTTTGATTTTTCCCCTCAGAAGTGGTCATGGAAAGTTCAAAGAGGGTGAATGATTTAATATATTCATGCTGTTACTATTTTAAAATGGGTAATATGTGTTCTGCAGGAGATAGATAATGGTGGGGAGAACAGGGCAGAGCCACTACTCTGAATTTGCTGCTCCAGATATGATCAATTGTTATATTTCATGCTTTGCTTGCTGCTTTAGCATAGGCCTGGTGTTTGTAAGTACAAGTGAGTGAAATGTGCTGGCATTTAGCAGGATAAAAATTCCAGATGTCTTTCTCTGTTGCTGTCCATTGCAGGAGCAGCTGTGCCAAGATTTGGGTTTTCTTTATTTCGTGGCCTTTTTTTCTCCTTTTATATATGATTTCCCTTATGGTATTCATTGCCATACTAGGCAAGCTGGATTTTTTTGTTATGTGTAGCTGAATGTATTTGAGGGTCAGGATAAGAACTGTGAACAGATCTTAATTTTGATGTTTAGTTACAAAGATATTTATGCAAGAAAAAATCCAGCAATGTAATTTTTTAATATTTGAAGTGGGAAGGGAAGAGAAACTCCTGAAACTACTAGATTAAAAGTTTTTGGAATAATTTACTGTCAAAATAGGATTGTGGATAGTCTTGTGATATTTTGTGAAAATTAGTTTTGTATTTTATTTGCCTATGGTATGGTTTCAGCCCTTGTGAATATAGAAGCCTTTGCTTTCTGTGTAAGTGTTCACCTTTTTTTCAAGGTTAAATCTTTCTCTGCCTGTGATGGACAAGAAATTTGCATTGCTTTTCAATTTTAGTCATTGTAATAATCTCATTTTACTTGTTATCATGCTAATTCTTTAGCATCCATGTTTTACTTTTTTTCTAACTTCGGAAATCAACAAGAACAAGCTGGCAGCCAAGCTGGCAGTTGTATGACAGTGCCATACAGAAGGGACTTACAGCTTTTAGGATGTAACAAATAATTTAAATTCTTGCAATTTGCATGATGGTCTCCAGAAACTGGCATATGGCATCATAAGAAGGCAAAATACCAGTGTAATATCAGCTGGCTGAAAATGCTTGGAAAAGACAGTGAATACATTTTCAAAGGATTAAAAAGCATGGCCTAAGGAAAGTCCAATACAAACCTACCCTGAACATGTCTGAATCTGGTTAACACAAAAATAGATCTGCCATGCTTTGAACTGTTTTGGTGGAAGTGTTTGAACAGCAGTGAACACAGTGATTCATCCTTGTAGGAGCAGGCTCCTGTGATGTAATGCAAAATGGAGGAACATTTCTTACAATTTACTACATTCTTAAGTGTCAGGAATCAAATTTATTTCTGCACAACAAACAAAAAGAGAGTAGAGAAACCAGTCCCAGTTGTGGTTTCACAAGTCCATGACAAAGTGCCATTCATATTTAGAAAACAAGGAGTTTGGTCACAGGGTTTTGCTTCTCCCTACAGCCAGGGGTGTGTGAATGGAAATTGTTGACTGGAAAAAATGTAAAGCATATACAGTGATGTGAATAAAATTTATTACAAGTTATCTCCCTCTATTTCCATAAAGTCTGTCCTTGAAGCATCCTGATGCCTTTGGTCACTGTCCTGCCTTACATTGATCAATGCAAGATGAAATTTAAGGATAACAACAGGGAACACAGTAAGGACAAAGAATCTGCAGCTATTCTTGTCCAGTAGCATACTTGAAACAAATGAATAAATACTGGCTTATTCTGAAAACTCTTTCAGGCTTTTAATTAAAAAAATTTCTCTAGTTGACGACATATTTCTGTAACCCTTTTTCTTTAGTGAGGAATTCCCCAGGCTAGCTCTGTTTGGTGAACCTTTTTTTCCCAGCTGAGCTGGATGTGTCTTGGTGGTGTTTCATTGAATGAGCCATTGATTAAATTAGGGTTAAAGCCAATTTCTCTTAGCTCCTATTTTGCCCTGTTACAGTCTTCACAGATTACTTCAGGAACTCCAAGTGACAATGCTGTTTGTGAACTGAAACTGTAAAGAAAAGTGAAAGAAACCTAAATTCTAATTCATTTCACTTTTAAGTAAACAAACAAAATTCTTCAACAGTTAAGATTACTTTAAAAATATGGTAATTTTTGGTTTGAAAATAGGAAGGAGCAAAAAATAAAGTAGATACCCATTTTGGATCTCCATCAGTCCTCCTTGTACCTTATTAATCATGTTGTGTGCAAACTATTGGACGTGTGAGAATAAATCCTTGGCTGCCATGGCATCCAGCTCCCAGCCTGGCATGGAATGTGGGCTTTGTGAGCAGTGAGAACTGCATCTATAATAAACTGCTTGCATTCCCATGCCTGCACCAGAGGACTAATATAAACTTTTATGTGGTATTTGTGGTATTATAATGAGAGAAATTGCTGTTGTTTTTTTACAATTTCTGGGTATTTGAAACCATGATAGCATCCTGAAAAATTTAATGTGATGGTTTCATTTTATTTCATTTTGTTTAAAATTGATTTACTATGTTGTGCTGGGTTGGAAAGGACCCACAGGGGTCATGGAGTCCAGCTCCTGGCCCTGCACAGGACACCCCAGGGATGACACCCTGTGCCTGAGAGCAGATGTTGCCAAATGTTGGTGGAACTCTGGCATGCTTGGGGCTGTGACTGCTTCCCTGGGCAGCCTGTGCAGTGCCCAGCCACCCTCTGGGAGAGCAACCTTTTCCAAAAACCAACCTAAACCTCCCTCGTGTAGGGTAGCCACAGAAGGTTTTCTTCTCTGTGAGCTTTTGCTATTAAAAGTCTATGAAATAGGGAAAAAAAATAGATCTATATTTATTATGTGGCGAATTATTTTTTTTTAATTCCAAATAGTAGTTGGGGCAATAAGAAAATATTAATTTTTTTTTTTTTCAAATAGTTCTGAAATCCCAGGTGACTGAAAGTGGCAAAAAAATGAAGAATTGGGAAGGATCCATTTCTCAAGCTCTTCACCCTCTGGGTGAGCAACCTTTTCCAAAAACCAACCTAAACCTCCCTCGTGTAGGGTAGGCACAGAAGGTTTTCTTCTCTGTGAGCTTTTGCTATTAACAGTCTATGAAATAGGAAAAAAAATAGATCTATATTTATTATGTGGCAAATTATTTTTTTTTCAATTCCAAATAGTAGTTGGGGCAATAAGAAAATATTAATTTTTTTTTTTTTCAAATAGTTCTGAAGTCCCAGGTGACTGAAAGTGGCAAAAAAATGAAGAATTGGGAAGGATCCATTTCTCAAGCTCTTCACCCTCTGGGTGAGCAACCTTTTCCAATAACCAACCTAAACCTCCCTCATGTAGGGTAGCCACAGAAGGTTTTCTTCTCTGTGAGCTTTTGCTATTAAAAGTCTATGAAATAGGGAAAAAATAGATCTATATTTATTATGTGGCAAATTATTTTTTTTTTTAATTCCAAATAGTAGTTTGGGCAATAAGAAAATATTAAATTTATTCTCAAATAGTTCTGAAGGCCCAGGTGACTGAAAGTGGCAAAAAAGTGAAGAATTGGGAAGGATCCATTTCTCAAGCTCTTCATACCATAGTTCATATATTGTAACAACATTATTTATGAAAATGTAGTCTTAAGGTTTTTAGAAAATTGTTAATTTTTTTTCACAAGATTTTCAATTCCCTCTAGACAAGTCTTTCATAAGTGAAGGTCCTAGTCCTGAGTTGTAATCAGACCTAGACAATTAACCAGGTTTAGTTCCCCAGTAAAATGCACCTCAAAGGACTGTTAGTGTCAGTATGTGATAAAAACATGTGACATTCAGTACTCTGGGGCTTAAGGGAGGATTCATCCTATGAAGACCTGATTTCTGTGGTGGTTTTTTAATCAGAAACAGAAATATAAATTAATGATGAAGAATACTTGGCTCAGTCAGTTGGACTAAATTCCCAAAAGTGAAATTTCCCTGTAGATAAAAGCTTAGAAACAAAAGAATCAACCAATAAGGTTTGAGGGCGAATTTGGGGAGGCTGAGAATAATCCATTTGGCTTTAGAAGTGGCCAGGAAAAAGAAGGATGCTTCTTGGTGCTAGCTGACAGTCAGAAAGAAAAAAATGCAATGTTGAGCAAGTACTGCTATAAAGAATGATCAGAAAATGAAAAGGCTTTTGTCTGTTGGGAGAAAGGAACAAATGTGAGAATCATCCACACTCCTCCTCTTGAGGCTTGTTTGAGAGCCTGAGGCTGAGTGTTTGCTCCTGTTGGAGATACCCACAAATGGGAGAGGAGGCAGTATGAAAATAATAAACTCTCCAACCTGAGAGTGAAAGAAATATGAAGAACTTCTCACTTTTTTCTGTATTACCTGCTGTTCTATCAATTCTGACTTGCTTTAGTGGGAGAGGAGAGAAGGCACAATAGTAGAAATAGAAAGCACCAAGTGTTATTCATTTTCTCTCTTTAGAAACAAAGATAAAGATGCAAAGCTGGGTTTCAGTATTCTGAGTTAAAAAAATTTGGATTTTCATTGATTTTGGTAACAGAGCAGTAACATGGAAAAAGGTGTTTGGAGTTTTTTAGCAATTATCTCTGAAGGGAGGGGACTGGTTTTTCTATGGTATATTTGAATCATACTTCCCAAGCAGCATGGGAAATTCTGAAAACTGGATATTATTTTAGAATAAAGAATGACTTAAATCAATAGCCTAATCAAAGATTCCCTGAACTCAATGGAAAGGATCTCATTCTCCCCTTTAGGATCAGATTTGGTTCTCACTGAAGAAATATAAAACTTCCCAGACATATAATTTACCAAGTTGAAGATTTATTTACCTCTTTTTAAAACTTGTTGCTTACAGACAGGCAGATGTTGTAAATATTCATGCTGGGATACATTTGCTTGTCAGGGGTATTTAGTGCAAGTGATCCTTGCACTTGCAAAAACATCTTGTCTTTTTCTGCCCAAGAGCTGGGCTAAGTTTCTGATGAGTGCTGTGGGCACAGATAGACTGTTCTAAATACTTGATTTATCAGGATCCCTGACCCTCCTGTCATCCTCTGTGGCTTGCATTATCTTTGGACATTGAAGCAAATGGAATGGTTTCTCTGAAGTGCTGTGCAATTTAACCCCCATAACCTGTGCAAAAGGCACCAGATGTTTCTGAGGTCCCAGGTTTCCCATCTCGGCTTTGAACTCATCTCCCTCCCACATGGTTACTAAACTTTGGTTACAGCAACAACAGCTTCTTTTTGAAGGCACTGACAGTGCTGTCTGATGCTCTTAAATTCTGGTTTAAAATACCATCTAAACCAGTTAAATGGCCAGCACATCAAAGCGTGTCAGGAGCTGTAAAGGAAAGGCTGCTGCCTTTTAAGGCAAAATGGTAGCAAGATTAACATATTTATAAGCATAAATGTTTAGAGGACAGGGTTCTGTCCTCAGTTATAGCCCTGGAATAACTTTCTTTGTCATTCAAAACGGAAAAAACTTTCCAAATAGAGCAGCCTCAGGGGGCCTAATTCAGGAGAATCAGATATCAGAGAGCTAAACACACAGCTTTTTCTCAATATCTTATACTCATATTGTGTTTCCTATTTCTTGCCAGAAATTGACTAGAAATGATCCATATTCCAAACTCTCTCTTTCTAATAATTGATTGCATTGAAAAATCTTCTCATCTGGGTGGCTGAAAAAGTGAATTCCCTGTGTTTTTTTCACTGTGAAGCTTTAATTTTGTCCTGTGACACTCCAGATGTGAGTGATAATGATTTTCTATCTCACAGGGAGGCAAACAGCCAATAACAGATGCAACCATGCTTTTTAATGTATTTTCTTTAATATTAAGCATAAAAGATGGAACTAGAAAGAAAGAGGTCATTCATCTTCTGTCAAAAATATAAATGCTGGAAGAGAAGGAATACATATATATATGTGATTTGGTTTTCTATCGAGGATGTATGCAGCACAAATGCATAATAGATAATGCATACTTCACTGCAAAGTGCTATGAAAAATCTACATTTTCAGAAGTTTCCTATAATTCCAACTGCTTTTTACTTAAAAGTAGAGACCTGGAAAGCTTTTATGAACCAAGATGTTTACTACTGACATTATGAATTTTTTTTTCACAGAAAAAGTAATTTGCTTGAAAACTTGTATGTGAAATTCCTTCCTCTTTAGCTACTTTAAGCCAGAATGTAGAAAATTAAATTCAATAGGGAATAAAGGATAAAACAAGTGGTTTCTGTGTTCAAGATTGTTAGAGTAACCTTATTGCTCCAAGGAGGATATAAAAAAAGTAATTGTCTTTCCGTTGCAAAAATTCTTCCCATGTAAGTGCCTCATTTTGTCTGAGAAGCACAGCATTGGTTGTTCACCTCTGCATCCATTAGCCACTTAAACACATTAAAGTGCTTTAAAAAAATTTTACAAAAAAATTTAGGCTTTTACTAGACATTGTTCGTGACAGGTTGAAATAACTCTTTTTATTTTCCTGTATTTCCCAGTTCTTATCTTTCGTGATAGAAAAAAGGTCATTGTTTTTAATGACATGAAGTAATAAAAATCAGGAGTTGAAACTGAGAAAATAAGTTGATAAACCTTGACTGTAAACCTCGTAAACATCAATGAGCATATTCTATGAAAAGAGAAAATCTAAACAAAAAGAAATTACATGATAGTAAGAGATTTAGACTGCCACTTTTTGCTATGAGTTAAATCTCAAGTGGTTTTTATGCTTCTTATCAGCATTACCTTCAGTTCTTGGACAATGTCACAGCAATTAGTAGAGCAGTAGTCTATGTGAGTGCCTTGGTAATTCCTGCTGGCAATAGAAGGATTATAGATACATTCCAAATTCAATTTAGCTTTAATCCAATTATTCTCAATTTGGGATTGAGTATCTGCATTGAACAGGCACGAATAAACCTCAGGGTTTACCTGCCAGCTGAGCTGCTGGGAGGGAGCCTGGGCACACTTTGGGCTGCTCCCAGAGGTGACAAGAGCACTGCTGCTCCCTTTGTGCCCTGCCATCTGTGACCAAGGGGCTTTCAGCTCTCCCTGCAAGCACTGACAAATCTCTGCCGCTCTCGGGGCTGCCTCACTGCAGTCAAGTGTGCTGCTCTGCTCACTGTCTCCCTGGATGTGCTTTTTGAGACAGCTTTCATCATGGATGGTTTTGCTATGGAAAAAAAAAATAGTTGAAAGAGCAGTAGATAAGCTTGTAATTTCAAAGTAAAGTTTATTACAGTTTGGTATTTTTTTTCTCTTCAATTTTCTTAGGGGCTGAATGATCACTACCATTTTTGTAGGCTTCATGGAATCCTTTGTCAGAAAACTTTTCTGTCTCAGCAGCATGGTACTGATGAGAGAGATGTGTAATTCTGGTGTCTTCATGTTCAATTAAATTCACATCCAAACATGAGCCAGCGTTACTCACTTTCCCACATAATTTGTAATTTTAAATATTTCGCACTTTGCGATGGTCAAAAAGGAGGTCAGAGGAGGTGATGGAATAACACAAAATTCATCAGAAATTCAGGCTAAAAATACCAATAAGAACTGGCATCTGAAAGCCATTGCTCACATTAATAAATATTACTGATCTTCTGAGTGTCTCTTCCTTCTTTAATTCCCAGTGAAGTGATTTGGCTGTGAGAAGCAGTGTGGGTGCTTTGTGCGGGAGTGCTGACACAGCCCTCACAGAGCCCTGCTCAGTGTCCCCACTGAGACACTGAGCCTGCTCCTGCTTTTGTATGGGCTGTCAATATTCCCATTCCAGCTCAGAGTGAGCAGTTTGTCCCACCTAAGCTCTCCCTGCGCTGTCAGGCAGTGCTGGAAAAGCTGCTTTAGCTTGGCACCAGGAGCTGTCACACCCGTGGGTGAAGGGGTTGCCTTCTGTCTTGCAGCTCTTCCTTGCTGCTGGCAGCTGAGATGCAGTGCTAGACTTTATGCTAAATTAAATATAAAAGAAGCAGGATTCAGGAAGATCAAGGAAAAGCTCTGGATTGGGGCCAACATCAGTCCAATTACTCAGCATAGAGTTTATCAGTTAAAACATGTATGTTGCATGTGCCTGAGTTTAAAAAAACACTCCTGCATGAATCAAGAATAGCATACAGATTACCAATTATCAAGATAATATGAGCAAGATAAGCATTTGCTAAAACTCTAAGCAGGAAAAAAAATATCTAATGTCTTCTAAAGGACCTTTTAATGTTTTTCTCTGTATGCTTTTTCCTTGACCTCAGCTGTCCTGTAAGTCACTGCCTTTTGTAAGAGGCAGTGGAATTCCTACTGTAATCTATTGCACAGGTGCATGGATGCTCAATAATGCTTTTGCTGAACTTGCTGTTCAACACAAGCAAGGAATTGACAGGAAGGGTTCTTTTTGCTTAACAAGGATTAATGAGTTTTGATGTCTCTGACTGGGAGTAGTGCAAATATAAATTGTTTATTCAGCTTAGGGCATTCATTCCAAAATCAGAGATACACAGCCTGAGATATCAACTCTGACTTGCATGTTCCCATCATATTTGTCATTTAATCATCTTGATTAATATTCAATTTGTCAGCCACATTATCTGCCTAAGCACTCCAAAAATCAGTAGTTATGGTCTGATATGGCTAAAACTACAGCAAGTAGATTCTAGTATGAGCTAAAAGCATCTGCCATTTAAGTATATTCTGGTGTTCAACAAACCATGACCTGTCACCTTAGAGGTGTAGCTTTTATATTTTATTACTTGATAGTGATTTTTTCTCCCTTCAACGCTCTTCAAATGTGTGCACCTAAGCAGAGGCTTGGAAATGTGAAAATATGAAGCCTCAGGCAGGTGGCACTTGGAAGAGAAAGATTGCATGGAAAAGTGTTAGAAAAGCACTGCACAGCTCCCTGGGCAGGAACTGGAATCCTTAAGGAGCAAGTCATTTAGAGAAGCACTGAGCTGGTTTCTCACAGGCTAAGCATTGATTTAAGGAGTTCTGGGTCCCTTTTTCAGTCTCTTAGTCCTTATGTGGTTTCCTATCATCCTTTATTTTTAGTCTTCCTCCTACCCCACCCTCCACTTTACTCTTTCGACAGCATTTAACATTTTCTAGTGTCTTCCACAGTTTCTCAGACAATCTTGTCTCTCTAGAATGAATAAGCTTTCCTTACCCTAGCACCTGTGGAGTTCTTTAAATTAAGCAGAAGTACAATTTAGCTGCAAGATTGATGTAGCAGCAGACAGGCAGAGTAAGATCACTTAAATTGCAATAAGTAGGTACCTCCTAGCTAGAAGCAGGAAAGGGAATTTGTTATATGACAATCATGGACTTGAGCACTTTGTAGTAATGGCATAAGGCTTATTCAGTGCATTTTTCCATAGATAAAAGGGTGATGGGATTGAGTGCATTAACATTTATTAACTGAAGAGAATTGGGTTTTTTTCTTCATATTTGGACTCAGGTCAGTGGAGTACTCCAAATATTTGCTGTTGGGTCAGAGATGGAGAAGACAAGGGATATTGTCCATATACTGCTACTGCCTTAGAGGAAAAACACCTACAACCATTTAAAAGAGCTTTGGATGCTGCTGCAGCTGTGAAAAGATATTTTTTCTACTCAAAACCACTTCTGCTGTTACCAGTATGTGACAGTAAGCTTTGTAGCATTTGGGTCATCAAAGCCAAACTGATCAAACATGTATAACAAAAAAAAGTGAGAGCATCTATGGTCTATGTCTGGAATCTCAGGAGAGTTTTTGAGGGAGTTCTGTATAGCTGATAAGTCTCCAATGCTCCAGTCTATTCTTCACAAATTCAAAAAAGATTTATCTAGATAGGTCTGTTTGTGAGAATGTAATCTGGTTTTACATGTGGGCAATTTATGATAAAATGGGAAATGGAATCCTATTTTCTCATGTTCTTTGAAATGATGCCATTACACTCTACAGGAATCTTGTTTCATGGAATAGAATGAGTTCTCAGTTATGATGAAATTTGTATCAAGTTCAAGCTTGTAGCTATTTTGGTCTATACTTCAGAATCTCTCAGAGTTTTCTGGGAAAAAGAGGGTTGGTGGTGATATATTATTAAGGCTATCCCAGTGCTTTAGTTTGTGGAGGTTTATTTTACATTTCATATGTTGATGGGCCTGTGTGGTCTGTACACAAAGAAATTCTAATGTAAAAACACCCAAAAAATCAACAAATAACTAAACCCAAACATTTTCATCCTTTGATTCCAAGGCACCTAGTTGTGAAATTTGGAGCTGCTTCCACAATCACAGGTACAAATCCAGAGTGTACAGTCAAACTACTTAAATTGCAGTGAGACTTATAGAATATGTATGGTTTTTTCCATTGAATATGAAAACCTCTGTTGTCAGCTTTTCATCTCATACTGGTTGTTCTTTATACTAAAGAGCCCTTTTATTTCAGCTTGTAATCTAGGTTAAAAAAAAGTCACAGCTGTTTTGAAATTATTCTATTTGGATTTGTATTGTTTTGTTTGCCAAGAATTTGCATTGGAAAGAGCAAAAGAGTTGGGAAGAAAACCCCTTATTTGGCTAGATTCATTCATGCTGATCCCTTAGGAGGTTTCCTACTTTCTTAGCCAGATTCATTTTGTCAGAGGTCTCTGCTCTGACCCTATTCTGTCTCAAGCTGGTTGAGAACTTCAGTGAGCTCTCTTCCAGGTTTGTGCTGTCCCTTCTTCTTTGCTGCCATTGAGCAATCCCATATGGAGCCTAATCCAAATGTCTCATCCAGTTGGAGTCAAGGGCTCTTTGATTGCTGTTGGTTTTGAGAAACTGATAATTTTTCATGTAAAATAATTTCAAAGCAAGTTTTGCTTATGTGGTTAAGAACATGGACAAGACAAGGCTCATCTTTTCCAGAATGTGCTGGTATGGACCTAAGATTCTCTGAAAATTCTATTCAGAGAAAAAATATTTCTTGAGTGACTGTAACCCCTACTATTCATATGTCTGAGAGAATGTCTGTTATAAATAAAGGCTAAACAGTGTAATTCTTCTTTCTTGTCAATAGACACCTTCTCATATTTTTCAATACAGTGTCTTAAATGGAATACTTCAGAAAAGTTATAATAAAAAAGCTGCTTTTTGCATGTCATGAGCACAAAGATTTACTTGAAAAAAATTTTGGAGGAACTTAGTCTAGGCGTTAGTAGAAGAGGTCTGGAGGATTTTTTTCTTTTTGCAAATGAAAATTTAATAATTTTCACTCTGAAATGGATTTCCAGTTTTGAAGATTTTGAAGTTCCTTATTTTATGAAGAAACTTCTGCCCTGGCCTGAAAATGTCTTTCCTATTTAACTAAGTGGCTTAATGTGAGTTGGAAAAAGGAGGATGAGTCTGAGGGACTATCCAGTTGTGAGGCTTGCCACAAAAGTGGGAGGAAAAGCATCCCACTAAGCAATAAAAGTCTACTAATGCAATGTGTTTGTGTACTGCACTTCTGTATGGCACTGTAAAGATGTAAAACACTGTAATTGCTGTGATTTATTAATGCATTTGTATACTTTTGTAATAGCTCTAGTACTTTCTAATAACAACCAATACATTTATAAACACATTGTTGGCAAAGCTGTTTTAGTCAACCAACCACTTCTGAATTTATATAATTTTTGAGACATTATTTTAGTGTGCACTTTAGAGTGTTCTGCATATAAAAAGCTCCTAATTTCTTTTAAATGGGACCTCGAGGAATTCAAGCCTGGGAACAAGTTTATTTAATGGCTTAGTGAGTTGCTAACACACACTGGTTTATAGCTACTTGAAAGTGGTAGATGATTTCCATTCTCTTTTATTAAATGGATTTCAGTTGTTTTCTTTTGTGGAACTCAAGGTTTAATAACCACCAGGTATCTTCTCCCAAAGAAGTACAACCTCAGAAAAGGGAAATTCTTCAAGTGGGATAAGCCCTGTATTCTGCATAGACTGAGCAGAGTTGCTTTGCCCAGTTTTTCAATGGGACTGAGCAGATTTCAGGCTGTTTTCCATTTCTCAAGCCCAGCAGGTTCAGCCTGGCACCAAACCCTGCTGTGGCAGCTGGAGGGTTTGCTCTGAGATCCCCAGCAGCTCGTGACAAATCCACTCTCATCAAAGCTGTGGTCACAGCACAGAGAAAAGAGCCAACTCTTCAGTATCTTCTTAACCAGTGAGTTAAATTTAAACAGAAGCAAAAATAATACCAAAACATTTTGGCATGAAAAAATGGAAGCAATATTTCCATTTTGAGCACGAGCCTTATTGAGGATTAACGCGTTTGCCAGGTGCTCCTGGTGACTTTTGTTGTCGTGTTTATTTTGGTAACTCCAGTATCTCCTTTCTGTAGCATTTCAAATCTTGTTTTTTCCTATGCAATATTAGCTTTGAAACATGATCCTGTATTTCTGCATTTAACCTCATTGCTAACTCTTCCTGTGATAGAGAAAAACTCTTTCTGTCCTGACAGATCTCTTGTAGTAGAACTTATAGATTTTTTTCCTCTTGAAAAATGGATTCACGCTTACTGAAGCAAATTTACCAATCTGTTCTTCTTCGGTCTGTGTTTTATGTTATGGGTTGTTTTTTCTTCTGGGGAACTGGGTTAGCAGGATGTTAACAAAAGCTTAAAATTATCTCTGAAGGCACTTTAACCAAGAGATTTAGGTCAAAGGACATAGTCCATAGTTTAAAAGGTGTATTGGAATTGTGTTTTGACTCTTAGCTTGGCAATATGTAATTGGCTTATCAGAGTTGAATCCAGGAAAAAAATATCCAGAGGCCCATGTGTCTCTCTTTAAATGTTTCAAAATGAGTCCTATTTATTTTCACATAAAGGTTGAAATGGGAAAAGAATTGAGTCTAGATGGAAAACTTGATGTAGACCATAAATTGAGATTTATTTTTTGTTCCTCTCTCCCTCTGTTCACGATCTTGAATGTTCAACTACATTTGCTACAAGAGGCTTTGACTACTCTCTTCCAAAATAGGTTATAAAGAATGCTAAGGGAAATGGGATGTGATGTGTATCACAAATTATTTTAAAATGTGAAAAGCAGAAACCATTAGAAAATTCAGCCTAAATTGTCAGCTAGAGAGGAAAGAAGCTGTCCCAAAGCTGGGAATGATCTGGGGTTGATAGGCATGGCAGATGCAGGGGGGGCCTATCAGCTGCAGTGTGACAGTACAAGTTGCTAATTCTGGGCAGATTAGTCTGAAGGAACAAAGGGCTGTGAAGTGCTAATTACACTCCAGGACACCTGCTCACACTCAGATAACTTCACCCCCTTCCCGTTTGTGGGATGACTTTTTGCTGCTATGCAAGTGTGGCTAAACATTGTCACAGAACATTCAATTGCTGTTTAGTGCTATCTGACATGATGTCATCTGACAGGATCACCTTTGGCCAAGTGAGAATTTGCTGTGTTGCTCAAGCCACGAAATAAAAATTCATCCTGTGTATGTGCTGTACCTGCCAAGTTGGCTCTTTAATCTGAGTTAATAGTCCCTTCATACATAGCACAGCAACCATTCCATTTCAGAGACATTGGAGCTGGAGCCAAAAGTTAATGCATCTAAATTACATAATGATTATTTTTCAGTGTACAGAAATGACCTTAATGAAATGGGATGAGTAAGAAATCTCCTTAACACAGTCTGTTCTACCCCAGTTTCTTGCACAGGGCCCAGTGGAGGGACAGCACCCCAGGATGGGATCCCCAGGGCCAGGGGTCTGCCCCAAGGAGGGTCCTGGCAGCTCCCTGTGTGAGGTTACAGAGGGTTGGAAAGGCAGTGCCCTGCTGAGATGTCACCTCCACTGCAGCAGCAAGATGGGGTATTTACCCCCCACCTCTGGCAAGACTCCCTTGGAGGCTCATCTCCCTTCTGCCAAAGCAGGTGGTTGTGAGCCCTGCTTTTGGAGATGCAGATGGAGGAAGAGCAGAACATGTGGGATGAAAGCTTTGTTCCAGAGTGGAGGGGACTTGGCTCCTGTACCCACTAGGGGTGCTCAGACCAACCCCTGCTGGCCTCTGGGAGTGTGCTGAGCCCAGAGGGCAGGGGGCTCTGCCTCAGAGTTGAGCTGGGGTAAAGGGGTGCTGTTTGCTTTCTTATGCTTTTGTGTCTCAAGAGCATTTCTTGCATATATGTTACTTTAGAAATTTCTTAGAAAAATATGCTGAAAATAGTCTGAAGGCACTTGGCAGAGACTTTAGCTTCATAATTAATTATTTTTAAGACAAGAGGGGATATTGCATGCTATTTTAGTAAATATCACTGAGGGCACAGCATTGTGACAGAGGGGCTCTCAAGCTCTTGAAGTTAAATGCTTCACCCTATGGAAACAATGCTGTAGGATATTTCTGCACTCTGGAGGGATTTGCTGGCAGCTCTTGGGTACAGAATACCTTTTCCTGACCCAGTAAGTATAAGCAAAGGCTTTCCTTAGCCACAATTTTCATGTTCAGGCCACAGTGTGATGATACTTGGAGCCTCTGATACACTGAAATATGTTTTCACTGATGAATTGCTGAAAAACTGAGCAGGTGGGTGGGCTCCAAACTTCTCTGCATCAACAGGACTGACAATAGGATCAATAGGATGTGACTAGGACAAGAAGAAATAGTATACAGAGCTTTCCTTGGAGTATTTAGATAGCATTTTGTAGCAGTCCTCCATTTATTTTATGTATTTCAGGGTCAAGAACATTTAACTCCTGTCTTTGTGAGCAGAGGGCTCTTGTACTTTTTGAGCAATGCCTGATGAAATGGTGCAATGGTTATCACAAAATGATAAAAAGCACTAGCCACTGCAGAGCCCCAGACCCACTTAATAAATGGAACAGTGAATAATTACAGCTTTATAAATGATTTCTCAAGAAAAACAATTGTCAGAAGAATGAATGCAGGGGATTGCAGCAGAATATTCAAGCGTGTTTTCAATTTCTTTAGAAGTTATGATTAATAGAGTCAGCCTACAGAATCTTTTCTATCTGTTCCTGGCCTGCAGAAAGCACAAGGCACCAGCATTGTCTGAAGCCATTTGAATTATGAGAACTGAACTTTGCATTTTACAAGACAAATGAACTTTACTTTTTCAAATTGCTTTCAGTCTGAACTTCTTGTGTTTAACCACTAACTGCAGTGTCAGGGAAACAGGATATAGAGTTTGCTTCTAGAGTGACACAATGAATTTAGCAGAATTAGGTAGAAATTTGATTTGGTATTGCAGTATTTATCCCAAACTTCCAGCTCCTGGTAGTTTTCTCCATTTTTCTTTCCTTGTTTTGAAATTCTGAGCAATTCCCATTGGTAGATATTTGAGCTTCAAATGCTTCTTTTTTCTCCATAATGTTTTGCTATTGACAGATAAAAATGAAAGAACAATTTGCTAAAATATTTTGTTTCATTTCTATTACTGAAAGGTTGAAGGGATTTGATTTAAACTCAAAAAAATTTAAAAAGAACATTGGACCAAAATTTTCTCTGTTCAACCATGAGTTATAGTTTAGAGAAAGGTAATATACAGTATAAGCTTGTACAAGCTGAGGAGGAACTTATTTCTTTCTCTTCATTAAAATCAAGAAGAGACTTTGTTTATAGTCATACACTTGATTCAGAGAGTGAGCTTCCTTCCTGATTAAATCACTGGGATTTGGCAAGTATTTGCAATTTCTTATCCAGCAGGTCTGTAATATTCAGAGATGAATCAAAGTAATTAAAAATAAATATGTGTCTGAGGCTCAAGTGCAGCTATGTATACCTGAGTGCATGCACACTCTCAAAGTGAAAAACAGGTCATGAAAAACTTCCTTTACACAAAACTCTTGGTTATCTTGTGCCAGTGTCAGTTTTGTAAGTCTTATTTTTTTCTATAACTTCAATGAGAATGTGGAGCAGTCTACTATGAGAATGTATTAATCACTTTGTACACAGAAAAACAAAAAAAAAAAATCCTAATAACTGATAGCCTGTTATTCTCAGTGGCAAAAAACTTCAAATATTGTAAGGTGGATACCTGATTGATTTCACTCTATAGTTTGCTGATCTTTCTGAAATAAATGTTCAATTTGGGAAATGTGCTGGCTGTTTAATGCATTTGGAAATGATTATGAATTGCAGCTTATTTTCCTAAAAGAAACAAGCTTGTGCAATTCTGCTCAGATTAGAGTGTTCCTATACCCAGTAGTTTCCAGCTAAGGAGTTTACAGAAATCTTGTCTCTGTTTTTGTTTCCAAGCATTTCTTCTATTTATCCTTCCCTCAAAGCTTATGTGAGTTATGAATTCTGAAAAGAGAAAAATTATCAGAAATAGGTAAAAAAATAATTCCCTCTTCCAACTAGATAACTTCTGTTCCTCCCCATCTTCAGCCAGGACCAATTCTCTCTCATACTCCTAATTTTCTGTTCTGATTTGGGCTGACTTTTTCCTTCTGTTCCTGGCTCATGTGGACAAACAGGCCCCCAAATATTGCCCAGCTCTAGCAAAAATGCTGGTCCTGCTTGCTTCAGAGATCAGCTTTTCTCCTTGCTCCACAGAGAGCCCACAAGGCTAAACAGGCAAGTTTGGTGGATGTACAAGCAGGGACAGGGGAAGGGGCTGTGACAGTCCAGGGACTCCACTGAGCTCTGTCCTCTTCTGCATCCACCAAAATCAGAACAGTTCCTGCCTTGGGTACTGCCTCCTGGCCACACCACTTCTCCTTTCCACCAGGATTTCACACAATTCCCAAAAGTCCAGATCTTGGTTTACACTTCTCCCTGCAGTACTTAGTCAGGACATCAGTGGGTTTTGAGCAGTAGCACCAAAACCAGGTGTCATTTCTTGTCATTTCGTGCACACTGAGTGCCCTGAGCTAGAAATCTCTAGAAAATCACCAGCAGATAGCAAAGTCAGCAGCTCCTGGCTCAGGGAGAGAACCTCAGTGGAGAAACCCCACCCTGCAATGCTCTGCCCTAGCCCAGGGAGCTGAGTCACTGCTTTCAGTCATTCCTGCTTTTCATTTATGTTGTTTTCCTTTGTAATGCTGCTTGAATTCTCTCTTCCCAGATGGGTTTGGAGACCCAGTTTGGAAAAGGCTGCTTTCCCAGCTGTTTGGCACTGTGGGAGCAGAGCTATCTGCCCCGGGGCTGGCTCTGTTCATCTGTCACAGAACCCTGAGACCGTGAAACTGAAAATTTCCTTTCACACAGACTCTGTGTGGGGAATGCTCGTGTCAAAAACAAGAAAGAAATCTGGAGAAGTAAAATTAATTTAGCCTAATGGTGGCTGTTTATGTGAAAGATCAATTTTTGTTAAAGACACAAGCTCACAAATGTCTGGTGAATGGCAAAAAAGATTCTTATATTTAGGACATTTCTGCTTTTCTTGACCCCTCCCACAACAGTAGATTTTCTAAACCCTTTCCTCTTCTTATTTACTTCTTTTGAAAAAAATTAAATTTATTTCATTTCCTAGGTCTCCAGGCATTCCCAGAGCTGACTTTGCGTTAAGACAGATGCATTATACAGAAAAAACTTGGGAATGAATACAGATGCATAAAACACTTCCTGTAATACAGGATCCCCTTATGCCAAACCAACACTCCTTTAAAACTCTGAAATATCCAGTTCAATAGCCTAATTCTGTCTAGTTTCTGTCTCAGCCTCAGGTCAAAGCAGAAATGTCATTGAATGGCTTTTCTCAAGATATTTAATATTCCAGTTTGTTGGACTCATTCAGCTTGATACTGGGTATCCAAATTAAATCTTATTAATTACCTTTTAAGTTAAAGAAAACAGTTCTGAATTTTTTTTAAGACTTGCTTTGCTTTTTTGTTTTCCATTATTCAGGAAATCTGTCTTCCCTTCTCCTCCAGAAAAGATTAATTTAAAAATAAATATTTCTAATTTTGTTACATTTCTCCTTATTTTTATCATGCATACAAAGCTGAAAAAATGTATGAATGAATCCTCTAGTAAGGAATATCCAATATTTTTCTGGTTGACTAAAACATATGAATCTGTGAGCTGTTTATTAGTGTCTAGTGTGTGTTGAATGTGTGCCCAGTAGGTTTCTTTTCAGTGTCCTGCTTTTTGGAGCAGATGGCACTGTTTTCATTTTCCCTGTAAAATAAATGAAGAACAAATTTGAATATGAAAAATTTGTTGTATTCTTATAACAAATAGGTATAAATCATCCCAGAATGTATATTTTCAGTTTTTCATGACATAGCTTTCTCATTACAAATCAGACAGGGATAAGATAGCAGTAGAATAATTTCTTTTTAAAAATATTTAGAATTTCTGTACTTTACAGTCTTTTGATTTGAAGAAAATTAGAAAGAGCAACTGATTCTTTTCTTGATGTCTCTGAAGCAAACATTGATTTTGCAGGGAGCTCTCTCTTAAGGTATCAGTACTGTGTTGCCTCATCTCTTGAAAATGCTGAAGGTGTTCTGGTCATTTCTACTCTGCCATGGGCAAAATTAAATGCACTTGCTCACCCTGAGGCTTTAGAAATATTGCAAGTATTTTTTGGTTTTCAGTGTTCCCAGTGGCAGATATATTTAAGGATAGTACCTAAAACAGGTTCATTTTTGTCACTGTTATATTTTATGAAAAATTCTTTCGCTAGGATTTTTCTCCTGAGAAGTTGAGAAGCCTCAGAGAAGAAATGTAAACTATAATTATCTGATTGCTTGGAATGTGCTCTGGAGGTTGCTTACCAACAGGTGCATCTTTGATTTATTCCATGTGAATTGTTTTTATTTAATGACCAATCCCAGTCCAGCTGTGTTGGGTTCTCTTAGTCTGTCATGAGTTTTCATTATTCTTTCTTGTCTAGCCTTCTGATGTCTGCTTTCTCTTTCTTTATATAGTTTTAGTAAATAATTTTCTTATAATATAATAGAAAATAATATATCAGCCTTCTGAGAACTTGGAGTCAATTCTCATCTCTCACCTCTTCCTGGGGACCCTCACAACACTGCAACAATTAATAACCACACATTTTGAAAAAAAAATAAATCTATGATTTTATCAAGGGCTGGATAAAACTCCTCTGGAGTCAACAAAATTTTTCTGTATAGCTCAATGGGACAGCAAGGTCAGGCCTTCAAAGAATAATTTAAATTTCTTGCACGCCCAGAAAGGCTCAGGGGGACCTTGTTCTGCTCAGTTAGGTTTAATGGGGGATGAGTAACTCTCTTGTTTTGCAGCCAGACATCTGAGAGGACATGTGTTACAAACTGTGGTGTGGAAGTTTCTGTGGAGCACGTGATGCACTGCAGGACATCAGTGCTTCCAGATATGCACAGATAGAATTGATGCTCTTTCTTCCATGGATTTTGTACTTGTGGTGCTGGAAGGGAGAGGCTGAGTGTGTCTGTACTTCTGACCTTGCAGAACCTGCTCACAATAAGGGAGGGAAAGGGCAGGGTCAGAGCCTGGGGGAGCTCTCTGTGGAAGAGTTGCTGAGGTGCTGTTTCCTGAGCCAGGGGAGAGAAGCAATGGAGCAGCAAGGGCTGGAGGCAAGGCAAAAGCACTGGAGACTGCAGGATGGAAATCCTTCACTCCTGACTGCAGCTCTCCTGACCTAATGCTCAGGACAGCAAGTACCTTCAAGGATGGTTTCCTTGGAAAAGAAAGTTTGATATCACTATAGATAACTTCTGCTGAGATCAGTTCTGACATGAATTGGTGTTGGCTTTTCTTTCTCCATACAAGCAGGTTTCCTTTTTCTCCCTATTGTTTAAGAGCAAAATGCTGCTTTGGGGAATTCAGTTAATGCTGGCACTAAGAGCTCACCATATGGCAGTTCCATCACAGTTTACATTCCCTCCTACAGAACTCTCAGAAGAGGTATTTTAAAAATTCAGTATTATGCTGTTATTCATCCCAAACAGCATTTTATTGTGTTGTCATGATAGTTTAAAAGAAGATATGTGTTCACTTATAATTAATGAAGAATCAAATTAATTTTTTAGTAGCACAGAAGTGAGAATCTTTCCACAGACTGCAAGGTTCTCTCCAGCAATTCCACATTTCAGTACTAGTTTGTGGTACTAGTTTTGCCATACTAAACCTAATGAGAAATAAGCAGCAGAGAACTGAAATTTTTATAAAGTAGATCTAAGCCATCTGGTTCCTCAGGCTGGGAGAAAATGAGCATAGAGCACTCCTGAAAATTCTTTGTCCACAGTGCACAAGAAAGCGTGGACTTTCCACATTCTAGAGGCATGAAAGGTTTCATAGTGAAACCTTGCAGAGGTTTTATAATGAAAAATCTTCAAATAATTACAGCTTCTATGTATACTAAATTATTGCAAAATGCTTTTCACATAAATTAATCTCTTGTGCATGCACTGCTTGCTTCAAATCTCATTGATGGAAATATTGATATCCTGAGGCCTAAATGCCCACTGTTGTGCTGCAGCCTTATCATTCACAGGGAAATCTAATGTAACCCAAACCTCAGCCTCTTATTTAAAGACAAAGTGAAGGCAGCAGACAGAAGAACCTTTACACTGTAGACAAACTTCCTCTTCATATGTTGCATACAGAGAAATGTGTGTTTCATTAGTTTAACACAATAGTTTTCAAAGACATGATAATGCTTTATTGAGTATAAAGCTTGGTGTATGTATCTTAAAAAGGTAAATCTATGATTTATTTTTATCTTACTTGGTTCCCATTGTTTCTAACGGACATAGTGCTTTTGTGGCTTTTTTTTTTCTGTACATCACTATATGATCCATAAGTTAAAGCTATCAAATTAAAGCAGAGTGTGTTCTGAGGTATGTATGGCTTCATACATCCCTCTGAAATCAGGAATATACACTTAGAAGCTCTGAGCTAGGCTTTAAGTTTAATATAAATGCTTTAGAGGAACTAGGAATAGTTGCTTTATGAAAAAATGAGAAATTCCAAGATGTAGCTAATTTGGTTACAGAGCATATGAAGCATATCAAGTGTGTCTGTAAATCAAAAGAAAAAATTGCTAAAGCACATATATGGAGAGAACTTAAAACATAGGGAGTCACCATATTTAGAAAGTTGATTTCTCTCATTTCTGTGTTATATGTACTCTGTTGTTTGCAAAAAAACCCTCTAAAACTTTCTCTTCATTCAAATAATTTATTGAAAACAATATTTCTGTAAAGTCTTGACCAATGCTAATGGATGGGTTATGTAAATTGTCTAGGGAGGAAAGGGGAGATTGGAAATTTATTTGCCTAAAATATGTTCAGGATTGAGACCTGGACAGGTGGTGTTATGATCTTGATTTATTTGTTGGTCTTTGCATATGTATCAGTGACCACAACCAAAACACAACTTTAGACTAAACTACACTTCACAAAGCATTTCACTCTTTAAGAGAAAGCTGCAAGTTGTGCTTTGGCCTATTCCATGTTTTTCAAATAGAATTCCACCTAAAGGGTTAATTCATCATTGCACACTGGTTTCCTAATTTTAGAACGATGGGGAGAGGGGGGTGGAATTGGATGTTAAACAGAATTGGGGGAAATTTTTTTGACAGCTGTGCACTTTCATCTTGAAGCCTTTTCAAGTGATCTTTCAGTTCTTCTGCCTCTGATCTTGAATTTAAATCTGAGTAGTAGACTATTAATACATTACATTTGCAATGGTTGTGTCCAAACTTTTGCATCAAACAACCTTCACGTTAATATTATTCATTCATTTATCTGCCCTTGAGGATGTACCATGAGAGATCCATATGAGTCAGTCAAGCACTTCTCGAAGTATTTTTCAGATTCATGTTGAAATTAATTAGCAATTAATAATGAGATCTCATTTCCAAGATTTCAAACAGCAGAAAAGAAAGAATTACACAGAACAGAGGAAAGATTCAAAATTTTATAAACACAGAAACCTCTTTGTTTCCACAGTGACATGGTAGTATTTAGAGTACAGCAATCTAAAAAGTAAGGAGTGTTAGACTAAAAGAAACAAATGAAACTGAAAAAAATCCACAGAAAGTAAAAGTGGCAGTAAAATAATTATGTAGAGCCTTGGTGTAACTTCATCCCACAAGAGTCCAAAATTTAGTAACGTAATAGGTGCTTAAACAGGAAAAAAATCAAGCAGCAGAATAATATGAAACCAACACTCTGGTTCATGTTATGCTTGTGAGCAGTAAATAAGTTTGTATGAACATCTTACTTGGGTATCATTATGCAATAAATCATGAATTCTTCTCCTTGGAATAACATGATGATTTCTAGATACAACAGAATCCCCCTTTGTATTCAGAGAAAATACAATCCCCAATGAGGCTCAGACCCAAACCATCCCAATCCACCATTTTTAATCAGGTGAGTCTGAAACCAATTAGGAATGACAAACATAATTGAATAATTTAAGGTTTACTCAGAAATTTAAGGGTAGGATTAACGAAAGCAAAGTTTATTCCTTTGTTTTTAGAAGTGACTTGGGTAGGAATGCTGTAAAATAAGGAATATATAAGGGCGCGAGTTATATTTGAAATAACCAAGAAATTTTAGTACAACCTTCAGAGAATTGTGGCAACCTTTTAGATTAGCAGAAGTTGTCTAAACACTGAAAACAATACTGGATTTTAAATTCTCCATCTGAGAGCACAGGGTTTATCCATCATCAAGAGGATGGCCAGCCAACCAACCAACCAAAACCTCCCACAAGCAGAATGAAAGTAATATTCTAAATCTGGAGATAAAAGTGAAAGTGTACATCAAAAATGTAATTTCTTTCAGTCAACCATTATTTAGTAAACTAAAATCAAGAAAGATGTAGTTAGATATCCTTTAAATATAAGGATTGTAGAGGAAAAACACCACCAAAATAGAATTTTATTCTTTCCAAATAGAATAGTGCCTGCTTGTTTGAATAGTATGGCACTCACTAATCACTAAAATCCTTCTGGGAAGGGAAGTGTTACTGCCCAATTTAACAGAAGGAAAATAAAATCCTTTAGTGACAGAGTGCACTAATCCTTTATTCAAGCACTAATTCCAAACCCACAAGAAGAATTCTTTTCAGTACGTACTAAAACTTGGAGTCCTAAAGTCCTTGTATGGTCTGTGCTACATCAGCCATAAATGCATCCCCTTTTTCCATGGTGGTGTTGTTCCTTTGCACATCCTGCAAGTAAACAGAACCAAAAGTATGCTCCAAATGGAATTTTTGGCCTGAATCTTTATTGACATTTTCCTGTCCTGCATTTACTCAGCATAAATCCTAGAGAAGCTTTAGAGCTGAGATGTTAAAATTGAAGGCAGTTCCAACTTGCAGGCGTTTTCCTATGAAATGGTGCCTGTTTATGCTGCTGCCCTCTTGATTAGGCATGGTTTCAGAAGGATGAAAAAACTTCCCAAAATATTCTGATAAGGATATTTCAGTAGAACTCTTCCCAAAAGCTGACACTAAGGCTATCAAGTGTGAAATGAAAATTAGGAAGTCATTGATTTGAATTAACTCATAATGACCTGGTTTATGTTTTTGGCCTCTGGAAAGATGATTAGAACATAAAAACAACTTTCTGTGAAGGGCATAGGAATATTAATGAACTATTCATGTGAATATGAGCAGGAAATGTCTTCTGTAAGGTCCTCAGGAAGCAATCACCTTGCTAAAAAGTTGAAGCAGACACTGGAATGGGATGGAAAACCCAGAAGAGTTTAAAAGGGAAATGCTTGAATTTCAGAAGCAGGAGCAGTGGCCTATCTATATCAAAAGCTTTTTCAGCTTTTAAAAGTGTAACTTAATCATAAACTGAGAGATAGAGCAGCATATGGTATTGTGGATTGTACCATGTTGGTGCCTCTGCAAACTGACTGAAGGTCAGGCTGTAGGAGAAGGGCAATGAAATTCAGTGTTTTTCCATTTTAACACTCTTGAGTGCCCCATATAAACATTGGTGTTGTCAGTGGAGCTGTGACAGTTGGTATGGACTGAAAATCTGTTATGTCATTGTGGTTGAGGGAATGTTATTCTTTGGGTACACTTTGTAGGAATTAAAACCTGAAAACCTTTTTGTACTCCTGGAGATATCCTCAAGAACTAAAGAGGAAATTGGGATTTATTTATGGGCTGCACCATAAATTGCATTTCTTCAGTTTCATTATCTTTGCATTTGTTATTGGAAAAAATAACCACCCTGAATGTAATGACAATCTAACTCCAAGGGCAAAGTGTCTAAACTGGATTTCTTTCTTTCATAATATTGTAGCTTTGAGATGATAATGCTCTCAAGAAAGGGAGAAACAATAGAGAATTCAAATGCTGAAATAAATGTGTAATTCTGATTTTTAAAGTTGTGTTAAACTTAGTTCCTTAAAAGCACCATCAGTTGTATTCATAGCTTCTTTATTTGAGGGATGTTGCCCTACTTATTCTTCAACAGATTCCATGAAATCAGATTTTATAGAGACCATATGCAGGCATTTTCGAATTCTATAAATATGAATGCTTAATTCAGAATTTTCAGTGGATTTTTAAAATAAAATCTATACATTTCAGGGGAAAAAATGAAAATGTTTAAATTAATTTTAATTATGTGTAATATTTAGAAGAAAAGATGTTATGGTATGTGAGCTGCAGTATATTTTGAAGGGAAAAACAACAGCTTTGAAAAGCAAGGCAACCTTTCTGCTTAGATATTTGGCATTGAATATGCTGTCATTAGGATGGTCTTTATTTGAGAGAAGAAATGTTTGAAACTGATAGCCAAAACCTCTCTAATTGACCCCTGGTAATTATAATATTGATTGAATGTTAGTCATGTTAATCATTCTTCTCTTCTTTTATTCATGAGTTATACGGTGAAAACAAGTGTTCCATGTAAATTTCTCCTTAACTGACAGTCCTTAGTGTTGAAGAATTTATATCTTATTAAGAGAATATCTTTTCTGTACTTGGAATGGATAAAAGCCCTTAGCTGGCAGCACCAGCTGGAGATTTAATTCTTGTGCTCTATAACCCTGAAGACCTGCTGGAACACTTCCTCCAGGTCACAATTCCCAACCACAATTCCCACTGGTGAGAGAGCTGTAAAAATCCAGGGGTATTGCTGCAGCTTCACTCTGTAGTGAGCTGGTAAATCAGCCCCTCCTGTGATCAGAGCATCTTCAATGGACTAAATGATGTTTTAGGATTTAGTTGTTAGAAAAAGTACCTGGTTTAAAGTGACAAGAAGTTCTGATAGTGGGGAAGTTCTTACCTGCAACTTAGTGAGGTTTGTGCCTTTAGCACGTGGGGGTAGAATGGAGGGAGCAGGTGATTTGTAAGAGAAAGGGTGACTATACAAACATTCAAAATGTGGATTTAGAATGTTTCTATCTTGTGTTTTCCTTCTCTGGGTTCAGACTATGGCTCAGGGTCTCTAGCAGAATATGACAAATTCATTTTACAGGGGGTAAATGTGGCTCAGTTGCAGTAAAGTCAGTTAGCTTAACTTAAACTGCTGATGTGCATTAAATGAACTAATCCAGCAGGATTTTGCATTGTTGTGGTGCTCTTGTGTTCTCCACTGCAAACCTCCCTGTGGGTGTTGTCAGATTGATGAGCAAGTGAATCATGAGCCAAGTTCTGATTTTTCTACCTAAATACTGCATAAAGCATCTATAAATGCTAAGATATTTAAAACTACTTTGGGAATATCTGTTCTAAGAAACAAACACATTTTGAAGGGGAACTTTAGGTTTTAAAGTTTGTTTCTTTTGTGCAAGCCTCCTGGAGAAGCACATTCCTCTCCAAATTATCACAAAAATAGAAATAAATATGCATTATGAATATTGGAAAATATGTGGAAATACACACACACACACATATATATTGTATGTGTGTGTGTGTCTGCCAATACATGTTGAGGGTAATGTTATGTGGTGGGGCATGGATTTCTCAATGTGCCATTCTAAAATTCAATTTTCCAGAAGGGCTGTTGGAAAAACTCTTCTCAAAACTGAGAAAATTTATTACAGACTGCATGAGATATTTCCATATACAAACATTACTTCAGAGTCTATCTAATCTGAGGCTCACTGTGCAGCATTTTATAAGATTTTAAAATGGGAAAGATCTTGAAAACGAAATCTTATTTCAAGATCATCCAATGGTGCTTTGTTTGTGATAAATAGGTCAAGAACACCCTGGAATTCTCTTTCTAGCACAATTTCTAAATATTTTATGGCTGAAATTAGCAGGTGAGGTGCAAAGGTGGGCTGGACAGGTGTAGGGTGCTCAAGAGCTCAGAGACAGCAGCAGGGCTGCCAGGGCTGCAGGTATTTGCCTGGTTGATCTCTCTTTATTAATAATGCCCAAAAGCTTAGGGAGATCCTGATTTCTCAAATGTGGTATTTGCAACAGCCTAGAAATCTCTGCTCTGTAATTCCCCACTTCTCTTTTTGGTGATCCTTTTATTTCTTTAAAGATAATATAATAATAGAAAGCTAATCTCTGTTTCTAGTTAGTTTTACTTTGGGTGTTCATTTAACAATGCAAGATTGCAAAACCTAAAAAACAAAAGCAATTGTAGATACATCTTTGGGGGTTTATTTAACCTGATTTTCCATGGTGTTAACTCCTTAGTAAAGGCATCTTACCCTAACAGTGTATCTTGAAGAGAAGTTTTTGGAAAGGCATAATCTAAAAACCAGGTTCCTCTATAAGAACAGTGACAGGGATGGGTGGAGGAGGCAGTTTTGTACTTTGCTTTCAGACCAGTAGAGCTTACAATTCCTAGGGGTCACTGTTCAACATGAGGGACGTTTAAAGAAATTCATAGAATTATCCTCTATTTACTCATATGGTATTTATTTAGATCGTGTTTTTGGACATTTTTCTAGGAAATTTCCTCTGATATTTATTTAGGTATTTTCGTCTGCTGTTTATTTTAAAAATGTATGGACAATATTTTGTCTAGTAGTGCAGAATTGCTTGTAAGCCACAAACATAATGTTTAAAATGGCAATGGATGAATAACCTGAACAACCTTTTCTCCTGCTGTGCTAGTCAAGGTTTTGTACTTGGACAAAACTGAAATAAATACTGAAGATCTACTATGAAATGAGGTCTAGGACCTAGAAGTACTTGCAGTAAAATATAAATTCGGTACAATCTAAATTATGTTCATAAGAGGAGCTGTTTAGTCTGTAGATACTATTTGAGCTGGCACAGTTGGGAAAAGAAAGGTATGCAAACATCTACCCTTATTTATTGATAAATTCCTGTCCTTGAAAATTATTTTCTTTTCAGAAGCCATAGTAGCATTATAGCAACTTTAATCTGAAAAGTTTTGTTACAAAGTGAAAAATTTAAGGGAGATCATGTTTGCAAAAATGGAAAACATTATTTAACAAAAGAGTTTTCATTACTGAAACTTCCAAATGTAGCCCAGAATTGTTAACTCACTGCTGGATGTTTTATTCCTCTGTATTCTTTAAAAAATATATGTTATCTAAATTATGGCAATTTTTTTGTGTGATGGATGATATTGAGGTATCATTCTTTTATTTTTGTTTGGTTATTATTTCATGAAGCAGACTTTACATATTTCTCCTTTTTCACCTTTAGAATTACTCAGTTGTCCAGTCAAGAAACTTGGAGGGATTTTGCAACTGCTATGAGTGACTCATGGCAAATATTTGTGGTGGGAGCATAGCACTGAAAATAACCCATTTTGTATTGTATTCCAGAAGGGAGTGGGAAGGCAATGAAGGGAAAGGAACTTTGCCTGAAGGGAACTTTCCCTGAGGGGCAAAGTGCAGTGATAAATAGAATTACTGTCTCAGAAAGGATATAAAGAATATCACAAGCAGCCCACAGAGGAAGGTGTATCCCACAGAAAGTTAGATCTTAAAGGCTGAGGGACTATCAGACTTAAGCAATAATTGTCAAGAGAAAAACGCAATTGTATTTTAGGAGGGAAATTAAAACTGATTAAATGATATTCTAGTCATAAGATAAAATGATGAGTTCATGTTTGGACAATAAGGGAGGGATTGGAGCTGATCAAGGTATTGTGCCTGAACTGAGAGAATGTATTACCTCAGTTTCCAGCCAGAGTGATAACGTGGAACATGAGGATGGAGGCAGGAAAACTGCTGAAATGAAAATAAGCATATCTGGAAAAAATAGGAAATTAAGTGTCATAATAAAGATGAAGAAGAGATAGACAATTTCTATTCCAGAATACTGAAACTGCAATAAAACTGCTCTTTGAAAAAAAAAAAAAATTAAATAAATCTATCAAACTCGATATAGTATTAGATAAAAAATTTACTGAGGTAGGAAGTTATTGGTCTGGTTTATTGAAACCTGTAATATTATAACAAATACTCCAAGAAAGAAAACTTATAGACTGCAGTAAAGGATGAAAAGAGAATTACTGGAAGCTGATGATACAAGACTGCATGGATTGCAGATTGGACAGAAAATTTAAAAGTATGAGTCTCATGCCAAAATACTTGACCTGCATTTTTCTACTGAGATTGACCCTAGCATCTAATATCATCAGCATACAAATCTGTAAAAAGGAATTCATTACCTAAGTAATGCATTATTTCATGTATGCTTTCTCCCCCCATGTCTTTTAAATTATCTTAGGCTAAAAAAGAAATAGGGCCTTAATATAGTTCCATTTATGACTGGTTCTTATGCTTTGCAACTGTAGAACATAACTTTGTTCTACATTTTACTACTGTAACTCTTTAGTTATTAAAATTATTTTAATTTTTCCAGGCTCTACTTACATATTTTTCTTTGCACATAGGCAGTTGTAGTTCTCAGAGCTGTGCTTGTGTAGAACTATCTGCAATTATTAATTGCTGCAGAAATTAGATTGTTTTTTTTTTTGATCCCCATGTCAGTTTTACAAGTATGAAAAATAAAAGTAGTTTGCTGGGGATTTGTAGAACAAGTGTAATAGAAAACATGCAAAAGCTATTTTACTTTTTTTCTTCAAAAAAGGTGGCTCTTCCCCAAAGGGAACAATTAACACACTTTTGGTACAGAACCAAGAGCAAGTCAGGCTTTTCAAACTGAACACAGGTGACTGCTGTATTTATTTTAGGAAGTATTTTCCAATTTTTTCCCTTTATTTTATGATTAAATCCACATTTTTTATAGGAAGCTTTACTTTTCTTCAGAAAGAGAAAACCAAGGGAGTGTGTTTTCTTGATTATATCTCTTCTCTTTTATGCTTGATCTTACAAACACTGATTTTCCTTCCGTTTTGCATTACAACCTTTCTGTTGATTTTCCTTCTGCTTTGAATTACAGATTTTTTGTTTTAAGCAGATTTGTGGATTTTGTTTCTCTCAGAAATTAAGATTTTACTAACTAGAGCAAATTAAATGGGTTTTTAGCTGTCTGATAGTACACAATTCTCTGCTTGGAGATTTCATGGTGCTTGATTTATGGCACCTTGGCATGTTGTATTGGGCACACATGATATTAAACCATGGGGAGTGCTGTGTCCCCAGCACATCAATGCTTCTCCCAGGCTCTCACTCCAGAGCTGCTCATTTAACCATTCCCTTTGCTTTGAGCTGCTGCTGTTTGTCTGAGAGGCTCCAGCATGAGCCACTGCAGTAAATAATTTTCAGTTGACCTTAAACCAAATCACTCTTCCTGCTCCTTTTTCCTAAATATGGGGTGTTTTATTTCTAATTGTGCTCACTGGTGGCACTGTTCAAAGAGAACCCAACCCTGCCAACCACAACACTTCTTCTGCAAACCTTCTGCTGCACAGTGCAAGGCTCTGGTCCTGCTGGGGCCACCACCACGGTGGCAATTGGTGGCCCCATGGTGCTGCCTCTGAACTTGCTAAAAGGTGGGCTCACAGGGGCCCAGGACTGAGCTATGGTGATGCACAGCTAAATATTTAATCTGCTGAATAGTTTATGCCTGCTGCAGAGCAATGGTTGTCAAGCAGGCTCACTGCAGAGCAGAACATGCTGGACACTTCCAGTGTGTTCCTGGTATTTGTGTTCATTTCAGCTCTCTGCACAATTTTTATTACATTGTCACCTGCTGTTTTTCAAATGACAATTTATTGGTAAGAAATTCATGTCCTGCTAAGCACCATCTCTCTCTCTTCTTCCTCCTCCACACTTGCACAACTTCTCATTTTTTAAATGTGTCTTTTGATGTAATTTATAAGTTACATGTACATGTTGGGGAGAGCAAAATTGAAGTGGCTACAAAGCAGCAGCTGTAGCTGCAGCTGTTTCTTTCCTTGTTTATTTTTGGTTTTTAATCTAGTGAAGTTTAACTCAAAAAATTGACAAATTAAATTAAATCTCTGTTAATGAGTGCTGTATACTCACCTTCTAGTTCAGAGGGGTACATAAATATTCAAGCACATATTTGAAATTACTACCATGCATTACTTTTTAATTAATGACTCTGCAGCTGTTCAAATTTGAAACATCAGGTTCATGATTGTTTGACAGAAGAGTGTTAGCTTCAAGAGAGATCAATACATAAACAAGATTACCCAAACCCAGTATATCAGCCTGCTGATGAAACCAAAGTGGCAGCTGGGTTGATTATCGGTGTTCACAAACCATGACTCCAGAATGTGTGTGGAAAGGATGAAAAAACCATCCACAGGGCAGATGGCAGATGACCAAACAATTAAAACAGGTTTTGTTTTTTCTTTCCCTCTGAAAGAAACCCAGATGAATATTGAATTGATATCTGTTAGGCAGAGGGGGGAACATGGGGAAACAGGAGTTTGTTTCTGTTTTGTACTATATCTGTACAGAGGGACAGCTGACAAGGTGCTCACAGGATCTCTGTGTAAAACAATCTCTCAAGTAATGTTTTCACTCAGTCATTTACACAGGATTACTAAATCCAGTATCTGAACAGCAAGAAAGTATCAGGGAAATTTCCAAGTAAAACACAGACAACTTAAAATAGCTGAGTTGTAGGAGGCGTTATCCGTTTAGAAGAATCCTAGGAAAATTTTTGGTTTGTGTTTTCCTAATTCTGCTTCCCACCCAAGTGTCAGTCTTGTGCTGCTATGTCAGTGCAATTCCACAATTCTTATTCTCATGGGAGGTTGCCACAGTCCTCGTGCCAACCTAGTATTTAGTGGAAACTGTATGCAAGTAAATCAAATATCTATATTTTTCTGCAAACAGTGAGAAATAGGAAACATTATTAAATCTATTACTGTACACACATGTAGTATTGCTATTCTTCCTGGATAAGATACCATGAAAATTGAACAGACCATGCAAATGCAGTTGCCTGTTCAACCACCATGCAAATGTGTGTCAAGTGAAGAGACTCTGCTCCTGTTGTCATGAGCTTGTAGAGGTTTTATGGCATAATCTGTGATGCCTCCAGTCTTCAAAACAATATTCTGTTCAGATAAAGATTTGCATTCCTACTGTAAAGAAAAAGATGGCCTAAGAGTTCTTGTAGGATTTATTTTGTTTGCTGCATTTATTCCAGTTGAGTACAAAACTGAGGGGAGGGAATGGGATGTAGATTTTGGAAATCCAACACACACATCCATCCATGCCATAGAGAGCATGAGACCATGCAGAGGCTGAAGCTTTTGGTTTGTGCCTTTATAGAATTAAAATTCATTCCATTTTCTAATACTGCTTAGACACAGCTCTCCAAGCTACCTTCAGTCTATAATGTGGGACTCTAAAGGGACTGAGTAAATGTGAATTGAAGTAGGAGAATTTGAGTTTGGTTTATTACAAAATATTAATGGAAACCAGCTCATTTAAGAATTTGCATATCATTAGACTAGTGTCTTCCCCTAGGCAATAGCCTGATTTTGCTGTGGATTAAGAGCACAGGAAGCCTTTGCCAGTTTATCCCTGTTCCAAGCACCCCAGGTTAGATGAAACACCAGTCATATGCAGAATTCTAAATCAGTACCTAAACACCTTCAATTTAAAAAGCCTAAGTTAACTTTAAATTTAAGTAATGCACTATTGTTTTTAGAGTTGGAATTTGAAAAGGGGAATAACATGATACAGTCCAACAATGTAATGTGCATCCCAAGAGGAATTGCACAAAAATTTAAATTGTGGATTAGGGCAATGTGATGAATTGTTTAGGTGCCTGTGTTCCATCTCTCTGCAGCTGAGTGGGTTAGATGGCAATTTCTATCTTCTGATTCAGCTGCTGATTCCTAGGGCTTAAAGTGTGAATTTAGCTACAGTTTTTCTCATGTGGATCAGCATGAATCACCAGCATGAGTAAATTAATACTTATGGCAGAAACACTCCAATTATCTACTGTGTGAGCTAAATATTTAATAATATCATCTGTCAGTAAAGGACTGCTGTATCCTCACTGTGGATTAGCCTAGAAAAATTAATATATAGGATGTTGATTTGCTGAGTAAATTCACAGATATGACTTAGTTTCACAGCATCATATTTAAACACAAAGGTAAAACAATGACTTCTTAAGAAAGGAAGATTAAACTGGTAAATCTATGGACAATACATAGCAGATACCTGGTATATTGATTTGCTGGGATAAATGTCAGTATCCTTATTCCTTTCTCTGTACCAGAATTATCAGTAGCATCTTAATTTCCTTTAAAAGAAACAGAGAGAGCAGGAAACTGATAATTCTTTTCTTAGGTGAAGTAGATAAGAATTTTCCTAGATTATAACCATTGAGATTTAATGATCTGATTTGTTTGCCTTATGCTTACACCAAGGAAAGTGTCATGTGTTGAACACCACTGAAATCAGTCTGAAAACATTAAGCCTTAGACTTTTGCAATGTTTTGTTTCAGAAGTATTATTTTTGCTCTGCATGCAAGAAACAATCCTTAGAACCATAAGGTGGAAATGATTATATGTAAGGCTATATCATAAATGTAACAGAAAAAAGTTTAAAATTACTTTATTTGACTTTACTAATTAGTACTAAGATGTTATAGAGATTTTGTAACCTTGTCATGGAGAGATAGGATGTGTCTTTTAATGCATGAAAAATTACTCTAACCTGATTTGGTAATAAATGTTACAGTTTTACTGTTTTCTTGGTATAGCTCAGCTATAAAATCTTTCAGCCTGCCTTAAGCCATTAAAAAAATGACTGTCCTCCAGGGCTGGCAATCAGCTCTGAGGTTTCCTGCAGCTTTGGAACATATTACATAGAGTGGAGATTTGGTAACATTTACCTGGTGTTTGCCACCTCTCCAGGTATGGACACAGGCAGTAAGGCCACAGAGAAAGGGAATCCTGGGTACCTTTCAGGGAACAAATATTTTTGGTTTGTTTGTGGTGGTAGGGTATCCCCCACAGTGTCCCTTAGCTGCTCTGTAGCCCTTGATATGTGTCTGGAGAGTTGTTTTGATTTTTTAAGATTTTTTTCAAGCTTTTTGATGTTCACATTCTTGTAGTAAACTTTCTTACACGCTTTTTGTAAATAGCTTATTGTTTTGCATTCTTTTATACAAGAGGAGAAATTTGATAGGCTGTTAGTTTGTCCAGGGTCATTGGAGAGGTGGCACTTCCACCCTGCAATCCGCTGCCGCTTTTGGAAAACTATAAATGTTGGAGTCAGAAAATAAACTTTTCTTTTTTCTTCACCTTGAGAGCAGCAGTGTGTGCACTGGTGCTGTTTCATGTCCTGTAGTGACACTGTAGCTCAAGATGAGCCCGAGATCCAAACTCTGCAAACTTGCTGTGTTGGTTTCACACTGGCCTTGCAGCAGCCCCAGCTTCCTCTGGCTCACTGAGTCCATCAGCCTGCTGCAGCACAGAGTGCCCTCAACACAGCTGAATTAACTGGAAAAATCAAATTATTTGTTCAGTTTACAGCAAAACCAGCAGAGTCTTGCCCTTAGTTCCCAGTGAAAAACAAGATTGATGATTTTGTAGAAAGGCTGAGTGTCTGAGCAGAAGGGGTGGCCTGTACAGACAGTCTTTTTAAGGAATATCTCTTCTGCAGACCAAAGCACATATCTGGATTCTTTTACTCAGGAGAGTTATTAGCTTGTTCTGGAGTGTAGTTATTTGTTTGGAATGTGACTGCACATACATTAAATGTGACACCTGCCCCTTTCAGGTCCCTGCTGGATGTTCACAGCCCTCAGAGGCTTGGAGTTATGGCACAGACACTGAAGGGAGAGCTGTGTATTATTTCTCCATGAGGCTCTTCTGATCCACTGTGATGACAGGAACATTAAATTAAATTCTCCTCTCTCTTTCAGTTTTCTGAGCTGTTTGAGAAACCTCAGTTATTGTTCAGAAAATTGGGGCTCAGCAGACAAGGAGCAGCTACAACACAGGAACATGCCAGGAGGTTATTCAAAAGGAAGGTTGTGATGGAGGATTTTATTATTATAAAGTACTTGCCTCAGAGATTTTTCTCAGCTCTCAAAGTTGCAAAAAAAGGGATTTATGCTTGAGTTCATCCAAGGTAAAAAAGGACAGCTTTGTGCAGTTTATTTGCAAATAGTCTCATTTTCCAGCTTGAAATTTGGTCAATAACTCCATTATTTTTTTATTGTGCCCACTTTATACTTTTACTCATGCCTTCTGTTTAAAGTGCTGTGTGGAAAGACTTCTATTTATTTGTAAAACTGCATGGAATATAAGTGTGGTAGTCCAAACTCAAAGGTTATTTTTATACTAATGAATACATGTATTTTCAAACTATTGGTTTCACAATATCTGGCACAGTTACACACAGAATTTCCAGTAAGCAAGTGGTACTGGTGTCATAAACTGTAGTTTTACATGGGCATCAAAAATTTCCAAAGCAAAAAAAGCTTTTCTGTAAACTTCTGCTCCATAGCAAAAACATTTTACCACCATTATAAGAATAAGACTTGTGGAAAAGCTGTTAACACATATCTGGAAGAAAAATTTGCTCTTTAAAACTGAAGAAAAGAAATAGTGCTAGAGGATTTTGAAAGCTTAAGTGCAGCAATACATCATCCAACTTGCCTGCATAGTCTTCTTATTTAGCCAGGGAAGTGAGGAAAAAAATAGATCAGTGTAAACACAAAGTTGAGAATTCTCATTTATTTCATGCAGAGAGTTTGTAGAGTCATTCCCAACAGCATTTTGGGAATAATTCTGTCTATCTTTTGTGTTAAAAAATGTAGGCACTTCAGTGAGGGATTTACTGGCTCACAGCACAGGGCAGAACCTGCAGTTGTATAATTTGACTTTAAAAAGCAGATATTTTAATCTTTGTGTATTAATGGATCAAGTTTTTTTCAGAACCAAGACAAAATGTGTCATTTTCCCAAATAACTTGAAGGACCAGCAATTAAAATAGTCATAGAGTGTATGGGAGGAAAAAAGTGTTGTCTCACAGGGTGTTTTGGGAGTGGGAGGGTCATACCAGCAGGGATTCTGGCATTTCCTTTGATATGTTTGTTTTGTTTGCATTTAAATACATTTTAAACAACCTATTTTTTTCTATATATAACTATGTTTTTCAGTTTGGGCATTGGGAGGTGAATAATGGGCTGAAATTAAGCAGTTTTTCTATCCTAAGCTATCTTTTTTGAGTCATAAATTGCCTTTTTGTGTATAGCAGTTTTATGTACTTTGAATCGTTTGTTTTCTGTGCGTGACTGTTTGCACACGTTTTGTAGGTCAAAAAATTCAATTTTTTTCTTTTTTTAATTTTGCCTAAGTTTGAATTCATGTGCAAGCCCTAGTCTTTTATGTTGTTCTGTGTTCTTGGGATAGACTTGAATATGTGCTCTCCCTGACTTCATGGGAAAAGTTCAGCTTGAAAAGTGAGAGCTGCCCACACATCAAACTTTGCCCTTCAGACAGGCAGTGTGAACACAGCCTTTTTCAACCTCCTGAAAAGGCTATTTTCACAATCACAGGAAAGAATGAACCCAGCACATTGGGGTATTTTTCTTACATTTTACTTGTCCTGCTTGCATGTTAGTCGAAAGAAATTCTCCCTTGTGAGTTTGACGGAATTTTTTATGTTTCCTTTAGGACTGGTTTTCTCTTCTTAACCATGTGTAAATACTGTTCTCTGACTCTTGACTTAAAAGGTGTTAAATTTCTTATTTAAGCTGAGGTACTATTTTCAGAGAACTGGAATAAATCCTGTGTCTGCTTATGTACTAGTTTGAACTCATTTAAGAATATCCCAGGCTGACGTATTTTCAGAAATAATAGAAATCTATTAGGAAAGCAGTTGCTGTTTTGGTACATGGGTGAATTGGCTGTGTTTTTATTCTAGCCACCAGTCTGCCTTGTTTTACAGAAATGTAGAATGACTTAGCATGGAAAGGACCTTAAGGCCCTTCCAGTTCCAACCCCCTGCCATGGGCAGAGACACCTTCTGCTATCCCAGGTTGCTCCAAGCCTGTCCAACCTGGCCTTGAACACTTCCAGAGATGGAGCAGCCACAGCTTCTCTGGCCAAATGGTTTCCTGAATATTTCTCAGGAGTCTGATCTACTTCTCCTCTTGAAGAAGTTTTTTGCACGTTTTGTGTGTTCTGTCAGCAGATCAAATTGATGCAGGAACTCTCTGTAGCCAAAAGTATTTATATTTCTTAAGGTTTTGCAGCTCTTAAGGTGGAGTAGAAACAAGTCTCCTCTGAAATGACAGTATAACTAGGCAAACTCATAGAGTAAACCTGTGATTGCCTTAAAATAAAAAAATTAAATCAACAAATAAATAATTAAATACAGCTGCAAAATAGAGAGCTGCATGGTGGTGCTGATGAGCCAGTTCAGTGCAGTGTTTCAGTGCTTGTGTGCTGCAGATGAACCTGATGACTTAAGGCTTTTCTCAGGCTTGCAGCTCTTCAGCTCTATACAACTCTTCCCAGTAGCCCAAGACAATACACATGGTTTGCACAAAATAATCCTTATAAATATTGCTCTGAAATACTTCTGCATGCCCCTCAAATGGGACAGTTACTGAACTATCTCATACACATCCCCACCAGAGTCTGGCCCTGAGATTAGCTCAGCTGGTTAAAGCACGGCGCTATTAAGAGAAAGTGTGTGGATTTGATTCCTGTATATGGGCCATTCACTCAAGGGTTGGATTTGATGGTCCTTGTGAGTCCTTCCAGCTCAGAACATTCTGTGTTTCTCTTCTATACCAGCTGTGCTGAGTTCATGGGTTTGAGCTTGAACAGCAGCTCCTGAAATCCCTCCCAGTGACAGGAAAAGCCATGACACAAAGAGCTCCGTTTGCAGTGCTGGAATTTCATTGTCATGGTGTCTCAGCAATCCTGTTCAGTCTCACTGCACACAGTACCTGTTCCTTTGAGAAACAGGCTGTAAAAACTTCACTGCAGATTGTCATCCTCTAGTGTGAAACCTGGTCTTTCAGGTTTTTGATTGTTACTTCTGTGTCTTGCATTGAAGTTGAGTGACTGCTAAAATCCATTTTTATTAAATCCTGTGGTTTTCTCTGGAGCCAGATCCCTGGATTTTCCTGCCTGACCTCTTTGTAGGTTGTTATCTGGAACATTTAATAGTAGTCAATGGTTTTTTCTCAAGTTTTTACAAAGGGGTACTTCATCCCTTCATTCAACTTCCCATTTTTTTCTGCTTAGAGACAATCAATATTTATCCTTGCTCAGCTTTAAATTAGGCCTAATCTTAACTTGTAAGAACAACTGCTTATAGGTAAACTCTGATTTCTCTATTCACCATATTCTGCCTGTATCCATGAGACCCATGTAGTGTGGGTAAACACTGTATTTTCTTTCCTCAATCTGTTTTGATGCCAAGACCATTACCAGAGCTGAGTTCTGAGCTCTGACAAAGAAATATTGATGTCCCTTCAACATTTTTTTACATTTTGTTTGTATCTCTTTACTGTAAAGTCTGAACCAATGTTAGAGTGAAAACAAAAGTATACTTCCTTGGTGTCTGACTTTAGTAGTCAGGGAAGTTTTGTGCTATGTTTGCACTTATTCTGTTTTTAGTGCATGGAATGCAGTCATGATTCAGGGGTCAATAACATTATTTCAAATCAGAGACCTCAGAAAATGCTAAAGAAATAAAGTGAAATACAATTACTGAGCATCTAATGAGTTGTGCAATTCTGTATTAACTGTACCAAACCAACCAATTTAATTAGTATCTCTTTACCTGTGGAGCACATTCTGCAGGAGATTGCAAAATATCCCAAGTATTAGCACCTAAAATTAGCAAAACCAGAAAGACTCCAAGTAGAGTGGAGGTTTCAACCCCAAGTAAAATGCATAATTTAATATAGTACAAATATATACCAGTAATTACCCTGATCATAATATTTTAATCATTTTTAATAAAATTATTTGGTTTTGTCTTCATAATTATTTTTAATTAACCATCTGGTGCTTGGCCTGTGCTCTCTGCTGACGGTACTCTGTTTCTATTTTTAATTCTTCTGCTTAGAGTAATGGGATCTGGGTGTGTGTGAAGAGTTATAACAGGAGAATTGCTTTGCTTGGCAGAAATAAATCACAAATTCAACAGAATATGATGTTGATGTTGACTCAAAGGAAAAGATTCTTGAATTGTAACAATTTTTAGAAAAGTTTGCAACTTATATCAAGAGGTCAGCACTAACTTCTAGAGTGTGAAGTAGTCTGTGGAGGCCATGGCAATCTATATTTCTTATCACTTTGATACAGTTTTTTGCCTCATTATAACCTTTGTAGTTCAATGCTCTCAAGAAATTGATGTGGATGTAAAAATGAATGTGCACACCTTAATGAATCATTCCACTGTGTTTTAAAAGTTGTTTCAGTTTCTTGGGTTTTTTTCAAAAACATCTGTATGATCTGAAACAAGAATGTGTGGAGAAAAATAAAGTCAGCACAGGGAAGACTTTTATCATAAAGTTTTCAAAGTCCATTTGGCTGAAGTAGGACAGAACTCCCCCTTGGGAGAGACTGAGAGTTATTTCACAAGGTCCATGCTGACTGCAGCTCTGCTTCTTTATGAGCCAGTCCTCATCAATCATGTTTATTGTTAGCAATCCAAGCTGTGTGTGTAGTAAATTAACCCCTTTTCAATCTTCTTTGGCTAATCCTTCACAACACTACCCCAATGCATAAACTGGGTATTAAATAATATATATTTTAATTCTCAGGCTGAATCCTTACAAGATGCTGCTGTCTTAAATCATACTTTTAACAGCCTGTTGGAAAATATGTGATTTTTGAAAAGTAGCAGAAAACAACCGTTCCAATTTGCCTTTCCATATCACAGGAGGAGACAGTGATCATCTCTCTTTGGAGAGCACATTCTGATTGCATTGGCTCCTGAGCACACCAGATGTCCTTTTGGATACCTAGTGGCAATAAAAATTAGCTGTTCACCTGCTTGAGAGAGAAGAAGTAAAAAATTGTGCTCCCAAGTAGTATGCTTCAAAATATTTTGAAAATATTTCTGCATATCACACATCACTTACTATTTTCTCCAAGTTCAAGACCCCCTAGGGTGGATATTCCACCAGATTCCTACCACCCCTCCCATCAGTGAAAAAAGATTTATGATCAAGATAAATTCTTACAATAGCACTTGAAACCAAGTCAGAAAACTCATGGAAAGCCTTCCCGTTCAACAGGTGTGCATCCATGTGCCAGCAGCAGTTTTAGTAGAGTTTACCTGCCTGGAATTAAACAGAACTCTGCATGATTGAAAAAATATTCAAAAAAAACCCCCTTTATATTCTAACTTGAATATCAAAACCTTAATATTCAAAAATATCATGTCATACCTTGAAAAGGCAAAACTGTAGATAGGCCTGAACCATCCATAATTTCCAATGCTCCCTGAAGCTGCCTTTTTACATTGGCTCTGTGTATAAAAATGGGCCAGGAACTCTAAAGTGGAGATCACTTTTAGCTCCCTCACTAACTCCTTCTCACAGTGTGATTCAGGTTTTGTTTCTCTCTTGGTTACTTGCATGGATTAATCTCTAACAAAAAGACTGAAAAGAGCAAGAAACATTTCTTTTTGTTCTAGCAGGTGTGGCAAAATTCATCTTCTACCCTAGCAAAAGCAGCTGAGATACATGTACCTGGTATCACTGAAGGATTTTTACCATTGCTCAGCACAGTGCTGCTCTTGGGAGCTGCTGAAGGAAATGGCACTGCTTACAAATTGAAAACCTCTTTTTTCATTCTCACAGACAGCAAGGCTTGGCTTGCAGAAATGAGCTGTGACATGGGGTAACCTTACCAACAAAGAGCTGCAAGTTTTCCTCACCAGTGGATTTCTCGAAGTGTTCCTCTGGGTATTTCATGATCAAGGCCATGCCTATAGGGGGATGAATAAGCAGAAATATTGTGGAACAGCACCCACAGGTCTAAATTACAATTTAAATTAGTTTTAATTAAGTCTGGATAACATATGCATGCTATTTTTTCACTAATAGAAGGATGAGCAGGTGAATAGGAATCAACTCTTACTTTGCTTTCAGATGCAAAAAAATACCAAGATGCATTATGAATCCAGCTAATGAGAGATCCAAACAAATGGAGTCTGGTGGTCTTTAACATCACAGACCTTTACCTGGGGAGGCCTCTGTGGTTTGAGAGCAGGGCTGAGCTGGCAGGCTTCCTAATCTAGTATGCCTGTTCTCTGTAACAAATAACACCAACTTTCAAAGAAAATTCCATTATGAATTATAAGTTCTTTTGAAGCCCAAACTCCAATATCAAAGGTGCACTTTCCTTCTATTTTTGTTTTGAAAGTACAATTATATATGATATTGATCAATTCCAGTCTCTCAGTAACTGACATTTAATTTCTTTCGTGTCTTTTGGAAAAGCATCAATAGAGTGTTCAGCTCTGAGAAATGTAGTTCTTCAGATGGACTCTGTTCTGCAGTTCTGAGCTATATGAGATATTTTAGACAGCTTGATTTTTAATAAGCACACTTTGCTCAGATGTGGATGAATGAAAGAGCTGTAAAGAAAGACGTTTTAGAATGCATGGGAGAATCATATCTCCATGAATTTGATAAGTTCTTTAAAGGAAGGGAAGATATTCTGTGACTTTTATATTTTAATTGAAATATGGAGAGACCAAAGTTTGTCCTCCCTCTTGAGTCTTCTGTCAGCTGCCAGGTTTCATGAGACCAGTGAAGTTAACCCTTTCCTGCAGAGTCAATGACAGCCTCTTGAGGGTGTGTGTATTCAATCCTTCTGAGTTCCTGAAAAGGACAATTGGGGCAATAACTCACAATTTGCTTGAACTGTAGCATTTGCATCTCTCACAAGAGCTTTTCTAGAAGTGTGCCTGAAGTGAAGGTGTTTGGAAAGTGTTCAAAGAGCAGAGGCATAACTGCTCACATAAAACCTCTGCCTTAGAGTACCCAAACATTCAGCATTCCTGTTCAGAAAGGAGCTGCCTAACCCCACACTGATGTGCTGTGCAGCAGCACTGCAACTGTCAGGCATAAATGAACACAATGAAAAATGTCTGACACAGGCCATGTAATTAAACTCTGAAGGCCCAGATTTATTCACAGAAGGAAAACATGCATCAAAGAATGCCAGCTTACAAGGCCACTATCTCTGGCTGAGAATGATTGAGCTGAAGTTTGTCCAGGGCAGGAAATGTATCCTCCTGTATCAAAGATGTCATCTACTGAATATCATATCACAGGTGAATACTATTCAAAGCAGTGCATTGCATACATTATTGAATTAGGACAGATCTTATTTTTCACTTTCCTACTTTTCAACATAAATGAAGACAATTATGAGACAAGTTTTTATATGGCATCATCATACCTGAGGCAGGCAGGAATCTCACTGTCACAGGTCACCACCCAAAGCAACAAGGACACCATTCTTCACCAGTATGATCTGACTCTGACTTGTGTCCTGCAATGAATTTGTGCTTACTTTCTCCAGAATATATCTACTTCATTGTATATATTCTCCACTATATATACTGTACTTTATGTACAGAAATCAGAATGTTTCATAATCTCTGTGACAGGCAGCTCCATGTCACCACTTTTTCTAATAGCTGGTAAGTTGAAGAGATGCAGTTTGATCCCATTTTATCTCTGCTTGTGCCAGTGAAGAGTATTTTGTCTGATAAATCAGCTTCAAACTGAGACATCTAATGTTATTTTCTAGTGCAGTGTTTCATACGTGCAATCACTGAAACGTGTTTTTCCATTTGATTCATTAGCTATTAAATGTACCTGAATAAATGCACCAATTTTCTTTAAATCTTTAATCACACTCATTAAAAATCTGCAGTTTTCCATAAACAGTTGGCAGGGATAGGTGAATTTGCAAGCCCTTACAATAATGTTTTACACAGAGCTGGTGACTGATAGCTGCTGCATAGAGCATTTTTAATTAAAAGTTGTGAGCTGTGCTTTCTGTTTCACAGGTTTAAAGAAAAAAAAAAGATTACATTATCAAATAGAGGAACAAACTGTGTGTTTAATTCAAGTATAGGAGGTTTTATATCCATATTTATGGAAAGCCACTGTAAAGTAGACAAAACCAAATTCAAAAGGGATCAAGTAAATCCTAGAAATAGAGGTTATTTTGCAGTATAAATGCATGATTTAAAAGTTGAATGTAAACCTCCAAGTCTCTTAGTAGTTGCAGATGCTCTCCCAAGGTAATAATAAAGTTGTTCCCAAGTCCAGTGTTAATTTCAATATATAAATCTAATAATCTAATATAAATTGGGGAATTTGCATGTTTTAATTGCTGTTAAGCTTGCTTTGGATGAACAGTGGGCAACTGATGCCAAGTTTTGTCTTCATATGACACCAATTAAAAGAGAAAGGTTTTGGTGACCTAACAAGAATTACTCCCCCGAGTCTATACATACATTTGTTTATGCTGATTGAGGGGGAAAAAAGTATTTTAATATAATAAACAAAATTTCTGATGTTCTTTCTCTTCATTACTAGAAGATAGGATGGTGAGAGAGACAATTTCTTGTAATGTAATTACTTGAAACCACCAGTTTTGCAGTGTCCTTAACACTGGAGCATCTGATAACACACAATTCAGTGGATATGAAGTTAAGTCAGCTGAGTGGTACTCGGGTAAAAACAGCCTCTTGAAAAGCCACAGTACATTGTAAAAGCAGTAGAGTCAAAAGACACCTAATTAAAAGTAAATCTGTAACAAGTAATGTTAAATTCATTTAAAGGCTTTCATCATTTTAGAGGAGTTTAGGCACAAGAACAGAAGAAGTTAAAATGCACAGGAGCAGAGATTTACCTCTAGTGTGACATCAGATTCTTTCCAAGAGTCACCCAACACACCACACTCGAGCCCTTGACTAAAACAAGACACTTCCCACAGGATCCATGTCTCCCACGGGCAGTCTCACATCAAACCCACCATTGGAGAAACCAAAAAAGATCTGCTGAGCACAGGTGAAATCCTTCACAAGAAGGGATCTGGAGATGTCTGTCTCTGGGAAAATTGTCTTTCAGCAAGTTTTTGTGTGTGAATTCATGTGCTTACAGAATTTTCGTGGTGTTCATTATGTTTTAATGAAGTTTAATTTTACTCTCCAGAAAAACAAAGAGAGATCAGTGTGAACTTTTGGCTTGTTCTTCAGTCATTAGGATTTTGCTTGATCTTTATGCAAAGTGGTAACTCTCAAATTTGATGCCACTGATGCTGATGTAAGATTTTAAATTGCTTGGATTCAAACTGTGACTACTCACATCTTCTGTGTGATTCTAGGGAAACTTTTTAACTCTCTATCTCAATTAATAGTCATACTGCTGGCTGATTGACTTCTGAGGTATTTTCAAGCAGGATCAGATCTTCTGCTTGTCTTTGAAGCAGCTTCACTGGATTAAGAGCAGTCTTTATCACAAGGGATATGATTCTGTCATTAACCCTGTGCTGGGACAGTGATTGAAATGCCTTACTTTGAAGTGGCAGTAAGATATCACCCAGCAACTTAGAAATGCATCTAAAATGATTCTAAGTGCATTCACCTTTCCTTTTCCATTTTTTTTTTCTTTTCATACAAATCTGGGGATGTGCTTATGAGATACTATCCATTAAAGAGGTTTTGTACTATTTGACAGTAGAATTCCACTTTTTAACAAAGCTTTCCTAAATGGAAGAGCTGGCATTTTTCTGATAGCTTTGGTGATGTGGAAATTGGAGCTGTTTTCTGCTCTCTCTCATCCCCTCAGTATTCTAGTTATGCAAGAGCTAATTTGTGTGGAAATGAGAGAACTGATAGTCTAGCCAGCTCATTAGGTGCAATTAAAAGAAAACCATCCCTCAGGGCCAATGGAAATCACTACCAGAGAAATAATTGTTCATGTCAGAGGGCTGTCTTCCCTTAAGCACAATAATATTGTACTGGTGTGTGTTTGTCATGCACTTCTTATGGCTCTACATGAAATAACACTCACCTTCGTGAAAGGGTCATTTGAGGTTGGCCTCTGTCTATTCTTCTAAGTAGAAATTAACTGCCACAGATTGGCAGTTTACAATTTTCTAATTTTTTCTAATTTACATTTAGAAAGTTGATTTTCCAATGTCATTTATGTAGTTTGATAATCCAAATTTTTTATTAAACTTTTCTTTTCAATGAAAATTTCTGTTACAGAAAATAGAACATTAAAGAGTATAGTATATTAGCTGGGTGAAGTTAATGACTGTGTAGACTTACTGAAAGATAAAATTTTGCAGTATAGACTGTATTGCAAAATACCCAATGCGATGATTGTTGAAATCATTCATCTGAAATGATTCTTCAAAACAAAATTATGGAAGCTATGCTGGGATCAATTATATTGAGATTTTCTTGTCTTCCAGCACAGGAGTATTTTGGAGCAGTGAATATTTCTGATGTGCAGATCAATCTGCTGCATCCATCCTTGAAACTCTGATGTGTGCCACAAGTGGCTGCTTATTTCTCCATTTTCTCAGATATTTAAAAACACAGCACTGATGCATTTTCATCATTGCATTCAATATTGACTTGTTTGTTGTGGTGGCTCTCAAGTGTTGATATTCTACCAGTTCTTGTTGAATATGCTGCAGCCTTTTCTTCAGGGACACTCTTTAGAATGTAGCAGATCTCAGCATTAGTAAAACATTCCCAAAGATCATCTTAAATGTTTCATTTGTTTTCTCTCACACTACTGCCTCAAAATTGTCTTCCTAGACCTTTGTCAGTGATGCCCAGAAATCTTTGGAAAAAACCCCAAATTTTTGGGGTTTTTAAAATCGTAAAAGATGATACTCTTCTCTTATGATTGAAGTTAATAATAAAGAGCATTATTCTAATTTCAGATTCTCCCCTTTTTCATGTTGTAATGCAGTATTTCACAGAAAAAAATGATAGGTAACTTTGAAGAACTGAAAATAATTGCTGTGATACATTAAATACTTCAGTATAATTGCCATCTGAAAGCCACAAACAAACCTACTACATTAGTTTCTTCTTTGCAATAAAAGACTTACACCTTCCAGAACATCAGGATGACTTAATTTGCTGTATAATAAAGAAAAACACTTTGTAAATGACAGCTTTAATTTTTTTCCTATTGATCAAGGTTGCAATTACTAAAGCAATTAACTTTTTAAATCTCCATAAGGGTGCAAGTGAAATCTAAAAATGTTTTTAAATGACAGGGAGTTATTTTTTTGCAATAAAATGGATTAACAGTAGCTGTCAGGAAGTTTAGCAGTGAATCATGTTCTGATACACAGACAGAAATCATTCTGTCCTTCCAAAATGTATGTGTGCCAAGTACAGGAAATAGTATCTTGAGACATTATGTTACCATTTTTTGTGTTCTTCTATTGAAACTGAACCAATTGGTCTTCAGGTTCTTAAATTTCATTCAGGTAAATCAGTTAACAGAATTTTACACAGCTGATGAATGGTCACATTTGACCTTAGTTTGCATTCATCAGTATCACTGTGGAAAAGCCAAATTCTGTGATTAATATTTTATAAGGCCCAATGTGTATTGTACACAGGTGCTACATAAGTTGACAAAAAAGTAGCTTTAAAGGAGCAATGTGATGAAAAACAGAATGCTTTGCCCTGTATGTTGTCCAAGGTAAAGTAATTTGAATTTGATATTCTACTTTTGCTTGTGAGCATGTGGTTTAGTTGCACTGGCTCTGATTATCACAGGTTTTCTCTTTCCAATCCTAAATGAGTGTTATCATGGAAACACTGAAACTAAGAAATGAAAAAAAAAAACCACCTTCTAACAGAAATTCGAATTACACCAAGAAAGTCCATTAGCATCATTATCTTAAGTAGCTCTAAATCAGTGATTTTCAGAATGAGCAAGAAATGTCAGCAGAATGTCTCATTCTGCTACTTACATTGTAATTACAGATTAAGAGTAACAGTGTCACCCACCTCTCCTCATGCCACGATGCCCAGCAGGACTGTCCATTAGAACAATAAATAATAAATTAAAATGGGGGAGGAGAGAAGACAACTAGGGAAAAAAATTACCCAAGGATAATAAAAAATCATGTACTCATATGGATTTTATATGACCTTATGAGTGACACAACCTTCTATCACCTCCCAGCACCCAGTGGAATTTTCTGGTCAGAATCCCTGAAAAATAAGAATGTCTGATTATCACATATAACTTATTTGGAAGTATAATGGTGGCAATTTTTCTGATACTTTGATCACTTTTTTATACCTTATCTGCATCTCAGATGAAACTCATGGTGAAACTAACAAAATTTAGCACTTGAGAAGTTTGAATTTAAAAGTTTGAGATAGAAAATGAGAGCTACAATATCCTAATACAAGTAGAAAATGCATCTAGAAAGGCAAAATAGTTGTTGAGACTGGAATGTGGTATTTTATGCTGTGTCAGTGAATTGATTTGTTTTTTGAAGTGTTTCTTTAAATTCTTTTTATTAGTAACCAAATTTAGTTTACATCACAGATACAAACCCAATATTTTGGCCCAAGAATAAATCAGTCAGGAGTCAAAAAGATCACTGAGACAAATGAGAGGGAAAACTGAAATCCATTTAAATCATTTTTTTTCCTCTAAAAAATTATTACAGTACTAAAGAGTAACTGGAAGCTTTACAGTGTTGAGAATTCAGGCTACACCACATTAAGAGTCTTTGTAGTCTTAAATAAATGAGAATGAGAAAGAGGAGAAAAAGATGGGTAAACAGCAGCAGTAAAATTGAAAACAATTCTGCTACAGTAATTCAATAAATTAGTGTCAAAATGGGAGCTACAGATCTCACAATCACTAATGAGTCATTCATTAAAGTGAACTGTATTTCAATTTTTATTTTTAGGTGGAATCAGACCTGAGTTATTTGTTGCTGTCAAACCTGTGCCTGTGTTCATTTCTGGCATTATTTTGGTTGAGCTGCCTCAGCTTTATCTGTAAGTAGTTTCTGAAATAAATGCCATTCTTCACAAATAGAGATACTGAAAGAAAGGAAAATACACATTGCTTGAGCTGCTGGTGCTGGTAGACAAAGGAATGGGAGAGGAGAAGTATATAATGTATAAGGCCTTTGAATTGAAATTGCTCCCCAGTTGCTTAAATCTTGCTGGAAACAATCCCATGTATGAAAGAGATCAGTTATAACCTAAATGCTAAGGAATGGTTTCTGTAGACAAAAAAAATATTTTTTTTCTTTAGTAACTAGGATGCTAAAGAGTAAAATTCCTTATTATCTACTGATTAGCTTCTTTGCCTTCTAACTGGTTCTGTACTTCTAAGCTTTGCATATTTTAGTGAGGAAACAAACAGTTCCATGATAACAGTGAGAACACTTTGTATTTCTATGATATTCTGTATATTTTCTTTCTGTGGTATCTTGTGTTTGGGCTTAAACTGCAAAAAGGCATTATAAGAACTATCATTATTGAAATGCATGCAAGTCTTCAGCTCTCAAGAGATGAATGAACCAGTTTCAGGAAAATGCTGAGACAAAGCAAGGAGAACTCATATGGAAAGCAGTGCTGGAGGCTCAGCATCTGTCTGTGACAAAGGGTGTTTAGATTTGTTTCAGTGTGTGTTACCTCTGCCTGGAGAAATTTATTGCTCTCAGGTAATGAGAGCTCCTTGGGAGCACAGGTTTAGTAATTGAGCCATAAAAGATGAAAGCATGAACAAACCCAAACCCTGTTACATTTTGTTTTCTTTGTGACTTCCAAGTGACTGCCTCAGCAGCAAATGCCTTTTCCTTCCCTAATCTGAAATAGTTTCTCAAGGATAAATCATACTAATCATCACATAACCATTCCCTGCATCCACTTCAAAACCAGCAAAGATGCTTTGATCACATTCATGTTTGATTAAGGTTTTTGCATAACAATGAATAATATTCAATTTTTGGTGAAGCAGAGAGCTGAGGCTTTTAGGTCTGTTGCCAAAAAAAGTCTGGCATTTGCCTATCTGGGGAGTCATCTTGTACTGGATATAAGCAGTCACAGGGCATATGGTGGTCTATAAATTAATTATTTTTCCCAACATTTTCAACATAATAAAGGTAAAAGACTGAGTGGCTTGAGGGAGAAGCTGTTGACCAGAGTTTTCAACTATGTGGTTTTCATCAAGATACTAAAATGGTTGTCCCACAGATGCCCATTAAATGCTTATAGATACTTTAAAAGAATTCATTTTGGATTGAATTTTGCAAAAATGTGGATGCTTGAGAAAAAACTCTTTTAAAAGGGAAAAAGGTTGTTCGTTTGTTACTGTATTCTCATCTGATAGTATCAGTCATGTCCTGTTGAAGTGGACTCTGAGTGGAAAAAGTATTAGGTAAACTCTAGTTTTTTCCTTACATGGATATAAAAAAAAGTCTATAATTTTTATTCTGACTGGCTATTTCTTCTCTTTAAGTATTAGGGGATCACTTTACTTTTGAATCTGTTCACAGGAGGTGAATCTGCTTTGGCTACCTATCCCATAAGAAAAAAAATCTGAAGTTGTTTTCTTCTGTTCATTATGGATAGCAAGTTAAGAAACAAGTAACTACATATTCCTTATAATTACAATAAATATGATTTTTGTACCAGGGTTTTCTCATGTAAGACATAATTCTACTGTGTTTGTTTCCTGCCCTTAATTTGGTTATATTCTTTCTCTCATTATCAAAACAGTTCAATTGTACATGAAGAAGAGTCCCAGAAATTGCAAGGTCTGTTGAAGAGAACTTGCTGTGCTTCAATACAACAAGCAATAACAGGCAGTGCTTGACCTGTTTGTGTATAGCACAAGCTGGGGAAACAAAGTGGTAGCAAGAACCACAAATTATTGATCTTTTTCCTGCTCTTTTTTCTTTTCTTTCTATTAAAGCATTGATCTCCACACAGGGAGCAGTTCTGTTACTGTTGTATTGAAGGCAAATTACTTAAACTGGAACTCTCTAGTTTGAGTCAGTGTTTTCCTTTTTTTGTTTTTTATTAGTCATTGCCAACCAAGATAGGGAGCAGGTGGTTATGGCATGGAAACCACTAAAATATCTATTGTTCCTTTGTCTCTGTGCCAGGATCAACAATTGCTGGTTCCATTAAGAAGCCCATAAAAATATTTGCTCTGGGAAGAGGTTAGCAGTGAGAAAATATTAAGGTGAACTTAAAGCAGTGAAGAAGCTACAGAAAACCCTAAATTTAGCCTTAGTAGAACTGGAGACATTTTATCAGTCTGTTTGTGCAGCTTATTTCCACTAAACTTTGTATAATAACATGCTTTATTTCTCTTCCCTCACCTCCAATTTTAGTTCTGTTACAGAACACAGATGCATGCTCTAATAAATAGACAAAATTGATGCATAAATTTATTTCTTTTCTTGTGTAACCTGGCTCTCATGTAATGCTTCTTATCACTAAGTCAGTCTTTTTACTCCACACAATTTTTCTTCCATGTCCCTGTGCTCACTTCTAGTCATATATAAACTGCACAGATTTTAATACACAATGAAGTGGTTTGTGTTTATTAAAAGTATTTCAACCAATACACAATCAATTGAAATTTTCAAGGTCAGGAGCAGTTGAGCAAAGAGTATTTATGCTACTCACTGGGCTAGGAAGTGCCCTTGAGAATTTACAATATGATTTCATGGAAGATGAGGAAAAGTCTCTCTCTTAGGGTGGCCACAGTATTTGAATTCACCATATCCTCTATAAATTTAATGCAGATGTAACAGTCTTTGTGTTATTACTATAATTTTGCTTAATAGAATATCTAATTTAGTTATCCAAATAATAGAGTAAAAATTTAGGAAGTTTAAATTATCTTCCCAAACCCCGAAATGTAGAAAATGTGTCTTAACCTACACAAAGTAGTTATGATCTCAGTTAATAAGTCTGTGATGTCACCCTGAGTACCACAATAATGATTTACTCACTGCATTATCTACCATCTTGAAACACAATAAAATAATTCACTTTGTTGACTTTTGTTTTGAAGTGAATAGTTTTCCATTACAACAAAAGAGGAACTTTCCCTTTATCATGAATTATGGTCGTTGGAGGAGACCCTAAAAGATCATTCTTATGTCTAATTGTGGAAAATGAGATGGTTACTGCTGTTTTCATGCAGCATAAATATAGGTTTACTTCAGTCTAGGCAGAATTCAGGTTATACCAGATAAACAATTTTGCACTAATTTGACCTACTCATTTTTCCAAATTTAAATTATTCACTTCAACTAGTTATTTAGTAGCTGATAATTACTTCAGAAAATGGAATTTTTACACAGTGTTTTTTTTTCACCCAATAAACTCAAAGCCATATCAATTTGTACTCATTATACTGCATTTCTCTGCAACTGTCAGAAAGTTATTTAAGCATTTCAAGTTATACCAGCATTATGGTATTTAAAAAGTTATTCAAAATATGTACCCTAATAGATTGGTATTCAATCTTTGATTAATACACTACAGAAGATTTTTTTGTCATGAACTTACCAATGCACAACAAACTTCTAATGCAAATTTTCTTAAGCTCTGTCACCATCAGCTGCTCTTAGTTCCACATAATCCCAAAGGGTTTTGTATGGAACCAAGAAGCTCCTCAAAATCAGCAGTTACAGGGCCTCCCCTGGGTGGGTGTTTCAGAAAAAGCCAATAAAGGGAGAGAACTGGTCAGCTGGTGGGATGAGCCCTGAGGAAGTGGCTCCCTTCAATCTGAGCATCACCTAGTAAAGCCAAGGAAAATGGAAGGGTAAAAAAAATGAGCAATTAATGAAGTAATTGTGTATCTGAAGAACTCATGCTATCAAAAAAAAAAATCTGGGGAGATGACTTGGGGAATAATTCTGCAACAGCTGTAATTTCATCCTTCATATAGATAGTCCAATTATAGAGGAGAGCAATACTAATTAAAGGGTTAGTTCAATAGTTCCTATGAAATCAATTGGACAAAAATGAGGAATGCTGTGAAAACAGGGTGGTTCTCCCCCTCCATCATCTTCACAGACAGAGTCCTATTCCTTAAAACTGCAAGTCTAGCATCTCTGAGTATTGTTTTCATTGCTGTTTCAAAGCATAATATGAAAATAGACAGTTCTATCTCTTCCCTCTTGTAGATTGTATTTATCACAAAATTAGATGATCTTGTTTTTACAGCACATGCCAAGTAATTTTATAACAACATTAACTCATCTTTCTCCCTGTGAAATATATGAATGGCACAAGCATTCTCTTCAAAGAGATGACATTCTCAGAGTAAAAGCAGTAATATCCAAACAATGCTGAGAAGGAATATGAAATAAACCATTTGTATTTATTATTCTTTGTGTGAAATTAAAACCAGCAAACACAGCAAAAGCAGCCAGCTTAGTGACAGTGTCACATAATTAGGAAATGCTTGGTGAATGAATAAAATATATTTATTGCCATTATACTCTGATCAAACTGTTCTGACGGTGAGCTCTGTGCATATAGAAGAGGATAAGTAAATTAAAAATGTGGTTTTTCTTCAGGTTTTTCCGTGTGGCATTATTAATGTTTTACCAGTAAATAGCCCTTACATTGTAGTACCAGTCTGGGTCCCATTGCTGCATTCTTTTACCTTTATTTCCACAGTACTGTTTCTACAAAGATATCAACATTTCATTAGCATGAAACTACATATATTTTTTCAGATTTGGAATAATGTGTGGGCTGATTGAGTTTAGTGGCTTTTAAACAATTTGGTTTTGTGATATATCTTCTATCTAATGGAAACAAAATGACTGTTATGCTCCAGCTCAAAATGCTGGAGGCTGATAATCTTTCCTGGTTGTAATATCATTTAGGGATTCCTTGGATACCTCTCAAGATATCCACCACTTTTTAAAAAGCAGAATGTTAAGACTATGGACTCAAACTTGCAATTGGATTTGAAGAAAGGAAAGTATTGGCAACTCCCTTGCTACTGCAGGTATCATTAATACTCTTCCCTGCATTTATTTGTAGATATTTAAAAAACACAGGAAAAACGCCCTCAAATAAAACAGGGGGATTAAACTGAATGTAAACCCAGGTTAGTAGCATAATTTTCATTAAACTGCTAGCCAGACTGAAAATAATTACATTATGCCACTGGTTTCCATCAGGGAAACAGAGTGAGCCCACACTGAGGAAGATTTTATAAAGAAAATAAATTAATAAAGCTCTTAGAACTCTGTGTACTTTGCATGTACAAAACCAACCTGGACTTTTTTTCTTTGTTTTGTTTATTCATATGTTCATACATTATTTAATACTGGGACTAACAAGAATTGATGAATCTTGTCATGCTTTTCAGAGCCTGAGTTATGGGAAGTGACACCACTGAGAGTTATACTTGTTTTATGTGGCCTACAGGCTTTATGCAGAGTGCCATAATATATTTTACTCACATTTCTATAATATGGCTGTAAACAAATCCTAGTTATGAATGTGGTCCCTGTGAGGAGAATTTGTATGGAGTCTGTGTGTGAAGGATTATTGATTCCTGCTAGAGCTGAAAGTGAGTAGCAGGTATGGTAAATAAATCAGGAATCCATTATACAGGTGCATTACTGCCAGAAACACTTGCTTGAATTTTTTTTTTGTTGCTGTTTTTGAACATTAGATTATTACCATCAAGATATTTTTCTTGTTGCTTATACAGTGTTTTCCATCCTTCACCCTTGGGAGCAGCTGCAGAGTCCCCAGGGCAGGACTTCATCTTCTGACCAGGAACAAGGCAGAGGTCCATGACTCTGAGGAGATTTTCTAGGACTGGAGAAGCAGTGGTACCAGAAGGAAAATTACTAATTAACTTCTTCCATCCTTCCAGAGTCTTCCTTCTGTGCTGCTCGTTAAGGCAGCCAAAACCAAGGCACAACAAGGAGGCATCTCTCACCCTGTCTGACAGATCTGTCCACACTGCTCTGTCCTTCAAAGGGCTCCTCAGGTCCTGAGTATCGACCTCCTTTCTACTTTTTTCTCAGTTTTCTTGAAGATTTTTTGTCAGTCTCAGTCCCATATTTGTTCTTGTGCTGTAAGGATACAAAATCATAAAAAGGTTTAAGTTGGGAGCTTAAGACTTGCTTTCTCAATTTTTTAGGAATTACTGCTTTTCTAAGTGTAATTCAAAACTCTTGTTCCCAGGTGGTCTTGTTAAGTCTGTTAAGATTGTTGTCTTTCCTTGATGCAATGCTATTTTTTGCTAACCTGTCTCAAACCATGAGGTAAAGCCCTTGACTCAGCTCTGGTGAATTTTACTTAGCACCCAGAGCAGCTGTCAGCAGTGGTCAAGAAAGCTGCTTTGGCATTTCCTACTGGGATCTTCATTCTGTCTCCTGCTCCATACACTTACCAGCTTAGACCTAGCCCCTCACACACTAACCTTCATCTTTTATCAGCTTTTCAGTGAAGATTCTCCTCAGCTTTTTGCTTCTCCACACATTGCTCTTCCTTCAAGGGCTCTCTGTTTCATGCTGCTCCTTCACCCGAAGGATTTGCTGGATTTCTCACCTGATTCTTCAGCCCTTTTTGCCCAGTGAATCAGCTGCCACACTCTTTATGTCTGTTTGAACCAGCTGTCCCCAAATGCTCTTGTGAATAACTCACTGTTTCCTGCCCAAACACAGAAGAACCACCTCAGCTCCTCCTGCTCAAAGCATTATGCTCACTGCAAACTCTTCTGGACTCTGCTGAGGAAACCCAAACCCTTCAGCCCTTCTCACTGACATAGCTCAGTGCTTACCCAAACTCTCCTTCTGGAGGTAAACCACAGCTTCCCAACAAAATCTTCACAACAATCTGAAAATGTTTTTATTAGTGAATATGGAAATCAAGCCTTTGTTCAAGATCAAGGAACCTGTGAGTGTTAACTGTAGGCTGGACAAGAGGATGTAGGGTAAAAACAAAGAAGGGAGTGAGCAAGGAAATTTGTCTTCTTCACATCATCTCCAATATTTTGGGGATCATCCTCCATAGGCAGGAGAAATAATCAGGCATTGTTAAAAACGGAGGAAGCAATAAGTTCTAAAGGGATTTTAAACATGTAGTTCAAGCACTGGATAAAATTAATTCTACTGAGTGGTATTTACCTACCTCTGGAACAATCCTCCACCAGTCTGCTTCTAATCAGAACTGGCCTGTGTCAGTGTGCTTGAACACTACAAACAACCAGAGCATGTTGTGAGAGTTCCACCTACATAGTGGAGACAAACTGACTGCAAAGATGAACATAATGAGGTGTTTCTAGAGCCCCAAAAAATGTATGAAATCCAGTCATCAGAGCACTTTAACATTAGCAGCAGTGTTTATGAGGCAGTGGAGGGCTGCAGCTCACTGTGCTAAGTGCTGTCACCTGGGATGTGTTTGGAGGAGCAGCTTGTGCTGGTTGGGGTGCTGATGTCAGCTGAGCCCGTTATCAGGTACTCAGGTGAAAGCAGTAACACCACGATAAGTCACTGAGCCACACCCAGAGCGGGGTGACTGCAATTGTAGTCTGCTCTATTATTCTTTTCCACGTGCTTCAAAGCAGTTTTGTGCTGATATTTAAAACCTTGACTCTTTGAAAAGTGACTCTTAATCCCATGAGAAAGAGGTGTCTGGTTTTTGGGGTTTTTTTGTTTGTTTTTTTTGTTTTTGTTTTTTGTTTGTTTGTTTTTGTTTTTTGGTTTTTTTTTGTTTTGTTTTTTGTTTGTTTGTTTTTGGTTTGTTTTTTTGGGGTTTTTTTGTTTTTTGTTTTTTTTTGTTTTTGTTTTTGTTCTTGTTTTTGTTTTTTCCCTTTTTTTCCATATTCTCTGCAATTTGAGGACCGCCACACCCTCCAGGTAAGGCAGTGCCGGTGTGTCCGGGGATGGGGGCTGTGGAGTCCTGGCTCCCTCAGGGACGGGCTCTGTCCCATCGTTCTTCCCTGAAGGAGGCAGTGCCGGGCCGGCCCCTGGCCGTTTGCGGTAATTAACTGCAGGTGAGCTGCGCGCGGGCTGATTGGGTAATTAACTGCAGGTGAGGTGCGCGCGGGCTGATTGGGTAATTAACTGCAGGTGAGCTGCGCGCGGGCTGATTGGGTAATTAACCGCAGGTGAGGTGCGCGCGGGCTGATTGGGTAATTAACTGCAGGTGAGGTGCGCGCGGGCTGATTGGGTAATTAACTGCAGGTGAGCTGCGCGCGGGCTGATTGGGTAATTAACTGCAGGTGAGGTGCGCGCGGGCTGATTGGGTAATTAACTGCAGGTGAGCTGCGCGCGGGCTGATTGGGTAATTAACCGCAGGTGAGCTGCGCGCGGGCTGATTGGGTAATTAACTGCAGGTGAGGTGCGCGCGGGCTGATTGGGTAATTAACTGCAGGTGAGCTGCGCGCGGGGTTTGTGAGGCAGGCGGGGCCGGGGCGCTCCTCAACAGTCCCACAGCCGCCTCCAAACGGGGTTCTGCGGGAGCTGCTGCGCTTAACTCCCCACGAAAATGTTTGTTTTGTGTTCTTTGTGTGCGTTAGGTTATTTTGTCGGGGTTTTTTGGGAATTTTTTGTTTTTTTTCTTAGTTTAAGTTAAGAACGAGGGCGGCTCAAAGCCCAGGAATTTCCAGGTGAGCGCAGTCCCGTGGGAAGGAGCAGGGCCAAAGAGTGATTCGCCAATATCACCATCGGCTTTTTACTAAGCACCTGAAAAAAACTAATAATTTACTCACATGCCTTTATTTGTTGTCTTTCCTCAGTGTTATCACCCAACACGTGATGGAGGAGCTGCTGGAACAGCCACAGCCGATGGGAAAAGCCCATGGAAACCGCAGGAACTGGGCGTGCCGTGCCCTTTTCAGGTCAGGTGTGCATGGAAACCAGGCTTTGTGAAATACTGCAAATGTTGGCTGCAACTTGCACTGCCCTTTTTCCACCCTGACAGACTTTGCTAACTGTGCTCAGTGGCTCAGCTGATGAGGGTAGTAACTAATCAAATTCTTGAATAATTTGGAGTTGTCGCGTCTGCTGCATCCTGATAGGGGAGGAAGCAGAACTGTGTGTGGTTGGGAATGGGTTATTAATGAAGTGATTACAGAAACAATGGTTTTGTTCTGCTTTGTACCTCATGAAAGCTGTTAGCTTCTCTGAGGCAGGAGGAGGAGGGAAGAGATGTTTTCATTAGCAGCTGCCAGCATCCCAAAGTGCTCCTCGGGTATGGCAAAGCAGAACAGCATGAATTGCAGCAGAGATAAGGGATGGTAGAAGCCACACAACTCTGCTCTGTGCTTCCCTAGATACCATCACAGTGTGTTATGAGTAAATTGGGGTAGCAGTATCTGTTTGCCATGTGTGTAAACTGCTAAGTAAACTCCTTGAAGGTAAGAAAAAAAATGCTTCTGTTTTGAGTATGAGAACACCTTTTTGTCTAGGTGTTAATATAATAAAAAAAAAAGAAAAATGAACAATAACCCACATGAGTATTTGAACAGTTTAATCACTTTAAGTAGGCTTTGGGGAGCATTTCTAGTAAATAGAGTAACTTTTGTGTTCATAAGCACAGTGCTACAACAGTCTGACCTCAGCCTGGGTTAATGGGAAATGATAGAATGAATGAAAATTCCAGTTATACCATCAGATGCAATATAAGGGGTGGTTTTATTCTCTACCTAGTCCTGAGAGACTAGATGTGAATACTGAGTGTGTTTAGCAGAACTGTGCATTGCATTCCAGTTAATCATTAGAATAGAGCAAAGCATTTATTATTTTCCAAGAGTGGAAGTAAAACCATTCATAGAATATTGATGAGACAATGTGTTTAAGGCTCAGGATTTTCTTTTCTGTGCATTTTCCGAGGCAGTCCATGAAAATCTCATCCCTCCAGTCTGGCCTGTGAAAGCCACTGCTGCTTAAACTTTCTCTTGTGGTTACTGATGATCAAATGATTAGATAATGACAGATTGTCTAGCACAATTCATGAGAACTCTGCTAAGACAAAGTTGGTAAAGGACTCGTATTGCATAGTGGTTGTTCCTTTGTCTTTACCTATCCCCTCCCATTTTACCTATGTTTTCACTAAAAAAATACACAAAAATTGATAAACATTGACTTAATCACTTCTGACCAACCCCAAGGCCTGAGTTTATGGACTGACCCTTTCTTTTGTTCTCCCTTGATGGAATCTTATTTAGTTAGCATGCTAGTGCTTTGCAGAATTAGGCACCAAAGTTGGCCAGACTGATTAAAACATGGATTTATAGAGTAGAAAGAAAACAAAGATATGGCTTTTCAGCAGCTTTTATCTGGCTACATTTTCTGTCTTGCTTAGATTTGGCCTTCTTTTTGTGACAATAACCTTTTCAAGGCTTTTCAGAGAAAGGGTACATGAACATTGGAAAGAGTTATTTGTTCACCAGCAGTTACATTATTCAAGAAAAATAGATATATTAGAGTTGGAGAGCAGAATTTTATGTGTATTTTAAGATAATGCCATGATAATTAATATGAATATTTCAATTTTGGCCTTTATTCTACTTCTGTGCTGCCTTGCCATTAAAGGCAGGATTGTGCCCAGTAAGTTGGTTTGAATGAGAGTTCAAACTTTATTCTGAGACTAACACATTGGATAGGAGTGAAATCTGTCCAGGCTGTAACTTAATGAATAAATTCCATTTTTAAATTAGGTGAAATTGTTCTGTAGTAAGCAGCACTTATTTTGTTCTGTAATGACTTAGTAGAACGGTTTAAGATCATTCATTGTGAAGCAGCCTCTCCCAGAAATGTGCCTTGTTTTTCTTGCAGTCTGTTTGGTGTTCCCCTGCCTGAGTAATGAGGGTTCAACTCCCATGCCATGAATAACATTTTGAGGAAGCGTGAACTTGGGAAAAAAATGGCACAACATTTCTATCTCTTAGTTAATGTGATCTTTTTTAATAAATACAGCGTGGTTGTGTCATGTTTAGAGAGCTTTTGTACCAGCTGATAGAGATTCCTTGATTGAGCAGCTGATTGCTATAAACAGCCCATGTGTGGGCAGGGTAGCAGGAGGGCTGATGGGAGGAGTAGGATTTAGGTTTTTATTGCTGATCATAATCATGTAGGGACTCTGGAGTGTGGGGGTGTGCAGAAAAGATAGTGAAGAGTTCCATGATATTTCTGAACGCAATAAGGGAGAAAAAAACCCACCAAAAACCACTGGGGTGGTTACTATACAAGAAGGTGAGAGAGGCAAATTTGCTGGCCATTTTCAGCTGTAATTGCATTTTAAACACAGGTGTTTGTTTTTTGAAGGTTTTTATAGTGGCAGATGAGGGCTTGTAAATTTGAGAATTAGCTAAAGGTAAATGGAGAGTTTAGATGTGCTGTGGAAGAAGGAAACTGAAAGTGATGCTGCTGGAGCCTCACTGTGATCCTCTCCCTTCTGTTTGAAGAAGATTGTTGATTATCTTTGCTGAGATCAGTGAGTTGAGTGAGGACAGCAGGGTGCATGTGTTTGCTGGAAACAACAGAAAGAAGCAGGGTGTGGGAGGCTGGGAGATGTAGGAGGATGTCCACCTTTGGGAGGCAGGGAGTTTTTAGACTGATAAGCATTTGAGCTGTGAAATGCAGCATCCCCTCAAGAAAATATCTGTTGCAGTGTTAGGAAAAGGAAAAGGCAGGTTGTGCCCAGGGAAGAGGAACCAGGCACATTAAGGCAGGCAAGGAAGTGACAGTCCCACGTTCCTGCCACTTGCAAGCTGGTTCAGAGGACATTGAAAAAGCAAGGAGTCAGTGGAATATCCTGTCTGAGCTGTTGGCAGTGAGAATTTCACAAAAGAAGTCGCTGTATCTTTTATAACATGAAAAGCAACAAGAGTTTAGATAAAGCTTCAACTTCAGTGCTGCTGGCTCAAATCTGATTGCAGTTACTGCCTTGTTTCCCCTCAGCTTCTCAGATTAATGGCTACATATGAACCAGCTGTTCCCTTTTTCCACCCTAAATGTATCTGGACATACAAAATGTAATCCCCTGTCAGAGACTGTGCACACAGAATGGGCCAAATGAGGGGTTTTGGCATTTCACTTTTTAGGGTGGTCCTGGAATGTAGCTGCCAGCTCAGAGTTGCCTTATTGCTAAACTGATAAAACACATTATTGAGCCAGATTTCCAGCCTGGAATGGGATGGTTTGGGTTGGAAGAGAAAGATTAGCCAGTGGCCACTCCCCTGCAAGGGGATGTCTCACCCTGTGTGGGTAGGTATGACCACTCCACCCCACAGGTCATTGTGATTACTAAACCTTCCAGGGGAGCAACCTTGAAACACGCCTATTGTAAAATGAACATCTCAAGTTCAGCTGCAACTTTGAGCCTGTAGGGTTTTGAATTTATTTATTTTTTCAATAATTTTTTCTTAGATTTTCTGATTCTAGGGGCAATATTGAGCTACAATCCCAATACAAATACATCATTGCAAATGCCTGCATTTGGATGTGTTGCTGTCTCCCTATGGAATGGTTGATCTGTGTCATAGCATTCTGTAGCACTATATTTGGACATTTTTTAGTCTTTTCCCTAACAACTTGAATTAATCAAAATGTTGCCAAATAATGCTCCCTTATCTAATCTAATAACTTGTTCATGTTAGCTTAAATACTCGCTGTGTAATCAAACTACTTAATAGAGAGATAATTAAGTATAACTTTAAACATTAACCACAATGTGTGATTTATGCTGTCTACCTTTTGCTGGGGGAGAGTAAAACTGCTCTTATTCCAAGGAATTCCACTTTGCAGCTTCTTTAAGCACTTAAATCAGTTTTTGACTCACTTCTATGTTTATAGAAGTTTGCCAAAAATCAGAAAATAGATAGAAAACGTTGCTTCTCTTGTTTCTCTCAAGAATTAGTTTTCTCTATTACATATTTTAGTAGGAAAAATTGGATTACAAATTGGTAGTGACTCAAGTTCAAGAAGACATTAGGAGGCAAAACTGAAGACTAACAATGGCATCAAATTAAAAAGAACTCTGAGAAGAGGTGGACGAATATACAGAAGGATTTTCCAAAGGAAATAATTGAGTTGTTCATCCTGTGCAGGTTCACAACTTTTTTCAGTGAGATGGCCTGGAAAAAATTGATATTTGTTTATATTTTCATTTCAAAACTAGCCCTGAATATCCTTGTATGTGTAGAGCAAGAGTTTGCCTTAGCTGAGAAGCAGCAGCATGATCTCTGTGGATTTCATATCCTGTTTTCAACCTGTGTGTGCTTCACTGCTTTACTGCATCTGAGCCACCTTACACTGGGTTTAAACTTCCAAATTAGCTTCAAGGAAGCTGGAATGCCTGGAAGATGGTGGGGGGATAAAGAAAACATGGATTACATCTTAATCAAAAGAGCAGGCTGAGTGAAAGGGTGATGTACATCTTGTGGTGATGTACACCTCTACTTCCCATGCAAGCTATCTTTTTTATTTTCTGAAAGTAGCTTAAATTAGCAGCTAAAGGAATGCAAGAATAAATACCCAACTTCATACTGCTCTTACAAAATTTTCCATTCTTTTAGGAATATAATGTATCAGACTTAATTTTTTCCTCTTGTTGAGAGAAAAATTGAGGGTATAGACTGGAGGGGTGAGCATAGCTTTCTGTGTTTTGTGAGTTTTATAATGAACAGAGGAAAAATACTTCTGTGACTTGCAGTTCATGGTACAAGATGGAGAGGAAGTTTGGTGTTCTGCATGTTTTGACTTTTAAAATGGACAGAGATGTGTTTGGGGCTAAGTATTCTCTTAACTTTCATGTTTTATGTCATTCAGTTGTTTTATGTGATGTGCATGAACCTTTGTTCAAAAACTTTGTAAGGATTTAAGTATTTATACAAATTTTTGATGCCACTTTTTTCCGCTGTGCACTATTTATATTTTTAAAAATATAGAAATATTAAACTTATTTTATTACTGTGACTTGTTTCATCTTTTACAAGGCTGAATACAATTTGGAAATTGTTGAGTTTTAGCATTGCAGGAAATGGCTCAAGCTATGACTTTTACCATAAGCTATGTTTGTAATTATTAGCACTTCAGTTTCTCTATTAATAAGCACCAGTGTGGAATTACTATGTATTTTTTGAGATCAGAAAGTATGGATTCATCTGGTGCTGATTATCATGTTACCACATGTTAATTATGCCTGGCAAAAATTTTGTTCTTTTCCATTATCTGTTTGTGGAGAAGCCAGTTAGTTCTGCTTCATTTCAGCAAACTGGGCTGATGCCCAGACAACTATTAGCAGCTTCATTGTCATTATTTATACTGAATGGCAAAATTTGTGATTATCAGGGTGAACTGTACAACTTGAAAGGGAAATTCTTGGCCAAACATGTTTATGTTTCTTTTCCTTTCTAGTTATGCCATGGTCAGGTCAGCTATGTGTTCACAGGCCCTGTTGTTTTTATTGGATATTTCCATCAATTAAAAAAAAAACACCTCATTTTTTGCCACTAGTCTTGGCTATAAGGCATCATGGCCATGTGAGGGAAATCTGTTTTGATAAGTACCTGAGGAAAGCACCAGTAATGCACTCAAATTGTGAATCAGCTGAGTTTCCCTGGGGTGAATCTGCACAGCCAGGAGTAAAACCCATTTTAGTGAGGAGCTGTGCTACAGTGACTTTGAGATTGTTGCTTTTTAAGGAACAGTTGTATTTCAGCACCACCTATAGGTATTTAAAGGAAATCTATTTAGATCCATGGTAGGATTCACAAACGAATTCTGCATTAATTGAAATTGTTGTTTCTGACAATTGCATAGCTGCTGTTACATTTTTCATCTTTAACCTTGGCTCAAAAATATAGCAGCATGCTATGTAATACATATGAGATATGGCATAACATTAAATTTTTTTTATTGAAGAAATATTTATTATGAAACTGCATGATCAGAGAGTGTGAGAGGAAGCTTCATGAGATGCAGTTTTCACAAACAGTGCAAGTTTTGCAGGTTTTGCTCTTACTGTAACAAAGGACTGGGAGAAAAATAGAAGGTTTTTAATAATGTCAGATTTTCTCTGGATTCACAGGTGGGTTTTCTGTACTTTAGGAAGTGTTTTTATTGATTAAAACTGAAGAATCTGCTTCATTGTTTAACTTACTCAAACATGGCTAAGATTTATAGGTGCCTGGTACATTTTTTGATACAGTGTCTCTTTACATGGAAGGATTCATGTTTTTGAATTGGGAAAGAGTGGCAAAATTATAGGCCTTTTGAAAAAGAGAAGATATAAGATATAACCTGAGTTCTTATTCGGGTTTCCTGGTTTTCCCAGAGAAAATATCTCAGAAATCAAAACAAATGCATGAAATCTCTGAAGGAAAACTGTCCCATTATGCCAGTGCCCATGGAATTTCATTTTAATATTTTATGCAGAACCTTAAATTTACATATAGTTTAAACAAAGGGCTTGTGTTAGGTTTTGGGTTTTTTTCTGTGTGTTTTTTTTTTTTAATTCTGTCTCTAATGGTTGCAAAGAAGAGGACAGAAGTGTTTGCTCTTCCTAGTCAAGCATTACAGGCAGTAGAAAGGGAATTTGTCAGGACCATAGAAGGAATTGTCCCTTTTATGACAGTGAACAGGACTGGTGGCAGATGATATGAGGAAACATCACTGGCAGATCTTTGTGTTTTGTAGTAAGTGATATTTACTTATAAAAACCATTCCTGCAGCTTTCTGTAACAGACACCATTTGTTTCTGCAGATATCTTTAAAATTGTACAGATACTGTTCTTGTATTGTGCTTTATATTTGCCTTTGGACAAAAAAAAATTGCTGTAAATATTGCTACACAGTCTTTTGAACTGGGAAGGTATTGAAGAGACAACAGAGAAAGGAAGAAACATAAAAACATGAAAAATCTAAAAGAGGGACTGGCAGCCCCTGCTTTTTGTGGTTTTGTTTATTTTTAGCAACAATGAGAAATTAAGTGATCTCTTCAAGAACAGTTTAAAAAGATGTTATTCTCCAGAAAGAGTCTGTGACACTTCTGCAACCCAAACCAGAAGTAGTCCTTTTGCTCAAGCACTAGTGCCCAGTTAAGAGCAGATGTTGCTGTGGGTGGGTCCCAGGGTCCCAGTGAGGAGCCTGGGCAGGAGCAGACCTAGGTTATAAACTTTGGGCTGCAGTCCAAGACTGAGGAAGAGCAATGTTGGAGCCTGGTGCAGGAAATCTTCTGTTCTGCTCCTGCTTTAATGCCTTGGCATGAGTAAGGCTTGAAAGATGATATTTCTGTTGTGGAGCTCCTCAGGGCTTTGGTGCTTCAGGAGCCATAAACTACCATAGGTTCACACTCTGTTGGTGAGCTTTAGCTCTATTTCTGCAGGGTTTGCCAGTGTCTGCCCTTTCCTCAGATCATGGCAAGCAATGGTGCTTGTCTAATCAGTCTTTGAGGGTCACTGGGGCTCATTAGCTATAATGAAATGCCTAACAATTAAAACATACACAATTTTAAGGTCAGAGAGAAGTAAGCTGCTGTTCAGCCAACAAAGCTGTTACAACTCTGATTAGAGGATTTTGCTCTCATTAATTGTGACAAGCAAGAACCACAGACTTTGCTTCATAAATGTCTACTAAAGTTTCCAGTATTTTTATTTGCATTATGTGAAAGATCCAGCAAAAGAAATTACCTTATAGTGTGGTTGTGTGTGCAGAATGTGGTTTTTGACATCCAGACAGAAATGTGAGCACATTGTTCCAAACATGCTTTGTAAGAAAAGCCAGTTGGGGGAAATGGCCCTGCTCCTCTGCTCTGTGCTTCTGGAATAGAATGTGTGGTTTATAACCTTGGGGAGCTTGTGGAAAGGAATAATATACTGGTCCAATGAATAAAGAAAGTTTCCTGAAGCTGTGCTGCAGTTCTCCAGAACTGTATCACTGTGAGCCTTGAGAACCACTTGAGAGCTGTGGGGCTCCAAGTGACTTCACTCCTTGGCTATCAAATTGGTGTTTCTAATCAAGGATGCTGAAAGCAGTGCAAGGGCTCACCCTCTGCACAGCAGCAGAGTGGAGTTGCCTTGCTTTGGGCTTAGCTCCATCTACATCACATCCTGTCTATGAATAAAATTGCTTAATAATGACTTCAATTTGCATATTTCACACTGATTGAGAGCCTGTAGTACAATTCTTACTTTCAAATCCTGCTCATGCAGTATTGGTCTGTTCTGTACTTTCACAGCAGCAGACAATGCTGGAAGGGTTAACTTCTTAATTCCCCAGAGGCTATAATCTCTACTTACCCTTATCAATGGTTATTTTCTTTTCTTATTTTCTCCCTCTGATTTATTTTGTCTTATAAAACTTCATATTGTATTAAAAGATAGGATAACTTGTTCTATGGCATGTTAAATAACTCTATCTTGCAGAAGTTAATCTTAATTAGGTCTGGAATTCAAAAGCTCTAAATTGATACACAGTTTCTGAAAGCCCCTGCATTATCCCTGGAAGCATGGAATGCTTAAGCAGCTCATTTTGAAAAAAAAAAAAATCAAGAAAAGAAAATGGATTCTAATTAAATGATTCACTTAATTTGTTGCTTCTTAAAATACACTGCTGCAGGCTCTTTTTTTTTCCAGTTACAGTATTTCTTTTTGCTGAGATTGTCCACAGAGATGTATCTTTTCTGTAAGTTTACTCTGTGTATCACCTGATTTACCTCCAGACAAAGAGCCTTTATGGCTATAACTCAGACTTAGTAACCTGAACAAATAAACAAAAGAAAAACTAGTCAAAAATTGCAGTGACTGGGCAGGAAGAGGTTGAGCACTTAGCAACTAGGAAAACTTCTTCCTTGATCCCCTTTTATGTTTCAGTGGTGAGCTGGAAGTAGCATGAATTCAAGCCATTATTGATCTTCTTTTGAAGCAAATAGTTTTAAATCTTTCAGCTCTTTCTTATCCTAAGAAAATAAGTTAGCCATACATATGCACATGCGTTTTTGGGGCAGGTTTTCTGCTTTTAATGCAGGAGCTGTGGATGAGCAGAGCACCTCATACAAAATAAAAAAGGTTCTTCATTCAGGTATCTATTTCTTCATCTCCTGTAGATCCAAAACTATGGGTAGGAACAGTTAGATAAAGGTCATTCTGCCAAGAGGCTTCTCTCTTTAATTGGACCAATAAAGCCTTTGTCAGCTACCAGATGTGCAGGCAAACTGAGAGGTGACCTGTGGGTTGGTCCTGCAAGACAAAACAGACTTGTATCTCCATTAGCTGCACCATTCATTTACAGTTTTCTTTCTCTTGTCTTGGATTTAAATCACCATTTTGGAAGAGAAATTTGACTGAAAACATGCTAGAAAAAAACCTCTTTTATTCTGTACAGTAGGATTCACTACTGTTAGACTAAGAAATGATTTTCTTCTTGTGAAGTGGTTTAAGTGATTGACCTCGTGGATGTTCCATATGTGGGGGCTTTGTGTGTTTGTGTGTGCTTTAAAGAGCCATGAATTATAATTTGGCATCATTTTGTAATTAGTCATGACGTGTGCTTCATGTTTTCTTGTGGCAGATTCCAAAGATGAAGTCTTTATAATCAGAAGCATTTGTTCAGATAGGAAAGTGCTCTGTGTAAAATGCATTGACTGTATTGCAATGACTTTAATAACAAATAACTAATGCAGAGACAAATTTAGGACTGTGAGATAAATTCTTATATCATTTTGTGGTAATATTGACCAAAGGAGTAACTGTTGTATTTCTTAAGAGATACAGAAGTTCCCCTGGGAAGCTTTTTAAAGCAGTAAATATATTTTTGAGTGCTGCAGAACTCCAAGCAGAGCAAATTTGTGAGCTCTTTACTACTGAGGTCTGCTAAGATATCCAGTTTTCAGCTTCTGGTTTTTGTTTTCAAGGCCTTAAAGCTCATACCAACAGCAATAAGGAAAGCATAGTTTCTTATCAGGTTGTGTTATTTGTGTCATTCTACCAAAAAAAAAAAAAAAATTGTGTCTAAATCCTGGCTGAAGCTCTTCTGCATACTTTAGGCTTTGACTTTAATAGGACCCCCTTGTGCACAGAGAAGGTGAACCTCACAGGTTTCTGTATGGTTCATGTTACTGAAACACCCCTGTAATTCAATTAATGTGTTATTCCAAGAACGTATAGAAAAAGCAAGTGAAGAAATGTAAATTAATGAGCGCGTGCTATGGAAGTGTAACACATCACATGGTGGCCATGCAGTGGCACAGCTGAACCCCTGGGAATGCTGCCTCCCCCTCTAGTGGTTAAACTCCTTTTCTGAGCAGTGGACTTCCAAAATCTGCCAGAGCCAAACACTTGCAGATGTGCCAGAGGATGTTGGAGTATCTCCAGCTGTGAGGTGGTAATTATTCAGCTTTCCACTTTATTCCAAGTCTGCTTATTTTGGAGGAGAAGGGATGTTCTCACAAGTAGCCACTGTAATAGCAGAGAATTAGTGTGGTTCCTTACAGTACAAAAATATACTCCCTGGAAGATTGACTTTTTCCCCACAGCCATTGCTTGGTACCACATGCAGAGGATATTTTCTGTGTCACCTATAAGTGGGAAAAACAGTTGACAGTTGTTGTTTTGGGTTTTTTATTTGTTGAGGGATGTTTTTGTGTTGGTTTTTTTTTTAATCCTTATATTTTAGAAATTCCAAGCAAGTGAACAAAACAATCTTCACATATCATACAGTGGGTAAACAAATCACCAATCCTATTTTCATCCAGAAACATGTTGTATTGTTTAACTTCAGATTATCAGTTTTGGGGTTGATAATGTTACACAGAGCAGGCTGTCTGCTTTCGAGGTGGTTTTGAAATAAAAAATAAATGGGACATTTGCAGGCACTGGTATAGAACATCAAGGTCCATCTGTGAGCTGGGGGAGAGCTCCAGGCTTGGTTTATTACCAGCCCTGCTGGTCACTGCAGAGCTGAAGGAACTTCCTTGCATTTCACAGGCACAAGGAGGAGTTGGACACAGCAAAGGAATAAATGCCATCTTCCCTCTTTGATAGCAGTAAAAACTACACCTAATCACAAATTATCCTGAGAAAACAGCAGCAAGTAATCAAATGGAGTATTGTTAAGTTTATTGTTAATTTTTACTAAAGAGCAGTAACAAGCCACCAAGACACTCTTTCCATGTTTGGTGTTTTAAACCCCTGAGCCTCGACAGGCCTTAGAGCCAAGCCAGGTCTTGACAATAGATCATCAATTGATTAATCAGCACTCCTTAATTTCATAAGCAGAAAGAGCTGGTAGTTTGTTATTCACACAAATATTTGGGTTAAAATTTTTCAGCTGTCTCTTGTGAGAAAAGCATTGCTAGTTGAGAATGATATTTTGGTCAGAAAAGCGAGTATTCCCTTTAAAAATCAAAGGACCTTCTTTCAATGATGTGAATCATCTATGTTTTACAAAAAGAACTTTAGTTTCAGAAAAAATCCTCTTTACAGAGGGAATATGTATTTTAGCATGATTTTTTTTCCCCAGAAATACTTACAAAGCCACCACAGGGATTCATCTTTAAATAAGTGTCTCTTGTTTGGAGCAATTAAAACTTTCTATTTTTTCTTTTCCTTCTGTTTTCCAGCTGGTCTGTCCACCTGCTTACAGCTTGCATCCAAAAAGCAAAGTTGAGAAACCCATAAGATCTTCCTGTTTTAAATGGAGCAAAACAGTGATAATGCCTGTGCTCTTCATTTATTTCTACAACGTTGACATAATATGAAAAAAAGCAAACTAAAGCATACAAACCCAACCAAAAAAGCCCCAATTTGTATCCTGATTAATAGCACTAATGAATGGTCATTGTGTAAGAAAGAAAATTCTACAGTAAATTCCAAGATGCCTGTGTTGGAAATGGTTAATTATAATAGTATATGTTCTCATGAATAATTTCTTTTTTTTTTCTCATGAGTAACTGCTAACTCTGAAAGATACTCAACTTTGCTTTCTTGTTATTTTTGACCCTATCATCTGTTCCCTGCACTACAGTAATGGAAATAAAGAAGCATCCTGAAATTTAAAAATACTTTTGCCTGTATATGTATTACTTCATATTCTGTGGAGCAAGTCCTGAAAAGCTTTATTTTCTCCTTGCATTTCAGGGTATGAACAATTCCAGCCCTAGTCTGGGTCCATAATCTGGTCAAGGGTCTCTTGCATACAAAGCTTCCACTCTTCTATTTTTGTCAGTTCAGTAGTAAGGAAACAAAAATAAGAGAGAAGTTTGCCATTTGTCACACTTGTGAAATGATTTCCCCTCAAAACTTGGCATCCTCTGTCCTGACCAAATAGGAAATACTCTGTGTGCTATTACAGCTCATTGTAAAATAAACCTGGAAGGAACAACTGAATGAACAGAGTGTTTTTAAAGGAAGCTGGTAATCACAATCTGTCTTTGTGCATATATAGTTCTTGTCTTTATTTCCATTCCTGGCTGGAATCCATGCCAGTGCATTCCAGAACTGCAGGGTGGCAGGGGAAGGATCTATCTACTGTAGATGTTCCTCAAAATATTTAAAATTGGAAATATTTAAATCCATCTATGAATTGCATGCTTTCTTTTGAATCTAGCATCAAAGTAAGGTGCTGCTTCTGTTTATTTCTTTTGTTGTTGTTATTATTATTACAAAACATTTAAAGTAAAAAATTAATTTGGTCAAATTATATATGAATATCTTGATAGGATGAAAAGCCCCCATGAACAGGTGCCTTGTATCTATATAGCAGCTATTTCTCCAAAAAGCAACAAATTTTTAAAATAGAATTGCAGGAATGAAATCTGTTGGGGAAAATATTTAAACATCTTTACTTGAATATGTTCCAACACAGCACTCTGATTGTAAAAATTCTGTGTTCAGCTAGTATTTAGCTATTGAGAAGAAACTGTTTCTGTGTTTGATTTACTGCAAGTAGCTTGTATTAAAAGCTTCTTTGAAACATAAGTGCCAGCAATTGTAATTTGTTTTTGTGAGGGTTATCTGTCAAAGAAATTTATATGTGTCTATTAGAAGAGTTACATGTGCATTAGAGTAGGGTGTGTGTATTACAGTGTCTTAGCTCTGGGCAAATTTTCTTACCCTGTGGTGTAAGCAAGGAAAAAATATCACCCCAGCTATCTCCCAGGCTGGAAAGTAATCAAATAAGCTGACATGCTTCTGCCAGAATCTAGTGGAGATTTGTATAGTGCTAGAAATAAATTGCAGAGGATCAAAGGAAAATATTGAGTAATTCTTAATCTTCTTTTACCAATAGCACACAGGCTTTATGGAAAATCCTCCTTCACTGCCTGTTTTCTTATTAAAACAGGCTAATTCAGGAAAGATGATGAGAATATTGCAGTGAGAGATTCTTGCCAGTTAAAAATTTGCCACTCAGCAAACCAGGATTTTACTATGACTGTTTGTATTTTCCCATAGGAGCCACACAGTCTTCCATATGTTGTGAATACAGCTTTTGTAAGCATTCTGAACAGTCCTGTTAAACTCTGCTCTACCAAGGATGCACTCAGCACCCAGGAAACACCTTCAAATACTGCGTTTCTTTCTTCTAATTCTAGCAGGATCATTGCATTGTTCTCAGTCCTCCTGACTTCCCAGATTCTTTCTGATTTATCCTGTGGTAGCACTCTGAGTAAACCCAGCATGAGAGGCATCATTAGCTCATTTCTGTGAGGGCACTGCTGTGGATACAGTTTAAATTGCTTCATTCATCCAGTTACTGAGCAGAGCAGCACGTCTGAGCTTGCTGCATGAGACAAGAGTGCAGCATCAGGAAATTCCTCTGCAGCAACCTGTTGTGTTCTCCTCCTTCCAAAAGCACTGCCCTGTTCCAGAGTTATGTTTAGAGTTAGGCACACGCTTGAGAGGCTTTGGCTGCTCAGCATTCCGGATGTTTACTCTTTGTTTTGAAACCAAAATGCAAAACTCCTGCAGAAGGTATTATGTTCCATTTTCTGTCTCCTGGGGGAGGTGACCATGCCAAGGATCTGTTTTGGTTTGCTGTTGTTTGGTGTGTTTATCATGAAACAGTTGCATGGAAGAGATGTTTTGAATCCAGCATCTTCCTTGCAGTAATTTTACTCCTGAAAAAAGGAGCAAATGATTTTACCACTGACTAATTTGATGGATATCAGTCACCTGAGGTGGTTCTTGCCTAATGAGCTGGAAAGGGCTTTCCCACCTGGAGCAGTCTGACAGGACCTGTGACACACAGCTTTTATCATGTCATGGGTTTCAATACCACAGTGTACAGAGTATTCCATGTTTGGCACAGTCTTCTCTTGATTGATTAGTTTTGGACTTCAAACAAGATTTTTTTTTCATTCATTTCTAATCCAGTACTTGTCCCTTTTTTGAAGTGCAATCTGGTGTTTAGTCTTCTACATGTCCAATTTCATTATTTATTATTTTCTATTACCAGGAAAATAATATTAAATACTAAAAGAGTAAAAATCTTTTTCTCACTGCTAGGCAACATAAGCTTTGCTGAAGATGGATTGGTGCTCTGTCATCTGTGAAACACAAATTGTTTCCAGTTTCTTGGAGGGCAGGAACTGGATAAAGAACAGGCAATTGTTCTGAGAGTTGTAAGCTGTGAGAAATGGATTTATAAAGAATTTTTAGAACTTGATAGAAAGTTTATGCAGTTTTGAATATTTGTATGTAAATATTGAGAATAAGGTGTGTTTATTTAAGAAATAAATTATTTATGCTATTATTAAGTAATAGCATTGCATGGTAGAAGCTAATAGGCTAAAAAACATTTTATAAAGGGTTGTAACCAAAGAAATAAGTTAGCTTCTGATAGAATGGCGTTGAGTTTTACATTTCTTGTGTCTCACTCTTCATCAAGACTGATAATGGAATAAAATCTTTTAAAACACCTCTCAGTTGCCCCATCTATAAAAACTAAAAAAACCAACAGTAAGCACTGTGTAAAGAGCTTTTCCCTGGTGAGCATGTGCACTGCAGTAAGTCTCACAGGAACAAGTGGCTGGGTTTAGCTGTCTAATGACTTCTGAGCACAATTGAAATGTTTGTTTTGCTTAGAGATGCTGTCTTAGATACTGGATAGCAACTGATAAGAGCCAAAGTTTGGGTGGTGTTTTCCAAAGGACTTTGCTGTCTCTGTGATTCCTAGAGAAGCCTTTTCCTCTCCAAATGGAAGACTGCAAGTCAGTGGTCTGGGGAGGCAGCAGCCAGCCTCAGGAAGGGCAGGTCTTTATCACAGTAGTTGTCGGTAATGCTTTATTTTGGATTTTAGCAGATTGGAAAGCAGGTTTCCTGCCTGTGTGCCTGGGTTGCCTTCCTGTGAGTGGAGCATGGGCGGGCAGGAGGTGATGGAGCAGAAATGACAAGTGGGGCAGGGGTGCTGGGAGGCACCAGGGTACCACGGTGGGCTGGGGGGAGCAGAGGACAGCAGGTCTGGCCCTGGGGCAGCTGGGCTGGGTCCAGCTCTGTCTGCCAGGAAATGCCTCTCTCAGGCTGCTCAGGCTCCCCAGAGCTGGCAGCACGTGGTGGTGTCCTCAGCTGCCACCTCCTTCACTTAACCAAAGCTTTGAAATGCTTCCCTGAAAATGTTCTGTGGGACTCCTGCTGCTGCTCCTTATGGCACGGCTTGTGCATCTCCTGATTTATTCCCCAGCCACGCCGCAGGGGAGGCTCAGCCTGGGGGAGGCTGGCACGGTGCAGAACCCAACGTGACACACAAGGTGGCCTGGGTGCAGTCTGGAGGAGCAACTGTGACCAGTGCCTCCCACTCACAGCCTCTGAAAAGAAAATAACTCTCACTTCTGTTCCTCCTATGCCAACATAAAGCACAGGCATGCTCACAGCTTTCTGAGAAGTCAGTAGAAAGACCAATGAATGGGAAGTTCTGCTTGTTTTGTGGTTTTCTACCTAAAAGCACACTCCATTTAATTTCAATTTGTTTCATCTAACCAAGAGTTAGAAACAGCTAAATAATACTGTAATACTAATAATACTAAATTAGAATATACTTCTAATTGATGATTTTGGTCCTGCTAGAATACATTTCAAGGGGGGTTGGAAAAACCCATATAAAGAGTCTCTGACAATGTAAGCTGCTTATATCCATGCTTAAATTAGTCAGTTTTCAACATTCTGAGCATGTAGAGTTGTGTTTCTTGCACTTTAGCCTTGTCTCAGTTTTGTTAAAGCAAGGGATAGGTATTTTAGATAATGCAATAGTCAATCATAAATTCACAGCTTATGTGAACCTACCAGAAACTATTTTTGAATTATTAAGGAAATATTATATCAACTTCATATGTGCATATGTATTCATAAATAAGTATATTATTCTGGTATGTATAAGTATATAAGTAATGGCAGAAATATGTATACTGTGCATACATAAAAAGATATTCAGAAATAAATCTCTCATCAGAGCAGTGGAAATAAAAATGGGCGCACAAATTAAAAAGGAAAGAGTTTTAAAAGTTTAATGGAATATTTTCCCCTGAAAGCAGAAATTATCCTCAGGCCTGAATACTTTTAAATATTTAACTTTTAATAAAACTCACACTGACTGCAGCCTGAGCAGGAATGCAAACTAATAATAATAATAATAATAATAATAATAAAGAAGGAATAAATACAAGTGTAGCTGCTGGCTCTGCCCACATAAGACACCAAAGCTCAGTGCTGCAACAGTGACACCCAGTGACTGAGGCAGCCAGCCCTGGGCTCGGGCTGCATTTGGAATGAGCACTAAAGGACATGGATGGAAAGGGATGTTTGTTTGCTAAGATCTTTAGTGCAACACTGGACTCATTAAGAGGATAATTAGAAATGCCATGAGAGAATGAACAGGATGATTAATAGGTAATCAAGAAAAATTATGTGTTGAATTAATGGATATCTGTTTCAGAAATAGGCATTTGCTCAGCCAAGTAAGGAATATATTATTTTAAAACAAGTGCTTTGTCCAGTGAATCGATTTGCTCCATGAGCCTACACACACTCCTTTTTAATCATTTATCAAAACACAATTCTGCAGGTAATACTTCTACTCTATTTTGCTGCAGATATGATCTACCTCAGATCTAAATGGAGCTGTATGATGGAAAGTTCTTTCAGTTTTTCAAATTAATGAAATAAGACAACCAAAAAGAAATAAGAAATCTGCCTTTTGTTGGTAAGGTAATAAAATGCTTACTGTCCTTTTACATAAGACATCCCTCTCTCTGTTTTGGTTGAAGATATTGTGAGGTTTAATGAAATTCACACTTCATAAAGCTGCTGGCTTTAAAAATGAGTGACATTTGATTTTGACCTGACCCCCTACTTCCTTAGTTATAAATTTATTTTATTGGATATGAGTCTTGAAATCTCCATATTATTCCAAATGCCACATGGTATCTGCTGTACTTTGATTCCTGTACTGTAATTGAACTACACAAGTAGCTTATCTCTGGGCTTTTAAAAAAGGTAGTAATGGGAACTAATTTTTTAGGATTTCAACTTCAAAGCATGCTCCAAGCTGCCCATATTTTACTCTTAAGAAACTGATGAGTTTAAAAAAACTATATGACTTATATAAGGTCATAAGCAAAAAAGAAATGCACAGAAAAATGAATTAAAAGAATTACAAGGGAAACAAGTGCCCAGATGGAAACAAGAAATGGGAAAGTTTCTCACATCTGTCTTCTACCAAGAGGCAGTAGTTTGATTGTGATACAGGAAAATAAGAGAAATTAAATCCTTAGGGCTGCATTGCTTCTCCCTGCTCGTTCTAAACAATATTCAGATTATTAAGAATGCTGGGTATTTAACCCCTGCTTTCTCTGGTGTCAACACAGGGAATATTATATTCTGGTGGTATGCTAATGGTGGGTTTCTGTAGGGTACCTGATGACCAAGTGTTCTGCCTAATAGAAGGAGAGCCCCTTTTTTAAGCCCTGGATTTGATGGAAGGAAAATTTTATAAGATCAACTTCTTTCAGGAAAAAGAACAACGGCACCAGCTGACTGCAGAACCTCTGTACTTCTGCTGGGCAAAGCAGAAATTTAATTTCAAGAGAACCAATTGCTCACAATAAGACTACTTAGAAATCAGGCAGATGCTGAATGTTTTCCTTGCTGCTGCTCAAACAGGCTGGGTTGCTCAGCTTGGGAAAATTTTTAACTAGTAAGGAGTTGATCTGATAATCACTTTCCTCTCATCCATCACTCAGTTCCTTTCCTCTTCTCACCCCTGAATAAAAAAAGCACATTAGGATAGTCCACTTACCCAACTTACCTTTGATAGCGTGGCTAAAGATTTGGCTTTCAAAGCACAAAACTCCAAGAAAAAAACACAGCAAAAATAAATTTGGATGTTAAGTGTTGAAGATTCTCCCTTTTAAAGATGTCTAAATATTTAGATGTTCAAAATATTTTTTAAAGATGTTTAAATACTACATTTCCATTAGTAGTGCTGTGTGTTACTTAGTTATTACTACTGGAGTGAGGACAGAAACAAAGCCTGAATTTTTGGAGTTGCCTCATTGTGCTATCTCAATGTTCTGCTTTCAGGAAAAATAGTCACCTTCTGTGTTCATTTCAGTTTCAGTTGTTAGAAAACCCTTGAGATAGCCATGGTTTTTAAATAAGATCAGAGAGTTACAGGAGTAATAATAAGAGTGGAGAGAGAAGTGCACCACAGAGACAGCTCTTCAAGTGACAGCTGCTGGATTCTGATCTTGCTTTCACTAAGGAAGATCTTTCACTTCCATTCACATGTTTTTAGTCAGCATTGAAATATTTCATACTACAGAGACCACTCTAATGGAACAAGTATAAACCAGTAATAGAGCCATTTGTAAAACTCATATTGAAAGGAAATTAAGCTATGTTCCTCTCTTTCTCTATGTTCCTCTTTCAGAACCTAGCTAGGGTTTTGTGTGGCTGTGGTGACAGTGACTGCCACATCTTGGCTCTCACTTTTAGGCTCACTGGGCTGAGCCAGCTGTGCTGGTGGTGGCTCTCCTGCCAGATTGATAAGGGTTTTTTATCATTATGAGGACTCAGGAATGCCCGTGCTGTCCCATCTCCTAGCACCAGCAGAAGTATTAAGTTAGGACTCAGTTTGTTGGAGGCAGGAGGCAGACAGCTCTCAGCTGAGATTTCAGCAGCGGGAAAATCAAGTGGCATCGCTAGAGGGCAACAAGACATCACAGACTTTCCTTTGTTAAAGCTCGAGCAATGTCACACCCTCACCGAGGAACAGCTGTTTGAGGAACAGCTTATGTTCCTTTGTGTTCTCCCAACTGTCTGACAGAGTGAGTCTTGCTTCAGAAATGATAGGGCCTAAAATATTAATTTTATTATGTCTGCACAAACAAAATTTACAATATAATTTTGTGTTGCTTTATCTCTGTTCTGGCACAGTAAAACAATTACAAGATTGGATATTTGTGCATAATTTTAATTTCTGAACAGCATATACTTAGGGCTGTGGTGGAGTATAACATATTCTCCTAAAAACCCATGCACTATATACAAATAAAAATGTACAGGTTAGGAAAATTTGAATTTGTAGTTCACTGTCTTTCCCTCCATCCCTTTCAGTCAGCATGAGCACCAACCCAAACTGCTAGCAGGCATTTCAGGGGACAGTGCTCCTGCCCCAGTCCTCTGCAGATTTTAGGGTACTTATTAACCCTTACCTTCCATTTCCTGCTGTCCTGCTGGCACTAGCAGTGTTGTCAGTGTAAAACCAGCTTGCCACACTGGTGGAAATGTGGGCTGTGCTCTGTAATACAGGGACATGGTAGAGACAAGGGTGGAGAACCTGGCCTGAAGCCACTGCTGGGTGTCAAGGAAGAGTCAGGTGTTTTTAACCCATGTGTTGGAAGAATTTTGCAGATGCCAAGACTTTTACCATTGGTATTGTCATCCTTGCCTACCTTGTGCAGGCCAGCAGTCGAGACAGAGCTCCAGGCTAAGGGGTGTTCTGGCATTGAACATTGCCTCCTGTTCTGGCTCTTGGGAAGAGTGGGGCTGTCACCAGAAGCAGCTTCATTGTGAGAGCTCCCAGCTGACAACACGGAGTAAAGGGATTTTTCTGTGGTCAGAGGGTAGCTGGCAGTGTGCCTTTTAAAGCAGTGTCTCAGGCTTGTAATGATGCTGACCTCTTACATAAACCTTCCTTTTCCAATTCCCTGATCTCCCAACTCGTTGGGAATAATTCTATTTACTTTCAGAAGACTAAATTGTAATCACCTCAGCTTTGGGCTCTTCAGAGTCAAGTACTGAGCACTGCAAGTATACACAACGTTTTTCATGGCACCTCTGCTTTAGTTTACTCTAGCTGTACCATTGTATGTATCTGCTAATTGGTATCTCCTCAGGTAGGGACGTTTTCCACCGTGGACAGACAAGTTATCAGCTGGCTTCAGGGCAGGCCAGGGATTAGTGAGATTGTCTAGGCCAGGTCAGAGCTGAATGGAATTCTCTGATCACAATAAAGGTTCAAATCAGTTTTGTTTTCATCTTCAAAGTCTGATTCCATCTTCAACTGAAGCCTTTTATGTTGTGGCTATAATACAAACTAAATTAGGAGGACAACTAAATTAATTCCTGACAACTAAATTAGGAGGACTGCATGTGGGAACTGGAGAGGCAGCAACAGAATAGAAAGCAAAACTGCTTAACTTAAAATGAAATAGCTTTTTTTGGAATTTTTCTTTTGAGTGTGTGTTCCTCAAGCACATGGCGATGTTTTTACTCTCATCCATTTTAATTATTTACCAAAGATTTCTTAGTTTACTTTTATTCAAAATGAGGGTTTCATTTTCTTATATGTTCTTTAAAGTAATTTTCTTTATATGTTTTTCTCCCCTTATTTGAAAATAAGATATCAAATGTATTTTAAATGGTAGATTTTCCCTTTTATTTTTTCATGTCTGTGTGAACTATATCTTTTTAGAATTCCTTTGAGTTACCTGAGTAAGGTCTTGTGAGAAAAAGACTGATGTGAACACATTTCCACAAACTATGAAAATTCTTTTTTGTGGGTGTTCATTAAAATATAATCTCATTAAAACAGCAACAAAAAAATCCACTTGAAATTATGGCCAGGCCTGGTCCCAAGGTTTAAAATAAATTTGCATGGACTTGTAATTTCAGACTATTCAGCATCCAGTACAACTAAAACTAAAGAAACTTTCTTTGTCAATTTCTTGTAGAGTGGAGCAGGTTTGAAACAATCCACATAGATTCTTGTTCATCCATCTAGGTGCGTTATCAAGTGGAGAAGTATGTACAAATTTTGAAATCTCTCCAGTTTCTGTTTTGTTTTGTTTGTATTGTAAATGTACAGACATTTCTTTAAGTCATGGTGTGATCTTAGTGCATCTGCTTTGGACTGCCTTTCTTGTGACCCTTAAATATATTTATGGATATCACTGATAGACACTCTTCTTACCACAATGATTTTCATTTGCTGTGGTGTGACACAAATGACAGAGTGCCTGTTTCCTTTTCACTGACCTCTGCAGCTGGCTTGCCTCTTGCTTTATCTGAGCTGGTAATTAGTAACTGCAGGGTAGAACCTGGCCCCCAGCGATTGAACTGTCCCTTTGCTTTGGGAGTGCTCCTACTCCATTTCAGGACAGTTAATCCATCTGATTATTGACCCAGTTAATAGTGAGTAGACTCAGCTGACTACTGGCTTTGCTCTGAAAAGTATTACAGAGATTTTTACAGTCAGGAACAACAGCCAGGAGATGCAAGGAGCTGCCAGGAGCCCTTGTGTTTGTGTCAGAGATAGTTAATTCATTAACTGGCCAGGACAAACGGCCGGTCTGTTTCAGGGTGGTGATGAACAGCTGAGCATAACCTCCAATAAATTGATTTAACTACCTGTTTGCTTTGCCCAGAAATAATCACAGTGAGTTACAGCTACTGACTATGTAAGTTATTGTGCTTCAGCTGCTATTTATGTCTCTCATACTGTTTAATTCCTTACCTAGGAAATTCCCTTGCTGTGTGTCCAAGACTGAGATTCTGGATGTGTGTCTCTATATGCATAACTTAGAAGGTCCCTGAGGGTCCCCATCCCTATCATCAGCCATGGTACTCTTAATGACCCTAAACCTCGAGGTTTTCATACACTGGTGTGATGTTTCAGCAGGCAGCCAGGTGAGCGGCATGGCTTTGTTCAAAAAGAGCAAAACACAGCATCGCACCTCATGTGATGTCCATCACATCGCATCCCTTAAACTCGCAGGGAATAACAGGGCATCCTCACGGGCCGTGCCAGAGCCTGCCAGGGACAGCGACTAGCTTATCTCACAGTCCCTCGCTCTGTCAAGGTGCGCCTCATTCCAGCCCGTGCTGTTTGGCAAGAGCCGCTGCCAGCCCCGGGCAGACAGAGCTGCCAAGGGGAACATTCCCGCCGCTCCTGCCCGGGGATCTCTGCCTGCTGCCGGAGCCAGCCCGGGTCAGAGCCGCGGTTCCAAACCGAGCAGCTGAGCAATCCATCCCCGGCAGGCAGATATCAGCTCGCAGCCCTGCCCGCGCAGCTCCACACCACACCCTCCAACGCGGATCGCTAGGGGAGGATCACACTCAGCTCTGATTCAGGAATTCCCTCTTTCTTCAAGAGCTGTTGCTAGGAGTTGGGTGAGTACTTTGCAACAGACTTTCAGTTTTAACGGAGTAATTCTCTTTCCTTTAGCTGCCGAAAGCAGTCTCAGCTGGTGGCTTTTCTGTAGATGCAGTAGTCAGATGTTTAGATTCAAAGTCCAGCAGAGAGTGCTGCAAAAAGGGAGAGACTTCTTTTCCTCTGCAGATTTGAAACAGCAGGACAATGAATATACTTGTACGATTAACACAACTAACATTTGGTTGCCATGATCTCAGTCTCAGGTATTTTAAACTCTAAGTCAGTTCTGGGAAAGGAAGCAGTCCTAAAGCTGAATAAGCTAATTCTGATCCGTAGCTTGAGTTTGAAGAAAAGCTCTTGCTTTTTTACAGTGGATGCAAGAGAGGCTCGATTCAAGCAGAGTGGTCTGCCAGGCTGTTTCAAATCAGGCTGAGGCAACTAACTTCTGAAGCAATTCAAATTTTGAGAAGTACTGGAAGATTTTAGGAGAATCAAATTAAGCTGTTAAGACAGAAGCCAATTTCACTCACAGAAATTTACAAGAAACTAGTGAATGAGGCGTCCTGTTGTGTCAGTATAACAAATACACTCTGCACCCTAAAAAAACCAGAATATTTTTGATGACTTTTGTAATATTTTACTTAGAATAATTGGTGTAAACTTCAGTTTTAGAACTTTGTAAAACAAAGAAGTGATACTAGCCTGTATTTTAAAATATCGCTAGAATTGGCTAATACGTTTAAAAAAATGCAATTTTAATGAGGAAAAAGCCCATAACAATGGGAAATTAGAGGTAGGGAGAAAAACAGCAATTTGGATGGGGGAGGAGGAGTGTGTGGACGGTCAGTGTGACTCAGTGCTCCAGGAATTAGCCATGGAAGTGTCATGGGAAACATGTAAAGATATAAACCTTCCTTCCTGAGTGTCTTATGGGCAGACGCAGGAAGTGCAGCTGTCAGTGCAGATAGGGACAGCAAGGGCGTGCTGGAGGAATTGCCAGGCACCTACTTGGGCACAGCTGTCAGCCTTTGCCCTTTGGAACCTTCTGCCCATCATTTAATTTCAGTAGGAGACATTTATTACTGCATGTGAAGGCAGCAAGTATCTGTGTCCACAGCAGATTCCTCTGAATTATTCTTTAAGCTGAATTTCAGAATTATGATCAAGTTTACTTTGGTGTAGCGCACACAGAACAGTGCTGAGGTAAAGGTGATTAAAGCACATCCTGCTCTGGTCTTTTCCCCTGTCAGATAATGCCCCAAGTGAAATGGTTCATTAAAAAGCAGCCATGGGGCCAATTGCTTGATGAATCCATTTATTTGAAAATTGTATGACTTTTATGCCAGAGAGTCACAGAGTGCCCTTTAAATTGCCTTTCAGTAACCTGTGTGTTTGTCCTCACATTGTGCATTGCCAAGTTTGTAATTTTTGAGTTTTAAAGTGTTTCAGCTCTCTGGTGTAGCTATGTGACATTTAAGGAGCATTAACTTTTTAGTGCAGTGCCCACTAATATTGCTCATGAAAACTTAATTGTTATTCATTTAGTAATATTTTAAATGCTGAATTAGAGTTTTATGTTTCTGACTCAAGACAGATAAACTCAATACCATTAAACTTCCATCTATTCCTAATCTCATTGGAGAGCAATTTTGAAAGCCCAGTGGTAAAAAATTGACTCTTTGGTGTCTATTTTAGATCTAAAGGGAAGTGAGGGATAGCACTCAAAAAGGAGGCAGTTTTCTGGGAAGAGGAAATTTCAATAAATAGGAGGAAAAATGATCTTAGAAACAAAGCAAGGGTGTAAAAGAAGGAGCATCCTAGCAGACTCAGAACATGGCCAGATCCACAGTTAGACAAGGAGAATTGCTCAGCTCCAGTTCTACCTGCAAGGACTGTCTGTTTCTCAAATAACTCTGCCAAGTGCACAGACAGAAGCAGACCCTGGTACCCAGGGGTTCACCAGAACAGAGACACTGATGTCCTTTATGCTGTTCTGATTCTGTGCATCTTGGATCCCTTTTAGGCCACAGAACACAGACTTTTCCCACTGATACATCAGTGGGATTAGGATTGTTTCTGAAAAAAAAAAAAATAATCTCCTCTGGGAAAAAAAAATACCATTACACAATCTTTCACATTCTGGAAAGTTGCTGTAATATCTACATTTACCTCAAACAGGTGATTCTGGCAGTAATTTTAGCTTGCATTGTAAGATAAGGTGGTATCTGCTTTAAGTGCTATCATGATTTTATTGGTGTGCATTCAGTTCATTCTGAGAATATCTGCCAGAAGGACTCAAAGAATTTGTATAAGAAAAATAAAATAAATTTTAAAGTTAAAAAAAAGAATATCAGTAGAACTTAGTGGCATTGAAGTTTACATGACTGTCATATCTCAATTGTGGAGGAAAGTGTTTAAAATCTGTCAAATTCCATTAGTTACTGGTGTTGTTTGTTTGGGCTGCATTCTGAACAGACATATTTTCTCTCTAGAGTGTCAGGAGAGGCTGATGGACTCTTACCTATCTGAAATTGTTCTTTGCACTGAAACCAGAGAAAACTGTCTTTAAAAACAGGGAGGGACAAATTACTCACTTCTGTGTGTTTGTCTTATGAAACCAATTTAACTTTACAATGGGGACAGAGTACCCCTGGGGACAGAATGAAGCAAAACCATATGGAGAATTGTATAATTCCTTTTCCCTCGTAGTTACTTCACAGCAAAATAGATTTATTTTGATCCTTTTCATTTTCTCTCACAACTCTTTGTTCAGTTTCTTAATTACTTCCTGTGCCGTTAATACAGATATTTACTTCCCATCTTTAGTATTGCTGCCACCTTCCCTGATGAATAACTGAGTGAAGCTCTGAATCAGGTAATTAGATTTACAGTTTAGGGAGAAATTAAGATTCAACTTTCTTTCAGAAAATTGAACCTTCCTTCAGAAAATAAAGCATTCCAAGAGAACTAATTTTAATGTAACTACATTGAAAAGAGCAGTTACAGCAAGTTAGAAATACAGACTTTATGTAAAGGAAGCACTCAGTTGGCATTGGTTTTATGAACTTGAAGAAAGCATGTTGGCATTTGCTCTATGTCCAGAGGAGCTGGTACTGTGGGAGATGAAGGGAATACAATCCTTTATTTCCATGGCATTGTTGGCATTGTTATTTCATGTTGGTTTAAAGTGGCTGTAGGATGATAATCTGAGGCAGTCTGAGTCCTGGGTGATTCGCAGTTTGAGCACTTCTAACCTGTGTGTGACCATCTCACATCCACTGCAGGAAAATGTCTGTGGTGCCTCCAGCTGGGAAACCAGATCAGGTGAGCTCAACTTGCCTGACAGAGCAGGGAAATTTGTGTTTTGAACCTCTGTATGTGTGAAAATGTGATTGATGTGATGGGGAGGTTACAAGAGGTGAATGGCTATGACCAAAGCCAGTCACAAGAGGCATCACTGTGGCAGCAGTTTCCTGCTGTGCCTGCCTGTGGTATTTTTAGCACCTGAGAGTGTGCAAATGGGAAATTACACACCACTGGATTACCTATGTATAATATAGCACTGAAATTCCTCTCCCCACTAGAAAAGCAGGTTGTGCTAAGTTAATTGACATCTAAATTCACTTCTGTTTATCAATAAACACAGCTAAGACTTGAACACATGGGCTGGACTTTTCCAGTCCAAACTGCTAGGAAACAAAACAGGTTAGACACTTTATGGTGCTTACATGTAACTAATACTTCTGCTTGTTTGTTTTGCTAGTGGATCCTGTGCTCTGGAGTGGATTTTATTAGGATAATGAAAGCATTCCCTGTTTGAAAATAAGATCAGATGGCCAATATTTTTGCTACCAACAGGTAGTTTCTGTCTGAGCACTTCAGGCCTGAGTGTAGTGGGGCTTTTTTGTTTATTAAGATTTATGAAGTTATGTAAACAAGTTATTTGCTTTAATCCACATGTAAAAATATTTTGATAGGAAAAAAGATTTCTTTTCCCTGTTGAAAGCTATATCAAAAAGAAAATGGGATAGTTATGTGATTTGCTGCAGACAAACCCAGCGGTCCTGTGAAAAGTGCAGTTACTTTAATAAATCAGTCTTAATTTCAGAAGTTATAATTCCCTTTGACTGTTGCATCTGGTGCTCTGCACTGCTTGGTCAGAGAGTCAGGAAAATTGTTCACAGGCTTCTGTAGGCAAGGCTTAGTGTCATTACAGCTCTGTCCTGCTGATTATATCCAGTTCCCTGCTCTTGGGTCATGGGTGCCATGGATGGGACACCTGGCTGAGCCAGGCAAGAAGGAGAACTCAGGGGAGGAGCAGCTTAGGGTCTGGAGCTGTGTCACAGGAGAAGGTGAGGGGAGACAGGATGGCAGGAGTACCTAGTGCCAGATGTGAACAGACCAGCAGAAGGGAAAAAAATAGGTCCTGGACCTAAGCTTGGGAAATGGAAAACAGTTTTAAAGCAAGAGTGAAAGAAGCTAACAAGGAAAATGAAAATGCAAGTGGTCCACAGGCATATAAGAAATAAGGGACTTGTTGTGCTGGGTTTATTAATTAATTATTTTTTTATATTTCCATTTCAAAATATGACCAGGTTTTTACTTTCAATTATTTTATCACGTGTTCTTGAAAAGCAGCATTTATAACCTTCATAAAAGCAGAAAGAGGGTGGGAATTGAAATCTGAACCAGTGACATTAGGTTATACAACTTTTTAGCATAAAAGCTAGTAAAAACATTATTTTTTTCCAAATTTTCTCCATAGTTCCCAGTTTTCACTTCACTTTTCAGTTCTCACTAGGTAATTTCACAGACTGGAATAGTGCAGCAGCAAAGTATTTAAGCTAAATGGTGAAAGGTAGGTAACCAACCAAAATTCTCTTTCATGACAAGAAGGAATTTGAAGTTCTTGGAGGAAGCACATGGAGTCCTTGGTCCCAGGACTGACACAGACTGAAAGCTGCCACAGCAGGACACAGAAGAAGGGAAATAATTTGGGCTGAGAGTGGGATTCCATAGCTTTTGCTTTCAGTCAGTAATATTTGCATGCTCATGGTTCACAAGCTGCTGTGCCAGCACAAGGCTCTGGTGGCAGTCAGTTTAATTGACAGCTCATCACTGACTCAGGTACCACCATCAGAACAGAGGTGTGGAATTCCTGCTCACTCCATCCTTCATATTTACAGCTGAGGGAATGAGAAAACAGCTCCAGACCAGCACATGTAATAAAATAATTTTAAAGGGAACACTGACTCTGCCAGCTGGACACAATGCTGAAGATAAGACTAACAATGAAACCTGTGTCACACAACTCCTCGGAGGCAGTGCAAGATATCACAGGGCAAAGGCAATGCCTCTGAACTACAGTGAACTGAAAAGGTCTGCTTTTATATCAGAGGTGCTATAATCCTGTCTAGTTAGACCTTTTAATCCTTCATTTTAGGCTGTGCTAAAAGGGACCTCTGGCCATGCACATCCTACCTTCTGCTATTAATTCCTCTACTTAATTATATCCTCTGCCTTTTTATGTGAGTGTGTTTCTGTTTCCTGGGCTGTCAGTGTGAATGAGTCACTTTTACCATCATTGCAATGTCACTTTAGGCCTTTTTCTAAGGATGTCTTTTTTTGGCTACTATGGGAAACGCTAGTTTTATTTTTCTTTTTCCAGTTAGTGTGTTAGAGATAAATGCCACACTGAAAAAAAAAAAAAAAAAAAGTTTGTGACTAAACATTCAGGGAACTACAGAAACTGGTGTTGAAGAGACTGCCAGGTTAAAAAAAAAAGAAAAAAAAGTTCTGTCTCCAAAGGCTGCAATGGACAAGACACTGAGTTTCATGCTTTTCTGGTTTTGGCAAAAAACCTCTTGAGATCTTCCTTCTGTTTTTGTTTTGGGTGTCAGGAGGAAAAAGTCTTGGCTATAAGGCCAGGTACTGAAGATCTGTTACTGGGAGCTTCCTTGATTGCTTCTGGTCTGCCTTGGTTACCTGTATTTCAGCCCGAGGGAAGCTAATGGCACTAAATGAAAGCATTTAATTAAATCAGTAAATAAATCAGTGCCAATTATTATTCACAGACCTTTGATCTCCTTCATCAAGTAAAATTCTTGTTGTCTGTTATAAAATGTCTCATTAAAAGGTGGGGGGAGTTGGGGAGCAGTAGAATGCCAGTTCCTAAGGAATTGTTTGTATGAAATAGGCACTAATGACACCCTGATGTAGAATACTAATGCTGGACTGACACCTGGCTGTCCTAAGCTGCAATCCTTCTGAAGGAAAAGGCTTTATTTGCTCTCAGAGGTTTTCAGAATGTGGGAATGTGGCTGAAATAATCAGGCAGTTAAACATTACCTATTTAAAATCGAAACATTTCCTATTTTTCTCATGACACACAGTTTTTCACCATTGTGGCATTTGAAATTTTACTAGCCAAATACCATAGTTTAAGTATTTTGAATCGTGCATTCAATACAAATACAACAACATCAAAAAAAAAAAATCAAAGTACTTTAAAAATAAATCATACCAGTATCATAAGAGGCTTACAGCTTTTAAGTTCTGTTACCGGGCAGCTGAACATTCAGTCAGAAAACCTGGACTTTTTCTAGAGGGTTTGGGTTTTAATTGAAAATCCAGTGCCAAGTATGCTTTGATCTGGGATTTCATTCTTCCTTCAGGAATAATCAGAAATAATTAGACTACGGAAGGATTTAAGCATTTTATCACCAAAACCTCCACCCCACTCATCCCACCTCCACCCAAACCTGACCCAATGTTCTGGGACTGTGTGACCTGCTGGGAAGGGGAGCAGGCAGATGAAGGAGGCTGTGTTTGCTCGGGAGGCTTTGCAGCAAGGCAGATGTGCTGCTGCACAGCCTGCATTGTTCCTGCTGGGAGCTGGCCCAAGCACGGGGATGCCCAGCTTCTGACACACTTTGGACCCTTCCTTTTAAGGGAAATGTAGGCCTTGAGTGGAAGAATAGAAATACTGCACCCTGGGAAGGGTTTTGTTCTCTTACAAATGCAGTAATTTGTCCTCACAAACACACAGTGCCAGTGCTGTATGTAGCTCATGATACACACAATTCTATTTCCAAGTGGAAAAGAAAACAGGAACTTATCAGGGATTTCCATTTCTGCCTGATTGCCTCTCTTCTACCTGGGGAAAAGCTTTTGAGAATATGGGATAACTGACTAAAACCTGGTTACTAAATTTTGCAATCTAAATCTATACTCTGCGGAAGAAGAAACCAAAGCTTCAGTTTAAGTGATAAAAACCCAAATTCAAATAGAGTTTTGCTGAACTAGTGAGAGTTTTGATGGCATGTTTGGAAAAACTCAGACATGGAAAATGAGGGCTCAGGGACAAACATGGAATTAATCCATGTGGATAATTAGCAAGTTCCTTTACAACGAGCCACAATTGGGCCAATGATTACTTCTAAGGAAAACAGTGTGCTAGAAATTTGCTCTTTGCCATGTAATTTAAAAACTATAACTGTATTTTGTAATTTTTTATTCCAGTGACCTCACTGGAGCCAGGCAGTTTGAAAGTTTTTACATTAGATCTAAGTATCTAATCTGAATATTTGATGGTAGTTCTGCTTTAAGTGAGCCTAGACAATGTCAAATGATCGCCAATTTTTTTATCTTGTAATGCTAATTGTCTGTGCAGTTCTTTGATTTTTTTTTTACTTAATGTTTCACCCCATATCATCTTTATTAGTTGTGGATTTATTTTAATTTCAGCTGATGTCAAACTAGCATCACGAATCAGATGTCTCTAAAATCACAGAAACAGTCTTGGACAACTTCAGGTTGCCATGTGCAGAGTTACTGCCTATTTTAGAGCATGACCAGACTTTTTATCAGGGGTGAATTAAAAGATTTGCTGTAACTCTCTTTTTTTTTCTTTTAACATTTGGATAAAAATGCATCATTCCTCCAAAGTCAGGTACAACAAAACTTTGTATATAAAGGGTTGTAAAACTGGAGTTCCAGTTAGAATTATGATAAAAGGTGCTATTTCTATTTCTTTGAAAGATACTCTAGCTCTTGCTTATTTTCCCATTTAGTGATATTTCTAAACTTGTGCATTGGTTTCAAATCGAAGAGAGGTTATTCCATCTCTGCTAGAAAACAATAATTTCCAAATTTGTTTGCAGAGTTAAAGAATAGTATTTGAGGAAAGATTTTAGAATCATTATTAAAAGCAAAAAAAATGAGATCTGTATTAGTTTGCAAAATGTTTTGCCAAACTGTTTGTGGATAAAGCCTTTTATTTGTTCCTGTAGAAGTTAGGCTTAATAGTTGGGTCTAGAAGGAATCAAAGACATGCAATTTTTTGTTTGTTTCGGCAGGAACACATTATGATAAGGAATTTACCATGGTCATGTTTTCTGGCTAAAAAAGAAATTCCTTTAAAGCCAAAACTTTTGTTCCATTATTAAAAAAAAAAAAAATCAAAAAGGAGGAACTGTCAGTAGTTTGCCCTACATTATATACTGAAGCCTTCTAAAGGGCATTGTCAAATTTAAAAATTACCTAAATAGTGCTGTTCATGATTTCACCAAGTTATTTTTAAGAATTAATTTCCTTTTTATTATGTGCTGCAAGCTGGGAAAACACTGAGTATGCAGAGAAAAAGCTTGGTAAGTTTTCTAGAGAGAAATGAGAATTGTGGCTCTGATTGGTGAAGACCATGCTGTCTTCACAGGCATGTAAACAAAAACACTCAAGACCAAAGAGTGTCTGAAGATGAGAAACTTCCCAGCCCTTAGATTTTTAGGTTTTATTTACTTAATATTAATTAACATAGCAAAAAGAAATTTAGTACTGTACTTTAACAGAAGAGGGTAGGGAACTCCCTTCTATTCCCTGTTATGAATAGGGAATTGATCTGTTGGTAACAAAGAAGACACTGGGTCTATTTTCTAATTACAATCCAGAGATCCTTAAGGAACTTTTAGTTAGTTGGAAAATATGTATTTCTAAAAAAGTTTAGGCAAAAGTTTTCTGGAGTTAATTTCATGTGTGCATGCATAACCTCATCTTCAGCAACCTCAGCATGACAGCTGCCACAGAATAAAAATGTTTTTCTTCTGTCAATGATTGCACTGCTTCAAAGTGAAAAATAATAGCTCTGAATTTAAGTTCAGAGGTGAGGTTCTCAGTATTAAAGAGATGTACAAGATAGAAAATCCTGCTTAAAACTCTGAAGCCCATGTTACAAAAAGTTTACTGATTCCTCTGAAATTCAACTTGGTCAGGAGTCTGAGAACTTGGTAATTATCTATTAATTAAAAATTTGTTGCAAATGTTATGGTACTGAATATAGGTTCTGCAGATGGAGTAAAACTTGGAATTATTTGACTTGGCAAGCAACTCTAATTGTGTAATTAGCGTCAGGACATTAAAAGCATGGAGTGTTACATTTTCTGTCATGATGAGTTCCAGGAGGTGATTTCAGCTGGGGCTCAGAATGAGAGCAGTAGCAGCACCTCTGAGCTGGACTGGAGCTGGGACAGGAGACTTGCAATCTGCTGAGCACAACTGCAGTCCTTGTGTTTTATTGTGCTTGCAAGAGGATTATACTAAAGGGGCTCACATTGTCTCCAAAGCTCCCAGTTTGTGTGTGCTCTGCCTTGCTAATAACCCTTGCAGAATGCTCAAGGGATCTGACCGAATTTGTCAATTCTCACTTTTATGTTACACAGGAAAAATGAAGGGAAGAAAGAAGGGACGTTCCTCACCCTCACCCTTTATCTTGCTGCTCTTCTGTGTCGCCAGGCACGCAGCTGCTGAGCTGGATGGCAGCAAAGAAGAGCATGTTGTGGGTAAGAGATCCTAGAAAACACCCAAAACTCAGCCAACAAAAACCAAACACTCTAACAACAAAGTCCACTATGTTAAAATGCACTGCAGATGTAATTCTGTACTTGAGAACTTTTGTGGAAAACTTTGGAAATTGGGACTAAGCTAAAAATGGTGTCCAACTAGGAGGGATGCTTATAATTATCTATTAAGCTTTAGCAAAATTGCCTTCTGCTGGGGCTTCTGTTTACCAAGCAGTTTGGAACATCTAATCCTAATCAAACACTGGGTTAGATGTCAAGGTGATTCCTTTAAAGCTCTGCTTTAGGAGCATGGAAAAGTTCAATGTTCAGGCAAAGAAACATAGAGCTGGAAATAAAGCTACTCAGGCTTTATTTCCTCACACAGAAAAAGCAAAAATATGATGAATATCATTGTAGATGTTGCTCTGTTCCATGCACAGATCTCTTGAGTCACAGTTAATTTGCAAAGTTGGATTTAAAGATGATACAATTACTGTCCTGGTAGTTTTCTTTTCAGGAAGGTCTTTGTATTGCCCAAGTGATTTGATATCACTGAATAAATAAAGGAGTTGGACTTGATCCTTGTTAATCCCTTCTAACTCTGGATATTCTACAATTCTATGACTGAAAACTCACCAGCTGAAAATTTTTGTTAGAAAAGCAGTGTTACTGTTAGAAATGGGGATGTTCTTGATTTTTTGCCATAGTAAAATCATTGTTTACTTCACTGAAATTAGGATTTATCAGAATTCTAGACTGGATATCATTGTGAAGGGTATTTGAATTTCTTCCCAAACAATTCCGAGAAAGATGAGGGAAACATACACTGCTGGGGCCACACTAAAATACTCCTTTTTCCTTTGAGGAAGTGACTTGAAACTGTGATCACTTCCCTTAGCTGGAGAGGACTCTGAAGTGGATGCTTTTGTTGGATAAGTCTGATTTTGAAATGCAAATGAAAGTGAAGCTAAGGGGAACCTTTTTGCTGTGTTTTGTCCTATTTCCATCCCGATGATTCCTCTCTATCAGGCTTTTGCAGCAGTGTTCTTTGAGACAGAAATAGCAGTTGTGCACAGTCATGGCTGTACTAAAGTGGGACCGTGTCACAATTAGTCACTACAATTTAATGTTTGTGCTGTTCCAGGTGAAGTGTATGACTAGAATGGCTGTGCAGTAAAGACTGGTTCATGCAGAACAAACTTGTTTCTTTTAAACTCTGAAGTACAAAAATGCCCTTTTTGTTTGAGGGCAAAGCCACTTTTATCTTTGTCCCACAACTCTTAGTGCTGTACAAATTCTTAGCCGAGCTTGCAGGCCGTGAAGGCCAAACCAGCTTGCACACTCTGTCGCCATAACAAGAAATCTGATGGCTTAATTTTTTTTCTCTATTTGTTTTGTTTATAAAAGAAAATAAGTAAATAATCTCAAGGAAATTAAATAGTCATTTTACTGGGGATTATTTTTTCACTGGTTATTTTGCAACTGGTTACTTAGGATTATGTGACCACTAACTGATTTAGCAAGAGAAACAATTCTGAACTTCTGGTTTTAATTCTGAAGAAGAAACCCATCAGATGTGAAGCTTAGATATTAAACTAGGATTCTGTTTTTGTGACTACTGAGGACTCAGTTGTAGTGTTTACAATAAAAAAGCTTTTGCTGTACTGTTTTCACTAAATATTTAGATTATTGTTAATTAGAATTTTATTTGTGGTTTCTTAAGATTTAACTTCTGGACTCAGACTTTAAATGTTGAAATTTTGTGAGCTGCAATATTATTGATGGCATTTGTTTTTGAAGTTAGATGATTACAAAGCAATGACATTTTACCCCAGCATTCCACAAATTTCAGGTATTAAAAGATAAAATTAATTCTGTGCATCCATTATTTATAATGTTATGCTTTTGGATCACATTGAGTATAAGTGCTTTGTGAATTTAAGAGGTGAGGTTTTGTCTATTTTAATTACAGTAATAATCAAGATTGCAGGGTCAAGCCCAATGTAATAAAAATATTTTTAATTTGTTCTCTTCCAGCAAAATCTGTCATTTTTCTATCAATAGATAAGTGTAATAACAAAAATGAAAGGTATAAAAATAACCAGGTTTTGCATATTGTTCATTAATCCCTTATGTGGTAGGCAGCACTGTAGCTAATGTTCCAAAGCCTGAAGAAAATGACTCACAAATTGAATGTGCTTTTTATTCATATGTGAAAGCTTGCCAAGAATAAATGTGCCTGCCTATAAAAAAATGTAGGAAACACAGGGTAGGAAGAGCACTGAACAGTGTGTAGGTGGGAAGCTGTCAAACTGACAAAGATGGAGAGAAAAGAAACAGCTATTCATTAGTGACAAGGTGCTTAGTATTGATACCACTTATCAAAGGGAGACATTGCCAAGGAAGGCTGGAAAGATGACAGCATATCTTTATAATTAAGGATAACCATGGAAATTCTCATAAAGTTAAGAACACATAACCTAAGCAAACTAAAACAAAGTATTTTTACATAAAAGCTCAGAAGTATTTGTGATCTTTATTCTCCCAATTCATATCTCTGTGTTCTGAGAAGAAACTTCTCCGTAACACTTACTTTTTATATTTATTGTGCTTCAGGTGCAGTATAGAAATCAGTTCATTTTCCTAATTAAAGGGAAGTATTTTTATCAAGCAGCCCTGCAGATTATCCACAAGAGTCTGAAAGCCAAATTAGAGTCTTTTGTTATGCCTACATCCAGAGGAAAGGTATTGTTTTCACCGGTACTAATGTGAGAGGATTGGAGGCATCATTCCCCACTCCTGCTTTTGTAACACTGCTCTGCTTTCCAGTGAAGTGATAACAGAGCCTTGCCATGATCACCTGTGCTCAGGGCTGCATCAGGGCTGGCTGCAGCTTTTCAGAGCTCTCTCAGTGAAATGACTGCACTGAAATGAGGGTGGTGTCCCCTTGAGTGGCAGAAGTTGCCATGAGAGGGACAACAAAGGTGAGAATGGCTGTGCTGTATAGGAACAGTCCTGGCCCCATCTTGTTTGACAGCTGCAAAAAGCAGGAAGGATGAAGGACTGGAGGAAGAATGGAATGGCAAAAAATACCTGCAAGGAGCTCATTCTCATTGCCAGCCATTTCATGGGCACTACTTTGGTCTTAACACAGTCTGGGGAGTGCAGGGACTGTTAAACAGAGCAGTGGGTGTTTAGTGCTCACACAGCTCATGTAAGGAAGCCATTACATTAAAAGGTTTCAAAAAGGGAGAGGAGATTTTGCTGGATTTTTTTTTCAATTTTAGTATGGGAAGTAATAACTTCTGTGTGACAGTGTACATCAGCAGTAATCATTATTTAATGTATTTATAACAAAATGTCTTGGTCTAGGCTAGTACAGTCCCACAATTATACAGGAATTCTTTATGTATCTGGACCAGGTGTCTAAATTGGATGAGTAATAAATATCCAACAGAACTAGATCTAACATGGGAGCTTAAATTAATTTTTTAAGATGACACATGCAATGTGCTTCTTAAGAAGGAGAATTAATGCAATCATAAATACAAGATGGAATAATTATGTTGAAGCACCTGTGTAACAAGGTTCTATTTGCTGTGAAGTCAATGGAAGTTACAGAGCATTATAAAATTAATTCAATATTAAAATGATTAGTATTACAGTCAATGTCAAAAGGCAAGTGATTTTGTGTTGGATCAAGGAAAAAAACCAAAGGATAATTATTCCACTCTATTTGCCACTAGTAATGTGTCAGGTAGGGGATTATATTGAACTCTCAGCAGCACATTTTACCACAAGTCCAGACCAATAGGAATATTCAAAATAAGAGTTATGAGAGGATTAGAAAGCAAGGCCAACAAAAAGATGAGAAGAAAGGAGTTTATTTACCATGGAGATAATTAAGAGGAGACAAAATCTTCCAATAAAAAGAGAGTAGGCAGAGGGTTTTGGCTACAGAAGTGATGTAGTGAGTGCAGGGAGGCTTCAAGCAGCCAGGGAAGCAACTGGACTTGGAGAGCCCAAAATCAAGCTGGAGAGTATAGGAAACAACATTCTCTCCTGCAGCAGCCTTGAATTGCAAGACACAGATGGTGAATTGGAAAGTTGAAACTGATTTACCATGTGTGTATATATATGGGTTTAAGTTATTTTGTCTATGCATGAAGTAAAAATTATTTAGTATTTAATAAAGAATATTCAGGCAGCATATTACCAAAAAAAAGGGCTGTCTTATACAAAGAGTAGTGAAATCCTAGAGCTGACTGCTTCAGATTGCTTGGAACTTCACTTGGATGAGAAACTCCATTAACATTCATTCAAGTGTTATCTTCCTCTGTTTCTGCTGAGGAATTTTCACTGACTTTCCTGACAGACATCTTCACTAAATGTTATGTCCTATGCCTTTCACACCTAAAATGTAATAGCACTTGGTCCCAGTGTTCAAGAACAGAGAATGAGTCCTTACACTAGTAATTACTTTTGTCAAGTTATATTCCACAAATGAAACAAGGACAGGCAGATGTGTGTCTGTGGGCAAATACTCCTGCTTGCCTTCTCATCTGCAGCTCCAATCTGAGAAGGAAAGCTAATTTTATATCATCTGTGTGAGTTAAGTGCTCCCAGGTGTAAAATAATGGGGAAGAATTCTTTCACTGTTTCCAGACAGAAGAATGATTCAGTTCCGACCAATCCCTTGGAGACCTCTTTCTTCAGAGTCACTTGGTTGCTGTTTGGACATGGAGGGTTTGGCCCCTGGGGCTTTGACAGGGTACAGATTTTACTCAAACTATGGCAGCTTTCTAGCATTCCTAGGAACCTGAGTGATTGCCAAGAAGTGTGACACAGTTAGTCATTATGTTCTCAGCAGATGTCAGGACATCTGACAGTGGTTAGCAGCATCCCTGTGAGCGCAGGGGAAAGGCCTTAGGAGGTAACCAAAACAATGATTTTGTTCCGTGGCTCTGATAGGAAGTGGGCTAGGAGGGGAGAGCAGAAAGTTCCCAGGATGAACTCTGCTAAGCCCTTTGTTCATCCTCTTGCTGTAGTTTTGCAACAATGCTTGCACGCTGCTTTTGTTTGGATAGCCCACCACACTGGGGTGGTGCAATGCAGCAAGAAAACGAGCTGACATAACTGTGTGTCTGAAATGTCCGTGCTTGGGAAACCTGGTCAGTTTTCACAACCTCTTGTAGACTGGACTGGGTCACTGGCAGGGGTCACAGGGGGGATCTCATTTCTGGGTGCCAAGAAAATGACGTGTTCATGAACCAGCTGCCAGCCCTCACCCCCACCACATCTGAGCTGGATTGGTTTCTGTGGAGCTCTGAGTGCTTGATTTTAGCATTTCAGGAGTGAGTTCATAACTTACTGAAAACTTTGGTGTTTTTAAGGCATTTTTTCCTTGGTACTGATCAGGGGAAATCCAAAATTTCATTTTGAAATGCAGGATCCTCTCAACTTTTTATGTGGAGCCTTTTTAAGTCCCTTTCAAAGGATTCTCAAGACTTCTGGAGAACTTTAGAACCTTTGAAGTGTGACTTGGCATTTATTGTGACTTCTAAGTACTAAATCTTGTGGACTCAGGAAGACTCAGCTAATGAATTCTGAAATCTTTTTTGGCAAGCTGAGCTTCACAGCAAGTTTACCAAATCTACTCATCTCTTATAATTATTAATTTTACCTCATCAGTATTTCCGCTTGTACGGTCTTCAATAATATTTTCAAATCTATTATACCCAGCTTCAAAATCTGAAAATGCATTTTCACCAATATGGATTAAGTCACAAACTATTTTGGGGACTGAATGTTTAAATATAATTTTAAAATTAGTCCTTTTTATATGTATTTTAACACCAAATTGTCCACTTTTGGAAGACCTGATTGTGTGCTATGATTGTTCTGTTGGTAGTTATTGTGTAACAGAGGTTGTTAGTTTTTCAAGGACTTAAATACTATTATTTAAAAAATTTTAGTGCTGAAATTTGTTTCTTTTCTGAGGTTTAATAGTCATAAGTGGCTCAAATGGAACAAAACTAGTAAACTTCTGTGGACCTCAGTACTTATGAGGATTTCTCTCAAAGTTTGCCTAATAAGCTCAATTTTAGATGCTAAAATTTTATATCCACAGAGCAGGTGGGCAGTAAGTACACAAGTTCCCTTTTAACCATGTCATAAAGACCGATTTCCATGGATTCTTTTAGTTAAAACTGGAAATTTAAATTAGTAAGAGTAGGAATCTGTAATGATTACATGATCATGTAAACTCTTCTCTTCTTTTTTTTTTTTTTGTTTCCTTTCTGGGCCACTACAAAGAGCACAGATAAATATGTTTGCATGTATGTTCTGAGACACCAATGTTCTAATTAGCTATAGGGGAATGAATGAAGAACCTAGGTTTGCTCTTCTGGCTCCTATGGCAAGCCCACAAGCTCTGTAGAGCTTTCAAAACCCTCTAGGGTAAAATATTGCCTTGGAAAAGTAAAACAGAAAAATATAGCAAAACATATATTTGTAAGGGAGGAACTGGATTGTTGGTCAGAATTTCCAGATATTGACAGGGTTAAACTTTGCTAGTGTTCTTCACAATGCTTATAAAAATTTATATAGAACATTCCCTGACCTAATAGATATTGAAAGAAAGAAATGACACAATTTGAAAGTGTTCTTTCTAGCAGTTTGCTGTTGAAAGCTGTACTGCAAGAACGGTGAGATGAAAGCAAAAGGAGTCTGGTGCCTGTCAGTGGTGCCAGCTGGGTTTGTGTCCCAGTGAAGTGCCATCTGACAGGAGAGGGATGCCCTCTGCAGGCCTCTGACCATCCCACACTGCTCCCTGGCAGCTCCTCCACGAGCCAAGCTCTCTGGGAGCAGTGCATGGAGGAGAGCCCAAGGAAACCTTTCTGCCCTGGTGGTCTTTGAGTGTTTTTGTTATTCAGCGCTGCACCCCAGCTCCTGTGACTCAGCCACGCTCCATAACTATTAGAGGTTTGTGATGAGGAGTTGAAGTTTATACTGCGAGCTGTTTTGGTGGAAAATTGAAGCCACACGTTGGAATTGATCGAGTGGAATCCGTGTTCCAATGCAGATGATGTTTTTCTTTTGACATCTGTTCAGTGTGCTGGGAGCTCTGCAGGCAGATGTTGTGCCGTGCCTCTCTAGCAGAACACACAAGCAACCTCATCTGGGAGTTACACCCTGCAGCAAACTAACTCAGCTGTTCTGCTTCTCCCCCGTGCTCCAGGTGCTGGTTTGCCACCACTGAAGCTGGTGCACTCCTTCTGTGCCATGAGAGCAGACGAGGGCCCGTGCAAAGCCATCCACATCCGCTATTTCTTCAGCATCAAGAGCCGCAGGTGTGAGGTGTTTGACTATGGTGGGTGCCATGGCAATGAGAACAACTTCCTGACGCTGGAGGAATGCCAGGAGAAGTGTGTGCCAAAAGGCCAGTACCCATTCTCTCACCCTCCTACCAAGCCCTCCTTTGCAGCTCTTATTTCTCGTGAATTGGGGAAGGAGAAACCCTCCTCAGTTCCTATTATGACAGAAATACGATTCCTCTGATTATGTTCCCAAGTAGGTTGTAGTCATCTGAATTATTTTACATGGTGTGGAGAGACAGGTAGGTTTTGTAGTGTACCTCTGGAAGAGAGGCACCAATGCAAGGAATCTTATTTTCTAGCTAGAGCCCTGTTTTGGATGAGTTCTTAAGAGAAATTGATTCTGAGGCTGGGCTAAGCTTGTGAGTAGCAAACAGGTTCTTTATTGCTTTTGGAATGTCTAACCCAGGTTTGTCCTTTACTTGAGAAGCTGATAGAAGTTGTCCAAAATTTTGGCCATCTTCTCTGTTTCAGCATCATTACTACTACAGTGGTAGATAATTCTCATTAAAAATGGCAATTATAGGCATTTTCCAACTTTGTTTTATTGAATCCTCCTTAGTTAATCATTGAAAAAAAAAGAAAATGAGCTCTAACATATGATACACAGCACAATGTATACCAAGGGCTTTGTGAATGCTGGTTTTGCTATTAAAATTCGTCCTTGTAATTAAGGTCTTCAGCTTTGTACACATTCCTCACACAACTGGATGAAAATTAGAAGACTTCTATCTTCTAGAATTATCATAGGCCACTAGCAAGCACAGCAAATTCTTATAGGTTACAAACAATACTTCCAAGAAATTTTGGATTAGAAAATTGATTTCAGAAGCTCCTATTTGTGTTTTCTGACCAAAGCTGACGCATATGTGACAAGATAATTTATAGCTTCAGGTTTTGTCTGGCAGCAAATGTAAGTGTCCCTTAACTATTTTTTCCATCCCTTCCAGAATTTATGTCTACATAGTGTTTAGTTCAGGCCTTAAATTGGTTACATTGTCTGGTTTTAACACATCTGTATTTCCTGATCAAAATGACTCTGCATCTTGTTGCCAAATTTATTTAGAAATCTCAAAGTAAATATCTGTCTCCCACTGCAGGGTTACACTAATGGCTGGAGCTGGTTACACGTTACCCAAAATAGTATTTCAAAAATGTTTTTAGTTTTAATGCCTCTAATTTTATCAATCTACAAATGTTAGTAAGCCATTTCCATATAACTTGAAAGCATCCCCTGCCTCAATGCCTTTGCTCTTTCCCAAGAGGAGACTTCACATATTTTATTTAGTCACCACATATTAACTCAAGATATTATTTACCTTTCAGATCTATTTTTCTGATCTGCTGGTGCCACCATAATTTCTGTTCAGTTAAGTTTTGCTTTTAAAGAACTGTATGCTTATAAAGCTCTCACTATCAGGGGAAAAAAAAAAAAAACAGAACAAAACACTACAGAGTTTCACTAAGAACAGGTCAAAGTCAAAAATCTCACTCCATTTTTAAGGGGATGAAAATTTTCCAGTGCATTTTACTCTAAGGATTATTTGGAAACTTACCTTTTGATGGTTTCTGGATAGATCCTACTAATAAGCCTCAGAGACCAGAGGTGCTCCAGGGAAGAGGTGGGAAGGATCAGTCACAGCCTTGCTCTGTTTTCAGGTGCAATACATGGGTAAATACAATGGTAATTATAGTAAAATAATATTAATTATTAAATGGCATCCCATCAAGAAAGAGGTATGTGGAAATCACAATTCTTTAGTTACTAAATAACATAATCCAGCATTTCAAGTCAAAAAAAAAAAAAAAAAAAGAAAAAAGGATGACATGAAGAAAAATATTTTGCCCTACATTCAAGAACACACAAATTTCAGGAACTTCTATCCTACTTGGATCTGAAATGGATCTTAAGCAAAATCTTCCTGAAGTGGCTGGAAAGGGAAAGAACCTAATGAATTTCTTTTTATGTTGAAGTCTCAGATACTTCCAGAAGTGCAGATTACTATTTTGGTGCTCATTTACCTGTATTTGGTATTTTAGCAATTGGCAAGGATAAAAGCTTCTCCAAAATATACTATTTGTTCCTTTGATTCATCATACCTGAGTTTAAAAAAATACCAAGGATAGAATTCAAGTCATAGGCTTTAAAATCTTCCTTACAGACTATTGTGTGGGAGCAGATCTCATTTCTGGGCAGAAAATCAAAGAAAGAAGGAATTCATTACAGACCATGAATCTGTTTCTAGTTATGACTCCACCAAGTTTAAAGAGTAAAGTCTTTTAAGATAAAAAATTGAAAATTATTGTTTCCTTGAATAGCACTCAGTTTCAGAGAGACCTGGAGTCTAGGATGTGAATTAGCTGCTCTTTGACACCAGGCTGGCTCTTGGTGGTTCCCAGCTGGTATTTGGTTTGGGGTTTCAGCAGGACCCACAGCATCTTTACCATGTTTGCACTGGGGTTATCTGCACCTGTCAGAATCTCATCCAAAACTTGGCACTTCCTGTCACAGGAAATTTGGAGTGTTTGTCCTCAATTTCAGTTTACAGGCTAGGACAGAGGAATAAAAAGAAAAAGGCTGGGCTGATGACCTCAATTTCAGTTTGAAGGCTAAGACAGGGGAATAAAAAGGAAAAGGCTGGGCTGATAGATGCAGAATTTGGAATGAAGTGTCCAAAAATCATAATCAGGTGTCATAAGTGAAGATTTATCACATTATATCTTGCATCTGATGCTGCTGTTTTCACAGAATAAGCTGAGCTGGAAGAGACCCAGTGTTACTTTGATTCTGGCACACATGTTGTATCTGGAACACATCTTCTAGACCAAATCCTGTACTGGCATATATTTGGCATAAATCTATAGTATAAAACTGAAAGTTATTTAAAATGAGAACTGGCTTAGTGTCTCCATCTTGGTACTCAGCCCATGAACACTTTTCTGTGTATGAGTAACAGTGATCCAAGACTCTCCAAGAGCTGGATCTGCTTGGAGGAGGAGGAAAAACAAAGGCTCACAGTCTCTGTATTCTCTGAATGGATAAGAGCAGATAAAATGATTTGGTGTTACCTACAGTGAGCTGCAGACCATCAGGCATAAAGCAAAGTAAACCCTTACATTAATCCCTTTGCTAACATAATATAGCAAAACCCTGTATAATTCTGTGAATTTTTATTAACTCTAACTCGGTCTCTGCAGTATTGTGTATATAGTTGTATTAATCTTATTTACATTTCCAGTATTTATTACTGTAGGAGATCACTTTTTAGTGACTGTAGAAATGAGAACAGTATTAATAAAAATAAGCTCGAGGTCAGCTACCTAATATATGCAAAAATTCAGAATAAATAATGCGATCAGTCAAAGTTTTTGATTTTCAATATTCAGCACAAATACAAGAAGAAATGAGCCAACATGAAGGACTTACCAGTTCAGGATAACTTGTTAACAGTTTGGAATCAATAAGCCACCAGGCAGAACTGATTGGCATCAGTAGAACAGAGCTGAAGGAGCCCAGATGCAGCCTGGCCACTCGAAGGCTCTCCAAGACAATGCTCAGATTCAAGATGAGTACTTCTGAATCAGGCTTCCTAGAAATCAGCTGTATTTTTTATTTCTCGTGCCCAGTACTCACAACTTCAGGGAATGAAAAAGTACTTTCTAAGAGGAATTTTCCTATAGGCACCATCGTTTACTGGATATGAGTATGATGTCAAATGTCATCACTTGCACAAAGACCTTAATTTTCAAGGCCATGAATATAAATTTTAGGCTACTTAAGCTTGCTACTGTGGGAAAATACCTGCTCTGATAAATGGTTCTGGTCACAATGGCAATTCTAATGTCTATTATTTAGAGTGGATCTACTGAGGAATACACTTTGTTTACAAAAAAGAAACCAACTCAGATGTGGATTTGGATTTTTGACTGAAACCAGAAGCAAAAGCACTGTTGACATGGTACTAGGATTAAGATATTCTAGGCCTGTATAAACTCACAATGAAATTTTCCCTTTCTCTGCCAGAAGAGTGGAGATCACATGCCAAAGTATGATTGCTGATTTTGCCCCGGAGGGGACAGCTGAGTGAGATTAGTGAAATGGCCTGACGTGCGTGTCCGTGTTTAGGTCATGGGTTTAAATGCTGAGGGCCAAGCCTCCTGCTAATAGGAAAAACTGGAAACCTGTTCAAAGAAATGCTACGTCACTCTGAAGTGCGTGCCATGCCTTTAATATTTTTTAAAGGGTAACAGCTGCATTGTCCCAGAGGTGGAAGGAAAAATGTGTCATGACAGGATTTCTACCCAATAGATCTGCTTTGAAAATATAACATCAGCACGTTTCCAGAGAAAACTAGGGTAGAATTATGATTCAAAAGGGCAGTAAAGTACAAAACAAGAATTATGAAGCAATGCAAATAAGGTGACTAAGGCTGAGTCCAGAAGCTGCTGGCCACCTTTCTCTCAGCTGTCAAAATATTGTCGACCTTTCTCAGACATTGTACGGTTTGCTCTGCCCTTGGACTCCTTTGCAGTTTTATGATTAGACAGTCTTCTACAAGGAGAAGCTTTGTTTTCCATCTCTAAAAAGGAATTTGGGGTTGAATTAAGATACCCAGTTTCTTGAGCTGATACGATAAAACCCAGGCTCCTGCAATAAAAATGACAATAACTTTGCTGCAGACGGTGCACAGAGAGAACCATGCAGACAAAGTTTTCATTTCCAACCCCCTGGGATACCTGGGGATACTTGGCCATTTGCAGTTAATTAATATCATTAACTGGAGGAGGCAAGCTTCACTCAGGCCCTAGATGGCAGAGCAGAGGGAATGGGGTAGGATGAGGGAAGTCCTGCTGTCTCCCTCAGCCAGCTCCACGGTATGAGCAGTATTGGTAACTACAGCAGTCACGTTGTTCGTCTGCTAATTATTCCTCTTTTGAGGAGTGAGGCTGCATGATGAAGGATCCTGGATCCAGTAGCAAGAGGGGTAATTTCCCTGTTCAATACTAAATCGGCATAATCTGATTTCAGCACTTGCTATATTGTCAAGTTTCCAATACAGCAGGTCTTCCTGTACAAGGGAAAAGATACTTCAGGTCTCCACAATGAGCTTTTGTGCTACTTTCCAAATAAAGAAGAAAAGGAAAAGGAAGAAATTCAGTTTTCTTGCTTCTCATTGTTCACTGCTAGACACACTCACAGGTGAGACTTAACATGTCTGCTTTAGTTAAATACTTTTTTTATTTATCTTGCAGAATTTCCTCAGAAGATGGCATTAGCAAAAAATAAGAAAGGTAATTATATTTATCTCATAATTTAAGATTGCTCTACCACAATAAGGAATGTATTTTCTTCTTTTATTAGCTCAGAACAATACTTAATTGATCTTCTAACAAAAACATCAATGTCAGTTTAAAATGAGTTCTTAGGCCGAATCTTCTTCTGTCTTCATCAAAGAATTTGAGGACAGTTGTGGTCACTGAAGATGGTAGCTGCAATCTCTTCTCCATAAGATAAATATATAATTTCTCTTTTTCCTGTAAGAAGAGGAACTCAGCAGAGATTCAAGCATGGTATAATTAGCCACGACGGGGAGCTCTTATCATGGGTTTTGAGAACAAACTAAATGCTTTGTACTAATGCCTCTTGACTTTTAGAAAAGTAGGAAAATGTGCTCTGAAACAGAACTCACTAAGCATTGTCTGCGGAGGAGCTACCAGAGGTTAGGGCAGATGCCCTAATTGCAAACCAAACAAGGGAGCAAGTTATCCATTCCTGAAGGGACAGACTTTTAACAGAACTTTAAATTCCTGATACCCCAGACTTCCAAAACAGCCAGTGCCAAAGAATTGGGAGTCTCTTACTTGGAACACTGTTGGTCTGTTGAGGAAACTGATGTTCCTAAGAAGGATATTTCACTTTAACACTGAGCAGAGCTTGTGAAGACTTACTCTACCCTTCCCCTTTGCACATTGAAGACTCACCTGGATGGGGCCCACTGAGGGCAGCCAGAGCTCCACAAACACAGACTTGAGTACACTTTTTCACAAGTCAGCTCCTCTTTTTCTGCTTCCTCTCCTTCATCCATCCTTCCACTCAGGACTTCCTGAATGGGTGTGCACTTAGCAACTTGCAGAAACACAACATTTGCACTTACCTTTTGAAATAGACTATAATCAAATCACCCATCTTTATAGAATGGTACTTGGAATATTTTCATATGAGATGATGGTTTTCTTTTCCTGTTTTCTACTGTCTTTTCTATTCTTAATGTGTTACAAAAAGTCATGATTATACTGTGGAAGCTACTAAGGTTGATTTTCCACACATGCTGCAGACTTCAGCACTGCTTCTTGTAAGGGCTGACCCTAATTCCCTGCTTTTAATGACAAACCAGAGCACATCCTGTAAAATTCAGCCCATGGCTATCATCAGCATTATTGCACATGTACTATTGCTTCCACTAATGTAGTTTGGAATATTGAGTCTTTGGAGAAAGATGTGGCATTTAGAAGTACAGTACTGGTTTGTGGGGTTAGAATTATGTTCCCTTCATGAACTTTCTCTTCAAAAGTGGCTATAAAAGTTACCTATGAGCTCAGCTAATTTGGACTTAATTTCACTTGCAGGAACCTGCAAGAACCATTTTGATACAATACTATTCTAAATTAAAGACATCTGTTTTTAGGAATCTGTCATAATCCTGTAGCCTGCTTTGCAAACCCTTGTTTTTACCTGCGTTCCTTTTTCAGTTGATATCTATGTAATAATCCCTTTGTGTTATTTCACAGTGTTGTGCAATGCTTGATGAGAGAATTTTCTCTGTAGCTCCTGCTGTCTGTGAGCTCCTAGGAGGTGGAACAGATACTCCTGGTGCAGCCTTGCTGCTCCCTGTTTAGGCTCCTGCCTCACCTCTGTTTGCAGCTGAAAGCACAGCACGTGTCTTGCACATATTTCTCAAATTTATTGCTCTGTGTGGGCTTAGCCTTCTGAATCTGTGCACACCAACAGGTGCTGCCTCTGTGTAGTGAGAGAGGGGAAGCACCTGAACTGTGGATTACACTCACTGGCAGAGAATGAAATTTCAAAATTAAGCCATTCAGGAATGCTGAAAACAGTTGATATGGTTGCTTTGTTCAAGAATATTTTAGTGATTTAATTTTGCATGTGATCTTTGAAAATTATTTTTTGTTGTTCATGAAGTATTATAAAAATTGAAATGCAGTATATTGCCAATTAATTCTCAGAAAAACACACATTATGAGCTATTATAATTTTTTGTATAAATTCATCATGTGCATCAATAGCCTTTAATAATCATCTTGTCCTAGCAATGAATTTGAATATGGACCTACCTAAAATAGGTATTATGGGATTAACTTCTTTGCAATTTGATAACCATACTTCCAAAATGTTTCAAAGTAATTGTTCTATATATATTATTTTTTTTTAGTCCCAATATTTTGTGCATTTTCACAGCTAAGGAAGGCCTTTATATGTTATACCTGCTAGGATTTTCTTATATGATGGTTAAGTAGACTTTTCTCAGCAAGTCAGCTCAGACAAGAATCATATTTCTAAATATCTGTTAGCAAGAATCTGACAATTCCTCCATTATTGTTACCATGATTTTAAGTATACTATTTTAAGAAAAAACTGAATATGGTGAGGAGTTGACATTTGGGGATTGTCATATGGCTGTGTGTTTTTCTTCCCTGCCAAAGGATATGATATCATGCTGTGATATTCAGTGAAATTATGCAATATTTACTTGTTAACTTTTCCTTGGTTGATATTGTAGTTACTAATTGCAAACTCAGAGGTAGGACTGAAAAAATGTAGGATAGCTGCTCTGTTTCCCTGTTTCCAGTATCCTTTTACAAGGGCAAACTGCTATAGACAAACTGCACTGCTGGATATTTTTTCTGTTCTATTTTAAAGCTTCTTCATTTTTTCTTCTATTTGAGCATTGCTTTGTGTTAACATTGAGGGAAACATAAATAACAAGGATGAATACTTAGGTGCAAGTGATCCAGCTGAGGTTCAGGTCTTCTTTAAAATCATAATAAAAACTAATTTTCAACTCAGAACATCAACGTTTTCGAGTTTTAAAGGACTCATTAGTTGACATTTTTCAAGATGTAATTAGCGGCTACTTGAACAGAGCAATAAATACCCCTATAATGTTCCAGTGTAAATATAAATCATTAAATATAGAATAAAATAAATTAAATTATTACCATAATTAAATAATATATTATGATACAATATATTTATAATTGTATTTACTAACTATTATATTATTTAATGTATTTAACAGTTTCTTCATATAATTATTCAATTAAATATGACTGTAATTAAATCTAGAACAAAAACAGCACAAAAAATCAGTAGTTATTTTATAGTTGGCCTTTAGCCCAAAGCCAGGTTTATTTAGTAAAATTCCTCCAGTTCTTCTGTTGTCTTGGGATGCATTTTAGTTTTTTCTTCCCCCACCCTGTTCATCATTTAGCATTGTTTCTAGGACAGCCTGACTTCTGCTTGCACGCCCAGGAGCCCGGGGTCTGCCGAGGGTATTTTACCAGGTACTTCTACAACAAAGAGACAAAATTGTGTGAGGCATTCAAGTATGGTGGGTGCCTAGGAAACCAGAACAACTTCAGGAGTCTGGAGGAGTGCCAGAATACCTGCCAAGACAACTGTGAGTGGATGTTTTTAATCACTCTTCGTTTTACACTTCTATAAAAAATTGTGTGTTTTGAAGGTATTTTGCATGGAAAAAAGTCAATTTAGGGTGCCCTGAAGTGGCAGTAATTTATATATGAAATTTACAGTAATTATGCATATTTTTAAATAGTAGTACCAAAATGTAAAGTAAGAAATTGGTAGGTACCATTTAAGGAATGTTACATGACTCCTACATTTTTACTTTTCTCATGGCAGCTAACCTAAAATCTGCCATTTATTTGGCTTTACAGTACCATAAAACACTAGTGTATGTCTTTAACCCATAGGTCTGCATACACTCCTTTCAGACCAAGTCTTGTAAGGAAAAGAGGTGCCCATATAGGAATTTTTAACTCCCTGTGTATTGCTAGCTTCCCATCAAGGATTCCTGGAACACCTGTGTGTCCCTTGGGAATGACTTGGCTGTGCAGCTGAGGCTGCCAAAGCCACTCAGACTCAGTCATTTGCTTCCTTGTCCTGCTCATTCCAATGAATTGTTCTACATCAGGATGCACAGTGATGCTAGAGCTCCTCTCCCTTCACCAAGTGCCTCATTCTATTCATAATGTGAATGCATTTTCCCACCCAGAGCCTCCAGACCTTTTTATCTTGCTTGTCTCTAGTGGGCCTTTTTCCAGCACTGTTTCATAAGCTGTCATTTTGGCAAGGGGAACTCGAGCTTATTCACACTAGAGTAGAAAAGACCCACTATGCTTCTTTCTAAAGATTTTTTTTTAAATTATAAATATAGAACCATGTGCATTTTCCATACTTTTGCTGAAGCATTTCTTCCTGGGATGTGATTCCACTTTTACCTTCTGGACTAAAAGCTGCAGAATATTCTTTTTCATGATAGTCTAAAATGACACCTTCATGTAAATTTGCATGGACACCCAAGAAGAGAGAGTTGCCATGGTCTAAATAGATTAATTTTGTTTGTTTTTTCTTAGCAGTTTTCACTATTTTTTTTAAATTTAACAAATTTATTGCCAGCTGTTACAGCTGAAGAGCATCCCAGCCCTGTGAACAGCAGTTCCCCAGCAGAAGCACCCAGCCAGTCTCCTGGGATTTTTGGTAAGAATTTGCTTTTGCTGTTTATAATCAAGCCTTTGATGCTCCTTGGTTTGTCCACTGATTTTTCCCCATTTATTTGTATGTCACTGGAAAAACCTGAGCACAGGGAAGTCTTGGACATTAAAAGTGGCTTCAGAGCCACTTTCCTGCCAGCAATACTTATTTTCCAAAAGCCTTACAATTGCAAAGGTTAGGATGTTTGCTAGCAATATAAAAATAACCTTACCAAGTACCATCTAAATTTTACGTCAGTAAAATTAAGGAAGAAAAAGGAACTCATTACAGAGTTGTTTCAGCAGCCTGAGTTTCCTGAGCCTCTGGGCCTTAGAGATGTTGCTTGGCAACTGGCATCAGCAGTGGGTTTGAGCAGGGCCAGCAGGTACCAGTCACAGCTGATTTACAGAGCTTGGATGTGTCTACACATCCCACCCTTGACTCTTTCACACCAACTGTCTCTATTTCTTTCTTTTAGTTAACTCGTTGCCAGCTGCTCCAACTGAGAAGTCCAACACCCTGAACAGTAGTTCCCCAGAGGAGCCCAACCAGGTCCCCATTTTTTTTGGTAAGAATTAGCCTTTGCAGTTCTTAGCTCTCAGTCTTTTATATGGATTGATTTCCATTACAACCCATTTTCTGACATACCCAAGACTAAAGAATGGGTCTTGATCTTTGCCAAAGGATTTGATAAGCAGAGAAAGTCAAAGCAAAAGAATGTGTCACAACTTATGGATCTTTCATAAATATCAGCAAGTGGAAGACTGACCACTTTCTTTTTAAAAAGTGTGCACTTCCTAAAGGCCTGATTAATACAAAGAGCAAAAGCAGTGCTGCATAATTCTTTCAGTCTCAATTAATATTTTTGTGAGGATCTAATAGGGAATTGATTTAAATTCCTTTCATCCATTAAAAAAGAATGACATTTGGATTTTAGAACATAGCATAGTATAATATATTTAACACCAAAATGCTTGTATTTTCACTGTGACAATATTAAACTCACTTTTGGGTTAAGTATAATCAGAGTTTGTATGAATTAATTTAAAATGCTTTAATTAATTTAATTAATTTTAATTTCATTAATTTAAAATGTCTCTCCAAGGTATTTTTGCACTATGTATTATAATGCAGGTGGGGCTCTGGATCTTTACTGAGGAGGGATAAGCTCCAGTATCAGCAGCTGGACACTGTCCACTGTAGGTGGCTGCTGCTTGCTCACACTGTACAGGGGGATTGAATTTGAAGCATATCATTTTTATGATTCACAGTTGTGCAAGAGGAAGCAACAAACAGTTGGAAAGAGCCTGAGCATTCTCACCAAGTATTTATGGGGTTTTTTTTGCTTTTGCACTTGCTTGCACTTTTGAGGACTGGGTGATGATGCAGACCCTCACTAAGGTTTTTGCATTTATATGTTCTGTAAGATAGCAGGTGTGTAGGTGGCATTCCTGTGCTCTTTGCTTAGAATGGAGTATCCAATAAAGCATGAGTTTGTGTTGTACCCTTTTTTTTGCCTGCACTGTAATCTACAAGCACTGCTGGTTTGTTGTAAGTTTCTGTACAGTTGTGTTGTTTACCACATGCACTCTGTTATTTAAATGAATGAATATAAAACAGTAAAGCTTTTGGCAGCCTGTTTTACTGAAAACTATGTGAATTACATCAGGTCTGGTAGTAAGTCTAGGGGCATTAAGGGGCATGCACATTCCCTGAAGGTTTTTAGTCATAGTATGAATAATCCTCCAAACAGCTCACCTGTACCAGGACAGGAGCATGCTTCACTATGTTTTCTCAGAGGAAATGGAAGGGGTTTTGATTGTGTCAGCAACAGGGAATTTTCCTGCACAGCAGACTTTGAGGGTAAGAGAAAGAGAGCTGAAGATTGATGGAACAGAGAGTCAGTGTAGCAGAATGGGTTGGGTGGGAAGCACAGCTGGGGTAGGACCAGGGAATTTCAGTGCCAAGTCTGAAGACCCAACAGGTTCTTCCTAATTGTGTGACCTTTGTCTTGCCCTTGTCTGCCTCATGCAGCCTCCTGCTCTGTTTATCAGCTGGTACCCTTCAGGCTGCTGGAACGGGCTAAAATCAGATGGTTTTGGCAATCCCACTAGAGGGGAAGGCCAAAGCTGACAGCTGATTTCTCCACAGATACCTGGAGAGCGTTGTCTGCTCTTTCTAGAGGTGCAGCTATAAAGTGAAGCTCCAAGGCAGAGACAGGTCACACAAATGTGCAGGGTAACTCTCTGTAGCTTTCTGTGAGGGACAAGAATTTGACTTCACATATGAGGTGAGGATCAGGGTGAACTGTTTGTGATGAAGTGGATGATGTGCATCTCCTCAAGCACAGGCAAACTGATCTGCCATAGTAATATCTACTAGATAGTAATAGATAGTACTATATCTATATATCTAGATAGTATCTAGATAGTAATATCTACTTGCTATGTATATTGGCCTGGCTACGTATCTTTTTTCAAAGAACATTTAAAAAATTAAATGTAATTTAATTAATTTACCCTAAAATAAAATAAAAAAAATACAAGGAGTTGTCTCTTATAGAATACCTCACCTCACAATAGGTGTGCTATTTCCTCTTGATTTTAAGAAAAAAAAAGATTTTTTGGTATATGTAATTCTGTAGCAATATCAGATTTTTAGATTTACAATATATTTCTCAATCTTCAGAAGATTAAACTGTTCTATGGCCAAATAAAGCAAACCATGGATGCAGACATGAAGTTTCCAGCACTCTCAGCAGTGAACTGCAGAGATTGAAGATTGTTCCGGTCTCACTCTGCTGAAACATCTATAATAACTTTTACTCTCTGCAAACTAAGAGAGAGTGAGGCTAAGAATCAAAACTTTCATTTTATGTGATCTATGGTAGAAAATTGCAAGCACTATACCTACATTTGATTTGGGAGATTTGAGTGGGAGACAGGATCAGAAGTCAATTTTCAGCTCAGTGAATTTGGAATAGCACAAGGATGCAGGTCCTTTGAGCACAGAGTCAGGGTCACCTTTTGCTGATATAAATTGGCACAGTTCCTTTTGCTTTAATGGATCTGCACCAATTTATACCTGTGGATTACTGTCAAGTGCAGATGACTCATTATTTTTGTAATAGCCAGTCCACTTGAAGATTCTTTTATTTTCGCTTTGCTGCAACCAGAAATGAGGAGCTGAAGTCTGCAGATATTGAAAATCTGGCAATAAACCTGAAGCTTCATGAATGTCACACACTTGTGTCTGGGGAGAAATAGTGCTCACTGCATTCCCCTTCCTCCCAAGATAGTTTCAGACTTGTTTTCTAGTGTGAATAATTAGCAGTCCATTGTCACACAAGCCCTGCAAAGCCTGAGGGATAAGGATTATTGTTGCCATGCAGAATTGGTGTTCTTTGTCATAAATGTGAGTTTGTACCTGGATATGCATTTTCCAGAGATTCTGAGATTGATTAATCTCCGAATTATGATCATGTTTTTCAGAGATTATGATAATGTCATCTGTTTGTACCTCAGGGGGATGGGAGTCAACAAAGGGCTGTATTATAGAAGCTGAATCTTAAACCATACAATGTGTACCTCTAATTTTTAATGTGGTTTTGTGGCTTGTGGGACTTCTGCTTCTTTCATTTTCTTTTTTTATTCATAAAAAAAGCAGGAGATAAAACTTTTCAACAACTCTCAGAAAAATGGAGCTGTAAAATGGAAACTTTAGGGAGAGAAGCTCAAGAATAGGCATAACAGCTCAATTTTCTGTTCCATCACATCCATAAATGCAGCACTAGGAACTGGAGCTGAACAGAGACATCTCACCTGCTGTAATGTCCTGGTGGCACTGTTTGCACCCTGCAGACAGCCTTTCACATTGTCCTGCCAATAGACACGCTGGGCATGACACAGGGAATGTGTTCTGCTCACCTGAAGTCTTAGTGATCAACACATTCAAATAAATTCATAATTTTTATGATCTTCAGCATAGAGGAAGTTATGATAAGTTATTTAGTTTTTATTTTTAAATACTGTTTTGTTGGAAAAAAATGGCTCTAGGTGGCAAAATGAAGAGGTTTTCTTCACAGGCTGGTTGCTTCTGTGAGTGAAGAACATGCAGGTATTTTGAAGATAAGCAAGGAACAGTATTTGGTATTTGAGGCATTATCTGACAATGCTATAGGCAAGGAATAACATAATTTTTGGGAAGAATACAAGAAGCATTCTGAATAGCACCTGGCTCTCTGGTGCACTGTACATGCAGAGGCAGTCCTTGGTACCTCATCACTGGCTCCATGGCTCCCCCAAATCTTGCAGTCATTGTGGGAACTCCTTCCTGAGGGGACTGTGGACTCCCTGGAGAATTCTACATGGCAGATAAGTAATTGGCATTACAAAGTGTGTATTTGAATTCTCTGTCATAATTAGCAAGCCTGTGCTGTTTGGCCCTTTGCTCACTGGCAAGCCTTTCTGCTCTGTTCTTTGTAGGCTCAGAAATTAGCAGGTCTAAATAGGCAAGCCCTGCTGAACACATGCTGAACTAACCTCCTCTCCAGCTAGAGAGAGATGAAATTAATTCCAGGCTCAAGAGTTCTCAGAACTGTACCAAAAGCACTGTCTCAGTTAATTTAGCTACCATCTTCATTATAAAAACCAGTAGGTTTAGTAGAGATGTTATCACTTCATGGACTTCTACTCTGGACCCAGAGTGAGATTTGGTCTTGCAATTATGAAAAGAAGTTAAGAGGTTCTCATTTTATAACTTGAAACTAACTTAGTCTATCTCAAATTTTTAAATTACAGAATTTATTTTTAATAGTATGATGCTGCTAACACACCATTCTATTTCTTTCCCAGCAATTTTTCATATTTTTTCACCACAGCTGTTCAGCAATTACACATTTCAGATGAACCTTTTTTTTTTAGCAGCTGTACCATATGTAAGATATCTAAGATGCAGCATGTGCTTTTTGGATATTTTGTCAGCCTCCTGCATTGCCCAGGTTTTTAATGCATAACTTCTTGTTTTCAGCAGCTCATCTGCTTCCCACTTTTGTGACCACAGGATGTCTTCAGCTTTGCTCTAAACTGAATGATTTCCTCAAATTTTTACTTTGTTTTTCCACGGACTTATTTCTGTGTGGCTTTGTATCTTCAGGAGTTCCATCTGACTGGCTTCACATGTGCATTTATGCATTCATTTATTGCATTTATGCACCCAGTTCTGCTTCTTCCTGAGGAAAAATGATGCTTTTTTGGGTCCCACCAGGTGTAATGTATTACATTACATTACACCTGGTGATGTAATGGGAGCCATTACATCACCAGGTGTAATGTAATGTAATGCCATTACATTACACCTGGTGATGTAATGGCTCCCATTCAGCTCCTTGCAGCCTGTGCAGCAATTTTACCAGTTCCCATTTCTATGTTAGTCACTCTGGGGTGATAGCTGATGGAGTTCTTCCAGCTTTGGGAATTCTGGCATGGATTTGCTTCTTGAACTTGTTGCAGTGCCCAGGTCCTTTGGCTACCCCAGGTTCATCCTCCAGTGTTCCAGTTCTCACTGGCAGCCACCCTGAAGGAGCAAACCCCCAGGCTCTCCTTGGAATGGTAAAACCCTGCCAGCAGCACTGACACACCAGCATCTCCAGCCATTTGTGCACTTGTTCCTCACTGTCAGTGCTTTTTTTATTCTGCAAGTGGCAAGCTACTGTTCTATAACTGCTCAACAGCTGCTGACAGACTTTGTTACTTAGGTCAAGTTTTCTGTAGTCATTCAACAAACTCAGCACTGAGGTATTGATTCTTACACTGGAAATGCTGGGTACTTTTACCTTCTCCTTGATTCCAGAACGTCTAGCAGTGATTCACTCCATTAATTATTAGAAATATTTATCATAATTTTTAAAGCTGTCCACGTTTATTTATTTCATGTCACTTTTTACAAACGCTTCACTTGAAACTCCTCAAAATGCATTTGTGTGCTCTGTCCTATGGCAGAAATAGCAATTTTATCACTAACACCACAAGTAAAGGTATAACTTTCAGGTAAGCTTTTGCTGGGAATCCAAAGACAGGATGGCATTTTACTGCACTATTTTATATTTTTTTTTTTTTTTTTGTAACCATAAAAAGTTGCTTATGCCAAGTATCTTGGATTTTCAGGAGAGCCAGCAAAAAAATTCAAATGATATTGACGTAAAACTGAATTGCTGCAGTGTTGTCTCACCTTGTTTTTCTTGGTACTTCCAGAACCCCCTGCTATCCCTTCCTTGTGCATGACCCCCATGGACAGAGGGCTTTGCAGAGCCAAAGAATTGAGATTTTTCTACAACTTCTCGACTGGAAGGTGTCGTCCCTTTAGCTACAGCGGTTGTGGGGGGAATGAGAATAATTTCGTCTCCAGGAAGTCGTGTTTGAGGATCTGCAAGAAAGGTATGGGAAGTGCTACTGCCCCCAGCTATGGCTCAGAGGTAAATATTGTGCGGGTCAAAACGTTCTCTTGCCACTTTTGGTAGTAAGGACTGGACTGGTCAAATGTAAGAGTTGGAAGTCTCAGGAAAGTGAGAATGGAAATCAGGAGAGATACAGAGCTAGAGAGAGAAGGAGGAACAGTAAGTGCAGTGTAAAGGAACAGCAAAAACACAACTTGGCATTGGTCAGGCGTATGAAGATTTTAGGTAAGACAATGTTTTTTTTTATTTTTTTTTAAAGATTAATTGAAACGAGCCTTGTCTCTCATTTCTGATAATTGTGGATGTCTTCTAATGTTACTCTGTTAATTTTACCTTTAGGATTCAATAAGAAAAAAGGTGAAAGAAGATTAATAAGAATCAAGAAAAAAAGAAAGAAACAGCCAGTCAAGGCACTGGACATGGAAATCATCCCTGAAGCAATGCAACTTTGATTTTTATGGAAATGTGATGCAAACTGCTCTTCACCTGTGAATTACAACCTTCAGTGTACACCATTAAAATATATTTACTGATTATTTTGATCATATATTACTAAACTGCTTATATTTTTTTATGTATTCCTCAGTCATGTTAATAAACATTACCTCTTACTTTGCTAAAGGCTTTTAAATTTCAGTTTGCTTGTATATAATTGTCAGAGCTGCAGCAGGACAATAAATGATGTGAGTAAATGGTTAAAATGAAGAGAAAATTCAGATTTAATTTCTTACCTTGTTCTTTTTGAATTCTATTTTTGTACTAAAGAAAGCACAATACTTTTTAAAGAGTAATCACTAGTCAAGCATGATTGTTTCAATCATCGATTAAAAGATAGGTGTTTTGTTATAAAAAGGAAATAGGCACTGGATTTTTTTTAATCAGATTTATTTTAGGTTGTGCAGGCCTAGATTTAACTCCATTGAAGTGCATATAATTACAGTACTGTAAAATGAATATGAAATTGGAATTAAGCCACCAAAATCCATAAAAGGGAGTGGCAAATTTTTGGAAAGATTTAAAATTGTATGTGCTGTGGTCATTGATTTTTATCCTTGTTACAGATCTAGACTCATTGATAAGCTTTACTGCTGAAATTTTTAAAAAATTATGCATTCTAAATACCAGAATGGAAGGGATAAGTAAAATCAGATTTTTATAATGAAATTTTTTCCAAGTCTTTTTCCTGGTGCTTAAGTCCTTCCATGGCTTTTTCAATCTAGGATGCATTAATTCTGATTTGAAAGACTCTCAAGGAACAGGAGTGTACAGCAGAGAGCACTTTTGTAGAGCCTTGTCATGTAAAATGTATGAGCACCAGAGACCACCACTGCAATAACCCCATAAATAAAGCACAGTTCTGCCAGGGAATCTATAAACTCCACAAAATTAATTTGGCACATTTTGTCCCCTGGTTTCAGTTTCAATTTGCTGTCTTCCTGTTCTGATTCCTGACTCTGCCCTTTCTCTCCAGGTTTTGCTGCCCTTGCTGCTCCAGGAGTGGAGGCTGTAGGTGTGGGTGCCCTGCACAGGAGCAGAGCAGTAGGGGAAATGCTCAGAGCAGCTGGAATCCCTCCCTGCAGATAAGTGGAGAACCCATGGATTAAACTGCTCCCAGACCTCTCCACTTGTCCCATGGCACCTGCCTGAGCACAGCAGGTCATGTGGCCTCCCCAGGGCCAGTGGATTTAGGCACATTTGGGTCAGGATTTGCCCTGATGCCATGGTTACCCTGCTTGTGTCTGCCTGGGTGAGGGCACAAATGTCTGCACCTCCCCTTGTCTGCATCTTATGGTCAAGCCAGTAAAATACCTGATCTTTCACTCTCAGCTGTAAACATTGCCCATGGGCTGCCAGTATTACAACTTAGATAATTTCTAGATTGCATGGTGTACCTCAAAGGGAGGCAGAGCTGAAGTGACTGCATTAAACTAAAACATTTGGGGCTTTCATGTAAAAGACAAGGAAAATCATTAAGCCGTCCCACCAAGAACATGGAAAAGGATTTGTAAGCTTTGTGGGATTGATTATATTACAAACTAGAATGATGAACTTTATAAAACAATGTTTTTAAGTAAGACAATAGATACAGGGGGATAGGAAAGAAAATATGGATTTGTGTGCAGATTGTCTTGTGATTCCTGTGTCGTTTCATGACAGTGTCTCTCCTTCAGGCTCCCTCTTGTTCCAGCAACTTGTCCCTGGCTGCCTGGACTCAACACCTACAAAACCCATATGGGAAAAAAAATCTAGGGAGAAAATCATCCTTTCTGTCCCAGCAGAACCCTCTCTGTGTGGCTGCTCTCCATTTCATATGCTTCCTTTTTGCTGAGCTCTACTGCAAGCTGACAGGGTCTCCTCCCTGAGAGGGACCAGTTTCTCCAGGACAGCTGTAGCTAGGACAGGACTGACAGGTACTCTCCCATCCTCTCCTACCCCACTCACACTGCACTGAAGAAACTTCTTGTGCTGCTGTGGTACACTCTGTAATAACAGCAATTAAGGGATCCAGTGAGGTCTCTGTTGTGTCATTGTTGAGACAGAAGGGAATTTGTACCGTTAGCATCTCAAGAGTTGCTCTGTTTCAACTGACTAAGAAAACATTTCACAGTGATTCATCTGTCAGGCTTGCTGCTTAGTGCAATGAGAATCAAGGCTGCAGTGTCACAGACTGTAAAATCCTGATAATAATCAGGATTTGATCAGAGAGTGCAGGCTGCTCTCAGCTGTGTGTGCACTCAGCTTGGCCACCACACCAGCCATCCAGCTGTTTCTGGTTTTGTTTAGCTCTACAGGACACAGAGCTATTTTTTTTTTCCCCATAAAAAGTCCAAACTGCAGTGTGATACGATCTTCAACATAACAAGAAGTTTCTTTTGTGCCCTTCTGCTTCATTCACTTCTCTTTGCTCCTGTACCTCCCATAGCTGCAGAACAATCAAATCCAAGAATAAGAAAAAAGGATCTACGTGTTTCCCAAAGACAGCTAAAGGATGAGCAGGGGCAGAATTGAGGCACAACACAGGAAAAGGTATGGACCAGGAGCCAGAATGCTGAAGCAGTCAGAACATGAGGCTGTGCTTAAGGTATTAGAGTGACTGTACAGTTCCACTTGACTAGAGTCCATTCATCCAGTCATTTCATTCCAGAATTTTCTCCAGTTGCTTTGGAGAGGAAATGCAGAGTGCTGTGAAATTTCTCCCATGCTCTATGAAAACAGCCAACAAGCTGAAGCAGTTTCACAGATGTTTGAGTTTCTATACCTCATCTGACCTGCAATAACTTGGTATGTGCCCTTAATCCATGCAAATTGTAAAACAAAATATATTTGAGAAATAATTTAATTTAGTTCAAATTTTTTCTCACAATTTTACTGCTATGCCCTCCTTTTCTCCTTTTTATTTTCTACCTCCTGCTTCAGTTTTACTTCTGAATTTCTCCCTGCATCTCCAATCCAACTACTCTCTCAAAACTTATAGTTTTTTATTTACATTTTGAGCAAGTCTTCATCTTTCTAGCTTCTACCTTCTGAAACTTAGCCAAGGGGACCTAAGGGTTACCGGTTGTTTCAGTGTTTCCTCAAAGCAAGAGCGAGGTTCAGGTAAAACAGGGTTGTACGCGTGTCGTTAGGTAGGGGTTGTTCGCACAGGGTAATTAATTCCTGAATTAATTAATTCCTGCATTAATTAATTTCTGAATTAATTAAGGGGGTGAATCCTCGTGCGCCACTTCCGCGCCTGTGTTTATGCCCCGGGTGGCCGCGAGAGGGCGCCGGCGGCGCGGCGAGCGCCGGGCGGGACGGCTCCGATGGAAAAGGGGGAATTCCCTGGATTTACTCGCTTGTCTCGCTTTTAAGCTTTCTTTGGTCCCAGTGCAGGTAGCTTTGCATATTTAGGTCCCTTTGAACTGCTCTCTTCTTTGCTGTCAGCAAGCAGGGCAGCCTGCAGGGTGTGATTTACGCTCCTCGCAGCGAGGTACGGGGAGATGCAGGGGAGGCACCGCGCTCAAAGTGCAAACTGCACCAGCTGAGAGGTCTCAGTAGAGTACAAGTAAATTTTAATGTAACTTAAACCAGTAGAATATAAACCTTTGTAAAAATAAACCCCAAAACCCCCCAGAGCAAGCAACCAAGTGAAAAAAAAAAAATCCACAAAAACGCTAACACAAAACTCCACTGACTTTGATCAGCCAAATCAAACATGGCCTGTGTAATACGTGTCTAGCTAATTCAGGTGCCTGTCTTGGAGCTGTGAGCTTGGCTGGGGTACATGGATTATTCTCTGAACTAGAGTGTGTAATGTACCTTGTTGCAATGTACAGCCTAGACCAGATTTGTCTAAAGCAATGCTACCAGGATCACTCCTGATGAAATTCCTGTACCTGAGATGACACCACTCATTTAGAGAAGTTAATTTCCATCACTGCTCAGAGTCAGAGATAATCCCCAGTTTATATGTGTTTACATTGCCTAGAGGTTTAGCGTGCCAGTCCTTAGCTCTCCACTGATTATAAAGCTCAAACATTCTCCTGTTGATGAGAGATCCTAGAAGCACCAACTCTCACATGTGCCAAATCAGTATCCAAGCCTGCTTTTTTGGTAACCCTGCAGCGGGATTTCACAAATTGTATTGTCTAGGGGTCATTTGGATTTAAAATATTCCTGGCCCTCTTTTCCCTCTTTCAATTTTTCCTGACCCTGGATTTGGACTGGGTTTTGTCTGGAGTTTTTTTGTTTGTTTTATGGGGGTTTCCCCCCTTAGCTTTGTATTTCTTGCTGTTTTCCTTCTTGAGGAAAATGTTTTCAATGCCCAGGTAAATTCCTTCATTCAGTTCACAGTTCCACAAATGATTCTGCTGGGGGGTTGAAGAAAAAGTGGATAAGTAACAGGTAGCAAAAAACAATCAGAATATTTTATGTTGTTTTATGAGCAAATTTAGTGATATAATTTTTATAGATCCTTGTCACAATGTGGCTTTTGGGAGGCTCTTGTGTTGTTCCCTAAGGAGTACTGGTGTTACACGTGTTCATATAATTTGAGTCTGATGTTCCATGAACTCCCCAATTGTTCAGCATAGTATTGTCCTGTGCCACAGTAACTCATTATTGGTTTAGAGGGCACAGATTTGGTCCATAGTACTGGGAATTGACTGTATAAAAACATTTTTACTTTCTGGTACAATATTCTTTGAAGGTTGTAGAAAGGCAGCTTTTAATTTTGTTTTATCCTTTCCCATGGCAGTTTTCAAACCATTCATACTTGTGCTCTCAAATCACCAGTGTTTAGAAAAATAGCGTAGAGATCAGCAATAACAGCGTTCCTGTTGGTTTTTCCCCTACTCTTAATACTTCAAAGACTTATTTCTTTAATACATTGTTTTGTGCCAAACAAAAAAATCGTGGTACTGTAATTAAAAATTTGGATCCGACCTTTGCAGCTGCTTTCCATCTGAGGAATAAAGGTATTTCTGTGCAGAGCTTTGCAGCCCTTAGGTGTGGGGTGTCATGCAGCCGCTGGCAGAGGTGCTGGGTCAGCTCAGTCTCACTGAGGAGGAATGCAGCTCTCGAGGGCTCTTTGAATAAAGGTCCAAACTAATCTGTTTCTACGGGTCCAGCGGGAGGAGGACGACGAATCTCATACGTGAAAGGACAGGTCCCGTGGCCGTCTCCTCACCAGCAGAGCAGTGAATGTTTTGCGAGCGGTTTCAGAGCGCCGGGGCCAGGCGCGGGCAGGGCCCGGGAGCAGATGGCAGCGCCGGGGCTGGGATGCCGCGGGAGCCCGGCTTCCCCGGGACGTGCCATTCGGGAGAGAAGAGTAACTCCGGGCGGCCGCAGGCGGGGTCGGTGATGTAACAGGAAGCTCTGATGTTTCGCTGCTGCCGCCGCCGCTCCGCGCTGCCCTCGGACACGCTCCCGGCGCTCCCGCAGCTCCGCCGGGAGGGACAGCCCCGGCCCCGCTCGGGAACACACACACCGCGCTCCGCTGGATAGGGCGAGCTTTGTCTGAGACAGCTCCGCGCACTGAGACAGCTCCGCACATTGAGACAGCTCCGCACAGCTTTATCTGAGAGAGCTCCGCACACAGCTTTATCCGAGACAGCTCCGCACAGCTGTATCTGGAAGCGCCCTGGCAGCAGGAGCAGCCCGGCTGGTGAGTGCGGTTTCATTGTTTCTTCACCCTCGGTGCCACCCGAGCGCAGCGGAGCCACGCGTGTCTGTGTGTGTGTGTCTGTCTGTGTGTGTGTGTATGCGCTCTTCAGCCTCGGCGTGGGATTCGGAATCCGCGCCGACACGGGCTGCGAGGAAAACCTTCCTGTATTTTTAGCGAGCGAGGTGTTGAGCTGATTTTATGACTGATTTTGTTATCGTCTAAGCACGATAGATAGATAGATAGATAGATAGATAGATAGATAGATAGATAGATAGATAGATAGATAGATAGATAGATAGAATGCACAAAGCAACGCTGTAAGCATTCTGCCTGAAACCTCTAATATTAACTAACCAAATTTCTGCCTTTGCATCTGGAGAGAATTAGAGGCTCGTTGGCTTAAAAAGAGTCCTTAAGACTAATTCAGTACAACTGCGGTTCTTTGAATAGAGGCTGAATTTGGTGATAAAGTGGTGTAGGTTTGCTTACTCTGAGTATTTCTCTACTTACTGTACCAGAAAGAGGTCGTACTTGAGTTGTTTCATAATTAGGTTTTGTGTTGTAATTACACAACTTAAAAGATAAAGCTACTGGTTTTGTTTGGGCTTTCTGTTTGCTTGAGGAAAAGTTGCGTTGCTCTGAAGCCTGTACGCGTGCCGGCGTGTTGCTGTTTGAGGTTTTTAACCGCGAACGCAGAGCTGATTTATTGACAGCTGATTGCCCACTTTTCCTTTCCTCGAGAAGCTGCTGAACGGTGGCAAGTGTGTGATTCCGTGCCTTCAGTGCCAGCTGATAGGCAGTTTAAAGCCTTGCCGCTCCTCAAGCTTTCCAAAACAGATGTGATACCCTCTGGTTTTACAAACGCGCTTGCAGTGCTGGGATTGGTAATTCCAGTCATTCGCTCGTGTGTGTAAGCAGTGGGGCCATAGAACCAGGAAAATAAATCTTGTTAGGCTATAAATCACACCTGGATTTGATCTGCAATGAATCCTTCAGTTATCCATGCAGTTTATAAGGGAAAAGAATGAAATAATTATAAAAATACCTGAGGGTTTGTTTTTTTTTTCTCTTTGCCTAAATAAACTTAACACCAGGTACCATGGGGATGGACTTTGTTGCTCTTACAATTGTGCCAAAGCAGTTTTCCTGGTCTTACTGTGCCTGCTGGGGATCTTGTCCTTCCCTTGCACTGATAATGCTTCTAACAGCTGAAACCTGTTCAGGGATGTGCTCTGAATCTGAGCTCCTCTGGCTGCATTGGAAGGAGGCACTCTAGATCAATCTAAGACCACATGTGAAAACAGATGTGTTTTAAAGTACACATGTATTGTACTGTCTGAAATTTTAAATTAAGAATAATAATCTGTATTAGCATGGTGTTTTCTTCTCTAGTTTGCTTAAACTCTCATCTATTTCACTGCATATAGGAGCAATCCCAAAGTCTTTATCCAACTTTGGAAATCTTCCACACAAAAGGCACTTGGTGACACTAAGTCAATGGAGATGGCACTTCACATAAAAGGTGCTTATGTTGTTTTGATGATCAGTGCAGTGTGATCAACTGTGTTTAGAAGTACACCAGCTAAATGATTTAGATTCTTATGTGTTGTTCTTCACAAGCAGAGGGTGTAGGTTGAGGTGTGTGTGCCCACAATGGATGTGGCAGGCATGTGCGTGTTTGCAGGCTGGGTGTCAGGATCTATGTTGCTTGCAGGCTAGAGACAGGCAGGGCATTGCTACAGAACAGTGTGACTGAACTTTTCCCTGGACAAAATGAATTACCTGGATATCTAAGATAGATTGCAGGTTAAAGAATTGCACTATGTGTGTGCTTTCAACTTCAAATGTTACTGCACCCTGAATTTCTGATCAGTTGGGGTCTTTCTCTCTGTTAAGAGATGTAGCACTTGTCCCTTTGAACAGGCTTTTCTTGATACAACACAACTGTTGAAATCCTGGCCCACTGAGAGCCAGTGGGAACTTTTCCACCGACTGTCAAAAGGCAAGACATTCCTAAATGTGGGTATTTTTCTTTTGAAGGAATTATACATAGATGGTCATCCACCCAGGCACGCAAATTTAGCTGTCTGTTGGCAGCTGGTTTTTTTTTTTTTTGGTACTTTGTGTAATTTTTGAGCACTTCTGTTGAAAAATATGATCTGAAAACCAGATCATGCATGTTATCAGTTGGAAAACAGATCTGCATGTGTCTCTCTGGGTGACCAATGCCTTACCTGGGTCGGTAAAGGTACTTTTACAGGATTGTTCCATGGGCTAGCTGGGAATTGCTGTTCAGATTATATACCAGGATGGAATTAAGAACAAAACTGAGGGAAGAAAGCACACTAAAAATTTCCTTTGACACCCATATATAATTTCTAACTTGCTGCTATGTTCTGTGCATTTGAGGCAATCATCTTTCTTCAGTAGCGTTCCTGGCTTGTGCAGGAGCTGGGTAGGATTGGACCCACAGAAGTCCATGAAGCCATGCAGTCATGCAATTAAAATGGGACCATGGTCATTTGGAAGAAATGATGTGTTTTATACTGATATGTTTTTAATAATAACATGTATTCAGTGACATTTAAAAGAAGTGCATCTGGTCACTGCTGTAGTAAATGTTGGGCATAAGCTATCTATTAAAGCCATTGAGGAAAGTCCAAGTCTACAGTTAGGAAAACAAGGCAGGATTTCTCCTTTACAAGTTGTTCCCATCCCTTGCCAGTGTGTTTACGATGTTCTTGACTTGGTACCAAACTCCCTTCAGTGCTGCTGCCCAGCTGCCACCCCTGTGGCACAGACAAACACACACACACACACACACACACACAGTATTTGCCTCACCTCCCTGCCCTGGCCACCTCTGCTCTGCCAGCCTGGGCAGTGCTGTCACTGAGTTCCATGTGCAGCAGTTTCCCCAGCCAAGCTCTATTGAAAACTTATTGAAAACAGCCTTCACTTGCTTGGAAGTATTTTCAGTGTTCGGTGTAGCAAATTGTCAGAGCTCTGGAATTAACTATATCCTTGGTACTGCTGTGTCGAGGAAGGAGTGAATACTGCTACCCTCAAAACAGATGTGAGCTGGCTAACAAATCACTTTTAGGCAGTAAAAAAGGTGTGGTTTAATATGTGTTTATGTGTATTAGACATATAATAATATATTTGGTATGTTATTTCTGCATACAGTGCATGCAGGTCTATTTCATGCTGACTTCCATTATTGCCAATGCAGCAATTAAAGAGAGAACCTAAATTTATAAAGAAACTTTCAAAGGAAATTAACTCTAGACCTTATCCTTTGTTTGGAAAACTGGGAATCACATGTGCTAATATTCTGAATTGCATGCATCTAATGTTTGAAACAAAACAGAGAAAGCTTTCTGTATGTGGACACAACCTGTTATTTTTACTTTTTGTATTCACGTTGGCAGTTCTGATGTTTTCAGTGTAAAAAAACTTGCACAAAGAGCAGCAGAAAACAGCATTTTTCTTACCTGTTACTTTAATGGAGAATTCCACAGCCAGTGTGGTAAAATAGAAGATCTTATGAAATTGGGTTCCATGAGACCATTTCTCTTTAGCTACACTTTTTGTTCTATTTTAGAATCTGGGCAGAACTGTAAGGCTAAACTTTGACATTTTTAAAGTTTTAACAGTTGTCTCTCATGCTTCAGTCTCCCAAGTTTGTTTATACTGTTTACATTTTCCCAGCAAAGTCATCCTTTTTCTGCCCTTGCTCTGTGCAAACACTTTCAATCATTTCTGCAGTATATGCTGTCCTAAAGTCATCTATTTCAGTTGCTTTTCTTTGGAAACATGCATCTGAAATGCACTTAACTCATTCTAATGCACCAAAAAAGACTTTCCAGGAGAGAAGCCATGTTCTTCCATCAAGAAAAGAAACCAGACTCTTGTGGTAAATTTGCATGTGTGTCTGAGGCTGTTACCTTTTAGTATATCCTAAGTGTCGCTCAAGCCTCTTCTGGCAGTTTTGGCCATTTTTAAGTTGTAGCTCGCCATTCTAACTGGATTTTAGAAAATAAAACAATGTTGCATTTTTGGATTTATGTCTGGGACATACAGGCTACATTTGGAAAAATATCCCACCAAAAAGTTAGTGCTGATTTTGTTTAATGACGCCCATAGCAGTCTGACTTCCCCTGTAATACCATGAACAAAGAGCCAGCCAAAGAAATTAGTGATTTTTTTTCTTTTGATTACTATGTTCAAAGCACCTACACCTAACTCATACACTGTTTACTGAATGTTTAGCCTGAATATCTTAGGTTCCAAAAAACTACATCATCTTTTCCATCTATTCTTTGATATTCTCAGTGTGCAAACTGAACTATCTAGAATGTTTCTATGGGCACAAAGCATCACTCTTTGAAACACCATTTAGATTTTCTCCTTTCTTTTTTCCTCCCCCATTACACTGGTAAAGTCTTGCCAATCAGTTTTCATAAATTTTATGTTATCCCAGTACTGGCAATTCTGGTAGAGTTTTAGAGTTTCATTAAAGTAAAACAAAGGATGTACTGAGAATGTTTTTGTTATACCTGAACTAATTTGTTTTAGGATTTAAAAGTATTTTTTCCGTATCAATATTTTCAGAAATTAATGTAATTTGTCACCAAATGTTATGTCCTAGAATCCTTCCTAGATAGAAGTTTAAAAACTTTCAGAAATGAGTAAGACTTTTAGACACTATACTTCCTTTTTCTGTGGTTGCAGCCATGTGTTTATTTAGTACCCTAAATGAAGGGAAAGTATTCTACTCCACAGCTTTTTATTACTAAAATGGCACATTTTTGCAATTGTTATCCTGAGATATTCATTATAATGGCAATAGCTGCCCTTTAGTTTCAGTTAGTGGAATCCAGCAGGTGTCACTCTGGGGATTAAATAAGAAATATTACACAAACAGAGATAATCTTTTTAAGAATTTAGAAATATTTATTCTAATATGTTTTTCCAGAACAATTTTTTGACCAGGCATGCCTCCTTACATCTGAAGTTTGGGTTTTTTTTAGTTATATGATTTAATGTGTCTATTCATCTTTCTGTGTGTCCCCTTGAAGATGAAAAAGGACAGAACTTGTACCCACAGGTGACGAGGCTGAAGCATAAAGAGCTGTGACTCAGTTCAATATTGCCTTGATGATATTAAGAAAATGTTTTTATCATTTTCTTTGGGGACCAAAACTGTTCTTTTTGTTGGTGAACATTCTCTTGCACGAGTAATGTGTTTTCAGTTGAGATGAAGTCAAGGAGGTGCTTCTGCAAGTGACTTACATAGTGAGACAGTCTGCATACTGTTTGTGTTTGACACCTGAAATTGATGCGGGAGGTGGCTGATCATCCAAATTCTCCCAGTAAAAAAGTTTGGAGAGGAGAAACTTTGCCATGTGTCACAGAGTTTCAGGTAAAAGTCAATGTTGAATTTTTTGGTGTGGGAAAAGAAAAAAAAGAATAGTTTATTACTTAGTGTTTCTTTAGGGAATGATGTAGTGATGTATTGTGGTGGATTTTTACATGAGAGTGGAGCTCCATATTCTGAGAGTTTCATATTGTGTGGAATTGGAATGTGATCATTAAAACTGTGTGGGTTTCTAGAGGGGATTGTTGTTTATTTCCCAGACCATGTTAATTCCACCTTAAACAGAAACAAATAACTCAACAGTCTTCTTTGGAAGGCAGTCCACAAATACAAGTCTCTCTTTAAATGAAAAGAAGCTTTTTTTACAAATACATGTATACATTCATGTCTTTTTATATATGCATATATATTTTTACAGATATATCTTTTTAATGTGTATTTTAAAAATAATCTCCTTCTAGAACTTGTAACCTCAGCCTACTTTAAACAATCCAGTTTCCTTTCTCTCACTTCTTTCTCCTGTTTAAGCCCCCATCCTGTTCCGTTTTTGATTCTATTCAGCTTCCTTTCCTGTGATGACTCTGAGTGAGTCACTTTGCCAGGCATTAAGAATGTGGCTTGACAATATTTCCAACAGCTTATCCTATGCTGCCTCATGCAGATGAAATTAACCTCTGCCTTATCCTTCCTCTCAAAGAAATGTCTCTCTTCACACGTCCAGTTTCTTGGAAGGGGAAGGTGGGGGTGGGAGCCCTTTCCATAAATGACCCTGTTGAACCTCAGAGCCATCTTCCTTGTACCGTAACATCGCCATGGGGAACCTCCTCAGCAGTCATTCTCTGTGTTCTGGGCAAAAAGTTAGCTCCAGCAAGCTCAGGAAAGCCAAATTAAGGCTCTTTCCTGAGCGCTATTCAAGTCCCCTCTGCGTGGCTACCGCTGCACGTTCTCCATTCTGGATTAAACGCGTTGTTTGTCGCATTGAAATGCGCGGGGGCCGCCGGGGCTGCGCTGGGTCTGTGTGTGGCTGGCAGCAGCTGGGACAAAAGCACAGGCTGAGCAGGCACTTCAGCACTGAGCTGAGCTGCTGCCTTTCTTGTGGTTATGTTCGTGCCAGCCCAGTGTGGGGCTTGCGGGGGAGGGTTTGTTTTTTTCCTTTGTTTTGGTTTGGGTTTTTTTGGTGTCTTTTTTTTTTTCTTTTTCCTCTCCAGTTTTAGAAGAAGTGGATAAAGAGGGATTTAAAAAAATGGTTTAAATCTGTTAATTGTGTGTGTGTGTTGGGAAATGAAAACCTTTCTGCTGGAAACAAATGGGAAATTATAGTCCTAGAAAAGAAGAACTTTAGAAAGCAATATGCAAATAAGAGTAAGAATTCCCATCAAGTTAAACTCTGCTATTGCAGTCTTCTCCTTGTCCTACAGAACCTAAGGATCTCACCCTCCATCGTTTTTCCCTAGAGAAGGTGCGAAAAGATTATATCAGATGTAATTTTCTGTGTGTTATGTCCTAAGTGCAATTAACGTTGCCACAGATTACACACCAGTGAAAACAGATTTTTGTTTCATATTTATTTGCTGTCACATTGTAGGTTTCATCTAAAACAGGAGTAATGGTTACAACTGGAAGCTCAAACAATCCTGTCTGGAGTACAGTCATATTCATTTGAAATTATTTTTAGTGTCTCATTCTGGGAATTCTTAATTTCTGACTAAAGGAGGTGATCTTGGTCCATCTTCACTTCTTTAAAGTGTCATTATTGGGTTGATTATGGAAGTCACTGCACGGTCCTTTCAGAGCCTTTTGTTCCCCCAGCCCTGTGTGCTGGATGTGCTGTATCAGCATTTAGAGAGTACCTAGGAGAGTCACTCAGATGTTTTTAACCTTTCAGCATGATCACTGGGATTGCTGCTGGGCCTGGGTTTTCTTCTCCTTTTTCTCCCTCAGTTATTTCAGAAGAGCTTGCACAAGTAGAACTCTTTCTCTACAGAAGATCCCTCTTCTGAAAACTGTGCAGGCAATCCAGGGGGAGAATTCAGACAATGTAGTTTAACTGGACACTTTTTATTTAGGGCTGCAGGGATAAAATAGTCTGCTGACATGCTAAGCTTTTCCTAGAGTCACATTACAGACCAGTGAAGGACATGGCAGTAATTCAGGGTTTGTTGGAAGGCTGGCAAAATACTTGTGCTGTCTTTGTGGGGGCACTGGGGCACCGGAGCATGGCAGTGGCTGCTGACACCTCCAGGGTGCACAGCACCAAAAGAGCCCTGGTTCAAAGCAGATTTTGGGGACCAAAACCCTTTCTAAGTCAGCCTAGGCAAGGGAAGAGAAGTTTATATTGTCCAATGAAGACAAACTGGCATGACGGAGTTATGGGTGATAACTCAGCTTCCTCAGGGAATGCACGTGCGCCAAACCAAAGTGTTCAAAAATTGCTTTACACCATACAGGAATGTGGAAATTGTTAAGCCAGAAGTTGTTTTGTTTTATTTTTACAATTTCTTTATCCCTTGTGTTTCATAGAATTCTGAGCTTTTCTATTTCTAAACATTAACAGATTTTAAGCAGGACATTGTCCAACTCCTCCTTCCTTGAGTACTAATTAACAATAAAACAATGAAGCCTGGTAGCAAGGAAGACAAAGTGATGGAAGGAATAACAAATGCACAAAGGGAAAAAAAAAGTATGAGCCTTAAAATGTTGTTCCCTTAAGAAAGTGAACTGAACACATCAGTAAATGGAATGGTGTTGCCTTTAGCATGACTCTTCCTGCAGAGACAGGGCTCAGTCAGGTGTCCTGTGGTCGGTCAGACTTTGATAAACAGCAAGATTCCTGTATCTGGTGAGAAACCACTGCTTGTCTGTGACAGGAATTCACAGAATGGTTATGAAATCAGTTGTCTATTCAGTGTTTTAATTAGCAAAACCAGATGCTGGGTTTCAGTCCGTGGTCTAGTGCAGGTGTCAGTAACTGCAGGGCTCAGGTAGCTCGTGTTTCCTCATACACAGAGCAGGTGAGATACCCAGCTGCCACACTTGGAAGATCTTTATTATCACCTTTCTTCTTCATCTGTGGAACAGAACACCTCCTGTTTCTTCCACCATGTATTGTCTAAAAGACTCCAGAATTTATGATTTTTCCACTATTCATTCCTGTTGTTCCTGTACAGTTAAAAAGATTCTGCTCTCCCCTCAGTTTACAAACCATTCAGGCACTTACAGCTGAATATTTTTATTTGTCTCATTTGAGTTCTGCAGTGATGTGGGGTGGTGGTGCAGATCTCCACATGCAGTGAGCAGCTCAGGAGTGCCAGGGCTGTCTCCTCACCTCCAGGATGGGCAGGATTGGTGCACGTGTGGTCCCACGTTGCCTTGGTTCCTCCGCTGCCACGCATCCGCTATTAAAAAAAACTGCTGAATGACAGTAAGAGAGAGGAACAATGGGCTATTACAGGATGTTCAGACAGGGTCATTGCAGTATATTTTCTTGTGCAATCTTGTTATGAACAAGATTCATATTTACCAGCTTATTTTATTTGTCAGCACCCTATTATTAATTGGTGTTGTAAGGCTATGAACTGCGCATTTTCTAGAAAAGGTCAATTTGATGAAATGAAGTTTTTTTTTTTCTAATAGCTCCGTGGAAAGCTGCTTTTCAATATCTTTGATAAATGTATGGGGTATTTATTTATCATCATTGAAAAAGGAAAGAAAAAAGGAAGTTTTTAAAGTTTTTTTTTAACTGCAAATTAGCCTTAAGGTACTTAGCAAAATGAAATCACAGAATCTTGTGACGGGGCTGTTGTACTGGAAAACTTAGGTAGATCATTTCAAAGAAAAATATGTTGCTTTGGAATTTTGAAAAGAAAGCAGCATATTTGCAGCAGTGCTTTTTGACATGTAGGCTATTTTCCATGGTTTGCAAAACTTGGAATCCAAATGTTCAGTTTTATTTAAGAGGCAAAGATGAAAAATAGCACCTAGCTGAAGCAACAATTGTGGACTGTTTCTGTGTGCAGTTGAATTAACTTTCTGCCTGAAAGACACCTGCTAATGAGCACACTTGGAAACATCGGAGAAGGTTTCCAGCAAATCTGAAATAAGGAGCTCAAGCAAGAGGGGATTCAGACAAACTTGGGAAGACATGAATTTGGCATAGGAAATCCAGGAATTAGTAGAATAGACTAGAAACCAGTCCACAGGGATTTGGGATGCTGATGAAAACTGCATTTGTTTTCAGCATTGTATGAAAACGTCTCAATATTTTATCAAGACGTGTCACTTTCTTAGCTGTGAAAATGGTTGTCTTTTGTTCCTGGAATAAACACAGCCCAATTTGGAATCCTGGGCTATATTTGCGTAAGAGAGGCTGAGGAATGGAAAACTGAGGGTACTGCAGGTCAGGGCTGAGGTTAGCAGGGCCGAGAGGGGAAGTCTGGCAGCCGAGGATCCCTCGGCGTGGCTGTGGCTGCGCCTGTGCACGCGAGCCGGCCACAGCAGGGACCTTCCTGCAGGGGAACAGGGACACATCCACGGACACGAGGTGACAGTGGGGGACACTGGCATTAATGCTGCTCCTTGAAAGCTTTTGTAAGCTGTACAGCTTTTGTCCAGTTTGACCAATGGCTCGTTAGGGACCAACCGTTTTTCCTCAGCTCTCTGACTCCGTTTGAGTCTTCGATCCTACAAACTCCTTCAGGTTACCAGGAGCACACTTACAGAGTCCACATCTTAGTGAGGCTGTGTGGAGGATGCTCAGAGCACAAAGCAAGGCCAAAGGTATTGTAAATTCAGGCAACCCCGATGAGGGGAGAGAATGATGCATCTGACTCCATCTTCTAGAAGGCTAATTTATTACTTCATTATACTATATTATATTAAAGTATACTATACTGTACTATACCAAAGAATACAGAAAACTTACTGAATGCTGAAAAGATAATAATTCCAAACTGGTGACTCTTTCCAGAGTCCCAACACAGCTTGGCCCCAATTGGCCAATAAGCCAAAACAGCTCACACCAGAATCCAATCAGAAAATCACCTGTGGGTAAACAATCTCCAAACACATTCCACATGAGCACAACACAGGAGAAGCAAGTGAGATAAGAATTGTTTTCCTTTTTCTCTGAGGCCTCTAGCTGCATTTCAGCTTCCCAGCAGAAAAAACCCTGGGTGAAGGTATCATGTTCAGAGCATGTGAATGCCACACAAAGATTTGCAAATCCTTTAAAAGCAGTTAAAAATGAAGGGCGAAAAAATAGGGATGACCAGGAAATATTGAAGAGTAAGTATGCGATGCTGAAAATTTCTGGTACATGGGTGCACAACACTCCTACTATTGAATGGTGATATTCAGAGGGTGTTCAGTAGTTATTTACTAATGTTACTTGTATCTGTTTTAAAAAAATTGATGTGTCACTTGGTATAGGAAGGGCCATGCGCATTGCTTAGTGTAAAAATACAGCAACTAATTAATGCCAATCAACAGTACTTCTGTCTCAATTGACTGCTGCACAGTAGTTTAGGTGTTCCTCCAAAAACCACATGATCTTTTATGGATGAATGCAAGCAGTTTTATTGAACTCTAAAAGCCCCAAGAAATACATGTGGATTTCCAGATTCCATTGGTGACTATTTTAAGCAAACATTTAAATATTCAGAGCATTGAGCATGACAAAAGGATTACAGGTGATGATTTTTTACATCAGGTTTCCTAGAGGGTGACCATTTCAAAGAGCACTAGGATTTTTGGTAAATATCATTCCAGTAAGGTGACCACAAAGCAGGTTAAAACTAATTTCTTTTGAGTTTCCAGAGGGGAAACCTGCAAGTGACTGCTGAAAGTGCTTCTTTTGATGAGAGAAGAGAGAGAAAGGTTGTAAGCAAACTTTGATAGAAAATAAATTAGTTGCAGTCCCAGAGAGAGGGAAGAACTCAATTTGTCACAGACTGATGGTCGTTTCCTGACATTGGGCATTTGGTTAACAACTTCCAGTGTTTGATGATGTCATGGGTCACATGGATTCTGTGTGTTTGGGGCCCTTTTGGCTTAACAGGAAGGGCACCAACTTATCTGGCAACTTCTCTGTTTGAAGAGATTCAGCTGCCTTTCCTGCCCCACTTTGCAGAACCTGAGCTTTCAAAGACAAACCAGTGCTGCTCCTGGGAATTTAGATTATCTAGACCTTTTTTCCCAGCTGAAACGGTGAATACCCCAAGAGATGGAAGTAATTGTTTTCATTCTGCTTTGTGTTCCTCAGATCCTATTGACTCTTCATCTGCCAGAATCTCTGTGTAACAAGCAAATGTGTCTTCATTCCTTTTCCTGTGCTCCAAGAGTCTTGGGCTTTCCAAAGCTGCATTTCCAAAGCTGTCTGTATCCACAAATGTCTAGATAAAGGATTTCCACTTTTCTGCAACCCTCTGGAGGACCTTACTGTTCTCTCCCCATAAAACCAGAGAGTGTGTGTTGTAACAAACCAAAGCATAGAAGCAAACCTATGTCAATAACACAAAAGGTGTTTGAGCCAGGAACCTCCTCTCCCAGAAGACCTTTTAACTTATTTTGTCTTGACTGCATGAGAGCATGGTTTTCACAACACCTGTTTCTATGTTGCATCTCTTGCAAAGCAAGATGCATGTGTGGAAGTTGTGGTTATGTCATTGTTTTAGGAATTAAACTGCCTCTAGTTTTGTTGCCAGCATTGAGGAGTAACAGAAAATCAGTTGTTACATTGCTTTTTCCTCCCCTCCAAAATGTAGTGAGCGTGTTATTTTTGTTGCTGGTGGAAGATCCCTTTTCCCAGTCTTACAAAGACTTCAATATTTTCCTTGTTTTGTGTGAGGAAGGTAACCTTTGCAACATCCTGTTTTATTTACCAGGCATATCTGTAAGCTGCAGGAATCCTTCCTGTTCAGCTCACAGCACAGTGCTCAGCACAGGAATCCTTGCTCTTCATTAGAAAACCATTTGGTAACAAACTGAATAGTGCTGTGACTCCTGTTAGGTGTTTGTTTTAAGTAGCACCAATTAAAGCTTTTTTCAAAACTGGAAAAGGCTGAAGTGAGTTGAATGAAATCAGAGTTCTCTTGAGTCTTTCCCAAAATTCAGGCTGTACCATATTGTGCCCTGGTCAGGAAAACAGAAAGTTTTGTGACTGACCCTCTCTAAGTTTACACATCTCTGCAGTTCCTCCTCTTCTGCTGCAGTTGGAATCCAAGTACAAAACTACTATGGAAAAAGGCTGCTCTTGCATTTTTTCTGGCAGGCTTATAACCTGGGAATATCTAAAATATCATCAGAAAGCCTCTTCTCATGAGAGTCCTGTTCAGATTTCCAACAAATCTGGAACATTTTCCAAGGAAGTGTAGAAATCTACACAATCACACAGTTACAGCAGAGCTTGTGGTTCACTTTCTTTGATGTGGTGTGGCTTTGTTGGGTGTGTGGTTTTGTTGGTTTTCTTTTTTGGCTTTTGGGTTGAATTTTTTTGTTTTTTGGTTGCTCTTCTTCCTTTGTCACTTTGTATAAAAGGACTTTTGTGTAATTTCAGCTTGTTTCTTTGTCCCCTTCCCTTGTTCATTTTTTTTAAATTCAGATTGATAATTTTCCATTCTCTTAGAAATAAGTCTCATCTTTTTGTGAACAAGAGTCTGTTAAGTTGGAGGGTAATGAAAATTTTGAAGAATGGACTATAGAACCAGTTCATACTAATTTCTAATTAGAACTGGATCGCTAATGAAGATTCACTCGAACTAGTGGGTGGATATTATTAACTAAAATGGGGTTTATAATTTAGTTTCAGGTAGATATAGTGCAAAGTTTTATGCTAGTGGTATATCAGATTTTCCTTGTCCACAAATCTTTTCTAGATGTACATATTCCATAGTCTGACAGGGTCCCCTCCTTAGTTCTAATGTTGCTGCAGATGTGCAGTGCATGCAGAGCTAATTCTGGGAACTCTGCGTGGAGCACTGAGCACCACGAGCAAAACAGGCTGAGTGCTGGGCAAGGTGAAGCAACTGTCAGTGCTGTGGCTGAGTTAATTACTCACCAGTAATTAATTCCATGGCCTGAGCAAGAGCGCCCTGAGACCGTGCTATCATTCCAGCACAGCCCTGCCAAGCAGCTGGTGCTGCTCCTTGTTTTTGTTTTCTTCTCAGGGAAGTAGGATTGAGCTCACTGGAAATGTTTGTCATCTTTCACTGATATAAATCAGTAAACATAATCACTCAAAGAAAAACACATTTGCCACACATTTACCTGTGTGGACAAATAGATGTTTTCAAGTGCTGACTCCTATTTATGGTTCCTGCGTTCTGTAATAGGTAAACTAATAAGATATGTGTGGTTTAAATTGTATTTATTTATTAGGATCCATATTCTCCTTAAATAAAGTTTGATTATCTGATAAGTTTAAATTAATTAGCCTTTTAGGAGGAAATGTTTATCTGTGTGATGAATGTGAGGGGGGGAAAGCATAGGTCAGCATAACTTGTGGCAACAGAATGGTTTAGGGTGCTCTGTTAGAATTTATCATTATTTACTGACAGATGTTTTGCTGAGGAAAAAAGGCATTTTTCTAGCACCTACATACTGTTGCAGTGGCTCATGAAGTGTTAACAATATTCCTGCACTGGGTGAGAGACAGGAAAGTATATTCACTTCTGGGGGGGAAATCCAGCTCTTGGTAAACTGATGAGTGTTTTTGCACTGAGATCTGTAGTAGCATCTTCTTATCAGCCTTAATTCAGCAAACACTTATAAGCTTAGTTTCAAATTGCTCTTATTAGATAAATTATTGTGCCTCTGTGCACTCTGTTCACAATATGATGGGGCTTGCAAGAACATTAAATAAACAGAAGGCTACTTGGTTTATCCAGATATTTATTTGATAACAGCTTCATATTTGAGGAGCTGAATTTGTTCATCCATTCCCAGTCTTTGGGCACCAGCCTCAGCACCATCTCACCCCACCTACTATAAATTTGTACAGAATTTTCATGTCCCAATCTGCAGATCTGCAACAGTAGAAACAGCATATGGAAACCACATGTCTCCAAAATAAGTCAGGTCAGAGAGGACTTGCTACTAATAATCTGGTCTCAAGTCAAAGTGGTTGTATTTGCTGATAAACTTGGTTTTGTTTTCCTTTGCTCCTAATTTGTGAGTTGGCTGTTGCACCTAACTGAGTAAGCAGTTTAGCTTTTACAAATTTTATGTGGTTGTTAGGTAACTTTTTTAACATAAGGGCCAGAAATTTTCAGGCTTGAATGGTTCTAAGGGGTCTGTATATGATCATACTCTACGTTCATACCATGTCCTGTGAATATTTGTACCTTGCAGCTGCAGAATATTGTAAAGCTGACAAATGTGCAGGTTTCCAATGAGCAGAAGAAAATGTGCCAGTTTGTTTCCAGATACTGGGACTGAGCTCTTTTCCCTACTGCTACCTTCTGCCCCATCCTGATGATTTTTTTTTCCTTAAGTTTTTCAGAATTTGTCTCCACAACAAATTGCTCTTAAGACCAATTGATGTTGTGGAAACAGATGTTTTTGATTGTTAGCAGTGACATGGTGTTTTCAGGGATCAGAATATTCCAGAGGTCAAAATATTTTATTTTTGTAATGCAATCCACGTTTTTCATTTATTTTAGAATACCTAATGTTGTTTCAGAGGCGTAATTGAATTGAAGCCTTTATGCTCAGGACATAGGATTTCCCATCTTGAATCAAATATAGGCCAGTGAGCTTTAGTATCTTCCTTTTGATTTTTGTATATACCTTGTGCACGGTGCTTCCTGAAATGGAAAAAAAAAATGGATATGTAACTCTAAAAAAGTGAATTTATTTCTCAATGACTTGAATAATTTTTCCTTAATGGTCTTGGGAACTACTTAGTACTCTGAGACTCACATATCTTTAATCTAACCACACATTTAGCTAACAAGGATAGTGCATAATATTATCCAGACTTGACTGAAAGGAGTGGAATGTAACATCTTCAGTGTTTGTGAAAGCTATATGCTGCACTATATAAAGTAACACAGTATTTTTATAATTATCAGCCATTAATTGTGTTGACTTCCTTCTCCTCCTAGAATTAGCACAGAAATGAAGGCATGCTTGTGTTTTGTTTGAAGTCTTGATCAACAACAACTCCCTTTCTTTTTTACTTTACTAAACTTGTGGCTCAAACAGAATCAGATTTTGTCAAAGTGACAACATTTTGTCAGTGACAAAACTCTTGTTTTCCCCCTAAGCATTTGCTAAGATACAACTTCACTTCTCCAGGAATGGTGAGGAACTGTGCACAAAGGCACTTTGAACATCTGGGTTATTGAGGGCAGGATCAATACTCTCCACCTACTCAAATTTTCCTTCTTCCTTCATCCACAAGAAACTGGATTAATAATGTCAGCATCAAGCATTGTGCATTTTAATGATTTTTGATGCCTTCAATAAGTTAGTCACACTTCAATGACTGTGTTTTGCCTCATGATAGTGTAGAGGCCAATGAAGTATGGAAAGAATAAATGAAATAAAATCACAGTTTCTGCAATGAAGAAGGTTATCAGGGAAGAGCCAGCATCATACCCAGGTTTCTTCTGGGCAGGGAGAGCTGACAAGGCACTTCAGGGGAGTAACCCTGCAGGAATGCCATGGAGCAGTCAGCTCCCAATGTGCCACCAAGCTGTGAGAAGTAGCCCAGGGAGAATGATTAATGTGTGAAAACTCACATTTGTAGTCATCTCAACGAGTCTGTCTCTGCTAAATTAAAATACCCTTAATTCAAATTAACTGCCAGGTGTACCAAAAATGAGAGAACTTAGAGAATTTCAGAGTTTTAAAGAGTTTGTAGTTTTTTAACTGTTGCATGGGACATAAAATTTGTCTTCAGAGTGTAAAGATGTGCCTTTAGAAATTTTAGAGTTTTATAATTTAGGCAGTTCTGCTTTCTTACTTTCATGAGCTTCAGTAGAAATAGGAACTGAATAACGTGCAATAACACAGAAGTTACTGAAGCATTTCATCCCTTGGACATAAGTGCAGCTAATTCTGAAACCCACAGCTCAGACACTCAGAATTATTTCTGCAATAATTCCTCAGTTGTCCTCTGGGGTGCAGATCCAGCTGGGACAAGGAATGCTGACAAACCTTGGGATGGAGCACCAAGTATGTCATAACCACTCCTGCCAGGAAACCAATGCAGTCCCACGGTGACCATCTCCACCTCTGTCACCCCCTGCAGGACAGGGGATGTTGCTGAGAAAAATGCCTTTGAGCTATTTTATGGTAGAAAACAGCAGGAGATGCATAGGTCTCAGTTTAAAACAAACTGGGTGGGGGTTTTGTCTTGTTTTGTTTTGGGTTTGGAATTTTTTTTTTTTTTTGCCTCGAAGCCTAGAACAGATTGTCATAAAGAAAATTTCAAGTTACACTAGTTAGTGGTCAAATACAAATGAAAGTGAAGTTAGACTTTCCACAGCTTAAATTGTGAAAATTGTTTTTCCCAAGAAATATATTAGAATTGCACAGTGTACTTTTCAAAACTCACTACCTGAATATATTAAGAAATAAGAATAATTATAAGTCATAGATTGATTTTTATAGAGTAAGAACCTATTGCTTAAAGTGTAGTATCTTTCATAAATACAACAGTTTTGATAGCAAAAGTGGAATTATAAGAAGACTCCATGGGCACACAGGGCAGTAATGACGGATGCTCCTAACACAATCCACACAGTCCTGGCTGTTCTGCTTTCTCAAAAATCTCCTGGGCCCTTAATTTCCAGCTGAAAAGTCACCAAAAGGCCCATGGAAGAGACCTTGAACAAAACTTAAACCTCACAGAGCAATGCAGATGCACTTTATTTATTTATTTATCTATTTATTTATTTTTAGTGCATGTTCTGTTTGGGCTTTTCAACTCTTCCAGATGTGGTGAAAGTACTTGAGAGGACTTATTAATTGTTCAAGGGACTATCTGGATTCACAGCCTGGTCTTATTTCAGTGCAGAATATCATTTCCCCTTGAGTATACAAATCTCTTTGCCAAATATTGTCTCTACAAAGATACATTTCTTTGAGCTCCCTTGGGAAGCAGGGAAAGGGGCTCCTGTACTGCTTTTGTAAGGTTATACCTTCAGAGCTGCTGTTTTTAGGGCTGCTTGGCAAAGCCCATCAGAGTCAATTACAGCCTCAAAAACAAGAGTCTAAGCTCAACAGAGAATGATATTTAAGTAAAAATGATCTTTGATGGGAAAGAATGCCACCCTTTCCTCCACCTCCTCTCTGTACTCAAGATCACTTGACTCTTTGGTCCCTTCAGCCCTGGGAGGAGCAGTTTCCTGCAGAAAGGGGCTGTGTAAACAGGACAGAGCAAGGGCAGCCCCCAGTGCTCATCTCTCCTGGGGCTGGGACTCTGCAGTCACTGCAAAACTCTCCAGTCGTGTTCCAGATGCTGGCAGCCCTGCTGAGGTGAGCTCTCAGCTCTGTGGTGGGAGATCACCAAAAATTTTCACCCTGCTCTCCTGGCCCTTGGTGGGGTTTCTCTAAGAGTTGTACTTGGCAAGGTGCCCTTTATTTGCAGCCCTTGGAGGTGTGTGTGACCCAGTGTGTGTGACCCCCTTTCCTCAGGACCTTTGGTTCTGACTTGTTTCGTTCTGTTCTGGGCATGTAATGACTCAGTGACTTCAGTGACACTGAGCAGGATGCAAACATGATGTGTGGTTTGTTTTTTTTTTTTAATTCTTCATCAGATTTTAATTTTGATTTTTTTTTTTTCTGTGTGGGTTTGGTTAGGAGGGGTTCTTTTTTTAAAATTATTATTATTATTATTCCTGTTCCTTCAGCTCAGCTGTTTGTAGGGGAAGGGTTTGTAGTGTGGCATATGTGGGGTGGGATGGGATGACCCAGCACTCAGGCACCTGCTGCTTCCTGGGAAACCCCCCAGGCCTGGCTCAGTCCATCAGGATGCAGCAGATCCATCAGGGCCAGGTTTGGCAGTGTCTCTGACACCCTCAGGGCATCTCAGAGGGCACAGGCAGCTCTGTGGCAGGCAGGGAATTTAGCCTTTGTCTTGGTCTGTCTCCTGACCCACACTGGTGAGGAGCAGCATTGCAAAGATGTGTGCAGCTACAACTGAGTGCAACCATGGGGTAAATGGGGGCTGCACTAGGGACTGATTACAGATTTGAGCAAGCAAAATGAGGGGCAGAGGTTTATTTCTAATGGTTTTGTGCTCTCTGCAATATTTGCATGTGTTGATCACCTTTTGCTATTGTAAAAGGTCAATTCAAAATAAAAAGGGTGATCCTGATTAGCTGGGCAGGTCCATTTCCACTGCAGCAGCATGAGTTGTGGGGGTCTCTGGGGTATTTTTTGGAAAGCAAAATAGTTGATGGTGCTGGTACTTAAAGAGTTCAAGTTAGCTTCCAAAGTTAACACAGATTCAGTTCCTTTGTTTGGTTTGGAGTGCAGAGATTTGAGAGTTCCTTGGTGTTCTTTGACCACTGTGAAAAAAATTTCCCCAACTAAAAGGATGTGGATTTGTTCAAAATCACTTTTAGTTTGAGTGTTTCCAAATCTAAGTGAAGGCTTGACTCTGATGTCTGCGGATTTTTAATTGATCCTCACTAATGGTAATTATCAGGTGCTGAATTTTGAATGTGCTGTGGTGCTATATGGGTAAATAGCACTAACATATTACACATGCTATTTTACAGTGAGTTGTATTCTATTTTGCATTGCAGTGTTTTTCACATTTTTGTCTAGGAATACATTCTCTGACAAGCAATTTTCTCATGGTTCCTGTCCTTCCTTAACATTCTTGTCCCCTGTCAGGGTGGCCTGTCTCAGAGCTGTGATTGCTTTGTGGTTGTGTGTAAAACAGATTCCAATTCCTCTTAGGTCTTATGGGAGAAATGAAGGAATCAGGACAATCAGATGTGGCTGATTAGCAGATTCCCAGAATCAGACATTTCAGGCACGTTTATCAAATCCTATTGCAGGGGGCTGTTACTCAGTGGGAGCTGGCACTGGAGTTTGATTTCACCAAGCAGACAATCTCCAGCCTCCAGCTGGGAGCTGGAATTGCAGGTGGAACATGATGGGAAGCTGTACCAGTTTGGTTCTCAGAGGCAGTACTTCTCAACTCCAGGTGAAAAACTGGTGTAGATGATAAATGACTGGTTATTTACTAGCAGAAATATTGGTTTATATTTTCCTGACTTTTCATTTCTCTGGGTTTTCTCTTTACCCAAGGAATTTTACTGTCTATTTGCAGTCCTTCTGATGACAGTTCCAACAGAAATGAATGATAAATCCATTGCTAATTGCTGAATGGATATTTAAACCTCAGCTGTGGCACAATGTGCAAAGTGGTGGTGGGCAAATAGCTTAAATTCCTTTCTTTTTTTTTTCTTTTTTCCTCCAGCACACTAAAACTTTTATTACTTGTGGCCTTCAAAACTGTCACTTTTTGTAGGCTTCTCAAAAACTGTAAGTCCAAGTGGACTGATCCTAAACACACTGCACTTCACACTGGTATTCACTCCTACAGAGAATGAAAATTATATCTCTATTAGAAGCTGAAATTTATTTATATTCCACAGACTGTCTGTCAGACATGAGGCTGGTTAAAATGCCACCCACAACAGATATGTGTGTAAGTGGCACACATGCCTTAAGAATTCTTTCAAAGAGCCCTTACTGAATATATCAACTGACTCTCAACTCTTTGATTTAGGATCAGGTTTTTTTTTTAATTCTCTTGCCCTTGTCTTTCCTTTATATTCTTTTCTGGTGCATCTCTTTGACCTTACAGCAAAAACTGCATTGAAGGGCTATTTTTTATGATTTTCTTGCTAGAATTGAAACCATTTTCTTCACAGGATAATGATTCTACTGATAGCATTGTGTATTTTCAGTAGCTGACTTGGCTTCCACATTTGGATTAGACTGAACTTCCCATCAGTTTGGTAGTCTGATTCCCAACAGATCTCATATGTCATGTAAAGGCTGACCCTCAGAGATCAGCAGCCAAGTGGGGTTCAGAGTTCAGATTTCTGGGTGATGGCCACTCCAGATTTAGAGTTCTCTGTTCCTTTAAAACACTCATCAAAAATCTCCTTCTGCTTGCAGAGCTTTATGAAGTGGTGTAATGAAGCAGCCTGAGGATCAACAATGATTACAAACATAGAAGTTGTCTGGTGGCAATGAGTGTTGATTTACTCATTCTGGTGGTTGCAAATTATGCTTTCTGAAACCTCAGCATCTTAGTGAATTAATATTTGGGAAAATATGTCTTTTAGAATAGAAAACCCAAACGCACATAAAGTTTTCAGGGTTTTTATCTAATCCATTCTTGGCTTAGACAAAGCTAAAAGTACTTTTCTTCCTGCTCTTTAAAACATTTATATGATATCTCTAATAACTAATACCATCAATAAAATGCCACTAGTTTTGGAATAATGTGCAGGAAGTGTTTGGCACTGCAGAGTCAGTAAAGGCTTGGGATATCACAAGGGAACACCAAGAATAAAAATGATTTTGTGATTTCTGTACCCTGTACTCATCACTGAGTGTTAATCAAAAAGTCTTGTGCAGTTCTTGTTTTCTAATGCTCTCTTGAGAAAGGGAAATGTATTTACTGGTTGTGGAGGAAACCAACCAGGCTTTATTCCTGCAAATTTGTATTTCTTTTTGAATCCTAGAGGAATTATGACAATGAGAACTTACCTCAGGAATGTTGCCTGTTCTTGGTGTGGTGTAGCCCTGTATCAATTGCCAGGCATTTTTGCTTCCATAAAATCTGTGACAGGGTCAGTAGGAGATGGACCTGTTATGGAATTCACCTGCCAGCAAGACTTGCATCCAGTTAGAATTCAGTAGAGAAATCCTGTGTCAGTTATCTCCTAAAATACAGCCAGTTGTTCTCACAGCTTGAGAAGAGAACACCATTCTCTCTCCAGCATAAATGCTGATTAATTCAGAATATCTCATTCATCACCTGCCTATTTCAGCAAATATCCTGCTCTATCAACAGCAGGAGGAAACCAATGCAGGAGAAATCTGGATTTCACCAAAGGAAGCTTGGCATAGCTACCATGATAGAAATAAATGCAGGAGATTTTTATTTGTGAATGGTTCCCTTGCTCGGGCGATGTTGTTTCCGTTGGCTCCAGCAATGTCAAGGCCATTGATGATGAAAGTTCTGAACTGTTTTTCCCCATTGCTTGGAAAATTGTCTCTCCCTCCTCCCTCCCTCTGTCCTTTCCCTCCCCAGCCAAATCCCTGCCAAGCCAGCAGCTGTGAGCAGAATTTCTCAGCAAGATGAATTTGAATTTTCACATGCTCTGTGGGACAGGATACACAAATACAGCTTTGGGAGGGTCGCAGTTGAGGGGTGCAAGTCCGGGGTTTCTGCAGGTGCATGGAATGGATGAGCCTTTGAGGTGTCTTATTAAGTTAAAAAATGCAGGAAAAAAAATTAAAAATGCATGCCAAGTGCATTTCTTAGTGAGTTTTGGTACCTCAATCTGAGGGAAGTAATGGCTGCAAGTTTGATGTCCCAGCTGTGCATCAAAGCCAAACTAATGCCTGTGAGTTCTGCACTGGTATCTGAGACACTGACTTAAGAATGGCAGGATCTGCTCTGTACAAGTACAAACTCAAATGATTCTTTTTTAACTTAATTTGGGTAGACATCCTTATAAAAGCTTCCCATCAAATTCCATGGATTTGGTTTCTGCCAAGGATTTTTTTTCTGTGGACTGTAAAATCAGTCTGAGGCTTCTGTGAGGTTTATTTTTCTCAAGGAAAATAAATGCAGGATGTGATTATGCAGAAAATATGGGCACCTATTTAAAGCCATATAATATTTTCCATGCTTGCAGGGAAAATTTTCATTTGCTTGCAATTTTGACAAGCTCAAAACCGAGATTTTTCCATTACATTTCCTGCCTTTTATATTATTGTTAATATTACATCTGGAGGGAGAAAATGCACTTAAATGTAAACATTTATGTGCAAATAAAATTTGTATGCAATTCATGACCAGAATTGCTGTGCTTGATGCACATTCCTCTGCTGTAGCTATAGTGCCTGTAATAGTAATGTTGTAGTACAAACTATTATAAACTTGTAATGTTTTATTACGTTTGATATTCTTGTCCAAGTGAGACTCCAGTTTATCAAGGCAGAGATTTTTGTGTCTGATTTATGTACCATTTTTAACCTCCACAGCATTTTATTTTGGTTTTCATTCAGGTAAGAGAGGGCGGAATGCTGCAAAAGGATATGGAAAAGTCTGTTTGCAATTAAAGGAACACTAATTGCACTTCAGGGACCGTGTGTAAGATACACTGGTCTTTCCCACGGCCACACCCTGAGCATATGATCTTCAACTGAATTCATGGAAACATTCACACTGCTTCCTACAGATTGCAGCTGGCACTGTCTGTGAAGCTCTGCCTGGCAGGAGCACCGGGGTTTCTGTGCTGGTGTGGGATGCAGGCGGGATGTGCCTGAGCAGAGCCAGGCACACAGAGCCAGCCCGAGTGAGGGATGTGGCACTGCCCGTGGCTCCAGGCACGGCAGGGGGGGCCCTGCTGACCCCCAGATGTGTGGCTGTGGCTGTCAGGCTGTGCCAGACAAATTTTCAGCTCCCCCAGCCACTGCTCCTGCTAGTTGAGGCTTTTCGCAGCAGCAGGAGCTCTGCAAGCAGGATTGTTTCAGTGGCACAGGATCCCTTCTCTGCTCACAGCATGGAAATGGAACAGGGCTGAAGTACAGAGACTGGTGCCTGTCCAGTTTTCAGCACGGTTGCTCTCTAGTATTTCAAAATGTGAATTAAGGCTTCAAGATGCAATTGCTGGAAAAGCTTGAAAATTAGAAAAGGCTTAGCTTCCTATTTTTGGGTAAGGATTATATGCGATTTCAGGTGGAAGAAGCTTTGCCTAAGTAGTATTTCAGAAAAGATATAGAAATGCATTATTTCAGTTAGTGCTAAAGATTTCTACTTAGACTAAAAGACTGAGCTCAGGAAAAAATAAATTACTCTTTTAAAAATAAGTGCACATTGACAATGATAGTTTATAAAGATCAACACTCAGTAATGTTCTAGGTGGTTGAAAATGGCATTGCCTGTCCAAACAGTCATAAATGCCCTTTGGGGATTGTATGCAGCAAAACAAGCTGAGTCTCAAGTTTATTTATACTGGTGCCAGTTATTTTTTGCCCTCTGTGTCCAGATCAGGATGAGATACACTGAGAGGGGTTACTGCAGCCACTGGGTAGCAGTTTGCATCTGTCCCAAGGATCTCATGTTGTTAAGCTGGTTAGTTAATTGCCGTGATCCTGTAATTGACTTTTAAACTGACAACATCTCTAGCAAAGCGTTTCTTTCTCCTGGATGCTTCGGCCTGTGTCAAGAGTTTTGCTTAAGCTGGTATTCCTGTGGGTGTGGATGGAACTGAAGGTAATTCCCATTTTGAATACTTAGAAACAACCATGGGTAAACTTTCCTTAGTTTGGCAAAACTAATGTTAACTCAGATTGACAGAAAAGAATGTTAATGCAAAATGCCATTTGCTTTAGCAACATCTCAGAAGGAAATGTGGGCAGAGGATGGGAAAACCTTCTGTCACTGCCTACTTTATGGCTGCCTTAGGATGATTTTCTGCAGTTAGTCTGTGAGGAGAAAGAAATATCTCCCTGTGTATATGATAAAAAGGAAGGCTCTGGTTCTAAATGTAAAGAGAAAAGCTTTGTTGTTGATGTGTTCTTAGTTTGCCCTTTGGGGATGTGCATCCATCATTTCTTCCCTTAGAGGTCATTCCCAATCCTCTGCCCTCCTCTGGGTGGCCCTCAACAGGTGCATACACCAATATGCAGGCATAGAAAAGGATGCAGAAGGTGATTTCCGTCCATACTGCTGAGATTAACTACCTCTGGTTTGACTTTCTTGAGTGTCACAGGCTCCTTTACAGCCTATGTGAGCCCAGTTTGACCCCTTTGCTGTTAAATTGACATTTTAGTGATGCAAAGACATAGGAAAGATGGGGAATATCTGTATCTAATAAAAGCAAAGGAGGCAAGCTGCACACCACTAGAATTCAGAAGTTTGGTTTTGGCTGCTGCTTCTTCTTGGCTTTTCTGCAGGATGGATTAGAAGTTTTGATAATTTAGCACAATATAACATGCATTGTCTAATATTCAAAGGGTGAAATATTCCAGAGCTTGCACTTTTGACTTCTGGCATGTGAAATTTTATATTTAAGAGGAAATGTTCTGAACTGTGGTGACTTAGCTTGACCTGGTAAAGGCTTTGAAGTAGCTGGTGGTTTATTTTGTTTTAAATAAGTACACCAAACGGAATTTTTCTAAAGCTGCCTTAAATTTACCTGAAGGTTTTTGGACTATTAAATGCATCAGAAATATCTAATGAGAGAAAAATTAAATATTTGGCATGAACTTTCCATCTGAAATTTCATCCTTAGCCAGACTAAAATTATTGCCAGTGAAAGCTGCCTTGGGGATATTTTACTTCTCTGTCCTGTGTTTTGGGGTTTTGTTTGGTTGTTGCTGTTTGGGGTGCTTTTTAAGTAAAAGAAAGAAGTGCAACACAAAATCAGAAGAATAAAATGTTTCTGACATTTCCATGAAGAGTTTATTGCTACATTTTGTTCCTCAGTTCTGGTCAAGTCATTGACCAAAGGTGAACCCAAAGCTGGGACACCGGTTCTGATGCATTGGCTGCACCAGCACTTTGTTTATCCTGGCAAAAGCAGCTCCCTTTCCTGGCCACCTGCTCCCTCCCCATCCTGCTCTGAGCTGCTGCTGTGCCACAGTCCACCTGAAAATTAACAATTGCATTAAAAATCAAATTTTGAAACTTTATCGCTTTGCTTAGAACTGAATGAGAATATATTTATGCATAAATATTCACACTTCTAAATTCTAAATTTACTGAATTCACATTTAGATTCTAAATACGAATTCAAAGGAAACTGGTGTAAAACCTGTGAGTTTCATAGGATGTGCTCAGCTGCCAAACTGGGCTGGGGCCAATGAGAAAAAGCCCGAGTGGCAAACTGAAAAAAACAAAAGTCCTGGTACATTTTGCTTAGCCCAGTTTCCCATTGCCTTGTTCTGACCTTGGGAAAAGTCTTTGAACTGTGGCAATACTGTTCTTGTAAAATTAGCATGTGTCAACGAAGAAATAACAAAAAAACTTTTAAAACTCAGCCAGTTGAGAAAATTCCTTCGTGTAGTAAACATTTTCACAAAGAAACCTTTGGATCTCTTTTGGGTCATTACTTGGTAAACAGCATCAAGCAGAGCCATTCACATAAAAGGGGCACACAGAGCTGCAGCAGGCTCTGCAGCTTTTAAACAGCAGTGGCTGGGGAAAAACCCCTCTGCAGCATCTCAGCCAGGGGTGTTACACAAGCCCTAAGGTCTGTCTGATGAATTCATGAATTCATACTGCCTTTGCTTTAATGCAAAACAGAAATAATTTTGCTTGAAGAGGGAGAAATATTCTTTGGAGGACTATACTGTGAGTTTCACATATATTGTAGGGTTTCTGATGTTGAAAGGGACCATGAGGCTCATTGAGTGCATCTCTCTGCTTTTATCAGGACTACCTACTCTTAGCCATGGGATTTAATTTTATCATCCATATATAAATGTATCTAGGTAACAATACCTGCATACCTAGTAACAAGGTGGGAGCTCTCCAGCCTGTTAATAGCATGAAATCCATGGAAAAGAACTAATGAGTGTTCTTTTATTTATTCTCTTTTATTTAAGATAGCATGTTAATTGGAACATCCATGCCACATCACAGAATTTGTTTTGGAAGATGGATATTTACTTGGATATATTTCAAACCCATTTTAAAAATTACTATAGCAGGAATATAATACAGTTTTAAAAATTTTTAGAAGGCAAGTCACTAAATCACTTTGATCCATCAGCTATTAGAATTTAATCATTCACTATCCTGCCAGCACCTTCCTTTCTGTTAATAGCTGTTTCTGGGATGTTTGATAGTGGATTTTTACAGATAACTTCATTCAGGAGAGCAGCTTCCCTTTAAAACTGCTTTGTGCTTGAGTGATTGCTCTGGAATTTCAGTGCTGTGGCTCCCAGAACTCTGAGCTGAACATGGTGAGTTATGCCTGGCAGCTTGTGTGGCTATGCTGATGGATTTTAGGCACAAGATTCAGCAGGGTTAGGGCTATGGGGTGGAAAGGGTTAAGCTTGTAACATAAGGATAACAGTGTGCTTACTCAATAGTAGTCAAATAGCGCTGGAAACTGGAGGCATTAAGAACTATAAACTGTTGGAAATCATAGTTGCAGCATAGCAAAGCCCCAGCAGCCTCTTGGTAAAGATTTTATTTTGCCAGAATCTCTCCTGCCTTCCTTTAACAACTAATTCCTCAGGAGAGACAAATAATTTTACTTGCATCAATATTTTTAAAATTTCTATGCTGTATTTCTTTGGCAGGGTTAAATACCCTGCTGACTTGTAACTGTGACCCTCAGTGAGTCCTGGCCATTCTTCACATGGCATTGCACCATCTCTACTCCTGGATTCATGTGTCCTGAAGTCAGAAGGAAGTTCATCATATTGGACAAGGAGGGACAGAGCCTTCATAATTTATAGGGATATAATGGAAAGGACAAGGGCCAAGAGAAGACTTTTCAATGTGAAATCAAGGAGGAAATACTCTTACTGTTTTTATCAGTGGAAATCCTGTTTTAAGGAGCCAAAATTGGTGTGATGGACAAAACCACGAAAAATCTGCTCTGCAGCCTTCAAGAATCAATTCCAAGAAGAGTCTGCAGTGTAAGATGGTGTGGAGAGGAGAAATGTTGACTGGGGCAGAAGTTTTAGAATATTTCAGGGGAAGAACCTTGTAGACATTCCCTCCTCCAAAATCTTATTTGGAGAGCATTGTTGTGGTGGCACTTTTTGCTCAGGTTTTTTTGGTTGGTTTGGATTTTAACTGGACCTCCTCAGAATAACTTGCAATGTCATCCTGACCTGTGAACTGCTCAAAAGAAGTGTTAGAAAATAGAGGAAAACTAGCACCACTGTCACTCTGTCAGAGGTTCATACTACTTTATGTGTTATTGGAACTGGCCCTGAGTGTTGCCAATTACTGCTAGTAATTTCTGTTGGGTGCAGGTGACAAAACTTATCTGAATGGTTGCCAAAAGCTATTCATGGGAAGAAGCACCCGGGAGTAATTTAATCTGTGTAATCTCATATGCAGATGGTTCTGCAATCTCTGTGAGGCCTCTGACATGCAGCCAGAGCGATGCAAAAACAAAAGCAAAAAGTGTGCTAATAAAGAGAATGCAAGATGTGAAACATCTCGGTGAGCCAGTCCAAATTTCCTGCTTGCACAGACCTGCACCATGAGCCCAGCACAGCCATGGCCCAGGAATTAAACAGTGAGGACTTTCTCCTGCTGAGCTGAACTGCCACTGCACAGGGAAGGGGCTGCAGAATAACTCAGGGATAAATTGGGATGTGCCTCTGTGTCTCTTTATTTCTTTTAATCCTCAAGAAGATAGTAAATGCCATTGTGTCACAGCTTCTTCCTAGGAGAAACTCCAGGAAAGAAAGGTAAAGAGATAATGTTTGTGTTTTATGAGGGAGAATGTTGTATTTTATTTACCTTTACTTTAAAGCACCATAATTATCAGGAGAATGGAGTAATTCCCACACATACAGCTGTGAGCAATTATGGGACACCATTGAGCAGTTTGTTCATAACCTGGCAGAAGTGATTCCCTCAGAAAAAAGGGACATTACCCAAATAGGAAGATTTCCAAGCTGCCTTGCATTGCTCTCTAATGTAAGTGTGGAGATTGTGCAGTCCAGGACTCAGTGGATCTGGTGTGTGTTATTGCGTGGCTGGTGCTGCCCACTTGTGAAACCCTTTTAGTCAGAGAAGTATTTCCCAGAAGGTTTATGTGAGTGAATATGTAGAGGCTCTATCTGGAATTTCATTTGAAGCTACTAGTTTTGTTGGTTTGGGGGAGTTTTTTATTACTAGTGCAATTTGAACAGAAATTCAAATTAGGGACACTTTGAAAAGTATTGGGCATTTTCCAACTTGTTGTTTTTGCCTTTATGTTGGGCTGAAACAACCAAACACTGCCTGAGGTTTTAAATACTTTAAGTTGTAGGCCTGCCTCCAAAAAGAGCCAGAAGTAGCAAAATGTCAAGAAAATACCCATCCTGACCCCATTTTCAGATGAAGGCTATACATCTGTATGCAAACATATTCAACTCCAGTGTTAGAGGGTTACAGCACACTGCAAGGTAAATCATTTACACAGCACAAGTTTTGTGGCTTTTTCTTTGTTGTCGTTGGGAATGGTTGTGTTGTTGGCTTCTGGGCAAATGAAAGATTACCAATTAGTGAAAAATGTTTGGGCATTTTTGGATGGGCCTCAGTGCCATAAGTGGGCTCTCCCTCCTGTCCCACTCCCACAGAGCTGCATTCTCACTTGAAGTCAGATTTGAGAACTGCTTGAGGTGGAAGCTGCCTGTGTTTTTAGTTTTCTACAAAATGTGGTTTTCAAGTTCAAAAAATGATTTTTTTTTTTTCTTTTTAATGACTGCTTTTTTTAACCCTTTTACTGTATGGTTGAAAGGGGAAGTGTCTGGAGCTCAGCAAGGGTGCCACTTACTCCTGGGAGGATGGGGAAAAGTTAAAAGTAGAAACAGCTGATGAGGCAGGATGGCTCTGTAGAGAAAGCAGGAGGAAGAGAAATGGGAACATCTGTTAAAGCCATACCAGTGACTATTTTGGCTAAGTCCAGCTTGCAGTTCCTTTTTAATTCCTCATTCTTCAGTAGGTGTCACTGCTATCAGTGACAAACACAACCTAGGCCTTGGCAGTATCATTACTGGCAGCTCTTTTTTTGTTGTTGTTTTGCTTTGTTTAATTTATCCCGGTCTTCACTAAATGCACAAATGTGCACCAGAAATAAAAATGGTATTTCAAAGATCTGATCTATTGTTACAATTCCCCATTCTTTTCTCTCTGATGTTGCCTTTTAGTCTTCAGCCAGAGGACTGCCAGACTCAGTTTCAGTCAATACCTGCCTTGTAAATCCCAGCCCTACTGGCTTTTGTGCAGATTCCCACTGTCACTGAGTGGAGTCAAGAGATTCATTCAAGACACTCAGGTTAATCTCAATCCAATACAGTTATTTTCTCTGCCCCCTGATGGACTTGTCAGATTTACAACAGCAGAACAGCTTAGGAAACATCATTGTTTGAGGAAACCTAAGAATGGTCTCTTTTCACTATTAATTTCTTGTGTGCTCAATATCTCTCAGCTTTGAGAGGGAAAGAACTTCCAGAGAATTAGTCTTGGTTTTTATCTCATCAGAGCAGATGATTAATAAGAGCAGCCTGGCTTTCTTAGCAGCACTGGCTTGCTGCCTCAGTCAATGGAATATATTGCTGTCCATCCCTAAGAAAGTTCTTAATTTTCCTTGGAAAGGTCTTGTCCAGACTAACTGGAATAAATATTGAGGGAATGAATTCATGTGGTGATGCAAGAAATGCTTTCCTGCAGTTCAAACAGGAATCTGAATGACCTTCATCCTGCATTCTGTAATTAAGTCCATAAGTAGTGATGTCTAGAACAGGGCAGTGGTTGGGGATTTTTTTCTCTCTATATTTTAGCAACTGAGAGAAATGAGTGGAAAGCATAGAGTGCATTATAGGCTTGACTTGACATTTTATCTCCTGGGAAGAGTTAATAATTTAGCAGCAGATACTGGAGCAGTTGATAGGAAATGTCTGCAGAACTACTAGGTATGAAAAGACTTGGACCATTAAAGGAACTGAGCTAAGAGATGACTTTTGATATTGTGAAACAGAAATAAACTTGGACTCTGAATCAAAGCAGATCATTTCTGCCTTTGTTTATATGATGTTGTATCTTCTAGATAAGTTAAAATAAGCAAGGCTAAGTGAGAGCAATATACAAACATGCATCCTTAATTTTTCATCCAACATTTGTTTTAGCATAAGGATTTTTGGAACTATTGTAGAGAAAATTATTTCGAACTCTTGTGTACATGTATAGAAAAACATACACTAAATTATTGTTGCTATTTTCTACTTGGTTCATCTCTTGGCTTGGCCTGTGTGCATCATTTGTGGGTTTTAAGCCTGCACAGATGTGCTTTGTCATACTTGGGAGAGAAAATATTGGTGAATTACTTTACAGTATAGGTATTAATTCCAATTGCCTTAGAAGGTCAGGGTTTTTTCCCCTAGGAGAACAGACACAGCTGCATATGAACGAAACATGTGATAAGTTTGAATTAATCACACTTGCCCCTAGTTTTCATGCAGAATTGAGCTCATATTGCCCTTCTGTTAATTTAGATATATTTTAGATATCTGGTTTTAGTCAAGCCTTAGTCACTGCACAAAGGTATTTAAATTTTTTTTTAGCTAGCAGATCAAGGTCTTTAAAATCATCTATTCACTTTAGTTGTCATGTGGATTTTCCAGGCAATTAGTAGCTCAAACCAAGGTTATATTTCATATATGCTAATTTGTCTTCCTCTAAGTGTTTTAAGATCCTTCAGATTTGAATTTCAGTCTCACCTGTGCAATTTGCAGAAGTGTTCCAGGATTGCATGCCACTGGTAAAAATAGAAGGAAGCTTATGGATTATGGATACAACTTCAGTCTGGGTTAAACAGGCACAGCTGATTTTACAGCACATTTCTTGTCTTTGCAGCAGGCTATGCAATAGACAGCAGTAATTTCATATTTAGTAGTTAATATGTCCTAGAAGAAGCTGTTTATTGTATTCTAGTTGTATTAGGAGGACCCAGTCCCAGCATAAAAGCAGAAGAGTTTGATGTTGAATGTTTGCTTTTTGTGACTGGGACAGGAGTGAAATGAGCTTTTTGTACCATAATCTCTGCTTGCCAGTGTGCAGAAAATTGTTTGTCCTCCCCCATTCTCTCACAGCACATCACTGCTGGAAGGGAAAACTTCCAGAGACAGAGCAGGCGTGCTGTGAGGGGGATGTGGCTTGGCCAGGGTGCCAGTTTGTGTGGGCACAGCACCCTCTGCCCTCTGGATCCTCTGGCAGTGGGGTCTCTGAGCTGGTGTGCAAGGATTGGGTCTTAAATCACATTCTGAGAGCTGGAGTGAATTCATCTGTACCACGGAGCTAAGCTCATGCACATGCTATTGCTTTTATTTTACCTGAGAGTAGCTTCATTAATGCTGCTGCAATGAGATACTTGGATTTTGGATTTGTGGTGTAGTTGTAATGACTAAACTGAGTGTGCAGAGCTCTTTTGCCACAATGCAATCAGAAGAAAAGGTCTTATCTCAGTTCCAGGCTCAGCTTTGTGATCTTCTCAGGATACTTCAAGACACTGAAATATTAAAAGACAAGGACACTGAAATACTAAAAGACAAAACTGCTTGACATTTCCCTTCCTTTTGAGGCAGTTGTTATGGCAGGGTTACACTGAATAGATGCTCTACGTGCTTCATAAATAATTGTGTATGTTTTATGCTTTGGGTGAAATTTTCACTTCAAGAATCAATTCCAAGAAGAGTCTGCAGTGTAAGGTGGTCATATCTGGCTTGGGTATTTGTGCTTTCTTCTAATGACAGATAAAGAAACTAGAGATTCTGCAGATACAGAAACTAATTTACAGCTCACAAAGAATTCTTGCATTGCTGCTATCATCCTTGCAAAGCTGGAAGTTCAGGATGAAGTGGCTTCTCACTGGATCAGTTATTCCAGAAATGGCAAAATTAAATATCAGGAGGTGGAAGGAAAATGGGAAATAAATGTGTGTGTTTGAAAGTCTGAGTGTATTTGAGGGAGCCAACCTGCAGTTTGCTGTGGGCTCCCAAAGGCAGAGATGGCCAGAGTGCAGGTTGTGTCTGGGGCTGTTTGCTCTGGGGTGGGCACAAACCCTCTGAAGGTGTTGGTTGAGGCACTGGAGGCAGCAGAGCAGGAGAACCCTGCTGCTGGAGCTCAGTGCTGGGAGACTGAGTGCCTTGTTTTGGAGCATCCCTGTGTATTTCACATGCCATCACTTTGCATGAATAGAAATGGAGCACCTCCATCAATTTGTTCTAGTTCAGAAATAAAATGGGAAACTCTTTTATCAGTGTTGGCTTTCATTAATTCCTAAATTTCTTTCCTTTTTTTTTCCCTATTGCAGTTTGAGTTCATTCAGCTACAACATAAGGTTGACTGCACCAGATATAAAAATGACAAAAATCTGGATCACATGTTTGCTGCTCTTCTCATTGGTTACTGTGGTGAGTCTTATGAATTTTTAAAATCACTTCCAGCTTTAACAACCCTGTAGAGGGTACCACAGAAATTATTAAAATGGAAGCACAGAAAGAGCTAATCTTGTGTTCACATGTAGCTTCTGCACAACAGGATCTTTATCTATCTTCTGTTATCTGTTAAATGACTTTGGCAAAGGAACAGATGTAGTTTTTACCTGTGCTGAATCCAGCATATTCTCTGCTGGCTCAGAACAGTAGCAGTGGGCAAGTGACACAGAGGCAGTACCACCCTGCAGACCCCAGGAAGAGGAGGAGGAGACAACTGAGATCCAGAGACATCCTCAGAAACTGTAATTTCATCTCTTGTACAGCAGTGGTACTGTATTTCAGTCTGCAGTTTTGTTTTTCTGTGAAGCTTAGTAGCTTCTCATAAAATATTTAATTACTATTGAAAATGCACTTAAAAGGTTCAGGTTTTGGTCAAGATCAACTTTGCTAAGATTTTTTAAATTTTTAATTTTACTAGCTATCAAAGTGGATGTCTTGTCTTTTGAATAGCATTCTCTATTCTGAGGGTTCACTCTATGGTTCACCAGAGTACAGAGAAACCAAACAGCTCTGGACAAGCTAAATGCTTCAGTGCATAAAATATATAGAAGGTCTTTTTCTGTAAAGGATCATTTTGGACGTGACTGAAATGGCTTTTAGACTAAACTTAGATATATTTCACTGGGTTTTACTAAAGCTGTTCATATGCTTCCAGTGCTTTCTATGCATGTTGCCATTCTTATTTACAAATTTTGCCAATTGTTCCTACCCTATGCTCATTCAGGAGATGTTTATCAAGATTCAGTAGTAACAATGGCCAGAAAAACATAAAATCATATTGTCAGTAATAGGATTTAAAGATCACTCTCTTTCGGTAAAATAATATTTAATCTACAATATTTGAAAAGATTGATGTTGAAAAAATTAATGTTGGAGCTTGTACTTGTGGTTTGCTAAAAGAAGTGTTTTTCCTCTTAGTTTTTTGCCACTGCTTCTCCAGCTGAGGGACAGCAGAACTCCACAATGGACTTTGCCCAGCTGAGTGTTACACGGAATAAAATCATGACAGCACAGTATGAATGCTACCAGAAGATCATGCAGGACCCTATTCACAAGAAAGAAGGTAGAGATTGCTTTCTCATCAGGCTTTACTAATAAGTTGTCAGCAGATATTATTAAAGTAATTCAGGGTCCTTTGGTTATATTAATTTCTTACCTTGCTAGCAATTCTTTTTCAATTGTAACAATTGGTTGTTACAATATTTTCTCAATTTTTTATAAACATCACTGCATGAAGTAATGTGTTATATTACCTGCCCATAGCATCACTTCAGATATAACACAAGGCTTTTCTTTCTGATGAAATAAGAAAAAGTTAATTTAAGTAGATACCTACATTAAAAAATCATGACTAATTAATCTTACCACTTTATTTCATTTCATGCTCTTCTTATGCCTCTGTCAATAAGAAAATGTTAATTTAAGTAGATATCTACATTAAAAAATAATGACTCATTATTCTTACCACCTTATTTCATTTCATACTGTTTTTATACCTCTGTCTGCCTGGTCACACCTGCTTTTAAAAATTGTATGTTAGTCCACACGGTTTCCCTGCTCTGAGGGTTGTGCTGGTGTCATTACTGCTTTTCCTGATAAGTCACTCAGAGCTGACCTCAGCCACTCCACCTGTTGCTGTATTCACTTGGAAGCTTCTGGAAATGCTGAGTGGCCTTTGAGGAAGGAAAGGTGAAACTGTGTTCTTCTACAAAGAGATTTTTCTCCTCTGAAATGATTCTTTGGAGGAGCTGAGTGCCTGGAGGTCAGGAATGGGTACAGACATGGCAGTGCAAGCTCATGCCCACAGCATGAGGAGGCCTCACAGCTTCAGAAGGAGCTGCACAAATTGGAAAATCTTCACATGAGGAGGAATTATGATGTTAGAGAGCTGCAGCCTTTGAGATGGGGACATTAATCAGCCCTTAAAAGAAAACTGAAGTGAGATAATAAAAACATCTTGAAATTTGTAGGGAGGCACACAGAATGACTGTGTCATTGACTTTTTGGAAAGAAGCTGTTTGTAAAATGCCAGCTCATTCTCAAGGAGGTTTATTTAGATGTTGAAATGTGTGTGAGCAATGAGGCATTGGAACAGGCTCTTGAGGCTCCCTGGGTTCTGTGTTCCTGGGGCACTTAGGGAAGTGTTTGTCCACAGTGGCTGCTGCAGGCTCAGCCCAGCCTGAGGCAGAGCAGCTGGGGCTGCCTCCCAGCCAGCCTTTCTCCTGGCTTCTGTGTTTTCTATGAACAAGCAAATGTATGTACAGGCTTGGGGTACATCCAAAATAGAAATAAATTCAGTAAAGCTGTCTTTGAAAAAATGAGGTTCTTGGCTAAGGTATATTATTGAGTATGAATCAATTTTTTTGCCTACCATGTTCTAGATCTGAGGTTTGCCAGTTGTAGATGTAGGCTATTTTAAGGTGAGGGAGAGATTTGGAAATGTATTCAAAGAAATGTATGTATAAGGAACTGCTATCTCTGTTAAGTGAAGTTTTAGTCAACAACTGCCAAATCTTTTCTCTTTTTTTCTCCATTCTGCAAACCTACCTTACCCAATCCTACATCTTACCTTTGAAGGACCATTCTGAAGCAAGAGTTGTTGATTCCCAGGTCTCTCTCTGTTTGCAGGTCCTTACTGCAACAGGACCTGGGATGGCTGGTTGTGCTGGAGTGATGTTGCTGCTGGAACCGTGTCGGTGCAGCGTTGTCCTGACTACTTTCAGGATTTCAACCCATCAGGTATGAGTGCATGGACTTCTACATCAATGTATTTCTCACTGAAATTAGAGTCTGGGGGCTTGATGTCTCTTGTTTGCCTCACTCAAGTCATTAATGCTCCAGGATTTCACAAACTCAAGACTCATTATTTGCATTTTCCTTTCATCTCATAGAAAACTGACAAGTTACTTGTTTTCTTTTCTGAGTTGTGTCCCTGAGGGATTCTGTAGATTAGCAGTAGGAATTGAAGTTAGATCACACTTTTTTCTTCTTAGAGATGAGCTTTTCTCTCAGACGAGGAGAAATACAACTTACTGCTTTACCTCAATTTAACAGTTGAAGTTAACAAAGAATTTCTCCCACTTTGAATCATTTCCTGTATCTGTGGGCAAAGCTTCGTGAGCATGTGGAAAATGTCATGGACTTCTTTGTATTTCCCAGGGTCCTTTCATGCTCTATTTGATGATAGAAATCATTGTGTTTCCAGCAATTTTCCAGTTTGGTTCTTTGAGCACTTTTGCTATTTCTGTTTTCCTGCCTGTCCAATACTAATTTACAGTGGTAGGATGTTAGTTCAGTTTCCATCTTGGATGTTAAGCAAGCCATTTAAATATTCTTGTCACTTCATCTGGTAGTTCTCTAACAGTTAGTTCAATGTATTTTGATACTTAATAGATTGGAGAGGGAAAATCTATTTGTTTTCTTAAGGAGAATCACATCATCGGTCACCCTTGCCAAGCAAAAGCAACGGCCTCAAGTTTCTCAGAATTCATAGTAACAAGCAAAGTCTCTCTAGTCATATTAATAAAGCTGTCATGTGTTTGCCAATCTTTATTAAATGCTTGGCATCAGGAAAGAGAATTTCAGTGCTGACTGTTGTGTTTTTCTTTCACTTTTCTTCTTTTGTTTTTCGTTCCGTCAACTTTGATTGCAGAAAAAGTTACGAAGATCTGTGATCCAAATGGGAATTGGTTCAGACACCCAGAAAGCAACAGGACCTGGACAAACTACACCCAGTGCAATAGCTATACTCATGAAAAAGTGAAGGTAGGAGAGGAATGAGTGCATGGTACCCTCGTCAAGAAACTGACCTGAGAATCTTTACAAGTTTCTATTTATCAAAAGTAGGCTCTGTACTTGTGTGGGTCTGTGTATGGATGCTATTTCTATAGACTTCAGTTTATCTTGAACATGCCCATCCATTAAAAGATTTAGAAAAAGAAAAACAAAATCTCTATATGACCTCTTAGAGTTACTTTGTGATATATGAGGATACAACGGGCAAAATTGCTTACTTTGCACAGTTCCCCAACTCTGTGTCCATTAATATTCCTTATGTTTATGAAACATACAGTCATGGGAAGAAGCAGTAAATTGAAACTGTGAATTCCCAAGAACCAGGAAAACAAACCACAGACCAGGACAGGCTGTAAGTTAATTTGGACCTCATGTTAAAGGGCTCAGTAGTAGCAGACTGTGTCAAGAAATCTGACCTGTAATAGTTTCTAACTGCCTGCACCATTGCTCTTGATTGCCTTAGGGTACTTATCTAAAAACCATATTGGGAAAAGATGGTTACAGAGGATAAGGCACTTTATTATTGCTTTTTCTCAAATCATGAGACTTTGATTTGGGTAATGGCAGTTTAATTCTATTAGCAGAATTGCCATAATTCATTGATTCTTGCTGATATTGTGCTGGGAATGGAGGATATTATTCAGAAAGGAGCAGATCTATGACAATCCCTCTTTGTGAATAGTGAGGTAGTTCCCCTCAGGCTGTTTTGCCAGCATATTTCAACTCTGTTGCAAATCTGAAGCCCCTGTATGGAATACCAGCTCCAAGGACAGCCTTGCTGCAGTTGTGTGTTGTTTTGCTCAGCAGCAGCATTATCTCCTCCCTGTGCCTGGCAGGTGGGTGGGACACTGCTCAGTAACTGGGCTGTTGTGCTTTGTTAATTCTCATTTTACTGCCCTCAGCAGTGCTCCCTGCTGTACCACACCTGTTCTAAAGTGTGGGGCAATCTCTAAATCCTTAAATTGCACTTCTACCTAGGTTGGCCACTGAGTGAGGGGGTGGTACAGGATATGGACCTGTCCTAGAATGGCTGTTGTCATTTATACATCTCAAAGTTTAACATTTTGGAGTAACACTCGATTTTTCTCACTCACAAATTGTTCACTTTCCGAATTTCACAATAAGTTCCATTTATACCTATTGCATTGATGTTTGTTTTGTTTTTAAAGGAAGATATCTCATTTAAAAAAAAAAAGTAATTTGAAAATTTCTATTACATACATCAAGAGTTACCTTTGTGTCATCTTACCTGTAATAATTTTACCATTTTTTTAATCTCAAAAGTCAGTATATATAGCAAGCTGAATTACTCTGTCCTAACTTGGATTGAGAAGTTCAGGGCATACAGAGTTTGCAGTAGGTGAGCATTTGTATCTGTGCTCTAACTCTCCCTATGGAACCCAAATAGTTGTGCTTTATTGTGAGAGTATAAGGCTCAACCTCAAAATCTTCATTTCCCTATGTGCCAAATGATACCCTTACATTTAATGCAGCAAATGTTTTTCTGCAAGACAGATTTCATGACTGAAAGTAAAGGTTTGTTGCTTTCTGATAAAATTAATTAGCTAATTAATATATTAGCTACAGGAATTAATGATAACATGAACATATTCCAAGCACTAAATCACCAGGTTTTATTTTTCTGTCTTTTGTACCTACCCAGATTTTCATAATTCCATAATTGGCAGCAGGCTCATTTAACATAACATAATATTGAAACATAATTATGACTATTTAACATAATAGTCTTCACTATTTTTGAGTTATTGTCAATTTTTTTTCATGCCCTTCCTGAAATGCTCAATAAAAACTGAATTTCCAGTACCATAATCATAGCTCACTTTGAAGGAAGTGTCTTTAAATGCTGAGAAAAGACTTGTTCCATCATTACCTGAAATGGTTTTTGTTTTCTTTTTCTTTCCTTATCAGTACTGTAGTCACTTTGCAAGAAGAGATGTATAAATATGTGCTTTATCAGCAGTAGCTCTGTCTGAATCACTTGGCTTTGTTTTTGTCTTGCAGACTGCTCTGAACTTGTATTACTTGGCCATCATCGGACACGGGCTTTCAATTGCATCACTTCTGATTTCTCTTGGCATATTCTTTTATTTTAAGTAAGTACATTTAAAATCCATCATCAAATCCCAGTGGTTGCCACAGTGGTTCAGTGCTTTGGAACAGCAGCCATCCCAAATAAAATTAGATGGAGCAGGAAGGTGAAGAAAGCCAGTATATAGGTTTGCCATTGGACTTTATATTGTAACAAAAGTGGAGATTTCTTTTCTCAGAAATCTAAAATCAAAAACCTGCAACCCAAAACCTGTAGAATATATTAAAAATAGGAAATGGGAAAAGGTTTGTCGTTTTGGGTTTGTGATGTCTGGATTTTTTTAGTGATAAATGACAGTATGATACTGGGAATTGGACACAGTGATCCTTGTGGGTCTCTTCCAAGTCCGGATGTCCTATGATTCTGTGTTATGCCAAGCATCAACTGGACTAAAGAGCAAGTGGAAACCAAAATAGTGATGACATTTGATAGGTACAGTAACATTCCAAAGTGGCACTCACAAAACATGACAACTGTAAGGGAAGTAAGGCTAAAAGCTACAGTAGAAATGGAAATAAGGAGAATAATCCCATTTTTTGATTCACAGTCTTGTGTATGACAGGCTTGTCATCTGCTGACTAACAATTATGTCACCTTCTTGAAAGGAAGTTTGAGCAGTGTGTCACCATTGTCCCAATAGCTCATAATACAATACACAGGCCTTTAAAAATTAGTCTAATTACTTCATATTTGGTGAGCTTTCTTTGCTTCCCTATGAAAGACTCCTTTTCTTTTCTTTTTCCTTTAAGAAGCTGCTGAGGCCTGGTGGAAAGGAGAACCCAGGGGTGTTGCCACATGGGCAGAGCTGAGAAAGACGAGTTGTTCCCTGTGCCAGCTGCTGCTGTGGCCAGAGCAGGCTGCCCTTGTCAGCCTGCTTTAATCATTTCATAAACACCTTCTCCTTGGCACTGCACATCTGCTCCTCACACCCTCCTGCCCCTGCTGCCTCCCTCCATTTCCTCCTGACATTTAAATAGCAATAGCAGGTACTGCCAGTGCCCGTGGATGCTGCTCTTCTCATGCTGTGGCTTTGATTAGGTGGAGGCAGCTGATAGCTGATTAAAAAGAAAAACAGTTCTTTTCAACCTGTCTGAATGCAGTGCTCCCACTTTGGCTGGGCATTATTTCCCCAGGCTTCCACAGCATTCCTGCAAATCCCCCACAAACAGGAGGGTTCCAACTTTGTAGCCTTTCCTTTGAAAATGCAGTATTCAAGATGGCATTTCAGTTTTTTCTGATCTCGTTTCATGAGGAAAACACATATAATTGGTTTTCAATCAATTTCTTTTGTGTGATTTATAAAAACAACACTTCTTTCCAAATTCACTTTCCTTCCACAAACTCAATGTGTGAAATGGCTCTGAGTCATCATAAGAGCTTTGATTTTGCATAAAAATGGACAGTACTGTCGCAATAAATGTCACAAAGTTTAGCAGACTAAATATCTAATGTGACAGGAAAAATGCTTTAACACATGGGAAAAGAAAAGGATTTGGAGTAGGAGATGATTTTATAAGTTCACAGAAAGTCAAGCATGATTTTTCTGTACCATAATATGAAAACCAAAGTAATTTCATCTTTGCTTGTGGCACTTACAGCAAAAGCAGGTGATCTGCTGTGCTGCCATCCTGTGTCATGTTTGTCTCACCATCCAGGGGTTTTCTTCCCTGGGAGCAGGATCATCCATCCTCAGAGAACCACATGGAACGAATCCAGACCCACAAACCACATTTTCTAGACTGTGGTTATGTTAGGATATAAAAGGAAATTACAAAATTCAAAGGAAGCTAAAGAAAGTTCTCTGCAAGCTGTTCTCTTGGGATGTACAGTTCCTCTTAAGTATTTTTAGTAGCAGAAGGGTATTTAAGGACCTAGATTAATACCAGGATGTATTATGTATCAGCTAAGGCTTGGATAATTATTCATAGCTTTAACAGGTGGACTTTTTTTTTTCCTATTGTGGGGGGTGTTTTTGAATTTGTCATTTCCAAAACATTTAATCTGTAAGTCAACTGACAGGTTCCAGACAACATTTTCTGGATTTCTGATCATTAGGATATCTTTAGATCTGATTAGGAATTTGGAACTTTTCCTCAAAGGAAATATCACCTGTTTGGGATTTGAATTATATTTTGGGAGTAAAATTTTTCTGCATTTTAAGTTTTGGATTTTCTTCATAAAATTTTCTCCTTGGAAATACTTGTCCAGCTTGTGACTTGTGTTCCCCAAGTGCATTGGAGTTCTTGATTTAACAGAATGAAATGGGTCATAAGCTTGGAACTCTGAACATCTCTGAAAACTCATCTATGAGACATAAAAGTAACTCCTTGCAGTGTGTCTGCTTTCTCATTGTGACATACTCGAGATCATGCACATGATGCAAATGTTAAAATAATTGTATGGTTTTCATAAAGAATGAAAAATGAGGCAAGAGAACACTAAAAAGCAGTGATGTAGGATAAAGGGGAGCTGCAGTATCAAAGATGTCCCCACCTAAAAATCAAAGCAGACAGAAAAAACCCCAACAAACAAACCTGCCTGAAACAATGGAGTTTTTGATCAAGTGTCACATCAAATCCCATGACAGCATTCACAGAGGAGAGCAGCAGTGTGTTAAAGAGAGAGTGGCCAAAGCACTGATTATTGGATTGTTATGGAGACAGAGCTACCTAAATCACTCAGTTCATGTCATCTGAACTGATAATTCCCCTTAGGTGCTTACGTGGATCTCACTGGTTGAGTTTTGCAGTATTGAAATACATTAAAAACTTAGATCTCAAACCCACTTTGTGGCTTTTGAAAATGTCACCCTTTTTTCTTTTGGAGAAATTAATTGTTCCCTAATTCCCAAGATATACAGGAGTAAAAAAAAAAAAAAAAAAGAAAAAAAAAAATCTTTTTTTGAGGTTTAATTGAGGGGTTGGTCATTCAAATGTACTTAGATCATAAACATGAGAATTAAGTGATAAAGGATATTATGTCATTAAGAAAAACAGTGAGAATAAAGGACTATAGGAAGGATAACAGAAGAGGGAGGGTGGAGAAGCTTAGGAAAAATCTTTTTATTACCAAAAACAGTCTTAGTTTTTAAATGTCATCAGTCATGCTTTCTGTTTCTTGTCCGGAGATCCTCTCAGTCCTTTCATGCATGGGTGGAGGTGGGTGTGGATGGGTGTGTTTGAATATTCAACAGGAACAGCTGCGGGATGACCCGGAGCGATGGCCCCATTAGCTGTACGTGCTCTTCCTCGCCTGAGCCTTGAGTCTTAACAATAAGCAGACAGAATTCCAGAGCCCTTCAGGACTTGTTTACACAAAGCCCTTCACTGCAATCTAGCATTGTCTCTCTTTTCATATATAGAACATACAGGGGGAAAAATACCCTAGAAAAATATATTTGCAAAGAATGTGAGACCCTGCATGTTATAATAATTAAATTTTATGCTTTTGGGGCATTAAAACAAGACTCAAGTAAAATCTTAAAGAGGCTAATGGAATACATTTTTTCCTCAAACTCATATGCAACCCCATTTTCCATATTTTGAAACTTTTTGTGTTTTCTTCAGCCAAATGACACGTGGCAAACAAAGTTTCCTGTAGGTCCCTGATAAATGGCAGCACTGGTTTCTGGAGGGGTTTCCTTTTCCTTCTCCTGTTTTTAGAGCCATGGGCTTGGACTGTCTGTCTCAGGGCAGTGAGTGCTGTGAGCTCAGTGCAGGGATCTCTGGGTGCTTGGTACAGTGCCCTGTGAGAGCTGCAAAGGTCTGCCCTATGGCCAGGCTTGTGGGGCTGTCCTTCTTTTTCTTTGGGTCACCTTGATTATTTTTTCATCTGTCAGCAGTTTTCAATATACTCCTCCAGCCTTTGTGAAGATTCCATATCTGCATTTCTCTGAAAAAATATAAAGATCTCCCTTCTATCCTCTGAAATTAAAAATGAATCATCAATGCCCCTCCTTTATCGTTACTTCCAGGCAGCTATTTGAAGATGCCAGAAAACTTGATTTATTTTTTTCACCTTTATACATGTCTCCTGCTGCCCTTTTGAATGTGTTTCTGATTTTTCTCAGTGGCATGTGTGTAAGTGGTAGATTTTCTCCCCCAGTTGTCATTCCCAAGGGTCAATCAGCTGCACTCCATCTCTCTGGCCATTAACTGAGGACAGAAAGGTGTGGGGACTGCAGCAGAGGCTTCACTCCATGCTGGCTGTGAAGCAGCCCAGGAGTTCACTGAAAAACTTGACTGAGAAGCAGTCCCTCCTCCCTGATTACACTAAGTTATTCCTACTTCCTCTAGAATGGCAGAAAACCAGAAAGTTGCTGCACCTAAGTTCAACATTCTTTGATATAGTTAATTTCTGTTGTTTTTTTTGTTTATCTTCCAAAGATATTATCTCTTTTACTTTATTGCAAATAAAAAGCAACTTTAGAAATTACCACAATTAAATGCAATCCTCTAGGGACTTTATAATTATGTCCTATAAATTGTTTATAACTTAGTTATATACAAAATTCAGGGGGAGATTTGTATTACTTTGCTTATTTAGATCTTTCTCTAGCTTTGGGCTGAAGGAAGGAGAATGACAAGGATATGAGTGACAGGAATTACTTTCAAGAGGTCTGAACAGATTTGAGTAAATGGAAACAGGGTAAGACATCTTCATCAAGCACAGGTGTGATAGTTAGTTGGGAAATTTTTCAGGTACTAACCAAAAGAAAAGTAAATCTTCTGAAAATTATTATCAGCATTTAAATAATTTTCAGCTGGTCACTATAAGCATATTGGATCTAAAGGTACTTTCTTTCTTCCTTTTGCTGTATTAAATTTGCTCTGGACACGAAGAAAGTGTTGATGTAGAACTTGTTAGTAAAATCAAGAGCTCTAACATTTCCAAATGTCAGAGTTGTCCCCAAGTACGCATAATTGTCCTCCCATGTACTCATTTGTTCTTGTTTCTCTTTTCCAGGAGCTTGAGCTGCCAAAGGATTACCCTGCATAAAAATCTGTTTTTCTCTTTTGTTTGCAACTCTGTTGTAACAATAATTTCACTGACGGCCGTTGCCAACAACCAGGAATTAGTTGCAACCAACCCAGTAAGTGAAAGTGTGTTTGGCAGAGTGTGCTGGCTGGTAGGTGAGTGGCTCAGAGGGTGCTGCAGCAGAGGTGGGAGTGCACAGCTGATGGAATGCTCTGTGCAGCAGATGTCTCACAGTGCCTGGCACGCTGCACTCTCCAGGCTGTGAAATAGGAAAAGTGGGACTGAGCTCACTGGATGCCTCTTCCCAGCTCCACAGAATGGCTTCTGCCCTGAAACAGCTGCAGGAAAGCCAATTCTAGATGGTTGTGTTTTATTGTGAGAGGATAAGGTTCAGGGAGGCTGACAGCTGAATTCAGCAAGGAAGGGCAGGAAAAAGGTTTTGCAAGGTGTTTTGGATCTGTCTTCAAATTTCTTATGGCTTTAGCTTGGCCATCTTCAGTTAAAATAAGAACAACTTACATTTTTGCAACACAATATTCTAAATATGAAGTGCATTAACAAATCCCTAGCTCTGGCTTTATTGTTATTTAGATGTGGAAGATAAATCTTAATTCTGTGGAAGTTAGGTTAAACACTGCAGAAGCTGAATCGAATAAAAAGATAATTTCCTTTTCTCCTGTAGAAGCAGTCATCAGTGTGCTGGAAAACATACCTGAGATAGCTGCTAATTATCATCATCAAGTGAGTTAGGTAGCAGAAAATGGTAAAACAATATTGGGTTTTGGTTTGTTTTAAGCCAAGTGTCAGAAATAGAACAATCAAACAGACAGCAATATTGGAAGGAGGGGGAAAAAAGGATTTAATGTGATCAAATCTACAAGTTAGCTGTTGCTCCTTGTTCACAACCTCATATACTTCCAAATAAATGATATTTATAGCCTTTGAACTGTAAAATATATTTTGAATGAAGCTAAATACAAATAATAAATGCCAGACTTCTCCAGAACCTACTGTGAGCTCTCAATCCCTATGTGCAGTTATGCAGGTTAAAACTGAAAGTATTGTAAGCATTTTAAAAACATTTATTGTTCTCTGGGATAGTTATATGTTGTGATGGGTAAAACTGAGAGGGGATTACCCACATCAAAGTACATTTCTTGTGGGGTTATTATCAGATAATTTAAGGATTTGGAATGGTTAAGTGTGGTAAGGTTTGCAATAAGGCAAAATATCATAACAGCATTCTGTCACACTGAAGGATCTCAGGGTCCTCGTGTTTGAATAATAAAAATCCAGATTCAGATACTAGTTTTATGTCACCATAAAGTAGGGAATTGTAATGTCATGAAAATTCTATTCTAAAAAGTAAATAAATATGTAATTGTATGAAAAGCAGAATAAACATTATTTCCAGTGGTATTTTTTCCACTTTGCAAATAAAGCTCTGAGATTTCTGCAAATCAAGAATTGATGCCATACTCTGCTCTTTTTTCCCTGCAGGTTAGTTGCAAAGTGTCACAGTTCATCTACCTGTACCTGATGGGTTGCAACTACTTTTGGATGCTGTGTGAAGGCATTTACCTGCACACACTGATTGTGGTGGCTGTTTTTGCTGAGAAGCAGCACTTGATGTGGTATTACCTTCTTGGCTGGGGTATGTGATTTCACCTTGTTCATTTTCAGGTCAATGCAGCCTCTTCCTCCTTCAAACACCCCTACCTTTTCTTCTCTGAGCTGCAGCTTTGAGTGACCGTGGCACACCCCAATTCTTTGTCTGTAGTGTTTTAACAAACTTAGAAATATTAATGTAGGAAGTTGTGGGTACCTCTGCTGAGAGAGAGAGATTATGCATTTCTGCAGTCAGGAAGTGACTCCTCCTTTGTATAGAGAAAATAGTCTCCCATCATAGAAAAGACCTTAAGAAGTAATTATTCATTGTTCCTCACCTCAAAGATGTTTATTCAGGAGTGAATGTTTGTTTTCAGAGAAGTCTCGCCGTGCCGAGGGTGGAGGATCAGAACTGAGTTGGAGATGGCTGAGGATTTATTTTTCCAGCACCTCCATTTGACCTGTATTGTTCACTAAGCAAACACAGAATAGCTGTAGCTGAACATCTCGAGTAGTATCAGTATCAAAACCAACAAGCCAAGCCCACTCACCTCAGATAGTGCACAAGGGCTTGTTCACAAAGTGAAAGTGGAGGCTCTGGCAGCCTCCCTGCACTGGCACACCCAGCTCCAGTGTGATGGGTACCTGGGTCACTGTCCCACTGCAGGCACAGCTGGAAGCTCACAGGTGCTCAGCAGCTCCTGAAGATCAGGCACCACCAGAGGATTAAGGGCCCCAGGTGACTAATTTGGTTATTCTTTTTAATTATTTTTTCATTTGGCCTAATTTCCTGAGTCTAATTTCCAAGTATTTTTTTAAAATACAGCAAGGTGTTGATACTTTGTCCTCATACCAGTGAGAACATGCTCTCCACTGGCCACACTATTAAAGTTGTGCTCATGCATGCAACCACCATTTTAATATTACCTTCCTATTGCTGGAACTGCAGATTGCAGCCTGAAAATCATCTGTTAATGAAGATCACTTGTATTCTAAAAAGTTGATTTGCCTTTCCTGTGTGTTGCTGTGGATTTCTTGGCAAGTCAGTGGGAATAAGGTTTCACACAGCCCTCAGAAAGAAATCTAAGGAAAGAAAGTTTAAATTGGTCCATGTTAGTTTATTTTCTCTGCAGGTATATAGTTTGTGTGAGGTGAAAATACAGAAGATTCCTACAAAATATGCAAGTTTGCTTAGTTATTAACCAGGTTTTACTAATGAAGAAAATGCTGGCTTTTTTCTCCACAGGTTTTCCACTGATCCCTGCCTGCATACATGCTGTTGCAAGAAGCTTATATTATAATGACAAGTAAGTAGCTTCAGCTTGCTTTGCAAAATTTTTATATTTTCTTTAAGGAAAAAAAACCAACAAAGCTAATAAATGCTTTTTTTTTCTTTTCCTGTTTGTTTTCTGTAGTTGTTGGATCAGCTCTGACACTCATCTGCTTTACATCATCCATGGCCCTATTTGTGCTGCTCTCTTGGTAAGCATTTTTTAAATAATATTTTTGTTTTCTTGTGTTTTTTTTTTCCTGGCTGCTCTTGATGAGCTTACAAAGGTAAGAGCTTTAAGCTGACATTTAGAGGTCACTGTCACTTGTGAGTCTGCTGCTTCACCCAGCAGGTGCCTCAGACACACAAGGTACAAGAAGTCTTGGCCTTATTAAGGATCTGTGCTTCTGGTCCTTGGAGAAAGTCAGGGTTTGCAATGTTGATTATTATTCCACTTAAATGTTAGAGACAAAGAAAGACTAAGCCTCACCTGCAGTACTGGAGGGGAATTTAAAATCCTTCCTTGAGCTGAGAATGCCTCTCCTGGCCAGACTAATTGCCAGGTGGTCCCTGCTAGAAGCCTCACTGTGTCACTGTGCTGTGGCCAAGCAGCCACCAGACTGTCTGAGGTTCAGGGAGAGAGCTTTGGATGCCAGGACTGACTGTGGCTGGGAATATGGGATGGAGAGAAATCTCAGCAGGTGATTGTGAGAGAATCAGCGCAAATGGTTCTGCCAGTACCTGTGACTGGCCCTGTTCTGATACTAATTTAGCACTGTCTGCTTTGGCCACTGGGGTATTGCAGCTCCTCTGTTTCTGAGTGCTCAGGAAATCTTAGAGCACGGTGTTCTGCCTGACACCCCAAGTCAATGCCAACTCTATTCAGTGTTCACTACTAAATGAAATTCTGGGTGAGTAACTGAGGACATTACTGCATAAAAATCCATCTTGTATGTCAGTTGTACTAGGACTGGATTTACCCTATGGAATTCAGGCAGTAGATTGTTGCTAAATAGAAATAGGTGTGCACTTAAACAACGATCATTATTAGCATAATTAGCATAGCAGCATTCCATATGTCATTAGCCCCTGACTGTGTATGTCAGTCAATTGTTTTATTGTAGCAGAAACCTCAGGCTGATCTGGCCAAACTGCTGGGTCCATGGCTGCTGACTTTCCTCCTCACTTTTCAGTTCACAAAAGGAAGTTGATTAGGAATAAAAACCTTTATGGAAATTCCTTCCTAACTTTATGGAAATAATTTCATTTTCTGATCTACACTTTGCCCTTCTGTTAACTTGTTAATGAATGCCTGTGGAGGGCATTCAGTGCATGGAGGATTCTCTCAGAAGACCATTGCATAAATCCTGGGATTCTTGTGACTCCCTTTTTCAGTCACAGTGAAATTAACTAGTGACTTAAATTTTGAAGGCTGTGATGATACCATGACACACCTGAGCCCCTGTGTGTGGGCAGCCAGAGCAATGCCCATGAAGTCATGGAGAGCTGTGACCCTGGGGTGTGAATTATTGCTGGTAATCTCTTGTCCTGTCAGACAGGTCTGCTCTATCTGTTCATGTAAGGATCAGCTGTGCTCTAATCTGTAAACGTAAACCCAGTTCTAAATCCTTTCAGTTTTTATTCTCTCTTCTTTACATGAAAGATGAAACCCTGTTTTCACAGAAAAGTATAGGGGTTTTTTGGTGGGTTGTTGCTTCCATTGTTCTGGCGTCTATTCAGATATATCACTTAAGTAAAACTTTCAAGTTGAACAATAATTTTTATTAGAATTTGCTTTAAATAGCAATGTAAAAAATTGTGTAAAAGCTATAAGACTGTACTATCTTCCATGAAGTGACCCCATTTTAGGATGTAAGGTCATTTTTTTCTCCTTCTAAGCAGTGGCCTCCACAAAATCACACTGCAAGTGGCCAGACTCCTGTGGGATTCGAATGCTCTGGATCCGTCCCAAATGACCAAGTCCTGTTTCTATTCAAGGCCACATTCAGAATGTTCTTTGATTTTACTGGAGGCATAATAATCATCTCTGTGGGGTTGGTCTGGCAGAGTCTTTGTCCATCCTCTTTGCAATTTACAACTTTGTTCACCTGATATTCCTGTATTTTTCATGACCGACCTAAAAGTGTTTCTCTTGTATTTTTCATGCCTTAGTACAATGAGTAATTTACTTGAAAATCATCTAGGAATAACAGATTAAACTGTACATCTTGCCTGTGATGTGAAAGTACTTTAAGGGAGTTGCTTTCCTTTCTGGAAGCAGAAAAAAAAGATTTTTTTCTTTTTGTTTCAATTCAGAAAAGACAAGGCAGGGCTAAAGATGTTAGATTAAATGCATGTGTTTAGGCTTTGTGAACAGAACCCTCATTTGCTTAAGCAGCTTGCTTGCCAGATACAATTTCCACACTTTACTAAGCATGACCTGCTTTAGTAGACATTTAAGCAACAACATTAAACTGCAAATTAGATAACGAGGGGGAAGACACTGTTTCTATTTGCAGGAGCAGATCTCAAAGAACGTGAAGGGGACTGTCAAGTGGGTGCCAGGGAGAATTGGCAGAAACCAATGGGAATTTAACTCTTGTACACCACTGAAAATCCTACAATTACATAAAGTTAAAAACAACGCTGCTTTTATGGCCCCTGTTGTTACGTAACTGTGGTCAGTTCTTCTGCCAAAGAAACAGGAGCAGACATAGGTTGCACTTTGATTGGAATTGTCTTCAACTGACCATTAAATTACAACTGTCTGCCTAAGCAATCACAATTAAAGAAACAGAGAGGGAATGAGACAGCAGAGGGTGATGTTAGTTTGCATGCTAGACAAATATTGATCAAAATTGAGGGGGGAGGGAAAAGGAATTGGTTTGCACTTCAGTGAAAGCAGTAGTGATTTCCATGTAAACTTCCAGTGCTCTTGTGGTTTTCTTTGTTTGGGTGTCACTGGATTACTTATCTATGCCATTTTTTATATAAATATTGTCACAGGGATGTTCCTTTCTCCCTGCTGTAATGTTATTTATTGGTGTTGCAGTCTGAAAGACCGCTACAGATGCAAGTTCTGAGTGAAGGTGTGCTAGAATGAAGCTCAGGTGCTCCCCTGTCATTCATGTCCTTGTGTATAATGACTTTAAGCTGAACTCCGTGCCAGGCTTAGGAGTTTAGAAGTTGAATGCTCAGTTGTGTCCGAGCAGGCAAAGATATGGAGCTGAACAATGGTACTAAGAGCCAGGCAGTGGCTACCAACTCATATCTAAAAATATCTGAGTGCCTCGCTGTTTATATCATCCTGAGGAAGAATTGAAACAGAATTTAAACTACAAGGATTACTATACTAAGTGAAAACTCAGCATGGAGAAAAGTAGAAATACCAGGGACATGAAGAAAGTTTAATTTAAAAACTGCAGCCCCTATTGACTTAGAAACTCAGCTTCAATTCACTGCCACTCTCAAGCCAGACCCTAAATGCTCCTAAGTTTCCAGTATAGGCACCAACACATTTTTTTGTGTCTAGGATTGCCTTCTCTGCCTTTGTTTCTATTTTTGCTCAGTTGCCTTGTTCAATTTTCAGGTCACTGTGGGGCTGTTGCTATTTCACTCTGTGTTCATTGTGCAGATAGCACAACAGAGCTCCTTTGGGCTTTTCCAAACCATCACAGTCAATTTGATGATAATGTGCATACGAGGAGTTCCACTGCCCTACTTTTGCTTAAATGTAAAAATCTACTCAGCACCTTACTTAAAACCAGGACCTGCTTTCATCACTTTAATTAAAAATTCAGTTCATCCCGATCTCGCTCTTATTTTCTGACAGAAGAGATACTCATCAAAAACTGGTGCTACATACTTGTACTGACACTCATCCTGTTCTTCTCAGCTCTGCCCTCTGCTTTGCCTCCTCCCTTTTTGCTATTTGCAAACTCTTTGCATGCTTAATTTTGTGCGTTTTGATTTTGGTGGGTGAAACAAATAGAAAAACTCTGTGCATATTGTAAAAGAAACAGCTCATTGGGTGCTGCTATTTATGCCTGGCTGCTGCAGCTTTCATCTTCAGTTAGCACTTAAGAACAGTGTCATAGGAGTTGGCCACGCTACCAAAACATGAGAGGACAGAAAACTCAGTGTTTGAGACGTGTTAATGTTGAACAAGTAGATTGGAGAAGGATTAAATTTAGAAATGGAGGAAGGACTCATTGTCTGCACGTACTATAGGAAGTTGGATAGGGATCGTGTGCTACATAAAATCTAAATAAATCCCTCGAGAAAGAGTCAGAAGACCTTGGCTGTTTAAACAAAGCTTAAAGGTAGATGGAGGCTTCCAGGAGAACTTCATGCAGTAGTTTCCTATGTAAAACAGCTTCCTGTTAGTTATTTAAATAGCATGTAAGTAGCATATAAATAACATCCCATATCTGTAAAGGACCGTGTTGCTATAATAGCACACAGCTATTTATTCTGAAAGCCTGAACTGACAGAAAGAATTCTGCCAGGGCTGTGGAGCGTGACAGCTATGGTCTGAAATGCCTTCCCTGCTTGCACTTGTGCTACAGCAAGACAGAGAATTCCTCCTAGACCAGGAATTCTGATGTTTTTTAGAAGGGATTTGTCTGTCTGCCTGCCAGCTTCTTCCCCTACCCCCCTTTTGTCTCCAGCTGTTGGCAAGGGCAGACAGTCCTGTGGAGGCAGAGATAGGAGCAGAGACAGAGCCTCTGTCCCTTCCATAGCAGCTCCCCAGAGCACCTGTGTCCTGTCTGTGCCTGGGATAAGGGCAGGGACTGGCTGAGATCCCAGACTCTCATCTGCCTGCAGCTCCCACCAGGGGCTGCACAGGAGGTGAGGGTGGGCTGAGATCATCCCCAGGGCTGCTGGGGCTCTGGTTCCTCATCTCTGGGGGGTGTCTGTGTGTATCCATACACATGGCTGTGTGCATGTATCCATACACATACCTGTGTGCATGTATCCATACACATACCTGTGTGCATGTATCCATACACATGGCTCTGTGTGTGTATCCATACCCATGACTCTGTGTGTGTATCCATACACATACCTGTGTGCATGTATCCATACACATACCTGTGTGCATGTATCCATACACATACCTCTGTGTGCATGTATCCATACACATACCTGTGAGCATGTATCCATACACATACCTGTGTGCATGTATCCATACACATGGCTCTGTGTGTGTATCCATACACATGGCTGTGTGCATGTATCCATACACATACCTCTGTGTGTGTATCCATACACATACCTGTGTGCATGTATCCATACACATGGCTCTGTGTGTGTATCCATACCCATGACTCTGTGTGTGTATCCATACACGTGTATCCATACACATACCTGTGAGCATGTATCCATACACATACCTGTGTGCATGTGTCCATACACATACCTCTGTGCATGTATCCATACACATACCTGTGTATCAGTTTTGTGCTTGCTCATGACGACAGTTTGGGATTCTTTTTCCTGGTCAAACCTGGAAAAAAAAACAGAGATAGACCATTTCTAACAAAAGAAAGCCTTAGTAACTATGAAATAAGCAACTTCAGTAGTGCAAGGGAATGACATAAAGCATCATCTCAGTGCTTGCCCCATGGGCGGCTTTGCTGAAAGAATAAAAGATCCAACCATTGACTACTGTAAGAATGCCAAATCCACTGTTAGTGTAGAGGAATATACAGCTCCTTGTAGCAGCATTTTGGTGATTTTTTTATTATTCTGATTTTATCTTCTCTATAAGTTTACCGAATTCACATTTGAAAAATAAAAAGTAGTGTTTTGAAGAACCATATTTAAATGCAAGGAGGGAAAAACATCATCCTTCTCTCTTGACCAACTTGAAAAGAATCAGTCCTTCACCCATGCACTGTTACTGGCATCAGAGAGAAAGGTGTGTGGGTTATTACCACTTAGAGAGTGGTAATAACCCACACACCTTTGCTTAGAGAGTTTGAGAATAGGTGTGGATAGTGGAAGTTAGAGCCACATCTCACTTACTTTAAGGTCCTTTCAAAGATGTTTATCTGATATCTCTTGTATAATCCCAGGGTGATTATACAAGCAGTGTGAGTTTGTGTTGTCTGGTTTCCAGTCTCACAAGTCAGTGTGTGGGATTATTTTCCAGACCTCTTTCTCAGTGTCATTTCCTTTTCCGACAGGTGAACCTTTTCTTCCTGCTGAACATCGTTCGTGTTCTCATAACCAAGCTGAAAGACACCCACAAGGCTGAGTCCAACCTGTACATGAAGGCAGTGAGAGCCACCCTGATTCTTGTCCCCCTCCTTGGCATCGAGTTTGTGCTGTTCCCATGGCGACCCGAGGGCCGCATCGCGGAGGAGGTGTACGACTACGTCATGCACATCCTCATGCACTACCAGGTGGGGACCAGCCCTGGCTCCCCTCAGCTCAGAGCAGCTGGCATGGCTATCAAATAAAAGAGAAATGGTCATGTTTTTGCAGTTCTGAAAGGTCTTCATCCAGTAGTCTTTGATTTCTCACTACGCTGGATTTTCATTTATTTGCCTTCCAATTTTCAAAGGAAGGAAACGTCATGGCAGAAAGACAGCCCCATGTTTTTAGTGGTGCATTTTTAGAACTAGTTCATCATTTTTATATTTGTCCTGAATTTTCTCTGATATCTATATCTGAAATTTTATCAGAAACCTTTAATTACCTGAGGTAGCCCATATGAATATGAATTAAAGCAGAATTTTTTTTTTTTTTATTTTACAGGGTCTACTGGTGGCTACAATTTTCTGCTTCTTCAATGGCGAGGTAGAGTAACAACTTTTACTATATCTAGAATAATTTTTCTCTTTTATATGCTTTTGTTTAGCAATTAAGGAGGTGGTAATTTTTTCTTTTTGTTTTTTAATTTTATATCTAAATTTGTCTGAATTAAAAGAGGAAAACAAAGTATCAGGATGCTAAGAGCAGAGCTTGGAAAGGATTGTGGAATCATTCATGGCACCATTACGCGTGTTAGGACTGATTCTTGGGTGCTGAGCTATACACATTTGTCTTGATTAAGAAATTGAAGAAAGTTGTTACTTTGCCATAAAGTCCAGATAAATATCCTAGCACTGAAAAGAATTTCAACTCTCAGAAGGTTTTTTAGTCTGTGTTGGAAGCTGTACAAGATGTTATCCTGGAGAATCACTGGTTGGTCCTTCTGCAGCAGGAACAGGACCACACTGCACAGGTGTTGCTGGGCTGGGGTATGTCTGTACCCATGGCAGGGGGCTGGAATTAGATGGCCACTAGGGTCTCTTCCAACCAAACTCCCTCTATGAGTCTGGGATTGTTATATGAGGCTCTCTGGGAAAATTTTAGGCTGAGGTTTGGAAAAGTGTTTTTTAGCACAAGTGAAAAGCAGCATTCCAACAATCAGACCTTAACAGCTTGGTGCACTTGTAGGAGGAATTTGTGTGGGTCACAAGTGCATGTTTAAGGCACCATGAGCAGCCAGTTCCAAGGACAGACCTCATTCTGACATTAGAGGATTGTGCCAGGTGTCAGCAGTAGATGGTATTGATCCTGTTGAAGCTAACAAGCTTTGCTGTTATCTTGGCTAGCTCAAGGTCCCTGGAGTGCACAGGGTGACTTTCATGTAGAAACTCTTGCCCCAGGCTGTAGAGAGTACACTTTCAGAGGCTTAGTGTCAGAGATCAAAGTAGTAGGAAGGCTAAAAAAATATATCTAAAATTGTTAATGTTGCTCTTGCTTGCAAAAAACAATCGCAGCAACCCCAAACAAATGAACAAAACTACCCCCACCAAAAAACTAACTGGTAATTTGCCAACACTTTTGGCAGAGGAACAATTACAGTCCTATACTTATTCCTACACATCTGTTTGCTCATTTGTTCTACATTTAGTGTGGTTACAGTGTAGGCTGTAAGCAGAAATTTGGAAGTAACCAGATGTTTTCCTCAGACTGAACCCTTAGGGTTTTTTATCAGATGTTCTAAAATTGTGCCAGTATGGTTCTATAGTGTTATTAGGCAGAAATTTTTACTCAAAGGTAAATATTTCACTGATGCTAGAATTAATTAGTGTAGATTGCCCTTCCTTCTCTTTCCAAGTCCAAAGCTGGCAGAATTGCAATGAAACTACCATGGTCCTTGAAGGTTTATTTGTGTGCCTTTGTTGTGTGTTCCCCCACCCAAGTGCATGAGTCTCACTGATTTTTTTTTTGCCAAGAAGCCAGAAAAGATGAAGATAGGCTTTGTCTGGGGGACGGGCCTTGATCTGACTTTACCATAGACTAGATGCAGGTTCAAGTCTCTGCTCATACATTTAGTTCAAAACCAGAAGATCACTAGGTGTTCTGAATTGGATCTGATCACTCGCCCTCACTCTGCATTGTCATCTCACACACTTTTTCCCTTCTACAGAGCAGAAAGCTCAGGATGCCTTCACAATGCCATAGTATAGTTCAGAATGCCTTCTAAAAGCAGGTATTTTGAAAAAAATCAGCTTGTTCTGCTCCAGCAGAAAATTGAGTAGGAGGGGTGGAAAACTGTGAAATTTCTGCAGTTTTTATGAAAAAATATTGTCCACTACTCAGTTCTATCTTCATCCTTGTGCCTCTTCCAAGGCTGTTTTTAATTTTAAATTATGATTGATTTTGGAATCTATTCCTATAGCTGTTAATATTTCATTGTTACAAACTCATATTTTTTAACATATCCTTTTCTGCTGTGTAAGAAAAACCAAACCTGAGTCATGCCCTTAATTCACCATGGGCTCATCAGTGGTAAAAGATGAGCTCTTCCACAACTCCTACAAATGCTAATAAGTGAATCATTGCTTGAATCTACTGGCAGAATAATATTTAAAGGAGGATGTAGGTATTTTAACATTTATTAATTTAGAAGTTCAGTTTTTAGACCATAGACCTTGACTAAGTTAAAAATATATGTCTGTATTTGCTCTCTAGAGAGTGGAAATTTATCCTTTTTAAACCACTTTTGGGTTCAGTGATCACTATTTGCTTTTTTTAAATTATTTTCAGTACACCTTGCTCAAGAAAGGACTTAGTGCTTTATAAACAACTGTATCAGTAAGGAAATGCAAAGAGGGAGAATGTAGGTAGGGAAAAATGCCCAGCACAGAAAAAATGTCTTTCCTTTTTCTCCTAAAAGGTTCCAGCCCCAGCAAGTGGGACTGCAGGCTGGGGGGAATAGCAATTAAAAAATGCTAAAAGCACTAGTTTCTTTCTAAGTCTTAGCCTGTTATTGTACATTTTAGTGTGTGCCAGATATCAGGAGCCAAATCCTGTTCAAGCAAGACACTTCTGGCTAAAAAGTGAAAGACAGTGATCTGCTAGGATAGAACTTCAGTGAAGATGAATTAAGAAGTGTAAGAAAAATAGCTGGTATGTGCTGCTGGCTGTAGCCAAGGAACATCTCCAGTTTGCTGAGCAGAGCAGCCAGGGATGGCCTGTCAAATCCAGTTCTTGCAGCCCTGCAGCTGCTGGCCACAGAGCTCCTCCAGCCAGGGGGATGTGCAAGCCCTTCAGCTTGGATCCTCTGTGGCAGGGCTTCCCCAAGGACACTCACAGCCAGTCTGCCCATGGGCCAGCAGCCCACAGAGTGAGATGCTCTCAACACATCAGGTTTGCCAGCTTCAGATGGCCTGGAGTGGCTTTTGGGGTCATACAGGCTGTGCTCAGAGCAGAAGCTTGTCCCAGATCTCTGATCAACCAGTAGGAAGATTCCTGTTGAAATTCTAATAGCAGGTGCTGTAATGACCTGCATGATCTGTGTAAACCTTGTGGGGTTTGTTTGCTTTTTTCCCTTCATTTCCCTTCTGCTCCACAGAAATGTTGCCATGAAGATCATATTCTCAGGTTTGCAAGGTTGTACAATCTGTTGTACAACAGATGAGATAGATGAGGCTGTGTTGTGGTTTGGTTTGGGTTTTTTTCTCCTGGTTGGCTACTGAGCTGTTTAATTTGTCTGGTATCCAACATCAAGCTACCCATGTTATAGGGCTGACTGGAAGGAGTCCTTCCTGCAAACTCATCAAATCCAGCCATTATTTAGTTATAAGGTGAGCAAGAAAGCAAGACAAAGAGAGAGAGACAGACTCTTCCAGCTGGGACCAGCATCTCTGTTAATGACTGAGAAACACAATTGTATTATTACAATATTTTTTCATTCAATGCTTTCCTTAATATCCTTTCTTGAAACAAATTTACCAAGTTCTACCCCTCCTGAGCTGAATTTACAGCTCCATGTCACTGCTCGAAGCTAGGAGAAAGTGGTAAAAGTTCTATTCTCACTTTGTGAGCAGACACACAGATCGTTAAACAGAGTGTAAGTGATTTTTCCCATCTTTTTTTATAAATGATTGGAAGGTTAGAGAAGACTGAAAGCCACTCACAACAGATGAAAGGATACAGGACCCTCCAAGAAGAGACACACAGCAGGACAGGGGTGCAGTTCTGACTCAGCAGTAATGGAGAGGCTTTGGGAAGAGTGCCAGGAATAGTGGCTCAGTCAGAAATGCATGGAGAGACCGTGATGGGCACTGGGGCAGGCAGAGAGGAAATGCTCTCTGCCCATGCAGGAAACCCTTTTATAGCTCTCTGTCCCTGGCATGGGGCAGCTGGACTGCTTTTCCCTGGCACTAGCCCCAAGACACTTGTCTTGCAGGGATGCTGGTGGCTCTCAGGAGCTATGGAATCCTTTAGGATTGGTTAACAAATGCTATTAACAAGCAAAAATAAGATGGACAATTGGTACTGAAGGAACCAGGAGAAGTGTGGGAGAGGAGAGGAGTGGAGTGGAGTGTGTAATTTGGCAAGCCTAGTTAATCTCCCAGCTCTGCCAAGAGACTTCTTTGACCTTGTTAAGCCGTTTAGTTCCAGTTGCTGGCATTTTCCCCACCTCCAGCCTGTCTTGTCTAAAGTGAAAATTGCTCAATGTGTAATTTTTTTCATGTGTGTCTACGTTCAAACTCTGAGCTTATTGAAATAACTGACTGTGAAAGGAGAACAAATATCACATAGCTTAGTGATGAACACAGATTGATTGATTCCAAACTAAATTCCAAGCTTCTCTCTTGGAAAAGGTGGAATTTTGAATATGGTCCTTGTCTTGGCTTTATGATTACAGGACATGGATTCAAATTGTGCAAAGACTGAAGGTTCTGTATTTGCTCTATTCTAAGGTTCTATGCAATACATATACTGATTAATCAAAAACTTCCCATGCTGAAACCAGAACTCATCCTTTAGGCTCTGAAGAAGTACACAATTTTGATCTGAAAAGCAATAAGATCTGAAACTCAAAATTATTAAGATAATTGATTTCTCAGTGTTTGAAGATTTGTGTTTAGATGTTTGGAGTGGATTAGAAAGCTTTTATGAACAGCAATAAAGCACTTCCATTGCCCTAGAAAGCTAATTTTTAAAGTTAATTGGTTGATACTTCTTTCCTTACTCTAACATTTCCTTGTGAAGGATTTGAGAATAATGAAGTCCTCCTTTAAACAGAGGTTTCTGATACCAGACTGCAGGAAGTCTAAAAACTACATCCCTTTTCTTGTATTTATTTTTATTTTTCATGATTAAAGCCAGAGTAAAATTAGACAAAAGGAGCCATTGTGTGAGGGAAATGGAAAGCAAACATAAACCCTGAAGACATATGGAAAATTCTAAAAATATTTACCCACAATATAAACAATTAACTGGGGCAGTCACTGATCACTGGTCAGCAGATAGGACTGCTTTCTGTACAAAGTTTGGCTGAAAAGGAAATTAAATATTCATGACCTGTAGGCAGATTTTTTTAAAGTAGAAAAGTGTTTGAAAAAGCAACAACAGGAGCTATTACCATTGTTAGCATTCCCCACTTGGCATCTGCCCTGAAAGACTCATTCTGTGGGAATTTCATGAATGTGACACTTGATGGCTCCACTCTGCACAGGTGTTTAACCATATTGGAGGGGAGGAAGGCCATGACAAACATCACATCCTTTCAGTGCAGACATGTAAACCAATGGGGCCTTCAGCTATTTTATCAGCTTTATTTTTAACTCTGCTAGAAATGTGGAGTTCAGGAATTTGTCCTTCTTGTCATTTGCTTAAGGTATGGCCAGAAATTGGGAAAGACTGACTTGTGCCAAAAGACCGACTTGTGCTAAAATCATGTAATGATTACAGCAAATATAAATTATGGTTTGTTGAGAGTAAATTAATTTACAGATGCTGAGGATGTGGCCTTTTGAAAATAAGAATGAACAGAAATTGCCTTTTCCACATGTGTTTCTGATCTGTCCTACACTGGACCACGGTTCATTGGGGAGGAAGCAGAAAATTGCATGGCTGCTGTTCCTCCTGTAAGCTGTGCTTTGTCTGAACAGCTAGTACACTACAATTGTAAAATGCCATTACTTCACAACAAATTTACTGAAAAATTATGCTTACCTAAGTGGTGAATAATTCAGAATGCTTCAAGTGCTAAATGGCCTGTAGGTAGGTGTCCTTGCCCGGGATTTCTGAGTCTTGCTGCCCCATTTGCTGAGACAAAGAACAAAGAGAGAAACAGCGAAGCCCCTGAGCCGTGGTTTACGTGCATTTTGCTTTGTGTGGGGGCACAGGTGCAGGCAGTGCTGAGGAGGCACTGGAACCAGTACAAGATCCAGTTTGAGCACAGCTTCAGCCACTCGGACGCCATGCGCACGGCCTCCTACACCGTGTCCACCATCAGCGACGTGCAGGGCTACGGCTACGGCCACGACTGCGCCAGCGAGCACCTCAACGGCAAGGGCTACCACGACATGGACAGCGTGGCTCTCAAGACTGAGAAACTCTATGGCTGAGGGGCTGCCCCCTCTCCCGTGCCTTGTGCCAATCCACAGCTGATCCAGTGACTTCATGGCCAGAAGATCTCAGCTACCCTGGGGTATGTTCTTCTCCTAAATCGACACGTTTCTCGTGTGTATGTGTGCGTGTGTGTATACACACGTGCATATATACTGCTGTTTGTGTGTGTGTATCTATACAGTATGGACATCTGTGCATATATATCTATATATGTATGTGCATTTATACAAGGATACAAACTTTGCCTCTTCAGTTTCTACTGTGTAGACAAAGTTGGCAAATTTTTGTACAAAGGGAATCAATGAAGGATTTCTTATTTTCTTGGAAGTTTGTATAAGACTGTGCTGTGTTGAAGCCACTTCTTTTGCCTACAGAATCTTAGAGTGTAAATACCGTACTCTGTTGTCTTAATTCAACCTAAAATAGAGCAAAGCAAAATGGTTTAAGTAGGTGCAATAATAGCAAAAAGTTTTCCAGGTTCTTGTTTTGGTCCAGTATTCATTTGGCTGTCAAAAATCCTGACAGGTAGTCTGAGGTAACAGATTCAAAGATAGATACTGCTGTTTTGGTTAAAGAGATTGATGTTTTGCTTTGGTTTGGCCAGTTTGTTTTCTTCCCACTGTTTTACACCAAGCACAGAGACACCACTTCCAGTGTGAGCCTTCATTTACTTCTGTACTGCAATGTACTGTCTTGCACCAAGATTTGAGCAATTTTATTGAAGCTATTTCAGGATATTCAGAAGTATCTCCTTCTCGTGAATTGTATGCAAGTTTCTTCTGGATTTAACAAAGACAAGACTGATGAGGCCTCACTGCCAGAGAGCAAAGGAGTAACCTGAGTCACTGTAAGTCCCTCCAGACACTCGTAGTAGCTGCAGCTGGTGGAACTTCACTGTGTGCTTAAGGAATTTACTCAACTGGAGAAGATCATGTACAGAATTCCTTGTGGCATTTTTCTGTTTTTACTTTTATGTATTTCCCTGGCCATATGCTTGATAACTTATTCCTTCATTTTTAGGGCAAAGTTTTGGTTAATTTTGTGGCTGTTTTTGCTGTCTGAGGTGAGCGTGCAAGACTGAGCACAGTGCACATGTTATACTACCTTTAAAGCCAGTATATGAGACTCAGACTAACCAAGGAAACTAATGTTAGTTATTCTCATTATCTGGAAAATCCAGTATAAGTTTTGTATTACAAAGGTTCAAAACTTTATGGATTGAGAATTTCGATATTATTTTGGATTGGTTGATTCTGAATCTCTGTCTCAGTTAATTAGCTAAGAACAGTATTTTATATGTTGTTTCTTTGGTTCTGCTGGTGCATAAAGGTCTCACTGAAAACTGGGAGGTTGTCAGGAAAGTCTTGAGAAAATGTATCTTTATAGAAACTTATATTTTTCTTAAATCTTTATGCTTTAAAGAAATAGTAGTTTTGTTAAGTGAAATGACAAAAATGCTCAAGAATGAGGGCATGAAACGAGGTGAGTTCACTGAAAATTAAAAATGTAAGAAAAAAATTTATACATTTCATTTGCAGATAAATCTACTTGAAAAACCAAAATTAGGCAGATAAAAAAGTAGATGCTGGAACTGTCACAGACTGTTTTGCCAATGAACATATTTCTGATGCAGGTAGTCCAGTCAAAAAATTGGGAGACAGTTCTTTTTGAGACCAGTTTGAAATAATTTTCCATACAAAATTATTGTATATAGGCCACCTTGACTTTGACATTTAAACATTTTTGTCAGTAACTTTCTCTATGCTTCAGTAGTGTCTAGGTAATTTTCAGTGTTTATTACTTTGTGACTTCATAAAGTGTTTAATGCTTTGTACTTACAAAGAGAACATTAGGAAGACGTGGCAAGGTCCTACCTGTGGCACCTTTCTTTAGGGTATTTTTTTTTACAGTTCTTATATCTGGAGATTGAACATAGGAAGTGTTTTATTAATGATATCATTTCACAATATAGAATTTCAGCTAGGATGCACAAATGAAGATTTCTCCTTTACTGCGGGGCTGGCTGGTCAGTTGATGGGGATGATTTGAAGAATCTGTTGGATTGTGTAGAGTAGTGTGAGATCTGGCAGTCAGATGTCACAGTCTCTTAAATGTTAAGAGTGACAGTAACAATGTCTGCTACAACATGACTAGAGGTTATTTACAACTCTGCTTGCTGATCTTTGTGGTGTTACTTAACATTTGTGCCATGTTCTGAAGATATCAGTGGTGCAGAAAAGCCCTGCTCCAGTGTAGCAGCTGTACATTTGTGGGACCAGATCATCAGCTGGTATCAATCTGTCTTGAGTTCCCTTTGCACAATCTGCAGGTGCCACTGAACTCAAAGCCCAGACAGGTGTCTGTCCATTGAAACGTGCTGTAAACCATTTATGGCACATTATTAGACAATCATTTCATGGTACCTGGTGGATTGTTGCTGTAATTAACACATAGATGTTGGTTTAGAGTGTGATACAGTATTAGACTTTAATTAAGCTTCAGTCTCAGAGAGGCAGTTCAAATTTAACAGACTACAGATTTTGTCATTTAATATATATTTCTATTAGAAAAATGTGTAATTATAATTTACGAGGGAAAATTGGTTTTATTCAGAAATTACCCTAATTCTAGGTGGACAATCACAGCTTCCTTCTAGGCACACAGCCTCCCATTTTCACTTTGGAAAAGAAACACAGCCAGCTGGATGTGCAAGAAAATCTGGCTGTGAAGGGTCACATGGTATAGCAGAGCTGTATTTTCCCTCTCCTGCTGAGGTTAGATAATCTGTTTTCTAATTTGCATTGGAAAATACCAATTCCTTATTTGGTCTTCCTACCTCACCTTTTTGTCAGTTTCTACATAGCTAAGAGAAGGGTCTGATTCTTAAAATATTTTTCTGTCACCATAAGTTAAAATCAAATTTTTATGCTGATTTCTCATGGCTCTCTACTACTTTCCAGAATGTTGTAGTCCATAGCTGTCTTCTCTGGGATGGAAGTAAACTCTCTTTTGGTGGGGCTGTGAGATTCCTTTGAACATGCAGATTATTATTTGTTTATTACCTGTTATTATTTGCTGTTTCTTTTTTTATTGTTAAGTGAGGATTTATTGTATCAATCTACAGGGGCTACAGCAATAGTTGTCTTTTATTTTTTATCTGTAACACCAGCATGTTATGATTCTTTGAGAGAAAATGTCTATTTTTAATGCTACTGTCCTCAATTAAAAAATGGCTGCATTGCAGGGTCCCTCAGTTGGTTTTTTAATGTTGGCATTTTACGTTATTCAGTTTTTCATGGTGGTGATCTACAAGAGTATTTGGCTGTAGAAATGCTGCAACATGTACTCCTTTTGATGTCAAGAAACATTTGGGCTGGCAACCAGGCAACATTCATTTATTTTACTGTGTAAATAAGATTAATAGAAGCTATGGCATTGTATTTATTGCTTACACTAAGAAGAAAATGGAAAAAATGTGAAGTTATTTTTTTGGTTGTTTCATTTTCACCTTGTTCATATGAATAATGCATTTTAATTGCTGAGAAAAGTATTGTTTCTGATCAATAAAATATTACTCAATTTATTCATCTCCCTTGTGCTGTAATATAACAAAGCTGATCTAAATTGACTTTCACAGATGTCTTAACTGTGTGCTAGTTAAATATTAATCCAGGGAGAAATTAATTACATAGAGTTACTAACAATTATTGTGGTTTTAAGTGTTTTTCAATACTTATATTTAATACTGGAGAGCTGAATTTCTGGAGGAAGTTTGTACAGATAATATAAGATGACCGGACATAAAATTATTTACCTGAAAGTTTAATATTCCTATTTCTTGTCTTCTAAATCCACCTTTTAATAAAAAGTTGTTAATACTTACTTACATTAAGCCAAAATGTCTGTTTCATCAGGAACTAACAGCAGAGTCCAACTTGGGTGTATCTGTCTTCTTAATCTCCTCAGTTGAGGAGGAAGTAGATAAGCAAACCTGAGCTCAAATAAAAAACCCAAGGAATATTTAGCAATACCAGGGGATCTTAAATACTGGGTGTTAATACTGCTGTCTGCCTGTTATCCCTATTTGAAGAGCCCATATCCATCCAAGAAATGCACAATCTCTTGCCTCACTTCATGACTTCTAAGCAGCAACCTGTAATTCCAGGTAGGTTTTTTGGTCTTCAGTTCCTGGCACCAAATGTCAGGCAGTGGAAATTGTTACAGACTCTAAGCTATGTCTGTTCCTTCAGTTCTCTATCAATATTCCCCCTTACTGATTCTCTGTAGGTACAGAGTTAAAACTGGTCCATTTAATAATTATTCTGTACTGTTATACAAGTAACTGTAGAGAAGTAAATCCAATCCCCTAAATCCAAAAGTTGCTCCTTACCTTTTTTTGTAACTCACACACAGCAGTAGAAAAGGAACATAAATGACAGTTACAGTAGCATTTTCCAGTGCAGTATATGCAGGTTCCCAATAGCAATTAAAATGCAAAATGAAACCCAGCATCCTAAGCCCCTCAGAGTAAACTGTGATCCTTACACTTTCTATATCATTTTAAAAGAGGAAGTGTTCTTGTAGCATAAGATATTGAGACAAACTTACCAATATCCCATCAATATTGGCACAGACTCCTGTTCCACTCTCTGCAAGATACAAAGATTATTGCCTTTGAAAATATTCCAATTACTCCAATAGTGCATTTTACACATTCTTGTTGTGGCAGTCACCATTAAAGTCACAGCTCTAAACCAAAGTTTTAGCTTTTGAAACTGATCTGACTCTGAATATCCATGTGCCAAGAAAATACAAAATTCATTTTGAACTAGATGAAATCCATTCCAAAGTGAGTCTGACTGCAAGTGCAGCACTGACAGACCCCTGTTTATAATTACAATTATCTATCAATCACCCTACAGCTGGAGCTCTTTAATATCTTTTAAACCATACTCCCTAAATGAACAACTCTAATTCATCCACATGAAGTTCAAGCTCCTTTTGAGGCAAATGACATACAAGATTCTTTTTAAATTAAACTCAGTTTTATCACTGCCCCCTAAATTTTAAATATATTTTCATACACTACTTTTAATGACTACTTCAAAGTTTTCTTCCCCTCAACAAGATTCACTACCCTTAATAAAAACTCTTACAAAGAGAAAAGATCATATGATTATTGCTAATTCTTTTTAAGCTTAAGTACAAATACAAGAAAAAAAAAATCAAAGCCAGTTTTCTGAAAAGTGCTTGCACACTATTGTTAATTCCTGACTTAAGATGAATGATCTTTCCTGGAAATTCAGATTTCACAATCAGTATCAAAATGAAAAATTGCCACAAGGGAAAAAGTACCCAGAGATACTGGTGCTGTCTGGAGCATCCAAGTTTTATTGGTGGATTCAGGCAATCTAAATTGAGTTCTCCCTGTGAAGGAGCCCGGAGCAAACCCTTCTATGCAGAACTGGTTTGGAGCCAGTGGGCCCTTGGCCAGTGCTCGGGGCAGAGTCCAGCAGGGAATCCCAAAGCTGTACAGCAAACACATAATCATAAGCCTTGCACAAATTATCAAAGGAGAAAACTGGCTTGAACACAAGTATTCATGTATTTGCTTGGTTCCTTACCTTGATATTTGCAAATGAAAGATGACAAAACGTTTGCCTGTAGCAGAGAAACTCCTCCCAAAGGTTCTCCATGCATTGGAATGGGATCACTGTAAAGTGGTGGTGTCTGACACAGTGAAGTTCATAGACAGCTGTTCCATTTTGTCACAGCCCCACTGTATCTCCAGTAGCTTTGCATATAAATATTTAAGAAAACAAAATACTGGATAAGTAGGGAACAATATTTAGACACTACAGAAAATAGATTGCACTAAACAGTAATATCTATCAGAGAGTTAACACAATAAACATGGGGATGATAAAAAAGCATTGCTAGATATGAGGGAATTAGAGCAAAGGGGACAAAAATTAGAATAAACTGTTCTGTGCCTATTTTTTTAATGCGGCATAAAAGTTTTCAAAGCAGAGCATTGCTACCTTTCAAACCACATATTTATAGACTTAGAGAGATTATAATGACTTTGTCCCTTACACTGCCCTGGATGTAGACCTGAAACATCAGAGAAGAGCTAGGAACACAAATACTCAATCCCATTTTCCTTAGCTAACCTTGAACAGGAGCCAGACACTGCACATTTCATAGAGATCCCCAAAGTGCATTGGGCAGGGTGTCCTGGGGGCATCTGCAGCCACAGAGCAGGGCCCATCCCTGAGCTGCTCCTGTTCCTCACCAGGAGCTCCCAGCCTGGGATGCCAGCTGCACTCCAGCAGCTGTCCTCAAGCACTGGCTCCTTCTGCCATAGTTTGGGCAGATGACTGCAGTAAGAATTTCCTTACTCCAGGGTTTGCTTCCAGAGCCTGCAGGCATTCAGCCACCAGAGATACTTCAGGGTCTGCAACAAGAAAATTCACAGCAAGAGCTCTCAGTCTGAGACGATCTGAAGATTCCTCAAGTTTATTATTTATTTATTTATACTATTTTGCTTTTTTTTTCACTATTTATTATTTTTACTAATTTATTATTTATTTATACTGTTCCATTCAGTGCACTGACAATGCCTTGATTTTCATATTTCTGACCCTCTTACAAAAAGCATCTCCATTTAAAATAACTGGGATACTCTTTATCCAGATGATGCAATGGGCTTGCTGTAAGAATTTAGAAAGTTAGAATATCAATGCCTTCAAAATGCCTTCTTACAAAAAGCATCTCTATTTAACATAACTGGGATACTCTTTATCCAGATGATGCAATGGGCTTGCTACAAGAATTTAGCAAGTTAGAATATCAATGCCTTCAAAATCTTCACGGTAAATACCTGTAGTAAAACTAGTTAAATTGCAGAAAAATTCAAGGTATGGATTCCGAGCTAAACAGTCCTTTCCAGTGTAAGTGTGTATTTGTTATGAGGTGTAGAAATTGTTTTCTTTTTCTTCTGTAAGTGGAAAATGACAGCAGCTATTTTTCATGTAAAGCTAATTACCTCTTATTTTTCCCCACATGGACTTGTTTCTAGCAGTCAGGAGTGCTCTAAATAGTCTTCTCTAGCTGTAATTATAAAGCTTATTAGAATGATCTACAATTCATGTGTAAAAAATTCTGAGAGAAGAAGGTTCAATCAGGAAGCTTTCACAGAAATAATGAAAATATTGAAAGCAAAAATAGAAACATGCTAGTAGCAAAACTCTCTAAATGTGTTTTTGTTGCAGACAACAGCAGCACTACTTATAATTATGTTTTCATTATATAATTATGTTTTCCTTATATAATGGAAAAAGATTTTTATCTTTTAAATCACGTAAAGTGAGGGGTTTTTTTAGAAGTACAAGCATTTAAGCATTTAAAGTGGTAAAATATACTCTCTATCTAAATTTCAGTAAAAAATTTTGAGTTTTACACCTTCCTGTCTGTCCCATCACCTCAGGTCTCTGTATATCCCCATCACTGGCATGATTTTTATTATTTCAAATAAAATCTTCTTCCCATTTCTTAGTATTCACCAAAGGCCAGGCCCCAGCATTTATCTGTGCTCTGCAAGATGCTTTCCTTTCCACCAGCCATCTCCAAAGATGGAAACTGGAGATGGAGACTGCTCCAGCCCAGCATCCTTTCCCAGCTGTGCAGGAGCAGTGCCGGGGGCAGTCAGCAGCACTCCCTGAGTTTCACAGCACAGGGGTGAAGGAAGAGCAGCCTCAGAGAGCCTTTACCTCTCTCATTTCCCAGGCAAAGTTGTTCTGGCACTGGGAATAACTGGCATTGCTCCTTCCTGCAAGGAAGAATGCTCAGAGCTGGTGTCCAGCTGGACTCTCCCTGCTGAGCTGTGGAATCTCTGACTTTCCCCTCAAGCACTCCTTGGTTTTGCCTTTTAGTGCTGCTGAAACAACTGATGGGAGCAGGAATCCCCAACAGTTCCTAATGCAGTCATGGCTGCAAATTAAAAGCCAGACAAATCTAGGAATTTATCCTATTCCAAATCCAGCAGAAGCATAAAATAAATAAAGCATAGAATTACTGAAATACAATGCACACTGAGAGCAAATAGCACCAAGGTCATGGGCTCAATCCCTGGACAGATCATTCCCTTTGGAGCTGGACCCAATGGTCCTTGTGGGTCCCTCCCAGCCCAGAACATTCTGTGATTCTGACCAGAGACAATATCAGTATGCACAGCTTATAGAGCAGTGTTACAAAAACAAAACAAACAAACCGACCAAAAAAAGCACAAACCAAAGAGAAAGTGAATAAAAGAGATGCTTGTACAGAAGGGGACTGTCAATTCCAAAAACAGTCTCTCTTCTGTCCTAATTGCAATTTAGAATAAAGAAAAATTTCACACGCATCTATTTGCAGACACTCCCAACTGGTTTTCCAAACACAGACATGCTGATGAGAGAAAAAAAAAAAAATGAATTAAGAGGGAGCCTGGAGCTTCCTCCATTAGCAGCAGTGGACACAACCCACTTAGCAGAAAGGAAGGGGCAGCAACTTCACACATCTCTTTTGCCTTCTCTTTTTTAAATTTCCTTTCTTTTATGCACAACACGATATCATCTGGCCTTATCTACAGTGATTCTACACAATGAATTCCTTAGCCATCCAGCCCAGTTCTCAGCAATGAGTGCCAAGACAAAGAAATCATTCTTATTTCTGTAGAAGCAATACTTGCTGTTAGAGGTATTTAGTGTAGCATTAAATACTGTCTCCTTTGTCTAGGCTAGATAGGAAAGTTCCCATAAACTTAAGTGAAGCAGTTTGGATAAGACATCCAGACCATCCTAACAGTCCTGAACTGAGCATGACCTTTTTAAAAGGTTGAAAATTCTTTATTTCCTAGCAATGTATGTCTCCCTTGCTTCCATCTGAAAGCAGCAATCTATAGAATGATTTGCCTAGTAGTGGTTCCCTCTGAACTGCAACTAATTAACTTGTAGAGGACTAGTGTGATTTTGGGTTAAATACAGGTGGGTGTTTTATTTTATTTTATAAAATAAAATAATTTTATTTATTAAATAAATAAAATTTAAGCAGAAAGTTTTCCCTGCTTGCTTCCACCCACTCATTGAACTAGCACTGCTGTCATTTTCACAAACCAGCAGCATCCATGCAGTCTGCCCATGGAACACCTTTCTGGCATGTTCCATTCACCAGCTTATTAACAACCACTGTGAAGAAGAAAATTACTGTTCTTAATATCCACATGTGGACTCAGCTGGTCAAATTAGTTGGAATCTGTGTTTTTTGCATCTCGTTTTGCATTTGACCAGCTGACTCTCCATTCATTCTAACTCTCCTGTATGGACTCTCTGCTATCTTTGCTGAAGTCCTATACATTTTTTTTCTTTTCAGCACTTATTTGAAGCAGCCTCTGAAAGTGCATTATCACCTACAGGCAGGAAAAACACCTGGTTTTAAAACTCTTGGTAGGGGTGTGTCCTCTAATCAAGGGCAAGGTAGCTGGGCACTCTGATGGACATGCTGTGTGTTTAGCAAGGAACACTTAGAGAGTCAAAATTTCCTTCAAGTCTCAAATAATTGACATCTACAGGAGAATGTGAATTACAACAAAGGGAGAAAATATGCTCTGAAGTACATTAAAATACACAAAGAAAGAATCAAGTTAATGGTTTGAGAATGGCCTTGAGAAAACTGACACTGAAATTATTACCTTTTCCTGGCCTTTTGTGTTACGTTCTCAGGCCCACAATGAACTGAAAGATGTGATGTACTGAAATCATTACAGGCACATCTGGCTTCAGGGCACAATAGGAAAGAACAGAGGGGTACCTGGCAAAAATGGGTTGCCTTGTTGCTAAGATTAAAGGGCTTTTATCACTGCTCCCTCATTGCCATCATCATCAGGGTATTGCAGTGAATCTCCTTTTCTAGACCCAGTGTGATTTTGACCAGTGCATTATCTGCACTGTGTGATAATTACAGGTCCAAAATTACACTTCCTTGCATAAGAGAGATGTTTAAATTTAAAGGAGGATGCTGGCAGGCATTTCTGTATCACCATTTTTATACTCCATTTTTTAAACAAGGCAGCTCAAAAGACATACTAAAGATACATGAAATATCAGCTAGTATGCTCTTCTGAATGCAGAGAAAGGCCCAACAGACTTTTCCTCATGTGAAGTGTAAACAACTGTTTAAAAATTGAGAACAGGAGATCCTCTCGTAAAAAATGCATGGTGAGAACAACATGTTCTCATTTTAGTGATGACAGAAAATTCAGCCAAAAAGAATTTTGCTTCTCCCCATTTGCTTTGAACTCGCCACCATATTTTTGCAAGCTCCCTTTCTTATCTGTAAATACTCAGCATGGTCATGTGATAGGAAATGACAATATTTTAGCCTCTCCAACGATGTCTCAGTAAAACCACAGCACTCTGCTCTGAGGCTCAGAGTTAATTCACCTGCAGATGAGCCTGAGTGCCTCTGAGGCTGCACTCCCAAGGAGCTGTGAGCCCCAGAGCCACCCAGCCTCACAGAGCTGCATCTGCCCTGCCCGAGTTCAGAGAGCAGGAGCTGAGCTCCCAGCCACAAACACTCATGACAAGAGCCATTTTTACCTGTCAGCTCAGTGCAGGTCTCTGAGCACCCAGCCATGCTGGAAGTAAACTTGTTCAGGGGTCCTTTTTTAGCTGACACTGGGTTATTCTCTCCTTTCCTGTAAGCCATACAGGAACATCTGCTCCTTGAGACCATCACCTCTCCTGTGAATTTTAACAGGGCCAAACATATTCTGCTCTTTTTTTGTTAAAATATTTGGTTTATTTAGCTATCTTGCCTCCTTTGAGTCTATCTTGGCTCTTTTCTAAGAGCCAAGATGTCCTTTTCAATAGCTAATATAATTTTTAATGTTTTGGTTTATTTAAATCTGTAGCAGTACCCATCAGCACATGCTCCTTTCATAGCCTGGCAGTTTAGCACAATAGCTATTCCAGACTAGCTACTCCCATTGAGAACACTCTTCCTCCCAAATAAAAATAGGTTTGTGGGGGTTTTTACTCAAATTGCTTTATTTCTGTTGGAAGAAAATATTTTAAACCATGAAGTATTTTTTTCTGGAATATCTACTCTGGCAGATGTCCAAGCAGAGTTGCCCCAACAGTAGCAAATGGGGAAGTAAAACAAAACTCTCCAGCAGGCCAGGGCATATTTTGAATCTGTGAATCAGCCTCTTCTAGTATTAGGTCCTTGTTTAACAATTTTATGGTAAAAATTACTATTCCTGTTCACATGCAACATCCCTTCATATCTGATATGGCCCACCATTCAGCAAAGTCTCACAAATATAATTTTTCTAGGCAAAGACACTGAAGATATCTTGAAAGAATAAAAAAAAAGGTGCTACAGAAAGCTTATAAGCCTTCAAGAACTGTGTCACTCAAAATCTGTGTGAGTGGGTGAATGTGTATTTTGCAGATGCATAGAAGCACAGACATTGGCAATAAAACAAATGTTACAGACTAAACTCCATTTCTACCATGAAATACAGTAACTAAACTCCCCTCTAAGAAAATCAGCCAACTACCTTTTTATAAAATTCTTTACAGAATTACAGTTTCCAAATATTAAGGAAATAGTGAAGGAAATAATTGTTTACTTTTACAAGTTTAAATTTTTCATTAAGAATCTATTTTGTAAGGAAAAGGTTCATTATTTTGAAAAGGCTAGGATAAAATACAGAACAGAAAACCAAAATATTTTGTACATCCAAAATATAGAATATGAAAAGCAAAAGTCTGAAATGCCAAAATTTATCAAATTCTTTTCTCTCGTCTTTTGTCATTTAGCCCACTATATTTCATGTGTCATTTAGACCTATATATACAGGGTTTATTCATCCCTAACATTTTCCTTTTGTCAACACATGGCATCATTTCAAGCACAGTGCATTAAATCTACTCTCATCAGCAATTACTGGTGCAGGTCCCAGCTTTCACATCCCTGCCTCGCAGTGTGGCTCTCCCTGATAAGAACACGGTCCTGTCTCGAGCTCAGATCTGCTCTAGCACAAACTCAGCTGCCTCCTTCAGCTTCCAGAGGCTCTGCCTGGAGCTGCTCCCTCACCTCCCTTCCAGCAGCCTGGAACAGCAGTGTAGATTCAACTCTGAGGTTCCTCTGTGCCTCAGTAGCTCCTGTAGTGCCCACAGGGATGGAGCAGCCACAGCTTCTCTTCCCAGTATCAAACCTAAGGATTAGATATTTCTTCCTAAAATCTAATCTAATCTTGCCTTCTCTCAGTTTAAATATCCTTCAAGAGATAACAGCACACTGACTTAATATCTTTAATGTTTTTTTGTGTCTTCTTACCTTGAACAATAATCCTAGGTTTTTTAAAATATTAATATGCTCTTCATATTTGGGGCAAAATAAGAAAGCTGAAGGGGTTTTTTCATGTTTTCTGATGTCGCTCAAAGCAGAGAGATGCTTTGGGCTTTGTCCTTTTAGTCAGTACATTGAAATCCTTAAAACATTCAATTTGTGAGTCATGCTTTATATCTAAGACACTCATCTGTCTGCTCTTGGAAATGAGAGGAATTTGCCAAGATAATTTTTGCAAAAGAATTTTTTTTGTCCTTTCAGACAATTTCAAACAATGTGGCTTGTCCATGACTCCAGACTTTCTTTCCCCCAGCCCAACCTAATTAGATTACAAATATTTTTCTCCATCTGATCACAACAGCACTAAGATTTGTTCGTGTCTATGATGCACAGGCTGCACGAGTCCAGTTCTGCTCCCAGCTGGACTGTGCCAGTATTCTCCTTGGAAAGGTCTGCACACAGCTGAAGTTTACCCCTGTTGTCCCAGTAACAAAACCACTCAGCCTGCTCACCAGGAGCTCGGCCCAGCTCTCATCCCTCCAAAGCAGCAGTGGCAGATTGCTGATTCATGCAGCTCCCTTGGGCACAAACCTCCACCAGGGCTCCCTTCCAAGGGAACCGCTGCGCCGGCAGCCAGGGCAGCGACACCGCTGGGACCCGCCACAAATCTGCATGCTTAGAAACCTGCAAATCTGCATGCTGAGAAACCTGCATGCTGAGAAACCTGCAACTCTGCATGCTGAGATATCTGTGTGCTCAGAAACCTGCATGCTCAGAAATCTGCATGCTGAGAAATCTGCAAATCTGCATGCTGAGATGTCTGCATGATGAGAAATCGGCATGCTGAGAAACCGGCAAATCTGCATGTAAAGAAATCTGCATGTAAAGAAATCTGCAAATCTGCACACTCAGACATCTGCACACTCAGACGTTGGCAAATCTGCAGGCTCCCAAATCTGCATGCTCAGAAACCTGCATACTCAGAAACCTGCAAATCCACACTCAGAAACCTGCATGCTCAGAAACCTGCAAATCTGCGCACTCAGAAATCCGCACACTCAGACACCTGCAAATCTGCATGCTCACAAATCTGCGCGCTCAGAAACCTGCACTCTCACCTCTTTCCCCAGATCCTGATATTCAGTAGCACCAACTCCATTATTCTTAGCACCAATTCCATGATCCTTTAGCTACCTGTTGGAACCCTGGATGCTGAGAATTTTGAGCTTTCTGTGCTGAGGAGTGCAGACTCACAGGAGAGCTCTGCATTTGACCTGTGGCTGTGGAGAGGGTTTCCAAAATTGTTTGATAGCACTGGAATTCCGGGTGTGTAGTTGGTTAGAAGTGTGTTGTGTCACAGGGTGGAAAACTCAGAGTTTGAGGTTTTAGAATATAGTAATAAATATGAAGCAAGACAGAGGTTTTAGGGTGGAGATAGGTTGTTCTTTACCTTCTTCTCTTTCTTCTTCCTCTTCATGAGTTGGGGTGACATTTTGTAATTGGACAGAAAAGTCCACACTGTGGGCTTCAAGTGATCAGTTATTGGATTAAAAGGGAAAATAATTTAGGTGTCATTTCTTAATTGGATAGTTTGGCCTTAAAAGACCTTGTAATAAGAGATAGTTAGCCATTTTGTGCCTTGCTAATGAAAGATTTCAGACGGCTGTGAGGCTGTGACACTGATAAGAAACAATAAACACCCGAGTGTGAGCATGAACCATCATCTTGAGTGCCTTCAATCCTGATCCCAACAGAGGTGGAAAAAGCAAGCAGAGAACCCACAATATGGACTGACATTCCTGTTTCTTTCCAATGTTGCCCTGAGCCTCTGTGATGATGTTTCCTCTTTTCAGTTCCTGAATAAATCCCTACACCCTCATGGTGCTGAACACAGGGCAAATGTATCTGAAGTGGAGAAGTTGGCAAATCATGGCCTGCTGCAAGAGAGAGTCCAAAAAGACACAAATTGGTGTTCTGCTGGTTTCTTTAAATTAGTACAGGAAAACACCAACTGTTGGAAAGATATCTGACATAGCATCTTTCAAATCCTAGTTTTAAAGAAGGGAAAATCTTCCCTTTCTTACTTATTTAATTATTTTAATTCTGTTCATACAACACAGCCCTCTGGATAAATTTATTTGCTCCTACAGCTAAGTGCCCATTCTTGTTTCTCTGTATTTCTGCCCAGAATGATCAATGTCCAGCTGTGGACACAGAAGTTCTAGGCTCAGTTTACAGCTTTCTTCAGGTTACCTGCAGCATGGCTACTTCACAGACCTTGCTGGCCCATTGCTGAGCATGCAGGTAAAGCACGTTGGAGAGGTTATGTACTCTTAGCCACAAAAACCACTGGAGGGTCCCTCTGCTATAAGTTGACATTAAAAAAAACAAGAAGTTCTTTCCAACTTCTGAATACAAACGGTGATCTTCCATCAGGTATTTGCATGTTCAAGCCATGCATAACACTCAAAGCAGAGTGAAGATGTCTTCTCTTCCTGAATAAAAATACAGCTGAATTTGACACTGGCCTTTTCCAACCTAAAGTATGGATAGTTCTTTTTTGTGAATTTATATGTCGGAAATAAAGACAGTAAAGACCATAAAAAAATTACTCACAGACATCTGAAGTTTTTTCCAAAGCTAGATTTTCTCTGAGGAGTGATAATTCTGTTGCCTGTCATGCAATGTTATGAATTTAGTCTTACATTAATTTTTTCCTTCTCACTGAGAGCAAGAGATTGTGAACTTTGACCAGTGGCTGTGAAATGCTCTGAACACTCTCCAATACTGATAATTATTTCAGTTTCTTAAAATATATTAACAATAATATTCAAAGGGCACATTACAATTTCAGCAATCCAAATTGAATTTTTCACAAGGAGCAGGGGCTGCCCTGGGGCAATGTGGCTTCCAAGGTGGAGATTTTCTATTTGCTGGTCTCAAGGTGATCAGGAACAAAGGGTACAAAGCCCAGGGGTTGGAGGAATTTCCTCCAAACAGATAACTGAGCTATTCCTCCTGGAAATGGTCTTTCTGTCTACAAGGCAATGATATATTTTAGGTGGTGTTAGAATTTTTCCTTCTCCTCCTCCCACCCTCCATGACAGATAAGCATTCTGGGGTGAATCATGCTGCATGTAACATAATGAGTTATCACAGACAAGAAGCTGCAAATAAATGTTTTTCTTACATTGAGTTCATATGCATTTTCTTGGAAGGGTAAGAAAAGGAGTGCTTGATAATTGAATTACTGTGCTTCCTTACTGAAGTCACTTCCTGATAAGCAGCCAAATTAATTGGCTAAAATGAATGAGAGAGCTTGAATAACCCAGTCATGGCCAGTCACAACTGGTGCAGTACTATATTAAGCCAACATATGTTATGTACTTCTAAACAATATGTACCAGCCCAATAAAACCATTATGAATTTCTTGTAGCATTCATATTTCTGCATTCCAAAAGGTAAAGCCATTTACAAGAAACCACTGCCAAAGATCATAACACTATCTTTAACCTCAACCTTTGTTTATTTTTTCTTTCCCAGAATCAAGTGCTCACATGAGCAGCTTTTACCCTGTATTTTCATTAAAAATGTTTTAAACCACATGTATATATATGAAAACCCAAAAAAACCACAATCTTTCATCTGAAACTCACAATGAAATAAGCATAAGAATATTCCCATGGAAATTGAAAAGAGTTCTGTTATGCTATCCATAGGCTATTAGGCTAAGTAGTACTGAATGTATTTGCAGAACCTTTTAATATACCTTAAATGAAGAGAACATGCAAATTCCAAATATCCCAAAAAGCTTTTTTGAGAGTTCTATTAAAGTCATTCCAGCTGTGTTATTGAAAGTAGCTCCAATCCTCAATGCAGCTCTTTCATGTCCTGCCACCATGTCAACGACCCTTTGTAATCAGTGCTTTGTCTTCTATAAGAGACCAAGCCACAGAAAGCAGCTTTTTTGTTCCACTTTTCTAGTAACTACTTTTTCAATCTCCTGACCTTAATTCAGAACATTTGGTTGCATTTGAAAAATGCTCATTTAATTTAGAGCAACAAGCTTGAAAACTTTCTCAAAAGTTCTGCTGACTAGAAATTGTTCTGTTTCTGCCTATTAGAGTTCTTAGCCACACAATTAGGACTGATAATTAATCTAATGCTTAAAAGTTGTCTATCCTTTACTGGGAGCACCCTTAAATTAACACCTTTTCTGCTGCTGGAATTTATGAATTCTAGAGTGGAAGTAATAAGATTTTAAATGTTCTTTACCAAACCTCCCACCCTCTTGGCCCTTTCCTGCTGAAAATGTTTCAGTGGTTACCTGAGTGCCTTTAGCCACAAAGTCTGAGCCTGGTTACCCAAATTAAACTTCTTTAAACTTACCTTTTTTGAACAAGCGACCAGACTTTGCCATGAAGTTCTTGAAGAGGGTATCCACATGAGCAGAATGCTCCATGGAGGGGCTGTTTATATTTTACACAGTGCAGTAACAACATATTTCATTCTCATTGCAATCTGCAATGCTGGAAATCTTCACAGTGTAAATGTGGGGTTTCGTTAATGAAAATGCAAACATGAGAGGGGCCTCTCCATCCATCAGGCTGCAGTGAAAACAACTAGGGGGTCATTGGTCAAAAAAGCCCCTAAATGATTATGATTCAACAGTCTTTATACAAATTATTCCCTACTAAACAAGTGTTTTCCAGAACTAAAAAAGTGATATTCCATGAAGGAGCTGGTTTCACTAACGTAAAAAATTTTATGCATAAAGCTCTTGGAAAACCTACAATATTCATGTTATTTCGTATAGTGGACCTGATATCAAACAGTGCATGGAAGCAAACACAGGCACTGAGTTTGGTACTGGAAACTGAACTCTGAAAGAGGCAGCAGCATCCAAAGTCAAGTTAGTTAAGCTTTATCCTAAAACAGCACTTACTTTTGGTGATGACTTTGAAGGATGGAAAGTTGTTCCCAGCTTCTTCATGGGCTGTGTCCTGGACCTGACCAGATTGGTACTGGAAGCTGGAGGATGTGAATGTGGAAGTGTCTCTGCCTTTAGCACTAATTTCAGGTCATCCCCAGCTGCCTTGTGCTGGCTGTGCCTCAGGGGTTATGCTGAAAGCCTGTGGGCAGCTTGCAATGGTTGGGGAATGGTGTCAATGGAGCTTTGGAGAGAGGATGACCCTGTTAGGGTGCTGCAAAGTAATAAAGCATATTTCAGAGAACACAAGGGAATGAACAAACCCACCAATAGATTTCATGTACAAACCCCTGTAGAAAGAATTTTCTTCCTAACCACATGTGGAAGTCTTAATGATTTCACTGTGTATGAAACAGTGGGATATTGCCAGTTATGAAACAGGATATAAAAAAACCCTATCAATGAACACCAACACCCTTCATTAATGGCAGCCAAGGTGCACAGGCAATTCTAAACCATCAAAAGTTAAAATATTCTGCAACCAAGTTCATGCTTTAAAGTTGATGAGCACTTAACATCACTGCACAGAAAAATGATTACCCTTGAATTCATTACCTTCTCATCTAAATTTTAGACCACTCTAAGACACCTTCACAAACCCTATGAATTTAATTTCCTCAGACTGCAAAGCAGATTTTAACGTATAGAAAATGCAGACACTTCATGGCAAATCTTAAATGATTTTTCCATTCAGTTGAAAGTACAGGGTGTAAATTTCTGTTTATAGAATGCAATTTAATCTATGACATCATTAATAGTCTAGTGGCCACTCTGTCACACTGTGTACTGTGACTAAGAAAAAGGAACCAACCCAAAAATGATACAAACATCCAGTGCCAATTTTCAAAATTACACCTACGTGTGATATCTGAATTACTCTGAGACCATTTCCATGAATATTATACACACATACCTGAGCAAAGCAACAATTTCAAGGTAATACTGTGCAATAAGTAATAATTACTAAGCATTTCTTGTACTTTCTTCTCTTTCCTTTACCCTCTTTCTTCCTGGGGCAGAAGTTCACAAACACAGGACTTTCCCATCTGTTTGCAAGATGACTGTTACCACTTACACTCTCAGCAACTTCAGTTTACAAATATTTGGCTGCAGTAAGAGATGATGTGCTTTTCATTGTTCCATCTTTTGTCACCCAGACTGAACTCTCACACAAAACTCTGCCTTAGGAGGGATAATCAGTGCTTAAATAAGTAGATTATTTAATATAGTGTTTTCTTTTTACTCTGCAATATTCAAAACTCCATAAAGGATCAGGGCTAACTGCAGGAGCAATCTGGAGAGGCACTGCTGCTACACTGGAGGGTTTACACTTTTAACAGACAACAAACTTCCCCCAAACACCACTCTCTCTTAAGAAAATAAAGAAATAAAAAACAGCCAGCACAGAGCCCTGAAGCCCTACAGCAGCACAAAGCAACAGCACTGAGTGCTGGGAACAGAGAAAAAACTCTTCTCAGGATGCTCAACCCTCAGGAATTGGATTTTGTGATGGAGCACTCTGAATGCGGATGTGTCACAGCATAAATTGCACATTTCTTCCACAGTTAGTGGAAACATTGTTTGCAGCAGAAATGATCACAGTGTGTATAAGCACCAGGACATGAAACACACCAAAATACCTTCTGTGTAGAATACCTTCTTCAGTGCAAAAATACACTGCTTTGGAATGTTCAGGGAAGTGTCTTTAAAAGGTTTGGATCAAAGGAACTGATCAGTGGATTTTACCAACCAACATGTGAAAGGCCAGAGTTAGTGCCTTTACATTAACCCTGTTATATTTACAATTCCAAAGGATTAATTCTAAATATATGTACTGCTCAATATGTCATGAGACCCAAAATAAGCATGAACTGTTTCTACCAAAAGTTGACCAAGAATGTACACATAGCTGTGAGCAATGTCTGGAAAGTCTCTCCCTTGCTGTAACCTTGGGGATGAACCTGCTGAACATTCATGGCTCTTAGTGACTGTGGGAAGCTCACTAAGTTATCCCACAATAAAAAAGGGCTTTATGTGCCATATGAAGCTCTCAGCCCATTTTTTGACAAAAGGAAGTAGGGTTTGCTAGATGGACTTTTTAGCAACTGAATTGTGGATTTTTAAAGACTTTAGGTGAATTGTTCCCTAGCCACAAGTCTAACTGAACAAAAGTCAAGGTGAATTTTCATTTGTTTTCTGACTTAAAGAGGAAAATGTAATTTTATATGATCATGACTGATCTTTCATCATCTGACAATTCCAAAGTCTTTCTTCAGAATTCATTTAGAAATATGTCTGATGTGAAATACTAAATCAATTGGAAGCCAGCTGTAAAGTAAAAAAGAAGCCAGGAATGCTGTGAAAAACATCATGGTTTCTAAACTCCAATTTCACCACTTGCTTTCACAGCAGAATTGTTATATTAAAAATATGCACTTCTCAAATATTGGAATTTAACTTTGGGACTCATTTCTCTTTGTCAAAAGTGTTTTTATTTTGGGCAAACTTTGTCTGTTTACTGAAGAAGAAATTTGCAAGATTTTTTCCAGGAACCAGATGATACTTATGTCTTTGAAAACTCAAAACTGCCCAACATAGGATTCTTAGGGGAAAAAAAAAATCTTTTTACTGATTCTCCTGAGTATTTATTAAGCAAGAAATTCCACAGATCAATTTATTTTTCCTGATAAGAGTAAAAGAAGAATTTATAATCTTAGTTGATCCAATTAATAAAAAGTAAGGGAAAGAAGAAATAAGGTACAACAAATAATTACAGCATCTCATGCACTGCCACCAAGGCATGTAACCGATTAATAAATGTGTTATTTACTGTTTAAATAGTTACTACAGATTTGGGGAGAACAGGACTCAGATGAGGAAGTTGAGTGTTGGAGTAGCTGATGAAAGTGGCATCAAAAGCTGGAAGAAAAGAGAAGAAAGCTGTTGTGGGGCTCCAAGGCTCTTGTTTAGAAAAAACCTCAGCAGAAAACAAGAGATTTTGGACAACTGGTCAGGAGTTGTGCTCTCAAATACACCCAAAAAACATACAGTGGGTGGGTTATTTCTTGTATTGCTGTTTATGTTACCCATTGTGAGACATTTTGACACACCAGAATGAGAAAATTGCTAACAATATTATCTCCAAATGTCTGAGAATTAACCACTGTGGTTTTGAATTATAAGCACAATGATTTCCTTAGAACCATTCATCAAAAAGACTGGGAATCCTATGGCTGTTGTGATTTTGTCAGTCCTTTAACTTTTACAGCAGCAGCTCAATGTCACACTGCACGCGTTGTGTATATCCAGGAGACTTTTCAAATAATCTTCAAGACAAGTGAAAATTATAACATTTAAAGGCATTTATATGCTGTTGAAAACAAGAGTATTGTTTAAAAATATAAAAAGAAGGAAAGAAAAACATCATAGGTGACTCCTGCTCATATGTATATATGAGATCAATCTAACTTGGAACAGCAGACATGAACCCATGTACCCTGAGGTCTTATTTTTATCATTTTTATAATTTTCAAGTGTTATAAATCAAAGTAAGTTTTCAGTGAATAATCCTAAAGAATGAAAACATCTATTTTTAAATAACAGAAAATATCTTTGAGAGGGAGCTGATGGAACACAGGAAAAATTGAACATAAGAGACTTCATCAAAATCCAACTACTGCAAATAGATTCCTACTGTGCTCTAATTTCTACACAGTGGGCAGGCAGGAGGGAGAGCTCCAAGCTGGCAGCACCCTGGCTCAAACCACAGACAGTGGTTTGCAAAACAGTCTTTACATCTGTTTTTCAAAGAGGTGTCCCACATCTTCCCTCCTCAAACCAGCCAGCACACGCAGGATTCAGCTTTAACACCCTGATTGTCTTCTCCCTCCTGTTTCCTGTTGAAAACCTTGTTCCACATCTCCTTTTCTCCACAGCCAAGCACTGAGTGGAATCCCTGCTGCCACAGGATGACTTCTCTCTCAGTGCCAGCCTGCACCATCAGGGATGGCCAAAGGGAGTTTGAAGTAGATTGCCTCATGGCAGTAACATTAAAGAGCACAGAAAAATCTCTCTGCTACTCCTTGCCCTCACATTGTAAGAAACCCTTTTGAGCTGTGTTTAAATGCTCAGGGTTTACCCACCTGCACATGCACACACAGTGCTCAGCCAGCAGTGCCTCCTGACAGCAGCTGAGGAATGCTGGAAGACTCCTAAAGGAAAAACAGAACGTTCTGAAACAGATTTGGGTACAGATGGCCAGGGTAAGAGCTTCCCAGTAGCTTAAAATTTCAGTTTATTATCCATAGGCTTGTCAAATTTGGATATTAAGCTAATGACATTAAGTATGACTTTTTCAATTTTATTTTTTTTTAATTTTGGATTTTTTCTTAGACACAAAGAACTATACAATTAAGAATGTAGTTCCAGTACAATATTAAATTTTGCATAATTTGTATTAGACAAATATGGTCATACAAAGCCAGGCTAGAAGCCAGATTTGCTGAAATTCAGTTATTTTACATCAAACAATATTTAAATTGAACTACTTTTCCTAGTTTATTAGAAAAACAAATTACAGAAGTATGGGAATTTTTCTTGTTTTAAAATCAAAGAAAATCCAGAGTTGTTCTAATTTTAAACATTTTTAAAGACATCGCTATGCTGTTTATTTTGATGCACAGAGGTAGAAATTCATTAGCAGATGTTACATGTTCACATCACTTCTTCTGAAGAAGAGATAAAATACTCTGCTAAAATATTTCAAAATTTTTCAAAATTAATTCCTATTCAATCATTTCTCTACCAGATTGACATAAAATGCCACAAAAGCAAAGCCAGCTAAAATCAGATTCTAAAGAGGTAGAAATTTTAATATCCAGTTCATAATGCTTTGGAGCAACCTCCAGTAAGGAAGCAGACAGGTTTTATGGTTTCATATTAAAGCCTCTGAACTTCCCTACATCTGAAAGTTTTTACAGAAAAATATTTCAACAGGAGCTGCTTTACAATGCTGAGTCACTCTCACGTGTCTGCTAAAATTGAAATTAGAGATAACTGACAGTAAAGTCAGGACTGAATCCAGGGAAATTATTCAAATGAATGAGAAGTAAGGTAACCCTCTGCACAAAGCCAAGTTTTGGGTGGCAGGTGTCCTAGCTACAAATATGAAAAGTTTCTGAACTCACCAGCAGAAGAAAGAAGGAATTTTTCTCCTTTGCTATAATGCCCTTGAAATGATATATTACCTGCATTCATATTATAGTCTCCCCAATGTTCTTCCTAGTGAATTACTGTGGTCCCTCAATTTATTGCTCTAAAACTTTTTTACCCTTAGTGCTGTGCAAGGACAAAACAAAAAGAAAGCTCTTGCCCCAGAAGCTTTAATTACCATGAAGATGAAGTCTAGGCCTTGGGGAAATAAATTTATAGTCCTTCAAACCCATGGCCACTTTCCTCCTTTAAAGAGCAGCGAGCATTTCTCTTTTCTTCCCCTACCCAGTGCTGTTAAATGCATCTCTGAAAATTCATATCTCTGCCTTGAATTTAACAATTTATAGCTCTGCTACTTCGTGTGGAATAACCAGAGAGCCTGCTTCTAAATTAAGAACTACTTCAATTATCTTATTGCTAGCTGCATGTTAGCAGCATTTAAATTAATGAGAAGAGCATTCATTAAAGATAGCTCAGGGACATGTCTGGGAATGCATAATGTGCAAGCTTTTGTCACAGTTACTGTACTAAGTAAAGAAAGTTCCACTTAAACCCCTATTTCTACAGAATGTACCATTCACCCTTCTACACACCTTCTATGGAGTTAAGCAACATATTTCTTTTCTTTTGTGAGTCCTAGTTTGCTCTAAACATTGATTGGTTTCATTTTAGGTAATTTCCTTTTACCAAGTTGTGTATCTCTCAGGCTAAAACCTACCCAGTTCAGCCTCCAGCAGGACTGGGATTCTAACTTACAAATGAAGAATGGATTTTATAGAGGTAAACTGTAAGAACGTTTCCTTAGGACATGCACTGCTATATCACTGTGGTTGGTTTTAAAGGAGTTTTCTGCAGTACACACTAGATAATAAGTCCAAAAAGATGGACTTTTGCATATATTTAAAACTATTTTTGAGGCAACAGATTTATTTTTGCTCCTTCTGACTTAGACCATGTGTTTTGGGGTTAAATGTTAACAAGGGCTGCTTAGAAAGAACAGAAATCCTGTGCAGCATTTTCTGGTGCTTATTCCCTGAAAGATAAACACCAGTGTCTTCTGACATGATACAGTCACTTTGCTTAGAAAGAAATATCATTACAGTAGTGACACACTGAATGTATAAATCATTTATAATCAGTGAGTTTCACTATGAATTCTTTCAGAATTACCATCATCGTGGTAAGAGACAATTCACTAAATCAAATACACAGTGTGTGTTTCACCAAATCCAGGCTGTTAAACAGGTAGCCCTCAGTTATTTCTCAAGGAGGAGAGAAAGGCAATCTGCTTAATGCTGTGCATGGGGAGTCAGGCAGTCTGGATTCTGTTCCCAGCTCAGACCTACACCATCAGTCAAGTCACATCACTGCTCTGCTCTTCATCCCACATTCTTAAATGAGATAATAACATTTCTCTTATTATTTGGTCCCTTCCAAGTATAAGTTCACCATGACAGAAGCCCATTCCTACTACATATGTATGACTCCCCTGTGCCTTGGATTTTGTTTGGGTTTTCTACATGATTCCTTGTTTTACTAATGACAATGGAATTCATTGCAGTATTCATTTTTAAGGCTAAAACTTGCAATAAGTCCCTAAAGTTGCCTAAACAAGAAAGAAGTAGATAGCCATAAAAAAAAAGGTAAAAGAAAAAGGAGAGAATTCAAACTGAGAGGGAAATTGTCCTCTTATCAGCAAAATTATTCACTTTCTGTTGCAACTTTGCAACCAAAAGCATCCAAGAGGACAGTAAATCAGTGAAATTATGATCTGGTTTTTCAGAACAATGAGGAAACAGATTTACTTTCAAAATTTAAAATGTTTAAATAAACTTCTGGTTTTTTCTTTTCTTTTTCTGCACCTGCTCACCCTTTGTTTCTTAGTTTGTTTTGGTTATTTAGTTGTTTTTTCCTATTCTGCAGGGAGTTTTGCTTTTGCTAACAATAGCTCTCATTCAGGCCTCTTTTTTTAATCCCTTCATGGTTACACATATTACAAACAAACACAAAGTTGTATTCACTCAATAACACATTCTCAGAATTGTCCTCATCATCTGCTTTTCCTCAGAGCATGCCTATTTTGCTTCATGTGAACCCTAGTAAAGCCTTCCTGCCTACACTGAAAAGCTGTAAAGAATTGAGGACCCCTCAGGATACATGGGAATCCTAATTCTGCTTGCAGTTCATGTATCTCCACGATGGATCCTGTCAGTAACCTTAAGAAACATCAGACTGAGCACACAAAAAATACTGGTGTCTTCATGGAAAATCCCAATGGAAAATCTGATTAAAATTAGTGGAAGCTCCAATTAAGATATTTCATGAGAGCCTTGTTCAGGGGATTAGTAGAGGTGTATCCTCAGCTCTTTTTACAGCTGACACGCTGTTCACAAGCAAAGCCAAAGCAGTGGAGCAGCACCTGATCTGTATTCTGGGCCAGACACTGCCATCAAGGATCAGCCCTGCAAGGCTTCAGCACAAAGCCCCTCACACAGATTGTGGCTTTCAGGCAGGAAAAAGGGCTCATGTTGGTCCCTCTGGTGTGAGAACATTCACTCAGTTTCTCAGACTGCACAAGCACACAGGCAAGTTTTATTTTTGATAAAGAAAATGGGGTCAACATTCACAACTGGCATTTTCAGGTTGTAGTTGGACTGACTTTAGTTTATATTTTACTGCTTGCTCTGCTGTTCTACAGAGCCAGAATCACTGAATAATGAGGTTGGAAGAAACCTCTAAGATCATCAAGCCCAGCCTATCACTGAATAATGAGGTTGGAAGAAACCTCTAAGATCATCAAGCCCAACCTATGCCCTAACACCTCAACTAGGCTATAGCACCAAGTGCCATCTCCAGTCTTTTTTTAGACACATCCAGGGATGGTGATCCTACCACCTCCCTGGGAAGAGCATTCCAGTACTTTATTATTCTTTCAGTGAAAATTTTTTTCCTAATATCCAACCTATACCTTCCCTGCTCTGTGACTGAGCAAGGTTCCTGCCTCAGAGGGCACAAACTCCCTGTCTTTAGGGAATGCAGCTTGGAGCAGGGAAGATTTGACTTTTGCCCTCTCGTGCCAATTTAAGCACTACCAATGCAACTTCACTGCCACACATAAAATATTAAATAGGAATTGAGATGAGATCAGCACATAAAATTATAAAGTACAGCTCAGTGCAGGAGCAAGTGAACTGGCCTGCTAGAAGCTGGTTTTAAATATAAGCACAACAAATTTTCTCTGTCCAATATCAATCTAGGAGAAGGAGGGTTTTGCCAATGAAGCACTGTTTCCTAACAGGATACCGTGTTTACTCCTTATTGCCCCTGCCTTTCCCTGGGATTTGCAGTTAGAGCTTACTCTATAGTGTGTGCCTCACACTGGGAAAATTCAATCAGAAAGGAAAAAATGACAAAAGCTAAAATCAGCCACAAATCCAAAAAAAATGGTTGCATAAAAATTGTTGGAATTTGTTTTCTGTAGCAATAAAATCATCAGCTCCTCTTCCAAAACTTAGAATACAAACCAAGAACCATAAAAACAGAGTGCAATAAATACTACAGAAGAAAAATCTAATTCTGGGGAAAAAGGATTCTACCTGATGCAATGAAGAATTGAGAGCAGCACATTTTCTAATAAACAGCTGTACCTCAGGATACCTTGGTGAATTCTAGTAGGGATTCCAAATTTAATGTCATTTTTTGACCATGACTGGTCTGGTCTAGTAAGTCTCCAGGGTGAGGAAACAGAGCATGAAAAGGCAAAGGAAGGAACTGTTCCTTCCACAGATTAAATTCTGTGTCTGCAACTAGAAAGAAGATTTAACTCTCTCCCCAGCTTCTGCATTGCCTTTTCACCTGCCCTGCATTTAGATTTTTTAAAAAATAGGAACAAATGCCATGATATTTAAAAAATTAAAGCAACAAAAGATATTCATAAAACTTGGTCTGTTCTATTTAGGAAGTTTCAGGCAGTAAGTACAGATTGGTTTAATGTTGCAGCACCACTCAGTTCTGAAAATTATATTCTCTCAGCAATGCCAGTTTAAAATGTAAGTTTTTATCCATCATAAGAAAGTTGACAATATTATTTGAATTTAAACCTACATTATAAATTCTAAATTTTTGCTCAGCCTTCCTAATGAAGGGGAAGGTGCCATTTTCTTTATAAATGATATTTTAATGGAAAAGTACACTATATTAATATTAATCATGCTATGTTATTTTTAAGGCCGCAGAAAATATAAAATATTTACTTCAATGACAGTAAACTGCTGTAATAAGCAGTTCTGAATGAAAAAATTTCCCTTTATTTTGGTCAAAAGTCAGACCAAACCTATGTCCTCTGAAAGTTATATTTACTTTGAATAATTCATTCATTTCAGGACATTTTTGCTCAAATAGTAGGATTTTCACAATAGTAAAAATAAACACAAATGTTGCTATATTTTCACATAGTTCGTTGGACAAAATATGGTTTTTTCCTAATCTTTAATATCAAAAATGCCTTTAACGTTGAAATGATGCAAATAGTCAAATGAACTTCTAGTAAGCCTAGAAAAATTACAATGTTAATATATAACTTAGAACAGTGGAAAGAAAGATTTTTCTGAAAGAAGAGTTCAAAGCAGTTCTCTAGAGATCAACAAAATTTCATGGGGGAAATATTTCTTCCCTTGTTTTTAGCACACAATCTACACACACTTTGGGCAATCTCAAAAACTTCTCTGTGACAGTAATTTATGCTAAAAGTACAAGTGGCATGGGAAACTCTCCTCTTTCTCTCTATGAAGTACAGAAATTATAAAAAGCAGTTTAAAGGGGCAAATCATATGTGGGTGTGTGTTAGTCGAGAAAGATAGAGACATTAAAGCAGGATGCAGAAAAACTTTGCTGGAGAAATAATTTGTAAAAGAAGTTTTGATTGGTATATTCAAAACTTAGTACACTTAAAACTCAGGCTTGTCCTGAATCAATTGCAGCTGAGGTTTACATGATTTTAAGTCCAGATGTAATAAGAAATGCTAGAAACAGAGGAATGTAAAATCACAGAAAGGGACTGAAAAATCCTAATTGTGTGCAAGCCATTAAAGGCAGAGAATTGTTAAGACCACTGCAAGAGGGTTGTACAGCTGAAATTGCAGGAAAGGAACTGGCACAAGAGGAAAATAAATCAAAGGCTAAAGAAAACCTTTACATAGAAGAAAAGCAAAAAGAAATCAATCTAGAAGCTGTCAAGGAACTTGGAGAATGTAATGTACTGAATGAGGCAATGGCACAAGGAAACAAATGTGGAAAGAGATAAGAAAAGTGACGAGCATGCAGTAGGAAAAGCGTCGAAGAGTGACATAACTGATGAAGTAAAACAAGAAAACATGGGCAGTAGGATGGGACACATGTCAGCTGTGAGATCATCAGGGAATGCTGCAGATCCTTCTCATAGCAAGGAACCTGCTCCAAAAGCAAAGATTTCCACTGCTTCTCATCTAAGTTCAGTCACATACATTGTATGTATTTGTCAAGATACCTGAGAAGTGGTGCTCTCCAATTACATGGCAATTGTCACACCTCAATGGAAGTCTCTGTATTCTGAATAAGTGATTGGTTATTTAGAAACAAATACCATTAAGGAGGAAAAGTTTAGGATCTAGCCTAGGATGAAGAGCTGCTACTGCTGTTTTATAAAGCCAGAACAAACCAAATAACATCAAGAGCATGACAGTTTCTATGCTATTTAAAATATGGAGTCAAGTCATTCCAATTTCAGGCTGAGGTAGGAAATACTCAATTTTGTTGCTGAAACCAGAGGGGTTTCTACATTCACACAAGTGACAAGTTTCTGTGTCCAGCTCCAGAACATCCACAGTTCAGAGCAGCTTCCTCTTCACATCTAACACAGTGGTCACCTAACAAAAATTAGGAATCAGAAATTAAATGTCTCTAATTTCTGACCTTTGGCTTTCATTCTGTAACTTCTTCAAGATGCTTTTATTTTGTGGTAAGTTTTCCTTATGGTTAGAGTCTACTTTGAGAACTTAATTCTCAGGCAAAACTAGTGCCATGATCACTTTAGTCCTTACACGTGTAAGCTGGTACTAAAAGCAAGTCTCAATCTTTTTATCTCCTCAGAAATATCAATGTAAATTTTCCCCTTCGAGCTCAAAGGTAATTTAGAGATGTGAAGACTCACTTCTGCTTGTTTTATTTCCAGTGAGATTAACTTTGACATGCATATGCATCCCCATAATCCCATGTAAGAGAGCTCCAGATGAGTCCTGAAGTTTTGTTAATACATATCATTTGTCATACAATAAATACAATGGTGTTTTGGAAGGAGAAAGGCTACTGCTTGGCTTTGTTTAAAAGTCAGAAGTAATACCAGACAATTGCAATTGTCTTTAAAGCAAGCAGAGTTCCTTCAGACAAGAGTTAAGAATAGCAGATGAAAAAGACAGTGGAATTGGAAGTCAGCAAAAAAGGCAGAGTAATGAAAAACATATTTAATTTGCAGAACAGCAAATTATTTCAAGCCACAGAAACATTTTTTTAATAATTAGTATTTTATACATTAAAAATTTAATGTATTCTATACATTAAAAATAGTTTCATTCATTAAAAATGGTTGGTTGAATTGAGTTTAATAAAGTAATATATTATTTTCTTTTAGCACATGGAGCTATGCCTTGAAATTTTCTTGAAAACATGTGCAAATGATATGTTTGTTCAGGTTGTCTGGTTTACTGATGAAAACAACACAAACCATCACTTCCAACTCTGCAAGCACCCCAAGATCTGAAACTCCAGCTGTGTGCAACCTTACTTCTTCCAACACTAGTAAAGGTGCTGAAGAAAAAAATGTTTTTCATAGAAATATCCCCAGTGTGTTCTCATTGCTAACACTGTAGATTCCAATAAAAATTACAAAATCTAAAGAACAACTATCAGCTGAAATTTGGCACTAGAATGAACTACATTAGAACAAACTTCTCATTTGCTCTACCCTGCATTACCTTGGATACACACAACACACACTGCTCTAACTGCACTATTTTATATGTATATATATATACATACATATGCACACGTGTATATTTACATATATATATATATATCAGCACAGGCCTACAGTGGAGAAGAGATAAATTTAAAGACCTGAGATGGGAAGTCAATTATTTTATAAGTTTAATTATTCTTATTCTCTGGTCTTTGATAGGTGTAGGAGCTCCCAGTGTTAGATAGACATTAAAACATTGGCATGAAATTAAGTTTCAATAAAAATACTTTTAATTTAAAGATATACTCTAAGTATGTGTCATTTACAAACTTTTAAAAAGAAAAAAAAAGTATTTTACTGTATTTATTATCATTTATGCTAGAGAATAAATAATTGTACAAAAGCATTTGATACTGATGAAGAGAAAGTTAAAGCTGAAAAAGCTTAATAAAGATTCTTAGAAAAGGTATGTTTAAAGAAAAAAGGGCTTAAAAACTTCATATCCATAGACTCATTTAAGTGCCAGGGCAATTTGCACCTAATGTACAATTGAATGTACAAAATCAATATGATGGGAAAGGTACTGAATAAGAGTAGATATAAAAAATGAAATCATCTTCTCATATTCCTCCCACACACTTACATGGGAAGCTGAACTGAAATTTCCCATAAATCCCCCACATTATACTTGCAAGCTGAATCATAAAGACTTAATTACATTACAATGAGTATAATAAATAAAATCCACATATTATCTAATTTCCTAGTAAGCCTCAGTGTGCAATAATGAAATAAAAGGCTAAGACAAGCAAAGGAATCTGTAAGAACTCCAATTCCAAGATTCCCATTAGCAATTTGAGGGCCTTCTGCAGTTTATTGCCTCAGCAAGAACTCCTCCTGCTCTAACTCAGCTGTGAGTTACAAAACATTGTCTTCCTACACACCTTTTCCATCCTCAGAGCCCCACACACTCAAAATAGGTTTTTTATATCACAGTAAAATCATTACTTGCAAACTTAAGGACATCTTCTAATAAGAACTTCTGTAAATGGCAAACCTTAAGGCCATTTTTTTTGGAACCAAGTAATCAGGGCATAACATACTAGTCACTATTGTGACTAGAGCCAAGCAACTTTGAACCAGGAATTATTAAAAAAAATTACTACCTACAAGAAACTTGGGGGACTTATTTTTCTGTAATTCATAACATAATACGTTGCCTTGGGTTAAGTAGAACAATTAATTATTTTTGATTTCCAGTGGTATTCAAACCCTCTCTACATTTTCTAGGAAACAAAAAAGTTGCAAATATTTGGTCAGTTTTCCTCATGAAGAATGTATTGCAATTACTCCCCATATAAACTTCTAAAGGTAGTTTCCATCAAAAAATCAGGTATTGTAATAACTGCATTATGTCAACCACTTTGGTGATTCTAAGATTAGGACAAGGCTATCAGCAGCTCTGAGTTTTAAGTCATATGATATTAGCTTTTACAGCAGAAATATAATTTAGTTGTCTAGCTGGAAAGACAAAGCTGTGTCTTCTGAATGGCATCTGGTTGCAGACAAAATCTGCAATTTCATCTTCACTTTAGAAAAATAAGTACACCGTAATATTTCCTAGGTGTGTCCCACAGGGAAAACAGAGCAATAAAATACATTCTTTTCTTGTCCTTACGTTTATATCTGAAAAAAATAGAAATGTTCTTGTAGTCATTGTCCCATTGTGTCTCTGCTAGATCAGATAAAGTGGGCATGTTCTTTCTGCCTTTGAAGTTCCACCACTCATCTCAGTGATAGCGGGATTGGAGCTGTTTATTTAGACAGCCTCTAAACAAAGAGCTTGAAAGGCATTGTGTTTAGTTTATGCAGTAATATCCACCCTTCATCTCTAAGTACAAGATATTATGCAAGTACATGAATTAATAGACTGATCAGTGAAAAGCTCACAATCATAAGATCTTTACCATTAGACTGCATTGTTTCTTATCAGCAGTTTTTTCCTGTCCCATGGGAACACTGTTTAAATTTAAACAACCAGCCATTGAATAACCATGGCAGGGGTTTTTAAGATACATTAGAATTCCTATTCTTCCTAAAGGCGTTAAAATTTTGCTGAGACACAGCATCCTGGGGAAAAAAAAATCTGATTTATTTTATTAAAGAAAAGGCAAAGTGGCTCAATCAGTTATCTAAGCCTGGTATCAGCTGATCCTCAAGGGTACCTAAAATTGTAACACAAGTCTGGCCAAAATGAATGTGTGGGAACTCACTCATTTAACAAATATAAGGAAATGAACTTCTTTGCTGTACACTTCCTACAGTTCCCCCTTTCTTTCTCAGTCCCATTTGAGTCTCCACCTTCTGCACCACTGCCTAAAGGGATTTTCCTATCTCTGCACACATATTCTCTTGAAAATCCAATGATGGAAAAATTGCAGGGCTCACCCACCAGGTGTTGATGCTGTCAGGATGTGGAAAAACATTATTGCACAGCCTGGTGAAGAAAAGTGGTAGAAATGTTCCTTGGGTAAAGTAAATTCAAATTTTCTGTCAAATCTACTTCTGAAGAGTCTTTGTGTACACAAACTGAGCTCACAAAACCCTCACCAAACTCCATTTTTATGAAATGAAAATTTAGCTGAAAATCCTGAGTATTTAGAATGTTTCTGTTGTCTTAATTATCTCCAGGATTTGTTGTATTTAAGGCAAGTTTGTACACATTAATGGGAAATTTAAAAATTGGAAAGAAATTTATCAGTATAACTGCATATATACTCTCTCCTGATATGAAATATATTGGGGATTATGTTTTTTCTCTTTAGTAACCTTTATTACTGTAACTGGAAAGAGGTTTGGGCTCCCAAAGCACCTGAAATACTGAACTTTGATTACATGCATCTGAGAACCTTCCAAATATAACTCCCAATTGCTGTTGAAGGAGGGAAGAAGGGAAATCTCCTCAGACAATTACAACATTAACCAAAAGTAAATTTTAAAAAAGTAGTAAATTGTAACCTATTTTAAAATGCTCAGGTAGTCAACAAACCACCCACAAAAGAAAAATCTTTATAAAGTTTGAGATGATAGAAAATAGCAGCAGTTCCCATTTTATTTACCTGTGTTTATGGTTATCAGAAGGATGACTGTGCTCATTAGAAGGAAACTAAAGCTGCCCCTCTGGGCTTGGTCCTCCTCTCACTTGGACTTGTGTGAGCAGAAATAAATGTATTTCAGAAACATGGAGTCTCCAATTCACACGTTCACCACACTCCAGACTAAAGACTCTATTTCAAGGAAAAACAAGACTTCTCTTGGTTAATAATTACATAGACATCTCAGGAAAGGGAGTGTTGGGGGGCTGGGAGGAAATCGGGTTTTCCTCCCTTTTCCTTTGATATATTGGAAAATAATACATGATTTGTTACCAAGGACTACCTATTCTTTTGTCTCCATTAGGAAAGCAATTTACAGTACTAAATGAGCAACTGTAGACTGTAACATAAAAGAAAAAACCTCAGAGACACACTTTAGCAACCTGATATCCTGCAACATGTTTTGTCACCTAATTTCACCCTGTGTGAATGTGTGTTAGGGGAGAAGGCACTGCCTAAACATTCCTAGACCATTCAAGAGGCCTTTTCTTTGAGGTATTAACGAGCCTAGCTGTTCTCAAATATGAACATAAAAGCACTGCCCTGCTCCAAACACCAATCCTGGTTACAGCAGTGCACATTAAACCCAAAGGCACATGAATTTCTGTTCTGTGCCTCTGAGCTGTGCTGGTCACAGGACAGACGGGGTGGCCCATTTGTGTCACTGCACAGCCCCGGTGACTGGATGCAGCTGGGGCTCTCCACTGGCTTTGCACAATGCACTGCCTGTGTTATTCTGATTTCTTTTCACCTTTCACAGTTTTACGTGGAGTACAAGCCTAATGACCCCCTCCACCCGAGCCAGGTATTTCCTGGTAATTAATTAATGGCAGTTAAGGGATTTTAGATTTTCTGTTGGCGCTCAACTTAATGAATTATCCACCATCAGGAAATACCCTCCCTACTTGTCCTATCTGCCAAATCACTAATTAAGCATCTAATGCTGAAAAGCAAACAACATTTTTATGTTGTTAGTTTCATACATTTCAATTAATCAATTAAATCTTGTTGTGCCTAAAATCTGAACAATAGACAATTTGCACTGTGTAGCAGTGACCACTTTTATTGGTGGAAACACACTATAAAATAACAAAACTATAAATGAAGTTTATAAATTTAAACCATGTAATAAAAGAGATGGGTGACTCTGCCTACAATACCTGTCTTTATTAAATTAACTATTCACTACGGGTATGTATAAAATACTCATAAATATTACTTATATCCAACTTTTCACAATAATTTTACAGCTGAATATGAATGCTAAAAGGCCACAAATTTAACTGAAAATATAAATGTGTTTGATTTTTATTTGCTGAATCTAAAGAAAGATGTAAAGAAAATGAGAGAGAGGAAAGGAGGGAAGAAAGGAGAGGAGGAGTGTAGGGAAAGTGTTGAAATGTGTCTCATTTTGAGGAACTAATTTCACAAAACTCTTTTAAGAAATGAAAGCAAAGTGTTGCTGTTCACCTTGCATATTAAACTCAAAGATCAAATGGCACAGCCAGAATTTTTGGGACATCAGGTCAGTGTCTCTCAGCACACAAGTCAGAACAAATATTTCAATAAAATAATCCTCTTGAGCTGTTGGTCTCCTACAGGAGATTCTTATACTCTGCAGTACACACTCAAAGAAGCAATCCCTCCTGAAGAAATTATTCTATTTTAGATAAAATGAAAATACATTCATTACACCAAAGAATGAAAGCAGGAGCATTAATGCAGACACAGAATCTCCGGCAACTCAAGCATCCTATCAACCAATTGTCTACCACATTGAAGACGTGGTAGAAAATTGGTGAAAAAGGAAATGCCCCTGACTGCTTGGTTTTGAACAGCATCTTCATTTCTATTGCAGCTGGCTGAGCTGGGCATTAAAAAAGACAGAAACTTGAACAAAACATTAACATTTTTGGGGAAATAAACTTACTTCTTGTTGTTAAATATTAAAATAAATTGCTTTCATTAAAACAAAATCAGTCCATGTAGGACTAAGTCACATTTTTACAGCCCACTCACTTAAAGGAAATTATTCTGAGGTCTCCTTGTTGTAAATGTCCAGCCCACTTTACTTAGGCCCTGTATTTATGTCTCCTGCAGAGGTCTTAATTCTGACTGCCCAAGAGATGTGCTCAGCCATGCTGGAGACTGGGTGAGAAAATCCTCAAAATTTCTTTGGATTTTCTTACGACCTTCCAGTCTCTTTCACAAATGTGGGGCTCCTGAAAATGTTCATCCTGACAAGCCCTAGTGCCAACGACCACCTGACATCAGCAGCAGGGCAAGAACAATGGGAGCAGTTTCCGGGAATGCTGAGGAAGCCTTTGTTTGGATTATCCCTTGGTGCAGTGGCTGCCATGGCACAGCATCTTAAGCAGTGGGTAATTGCTCATTTTTAGCCTCTTTGGTTCTCTACAATTCAAGAAATGAAGCTTTCATAGCCTTAAAGCAGACACCATCTCTTGCTTCAGGGTCAGCTTGGCTTACACCAAATCAAGTGTTATAAAAGAAGATAAAGGAAGTCTATTTTTCACAATCTTTTTGCAAAAAATGGATAGGAATTAGATTTATCAAACATTATTCATTTCCCTTAGTTATCCAAAATTTCAAAAATGAGATCTCCTGCTAGAAAAAGTACACTTTTTTATAAGATTGCCTTAATTAATTGTAAAAAATACTTTCTAAGCACAGATCACGTGTTCTTTACATGCTTAATTAGTAGGAGCCTGCAACAGTGCCTAGGCAGTCAGTGAAAGACCTTGAACTGAAGGCACTTAATGAACCAAAGCTTTTGTTGTTTTTCATCAAGTTTAATAGGTTTTTCAAGTTGCAAAGGAAAAAAATGAGGGGTTGACAGAACATATAATTCCATTTCTTTTAAGTAATTTTCTTTTCATCTTTCCAGAGAGATTTTCAAAAGCTGTTGACAAGATACTTTTTACATTTCAGCTGAAATAGGAGACAAACTTCCTTGTAGCTTTAGTAGCAGTTATTTTTATTAACCCTAAATTCTCTTCAATATTCTGCCTGTAATTTTATATTTGTGCCTTGGCTACAGGTCAAGCAATGTTTTGCAGCTGCAGTAACAAAACCTCTGAGTCAGTGGAATTGAATCTTTTGGGGCCAGCAGGTACTTAACACATGTACTGTAATAGGAGCCAATATCATGTTAAGAAACAAGGTTGATATATAGGATATACTAATATTTAACAATTTTACACTATAAAGACTAATAGGCATAAATGTTAGGTTGGACTGCAGTTAATTTTTCTGTTAAAATGAATTCCTGTGTTTTATTCTAGAGTAACTGAACCCCAGAAAATGCCTTTCTCAGAACTTCTTTTCGTGTCAAAAGTCTGCATCCATCTACTTTTTTTCAAGAACCATGTTCTTCTAGATAACAAGTTTCACCTTTAAAACCACCACATGAAAGTAAAGCTACAATTAACAGAAGACAAGTTTTAAATTATTCTAGAACCCTACATTCTTCTAAATGAACGTTCTTACTTTCAAATATATTGGAATTCATTTTTGAGCACATTTTTTTATGCACACTGAGCAGCAAGGTTTTATTCAAAGCATTTTTAATAATAGGTACTCTACTACTCATTATGATGTTATGATGATTCACGTTATCATTATGATATTATGATTATCATGTTAATATGATTCAAAGTATTGTCATTATTATTAGAAAGTGGAGCCACACACAGAATAAAACAAATATCCCCATCCCTATTTCACATGACTACTGTCCTTCTACTTCAATCCAAAAACTGCTCTGATTTCCAGCAGCAGTCAGTGGCTCCAAAGAGCTGAAACTGCAGGAAAAACAGGATGAAACATCCTGGCCATTTTCCTTCTGAAGATTAGAAAGGCAATCAAGAGAATATGGGGAGAGGAGACACCATTGTTGAAGTACAAACAAGTGCAACTTGTCTCTGAGGCACAAACACACACAAAAAAAGAGAACATTTAGCTCCAGAAATGCTCCCATTTACATAAAGTTTGCCTCTGCCTCTAGTACAGGATTTTATATTAAAATACATCAACGCCAGAATTGTCAAAACCATAAATTCCTATGTTAAACCAACTTATGTCCAAGTGTAGGCATGTGGATGAATCCAGATTTTGTTTTTCCTTTCCCAGCTTTAGAGGGAGCTGTCAGGAGCCTGTGCATGCAAGCAGCACATACCTAAAGGTGTCCCACACTAGGTGCCAACATTAAATGCAGTGACCCACAGTCAGGCCTTGATGAGGCTTGCTCTGCCTGTGCACTGCTTGCTCCAAGCTCAGCCTCAAGCCCATGCAGGGAGCACCAAGCACTTGTTCTCAGGACTGGCTAGGGATGGTTGTGCACCCACTCTGCCCAGCCTGTGGGCTCTGACAGGGCTCCCATGGGAAGCAGCATTCTCTGGATGCTGAGGGGCTCATGCCACACCAGGGAGGTTACAGAGCTCCTGGCCAGAAGTGCCTCACATCACCCTGCTGAGCACACAGAGAGTGCAGATTATAACAGCTTGTTCTGGTACTCTGACACAGATAGGGTATTTCAGGTTTTCTCAAAACACTCATATAATGTCCATATCTCTCCAGGCTCTATACCTGATAGGAAGATAATTTTAGGCAGGGCAATAATCCACTTTGCCATCAATAAGGGATCACAACACTTGTTTACCTACTTGAGTATCCCCTGAATGTTTGCATAGGAAACCAGTGAATCAAACATTAAACAAACCAACAATCAAAATGAAATATCTATTCAAAGGCATCTAGATGTGGTAAAGCACATCAACATGCATATATGTATATTTTCAATTCAGTTAATTGCCCATAGCATAAGTTCAACACATTACTTATTGTGGCTGCAATAAACAGTTCTAAGCCCTATAATTGCATGATCTTCAGATGGGCAGAAAAACACAAAGTCCATATAGAAATAAGCAGCAAAGCAGTGGGACTGAAAACCTGTGAAATAGAGACAGATATTCCCACAATATTTGTTGATTATCCACTTGTTTTTATAAACATTTACCAAGCATAAAATGTTTGTAAACAAAAATCATTCAATATCAGAATCCAGGAAGGTGCTAGTGGGCTGCAAAAGCAGCCTACAGCACTGAGCCAAATTCTACATGATAAAACAGTAAAAATACACAAGTAAAAGTGTACACATACAAACAAGCTTCTTTGCTGAAAAATGTCCTCATGTTTCCAGCCTTTCCAGAAAGTAACTTAAAAACACAGTCCCAGATCTTTTGGATCAGCCTGTAGGACTTCAAGGTCAGAGAAACAAGCTGCAATTGGAAAGGGTGTAATGAGGTAAGGTCATGAAAAATGAATAGGATGATGACCCAGCAGCACAGAGCAGTGAGGTACAAAAACAAAGGGGATGGGAAGGCGCCAGCCAGCAGGCTTTCCTATCTAATCAGCTGTGCCTCTGATAAAGGAGGAAGTAAGTTAAGGGAGGGAGTCTTCAGCACTTAAAACAATCCCCAAGATTTCCATTTCTGCACTGGTAATGTAGTGTCTTTAGGATGCAGGCCAAAAGCATAACTAAAAGGAAGCTTAGCAATCAAAAATTGTCAGCTACATATTTGTTCATGGATAATAATGACCTGTTTGGACCAGGACAGCAGATACAGCTTTTCCCAAGTTGCTCGGCACTGCCAATACAGAGCTGCAGACTCTGAAGCCTCACAGAACAACATGATACCCATCTACCCTGGCAGGGCAGTGCAGGTGCATTAGAGCACCCACTCCTGTGCTGATTTTCACACTTTAGTTCTCCCTAAACATCCAATGACATTTCCAGCACGCTGTTCTCATTTGTCACTTTGGTAACATTCACACGGTCACTCTGTTCTCAGAGAAATTTGGCTGAATCTGAGCTGTGAAGAAGTAATATTTCTTCAGATTTCTCCAAATGCTGTGAAGAGATCTCAGATTCAATTAAATTAATAGGTGATGAAGCCAGCTTTACTGCAGCTATGAAGGTTAACTAAGACCTGCCATCCACCCTGCATGAGGATGCACAGGCAACGGAGCCCACAAGAACCAGATATACATTTGCTATTCTCTGTGGGCTAGCATTTAGGGCAAACTGATCACTAACACATTTCCATGGCTGACTACCTGTGGTTTTACTTTTGTAACAAGAAAAGGTGTGTTCCAACAGAAAAAAATCCCAGCAAGTCTTGCACTGTAGAGACAAGTGAATGGAGAAATCATTACTCATAAGCTATTTCATTGTTCCTTGCTGTTCTAATTTGCATTTAATTTTGCTATTAATTTTCCCCTTGTCAGCTACCAGATGTCATGTTTTGCTACACTTATCTCTTATTTTAATGTCTTTACCCTCCTGTGCTCCAGACAATCCCTGATGCTATTACTTGCATACTGAAACCCAGGATATTTACTGTTACCTTCACTAGGCTTTCAGCAGTAAGCATACATGATGTTCAAATGATGGCAAAGGTCTTCAAGATCATTTCTTATTCCAATTATGCCATAAAAAGCACAATCTACATAATCCTGCCTATGTGCAACTGAAAAGAAGTGCTTTTAGACTGCTGCTATCAAAAAAGGAGGAGTAGTGAATGACAGAAAAGTTAGGGTATGTCAAAGACTACTCAAGGACCTTCCTGGTGAACATTCTTGCTTTTTCTATATATGAATTAGGACTCATGATCTCTTTCAATATTGCCTATAAATCTGGAAATGTATGAATTAATGGCACCTGCTCCTGTTGGGTGTCAGTTGGGTGTCAGTTTCTGAGCTAGCTGTGTGCTTTGGGAGAGGCTGATCTCTGTTGTCAGGGAGCAAGTTGTTTTTTTCTTGTGTGGAGAGGCATATTTTTCTATTGCTGTACAAATTAAACAGAGTAGTGTAAAAAAATGTTCCATCAGTGCCCTCAATCTCCTCTTCCCATCATTTTATTACCTGGCTATTTTTGAAGAGGAACAACTATTACCTGGCTGGTTTTGAAGAGGAACAACAGCCAATTTTTTTCCATCCCTCACAGGATGTTTTCCTGCCAAATTGTCTGCTTTCAGCACCTGAGGAAACTTTACCTGAAGTGTTGCAGTTTGCTCTGCATCTTCTCCAAAGAGACAGAATTATACCTGGAGCAGGCAGCAGGAAACTTTCTTGCTGCGTGGCCCTCCAGGATCTCTGCCTCAAGGAACCAAAGGTGACCAGCAAAGGAAGAAGAGAACTTGCAAACAAACACAAAACTTCTGTCCAAATGTCCTGATGTCTACAAGGATTCTCCAGGCAGCCTCCAAATTCTTTTGAGAATTCATTGGTAAAATATATTTCAGTGCTCTCCTGCATTGATTCTGAGCAGCACACCAGAGCAGAACTGCAACATATTTGAAACAATTGCCTTGGCTTTGATTCAATAATTACTTTAATGAGAAAAGTGAGCTGTTTATATTAAGATATCTTGTTACATAAAACAAGCTGCTTCACCACAGCCAGAATTCATTAGTCATTATTAAAACTGGTATACAGAAAATTACAGGCTCCAGCTTCCCAGGATTAGGTATTTTTTAAAGGCTTTTAAGCAAAGTAGCTCATTCATTTACATACAGAGCAAACAACATGTTCATGAACATTGATTTGAAAAACACTAATGTATTTGCCTCTTCACCTCTAAAAACAAGTTATAGAGAAAAGCTATTTGAACATTTCAAAGTTAATGAAAAAAGTGGTTCAACTGAATATTCCACTAAATTCCAGATTATATTCACATCCCCATAATTGTCTTCTGTTGTAGCCTGGATAAAAACATTCTGAGATGAGTTCTGTGGTTTGTTCAGTCCCATGCAATCCATTATTATCATTTCATAGTCAAGTGTAAAGCATCTTTTGAAAAACAATCAACTTGAAAGTATTCCACATTTCAAAATAGCTTAAAACATGTTAGAACAACAAAACTAAAATCCAGACAAGAAAAAACTTTCAAAAATTTATAATATGATGAGTAAAAATGGTAGGAAAAGAGTTAAATGCATAATTTTATTTCTTAATTATTTCTAAGTCTCAGTATGAATTTTAAGAAGACTTGTAAATATTTACTTAAAGTGTAAAGGCAATATTCATAAATTATTAGGCTGCATGTGAGGCTGCCCAGCCTAGCATTTCTCTTTCAGCAAACGAGCCTCTTCTTTCACAGAGAGGATTATGAGCTGGGAATTATCTTGGGAAAGGCTTGCTCATGTGTTTTTATTTGTTGCTACAGTCATTTTATTTATTTTTCTTTGCCTTCCCAGCCAAGTAAATGACTGCCTTGATGTTCTCTGGATCACTTCACAACTAGAACGTCTCAAAATATTTCGACAGCAGAGCTATTTTTTTTCTTATTATTATTATTGGGAAAGGAGGAGCCCTAATATTCCTTAGGAACAAAAGAGAAATTTCATAAACTGGAAGAGGAAATTTCAGATTGTCATGACATGTCTATACAAAGGATGTTTTGAGCCAGACAAAAGTCTCTACTGTTCATATTCTGACATCCTTATTATTTCAAGTTAGGATGGAAAACGCACAAGAAATAATAGTTTCTTTCTCTGAAATGAGATTCCTGGAGAGTAAAAATCAGGCAGTGAAGAATGACAGCTCTAATTTCCAACTTTAAGCACATGGCATAAATCAGCTGACGTGCTGGAAAGCCAAGATCTCCAAGGGCCAGGCAGGAGAACAACCAGTCCCAGACCAGGAAACAGACTTGCTTTCTGCCTCTGGCTGGACCACAGGATGGGGTTAATTGTGTCAGAAAATGTGGGACTTTGAGGCACTTCCTCACAGGGAAAGAAAGGGAATCAGTTGACCAAAGAGGGAGGCAAAAGAGTTAAGTTGCTTTCACAGCTGCTGGCTTCTAGCACATGCAATACAGAACCCAGCCCAAAAGAACAAAGTAGGCTGGATTGCTGAGGCACTGATGCTGGAGAAGCCTTTTCACTCTGTCTTTATTCACTAGAGCACCTCTTCCCCAGAAACTGCAGGGACACACTTACTGTACAGCCTTCTTGCAACAATCACTGCAAGCTTGTTATTCTTGACCACGTTCATTCATATTTACCAATCAACTACTCCTTAAATGGTGACTTGCCCCAGACTAACTGGTGTGATTCTACAGTCTGCTTCTGAATACCTTCCTTGATGAATTCCTCCTGGTTTAAAACCTTTCACCAAGACAGAACTGATGTATTTATTCCAAAAGGCAGAAATAATGGCAGCTCTAGGGATCATAATCTTCAAAAACTGTGCTCAAAAACTGAGGTTTTATTGCCTGCAACCAATGCATAACTATGCCAGCATTTCCAATGATATGCAATTTGTGTAATTTTTGGAAAAGAAACAAAAACTACTGTTACTTGATTTACTGCTTCCTTTGATAACCCCTTGTCTATGCAATTAATCATCAGTCATGAAATACAGCCACAAGTTACAAATAATGCGATGCAGACACTTCTCCAAGCACATAAGTCACTTTTCTAGCAGTAAGTTCTTGCCTGGTATGAGGTTTTGGGCTTTTCTGAATTAAGATAAAGAAAAAATAGGCACTTGACCTGTCAGCCAAGAGGCCATGAAACCTTTGATTAAACAAGCAAAGATGCAGCTGGTGAATTTGCTCTTCAAACAAATTAGTCAAAGGATTTATTAAATAACAATTGGTTTGTGAGTCTTTTCTACATTATTTTTTCCACATGTGCCTTAGTTGTGGTTCCAAAAGGAGGCTTTTTTCTCAGCAAGAGCACATCTGCTCCGGGGGCCTATTTCTCAACCAAAATAAGAGCCCATGATAAGCAGTATTAAAATTAATTACTATGTAAATGATTCTGTTTTGACAAATATGATTTAATGAGGGGAATAAGTAGTCCTCAAGAACTAATTGCTTCTTTGTAAACAGACACAACTTTCATTCAACCAAACATAAAAAGAAGGATTAAATCTGAATACCTAATTTTATTTCACATCTAACATTTGTGCTTGCTATTTAGCTGTTCTCCATCTCGCTTATACCTTTCAGGGGTAAGAGTTAGGCACAGAGAATCCCTACCAAATTAAAATTAAATGTAAATGGATTTTCAAAGTTTTTTTAAAAGCTCCAACAGTTTTTTACACATTTGGATTACTAAATATTGAAACGTGCATTGGCGATAACTAGCACACCCGAATGGGAATATTTTAGAAATTCAGAGATTTGCTTATATATAAGAAATTGAACTGAAATGTGGTATGAAGGTTTTAAATCCACTCCCTCACCACTAGAAGTTGGATTTTTTTTTTAATTTGGATAATAACAGGAGGATGAATAAGGAGACCTTTATTTTTTCCTTCTATTTGCATCTATATAATTCTATTTTTATCTTTAGCATTCTATTCTAAATTATAGAAATTCAATCAGAATTGGATTCTGAAAAGGCATATCCCATTTGAAGTAAAATCAAAATACATGTCAAACACTCTCCTAAATATACAGAGACCCAACAATAAAGTTTCAGGTCAGAACAGCAAACATCTCTTTCCAAATATTCAGGATTTTAGATTATTGTTGAGTCTGGAGACAGTCACCTATTCTTCTTAGGTCACTGCACACAGTGTGATGATCTGTTATTAAAATGCCATGCTAAGTGTGATGAAATCCTGACTGAATATTCTTGAACCACCATTCCAGAGAGGCCACTGAGGCCTCACAGTCCTGAGGGGTTCAATTGTCCCTTCCTCTGCTCACTGGTCCTTTAAATACATCCTTTTGTCCTTCTCATAGGTAATTCTATACTGCAGGCTGACAGCATATACAACCATGTCATGAGCCCTGTTGGCTACTATCATTAGGGGATTTTCCCTAGGGAAAGAAGAGACCAATTACACATATATGAGATTTCTGAAATTTCTCCTCTACCAGGATGGCACAAACTGGCGGAAAATCCTAGCTTGACATTACAACCTTAGCAACATATTTTAACCACAAAATACAATAGGTATTTCTCATTGTTTCACATAACACCCACAAAACCAACAGTCAACAAATCTATCACCTGCAGAACTTGAATTTTATCTCCCAGTTTGCTGTGACTAATTTATTTTGCAGGTGTCTTTTTTCAAAATCATCTGCCTTGGAAAAAACCAAACCAAACAAACAACAAACCTTCTCAGTCACTGGTTTGTATATTTGCAAATGTGGGGATTTGCAAACCTGATCTCATAGTGGCATAATTATAATATTGGTTTCATGACTCATTCAGTGATTACATGCTAAATGCTAACTGGCCACTCCTTGTCACTCACTATTTGCCAGCACAGTGTTTATCTAAACCAGAGTGTGCTGACCAAAAAGCACATGCTGTTAAAAATGCACTTAAATTAAATCATGAAGTTGCTTTTTCTTTTTTTTTTTTTTAATATCCCTGTGTAATTTTTGCATGCGTAACACAAACACTGAAGTTGTGCATCCCTTACGCTGTAAAATCAAAATGGGATTTGGTTTAGTTTCAATTCTTTTCTGTTGCATTTATAGCCAGAGGGAAGAATAACCATAAAAAAGACGCAGTGCCTTCAGATCTGTACTGCCTTTGGAGCAATAATATCTTCCTAAGCCCATCCCTGAAGTGGGCTCTGACAACAAAGGGTGAGTTTCTCCATAGAACTGACACAAAGCCCTACACACTTCCCATTTTTCTGCTGAAGGAGAAGGGAGGAATGAGGAGAACAGAGAGAAGGAGATTGCTGGATCTTTATCAAATCACTGCCATGATTTGCCTGCTGTGTGCCAGTCCCCACAGGGTGGGCAAGTGGCTTTTCTTCCCTGCTCCCTGCTTTCCCCCAGGCTGTGCCAGGTGAGCTCAGTGCACAGCAACGACTCAAGCTCTTCTTGAGCAGAGCCACCCAAAGCTGTCCCAGGCCAAGGCCCTCCCCTGGGATATTCCAGCCTTCCTTCTGTGTGAGGCCACACAAGTGAGCCCTGCAGCAGTCACACATTAAGGACTTCTCATGTCCTATCGTATCAGGCCAAAATATTAAAGCTTAACAAAAGCAGTTCTCATGTTTATAGTGCAACTGTGTAATCTCAAGGTACTTGGAAAGTGCACATAATGACTAAGTACAAATAAACAGCAAAATCGGGTGCTTTTGGGAAATTGAATTCAACTTCCTGTAGCTAATAAAGCAAGGCCAAGCTGGAGCAGGAAGAAAAATTTTTTAAAACCCAGAAATATTCAAACAATACTTAAATACTGAACTTAACATTGATGCAAGGGCTACAAATGGCTGCTTGTAAAACAATTTAACTTATGCCAGTCTAGTGGCTGCATATAGTTGCCATACACAGTTCAACTGCAAAACAAACAGAGCTTTGCTACAAATATATGCTGAGTGGTACAGAATCCATGTTCCTTGCCAAGAGATTCACAGCTGATAGACCAGCTCCCAGTACTTCATTTAGTTTTAGTTCCTTATTTTCAGCCACTGGAACACTGGAACAGGTTGCTCGGAGATTTTGCAGTCTCCATGCTTGGACACAGTCAAATAGGGGCTGGCCCTCCACACCCTGCTCTGGTTGATGCTGCCTCTGAGTGATGTCTTTCCCTGTTCTTAAAAAATTGGCAGCCAGTGGTTAGGGGATAAGGGGTTTTTAATCCCAGGATTTTAATAAGGATCCTTCTTGGTGCACCCCTTGGTCAAGGTGGGATGCACCACAATGCACATACAGGATAGATCATCTCTACAACTTATAGACCTCACAAATTAGCAGATCTAACAAGGGTGCCCCAGTGGGAGGCCTGGATGAATGGCAGGACATTCCCCCACCAATGGAATTCCCCCTGCATGGGCCCCATCTCTGGTTTACAGGATATGTTCTAGAGAGGACCTTGGTTTCCCAAGTTAGTGTTGGGTTTTCCAGCCTCCTACTAGGAGACCTTTGGGATGTTCAGTCTCCTGGTCTAAAAGAATACTAGGAGAATGCTAAATTATCAGACTTAACAAATTACAAACATGCATGCTAAGAATACTGAGGATACCTTAAAGTTATATAAAAGAAAAGGCAAAAAATCATCTTTGCACTCTGAGTAGAGACAAAAAACTAAGCAATCTCAACAGGTTCCTTGCAACTTCAACACTCTGCAATTCTAAAGGAAGGGCTCTCAGACACCAAAACCTGAACAATGGAGACTTCTATGTTTCACTGAGTCTTAAAGATGCTAATAGCCTTTTATTTTTTTTTCCCCTTTGGTTCTTTTTGAACTAGAACTTCTAGACACAAGTATAAAAACCTTCATGAGATCAATCTTTGTATTTGATATGCCTACTATAATGATAGTTTAATCTTCATTTATGACCTCAAAATGACCCTGACTTGCATTACAGTATATTTGAAAATATATTTCTCTAAAATGCTCCATGTTGGGGAAAAAACAAAACACAACATGAACAAAACGCAAAACATGAAGGAAATGGCTCCTCTTACATTTCCACATTTAGCACTAAGCTTGACATGACCTTGAATTTCCCATGTTATAATCAGACATAAATAAGCACATTGACTGATGACATTTTTCTTATTATTGGGGAGGACAAGTCATGTACCTTTGTAGTCTGATTTTACTCTTACATTTTTCTAGATGTTTCTTTTTTTTTTTAATCCTCAAAACTGATGTATTCCACACATATGAATACCCCACACTCTCTATGTATATATTCAGTTCTCCCTATGTACACATTCAGCCTGGGTTATATCTAGATTATTAAGGGGTTTTTTTGTAAAACATGCATTCTAGATGAAGTATTAACCTAAAGAAGACCCATGGCAGTGCTCTAGGTGGATTGACTGTCATATTGATGAAATATTTCAGAGCATATACAACCTCTGATTTTATTTTTTCCTTCGGTGCATGTCAGGCAGAAGATGAAACAAGCATTCTTCTCAATAGTGAGGTTTCCCCATGCTGAAAGAGCAAGTATAATTATGGTTTAAGAATATTTTTATTCAAGAAAATTAAAACAAAAGAAATATTTTCCTGTGATTCAGAAAATAAGTTATCTAAAGATACTGGTAAAATTCTGGTGCTGGTCAAAGAATATTTTTAATTTCACCACAAACTGATAGCTGAGCTGAAGAATAAGACATAAGTTCCTTATTGTTCAGTTCAGCTGTAGGAGTTTCTCAGCTTTTTATATAAATAACCTATACAAGGAAAGGACTTAAAGGTTCTAAAATGTAAAGAACTCCCCTGATTCTTCTGCATTGTGAATATCACTCATACGACTTAGCTTTGTAAGTTATTAACTTTTGATCTGACTTTAAAAATCCTCTTTAAAAGTCCATGGGAAGCTCTATTGCTCATTCCTGTTCACCAATAAGCAAAGGTAATTGTAAAGGACACATAATGATCCAAAAGTCAAAAGCAATGCCAAGTAGTTACAGCAGAAAGAAGCATTTAGTGATTCTCTTAAAATATTTTTAAACTCAAGTGTTTTGAGTACAAGAGGCTCGAGGATCAGCCTCTTCTGAATTGAATTCAGAACTCAATTTAGTAGCTGATAGCCAATTTTATTTATATAATCATAACATTTCTGACACACTAACAGCAAACAACCTACAGCTTTCTACCTCTGGCTTGTTGGGTTCAGCTTTAGATATCTGAAGGATTTAAGTTTAATTCTTGGTAAGAATGGCTAATTTTGGTTCTTAGTAAGAGTAGTTGATTTTTGCAAACTAAGAGGAAACTGTATAACTTAAAATACTCAAAGCAGAAAACCAACATATACAACATCCCATAAATTATCACCACTGTACAACAAAGCACTTTTTGAAGTTACATTTTCAGACATTCTTATTGCCCAGTAACCCAGTAAGCCATTTTGACTATCAAATTAGCACAACCCAAGGTATAGACCCACTGGTCTTACAGTCTATTACAAAGCAAATGAAATAGGTAATAAAAATATTCTATTCATGGAGGCTGTCTCTATGCAGGAAACTTATTCATCTACATTAAGAACAAAACACTTCTGATACTGTCAAAAACAGGATGTTGGGAGAATAGGATGTAATATTTTGGACATGTGTCTAGGGATATTCACTTTCATTTGAAGAAGCAGAAAGCAGAGAAGTTGAGATTGTTTATAAAATACCTGTGTCTGAGGCTCAAGTTTTGACACAGGTTTGGAGAGTCATGCCATGGCATTGACAAATCAGCCATGCCTCACCTAACTAAGGCTGCTCAAATCCCATACCTGCTCCCTTACCAGGCAATCCATCCCACCATGAGCAGTCACCACAGGAATGCTGATACGAATCAGGGAGCTCAGCTCCATGAGTCACATCAGTGACCAGAGCAGCACCTGCACCTGAGGATTTTACTGCAGTTCAAGATCAGAAATTATTCAAAGATCACTTCTGGAATTAACCATGAGAGACTACAGCACCAGCATAAGTGACAATGACTCCATACACAACAAATAATAAAATATAATTAACAAAATGTAGAACTGAAACCATCCAGTTATACCTGGAAAATATCTTGATACTAAATTATGTTAGGCCTGCATAATTAAAATATGCAGACAAATCTGATCAAAATAACTGTTTCCTCTCTCTCACACACCCCATCTTGGTCCAACTGACCATTTTTAACTGCTAGTTTCACGTTGAAATGTAGGTGTTTTATATTCCTCAAAGTGTATTTCCACTCTTTAGATCTGTTCTGCAGACACTGGATATAGTGCACAATTCATTCTTTCCTTGATTGGCCACCCTCTCTAATATAATAGAAAAAGGGAAAGCATTAAGTGCATTTGAAAACTGACTTATCAAGAAACCAGCAAAAATTCTTGCCATCTTAAGCAACACAAGCAAAGTGAGGCTTCAAGCTGTCACTTTTCTTTGCAGTTATGGGATGGAAAGAAACCAACTTGTCTTTAATTGTTATTTCACACTTTTTGTCAGGTTTCAACAGTTGGTATCAAGCCTAGAGGAGCCCACCCCAGCTGGGTGTATATTTATTTTCCTGTAACTCCTTCCCTCCGAGTATCCTCATTTGGCTCATTATACTCATTTTGGGTAAGGATACCCAGAAGATGCAGTCAGAGCTCCAGGCTCTGGTGGGGGAGTGTGATCTGCAGGATGTTATTGTTAGAGATTTTGCAGGGATAACTTCCCTTTTCCCCACTCTCTCTAACTTTTGCCTCCTACCACTCTGCTGTTGCTGGCATCAGCCAACATTTCCCTGAGCAAAGCCTCGGGCACTCTGGCAGAACTTCTTGGGCAAAGGTCTGATCTTAATCTGTTGCAACAGGCTGAAAATTCTGCAGTAACTTTATTTAAATTTATCTCCATGTTTCCCCGTTAATAAGTCATCCTAAGAGAAATATATCTGACATCTCAGAAACCACTGAAAAAGAGAAGAAAGGTACCTCTTCCTAACTTCTGTATTTCAACTGCTTAGACTTTTCTCATTCCAGTTAGAAGAGACATTTCTCAGCCCTATTCCACACCAGCCAGTCCGTGGTTGTAGAAATTTAAGCTTAGCTCAGAAACATCATCTTTATTTAAGAATCAGTGCAAGCCCTCACTCTTTATCCGTGCAAACCTCTCATTCAAAGCCCAACCAAGAAACCCACACAAGACCCAGAAGCAAGATGGTTCCATTAAGCATTAATCCTGAAAATCCAGGCATCAAAAATAAATCCAAAATACTTCTGAATAGTCTATTTGTCTTACCTCATGAGTTCTGGCATTGCTCACATTTTGTCCACAGTCTGATACTCAAAATAGGAGTTTGGAATGGGGGACTTTTAGAAAAATAAAATTTAAAAAAAACAAAGCATCATGAAATATGTTTCTTATTTCAGTGACACTTCTAGAAGTGGAATGATGAAAATTAATATTTAGCTGAAACTAAAGACAAGCAATTATTGTTTAAAAATAACTATTCCTTTTTTTTTGGAGTATACAGGGTTTCAAAATACTGGAACTCAATATAAGAAACTGCTTAAAATTGTAACTTTTTCATATTCTTGAAAGAAAAAGAAAACAGAGCCAGCATCCTCTTTACCCAAATTTACCAGATACAGTGTAACTCTTACTTTTTAATGACCATTTAATTGATGCAGTGCTAAAGTAAACTTCAACTAAAGAGATCATTTCAAATACATGCAAAAAGAAGAGTGAAGGATATACCAAGAGTAATATTACACCAGTGGCACAAAAGATACATTGTGAAGGAATATTAAAATTATTGTCATTAGTGACTAGTGAGAATCTGTCATTTCCCTCTTTTAATAATGTTTATACAGATCATAGAGTTTCCATTGAGACATCCAACTCACAAGGTAACTTGTCAAACTTTTAATAACAGAATTATTTGAAAATAAGGACTAACATCAAGATCTCACATTAAAATATTATATTCAGACAACTTAAATGCTGAGGTTCTAGTCCATAAATTACATGCATCAACCATTTTTGTTCTATCCCTCCTGGATTTAGTATTAAATAATGAACAAAATTAGACCAATTATGACAATTAGCAAATAGCACCCTCTATTAGCACACTTTAGCTTTCCAAAGCAGTACTGAAAGACATGTCCATTATTGCAATTTCCAAGGTCATTTTGACAGGGTCTCCATTTGTACAAAGGTGAGTCACTAACTCTGCTTTTAGAGAAGCATTTCAGCTTCAAGGCTAAGCATGTTAGAATTGGGTGTATGAAAACAGGCATTGTGGCCTTCATGCAAGTACATCTCTATGAAGGCCCCTCTGAGAGGATAACATCACCTCAAATATCCTGGACATTGGGACTGTGGAGGTAAAGCAGTTGGATGGTAAAATGTTACCATGTTTTACCAATGAACTTTTTACTTACTTCTCCATCTCCATCACATTTTTTTTATGCATAACACCAGATGCACAGAGCAAGGATGATGTGTAATGTCACATATTCCTGTGCAGGGAAAAATAATAATTCAATTATACAGAAAAAAATCAAATCACAGATGTTCAGAATGGTTGAGGTTGGAAGGGACTTCTGAAGATCATTTAAGTTCAATTGTCCTGTAAAAGCAGCATCAACAGTTTGCTGTCCAGGGCCTTTTCTGGCTGGGTTTTGCCCATCTCCAGGGCACATAATCCACTGATCCAAGATTTCTCTTTGCTCAGCTAAACCCCCCTGGATATCTTAGATTTAAGATGCCTATAATTCAGCATTTTTCTCAGCTAAATTCAGAGTTTTGACAATGACACAGCTTCACAACCATGGTCTGAGGAGTAAGTACCGATGAGAAAAGGACATTTCTCTAACTGGCTACTAAATCCATCAGCTAAAGCAAGAATTATGTGAGTTTATAGGTCCAACTTTTTTTGCTGTGAGGGCTCAGTCTGAGACAGGAGCATTTGCTCAGGTTATCAAATAAGTTAACATCTTCAAGTTGCTTTGGGGTTATCAAACAATCAAAATCTCTTGAATTATTTTAAAACAGTCATAAGTAATTCTTTGTTATTTGGGTGGTGTGTGAAGGGTTGTTAGTTTTTTTGTTTTCTGAAAATGAAACATTACATATGGGACTAAGATCTGCTCATAGCAACAGTTCCCACAAATACAGAAAGTAGTTGTGTCATCCCCAGTGTTCTGTCCCTACACATTGGGTGGAAATTTTGGAAAAGAAATCCCTTGAACCTGAATAATCAGTGCATTGGGTGGAGCACTCACTTTGCAGCACTGAATATTCACCTCTGGAACAGAGTTCAAATCCAAGTCAAACTGATGTAACAGAAAATTCTCCAAACAGAGCATTAATAACAAAACATCTTGTCAGAAATGAGTTTCAGAAAGATAATGCCTGCAGCAAGTTTTGGTATTGTTTTTTTGTTTGGTTGGTTGTTTTTTTTGGTTTTTTTTTTTTATTTACTGTTGAACATTATGGTCAGGGTATTATAGAGCTGTGATCTGAAAGATAAATCCTTAATACTTTGTTGTGTCTTTCAAGATTGCAACTGCTAAATTAGATACTAAGTTTGTTGAAACTTTAGGTCTTTGTTTAGATCTCTGAAAGATTTATCAACTGCAAATTCAACTTCACATGGAAAAGTACCAAGTCAAGAGGCCTAAGAATAAATATTCAAACCAAATTCCCATAAGACCAGGTTTAGAAGCACAGAAAAATACACCAGTATCTCCTACTTTTCTAATAGCAATAATTTTCCCTCTCTGGAGAAACCAGTTGTGAGTGAGACTGAGGCATCCCAAAAGGCAGGAAGGTACAGAAATGCTGCTGAGTGTTACTTTACCATACTTTTCACATCTACTGGATCCAAACAGTATCAGCAGTGCAATACCTTGAGAGAGGTGGTGTTCTGTGCATGTCTGCTTTTGGCAGAAAAAAATAATTCCAGAAATCCTGCTGAATTCCCAATCAGCACTGCACAACCACAGGCTCTCAACAGTTAAATGTTAACCTGTGATTAAATATGCCTTTTATATTCATTCAGCTTCATAGCAATAATTTTTTTGTTGTTTATATTTGCTAATAACAGTAATTCAAAAGTCACCATGAGACTGCTTCAGAATATATTCAAGTGCAGATGTATTCTGATCAACAGGGCAGCCACAGGTGATCTCCCTGAGTACTGAATGTCTCCAAGTCTCATCACTACAGAAACATGAGACAGGTAACAGACAAATATACAACATTTATTCTCTAATTTCAGCCTTGAATAAAGCTTTAGGTCAGCACACTGGCACCTGTGAGACAACGACTTCAGTGTAGCAGGTGACACAGAGATGTATTTCCAAACCCCCAGGCACAATGGCTATGAAACAAGATGCCTTAACCTCCAAAATTAACATGTTAGAGGAGTTTCATCAAAACTACACTGTTCCCTCAGGGATATTTGGTGCCCCTCTTCTGAAATTTAAAGAGCAAAAAAGCTCTGCTGTAGCACAGTAGTTTTATCAAAAAAGACTTGTGGCACCACTGTTCATATTTGGCCTATAGGATGAGGAAATGAAGTATTAATTTGCAGAATTAATTGCCCATATATTGGGAAATGCTCTAGGGAAAAGGCAGATGAAAGAACTCCATTTCTTCCTACTTTCTACTCTAAGGATTTTCATTCAAATAATTAAGAAGAAGTGGTTTAAAAAAACTTTGTCCCTTTCATCCACCTCATGGAGGCTTTTTTTTTTTTTATATTTCAAGCAGGAAAGAAAAATAGGAAGTGAATATTTTTTGACAAACCTTTGTGATAAAATGAAGCATAAGGCAAAGTACTGCTGCAGGCCTGGCATGAAATGAGCCCAGGTGACCCAGCTGAGCTCATAGAACCACGCTTTCCCTCTGATTAATATTAAATCTGGCTCTAAGGAAAAGTACTTACCTGACCAATTGATTTTCTATGAGAGGGAACAGTGCAAACTCGTGAAGGAAATGCTTCAATTTCAGAAAAAAATATTTTCACAGAAGTGTTTTAGAAAGAAATGTATTTTCTTAGGAACAGAAACTTTCAGCTCAGAGCCTGAATGAAAAGGCAGAGTTCATCAATAAGCCTCAGGCTGATCCTGCCAGCAAAGCATTACATTTCCCATTCCTTACTCTGACATTTTCTTGCTAGCTGTCCTCTGAGATAATAAAGCAGCAGGTCACAGTCAGATGATTTCAAGGAGGATTTGGATCAGATGCTGCTTCTTAGATGCACCATTTCACATTTATATTGAAAGGCATTAGAGTGCACAGCAGAATCACAAAAGGCTGGCTTTTTTAAGGTACCAATTTTCTCATGAATGTGAAGCAGTGCTAATGAATGAAATAATTAATTTTAAGGCTCATTTCAATAACCTCTGTTCTGGAAAAGTCTTCTATATTCTTTAATTATACATTCTATTCCTGCCTAGAAGGACAAAGAGGAATGAATTAAAGAATCCTCAGAAGCTGTAGAAACAGGTTTTTAAAATTTATTACTATCCATATTTTTTTTCCCAAAATTGTTACTGGTAAGTTACACTGGCAGTGGGGTTATCCTGTGAGTGTCAAAGCTTTGAAGCTTGACAAAAAGAGACGCAGAATGTGTAAACATGTGAAATTATACCTGACATTTTCAAGTTATGGAGGATCCCTAGGTTACCATTTCATTTTTCCTAGTTTTATTTGAAACATGCATTTTGAAAATAGTGCCTGTCAAGATATTGTAAGGTTCATAGTGTTCTCAGAAAGTGTTATTTTCCCTGTGAAGAGATCCTTGTTAATAAATACTGTGTGATGATTTAAACTGCTTGGTACAGCACAGAGAGCAGGCACTGTGACAGCTCCTGAAATCACCATCAGAACAGAGTTCAACTGTTTGAAGCTCTGGGAATCATATCCTAATGGCCTGAACCTATCTGCCTCTTTTTTTTGTCAATACTTACTCTCAATGAATCTACAAATACATCATGAAATGCTTCCATGTGTGAAGTCACAGACAAAACACATTCCTCTCTATAGAAAACAACTTCTCTTCTTAGGCTACAATAATATCCCCACAAGCACTGTGGAAACAGACTGGGAAACACTTGAGATCAACAGGAATTTCTGTTATCTCAATGAAAACAGGATGAAGTGCTAAGGAATATTTGCTTGCTGTGATCAGTGATATATCCAAAGAGTATGAAAAACCAAGATATTGTAAAGGGCATTTTTTATGTCCATTAAAATTTATTCTGGAGTATATTCCAAGATCTTCCATCTTTCTGACTCAATGATTCTGGGTGCTTCCTCATTTGCACTGGTTCTGCACTTTTGCATCTGCTAATTAATAAATTATGATTAATTAAATACATTATATTTGTTAAATATGTGCTGGGAAATGCAAAAACACAACTAAGAAGACAATTTGTCACAGTTAAAAACATATCAGTGAAGATTCCCAATGTCAATCATATTTATTAATAATTGAAAAAACTTTAAAACACTTCAGTACCACTTTTACCATTCATATTTCACTAAAATAACAGAGGATTTTGTAGGATTCAGGCTTATTTCAAAATAAATACAGCAGGAAAAATAGCTGGGCTTATAGGAACTTTGATCCAAAAACATAATCAACTGTGATTAGTTATATATTTCTGATTTCTACAACCCCCTCTCAACACAGTCAAATATTAAATTAACAAATATCAAACTTCATTTGTACAATGACTATACCTGCCAAGAACCCTTCTTATCTAAGGTTTAATCGTGCTGGGAAAATTTAAAAATCATCTACAAAGAAATGAAAGTTTTAAACTCAAAATTACATCTGCATAACTTTGTAATTAAAAGCTATTTCACAGCAAAACAATCTACATTTCAAAATAGACAGAATAAGTGGTAAGAGTTTAAAAAAAATAATCAGAGTATTTTATTACAAAATTAACCAACACTTGGCTGCTCCAAGCTCACTACTGAAACATCAATAATTACAAAACTCAAATATCACACAAACTGGATGGGGAGGAAGAAATTAAATATGTTGTTTGACTTCCAGAGAAAAAAATCCTCAGAGCACAGCTCTCACTGTACTCTCATAAGCAATAGATTTTTGTGCAGGCCCTGTTCTACAAAAGAATTTCCCAAGTAAGGCAAAACATCTAGTTAGTGATTTATGACAAAGGTAGGAAGTGCACTTGGAGCTGGGGCTGCTCCCAGAATTTTTTTAAGTATAGCACAAAAAGGTCTCTTCGATTCAATTGACTTATATGGGTGAGTGTATCATAAACACAGCATTCTGTGGCCCCATGAATTGACAACAAAGAGATGACTTAAATCACTTTAAAACTTTTGGAAAGATTCATTAATACCTTAAAATAGGCATAATTGCTTACAAGAGTAGTTAAGATTTCTACTAGAAACAAAGTTATTTCTCATGGCCATCAGTTTCTGACAGGGATTTGTCTCTTTGATTATAATTTACTTTCTGATTTTCATTTTTCATGCTTTCCATGGTAAATGTAATTAGCTTAGCCCTGTGACTGAAGAGTATTTTCTTCTTTATATTATTTGGAATTTATATTCCTTATAAGCATATCCAGCTTGTCTTTGTTTTGAGAAACCATGAGAAAAAATTTCTTATGCATAAAGCTGGAAGTTTTGATAGATAACATTCAGCTGATATGTAGATCTTCCTCATTTCTCTTACAGTTGTTCCCAAGACCACTACATCCAACATTTCTCAGGATCAGAGACCTAGTAACTGCACAGTGACCAAAATCCACTTGCTTATATTAAAAACAAACATTAAAATCCATTTTCTACCATTAAAATCAAACATTCGAGTAGGAGACAGCAATTCAGTAGAAAGAATACCCCAATAACACCTGTTCAGTTTCCCAGTAGTTAAAGCCTGCACACGAGGCAGTACAGACAAGGTATAGGAAGAATTCTCTGGGAACAAAGGCCATGCTCTAATTGTCATTACATTGACTTATCAAAGTGAAGATGTAGCAACCCCTCACCAACGCTGATGTTGTGCTAACAAAGCAAAAGATTAAATAACAGCAACAAAAGTTTAAACTTAATATTTTTGAAAGGTTCCTTAGGATAACTAAGGAAAGGATCAAAGGATCCTGCAGTATGGATAGGATTTGTAAGGACAGTAGGATTCATAAGATATTTTAAAATATCCCCTTTTAACTCTGGTATTAAACAGAACACTTGTTTAGTTTGTGGTTGATTGTAAGGATTTCTCCCTTGAGATTCAGAGTGATTTCATCACTTATCAGCAAAAAGATGCATCAGAACTGTTTTAATGAAATTAACTTTCTCCAAGGCAGAAGTTTAAAACTGAAACAGGCAGTTCGCAATTCACTTTCAGGAAAGAAGAAACAGTAATAACATTTAACTAATTTAATTTTGATATCAAGTTGTATAAGAGTTTTATAATTAAATAATAGAGAAGAAATCTACTCTTGGAACTAAGATAAGATCTATTACTTGACAGATTATACAGGATTTATAGAGGCATCACAGAAATATGACATGATTCTTTTTAATGAATGGTCCCAACATAAATTAGGTAATTAAGTGCAGAAAGCACAAGACAACAAGAAAGTCCTGTATAAATTCTGTTAATGGCATTGATGTATTCAAGAAATCCACTGGCACATTTATTGTTCTAGATCCAAAGTGACATTTCAAAGCAATTACAGTAGTGGATTCTTTATTTTCCTATCACATAAAAATTCAAAGCAACATGCTAAAAGTCAGTCAGAAGCATCATAATGTCTTCATGCTATTGTCAGTGGCCAAAAGGCAACAAGTGGCAGCCACCAGAAACAGTTAAATCACTATTCTTGAACAGCAGTGGAGAAGAAAACTTTGAGGTCTTTTGTCTTACAAAGGATATTTCAGCAAAACATAGATTTACCCATGGGGCCTGGGTGCACAGAGAGAACAACAAGCGCACAGAAGCTTTTGTTTGTGAATCATGGTGCAGTGGGCTCTGGATAAAAGCACCCCAAGAAGCCAACTCAGCACAGGGGGCACAGAGAGCAGAGTTCTCCCCAAGCACTGGGCAGTGCCCAGGGGCACAGAGAGCAGAGCTCTCCCCAAGCACTGGGCAGTGCACAGGGGGCACAGAGAGCAGAGCTCTCCCCAAGCACTGGGCAGTGCACAGGGGCACAGAGAGCACAGTTCTCCCCAAGCACTGAGCAGTGCACAGAGAGCACAGCTCTCCCCAAGCACTGGGCAGTGCACAGGGGGCAGAGCTCCATCCCAAGCACTGGGCAGTGCACAGGGGACACAGAGAGCACAGCTCTCCCCAAGCACTGGGCAGTGCACAGGGGGCACAGAGAGCACAGCTCTCCCCAAGCACTGGGCAGTGCACAGGGGGCACAGAGAGCAGAGTTCTCCCCAAGCACTGGGCAGTGCACAGGGGGCACAGAGAGCACAGTTCTCCCCAAGCACTGGGCAGTGCACAGGGGCACAGAGAGCACAGCTCTCCCCAAGCACTGGGCAGTGCACAGAGAGCAGAGTTCTCCCCAAGCACTGGGCAGTGCACAGGGGACACAGAGAGCAGAGTTCTCCCCAAGCACTGGGCAGTGCACAGGGGACACAGAGAGCAGAGTTCTCCCCAAGCACTGGGCAGTGCACAGGGGACACAGAGAGCACAGCTCTCCCCAAGCACTGGGCAGTGCACAGAGAGCACAGCTTTCCCCAAGCACTGGGCAGTGCACAGGGGGCAGAGCTCCATCCCAAGCACTGGGCAGTGCACAGGGGACACAGAGAGCACAGCTCTCCCCAAGCACTGGGCAGTGCACAGGGGCACAGAGAGCACAGCTCTCCCCAAGCACTGGGCAGTGCACAGAGAGCACAGCTCTCCCCAAGCACTGGGCAGTGCACAGGGGGCACAGCTCTCCCCAAGCACTGGGCAGTGCACAGGGACACAGAGAGCACAGCTCTCCCCAAGCACTGGGCAGTGCACAGGGGGCACAGCTCTCCCCAAGCACTGGGCAGTGCACAGGGACACAGAGAGCAGAGTTCTCCCCAAGCACTGGGCAGTGCACAGGGGGCACAGAGAGCAGAGTTCTCCCCAAGCACTGGGCAGTGCACAGAGAGCACAGCTCTCCCCAAGCACTGGGCAGTGCACAGGGGGCACAGCTCTCCCCAAGCACTGGGCAGTGCCCAGGGGGCACAGAGAGCAGAGTTCTCCCCAAGCACTGGGCAGTGCCCTGCCCTTGGGGCTGCCCACAGCACTGGAGTGCACCAACACAGCTGTACAGCCCCATGTCTGTCCCCAGATGCAAAGTTCAGAACAAGCTATTAAGCAACAAAGTACAGGAGACTTCATGCCCCCTTGAAGCACTCACTAAAAGAGATATCCAAAATTTACTTACATAGCAAACTGTTCACACTCTGGGTTTTGGAAGGCCACATGTGGTAGAGCAAAGGTAAGGAAACACTGCCCAACACTTGGCTTCTCTGATGTATTATTTGACAACTGAGTCACAAAGATGCCTTATGTCTTCAAAACTGCTGTTTTAGTACACTAGAACAAAAAAGAAAAGGGGAAAGGTGAAAGAAAATTCAAATGTTTTGCAATTATTTTTAAATCGTTCTGTATTTATTCTTTTCCTCTGGAGCCAAAACACTTAGGTCAGAAAAGGATTTTTTTGGAGGTGTTAGAGTCAGATGCAAACAGGACCTCTTTAGCACAGAGTATCCTCAACAAAGGACTGGTGCTGTGCTATATGTGTGGATCTACTCAAAGAAACAATCCAGACTAGGGTCATATAGGCTTTTTTGACCCATATTCATAGTTATATGCCAAAGGAGAAATAATACTACTACTACTGCTTAAAAGTGTTTCACATTTCCTCAATAAAATCCTATCTACAAAAGTTATTTCCCTGAAAATAAACAACAGAAGATATTTGTTGCTCAATGTTCACACCACTTTTTCAGCCTTTGAATTACCTGAAAAGCTGCCAGCTTTTCCACGAAAACAGAGCATAGTGTCTCTGTGCTATTTTCTTTGAATAGGCTCTTGGTTTATCCAGTAAAAAAAACATCTACCTCTCCAGCAAAATATTCTGAGCCATTTGCTGCAACTTTGGCTGTAGCTTTGGCAGCCTTCCAGGGCTATCCACTCAGCACGTTTCAAAGCAACCCAGAATCAGCAAGCAAGTTGAAAAGTTCTCAGCCCCTCCTTGGGTTCACATATTGGCCTCAAAATGGTTATACAAATGTAAACACAATAGTAATTTTTTCCAGTGTGCTTCTGGAGCACGTTTTCCTTTTTTTTTTTTTTTTTTTCTGTTAGGCATTGGTTTTTCTGCAATATGAGCCATTGCACAGTAAGGGTGAAAAAGGGAGATTCACTTCAAAACCACATTCCTGATTTAAAGCAAAGACTTGGTGAAGATGCACTCTCTTTTTATGTCATTACAGAGACTTGAATACTTGTACCAAGTTTTCCTGTAGAGCTGAGATTATATCTGGTTATTTCCTTGAATATTTAGCAAAAGTGAGAATCACCCAAGATATGGGCTGTTGTTCAGTCCTTTGACCAGCCAGACAGTTTGAACCCTTTCCTGGTGATAGCACTTCAAAGAAATCCACAAGACTCTCATCTGCTGAAGTCAGGGACACCCTTGTTGTAGAAAAGGAGTAACTGGTCAAAAAAGACATTTTTTAAAGGTAGGGATATAGGCAGAGATAGGACTTTGCCTACCTTTCCACAATAAAGTTTTCCCTTGTTTTATTTGAAGTATAACATTTTCTCCTCTTTCCTGAAGGCAGTTTTTTATATCTAGGAAGTTACAAAAGTTACAACTGATCAAAACAACAAGATTCTATTTTTACAATTAACAACAGATTAAATTATAAGCTATTTTTTTCAATAGGGATCAAAGCAAGAAGCTGAATAGCAGAAAATTATTCCTCTTCTGATATTTCAAAGATCTGGTGATATTTACTCCAGTACCAGTTTTATGGCTGTTCTGTCTGACTAATTAACAATGAAACTGCATAGACAAACTTTACATTTAGCAAGACCTATGTAGATTTTATATCATGAAATCAAAGATTACACAGTTCATTCTCGATTTTTCTAAATGGGGATAAATTGGTAAGAAATCTTATTCCTTAAAGCCATAATTTTATTAGATCTTTAAGCCTTTTATAACACTGCTTATATTAAGACTTCACACTTGAAATTCTTGTTAAATATGCTCAATTTGTGAATAACTGCCATTATATTTACTATGGTCAGGATAAAAGACCCTTTTCAGTGAGAAGAAAACAATCTGACACCTAAGGAAATATACATTCATGTTAAAGTTAAGAACTCCCAAACACAAACAAACATTCAAATCCTATCATCACCTCCAACTGCACTGTGTTTTCATGTCCTGGGAAAGCTTCCTCTACTTCTGTCAGCATATACCAACATTTGTTTTTCTGCAGTGCAGCCTCTTTGTATTGTTTATCTTCTGCAAAATGAAATTATTATTTTTTCCTGGACAAGGAGTTTCTATGCAATCTTGAGGAACAGATTAATAAATCTATTTTAAAATCAAGTGTATTTATTTCTGTTTCTAACAACCATCTGAGCTTTAGCAAATTTCATAGTGAATGTAATAAATTAAAATTTGGTAAGCAAAAGGTTGTGTCCTGACTGAAAAGACTTCTTGGATTACTTTGACTGTGTTCATGCTTTTCTCAAAGGCTTTTCATCATGTGTCTCACATGCTGAAGACTTTTTAATCTTACTAGTTCAATTTGTTCCAAAAAATCTCAATTCACAAAAGACTGTAGCCAGTGTTGCAAGACTGAATAATACAGATGAAGTTTCTAGAATGGAGCAGGTCATATGAAGCACAACTCCTGGTTTTGTACTTGCCTCCAGGCACAAGAGCACATATTTAATGAACAGATGCTGAATTGCCCAACCACCCTTTGTCTGCAAGAACTCATGTTCTTTATTTGCAGGTGCAGTACTATGAGTTTTAGCAAAATGAAAATTCAGAATTCAGTTTTTATAACCTTCAACACAAAGCAAGGTTCTTTATATAATTTTGTGCCTATCATAAACTTAAAAATCAAAGTAACTATCAGCTATAAAATTAATGTTTCTGGAAGCCCTTCATAAAACTAAATGCTACATTGGCGTCTCTTTTAAGTACTCTACAATGAATATTTCTGGTGGCCTGGAAAATTCTGTATTTCAAAACTTGAGATTTTATTCTAAAAAGTAACCCGACAAAATTTTTTTGGCTTTCTGTTCTAAGTGTATTGTTTTTCTATAAAAATATAATCTGCAATGTATTTTGACCTCTAAACAACAGGTAAACACTGTCATGAAAATATTCTAGGTGTAAAAACTAACCAGAATAATCCAGTATTAATCTGGATGTTTAAATCCCACCTATTTTAAAATCTGGGGTTTAGGCTGTTAAATATGTTAGTTCATATTTAGTGCAGAAATTTTCTATTCTTTTCAAATTACATGAACCAGTCTTTTTTCATAATTATAATTCACAATAGCAGTTTGTGGAACCCAAGAGGCACTCAAGTCTGCTGTCCAAGCCTTCACCATTTTGCTCTGAGGTTTATTTTACTCTAAACCACAACAAATAAAAGAGAAATACTTGGAGAACACATGCATGGGAACACACACACATATGTTGCCTTTCATCTGAACTTCTTGGGGAAACTTGTAATGAAACAGATAAAAACAGTGACAAAGGGGGAAATGAGGATATATAATATAGATTTTCTTTTTTTTCTCCTGAAAACAGAGATAGTGTCTTGATGCCTTGGCCCTGCTCCAAGTGCCCCTCCCCATCTCAGCTTATGCAATAGGAGAGTGAAGGCTGTGAAAGCTTTGCCTGTGTCAGGCTGTGAGGCTGAGCTCAGCCAGTTGCCCTGAACGCACAGATTTCCCTCTAAACCTCCTGCAAGCGAGGAGAGCACCCTGAGCAGGCACCACTCCCTCCCTCCCTCCACACAGCACAGCCAACAAATGAAGGTGAGTGGTTTGTGACCTTTAGCAGCTTTTTTTTTTTCTAAAACAGAAATTTCTGTGAATCACAGTCACATGAAGATTATTTTAGGGAAAGCACCATTTCTGGCACAGGCAGCCTCCCAAACAACAATAGTTTAGTTTGGGTTTTTTATCAGTCTCTCAGAACAGTGCTGTGTTAAACAGCACAAGCAAAAACAGGGACACTAAACTGTAGAAAAAAGTGTTTCATATCTGTTTAGGGCTGTGATACCCAAAATTTGTCTGGACTCTATAGCCAATAAAAAATGGCTTAAAATTCTCCTAGTTTTAAGATAGAATACTTAAAAACTCTAACAGCTAAACAAAGCTTCTCACATAATTTCCCTATTTTTTTAGTATTACTAGTTTGGTTTTTTCTGAGTGAAAAGGTCTTTGTCTCTATTCTGTCTGTCCCAAATGAATTACAGTAACCAAATAAAATCTTAAACCATCTTGCACACCACACACATCCATCATAGAAAGATCTGAATGTGAATTAATCCCATGTCAGATTAGGAGAAAAACAACCACAGATGTTCTTAGGACACATGATACAGTGAGAAATGTGCCTGAATACCTGTCTAGTATCAAATATATTTGGAAATATTCTGGAACAAAAGTGAGCACAGTACTGAACTCATGAGGCTTCACCAAGGAAGCAGAATTAATTCACAGCGATCTGGGATATGTTCTCTTAAAGAATCCAAGTGTCCCCATGGAGTATTTAACATTTCCTAGACTTTCTTAGCCTTTAATGGCAATTTATCCTGGAATTGTTCAAACTGCTGCAGCTACAGATTTGAATCATATAAAAAACCAGAGTCTCAAATAAACAATTTAATCTAGATAACTGAATTTTTAGATCTTGAATCTCTAAAACCACAGTCTATGGTTATTTGTTTTTAACTTCAACTTTTCTAAAAAACAAATTTCATAATAAAAATTATCCTATTGGTGTAATAATTTGAAATCTAACTGGAAATAAAATTAACTTGGTTAAGGAAGGTGGGGGTGCGAGGGAAGCTCTCCAGAAGTAGGAAATAGTTGACTATGGAGTAAAAGTAACAATTTGTGAAACAAGATTAATTTTAAAAATTATTTTGTCTTTTCCATCCATTGTGCAGTTGAAAATTCTTATTTGTGATGTTATAGGGCTATAAATCAAACAAAATAGGAAGTGTCTCCTCAAGCCCTCAACAAACAGAGAACCAGCTGCAATAATAGTATTGTGGAATTAAAGCTTTACTATATTCCATTTTAAAAAGCTTGAAATATTAACAGCAATTATTCTAATTGTGTTTTATTGTGCAATAATAAGGTACTGTTCTACTTGGCAGCTCCCAAGTTTAAGTAGATAAATTAAATATATTTTAGAATTGTTTACATTTAATTTTAGGTTAGCCAAGATTGGTTGTGTGACCCTAGTCCCAGGTCAAATAACAGACATTCTACCATTTTATGTGATTTAAAGCAAAGTCCCATCTGAGCTAAAATAAGGAAGCTGCAAAGGAAAAAGGAAGCAAGTTCAGGCACCCTCCAACACGACTGATTGTAATAAATTATCTGAACAGAAAAGTGAAAAAATATTCTTCCTAAGATACAGGCAGGATGTTTGTCCAGCTTCATAAAACCGTGCTTGGTTACTGCATGAGCAGTTTTACCCTTGTGCATGTTAATTCTTACTTTTAATGGGTTTATTCTTAGAAAAAAAGATTAGACAATTATATCTTTTCCAGCTGGTCTTTAAACTAAAGATCAAAAAGCAAGTGACATGCTTCTGTCATTTGAAACTCATCCCAGTAATCATCAGTGCTCAGCTGCCACACAAGGAGAACAAAGTTCCACCCCCAAAACCAAGCTAGGATTTCCTAGTGAATTAATTGGGAAGAGAATGAACAGTTACTTCCACAGAGATTTCACCTGGAATGGGGAATAAACACATGAGAACATTTGAGAGAGAGAAAAGAGAAGAAAAAGACAGATGGCAGTTATAGAATAACTCATGGCCAAGCCTTTAATGCTCTTATTAAAAATAAGGCCCCTGGGCATGTTACTTGGAAGTAATTTTCCTTTTTCTTTTTTAACTTTAAAGTTTGTTTGTAATTTGGCATTGAAACTTCTCTATTCAGGAGAAGCTTCTTTCTGCTTACGAAGACCAAGTCCATAAACCTAAAATCTAGACACAGATTTCAACTCTAATTCAGATTCTTTTGTTTCTCTCCCTCAAAATTAGCCAAAGAACTTTGATACAAGCCCATTTCTAACATCAGGCTGTCACAATATCATGCTATTTTTCAAAGATCCTTGAAATATCCTTTAGGAGCAATACAAAATAGCACAACTTTTCAATATGGAATACAATCAAAGACTGAACAAGCTGGTCCATTCTGTGCTGAAACAACTTACTAAGAGCTGAGATACCAAATATGTTGTGCCATGAAGCATGCAAATGAATTAATGTCTTCTTTCTCTGACACTTTGATGACTGTTCTTGTCTACATCCCACAGAAATAATTGAATCAAAAAAATAAGTGTGTGAATAAAATATCCTGGCAGACACATTGCTTCAAAGTACAGAGTAGGCTTTTACTACAAATCTCTAGAGAATTCCAAATGTTCTGAAAAGCATCAATCTTACATAAGTTATTGTCTAGGAAACAGCTGCCAGATGGGTGGTAAATATGCCTTTGTACATTTATATTTCACGTGTCACAGCCACCTTTGATTTGGAAATGCTGTAAACCTGTACAAAATAGGTGCAAATCTTTTTATGCTCAGAAGGTTGTCACCCCCGGATAGATATCCAAAGTAAATGCACATGGTGTTCAATATCTGTATAAATGATTGGAGTGATGGAACTGAAAGCATCCAAGAAATCTGGGTGTGCCACTGAGGTAGAAGAAGAGGCACACACAGCAGAGACAAGAGCCTCCTTAGGCAGAGAAAGCAGAGCAGGATGCAGGACTGGCTTAACAGGAAAAGCACAAGTTTTGCAAAAATAGGAGTAAAGCTTAAAGTGTTCAGCCCATCAAGGGAGGTCATGATTCCACCCTGCCACACCCAGAACACTGAGTCTCCTTGGAACTACCCCACTCTGAGAGGCACTGGCACCCTGCAGAGGGCCATGGAGGGCCAAAGAGATGGTTTGGGAACTGAGGCATGGGGAGAGGCTGAAGGAGAGGGGTTTGCTCAGCCACAAGAAATGAAGGTTTGGCTCTAATCAAACTTGTGATATTTCAAAGGTTTTATGGAGAAGGGAGAGATGCTCTCCTCATGAGGATAAAGGACAGGACAAGAGGAATGAGACAAGTACAGGAAGAAATCCATACCTGCTTAAGAAAAAAAAACTATTTTAAAGTTTTTATAGAGAAGGGAGAGATGCTCTCTTCATCAGGATAATGGACAGGACAAGAGGAAACAGACACAAGTACCTTCAGGAAGAAATCTATACATGCTTAAGAAAAAAAACCTCATCATGAAAAGAATTCAACATTGCAACAAAATGCACAGAAAAATGGGAGAATCCCTTCAATTCAAGCTGCACCCTATAGAAAACCTTTCTTTTGTTACAATACTGACTCCTGGAAAAAACTCTAAATGGTCTTTAAAAATAAAGCCACCATAATTTCTAAATATTAATTTTTTTTTTTTTTTTTTTTTGCTACCTAAACTTTTGGTAAGACTGGTGGACTGTTAATTAATTCTAGTGGATGTTTAGCTAATTTTCTGTTTTTGTATTTTAAGTGTAAACTTCTTCCTTCACATGAACTACTCTAAAGTTTGTTTCCATTAATTATGTGGAGATCTAAACTGCAATTGAAATGCAATATTCAAGAAATACAAAAAATAAACTTTCCCAAGAGGTTTCTACATGAAACAGTCATGTGAAAGTCACTAAACAAAGTTCAATCTTCGAACTGAAATTATTTTTTTTTCTCCCAACACACATTCTGAGGCTTTTCAGATGTTTACAAGCTATCCATGGGGTTTTTTGTTAATGAAAACTTATTTATGTGCTGGCAAAATGGAGGTATTTAAGCAGCCAGGCTCCAAAATTGAACTTCATGACATGAAGTCCATCTCTTTTTATCAGCATCCATTAAAATAACATTTATTTAAATCATATAGTAGTGGCTTAACAAGCTGAAATAAATTAAAGTCAAATCAAAGCCAAACTCTGCTGGAAGCATTCCAAACACACTGTTTGGCCATACATACAGAGAGTCCCATTTGTACTGTGCACTGGGGCAATCCACTGGCCTGACCTACAGCATAGTTAAATCTGTAGAAATTTTTTAACTGACATGTTGGGCTTTGGATTAGCCCCATGTGTATTTATTTACATTAATAAATAATCCAGTTTCTCCCATGTTAAAAAGGAAATTATACTTAATGTAAAGAAATGCTCTGCACCATTTTCAAATGTTATCAAATCCAGGCAAGACTTTGCCTTTTTCTGTAAACTGCCCCTCTAGCATCAGCTTTTACTGTATTATAAACAACTTCAAAGTTCAGGAAACATGAGTAGATATTAGTGAATACTTCAGTGTTCTAATTAGTATTATTTTAGTTAATGGTTTAATGCTGGGTTTTATATATATCCTTTTGAGAATTATCACACTGTATTCCTGCTTTAGTCTCTAATTTCCATAACAGCTTTGCTACTGGAGGCTGAGATCTTTCAAATTTCATTTAACCATTTAATCATTCAACTTGCAATGATACCAAGCAAGAGTTTTCCAATCCTTTAATTAGGTTTTTCAGAAACTCCTTTTGGACTGTCAGAGTCATCTCACATCCAGATTTGTGTTCTATCCAATACAAACATGAAAAATACAACAGAGATACAAACTGAAAGGAAAGCTGAAAAAAGATCCTTCCTGGTGACTGACCATACCAACACACCATTGATTTAAATTAATACAGTCTATCCATCTGAAATCATGAATCTAATATTACTGATAAGTCTGAAAGATCCAAGTTAAAGCTCTGCATTGAGCAAGATGGGGAAGGGAGTAAAAAGAGAATCATCAATTCACCAAGCCTTGTCTCATGTAAACAATCCTGGATATATCCCTGTTCACAAACTATTCCTAATGCATCTTAAGAACTAAGTTGGGACATTCTCTCTCCATTAATTAGATGATGGTTAGAAATTAGCTAATTTAGAGCTGAAATTTGTTAATGGATAGGACATTTATCTGACCATTATAAACATGTAGTTTAGTTTAGGTAACACTACTCTCAACAGCTACATGAAGGGAGACAAAGAATTAAACTAACAGGAAAAGAGAAACCTGTGCATATATTTTTCCAGTTTAAGCTTTGGTGGTCTCTCTTTGTAGGCTAGAAAATAGCAGACTCCATAAAACTGAACCCTTAAATAAATTTTTCACACCCATTTACAAGTTAGTCATAGTATTGCATGGTTTGAAAATACAAAATATGTGACCTAAAATCCTGACTGACAATGTAAAGGATGGGAAACCCAAAATCTGTGAGAACAAAATGCAGCTCACAGAGGAAGGGCTTTCTCCAGCAATTGAGGAGGGCTGATTTCCCTGATGACAGAAGCAGCTCCAGTTTTCAAAAACATATTTACCAACAGAATACACATGACATTTTACACCAGTAAAATTCCAAGACTCCTGTTTTAAGATACAAGGCCTTCAAGCCTTGGTTTACTGAGCTTAGTAACCCATGGGGAACCAATACTCCAGGTTATCAGTTAGGCAATTTGGGAGCAATGAGTGTGGTGGCTAAGGTAACTTCTGTATCCAATACATTCTAAGCAGCATGCAGAGGTAAAACAAAAATTCACTTACACTCTTAAAACTCACTAAAATAATATTTTGCAAGCACTACACATTAAATACTTGTGAATCTTTGGCTTGATGTAATTCCAGAAAGCCTGGTCTAAGGTCTCAGCAGTTCAAAGCCCCTCATCTTAAAACCTTCTGTAATCATAAGTATATAGGTCCATAGAGACTAATCACATTTGTAATCTCTTATTATTCTGAAGAAATTGATTTAAAGCTGCTTTTCATTTTGATGGTGAATATTTCTCTATAGTTTTTTTCCCCTACCCTTGTGTATTAAATCCTACAATGCGTCCACAAGCAAACAAAAATACATCAAGGAGGTCTAAAATGTTAGTATTGAGCTCTGTGGGATTTCACATTAAATATTTTTGTCTCATCTGGGGGCAGTGTCAACACAATGATTTGCCGTTAGGGTGCAAAATTAGCTCAAAGATTTGCTGGTGAAACTGCTGGAAATCAAGTCTGTCCTTGAGTATTGCACACAACATCTTCCTCCTTCCCTCCCAAAACCAGAAAAGCAACAGGAAAACCTGATATATTAGACCCCTTAGAAATACAATGGCTCAACTGAAATAGGAACTTTCTGAACTGAAATATTGCTTTCACTGCCTTTGCAAAGGGGAAAGCTGGACTGCCCAGCAAACAAGCCTGAACCATTCTGATCCACTGTTACCCTGCATCATGTACCTGGCAGAAGAAATGGGGTGTGACTCCTCATGTCCAGTTCCAACAGATTTAGGGATATTTTAAAAGGTCTATTCTGCCTCACATCTGTCAGATTAAATCACATTCCATTCATAAAAATTAATCCTTCCTTATTCCTTTACTGCAGATTTTTCCTGTGCCTTGCTTCCATGTACAAATACACCTCATTTCAAACCTGACTGCTGAGATTTCAGGTTATATTCTCCCCTCCCACTTAGGGGCAGCAGAATAGGATTTAATTAGTAAGAAAGCAGTAGAGACCCCCAAGAGCAAGCAATGCTAAGAAAAAAACAGTATTTCTACTTCTTGCCAAGAATCACTGCATTTTAATTTCCTAATGTCCCTGTCAACTACATACATGCATTACTATCACACTAAAAAATATGGCTTTAATCCTAAGGGCCTTGCATATGACATTTTTAAAACCTGATCAGCATTGAAAAATGATTTGAACATGATTTTTTATTCAGAGGTGCATAGCCACAACTCTGCACCTGAAGAATTCAGCACCAAATATTGTGCCACAGAATTATTGCAGGAATATAACAAAATATCTATAATTGGTCATGAAACATAAACCAGTCTCATTTTGGCTGTTCACTAACCAGGATTAAAAAGCTCCTCAAAATTTGTGTTTCTTGAGAAAAAAACAAGCCATTTTCACTCAAGGAGCTCCTTGTGCCTCTACATAACTGCAGAGGGTCAGTGGGCCTCCCATTCAGGCACAATCAGCTCTGCCAGCTAAAGCAAGACCCATGTGCTCCTTTCCTTTTCAAACAAAGCTCACTGCACTTCTTTTCTCTTTTCACTTCTACCTAAACAAAATTTAAAGGAACACACTGATGTTTTGTATCATCTGGGATATCAAATTACTCTTTTTAAGAAAAATTATGCGCCTCTGTCATAGAGTGGTGAATAGGCTACTTGAAAGAGCAATAGTCCAGGCTTTTTTTCTGAAACCAGCTTGGGGTCAATTGAATTTACACTGTACAGACACCAGGCTGATAGGGCAAAACCTTTTCTGCTTCTGAGTACAGCTAAAGATATATTTTTTTTAAATTTGTTACAATATTAGCTCAGGATTTTCCCTTTCATGAGGAAATAACACTATTCCAGGTACAGAAATCTTCTGATTTTGTAATACAAGTACTTATCACATTTTTTCATTACTTAAATTAAAATAAATTTTTCATTACTTAAATTGGGACTATCACATGTAACTTTATTTATACTATTTTAAATTAAAATCTGTTATGCTTCATCTGATTGTTATAGCTCATAATCCACCACAAACACTGTTTAATTCTACAATTACTTATGCATTTTAGGTTTTGTTCTTTCAGTTTAAGGAACTATTATTATATTCTAGAAACCCAGACAACTGTTCAAATGATACAAATAAGCTTAATTCCCATTACATTTGGAAATGCTGTCCTTTGTTACATTTAAATGCAATTTCAGACAGCATAATGAGAATTGAATAAATCTTTCAGAAAATGGCAACTGCTTTTTTTTATTTTAAAAACCTCCTTCTTTTGGGTGGACATCTGGCACTTACTTCTGTTTAAATTGTCTTTCAAAGCAATAATAACAATAATGCATCTGTGTTTGCTAATAGGAATCTTATAATTCCTTCCTGCTATTGTAAAATGTTTCTGTTAATTTTTCTCTACAAGTGCTCTACTGACATTTCAAAGGTCTCAGCATAGTCTGTGAGCAAAAAATCAGGCCTAAGATCAGCCATGAGCTTATCAGGGCCCATTTTCATTTCACTATGGAACAAATCCATCCAATTTATCCAGAGAATGAAGAAAAGACAAAACTGGGGCATGTTTTTAAGCAGTAGAATGGAGTGATTCCAGAATGATGTGGTATGACTAACATCCAAGTTTCAGGGCTACCAAGTAATTAGCCCAATGCTTATTTGACTTTGTTTTTCATACTGGAAATTTGAACCCCTCTCACTCTGGTGATCCTTTTCCAATGCCCTTCATTTATTCCCCCACTGTTTCACTTCACAATAATATCCCTCTGAAGTTCAGAGACTCACTTCTGCTCTGGCAAGTGAAAACCCACTTGCCTTACACTTACTCCCTTGCCCATGTCCTCTACAATTTTCCATCTCAACAGCTCTGTCAGCTCACCCTTCATCACCATGATTTATTTGCAAGCTGCTGCTTCTGCCATATCTTACCTTGGTAAGAACCTTTTAATGTAGCTAACTGCCTCTGATATTTTCATTATCCAAATTACTAGCCATATCATCAAGAAAGCTCTCAATTTCCAATTAATACACTAGATATCCATTTTTGCCAACTGGGAAGCATCACTAAGATTGGTTAAATCTGTAATTAAATCTCTGGAGCTAAATGTGGAACTACCATTTAAGTTAGCATAGGGTACATGCAACGCAATTACCAAGAGTGGTGCCAAATTAGGAAGGTATCCTTTAGGACAAGTGGCAAAGGGCAGCTATTTGGTACCAAGAAAACCAGCAGTCAGAAATTTAAAATACCAAATTGCAAACAGGAGACATCATCATACCTAAGCATTTCAAGATTTAATTCTACCGACAATCTGTGGAAGAGAGACTGCACCCTTGCAAATCAGAGGACAAAGCCTTGGCTTTTACTTGAATTAAAACACAAAATAGCAACTTTGTACATTATTCACATGAAAAGTTTTCTCTCTATTTTGACATCTGCAGAGGGATTAATATGAAAAGGGTGCTGCCTTTATTAACCTATATTTCTAAGGATTATTTGGTTTTGAAACAGTAGAAGAAACAGTATTTAAGTAGCAAGGTCATGATCTAACCAGCACTATCAAATCCAAAATAGAGGCTCTGTTTTGTTGTTACAGGGCAGAGTCAACAATCAAAAGACAGGAAGGTAATTAAAGACTTGGATTTAGACCAGGCCTACAGCAGTTTTAAGAGTCTGGAGATATTGTTTTCTAGGACACTATTAAATAAATGTAAGGCTACATTCACACAGCCAAGAAGCTCCAAATTCAGGGAAATAATTTCTCCTGTCTCGGCATCATGGCCCTTCTGCTTCTGTGAAAGAGACATCCAGCAGATCTCTTAGGAAAGGTATCCAAGAAGAAGCTGCAGTGTCAGAGCTTTTCCCCAGCTCCCTGGGAACCAGCTGAAATTCACCTGGAAGAGTTCACCAAGGTCTCCCTTCAGTGTTTATTCTGGACTCGGGGAGGCAGTTGACTCATGTACCAACAGTTCTGCACTGCAGCTGATCAAGTGGCTGTTCAGGAGAGCATCTGATCAGGATTTCATTTGGCCTGAGCCAGGGCTAGTGCCTAATCTGCTCCTCCCTGTCTGCTGCTTTACAGGCACTGATCTCACCAGCACGCTGGAAATGCTGGTAAGGCAGGAAAAGGTAGAGGGGGGAGCACAAAAGCAAAATGAAAATAGCACTAGAAAATTCCCTTTGCTACATATTCTCAGAATTTGCCATCAGCATCTCTTTTCCTACTTCCTCTGATTTCCAACTTCTTGAACAAAGAAGCCAAACAAAACTCTTTGGGACAGTTACCTGTAGTTTTAGGAAGGTAAAAGAATTTCCTTTGCTCCCCACTGTAACTCCTTCACAGAAAGGAATCATCAGATATAGGATTTGAAAATTGTCATTGAAATAAGAGAAAAAGAGGTTTAGAACTGATTGGCAAGGTAGGGAGAATGACAGGCAAAAAAGGAATACTGACAAAGGTAAAACAGGAAAACAGTAAGAGATGAGTGATAATAAACGAGACAAATAGAGGAGAGTGATCAACAAAGAAAAGTAAATGAAAGAACCACAGACAAATAGGAAGAAATAGACAAAGGGATGCAGGAGTACTAAATAAAGTAGCACAGATAGAGGCAAGAGGGAGATCCCTTCCATGCTCATCAGTTACAAATTAACTAAAACATGCAATTTAAAGATCTAAATTTGAACTCTCTACTTCAAATCCTTCAAACTCAGCTGCTTTAATGCAGAAAAATGGTTATTTTCATGCAAAGCTGGGATAAAGGTTCCTCAGTTACAGCACTTTCCCTATGTGGCTTTATCATGTGCTTATTTTTCAAGCAAAAATTAAGAAATGCTCTCTCACTGATATGCTACAATATCATAGAGCTTCAAAACTGACAGTGTGAAATGGTTAAGACTAACTAGCAGTGAAAAGGTTAAGGCAGTATATGGGAAAGTGATGTCAGAGACAAAAAGTAAGCAAACTGGGAGTGAGGAATTTTAGTTTTCTCTATTATTTTTAAAGCATTGTTATATGTTAAAACAATAAGTTAATGCAATATCAGGGAGAAAATACATAATCTCAAATTTTCATTCTGTTAATACTGGTGAAGGAATGAACCTACTAAGAGAAAAATAAGAAAAAACCTCCAAATTCAAGTTAAAATATGAACTTATTTTGTTTGTAAAATCTGCTTCAAATTAATTTCTTCTCTCCACTGTCCTCCTTTAACAAGGAGTAAATCCTTGTTAATTTATTAATCCTTTAACAAGGATTAAAAAGAGAAAAGAGTTTCAGATCTCACAGAAATTACCAGCAGCATCTTTGAATTTATGCTTCATTCCTGCCAGCCTCTACACCTGCAAGTGTTTTAATCAAGGAATCCCATGGGATCACACTTCACAATTAACATCATAAAATCCTCACTTCCTACAGGTAGCAGGGTGGGAGCAAACTTAATAATAAAAATAATGCCACGTCAACTTCTCAAAAAAATTGTTCTGTTTTGAATCTCCACCTGTTCTGCTGATGTGCCAAGATGGAATCTGCTTCTCATAAAGGCAATTTGTTTGTGAGGATATCTGCTTCCAAGTGTTCACAGTCCCACAAACAGAAAGGGAGCTACAGTGCACCCAGCAAGTGCTGAGAATATAAAACCAATGCCAAGAAAGATACTGCTCCCTACTGGCTCATTTAGATAAGAACAGAGAGCAATTCCCTCACATATTTCTCAAAGTAAAAAAATCTTAGTCCACAGAAAAACCATGATTTTGATCTGTAAAACAAATATCCCTTAAAACATTCGCTAGATGTTAATTTTAGTAGTTAATTAGATGAAGCACAAAGCAAAGGAAAACAAAGTGAGAAGAATGACAAAAACCTCCAAAGTAATTCTTCATTATCTTGAAGCTTTATAAAGGGAAAAATTAAAAAAAAAATCCACATAAATAGTAAAAAATAAACAAACCTGCTAGGATATAACAATGATTTCTGTCCCAGAGTAAGGATCCTAAATCCTTAGCAACACGTACAGTTCTTTTACTTATTTTTAGCTTTGTCTTCATGTAACTTTTCACTCCCCTCCCTAACTTCGACCGAGATGTGAAAGCGGAAACCTGGAATTGTGCCACTGCAGATTAGCTCTGATTCCTTGTGTTTCAAAGACTTTGCACAGAAAAACACCAGCAGCAATCTCAGGGACTTGACAGTGTACAAAACCTAACGAGATCCATACCTTGATTCCCACACACCAAAACAATCTCATTTAAGGGCTTGCCTAGGCAGAGAAATGCAAAACAAGCTGGAACATCAGTCCTGAGCTAAGAGCTCTTCTCTACTGACATCCCTCAGGGTCACTCACTGAGAGGTGAGCTGGTCATTCTGGGGCTCAGCCCTTTCCAAAGGCACTGGCATTCAACCACATGGAAATGCTTGTGCATCACTGCTAAGAAGCTTGGAAGAACTGTCAGCTTTTCATTAAGAAACTTGTGCCATTTTCTTTTGCAGACTCTACACTGATTTAAATTTTGGGAAAAAACCCCAAAACAATAGAACTTCTGAGGATTTACCCAAAGCAGACTTGAGATATTTTAGTTGTCTAGCTTGGAGAGGCCTCTCACCTCTGGCAGTCTAAGAAAGGCCTGGTTTTCCCCAGTCTGCACAGACAGGAGAGGAGATATTTTCCTACTTCTGATTGTAGACCTATTGGGTTTTCTTTCCAAAAATTCTGATCTGTGAACTCTAGGCTAAATTTGGCATTGCAATCCAGAAATTGTGTTTATCTTTCTGCCTTAAATTTACACACTCAAATAACTCTAAGCCCTATAACATGTCCACTCAATTCCAAACAGTACTTTACACAAACCGAATAGTTACCTCGAGATACCTTCTCCAAGGTGAAACAGAATTGTCCCATTTGCTATTTTCAGTAGTGTGCAGCTGAAAGGATTTGAGCTGTGTTTTATTCCCTGCAGTAAGATAACAGATATCCCTCTTGCACCCTGCTTTGGACACACACAGAAGCTACCAACAGTTCAGCAGTGTTTTCAAGTTGCTAAGCAAAAGCAGGCTAAGGAATGGCTGAACACCAGACACCCATCTGATAACCTTTAATCCTACTGTGCAATTGTCAAAAATAACAGAGTGGGTTTGCAGGAGAATGGAAATACAATTCTTCTTTCCATGAAAGGAGAGATATTTAAATTCTTGCTGCTCAGTTGGCTGTCCAGTATCATATACTGCTGTAAAATTCCATTATCAATGAAGATGTCACAGCTTATCACATGCCCCCTCCCTCTGGCAACAAATCAGGTAACAAAAGCAATTAAGAGTTTCAGGATCCTGCCTTTTCTCAGCTATGCACATATCTTCTTCAACTTAAGGTAGAACAATTGCAGGAAATGGTGGAATTAGAACTTTTTTTTTTCCCCCTAGAAGGGGACTTTGAAACTTAGAAAAGAAACACCTATCAGTGCTCTACTTACACAACCATGAATTGGAGGAAACTGGTTGCATCAAGTGGATTTAAGCTGACTGACATGACAGAGAACTAGATTGTCACTTCCTAAAAGGGATGGGCAAATACCCTCCCCGGATGCACCTTCCTCTAACATTTCCTGTGCTTTTCCCTATTAACCCACTCGTGGTATTCCACAGAAATCTGACTATGTGAGCATGAAAACAGGCACTCAAAAATCCTCCAAACACATTCAGTGGAACAGATAAGAGCTGTGGCATGGAAATGCTATAAATACAGGAAGAGCAAATGTGGAAAGGAGATTTATAAGAGACCCATTATGGAAATCAACTGAACTCCTAACAAGCTCACTGCCTGAAGATACAAAACTATTAGAGAATACCCCAGTGTGGGGCTAAATTCTTTAGAGTTAACACAAACCTTCAACTTCACAAGTTACTTATAATAGAAGAGTCATTAAGTATTAAAAACACAGGGATCAAATGCTAAATTTTATTGCAAGCCATTACTTCCTATGGAAAAGCAATTATTAACAAGATCTTAAGACACAGTTGAAACCTTAACAAGAAAACTTTCAGCTAAGGAGTAATGATTGAAGGGCAAGACATTGCCTGGGGATTAATGACTGTCTGGTGAGAGCTGATGGCACCTGGCTCAGCTTCAGCTGGTCCCAGCTGATCTCTGAGTCCCAGGAAATGTCTTGAATCTCAATCATTATTCCTGTTGTAATATGACAACTAAATATGAACACACATGCACACACACTACAGCGTTCTAACATGGGACTTGCTGTTTCCTCTGCTATTCTCCAGGACATTGCTGCAGAATTGGAGCTCTGTAAATTAGCCAGCTTGAATCATTTCTCAACATGCCATTCATCTTATAATAGATTACACATGGTATTGCCACTTGTCAGGCTGCAGCACAGACATTTTGCATCTATTTCTACATGTCTTCCTGTTTTAAACGTCTGCTCACAGAAATAAAATCTCTGGTCAAAACTAGATTTCCTCCTTTAATCACATTCAGCCAGACATACCAGTTCTGAATTTAGCCTGGAAGTTTAGCTGAGTGTGCTTTACCTCTTAAATTTTTGTTTCCAATACATGTAATCTGCTCTCTTTCTAAATTTACACTTGTCTAGAATAATATTCTATGCTCCCAATATTAATATTTCACTTCATTAACTACAGAGGCTGACACTGCAATATACAAATCCTATTATGCCCATAATAAACAACAGAGTACTTTGGATGTGCATATCCTAAATGTGACTTCAACACTCCCTAATTTAAGGCACAATAACCCAATCCTAATCCAGGAGGAATGAAACTGATAGTTTTGTCCAGTTGTCCCAGGCTCAGCACTATGCTGATTGACTTTTTTTTTGTACTAGAAACAACAACAGATATTCAAGATGGAATAGCAGACTTTCACCCCATCAATGAGCTTTAGGGAGTCAGCTGCAACACTTCTCCAAAGCTTTCATATAGCCAGGCTGTGCTCAACACCAGAAGGACTAATAAGCATTTATATGTTGTAAGCATTTAACAGGTGAGCACAGCTTACCATAAATAAATGATAGCAAACCAATAATTAGGCATTAGTATACTTGGCATATTTATCAATAAAGTCACTTTGCATTTTAGCAGTACTTTTGCATTCCAGTCTCCAGATGCACTCTCATGCCCAGAGAAAATCTCATTTTCATGCTCATAATAAAGAATTTGAAGCTGAAGGCCACACATTAAGGACTGGGAACAGAGGTCAACAATTATGATTTTCAGTCCCCTTAAATACACAGCTCCTGGAGAGCAGCTCATTCCACAGGAATTCTCACAACAGCGACCAGCCAGAAACTGCCTTGAAAATGAGCTTCACAATCTGCTGGTTCATTATTAATGCGTGACCAACATGGAACACTAAAACAACCACAAAATGAAGATATTCTTGTGAGTTCATGGTTATGTTTCATGACAAGTGTTGATTCCACTCAAGTAAATATACCAAAAATCCATTTGCTGCTTTTTCTTCTCCCCAATTTTCTCTAAACACTCACAAAAAGACCCTACTGAGGGATTTCTTATATTCATACTTCGGCATTGGGAAGAGGCAGCAGCTACACACACTCTTCTAAATGGGCAGCACACTGCTCTCCCAGTCTGTTAGCAGTGACAGGGCACCTGTGGAATGTGGCTACAGCCCCACAGCACTGCTCAGAGCTCAGGCTTCCCCTCCTCCAGTGGGCTGGGTGGAGTTTTCCCCCTCTTGGCTAGAGCTTAATAGCCAAGCACAGTGTAACTCTCCCACCAGGTGTGGCCCAGAATGCTGAAAAAACATCTGCAGACAAGATTTGTCTCCTTCTTATGCCATGAGCAATGAAGTGAAATGTTGCCTTTTTGCTCTCTGAGGAGAGCTCTGGGACTAATTCAATTGCAGATTTTTCCTTTTTCTCCTGCCTAACACAGACCCTGTTCTAATCTAATGACTAATACTTGGGCCAGAAAGGGAACAAGTTTATCCCAGCAAGAACAAAACCTCAGGATGAAATGAAGGAGCTATTTTGTACAATACTATGCAACTGAGGAGTCAATTGAAAAAAAAAATCATGTTAAAATTGGTTACTTCATACACAGTAGTACTGTTTTGTTCCTGTCTTACCATACTCTATGACTTTCTTACATGCAAAGAGCATCTGAAGGGAAATTCCATATGAATCTTTGTTGCCAAACTTATCTGCTAGTATCTCATAAACTATAAACTACAGAAATCCTAAAACATGCTGTGATTCAAGGAAATGCCAAGAAAATTATTAAATGAAATGAGAAATTGAATAATGTGGAAACTGGAGGATATGAGAAAAAAATCGTGTGGCATTGCACCATTTGTCTCTTCTTCACAGCCAAGCAATCAAACCAAACTGGGGATATTTGGTCCAGATTTGACATCTCTCAGTGGAAAATCCAAACCAGATCCAGACTAAAAAGCAACAAGGGATGACAGAGCACTGTGGCTGCCGATGGGTTTGTCCATGGTGTTCCCCACCCTCTCAGTTTTCAGAGACACAAGTGAGACTGTTTTGCTGCCAGAAGCAGCAGCTACCAAACCAACAAGGACAATGAACTGCAATTTACAGAGAAGAGGATGGCTGCTACCTGTAGTATGCTGAAATATCAGATACTGCAAAAGCAGAGAGAGAATGCAGACTAAGTGGTTAAGGATGCTCAGAGCTGTCTGGGAAAAGAGCTGGGTGTTATTGGAATACATTTGTTTTCTGCTTCAGCAGAAAGTCTTTGCACAATCATAACTACCTATTGATTCTTGGAATAAAGTTTTCAATGCTTCAGCCCCATGCTCTCTGTAAACACTAGAACTGTAGATCAAAATATTCTGGCTAAAAGGAGCCACTAAACTGCTATCAAGAGAGCAGTTTATCCAGAAACTTCAGCAGACACAGACATCTACCACCTGGGTGTCAAATGTCAACTATCAGCATGAAAATCTCTGAAACAAATGAAGGTAACTATGTACAAACATCCAAGAAGTTTCTGAGTTTCCAAGATTTCTATTTAAGGACTTATTGAGTACTCTATAGCCTTCCCAATTTTCCAGAAAAAAAAAAAAACCACAATAAAGAACAAAGTAGGTTTCTCTCTTGTGTGCTTTTTACATTGTTGCCACATCCTTTGGCATTTATGAACAACAGTGTAATGTTCCAGTTTGTTTTCATATAGCCCTTCCAAAGCACCAGGTATTACATTTCTTTTAGTCAGATAAATCTCACTTCAGAGTTCAGTGATTCAATTTAATCACCCACTGAAGGAGATGGTTAATCCATTTTATAGGGGGTGCAAGCAGCTGTTGAACGAAGCCTCCAAAAACCACCTTTTATGAAGGGATATAAATAAACAGAGTGGCTTCTATTTATAAGCTTCTAGTTCTGAGCCAATGTTCCTTTCAATTCTGCTGCCAGGCTCAGAAAGGAGATGCAAGAATTGAACTGACAAGAGACAAAAGTTGACCTTCAGCAGTTGTGGGAAGTTGAGATGCAGGTCTGACTTTGAATGCCAAAGCTTTGGGGAGTGTTTTTATCTGATTCACATCTTGAGATCACTTCTCAGAATAACCAAGACCTTCAGGTAACTAGCCCTAACAGAGCTATGGATTTTTGGATACTAACAGAGATCTCTAAATATCCATCCACATCTATGCCAAAGGATGGCAACCACGTGATGCTTCTGTGAATATATATGAAGCCCTTTTCTGAAATCCAGTGTTGAAAGAATACTTCTTCATGCAACTGCACTGATTTCAGTTAAAATTGGGGTATTAATTCAAAACAGAAACCACCAGAATCAGATCTACAACTGATTTCTTGACACTGCATATTTTAAAAAATATTCCTTTTTCTGATCAGTCCATTGTTCATGTGAGGGACATCAAGGGGAAAAAGAACAAACCCCCCAAACCACAAATGATACTTCAACTACAGTCACAGACTAAGAAAATCATTATGTTCTAAAGAAACATTTATATTTACTTACAATTTACTATGCTCCATGTGAGGTATGTTATAAACTCCAGGTTGTGTACCTTTGCTAAAGAAACAGAGGACAGATAAAGTATACAAGTCATGGGTTGTAAAATGACTATAAAAAATGCAGCCTGGACTAGATGGGAGGGAAAAAATGACACCCTGTCTATCATTAAAATATTTATGCAAGAACAGCAGGCTGTATGACTTTTTAAATTCTGTGAAAAACTATGAACTAAGCTCTAATGAGAAGCAGATAACCTGACTCTTTATCACAAGCCTGAAAGTCTGAAGAAACAGACTCTCTTGATACTTTCCTCTATTTATTATGAACTGCAGTGCTCTGAACAGCTGATGTTTTTTGAATCCAGAGGCAGACACGTCAGCAGATGAACTATAGTACACCCAGTTATGTCAGTATTTTGCATGGCCTTTATCACTGGGTGTGAGCAGTAACTTCCAGGCGTGTGAAACTCAGAATCAGATGCAGTTCTCAGACAATCATAGCAACAAAAATTCCTCATGCTTAAAAAGTAATTTATACATGGAAAAATATTGCCTTTTTGTTGTTGTTTTGGTTTTGTTTGTATTTTGTTTTAATACTCTGTATAAAATCAACCATCTTTGCAGAAGAATTGTTTTGATGCTCCCTTGCTAAAACCAGAATTGTTTTACCATGTTATTCATTGCGTGTTCAGAGAAATTTTGAATAATGAAGTTCCCTTGGTCATTTTGTTTTGACTTGTTACAGTCCAATGAAAAAATATTTTCAAATTATACATTTCTGTGATTATTCATGCTTTTACTAGAAATAGGAATTATAAATTTTTCATAACAGATAGTCATGTTTCAAGATTATTATTCCATTTTACAGAAAATTAGTATCCAAGTGAGAAGATTTATATGTTTAAGTAGGAATAGGCTCTATGATATGCACACAACTCCTCTAGGCTGTCCTTGTGCAACCTTAGATATTCTCAAGGATTTGAATTACAATCTGTGTCAATGATTCCCAGATTTCTTTCCTCCTCACTCACTTCCCTTTTGTTCACACTTGTAATTCAAACTGCTTCTACAGAATCTTCTCCAGATGTCCTCTTGCCAAATGAAAATCAATGTGTCAAAACCATCTCTTTCCTCCCAGCTCCTTCCCTCCTGTTTTGCAGTAACTGTCAACAATTCCACCATCCTCCTATCCCACAAGCCCTTTAATGCTGGTATCATTTACAGCTCTTCTCCACTTGCAAAGCTCCACACACCCAAGCACATGTTTAATGTTAACTCTACTGCCTGCCCTAAAATCTCTCTGCAGCAAAGTCTCAAAATAGACATCAAATAAACATCAAGTGCCACAGACTGTCTGAAGGAAATGAGGATTTACCAGCCACAGAAAGCATTATCTAAATCTATAGATGAGAAAATGAAAATCCAGCCAAAACAGGCTGTAGTTGCTTGCTCATATCAATTATTAATCTTCTGGTTTTCTACACACAGGTATAGAAAAATGGGAATGATAAACTATGCAAAATAATCATTAGCAAGACAACAACAACTTAGGCACTTACTAAAAAAGAAAATGCCATCTGTCTTAAGCAAGCCTGCCTCCTGTGAAAGTCTTAACACAATATCTTACACAACTCCTATTTCAAAGTTTGAAGACAGTTATGTCTTTATAATAGAACATGTGAGTAAACTAATCCCTATCACTGAAGTTGTTCAGCCACTTACTCATCTTGGTTCTCTTTACTATTCACACAACTTTTCTTGGCACATGGGCACAAGCCCTTTGATTACAACCTTAAGGTTTAACATTAGAACATAAGTAAGAGAAAAGCCTGCCTTTCAGATATGATTTTAAGGTCATTTTATCTTTTGAGTGAGAGAAAAAAAACACAACACAAACTCAATTGTATTTTTATTCCATTTCAGAATGCCTGAACTTCATTTCAGTGGCATCTTCTCATCTTCTTGAAGTGGCATCATCTTCAAATATTTTCCTAGGCAAGAATAACATGCACTTGTACCTAGGGCTAAAGAAAAAACTACACTGTATGCAGCAAGAAAGATAAGAGATTTAATACATCTTTTTTGTTTCCTCTTGTCCATCTTAATTCAACACAAATATGTGAAAGATACTTCCTCCTGTTGAGGCAATAAAGGCCATTGTGATCTTTATGATTTAAGAAATTGTCCAAAACAAGAAAGTATAATGTATATTGTGCATTATGAAATGTTAAAGCTGAAAGAGCCTATCCTAGTTTTCACAGATAGGTAACACTTTCAAATACAAGAGACAATCTTCTGCATATATTTTAAATTTTTAAAAAACCCATTTCCTCAAGCATCTTATGCAAATTGCCTGAAATAAGATGACCAAGCCTTAACACTTAATAAAATTTTCACTTTTTACAGTTAGAATTTGCTCTCATCTTCTAATCTGGCTACTGCAATTTTGCATGCAGCAGTGCACTTCAGAACCACAGCATGAAAGAGAGAGGGGTTTTATGAAATTAACAAACAAAAAATGTCAAGAAATGCAAACCCATTCTTCAGGAAACTGATAAAGACAAAGAAAGCAAACAACACCCCACCAGACAGTGACAGTTCATTTTATTTTAGATAAGCACCATCAAGCTTGTCCCAAATTTCTTAGTTATTTTTATACAGAAATATATGTTATTCATTGACAGTCAAGAAAGCTGAGATCTGTTATAGATATGTAAAACTTATCTAGTATCAATGGGAAAAATCTTGCCTAATCTCAGTATTTCTCAACCATTAAGCAATATAATTCCCTCAGCACAGATTACCAAAAAAAAAAAATCCATGAAAATATTTTCAATTTACAGGATATGATCACTCCTGAGTGCTGCATTTGACTGATGATTTTTGACTGAGAAAATAGTTTCCAGAAGGAGATGATTCATGTAAACCCAAAATTTCATGGAATATAGCACAAGGGTTTTTTGAGGGGGGGAAGAAATACATTCTCAAGAGATTAAGTGTTGTTTTCACTGCCTTTGAACTTATCATTTCCCTAGTTAAAGGATGTTTTCATTGTCTGCTGCTCACATCTTTATAAGGACCATCTGAGATGTCATTTTGCAGGCTATCTTCCCCTCCGTGACTCAGTGAGTTCTGTCTGACAGTTCAGCTCATAAATAGGGCAAACAAGAACAGAGCCATATGGGAATATAAGTACAACTAATTACTGATTTCTTTTAGTTTCAGCCAAACCTGGATTTCATCCTAGTATTTTCCTCACATAAGCCATCATGTCACATGTTACAGCAAAGTAAGGAACATTTATTTTTTAAACATTAAAAGGGCCTAATAATGACTTAGCTGTCCAACTCCTCAGTTTTCACTGCTGGTATTTACACCCCCATTTCCTACCAGGGTGCCCATTTGACTCAAGCTTGATAATTTGTGGCATGAAGAGGTGGGGGCAGAGTCAGTCAGCCCCAGCCTGTACACAGGATCCATATTTTGGAAACAGGCAGTGGTTCAGAAGACACTGTGCTCACTCCATGTCAGCACAGTGCTGAGCACAGGTCAGAAATTGATCTCTGCTTAACTGAGAAAAGCCTTCCCTCAGGCACAGTGGCTCAGGCAGCAGTTCCACACATGGAGCTTACAACAGAGCAGATATGAGTGACAGCACACTAACTCACCCTGGTGAGATGATGTGCTGGAAAACCACAACAGTGACCACCATGAGCAAAGCCCCCACTAATACAGTTTAAAAAACCCTTTGTATGCTGTTTGCTGGTCAGTCTTGAAGAACCAAAAGCTACTTTTCTATTTATCTAGGGTGGTGGAGTTGGCTTGCTGTCTCTCCCCTGTTGGTTTTGGGGCTCTTTTTGAAAACAGCTCTTTCTTTTGTTTTCCTTGCAGGTGGTTGGTACAGCAGTTAAACAAAAGCCTTTCAGAACCCTCATACCCCATTTAAGGATCATTCAAAGAAAATCCAAAGACCCAACTGCAAAGGATATGAAGGCAGTGCACTGAAAAAACCCAAAACTTCTGGGACAGCAGCAGACAAACTAAAGAAAGTAAAAGTACTAGAGAGAAAAACACAAATGGAAATTTTTAAATTTGCAAAAAGACATGACAAAATAAATAATCACATAGAATAATTATTCTTTTACTACTTTGCTCCACTGTGAAGAGAATGTTTATATCTAAGTGAAGCTTGTGCTTGGTTTTGGTTGCTGAATTTTGGTTGCTTCTGCAGGACATTCATATGCTGACAAAGCTTTAGAGCCTTACCTTTTCCAATTTAGGTAATGGTCTTATCATTCAAATGCATTTGAATTTGTTGTATTTTTAAGCTTTATATACCAACAACTCTCACAACCATTTCAAAGTTTCATGAATTGAGGCACAGAGCCTGTATTGCAGGAGTACAATGGCTAGACAGCCTGGAAACATGTATTCTCCTAAATTTCAGAGTTGTGTTCTTTTATTCTAAATCTTTTCAGTGTGAGCACAAAGAAACAGCCCAGCTTTCTCAACTTCGATCATCTGGACAAGCTCATGATTTCACTCAGCACAATAGCATCCACATTAATAAAAAAAAATTCAAATCCCTTCAAACCAAGTACATTACAAAATCAAGGAAGAGAATAGCATTTGTGTAGAAACAAACAACTGAACACAATACTTGGCTTTTTTTCCCTTGCTAGATTTGTTGAGAAGGTAGAAGCCAAAATTATTTTCTTGTTGTTGTTGTTGGTTTTGTTTTAATTTAATGCCAATATCTAGAAAAAACATCTGGTTATTCTACACAATGTTAAAACTAAAATTGCCAGAGAACAGAACATCTTTCATAAAGAGTACTGAATGTACCTCTCAACTTTCTCAGGTTTTATTTTCAAAGTTATTTGGGCTGTTTGTTGCTTTCTTTAATGTCTTTCCATAGAGAGGAAATTCTTGTACAGTAATTAGTCTTGGATCTAAATCACCTACTCTTAACACCCACTCACACCAAAGCCTCATTTTTTTGAGGGACATAATTACTGTTAATTTACCTAGACTAGGGAGAATCACTTAAATATCTAGGCTTTGAGAAACATTGAGATCTGAAAAGTGTTTTGAAGTATGTTTCCTTGGTGGTATATTGTAATACATAGGCCATGGCACAAGAACAAAAAATGAAAAAAACCCCAAACCAACCAGAATTCTCCATCCTGGATTTTCCTACAGGATGCAGCCATCATCAGGATCAGTCTAGTTTTTAAACAGCAGTTGAATTCACCTGGATCATCCTGTGAGATTTTTGTGTAACTCAATGCTTACACTATTTTGATATAAATTGTGACAAATAACTGATGTCTTAATCTCAATTAGATTGCAAAGTAAAACTCAAAATTCCATATGCATAAAAAAAATCATATACAGGAACATATTTCCTTTTCATTATGTCAACATAGATTACAGATTGCAGCTGCTAAAACATGGAAATTGCAGCACAATTTTCAGGATTAGGATCAGACCAAAAAAAAAAGGAGGAAAGATATCTAGAAATCATAGTTATTTTAGCCATTTTTTCAGCATCATTCTGGGGTTTACTATGTTAAACAACTTTAATTAATATTTTTTTTTCTCTTTTTTAATTTCATTTAGCTCTCCATCAAAATGAATTTTAAAGAAAAGAACATTTGTTTTAATAACTTTATTGTAGGTTTCTTTGAATATCTGAGAATAAGTAGCTTAATTTAAGAGACCCGTTCCCCAGCTGGTATGCATCATTAAAATACTACTGACTGCACTGGAACAATGCCATTAACATCTAACAAGTCCTTGAACAAGGAAAATTCATAACAAATGAGAAAGCTACCAGATTAACAAGCACAGTAGGTCAGTGAAATATTGAAGAAAATCTGTACAAATGGTCATGTTATATTTATTTGCAATTTGGCAAAAAGTCCTGAGAACTTAGAAATATCTGACAGCCTGTGCTGAGGGACAAGTTCCCCTTAGAAGTAAAAGCATTATATTTTATAAGTTCTGCAGTGTTACAAGGGTAGCAAAAGCTTTTTGTCCTGGCAAGCTGTTGCTTCAATGTAGCATCTGCTGCAAACATGCAAAAAATCAGATGATTATGGAACAGCAGCAAGGCAGCCCATTACACACACAAAGTATAAAACAAGAAAATTTGGTAGCTACTGTGTCCAGCATGAATCCTTCCAAAGATTAATCTCTCTTGACACAACTCATAAATAAAATCTCCTATCAGTTTTGCTTGAGGCAGTGGCAAGGTACAGATTCAATTTATGGCAACAATCCTTTCATCTTACAATCCAATACTGTGTGCCCAGATGCAAATACAAAAACAAATGCCTCAGGAGTTTAAGTCTATTAAGTCTGTACCAGGAGGACTTAGAGTTGAGGGGGTTTCACATTTGCCCAATATTGGTTTTTCTCTAATAGCTTCACATTTTTAAGAATTTGATTCTAAAACAACTAGCTGAGAAATCAGGAAACAGATAGCTTGTATTTATGTGCTAGCAAATAAGAGGGAGCAGAGAATAAATTAAACTTGGGTGTGATCCTAGAATAGTACTTCACCTGAAATAGCAAGAGGGCAAGGGAAAGGCATCACTATGCCTGGCTGCCAGCTCTCTGGGTCTGGCAGAGTATGACAGTGGTCTCAGCACACACTGACAGTCAGGATGACTGTTCCACTCAATGGCCAAACTTCTTTCAGCTTTGACAGGTTAACTTTTCATCTCTTACCATACCTGGATACCTCTGGTGTCATATATCATACCCATGTAATATGACTAATTATAAACCACAGTTTAATGTGATTCAACAAAAGTATCTAAATGAAAAAAGGGTTTATGAGAGGTACTTCCATGAAAGGTTCTCTCCCCTTATTCATTAGTGTACATCACCGCAAACATTTTATGTGACTGAAGCTTGTTTCAAATGTGACAGGAAATTTTATTTGCTGTACCGTGCTATAACTGTCATCACTTAACTAATTAATTCTAATGGAAAGGGGGAAAAAACCCCTCTAAATATATCCTCCTTATCCCACCTTAGTCAGAAATAGTTCCAGGAATGGATGCATTAAACATTTCAATATTACCTCTTCAGGGATTCTGCTTCTTGATTGACGCCCATGTGCTTCCTCTTTTGACAAACATCACAAACAAATCTTAGCTGTACTGGCTTAAGAGCAAGCACATAAACATTTAAATTGTGGCTCTACAAGTGGATACACTAACATAAATCTGCAATTTGCACAGATCTTGCTTTATGTTGTTAAGATAAAAGCAATTAAAGATATTAAAGCAATTAAGAAGTCACAGGCCTGGAGCTGTCTTCTACAGTTTTTCCCTAAAGCATAAAACACAGAGACTAAAGGACAATTCTCAGGAGACGAAAGGGTCAGAGGTATACACAACTGAGTGGGCAGGGGAAGGCATTTTTCTCTTATTGATCAATGACCTGGAGAAGGGAGAGTTTCCCAGTCTGTGGATATCACCATACTCTTTCATGCAGCCAAATGCCATGCCCTGCCAAACAGCTAAAATCACCAAACTCTGTGAACAGGGGAAAACTCAGCACAAAATCTTCCTTGTAAATAAGGGGAATAGAAGACACTGCAGGGAAGGGAGTGGGAAACATGGATGGGGTGGAGGCAGAGACAATCTAAACCATGCCATGATGACACTGAAATTGGGACTGGCAGTTACAGCTTAAGGAAAAGGACACTGGAATCATCACTGGCTTTTCTGTGAAATCAGTGACTCAGACAGCGACAGCCAAAAAAGCAAACAGATCATCAGATGTCATTCAGGAAGGGTATGAAAAACAAGTTCTTCATTTTGTGACTGTAAAAGATCCACATCTTGAGTGTATGTCTGGTCATCTTGGATAAGAAGAACTAAGAAAAGGATGCAATAACCTTAGAAGAGGCCCATGAAAGGCAGCTGAAAGTACCAAGTGGATGCAATATCTGCCTTATAAGGACAGACCTAAACAGTCTGGGAAAATTTAGGGGGAAAAGGGAAGACTGGAAGGGTACAAATATAATCAAGGTTTGGAGAAACCTTCAACAAATTTATGATGTACAACCCAGACACAGAGGTAGGAGAGAGTTGTACTCTCCAAGATGCCAAAATAACAGTTCTGAATGCTGAGGAAGCATGGAGGGCATTCTGTCATAGGAAAAAAAGAAAAAATAGAAGGTTGGGGAATTCCAAACAATTTAATTGATTGTGAATTACCAACAGTTCCTTTTGCTTTGCTGCTCCTCAGTTCTTAATCCACTTCTTTGGTGTTCCTCCACTGACTGGCCACTGTCACTTTGGGTGTGGCACCTTCTCCTATGTTTTATCTGAAGTCCTGTTCAGAGAGGTTTTCATTCCTGCCCCTGGTCAGACACCCCCTCTGGACCTAGAATCTCTCCTGTTCCTCCTCCTCTCTTCGACATCTCTTGTTCTCTTTTCCTCCTGCCCAGTTGGGCTTCTTGTTTCTCCTTTGCCCCTGCTCAGGAGTCCCTCCTGCCCTGGCATTCTCTCTTGCATCTCAAGTTTCTTTTGCCAAGGGGGAGGTGTCTGGCACAGACAGCCCCTGACCCACATGCAGGGTGTCCCTGCTACCAAACTCCTGACCAAGACACAGAGAGCAGGAATTATCCCATCTGTGTTCATTCTGACTGCACACTGCTGTGTCCTGTGAGAATCCAGTCCACTCACTCTCCTCCACACTGTTGGGGGCACCCATGGGCTTTACACAGTAATTTTTTGGGTTTGACTATGCTGTCAGCCATGAAATACGTCAAGGCTCCATTAAATCACAACCATGGCCTGAGGCAAATATGAATATATGTCTTTCTTCAGAGCTTTGATGACATCTTGATTTCACATATGAAGTTTCTGCAAAATCCATTTCTGTACATTTCCTTACCTAAGTGCGCATGCTGACCGCACAAGAATTTTAAATGACTGGGGAAATTAGCATTTTAAAAATCCAAAAGAAATGGTTATCCATTACAACAGAATTGTAATATTCTTTCTTACCAAGTTTTGAACATCTCAATTACTCTTCTCCAAAAAGATTTGTCAGTCGTCAGCCTTGTAACAGCATTTGAATTTCCAGCAGCACACAACCTCCATTTGCACTCAAATTAAATAAAAATACATTTGTCAAGTAGCGTAGCTAAAATCATCTTATTTTTCTACCTTTTAACATAATTTAACAAAATAACTTGCTTCAATGTCTATTTTAAAGATTTACCAAAGCACTCATGATGGAAGTTCCCATAGCTATAAATTTCCTTAAGATACTATTTCAATAATTTTCTCATCGAAAAGAAAACTTGCAGCTGTTGTGTTTTGAAAAATTTTGGCAGGGATGTATTTGTATGTTGTGAATGATGTCACCATCTTGTGACAAGCTACAGAATGCTTTTGGCTGGGTCAGATTTTGTCTAGGCCACAATTATCTACATTTATTTTAAACTCCTAATTGAAATATGTCTTTGAAACAAATGTGCATGCAGACATACAGCAACGAAAAGCAATCCCTTTTTCTTGCTGCATTTGAGTAATTAATTCATGATACCAAAAAATACCATATGTTTCTTCTCAATAGAAGCATTTAATTAACACATGGGATCAGACAGATTTACATGGAAGCTGGGTTTTCATCTTCACCTCCTGAGAAATATTTTCCCAGCACACATTGTTTCTGAAATAATTGTTTTTGCAAGGAGAATTTTGTTCTAAACAGGGCTGATCCTCTGTATTAGTTTTAACAGTCAGCAAAGACATTTGCATAAGGTCTCAAATAGGACAGGAAAAATCACCATAAAAGCCGAGGCTGTGTGAGAAGCTCAGGGGAAAAAAGACCACGCAGCTGTCAGGCATCCCTCCAAAAGGGCTGGGCATGAGGAAGGAGAAGTGAAGCACAGAGAAGGGGAGGCTGAAGATTGACCAGGCTGCCACCTTTGCAGAATTGAATTTTGCCATCTCCAGGCCTGAGGACTAAATAAGTTAATTCAATTTGTTTAATGAGCTGGAAAGCTTCTAACAAACCCTGCTTTTAAATGTCTGGTCAGGAATACAGAAATCTCTCCAAAGCATTAAATCTGCTATTTGCAGAGAAGAGGAAATGTTCCCTTGGGATAACAATTAAGGGTGGCAAGGGACAGAAAAGGACAGAGTCCTGCAGGAACCTTAGCAAGGCAAAGTGTTTTTCATGGGAGTACCCAGGGTTTCAGAAATGTTAATTACCTTTCCCGTCTCCAGACACACTCTGCCCTATTTGGGAGCGATCCAGGTAGGAGGCCGGAAAACAAGTTTCCACTTACAAGGGTGTTTACGGATTTTTTTCCCAAAGTTTTGATTTATTTTCTTGAAGAAGTAGATGAGGATTCTGCCCTCAGACTATTTTCCCCTTAGAAGATAACCGTGAAGGAAAAACGTAAATCAATCTGATGTTGTTATGTACAAGGAATGCCTCAATATTTTTCTCAAAGTTTGTTTCTGCCCCAAAAAATTCTAATCTTTTTTACTTCAAAAGACATTTATAGTGCCTTTAAAACTCACTGAAGGTATATACTAATCTTGGACTTTGAATAGAAGCTTTGCTTCAATTCTATTCCAGCTATTGTATGAATCTTGACAAATATAATTTTTGAAAGCATATAGAATTAATATTATACAGAACTGTAATAAAATGTTCTGTATCTTTTTTTTTCTTTCCTGAAGCGAGGGACATTTTAACATCATATTTGACTCTCAGGGATTTCAGCAAATTACAGTTCCAAACAGAATATTTGATTTCCATCTACCAGATTATGTTTCTCTCTGCACGTTATCTGTTGTCTTCTAAAACAACAAATATTCTTGAAGAATTTATTTTAAAATATACTTGACCATCCAAGTTCCAGTTTTATTTGTACTCTTTCAACTTGGACTCTTTCAACTTGGCACCGCAATAGGGAAAAAAGCAGACTCCACTATATAATTCAGAATTAATTATCCATAGAAAAGAAAAGTGATAATACAGAACATATTTCTTATTCCAACAAATACTCAATGTCCTTGAAACTTTTTCTAATAGAGTTAAAGCTATTGGTATGGCTTTGAGCAGTGCAGACTGACTAAAATATAGGTGAAATACCCCTTTTCCCATCCCCAAAGAAACAAAACAAGTTCTGTGCTGTAAACCAGCAGGGCACTTCTGGCAACCAAATTCCATGTTCTCAAATGCTTTGGGTTTCTCCAGTGAAGAAGCCTTTCAAAGAAAAGAGAAAAAAAAAAAAAAGAAGACAAAAGGAACCAACTTTCTCCTTTCTTTTAGTATTGATTTTAAAAATATGCTATTTCTGCTGATATCACACTTGATGAGATGGAGAATGAAAAAAAAAAAAAAAAAAACAAGGCCCATGGTTCTTAATAAAGAATGCCAAATGCCAAATGCAGCATTCCTGGGAAGTCAGGATTATGGAAAACTCAGCCTAGCTAAATATTTACAGCTGATCAAAAACACAGAACATCATTTCTTTGTACATTACAAGTCAATTCAGTGGTTCTGCAAATGTGCAAACCATTCAACGCTGCCTGCTGTTCCTTTTCAACATCACCAAGCCTCATCTCCCAAACACTGTAACAGAGTAGCTGTCACGTCTTGGAAGCAGCACACAGGATCTTTTCCATGAACCAATTCTCACTTTCTGTGACTTGACTCTCCTGGTAACACACGACACCCAGGAGCTGGAGCCCAGCAGGAGTTACAATAAGACACTGCCCAGTGCTTTTCAGCAAACAGAAACTGGGCCACCTTGGGAAAATGGTCTCCTGGTTGCTGATACAGCCCAAACTCCAAGGGGAATAACAACAACAACAGGGCATAAAAATTGCTGCATGAGTAGACCTTCTATCAGGCATTTAACTGTGAAAATGAGCAACTGATCCTCTCTGCTGAAAAGACAAGTTGAAAATGTTGTATTTTTATTAAACTCTGCCTGCTATGATAACAGCCCTGATAGAACCCACTGAAATGATACCAGCCCTTTTTTTCCTGACCAGATGCAAGAGAAACCATCCTGCTTGCAGGCACAGAATGAGGCTGCCAACTGCTTACCTCTGTTGTGCTCTGATGTACCTGAATTGCAAGAGGATTATTAACTGCTGTGGTAAGAGACAGGGAAGGAAAAAACTGCTTTAGAATTCTATTGGAAGACATTTTAGCTGTGAACGGTATTACCATTAGTAACCATGATCATTAAAATTTTTCACAGAAAAATGTATTTCTTCATTAATTAGCTAAACAATTGCAATTGATGCTGTTCATGTCATTCTATTTTAAGATTTCAGATACAGAGATTTGATAAAGAAAATATGAAACACTGCCCTACAAACTAACTTTATTTCCTACATTGCATTTTTTCAAGTTTAATTCCACTCTATTTTCCTGTAACCTATGGACTAAAATCACTCCTCATTTCACTAGTTTCTAACTTCTGTCTCATTGTGCTTGCTACAAGAACTATAAGTAATCAAAGTTCAACCCTCTTCATCACCTTCAATTTTTCCTCAAATTGTCCCATGAGGGTGATTATATGCTCCAGCAGTGTTGGAAGTATGGAATGTGTGTAACTTTTCTATTCAGTCAGCATTAGGAACCATTTGTTGAAAATTGCTACATCAAGATATTCTTAAAAATAAAATCTTTCCTAGAAAACAGAGCCTTAGACAACTAATACAAAATTCTAAAAATCCAGAATATCTAGTTTTTTGAAAGTGAAAACACCATCAAGAAAAATGATTTAAAGTTTTTGCCTTTTGTATCTTCTGATTCTTTTTGCCTTTTCATTTTGCTTGATGCCAAGTAGCACTTTGGGACTTCACAGTTAAAAACATCACTAGCTTTCAGTGCACTCCACCTTTTTTTTTCCCTTTTGGATCTATTCATTTTTCTGATGCCACAGGAAACCCAGAACTGTGGTACCAGGAATTTGTCCTTATTTCTTATTGTAATACAGAGAGAACAATGGCTAAATTTCTCAAACACTTAAACCACTTCAGTGTGTTCTGATCCCTTATCAAATGCAGTGATTAATCCCCCAGATATTATAGCATAAGCAAATATTTTTAACTTCCAGCCCCTTGACATTGACTTGGGGAAGGAAAGGGCACAGGCAGGGCAACTCCAATCACCAGGAAATCTTTGGAGGAAATCAATTTTCTATTGCATAAACACAGAAAAACTGCTTTCTGGTAAAACAGCTTGGAAACTTGAATTTTCTTTTCTCTTTCCATGGCGAAAGCAAAGGCTAGATGAAAGCCTAGGTGTGATAATGAGCTAGAGCTGCAGTGCTGTGACAGAAGAGGATGCTGCTCCTAAGAGCATCCCTGACCTGCACTGGGCTTGAATGCAGGGTTGCATTTAAAACACAACAGAGATCTACTCTTGGCTGCAATAAAAATCATGGCATTTTCATCTCTCTGCTGTCCAGCACACGCTGCTGTGGTTCTTTGAAAACACAGAGCAATAACTAAAATAAGAAGACGTTATTTTGAGGAAGATGTTTGAAAAAGCCAGCTGTATGTTGTGCAAGTTGAAAATTTAGTGACCTTAGTTACTTCATTGATGGTCATCTCTTCTGAAATGTGGGGGAAAAATAAAACCAAACCCTAAAAATCATTTTTCCTCCCACATCTTTCACCTGGTTTTCTTTAAACTTGAATCAATTTCCAAATATTAAAGAAGAAAACCAAACAATATGTCATTATCACAAATCTGTTATGTATCAAAACAATTACTGTCACATCTGTTAACATTTAGTTTCCCCCTAACTCTTCATCCTGTCCCCCTAGATTATGGTTTCTTTGATATAAGGCTAATTTGTTATGATGGGTTTTCTCTTTGCAGGTGTTCCTATGATGCCCAACACCTTGATCCAATTTTCTTAGAGCAGGCAGCCTTTTGGTCATGAGGAAAGTTCTGCTCATGATGATTACATGTGCAATGTACTAAATTGCTCCAGACAGCTTTGCTTGGAAATGCATGAAAAATGAGGTCTCACATGGGAGAAATGCTGAGAAAAACAATCTCAGCTTTTTCACTAAAGTGACAGACTTGAAATCCACAATGAGAATCAATAAATTTCTTAAGATAATGAAAATCACTAACCACTTAATCTCTCTATGCAGTTAATTTCCTCCATGTTCCCTATATCTCTAAATACATACCAGACTCTTCTGGCTTAAAAAAGAAGCCAGTTCATTGCTTTCAAACATAGTTTGGGCTCCAACTAGGCACAGAAATTTTCTTATGCCATTTTCATGCTCACAGCCCCGAGATCAGGATTCAAACCAAAATGCCCCACAAAAATACTCAAATTGAAAAATCAGTAAGAATTCACTGATTTCCCCTAGAATTTTAGCCCAAATATACAATGATTCAGGTAAGCATTAAAGAATCACCAGCTATTTCAATATAACTACATATTTTGACACACAAGTAAAACTTTTGGAAGGTTTTGTTACTGACTTCCATGGGAACAAAATATCCTGCAATAGGTGTTATGATTGTTAATTAGACTCATTGAGGGGAAGAACTTGTTCCATACTCACAAAAGAACAAGAACAATTATTAGCTAAGCCTAAGCTGGAAATCTGTAAGATAAGTCCAAATATCATGTAAGAATAATTAGGTCAAGCCAAGTATAATTTATTCCAAAACAAGCTCTTATATTTGTGATGCCCAATGCTTCCAGTCTGAGCAAATAACATGAACTACAGCTTGTAAAAGGTGCAGTGTCCATCACAGGCAAATACCGTGATGAGAAATTTTATTTTAAAATGGATCTTATTTTGAAATAAGGCAATTCTATAAGCATTTGTATGTTTTTCTCTCATGCAAAATTATTTTTAAATAGTATGGTTTTGTTATCAGGCTGAAGCTCATCCTAAGAAGCAAAAAATATATTAATAATGACAAAAGAGAATTTTTTACAGGGTCTTGTCCTACAGTGAACTACAAAATCTTGTTAGGAAATACATCTTAATAATACTAATGCATAATTGATAGTCATATGAGGATCTTTTACTTTTTCTGATCGAAGTCCTAACAAATGGTAGTTGTTAGTCTAGAATCCATGCAGATTAAACACAAGATTAACTATGTGAATGTAATTAGGGCAGGGGAACTGGTTTGAAAGAAATGTCTATAATTTCCCTCAAGTTTTCACCCTGCAATCATCCTGTTTTAACTGTCAGATACTGACAAATTTTACAAAATATTTATCATACAAATAGTGAACATCAGGAGGTTTTGTTAGGCTCTTTGCTTTTGTTATATTTTTGTTAATTGGATTCAATAAACACAATTAAATTTTCATGGTTTTCCTATGGAAGCTGCCTGTTTGAATTCCATTATCCATGATTTTTAAACTTATTTGAGAGCAGTGCTGCATTTTGTATCTAACAAGTTCAGCCACCATTGTAGCACCAGAGTGACTTCCTGAAATTCATTACAGTTTATCCTCACAGCAGCCCAGCAAGGTCAGGGTATACCATCCCTATTTTTCAAGTGGCAAACTGACATCCTGAGTAAACTGAATTTTTGGGAGGACTAGAATCCAGCATAACTGCTGTGACACTGTGCTGCCAAACTAGCAAAGGCAAACCTTTCTCATTCTGGGCTGTCTCCCACCCCTTGTCCTCCTCCAATGTGCTCCTTCCACATTTCAGCCTTGATCACGAGGTGCCGACCATGTGCTTATTCTGCCATGTGCACCAAGATCTGTCACTCTACTAAACCATTCATCTCATCCTTAAGAGGCTTTTTAATGAGTTATAGGAGTTATTTTATGATCTACAACAGGTATTGCTGAGCTCCAGTCATCTGTGCCTTTATTAAGCAAAGGCATAAATACCCTATTACTTTTGTTTTTCTCTCTAGTTTGGGATTTTTTGAGTGAGAACTGTGATGAACTATGAGAAAGGCTCAAACTTCCAGTAATTCTAAAAGCAGGAAATACCAGTGAAAACCTATTTCTCAGGGGACACCAAACCTAAATACTTGGTTCTGAAAAATTCAGATAGTTTTAAAAGAATCTATTGCTTGGGTGTTCAGCTATACTGGGATTTTTGAGCATATTTTGTACCATATATTTGATAGGTTATAGTCAGGTCCAGAAGTGGTTTAGACAATCCCTTTAGAATTTAAATTAAAATATACAATATCTACATTACACTGAGACTTTTATCTCAAGTAGGACATTATTCTATTTACCTTGAACTTTGTGAACTACTGAACTACCACCTTAAGCAGTTCAGGCTTCAGACCCCAGGAACAACTTCTTGACTCTTATTTCTCTAATAACAATTCTCCAGCAAGAAAAAAAAATCATTTATTGCAAAATTACCTCTCTGGTATCCAAGAATGCTTTGTACTCCAGAGACGCCTTTTCCTACACGAGGTATTTCATTTTTCCACCAAACTCATCCAGTGTATCTTAATTATCATCTACCCATTTTCTCATTATATTCTCTTTACCAGCTGAAGGAGACCTATGATAGAAACCTTAATTTTTAGTTGAACCTAGAAGCAGACATTCAGACTCTCCTGTGCAATAATGGAATTTCTAGATCATTATGATATTCATATTTCTACAGTAGCTCTAAAATTTTATTGCCTACTTCTGAACAGCAAATACATAAGTTGATTTTTCAGTGAAACACTGGAAATGTGACCAGAACTTATAAAATAATAGATCATCAAAATGAGATGGTACTGATTTGATTTCTCTTTTCAGTAAAGCCATTTCAGGCTAATCTATCTTTATCTTGGCACACCAGGAAATTAGGCATTCTTCAGGTTTTACAACTTACTTAAATAACAAAGGATTAACAATGAATATTCTATATTTCAAACTGCAATCAGTCTCAACTCCTCACTCCAGAAATATTTCTTTTGATTACAGTGAACTGTAGAAAAAGAATTCTGTGCAACAAAAGCAGAAATTTGCAACACAGTGATTATCAATTACCAGCTGCTTTCATGACTGAAAACATGTTTTTCATTGGCTGTTCAAGACTGGACATGCACACAGATAAGTCCCCTTAATAGTTCCCTTTCCACAAAAAAGTCCCCAAAAAACAAATCAAACACCACCACAGAAAAACAAACAAAAAACCAAAAAAAACGCCAAAACACCAAAAACCCATAACCACCACATAAAAAGCTTTGCTTTCTTTCACTGTGCATTGTTGAAACAAAGAATGTGTGTTCCTCCACTGATTCAAGGCAGAATTAAAGTCACACTGTACTTCAGAAGCCAAGGGTGAACAACACCTCTTTTAGAATGCATCCAAAGGAATGGCTAATACAAACACATTCAAATGAAAAAATGCTTAAAACAGCTATTTAAAATCTACTGAAATCATGTGCATTTTGCTTTATACTATTCAAGTGGATTTCAGGAGCTCCTGTTATAGCTTTGCACAGGAATTCTCTCCTAGGTAACATCCAACTTGCCTCTCTATACTAAGCAATTCAGGCAACATCTTCTTCATCAAACGCAGGATTCACTTGATATATCACATGTATATATATATATATATATATATATATATGATTTATATATAACATATCACAGGATAGAAGTTCCACAGGATGCACTTTTTTGACCAATATTTAACATTTCTATAATCCCATCAATTCTACCTTTGAAGCCTTACCTTTAAAATCTGGCATTTCTTTCAAATGTATTAGTCCCTTAACATCAACTTCTTATTAACCCACCATGAATAAATAATTTATATTTAGTATTTCAATAATTCACTTGGATCTACATGAGCAATAAAAGGCTGTTGTCTTGAATCAGAGAGGGCAGTGTGTTATGGCCATGAGTGCTTGGCTTATCTACTCCCAACAGGGACAGTTAAAAGTTAGATGGGAACTTTTTTTTGTTGTTTTTTCAATTTAAAATCAAATTTTGCCCACTCACAGTGGACAGTTATGAAGCAGATAGTCAATGAAAAAGCATGAATAAAGCAACAATTTGCTAATATTTAACCTAGAATTTTCTGCTTAGTTTATTGTGTGCCAAAAAAGTGCCAGAGTAGACATTACCTATCAATGCCAGACAGCTTAAGACAAACAACTGATGCTAACAAAAAAGCACTTATTCTTAAGATCTGATTAAGTACCAGTCATTACCATAATTTCCATGTTTCCATGGACCTTCTGCCATCAGCAGTGTTTTCCTCTGCATGCTGTTAATGACCTATGGCACTGCAGCCCATTTGTGGCATTCAAGAGAAGCTCCCACTGATATTCACAAAGATCACCCCACTAAGTCAGTTCCTCAGCCATTAGTGCAGCTCCTTGGGATTACTCCAGCTGAGGCACTGTTTCCTTTGATTTGGATTGTACTGCTCTTCAGAAAAACAATATGTGAAAAATAGTTCTATATTCAGGCCGAAGAATAAAAACTTAGTCTTTAGTCCCCCATGTTCAGGCATAGAAGGATAAAAAGGGAAACATTTTCAAAGGAAAAGAACAGTGGCTTAAAATATAACACTCATTCTATTAGCATTTGTCTCTAAGCAGGAGTTCAGTTGTCCTAAGAGTACAACACAATTAGTTTCATGTTTTGCTTGAATTCATCATTGCTACTTCATATAACTTCTGCATAAAAGCACAATTAGGGGGAGAAAAGGGGAGGGGGGAATCACTTTTGACTGAGAAATAGGATTTCTCTCTAGAAGAAAGACACACCAAGAGCTAACTTGCAACCTCCTACTGAAAAACTTAACATTCTGCTTCAAACATTAAAAACCTTGTGTTTCTTAGAAGCTGTTGGCTTAAAACCTTCTGCATGTGTCACCCAAGTGCCAACAAAGACAACAAGCTGAGGAAAAGCAGCAAGGCAAGATCTGGGAGCCCCAAACAAATGAAGGGTGAGCCATGAGCCTCTATCAAGGGCAAAAGGCAAAGCTCAGAGCTGGCTCATATCACTGGATTGTCATAGCTGGCACTGGCAGGAAGGGATTCCACTTTTTATTGGGCAACAGCTTATATTACAGAGGCTTTACTGACTACTATCTATAGGAAGCTATGGCAGATTCCATCAGCAGAAGTTGTCACAGAGCCAGCCTCCAATTTTACACTTTGCCAGAAGTCAAGAGACATCAGACACCTACTGACAAACAGCAACTCTTTGGGAGCTTTAATACACTTAAACTCACAAATGCTTCTGAGATGGTTTATCTCTTTTGGAAGTGTAAGAGACATTTATGGCTCTTCAAGGCAGTATTTTACAAATTCTAGCAATGCTACTTGCCTTTCAGCCTAGATTATTGCCTTTGTGCAAAGAATACGAGCTGGTGTTTGACAGTATATTTCCTCTATGTATTTATTTCGTTCAAATTCATGGAGATTCCTTGTTTGTTCACATTTCAGAAAGTAATTAAGTATTGGACCTCAAAATAACAGCAGAAAGAATGGGATTCTTTGCTCAAAGAGGACTTCCTGTCACCAGGAAATTAAATGTTTCTTCTGGCAGACAGTAAAGTACACACAGAAATAAAAATTAATCTGCAGGCTTACACTTACATGCTTTCTCAAAGTTAATTAAGAAAGAAGGTTACCCAAGGTTCAATGAATGAGGCAATGCCAACTTAGGAAGTGATCTCAACTTACAAGAGAGCAAAAATACAAAATTCCAATTGTTGAGCAGATGGAATAGATGCTTGTATTCTCCAATTTTTTGAAACTGTGACTGAACTCCTGTATCAATGCAGGTGAGGCTTACACAGAGAAACACACTCCCAAAGATGAATAACAAATTGACAAAAGATTGGATAATTAACACAGAAGCAGGGTAGGTCCTGTCTGCTGATTAGCCTGACTTGTCTAGATATCAGGAACACACAGAGGGAAAACCAGTTCCCAATTCATGCACAGGCAATTCAAGAACTGAAATTCCACAAGTGCAAAAATTTCCCAAGTTTTCATATCAGTAAAAATAATAATTTTAAAAAAGATCAATTGTTTTAACACTATCAGTGTTATAAAAAGGGGAAAAATTGATACCATTTTGGGGCTGACAGTAGTTTCTCAATCATCCTGTAATTAGTGACTTGGATAAGGATTAACTTGTGGATGTGTTTTACCATTTTATTTGTCATTTTCACCCCAAGACAGGGCTTAGGAGTGACAGTACAAACCTAGTAGCAGATTTACTTGATTTAAGGGAAGGCAAGGAGGGTAAAGACTTCAGAATTTTTTTTTTTTCTGACAATCATTTTAACTGCCTGCACTATTAAAGCTTTGGTCTTTATGAAATCCAAACCAACATATTTATCACTTCTTGCAACCCCATTTTTGCAGAAAGCACATTGATACTTGGAGAAGTGAAGAACCCACTTCTCAATGATACCTTGGACTATGAATCTTAGAAGTTGGTGGTACAGAAACAATTTACCTTCTGGGCATAAATCTAATTAGGAAATTGGGGATTAAACCTCTAACCCTAGAGACTAAAAATACCTGAGATGTAGGATTTAGTTCTTCTAAGGACAGTGTGACAGGAGGCCATGAGGGGGCATTCTGCGATATTTGGTCACACAAATGTAACCAGAATAAAAAATTCTGCACTATAACATTTGCAGTCCTGTTTCAGTTAAGGTGCTTTCTGAAACACATAATTACTCATTTTCAAATCTGTCACTGTCACCATCCAAAACATTGGTCTAGGAAAAGCATTTGAAATACTTCTATTAATTTTACTTAATTCCAGTAAGCAATAACTAGAAAAGAGGAGCACACACTTTCTGGAAATCTACATCAGGATTACCCTTCAATGTCATACATTCTTTAAAATCTAGGATAAAGCAATCTAATAGATCACCAATGATACTTTAATGCATTTTTTGAAGTTCACATGTTTTGGAAATGCTGTAATAAAGTACCATCCATGCAGAGAGAGAGAAACAGTCCACTGCTTTCAAACATAGTTAGAGCTCCAACTAGGCACAGAAATTTTCTACTATGACATTTTCATGCTCACAGCCCTGAGATCAGGATTCAATTGTTAAGCAAACTTCTTCAAAACTTTACCAGCTTCAACCTATGACAGAGCTGCACAACTCATTCCTAGATTCATTTTCCCTAATGCTTTTGTATAATGCATAGGCTCTAGAAATACTCCACAAAAGCTGAAAAGCATAAAAAGCTAGCTAATCTTTATGGCAGGACAAGTTATTTTTGTCATACACTAAGAAGATTTATGCATATGGTAGAAACACGAAATAGATTTGCTTTACTGTAAAAGACTTTGCTGTTTTATTTTGACTTTTTAAAATGTTTAGATAAGGTCAGAGTAAAATTAACAGGCAGTAATCACCCTCTCCAAAGTAAGTCTAAGTAAATCCATACTGCTTCTCCATTAAGAATTCCACAGGCCACTGCATACAAATTTAGGAATTCCAGTGGGTCATTGAATGCTTGCTCCAAAAATCAGTTTGGAGCCACTTTTATCAAATGCCAGGAATAAGGAGTGAACTCCTTCATGTTTACTCCATGCTGCTCTGGCAGGGAGCCAACAATAGCAAAGGAACTTGGAACTGCAGGACTAAATCCCTATTTGTCTCACCCTCGTAGTCATAAAACTGTTTATGCAGATAAAAGGACTGACAATCATATCAAGTGCTGTGCACTGAATTATTGAAAGCTTCCAAACACCCTTTCTTAAAGAAACTTATAGCCTTAAATAATCAGCTTCTTAACAGACAGCATGAGAATTTTTGACACAAGTAAAATATAGGTAAAATATGGTGAATTTGTTCTTGTGGTAGAGTATGATTCTTTCTTACTTTGCGCAAGAAATAAAATATCTGAGAGTTACCAGCCTTACATTACACAAGGAGAAATATAATCCAGAAGATTCACAGTGTTTGTATCAAGAAAAGAAGAAATTATGCATGCAATGTGGAAGGAAAAAATAAGAATGACAGGTGGCAGACTCAAAATTGTTTTAACACAAGTTCTGTAGTTACACCAACTGCTGTGAAGAAGGCTAAAACAAGCAGGGAATAGAAATATGTTTTAATTGCCACACTATTTACTTTTGTAAGCAATGTGACAGCAGTCACATTTAAAACATTGGACTAAGCAAAAGGATTTAGAAAGCTAAGTTGGAAGAATTTCAGATTGATTCTTCACATTTCTCCTAAACAGTTTTTTCTCAGAAACGTTATTAAGAATCTGTAACTGGCTCCTGATATGGCCTCCCTATGCAGAGCATACAAGAAGTGCTGCCATGGTTAATTTGGTACATTCCAGACACGTGGTTTCACACGAGCAAACAGTAGGGAAATCATCACAGGGTGCTCCTGCTCTCCACACAGCCCTTGAATCCCTTAAGCCAGTTGATTTTGACAGAAACGTTTGCACACCGTGTCACAGGGGAAGCAGCAAGGGCAGGGCTGGTAGGTGGAAATAGAGCTTTAAACTGGTACTAGCACCAAATTCTTCAAAATTAATGACCCAGGCACCCAGCAGGTAGCTGGTTGAAATGCCAGCTTCAGCAGCCTTCCCTGGTGCTCACAGCCTTCCCACATGTACCCCATTTTCTTACTCCCTCTTGTTTATGCCAGAATAACTGGTATAATTAAAAGCCTAATATGTACAGGGTTAAAAAATGTAAATTCTTCTTTATGTGCTGCTTTTACCCTGAACTAATTCAGACATTCAATTTACAAATTTCTACAAAAACACTTTTTCTGTCAGACCTGAATCAAGAAGAACTGTGATCACATTTTTAAGACAGCTTTGCTACAAGAAAGGCATCTCATGGAACTAAACAGACCACAAGGGAGAAAACAACTCCTGTATTACAGCTTTGTTGCTCTGCACAGCTGGTGACATTTCCCACAGATGTCCCTACTAAACATCAATAAAATGGAACAGCACAGAAAAAACAAAAGATAAATTACATATGTCATTTGGCATGGGTCATACCTCAGGTGACAATGCTTCAAGTATCAGTGCAACAGGAAAATAATAGCAATGAACTTGGAAGAGATAAAACAGAGAAGAAACTACTAAGTCCCATGAACATACATAACAATCTATAGGATTTTGTCAGGGACTTTCAGCCTCCAGTGATCTAAAGAACAAAAAAAAAAAAAAAAAAAAAATCAAGATTCTAAATATGGATTTAGAAACCTTACCAGAGAACAGAATAAGTAAAAATATCAGCATTCAACAGCTCTTACAAGTTTAAAGACAGCAAAGAGCGTGCAAGGGCCCATGGAGGGTCTGTCCTGCCGGCTTCTCTGCCTGGGCTGGGGGCCAAGGCAGGGAGTGCAGCTGCAGCATGTCCAGGCTGTCCCCCTCCCTTCCTGCACAGCCTGGGCCAAAGCCCCTTCCCGTGGGAGCTGCATTTCAGCTGAGCCTCTGCCATCAGCCCTCCTGCTCATCCTGGGTCCTGTCTATGCAGCCCACGGTGCCCAAGAGCCTGGGCTCAGTGACCCTGCCTGGCCACCCCAAGGCTGTGCTTGCCCTCTGCTCCCTCACTGGGGTGCTGCTGTCTGCTCCATCACCCTCTCTTAGGGAGCAGCCAGCCCACACTGCTCCATGTCTGTCAAATGTTCTTTTCCTCTGGTATTCATGAGGGAATAGAAATGACAGGACATGATTTATACTGGTCTAATTGCAACTGAAATAACTCTTATCCAGCTAGCTTGACAAAATGAAGCTGAGAGGAAAATATAGAATAAAAATGTTATTAGGTCTGTCTGACATTTGTTGCAGGCAAATATTCCTTATGAAAATTAGACTGTGATCACATGATTTCAAGATGAATATGGAAAGGATGGTGTCTGTCACCACTGACATAATGGGAAAACTTGATCTTTGACTAGAAATTTAAATAACTGGCTGGCAATCCCTGTATATGGCTAAAACAAGCTGTGATGAAACAAGAGGATATCAACTCAAACATCAAAGCTTAAAGGGAGCAGATTTTTTAATAAACTTAATAAACATAACTTGAAAATGGTTAAGATTTAAAACTCTAGGATGAGTAGTGGACTAATCTGGACAGCCTTCAAGGGAAAGGTGGTGTTTTGGTAGTTCTAATCATAAATTGTTTAAATTTATTCAAGTCACATAGCTCTTCCCTGGGATATTCTGTCAAGTGACAGGACTGAACTCGCTATCTCAATTTCCCATTCTAGAATGGGACCACTTATATTACACTACCAGATGCAGTTCCATCTCTTAGAAATTAAAAAATCAAGATACTCCATGGAATTATATTCCAGAGAATCTTTCTCTGCTATCAGGTTAGTTTTAACATATTACATTTCTTTAAAGTTGCTTGCCATCAGAGGAACAGTCCATTTCATACAGTTCTCCAAATTGCAATATCATTTTTGCATCAATACTTACTTGTGGTAGAAAGAATAGACTTCTTCAACTAAGAGCTTCTCAAAGACAAGACAAAACGCAAACCAAAGTAACAACCCAGTACTTGGCCTGACATAATCCTTCCAAAAAACAGCCACTGCTGCTAGAGGCAGGGAGAAAGAAAGGAGGCTGTATTTACAATTAATGAGAAATTAATTTTCCAATGAGTATCATTCATGCATATCCCTAATCTGGGAAAAGCCTGATCTCCCTTCACCTCAGAAGGAATTACACATCCCCAAGGCCAGGCTATCTGCTGGATCTAATAATTGCAGGGTAACCAGAGACATGGGATTAGAACAGAACTGTTCCAAACAACTTCTGTTGTGCCAGTTTTCTGACAAAAGGAGCTTTTCTTGTAAATTCCACTGGCAACTCATGGTGCTGGATCCCTATACCAGCAGGAATCATAGGAAAGCGATGCCACAGCTGTAACTTGTTCTTCCATTAAAACCAACTGGGACCATGGAAAGCTGATCCTGAGCTTTTGAAGAGAGTCTGCACATGTTATCACATTAGCAGGGTTCTGATGTACATGAGCATCCACACCAAGATACAGCAGGAGAAACCAAAACAGGGGGTTAAAAAATGAAAAAGAAATGAAATTCTTCTATAGATGTTCAGTTCTGCAGCAAGACAGAAAAGAGGATAAGTAACCAAATAAGGACAAAAATAAAGTGAAAAATAGAAGGGTGGGAATATTAAAGTGATTAGGAAACAGAATGCAAAAGAAATAAACTATAAGGGAGATAAAAGAAGTTCATGGAGCAAAAAGTAAGAAATGGAACAAGCTGAGCATGCATAAACATTAATTATGGAGAATTCTGATTCCTTCAGCTCCAGATTTTTGTTAGTGATAACATTGACTGATTCAGTTACAGATATTAAAAATTAATTAAGAACTCATAAACTCAGACAAAACTAACAAATTCCTGCCTATGACTGAACTGGGTTGAGCACATAAAGCTGATAATCAATTTGGCCCAGAAAACTTTCCTGGTTAAAGACTGGCAAGCTTGACAGATCAGGGGTGATTCACAAGCAGCTTGACTACCATTCCTCATTGAAATTGATTAACACAAGTAGACATGAAAATATCTGCAGCTTGACAAGTGAAACATGCAGTTTTACATAAAACTTTCAAGTGATTCAGAAAATGTGTGTGTTGGCAATAAAGTATGTTTTCCATGTTAAACTACTGTCTGCAGTCCTCTAAAGCCACCACAGAAATCATGTCAGGCTACACACAGAAAGATGTAGCTCAGCAGGCAATTCCTTAAACATGTAAAACATACAGTGGATCCAATTTCTGACACAACAAACAGGATTCACCTTTGGTTCTGGTTAGGAAAACTAGCAAAAGAAATCTTTCTCAAAATTTAGTAAGCTAGGAAACTTACAAAGACAAAAAATAGAATAAATAGTTATCTCTTAAGCCAATGGATTCAGCAGCACAAAGGGGAATGATTTGCAGCTGGGGCAAGGTGCACCACTATTTGCCCCTCCTAGAGAGAGACTGGCCTGACACAGGAGTTCTTAATAAGTCCTTAATGAGTCAGCTTCGTTATCTACAGGCCAGAGGAATGAACCAGAGGAATGAACACCTGCACACTTCTCACTGTTGTACACTCATTTTAGCACCCCACTATGAAAAATGCAGGGTAAACAGAAACTACAGGAATAGCAGTTAGAGGTACTGCAGGGTGTGCTCTTAGCACCATTTGTTTTGTCTTTACTGATTTCTGCTTGTCTGTTTTGTGTTTGTGAGTTAGAAGGAAAGTTAGTCCACGCAGATTATTGGTGTTCCAAAAAAAGCCTACCAAAAACACACTGCAAAAATCCCCACACACGCCAGCAAACAAAAAATATGAAGAAATAGAGGTAACAAGGGAACTTCAAAGCTTAAGCATATTTAATTTGGCTAGAAAAGTAAGCCATTGTGACAGACAACACAAGAGATTCTGATACTGTTTAAAAAAAAAAAAAGGTATGTTTTTAATTTTTAATCACATCTCTCAGGATCAGTGTATCTTCATACAAACAGTATGAACTTGAATATGTAGTTTCAACACTCAGAGGTTCAGCTGCCTAAAAAATGAGATCAATTTACTGTTTCTGAGCTCTTCTTCATCTGTTAACCACAGTGCCTCAAGGATTTTATGACTTACTAACCATAATAGCACACTGATGGACCCATACATAGTCATTTAAACAGAAAAGCAGAAACATAGCTGCTTCCTTATCTAAAATTTTGAGCCTGAGCATTAGGCAAGAATTTATCTTTAGGCACTTCATGTTTCCTTCTTTAAAAGGAAGGCTTTCTTTCTAAGGAAAAGTGGGCAAAATTACAGATTTAATTATTTGCCAGGATTCATCTTAGTTATTTTTGCTTCTGCAAAATTTGAAGGGGAAGGGAACATACAGGAAAGAATTTTTAAAGTTTCAATAACAGTGAACTCACTGAATACAGAGAACTCACTGAATACGGAGAACTCACTGAAATCCTCCAACCCAAATTCTGAAAAATAAGTAAAATAAATACATCAGCTTTTCAAACAATGTTATTTTAGAAAAATTCCATTTATACCAGTGCACACTCATAAAACAAATATCTTATTTTGGTGAGATATGAATACCTGAAAAAATACTTTAGCATCCCATCTCAAGCATTTAAATCAGTTTTTTAATCTCCTTACCCGTAATATCTGTTGTAAAATACATTTTTTTTCTTTTTTTCTTTTTCTGGTGTGCACAGCCATTCCCCAGCTCCTACTCCAACGGCAACCTCTCCCTGTGTGAGTGGAAAGCACGGTGTCCTCCCAGCAGGTAATTAATTGGCTGTGAGGGGTCGTTTTGAGAGAGATTGAAAACACCTGAGTGGGAGGAACAGCTGTGGGGCTGATGGCAGAACAGACACTTGTTCCCACACACTCAGGGCTTAAATGACAAAGTCCTAAGAGCTCTGCACTACCTTGGAAATTCAAAATGCTTATGTGAGGCAGGACTAAACGTCTTGGTGCTCTCTCACCTTGTTAGAGGCAGCCTCTGAGCTGAAGACTGTGAGGGAGGGAAGGGCAAAGAGGGTCTCACCCGTGGCCAGCACAGTCAGGTGCCCTCTTCCACTTTTCTTCCCGCTCTTCTCTTTTCAGGTATGATTTATCTCTTGGGTGAAAAATGGTATTAAGGGACTGAAGCAAATGATTTCAACGTGTTCAGGAGAAAACAGGAAACTAAAAACCTCAATTACAAAAACCGTGTTGGAAAACAAGAAAGAAGAAAAATCGGTCTCCATTTTGGAAAAATGCACAGTCAACCCCTCCTGACCTCAGTAGTGTAATATTACAGTCTCTGCTTTTTCAAGTTTATTCAGTTTCTTTTGGGAAAGTTCACAACAAAAATCCCATTCACTTTCCTGCACGTGGCTCAGACAAAATGTGCATTACTCCAACACAGGCACTACAAGTAACCTGGAAAATTTAAATAATCCCAATGATGAAGGAACTGATACTGGCTCATGATGCTGACTAAAAAATTCTGATAATCTATTTTTGTCCCCTCACAAATTAAAATTAGCAAGCAATCTAAATACAATGCAAAATGGGTCTAATTAAGTTACTTTACTAATTAAATTACTTTGCACAGATGTCTATATTTTATTTTAATATATTAATAAACACCATATTATGGGTATTTTTCTGCATTCTTTTGTCACATCAATACCACACTTTATAAATTTAAATTACTTGCAAAGATGAGGATTTTTAAAAAAGTGATAAAATATGACTAAAAGCCAAAACTAACCATCAATCCAAAACTAAATATAAACTTAGCATGCTAGAAACAATTTCTTTTCTTGATATTGTATTTATTCCACCTGGAGTGGTTAGATTTTCACTTCCTGAAGCTAAATATGAATCAAAGAAACCATTACATTACCTGCATTACTGCCCTGCTTCAGAAAAACAAATCAAAGGAATTCCATCATATTTTATGCCTATTCTATTTTAAAGTGCCATAAGTACTTTTATCTTCCTTATGGAAAAAAAGGAAATCAGACTATTTAATTTCTTACTACTCTTTACTTCTTTTCATTAATGATTTGTACATAAAATATTCTTTGATTTCTGCGGTTTTAAACTACCCAAGATAAGGAGACTTGGAGAAACAGATCAGATTTAGCACTTGTAAATGATCAGTGTATTCTCTTCCTTCTAGAACCTTGCATATGGACAAGAAACCAGCTCACTGGCTATTTTAAAGGGAAATTGGTCACATTTAAAGACTTCCAGAGAAACAGATGGATAAAAGGTTTAGTGAGGAAATATTTAATCAGAAGAGATTTGGTAAATTAATCTGTAAATGAATCCTTGCATGTGTGCTCTTTTCATTACAGAGAAGAAATATCCCTGCTGCCAATCATTTCCCAGCATTTTTAGTTCCAAAGTGCACCTTACCCCACATTGCCCCACCAGACTTCACTGTTTTAGCAACAGCATCCTACACTTACAGGCCAGGTAATACAACCTTTTCCATTAAAACAAAACCCAACCACCAAAATTCCCATTTGGACTCCCCTGAGGATTTCCAGGAAAGATTCTGCTTCTGGAGGTTGTTGAAGGGCAAAATCCAGAGGTTACCTAATATGGGAGTTGGAGTGTGATTTTAATGTTCCAGACATGAATGATTTGGGGGTATGTGTCTAATCTTACAATTCAGTGAAGTGAGCAAAAAAAGAAAAAGAATAAATGTCAGCTTTTAACTGGCTGTATTGTTTTCCAAAAAAATCTCACCAGACTATTATTAAAAATAGTCTGTTATTAGTATTATTTTACTACTATGTATTACTCTTATACTACTGGCTATTTTCAAACCAGTTCTATAATGGCCTAAATTCACAGCATAGCAATACCTTACAAGCCTCACCATAATGTTAGCTTTTGTGTATTTATAGTTCTACTCTTTATATCACAGGAAAAGTATGCAGGGTCTTATACTCTGGCAAGCAGGGATCACAGTGTCAGGAAACTCTATAGTCACTTTGCTATAGTGCAGGAGCTTCAGTAAATAATAAAACACAAGCCTTAAAAAGGCAAAGCATCCAGTGTGTGGAACATCTTAATCTATTTCAGAAGAATTATTTAGCCAAGTGGTAATTATTTCACATTGGTGAAATCATTCTCATCAGCATACTCATAATTTATATGTAATTCTGAATAGAAATCAAGGCTGAAATGACTGCTTGAAACTCTAGACAGCTTTTCTTTCCAGCCCTTCCTGAGCTTATAAAATGGAGCAGGTGTTGCAGTAACTGGACTTGTTCCTTTCCCCTTGAGGTAACTCTGCCACAAAGAAATCAAGAAGCTCTTGCCTGCATTTCTCCAAGCATATTAGGGAAGGCTTCACTGTGAAAATATTTGATAGAAATAATAATACTAATTTACTGCTCTTTACCACAGCTGCCTTCCATCCACTTCACACTGAAACATAATTATGCCTGTGACATGCCTTTAGGGGAACCTCCCTAACTCACCATACCTATAGCATTAAAGTAACTAATTTCTGGGAAAGGTACAACATAACTATTCCAAGACAAGCAGGTGGTTATATGTCTAAATTGCTCCATTGTGACAACTGCATTTCATCATTTGTGTGTACTACTCTAAAGAATATTTTTATATTAGAAATCCAGTTGAGAGAGATCTCTAAGGGGTTAAGTAAAAAAAATTATATCCTTTCTCGGACTTCCAAATCTTTAGGAAGGATGCTTTTTCTGCCTCCAAAGAATGAAATGTAATTATTTAAAATCCTGTTTGGATTTGTTTACACTACTATAAAATTTCGTATTTTGTACACTCCAAGCCTGGTATGACTTTAAATAAACAGTACAGTTGCTGCACTTACCCACCTAAATATTATACCTTATCTTTGATATAAATGTAAATGTATATTCATGGTGAAGAAGAACATCTTCCATCTCTGCATGTTCTTGGCACACAAAGACTACCAGAGACACTGCAATTTTGCTCCCAGATTATCCTCATGCTCTTCAGAAAAAGGGAAATGTGCAGATCCTCAGCTTGTATGAATTTCATTTTCAAAGATTAGAGTGACTATTTTAACTATTCATATCAGCCTCTATTCGTGTCCCTTTAAAATCCTTAATACAGCTTTTTAATGATAAAGTTATCAGTACTCTTTAAAGTTTAAGTATGTTCAATTAATACCATATCATACCTGCCACCTCCAGATATAGTCCTTAAAATAAGAAAGCAGAGAGCTAAACAAGCATTAAAATGAACAGTGCTTCATCTTTTAAAAAATAGCTCAGGCTCATTTGCAGTATACACTTTCTAGAATTATATGTTTTTAACTCTTCTAGAGAATTCTCATTAGATGAAGCTAGGAAACTTTAGAGTATTGGTATTTGACTTTAAAATTCAGGAGCCTGAGCAGCTCTGAATCACAGTTCTCCATCCCGTTGCCAGCTATGGGCTAATCATTCATACATTAACCTCAGTTTGACTTGTTATACTGACAGCAATGTGGAAATATGTGATTTATGAGGTAAAGCAAGTTTAATCCATTAGAAGAACACTACTAAGTCAAGCATACCACATTGTGGATTAAGAGGTAAAAGGCTCATTCCCACTAGAGATTCATTCCTTTCTGGATCTAACCCTTCTTTGTCAGCAACTGCCCACCCACATTGATTATAAAGGATTGTGTCAGCCTAAATCTTAATGTAACATTAAGAGAGAAAATTGAATGTTTTCTGCTGGCTTCTCAAAATTTCATCCAGAATGTAAATCAAATTTTTTATAGAGATTCATTCTGTTTCAGACTATTACTTAATAATTTTTAATGCTGTCAGAAAGATTATGGAACAAACAGATTTTGTCAGGGGGATAGCCTAAATGGTTTCTTCAGACTTCTTCCAACCTTATTTTTCTACATTCCTGTAATTTTGGAAAGATGCTAAAATTTTCATACTGTAGCTGGAATCTGAACCAGAGTATTGCTTCACTACCCTGAATGGCAAATGTGGAGCCTGAACACCAGACCATCAAAGCTGAGCATTAACTCCATGACATACAACAGAGGAAATGTTCCATCCAACTCCCCTGTGCCCTTGCTGGAATTCTTGAAAATCCTGGCATTGTTTCTCTTTTCAGACAATCCTGTTAACATTAGGAAACCACAAAAGTCCAAAGAACCACACAGCAATATGATTAGTAAGATACTTTGTACACTGCACAGAGAGTAAGGAACACAGAATGCAGTAAAAGCAGCGTTCTAGTACGTGTCCTTGGGGCTTGAACAGAGGAGAGGGAACTAAACTCCTCAAACTCCAGGAATAATTTTGAGCAAATTATTCAAGCTGAGCCTAGAATACTAATTTGTTATTTTGGAGTGGTTCTGTGCTCTTTGTCAATTGGTTTTCCTTCTCCATGTTCCAAACCCGTCCCAAAGAAGAGTCCACACCTCCATAACTTGATCTTCCATGGAGCCAGAGCCACCAGGAGTAACCTCACTGCTCATTCTTCCAGGACAACCCTGGGCTGAGACATTCAAACTCCAAACCTGAAGCTGTAATAGATCTATTCACTTGAGAAATAGTGCTAATGAGTGCTGCAGAAGGGCTATAACAAGACAACTGTATCATTTCTAAGATCCCAGGTGGTATCTCTAATAGCTTTATGCTGCATATTTCCATAAGACAATTTAGTAGAGCTGTCAGGGGATCTCAGGACTGTTCTGTGCTTTGTAATGTAACCAGACCCTTTTATAGTCTAGTTCTCCATCCAGTATTCCCTTCTTTATAAAAATGTAACTGCAAGAAACATTCACAAAAAATATTGTGACATCCAGGTACTAAATTATTGGGAGTGAAGAGAAATACACTAGAATGAAGTAACTGGAATACTGTCATTAAAAAAAAAAAAACATGATTTTGAGTGGGATAGATATGTGTCCAAAAAACAAAGCAAAACCACAGCAACTCCACAGCTCTAGATAAGAGAGAGACAGGTTCTCAAAAAAAGAGTATTAAGAATGCCTTTATCAACAGAAGATCAAATTATCACAGAGGAGAGACAGGTTAGCCAATTATTGCTGGTTTAGTGCACCATAAAGAGTGTCCACATCTAAAGCTCTCTTTACTATACCTCTGCCTCAGACTCTGGAAAAAACAGGTGTGTTCATTCCAGGCTTATGTTTTACCTTTTGGCAACAAAACATTGCAGAAATGTTTTTAAAGCTGAGCAAATCTAGAAAATGCAACATTTTGATCAAACTAGGCTCCCTCTAACCATAGCTAAAGACACAAGAATCTGTAAAATAACAAGAACAAAGAGGGATGAAAGAAGGGGATGGGGCTTTATATGAATGCATACATCTCTAAATGCAATAGAACACCCACCTCTGATTTCTGAGACTTCATAATGCAATATTAAAACTATTGCGTTGTGAACAGATTGACAAAGCTCTGCTGGGATTGCTTACAAAGTGTAAATACACTGAAATAAATCAGAATTTCTTTGCACTTCAAAATGTGTTTCTCTGCAGTGTAGACAGCCCTAATAAGTAAAGCAGCCCATCCCAGCTGACATACTTCAGCAATTCTAAACCACAATTTTCCTTTTGTGTAACTGGTATGTGCATAAATGACTTTTTAAAAAAACTTGCAAAACACAAAATACTCCCTCCCAGAAGGGAAACTGTATAGTCAGAACATCTCATTGCTCTTCGAAAGAAGACAGTTATGAATAATATGATGGGAACTTTCAGAACATACTGCATCAATCAAGTTCTGCTTGAGTAATTATAATAATGTTTTGTAACATCATTAATTTTGTCGACAGAACATGTCTCAGGTTTCTGAAATACATTATTTGTTCCCCCAAAGGACTTTGGCCCTCAGCAAAAGTTCCTGGCTAATTTCTGTGATTCTGCTGAGAGCATCTGAGGAGTAAAGAAACATTTGTTTTCTGGGCTAGGATTTGGGTGTTGAGGTCACAGAAGGTATTGTCTGCAAGCTGGCTTTTTCCTTCTATGGCAATTGTTGTTTTGAAAGATTTCACAAAAGTGTCCAAGCTGTTAGGTGTAAGAAGGATTGTGTCAGTAAGCATTAAAATTCCTTCTTCTTCCAGTGGGAAGCCAGCTCACTTCCTTATCTTTACTACTTCTCAAATGATAATCTATCTATGTTTTGTGGCTTTATCCTCAATTTCAAGTGGCTTTTTTGTTTTTCTTTTTGATGTTTGTATCAAAAAGAAAGGAATTAATTTCTCTTCAAAAGTCAACAGGTTGAGAATAGCTTTACTGTTATAAAAAAACAAGATTAAGGCTTACCTTGAAAGGGCAGAAATTGGAAAACTGAGTTAAAGAACTAGTTTGTTACAGATCACATAAACTTACAGTAAATTCAGAAATTATTACAAGGGTCCCTATAAGCAATGATCCATCAAACGTTTTATAAAAGTAGTGAGAAAGAAAAGATAAACTTTTAAAAAAGGCCAGCATGTGCCCAGGTAAAACATATGGAGGAAAACAGATTTAGAACCAAAATGGGGAAGAGGACTAGAAAGGAGCTAGTTATTTGAACTGACAACATCTCCATGGGAGAAACCAGAAATGTATTGTACCAGAAATTGTCACTAACAATATGACCCTAAGAGAGTTTTTTTGCAAGACAATCATGTAACAAAGCCCTCCATTCTCTGTCACAAATCTGCTTCTGCTTACTTTATGTGGGTCTGTCTCACCACACAAGAGGTACAGCCCAGCTTCCAGGACACTTGTGAAATTAAATTCCTTTTTAATGAAGAATCACAGTAAGTCTTTTGTAAATTACACCATTTTGAGTTAAACCAGGTCTGAATTAACAATTTCACCAGAGTTAACAAGCAACGCTTTACAAACCAAGAAATGTTTAGTCCTATTTTTTGAAAGGAATTTGAAAGCATTCTGTTTCAAATGCAAAACAAGTCAGATGAGATGGCAAGAATGAGATTTGTCCCAACTTGTTGGCAAGGAATTCAGTGTAAATATAATATTTTCTCCTTCCAAGAAAATAAAGTAATATACAGGATTACTGTTTTCCTCAATTTTGTTGTATTTCCTTACCTTCCCATCTATTCAGACCTGCTCCTTGTCTCTCCCCCTTGTCTCTCCCCTTGTCTCATCCCAAAGATATCTTACGGTGTATATATTAATTTGAAAGTTCATTAACATGAGAGTGAAAAATCTTTATACATTTTTACTTTTTTCATTTCAGCCATAAATTTTGCTGATATTCAGTCTGATGATTTATTAAACATTTCCCTGCTAACCATGATTTCTATTGCTATCTTCCTACTTGCTGTGTTTCACAGTAGTCCAAATTCTTCTCGAGACATCACTAATACCTGGGGAACAGGATGCATCCTTGCATTCTCTATGCCTTCAACCCTCCTATGCATCACAAAGAAATCAAGAAAATCAGACTCTTGTGCAGCTGTATAATAAGCACATTCTTCATGGAACAGCGTGTCCTAATAAATGACAGTGACATGAAACTTGTCTCACGATGTATAGGTCTTCTGTATTCCAAGTTCATAAGAAATTCAGCTCTGCTCTTCTTAGGTAAGTTTGAACTGTAAGATTACCAGTGCAATATTTTAAAATAATATAAGATGATCTTCTGAGTGTAGGCATACTCCATAAATCATAATGCCCTCCAATTGCTTTCACTTGGAAAAACTGAATCAATAAATGATCTAATACGAGAGCATTTACATGCCCTTACCTATTATTCTTCTTTTGCTCTGTGTATTGTTGATCATTTTACACCAAAACGAGCTTTTTAAATCAAATATTGAGGCATCTGTGTAAGATGAAAAACATAAATGTTCAGGTTTGAGGTTCTCCATGTGACGGCTGACTACTAAATTTCGAAAAGGAGGAAAGAAAATTTTTACACCTGCAAGTCACAAAGTTTTCACATTGTCTATCTGCTACACCTGTGCAAGAATAGAGATGGGAGATATAAACCAAGCAGGTGTGTTTGTATCACCTTACTGCCTAGGATCTGGTCACAACCCCTACAAGCAAATCCTTTGTTTATAAAATAGTTCCCTCACAATGCATGCTGGAAGGCAATACCAAGAGATTCAAGTGATATTTAGGCCTAATATTTTCCTTAAGATAATATAAGGCTCAAAAATCCTTTCCTAGGTAAGGCAACACCCAATCTGATGGACAAGCTGAACAGGAACCTCAGAATGCTTACTTAGTGTATTAGCCCCCATAAAAATTTCCTTAGGATAAAAGACATGAGGACATTTCTTCAGTATTCTTTTCTATTTTTGATATTTATTATACAAATGTTGGCTGCAAAGTGTTGCATTAAATTTTTAACATTAAAAATTCTAAATAAAACTTCCACTAGCAGCAATTCCAGGGATAATCTATACTTCTGTTTGTAAACACCTCCTGCAAAGGTGTCTGACTGCAGCTGCATAGGAAATACCTTCTGAATGAGAAATACTTGGCCACATGGTGTGACTATTACCAGAATAACTTAAGAAGAGATAACTGAGATTTTCAAAAAGGGTACCATTTCATATACTCCTCATCATTTACCCTGACAGGCTGTAAGATTTTATGCTGTAAAGCAGCTCATCAGTCTCTGCAAGGACATGAGAAACAACAACATAATAATAACAATAATAATGACAACAATAATGATAATAATAATAATAAAAACCAGTCACAGGTTTAGGAGGGTGAAGCTTGTAAAATACACCTTCCCAGTGGAAGTGTAAAATACACCTTCCCATTCAAAATATTCAGACATCTAAACTTTGCAAACAACTCTGGTGTATCTTAGAAAGAAGGTTCCTGCCTTCCCATTGGACTTATTGAGGAGAAGAAGAAAAAAAATAAAATGCATCTTTTGGTGAAGCCTGACAAAGGTTCCATAAATCTACATAAGCAGTCCACTGAGTCTGCATGACAACAACATGGCAGCTGGAATGGGTGCTGTGGGTAACACCAGTGACCCACAAAATGCATGTATCTGCAGACAGCAAAGGCACACATAAAAATGAAGGGAAAGGCTGAGAAGCATCATCTCAGAGACTGAATTACTTTAGCCCATAGTGGACTTGACCATCTCCCCTGTTTTGCCACTGACTAAGCTACTCTCCTGAGCATAGAACCATAGAAAAGCCTAGGGTGGGAGGGAGTCTGGAAATAGTCTGGTTTAATCTGTTGCAAATAGGGCTTTAGGTTATGTTATCCAGGGCTCTGTGCAGACAGGTCTTAAATGTTTCCTGTGAGAGACACTCCAGCAGTTCTCTGGGTAACCTGTTCCAATGTCTAACTGTTCTCATGAGAAGAGTGACAAAAGAACCTCAATCTTGTCTATAAATATCCTCCAGTATTGCAACACTGTGATAAGATTCCTTCTCCTGAGCATCCTTTTCTCTAGGTTCAACAAACATATTTCCTTCAATTTTTCTTCATTTTTCAAGTTCTAGAACCCTCTAAGCATCCTGGTAATTCCCTGTTGGGTCCTTTCCAGCTTTATAATGCCTCTTGAAACAGAGAGACCAAAACTGGACAGTGTTCCTTCCATGTGTGGCCTAACAAGTGGTTGAGTAGATCATAAAAATCACATCCCTTAATACCTTGGTTACACTTCTGCTGACACAGCCCAGGCCATGGATGTGTGGATGTGTACACCAGAGACTTAACTACATGGAACTATGTTTACATATATAAAAATTCCAGAAATGGTATCTTGACATTCCCAGCCTGCCTTATTCCTTACTTGGTCTATGGCAAGCACTTCTATTTTTTGGTCTCCATGGCAATTCAGGTTGTTTTTAATTAGAAGGTTGTTACAGTATCTCCAGGCTGCATTGTGCAATAGTAAAGGAAATCAACTTTGAAAACAGAAAAGGCTTGTGTTGACTAGATTGAGCAAATACTCTTTTTTACCAAAAAATCATTTTCTCCCTGTCCTAAATTATAATTGCTCTGGGTCCACTGATCCTATATGAGTTTTAGCTCCTAGTTTTGTAGGCAAACCACAAAGAAAATGACATCAATAAATCTATCTGCTGTGTGTTGAACATCTTACCCAGGGGTTGAGTAGAATATATGCACAAACTAAGGGAAAAATGTTCATCCTTTTAGAACGACTTAGTTTTGAATCAATTGCCAGCAATGCTAATCTCACAAATTGCAATAGTAAGTGGCCTATTTCCAAAGGAGCATTTGTGCCACCATGGTAATCCTAAATCATCATCATTCACAATCAGTGATTAGTTACTGATGCTGTACACCATGGAAGAGCAGCAGCAAAGAAAGTCTAGGAGGCTTAGACCAGAATTCAGCATGGTTAGGATATTAAATCAGAAGGATTTAATGGTTGGGATATGGTTAGGATATTAAATCAGAAGCTGATCATAAACAGAATTTCTAGAAATCTCTTCGACCATCAGATTTATAGAAATCTACTGTAAAGCCTAGTCACACAAAGAAATCCCTTCACACAGCACAGCCAAAAGTATGTAAAGTGTGTCCTTGGCACAGGCAGTCCTTTCAATTTCAGCACATCCTGAAGCAGATGGAAGCTCTCCTGATGAGACTTTTCCTTCCTCTGCATAGGAGTCCCCCATATCAAAATAGAGTTGCTTCTTTCCTGTCACTCATTGTTCTGGCCCTGTGGGGTTAGGAGATCATTCTGCAGAGCTGGGCTTCTCTTTAATTAAAGATATCCTTTTAGGAGATAGCTCCACAGCATCTTCACAAGGGCTAGACTGGGTGGGGTTGGATCAGATGTGGCTGATTTTAAAGAGCATTTCTCCTTCAGAACAGCACTATGGCACGTCAAAGGAATGCATTTCAAACTATTGCAGCTCGTGGAGGCATGTGATTACTAAACTACCCAATTGTGAAAGATTTATTGTGCTGATACTCACATAAACATCTACTGTAAGCCATAAACTTTGACAGGAGGAACTCATAGCTTACACTTAAAAATCTGTATTTCAATAAACATAAAAAGTAGAACTGTAAATCTAAGAGCTCCTCCACAGATAACAGAGATGTCTTTTTATGTGCTTGCTCAATCTTTGCCTTTAATATTTATGCTTAAATTTGCATTCCACAATTTAGTAACTGTCTTTTTCCTATACATAATTAATAGATTTCCTTTTAAATAACCTAACATTTGTTGGAAGGTAGACTCTATTAATTCACTAGTTTAGACTTTCCTGAATTTAAGTGACTAGTTTGAATGACAGCTGTCTCAGCCAGAGAAATAGGTCAAACAGAAATTTAATATGCACTGCAAGATGGATTTTTTTATGACTTTACTAAAGATTCTCTGAATAGTTGGTCAAATTCAAAATGCCATTATGTTTTCATAATTAAAAGTTTTTTACTGCTGGAGTTTAATGCAGAATCTTTAGTTACTCAAGGGTTACTCAAAAGACTTCTCATATTTCAAGGTATCTGCTTTTGAATTTTGTGCTTTTCTAAAAAAAAAAAAAAAAAAAAAACCAAAAAAAACCACCACAAGCCAAACCAAAGCACAACTCAGCCAGCTTTGTTTGTCCTCACAAGTATTTTGCAAAGATGCATTATTTAATTAGGGAACCTAATCAGAAAGAGATTGTATGGCTTAATACCTAGTTGAGCAACAAGGAGTACAGCCCATTTTTTGTGGTATGTTTTTAAGATAAAAGTGGCTTGAAAATGCTGAGGCTTTGCTGAGCAATCTAATTGCATGTCTTTCATTAGCATACATGCTAACTTCACAATAGAGGTCCTCAGGACAAAGCCTGTCTTATAAAACCCATATTCTTGTCTTTTATAGAAAAAGCTGATCTGCTGTATAAGGAATCTGCACAGGGCTTCACAGTTCAAATAATTACATACAATGACATTTAATATTTTATGCAATGAAATACACTGACAGCCACATTTGAAAAGCATGATGCTATTAGAGAAATTCAGATAATTGGAAAAAAATTAGGAAAAAAACCCTTTAAAATGTTCTGATTCTCTTAAGTGCCAGACATCATCTTCAGTGCAATAAGAATAAGGCAGTGGAGAGCTTACTGGTGAACAAGCAAAAGGTAGGTGGCTGTCATTTAGGTCAAAGAAAATTCTACACTGATTGGCTTCCACAAGCAATGTGAACCTACACAGGTACACAATATTAATTGTTCTCTATGAGTGACAGTTAAAATTGGCTGTTGTGAGGTAAATATATAACCCTGTTATCCTTGTTGATGGTTTCACATGCATGTCTTTGATTTTAAAACACAAATGGGCCTCAAAAGAGCTATGGAAGGATGTAGGGAAGCTACCTGGCATTTAGTGTTAACTGAACAAACCATTTCAATGACCAACATAAATACATGGATGTAGTAGCGACCACAGAGCAAAGAGCAGTAGCTGAACAAGACTAAAACCTTTTCTATCTGTAATTATTGCACAAGCAGCTGCAGCTATTCTCTTTGGATCAGCTGTGGCTCAGTTCTCAGTGTACTCCCGTCTCTGCCCCTCATTTCAGAAGTGCTGATTCTATTTTTCTGTCTTTCAGGAGAGTGCAGAGGACACACCTGTATTCTCACACCAGCCACAGCCCCCTGTGGCTGCCTGTCAATGCCTTGGTGACAATGGCAGCACAATGCCCTGCACATATCCACAAGGTATCCCAGGAAGGAGCACCCTGGATGCACAACCAAAGAGGGTGTCAGGAGAAGAGACTGACAGATCAGCATTCTGATCCAGGCAGCCATGCACACCAAAGTATTGGAACTATACAACACTGCAGGTACCCAGAGGCCACCAAGGGGTTTTGAATCCTCAAACTCTTTGAAGAGTGGAAGTCCCCATTTGCAAAACTGCACTCTGAATGTGCCACACCTCTCAGAATTCTCTGAAGGAAAAGACATGGAAAATCCTTTTATTGTGGCTCTAAGTCACTGTGCAAATTGCATTTTTCTAAACAACTGGTTCAAATCATGGAAGACCACTAGTGACATTTTCAATCTCTAATTTAGAAAAAAATCCCCAGGAAAGAGAACTTAAAGGTGGTGTAATGATTTATAGTAATGATTTTGCATTTGTTACAAACATCATAAGGTATCTTTACAAACTGCAGGCCAAAAACCACTACAAAGATTTCTGGTATTAATGTTAGACAATTGCTTTACTTCATATTGTAAGAGATTTTTTCAAATGCTCCAGATGTGCATATATCTGCAGAGTAGAAAAGAGGGGCAAAAATAATCTATGCCTTTTTTTGAACCTGAAATATTTTTCTAAAATGAATCTTAAGAAAACAGTGCATGTGTCTAGATTATTTCAAAATCTAATTAATCAAACTTGAATCTCCTGGGGGTATATTTTCAGATTCTTTACAAAAATAAGCCAAAGGCTTTAGTGGGTACTGTTAAAACCACCAACAGCTCATGAGAACATTTTTATTCCATTCATATAGCCTATCAAACTCATAAATTAGAACATAGGAAGAAATTATTCCCTATGTATTGGTTCCTAAAAACTATACTTATTACTTACTGTCCATTCTACATGCTAAGAATTATCTTAACATAAATAGTGAAAAGCTTGTTGGAAATGTCACAAAGTTTATATTTTCTCTCTAGTTTAAGAGAAGATAATAAGGAGGCTGAAGAGAAAGTAGATACCATCTGAAGTGAAGGAACTATCACAGGTATGCTCTCCTTTAGAGATGCATTTCATAGGGCACTTTAGGAAAGTAAAAGGACCCTTTTTAGTACCTAATGATATTTATGTTTAAATAAACATAAATGATAGTGATATTAATGTTTGAGTTTTACATTGTTAGAGAAACTTATTACACATAGAGGATATAACTATGTGCATGGTTCATTAAGCAAAGAACTTGAAATGTTCAAATATTAGCAGCTAAATTGTCAAGGAAACCAATCTAGCAGAAGTAATGTCTTTGAGCTACATCCACCCTACATACATAGCACTGTATGTGACTCAGGAGCAGGTGGACTCTGCTGCTGCTGATAAGTAGAACATTTTAAACAGAGGATGAGCACTTTCTGCTCCTTTCTAAAGCAAAAGAGTTCTCCTCAGAAGCCAGCACTTTCTCAGAGCATTACTGGCTCCTGGTGAGCAGTCCAGAGCATTTCTACTCCAAGGGACTCCCACAGACCTGCAGAAAGCACGAGCAGCTGGTTCAAGACTCTGGACAGCTCTCAAAATAAACCCTGAGTACAGTTCTAAGCCAGCAACAGTAAACATGTGTAGGGGGAAGGGGTCAGAGAGGCAGCTTGGCATGTGTACAGGTCACTGCACAAGCCCAGGCATAACAAGCACCATTCATACCAAAACTCATAATGCAACTCAACACAAGTTAATCTTCTGACACCATTGTATCCTCTGCTTTACTCATTCTTCTCATGCAAAATCAGACTTTAATATAAGTTATGTGGGGCTTTTTGGTTGTTTTTCCAATTATTTTGTATCACCAACCAAGATAAATTGCTCATTATTTTAAAGAGAGAAACTTGTTAGAGGCTATGGAAGATGTGCATTGAAAACCCCTTTATTACCTCTTCAGCCATCTGCAACATTTCTGTTTCAATATACTGAAGACCAATAGAGAAAAAGGCACCAGCCTGGGGAGAACAAGAGCAGGGAGAACAAGAACAGGCAAGTGCTGTGTCAGCACCTCTGTTCTGTCCAGGACAGATATGCTGACAGGCACAAGTGGCTTTCCAGCAGCATTGTACTAAATTTACTTATACATATTGGAGATAACATGATAACTTCATTGTGTGTGAGATCTAGAATAGTCATTATATACAATGGTCCAAAATTATAGGACTGTATTATTTACACCAAAAAAAACAAAAAAATCTGAAATAATTTTCCTGTCTTTTAGAATTATCTAGCCTTGAGAAAAATTCTTACAAGCCAGTGGGAAAGAATTTTATCATATACATTACAAATCAATTAACTGAACCATTGCCTACCTGACTGTGAGGCAGCTTTTAGGCTGCTGTAGTAGCTCTTGAACAAAAATACTGAGTGGATTTTTGGTTTTTTTTTTCCTTATTATGGGATATTGATGCATTTTTAAGCCACTTATATACTCTTTGTGGGCTGTTCTTTCTGCTATTGCTCTTATGAAACATAATATTAAAATGAAGTTGCCAGAAATGAGAATATTACAGATTTCCAGATCAACTGTTATAATTAAAATGTGGTATGATGGAGGAAAGGCTTAATGAACAAAATCTGTTTAGACCAAGGTTTTGCAGTTTTGAATAAAAATTACTTTAAAAAAAAAAATGCTCACATAGAATTGATTAAAAAAAAAAAAAGTTTAGAAATTACCATATGTGACAGCCAATAGCTGGTTCTTAAATCACCTTTAAAATATCCTTGCACCTCTTAGAAAGTATAATGCAATAACTTCACAGGAAAGAGACCTAAATCCGTGTGGTCCAGCTGACTTCCATCCAGATTTCTGATGGAACATCAGGAACAGCTGCTGGAGCAATGAAAGCTCTTCCAAATTTAAAACCCTTCTCTTTGTGCTGTAGCTTAACACAGTTGCTGCCAGCTAGAGTTGCTGGGGCAAGGAAACAACCACTGAAAGAAGCAGGTGCTGGTGTTAGAGTGAGATGTAAAGTCCTCCAGAAAAATGTGTGGAAGGAAGAAAAATGTGTCCCAGGGAGATGAAGCAACATTTAGATTTGCCTTTCACTCTGTGAGACTCAAGCATATTCATCTAAATGGTTTGAGAGCTTGGTTGTAGGAATGTTTAATCTGAAAAGAACTTCTGAAGTGTCTCTCATGAATGTTACCCAGATGTCAGTTTTGTGTCATGCATTATGCAAAGCATTAAAAAACTATTGCCAGGAGAGAGATTAAACTGAATCTAATAATATTTTTTCATATGGCTCTCATCTGTTATAAAATGTAGAAACATTTTATACAAATATGTGATCAATATGTTGATCTCCAAAGAGGCAAGGACAGGAGTGTGAGTGCATGAAGCAGGCATTCACATCACCAAAGCTGTCAGACAAGAGAAGCACAACAATCTCCTTACTACTCAAGAAGGTTAACCAGAAAGCCAAAACAAGATGAGCCCTGTGACACCCCTTTGGGAAGGGAGAGGGCATTAGCACAAAAACATCACACACAGTCAAGGAAAATCAGAGAAGGAAGAAATTATCACCTTGGTCTCAGATGCTAAGAACCACAAAGGATTTTATCAGTAGTTCTAACTACATAGCACCAGCTTTGCAGTATTGTTTTCTCAGGGACAGTTTGCTATAAACCAACAGATTTGTAGAATTAATAAAGCATAAGGATTAATCATTGACAAGAAGTGTGTTATGGATTAATTGTTTTGGTAAGGTTAATCTTCTAAATACTCATTACAGCAACCTGTCATTCCTTTTTCTTTATCCACATATATCCCCAGCAACAGCATTATAATAAAGGTGAACTAGGTGAGCTGTAGAATGCATTGGCTGCTCTCCAGTAAATAATTTCAGTGCACAACAAGCTGTCAGCCCATCTACTCCTACTAAATGGAACACAATTATTTATTTTAACAGGTGTAGCATTGAGAAGTTTTGCTTATCATGGGTAGTTTTGATGTCAGATCTTTAATCCTAACATTTTGCCTTTGAATAATCAAGAAAAAACGCACTAGGACCACAGAATCACAGTAGTGACATAGTAAACTTCCACCATGGACCCACTTTTCCACGGTAAAAACAAATTAGCTCTGTCCAGTAGAGAAAGCAACTACAGGATCTATTAATTTTATTATTCTGGGTATCTCAAGTTACCATGATCTGTGAGCTTATACTCTGATGTCTCTGAAGCCTCATAAGTGTAGAAGATTTATCCAAAAACACAAGATAAGAATTAAGGAACACAATCCCAAAAATTATAAGCATGCTTTCTGCACAATCCCTTGGGAATACTTTTTCATCTTATATTATCACTTGCAACTTAATTTTGGAACAGTGTCTTGCCCCAAGTAGAGCCAGCATCACAAACTGATTTGAAGTCAAAGCAGACCATGAACAGGCAAGAACACAAGTCAGGCCAGCAGCTGAGAGAAAAAACCACAAAGCCATGTCCAAACCAGTTGGCACAGGTCACAGTCCTCCACTGAACTGGGAAGGAAAGTAAGGAGATTCCAGTTGGCTTTTTATATTTAATTTCTCTGTTTTCAGACCTATTCTCAGGTGAGCTCAACACAGGCATTCGATATTAAAGAGCTGCGGCACAGGGGCTGACGAGGCAGGAACAGAGATAGTCACTAACTACAACTTTAAATATTTTCAGTCTACAGTAGCTGCAAAATATCAAAATCATAACACTGTGATTTTGCCAGAGAGGTGAAACAGTAGTTGTGTTCTAAGAATTTAGGGCATAGAAAATGAAAGACATTATTTTGATTTCTATTTCTTGCTGCTTTGCTTTCTTTGGAAATTCTCCCAGGACATTTCGGGTTGGTCTCTTTGCGCTTCCTCGCTTGGTCTATGGGGATTTCCAAAATCCAAGCTACAAATGAAGACATGTATTTTATTATCACATCTAACACTGGGCACTATTAATAAAGGAAAATGTGATGTGTTTGTATTAGTCAGAATCACAAAATTTACAGGGGCAGACACAGCAGCTTAAGAGGACTGAAAAAACCTGTGTTCTCTGTAGACAGAACATGATTAAAACACTGAACACTTCTCACATCTTTTCATAGTATCAGGCAGGGGTTTAACTATAATTTGAAGATTAAGCAGCAAACTCAGTAAAAACTCCACTCATTCCTTCATCTTCCCTAATGCTGTAGTCAAACAGAGAGCTCTAAATGTGTAAGAAATCACATGGAATCATCAAGCTTACTGGTGGCTGGCCATAAGAAACTGTTCCAAAGATTGGATTTTAAATCATTGATTCAGTGGTTTTAGGTAATTTGTTTTACTGAAATACTAAAGTTTACTAGTTTTCTGTTTCTGGGAAAATTGAATAAAAGGCACTCTAGGATTCAGGAGCAAATGTGTTTTTATAGGACATTTTTCACCTGTCATCTTGACCATTTATTTAATTCCTTATATGTCAGCATCTCTTATTTTTTTCCCCTCACCTGTAGATTAAACTTATTAACACAGGACCAATCATTTGGAGTTTATGCTCCCCTGCATGGCCCAATGCATGCAGGGTCCAAGACCCAAGTTCCTAAACACTCCAATAACATCATTAAATACCACTGACTGTCATTATTTGAGCTATATCTCCCTGATGAACACACTGCATCAGTGTAGCATTGAATGAATGACAGAACAAGGTCACTCTGAAGAGTACAGCCCACCTTCAGTAGTGCTTTGTGCCTTGATTTAAAAGCTGTGTTGGGTTGTAGTATTTCAATGAAGCACAGCAACTACATTACAAAAGTCCATTTACAGAAGTCCATTACAAAAGTCAGAATGGCCATACTGTAATTTTGTGGTTCTCCTTCAAGAAAACCATCTAGCCAGAATAACAAACATGCATCAAATATCCTACAGTTGGAGGAGGAGGGAGGAAAAAGAAAGCCCTTTCCTTTCTCTGTCTGGTATATTAAAATGTAAAGCCTTTAGAGCCAGCTCAGTCTTTTCAATATGCTCTTGGACAGTGCCCAGCACAAAGAGCCCAAGTCTCCAATTAAAGTGTCTGTTCTCCATCACAAGAGGAATGAATATGTATTGAATTTATTCAATGGGCATTAATTCACCAAATAGCTTAGGGTGATATTTCTGTTTCCTAAAAGCAGAGCTCAAAAGGAAGTCACTTGGGCTGTAAACAGAAGTTTATCATATTCCACTTCCTCCTGTGACAATTTTTTCTTTTTATGGCTACCTGATTTATAGCACCATACAGAGCTCAGCTGCCAAGTAAAAGGGAATCTGAGCAGCAGCAGAGGCTCCTGTCCCAGATTTTAACTCCATTCTCACTGTGGCCCACAGTGGCCATGCAGCACATGCTTGCAGCAAGCAAAGCAGCCTAGAGATGGAATAATCACAGCACTCAGGAGAAAGACACTGCTTTCCCACATTCTGAGGGTGTGCCTTCCCAAAGAAACAGGAACAAACCACAGAAGCAGCACCTCTAATCCTTTTCTCACTCCAATTCTATGGTAGGAAGGAAGATACAGTTTATGCCAGTGAATCTAACATCTGAACTTTCAACTCACACCAGCCCTAAGGCACCTCTAGCCTGATCATCTGCTTTTCTGTCAGATAATAAGAACAGATGGTGATATTTGATACAAACTAATCAGCTAACTTAGCAAAGAGTTGGGTATACATTTTCATAACAAGACATCTGATGAGGCTTGATAAATAAAATTTCCCATGGGAACAGAATACTGGAAATACCATCCTTATAATAGAAAAATATAACTAATTCAATAAAGAGCCAGTGAAGGTAACCTTAATTATAGAAACCTCAGTGCTTACAATCTTTATGCTACCAGAATTACATTTGCAAAATATAATTGCCAAAAGGTGACTTTCCCACAGCTAATGTCAGTAGATAAATCAGTCACGAACGTCCTGTTCTTTTCCTAGAGAACCTTTTTGCAGTATTACAAGCATTATGAAATAAAATAACAAACTAAAGCTGGTCAGAAAATTTGTATTAAATGCTCTTCTTCAGAAAGTACCAATCTTTATTATCATTAACATTGAAGATTTTGGCAGAGAAGACTTGATTGATTTCCCCCCTCCTCCCCAAAAAAAATCCCCAAACCTGAAGTATCCAATTTCTATTACATTTTTCACATAGAAAATTAACCCATTTCTTTTCATTATTTTTGGATGTCAGAAGAATAGTGATCTAAAAAACTTCAGGATAACAACGGACAGCTTTGCTTGCTGATTTTTCTTTATTCATTTTAGAACTAAAATATATTTCAGAGATTATTTTTACCCTTCCTTCTGAATGTATTTTTACTCAGGAAAATATTAGAGCTATTATAATGGCATCTCAGCTGTGCTGAGAATGAGCAAAGTTTATTTAATAGAACAGGATACAATAAAACTTGCTTTTTTTTGTCTGATCTCTTGCATATGAGAGGATATCCATTACTGACCAAGAGCCAACAATGAGTCCAGCTATAAACTGAGTTAGCAGCTAACTCTGCACATCTCAGAATGCTCAGCCTTTTTCTGTGCACTCTTCTAATGGGCTTTCTCAAATACACACTCTTGACTCCTCAGTTCATATTTTAAAAGTGCTGTTTGTGTTATATTCCAGAGCAGCTTGTTGTTCCCACAGGATATTCAAGATCACAGGGTACAATTGCTTTGTTGTCAATGACATTCTGGTATTCCAGAGCTGAACAGTTAACTGTGCCACTATCACTCTAGCTGGTTCATTGCTCAGACTGTAGATGAATTTCACCTGAGAAAAACAGGATTTCCCAATGCAAGAGCCTTCCTGCCTGCAGACCACTAAAAGGCAGCATGAAAACAAGAACTACTCAACAGGAGCAACAGCTGATAGGCCCATTTGGTATTTCATCAGGTTTACCTGTCTAGGATAAATGGATTACTCATACCATGCAGTAATGTCACCAGCATCAAGTAATAAAGTCACTAAATTGGAAGGAACTTATGGTTGTTTAGTAGGCAAACCTCCTGCTCAAAGCAAGGTCAACAGAAATAACTGTGTCAGCAAAATATATATTTGTCTTAAAAGACACACAAACCTAGTAAGTTTCCCTGGTAACTTTTACCCTTTGAGGCTTTTTAAAACTTGGTATCTTTAATACTGAAGACAATAAGTGAACTAACAGCATCAGTAGAAAGGTCTTCCAAAGAAAATGCCATTCTGCTTGGTAATGTAGCATGACACCTGTTTCTTTGGGCTCGTGTACTAATTTCTCAGCAGGAAGGCAAGAAGCAGAGGTATGTTTATTTGAACAGCTGAAGAGCAGTGCAAAGACTTTATGATGGGAAGACCATGACCTACAAAATCTTTTCTATTGCTAGCTGCTTTTAAAACCTGTATCAATTTGAAACTCTATCACAAATAACAAAGAACTAGGATTTTCTTACTTAGTGAAGTGAAAGATACAAAGGCTCTACCTGATGCTTTAAAGAGAAATTAAAAACAAAAATTTACTTTTTTTTTTTTCTTTTTGTCCCCATGGATGTTATTCTTAACAACAATAATCTCCACAAAATAAAAAGGGTTTTTCGCCTTCTTCACATCTTTCAGCTAGGGACCAAGGTCAGCACAAACAGTAAGGTAAGAGAAACTACAATTCCTGGTGGACAGCCAGTGCCTACCCTTCGATTTTGAATTCTTGGTCACAATGAAGTAGGGCTGAAAAAAAATCTTCATGTCCAGTCTCTGTTCTAAATAAAAAAAAAAACCACTGTTGGGAAAAAATAAAAAAATTCTACAGAGGAGAATTGACTGCAAATGAAAGAAAAAGTATTTCTGATTTGAAAACAAGAGGAGGAAAGAGTCCTCATTTCACTGACAGAAATATGACAGAATTAATGACAGTATCTCATAAAACTCCAGTTTATGAATATTACATGTCACATTTCAAACATGAAACAACACCATGGACATAAGTGAGCACCAGATAGATTCCTTCAGTTCTGGGAAAAAGAAAAGTGTGGGAAAATACAAATGGGAGGGGTAATGAAACTAGTGCTGACCTTTGTTCAGAGTTCCCAAGAGTAAATACAAAGCAAATCACAGCTTGCATTGTGGCAACCGTTTATGGTGCCCTACATTTGATTTATGAACTCTGCTGTACTCAATAACAACAGCAGAAAAGAGTGAGGATATAATCCCTCTTCAATTCTTCAGTAATTCTAAGACAAAACCCACTTAAGTGTAAGCTATTTTATTTACCACTGCAATGCCCAAGAGATTTTTCTGTAATTTTTTCCCCTAAATTTTTCCCTTTCTTCTTTTTTCTTTCTCTCTTTTTTTCCCTTCTTTGGATGCAAGTCTCAACAGACTATCAAAATGAAATAAAAAAAGTTGAGAAGGAAAAGTTCTTTTTCAAGAACAAAAAATAGGCCTCTATTATGTTGTAGCTCACAGGAGATGCATACAGTCTGCTGCCTATATGCTTTTACATGTGTTAACAGTGTTTAAAAATGATTCTTCTTCATTTTGCATTCATTAGTGTTTCTCAAAGTATATGTGCTGCTACCTTGAAAACCATTTCTCTCCTAAAAATACTGCATTTTTTGCATTCTATTATTTTAGTTCTAAGAAAACTCACACAATAAATATTCTCAGACACTGAAAACATTAAGGCATAAAATGAAAGAGTCACTGTCCCCACCCTGTAAAGCCACTCAGCTGTGTACAGAGATCTTCCAGGAGCATTGTTGGTGTTTTAAAACACTTGAATTGCTGCCAGATGAGCAAGATATGAAATCAGTTTATTGCTGCAGGGTGAGATTTTCTAGAGAAAGGTCCAACCCTCATGATGTTTACAGGCATTTAATACTACACAATAGAAACTCAGAATGTGGCTAATGTAGTTATGAATGAGAAAGGTTTTCTAAGAATTAAGGCACATAAACCAATATTTCAAGGAGAAATTACTAAGTTCTTCCCAGAACTGGAAAGAACAAGAAGGTTTAGATCTCCTCACAGACAGAAAGAGAACTTCTACATTACCTTTCTTGCATATAATAATTCACTATTGACCAAACAAAGACTTTGCAATCATTTACCATTTCAGACAAGTTATTTTCTGCTGTACCCTTCCAGACCTTTTATTGATTAGACATGAAAGACACTGCCTCCTCAGTCACATCATCCTCCTGCACTGAGAAAGGTGGGGACTCAGCCATTCTTCCAGCACTGTGTGCTATGAAATACACTCCTTCTTCTGACTCTGCATGCTAAAAGGTGAATGAATGAGGCATTTATGGAATCCTCCAAACTGCCAGATCCTTCAGAGATTATCCACCAAATAAAATTGGATCTAGAGCTCTACTATTACTTATTCCAAAACCTACTCAAAGTTAGCATTCCAAAATAGGGCAATGACAATGATATTACAAAGCAAGGACAGAGCCTTTAAAAAGGATGCTGGCATGCTAAAAGTACCAGTAAAAACAGGGATAGTGTTTCAAGTGGACAAAGCATCATTATTACATTTACTTTAGCTTGAACAGCTCATGGCTTGGGTTTACCTCATGATGGTTCACTAAAGAAATACAGTTTCTCACAGAGATTTTTTTCACAGTTACTATTCTATGAATTTCACTGCCATACAGTGTGACCATGCCCAAGAATCCTTTTTACATCATTGTTTTTGCAATTATGTATTTGGCATCAAAGTACAAAATAAAAACCAGAATAGAGCAATTGGTTTCTTAGCAAGTGCCTTTTTTAATTTAAGCTTTTCAATAACTTTAAAGTCTATCCTTGAAAAACAGTAGAATCCAACAAAAAAACCATAAGAGAAGGACTTCCTTTATCCTCACAAAAAAAAAGTCAACCAACCAACTAGAACACGTTCAGTTAGTTGAAACAGATCAGCTTTTAGTCATTGCAAAGAACTCCAGCCCCCTCTTGTGACGAACCATCAGAAGACAAGCACAGCTTCATAGTGTGATACTGCACAGTTTGAAGCTGTTCCCATCCTAACAAAATTCCTTTTGAAAGATTGTGACGCTGAAAGGAGATAACTTGGCTTCCTGTAGTCACAATCTCTCTGTCTTAACTTAGATAGAAAGGTAGTATTCAGATAAAATTGCACCAAGCAAGAATAAGAAGGCTTTTTTTACCAACCAGCATGAATTCCTTCCATCTCTGCCACTTAAGAGCTGTTAAGCCTACTGGATATAAAAAGTAGTTTTGGTACAACATCTTGTTCCAGTGGTGCATGATGAACACAGCTTTTGGGACCACAACATTAGCAAACTCTCTTTAATCAGGGCACTTGTAGCATAAATTCTTCATTAATATGATTGGCAAAAGGGTAAAGAACTAAGAAAAGAAGAACATGTGGCAAAATGTCCATTAATTTTTGACCTGGTCTGACTAGATATACATCTGTCTAGATACATATACATATAACTACTCATAGACTCTGTATCTCAGAAATTACAGTTCAGCAGTGAGAGAATACCAGCCTGCACTGCACTGACTGACTCTACAAATGGAGTATTGGGCAACCTGCAGCAGCCATTTTCACTGCTGGAAAGGAAATTTGTCAGAGTATTAATATTACTTATTTAGAGTAAGAAAAAACTAATAACTTGCAGGTCTTAGGCAGGATCCCAAACATAGGGTGAACTATCATGGTTCAAAAGGATTGAATTGACCCTTCCTATATAATACAATTTCTTGTCCAGAATTTTACCCACAGGTAGGTAAAATATGTTGCAGATGTTCTGCAGATCTAGAGAAGGGGTTTATCTCTGTTATGCAGATTTGAAGAAGCATTTGGGGTCCTGAACATGACCAATGTTCAGAGCTGTGATGAGCTGACAACTCTGTTCAGACACACTGGTCCAAGCTAACAAACCTCCCACTGAGCATAACTGGGAAAGAGTCCACTGCATCCAAAGGCACAGCAATGTAGAAAGTGCAGACCACTTTCTAAAATTTTTCCAAATACAAATGCTCTGAAACAGCCCCTCAAACACTGATGGTATTGCAAAGTTTTCAATGTAACCCTTAATAACAAAGGCACATCCATTAAGACAGAAAAGCCCTCTTAGTTAATTCTAAAATGTACAGTCAGGAAAGTGCAGTCATCAGATGTGTTTGGAAACTTTTGTGGTTCAGAGCATCTCAGTAGCTCCAGCTTGCAAGCACATACAGTGTAGAGTTTCACTGGAGGCCACAGAAATCTGTATTAAGCTGCACAAAACTTTGAAGAGAATTGCTAAGAATCAGTTCTCTAGAATATCGAAACTGGGATTGTTTAAAGCCATTTCTGTGAACTGTAGATAGACAAAGATCAAAAGTTCAGATTAATAAAGATGATCAGCTGTACATACAAACATACCTACTCACCTCAGACCATATCAAAACTAACGTACCAGACCTCAGCAGTTCAACTCAAATTACTTCATTGACTGGCTTTGCTCAAAGACTGAGCACACAAAAAAATTCAAAAATGGTAGAAGAAAAATAAGATCACTCATGTTTCTTGTAGAACCACAAGCATAGTCCTCCAAGTACCTCTTGTCTTAGTGAGCCATCTGCCCTGAATAGGCAGTTTAAATGCCAATTCACTAAAAGGTTTCCCTCAGCCTCATCTTTTGTTTCTCTAGTTTCACCATCTGTTTAATTCTGGTCATTTCCTCACTGACACCTTCCATCTTTTACTCTGTCAGTGAGCACAGATTTTTCAGCACTTGGACTGTAGCTAACACAAAGGGATGCCCAGTATGACTTACAGATTGCTGTAGCAATGGATAATTCATTTTGAAGTAATGAAAAAGGTATTGGTTTAAGTTTCAAGCAGATGTGTAATGACATGGCAACAGGCCTGGCTAAAGCTATAAGTGCCATTTAATGTTTCATTCAATATCCCATCTTCAGCTCTGGAGCCTGCCCTTGCTCCTCCCTCTAGCCATGCTTGTCACTGGTACAGGTGCATAGCTACTCATCATGTCTGCACAGCCTAGAGCTCTGTAATGTCATGTGGTCACACATCTCTTTTCCAGCTGGTAGAAAATATTTTATCTATTAACAATCCACTTCCTCTCCCAGTTCTTTTCCCCCAGTAAAATCCTGACAAGTCTTTCTGATGTGATGCAAACCCAGATATTTACACATACACAAAATCTGCAGTACTGATACAGACCTTAATATAGAATAATGTAGAATCATTCAAGCACTTTCAAGTAAAACAGAAGAGATTGACAGGATTAAAGCAGGATGTGACAATGGCTAGTTTATATTCATAGCAGTATCTCTGCAGTGCAACAGCAAGAGTTACTTGCCATAATGGTCTATTTCAGGACTGAAAGCTCAGGTATTATTGTTACCCTCATTCTCCACCTCTGAGCAGTGCCCTATAGTGCTTAATGCCAGCAGTCTTTAGGGACAGCCCCTGAGCAGCCCAGCTGCTGCCATCCCTTGTGTGAGATGAAGAGCTTTACCAGCAATGTCTCTGAGCTTCTGCTGCTGTGAATACACCATTTCTTGCTCTTGGTGCCCCCTGCCAGATATACAGGCAGCTTAGGAGTGCAGAAGGTTGTGTTTGAGTCACAGCATGGTCCTGTTTGTTCATCTATCACACCTTCTCACCAGACTTTCACAGCTGTTTGCTGCTTCCATCCACACAGCCCTCCAAAGTGGCAGGACACAGGCACTGGAAGCACGATCTCTACCTCTGCATGGCAAAAGCTCAAGTGCTGGTTTCTCTTTTAAAGTAATCTAGTAATCTCAATAGAGGAATAAAGCCATTTTAAGGCCCTTCTGAAAGTATATTAAGCTCTTGGCATAGCCACTGATGGTGTGAAAACAGAGATACAAGAAGCAGAGAGATGGGACAAATTGCAGTAAGGCACTCACTGGCACTGTCATCACACCAAAGACCCCATTCCTGACTCCCCTGAAGGCACAGACAAGCAGTCAACATAACTCAAGTTCTTTTATACTAACTCTAGTTCTTTCACACATAACTCTATTCCCACAGATCTCTGTGTGTGTTATTTATGGTGTGGCCTAGAAATTCCAGGTAGAGGCAGTACATCATAGCAGAGCTTGAAGTGGTCCTTAGAGACAGAAGCTGGAACTCAGTGTGCTGAACTGATCTGTTCTGTGCTGAGCAAAAGCCAGAGGATAGGAACTAATATAATGTATTGGGAAGACTTTCCTATTGGGAAGCAGTAAACAATGTACCGGAAGCAGAAGAGAAGCTGCAAATAGACCCAAATTTAGCACTAATGACTGTGGTTCCAAAATACTGGATATTAGTGATGATCTATAAAGGTTCTTTTAAGCTACCTTTCCCATTCCAAAATTACAGAGAAGTGGAAAATGCACTTTTCCCAGAATTAGGCTGTCATGACTCACAGCATTTCACTAGATGAGCTTGCTAATATACCATACATCATTTTAATGTTGATACACAACACACTGTATGTCAAAATGAGGAAATCCAGAACTAATGTAGGGCACCTTACATCCTGATAATTGACAGAGTGAGATGGTGTCTGATCAGGTGAACTTCATGTTCAATTCTTTACCATTTAATCCCACTGCAGCTTTGCTCTTTATTACCTAAGCAATTATTCTTCTAATGCAATGCAGCCCACCACTGGAGATTATCTGTAGAAGGTTTTAAATGGATACCTGCAGTTATGTTATAACAATATTAAACCAATCAGCAACAGATAACCACCCTCCCTGGAACTGAAACATCCCCAGCACACAGATTGCAGGTTACAGTACTATCAGCTCTCCACTACCTTAGCACAGCTCCCTCAGCTTTAAACCAACCTGACGCTCTTCCTGCATTTGTACTTTGCTGAACACAAGCAGGCTCGCAGCTTCCTGTGTGATGGTGATAACATATGTCTGACTTTGTTATTGTCAGCTGGAGTGAAGGGGAAGACAATGCCCTTTGAACTGTGAAAAGCAGTATAAAGCTTATCAGATCCTCTCCAGATATCACTGAAGGAAATGGGCTGGAAGAGTTGGCCCCACATAGGAAATATATATAAAAACCTGTCAGCACTAATCTTTCTGAAATGTCATTAAAAACATAATTTTGCAAATCTGAGTCCCTGCTAGACAATGTCATTTGTACAAAGCGAACTGAAGTAAAAGTGGTGAGGAAGAACTGTGCAGCACACATTAAACTTAAGTACATATCACTCTTGAGTACATATCACTGCCAGTAGTCAGTAGTACCAAGACTGCTTCATTTTACAATGCCAAAATAAACTGTTCTTAGTGATTATTTCTCTCTGGTCATGTTCTGAAGTCGAGCTTTAAAGGTCATGTACTGTATAAATTATACACAACTTTTCCCACTGAACAGTTCATTCAGGGGTTTTGTTTATCTGCAAAGTCTTCTAGATGAACTGCAGCAAAGCAAGATCATGGAATGACCCCCACAAAAACTCCACACATAATAAAAAATGTATTTTCAGGTTAGTGTTATGTCCTTACTGACCTACCAGATACTGTAGGTAGCATTAGTATACAAAACTTTAATATGAACATGCAGTTTTATAATGATAAAACACCTATGTGACTTACCTTGTGTTATATAGTCACAAAAACAGTTAAACAGCACAAACACAGAAGTTGTAGGAGAAAAAAACGAACTTGGACATTTTTATATGATATTTGAAAAGAAATCCAAACAAAATACTAATAAACATAACAAGGTTGAAAAGATTAGGAGCAGAGATACAGGAAACTCAATTCTTCCTTTTGATATGCTCGCTTTGTGTCAACACCAGCTGAAAAGCAATTTTTCATTATCTTCACTGACATAACTGGGGAACATTTCTAGTTAATACAACTGGAGATGAACAGTAGGGGGAAAAAAATTAAAATGTATAATCCCCATTGCTCAATTTAGGTAACTGAAAGAAAAAACAACCAAATCTGCAGATGTCAGGTGAACCATCAGCAAGAGAAGTCCTTCACAGTCTTTTCCTAGAAAAGATTTTCCTTTGCTGTGTTTTTGGTTGCCCCCATAGCAGTATTAATGCACAGTATATAAGAAAAACTTGTGTTTCACACTCAGGACACTGGTTCTCTTCAGCAATGATTAAATAATTCAGGAGTCATGAAATCCCACTGGAGATCATTCTGATGGTGTCTATACAAGAATGCAAGCAAGAGCAAATATTATTCTCCATACTATTTAAAAATAACACCCAGGCAAGTTTATTGTCAGCACAACATTGCACTGCAAATCTGCCCAATTTATCAATGCTGTTCTCTGTTCCAGCTCTCTGTCACAATGCAAGCTTCATGTTTCTGGTAGAGAGGAAAAGGACAAGTCGGTTTTTCTGATATGGGGTCTTTGTTGGCTTTTTTCCCTTATATTTATAGCTCTTGAAATGATGTGGAAAGAATGCAGCTGGCTGATGTCAGCCAGAGACCTGTACCCATGTGGCTTTGCTCAGAAACTACTGCCCAGTTTCAGGAGCTCAGTGTTCTAGTGGACAAATCCAAATCCCAAATACCTTAGGACCACTGCTTAGTGATTGTTGGTAAAGCAAAGATTGTTGGTTCTGTTGATCAGAACTCCACTGTGTCACTGCCAATACACACTGAGAGCCCTGAACTCCCCCTGCTTGGAAGGGGGCATCACTCTATCAGACCAGGCAGGGAAGAGGAGCAAGGAAAGACTCCTGGGATGAAACTGAGGCTCTGAACTATTTTGCTCAAGCCCCCTCAGGAAGGCTATAAAGGAACCAGGATGAGCTTCTCCTTAGTCCTGGTCTACCACAAGGTCATCTTAATTTTTAAGTCTCACAATACTTAGCTTTTTTCACCATTATCTCTGACAGGAGTTATATATTCTGTTTACATTATTTGCAGGAGATTTCAGAGATATTAGGATTACATATCTGGTTTTTACTTGCTTGTATTTTGTTTTATTTTGTTTACTACTGTGGCTTTTTCAAAAAAAGTCCAAGTGTTCACAGACCAATATATAAAGTAGCAAGGTAAAAAAAGTAATCTTTCTGCTCTCTGACCCAATAAATCTTGAGAAGGTGACAAGAGAGGAGCAAAGTTCCTGTTCCTGTATTATTTCACATAGCTTAAATTCTGGAAATCAGAGCCTTCCCAAGTATACAGAAAATAGAGATTTGACCTTCCACAGAGGCAGGAACTCAATTTTTTTTTCTTCTTTCTCTTTCAAAATAAAATTCAGAACTGGGATCCCACAGTATTCAAAATTCCCACAGTGTTGCATCCCATGAGGGCAAAATAATCCACTGTTACCTGGACACTTCACAGTAACAATTCAGAGAGATGAACACAGACAGTTGATGCCACTCACCTGTACCTTTTATTGCACAGCCAACATATCCTAGGGGTTCAGGAAGCTTTTGTGCAGTGACACTAAAGATGAGGCTGGTATTGCCTTAAAATGCAATAAAACAAATTAGGAGGCATGTGCCATCTCCAAAAAGACATTAGGACAAAACCTACAAGAGTTATTACTTTTACACCTGGTTTTTTCTAAAGACCATTAATGCAAGTGAGACAAACCATAAGAGTGCCCATACTCAGAATGTGCTATTCAAGCTCTGCTGGCAAAAATCAGTACAGGCTGATCCATTCTAAAGGGGAATAAACCAGAGTAATTTCAAATTCTATAATGTTATAAGGGACTGAGGGTTAAGAACACTTGTACTCCAAGGCCAGTAAAGCCAGACAGAACAAAAAGTGAATACAAACCAGACCAGCTCTGGAACAGGAATAGCTCAAGAGGCAAAAAGTTTGTAAGAGCAAATTGATGCATCTTGTGCCATGCCATGTAATTTTGTAACTGCAAAAGGGAGCTGTTTGTCATGTTTATGTATATTTGTTATATATAACAAATAAAACAACATTCCCTGGGTTCTCATGAAAAGGGCTCCATATACAATGACCTGGGAAAAACATGTCCAAAATGTGCTCAATGCAGCCGTTAATCTGTAAAATTCACAGCTTCTTTTCTGAAGATCTCTCTGTGGAGAAGTCTGAAATAATTTCTAATTTAATCCTTTAAATGTATTTTTAATTCCATGCTTCAAAAGTTTTGCAAGGTACAAGTATTGTTAGGTACCATTCTCAAACCTAGGATTAAGAATTGTATAAATCACAAGATGATGGATTGATTTTATCCACTCTTAGGATCCCTCTTACCTCACAGCAGGTGCAATCATGGCTGTTAACTCTGTAACATTTCATGCCTAGCAAGGAAAGAAAAATGAAAAATAATTTTTTATTTGCTAAAACATGATTCAGGAGAGTTGATGCCATGGTGAAGACAAGGAAGAGAAAAAGAACAAGATGATCCAAGAGATTTTACGATAGGTCTGTGATACCCAGCTAAAAATGATATCTTGAGGACTTTGCTTAAGAACTTTGCGCCTAGAGATGTTGTCTACTGATGCTCTTCCTGCTCCCTTCCTTTTATCCTCAATCTGCTGGCAGGGTTAGTTTAAAGATTATTTAAAATTAGACAAAATAAGTAACTCTGAGGACTATTCAGGACACAGTCAGAAACAGCCACTTCGGCTGTTCCAGTTTGCTGTGCCCACTTGAGCTGACTCAAGCGACAGCTGTGACCAGCTCACCTGTTGTGGCTGTACCAAACCCCTGTGCAGTCAGTGCCTCTCACACGACAGTCCTCTCTTTATTTCATGAGTCAAGCATTCAAAAACCTTTCTGTCTAACCTATGTTCTCACCTCTGCACTGATCTGGATTCTACAGCTCGATCAGCTTTTCTTCGTCAACACTTTTCCTTCACCATCTGGCACAGGGAGGGTTCATCCATTTTGGCTCATCCCACCTCCTCTGGCATCCCCTCTGCTGACCCTTCCTGCCTATCTGGCAGCTCAGCTACGTCTCTGTCACGTTCCAGCTGGACTCAGTCACTTCTGAAACAAAAAGGCATTTCAGAGAAGCCGAGAACAGGGCAGGAAGAATTTCTTATGCCTTAAAAACATACATGGGACTGAAACGTCCATTACCACATTATCATAGAATAGTTTAGGTTGGAAGAGGCCATAAAGGCCACAGGCAGGGACACCTTCCACTATCCCAGGTTGGTCCAAGTCTTGTCGATCCCGGCCTAGGACACTCCTAGGGATGGCACAGCCACAGCTTCTCTGGGCAACCTGTGCCAGGGCCTCGGCACCCTCACAGGGAAGAACTGTTCCCTAATATTATATAGATAATATATCATTTCCACAATAGTATAGTATAGTATATATCTATATATATATATACACAGTAGTAAAAACCACACAGTATAATCCCTATATATACTGGTATATAGTATATAGTATATACCAGCATATAGTATATAGTGTGTATATATATATACACACACACTGTTATATGGTATATAGTATACATATAGAATATAAATACTCTCTATAGTATATATAGAGTATATTTCTACACTATATATGCTATATGTATGTACGTGTGTATATATACATGTGTGTATACATATATATAGACACTATTATATACTGGTGTGCATATGCGTAAAAAATACATAATTTAATCTTTATTACTAAAAGACTCGTAACTAGTTGAAGAATTGCTGAAGAGCTGTTACAAATATTTAAGGGAGACGGTAAATAAACGCATTTTTGCAGGCTGGAGGGAGTGCAACACTCCCCCCTAGCGACGGCCGCGCAGAGCAGGAACCCGGCTGGCGCAGGCTCTCGGGGCTGTTCAGCCTTTAAAGGCACACTAATAAACCACGAGGTGTTTCCAGCGCATCCCGAGCGGATCGAGCAGCGGCGGGGGCCGAGAGCAGGACGGGCTGAGGCGGAGCCCCCTCAGTGCCCAGGCACGGCTGAGGCCCGGCCCCGCCACGGCGGCCGCCCTGAGGGGCCGTGAGGGCCCATCCTGCCGGTGCCCAGCGTGTGCCCAGCGGGAACGGGGGCTCCGTGTGCGCTCCGTCACTGAGTCAGTGACGGCTTCCTCTGGATAGGAGACGCCTCCAAGGCCAGCGAGCCCAACCCATTCCGAACACCTCCGAGGCAGCCAGTCCAACCTGTGCCAAACACCTCAGAGGGCAGCCAGTGCTACCTGTGCCAAACAAACACCTCCGAGGCAGCCACTCCAACCTGTGCCAAACACTTCTGAGGCCAGCCCATCCAACCTGTGCTGAACAAACACCTCTGAGGGCAGCCCGTCCAACCTGTGCCAAGCAAACACCTCCTAGGCCAGCCAGTCCAACCTGTGCCGAACAAACACCTCCTAGGCCATCCCGCCCAACCTGTGCCAGACAAACACCTTGTAGGCCAGCCCATCCAACCTGTGCCGAACAAACACCTCTGAGGGCAGCCCATCCAACCTGTGCCGAACAAACACCTCTGAGGGCAGTTTGTCCAACCTGTGCCGAACAAACACCTCTGAGGACAGCCCATCCAACCTGTGCCGAACAAATACCTTGTAAGCCAACCCATCCAACCTGTACCAAAAAAACACCTCTGAGGGCAGCCACTCCAACCTGTGCCGAACAAACACCTTCTAGGCCAGCCAGTCCAACCTGGGCCAAACACCTCTGAGGGCAGCCCGTCCAACCTGTGCCGAGGAAACCCCTTCTAGGCCAGCCCGTCCAACCTGGGCCAAACACCTCTGAGGGCAGCCCCTCCAACCTGTGCCGAGGAAACCCCTTCTAGGCCAGCCCGTCCAACCTGTGCCAAACAAACACCTCCTAGGCCATCCTGTCCAACCGAACAAACACCTCTGAGGGTAGCCCGTCCAACCTGTGCCAAACAAACACCTCCTAGGCCAGCCCATCCAACCTGTGCCGAACAAACACTTCTGAGGGCAGCCCGTCCAACCTGTGCCGAACAAACCCCTTCTAGGCCAGCCCATCCAACCTGTACGAAACAAACACCTCTGAGGGCAGTCACTCCAACCTGTGCCGAACAAACACCTCCTAGGCCATCCTGTCCAACCGAACAAACACTTCTGAGGGTAGCCCGTCCAACCTGTGCCGAACAAACACCTCTGAGGGCAGCCCATCCAACCTGTGCCAAGCAAACACCTCCTTGGCCAGCCAGTCCAACCTGGGCCAAACACCTCTGAGGGCAGCCCGTCCAACCTGTGCCGAGGAAACCCCTCCTAGGCCAGCCCATCCAACCTGTGCCAAACAAACACCTCTGAGGCCATCCCGCCCAACCTGTGCCAGACAAACACCTCTGAGGCCATCCCACCCAACCTGTGCCAGACGAACACCTTGTAGGCCAACAAGTGCTACCTGTGCCAAACACCTCCAAGGCCAGTGAGTCCGGCCTGGGACCCGGCCCCAGTGCCACATCCCGTCTTTCCTTCAACACCTCTCCGGGCAGCCCATTCCAATGTCTAACCACCCTTTATGTGATTAAATTCTTCCTCATGTCCAAGCTGAACCCCCCAGCACACCTTAAGGCTGCGTCCTCTCATCCCATCTCTTGTTACCTGGGGAAGAGCCCGATGTCCATCCGTGGTCCTTTCAGGGAGTTGTAGAGAGTGATAAAATCTCCGGATAAAATCTGTGGGTAAACAACCCCAAGTCCCTCAGCTGCTCCTCGTCACACTGGTGCTCCTGTCCCTGCACCATCTCTGTTGAAGAAATAATGTATGACCTACATCAAATTTCAATTAAAACACACCACATCAACAGAAAATTGGTGAGTTTGGCTACATTTGTTCTTTTGGCAGTCTGGAGAGATGGATCAGGTCACTGGAGAAATCAATGACAGGAATATAAGCTGGGAGGGGGACTAAGCCCTTGATTTAAATTTAGTTTTAAACACTGATTTAAATTTATCAAACTGAATTTGCTACAGTAAGATTACTCAGCTTCTCTCATATAATCACACAATTAATACTTTCTCTGTAAAACAGTTTAAGACTCTTACAAGGCAGAGAATGAGAAATGCATTAATCAGGGAGAAATTGATGAAGAGGATGTTTGTCCCATATGTCAGGAGGAGTTATTAAGGAAAGCATTTCAGTTCCCTTAGTACAGGCTAGGCATAAAAATTGTTCTATGACTTGCTACACTTCTAATGACAGAATAAATTCACAAGAAAAAATACCTGACAATTGTTACAGCCATTTTGCAATCTGGGAAAATGTGGCAATCTTAGGAGCTAAAATGTGGGTGGAGAGGAAGGAGTTAAAAAAGGGGAAGACTATTTAGGATTGCTATGTGATTTTTCTTAATTTTGGAGAGATAACAGAAATTGGAATTAATTTTCTGTAGATACAAGTGTGGTAATGTTCACATTAAATACACAAAACTTTTCTGGACCACCAAGATGAACTGGAGCATGGCTCTGCAGTGAGGTCTCCATTTTACAGAGAAAAATGTGCACTTCTTCTCCTCACTCTAATAGAATTTAGAAAATAAACAACTTGTGGATGCAGCAGAAAAAATCAAGACTGAACAGCCACCTTGGAAACCCTTGTAATAACTGCAGAGCATTTCCAGCATAGGAAAGTGCTACAATAAATATTTTTAAACCAGTATTTTGACAGTCTTTGACTATATCTTATGGCTTGTCACTTACTTCTCTGCCTTATAGTAAGTAACTGACTGTGATGCCAAAAATCACAAGCCAAACAATATTAAATGACAAAAAGTGGTTTCCTTCAATGAAGGTCCTTCAGGTGCAAGTGTGGCACAATGCACACAATACAGGACTGAATTTTAAAGGTGGAACAAATTAGCACACTTAATAGAAATCATCCAATTAGAGGAGCAGTTAATTAAGTAACCCCCCCTTTTGGTTCTGCCCCCCTCTGAAGCCCCCTCCTAGCTTCTTGCCCCACAATTATTATGCCTACAGTGTCTGGAAAAAACCAAAATGTCCTTGGTTCACTCTAGAGGAAAGACTAAGTAAGATTCCAGGAAGGTTAGCTTGCTGTTCTAAAATCTAAGAGAAAAGGTAGAAAAAGTACTTGAGTTAGTTAAGGAGCTATCTAACTATATAATAGTAGTCTACAGAGCTACAAATTAATGAAAAATGTATAAAAACTAAAAACGTTTTTGATATCAACTTTACCTAGAGAGTAGACAACATATGCTTTGTAAAAAAACATCCATGGCAAACAAAGCAGATGTTTTTAAACTTGCTCTTAGTGCAGTGCATCTCCAAATGATTCTGTAGTATGCATTTGGATTGTCCTTTTCCAAATAAATAATTTAGCTATGACTTTTATAATAAGGGTTAAAAACTTCTCAACCTAGCTCCTTTATCTGCTGATGTGCTTTTGTTTGCAAGGAAATTGTCTCCGAGGTCCAGCTGAAGGCTACAAGAAGATTTTCTTCACAAGAAACAGAATAGAGAATGTGACTCTATTAGAATTGTTAACCTGAAGGAGGATGACATTCTTTTGTCATGGGAATTATGGTCATGACAGAAATACCTTTAATGATATTTGGAAAGAAAGTGTTGAGAGATATCCCTGAACAACATATGGCTTCAAAGATAAATAAAATTTCAGGCATCAATAACTTTTTCAAATTTTTATTATATTGCATAAGCTGTAACATTTTACAAACCTTAGTTACATTTTCAGCAACAGATACACTGATACTGTAGTAAATACAGAGATGAAAAGACACCTCTGACAAAATATAAAAAGGTAGAAATACTTAAAACCAGGATGCCAAATATCAAGAATGTTTTACATAAACAATATCCATACTAGAGAGCTTTTGAAAATAATTGCTGAGGTCATGAAGCATTTGTTGAATATGAGGCTCCAGAATTCAAGGTGGTGAGCACAGTCAGGGACCATGAATTCACCTGCCTTGCAACACCCAGAGCCAGGCTTTGCACGAGTAACATGCTCTAAAGAGCACTAAAAACTGCCTTTCTACACAGTGACATGTAAAAATAGTACTGTTCTAACGGGGACTGAAGTGCAACGAGTGCTTCAAAGGAACTAAATCCATTTCCTGGGGAATAAAGTACAAGGGTGTCTTGGGGAGGGGGACTATAGGAATGTTCAGTAAGTCCTAAAACTGACTGAAAAAATTCATTTGGTAAAACAGTTTTCAGGCTGAGAGTGCTAGCAAAACAAGAAATGACAGTTTTGCCCTGCCAGTCTTAAAAAAACCTGAAGCTATTTATTTTTTCTGAACACAATGAATACTGCTTTTAAAAGGAAATGAAGCTCAGATTCAAGTCCTTTAAATCACCTTTCATATAAACTCTTAACACAAATGTAGCTGCCTACTGTTAGAAGTGTGGCACAAATTAGTACAAATTACTATAAAAGAATGCTCATCTTTAGCTCTGTAGGCATAGTACTGTGTTTTCATAATACGACTGAATTAAAAAAAAAAATAAAAGCTATTAAAAACCAATGCAGGTTAGGCTCCAAATTGAGATAAAAATTGGTTCTAGAAAATAAGAATTACATACCAGTCTCCATACAATTTCTGCTGCTACTGACAAGAAAAGTTAGCAGCTGAAAAAAGGACTTTTATTGTTATAATAGTTTATATATAAAGATACGTTAATTTCATTTTTGAAGTTAATATCCCAGTCAGTTTCATACCTGTAAATCCAGTGACTTCAAGATGCTTGCACTTGACACACAAAGTTGAATCAGATCCCATATGAGCATTTTTAAAAGACACTACTGTTCAGATTGCTAAAGATATATATTTTTTAATTTCTTTTCAAACATAAAATATCAAAACTAGGTTTTACAACAACTACCATCATCATCAACATGCAGAAGTCAGTATTCCAACATAAAAAGCACTAGATCTGCCTCTTAAAATATTATAAAAGCTACATAATTGTATGAATTCAGGGGGTTTTGGCTAACAGAAAATAAAACTGTAATGTGCTTTCAGATAGTCAGGTGTCCCACTGATAAAATAGGTCTGATGAAAGAGCAAGGCACTTCAGCAGGCTAATTTATCTCCAGATTTTCCTAATGTAAAGCACTAGACAAGAGATGTAGTGCACTGCCTTTTCATTTGCACAGTGTTTGATCAGTAGTGTTGTGAAACTTTGTCACTTTTTAACTAACAAGAATTTATACTGGTGCCAGTTCATTTCATCCTCTTTGGTACAAATCACTGCATAAAAACAAAGGAGACAACTAAACATTCCTACATCCTGGATTATTTTTGGTGTGTCACCTCTAGATTTATGGTGGTAAATAATGTCCCTAATCAACACATAATTTTTACTTTCAGGTTTGTAATACCAGAGCTCTATTTTCTGATTGCACTAGAAGGACTTTTTTTCTCCTAATCAAATCTGATTTTTAAGTGATTCCCCCACCTTTTTTTTTTCATCTATAATATCTAGCATCTGGTAAGAATCTAAAAATTACTGTCAATGAGCTTGCACTTAAAACTATATGTACATAAATAAGGGCTTTTCTTGCAAAAGCTGACAGCTCAAGAAGCACCTTGTGAAGAACTGAGACATAAGTGTTGCAAACATTTGTGTTCTTCAGAAAGAATAGATTTCACCAAAGCCCAAACAAACACATCAATTTGCAAACTAGCATCAGAAAGAAGCTGTATCCTTTCCAATTTTCCTTATTCATTCCCCTCTCCTTATAAGGGGCTCACAGACATTTCTCCCTTCTTATTTTCAAGGCAAGCAACCTCCAGATTCAGAGAAGTGAAAACCTCTGAATATTTCCCCAGCCTTTCCAAGAGCTGCGTGCCACAAATCCTTGCTAATTTTCGTATAGGCCTAATTCTGGCACCAGCATTTTAACAGTCTGTTAATGCCACAAAGAGCCACCTAAAAAAAAAAAAAAACTTAAAAAAGAAATTCAGAGACTCCTTTAAATTCATATGTTGAAATCATATAGAGAAATGTAGAAAACCATTAGTTTGTGACACTTCACTGTGACATGCTGTCTTCTCCACACGTTAAACATCGCATAGAATGTTTCGTGGAATTAAAATTTTTAGAGCTCAGCATAGTCAAACTCCTTCTTTAAATGATCTAAAGCCAACAAGAATTCTAATCTCTAGCAGGCAATGCAGGTTTTTCCAGTGCATAAATTCCAACATACAGCTGGAATGTGAAGACTGATACAATATATTTGGAAATATTCTGTATGAATCTAAATCATAATAATTTATAGAGTTGACTTTCTAATCCATTTTTTTTTAAAAACCAGACACCCACTCTGTCAGAGAATGTGAACAATGGAGTGCCAAACTTGTTTCCTTTGAACTCACGTAAATAAAGCCATTTATAGTAGTCTGTATTTTTTGATGATACAAGTAAGTTTGAGAAATTAGGTCCTTTTGGTAAATACAATGAAAAATGCATTTAAAAAATCTGAAATATTACTGTAGGTGAAAAAAATTTCAAGTAAAGACATATGAACTTGATATGAATACCTCAAAACCATTAGCTTGTCAGGGATTTTCTGTTATGTTCAACAGAATGTATAATAATCTCTTGTTGAAAAGGGAGCCATCGGAACCAATGCAACTTTGCAAACAGGGCAATATTGAACCTCAAGGGCAGCTTTCAGAAGAAATGTGCATATATAAATTGATTCCTACTAATGTATACAACAAAGCAAAGGATGAAGTGATCAATATCTGGGCCTAGAAAGCCATGTTAAAAAATCCAGTACAACTGTACATTAAAAAAACAAAAAGTTCTTGTGAAAAAGTATTTGGTATTGGACAACAAAATTCCTGTTACCTAGAAAGAGAACAAAAGGCATGTTGATATGACAAGCCATCTTCACATCTGAAATAGATGAATTAAACCTCTTTTTTATTGAGGCCAATTTAATTGCAGACTTATTTACACACTTGTAGTGGTTTGGCCCTGGCTAGATGCCAGGCACCCACCAAAGCCACTCTTACCAGAAGTGGACAGAGGAGAGAAAATCCAATTTCGAAAGGTTCCTGAATTGAGGTAAGGCCTGGGAGAGATCACTCACTGAATACTGTCACAGGCAAAACACTCACTCACCTTGGGGATATTAACTGAATTTATTACTGACAAAACCAGAGCAGGATAATGACAAGGGAAATAAATCTTAGAAACACCTTCCCTCTACCTCTCCCTCTTTCCCAGCTCTACTTCCTCCCCTCAGTGACACAGAAAGACAGGAATGAGTCAGTTTGTCACACGTGGTTTCTGAGACAGGAATGGGTCAGTCCATCTCATGTGGTTTCTGAGACAGGAATGGGTCAGTCCATCACGTGTGGTGTCTGAGACAGGAATGGGTCAGTCCATCTCATGTGGTTTCTGAGACAGGAATGGGTCAGTCCATCTCATATGGTTTCTGAGACAGGAATGGGTCAGTCCATCTCATGTGGTTTCTGAGACAGGAATGGGTCAGTCCATCACGTGTGGTTTCTGCCACTGCTCAAGGACAGAAGTCCTTTCCCTGCTCCAGCACAGGGTCCCTCCCACTCGAGGCTGCTCTCCATTAACTTCTCCAACTTGAGTCCTTCTCAAGGGCAACAGTTCTCCACAAACTGCTCCAACATGGCTCACTCTTCCATAGGGTGCAGTCCTTCAGGCACAGCCTGCCTCCAGTGTGAGTCCCTCACCAGGATACCTGCTGCAGCAGGGATGCTTCTTCTCACAGCTCCTGCCAGGAGCTTGCTGCAGCATAGGTTTCCCATGTTCAGGTATCCTCCACAGGCTGCAGGTGGATATCTGCACTCCATGGGTTGCAGGAGGACAGTTGCTTCACCATGTGTTTTGTTAGTGGGGGTGGGAGAGGTCGACAGGGATGAGAAACTGCCAGAAGCTTCCCTGATGTTCAGCAGAGCCAATGCCAGCAGCTCCAGGACAGAGCCGCTGCTGACCAAGGCTGGGTCAGTCAGAAATGATGGTGACACCTCTGTTGTAACAGATTTGAGAAGGAAAAGGAGTTATTGTGCAGGTGTAATTGTGACCTGAGAAGAGCAGGGTGAGAACATGTGAGAGGAACAGCTCTGCTGACACCAAGGTCAGTGCCAAAGGAGCAGAAGGAGACGCTCCAGGCACAGGAGCTGAGATTCCCACCTGTGATGGTGATGTCCATGGATACTGGGTGTGGCTGAAGATGAGTTCATTCCCCACAGCAGCCTTCCCAGTGCTGTGCATGGCCCTGGGAGCTGGAAAGGTGTTGATAGTGTTTGGCCAAAGTGTTTTGGCCACTGCTGGGCAGGGCTGGCACAGCATCAGTGCTGACTCTCAACATTCCCAGCTAACCAGCAGGCTGGGGGTGGACAAGATCCTGGCAGGGGACACAACTGACCCAAATTAACCAAAGGGATATTCCATGCCATGTGACATCAGCTCAGATATAAAAGCTATGGAAAGGAGGAGGAAGTGGAGGTATTTGTTATTTACAAAGTTTGCCTTCTGGAGCAACCACTCCAAGTCTTGAAGCCCTGCTTCCCAGGAAGCAGCCACACATTGCTTGCTGATGAGAAGGAGAGAACAAACCTATTTTTTCTTCTTTATGCACATGCAAATTTTTGCTTTTACCTTAGCAAACTGCTTTATCTCAATCCAGGGGTTGTTTTCCATCATATTTTCTCTCCCCTGCCCAGCTAGGAAAGGGGAGCAATAGACCAGCTTGATGGGCACCTGGCATCCAACCAAGGCCAACCCACCACACACACACACCTATTTCAAACTTAATTTACACTTTCATTCTTGTGAATTCAATAGGAACATTTTGTCCATGAAGCAAATGCTCACTTTGGACAGGCGCACTGCTGGTACCATCCTGGTTACCTTCCATATTCTTCTAGAAACAGCAACAGAAAACTGACAATCCCAACACCACAGACATATTTCACAGTAATATTTCCTGAGTAAATATTCCCAGAAGCCCAGCTGCATAGGATACTTCCCAACTCTTGAGTGTACTACAGGGCAGACAACCAAGCACCATTCACCTCACAATTCAAATATAGGCATTGTATGTCTGGGTCTTGGTACAGACCCTTAACCAAGATCTAAGGGAAATATTTATAAAGCCTTTTTAGGATGATTTATAATCAAACTGCCAAAGCCAAAATGCTGGAACTTATTTCACCAGGGAAACAGCCTCAAAGCCACAGAAATACATTCTGTTCACTATATGAAGCACATTAAGTGATGCATCCATTTTTCTGTTAGCCAAAGTTGAAATGATCACTTTGACAAGATGAACATTAAAATTAAAGAATATTCTGATGGCCTTTCCTTCCTCTATACATATCTTAGTTACAATTCATGCATTCATGACTTTTGGTAAATTTAACTCTAAGATGAGTCATAAATAGTATTTATATTGCATTATAGACCAAATTTTTGCAATCTGCTGTCTCATGCTCATAACCCTCCCCCCCAACTTTTAAAGCCTGTTTAACTCCTCTGCAAACCTAGACAAAAGCAGCTCAGGCTGGCAAAATGTAGGCACATAAACCTCAAATGATCTCCCATTATTTTAAACATAAAATGAAAAGCAACAGTGCCAAGCTTTCCTGCTCAAGAACCTCTTTCCAAGGCATAATTTGTCTAATCCTGCACGCTTCTTCATCATGGGCCAAACTCTCACTTACAAATAGGCAGAGATTCAAGGCTATATTTCTGGAGCACAGCTGGCCCAAAAGCATAAAGAAGATGTTCACTGACAAAAAAGCCAAAACAAGACACTGGGATCAGGAGTATCTGCAGCTCCAAATGCTACCAGAACCAGTCCTTTTCTGCTGGACATGGACCCTTCTTCATAGCCCATGAACATCCACAGTCCATAACAAAGCAGATCTTAACAAAACAGATGGGCAACACCTTAAGGTAGTGAGGACCATGAACTGCAGTGGCCACACATGTACACTTCCCCTTGCCCCAGTGTTGTATGGAATTGCACATGGATGGGCACACAGGGAGGGCAGTAATGCTATAGAGCTCTGCTGATAAATCCAGCACAGCTCATCTGCTGGTGTCGTGGGACCAACGGATGAAACATTTCACATTGTACAAAGGAGTCGTAACAGACAGCTAGAAAAGTTCACATAAAAAATACTGTACAGATGGTCACGTTGGTTAGGAACAAGGCTAGGAATGGCTTTAACTAGGCTACCATTGCATTTGCAACAAGTACAAAAAAATTAAACCATGTGCCTACATTTCTCACTGTGCATTCCCAAAGGTGTGTCCAAGAATGACAGGCTAAGTAAAATGTGGGCCTTCCTCATACTGCCAGTAAAATTGGGAACTGGAAAAGTTTAATAGTAGCATTTCCCTGTTTTCAATTCACATGGAACATCAGTTGCCCAGCTGAAGTTTGGTAACTCTATGTTAAAAAAATGAAACTTTTCTTGATACTAGAAAACAACATTTCCCTTGTAAACCCAACACTGCAGAATTACAGAAGCAGGCAAGAGATCAACAACCAGCAGGGAGAGCAACAGCACAAAGCACATTGTGTTTTAATTTATAGGGATAAGCGGCCTCTCCTCTCTTTTCTTCCAGATATTGGTTTTGCTATCTCTTTTCATGAGAGGTGGTCTATCCCTTTTTTTAGCAGAAGGGATACCAGATTCATGACTTCCTGGCAGAGATTTTTTCCTTAGACCTTCCTCATTATGTTGTTCTAGGACTGGCCCGTTCCCTCCTTCCATAATGTGTCTCACAGCCTGGTCCTCTGGAGTGCAAACAGTGGTCCCACTTTCACTGCTGCTCAGATCCAGATCTTCCAAGTAAAGAATCTTAGAATGTGGCATACTTTTAATGAAAGTTTTCTCTCTCTCCAGTTTCCTGTTAGGATGATGCTCATTCATGTCCACACCAGAGTCCAGACTGGTATCATTGCTCTCAGTTTTTTTGCCCTTTTTCAGATCTATGAAAGAATGCCTCACTTGAGCAATTGGCTTTCCATCCAAGGACACAAACCACGCTCGAGGATGAGGAGATGGTTTTCCTTTAGAGAGCTCCAGCAGTGTTTGCTCTGAAATCCCTTGAAGTTCAGATGAAAAGGGAGTCATTACAACTGCTTCATTCAGTGTCCCAGGAACAGAGACAGATTCCAGCAAGCTGTTGGTGTACCTGCCCCAGTTGGATGCCTGGGAAGGCAAGCCCTCTTCACCATCCAGGGCACTGTTCTCATCTCTGCAGGCAGAAGGCTGGGGATGAGAGTGCACTGGCATTTTGGGGAGTGTTTGCATGTAAGTGTCCCGATTCATGGGCTCCATCATGGGGCCGTACACCAGCTGCCCTTTCCTTGGCAAAGTTGCTGATTTAGCAGGATGCAGTTGTTCTGGGGAATGGAAAAGGTCTGAGGTTTGAAGAATAGCAATAGGCTGATTGTAAATATGCATTAGATGTTCTGGGATATGGGAAAGCCCATACATCTCCTCTTTCAGTGAAAGGTACCTGTTTTGGTCTGGAATGTCCCTAGGAGCCTGGGAAATAGTACTGTTACTGTGCTTTGGCTGCTGTAAAAGCCTCACTCCAGCACTAGGCTCCACTGAATGAGCTGAATTTCCTGCCTGACCAGTCTGACAGGATGACTGATAAGAAGCATCCTCTGAGTAGATTTTAAAATTGTCCTGTGATTTTCCATCTTCTGTGTCCATGGACAGCCTCCTTTGAGGGCTGTATGAAGAAATCTTCGGTGTATATAACTGTGACTTATCCTCCAGCTTTAAAGTCCCTTTGACAGCACTGATGTGATTTATGTGAGTTGTTGATGTTGTCTGGTCTTTTTTTATGACCTCCAGCTTGGTTGAGTTTTTTTCCTTCTTCTGTGTCCGACGACATTTATCCCTATGCAAAAGAAAAGCAAGGTGACTGCAGAGCATATTAGGAAATACTGGACTGTTGACTACCAAAGCTGGAGGTTAGACTTTGGTTTAAGAAGCTGTGGTGCAATTTGACATCAAAAACTTAAAATTAAGTTCTGTAACAACTGTAATTAAAAAAAAAAAAAAAAAAGGCTATACATAACAGTTTAGCGAAGAAAACCAGTCTTAACCTCAAAAGACTATTTTATCAACCCCAAATTCCACTCATAATGAGCTCCCTGGAACTTCTTTTGCTTACCTGCAGTAACAAAGAAGAACAGCAAAAAATCCAATGATAATGACAACAGTTCCTCCCAGTATGGCCGTAAGGAACACGGTGTGATAGGCTGTTATGTCCTTGGAAACAGCACTAATAATGGATTCTAGATTATCAAACAAAACCAGACAAGCATTAGTTCTTAAAACCAGATGATGTGCAGAGCTAATAAACTGAACAGTACTTTTCCAGTGATTTTGTGTTTCAATGGCATTATGTTCATCCTTCCCTTTTCACCTTGCTATTTCAGCAGGAGAAAATGACAGGTCATCTCAAATACTAAAGGCTTACCATGACATCTACTTCATTCCTTCAAATTATATTTTTATTAATTGTGCAAACTAACTTAGAAAAGTGGGCTACATTTTCTACTTAGCACTCTGTTAGAGTTTCTGTTGCTGTTTCTGCAATTAGCCACACTGTTTCTCTGACAGATCCCTTCATATGAATTTACAAAACATGCAAGAAAATCACTGTAAGGACTCAAACAAAAGTTATCCAAGTGGTGAAGTTGCATATCACTCTCCCTTCCTGCTGTTAAATGAAGCAATCAAACTGACAGCCTTATGGGGCACTCAGGATCTGTTTGGCCAGTGGTTGCCATACCTCTTGCTCCAGGCAGTGGGGCTGCAATCCAGTAGCCCAAGTGCTGAGCAGTGTATGTCCATACTGACTGGCCATCCACCTCCTTCACCACTCCTAGCCCACGGTTCACCCAAGCACCTGGGGGGAAAAAAGGACAAAACATTGCACATGCCATGCAGGGTTCTCCTACACTTCAAACCACCAGCAATAAGGCCATTATCAAAACTACACAAGGTGACAGGAAAAGCTGAAACTTCTGACAGCCACTGTTTATTACACAGCTTTAGTTAAACAGGCAAACTTCCTCTCCTGACATTCATCTGCAGCCATTTACTTTGAAACAAAGCATCGACATTACTCACCAGAAGTAAACTTAATATGATTCATTTTCTATTAATAAACTGTCTTTCACAGATATGCACATAAATAATTTGAGAAAACCTATTATAAGACCTTCAGCATGCATGAAGGCCAAGACTAAAAAATGAGGGAGCAGGTCACTGATGCATATGGACACAAGTTTAACATCAACTAGCAGAACTTAGTGGGAAAACATTTTAATCTTATTAAGCCACAATAGGATAAACAATGTTTGTCTTGAATGTTTCTCTCCTCCTCCCTGCCCTAGGCTGTAACAGTTCAGTTAGCCCAAGGAAGTGCTATTGTTAGGACACAGATTCCACACCATCTGTTTGGCAAGGCAAAGGAAAGGTATTATTGTATGCCAGCTTCTACAGTTAATAAAGCATCCATTAGAAGAGAGAGAACTATACTTAACTCACTTAAATGTGTTTATCGTGGGCCATTTTTGAAATTCTAAGGACAGAAAACAGTCTCATGTAACCAACCTTCCATATTCAACCTGCAAATACTGAGAGGTAGAGAGAACCACTGGCTTTTTTAAAACACCAATAATCAAAGTATGAAAACAGTATAATTCATGTAAGGTGGAGCATATATGAATTTCAATTTGATTTTTTTCCAGGACCCTTCTTTCAGCAAAGGAAAAGTAAATATCTCCCAGCCAAGAGGTAATGATAAGGATGGACACCTGCTACAGATGCAGAGAAAATAAAGCATCAGCCTTCTCCTGGTGCTTGTGATGCCTGGCAGAGGGGAAAGGCAGCAGCAACCACCTAGAGCTCTGAAAATGCTTTCTCAGCCACCTGAGAAATCTTGTCCAGAATCAGGAGTAATGCCAGCAAACCTCATATAAAAGGCAAAAATAATTTCTAGGTCTCCAGAAGTTCTATCTTGACTGAAAAAATCCATAAGAAGCTATACAATGTTTGCTGTCCTTTTCAGCAAATTACATCTTCCCCCAATATACTACATACAAAATAGGTGGTATTAAGAAAAAATATTAAAATGTGATTCATGAGTAAGCCCATTTTCCCTGTGGTTTACTGCCATTCAAGCAGAAGGATATAATTCTCAATTTAATGTTGAATGCAAGCTTTCTGGTTTTTGTAATTCTATTAAAATCCACAAAGTACTTTTAGCACTAATGTAGCAAAATATTTCGTAAGAAGGAAGCCACACTTAATACAGATGAACAAACTCTGCTTTTACAGCAGCTGAGTACAATTACCAAAGCTCATTTTCCTGGAAGTCTCACTACTACTCCACTTGGGGTAAGCCCCAGGAGCACTGCTCAGGCAGACCTGTGAAAGCAGTTTCCATCTTTTTCCTGCTGCATGTGGGTCAGCCCACACAGACCTGTTCCCTTGCCACTATCAATGCTGACATGAGAGCTCTGATTACCATCAAAACACATTATCCAAGGACTTCAGAGTTAAAAATTGTGTCAGTGTCTTGCTGGGGACATCCCACGTGCAGCATCTTGGAGGCCAGAGCCTCATTACTGAGTGCAGCAGGAGCTCTGCACTCAGCTCAGATGGGGGCCTGCTGCTCCTCATGGATGCTCTGCAATGCCTGCTGCAGAGCTGAGGTGCTCACTGCCTTCAGTCACCAGAACTTTCACTAAAATACACCTTGCTATTACTCAGTTACCTTGGGAAAAAGTCATTTTGCATGTGTCAGATCAAAGGTAAAAAATAAAAGGAGCATACTTAAGTATAAACACCCAGGAAAAAAATACAGTTGCAAATTTTGATTGTTAGAGAGGAAGAAATGGGAGAAAAAGTACAAGGTTATTTATGCCTCAAAAGTTGCTGTCCTTTTTCATCATCCTTCTGTCCCTCTCCTTGAGGAGCAGTGAACAGTACACCTCAGAGAGCACCCATTACAAACAGCTTGCCTTTATGGAATCTCTGTAAAGCACATCCCACTGGAGAGGAAGAACCAGCTGGTTTTACTGGGGTTTGCATCAGCAGGCCATGCCCCTGGCTCCTGTTTTACTCCCAAGGCCAACAATACTATGCAGGGATGCTGAGCAGGACCCTCAACCCCCGCATAAACACCTCACACTGGTTTGTATTCTAACCCCATCCTGTGCTGCTCCAGTTCTGTCAACTCCTTGTTTAACAACAGTGTTGATTTAGCTTTGTTTAGGGAGGCAAAAAAGCTCAGCACAGGAGCTTGCACAAGTGGCTGTGGCAATAAGAAATTTAAACCTGGGTGATATTTTACCACCTCAGACTAAAACCCTCTAAAATGCCATCTCTTTCTACCAATTCTCCCTCTAAAGTCTTCTAGGTGTATAGGCAGACTTAATCTTCTATGCCAAAATTTATCCTATTTGCCTTTTCCCCACAAGACAACCTAGCCAAATTTTATTAGCACACCCTTAATTCAAATCCATGTTTTTCAGGTTTTTTTTCATTAAGGTGATCAGTTTCCTTCTTGAACATGTAAACAACACTTTGTTAGAGCTGGTGTTCCTCTCCTGTACTTCCAAACACTGAACAAAAGCTTTTTGCCTTGATAAGGAGCATGATGTGACCTCACTCAGTTGCATATTTCAAGCCTGTATATTCAATATAAATTCACATTTCAAGGGTGATGGTGACTCTGAGGTGCAATGCAGGACAATCAGGACACTGATGCACCCACACCTAATACAGGTCAGCTAAATGGGTTACATGGACATAGCTCATTACTCACTCCTGACTAAAATTAGATGTGAAGGGATGACAAAAGGTTTAGAATGACTAATCCCCAGCCTCCTCTTTGCATACTGGAAGAACTATGTTGTTCCCTTGGATAACTTTTATTTCCCCTTCATTTCACTTTCTGAATTGTTTTTGTTAACTGAAGCAATATCTATTCCAGTTCTAGCATCAAAGGATCTTTAGAGCTGCACTCCAGGAGACAAAGCATCCAAACCTTCAGTTCTGGTTTGCTTTCGTGTAAGAAGGAATTCACAAAATATCTAGACTTAAAATTTAACATCACCTAAAATATATGTTCTGTGAACACTCAGCCTCCCATGAAAATAAAAATCCAGTACACTAAATGCAGGCAAGAAGAATGCTAATGAATTTTACCAAAGCTTTTGAAAGTAGGGAAATACCTTTGAACAATTCAAGCCAGTCCATTAAAATAAATGACCATGTATTGACCATCACCTCATAGAATAATGCCACTACTGTTCCATGACCCACAGTGCCATGTGCCCAAACCTACAGGCATGTGCCAGAAGGCAAAATAACAAATAACCCACTTACCAATTTTCATATCAAATGTCCAGGCAGGTACAGCATCTCCTGATTTGACAGCAGTTGTGGGAAGAGGAAGTGTAACCTGAATGGGACCCTTTATGTTCAGTTCTTTCCCAGCCAGCAGAACATTTACACATATGGCAGTAAGAGGAGTTAATTCCATGCTTTTGAAACCTGAGGGCAAAAAATATCTTGTAATTCTTCTTTCACAGGTTATTTTAAAAGAAATACATGAAGAATTAAGCTACTAAAGGCAAGTCCTCATCCACATCCAGCTACACAGTCAGCTGTTACCAACTTGGTCAAATAAAAATCAACACTATTTTTCTTCTGAGCTTTTAACAATTTAGGATTAAAACAAAACCAAGTCATTTCTATACCAAAGCTATAAGAGAAACACATTTGCAACATCTGGGTTCTGTGCTGACCATAGAACTAACCATGAGGCAAAACTTGGTTTGGGGTGGGGGAGGAAGTTTTCTCCTCAGATCATCAGATCTCAAAGCCCCTAACTGATGTTAAATACAGATCATACAAGAATTTTTGTACAATCACCATGTGCATAACATTGAATTAAACTGAAAGCATATGGAACCTCTCCTGTAAGGATTAATCTCCTAATTTGGCAGCCAGAATTAACTTAATAGCTAATCATGAGGCTTGTCAAAGCACTCTGAGGAAATGTTGCATTTACAAGGCAGCCTGCAAGTTTCTTTCCTTTGTTTTCCTTTCACCAGTTTGCAAATGCTCCAGAAAGCCCAGTTTGACAGGATGGTGAGAGAAGCTGAAACAGAATTACTAAGTAGCAGAATAATGTTAAATCTATGCAGGCTGTTAGAAGCTGGTTGTGAGAGAACTCCTGGCACATCAGAAATCAATTAGCTTCCACCTGCCCTAAAAGGAAGCCTATTCCTTCAGGGGTATATGAATAATTTAAAGCACATGCCAGACAGATTGAAGGGAAAACTCAAAGAGGATAAACACTGCTTATTCTCCTATGCTACTTTCCTTCTGCCTTCCATTTAAAGAAGTGAACCACGGAGAAGAAAGATTTTAAAATATCTTTGTCAAAATATCAGTATATATGCTGCCTTTAATGGAATGAAAATTAAAGAATAGGCTATGATGACTTTAAATGAGCCATGTGTTGCCCTCTCCCTGCACCATGATGAATTTTAGAGCCTCATGGCTTCAGATCCACTGGGAATAGAAAGAAAAGAACAAAAGAAAGATGGAACTGCACACAGTGCAACCTACCAGAGATTACTGTACTTATGCAAATTTAAAAACTATCTGATAGAATGACAAATACTAACAAAATCCAACGGTATAAGAGCAGAGTTATGACTCATAAAACCACTTAGTGCTTCTCCAGTGAAACAGATGCACAAAAAACATTATTCCAGCTGTGCTCTGTACCCCCAGGGACCACTTGGTCCCAGACTTGCCCAGCCTGACTGAGCCAAGAGGGGTTTCCATGCAATGTCTGTGCTGGGTGTAACCCCTAGAACCAATCACTCCAGTGACAATGCAGGAACTGCACAGCTGAAGCTCATTGCTGCTGTTTCACTGATTTCTTTAGCTTCACCTACTCTACAGTCTGGCTATAATTGCATTTTTAAAGTGTTTACTAAACCAGTTCTACAGTCTAATGAAATCCTGAGCATAAATACATATACATACATTTAAATGTAAAAAGCAGATTCTTTGTAGAAGAAGAAGTTGTATTTCAGTGCAGCCAGACATGTTCTCATGCTGCATGGACCGAAATAGAGTAACACTGATTACTGACCTGATGTGTTCACAGCTTACTCCTGTGCAACAAAGCTTTCTGATCCAATACAATGGAAGCAGCTTCAGGCCCTCTTAAATTAAGCATGTTTTTCTGAAACACCGTGCACTCATATGCATTACAATATTTCTTGATACGAATCCCTGACCATCGTATTTACATACCTGATTTATTTAGAATAATTCCTGTTGTATAGAGAAAGCTGTCCACTCTCAAAAATTGCTCTGGCACTGTCAGATAGGCTGTAACATTTGCAATGTGATTTGTTGGAAGCTTCATTAGAGATTTTGGAAACTGAACACTCGGTTGAGATTTGGCATCTGTAAAAGAGTAATATTTTGTCTTAGCCACAGTAAAACAGACAAAGAGTGGTTTTATTACCCTTCAGCAATCCACTTAGCATAACAACCTTTTTTCTCCCATTTTCTCCACGATTTCTGTATTTCCAGTCTAGCACTTGTCACAGCTCCTCGTACAGCTACATAATTAACAGAAAATCTGGCTTTAAGTAGATAGGTATCATATAAAATGCTGATTAATTTTTTTTCCATGTGGGTGCAGATGGCTATCACAAAGTGTTTAGTTACAGTCTGCATGCACAGAACTTACCAGACAGTTTTCCAGTAATTAAGACAGTATCTTCAAACAGCCATATATTAGCTTGACTTTGTGGGAATAATGAGAGCGTCACGGATGAGTAGACTGTGGGAAATGATAATATCTGTTATTACACTGTGCAACCAAAAAAAAATCCTCCAAGGCCTCCAAATCTAAAGATCTACTGAACAGAGCAGTTAATAAACCAGAAAACCAGAGAGCATATGAAGAAGTCTAAATAGATTACTCCTGTTATCCAGAGCAGATATTTTGGTGTTAAGGCAGAAAGACCTCTGTTGAATGTTTGCTAATGTTTTATACCTTCTATGGATAAACAAGTGACTAGAAAGTCACTAGGAAGTGACATAAAAATCTCTTTTTAAATGAAAAAAATCATGTGGCTTTTCAGGATCATGCAGTAGGTAAACAAGAAAACCTGTGAGGAGACACTGCTGAAGCAGAGCTGTAACAGGTTATAGCTGCTTAGATGACAGAAAGCATTGGCATTCCAAGAATTACTCAGGATTTTTTTTTTTTACTCAGGTCAACAGGATTTTTGTCAGGACACATTAACAGCTCTTTGCTAACTCTAGACAAAAAAAATAAATCTAAGAATTCACTGTGTGTCACAACATAACCCAGTTAGATTTTCAAAGGGCTATTTTCTGCTTTAGAGTAATCAGAATTTTGACAAGTTTAACAGACCGTTCACCCTTAGAGCTGCATTGACAGGCACCATCTCCCTTGACTGACTTCTCTGAGTTTTGTTCAGCTGACAGCAATCACCCAGACAGCTTAGGAGAGAAATTTAATTACTGCCAGAGAGAGTTTAATAATAGGACTGTAAGATGCTTACGTACTTGGCATCCTCGCAGTCTTCCAAGGCAAAGGTGTCAGCAGGTAGCCATCCTTGTATGAGACAATAGTTAAACTTAATCCCAGTTTGTAGGGGACTTTTATCAACACTGCTCCATTGTTCCCAGTGAGAGTGGAATTTGTCAGGGTGTAGTTAACAAACACCTCGACCACCGCTTGGCGCAGGTACTGATGGCTGATGATGTCATTCACTTGAACTTTTAGGGTAAAAACAGATCCTGTGGACAAAAGGAAAAACAGGAGGTCATGGTGATACATGGACCATGGTTTTGTAAACAAGTCCTGGAGCTCAGGTCTTTGCTGTTCGTGCACTGCACAGTGGATCCCTATCTTTGGACAAAGGCAGGGGTAACCATGCAATTTATACCCCAGAGAAGGGGTAAACAAAAAACATAGGATGAGGCACAAAGGCATCAAAAAGTTTATCAAACTCAGCAAATATAATAACTAACCAGTTAAAAAAAAAAAAAACCACCAATAAAAAACACTAACATTTGACATCAAATTACAAAGCACAAAGGTGTGAAAAAGTTTATCAAACATAGCAAATATAATAGGTAACCAATTTTAAAAAAACAAAACAGATTAAAAAAAACATTTGAAACCAAATTACAAAGTAATCTTCCCCTTTTTGTTTAGGCTTGAAGAATGCATCTGTGACAAGGTGAGATTTCCTGTGCTCTGCAATATCACACTGATAATACAGATGGTCTTCTTATCCAACCCTTGGCTTGGGACACACATTTCAAGGTGCACCTTGAGTTTGTGAAGGCAGAGAACCTGATGTCTACAGCCAGTGGGACAACACATTTCTATTTACATGTCTAACATTATTATAAAAGCATCCAGACATTTTAAGCTACCATCTCCCTCCAGACTTTTACTGGCTACTTTTCACCTTCCTACATTGCAACTTCTAAACAGTATTTCTCTAATTAGAGGATCTGATAGTTCATACCATACCCAGTTCATACCATATCCAGTATTTCTCTAATTAGAAGATCTGACAGTTCATACCATACCCAGTGTCTTGCAGAGATCATAATTACAGTGACTAAAATGTATGTTGCAAATAATCAGACCACTTGAACAACAGACTCGAGGTGCTCTGAATCACAAATTCTCTCTCATCCTGATGGCAAAGAAACTGTTAGGGAGTCTTTTCACCATATGTAAAAAAGGGCAGAATTCCATATTATTTCCAGAATAATTTCATTTTGGAAATTAAAATACCTAAAATATTACTATTAAAAATAGTTTCAATAACAGATTTTCCAGTATTTTGGTTACAGATCTACCCCTATTCCATATCACTGCACTACTTTGTATCCCAACACCTTCAAATCCATTCATCATGAATATGTATTTCTATTTAGGTCAAATGTCAAGTTAAGTTATTTGACATGTATCTACCCAAAATCATGCTTCAATTTCACTGTGTTATCCCCACTATAATTGAGATTGACATTGCACCAAGAGATTACTGCCACTGACCTTGATTGAAATGAATAGGTCTTAAGGAACCCAGTGCAATTCATCAAAAAAAAAAACCCAGTATGTGGTGGAGATGCCCTCCAAGGTGGGCCTCTCTGAAATAAGTATTTATTTAGATCTATTGTATGCATGGAGTACATTGTATATTCATGAAAAAAAAATGACCTGCACCTAACAAAAGCTACACTGGTCTCATTTATGTTTACTACATACACTGCAAAAATTTACCAGCTGTGCCAGATTGATTTTCTGCAATGTTATACAAAAATTTACATCTCCTTTAGCAAACTGATGCATATTTTCAGAAAAATTTTTAGAAAAACCCAGTGGCATTCAAATGCATTTGACAAAATTAATCAAAAAATGCACAATAATCTTGGAACAATGTAATCTGGTTTTTTTCTTTCCCATATGTAAGATATTTCGAGAAAAAAACTGCTTTAAATTGCTGTGCTAGAGGGGTTTTAAATCATGTGATAATGGGGAAAAAAATTATGTCATGTCAGCAAATTACAGGCTCCAAACAGCTCCTCCAGGCATTGATCCAGTTACACAGATACCAGCATCATTCCAGTGGCTGCCAAAACTTGAAAAACAGGCCATTTGCCCCTGGCCAATGACTAGTTAAAAGGCTACAGAGGAGAGCAAACAGGCTGTGTACAATGTTATTATCCAGTAATCATTTGGAAGTCAGGAGTCCATCATGAAATTGTATTTAAAAGTAAGAAATACAGTGGTACAAAATTCAAGCTCATGTCAGTAAGAAGGAGCTCCAGAAATGTCTGTTATAAACTGGTATTTGAACAGCTGGAGTTAAGTTAGGAGAAAAAGAGCCTAGTTTTAACAGCTGAAACCAGTCATAAAAAATTAAAACCTAAAATGTACTCAGAAAGACACATTCTTTCAATCATTTCATACTTTTAATGAGTATTTTCCATTTCCTGCTGACAGAATGCCTAACAAGAAAACACAGGAGAGAGGGCAAATGCCACAGCCCTCCTACAGTTGCTGGTAAATTCAGAGGTTGTTTTGTGTGCAAAACTATTTCTTCCTCCTATGTCCTTGACTTACCAGGTTAAACCCCAATTTCTTAGAACCATGGGGTTCCAAAAAAAAAAAAAAAAATTAAGAAAAGAAAAAAAATAGCTGTGCTGTTTTCACTGTCTGATGGTGAGCTGAAGAATATCATTGCCTGTTTTTGGCCATGCTGAACTTTGATTAGTTCTTTCTCCCATGGGCATAGAAATTGCCACAGCATTTCCCCAAAGTGATGCTCTGCCTGGAGGGGCATGGAGGAGATGCAGACATCAGGCTGGAAATGCAGACTGAAATCCCAGGGATTGAAATCCTGGGGGTTGCTGAGACAAAGCTCCCCAGTGGCAGCTCTGAAGAGTCCCCACTATGTGAGTGTCACACACAGGAGTGCTCACTTTGTGCCCCTCAACATCCAGACACCGATTAAAGGAGACCCAACCCCTGCTCTCAGTGCCTTTGGCCTTTTCTTTTGTGCTAACACAGACTCTCCCTGACAAGAGGGAGCTGTGTCCTGCCTGCACTTGGATTTGCTAATATCAACTCTGCCAACAAGTCACTTTAAACTCCCACACAATGGCTTGGGAGAGACTTTTTAAAAGAATTATTCTCTGCACTCCTCAAGAGTAACAGCACAGGAGCCATGAGGACACGTTGTGCCTCTACCCAAATGCTTGTGAAATGGTAGCATGTGAAAAATCCACCTGAAAAAAAGCCAGAATCCAACAGTAACAATTTTCCACTCACAAAGCCACATTCGCCACAGTTTTTCAGGCCAGTTGTTGCAGCCCAGTGAAAAGCAGGACATTCCCAGGGCCCAGAGCTCAGAGTTTGTGTGCAGTTCTGGTCCTACAGCACTGATCATCACTTTCCAACCTTCACATCCCCTGGCCAGCTCCCTCCTCACAAGCCCCACATCCATTTAATATGCAAATTTATCACTAATTCAATAGCTTTCAGTTATTAACAATGTCACAGTATCATCCAAAACACCTAATTTGCAAAGGAAATACTGCCTTTGTTTTTCTTTTTATCAATACCTTCATTTACAAGCCTTCAACAACAATTTTAAGTCTCAATAATGATGGAAACTGCAGGAGGATATTTTAATCACATATAAATATATAAAAGGAGACTCAGCCCCTTTTCTTTCATATAAGACTCAAGCCCTTTATGTATCCTTTCAGTATACATAGAATACACTGAAAAAACAGTCCACATAAAAATAATGAACACTTGGCTAGCTTTTTAACAAAACCAAAGCTGAAAACTTAAACAATGGATGAACCTTGTGCTTTTTTCTGGTCACTGACACGTGCCAAACACAAGTGGGTCAGCTGTATCTCAGTATTAAACAGATTTGACAGAACTCCTACAATTAGAAGAAAGAACTCAGTCCTTGCTAATTTGATTTGTGCTGCCTCAGAGCAAGGGATTCCTCTCTTGGCAGGTCCACTGGAAATGCCAGCTCCTACAGCATTAAAATGTTTCTGATCAACCTTCATACAAATGCAGCAGTTATTCAGATAGAGAGAAAAAAAGGCCTTCTACTACATTTAGCTACTTCTGTCCTGATCAGTAAAAGTGATTTTACTGAATTTACACCTGATTTCTTTGAGAAGAAATATCTAATGCCTGGCTTCATATTTGGCTTCATATCACTGTTCTAACTCAGAAATCCTATCACAGAATTAAGTCAAAAAACTGCTTGGAATTGCAAGCTGGATACAAATGTTACAGTGCAAAAAAAAAAAAAAAAAATCTTAATTATGGTCCATGTAATTTGTTCTTAATTCTGCAGACAAGCATGTCATCTGGTTACCATTTATGTGAGATTTAATTACCATGGTCAAGGCCAGAGCCCTCCCAGGCACCAATATGTTCCAAACTCCACATAACTGAGGGATGGGGGTGAAAACACACACAGGGCACTGCCCAGGGGGGATTCCTACACATTCTGTCAGTCCTAAACTCTTTTTTTTTTCTCTATTAATCACCAGTTCCTACAGCCAGAGAGATTCTGCACCTGGAAGGAGGCAGCTACTCTTCTCAAACTCACAGACAGCTACCCCGTTAACAATTACCTTATAGGATGAAAGTAATTATAATCAAATTATTCCCCAGTTCATTCCTTCAGAGAGGCTCCTCTCACCCTTGCCCAGAGGTGTTTAAACCCATGGCAGAAAATATGAGCTGATATGAGCTCTGTGGCTCCCTACCAACCAGGCAGAGAAATCCCAGGCTGTGCCATTTCCTTGATCTTAGCTGACTGAACAACCCTTTTTCCATCCTTTACCTTCATAGAACACCACATTTTTTGGTTAGCACAATTAAGGATATGAAGGGTGCACTGATCTGTAAAGGAGCAATGTGTAATAAAAATAAAGGGTTTTACTACACATCCAATATTGCAATGGGGGGCGAAAATCAAAGAATACAGAATCTAGACAGGCAACACACATCTGGCTTCAGTAAAAAAAGGTCATGCCAAAGCCATCCCCCTGCCCACAAACACCAACTGCTACTTCTTAAAATTACCTTAGAACTAGTAAAATTCCCTTAAAACTACTAAACTACTTCCCTTAAAACTACTAAACTACTTCCCTTAAAACTACTGAAAGTAATAGCAGTGACAAGCTACAAAAGATAGGGGAAAAAGATGGGAAAAAAGGGGGAAAAATATGGGAAAATAAAAAAAAGGGGGGGAAACAGAGAAAAAAACAATGTGGGGGGGGCAAAACGATGGGGGGGGAAATAAAGGTGGGGGAAAATTAGATGGGGGAAATGGGGAAAAAAGAAAGAAGATGGGGGAAAAAGAAAGAAGATGGGGGGAAAAAGAAAGGAGATGGGGGGAAAAAGAAAGGAGATGGGGGGAAAAAGAAAGGAGATGGGGGGAAAAAGAAAGGAGATGGGGGAAAAAGAAAGGAGATGGGGGGAAAAAGAAAGGAGATGGGGGGAAAAAGAAAGGAGATGGGGGAAAAGAGAAAGGAGATGGGGGAAAAGAGAAAGATAATGGGGGGGAAAGAGAAAGATAATGGGGGGGAAAGAGAAAGATAATGGGGGAAAAATTAAGAAGATGATAGGGGGAAAAAAGAAAGAAGATTATGGGGAAAGAAGGAAGATAGAAAAAGTAGACACCCCCTTCAGTTCATGAAAAATCCATGTAGATGAGGGGCAGTTGTGCAGCCCCTGAGGGCTGGGGGTGACAGTGCAGGGCCAAGCCCCCTCCCCACAGACCCCATCCCTCTGTGGGTACCTTTGTTCTGGAGTCACTGGCACAGCACTGAGCTTGCTGCCTTGCACAGTGCATGGAAATGATGTAATAGGTGACCCCTAAACTCCCACAGCTATTTTATGGGTGCCTTGTGAGAGTTATTGTCAGGCTGGGGTGAGCTCTCTGCCTGGTTTTCAATTATGCTTCTCATAGCTATCAAATAAGCTGCAAATCTAATTAATAACCACTACAGGCAAATGGGGGCTTCATTTGTTAGCTATCAGGGCTCTTTTATCCTGTCATACTCCATGCAGTAATTTATAGACCCTAGTACAACTGGGCATGTACATGTATAAAGATCCTTCCAACTCTGCACAAATCATTCTATCTGTTCCAAACTGGTATCAGAAGATCTCATTTAGAAACTAATTACGTGATTCTTTAGAAGGATGCTTTATGTGCTACTTGCTACTTCTCTGATTTAAAACAGAAGCAGAAAATAAATAGCAGAATATTATTTGTCCTCCCTAAAATGGAGCAGGAACACTGCTAAAATAAAAAAAATACACTGTAAGTGTTTTAGTCTGTGCAATTTTCACTTTGTCTTTATTAAATAGTTGTAAGCACAACCTGCATATTTCATTTTCAACAACTTATGACTGAACTGAGAAGCAAAGAAGCTCACACTGTTCACAAAAGGCCTGAGAAAATTCAGCAAATACCTAACCAGCTGTAAAAACTAGGAAAAGAAAACCCTAGATTTAAATAAAACAACACATGCTTAGGACAACAAATACAATCATTCCACCTGGCTGCAAAAAGAAAATATTTGCAAGTAGACAACTACTGACAGTCTCACTCTTGCACTTAGCAGGAGGCTCAGTTTGCACCAGCCCTCTCCAGAACCACTCTGGGAGTTAAAAAGGAGTCCCCTTTCCAGCCAGGGACTCAACACTGACCCCAAAGTGATGGGTGATAACAGGGGTACATAAAGGCAGACACGGACTGCAGCAATTGCTAAAAAATTGCCTTATTTAGGTTGATCTTTAAGCAAAGTGGCAGCACTATGGTTTTAATTTTAAAGCAAGCAGAGGCTGCACCTTGAAATGCTCTTTGGAGAAAAGATATTGATGTTTTATACTGCTTGTAAACAATACAGATACCATAAAAGATGTTTTTAAACAAAGTGAAGCACAGAGGTGATCAGCATTTGCTGCATTAGTATATGAACAGCCAACCCACATTATCTGTACAGCACAGTTCTGTAGCTCTGCACTCCCTTAAAACATTTTAATGCAAAATCAAATTTTAGGATGTATATTTAAGAGAAGCTTTGGCAAACATCTTTGCAGGGACACAGAACACATTACCAATTTCCAAGGACAAAACAAAAAAACAGGGTCTGGGAAAGTAGGACACCACAGTATTCCCACTGCCCTATTTCTGGTCAGCCAATTTCCACAGAAGGCATCTACAAAATCTCAATTACGAGGGAGCAAAAGGTGGATCCTGGGGGGAACAGGCAGTCCCTTTTACACAGAGAAAGGTTGTTACAGTAATTTTTATTGTAGGAGGAAGTTTAACCCAATCTAGTCAGATCTAGATGCTTCCACCAAGCTCTTGCTTCACAGTCAAGAAAAAGTGTAACAAATTAGAAATTTAAAAAAGTAAATTAGCACACTGTTGCCTAAGCTTTGTCACATATTAGGCTGCTCAAGTGAGCCTTTGCTGGGAAAAAAAAAAAAAAAAACAAAAAAACAAAAACAAAACAACAAAAACCACAATTATATTCTAACTCTGAGAGGTTTTCAAACAAATTCTTTTAAATTTGCTTCAAATAATGTTTTATTTCAGATACAGAGAAACACTTCCTTATTTCACCTGATTTCTCTGATTAGAATGTCACAGCATAGCTGTGGTAGCCCACAGTGCCAGAACTGTCAGGCATCTGTACATAGGTTAGGAGGAAATGAAAATTATTTACTAGAAGCTCATTCATGCCAATACATGCACCATTTCAGCAAAAAACTGCAGTATTGAGGTGGCCCTTCCTCCCACCTTATTGGGAAAATTAAAAACAGAGCATAAAACCACCTTTCACACACTATTCTGACTCCTCAGTGCCACACCAAGGAGGGGCTGCATCTCTTGGAACAACTGGATGCTTTTGCTCTTGAGAGCTGAACAGAACAATGCAGGAAGACCTGTAAACCCAACAGCCTGGTGTCATCTCAAACAAAACCACACCTGCTTTCTGCTCTGAAAAATCCCTTTCCCACCTTCCCATTTCCCCTTGCCTTTGATCATGCCCTCCTTCCTTTGCAGAGCTCTGCTCAGTCTCCTTCCTCCACAGTTCAATCCATCCTGGAGCCATCTCTGTGATGAGCAGTCCCTGTAATATTTTAGCCAGTGAGATCACTGGCTATGAAAAAAAGACTTTTCTAAAGATGAGGTTTCCTGCAAGCCTCACACTGAAAAGAGTGAATTTATTACATGAAATTAAACGCATTGAATCAAACCCATCAGGGTGAGCACTTGAAAGGGACACTTCTAATCTAGCAGACTGAAAAACTGCCAGGGATTTGCCTCTGGGAAATTAGCATGATCCAGAGAAAACTTCAAGGTTCTCAGTAAATTAATAGGTCTAAGACTAATTATATATTTAGTTCAAAACAGACCCCCAATGCAGGTTCATATGATAATAAAACTGTATCAGACAGTAAGAAGAAGCTGACTGCCTACTAACACACAGTTCTATATTTTACAGAAAAGAACAAAGCCTTTTTCCCTTCTTAAAGGGATTTTTACGGGGAACAAAAGTAAATAAACAAAGAAAAAACCCAACACACCAGTGAAATAGAATGTTTATCTGAGTCATACCTTGTCTGTTTTTTCCCAGCCAAAGTATTCACAGACATGGCACCACTTTCACATGGAACTAACACTGCATTTTACTGATGCTTTCACAAAAAAGTTGTTAGTTGCATTTATTTACTGACAACAATTTTGTTTCACTTCAGCAGAATAATTTTTTTTCCACTTTAACAGAATTATTTTCCTTTTACATTCAGGGGTTTATGTTTTGTACAGAGTTGTGTGCATACATAAATACAAACCTTAAGCAAACAACAAGAGGAAAAGGAGATTTTCTTTTTGAAGAGAGGGGTAAAGAAAACTGCAAAACATTCTTCCTAGAAAACTTGTCCTTCAATACTTTTTGAAAAATATTAATTTATGCCTCATTAGTACTTAGGCACTGAGAGGATTTCCAAAGTAGCCAATGAGCATTAGGTCAGTGTAAATCAATAAACTGCTCTCCCCACAACTTTTGCTATCGTTCCTCCAAATTCAGAAGCAACTGAAAGGCAAGATGAAATGTAGTCAGGACTAAATATACCCAATATTCAACTCTGGCAAACTTGAGCTGCCACATTTTGATGTGATATTTGCTCAGTATAATTATGTCTGTACTTCCCAACAGACATTCCCATCCATCTCATTCCATGACACACTTGTGCAGGTACTGATTGCAGTACTACCTGCAGTTCACATAAAAAAAAAAAAAAATACAAAAAACATTTTAAAAAATGCTAACTTTTAATGCTTGCAATTATTTTAATGGATTTGGATTACTTTATAATCTGGCTGGCCTCAGTATTCAAAATCTGTATGATTGCATAGGCATATATAGCTTTTTCAATTTGAAGATCTGCTGTATATATGAGGACTGATCTGATGACTTATTTGAATAAATAAACAAAAATAGCCATTTTCTACAACCAGATGTGTTCTGCCTTTAGACACTTCCACCCAAAGTCTCAGACCAGATGCATAAAAAAGCTGCATAAGCACAATAATCATTCCACAAATGTTGACAGGAACCAAATATTAATGAAATTAAAGTCCTGCCAAATCAATAAAACAAGCCAGATGATCATAGGCAGTATCCCTGATGATTACTGCTGCATAATCAATGAACACCTTCCTGGAAGGATCCTGCTTGTGAGAAGTGCAGCAGAATGCCATCAGGCTGATCCATAAAGCTGCCAACCACTCACTCTGCTCCTATCCAGTGGGAACACACTCCCAAGCACTTTGAAGTGCTCCTGGTAAGAAATAGAAAATAGAAGGAGAATTCCCCTTGATATATTTTTATGGGCTACCTAAGCAAGAGCCATGAAATTCAGACAGGAAAGCAGCCATGAAGGTTAGATGGGATTTTGTTTTCCCCTGTATTCCTATCACACTGCATGGCATTTATGTCATTTAAAACATTCACTGGGATAATTTTAAGTGCACAGCGTGTACTGCTGCAAGGTACTCATTTGGTGAGGAGTTGCAAGATGTTTTTTCCACCATTTGTGCCTTCTTCACAAATTAAAATCAGGCTGTGTCACCACCCAAGCCAGAACATGGGAACTCACAGGACACAATAAACCTATGAGAATTAAAATTACCATAGCAACTCTGCATTTTGATTTGCTGCTATTTTGTTGAATCAGCCAGCCTGGCTCTCAGAGCTGTGGTTACTATGGAAGACTGAAGCTGAAATTCACCTTCCTGGGGCAAGGGAGACAGACAGCAGACAAGATGAAATGCTGCAGTCTGCAGAGCTTCACTTATTTAGGAGCCATTTATTTTAAATATCATCTTCTGTAATTTGATATAAGTGAGATAAATTATTAATATTACAAGAATAAAATCTTAAATAAAATTTACCTTTCAAATTGAGATAAATTTGCAAGTGAAAGTGATTAAAATGAGCAAGCAAATACTAGAAAGAGCTCCCAAAACCTACAAAATAAAACAGCTTTGCCCAGGCATTTCAGAGGCCATTATAAGGTTATTTTTTTCATTTCAGTTTACTCACTGGATAATATGAAACCTGCAATGCTGCTCTTTCATTCTTTTTTAAATCACTGCCAGTATCATTTTACCTTGCACCAGAGCTGAGGGAATGAAAATATTAAAAATTCAGTTTGTTACAGAATATTGGGGAAAAAAGTACAAAGGGAAATATTACAAAATCTTCATAATATTCTATTTTAAATATGGGAGTTTTATATAAACCCCACAATATGTTATACACCTTCAAGAAAAATGGGCAAGTGCCTATTAGAGGATAAGCCAACAATGTGGATTTCCCACTGATGAACTTCACAATTAAACCTTCAGCATTTACACAGCAAAAATAAGTCAGCCAACAGCAGCATCTTAACAAATTGTGACCATTTCTAGTAGAGAATTTCAAATGATTTGTCAAGCCTACCCTCTAACAGTCAATTTACTTGGACAGAAAGAATATTCCAGTACCCTTGCAACATCAATAATTTTTTTTTTGTTTTAATCCTAATGGGTAAGGTACAGCATTTGTCTTGAGGAATTCCTAGTGGTGGCTTGTGAGTGGAACCAGCAGAAAAAAAATCCTGTGCAATTTTAAACATACCCTCAATTTGACAGAAGGAGGGGGAAAAAAATCACAGGAAAACAAAGCAGCACCTGTTCAAACACGACCTTTAATGCTGTGAAACCTTCAGACAGAGATGCATCCACAGACTCTGTGGCATAACACAGCCCACAAACCAGAAATTCAAACATCAGTGCACATTATTCACTGACTGCAAAGGACAACCACTGTTGCATTCAGAGATATTTTTCAATAACAACCTGCTCACTACCCTTGTCCGAGAATACTTTCCTTCCCCTAAAGCTGTAAAACCTCATACCACTCCTTCAAGAAAGACATTTCTAATGCTGCTGCAATGTCTGTCTTTCACCTGCAGGAAAAGATCCTCTAATCCCTTGCAAGAAAGCCAATGTATAAAGGCAGAAGTGGAGAAAATAGAACTTAAAATGTGCAGGACAACATTCCCTAAGGGTAGCTCTGTACATGTGGAATGGGAATTTTTTATTGCAAGAGTTAAGAAATCCATATTGCAGCAACAAAGCAAGAGCACCCAACAAGCCCTTTCATATAGAAATTTTCATTAAAGATGAGTTTCATAAAGGGAATGATGAAAAAACACAAAAGAAAGAATACAGAGCACCGGGTATTAAAAAAATGATTGCAGATTCCTACTCATTTTAAATAAGTCTTATTGCTCAGAGCTTAAATGTTTAAAAAAAGAGAAAGTTCTGCCTCAAGCCAGCACTCAGAGGTACAGGCTGGAGCCCTCATCAATCCCACAACACCCCACAGACCTCAGAGCACTTTTTGGGGTGCAGTGCTCACATCAGTAATGGTGACAGGCTAGAGGAAAACAATGGCAGCAGGACTGCAGCACAAGAATTCCAGTGCTCAGGGCCAGGGGTGCCGTGCAGGAGAGTGGCAGAGCTGGGTGCACCCATGACTCGGGTGCTGCTGCTCAGAGCCATCACTGCCTGCCTGCAGCTCAGCCCCACAGCACATCAAGTGCTCCAGAGCCAGCTGAAGGCCCCAGCTGTGCTGCCTCCTGCACAAACACAAGTTCTCCCTTCCCAGCAGGTGCCCCAGGTCCTGTAGGGAGCAATGGGAAAACGACTTAGCTCCATGGAAACCTTTCCAGGAGGATGGAAATGGTTTTGTTGACACCCAGGGCAGTTAATTTCTTTTTTTCCCCCCCTCCAGATCATCACGATTCATTCATCACCTCTGAGATTGTGCCAGCTGGACTGGGGGGAAATAAATCCCCTCAAGTATTTCTGGGACAATCTGTGCCATGGAGCACTGAAGAATCCAGCAGACAGACTTGTCAAGGGACAGGTTTTCTCTACTGTGCTTAAGAAAAAACACCCAAAAAAATAAACCACAAGAGTGGGAGAAGGAAGCTGACAACTAATTAAGAGGCAAACAGCCATGACAGATTCTTTTGCCCAACACTGCACCCAAACTATGCAGGGTCTCACAAATGTTTCACTGGGTCTCATGCAGAATTTAATTAGAGGATTTTCTCAACCTCAGTGGTCTGTAATCCAAAGAAACTCTCTACTGCAGTCCAGTGAGAGTAAGTTTTCTCCTTTGCTCCCAGAAACAAAGGAATAAGCTTCTGTGATATTTATCACAAGCCATAATTCATGTTATTAACAGCTTTTATTGTTCTAAACATACAATCTACCAAAGTCTTGCATTTACCAAACATAAAACTACTCATTTCTCCTGTTCAGTCACTTAATTAAATGCTTCAGAAGAGAGGAAAAATATTTTCCACAATTACATGAAAAAGCTCTTCTTAATTCCATTAGAGCCTATAATAGGTGAAGAGGGCAAGCACATCCTTCTTCATCCCAGCAAAACAGACAATATTTTCAAATATCTTGACATCACTGACCTTCTCTCCAGTGTAGCTCAGATTAGCACAGAAATTACCAACCAGATTTGCCACCTCACAGAAATTTCTTTCCTGAGAATGTTCCAATCAGTTTCATTTGGGAGCCTTGCTCATGCAGAGTCATTAATAATAAATAGATTTGGTGCTTTGCCAAGATTCATAACCAGCACCCATTTCAGCAGACTGAGCCAACTGCTTGCCTCATATCTATGGAACAGCCCCAAATCTGCAGCAGAGGGTGCAACTCCACCTTGTCCCAGTTTAGCATTAGGGGAAGGCACATGGAGGACATGAGCCTTGGTTGACCTTGCACAGGGAAGGTTTAGGGGGCCCTAAACAGCAGCCTTCCCTCTCCCAGGAATTTACCAGGGATAAAGGGCCAAGAGCTCTGTTGAGATGCATGGCAGGGCAACAATTCCCAACTGCAGACAAGGATCTGACTGGACAAGGGATTTGCTTCTCTCTCTAAGGACAAACAACCACGGGAATAGGTTGTCCAGAGAGGTTCCCCAGTCCTGCAGCCTTCCATGGCCTGACAGGAAAGAGCTCCCAGGTGTGAGGTCAGTGCCAGCCCTGCTTTAAGAATGCCCCTGATGGCTCCTCCAGCCTAAACACCCACCCAGATCCTCAGTTATTCTCAAATCATAGAAAATAAAACCAACAAGTATCATCTCTACCTATTTCAGCTGCTAATTTTAATACTAATAATCATTTTTATTAGTATTTAATTTTTAATAATAATTTAGCAAATCTGTCTGAAAGTGTTACCTGGAGTACACCATCCTATGATAATTTGGGGCTCACAACTGGATGCAAATTCCTTGCTTCATTATGGAAATAAGGTGAAAAGATATACTTTGTCTTGCATGGTATTACATGATAACTCTTGCAGTAAGTAAAAACAGTAATATCAATGATTCTGAAAGTAAAATCAGTTTAGTAATGAGAGGGCTGCTCAGACCTGAAAGTAAAACAACCTGAACCCTGAAAGCTACGTGCACACACCAGTGGGAAAATTCAAGCATTAAATATAGCTAAAAGATTAATGAGAAATAAAGAAAATAAAAGTATGTGAGATACAAGAAAACATTTCAGAAGAGGCAGAGGTACTATTAAGGACCACACTGAAGCAAACAAACAAAACCCACCTAAATTCAGCTCTTTCCTCCACAATAAGCTGCACCACAATGAGTCAGTGCTCCAGCTGATCTGCCTACAGCCACGCTGTGTTTAGTGAAAGCACCCAAGCCAGCACTCAGAGGCACAGGCTGGAGCCCTCATCAATCCCACGACACCCCACAGACCTCAGAGCACTTTTTGGGGTGCAGTGCTCACATCAGTAATGGCTTTCAACCAACCACAGCCTGCTGGGGACATGTTGAAGCAGCTCTGAGATTCTCTCTGTTCTTCTGTTTCATGAGCTCCTCATGCACATGGCTCAGTGCATGCCTCACACTCATTATAAGCACTGCATCATGTTCAACACACACAAAAAGCCCCAATATCCCCCACCACAGCTGGCATGCAGCTCAACTTGTGCACCTGCCAGTGGTTCAGGTAAGGCCCACACCAAAAACAGCACATTTTTAAAAATGGGGCAAGGAAAAATCACAAGGTAGAGAGACAAAACTGATTTTTGCTCTCTAACCCACCACAAGGCACAATTTATTTAATGTAATCTCAACAAGAGGCCACCTCTTATCTCTTCCCTTGGTAGAAATGCAGTTTCTTATGTACCTGGCACTGTCAACAGTACATGCAGAATGCTGGAGCAAGGGTCATGTGGAAGTCCTGCAGGAAGAACTGACCCTGCAACTGCCTCATTTCCACATTGTGACAATTGTGCCCTGGAGCCTGACTTCTTTCAGACAGCAGAGACTCTCTTTGAGTCCACAGGGTGAAGCATAAACAGGGAAGAGAAAGAAGAACAAGAAATTGAGAGGAAAGAACAAGGGTCCATGCCTGCCCTTGGTGAGACTTAGGGGGCTTATGCACACACAGACAAGAAAGAACATCTCTGCCAGGCCTGTCCACCCCAGCAGGGCACACAGATGGCTGCCAGGAGCTACATCAGACAGGGCCACACATCACCAGGGTGATGCCATGCAAGTGCCACGAGCTGCAGACCTGCCACTGTCACTGTGGTGTTCACAAGAATGCACAATGTGCTTACAACCAGGGTCCTTTGGAAAGTTAGGGGAGCTGGTCCAGCTGGGACTGGGGAGACTTTACCCACATCCTAAACAGCTCACAGCTCCTTGTGAAGCTCACAGCACGTGGTTTTGTACTGGCCAGAAGTGCTGGTGGCACACACAGCCCTGCACTCTGGCTGAGGAGCTGTGCTAAGGCAGTGGCACTTGGGAGGGCTCTCCACACACAGCACTGGCCTAGAGCAAGAGCCTGCTCACACAACAGTCCATGAGTGCCCTCCCGTATGGAAGATCATAGGATTCCAAGAGTCATCCCTTCCTGACCTAAATCCCCCCAAATGCCAGGCCAGCAAGCTGCCCAAAGGCTGCCCTCTGTAACCTGGTGTAGATGTGAAAGGGAACTGTGCTCTGTGCTGCAGGCTGAGTTTGGAAGGACTGCCCTTTCCCTTTCCCAGGAACCCAGCTCTGCTGAGGGGATCTGGAATGCCTCTCCCATCTGAGCACACCCTGAGTGAAACCTGCCCTACTAAACACCAGGCTTAGGGAGCTCTGCAAGATGAACCCATTCTCTTCAACTTTTCCAACCCCAAATTCCCCAGCACAGCTTCTCCCAGCAAATACCCTTCCCTACTGCTGATTGTGAAGCTGTGCACACTCACATCCTCCCCTCAAACCTGTGCTGGAAGGAAAAATGTTCCCAAACCTCGTGTTTTCTGCTACAAGCAGCGCCAGAGAAGCAAGGCAGGAAATGCAGCAGCTGCTTTGCAGCCTGCTGAATGCAGCTCCTTGCAGCCATGTGTGGAAGGTGGCAGTTCTTGCAGGAGCTGTGCTGGAACAGCCCTGGCAAAGCCAGGACTAGGCAGGAGGAGCTAGACAGAGTTTATTTTGAATAAACTTTCCTCTCAGATGGTTTCAACACCCCTGGCAAGGCCAGGATTAGGCAGGAGGAACCAGACCTGGTGGTTTCAACCTGCTGAACACAGGAGAGTTATTTGAGAATAAAATAACTCTGATGGTTCAGGGGAAATGGTTGATTACAGAACCTGGGCGCTCCTGCGGCACCCCAGATGTAAAACCTGTGAATTAGGAATGAAACACAGTATCGGGAGTAACAAAGGAGACACATTTGCTCTGCCACATTGTGCCTCAAGTCCCCACTCATTACAGAGGGATGCAGTGATGTAAAAACATGCAATTTTCAAGACAACAAAGTAACCTGTGCTGTTTTGCTAAGTTTGACACACCAAAAATCGAGTTTATTTTGAATAAACTTTCCTCTCAGATCTTTGCCTGTGTCTTCAAAGACTTCATCTACTGAGCTAGTTCACAGAGAAAGCTTGCTACAGATCCCCAGTGACCCAGATAGCAGCTGCATTCCAAATTCTCAGCCTGACAGTAATTCTGTGAATGTTTTTACATAGCAATTGCCCTTTGATGGTGCACTTTCTGCCAACAGATTGACAAGAAGCAAACTTTAGCAAAACAAACAAGAGCTGCAAAAACCACCACCTTGCAATAGGCACCTTCCTGTCATCATTAATCCCTTGTTTCCTGCCATTTCTGACCGTGTATCCATGGGCCCTGATTCCATGAATGCCAAAAGACATTGTCTCTCTCAACAATTCTCAAAAAGTCATTGTCTCTCTCAGTTCTCTACAATGAAAGCTACAATCAAGGCAAGTTTCCTGAAATCAAGATTTCTGAGGTATAGAGCATGATGCTGTATAATGTATTACAGGCTTCAGTGAAAGCAAGCTCAAGAGAGATGTCTCACTCTTCAGAGCTCCTCATACCCCTGTGTTTATGCAGATTCTCTTCCTTAAAAAAAAAAAAAAAAAAAAAAAAAAAACAAAACCAAAAAACTTAGTACATTTTTTTTTCATGCGTGCTTTACCATGAAAAACCCCAAACTCATTTTTTTTCTTGTATTAGCAACTGAGTGACCTACATCCTGGAGCACGTGCATGTATGAATATTTCTTTTTCCTTATTCATTCCCATTTCCAGCTGCAGATGCTTTATCCCCTCTCAGTGTCCTAATACCCTCCCTGATACTTTATTACTAAGTCCTAGAACAGCACAGAAAGATCAGACACCTAAGAACATCATCTCCAACAAATCAGGACATGTCCAAGTCCTGCATTCTGTCTCACCTGGCTGAGAAGCCACCACTGGAAATACCAGAGACTGGGAATACTGAGAGAAATGAACAGCAGATCAAAGGCCATTTTCTGAGCTGGTTTCTATAGGTGGAGTTAGCTTAAACCATGGAACCATTTGGCTGGGGTGTGCATGTAACCCTTCTAACTTGAAAATAAACATTTTCCCTGACACCAGTTATGTTCCAGTATCTACAGGATAAGAGGGTTGTGTTGCTGCTTGTATAAAACAAAAATAATGCCAGCTCAGATCAGAAGCCTCTGTTCAGACAGCCCTGGCTCCTTGAGCAGGAACTGTATCCCACATAACTGCTGAGCCATGAAAATGACTGAATTTCCTTCCTTACTGGAATGCTGAAGAATCTCCCACACAGCTTTTAATTCCTCACTCATTTTCCTGTGCTATCTGACTGCAACAAAAGCTCTAAAACAAAACTGGATTGATTGCTGCCCTACTAATCCCCAATCCAGTGACTTTGGGGACAGCAAACCACAGAGATTATTCCATCAAGTGACAAAGAACACAGTCACACTACACCATGGGGTTAAGTGCATTATTATGTGTTATTGCTCAAATTCAAACCCAGACAAACCTAACAAGATATCAGAACCAAATCCTCCTCCAAATACCCAAGTATTAGTATCAGCTACACACCAATATACAAGTCATTAGGAAAAATATTCTACAGCTAGAAACAAGGAACACTATGATTAAAAAAGCAGTAAATCACACAAACATGTTGTTGTTTTGGAGAAATGTTTCTTTTTTGGTGTCTCAAATAAAAAGGAAGCATGAGAAAGTTTCCTCCTACTGGAATGATCAGGAAGAATAAGACAACATAGAAAAGAGTTTAGAAAACTCTGAGCCAGAAATGACCTGTCTACAGCACAGCTTCACATCAGGCAGCCACTGACCACGGGCTCAGACCCAAATTCCACAGGCAGCATCCAGGCAGTGCATTTGTCTCCAGCAGGTAAAAAAATATCTCTGATTTTCTTCTGGGTTTGTCAACAATCACATATTTGCCTTCTCTGTCTCCACAAACAGGGGTTTGTGTATTAACAAATAAACACACAGAGCAATTCCAAATCCCCCCTCTCCTTTGTTCAGCACCACTGTTAGCTGCTACAGAATTTCACCCCACAGAACCAAGCTAATCTCCCCATTGCATGCAAAGCCATCTGCTTAAAAAAATAAATAAATAAACAACAAAAAAAAACACCACCAAACCCAAATAAACTCCTTTTCCCCTGAATTTTGGAATGAGAGGCAGATTGGGCATGGTCTATAACAAATAACAGGTCAAGGTTTTTCTTGTTCCTGCTGGGATTACAAAAGGTACAGGGACTACCCACACTTGGGAAAAAAAATCCCCTATTTTAAAACATTGTTCAAGTCTAATTTAATGTCTCAACATGGTAAAAACCCTCCACCATGAAGATGCTGTATGTCACCCTGTGTAAAGTGACAGTTGCCACTGACACAGCTGCTTTTTCTGCAGCTGCTCATTCAGTGCATGTCAGACCTGCCCCAGAGCTGATACAGATAACTATCACTTATTCAATTAGTGGTCTCTGCTCTATTTATAGAGCAATATCTGCATTAGAAAGGGAATAATAATGCCCCACATCAGGATAGCCCAAGCCTTATGAACATTAAAGAATGTAACTCTCAGCTCCTGTGAAGAATGCACCTCAATAAAGATAAAGAAAAGGGAACATGGAAAACAAAACCAGATTGGCCTGGATCAGAGCCAGGACTATAATTCACTGAATTCTGTGCTCAAGCCTGCTGACCTCAATGATGAATATCTGAAGCTCCCAGAGGTTTCTCTTCAATTGCTCCTGCACACCAGAGCCCAGATTTCCAAACTGCCACGAGGAAAATGCAAAAAATCATTTGCTAAGAATAAGGAAGAGCCAAGGCAGTTCTCCACTCCAGCAATCACCACCCTAACCAGAGAGGCTTGTCTCTCTTGCTCTCCAAATTTTTATTTTCTTCTTTAATTTGGAAGAATGCCTGTATCTGTGAGATGAGACAAGCCAGAATAACTCCATGAACTGGGTTCCTTTTGTATGTGTTCTCTGCCTTGTTACAGAGTTTACTTATTTCTTTGGGCAGTGGCAAGTTTGCTGCTGTTTTTAGGGGAAAAGAAAGAGAGGAACAGAAAGTCATGAAGTGCCACAACCTTCTCTCTGCTGCACATCCCTGTCAGCACAGAGTGCACCCCAGACTCTGCACACAGCTGTGCTGACTTCAGCATCCCTCCTCAGCCAGCACAGCAACCCCAGCGGCAGGAGCCGCTTAATCCGGGAGGGAATTGATCTGTAAAACGCTGTAATGAGCTTCGACAGAACAGGGCCATCGATAGGGGAACACACGTCAAAGGGCAGCAGGCTGAGAGCTCCAGCCCTGCCCTGTGCCCTGCCGGCCAGGCAGGATCAACCTCCTCTGCTGGGCAGCTCTGGGGTCACCAGCACCCTGCACAAATTCAGGCAGGATAAACCTCCTCAGGCCCCATCACTCTACACAAACTCAAATTCAGGCAGGCTCCTCCTCCATCCTCATCATCCTACACAAACCCAAATTCAGGCAGGCTCCTCACTCTGAGGTCCCCATCACCCTGCACCAACCCAAATTCAGGCTCCACACTCTGGGGTCCCCATCACCCCACACAACCCCAAATTCAGGCAGGATAAAGCTCCTCGCTCACCATCACCCTGCACAAACCCAAATTCAGGCTCCTCACTCTGAGGTCCCCATCACCCTGCACAACCCCAAATTCAGGCAGGATAAAGCTCCTCGCTCACCATCACCCTGCACAAACCCAAATCCACGCAGGCTCCTCCTTGCTCTGGGGTCCCCATCACCCTGCACAAACCCAAATTCTCTCAATCCCCACCACCCTGCACAAACCCAAATTCAGCAGGCTCTTCCTGGCTGGAAGAAGGCAGAGCTGCCTCCAGGCCCTGCAGCTGCAGGAGTGGCCCCTTGCCCTGAGGGATGGCTCTGCTGGAAAGGCAGCAGCCATTTATCCCTCCTACCTGGCAGCTGTGAACCATCCGATGAGCATTTAACACAAAAAGACATTAGTGTCCATTATAGATACGTCTGGAGTCCCCTTCTCCTTCTAAAAATGTCCAAAATGTCAATAAAGCAAAAATTGCTTACATGCTTTGCTGAAATGCCACACAAAAAACCAAAGGGGCTTAGTAGCTTCTTCAGAGCAATAAAAGTTTCAGAGCAGCAATTAGCTTATCTTTTTCAAAGTCTACCATTGACTTTTTTCAGCTTTAAAAAAAAAAAATTAATTAAGATCATTTAGAAATCCAGCCAACAAGTGAAATACACCTTGAACTGTATTTAAGCCTAACATAAACAAATGCTGACAACCAACTCAAATGATAACTTTAAACATTCATAAATTGAGAGTGATCATGATGAAAGCTGTGGACTAGAAGACACTTTCTGAACTCTCATACCTCAGAACCTATGATGCCAAAAAAGCAAATAAAAGAAAGCAGCAAGAGCTGGGCACGTGGGCCTGCAAAAACAACAGCAAACCAAGAGAACAGGCATCAAAATGTTAGATACCAACAAAGACCTTGGCCAGGGCTGCAGGAGATAAGGTAACAGAGCTTCTTGAAAAGAAATCAATACCTGAAACCAAAGAGGATCATTGAATTAGAAAAACTGTCCTTCCTTTTTTTTTTTTTTGGCACTCAATTTTTAATGAGCAAAATGTTCACTGCCCAAGCCAGAAATGCTGCCAATGCCTTTTAAGTGGTGTTTGCTGGTGATTAATGGTATATTCTACTAAAAGTATGATAAGAAGCAAACTAATGAAAAATCATCAGTGGAAATGAAGAAAAAAAACCAAGGAGCAAGATGTTCATCAAATGCCCTTCTTCAAAATAATACAGTTTTAATGTTTGGAAAATAATAATAAACAAACCCAAACCCACACACACACACAAAAAAGACCTGAAGAGCAAATCAAGGCAGTTTAACAGTGTATAAAGAAAAATTTAAGACTCTGTTCATTTTCTATCAAATCTAGTTACTTGTCCTACATCTTAAAAGAGTTGCAAGCAAATACTGCAATTTAATATCTTTGCTTGTATTTCCTAATTAACAAATATACTTCGGCAGCTTTGCAAATTGGCTTCAATTCAGGAAAATATTAACCATCTGCCTGAAACTAAGCACATTTTATACCTTCCTGAAGTCAGCTGGAAACAGAAGCATGCATGCCTATATGCTAAAAATGAAACATATGCTCCAGTGATATGCTGAAATGGAGCCTTGGTGTTAAAAGGTCTTAATTCATGCTTGAAACCATCTTGAAATTCTTTGCTGAAAGGCAGTATGGCAAGAAAAATACTGGGTTTATCCTCATTTAAGCCACTAAACTTCAGACTTTACATATGTTTTTTTTAAACCAGATGACAGAACAGACACCTCATCATTCTCTCTGGTTCTGCAAAGGGGTATCTCCAAATTATTTGGCTGCAAAACGAAGGCCTGGAGCTGAAACATGCACATTATTTCCGTGGTCTTGGGCAAGCATCTGCAGAGGGGCTGCAAAAACTAACGAGCTCAGCAGCCCCATCACTCATTTGACAGGCTCAAGATGCTCGCACACGTATCAGCTGGGTTATTTTTAAAGCGACGCAGAAATATACACAGAAATATACACGGAAATAAACACCCGTCTATGAGAGATGCATACATATTTCTATTCCACGGACGCTCGGCTGTCTCCCTGGGCCATTCCTGCCAGCCAGCAGGAATCCCTGGAGCCCCGATAGCCGAGGCCAGGCTTGGGTGGCCCGAGGTGCGGGTCAGAGCCCGATCCCAGGGGGGAAGCAGCCATCCCGCAGGGGAGAAGGGGGATGCAGGGGAAGGGTCGGTACCGGATACAGAGGAGGGTTCGGTACCTGATGTGGGGATGGGGTCGGTACCGAATGCAGGAGAGGGTTCGGTACCTGATACAGGGGAGGGCTCGGTATCAGATACGGGAATAGAGTCGGTACCGGGTGCACGGAAGGGTTCGGTAACTGATGCAGAGATGAGGTCGGTACCGGACGCAGGGAAGGGGTCGATGCCTGATGCAGAGGAGGGTTCGGTAACTGATGCAGGGATGGAGTCGGTAACGGATGCAGGGAAGGGGTCGGTACCTGATAGAGAGGAGGGTTCGGTACCTGATGCCGCGGCGGGGGCGCCCCCGGGCAGCGCCGCTCGCTGCTGCTGCGGGCGGGTGGCGGCGGCGGCGGCGGCGGCGGCGGCGGCGGGCGGCCGCCCCATCATCATCATCACCATCAGCACGGGCAGCAGCGCGGCCGGCAGCCCCGGGAGCAGCGCGGAAAGGCGCCCGCAGGTGCCCGGCATGGCGAGCAGCCCGCGGGCAGCGGAGGCATATTGCGGGAGCGCGGCCGGCGCAGCGCTCCGCACCCGCGGCCCCGGGCCCGGCTCTGCAGCGGCGGCGACGCTGCCCGCCCGCCCACCGACGTGCCGGGGCGGGGCCGAGCGGGGCCGCCTCCCCCAGGTGCCCGGGATGTCACCGCCCCCCTCCCCCAGGCGCCCGGGATGTCGCCGGCCCCCTCCCCCAGGTGCCCGGGATGTCACCGCGTCTCTCCCCCAGGTGCCCGGGATGTCACCGCCCCCCTCCCCCAGGTGCCCGGGATGTCACCGCCCCCCTCCCCAGGTGCCCGGGATGTCACCGCCTCCCTCCCCCAGGTGGCTGGGATGTCACCGCCCCCCTCCCCCAGGTGCCCGGGATGTCACCGCCTCCCTCCCCCAGGTGGCTGGGATGTCACCGCGTCTCTCCCCCAGGTGCCCGGGATGTGGCCGCTCCGAGGCCGCCCCGCTCGCATCGCCCCCCGCGCTTGTTGCCAGCGATACCCGGGGCAGCCGCGGTGTCAGTGACCCACGGAACCACGGAATCCACTGGGCTGGGAAAGGGCTTCGAGGTCACCGAGTCCAGTCTGTGGCCCAAGAGCATCGTGTCAAGCACTGAGTGCCACCTCCAGGCTATCCTTAAACACCCGCAGGGATGGTGACTTCCCCGCCTCTCTGGGTTCCTATGTCTGATCGCCCTTTCTGTGAAAAACTCTGCCCAATGTCCATCCTAAACCTCCCCTGGCGCAGCTTAAGGCTGTGTCCTCTCGTCCTGAGCCCATCTGGCTTCTGCTGCTGCTTTCAGGGAGGTGCAGGAGCGGCGAGGGGTCCCCTGGGCCACCTCTTCTCTGGAATAAACACGCCTGGCTCCCCCAGCTGCTCCTCATCTCACTTGTGCTCCAGAGCCTTTCCCTTCTCTGGCCTCACAAACACATTTATACACGTTCCAGTTTTACTTATGTGCATCCTTAATTCTAAAAAATAATTCAGGAGTGCTAAAATGTTTATTCTCCATACTGCTGATCAGTGCAGTGTTGGATATCAGGAACTGCTGATAGGAATAAACATGCCCACGAGGCAGAGAGATGGCTGTGTGTAGGATCAAGGCCTCAGGAGATGTAATGTCATTTTCAAGGCTGTCACAGTGACTGGAGCACACGCCTGATGAGGGAGCTGGGTGTACCCATCTGGGTTTATCCACACAGCCAAGGGTGCAGTAATGGAAAACCACTGCGGTCACAGCAGATAAGGCTGGAAAAAAACCCCAAACCTGAGGAAAGGCAGCACATCCAGACAAACCAAAGTGCCCAGAGCAGGCAGCCCCACCTGTGTGCTGGGAGCTGAGCCCACACTGGGATCACCCCCCAGGGGCTCACACTGCCCGTGCCAGGATTCCAGGGAGGCCAACATCCCCTTCTCTGTAAGCCTTACGGAACAGGTTAACACTAAATCTTCAGTGGATGTTGAAATGGTGAATAGAAACTTCTTTGGAAAGTATAAAATTACTTGGATTGCTTTTTAACAAAACAAAGATCAGTCAAGTAAAAGGTTTATTTTAGACACTATAACATACTAGGCCAAATCCTGTCATTTTCAGACTGCAGAAAATTTCTTCATGGAAAGAGAAACAGAGGAATAGAGTCACAAACTGTAGCAGGGTATAAATTTGCCTATACTGAAAGGAAGAACTGACAGGTTACTGTGCATATTTTCAACATATCTCTTGTAAAATCTCAAAAAGTATATATTTTTCCTTATGCCTCCAGTCATTCTATACAGTACAAAGTAATTATTTCACTGCCATTAACAATGACTTGAAATATATTTTGGACATAGAAAATACAATTTGCTTTTATTGCAGTAGCTGATAGTCCATTGGCACCATTTTGGAACAGTCACTGTTTGCAGGGTAGTGGGAAATGCACATTCTCCTCAGCAGGTACTTCTCAATACTATTCTTTATTGTAAATCTCTTTTTCTTAATCAGCACCAAAATAAAACCTTTGCCATGAAAACCTGATTTCATTTGACTTTTCTTGAAAGGCAGCAAAGGACCACAAAAACCAGACAAATAAAACAATCATTTATTTGATGTGAAACTCCTCCAGGAGCTCATAAAAAAAATAAATCTCTTTTTAGTTTAGCAGACATGCTCTGTGCCTATTTGCTTAATTAACATCCTCTCACCCAGCTTCCTATTTCAACATTTTATGTGGGCACTGGGAAGGAAAAGTGGCTGTTCCTGCACAGCCACTCTTAGGGCTGAATTAATTTTGGATTCCCTGCAACTGTGTGTGGTCCCAGGTGGAAGAAAGGGACCTGCAGAAAACTTGCTACTTGCTGCTGCTCTGAGCTTCCTTTTTTCAGGAATTTTCTGGTGACTGAGGGTGTGGCAGATCACAAATTCATCCCCAAATGTTTGCAGACATGAGCTTTTAACAAGATATAAATTATTTGCAGAGGAATAGTTGAACCAACTTGGCAGCTGGAACATTCTAAATTAATGTTGATGATGTGAATATGCACAATTATTCATTTATAAAGTTCTGGGGGGAAAGAAATCTGTTAAATGTGTGATAAAAGCTTTCCTGAAAATGATTCCAAATGGGGAATAACATGTGGAAATTAATTGTCTGTACTACATTTAGAAATATTACTAGGAAAAATTAGGGTACACAATAGCATTAATTTCAGCAAAAATATAATCACAATCAGGATTTGCTTCTTAAACAAATTTCCATTGAAGAAATGAAGGTTTGTAGTGATTCATTTCAACTACCTGAGTATTCTCTTGAGGAATTGTGTCCAGCAGTAACTCCTGCAATCATTAAAGGTTGTTACACACTCCACAAACTGCAAACAAATTACAGCCATTGCCATCAACCACTGAACTTGGCATCTGCTGCTCTGCCAGGGCTGAAAATGTGAGCACAAATGACACAGAAATGTCAGTCTATGTGGACTCTGCAAAACTCTCAAAAGCAGTACTACACAGGCCAGGTCTGCATGTAAAATTACAAATAATGTCAATTACAATGGGGTATTTTACTGTCAATTTCTTCTCACATTTTCAAGATCTGTTTTGTGCTTTTGTGTCCTGCAAACCGAGTCTTAGCATGTCCTGTGGGTTTATCACAAGGGGTAATAAATCAGCACCAGACTTTAAGGAAGTTTATCAGGAAGGTGCAGTAGAACAGATTGATTGTGAAATTCCTTGTGAGAAGATGGGCAGCTGACAGCAATAACCTCAATTCTTTATACAGATCAGACAATCTATTAATAAGAAGTTCCTATAAATATTTTTTCAAATTATTTCCAATTGTTCACAATGTTCTTGAGAATGCCTGAACTGGGGATTTAAAAATATTAATGTACTGATATGCAGTGAAGTATTAATGTATTAGCAATTAATTTACAAACGAACTAATGATCAAAACACACAGTGAAGCATCATTCAGGTGTGCAAACAGTCAAAGCACAGCAGCAGAGCTCCAGTGCAGTGGTGTAAATGCAAATTACCTCAAGAAATGGGCCACCCTTACCTGAGGTGGTTACACCATAAAATGGGAATTTGAAAAACCACTCTGTTGCCTTGTTCCTGTAATGAGACAGCTGTTGTCACTAATTTCTCAATAATAACGTATTAATTTGGAGCTGCTAGGCAGATGCAGTGATCCCTGTGCTGCTATCCAAGTGCAGGTATCTTATTTAACAGGAACCAGGCCTGTGTTGGCTGCAGGGTGTGTTGAACAAAGGCCAAAAGCCAGGTTTGGCTTTTAACAAACATGTTTGCTGCTGTTGTGTTTCTTACACCAGGTACAGTTACTGTGACATCAGTGGAAGTTGTTAATTAAACCACAAATATCAGATTTTCAACTTTTCTGTCGCCTTTATCACTCTTCCCTTTAGGTTAACAAATTCTCCACTAGCAAGCCAGGGAACTCACTAGTTTGGAGTTTTCTGAAGTGTTCACAATCACATTTATTCTCACTGTTTGTTTTATCAGTAAAACACCCTCATGTATGCCTTTATTGTGACACAAAATATTATTGTCACCCCACTCACACAGGTAAGGCTGGTAATTAGAAAAAATGTAACACTGAGATAAAATAAGACTAATAACACAACAAGGAAAGAAGCTCCAGCTCTCTGAGAATTTTCCTAACCTTAGGACAAGATGTCACCATTTTCTACAGCAATGTGGCACCTATAAAGTCTAAAATATCTAATTCTGGTATGTAGGAATTTCTTTTGAAAATCAGTTTTATGATCATAAAATACAATCTGTGACTAGATAATTTTTCTTATTCTTACAAGATTTTTTGACTCAAGGTGCCACTTGAGGTGTGAACCTAAAAGTTGTGTAAATGTAACGTTTTTGAATTTAATACATAATTGTGGAGTACAAACATATATTACAAAATATTTCTGGTGAATTAAATGCATTTTAAAAATACACCTAAAAAAATTCAAACAAAAACAAACCTACAACAGAATTTCTGTTGATTAAGAGGTATTTTATTCCAAAATTCTAAATATCAGAATCAAATCAATAATTACATTTTTCAGTTTACCCAATCATAGTATTTTGAAATTGTATATATATATACATAGAAAAATACAACCTAATAAAAACACTCAAATTTGCATTAGGATGAAAAGAATGAGTTAAAAAGCAAACCATAGCTTTAATAGCTATATATTCCATATCAGTACAAAATTACTGTGCCACAACACCCACTCCTTTGCACAATTTATAATTTAATACAAAATAAGGTGACTTCAAATGTATATTGCTCTCCTTAAATGTACCGAAGACCTTTGAAACAAGTTCATAGTAACTGAAAATATTCCCATTTATGCTGCAAGTATTTACTGCATGACAAAGAAACATAAAACGCAGCATTCTCGTTAGTATGTTAATTTTCTGCTTGTGCAAATAATGCTCTACTGATTTAATGCACGAGCAAACACAAAAGAAAGGGAAGAAAAAATCCATTATGAAGGAATAAAATGTTACATTTTTAGCATATTTGTATCATAGCAAATACAGGTTTCCTTCATGGACTAGAAAAGCAAAACCTGGACAAGGATTTTTTAAGATGCAAAATGCTACATGAAATCTTCCATTACTTTGCAAAAGCCAAGGGTCAGGTTATTCACCTTTAATGCAGCATATCTGGAGAAAGTCATTGCATGAAAGGTTAGATTTCCTGTCTTATGTTAAAATTCTACACATTGGCAAAAAACAGACCTAAATACCACAAGCACATGAAACAGCAGTAGTACTACAGACTCAAGCCCATTATCCTATAACCTCTATAGTCAAATTTTCCACCATGGCCTTAAAGAAGGTGTCACCAGTTCTGAAGAACTCACGAGTTAGTAGTGGACACACTTTAGAATATACACCAAGCTTCACCCAATGTGGGTGATCAAAGACTTCCAATAGCATTATTAATTAATTAATCCATCACCTCCAGTGAGCATGCTGCCTCTGCAAGGTCCTCACAAAAAAAGGAAACACCACAGCCCCTCTTAGGCCAGCAAAAGTGGGCAGAGGACTGGCAGTGAGCCAGGCCAGACCATGGCATATTGCACCTGGGGGCTGCAGGCTGAAAACTCAGTACCAGGGAGCTCAGATCCCACAGAGCTCAGCAACAACCATGGTCCCATCCAAGGAGTTCAGATCCCACAGGAGTCACAGAGCTCAGCAACAACCATGATCCCATCCAAGGAGTTCAGATCCCACAGGAGTCACAGAGCTCAGCAATAACCATGATCCCATCCAAGGAGTTCAGATCCCACAGAGCTCAGCAATAGCCATGGTCCCATCCAAGGAGTTCAGATCCCACAGGAGTCACAGAGCCCAGCAACAACCATGATCCCATCCAAGGAGTTCAGATCCCACAGGAGTCACAGAGATCAGCAATAACCATGATCCCATCCAAGGAGTTCAGATCCCACAGAGCTCAGCAATAGCCATGGTCCCATCCAAGGAGTTCAGATCCCACAGGAGTCACAGAGCTCAGCAATAACCATGATCCCAGCTGTGGCATCTGCCTGTGACAGGGCCACTGCCAACAGAGCTCTGCACGCCTCAGGAACAACCCAAAATCTTTTCTGCTGGGCCCTGCCATCACCTTTTTTATTTTTTGGATTTCTGGTTTTCTGTAATAAAATGCTTTTTTTTTTCCCAACTCATTAACAGCCAGCAGCATTGGACACAAAGGCTCACGCTCAAAGGGTCACGTTAGTCTGCACCAAAGACAAAACTGGTTTTTTCTCTTTGGTCCAGACCAACCAAAAACCAGTGTAATGCTGCTCTGAGACTGTTTGGGAAGGTGGAGGAAAAAATACTCTAGGACTCTGTCAGGGTAACCAACAACAAACCCAAGTGCTGCAAAAAATCTAAGTGCAGCATGATTCCTTCAAATCACCAAGATTATAGCTAAAGTATTTTCAAAATAGCCTTTAAGACTATTTAAGCATGGACTCAAGTTTAGAAACAACTAAATATTTAATACCTTCGCTTGGAATAAATGTTTTATAAAGAAAGAGCACACGTAGTAAACTTTAGAAAGTTTCCACAAGCATTACGTGAATTGGAGATCAATGTGTAGATCAAGATCTAAAACAGAAAAAACCCTGATAACTTGGCAAACTTACTCAAAGATTTCAAATTATGTTGATAAATATAGCCCATATTTGACTTTACAATCATGCTTAAACAAAAGCTATTTCCACAATTTCATAGTTTCTTGAAAGAAATGTAAACCTATAAATTAGGTTCCTTGCTTTACATTTTCTAAATATTGTCAAATATAGTAATAGATAATATGCATTCTGTAATATAAATCACTTTTCAGTATTGATCATGAGATGCTGCATTAATTGCAAACTGGAGTACTTACATAATTTCATATTTCATTATAAAATATATAGGTCTTTTAAAATGTTTTTATTGTCTAAATAATTACATAGCTGTTGATTTTATATTCATAAAAAATCTGTTCCTGAAACATAGCTCTCCAAAGAAGGCTAATTCTCTGTTACTGTATTTTTAAATGCTTCCAGTATGCACCATGTGCATACCAATTTTGACTCAAAGGCATTAATTTCATTCTAAAATACCTTTTCTAAAGTTTCTTTAAAAGCTTTAACATCCTTCTACAGTACTTGCTGTAAGAATACATCAATGCCTCTAAGTCAGTATAAAATTTATATTGACACAAGTACATACATAATCTGGACTCTTATTGCTGAATCTAGAACACACTATCAAAAGTTTCCTGCACCCCTATTCAGGAAAATTTCCAGTTTGGAATCTCCCTGAAGCACAAATGCTACTTTAAATTGAATTTGAGGTGTTACATTTATGCTTACTAAGTAACCTGTATACTCCATTTACATATGCTACTGTGGTCTTTTTAACCTAAGTGGAAATTAATGGACATGGAAGAAGCAACTATTTGTTTTCATCCTTCAGCAGAAGGCAAGAGATAAAATATCACTTAAATAAGTCCTACTTTATGTAACTTCAAAAATGGAAGATACTTTCTATAGCTACAGCAGTACCAATAAAATGTACCTTCTTATCCTGAAAATCAGCAAAAAGAGAATTTCCAGTAAAATTAGGATGTAGTTAGCACTGACATTAGCAATGCTATGGTATCCCATCCATGTGAGCGGGAGGAATCTTGAGCATGATTTTATTTAAATACTCTTTTTCCCCTCCTAATAAAGCCTACACATGCAAGTAGTCTAATAAATTTCAAGTCACCATGGAGAGTACATGTAATGAAAGCACACATGGAGGAATTAGAGCTATAATCTGTCTGGCAGTCTCTTAAACCTCTTACCCTACTGAGATTAAGACTGAGTAAAACCAAGCTCCTTGCACACAGATAATCAGCTGACACAGCATGAGAAACACAAGCCCATGGAAAAAACTGAAAATGCTGCTCTACCAAAGTCACATTTTGAGGCCAGGATCAAAGCCTGACTCCTGGTTCTCTACTACATTACTAGTAACAATACTAAAAATAAAGACAAAAATAAGACATTGGCCACACTGAAGACCTTGAAAGTTCAGTGAAAGCAGAGTCATGCCCTACATCCTTACATGTAAACTAATTTTATCTAAACAAAGTGTCTAAACCCAACCCCTGTAAAAGGATAAATATGCAAGCCTATATCTGGTGAACATACTGGCTCCCCCAGACTCAGTGCTCTCTCCCTAAAGGACTCAGATGCCATCATGGATCAGCAAGTAAAAATGGACTTAACAAAAGCCATTGGTGGATTTTAAACCCCTGAAAGAATGCAGAAATTACAGTTGAAACAAACTGCTCATTTCAGAAAATTCTGGGTTTAGTGAGCACTGCTGTATTAAGGGGGAGATGCAGCTGTGAACAAAAACCCCAAGGTACAAAACCAAACCAGAGTTTTTGCCCTTTCAAGAGCTTGTCTACATAGAAATCTCACTGGTGTAAGAACAGTAGAAGTCTTCCTTTGTGTGCCTGGCTGCACACAGGGAGTTTATAGTGTAATTTATTCTCTTTTTGGGAAAGAGAATAAACACATCTCATAGAAGGCACCTTAGTAATGGTTCAGGGATGTCCACTGTAGGATCTGTGCAACCTGTGGCTGCAAGCTGAACAACCTCCTGCTCTGCAGTTCCTTGTCTACTGAAATGCATAAACAATGTTCTTGTGTCAATCAGTGTAAAAAGTTTCCTTTACTACACCAATGGTGTGGGAAATAAGCTGAGAGTGATGCAAACCCATGGCTTTAAACCACTGACCTTTTGGTATGTTCAAAAACCAGCAATGACTCAAAATACTTAGTGTCTTTTCTGGTAATGAAATGCATTGAACATAATGAAATGTCTTGTGCAATCATGAAATGTCTTGTGCAATGAAACATGCAGGGACTGAAACAATGAATGGATCCAAGGAAACACACCCATGAAACAATGAATGAGTGAAATGAAACAAGCCAAATCAGCCTTTACTTTTTGAACCCTTGTGCACTGCCAGCTCTTCCCTGCTTCATTTGACCCACTGTTCTCAGGGGGCAGGAGGTGAGGGAGGTGTGAGTGTGGCTGAAGTGCAGGTGTAATCCAGATCCATGGATGTGGCTGGCAGAGAGCCTGGTGTGAGCAGCCCCTGTGTCACTCCATCCTGCACCTGGGCATGGCCAAGCAGGGAAAGTGAGGATTGACAGCTTCCCTGCAGTGCACCAGGTAACCTGTGCCACACAGTGCCCCTCATGCTCTGCTAGAAACCAAAATACAATCCAAGTAATTTACAGCCTTCACCTCAAACCCTGCACAGGTTTCACTTGTGGACATCAAGGGTTTTCTCAGACATGTCTGTTGGCAGCCACAGCCCAGCATCTTGTCCCTGGCAGGGCATGAATGCATCCGTGGTGCCAAGAACTCTGTGGAACACCTGGATCCTGCACTGTGGAAATACACAGCAGAGTCTTGGGATCTTGCCCTGAATCTTTTCTCCAAGTCCCACAGAAAGTACATCAGCCCCAGATTTCTATCCCTCACTTGGTGCTTGCAGGCTCAATCCCTGCAGTAAGAGACCCAGGACCTGGAGAACAGTATTTGTAGGGGAAATATTTCTAGAGGGAAACCACAAGACAGATGACTGGTGTGCGGAACAGGTATCAGCTGTAAATGATTCCACTGAATATTTCCTATTTCTTGAGCAGGAGAAAACAAATCATCATCAGAGCTAATGGGTAAAGAACATTCTTCAGTACTATAAAACAAGCTACATTCACCTTTTTTTTTTTTTTTTTGTGCAACTGACCTTCAAGAGCTAGGCAATGAAATGTAGTGTACTCCAACCAAAACCAACCATGGAATCCAGCCAGCACCTCTGGAGGCTGTTGGCTCCAAGGGCAAATGCAGAATCTGGGTAGCAATTCATGGAGAGTCAGTGCATGAACCAGAAAGATGATGTGTCCTGTGTCCCAGCAAGCAGAGTCCCAGCACTGCTGTCACTGGAGTTTGTCCCTGGGGTCAGTGCAGGTGTGTTAGTGGCAGGCAGGAGCAGCATTAATGCAGGAGGGAGGTTTAAGTGTTTTGCCCTTGTTTTGCACATCGTGCTCATGCTTTCTGAGACCAGGAGCTCTGCAGTGCTCAGTGTTTGCTCATGAAGGGGGAAGCCAATATTTGTGACCAAGATGTAGGCAAGTGTACACTTCAGAATGTCTTGCAGATAAAACTCTGCTTAAGCTTCTGATGTTCCCTCCCCGTTCTCATGTGGTTGCAGTTGTTCTCTTTCTTGCTCTTCCTGAGGTGGCCTCACACGTTTGAAAAAGCCCATCTGTGATTCAGAGAACAAGGAAGAAATTGCATTGTGACTTGCAGAACATACACACATCTTTTCCCTTTCCTTCATGATCAGATCTTAACTGATGAAGCTGTCTTTTCACTCTCTTCCCTCATTTTTGACCTCCAAAGAAAGTAAATATCAGTTGAAAACTAAAGCTGAGTTCAGCACCAGCACAGACATGCTCTTCTATTCAGCTTCTTCCTGACAAAGCTGAAAAGCTTTTACAGTTATTCCAAAACTTAACAGATTCAGATGATATGGGGAGCAAGGCATTTCTGCAAAGTGCCAGAACTCTATGAAATAATACATCACTAGTAGGGAAAAGCAAATGATACAAAACCCCCCCGGACACAGGACTTACCCTGTACATGACAAACACCAGAACAGCCAGGAGCAGTAACCCTGCTAGCACAGCCAGAATGATAACCCACACTGGCACAGGCATGGGCTGTGGCTGAATGCCCCATGTGATATTTGTAGCAACCTGACAGAAAAACACAATAAATCACATTTTGCAGCACAGCGACATGCTGAGTTCATCCATGCATTTTCAATCTTGTATACCTTTATCCTGTCATGATTATAATCTTAATCCAGTATAAATTACTTTTTCTCTCCAGAATGAATGAAAAGCCATAGATTCTTGGTGACATAAAGACTTCACTGACCCAAATTTAATAGGATTTTAAAGTTAAATTATAGTAGGGGGTTGGGGATTGTTTTGCCTAGGTTTGCTTTTTTGCAATCAGTGGTAACATGGCAACATGTCTTCTGTAATTCTTGATCATTTTCAGTAAAACTGTAGGAATCTGGCAATATTTTGGAATTAGAGACAAATAATTAAGGGATTTTTCTTTTCTGTTTTTTTTTTTTTTCTTAAAAGGCAGTGTACTTTGAAACAAAACATCAAGTCCACAAGGCTTGATAGAAGAAAAGCCCCAGCCTAATAACAGGCATTAGAAACCATATTCAAAAATAAGCTAATCATAATAATTTTCTACCTTTTCCTTAAGATCTCTTAATCCTATAATGTTTCCAAAAACTTTCAATTTGTCAGCTCAAATATATCTTCTTTTCTGTTTGCACCCTGTCTCCTTTCCCTTTGAAACCCTCTGAGGCACAGAAGGTCCTTTTGTTCCACCCTCACATATAAAGTTCATATATAGTGCTCCATATAAATAATGAAAGTTCATTATTCAAGCTGCAAGTGCTACTACAGTTGGCAACAAATTTCAGGTAAAATATTTCTCTAACAACAATGGCATTAACAGGAACATGAAGACTGTTCACCATCATTTTTTTCCATTTTCAATGAAAACTTTCAAGCCACAAATATTGTCAACTCCAGTCTGTTTTACCCCCAACTGTACGTGCACAACTGAAATAAATACATGAAACAAATAGCTGATAAAATTAAAATTATACCAAGCCATAAAAGTGTTACTCAACAATAACTGTCTTTGTACTAATTTTCTAATTTTGAAGTGATTGTATATGGATGCAAATGACTTACAACTGTAGAATTGTGAATATCTTCAAAGGAAAGGTTCTTATAAGGGAACTCTATAACACTGAAGGAAGCAGATGATTTGAGAGAGTAGGAATGATTCTGATTTTCTTTCTGTGTAAGAAAAACAAAATTAATATTGCATGAGGGTACAAAAACCACTTTAAAGGTTTCAGAAACAGTGACAGAATATTCCCAGTCACTCACATTCATGAAAGTTTGGGTCCAAAGGCGTGATTTTAAATACAATATTGCACTCTTTCCCCTCTCCAGGTGGCCAACTTGACAGACAATCTTTAAACAGTCAGCAGTTCCACAGCCCTGTGTATAAAAATAGGAAAGATGTTCCAAGTATGAAAATATTTGAAAATTCCTTAATGGCACTACTTTACTCATATAGGAAAGCACCATAAACTATTAAAATACATTAAATAACCTCCAGTATTGGATAATTACTTATACCTTGCAGTTACCAAGACAGCGAAATGGTAACATGTTAATTTCCTATTGGAGATTTTTTTCCAATCATATTTGGGGAGAAAAAAATCTCCCTTGCATTTGTTTTTAAGGACTCCTGGCAGGCTGGGAGTGCAGGTGTGCTGCCAGCAGCCCAGTGCTGAGAGCTCACTCACCAGGGTGTGCACGTCCCCCTCCGCGGCAGCCACGTCCCTCCGGCTGACGCGGTGCCCGCGCTGCTCCTCCCTGCCAAGGGTGTCATTCCTCTCATCCTCCTTGGAAGCAGAAATCTAGCACACAGCAAGGGAACACAAACCAGGGCTCAGCATATTGCAGGCTTCGAGCTGAAGGCCAAGAAAATACCTAACTGCAAGTTTCTTTCTATGCTAGCTATTCTTCAGACTCCGGCTGAAAATAAATCACTGCAAATGGTAGAGCAGAAGCACAGGAACTTTGAATTTATATATTCACTGAAGTTTCTTTTTATCAAAGATACACAAGCATTCCTTGTTGTTCTATACACTGAATATCTTCCCCCAGCCCTTTTTTTGCTCTTGAACTAACATACTGACATTTTCCTGAACTAACACACTAATTTCTTCTTGAACTAACACACTGACTTCTTCTTGAACTAACACACTGACTTCTTCTTGAACTAACACACTAATTTCTTCTTGAACTAACACACTGACTTTTACTGCTTGTTCTAAACTATCCTAGAAATCAACACCTTACACTCAATTAAACTTGCTGGGTTCTATCTGGTGCTTCTTTGCCCAGTCCAGCCCAGGAAAAAGGAGTTTCTTCTGCTCTGTAAATCCCATGTTTTGCTGGCAATGATAGCTAACCCCTATTGTCCTTTGTGATCTTTGGATGAATAGATAAACTCATCCAAAGTGGATGAATCTATTGTTATCTATTATCTATTTATCCGATTGTATAAATTAATCCAATTTGGATGAATTTACCCTACTGGACAAATAGATAATTTGGTATTAAAAAAATACCATTTTCTTCCAAGAATCAAAACCCAGAAAATTTACATAAAGAGTCCAGAAGCATCTGGTTTGTTTTAGGTTTTAGCTCATGACCACATTCATTATAATTCTATTGCTTTGGACTTAGAACTCATGTAGAACAGCCTTGAAGTTAAAAAGGGAAAAAAAAGGAAGAAAACCCCATAACAAAAAGAAACAAGACAAATTGATCTTTAAGTTGACAATTTTGAGCTGGTGTTCACCTTTTATTTCACCTGCTATGTACATTGACAGGTACTGTGGAAAAGCATAGACCTATTCATCAGCCACAGATGAAAAACTATCTCAGCTTGTCATATTCTCAGGGATTTGGCTATTTTGAGAACTCACAAAACAACCAAGCAAACTTCATTCCACTCAAAGGGAAAGTCCTGCTTACCTTAATTTTCAGTGGGTTGATTTCCATGTCAGAAGTGCAGTTCATGGGACCATCAATTTCATACTGCACAATGTACAACAGCGTGTTGTTTTTGTATTTGTAAGGCCACTGCAGAGTCATCATCACCTTGCTGAATGCACTTGGACCATTGTTTCTCAGCTGATTATGAAAATAAAATGTACAGATGTAAATAAATAATGCTACTCTCTGTTAATGTGCATGAATTGTTACTTTATATTTGAGCCACAAATCTGATACTGCCACTACCCCCACCCCCAACCACTCATGGCAACAGCATCAAAACTTTACCTAAAAGTGCTAAAACTCTTAACTATTAATATTCACACAATTCTCTTGGTAAGTTTTGCTTAATTAAACAATCTAGATTAAATCTTTGATAATTCTTAAAAGGATATTTTAAATACCTAAAATTCTTTCACAGCAAAAGACTTCAGAGTAGTGATTCAGAACAGATATAGCACAATAAATTACAGCCAGGAGCTATTTCCTGGGCTCACATTACTTCAAAAGTTTTATCTAAATTTCAAAAGGCAAGAAAATAAAATATGTGTAGTTATGTAGGTAATCAAGCCCTGTTACACTAATTGCAGGCATTCCAACCCTTCTTGGATATACCAGTTATTGGCCCAGCATTAAAAAATAAAATAAAAAAAGAAAAAAAATCATAATTTGCTCCAGAGAAAAGCTACACCAAAAGATTTCTTTTCATTTATCACAGAGCCATGTCACAGAAACGAGCAGTAATTCCACACCTCATAGATGTGCTGAACTAGAGGCCCAATGTCATCTTCTGTCTCAGGGTTCTCCTTGGGCTGCCAGTTTGCAATGGGAAGGAATATGTGGTCAGGGGACGAGACACTAAACAGCAGAGCAGAGGAGGTGTTATTAGCCAGCATGAAAAAATAAATGGGATGCTCTAGGACATCTAACAGAAAAAATCAACATGCTTAAAATGCAATCTCCCCTCCTTCATCCGCTATATAAAACCTGAAAGAACAGAAGTTGTTGAATATCAAATGTTCAGTTCTGTTCTTTAAATTAAAAAAAGATAAAGGACACACACGGAATCCAAACAAAAGCAGTGTGAAATATTGTGATAATGAGAAATACTGGTGATGTAGAGCCATAGCAGTATAGTCCTAAGACTAATTCAGCCCTGAAAGCAGTGAAGAACAATAATGCTTTCCCCCACCTCTTAGATACTGAACAAATTTGTCACAATAATGAATATAGTGGAAAATTTAAAAAAATATGACTCAGGAATCCAAATTAACTGGTTGAGCAAGAGGACTTTTAGGTGGGAAGTAGAAGTGATGAAGTAACCTAGTCATTACAATATTAATACTATGCTTAAGACGGAAGGTGAAGATATTACAAACTTAAATCCCATAGAAACTTCAACTTTGTTTTCAAGGTTTTTCAGCTGAAACCCCAGTCAGTTTGTGGAGGAGAAAAGTGACCTGCAGAAATGTAAAACCACAAACAAGAGGGGTGATTTTTTTCTTCTTCTGAAAAATATCTCTAGTAATGGAGGCACAATATTCCTTTTTGGAATAAATTTTGTCATTATTTAGAATATTTAAGATCCAAAAGTCCAAAGGCTGGCTAGATATTGTCTTTATGATTAAAAATTCCCTAAAGCTTCCTGAAAACTCATGCAGACCTGAAAGGATATTCAGTAAATTTAAAGAAGCGAATATGCAAAGCTCCTTAAAAGTGTTAATTAAAATAGTATTGCTTACCCTCTAATTTCAACAGCTGCTGAAATAGCAAGGTCAGCCTGATAATATGCTACTGGGCTCAGGTTGTCATACAGGTTGGAACTGCAGGGAAAATAAAAGGTAAATTCTTAAATGAAATAAACAAAGTATTTAATTACAAAACCCTCCACACTTGAAAGTAATTGTATGTAACATAGGATGACTCCTGAGCAGTAGGAAAGCAGAGTTGCTAAAAACTAAGGACCAGATTCCAGCAGGTTCTCAGCTAAATGCATGGAGCCCACCCTCTGCAGAGTTTGGGGGAGCCCCAGCAGGGAGAGGCTGGTGAAGGACACAGAGTTAATGCTGACTCTGCTCTGCAGCTCTCATGTAAGGAAATACAGGGGACACTCCCCCTCAGAGTGGTGCTGGGAGCAGAATCTTCATCTCCTTCAATTATTCTGTCCCCTTAAACATTTTCCTTTACAAAGAATCCTGAATCTTCTGATCATTCTTCCCTGCTGCTGTAATCAGCAAACACCTGCAGCAGTGTTTTCCTCCTGACCTGTAAATACCTCACTCTTTCAGAGACTAGACCTGCTCTGCTAGGAACTGAGCCAGCTCTGCAGATCTAGATTTGTGAGTTTAAGCCAAGCAGTGTGATCCCTAAAAGCTGTCCCAGATAATCCCTGCTGATGCCTGTCACTGGGAACTGTGATTACTCTGTTCCATGGCACCTCTGCTCACCCTTCCTGCGCCCACCAGTCACTGAAGGAATTTCCTTCCACAAAAGGCCTGAAACACTACAGGAACCTCCCTCCTCTTCCATCAGGAGACAAGAATGACTTGAGCAGCCTCCCTGACTGTTTCTGACCCTGGGACAGCAGCCTGTGACTGCTGGCAGCCTAAGGAAGGTGACAGACAGCCCAGAGCAGATCACTTCCTGCAAAGAGCAGTCCCATGCCACTGGCACACCTTGCCAGCTGATGGAGAAGGGAAAACTCAACAGAGAGCAGTGGGAGATCAAAGAGATATTTCATGTGCCAAGGCCTTTGGTTGGTATGGCAAAACACTCCATCATTAAAATAGAATGGCAGCTTTAATCTTTCCTAATTCCCATAGATGACAAATGCATAGGTGGATGAGATGAATTTATTCACTACATTTAAAAAAAAAATCCCTTAAATGGAAAAAAAAAGTGGTTTTGGTCCACCATGGAGAAGAAACAAAACAAGTGTATTTGCACTGTTCATTAAAAACAACATAAAACTGCATTGGCTAAAGATACTCCTAATGATCACATCTCCAACCTTCAATATCATCTCCAGAAGTTACAAATTCAGATTTATATATCAGATTTACATGACAGTGCTTATCTGATAGTTAACATGAACACTACTGTTTTGTTCCATTTAATTTTTAGGAATTTAATTTAATTTAATTTTGTTCCATTTAATTTTCTTTTAGGCTGGCTGCTGTGATGGTTCACTGCATGTTTCTTCTGCTCTGACTACGCCATACACTGCCTGCCCTGAAAGACTCTCCTCCTCTAAATACATACAATTCTGGTTTTATATCAGCAGGAATTCAGGGTTCAAGCATCAGTTTTAAAAGAGGGCTGTAAACCCAAAGTCATTCTGTGGCACCACAAGTGTCAGCAGAGCACAGTGATACACACGTACAAATATTCTTACTTTTTCCTGTATTTTAGGAAACCTAACTCAGTGTAGTTATTTTTCAAGCCATTAAAAGGCAAAGACAAAGAGAATTTGGCCAGAGTGATACTGGTTTGCAGTCTATTTGCTGTGTGTGTCCTCTCCCAGGGGAGGTTCATCCCCAGAGATTTCCATACCTCCGGATCTGCAAGTCAAACTTGACAGAGGTGTCCATCTCAGACTGCTGGTGCACGCTGAAACGCAGGCCAGCCAGGAGCTGGGGGGAAAAAACACTGTGGTTCAGTTGGAAGCACAATAAAACACACATTAAAAGCCTCTCAGTGCTATTAGACTACAGTGAAATTGCTTGAGACTCCTGGTGATGAGAGAACACACACACAGAACTGGCAAATTCAAGTTGTCCAGTTCATCCAGGCTGGAAATGTACTGCCCTCTCTTTAGATTACATCCAAGGTATCACTGCCATAAAATACAAATTAAGGGTTGTATCTTACTCCCCACCCTTTCTTCAGCCATTTCTACGCATAACTGAGCCTCTCCAGGTGCTGCAAAAAGTATTGTAATCTAATGATTAATTTAGTGACTCAAAGTTAATTCCCAAGGTTTGGTCTAAGTCAATTCATATTTGCTTTAACATCTGTGCTTAACACAGTGCTTAACACATGCGTAACATAATCTGTGCAGTTCAGCTTGATACACTTCAAAAGCTTTTGGAAATAGCATTTATTTATCTGTACAAGATGGCTCTTAGAAGAAAAGCATCATGAAATTGTTATAATTGTGACTGATTTTCACTTCATTTCCTCAGAAAATAAGACTTACTATGTCATATCACCTTAAAATCTGTCTCACTAATAATTTTAATTCTTCCCATTTCAGCTACATTTGGTGGAATTGTAAAGGTTTCATCTAGACAAAACTCTGTCCTTCCTCATGAAAGTAGGCAGAAAAGAGATTAACTAAGAGAAAGAAGTGCTGTGAGCTAGCTCCTGATTATATCCTAAAAATACATGTCAGATAAATATAAAAAATTCACGAGGGACCAAAGTCCATTAATTCCACTATTTAATGAATGACTTCTTTTGAGTTGCATCATAAAACTCAAGAACACTCCTTCCAGCCTGTAATTTAGCTGAAAAGATAAAACCAACTACTTCTGTACTAACCAAATGAGGGCAGCTAAATGTCAGGTGTAATCTTAAATTCCTGGGAGAAAACTTCCTGCCCAAACACTGCTGTGATTAAGGAAAATGCCACCTGCCCCCTGGGTGACTACCAGACACCTGTTGGAGCAAACCTTACCTTAGTTCCTGCTTTCATGGGATTGCCCAGGTCACAGACCACCATGCGAGTCTGATTCTCTGTTTTAAAAGCACATGACAGTCTGGCCAAAGCCTGCAATAAATCAGAAAGAAACACTAAGGAATGCCATTCTTTACATCAGAGCACCTGGATGAAAGTCTGGAGAGAAGCCCTAGATATGCTGTATTAATTTTAATATCATTTCTCAGCCAAGTAATAAAATGAAATAAAATCTGAGTATGGAAGACTCCAAGGAGAAAAATGTTTCTGGCACAAAACAGACCTGTTCTCAAGGTTATAAAAGAGAGAGGCTTTGAAAAAATGGATCATTTTTCAGTGCTTTGAAATAATAGAAGCCACTAGAGATTTCCAGAGCAGCAGGTGAAGCACGACTCCTGAGAAGCAGCTGGGATTTTACCTCGTTGTTGCGAACGACGCCGATGAAATCCGCCTGGGGAGGAACCACGACGAAGAGCTCGGCTTCATAGGCTCCCTCCCCCTGGTTCTGGGCACTGACAATCAGGGTCAGGGGGTTGTCATCACCAATGTAGATCTGCCTCTGGTCACTGCAAGAAAACAGTGTGAAAATCAGCTCTGCATCGGGGTTTCACATTGCAGGGAAGTGGATGAACTTAGAGAAACAGGAGACATTCTGAAATTTCAGAAAGATATTGGAGAAATCTGGAGGCAGATTAATGCTTAATGCTTCAGGAGAGCATTAGGGTATTTTTAAAAAACCCTGTGTCTACAATCAAATAGATTAAGTATTACATGGATCAAGTAAGTACAAATGGAGCAAGCATTGCATGTTCTTTTGTAAGAATCTTGCCTATAAAACCACAAAACAAAAAACCACAAAGACCTCTTTCTCACAAGGAACAAATCATTATGGGCACCTAAATCCCTGTGCACATTTTGAATTACAGGCCCACTTTGCAGAGGTACAAGCACATATTGATAACAAAACTCAAGGGAAGGCTCAGCTACACAGAATAGAGCCAAGACCTCTGCAATACCTTTGGTTCCAGACACAAAGAGATTATTTTAGCAACCAATGTGTTTTCATTTCACCAACTACAAGCGTACATCAGGGTATCTGCACTGATCTCAAGTGTTACTGAGGTGTTTGCATGAATTAGTGCTTGTCAAGTGTCCTATCTACAATGTGCATATGCTACAATGCATTAAAAAACAGATCATGAGATAATCCAGCAAGAGAGGGTTTAGGCCACACAAAGTAAAAAAAAAAAGCTCAGGCTCATGAATGAATTACCACTGGCAAATTGTTTCTTTGTTTCAGGTTTGATAAAAGATACTGCCAATACCAACAATTTTTTTTTCATATATGTGACAAGAGAGCCTTACTCCTCCCTTGCTGGATAAAATCACATCTTCATGTGTCTATCTAATATTAAACAACACAACAGAGATACAATGGCAGCTAGCAGTGGTTTATTCTCACTACACATGTCCAGCTTAGCAAATAAATAAATAAATATGGCCTACTTATAGAGGGGTGGGAGTAAGAGTGGTGCATTGCATGTTAAAGACATTAGGTTCCAAAGCAGAAAATGGGTTTTCATTAAACATATAAGCCTGAGTTTAGATTGCATGCAATGAGGAGTCCTGCTAATTTCAACAGATCCCTCAAATAAAAGTAGTATCAGCTACTGAATTTTAGACTTCAGGTAGGGAAATTGCTTTTCCTTGTATTTTTGTCATGTACTTACCTTTCTACTGACACCTCCAGCTTTGGTTTGCAGATGTTATCATCCCCACAATCCAGCAGGATATGGGCCTATGGAAAAATCAAACACATACTGTTGTAATAATTCCTTCATCTGTTCTAACACACATCTTCAATAATACTATTTCACCAGCACATTAAAAGAAATTCCTCATAGCTGGTTATGAAATGTTTTCATGTCATTAGTCTCAGAAGAGAACAAATGAGTTTTTATATGTGGGGGCCACTGTGCCTCATCCTGCCCTACTGCAGTTTTAGGACTTCACCTTCACCATCTTGCCATACTTTGAATAATCCCTTCATATTGAGGGATTAATGCTCTTTACAAACAAGTGTAGAAATTTGTGAAAAAGGGCAGAAATAGAAAAACTATTTGTATTACCTTAATAGAACTACAGTGGAAAACATAATGTACATAGAGCAGCATGGTATGAGAATGGATGAAAGCCTTGACTATTAACTCTTGCAGGACTATTCTAACAGATTTTCTCCCTAGGATGGAGCAATGCTCTGAGTTCTCTGATCCCAGGCTGTGTGAGCAGGGTACCTGTCTGCTCATGTTGGCAGGAGTGAACTGGTTGAGGATAGGGTGCAATCCTGTGGCATCTGCAGCTGTCCTGTAATCCAGACGATATTCCATGAAAATAGTGATGGGAGTCAGCTTGTCTCTGAACTCAGATTCATCCTGAGGAAAGCAAACATTTCAGTCACAATTCAAATGGAGAGGCCAAAACATTAAAACTTCTGAGCTCTTTTCAAAGCAGAAGATCTCTTGGCAGAAAACCTGCACAATTTTAGCATAACATGCCTGTTTTAAACATGGAAAACTGGAGCACACAGAAATATTAAGTCATGGAAATCCAGTAGAGCCTAAAGGCTACACAGCTCTGCTCTTTCCTGTCAGACCAACCTCAGACTGCTTCTAAGATCCCTCAGAGATACTCATCTTTGGACTTACAATTTTTCCTTCCTAAAATTATTACTTGGCACTTGGAAGTTGCTGACTTTCATGTTGTTCATTTGGAATCATTCTGCTTATCAAATGTTGATCCTGCCTTTCAGAGAACTTGCAAACCTTCTCTTAGCTTTACATCTGACACAGATTTGCTCAGTGTAAACTCTGCTTCCTTTCTGAGAGTAATGAAAGCTACTGACTGTAGCACAGCTCACTTCAGGATCTTATTGCAGAAAATGCCTTCTATGGGCAGAAACTTATTGATTCTCTATAGTTTTAAACTGGTTTTACACCCCATTTATGAGCATTTCACATAGGTCACTACTTTCCTTATGAAAATATCAGGTGGAAATGTGCTAAATCTTTACTAACCCTGAGATGTCTAATTCTGTATATAAACCATTCACAAAAGTCAGGTCAAAGAAAGTATTACCTACCCTCCATGAATCCTTAATGATTGCCAGCATTTTTATTTGTTTTTTTTTTAGTGGGGAGCAAGAATTGTTTATATTTGATTTATAAGTCCTCAGAGATAAATCTGAGCTGCATAGAACTTACATAGCTCCACACAGTGTTTCTTCTACTTATTAAAACTTTTAAATTGTGTTAGCATCTGCTCACATTTGTGGGGATGAAAACAGAAAGACTGAGAAAAAGCAAACTTAGTAGTTCAACTTCCTCCATCTCCTCTGCTATTTGCTTGTTTTGGCTTGTCAGTTGCAGGTCCATATTTTTCTTCAAGTTTTTACCTCCAAAGCAGAGGGGACAACCTCTGCTTATTGACTTTCATGTTCCTCAGAAATTATAATCAATTTGGTGCCTGGATGACTTATCCAAGAAGTCCAGAACAAAGTCCTGAATTGAATTTCCAATGCATTTAGGGACCAGGACCTTAGCCACAAGAAGATTCATCACTCATACTGTGACAGCAGCAGTAATTCAGGACAGATGTATGCTTTTAGTAATTTCAGGTCCATCCACTGAAAACAGAGTTTTTCTAGCATTTTTTCTTGGTTTTTTTTTCTTTAAACAACTAACACAATGAACTTATAATAGACAAAGCACCAAAAATTATTTGCCTACAACATGAAAGGCTGCTTACCCTCAAGAAGGCATCGAGTTCCTCGCAGTTCATTTTGCCCCCCTTTGTGATGGTCATGTTCTTCGAGTGGCTGGGCTGTTTGCTGTGCAGAAACAGAGCCCTCCTGATGGCTCCTTTCTGCTTCAGCTTGTCCAGCAGCAGCTCCACCTGGAAATCTGGCCAAGCCAGAGGGTTTGGGTTAGGGATGTTTCATTCCATTAAACACAGAATTGCAACACAATTTCTCAATTCCCTCAGAAATTGAGCTGACCGCTGATTTCACAACTACAACACAAACCTAGTGCTTGCCCCTCTTAAAACCTCCAGCTCTTTCCATGTAAAATCTGTCACTACATTAGTTCTCAAGCACTGCTGCTGTCCTAAATTGGGTTCTGCTTTTTCCTAAACACTGGAAATATCTAAGAACACAGATACATTTATAATTTATAATTGCTGGAGAACTGCAAGAACTAGAGTTAGAATTTTTTTCCCCTAAAAAATTTAAAGCAATGTTGCACATATAATTTGTATTTTTAAATACTATTGCTAAGTTAATTACTTGAAATATTTTATATAGATAATAAAAGTTCTAATACATAACAGACATTCATATGAGCTTCCCAAGATCACACCACCTCTGTACATGCCACAGAATATAAGGAAAATATTTTGCAATGAGTAGACAAAACCTGATTGCAGCAGGCTGCTTGCCACACTACAAAATCTCTTGGAGACAAACACTTGTTTGAAGCAATATTTTCCTGATTCTGATTTGAGAATCTGATGAAAAAAGTCACTGCTATCAATCAGAGAGTCAGAATCTCAACAGGATGTGACAAGTTCCCTGTGGCTTTTCTGTATCTCTCAGGCCCAGCAATGCACATACTTGAATACTCTTGTTTGAAAATCCCCTCAATGAGAGTTACTGTAAATTCTGTAGAACACAAAAGGCTTTCCAAGACTGGTTAACCACATAGCTGAACATGTGTTTAAGGTCTCAGATATGGTCAAATGACTCCTACAGCACTGCAGCCAAAAGGCCTGCTGGAGAGTCCCATGATGTACGTGCCACCCAAGTGGCAGCAGTGGCTGCAAAAGGCACCCAGCTGTTTGTCATGAAAACAACAATGACCAGTGCTCCTGTCTGCAAACAATACAACAAAAAGTCCAAATTTTTAAATGAGCAGAACTTACTGAGTGAGTTGGGGAGCTTTCCTTTGCCGTCCGCCTTTAAGCAGAACTTCACTTTGAAGCTGTTTGGGAGGAAAAAAAATAATTTCACACACTTTTTCTCTCATTTTCTTCTAAAACGCCTCACTATTTATTTCTTTTCAGATGTATCCTCTTTTTGAGACTCTAGCCCATTCCCAAAAGCTATTTTCTACTGATGGAAGAGAAACTATAATCTATTAACAAGTAGGCAGAATTGCAGGAACTGCAAAGTTCTGGAGTCTTGAATCATCTAGGGACAATCAGCTGTGGACTGGAATGTTTATTTCTGTAACCAGATGGGTCTGATTTATAAACCTATCATACTGACCCTGAAAAGGAAGTTTGCAGTAGGAGGGGAAAGTGGGTTGGAATAACAGCCTGGGAACCAGAAGCAAAATCAGTTTGCAGAGCAGATCATTGCCCCAGTGTGTTTGTCAGTGGGTAAAAACACTGCAAGTACCATGGGATGTGCTGATGTCTTGGGAAGACCCTACTCTGCTCAGCAGGGACACCTGGCAGTCTCTGCAGGTTTTGGGACTCAGTCTGGCATTTACTAAAGACAGTGCTGGTCCTCCAACTGCTGTCAGAGAGTTCTTACTTGGTATTGTTTTCTCTTTCAGAAAAATCTGTTTGTCCTTTTTTTTTTTTTAATTAGCTGACTAGACTTTCTGAGACCTTTCAAAATTGGAAGCTTACAAAATTAAAACCCAAGAAGTCCCTCCCCTCAAAGGGAAACGTAGATACTCTGCTTACCAAGAAACTTTTACATCTCCCAGTGAACAGGCTTTGTTTTCTGGGTTTAGAATGGTTGGATTAACTTCCAGGGCAGCATTTACTCTAATAACTGGTCTTGCCCTGCAAAGAAAACATCCTCTTGAAGAGCACTCAACACCATGTTTGACAATGCCCCCCCATCAAAATGTGCAATATACACAAACACACAGTACTTAGTGAAACCACAAGAAAAATAAGTAACCATTGACTAGATGAAGCTTTTCTGTGCCCTTTCATTTCCATCAGCCACAACATGGACAACTATGTAGAGAGGAAGCCCTATCCACTTATAGCACAGACCAACATGTGTTCCCAAAATGAGCAAGCTGGGATGAGAATATTGGGATTGCAGTGCAACAGCTTGCAGCTGTCCTGTCAGAATCTAGAAAACTGACACTCAGAAAGCCTTGAAGACAGCTTATTAATGTTTTCTCCTGACTACATATTATTGAGAAAGATGAATTTTAGAGGGCAGATAGTTTTACTCATTAATAAAAGCAGTAAAGTGATTTTTCACCTCCAGAGGTTTGGATGGTGGAGTGCCAAATTTTCAGACTTCCCTGATCCTGCTTTCTTTTGTAGCTCCAGAACCCCACTGAGCTTTCACTCAGGGACAAGCACAGAGGGACCCTTACCTGTACAGAACAGCTGTGTCAACACCAAAGGCTCCAACAATCAAGTCTAGAAAGAGAGGAGACACACCACACATTACACCTTGCTTTGTGAAATGGGCTGTTTCTCAAGGGTGGGGCTGCTACTGAGTTATTGCAAAGTGCCATTTGGGGCAGAGCACCTGGATATCCATTTTTGTCCACATCTGTGGCTCCTTTCAGGGAGTACCCAAAGCTGGGGGGCATGGTGCGGGCAGCCCACTGCCCTTCCAGGACCTGGGATGGGATGGCATTCAAACCACTCGCTCCTCCATTGTAGATGTACACCAGCCCTCTCTTGTCCTCTCCACCATATGGTGCAGCAACTGCAATGTCTGAAAACCAAAAGGAGAATCATCAACGTCTCCAGACACAAATTAGAACGTATTTGGGCTTACATCAATCAATAATTTCTGATATTACAGTTTCAGTGTGTGTCAGGATAGGAATGTGCTCTTTGTTGACGGAGTGACAAAACTATCTTTTGTCCTCTCAAAAAGGAAAGAAGCTTAGAAGTTTCTCTCTAAGACACCTCATAAGACTTTGAAGACCTCACCTCAAACTGAAAGACAGCTAATTAGACAGAAGCCAAAAATCTCCCTAAGCAATTTACTATTAAATGAAGAGAACAAAGAAACTAATTGCTTTTGTGAGGTGTTTTACCAAGAGCAAAAACTTCTTGCACCAGACTCAGTTTTTCTCTATTTGTTATTTTGCCTTTTATTAAACTTTTTTGTTTCTAACACTGCAACAGAAGCCATCTTGCTAATTTTATGCCTCCAAAAGTAGCTGAGCTATCTTGAGTAAGTAACAGACTTCCAAAAGCTTGTAAGACCTAGTTCAAAGAGGCAACTATCACTTGTCAATAGGGAGGAAGTGCAATCAGCCTTTAAAATGCTCATCAACGTTTGTTTGTTTATTACTCCTTTTATTTGTTCTGTTTTTCCTTTTATTATTGGATGCTGTTTTTTCTAAAAAGTATAAATGTTTAACAAGAACATGTCACAGCCTTTTATGGGGAGAGGAAGGGGAGAAATAGTTCTACAAAAACTTCTCCTCTTTGGTGACTTTTTTTGCAGTAAAATCATAAGGATTTGGGATGATTCTGAGATTATTAAAACATGCAGAGTTAGTCACTGTGGGTGCCAAACGACAAAGCTAAGTGTGACTCTTTCCATTTCATTTACATGCTCATGCTCCTCCAAGGGTGGGACATATTAATAATTCTGGAAAATTTAAATCATCCTAAGCCAATGGTAAATATTAAAATCCAGTCTATCCCATAGCTTGGCAGCATGCATTATGGAGAACTTCCAGTTAGTGAAGTTATTCTAGCTCTTAAATTTAAAAGTACTCACTGTTAATGATTAATAAACAGCAGCAAACAAAATGCAAATTAGACTATCTGTAAAGACAGCTTTAAAAGTGCACATATGATCTAATTTCAACATTTCCACAGACAGTTCAAGGACCAAACACAAAGCACTACTTGGAATAGTTATGTTTTTCCTTCCTCTTTTCTGAAATTTGGGAAAGTTTGATGAAAAGAATAGGGACTCAAAAGTTTACAGTTTTGTATTTTTGACTCCTATTTACAAACATCATGAAGACAGTTAAAATTCCTATCGTGCACCATACTGTGATGGAAGGCATTTTAAATAACACTCCAAAATGAGGCAGAGCAATAAAACCCAAAACAAAGAGACTAAGTAACAGCAAAGCCATTTGAAAGAGGCAGCTTTTGCTATGATTCTCTTTCCTACAGTGTATTCCAAATGTAAGTATGGTGGAATCAAAAAATGTTGGGATAATCTCATCAAGTGACTGGAATTTTGGCTGTCAGCTCTCCAATGTCTTCTGCAAATAGTTGCAGTGATATTACATCTTCACACTGATTCTATGTCCAGTTAGCAACTAAAAAAGTTTCTTTCAGTTTCAACTACACTGTGAAATTATCATCAAAAATAAATTAGAGCTACCTGGGAATTTGAAGTAACCATCTATTTTAATTTTTGATCTAACAGAAAATACTTAGCTTGCAAGCAGAATGGAAAAAATGAAGATTTTTGGTGGAACTCAAATTCCCACTACTCTTCAGGCAACACGGGAGTATAACAGGCATTAAAAAGTGTTCTCCCTAGGACTCCTGGAAATCTCCATCTCAACTCTCCATGATTCTTGTCTGCTTTACTGTTTTTCATTCCCGTCAGAAAGTAACATGTCAAGAAGCTTGGGCAAGGGGTTTGAGAGTCTGAGCCCCAGTTGTGTCAGACTCAAATTTCTCTTCCAGTTGCTCACTCAAGACACTCAGCTCTTGGTACAGCTGCTATGCAGTATTTCCACCAAACTCTTCCATTTTGAATAGTAAATTAAAAAAAAACAAATCCTACTCTTTTCTCAGGAAAATCTTTTTTATATGAACATTTTTAAGCAGCAATCTGAAATCAAACCTTCTTTTCTGTCATCATTGTGTTTCCAGAGAGGAAAATGGTCTTTAAACAACGGAAGGAGGAAAATTATATTGAAGATGTCCTAACAGGTCACAGTGGAGAGTCAGGTATTTTACTGAAGTTTCTATTGTGGTCATGGCTTAGAAAGCAATCAGGTGGTCAGTGTAAGAGCTAGAGCAGTCCATGTTGTGTCAGTGGTATGGTCTCTGCTCGATGCATCCATGGAACTCCTGTTGGCATTCCTGGGAGTAGCACACAAGCATTGAAGGGAGTCTAAACCTCAGCGTCCCTCACTCGCTCACAGCTACAGCACTGAGGGTTTGTGTGCAGGATCCACATTCTCTGTGCTGGCTGCGCTCCCCTGGTGCCTTGTCAAGGCTGACCTAGAACAGAGACTAAACTGAAGCCTAAAGAATAAAGTAGGGATTTATTAAAAGGCCTCAATGGATCCACCTTGGGCAGTACAGGAGCCCAGCCTGGGATACACCCAAGATGAACCAAAATGGTCACAAAATGGACAACTGGTCACAGAGTCTCTCCCTTTTATAAGTTCTGGTCCATTTGCATATTGGAGTTAATTGTCCAATTACAGCTTTAGCCCATGCAGTCCTATCCTTCTTGTTTTTCTGTCTCCAGTCCATGTTGTTTATGCTCTTGGGCCTGAGATTTGGATCATTTGTCCTTGGTCCCCAGCTGGAGAAGGAATCGTTACCATTCCCTAATGTGAAGCTCAGAATTACACACTAAAGCAGTACAGAATCTGAAAAATATAAAAGCTAAAACCTGAAGCATCACCCTCCACAACCAGAAGATCCTGATCAAGATTCAATACTGTATTAGCAGGGAATGCCTTGATGAAGGTAGGAATGATGCATTTGACTCCATATTCTCAGAAGGCTAATTTATAATACTATATTATATTAAAGAATACTATACTAACTATACTGAAGAATACAGAAGAGATACTTACTGAATATTAAAAAAATAATAATGAAAACTCGTGACTCTTTCCAGAGTCTCAGCATAGTTTGGCCAAAGAGTTAAAACACCTCACACCAGAATCCAACCAGGCAATCCCCTTTGGGTAAACAATCTCCAAACACATTCCACATGAGCAAAACACAGGAGAAGCAAATGAGATTAAAATTGTTTTCCTTTTCTCTGAGGCTTCTCAGCTTCCCGGAAGAAAAATCCTCAGCAAAAGAATTTTTTTCAGAGAATGTGAATGCCACAAATGAACATCCTACCATTGAAACCATCCTGATCCAGGTCCCCCAGGGGTGCGATGGAGCTGCCGAACCGCGCAAAGATCTCAAAGCCGTTCAGCTTTGCTGTCTGAAACCCTCCCGAGGCTCGCTGAAGGCAGATGGTTACTTGGCCAACCTCCTGAAGCTTCCCATCTGAGCTTCGATCCATAAAAAGAGGGGCTCCAATAAACAGATCTGTGTAACTGGACCAAAACAGGACAGAGCTCTTCAGCAGCAGCAGGAAAATTCACTCTCTTCAGCACTGTTAGCTCAGCACTGAAGTCAACACCCAGATGAAAGCTAACTACCTTTAAATTCAGCTGAAAGCAAATATTTATTGACCAAGTAAGCACAAATATACAAAAATTTAATGGGCCTTGAGCATGTGAATATACATGTATTTATGTAGATAAATGCAAAAGCAAACTTACAAATGTTAAAACAAATGTGGAGTGTTAGCATAATGTCGTGCAGATGGGTTAAACCAGCAATGAAGAGAGAAATCTAGATTGTGGGAAAGACCTTTTAATAAAAGCTATTTTTTCTCTCCACAAGCAAGTTGGGTGGCATTGGTGAGAAGAGAGAGAAGAGGACACTTACTTGTCCCCATCAATATCTGTGGCAGCCACTGAATACCCAAAATAGGCAGCCATCTGGAAAACAAAATTCAAACCAAACCTGTGACTTGCAGTGATACAAACAAACAACTTTACACAAATCTGTACACAAAATACATCAGGGTGATGATAATACATGCCACAAATTTTATTTGTTCCTTTTTTTGTTTCTCTTCCATACTCTGTTAGAAAGTAAACCCATCAATTACTTTTCCCATTTCCCCTTTCGTGATCCAGTCTCTTTCCCAGCTCTCAAAACAGGCAGCATTTCCTTCATTTAAATAAGATTAGAATTCCCTCAGACTTCATAAAATGTTGCTTTGGCAATCAAGCCAGTAATATGCAGACTATTATCTAGTACCCTAAATACTGCTGCCACATAGGGAAGGCTTGCTGGTCACCCACCACAGGCAGCAGAGCCACCCACCTGCTCTCCAGTGAAGTTGTACATGGAGGACATGTTTTTCCCATTGTAAATGGACACCTGCACGTGAAGAAACACACATTACAGCATACCAGCAATAATCACCTTTTTTTATTCATTGTAAAGTTTAATGTTTCAAATTTGTATTACCATGCCCAGAGTTCTTGCTGCCCGTGGGACTCCTGACACAAAGTCTGAAACATAAAGCAAGACACAGAGAGCAGTCAGGTCCCAAGGCACAGTGACTGCTGAACAGAACAGCTCATTCCTAGCACTTGAACACTCACTTTCTAGCATTTTCCTGTGCACTGTACCACTGATTTGGAAGATCTGCCCAGCCTATTAACATGATGTTCTTACTGAAGCAAGGGGCTTACCTTCAATGCCATCACCATTGAAGTCTCCAACAGCCACTGAATAACCTGCAGAGACAAGATGAGGCTTTAAAAACCTTATTGAACCTTTCATCTCTCTTTACACTTTTCACTTTTCAGTCCTCCTCTCTTCACCTTAAAATGCACTGCAGTAAATATTGCCTTGCAGCAGCTTAGGTTATGAAAAACTCCAGGAGTGGATGTTACTCATCAGTATCCAGGAATTTAAGATCAGAAAATGAAAATTTTAAAATTATCATCCTGAGAATTTTCCTGTTATATCCTTGCTTTTTTCCTGAGCCTGGTTAGACATACATGAAGCAAAATGATGATTTCCCACTCCTCATTGTTTTTCTTCTAAATCATAATTCTTTAACATTTTTATTTTGTTTTGGTAGGTTATTTAGAAACAGCTGCTTTTAAATAACAAACAAACAAACAACCACCTCTGTGAGTAACCTCTCCTGTAAAAATCATACATTTGCCATTCCCATATTCAGCCTGAATCACAGAGCATGTAAAATCATGAAAATACTTCCATTTATTTTGCCATCGGCTTTTTGAATCAAGCCTATGGCTAAATAACTACAATAAATAATGACAGCATACATAAATGAGTGCATTTTCAGGAATTCACTGCCTTGTTGTCTGTTAAATGTGGAATTGCTAGTTGTGTGATTTAGATGTAAGCATCAGCAGTGGCAGGGAGTAAACAATAAATAACTACAATTTCATCATACATAAATATGTGTATTTTCAGGAATTCACTGCCTTGTTGTCTGTTAGATGTGGAATTGCTAGTTGTGTGATTTAGATGTAAGCATCAGCAGTGGCAGGGAGTAAACAATAAATAACTACAATTCCATCATACATAAATGTGTGTATTTTCAGGAATTCACTGCCTGATTGTCTATTAGATGTAGAAATGCCAGTTGTGTGATTCAGATGTTGGCAGGGAGTGTTGCAGGTGGAGGTTTCTGGTTTCCCACCACGTACCCAAGTAGCTGTCATCAAAAGCAGCACTGGCAGGCCTGGTGGCTAACTGGTCATCATACTTGGTGCTGTAGACTTTGGAGTCATACTTTGCCACAATCTCTGTCACTCTGTCAGAAATCAGCTGCCCTAAAGAGAGAGAAAAGAGCTGAAAACCACAACCAGAATTCACTGCCCTCAAAAGCAGCGGCTCTTCCACAGCACCGACCAGAGAGTGGCCAACTGCAGCAGCACCAGGAAGGACACAAGTGAAAATATGGATCTCACTCCAGCAAAAACATGTGCACATATTGAGCCAAAGGCACACACAGGGTTCCCACTGAAAACAGAGGCCAATCTAAGGCAGGACTCAAAAGGCAGGGGTTAGATATCATACACTCATGGCTGTGCAGAGCTGAGCCATTTGGGTGCTCCTGGCTCAGATACCACAACAGGAGAGCCTGTTTTGGCAGACAAGAAGCCAATAAAATGGACAAAAATGAGATGAGCACAGCGTATTGCCATGTTCTCCATTTTCACTTCATCAGCCACTAGGTGGTGACTGCTTTACATTCTTTTCTTCGAGTCTAAATTAAAGCTTGAATCACCAAAAAACCCCATTCAGAATGGCACTTCACATACATATTCACATGTGTATGAAGGGAAAACTCCTCCTCCAGCAGCTCAGCATGTGGAATAAAAGTTTAGGATGAAAAATCTTGTTTTCAGAAGCATAGTACTGTCTTCTATTCAGAGCCAAGTGGGCTTTTTTGGTAGTAGTAGAAGAGGATGAGGTTGTTTTGGCAGATGAAATGTCACTTTTTCCAAAAAGCAATAAAATAAATACAGAAACTTAATTTACATGATACTGCATCTGCAGTTTAGCTTTAATAATTCAATTTTGTTAGTAATTTAAAACACAGGACTGGAGCAAGCCTCCTGTGCTGCTGCACCTACATGTAGGTTGGCATGATACAGAAAATCTATTAATAAATGATAGAAGTTCCATTAAAAAGCAGGCAGCAGAGTTTGGCAGCTGTGTCCTGATTACAGCAGCACCTCCTTTGAACAGAGAGCTGCAGCTAAAGGCTGAATAATCCTGAATCACACAGGAGCAAAGTACACAGGTAATGCCAGGTAGAGGTAAAATGTGCCCCACAGCACAAACCAATTAAGACAAATGCAAAACATCTTTGCCATCAGAGGAAAGCAATGAAATTCTCTTTAGAGGGGATATTTCTCATTGAAAATGCACTTGTTGTTGGTGCATCAAATTATGAAACAGGCACAGAGCAAAACAAAATATGCTAAAGGAAACTTTTCCTGCTGATGAAAACAAATCCCATGTGGCAGGAAAATGCCCTTATAATGATCATGGAATTATTTAAAACACAAAGGACATCTATTCTATTATTACTGCAGCCATTATCTGTGGTTGCCTTGATTATTCAGGAGATATTCTTAAGGATAAAGGAACATTTCTGTCAGTTTTCTTACTGACAAAGACTCTGACAGCAGCTGGAAGACTGTGGATCAAAATGACTGAGAGGATAAAGAAAAAAATCATAAAGGTCATCTTCTCTGTGACTTAAATTATATATCTCACCTTGCCAGTAAAAACTTCCAGGTCCTCCCAGCAGCACCCTGTCTCCCTTGGAAGGGAAGAAAAAAAGGAAGACACAAAGAAAAATTAAAAACACATGAAGCACATCTAAAGCCAGAAAACACATCCTATATTTGTAGGAAGAAATCCCACACCTGTACATCACTGTAGCTCTGCTGACCATCACACATTTTCCTTTTTGAAGGAGTGATTAATTAGTAATGCATCTTATAAAATGCTAACAAAAACCTTCAGTGACTGTTTCACCCATTTAGAATTCTAGGCAGAATTCTGTTTTTATTTTAATAGACCCTTCTTCCCACATAAATGTATGGCAACAGGAACACAATTAGGAGAAAACTCAGTGTTACATCATGGTTTTGGGTCAGTATACAAAATAGTATCAACTTCTGCCTCTGCCATTTTCTATAACTTATCACTAGAAAAGCTTAATTCAGAATAACTGTGATGTAATTCCCCCACTCTGTATTTCTTGGCACAATTGCAATTCACAAACCATTTTATGAAACTTTAACCACCTTAGCTATCCTAGGGCTGAGAATTTGCTCTGTAAGAACTGAATTAGGCCATAGGCTTTGCTGCATAATTAAGCCACTTATTCAGGTTTTAATCCTAAAAACTCCTGTATTCACCACTCAGAAAAATCTAGGTCAGACATTTGGAGATACACCCTGGCTTGCCCACTCTAAGGTTTTGGATTAGAGCCCAAAGTTGGTTTTAACTGGGCCTGGAATCTGCACAGTGACCCTGAGGGTGTGTGCAAAATAACCCAAACACTCACAGCCCTCTCCTGCACTTGGCAGTTTCCTCTGGAGGAAAACCAAGAGTGGCCCTGGGCAAAGAGTGATGGATATGACCTCATCCTGAGATGTGAGAACCCAAAAATGAGCCACATCACAAACAGGGCTTGCGTGGTCTTAGCACGTCCTGACTCTGCTCAACCATTTCACTGTACAACATGAAACACCATAGTACCCTCTCAGATCTGTGCACAGTTTCACTGTGCTTGGATTTCAAAAGTAATCGTGAATTTGGAAAAAACAAAAGAGCTACAACAGGCAGGGAGAGCCCAGAAGAGACACAAGTCAGTAAAACACCCCCGTCCTTCTGCTGGCTGATGAGAAAATCAAACATGATTCACAAGCACATTGTTTGCCAGCTCCCTGAGTTGTCATTCCTAAAGAAATAACAATAGCTGTAACAATAGCTATAACACCAATCCCACGTCTCAAAAACCCTGACTCTCACACTGAATTCACTTGAGAACCAGCTGCAGCAGAAGGTAAGGCAGGAATCTGGGAAAGCAGATTATCTGTTCCTGCAAGAGGTGAAAGAGTGCTGCTCTGAAGATGTTGGGAGAAACAGGTTTATAAAAGCTCTTTAAGTGGTTTCAAGTTTTTTTTTTGTTTGTTTGCTTATTTTTAAATTTTGTTTGGTTGTGGGTTAGCTCCCTACCAGGAGCAGTAACATTTGGTTTCATAATAGCTGTGATTTTAAGTGCTCTGTATCAGGAGCATTTGCTAACTTGCAGCTGTCTGCTGACCCCCAGAAATGACAAAAAAAAATCACATACCTTTGTGAAGTCAATGCTAAATCCACCTTGACAAAATCCCTGTCCATCTGCATCAATAGTTGCTACAAAAGAAAAAAAGGATAGAAAAGAATACTTAATTTATTTTTCTCCTCTTTATCAGTACTCCATCAGTTGCAGTACTGCAGATAATTTACAATGCATCTCCCTACGTAAACTTGCACTTATAAACTTGAACTTTGGAATACTTTTCTCCTTAATCAGTATTTTCTCTTTAGCAACAACTCCCAACCAAATGCTGTGACAATTTTAGGGCTGGCCTAACATAATGTAACATTGACACGTGTTCTAGCCTAGCACAGTCAAAGCAAACAGCAACCCCATGTTCCTTTGTATTTCATCTTCAAAAGTCTTGAGGAAAATGTATTTGCAATTTCTATTTAGCAAATAAGACATTTGGAAAAGAGTGGATAACTTTTTCTTTTGCTATGGCAAAGAAAGCTGAATTGGCTTAAAACAAAAATAACATACCTGGCTGAAAAAATATCTCCATACTGAGCTCATCCCAGCAAGAGCTGTTATAGCTGAATCAATTTTAGGATTATACAGCTTCAGAATAGAAATGCTGGGAGCTCCTTATCTGAAAGTGTGACTGCTTAACTAGCATAATTTAATTTAATACTTATTATTTAACTTCTTGCTATGTTGGAACAGGCTGGATTTTATTCCTGCTGCTCACAAATTATTTTCAGCAAACAAAAAGTCAATCCTAACTTCAACATTCAAGTTTCAGGCTATAAACATTTAAATAATCTATCAGCCCAACTAGAAGAAATAAATGCAAAGCATTTGGAAAATAAGACTCCAAATGTTTAACAGTTAATATAATTTAAACAATGTATCAGTAAACGTGTATGCACACAGAGACATCAAAATCTATTTTGGCAAAACTTTGTCTTCTAAAATGAGCTTGCACCTTAATGTACTTGAATATTGATAAAATACTTGAGATCCATAGGAATTCCAGAGTTGTTTTTTGAAAAAGCACTTGCTGCATAATTTTGCTGGAGTGATTATGACAGAATTGGTCCCTTCAAGGACAGAAGTCCAGTGATATTTGGACTTAAGATTTTCCTCTGGCCATACAGCAGAAAAAAGAATGTCTGTATCATGGACCTCAACTGAAAGAGAATTCAGATTCTGGATCTAGTTTTTAAGTTTTGTTCTAATAAGTTTTGTTCTAATTGTTTCTAATACATGGAAGGGAGACATTCCACTCCAAAATGTACACAAAATGTGACACCAGGGGAATTCCAGAGAGAAAAGCAACAAAAGAGCCCCAAACTCACTTGACCTGCAGGGAGCATATTCCACAAATTTTGACCCAGCGAGCAGGTAACAAGTTCCTACAGGCTCTCTCTCCTGTTTTGTTTCAGTTCTCCAGTGGTACAGTGGGGCACAGGCCTAGGGAAGAGCACACAACAGTGAGGAAACAAACTCCTCTTCAAAACACTGGTGGGTATCAAGTAATACAATGTAATTTCAATTTTCTGCAGAAAAGCGGCAAAAAACACGGCGGATGTGTCTTGTGTTATTAGAGGAGATTTATACTATCAGCAGTGGGGCAGAATTACCATCAGTTTGTATTTTATAAATAGCTAATTTATATCAAGAATTTTAGAAATAATATTTTCTTAAAGCAACAGCTGTGAAGTGTTTATCAAGAATTTATAACACATTCCAACTTCATCAAACTAAGTTCATTTTGTTACTTTCCTTAAAACTAGAAAAAAATGCTCCTAGCTTTGTTTACAAGGAGTTAAGCAAAGCCTAGCTAAGAAATTCTGAAGAAAAGACAATTCATGCTGATTAGTGGGATTTTAAATTTAAAATGTGGGATTTAAATTTAAAATGTTTAAATTCTAAGTTTTCTGGATCTCTTCACATTTTCTTCCACTGCAATATCTCGGTACTGATTCATCTGAAGGGCATCAAAGACCTACCAGGATTTTATCATTTTGGGATCTCACAGAGGCTCCAAACCACTGATGAGACTTAAATTCCAGTGGGTCATCAGGAGCAAAGTCTCTGTTACCTACAAAGAAAAGAGAAAAGCAGCATAATTTCACAGGAACTCGTACAGTAAAAACAAAAAAAAAAAAAATAACCCCACACTAAGCCATTGGTTTTGATGCATACAGAGAAAATCAGGAACAGCAACATTGGAGAATATCACACTTTGATGGAAACAGGCTTTAAAAATGATTTATTAGTATTTCTTAATATCAGGGGCCCAAAACAGCTATTTTTGCACACAGAGCCTTGGTACGACGGTGATTAGTTGTAGGAGCTCAAAGTTTATAGCATGTTTGACAGCCACACAGTAAATACCTCATAGCTGAGATATTTGACTTCCAAGCAGATTACAGCACTGATCAAGGAGCAGAGCCAAAGCCCTGTTAGGACTGAGGCTTCTAAAAGAAATATTGCCTCCATTAAATCATGTGAGCTTTTGCTAGAATCAGGAATGAGATCCTTCTCCTAATTCCACCAAGTGGTAACATCTCTATTCTGAGTGTCACTGCAATGCACAAAGCAGGAAATCTGCAAGGTTAGGAGATATGGGGAAAGAGAGCAAGGTAAAGACTGAGTGATTTGCACTGGTGTCTGTTCCATGATGCTGGCTGGTAGAAACAAGCAGTACTTCTGCAGGTATGAGTGCTAAAATTATAGAAAATAGCAAATATATATTTAGCGAATAATACAATAATATACAATACTTATTGTATATTATTATTGTTTATTATATATTATTATAATCATATATAATATTTAGCAAATGATATAATAATACATATAGTGTATATATATATATATATATATATATAAATAAATAATAGAATTATTTGGTGTTTCTTGTGTACTTTCATTGGCAAAATGAGGGAAACTTTGCCAGCATAATGAGAAAATCGATGTAACACTTTGGAAAACATACCTTTACTCAAAGTTCCCTAACTGGCTGGTTTAGAGAGTCCAAAACTACAGGAATGGATAAGGCAGCAGCCACACATCACTCACAGAGTGCCAGGGGATCCCCAAACCCAGCCCTGCTATGAATCAGTGGCTGTGGCCACTTGAACCAGAATTTCCCAGTTTGTTTTACACCTTGTAAAGAATGCTTTGTCTGCAGAGATTGTGTTACTTCCTTTAGGAAAGTCCCACGGAAAAGACAAAAGAGATTTTAATCTGCCGACTCAGCCAAAGCAAGCAAGTATCTGCACTATTTTTGCTCTCAGATTAGAACTACACAGAAACCAATGCCAAGCACATTGCAACACAGAGAACTATTGTGGTTTTTTCTAATGTCATCAAAGGCAACTCAAATCTCCACCTCCCTCTGTCACCTCCCCTCCATCCATCTCTTACTGGGCTGGTGCTAAAGGCTTGGAGGGTCAGCACATCTGCACAGATTTATGTACATTGAACCTAAATCACTGCTGATGGTCAGCACATCTGCACAGATTCATGTACCTTGAACAAAAATCATTGCTGATGGTCAGCACATCTGCACAGATTATGTACATTGAACCTTTACACTCTCACCCTTGCACAGGTTAAAATGTAGCTTGGAGACCTGCATGCTGCCTTTTAATGGCACAGAAAAACAAAACCAAATCAGGAAGTTTTCCAAATAGGGAACTATCTATTGTTCCTTGTCTTTAACTATAGTTATCCACCCACAGATAGTTTTGCTCAAAGGCATGACAGGGTGAGTTTCAGATGAAGCTGCCAGGAGCAGCAGTTCCCATTTGCTCCTGTCCAGGTGTTCATTCCTGCTTCCCGTGTCTCTCTTCCCCTGCTCACATCATGACCCACCTAAGAATGAACCCTCCTAAAAAAGTATTCAGCAGGATGAGGTTCCAGCCCAGCTGGCTGCATGGGGAGGGGAGCAGTGCTAAGGTGCTGGGGAGAGGACAGCAACACAAGGCTGGGAACTGTGTCCTTTTTGACACCAACAGGGATTTAAAAGTGGTTAATTCATCTTTTAACCACACCCAGGCTTACGTAGCCTGGAAAGACAGATTTGGCTCCTGCCCTCTACTTGTCCAGCTACTCTTCAATACAAAGAAATGTCTCAGCTCTACTTGCCAAACACAGCTCTAAACTTGGGGACAGTTGCAGAGTGGCATTTTATACTTTTCTGTTGGACAATAATACAGCACTATGTATGCATGGCAAAAATGAAAGCTGGTATAGCAGTTCCATAGTGTAAAGCAGAATCCTATTGTCCTGGGTACTATAAAGATGTCTAGGATGCAAACCTTCCACTTAAGTTTAAAACAACAGGCAAGAAGTAGAAGGAAAGGCTGTGTTGCAACAGGGATTAAGCAGCCATTCTGCATTATCAACCTGATTCTATTTCAGCTGTCAAGGAAATTAGTTCCTTGAAGTCTGGGCTGAATAATAAGAATAAAAAATACAATAAAAAGAAAGGCAAGTCCTGGTTACTGGTGCCACCTGCCCATGGTCTGTGCTGACTGCTCTGGAGGAGAGGGGAGCCAGCAGAACAACCAGCACAGGCTGCCAGAACAGCTCTTCTCTGCCTTTTCACCCTTCAGCTGCCAAGAAGGATCAATGTCCAGGACAGCATCTCCCCTGGTGTTTAGGGGACAAAAATATTTTTCTACAGTATTAAAAAAGCCCCGATTCAGCTCTAAATTGAGGATGATAATATTAGAAATCCCTGTGCTTTCAGATACAACCAGAAGCTGGCAAATAAAAACCCCAAATCCCCAAAGCGGAAAGCAAACGAACACGACCACAAAGATAACTGTGTGCCAAATGGAGTTTATGTGCCAGATGTCATGACTTCAGAAGCCAGCATCATCATTTCTGAAGGCCTGAACAACAAATGAAGAATTCTTACAAAACCCCACCACCCCACAGAAAAATGTGTTCCATGAGGCAATTTGGCAAGCGGGATTTTAGTTATTTATAGCACCTCTATTGTAGAAACATGCTGCAAACATCTCAGTCAAGTTGCCCCGTGTCAGTGCAAACATAACAAACCAAGATGTGCTGCAAGGTTAAGATGTCTTAGATTGAGTTTCTCTTGTATTCAAAGTTTCTTTAGGTTCTTTAAAGGTTTAAATGAGGGGGTCTTAGGGAGAGGGCCTTGAGTTCAGCTTGAGAATGGCTGCAGCACTGGAAAGTGTGAGGACAGAGGATTTAGATCAAGTGGAAAATTTGTACATTGGAAACACAGAAAGAAGTCTCAGAAAAAAACTGATACAGGCCAAATCTGATGTTAACTCTCCATTAGAGAAGAAAAGCAACCTTCTTTTTTACCTATACTCACTCAAAATTCTCTCCTGTACAAATATATTATAAGCCTTTCTCTCAGATCCAAAGAGAAATCAATTTTATGAGGAATTCTGGAAAACACCCTCACAACAATAATCCCCTCACTTTAAACAAGAAACCGTTTGAGATTTTTCTTCATGACTGGGAAAAACAAACATTAAAACACTTAAATGTGAGCCCTTTTTAAGCAGGCTTAACCACAGTTTTAACCACAGTTAAATATTGAGCTACTTTATACCATAAAGTAGATGTGTCATGGGAAGGTATAGGACCAACTTCAGCATTTGCAATAAAACACTGACTTTGCAATAAAACAATTCTGTGTTTCATTGCAAAGAAGAGCCTGACTTGATTATTATTTTATCTTTGTATAACTTTTAGTGGTAGTTATATATATATATATTTTTTTTTAAAAAACCCAAAAAACAGTACCTACCTAAAATGAACCAAACTGTATTACAAGTAAGATTTAAACATCCAAGGATTTATAAATCCAGCCCAATGCTTTGATGTATTATAATCAGCCTTAGTACTATAAGGGTTCTTGTAACCTTATTGCATTTCTTACAGCCTTTTCTTGTATTTCTAGAATTTCAGAGTATTCCAAAAACACCCTACACATGTCTTTAAGCCAATGATGTACATTTTAATCACAGAATCACAGAATGGTTTGGGTTTGAAGGGACCTTAAAGGTCATCTTGTTCCAACCTCTCTGCCATTGGCAGGGACACCTTCCACTAGACCAGGTTGCTCAGAGCTCCATCCAAACTTGCCTTTAAAAAGCCTTTAAAAAGGCATTCAAACAAATATATCTAGGCAGGACAAACTATATTCTGACTAGATTTATTCAAGGAAACATTCAGAGTTTTTATACAATGCCATTTGTCAGACCAAAATGCAACTGCTACAGGCACTTGTACTTGATGGGTCACTAATTCCAGGATTATGTCACATGGCCATGGGGTATTATTTCCTATTTGTAAAGGCAGCTTCTGCCCTGGTCTTTCCTTTGCTCCTTCTGATTGCAGCAGGTATCACATGATGATTTTACATGACTCTTTCCATAGGGGAAAAGGGCTGACATGTCAAGTCAACAGTGCTGTGTCTCACAAGGTACTTTCTAGGTGGAGGGATGGGGTAGTCAGGGCAAGAACAGAATTAAAATTAAAACGAAAAGAACAGAATTAAAATTAAAACAAAACCAAAAGAAAGGTGTGTTGCTGGTGGACCAATGGAGCACTGTCTCTTTTCCACATTCCCTAGGATCTGAACTGAAAAGTGAAAACTAATGTGGGGAGATGCTGGGTAGAAATTGCAGAAAAAGAAAAGAAATCCATCTTCCAAATATAATAAACGTTCACTTTTTTTTTTTTTTCAATGATGGATTTCTTTAAACTATCACCTTTGGATAGTTGGCTCCTTCTTTTCCCAAGGTGAATGCTATCAGTTACAGGAACAAAGGAGTTACTAGGAAAGTCCTGCTGTTGAGTAAGTGGATCCAGTTGTAACTTGCAGCCCGCCTGTTTTTATGGTAATGAACAAACTGAACTGAAACATCTACCCCCATCTTCAGACAGACTTAACAGAGATGATCATGAGTCAAGAGGCACTGAACTGATGCAACCTGGTTCAGTGTCATCACACTAAAAACACTTAAGAAGTTGTAAAATGTAAATAGCCATCCAATTCACAGACCTCCCCTTAAAATAAACCTCTTTGTAACTATGCTGATTGCACGGAAATGAAGTTGCCCTTCTAGGTGAAAGGAAACTGTGCAGCTAGCCAAAAGAAAGACAAAGCTATAAAATATGCAAGAGCCCTCTTTTCTTAAGAGGAGAAATCTATGCAGTGTCAAGTATCTTTCATCTATCATTACAACCAAAATCTGAGCGATTTCAGCCTCAGCTGACGCAGCAGGAGCAAGTGAACCCGAGCTCCTCTTCCCTTGAAACTCCCCACGCTGGGAGGCAGCTGAAGCTTTAGCAACCTTGGTTTATCCTGTGTTTTGCAATGACTCAGGCAGAGGGGAATACAGACCTTCCCACTACTCCCCTTCCCTCTCCTGAGGTATGAATCCCACGTTTTCCCCCGGGCAGTGCTGGAACAAAAGCATCTTTTCCCTTGCCTAACAGAAGTAAACCGCCTTCTTTTTTCCAACCCGTCATCCCCCTGCGAGCCAGCCACATCCAGACAGAGCCAACAGTGTTCAGGCAGGACTCTACCTAATCACTAAAGCATGAGCAGCTCTCTGCTGTCAGCTCCAGCAGCAAGGGGAGGAGTTTCCATAGGTTCTGCTGCTCTCTTCTGCATTCAGAGCAGCACCCGGATCCCAAGGCACGCTCCAGTCACCCAGCACAAGGAAAAGGGATAACAACCAAACTTCAGAGGGACTGAGCTAATGAGAGATTTAGCCAGATAAAAATCAATCAGTTTCACTCCCAATCAATGCGTGGTCTTCACAAGATTTATTGCTTTTTTGTTGATGAAATCAATGGCCTCTGAGATTGAAATTCCCCTGTGGATTCCGTGGTGATACCAATAAAGCAATCAGCCAAAAATAAAGCAGCACTTTGTTAGAACAAGCTATTTTCAAAGAACACCGACCTATCCCACACTTCCTTATTTTGTAAGTAGAAATGATGGAGTTTTGAACAATTGACTGTTTTGCTAAATGATCAAAATCTCCAGAAGGGAAATGTAAGCTCATGGCACCCACTGCAGCCATAACTTCATCAGCAGATCTTACCCGGGGCAGTGCTACAGTTCAAAGCTGCCCGAGGCAGTTAAAATACCCACTTCAAGTAAATAGGTCACAGATAGATCCAGCCATGCCAAACTGGGGGTTTAGGCTTCCAAACAAAGCCTCCTATTGTCTTGGATCACCCACTCGGGGGATAGAAAAAAAACAAATCTGCAAACGCAAAGAGTACTCAGGAGAGTTCTTTACAAGGGCATTTCCTTCGAAAAGTCTCCTCCTCCTCTTTTAGCACAAAACAAAATATCCAGTCTCCAAAGGATTGTATCCAGAAGGGTTTAAGAGCTAACAATTTCTCCAAAATTACTTTGTTGCATCAAAACATGGGAAGGGGGAAGAGGAGGGACAGTACAAGAGTCAGTGATAAAACTTTCTCCAGGCAGAGGCCACACTGAATTCTTTTTCCAAAGCAGCAAGAACACACCACACTGAGCTGAAAACATTTGAGATGCTCCTAGTTCCTAATATTCAACAGCCTCTGCAAGTCTCCCCAGTCTTGAATTTTGAGCTCTGCTGCAGAGAATGAAAGGAGCAGGGAAAGTTTTCCCCAGGAGAAGGAATGACCACTCAGCCATGCATCCCTGGTTTACCACAGGTCTCAGAAAAGCAAAACAATGCATTGTCTGAACAAGCAAATCTTCCTGGGCTGAACACGAAATCTGCTCAAGAAATCTGCAATTCATTAGCATAGAAGTTCAAATTGGTTTGTATGAGCATATTTTCCTTTGTAGCAGTTCGTAGAGCTGTCTGCATTTCATCAGATGATTCTAAATGCAGCAGCTCTTGGGGCACTGTCAGGACTGCACTTTCTGGTGCTGACATAAAGAACTACAGTTTAAAGAATCTTGTAATGCAGCAGATACATTTCTCAATTAAAGTTTTCTTTAAAAAAGCAGCAGGTAATAAAATAATTTGGTTAAACTTTTATGAAAAGCCATAGACACATGAGGAAATGCTATTTCTACCAGACCATTTCCCAGTATTCTTGACTGATGACAAGCTAGGACCCTAATAAGGAAAATAAAATTATATAAATAATTATGAAGATTGTTTCTTTTTGGAAAGCAAGCACATAGAAAACTTTTGATTTATATTAATTTGCCACATATGTAGCCTGATTAACTCCAACTGGTTATATGGGGCTCTGAATAATTTTTTTGTTTGTTGAAGTGAAAACTCAAAATGATCCTCTAAAATTCCAGGGGCAAATAATGGAGGTACTTATCTAGACAGTTAGCTAAGTGTATCAACCCTGCAATTCCATGCATGCCTAACTGTAAAACACAGAAGTAAAAACACAAAGATGATGTGTTGATTTTCCTAAAAAGCACATTTGGCCACCCCTCTGCTCACTGGTTTTGTTGTCTGGCTCAGTGAACTTCTGAGCCTTCTGTTGCACAGAAAAAAAATATGTTTGCTTTTCTACACAGAAAATGGACAACTACACAAAGTAGATTTAACTTGTGTAATACCCTTCAACTTTCCAGGAATCTTTTTCCTGAGGAAGACTATGGAAACACTGTTGGCAATATCTGGTACTGTCCATGAAAAATTTGCTGTGTCAGTCTGTGAAGGTTGTGGAGATGGAAAAAGGAGATGGAGACTGATACATCTTTAAAACAAATGGGTTTGGACCTTGGCCTCAGAACTGATCAGAAACAGATTGGTTTAACACTTGGCTTTCTCTGCCAGCTGCTTATTAAGTGCATTCCCTTCAGGGTTTACCCACAAGAAATATGTTTTTCCTGGAAAAAGCTGTTAAGCAGCTGGCAGAGTAAACCAAGTGTTAAACTTTCTAAGAGAGGAACCATGTCTCTGGTCAGTCTGGTGGAAAGGGCTCAGCCAGGTGTAAAAGCAGTTTTTCCACTATTTGCTTCCCCAAATACTTTCACAAAATTCAGAGCATTTCCCTATTTTGATGGATTTAAACAAAAGATATGCCTAACTTTTCAGTCACAACATTATCCAGTGTGGAGAACAGAGAAGAATGAATGAAGATCAATATTTGCCTTGAACCACAACCTGTGATTTTGGTTAATTTGAATGTAAAACATCTTGTAGAGGGGAAAAGATTTATCATCATTGCTTGTGTTTATGAAAATTTTGAAGAATATGCTATCTTGAGAACATAAATTTCCCTTGAGTGTTTGTCCTGAAAAAATGGGGCCTCCTACACATTCTGAAAGTCTGAAAGTTAACTGGGACAGAGGGAAAAAATTCCAAGTATTTTACATAGCTACTGAATTGAAATTGTGGTCATGCTTTGTCACTTGTAGAAAGAAGTCAAGATATAGAAGAAAAACAACACCAGAAATTTTAGTTTTGTGTCAGAGGCACCTTCACTGCTGAATTAACAAGGTAAACAGGAATAGGGTTAAAAAAGTAATTAAATCAGACCTGTTTCTATCTAGACTTGCAGGAAAACCTGTTAAAGTAACAGCAGCACTGCTTCATATTTCAGTTTTGCAATAGGACCAACAAGGTGTGCAGGTTGGGATGCTTGCTGTGGGGCTGGATTCCTTCCTATCCTACTACCTTGATGTGCTCCTAAGAGCAGAAGCCAGCCAGAAACACTTGCCTGATGACATTAGAAAGTCCTTTTTTTAAAAAAAAGCATTCAATTTCTAGCCCAGTGACACAAGCACATGCAGCAGGGCCACGTGCACCCCTGAATTTCAGGGCAGGCTCCACCACACACGTCTGTTGTGCCACTTTCACACAGTCACAACTGTGTTAAATCAAAGCCAACTGATGTCACTGCTGAAAGGCTGAGCAGCCCCACAGCAAAGCATCTTTACATTTGGGAAGTGTTAATGTGCCACATAAACATTTTGCCTTCCAAAGCCACCATATATACCAGAATGTCAAAAGCAATTAGTGCAATGTGCACAGAAACACACAGACAGAATATTCTCCAGTGAATTTCACTGTGCTGAGAGATCCAGGACAAGGGGAGATTCCCTTCCTCAAATTCTCCCTGTCCATGGCAGGAGGTGGGAGCTACATCATGTTTAAGGTCCCTTTCAACCCAAACCATTCTGTGATTGGATTAAATATATTGCTCTTTTAAATAAGAAAATATGCTGTGAAGGAACATTGTTTTTTTAGCTAGAGGTTTAAAAATTATAACAATTGCTTTGGTTTGATTTTAGTTTTTATGTTACAGGCTGATGGGAAGGGTGAAAAAGAAACTATGAAAAGGAGGGAAATACATGTAATTTCAGCATGAGAGCTACATAAATGACACTGCACAAATGGACTCCTACTCCTGACAGAGCTGAGAGGTCCCCCACAGGAAGGAATACACAAAGCAGTAAATTCTGTAGCACAGAACTATCAGCTCAATGACTTATCACCTTCCTCCAGGGCAGCTGGGGTGAGGGTGAGTGCAAGTGAGCAAGCAATGCTGCTGAACTTCAGGGCTGGAACAGCTCTTCCAAAGGTTATTCTCCAGGAGCTGGTACCTTCCCTCCTGGGCTACAGAAGAGCTGTGGCATTTGATCACATAAATGACCATGCTGCCATGCAAATGCAATGTTAAAGCCAAAAGCAAGAGCTTGAAAATAAAACCCAGCCCTGTCCAGCCAGTGAGATCAGCATGGCCTTTGTACAGATGGGGAAGAGAAATGGACCCATAAAGCTGGAGAAAAACTTAAATAAAAACACAAAGAAATGTTAAAGAAGAAATAGTCCTAATTAATAGTAATAGAACAACAGATAGAGGAAGAAACCTTGCTTGCTGAAGCTCTGTAAACCCCTAGTCTCATATTTATTTGTGATTTAAAAAAGGGGAAAAAACAACCTTACGCAGTCAGAACAAAGCTTATTCTTTCCTCCTTTCCCTTGACACATTCCATCTGGCCTGCTCTGGCATTTCCAGCTGTGCTACCTGGCAGAAGGAGCAGGAGCAGGAATAGGGTCATGACTCCTGTTAATTACAGGGCACCCAGCTCCACTTACAGAGTTTGGCATCATCAGGCAAACGGAGGAAAGCCACAAGTACAAGCATTCTCATATTCTGCCAGGTCAGATTCCTCACTGGCTGTAAGCAATTAGAAAATTATTCTGAAGAAACACATCTAAGTAATGATGCAGATCCTGGTTTTTCCAGTGAATCTGGGAGGGAATAAAAAAATCTGCCTTGTATGGCAGGGCTAAGCAATACCTCTGGAATTACAGATGGTATTGCACAAATGATGAGCAGAGATGGATGAGCCTGGATTTCTGCAGAGGCTGCATTTAGTCATCTACAAAAAGCCCCTTTGCATCAGCACCACAAGTTAGTGGTCAGATCTTCCACTTCCTGTTTCCCAAAGTGGGTCAGGAGCCTTCCCTAATCCCTGTTCCCTAACGAGGCAGGGGCAGGAGCAGCAGCTCCCAGTGCTGGCACTGACTTTGTCACCAGAACACAGGGAATCGAGCATTGTGCTGTGCACAAAGAAAAAGACATTTTCTTTTTTTGTCTCAGGGCATTCATTATTTTATCAAGCTGAAATACAATGCCCCTTTTCACCAGGATAATAATTGACAATTGCATTATTCCCTCATTCATTGCCTCAAAGATGGAGTGAGTTAAAGCCTGCCTGAAAGAAATCCTCTTAAGCCTTCATGACCTGCTATTTTTACTGTTAAATTTCAAGCAATTAACATGGCTGTACCTTAAAGGAAAATGACAAGCAAAACACTGTCTGTTTGTCCAGGAGCACATCCCTTAAGCACAGACATGCAGGAAAGCAGTGTGGCCTCTATCAACTCCACTTGGCACATGGAAAAGCCTACTGCAAATGTTCACAGCATAAACCTATAAATACACTGTAATTCCCATTAGAAGATGTGTTTAGAACCTACATGCTATGATATTAATGATGATTATTAACTAGGGACATTATTTTTTAAAAGTATTCAAACTAACAAAAAGCACATTTGTATTCTAGTAAACAATAAGCCCAGTGAACAACAACAAAAAGAAGATAGTTGTAATCTGGTTTTGCTGCCTTGACACTGATGCAGAAAAAAATGTCAGACTTTGCAGCTTATTAGAGATTTTTAGTAATCTGACAGATAGGGTCCCATAGAATGAGATGATGATAAATGAGTGAAGGAATGATAATGACTTGGGGTTTGTGGGTGCCATTGTATAATCTTTTCCTTTTTGTTTTTTGAAAGGAAACTGGTGACATAGTGGTTTTCACAAAAAGATATGAAGATTTTAGAAATCTGAACAGCAACAAGGTTTTGTGGCATATATTGACAGCGAAATTGGCAGAAGGGCTTCTCCACTCTATTGCACACTATTTAAAAAGGCTGCATCCATCTAGCAACTTTTAGGCTGTCAAGTCAAAATACTGGCAGTGGCAAGAATGAATCACAACCAACCAGACCTTCAAGGCACAGGTGTTTCCTCTGCCTTACCACATGGGTCTTGCTAATCCCCTGCCGTGACATGGGGAGGTTTTTCCGCTGCCCTGAAACACCCTGTGGAAAACAGGATTCAGCACAGAGTGGCTGGAGCAGAAAAGCACATGCAGAGCATTCTCATGACCTGCCACAGCCTGTGGAAATCACTGTGTGCACCAGAGCGTGCAGAATGACTGAAATGTTTCATGTCCACACTGCTGCTGCTGCTCAGCTCTTTAAATGTGCTTCAGCAATGGGTAAGGAGTGCCTATGACCTGAGTGCTGCTGTCACAGAAGTCACAAACACTGTGGAGCTATATCTGAAAGGAAAAAATGTAAAAAGACCTTTTCTTTCACAGTTTTAGGCCATATTCCTGGTTTAAGATGAAACTGCTGAATATTTCTGCCTAAACAACCTTTCCTGATATTGAAAAGCATCTTTCCTCATATGACACGTTCTTAATAGGAAAAAAACCCCTCAGGGTTCATTGGGAATTAGGTTGCCAAATGCTTTAAAATTGCTGGAGAGTACAGAGGAGAAATATAAATAGGTTAAAACACAAGAAGAATAATGTTTGCTCACTCAGGCTTTCAGCACATACCAGGGACAACCATTCTAAGAGAGAGGAGAGGAAAAGGAGAGCACAAGCAAGCCTTGAGTAGCTGCCAGTCAAAAACAACCACATTCACACTGACCATGAAAAAAATCCCACAGGGACCTGAAACCTTTCTGCTTCCCCACATCAGAGCAGAGATCTCCCTTCTCCCCCAGAGTGACCCACACATTACCTGTGGCATCAAACACAATGGGCTGGCAGTTCCTGTTTGAGTTCCAGCTACACTTGAGCACCTGCCCTCCCTCTATGATGTTGTGCTGGCTAGTGTTGGCTTTGGGAGCTCCCACCAGAAGATATGTCCTGCAGGAAAAAGAAGAAGCAAAACAAATGTTTCAACACCTAAGACACAGCTGTTATAACTTTATGACATCTGAAAAGTTTAATAAAGCAGAAGTCTTGCTTGCTCTAATCTAAATCCAACTCCAAGTACTCCCAGTTACAGAGAAATTCATATGAGGTTCTTTTTAAAAAAAAAACCCAAACATTTACCAAAAGAAGAGAGAAAAAGAAAGATATGACAAATTTAAAGTATCCAGGATATATATTTAAAATATATCCTTAGGATTATATTTTAAATGAGAGAAACACCTTTCATATTATTCTTTTTTCCTTTCAAAAATATGTTCGTGTACAGCAGCAGAGGGAATTGTGCACTTCTGTACCTTATGAAAACCATCGGGTGGCATAATTTCTGTTAATTTCGTGAGTAAGGGTAATTTAGGGAAATCAGTCAAAAATGGAAACAACGTATAAACAAAGCAGCAGCGGGCTGGGAGTTCAGCGTGTCCTGAACGTGATGAGTCAGCCCTGCCTGAGCGAGGGCTCTTGTAAAAACAGCCTCCAAGTGCCAGCCACCCCGAGCCACGGATCTGCATGCTAATGAATCCTCACCCACACCCACTGCACGCTCATCACTTTCTTATCAGCATCTGCTGAGCTCTTCTGCGCCTCTGCCTCTCCAGACACTTGCTGGGCGCCCCCCGAGCAGGAACTGCCTGCACTCTTGTTCCTGCACAGGTGGCAAAATTCAGAACTGCCAAAGGAACAGACTGAACAAGGCTCTTGGTGCCTTCCAGGAGCCCCAGCACCTCTGAGACCCACTTGACACATCAGCACTTGACTGAGAAAGTCAGTGTGAAGCACGAAGTCATGCTCAGGAGACAAAATCAAGTGCTTCCTTTCATCAGAGTGAGTCTGCTCTGTCTCTTCCCTTGGCACTGCTGACGAGGGAACGCAGCTTGCAGGAGCAAGTCTTGTCAGGCACTACAGTTCTCTGGTTTGGGAGCTGGCTTAGCTGAACAAGCTGCAGGACTGGTTGGAGAGAATGTCTACAGGCAGGCAAAGCCAGGCTTATCAAACTTGTGCTGGTTTTCAGAGCCATCTCCAGGCTCCTTTCAGTAAAGAGATAAGCATAGGTATAAACATGGAACACCTCATCAAAGCTCAGCTTGCATGAAGATCTACCAGTTTTCAACCTGTGTGAATTTTCAGAACCTTAAAAATGTCCTGGCATGGACCCTGATAGAAAATCCAGGCTAACTGGCAATCCATTTATTTTCCTTAGTTGCCATTCTTAGACTGACTAGATTTTTAGAACAGGAATTTGAAAGATTTTAATTGCTTAAAAACAGCTCTCTGGGCAGAACAGAAATGCTCAAAAATGAACATTATAATGCCAAATAAAGAAACATATCAATTATTATCATTACAATCTATTAAACAAGTGGTAGCTTACCTCCCATTTTACTGCTGTACCACTGACTTTTGAGAGTCCCCCAAATGAAACACTTGTTTAAAAGATTTATTTATTCCCATTCTATTATATATTTTAAATTTTTCTTAAGCTAATATTTGCGGTGAAGTTTATTAAACAGGAATATAGGAATCATTTTGTGGCTCCACAAAGGTCTTTTCCCCAAATAAAAAAATGCATTTTCATCATCAGAGACCAAGCAAGCAGACTTTGTCACAGCTCTTATACCAATATGCAAATTACCCAAATTCTTAGAAGTCTCTAATCCACATACATTGGGAAAGAGGGAGTAGAGGGACAATTGCATTTCCATGGGAATACACCAGCTATGCTGTGATACTGCCAATTTCCTGAATCCTGTTCCTGAACCATCCACCCCATCCCAACACTGGGGCAGCACTAGGAGTGTTCTGGCACCTCTGGTGTGGCTTTCCAGGGCTTTCCATGGGTAACAAAGAAACTGGGCCTTCCCTGGAGGTGCATCCTGGACTACCAAGTGCAGCTCCTCTGGAGCAGAGGGTGTGTGAGAAACCTGTTCCATTTGTTATGGAGCTGTCTCCTATGAAAGCTGTGCCCACGGTCAGGCACCCCAACACATCACCACCACTACCACTCCTGGAATGGGATTTTCATCCTGGACTTCTAAATATGCCTCAGTTTGGCATCCAGCAGGTCAAAATAGACTGTGAAACAGCAGCTTGAGCATTCAGGAACTAACAGCATGCCTTTGTTGTCAGGCTAGGCAATCCAAACAGCTTTAGCCCAAGGAAACTGACTTAATCTCTAGTACTGATGTATAAAACAGGTGATGAATGAAAGCTCCAAAACTGGTGATGAATAAAAGCTCACCAAAGCAAAAAGAAAGGTGTAAAAACCATGTGACACCCCATATGCCTGGACACTGCATACAAGTATTTCTGGCTATTTCAGGAGGCAAAATATCAGTGTCCATAGGCATAAACTGAAAATTGAACTCCATGAGAGCCCGTTCCTGTGAAAGTTGCAGAGCTACTTGGGTCAATTACGAACTTTAATGTAAAATAAAGTGTTTAGCTCAGCAAGTACAAACAAAATTTTAGTGATGACAAACAAAAAAAAAAAAACCCAAACAAACAAGGAGAGTATTCCCTTTGAAATATACAGAAGCTTTTCATGCTGCCTGACAACCACACTGTTTTCTTTAACAGCAGTGCACTTGGAGGTCAATAGTTCTTATAAAAATAATGGAAAGGTTCCAAATAGTGATTTCATGGAGAGCTGTGTCACATAATTCCTTATCAGAAAGCAAGGAAGAAAGTTTATTACATCCATTTACCAGCCTCTTGATAACTCGGCAGCCACACATGTGGACTTAAAAATAAAGGGCAGGACCAAAATAGAAGCTTTTTTCTTTTAGTACCAAGACTTAAGATAGCACAGAAAGATGGTGCAACATGTGCGAGTTAAGACAGGATGGCTACTAATATATGTAAGTAATAAAAAAATGCAAACAAAGCTAGATGATGTACTGCAGAAAGACTTGCTCAATAGCTGTACAATTTGCCTATAAAGTTTCACAAGCTAAAGATTAAGGGGGGAGAGAGAATATCCCTTCAGCAGGATGAAAGCCAGCAGCTTTTCCAGTCTTACAGCTCTTAAGATGGGAGAGGAGTGGGGGAAAAGCGACAAAAGCTGGATGTTACTGTAGCCCGCATTTCAGAGCCAGAGCCTGATTCATTCTGGCAACACCGAGTTAGCGAGGCGAAGATTCAAAGGTCTGAAACGCAACAGCGACTACACACTGCCTAATCTTTAACATGAAACGGGAACATATTCAGGAAGCAGACGTGGAGAGTGCTTACATGGAACTTTTCCCTCTCCAGACTCCTCAGCAGCTCGGTGACTCGCACAAACTCACCACTATTCAAACACAGCACTCCCGCAAAGCACACTCAAGGAGAGAACAGCAGATCTTCTGAAACGCCACGGGACGCAGCTCCAGGAACCAAAATACCATAACTACATCTTTCTACGCTGTATTTATCACCCTCATCATTTGCGTTAGACCAGGCTATGCAGAGAATCCCGCAGTACAAGGTTCATGCCCCGCCGGAGCGGGGGATCGGCTTTGGTGTCCCGGCCGCCAGGGCCGCCCCAGCGGGGCAGGGATGCGGAGCGGTCCCAGCTGGGCACGGGCACCGGCTCCATCCCCGCTACGGGGCCTGAGCAGAGCCGCGTCCCCTCCGAGAGCCGCCCGAGCGGGGCAGGGATGTGGAGCGGTCCCAGCCGGGCACGGGCACCGGCTCCATCCCCGCTCCGGGGCCTCAGCACAGCCGCGTCCCCTCCGAGAGCCACTCCAGCGGGGCAGGGATGCAGAGCGGTCCCAGCTGGGCACGGGCACCGGCTCCATCCCCGCTCCGGGGCCTCAGCACAGCCGCGTCCCCTCCGAGAGCCGCCCCAGCGGGGCAGGGATACGGAGCGGTCCTGCTGGGGACAGGCACCGGCTCCATCCCAGCTCCGGGGCCTGAGCAGAGCCGTGTCCCCTCCGAGAGCCGCCCCGGTCCGCCTGGCACCAGCTCGGCTGCCGAGGGAGCGGGGGCAGCTCCGCATCCTCCGCCCGGCTCTCGGCTCTCGGCCGGGACAGCGCCGCTCCGGGCTCGGCGGGGCAGGACGGGGAGGGACGGGACGCGCACTTACGAGAGCGGGTCGGGGGCGAAGAAGTCCACGGCGAAGCCGAAGTAGCTGCCCGCCGGGCCCGAGTAGACGGCCGGGCGCTCCACGTCCAGGTTGAAGGCGCTGCCCGGGGCCAGCGCGGCGCCCAGCAGCAGCAGCAGCATCGTGGCCCGGCGCGCCATGGCCCGGCCGCGCTGCTCCGCGGGCGCGGCTCTGCCGGGACGCGCCGGCCCCGCGTTTCCCGCGGCGGGGCGGGGAGCGGAGCGCAGCCACTTCCCCTTTCTGGCCGGGACGGGGGCGGCAGGAAGGAGAGGCGGCATCATGTGGTGCCGGGGGCGGGCCCTGGCCGCTCCGAGCCCGGGCCGCCGCTCTCTTCCGCCGGGAGCGCCCGGCACCGCCCGGCACAGCCCGGCATCCGCGGAACTGCGGCCCCGGAGCTGCCCTCGCTCCGGGCATCCCGCTCTTATCTCTGCCCGAGCCGAAGGCTGGAGGAAAGTCAAGGAAAACATTTCTTGTGGAGCTGATGAAGCCCTGGCACAGGTTGCCCAGAGAAGCTGTGGCTGCCCCATCCCTGGAAGTGTCCAATACCAGGTTGGATGGGGCTTGGAGCAACCTGGGATAGTAGAAGGTGTCCCTGCCCATGGCAGGGGGTGGATGAGATGGTCCTTAAGGTTCCTTCCAGCACAAACCATTGTCCCTGTCCCTTCCAACTCAAACCACATCCGTGCCTGGTCTTACCAAGGCTGTTTGGTGAAGCTTTTCTGAACCAGTCTTTCAGGAAAGCTGCTAAGCAAAGAGTGAAGGGAGCGCCAATGTGGACCCAGCCATGGAGGAAAAAAACACCCTTGATTTTCAAACAGATAGGCTATTAAATGAAGTAATTTTGAATGCCAGGGTCCCACATCTCCCCAGCCCCAAGAATGCAGAGCAGCAGGCGTAAGGCGGGGAAGAGGGAACCTGGAAATCCTCCCCGATGGAGGCCTCTGTTACTGCTGCACCCCTGCACTGCCCACCTAGGGAAGAACCACCCGGTGCAGCTCCAAGCTCCTCAGTTGCACTTTGTAGCTCTTGTATCAACCCTCACTAATAACATTTTAGCACTATCATCCTGGCTCAGCCAGTTGCAGCCTTGTCCTCCTCAGCCCATAGAATAGTTCAATATCTGCTGAGTACAGCAGTGTCTCAGGTAAAAGAAAACATGCTGAACACCTACAAAGAGCAAATAATTCCTATTAATTTGTACAACATAACAGGACTGGAGTTTATTACCACCAAAAGTCTAAACTTTTTGCTTTCCTCATTGTGAGCATGATAAAAAGCGACAGAAAAAATAATGATGTTTCAAGGATTAAATAAAAGTCAAAAATACCCCATACATATTTACCAAGGGGCTGATTTAGTTTAACAGGAATCCCAAAAGAAAAATATTTCCACAATAAGCAGAGAAAAACCCAAAGAACAGCCAGTTACTCCTGTGTTCCATTCCCTTGTTCTTGCTACTAATTATCATTTCTTCAGGAAGCCTCTTAAAAATTCTACCATGAAGGGGAGTTTCAATACCCAAACTTGATACTTGTTGCTAATTTTTCAAACTTTGCTGCCTCAACAGGTTAAAAAAACCAAAAAAACATCCAACCAACCAAACTCCGCATTACTTTTATTGTTATTTACTGACTTATCTCAGAACTTTTGTACTACAGACCTGATCAAAGCAAAACTGCAGATGAGTTAATAAGTTTCCAAGCTCTAGTAAATAGGCCAATAAACTAAAAGAGTGGTTTATGAGTACTTAGATCAGTAATTAACTAAGGGAAAAGGAGGATTGATTTTCTCTACTTGGTTGCATAACCTCACAACTTCACACAAGCAGTGAAGCATAAGTTATCTTTAAGATACTAGATTTATTTTTTTACCAAATGATCAAATTTTTTTTCCCTACAGACTGTATAACCTCACAACATCACACAAGCAGTGAAGGATAAGTTATCTTTAAGATACTAGAATTTTTTTAACTAAATGCTCAATTTTGGGTTCCTAGGGACTGTATAACCTCACAATATCACACATGCAGTGAAGGATAAATTATCTTTAAGATACTAGATTTTTTTATTTTTTGTTTTAACCCAATGATCAATTTTAGCTTCTTAGGGACTGTATAACCTCACGACATACATCACACAAGCAGCAAAGGACAAGTTATCTTTAAGATATTAGAAATTTTTTTACCATATGATCAATTTTGGCTTCCTAGGGACTGCACAACCTCAAAACATCACACAAGCAGCAAAGGATAAGTTATCTTTAAGATACTAGAATTTTTTTATGAAAAAAATTCTTAGGGACTGTATAACATCACAACATCACACAAACACTGAAGGATAAGTTATTTTTAAGATACTAGAATTTTTTTATCAAAAAAATTCTTAGGGACTGTATAACCTCACAACATCACACAAGCACTGAAGGATAAGTTATCTTTAAGATATTATAATTTTTTACCAAATTATGAATTTGGCTTCGTAGGGACTGTGTAACCTCACAACATCACACAAGCAGCGAAGAATAAGTTATCTTTAAGATACTAGAATTTTTTACCAAAAAAATTCCTAGGGACTGTATAACCTCGCAACAACACACAAGTGGTGAAGCATAAGTTATCTTTAAGACACTAGGATTTTTTTTTTTTACATAAGATCCATTTTGGCTTCCTAGGGACTGGCTGTGCAGCGCTTCTTGTTGGAAATTGCCAAGCCAGTCCATAGGAGCGACTCAGAGTCAGGGGCACTCATCCCTCATCCCGAAGGCTTTCCTCCCTTCAGCAGGGTTGTTGTTCCGTGCCTGTCCCGTGCCCCTTTGGGCTGCCCAAGGTGAGGTCTGTGCCGCTGCCCTGACTCAGCACAGCTCCGCTCCCAGGCACTGAGTCACGGCTGCCGGCGGAAGCGGCGGCGCTGCTGTCTGGCCCTAACTCCCAGCACGATCGGAGTCAAGCAGTCTAGACAGCCCCAGAGCCGAGCCACAGCTCCCTACATGGCATCACAGTCCCCAGCCTCCACGTGGGAAAAGAAAATGAAGTGTACAGGCTTGGGATACACTTCTAATCAAAGCCATTCTTACTGGAAATGAAGGAAAGTGCTTTCTGTTGCAGGAGAGGCTGAATGATTGGGATCATTGCTTGCATTGAGCTGCCCTTCCTGACAGAAGCCTGGACAGAAGAGCGAAAGTCAAACCCAGACTTTGCTCTTTATGTAGAGCAGCAAACACCCTTCCAGTGAGGATGTGATTTTCTTTCCTAGTTGGTTCAGTTCTCAGCATGACTAACAAATAGATAAGGAGCAGCCAATGAGATCATAGTGCAGAATGTAAACAAGTTAATTATGTGTTTCCATATTTACTTGTTACCTGTAACTTTCAGTTCTCAGGCTAAGATAATCCAGTGAAGAAAACCAACAACTGAGAAGTAGGCAGGGCCCAGATTCCTTCTAAGCCACCAAACTGTCTGTATTCAAAACAGAATGCAATTATTTTGAAATTATTGGAGTCTAAAGACTCCAGCTCTATCCAACAGATCAAACTCATATTTCTGTTACAAGTTACTGGTCTTGATAGTTTTTATTTAGAATTAAACCTTACCAGATGTAAAGCACTTTTGGTAGCCAGTTGTTATTTTTTTGCCATTCCAGAGTGTCCAGCCTGTAACATAGAGTATTTCAGAATGTTTCTCCTTTGAGTCTCTGCCTTATCACATGAAAAGCAGAAGCAAGAAATGGACAAAGTGCCACAATTCAGTAGAAACTGCAAATATTCAAACCACTGTGGTTCTACTTCAAAGGGCCAGCAAGGGGTCCTGTAGGTAAGCAATAAACTTCAGCCTCTAAGTGGATTCAGTGCTTTACAGTACCAGTAGAATGAATATCTGGAGCAAAGAAAGGATCACCACTCATTTGTTCATGGAGATGACCATTAGTGTCCCAGAAAAACCTTCATCAATGTGAGAGTTTTAGTAAATATTTTGCTCTCCTGCTACCAAGCCACTTGGACTTTCCAAGAGGTTTACCTGCTCTGAACAGACCTTTTAAGAAGTAACTCTGTTTCTAACAAGGCAGTAGAAAACAAAGTAAAAGATGGACTTCACATATTAGTTTGCTTTGGCTGGTTTGTGCCTTTTTATTTCTATTTTGTTTAGTATTATCTTTGATATTCATTGGGAAAAATCAAACATTACATCTGAAAACTGTGGAAGCATTAAGAGGTGAAACACGAGGAAACCACTAGAGATGTTTAGGCTTGATTTGCAGTATGAGCAATTCACATCAGCCAAATCCCATTCGGTTGTTAGCAAAAGCTGTCCTTAGCCCGGGGCTATGGGGCAATGTTTTCACAACAAGGGTATGGCTACATTTGTTGAAGCAGCTCCTAGCACGGAGCCTGGGACCTCCCAGATCAAAAGAAGTGAGCTGTACCAGGTTCTTTTCTGATTTGCTCAATACTGATAGCTGTATTACTCCAGCATTAGTCAAAGTCTTTCTGCAATACCTCTGCAATATCCTTCTTGTGTTTTATAGAGTGTTCATTACTCACCAGGCCTTTTTTTTTTTAACATTAGGATTTCATAGCACCAAATTCAGGGACAGCACTGCTTCATTTACCAAGGATTCATATTTCTTCAGTCTGACAAAGTTGGTCATTATAAATCACATGTGACTCAGTTTTTGCTTCACAAAGCAGTTCAGCAGATTACCAAACAAATAAATCCAGATGCTGCTCAGTAACACCCCCAAAGACTTAAATATTTTTAAAATATATTTTTAAAGAGCACTTTCCCCCTAGGAAAAAAAAAAAATTGACAGGAAATAATGCAATAAGGGAGAAATGGATCAGGAAAAAACCCAAGCAACAAGCTCCACAATATTCTCTGCACCGTTTCTCTGAAAATGTTTTCATAATATGTGTGCATGTAGAAGATGTAACAGAGACAAAAAGCTAAATTCCACCCTGCTCTGTTAAGGAAGAGGGTGTGGGAGCACACCAGCCCAGAGGGAAGTCACCACACCTATCCCCAGAAGGAGTGCAGTGCTCTTGGGTAATCACAGTGGTGGAACTCCCAGGAGAGAGCCATGGAGATACAGAGCTCTTGGGGCTTCTGGTGGGAAAGGCCTCAGGAAAGCTTCTTAGAAGGGGATGGGGAGAATTTACTAATCTAGAGAACATGATGGGACTAGCTTTGTGCTCCTAGAGTGGGAAAAGAGATGAAACATTGAGATTAACAGGCTGTGCCCTTGTCTCCCATGGAATATGGTACTGTGAATGAAAGTTGTGTACATCTGCCTCTCCATTCCCACTGAAATGCCTCACCTGGCACAGCAGCTGTGCAGCCCATGAGATGGAAAGCTCCAGCTCCCATGTGAGTTACTCCTGCAGTGATTGTTCTTTTACAGGCCAATTCCATCACACAGAACTGCACCTGGAGCTGCACTTCTTCCTGATCCACCCTTCTGCCTGTATCCAGCACAGCTTGGAAACACACAACAGTCACAAGGAATACTGGAGTGCTAACAGCACACTTGATTAAACAAAGAAGCATCCCTCCCATCTCTTCATCACTCTCTCCTCCACTTCTTGCTTCCTTTCCTGGAAGGAAGGTCCATTGCTTGCTGGATGCCATGAATTTTAACTTTACCTGTTTACATTCACAAGGACCCTCTAGAACATGTTGCTTTTATGCAGGTCCCTGAAGGTGAGGAAGAAATTTATTTATTCTACCATCATCTCAGTATCTTCCTTTTTCTTCTTTTGCCTGCCACTGTTTTCATACTATTTTAAGTACTATCATTTCTGCTGAGTCCATCATCCATGGCAAGTGTGCACCCAGGTTTTATTTAGAAAGTGGAAGTGCCTGTGTCTGGCAGAAATTCTTGTGGAGCAGAGAGAAACAGAGCACTTCCCCTCACACAGGCTCTATAGGCACAGAAGATGGGTCACTTTCTAGTTTATTTCCATTTATGGAAAATTTCCAGATGACAAGAGGCATTTCCTAGGTTTCTTACATTCTTGACTGCTTCTGGTTACACAGAAATACCAGAGACCACTGCTTCCTGTTGTATCCCTGAGATATTGTTATCCTTGTCTTTAGTGCAAACCATCTCCTATTTAGTACAAATGACAGCTTCTTATGCACAACTTTGGAATCTTTCCCCTGAACTTTCTAGTTTTTTCTATTTTTTTTTTCTGTTGACTTTCTAGTTTCTTTCTATGATATTTTTCATCATGCATTTTCAAAGGAATCTAACAAGGCTCAGACTCACAGAGCAGTCTGTTGGTTTTTTAACTGATCATTCCAGGCACATAATGCCACATCTGCCTTGAAGCATCTGTCCTCCAGTGCTCCTGCATTACAGCAATGCTTCCACATTCCTGCTGAAGGATTTGGAACAAAAACAAGTTGAAAACTTTCAAATTCTCTGGGAAAGGAATAATTCTTCAGGCTGCTCTGTGCTTAGTAACAAGCTCAGACTTTAAACGTGTTGAAGACTTAGATAACAAAATAATAACAGGATGCAGAGCAAGTAGGATTGAAAGGCAGTAGAGGAATAATGTAGAGAGAAATCCCCTTGTATCTAATACTCTGAATATTCTTTTACTCAAATACAAAAGCACTAAAAGATGGTAATAACATGAACTGACACTAACATATTTCCTTCCCCTTGTCCCTCAGAAGCATTTCAAGTGCTTGAGCCCAGGCATTCTCCACATTGACACACCAGCTCAGCCATAAGCTCCAGCCTCTTGCCCTCAGAAGATGCCTTCCTGCCTTACAGCATGCCCCAAACTTCCTCCCTCTTCCCTAAGCAGAAATGCTCCTTTCTCCCCAAAGAACCCCAACTCCCCCTCACCTTGAAGCCATGATCTTTTGATCCACTGTGTCCAAGGAATACTGTCCCATCTGCCATTAATATTAAACCAAAGCTTGTCCTTATCTATACAACACTGTACATTGGTGACCATGCCATTGCTGAGTAACATACCAAAAACTTGCCTCAAGGAATAAAACTAAACATAGACCAAGACATAATCAGACCTTTATCCATTCTAACAGAGGGTTTGGCCAGGGCAGTGAGGGCTGGGAGTGTTTGGTTTGTTTTCTAATTTGTACTATTTGCTTCTAAGCCATGAGCCTGCCATGCCAAGGGTCACTCGAGTATTGTCCCAGCTGGGCACTGCTGGTCAAAGAACTGGTTTTGCATCTATCAAACAGAAGTTAATGCTGACAACAGTTATCAGTGGTGGAAACTACAGACCTGAATAAAGAGCACATTTAAGCTTTTCCCTTTTTGCCCTCTTGGGGGAAGATTCCTCATTCCACTGGTCTTGGCTGCCCATACATACAAAGAATGGGCAATTATTCATGTAGAGCAACTGCTGTGCAGAACTGGAACTTGGTATTTCTGTGTGGAAGGCACTGTGTGGGAACTGCCATGTACAGAACACAGACTTCCATTGACAAGAAAATGACAGAAGAGCTCATGGTGTAGGGCTGATAGTGCTGACCAAGTGCAGCTCCACCACCTCTCAGGTGCTTATTCAAGGAAATAGCTCACATCAGTGAGACCCTTACAGTTTATAGTTCCCTCTAATTTTGACTTCAGTCTGTCAGGTTTGTAATTTTTGCTCCATTCCTTCTGACCAGGTTTCCTAACCCTCCTTGTCTCCATTTGATAAACAAACCCCTGGAGTGTTTGGAGTCACCTTAGGGAAGCACAGTGCTGAGGACACCATGCCTTGCTCCAGGCCTGTGCAGGGAGTCACAGGGAGAAGGCAGCAGCTGCCTCCACAGCACTGCTGGGCTAGCTGGTATGGATTAGAGAGGTCAGTCAGAAGAGCCTCCCTTCCCCTGTGTTTATACTCAGCAGAGGGAAAAGACAGCAAAAAAAAAAAAGTGATGAAGAATGAAGATTAAAGGTTTCTTACCTAGGAACTTGGCTGTCATCTGATTTTAAGGAGGCATTAAGTTGCAACTATGGAATTTTTGAAGTAGAAGTCAATTGTTTTCTGAAGCAGTCTACTGCTCCTAAAGTACCTGCCATGTCAGAGATCACTAAGATTGACAGAAAACAGTGACCAAACTACCACATCCTCTTTGATCCCATCTCTCCTGCCTTGTGTTCAGAGAAGAAGGGAAACCAAGGGAATGAAACAGAAGTGGAGGTGGAACACAAAGCGGACAAAAATTCTCCCAGAAGAGCAATCCTGTCAAAATGTATTGTAGACGCCTGAGAAATAAAAGTTACAAGCTGATTTCCTGCAGGAGATGAGCTACACCCATATCATGTGTGATAGTTTCATTCAAGCACAGACCCAAGGATTCAGCCTCCACAGAACACATTTCCCTAATGGTTGATGCTACAAAGAACATTGTTTTGCCTCGGGAGCCTTCTATAGTAATTTGCTCATCTCTTTCCTTCAGGATTGCTTCTGCTTTTTTCCTTCTCTGAAGGAAAGCTGTGATGCTTTCTTTTCTATGGTTTTTTTCTTTAATTTAGGAGCTTATCTCATTTCTGAAGTCTGATGGGGTAACTCAGGGAGTGCCTCTAAGTTTTAAGCCAGCCTTGCTCAAATTCAGGTCCAAATGTATTACAACACTACATTTTCAACCACAAATGTAAGATAAAGAGATTTTCCTCCAAGGTCTCTTGCCCTAAACACAGATGAGATGCTGCTGCTGCTATTTTATGATTGAAAGAACTGATTATTTTTGGCTTTCATTTCAATAATGTGCTATGAAGGAGCCTATTGTGGTCACATATTAGGGCTCTAACATCATAAATGAATAAAACATCTTGGCCTTATTGCTAACACCAGCAACAGCTGCTCTCTGTAAAAAGACAGAGCATCCATTGAAAGGAAGAAGTGAGTGTGACAGGCAAAGCCAAGGTCACTTCCAAGCCTGCAATATCAGTGTGGGGGAAAAAGAAAAGGGTCATATGCACATATCATAGTAAAAGCACTTCAGGTGATTATAGCTCTAAAAAATACACCTGGTACCTAACCAGAAGCAAAGAGTTCATTCAAATGCTTTATTCATGAAGCATTTGCTTCACAAATGGTGCTTATTTTTTGCTATAAATAGGCTTACTAGAAGCCAATTTATAGCAAAAAAATCAAGTATGTCAAGACAAAGCTTCTAATTTTGAAAAAACCCCGGTTTCTAGCACTGAAGTACATATTGTGTTTTTCACAAGTGAAATACATCAGCTTCTCTTTTTACACCACCCTTCTCTATTTGGCATTAAGTCAAAGCACAGCACAGGATATGACTGCCTGGAAGAACCCAAGCTAGCAGGAGTCCTGTTCCAAACAAGATGTAAGAGGTGTGGAACTCCTGAGTCTCCAAAAGTTGGTTAGAAAGTCAAGGGATTCAAGGGAGAAAGAGGGAAAGTGCTCTGAAGAGAGAGGCCCCACAGGCTCCATCTAGCAGAGGAAATGTTCCAGATTAGGAATTGTTGGAAGGTCTGTAAAAGAAGTTTTCCTGAGCAGTGCACAGGCCTGTCCTCCCACCTCTTTGTTCCTCAGGTGTCTCATTTTGGGAGTGTCATTGACAGTCCCTTGGTCTGATGTAGCACAGCTGCTGTCACACAGCTTTTTGCAGCTCCTCTGGCCTTCCCATATCTCGTTTTTCCAATTCTCTTCCAATTCTCATTCATATTATTCAGGGGGTAATTGCTCCTGAGAGACTTCAGGTGAATATGTATGTGATATTTGCATATGAGAACAATCCCTTCCTCTCAGCTTAGGGCTGCAATAAATTCACTGTGAGGAAAACAAAGGCCCAACCTTGTAAAGATTTTTGGTTTAGCTGCTTAAACACACTGCAGTTTTAGGTTTTTACAAAGCAGTACATGGAACAGGGATAACAACTGATGTTCATAAAATCTCCAAGCATGTTATTTGCAAGACATAAAAGCTTACCAAAATTAAGCCTGCATTACTTACTATATTCAGGTAATTTTTAAAAGAGGCATTAGCATTGCAAAAGAATTAGAATTTAGCATTCAGAATGTGTTGAATTCAGCATTCAGAACACAGGTTTTGACAGCTGTTATTCTCCATCCAACTAAACTGTGAAAGAAAACATTTATAAAAACCTACTGATTTGAAGGTGTACATTCTGTCTGTAACCAACACATTAAACAAACACCATCTATTATGAGAATACTAAATTGCCAAGTTAAGTACCACTGCTTGGTCTGAAGTTTTATCAATAATAAAACCTCCTCTTGATAAAAACAGTTGGAGATCACTTTCCATTAAGAAATGGCAACACTTCTATTACAAACAACTCATAGATAATGCAATATTTAAGGTCAGTCTTGGCAGTTAAATCTAAATATTTTTCCAGGCCTTTGTGAACAGTGTTCATTACAAAAAAAAGTAGGGAGCTGTGAGTAACAAAGCAGTGGCAAGCATAAAATTTAATCACACAGGCTTTAAAAACCTCCCAGAACTCCAAACAATTTCAAGCTAGCCAGTTTCAGCAGTCCAAGCAGTTTGTGTGTGTGACTGAAATGGGATTTTAATACATCCCAAAACTGAAAACCAACCAACACTCTACTCCCACAACAGCAAACACCAGGAAGCAAAGGCATGGGTTTGCTGCAGCACCTTTACCTGGTTTTGTGCACACACATGGCCAGTACCAAAGGTGATTTCAAGGCAGGGCTACATCAGGGTGCTCCCTCAAGATTTGCTCAGGCCACAGCTGCATTTCTCACCTAGTGCTCATGGAAGTTAGGAGCAACACAGGGTGGTACTAACACTGGACCAAGTTTATTGTAAAGGTGTTCCTGACCTGGCTTATGATGCTTTACAGCCTGATCTCAACACAGCAAGTGTCCTGCACTGAGCCTGCCTGCTCCTTTAACAGTGAAATACTGCATTTTTGACCCATACGGACTGGGTAGTCACTGAAATGAAGAAACCATTATTTTTGCATTGAGATTATATCTCATTTTTCCAGAAGTGACTCACTGACTCTTATCAGAGTAATTTCAGAGGAAATTTCAGAGGAATTATTAGTAATTTATCAGAGGAAATGTGCATCAGTAAGAACAACTTAATGACGTCACATCCAAGTGAACTCCCTTCAATCACTGCTCATTTCCTGAACATCAATAATTCATCTACCCCAAGCAATGCCTTGGCATTCATTTTCAGCTCAGCATTTATTGACTGGAACTCCATTAGCTACAAGTGCAAGGTTCTTTAAACGAGAAGATGAAGAACTTTCAGCAGTCCCTATGAAAGCAGAAGGAACATGCAGCAGCAGAAGGTTCCCCTGACAAAGGGCTCCTGAAGAGCAGTCACCCTGCTCTCATGGTGGGAAATCTGGGCAGAGGAAGCCCAGCCAGGAGCTGTGCCAGAGTAAGTGGAGAGCAAAAAAGAGTGAAAACCAAACAGGGACAGCCAGCTATTGTTTCCTGCCCATCTGAAGTGATCTGTCAACAGCTACTGCCTAGGAAAATCAGGTTTTCTTTAGCTAGCTTACAGATGTTCAGTGGGCTTCAGGGTTATACAAGGTTACTGTCTGAATGTTTAAATGACACCTGTACAAAGGAGTCGTGCACCACAACCATCCTTTTAGACCCAAAAGGGCACACAGGCACTCTCTGCCTATCCATCAGGGTTTTATTAGCTGAAATTAATGAGGCACCCTGACATTCCTCCATTGTAAAACTCAAGTAAAATGAAAAAAATATAGGCAAAAATTTAAGCTATTTACATCAGTGAAACAGATAAGTATTATCAAATGAGTATTATATACAATAAACCAACCCCTAAGACACAAAACATAGCCATTTTCTTCCTTGATAATGATTAAATTACTTTTATTCCCATTTAAAATATACAACTTTGAAAAATTATGCAACATACATTCAAATGAATTGCATTCTTAAGTGTCCTGATAGCCAGGTATTCTATTGCTGGCCAGTATAATACAATAATCCATCAACTGTTTATTTATGGCCACAGGAGAAAAATCTGCATAAATAAATATTTATATTTGATAGTGCAGCTTTTCCTTAGACACTTACATTTAGAAGTCAATTTCAGTAGGCCTCTTTCTCCCATGCACTGCTTCTTGTTCCTACAGGAAAAAATGAATTCCACAAAGATCCCAAAAAAGGCCAACAATTCTAAGTCTGCTATTTTAGAAATAGCAACAAGAGTCAATTCAGCAGTGCCAGAAATAACCAGTAAAGCTAATATTACCACCCAAAAGAAGTTTGGGAAAACTCACTACCAATACCATAACTCTTACTGGTCTGGAAGTAGTGATTTCAGAGCTTTAGAAAAATCAATACAAAGGGTATCATCAGTACAGCAGGAGTATGGCAAGGAGGAGCAGCCCCCTGGAAAAGCACCACTGCTGAGAAATCTTGGTGGCAGACACTCAATCCACTGGAAAAGGACAGACTGGCTTGAAAGAAGTGCAGTGTGCAGGGTACAGCACCTGAGGCAACTTACCCCTGTACAACTTCCCGTTATCTAGAGGACACCAAAGAGATGTCAGGCCTGTTTTGGACTGTAACATCCCTGCTCTGCAGAGCCTGAGGTCTTCACTAATCTACAAAACACAGTGGGGAGAGAATGAGGCTGGAATAGCAGTCAGTGATGGATAGCAGCTATTACATCAGTTAATGGGTGGGCAGGGAACACGAACAGCAAGGGAGAAAAGCTGGCTGCTGAATTTTACACTGCACCAAGAGTAGACAAAAAAACTGTAATGGCAGGTAGCCCAAATGTAACTGAAGCCAACACCATCACTTCTGTATCAAGACTGCAGAGAAAAACACCTACCACTCTATTAGAAAATCCAGCTCTTAACAGTTTGGTATGATATCCTTACTTAGCAGAGAAAAATCAACACAGGCATTTTAAAGTTGATGATTTTTATTTACAGATTTATTGGCAAAAGGTGGTGGGAAAGTTTAAAACATTTTAAACAGAGGGCACGGTACTGGTATTGTATGAAATATCAGTTCACAATCTTCAGCATCCAGCTGATCAAATAAAGCTAATCACCACTTACAGAAGCATAATCTGCATCAGCTCCATTAGAGTACCCTGCCTAAAAACCACTTCAGGCAGTTTCTAAATCAACACAATCACTAATAAAAATGCGTTTTTTGTGAAGAATGTATACTTGGATTTTTGTACTGTACCTGATGTCAAACTGCCCACTTGCATACTGGCAAAGCAGGTACACTTCCTACTCTTAGCTGGAAGTTTTAATCTCACTGTCTGCAAATTCAGCTGTTGGGTAATTCTGAACTACTCTGAACGTTTTACTGTGAGCATAGCCAAGACTGGAGCAGATGAGATTGAAGGAAAACATTCCTGGTATATCACGTGCCCATCATATTCAGCTGCATAACCATAAACATCTTGTTTAAGAATTCTATTCAAAAAGGAGAAAAAAATGTAGTCAGTTTTCACATAGGTTTAATTCCTCACTGGAGCTTTTAGTTCATTCTTCTAAATCAAGAGTGTTTAGTTCTTCTTCTAGTTCATCCAAGTCCTCTCCAGTAAAGAGATTTTCATCAACTGGAACAGCATCAATGACTCCATTTTCCAATTCCCCATCTCCATCATTATCTTCATCTAAATCATTTTGCTCGCTGCTGTTTATATCACCACCAGAAGCTTCATTTAATTTATTATCTGAAAATAAACATAATTCTTAGGCATTTCAGTGTCACAAGTTTCTTAATCGCCAACTGAATTCATAATTCTACTAAACACGCTTTCAAATTTTGAAACTATGAAGAAGCTATTTCATTTGAAATTCACACAGATTTATATTGGCCAAATTGCATGTACCTGGTTAATATGCAAGGCTGGATAATCAACTATGAAAACAGGCTGGACAAAATAACAACTTACCATCTTTTTCTACTGAAGTGTATGTGCTGAATCTCTCTGGACTAGCCACTGTAATACCAGTCTCCTCTACTGCCTTGGGGACATACAGGTTCAAATCTACATCATTTATGCACACAGGGTCTTCTGTCTGGAAAATAAACCAAGATGCTCTGCATTAATTACTTTTCCACAAAAATCCTCACTTCTGCAAGATGTCTACAACATTTGTCACCTTCAACAGGAACCTTCTGATAAAATATACTCAGTACCAGTATTAAAAAACAAACCTAAGAATTTAATTGTAAGGCTTTCAAATGGACATTTTTCAAACTTGAATGCAACTAAAACATTCCTTGATTTAATCCTGTTTCCTTTACCTCATCATCATCTCCTGCTCCTTGGACATAACGGGTGTCATCTGCTTCTTCATCGTCGGCATCAACCAGCTCTGGCCGGAACTCAAACACCTCACGTCCACTGATCTATGCACAGCAAAAAACCTTCAGTTAGCACTTCATGCAACTCATACTGCTTACAAAAAACCACACACAAACCAACCACAAAAAAAGGCAACAAAAATGACACACAATAATATTAAGCAAAACGATATCAGGCCAGGTACCTCTTCACAAAACTTTATTTACTTGCTCTTCTTACACTAAGAATTGGACTGTAAAACTTACCACCAATGCTTTGCCAGCTTTAAAATCTGCTTTCCTCCTCTCCATATCTTGCTCAGCCTTATCAATTTTTTCTTGTCTTTTTCTTCTCTTCCATGCAATAAAACACTCTAGAGTAATTTTGGTAACATTTGGTCCTAAGGCAGCGCGCTGTCCAGAGAAGAGACTGATTAATGCCAGAAACTCTTTCCAAAGGCTATAAAATATTGGATATTTAATTACTCTTTTCTAGAAACTAATTGAAAACATTTCTTTCCAAGTCCCTCTTGAGACTCTTACACTGTTGAACATGCATCACTTTCTTAACATTGACTCAACATGGGATTTTCCAGTTAGTGAGATGAGCTGGAATGAAAATCAATAGGAAAACTGGAGAAAATAAAGGAGCTCAGGCCTGCTCAAGTGACACTGCCAAGCAATGGTGACAGAAAGAAGCAGAGCAGCAACACCTTCACAAGGCCTTGTGCTCTTGGTGCTGCTCCCTCATTAGAGAGTTAAGGGAGAACTAAGGAGACACTGGTGGGGATGAGAAAAGCCACAGAGGCAGTTGTGATGGATAAATGAGAAATAGCAGTTAAGAAATAGAAGCCTCCTAAAAAAGGGTAAGCAACAGCTGCACTAAGTATGCAGCTCTAGTTAATTCTATTTACTAGGTAATAGTTTCTAAACAAAACCAAAAATCAATGCTATGCATCCTTTGCCCCAGCTCATTCAACTCTAAAAACATCTCATAGTTTTTTATCATAAATTGGCAATTTTTCACGTGTCTCTTCAGAGTAATGCAAACACTACCACCAAAAGATGTCTAACAACTTTACCTCTTTTTCTATTAGATCTTCTAACGAAATTTCATCTTGCTTTTCTTCCTTCTTTTTGTCTTTCTTTAATACAAAGCCTGGAGGGAGGGCATGGCGATACATACAGTTGTCTCCTCCACCTGGACAGACCCAAAACCATCCGTATTTGTTGTTTTCAATAGCATCAAGGAAGTATTTGCAGACCTGTAGAAAAACAGTGGTTGTTAGCACTGTGTCCTCCTTCCATCCTCAGCATTTTACACTCCATGTCAGAAGTTCAGTCAGTCCAAGTCAGCTGTGCTCAGAACAGAAGGAACATGTGAAATGCATTGCTACTAAAAACAGTAGACAAAGTAATGCAACTGAGTGGTTGCTAAAACTCATGTGGCCAACAGCTTTTTGTCCCTCAATATGATCCCAGTTACAAGAGACAGGATGACAGAAGACTGGCAACTCTGCACTCCTGTAAATCCAGCAGCACACCTCTTTCTGCTCACCAACATTGCTGCAGTTTTAAACAAAATCAATTGCATCTGCCTCACATGTTGTTAAACCTTCCAGCTCTGGATCCTGAGGTGAAGATGCCATCCTAGGACCCTTAACAAGCAATTCATAGTTTATATTTAGCCACAGTAATGCTTAACTTTTGCAAATTTAGGCTGTACCAATAGACTATTTAACTACTTGGTATTAAAAATGAGGTAAAATAGTCCCAAAGAATGAAAAAGGGATTAACCCACTATGTCATTTAGTGCAGAACTAAAAAATACTGTTGAACTTAGGGCCCAGGAACTACAAATTACTCTCAATTCATAAATTAGGTGAAAATTTAAAAGCTTATAATGCTTGTAAGTCACCCAGTACATAAATAAGTCAATACATATCTCAGTCACTGCAATAACAGATTTTACTGATCACAACACTTGCATTTTCTAAGCAATTAGGATGTATTAAATATACTGCTGAAACCTTGAGCATTTCCATACAGCACTTCACCTTCTATCCATTTGTAATGTACATGAGAAAACTCATTATGGACTGATGAGAGCTGTTGGGTTGTGGTTTTCTTTGTGGCTTTTGTTTTTTAATTTTTAAAGATATTACAAGGAATACTATCAGGCCAGCTGTCTACTCAGAACAACATTATTATTAGTAGTAGTATTATATTCCATTCTAAATTTTCACATCATGATAAAACACATCTAATGCCAGACTACACTGCACTTCTGCACTTAATTCCTTCTAGTAGAGTTCAATTAAAAAAAAGTAATTAAAAAAAGAAAAGAAGACATACTATTTGGGTTTTGGGTTTTTTCTTTTCCGCCTCACCATGCTTCTTGTTCACCACTTCTTCCAGCTTCTTCTCATCCCAGTTGTCCATTGTATCTAGAAAAAGACAACAGATGGTTTCACAGAAAAATCCAAATACTGAATATTGCCAGCAAGCTGCTTTTCTGCCCAGTAACAGTTTTAATATACAATTCTCACATTTTAAGTAGCTTTTCCTAGGGAAAATAAATCTAGGTTCTTAAAATACTGTTTTCAAACTCTCCTATGCCACTCAAAAGACAATTACCTCAAAAGCCCTAGAAATTTTAATTTTGGAATGCATAAAGTGTGAGTTAAACACTCAATAATGTGTCATTCCATCTGCACAACACTGAGTGTGTACAAGGGAAAAGAAGAACAAGACAACTGAACAAAAGAGAAAGCTGGATGGTAACATCCAGAAATACAGTTAATCTAACTGGAGGCTTGAAAGAAAGAATACCAAATTATCTGTGTTAAAGTCAAAAGAAGCTTCCACCAAAAGAAGCAAATCACCAATGACAACATCAGCAGTGAATCTGTGGGATCCCATCAGATACATTTAGGCTGACAGAGGCTAAAATTCAAACAAAGACTGAGACTGAGGAAATGTGAAAAAAACAAGTTCTATAAAGTCTCTAATCCCTGCTAAACAAAAGTAAAATCCAGAGTCCTTAGCCAACAAGTCATTGGGGGAGAGAAAGTCACAGAAAAAATTCCCAAGTACCCCTAAATGTAGAACTGTGCACATTTGGCCAAATACCAGTAGCAGTTCTGGAAGGTAACTCTGGCTGCTCATTGCACTTCCCCCTTTCCCTTCTACAGAACTTAAGGGGGAAACAGCAACTGCAAAAAGGTCAAATACTGCTCAACTTGCAACTTGTATGACAGAACACATGACCTTGACATAGCCACTGTTCTTCATAATCATAACCACAATACAGAGGACATTTACTCTTAAAATTCCAGTTTCAGAGTCAGAATAGCTTAGCAGTAAATTTCTACAATTATTATACCTTTTTCAAGGTCTTCATCTCTAGCATCAATGTAGACACTTCGTTTTTCACACTTCCTTTCCAAGGACAAATCATGAGAAAACTTGCACTTGTCTCCTTTAGTGCACTGCCCTTGCTTGAAGAAAGCACAAACTACAGATTTTGGGTCAGCACCTGAGTGAAGGAAGTTTTTATATCTTAATACTGTTTTTGAGCAAAAGTTATATATTAGAAATTCTAAGAATATCGAGGATAAGTAGAGAATGAAAATATATACTTCAAATATATGAAAATCACACTTCCTTTGTCAAAAATTATTGCATATAAACTCCAGAAGAGACTGTAAGTAAAAACTTGGTTAACTTGGTTATTGAGCAAAATTTGTTTGCTCAATAACCACCCTCAAGAGAGACCCAAACCAAATGCTACTGCTAATTATGAGGTCAGATACAAGTAACTGGAAAGTATTTGCTGCTCTGATTTGAGTACAAGTCTTCTGCTAAGACAACAGTTATGATCTTACATACTTTCTCTGGATGTTCACACTCCCCTGGGGACACAGGTTGTTTTAAACAAATACCATCACAAACCCACAAAAATCACGCCACACATCCAGAACTATCTATCTAACTGATGAATCAGAACACAGCCAAGTGTCTTCAGCTGTGCTGACCAACATCAATGTAGCTTTTGGTATTCTAATGATCTACTGACTCCAGAGGACTTCCCAAAACAGTGTCAAGTCATGACTGACAAAATACTTGGCATGGAGAAGGGAAGTCACATCTATTTCATTAAAATAACAACTGGTGGTTTTGAAGGGTTATTACACCTTAAGTAGCTATATGAATAAGAAAACATAACTGAAGAGAAATCTGTTAGTCATACCTTTGCTAATTTTCTGTGCAGCAACCACAGGCTTGAAGAGCTCATTTAATTCCTGTAATTCCTTTTTCTTATCTTCTTTCTTTAATTTCTTCTCACTTTCTGATTGAGCAACCTATAAACAGAAAAGCAGGATGCCAGGACTCACTTCACACAAACTGCAAGTTAAAATAGCCAATCATTCAAAATCAGTTTACAAGGGCAGGAGTGAAACAACCTGTGATGCCTGCAAGGCTCAGAATTGCTGCTCTTGTGTGTGCAACTGGTGCAATTTACTGGTTTGTCCCACAGGAAGGACAGCAAAGTATTTAGCAAAGTGAATCTGCCAGAGAGGAGAGGTGCCTGCAGGTACCTTCAGTGTCACAGTGACCCCTACTGCACCTTCACAGGTAGGAAAGCCACTGAGAGGCATTGAATTTCTCTTTTTGCAGGGCAACTTCCAGATCTGCACAAAAAAAGGCCTCTCTTGAGTCCCCTACATGCTGCTTTGCACTTTCTTCTGATCTATACAACAGGTAGAAGTTCCAGGAAATCTGTCCATAGAAGTTGAAAGTGCTTTTAGAGCATTATTTCAACTTGGATTGGCTCAACATATGAATGCTTCATTACTTAATTAAGGACCAAAGACAGGAAAATAACTCATCCAGGGAAGGAAAAATGTATGTATAACAAAAAAATACCTTACTCTCTCATCATTCTCTGGATGCCCCAGAGCAGGTGTGTGTCTATACCAAAGTGGGATGAAAACACATGAAAGAGGACATGGGAGAAGCATTCTTAGATCAGATATGAAAGGAGGATTTAGCAAGGTGGGGCTCCATCTCTTTTTCAAGGTAACAAGTGATAAGGTAAGAGGCAATGGTCTTAAGTTACCCCAGACAATGTTCAGATGAGATTTTAGGAAACATTTCATCACTGAAAGGGTGGGTCAAGCATTGGTGGACTCACCATCCCTACAAGTGTTCAAAATGTGTGGATGTGGCACTTGGGAACATGGTTTGGTGCTGGGTTAATGGCTGGACTCAGTGATCTTAGAGGTCATCTCTGCCCCTAAGGATTCTGTGTTTATTTGACTCTGGTCCTTATAGGAAATCCTTATGAGACTAACACCACAACCAAGGATGTGGGTACTATTTTCTTAAATATAGTGTAATATTAAAAAAGGAGCTTTGTTCTTCTGGTGTACTTGACAAAAATACACCAAATTGTTTTAGAAAGGAATTAGCAGCTTGGCTAGTTTTCCTACTAAAAGTTCACAAATACTATTTTAAATAACACACAGACCCACATATGTGAACTACAGGAAGTTGTACTTTAAGAATGCTTTTGTTTTTCTTCAGAGTTCTAAAAGCTTGACAATTAGGCTTGTCTTAAAAAAACCCAACAAACCAACAAAAAACAAACAACCCCCCAAAACATAAGAAACAAAAAACCCAAAGAAACCATAACAAATCAAAAAAGGAGGAAAAAAAAAAACCCTCCAAAAATACCCAGCACCAAAGCTAAGCTAAAACTCTAGAGCATTTCTATTTTAACCTCATGACATAAGGAAAGTTGCTTTAAAAAGTTCTTTCTCAGGGACAATCCTGACTGAAAGCTATTCTATAAGGTAAGAGAGATATAATCAGGTTTAAAAATTTAGTCCTGACAGCCAACATCCAAACTGCTTTTGAAAAATAACATCATTTTAGGCTGGCTATTTTACATATTGGTATTTGTATAGATGCCACAGATCAAGAGATTTCATACACAAGTTTCAGAACTGTTTGAATAACACCAGTGCTTCTGAAGTGACATCAAGGAATCTTTTCCACAAATAAAAAATAATTATTAGATTTAATGACTCAAATACCAACTTTACTTTTCAAGTTGGGCCTGCCATGCTGGCTTATCCTTGTTATGCAAGAAATGTATGGTGACACCATGAACTGAGCTAATGCAAATGTTATTATTTTACAGGCTCATTCATAGGACAGAAAGCTGTGTAAATATGTAACAGCTAGATTGCCTAGCACTGGAGGAATAAGAGACCTGGATCATTTCCATTAAATCCATGCTTTCTGACTGAGGATAAAGTAAACATTGTATCTCATTTTATTTCATCATACAGAAGAGCCAGCTTGCACACAGCAGCTCAAAATTTCAGGTTTTTCGATCAAACAGCTCACAAAATAGATGGAGATTGACAGACTTGTGTCCACTTAAAAATGCAATAAATACTTCTGCAAGTAGAAGAATGAGAACAGATAGATTTATACTTCTATCTTATTTCAATTCCAGTTTTAGTAACAACACTTGTTAATTTTAATTGCTCATTATTTCTCAAATAAGGTGGGAATTAAAGAGAAGAAATAGGAAGAAGGTGCAACTGTACTTTGCTGACAGCCAGTATCTACAATTTCACTTCAGGTATATCTTACACTGAATTATGCTACCATCAGAACACTGTGGAGACAAATTTGACTAGTTGAGTTTGGATGGGATGCAGGTTTTTTCACAACAAAAACCAACCAAACAACAAACTAAAAACCAACAAACCCCCATACTCTGTACTACCTTCACACAGGCACATCATTTACAGCTAGACAAGATTTGCACAACAGCTGTTAGCTAGATCTGTGCCACTCACAAGGAACAGCTCAACTGTCCTCTCCCTCAGCTCCTGACCATCACAGAGTGCAAGATGATTGGACTGTGCAGTGGGAAAACATTCCACAATAAACACTTACCTGACGTGGATTCTGCTGACCAAACTTAACCTGGTGAGTCACAGCCTTGATAAACTTCTGCTGCTTTGCACCTTTTTTATTCTTTAGGCCAAATGTTTTGTCCTAAATCAAGAGATAAACACAGCCATATTAATTAAAAAAAAAAAAAACGAAGTCACCAAAACAACAGAAACCCCACCCTTGCCACTCATCTCAGGCTTTCAGTAAAACACAGATTGTTTCCTCAAGCAACACAAGCAATGGACAAAATTTAGACTCCCATATCATCTTCAGAAGTGGTTTTTCAGCACTCCCTGCTGAACGTGGCCCTTGTGTGAGCTCTTGTTTTTACCAGCAGAGCTCCTCGTGCCTGGTATCAGTGTGAGAGGGGACACACAGCACTCTCAGGGCAGCAGGACAAGATGGTACTGGAGACTACCCAAGGAACAGCTGAGGAAAACAGGACAACTGACTAGCCATAGCTACTGCTGGTTTCTCTTCTATCTACCTGAAATCACTCATTACTTCTACCTTCAACTGTTCACACAGGCATCTGCATAACACACATCACTTTCCTATTACCACATGTGACATATTACTTTTTAAGTATTGGGAGCTTCTTCTTTACCAAGTGTATTAATTTGAAGTTAAGTCTTTATCCTACATCAGGTCTGGACAGGTGTATCTACTTCCTAAAATCCACTGCTTGAAGTCTCTATTTACTGCCTAAATCAATTCTTCTTCTATATCTTCAGCTTTATTCTTAAGGAGAAGTTTCTATACCAAATCTATGAAAAAAAATTCACAAAAAAACCCCAGCTTATTTTCACATCAGTAGCTGAGGCAGAAATTATTTTTTTCTAACTGAAATACCTGCCTTAAAAACTTATCCATGCCTTTGATTTGATACCAACATTTTCCTTCTTGAAAGAAAAAGTAACAGATGTTCATCCAGTGAAAACAGCTCAGAGCAAATATGGTTTTGGAAGTCTAACAATACAAAAGCATATTACAAATTAATTACAAAATAAACAGGTCCAAGTTTCCAGACTCATGCTGGTTTCACTTACAATATGCTCCCTATGTTACTTGGTGCTAACTGGAGAAGTCAAAAACAATTAGTTGGGAAAGAAAATTTATCATTTACACACTTGATTTCCACTGTAAGTACAGCATAGAAAATATAATCCTTGTCTATTTGATTTATATAAGAATGCATTGCTAACAATTAACGCCATTTCTTACCTTTCAGCTACATTTCTCTGTGATAAAAAGCAGAATTTTTCCAGGGCAGCCGCATTCAGCAAGAACCTCAGCAACTCCAATGTCAGGAGAACACAAAACCAACTGCTCTAACCTGACCTTTCCAAAAACCACAGAAACAACAAACCACAACCCCATATTTAAAGGAACACACTCATTACACAGGCATTTCATCTGAGCACCATCGTTCACGCCAAGAATTCAGGAAGATATCTAAATTTTGTAACTACTCTGCTTGTACTGTCAGCATAAATTCAGACACACAGCATAAACACACACACCTCTCTAGCAGGTTTTCTTTTTTTCAATCTGGTCAAATTGCAACAGAACCCACCGCAAATCTGAGTGAGGAACCAAGGAATCACTAAGGTGTGAAGCGATCTCTGGAGAGATCTGGTCCTACCCCAGAAGCACAGACCTACAGCCCAGCCAGCCGCACTCGGGGCACACACAGCACACCGGGATGAACACGAGACGGGCGAGGAAAAAAAACCAGCACAGCACAGCAGGGTTGTCACATCACGTTAAGGCCCAGCACAGCTCGGGCCCGGCAGGGTCCCGGCTAGAGCTGGTCCGAGCAGCGACTCCCCGGGCACAGAGAGGTCCCGGCACCGCGATCCTGCCCTGGGCCGCCGCCACCGGGAGGCCGCAGGGAGCGGCGGGGCCCAGCGAGAGGCCGCGGCCTGGGCCTGCTCACCTCGATGATCTTCTCCTTCTTCTTCTGGTCCGCCTTCTTGCTGCCCCCCGCCGGCTGCTGCTGCTTCTTGGGGGGCATGGCGGGGCGGGCCGGGGCGCTCCCGCGGGGCTCGGGCAGGGCCGGGAAGGGCCGGGACGGGCTCGGGCCGCGCCGCCGCCGCGGGGGAGGCGCAACGGGTCCCGCGGGGCACGATGGGAACGCGCCGCCCGCCGGCCAATCGCCTCCCGGCAGGCAGCGCGCGCCGCCTGACGTCACGGAGAGGGGGCGGAGCGACACGCGTCATGCGTGGGGTGGGGTGGGGCGAGACGCGTGGCGTCACGGGGTGGTGCGTGGTGTTCGGGGGTGGAAAGGGCGTGAGGGGACGGGATAGTGCTTTGGGGGTCAGAGGCGGCGTTTTCATTGGGAGGGGGCGTGAGAAACACTACTCTTTGTCAGGGAAAAGGACACTGCTCTGCTGGTCAGAGGCGATGATTTAGATGTGAGGGAGGAGGGACGCTGCTGTGTTTATCAAAGGCGGAAATTTCCGTGTGAGGGAGCGTGAGGGACCCGGCTCTGCTGGTCAGAGGCGGTGGTTTCCGTGTGAGGGGAAAGGGACGGCGCTCTTGTCAGAGGTGATGGTTTCCTTTTGAGGGAAAAGGGACAGTGATCTGCTGGTAAGAGGTGGTAAGAGGGTTTCCCTGTGAAGGAGAGGAAAGGGACACTGCTCAGCTGGTCAGAGGTGGTTTCGTTGTGAGGGAGAGGGACGGCGCTCTTCTTGTCAGAGGTGATGGTTTCCGTGTGAGGGAGCATGAGGGACAGTGCTCTCTTTGTCAGAGGCGGGGGTTTCCGTGTGAGGGGAGAGGGACGCTGCTCTGCTGGTCAGAGACGGGGTTTCAATGCGAGGTAGCGTGAGAAACACTACTCTTGTCAGGAAAAAGGACAGTGCTCTGCTGGTCAGAGGCGATGGTTTATGTGTGACGAGAAAGGGACGGTGCTCTGTAGGTCAAAGGCTGTGGTTTCCTTGTGAGGGGAAAGGGAGACCGCTCTGCTGGTCAGAGGCTGTGGTTTCCGTGTGAGGGAGGGGAAAGAGGCCCTGCTCTGCTTGTCCGAGGGGGTGGTTTCCGTGAGAGGGGAAAGGGACAGTGCTCTGCTGGTCAGAGGTGATGGTTTCTGTGTGAGGGAAAAGGCTGCAAGTGCCCTCGCAGCGACTCGGTCTGAACGGGCCCGGCAGGTTCTGGGAGGGTGGGCGTGTGGGTCGTGTTTGTTGCAGAACCCAGCACAGCCTGAGCTTTTGAACTCTAGGTAAAATGTGCAGGCTTGATAGATTTACGAGTATTAACATCTTCGTCCAGGGCTGGGCTTAAAGCTAGTTTTAGTGATCGTTCAATGTGGGTTGAGGGAGGATCCATGTTCTGGTAGGAATACGCTGTGACTTCCTAGTGCCTCGGCCACTGGGGAAAGGACGGAAGGCAGCCTGCGGCCAGGAGTTTAGGATAAAAGGAATATGAGTGCTCCAGAAACTCTGGAGAGACCCCAGAGGGGTATGGTGCAGTGGGTTCTCTCCCTTTTTCTCTCCCTTTATTCCACTAAAATTGAATCGTGCAGGACTCTTCTGTCTTCTTCAGGACACTGGCTTTTTGCAGCGTGATTTTCCACACACTTCGGATTGTGAGAAATGGAGTTCAGGATAAAGAATTTTTGTAAAGTTAAATACGGGATAAAATAAGAGACAAAAATCCAGCGCTGGGGTGGTCCTGGCTGAAGAACACATACAGACAGTGTTATATTTATACAGTTACATCACATGCATATTCACGTGTTTCATACATTATTCAAACATTCTTCCAAACATTCCTGAGGTTTTGGGAATTCCTTTGTTTGGCTTCTTCACGTTTCCATGACATTCTGTGCATCAGATCAATATATTTTATTTCTTCTTGTGTCTCCATCCTGCTGTTTCACATCCTCTGAGAAGGATTTAGTGGGTCCTCCTTAAATTTAATAAGGTATTCTTTAATTGTCCTCTGGTGTTCTTGGTTACGCCTTTTCACATCTTATATTTTGCTAAGGTCAATAGTACAATGCATTAATCACACTGTTATTTCTATAAGCAATACATAGATGTTCTAGTCATCACACTACTATGTCTATGAGCAATACTTAAGCTGATTATATCATATTAACAAGCAGCTTAAAAGAGTTATCATTTGTACTGTGCCTAAATACCTATAATCAATAACTATACACAAAAACTAACACATAAATGCAAAAGCCAATATTATCTAGTAATTTTTAACAGGATCTGCTGCATCCTGAAGGACACACAGACAATTAAATGTCAGGGGACAAACAGCCATTAGGTCATAGATAAATCCCAATTTGGCCACTTGCATGGGCATCCCTCCCCAGGGAAGGGTCCACAGCCCCAAGCCTGGCAGAGTTCAAGGTAGCCTGTGTCAGGCTAAGAGTTGGGACATGTTGAACCATATTTATGGCATAAAGTAAAACATTAGGACTTTTACCTCAACAAGAGGAGCAGCTTCTCTTCATGGAGGGTGCCAGAGCACTGGAACAGCTGCCCAGGGAGGGCATGGCTGGGTCCATGTCTCTGGACACATTCCCAACTCACCAGGGTGTGTCCCTGTGTCACCTGCTGCAGGTGACCCTGTCTTGGCAGGGGTGTTGGACTGGCTAATCTGCTGAGGTCCCTCACAGCCCTGTGACTCTGTCATCCCTGTAGGGCCCTTCCAACTCAGGACATTCTGGGGCTCACTGTGCTAAACAGCCATCCCAGCCATTTGGCACACATCACTGCTTGTGTGCCCAAAAAGGATGGAATGCTTTGGTTCTTCAATTTGCCACCTACATAGTCTGCATAATGCTGGAAACAATTCCTTATTTTGTTTTTTTGGGCCTAGAGTCACAAAGAAGCACGAGACAAAGGAAGGTCTAGGAGGTTCCCTGATTGCCAGGCATACTGGTTTGCATTGGGTCAGATTTGTAATAACTGATGATTTCTTGATCCATCAGTAAAGACACAGCAGCACACAGTAGTGGAGCCTGACACAGGAGGAATTCAGGCTAAAAATGAGCCCATTTTGTTTGAGCTGTTGGGACAATTTGCTGCCTTATGCCAGTCACACTTCTGCCAACGTCACTGTGAGGTGAGCCAGGCCATAATGGTTTCTTCTCCTGTGAAATTTATTTCATTTGTGGCATAAGCCACTGTGTCTTCCAATTTAAAAGAAAAACTATTCCCATGTTGTTGCCTCCTTTCATTGTGATCTGAAAAAAACAGAGAACACAAAGATTATCATAAATACAACACATAATTAAAAGATTAATCCATCCAAGCCTGAAGAACAGTATTTTACTTCTGGTTTCTAGAAATTTATGCAACTTGGTTCTAATTTGCATCCAGCATTAGATTTAGAACAAGCTGAGGCTAGAATTATGAGCTAACACAAGTCAGTACTGTCTGCAATATTTCATTTAAAAATCCTAAGTAACCACAGAAATATCAGGCTTCTACAATATTTCATTTAAAAAATCCCAAGTAACCACAGAAATATCAGGCTTAACGTAACTCGAGCTTCTTGACTTTTTTTCATCTCCTTTGCTCTACCTCAAATTATGATCATTACTCTAGTTCTTCTGAACATTGATTGCTTTATGAGTAACTGAATAAATGACTGGTGGGCAGCCCAAGAGCTCATTGAGCTTTACTGACATCATGGTGTGCATGCATCTTCCACAACTAAAATAAGCCCAGTTTAATTTTTAGAAAATTTTCCTGTTCTTCCCCCTCAAACAGAAACCAAACTATGCACTTCTGCCAAGTGAGAAAGTCGAGTATGAACCTACAAAAACACAGCCAAGGAGCTGCTGCTTGCATCCAAATTGGAACAAAAAGCAAAGTCTCCACATCCTTCTCTGTCACAAACCAGCTGTAGAGTTCTAACTCCTACTCACCTTCGTATTTCTTTTGCATTTGAACAACACAGGCAAGGACACTCACTTCATCTTCTTCATCTCCCCAGCTGCATGCTTTCATATCTGTGATGAAACAACACTTTAAGGCTTTAGCCCTCTGACAAAGGCTCTTGAAATTAGGAATGTTTGGCTTAAAAAAAAAAAAAAAAAGTCAGGCAACCTTATCACCTTATCATTCTCTGCTGCTACATGAGAAAAGGTTGCAGTCAGGGAGACTCATCTCTCCCACCCACCCCCCTCCAAAAAAAACCCACAACAATTGGACAAGAGAAGGCAGACTCAAAACATGCCAAAGAAAGTTTAGATTGAATATTTGAAAGAATTTCCCCACTGGAATAGGATGCACCAGAAGAGTCACCTTCCCTGAAAATATATGAAAAATGTAAAGATACAGAACTTCAGGACATAGTTGAATAATGGACTTAATGTTCTTAAGGGGTTTTTTCCAACATAAATCATTCTGCAAGGCTAAATAAAATTCCAAATCTCTTAAAAAAGGCCTAAGAAAGACAATATTAAATAGAATATTAAATCACTTCTCCTTTCAAGAGACAGTCTCTAACTTAGCTTTGAAAAGGAGGGTAACCTGTCCAAACCATTACACGTTCCCTCAAGCTGCCCCTGTCTCCAGTGGAGGGATTTATAGGAGAAAGCCTAACTCAAGTCAGCTGGAGACATTCTGGCTAATGGTGAGAGCCACCTGAAGAACATTAAGGATAAATCCATACCCTTAGGGTAAGGCAGAGTATTTGTAGTGTTCTTAGGGGACTGGTAGAGCTTTTAGTTCTCTGCTGGAAATGTTGTAGAAAGTGAGTATTGTTGTGGTATTTTGCATGTCAATTTCTGTATGTTTTTTTCTTTTTTTTTTTAAATAGGCAAGACGTCCTGAGGAGAGGCTGGACTGGATTTACTCAAGTCCATCATGATGAGTCCACGAGGCACCAGCACGTTTACATTGCTGTGGGAGTGCTCAGGTTCTGTCCCTGGCTCTCCTAGGGATGTTTGGGGTCATAGTCTGTTGCCATGGTAGCTGTGGCTTGCTGGGCATGTTTGGGGTGGCTGCTCTTTCAGGCCACTCTGCAGAGCATCTTCGTGGCAGAGGGAGGCCTGAGGAATCTCTTAAGGTACAAACTGGTTTTGGTGGGATTGCCTGTCCTGAGGAGCTTCTCCTGCAAACAGGGCTGTGGTGGGGGGTGAGTTACTCATACCCTGTGACCAAACCAGAACTTAAAACTCTTAACTATCTCTTTTTCCCACCGGTTTATCCTTAAAATGTTTGAGGTTATTACAGGAACAGCCACAAGGTGGCACAATTGCCTCACGTTCCAAGTGCCTGTCCCAGGAATTTCTAATTTGTGCACTCAAACTCTGCTGTTATTTACAGAGTGCTCACATGGTTTCAGAAGTTGTAAGTCAAGGTGTTGGAAAGATGTATGGCTGCTATGTATGTGTATATCAACTTTAAAGTTACATTAAGCTTTACAAAATATCTTTGCATTTCAGGAACAAGGGACAAAAAAGAAAGTGGAAAGCTTCTGGTTATATAAATAAGAGAGTGTAACAAAGAAATTGTGACAACTGCAGGGTTTGTGAAGAGGTCAAATGAGGAAGAGCCAAAAGGATGTAAACCTGCACTTTACTCCCTGAGGGGCTTTTCCAAGTGTCGTATTCTTCCAACAGCTTTTAGTTGTGTCTGGGACAGGACTGGTGTCCATAAGGAGATGTGGAGATGAGCTGTACCCAGACTCAACAGCGTGGTTTTCCCTGGATTTGCACGAGGGTAGCACCAACATCCTTCTCTGTGTGGTTGCCTGGGTTTTCTCAGCAATGCTATAATGTGTGGTGCTGCTTTTAAAGGGTTTGTTCTCTGGGAATTTTGTACCTCTGCCCAATCAAGGATGTGGTGTTCTAAGTGTTCTCTCTGTGTATTAATCTGGATTTGGGTTCTTGGAGCTTGCTCTGTGCCTACAGAAGAATTCTAAAGAGGTATAATCTCTCTATAGAATTATTACTAATTCAAAAGTGTATTTGAAGTTAAAATTCCCTAAACATAAAAGAATGAATAAGGTATTTTGAATAGGATTTACATTATTAATCAGTCTTATAGTTATTATAGGATTTTATTTGGATTTAAGTAAGGAATAAAAGGTATCTGAAATAGTTGTTATCTTCATAGACATGATTATTATTTTAGATGTAAATGCAGAAAAAACAGAACTCATCTAAAGAATATCAGTTAAGAAGGGTCAGATTCTTATACATGGAAAGGTTGGGGAAATGGTTTGCTGGACTTGAGGATGATTCCAATAATGGTGCAGTCTCACTGAGGGAAATGAGCAGTGTCTCCAGGAACACATCATGGACATCCCTGGACATGGAGTGCTTTGCAGTCCTTTCAGCATTGCTCAGAGTTGGAATGAATCTCAAGGGCTTGTAGCTGACTTAAGAAAGGAAAGAATACCTTTGACTTTGATGTACTTTTAAATCCTGTCCAATACTGTGACTGTCTGGTTGGTTTAAACAGAAGATGAGAGGTCTAACATGAAAGTGACATTTATTTACATTTTTGGTGCAGGTTGATCCAGGCAACTGTCTTGTGTATATTCAAGCTGAAACTTGTGTATCAAATCTATGTTTATATACCTATTCTGAACCAGATGGGGAAAGAAATTGTGCATATTTCCCTTTCTCTTAGTGTATTTATACTTCTCTTTCTTAATGCAAACAAATATTTTTCAGATACATTTGAACAAGCCATCAGGCTCACATTAAAAATGTGTTTTCTTTCTGGAACATTCAGAGCTTACTTGTGACTATGAATTAGAGTAACCAGCAACCACCCTTCCAGGTAAGCTGCAGTATGCCTCTCCTCTTGACACAGAACATGAATTGTTGAGCAGTGAGCTTCTTAACTGACTTCTTTTTGGCCATTCTTGGAATGATAAAACAAGTAGATCCAATACTGGTTTCTTAATCTTAATCTGATTGTTGAGAAGTGTGCTGGGAAGATTAGTGTTGATAGCAAATTAATTCGACTGGAGATGCCATTTTACAGTGTTGTAAGATTAAGATGACAATAATAATGAGTTGTTTTGTGGAAATTAGCTCTGTAAATGCACCTAATGAATAAGAAGCCATCCACTTTTCCCTTATTACAGAAAAAGAAAACAAAGATGGAAGAGGAAGATCCAGAGAATAAATAATGAAAAGATTGAGAGGAAGTTGGCAGCAGAATGAAATCCACAGGGTTTTGGTTGAAACTTTCTCTTTGGTAGCAATAGCAGCCTGTATCTGTGGTACTAGAAATATTGGCAATGGCATTTCTGTGTTGTGCACTTGGTTGCCATGAGGCAGCAGTGGTGGGAATGTTTGGGGTGCCAGGCTGTCAGTGTGCTCACAATGGGCTGCTGCCCTGGGGGTGTTTGGGGTGCCAGGCGGGTGCCAGGGCAGCAGTGGGTTGCTGGCAGTGTTTGGGGTGAGTGCCCAGTGCTGAGCCCTGGCGCTGGGCAGAGCAGCGTGGTGGCTGAGGGCAGGGGGAGCCCTGAGGAGGCTCTGGAAGCAGCAAAAGGTCTTGGCAGGGTCAGCTGTGCCAGGGGAGCCCTTGTGCAGGCAGGGCTGTGGTGGGTGAGTCACTGCTGCCCTGTGAGCAAAGCAGGATGGAAAACTCTCAACTTGCTGTCAGATCTAAAAGAACAACTTGTGTCTTTCTGGATTACGTAGGCACAGACAATTACCAACCTTTCCTATACATAAAAGAATAACTAAAGGAGATATTTTATATAGGATTTTAAACTCTTACTTAATATTAAGAATGAAATGGTTGCTTTTATTCAAGGTTGACATCTTAGACTGTTTGTCATCTGGTTCCAGAGCTCTTTTTGAGTAACCTGGTTTAAGTGTCATTGCAACAGCAAAATCAAACTCTTTTAAGATGATGGTCATTTGTTGTCATTGGAGTTTGATTCAGAAGGTCTTCATTGCCCTGCCTTTTATAAGCTGATGGATATTAGACACAGTAGCAGTGTTGTGTGCTGCAAAGAAAGCATTTCAGTAATACCATGGGCACTGGGGGAAACTCTGCTAAATCAAGGTTAAAAAAACTTTTTTGTCAATGTTCATAGTCTAAATACCATGTGATTTCATAATTTATGAAGCCGATAAATTTAGCTATTAAATGGAACTTATAAATAAAGTTTATTACAAAATTAGTAGGTTCGCATTACGTAATTAATATATCAGTAGTAAGAGTTTAGGGAAGTTATTATAATATGGTTTAAACACTTATATATAAAGGAAATACAAGAAACTTTAAAACAGTCTGATATTAATAGCAATTACTGTTCTTTTGTGTTACTTGTGGAAGACAAAACCAGTAGAGACCGCAATGAAGAATAGAACCTTCAATGAGAATGATGATGTAACAAACTGCATCTTTTTTACTCATAAATAAGTGTTTGTGTTTTATTTTAGCTGTTTCAATTGGAGCTGTTTTATCTTTCTAACAAAATTAACATTATATCTTACAGTTTGGACAAACAACTTTTAGCAAAACTTAGGATAAGTTACATTAAACAACACTTGGAATGAAAGAACTAGAAATATTTTTTAAATGTACTAATGAATTTGTTAATTATTTGTTATATATATTGAAGTAAATAAGGTATTCTTAGAAGTATTATAATAACTATAATATATAAATTTGCTGTTATATATATTTGTTGTATTGTTGTTATATATTTGTTATATTGTTATGCATTTGTTATATATATGGAAGTAAATAAGGTATTCTTAGTAGTATTCTTATAATAACTAAAATGTATCATTTTGCTGAAAGAGATTTTTATAACTATGGTGTTAAATTTTATTTACTAAATAAATTGTTTAGTTAAGTTTTATTATTTATTTTAAGTATTGATCTGTCTGGTGCTTTATCCTCTATAGAATGCATTAAGAGCCGTGTGCCAGCTCACAGGAGTGGTGTGTGTGGGGAGCCAGGCTGCTCTGCCAAGCCAGCAGGGCCCCTCTCTGGGTGTGCTCATTGTGTAACTGTAAATAATGACACCATTTTATGGACAGGTACTGTGTGTGGCACAAATGAATCGTTTGGTAAATGGTAAAGATGAAATCATTATGTCAAATATCTGGGCCATTTAGTGAGCTGTGCTAATACAGAGCAGTGTATTATTGCTCAGTGCCATTTTTTTGTTGTGGGAACAAGAGTGCTTGGTCTAAGAAAGGAGTTTCCTTGGTGCCAGGGTACTTGCTGATCAATACTTCACAATTTAATGTAAATATTTGGTGTGACTGGCAAACAAACCAAAATGATTTCGGCTTGATAGGAAAGACTGAATTTCTTCGTAGCAGAATGGGTAATTTGGTACCAGTATTGCTGACATCCCAATTAAATGGTCAAATCAGTGTGAAAGGATTTTGAAAACAATAGCAAAAATGTCAAGAAGAGAGAGTGACTAGTCAAAAAATGGAGGAAATGTGGTCTGCTGGGGGGCACCTCTGCTACAGTTAAAACATTTGTGTTTGACTTTGGCTTCTTTTTTTTTGGTTTGGTTTCTAAAGAGAACTGTATGCATGATGTATTTGCTTTTACGTTCATTGTACAGGAAATTTTGAGCTGAATTAGAGTCTGTATTTGTAAATAATTGTAATCTATGGAAGACATAACATTTATAGTAGAGTTTCAGTAAATGTTTTTCCAGGTAAGTGTGGATATTATTTAGTGAAATTGTAAGTTGCTTATATGTAAACTCTTTGGATGTAAGTTGGGAATAAATGGAGTCTGAAATAGATCTTTTCAGAAGTGGAGATGATTCTCTAGCTGGAAATGAAGAAAATCAGAGTTCAACTGAAGAATATCCCTTAAGAAAGGTCAAAGTCTAATCCATGGCATGTGTGGGGAATGGTTTCTAGACCTCAGGATGATTCCAATAATGGTGTGGCCTCAGTGAGGAAAATGAGCAGTGTCTCCAGTTCCACAGCATGGACATCCCTGGGCTTTGGGTGATCTGTAGTCCTGTCAGCATTGCACAGAGCTGGAATGAATCTCAAGGGCTTGGAGCTGATTTAGGAAAGGAGAGAATACCTTTGACTTGGATGTACTTTTAAATCCTGTCCAATAGTGTGGCTGTCTGGTAGGTTTAAGAATGAGATATGGGTGAGTTAAGTTCAAAGACTGGTTTTTGCTTTTTTGCACTTTGTACAGGTGTGTGTTAACTTTGAAACTTGTATATCAGGTGTGTGTTTATAAACCTGCTCTGAACCAAATGGGGAAACAATTTCTCTTCGTATATTTATACTTTTCTTTTTGAATGCAAACAAAATGTGTTCAAATGTATTTAAACACTGGAATAAGCCATTAAGATCTCATTTAAAATGTGCTTTCTTTTGGTGTACTTAGATGTATTTTGAGAGTGTGAATTTGTGTAACCTGTAACTCTAATGGAATATGCCACTTTCCTCATTGTTTGACCAATGTTATTTCTCATGCAAGACCAGTGTATCTACCAAAAAGAGTGTTCTAGAAATCAGTTGCTTTCCTGGTGCAATGTGCTTATTAAATGACATTACAGGTACTTGAGACATGTTCTGGTACTAATGACATTTTTTCCTCATAAGATTTCTTTATCATTCTTGTAGGTGGAAATAAGTATTGTTTCAGCTGTAATGAAATCATCTAAAAAGATGGTGTTGGGTCTAGAGAGGCTTGACTTGTGTCAATGGGGCCTTCTGGGCAAGGATGCAACTGAAAGCATTTGTCATTTTCCATTTAATCCTGATCCACAGGATATTTTACAAATATTTCATTATTTCAAGAATGTCAAGCAACCAATGGGTAAGACCAGGATGAAGGTATTTTGTATTATGTACGTGATTGTGTTTCAGTGATCTGATTCTGTTCCTTAACCCCCAGGAGAAATGCAAAGTGTGCAAGTACACAATGAGTCCCGTGAGATCAGGCAAATCTTGATATGGAAAAATGCAGCAATTGTCATTCTAGGCTGAATCAGTGTTTTAATTGTGTGCTGGACACAAGGTGAGTGTTTGCTGTGCCGTGGTTTGAGTGCATCCACAGGATCAGGGATGCTGGAGCTGGAGCAGCAGGACGCTGAGCTGGCTTTGTTGAGCATCGGGGGCTCAGTGAGAGGTGAGTGAGAGTCGGGGGCGATGTGCAGGGCCCCAGGAGTGTCTGATCTGCTGCTGCCTGTGCCGGGGCCGTGCTGGCTGTGCCGGGGCCGTCGGTGGTGGCAGGAGCGGCCATCAGGTGTCAGGATTGCCCCAGGCTGCGGGTCGGTGTCCTGTGCACGGTGTCACTGCTGTCGCGCTGTGCTGGCACTGACAGAGGGACGGCAGGGGCTCACAGGCTGCTGCGAATCCTATGGTTGCCATATACATGGAGATGAATTTTGAAACTGAATTTTAGCTTTAGAAAAGGAGTTTTCTGTGCAGGAGCAGAGGCCAGAAGAGAAAGTGAAGAGCTTCTGGTTCAACTATTGAAGTTTGTATTTTCAAAATTGTGTTTGATAATATTTCCTAAACATAAAAGTATAACTAAATGAGGAGTTATTTTTAATAGGATTTTAAGCAATTATGAATGAAATGAGTGGTTTTATCTAAGGTTTACAACTAATAGACTATTTGTCATCTGGTTCCCAAGTTGGTTTGAGAAATCAGGTTAAGTGTCAGTGCAAGCCCAAAATCCAATGCTTTTCAAATGATGATGATGCAGTGTCAGTGATGTTTGGTTTCAAGGCTCTCTGTAGCACTGCTCTCTATCAGCTGATGAATGGTAGAGGTAATAAAAGTATTTGAGCTTGCTAAGAAAGCATTTAAATAATGCCATGGACATGGGGGTAAATTCAGACAGTTCAAGGTTAAGGAACTTTTCTCTAAGTGTTTGTAGAGTTTTACTAGACAGCTAAGAGCAGTGGTGTGTGTGGGGAAACCTGGATCACCTGCCCAGGCCAGCAGAACACCTCTGAGTATATTCTTTGTGTAAGTGGAAATAATGAGAACATTTTAACGACATTTATTTGGGATGAGAACAATGACTGGTTTGGTAAATGGGAGAGATGATGCTGTTGGGCAGAATCACTGTGCCATTTCGTGATCTGTGCCAATACAGAGCAGTGTGTCATTGCTCAGTGCCATTTTAAGGCTTTTTTCCTGGGAGCAAGAGTGTTACTAGGTACTTTCTGACCAATGCTTCAAAAATCAATGTGAATATTTGGTGTGAATATTTGTTAAATGTGTCCTGAGTGATGCATAAGAAGGGTAGAATATTTTATCAGGGGTCATATTTGATACCACTTCTGGTAAAGTTTCACTAAATGGTCAAATCACTGTGGCAAGATTTGAATGACAACAGGAAGAGTTATCAAGGGAAGAGAAGAAGCATGCAAGAAATGGAGGAAATGTGTCCCTCTGGAGAGCATGTCTGTAACAGTAAACATGTTAGAGTCTGGGTTTGTTGGTGTTTTTAAAGTTTGGTTTAAAAAATGAATGTGAACTGAATGCCATGTTACTTGCTTTTATGTCCTATGTACTGATATAAAATGGAAATCTTGATTACAAATGGAACTGTTCTATGGAAAAGCTCGAAATTTTCCACTAAATTAGAGTTTGTGTTTGTAAGTAAGTCAAATAACAATATTTATAGTAGAGATGCCATAAATAGTTTTCAGGAAAATGTGGACAATATTTAATGAAATTTTCTGTTAGTTATATCTAAGTTATTTGGATTGTATTTGGGAATAAGTGGTATCTGAAGTAGATCTTGTCATCATAGAAATATGGATGATTCTCTGGTCTGAGAGGGGGTTGGCAGCAGAATGATATTCATGGGATTTTGTTTCAATCTTTCTCTTTGGTAGCAATGGCAGCCTGTATCTGTGGTACTAGAAATACTGGCAGTGACATTTCTGTGTTGTGCACTGGGTTGCCATGAGGCAGCAGTGGTGGAATGTTTGGGGTGCCAGGCTGTCTGTGTGCTCACAATGGGCTGCTGCCCTGGGGGTGTTTGGGGTGCCAGGCGGGTGCCAGGGCAGCAGTGGGTTGCTGGCAGTGTTTGGGGTGAGTGCCCAGTGCTGAGCCCTGGCACTGGGCAGAGCAGCGTGGTGGCTGAGGGCAGGGGGAGCCCTGAGGAGGCTCTGGAGGCAGCAAAAGGTCTTGGCAGGGTCAGCTGTGCCAGGGGAGCCCTTGTGCAGGCAGGGCTGTGGTGGGTGAGTCACTGCTGCCCTGTGAGCAAAGCAGGAGGGAAAACTCTCAACTTGCAGGCAGATCTGAAAGAACACATGGCTTCCTTCTAGACGATGTAGAAATGTTGGACAATTACTAACATTGCTGATACATGAAAGAACAACTAAAGGAGGTATTTTATATAGGAATTTAAACGATTATTTAATATTAAGAATGAAATGATTGCTTTAGTCAAGGTTCTCATCTTAGACTCTTTGTCATCTCCTGGTTCCAACAGTTGTTTTGAGTAACCTGGTTTAAGTGTCATTGAAACAGCAAAATCAAATGCTTTTAATATGATGGTCATTTGTTGTCATTGGAGTTTGATTCAGAAGGTCTTCATTGCCCTGCCTTTTATAAGCTGATGGATATTAGACACAGTAGCTGTATTGTGTATTGCAAAGAAAGCATTTCAGTAATACCATGGGCACTGGGGGAAACTCTGCTAAATCAAGGTTAAAAAAACTTTTTTGTCAATGTTCATAGTCTAAATACCATGTGATTTCATAATTTATGAAGCCGATAAATTTAGCTATTAAATGGAACTTATAAATAATATTTATTACAAAATTAGTAGATTCGCATTATGTAATTAATATATCAGTAGTAAGAGTTTAGGGAAGTTATTATAATATGGTTTAAACATTTATATATAAAGGAAATATAAGAAACTTTAAAACAGTCTGATATTAATAGCAATTACTGTTCTTTTGTGTTACTTGTAGAAGACAAAACCAGTAGAGACCGCAATGAAGAATAGAACCTTCAATGAGAATGATGATGTAACAAACTGCATCTTTTTTACTCATAAATAAGTGTTTGTGTTTTATTTTAGCTGTTTCAATTGGAGCTGTTTTATCTTTCTAACAAAATTAACATTATATCTTACAGTTTGGACAAACAACTTTTAGCAAAACTTAGGATAAGTTACATTAAACAACACTTGGAATGAAAGAACTAGAAATATTTTTAAATGTACTAATGAATTTGTTAATTATTTGTTATATATTGAAGTAAATAAGGTATTCTTAGAAGTATTATAGTAAGTATAATATATAAATTTGCTGTTATATATATTTGTTGTATTGTTGTTATATATTTGTTATATTGTTATGCATTTGTTATATATATGGAAGTAAATAAGGTATTCTTAGTAGTATTCTTATAATAACTAAAATGTAAAAATTTGCTGTATGACTTTTTTTAGTTATGCTGTTAAATTTTATTTACTAAATAAATTGTTTAGTTAAGTTTTATTATTTATTTTAAGTATTGATCTGTCTGGTGCTTTATCCTCTATGGAATGCATTAAGAGCTGTGTGCCAGCTCACAGGAGTGGTGTGTGTGGGGAGCCAGGCTGCTCTGCCAGGCCAGCAGGGCCCCTCTCTGGGTGTGCTCATTGTGTAATGTAAATAATGACACCATTTTATGGACAGGTACTGTGTGTGGCACAAATGAATCGTTTGGGAAATGGTAAAGATGAAATCATTATGTCAAATATCTGGGCCATTTAGTGAGCTGTGCTAATACAGAGCAGTGTATTATTGCTCAGTGCCATTTTTTTGTTGTGGGAACAAGAGTGCTTGGTCTAAGAAAGGAGTTTCCTTGGTGCCAGGGTACTTGCTGATCAATACTTCACAATTCAATATAAATATTTGGTGTGACTCTTTCCTTGGTAAACAAACCCAAGTGATGCTAACTTCATAGGAAAGGTTGAATTTCTTTGTACAGAATGGGTAATTTTGTACCAGTACTGTGGCATCTCAATGAAGTGGTCAAATCAGTGTGACAGGATTTTGAAAACAATAGCAAAAATATCAAGAAAAGAGAGGGACTAGTCAAAAAATGGAGGAAAAGTGCTCTGCTGTGGGGCACCTCTGCTACAGTGACAATGTTTCTGTGTGGCTTTGGTTTCTAAAGTTAGAGAACTGTATGCAAGATGTATTTGCATTTACATTCCTTGTACAGGAAATTTTGAGCTAAATTAGAGTCTGTATTTGTAACTAATTTTAATCTGTGAAAGACATTACATATACAGTGGTGTTTCAGTAAATGGTTTTCCAGGTAAGTGTGGATATTATTTAGTGAAATTGTAAGTTGCTTATATGTAAACTCTTTGGATGTAAGTTGGGAATAAATGGTGTCTGAAAGAGAGATTTTCAGAAGTGGAGATGATTCTCTAGCTGGAAATGAAGAAAACCAGAACTCAGCTGAAGAATATCCCTTAAGAAAGGTCAAAGTCTAATCCATGGCATGTGTGGGGAATGGTTTCTAGACCTCAGGATGATTCCAATAATGGTGTGGCCTCAGTGAGGAAAATGAGCAGTGTCTCCAGTTCCACAGCATGGACATCCCTGGGCTTTGGGTGATCTGTAGTCCTGTCAGCATTGCACAGAGCTGGAATGAATCTCAAGGGCTTGGAGCTGATTTAGGAAAGGAGAGAATACCTTTGACTTGGATGTACTTTTAAATCCTGTCCAGTAGTGTGGCTGTCTGGTAAGTTTAAGAATAAGATATGGGTGAGTTAAGTTCAAAGACTGGTTTTTGCTTTTTTGCACTTTGTGCAGGTGTGTGTTAACTTTGAAACTTGTATATCAGGTGTGTGTTTATAAACCTGCTCTGAACCAAATGGGGAAACAATTTCTCTTTGTGTATTTATACTTCTCTTTCTGAATGTAAACAAAATGTGTTCAAATGTATTTAAACACTGGAATAAGCCTTTAGGATCTCATTTAAAATGTGCTTTCTTTTGGTGTGCTTAGAGGTATTTTGAGAGTGTGAATTTGTGTAACCTGTAACTCTAATGGAATATGCTAATTTCCTCATTGTTTGGCCATTGTTATTTCTCATGCAAGAGCAGTGTATCTATCAAAAATAATGTTCTAGAAATCAGTTGCTTACCTGGTGCAATGTGCTTATTAAATGACATTACAGGTACTTGAGACATGTTCTGGTACTAATGACATTTTTTCCTCATAAGATTTCTTTATGATTCTTGTAGGTGGAAATAAGTATTCTTTCAGTTCTAATGAAATCATCTAAAAAGATGGTTTTGGGTCTAGAGAGGCTTGACTTGTGTCAATGGGGCCTTCTGGGCAAGGATGCAACTGAAAGCATTTGTCATTTTCCATTTAATCTTGATCCATAGGATATTTTACAAATATTTCATTATTGCAAGAATGTCAAGCAACCAATGGGTAAAGACCAGGATGAAGGTATTTTGTATTATGTACGTGATTGTGTTTCAGTGATCTGATTCTGTTCCTTAACCCCTGGGAGAAATGCAAAGTGTGTAAATGCACAATGAGTCCCATTAAATCAGGCAAATCTTGATATGGAAAAATGCAGCAATTGTCATTCTAGGCTGAATCAGTGTTTTAATTGTGTGCTGGACACAAGGTGAGTGTTTGCTGTGCCGTGGTTTGAGTGCATCCACAGGGTCAGGGATGCTGGAGCTGGAGCAGAAGGACGCTGAGCTGGCTTTGTTGAGCATCGGGGGCTCAGTGAGAGGTGAGTGAGAGTCGGGGGCGATGTGCAGGGCCCCAGGAGTGTCTGATCTGCTGCTGCCTGTGCCGGGGCCGTGCTGGCTGTGCCGGGGCCGTCGGTGGTGGCAGGAGCGGCCATCAGGTGTCAGGATTGCCCCAGGCTGCGGGTCGGTGTCCTGTGCACGGTGTCACTGCTGTCGCGCTGTGCTGGCACTGACAGAGGGACGGCAAGGGCTCACAGGCTGCTGCGAATCCTATGGTTGCCATATACATGGAGATGTATGTCTGAAATGAATATTAGCTTTAAAAAAGGTGTTTTCTTATCAGGAATGAGCGCCAGAAGAGAAAGTGGAGAGCTTCTGGTTCAAGAATTGAATCTTAGAAATCACAATTCTGTTTGATGACAATATATTCTAAACATAAAAGAATAAGTAAATGAGGAGTTATTTTTAATAGGATTTTAAGCAATTAAGAATGAAATGAATGGTTTTATCTAAGGTTTACATCTAATAGATTATGTGTCATCTGGTTCCCAAGTTGGTTTGAGAAATCAGGTTAAAATATCCGTGCAAGCACCAAATCCAGTGCTTTTCAAATGATGGTGATGCACCTGCAGTGGTGTTTGGTTTCAAAGCTCTCTGCAGCACGGCTTTCTATCAGCTGATGAATGGTAGAGGCGTTAGCAATATTTGATCTTGGTAAGAAAGCATTTAAATAATGCCATGGAAATTGGGGTAAATTCAAATAGTCCAAGGTTAAAAACCTTTTCTCCAAATGTTCATAGAGTTTTAATCAACAGCTAAGAGCAGTGGTGTGTGTGGGGAAACAGGATCACCTGCCCAGGCCAGCAGAGCACCTGTGAGGATGTTCATTGTGTGACTGGAAATATTGGTAACAGTTTAATGACATGCATTCTGGGCAGGAAAAATGAATGGTTTGGTAAATGGGAGCAATGCCACTGTTATATAAGGTTTATTAACTCTGTATAAAATCAAGTATTACGGGTGAAGAATCACTGGGCCATTTAGTGATGTGTGCTAAGACCGACCAGATTAATTTTGCTCAGTGCAATTTAGAGGTTTTTTCCTGGGAACAGCAGTGCTGGTTATGAGCAGGGTGTTTCTTGGGTTACAAGGTATATTCCAACCAATGCTTCAAAATTCAGTGTGAGTCTTTGGTGTGACTCTGTGGCAAACAAGTCCTAAATGATGCTTAAGAAAGGTAGAGTATGTTTCTATCAGGGGTCATCTTTAATACCAATACTGGCGAAATCTGAATTAAATGGTCAAATCACTGTGCAAAGATTTGGAAAACAATAGGAAGTGTTATCAAGGACTGAGAAGAAATATTCAAGACATGGCGGAAATGTGCCACTCTGGAGAGCATGTCTGTAACTGTAACCATGTTTGAGTCTCGGTTTGTTCTTTATTTTTTAGGTTTGGTTTAAAAAATTAAGGAGAGCTGAATGCCTTTTAACTTGCTTTTATGTCCTATGTATTGATATAAAATGGACATCTAGGTTACAAATGGAACTGTACAGGAAATTTTGAGCTAATATAGAATCTGTGTTTGAAAGTTGGAGTAGTGAAAAACATAACATTTGTAGTAGAGATGCTCTACATTTTTTTCCAGGTATATGTAGATATTCTGTAGGGAAATTGTATGTAAGTTACATGTAAGTTTTTTTGGTTCAACTTGGGAATGAATGGTTTAGGAAGTAGATCTTGTAGGAATGAAGATGATTCTCTGATCTGAATCAGAGAGGGTTGGCAGCAGAATGAAGTCATTGGGATTTTGGTTGAAACTTTCTCTTTGGTAGCAATAGCAGCCTGTATCTGTGGTACTAGAAATATTGGCAGTGACATTTCTGTGTTGTGCACTGGGTTGCCATGAGGCAGCAGTGGTGGGAATGTTTGGGGTGCCAGGCTGTCTGTGTGCTCACAATGGGCTGCTGCCCTGGGGGTGTTTGGGTTGCCAGGGCAGCAGTGGGTTGCTGGCAGTGTTTGGGGTGAGTGCCCAGTGCTGAGCCCTGGCACTGGGCAGAGCAGCGTGGTGGCTGAGGGCAGGGGGAGCCCTGAGGAGGCTCTGGAGGCAGCAAAAGGTCTTGGCAGGGTCAGCTGTGCCAGGGGAGCCCTTGTGCAGGCAGGGCTGTGGTGGGTGAGTCACTGCTACCCTGTGAGCAAGGCAGGATGGAAAACTCTCAACTTGCAGTCAGATCTAAAAGAGCACATTGCTTCCTTCTAGATGGTGTAGAAATGTTGGCCAATTCCAGTAAGTTGTATCTGTGTTAGAATATCCTCCTTTCCTCATTGTTTGACCAATGTTTTTTTTATTGCAATAGCAGTGGATCTATCACAAAGCGTGTTCTAGAAATCGGTTGCTTTCATGGTGCAAGGTGTTTTATAAATAATATTTGCAGGTACTTGAAACATGTTCTGGTACTAATGACATTTTTCCAGAAATGATTTTTAGTAGGTTCTTGGTGGAAATAAGTATTCCTTCAGCTATAGGTAAATAATCTAAAAAAATGGTGTTGGGTCTAGAGAGGCTTCACTTGTGTGATGAGGGCACTCATGGCTATGATGCCCTGCAACTGATAGCATTTGTCATTTTCCATTTAAGCTCTGAGCCATAGAACAGACTTATTATTACAAAAGTGTCAAGCAACCAATGGGTAAGACCAGTATGAAGTTATTTTGTATTATGTCTGTCATTATTTTCAACCATGGTGTTTTGTTCCTTAACCTCCCAGAGAAATGCAAAGTATGTAAATGCACAATGAGCCCTGTGAGCTCTGGCAAATCTTGATGTGGAAAAGGTTCTGTAATTGTCATACTAGGCTGAATCAGCATTTTAATTCCGTGCTGGACACAAGGTCAGTGTTTGCTGTGCCGTGCTGGCTGTGCCGGGGCCGTCGGCGGTGGCAGGAGCGGCCATCAGGTGTCAGGATTGCCCCAGGCTGCGGGTCGGTGTCCTGAGCACGGTGTCACTGCTGTCGCGCTGTGCTGGCACTGACAGAGGGACGGCAAGGGCTCACAGGCTGCTGCGAATCCTGTGGTTGCCATATACATGGAGATGAATTTCTGAAATTAAATGAAGCTTTAAAAAAGGTGTTTTCTTATCAGGAATGAGGGCCAGAAGAGCAAGTGGAGAGCTGCTGGTCATGTTTTCACTAAGATAGCATCAACTCCCTCCCTGGGAAAACCCCGTTGATCCTGGATCTTGTCAGAGATGCATTTCTGGGTGGTGTTTCCAAAGTTGGTGCTCTGGAGAGTGAAGCGTGCCTTTTATTGTAACTCTTCCAACCAAGGTTGGGGTGTTCTGAGTGTGCTCTCTGTTTCCCTTGGTTTGGATTCTTGGGACCTCTGCTGTCCCTATGGATAGAGGCATTTATTTTCTCTTTATAGAATTGGGATAAGAAGTTATATAAGGTTTATAAACTCTGTATAGAATCGAGTATTAGGGGTGAAAAATTCTATTTAAGTTAAAAGTTCCCAAAATGTACAAGAATAACCAAACAGTGAGGTATTTTAAATAGGAGTTTAATCTATTAATCAGTTTTAGGAATGAAATTGATGATTTTATCTAAGGTTCACATCTCAAAGACTGTTTGTCATCTGCCTCCAGAGGGCTTTTTGAGTAATCTGGTTCAAGTGTCATTTCAACTACAAAATCAAATGCATTTAAATTGGTCATGATGCAGTGTCAGTGGTGTTTGGTTTTCAAGCTCTCTGTAGCACTGTCCTTAATCAGCTGATGAATTACAGAAATACTAGTAGTATTTGATATTGCTAAGAAAGCATTTCAATAATGAGGGGACACGGGGGAAAATTGTAATAGTTGAAGGTTTAAAAAACTATTTTCTAAGACTTCATAGAGTCTAAAGAGAGAGCTCACAGAAGTGGTGTGTGTGGGGAAACAGGATCATCTGCCCAGGCTGCAGAGCATCTCTGAGTATGTTCATTGTTGAACCAGAAATAATGATAACATTTTCATGACATGCGGGTGATAAAAATGGATGGTTTGGTAAATGGGAGAAATGATACTATTAGGCAGAATAACTGGGCCATTTAGTGAGCTGTGCTAATACAGAGCAGTGTATTTTTACTCTGTGCAATTTTTATTTTTCTGGGAGCAAGAGTGCTGGTTGTGAGCAGGGCTTTTTTAGTTACAAGGTCCTTTCAGACCATAACTTCAAAATTCAATGTGAATATTTTGTGCTACTCTCTGGCAAACAAGACCTGAGTGGTGTGAAACTCATAGGGAGGGTAGAGTATGTTTCTATCAGGGGAGATATTTGGTACCAGTACTGGTGACATCTCAAATAAATGGTCAAATCCCTGTGCAAAGATTTGGAAAACAATAGGAAGAGTTATCAAGGGAGAGAAGAAGTAGTCAAGAGGTGGAGGAAGTGTGTCCCTCTGAAGAGCATGTCTCCAAGAGCAAAGAGATTGGAGTCTTGGTTTAGATTTTTTAAATTTTGGTGGATAAAATTAAAGAGAACTGAATGTATCATGTACTTGCTGTTACATCTGTTGTATACAGATAAGATGGAAATCGAGTGGACAAGTGTAACTGTACTTTGGAAAGGCTGCAAATTTGGAGCTAAATGAGTCTGTGTTTGTACCTAACTCTCAGCTGCAAGAACCATAATATTTGTAGTAGAGATGCAGTAAACAGCTTTCCAGGTAAATGTGGGTGTTTTTTTAGGAAATTTTAAGTTCCTATATGTGCAAGATATTTGGATTTAAGTTGGGAATAAGGGGTATCTGAAAGTTATCTTCATAGAAATGAAGATGATTATTTTAGCTGTAAATGAAGAAAAACAGAACTCAACTGAAGACTATCCACTAAGAAAGGTGAAATTCTTATACATGAAAAGACTGGGGAAATGGTTTTCTAGATCTCAGGATGATTCCAATAATGCTGCAGTGTCATTGAGGAAAATGAGCAGTGTCTCCAGCTACCCAGCATAGACATCCATAGATATTGAGTGCTCTATAGTCCTTTCAGCATTGCACAGAGTTGGAATGAATCTCAAGGGCTTGTAGCTGATTTAAAATAGGAACTAATACCTTTTACTTTAATATAATTTTAAATCCTGTCCAATAGTGTGTGTGTCTGGTAGATTTAAGAATAAGATGTAAGAGACCTAAGTTCCAAGCATGGTTTATTTGCGTTTTGTACACTTTGTGCTGGTGGTTTTTTTTTGTTTTTTTTTTTTTTTTTTTTAAGATGATGGTCATTCATTGCTGTTTGGTTTAGGAGCTCTTTATTCCACTGCCTTTTATAAGCTGAGGCATATTGTAGAGAGTAGCAGTACTTTGCGTTGCAAAGAAAGCACTTTAAGTATCACTGTAAATTCTGCTTATTCAAAGTTAAAAAACTATTCTATAAGTGTTCATAGAGTTTAAATACCATATGATTTCCTAATTTGCCAAGGTGAAATCACTCTGATCTTTATCCCATATTAAGTGTGTGAAGAGCTGGCTAAGACAGCTCACAGAAATGGTGTGTGTGGGGAAACAGGATCCTCTGCCCAGGCCAGCAGAGCACCTTGGAGTTATGTTCAATTGTTGAACTGGCAATAATGCTAACATTTTAATGACTTGTTTTGGGGAATAGAAAAATGAATGGTTTAGTAAATGGGAGAGATGACACAGGCAGAATAACCGAGCCATTTAGTGGGCTGTGCTAGTACAAACTAATGTTAACTTGCTCAGTGCAATTTTTTCCCCCTGGGAGCAAGAGGGCTGATTGTGATCAGTGGCTTTCTTGGGTTACAAGGTCCTGACCACTGCTCCAAAACCCATTGTGACTATTTGGTGTGACTCTGTGGCTGAAAAAACCTAAGTGAGGATAAACTCATAGGAAAGGTAGCATTTAGTTGTAGCAGGGGGCATTTGGTACTAATACTGTTGACATCCCACTTAAATTGTCAATTCGGTGTGAAAGGATTTTGAAAGCAAGACCAGCAATATCAAGTGAAGAAACAGTCCAGAAATGATGGAAATGTGTTCTACTGAGGAGCACATCTGCAACAATGAAGAGATTGGAATCGGGGTTTGGTTTATTTTGGTGTTGTTGTTTTTCCTAAATTTTGTGGATAGAATTCAAGGGAATGTATTATGTACTTGCTTTTACATCTTATGTATTGATATAAGATGGAAATCCCGAATGTAAATGGAACTGTACTTTGAAAAGGCTGGAAATTTTATGCTAAATTGGAGCCTGTATTTGTAACTATTTTTCAGCTCTGAGAAACATAACATTTATGGCAGAGATACAGTAAATTGTTTTCCAGGTAATTGTGCTTCCTATAATAAAAGTGCAAGTTACTCATATGTGAGATACTTGGATTCCAGATGGGAACAAACTCTAATAACCTGTAGTGTAAAGGTCATAGTACTATATTATTTCATTTTTTATTTTCTAGCCTAAAGCTCACATCATCTCTTGTGAGCCTGGCAGCCAGGGTCTGTGCTGTAAAGGCTATCAGGCTTCTGAAATGATGTCCCATTTGATAGGTGCAGCCAGGAACTCTGATCCATTATCTCTGTACTTGCTCAGTGTCTCCATTACAAAAATCTGCGTCTCTGGTTCTGTTTTTGCAGTAGTTCTGATCATAGCAAGAAACTAGTCAAAAGTTGTGCCTCCTTTAGCTCTGAGCTGTCACAAATCTGAGTTCCAGCCATGTGGAATTGTTCAGGCATTGTCTCTAGTTACTATAGTTCACCTGAAGTTACTGGCATTTGGGGTTTTTTGCTGCCTTAACCCACTCCTGTGCTAGCAATGCCTTGCAATTAAGTAATGATTCTTTCCTCCCCTTCCCTGTGCATTCTGCCCTCTGGGTAAATACTGAGTTGGAAAAAATGTGAGTCATCTTTCACTGCAACCTTGAATGCTATGAGTGACTCTCTTAAAAGATTTGCTTCTCTGCAGTACAAGAAGAATATTTTATACTGCACATATAAAATGAAAGCGTTCAAAATTTTCTTGTGGATAATTTCTGCCGCCAAATTGTGCAGAGAAGGACATTATTGTGTATGCAAGTTCCAAACTTTGTTGTCCTGAAAAAAAGGTGATTCTACCTGTATGAGAGCTCAGGCTGGCTTAACTACTGTACTGCATTCCATGATTTCTTACAATATTCCTGTCAGCCCTGTATTTTTACTGTATTAGAAATGAGTGTCCGTAGTGAACTGGAAAAATTTGTTTAATCTTTTTTTTTAGATTTCCTCAAATCTTTGGTACAATTCCTTGAATTTTGATCTTGTTTTTTGCACCAGCAATTCTATACCCTGGTGTAATTATCAATAAAAAGCTGGCAGAGTTAAGTTTGCTTTTATTCTTGTTGGTAGGGGGCACTTGATTTCTGCCATCTTCCAGTATGCTTTGTACCTGCCAGAAAAAACAAGGTGCTGTAGGTAAGGGTGACAGGCCTCCTGAAATGGCAGCAAACAAACACCTTTTCTGTAGGTGGGAGGGAAGCTGTGTGCTAATGCAAGATGACCCTGCAGGTACTGGGTACTTTGTGCTCTCTAAAGGAATTCCAGTGATAGGAGAATGTGTAAATCCGATTTTCATACACATATGGCTGCACTTGAAATGCTTCTTGAAGTGGAGTTTTTGTATAGGGACATATGCACACTTTCTTTTCCTTTTTCCTAATGTAATTTTTATTTCATTTAATGCTAAAAAATGGTTGTTATATGCATATGAACAGTGGGATAAGGCATTAGGCTCCTATTTAAAATGTGTTTTAGAGCATTTGTCAGAATGGCTTTATTTGAGAATGTGAATTAGAGAAGCCAGTTCCCCAGTAACCTCCTTCATAAGCAGGCTGCAATCTGTCTCTCTGTTCAGTTAGCATCATAAGAAATTCATTTTCCAGCACTAAGCTTTTTAACTGACTTTTCTTTCTTCTCAATATTAGAACAATAAAATAAGATCATCTAACATTGGGTCCTATTCAGATAGTTATAAAGTGCAATGGGCAATCAGGGGTGACATCAAATTTATTGCAAAGGAGAGGCTGTTTTAGATAGTGTTGTATAATATGAGATTGTGGTAATGATAAAACATGAGTAGTTCTATTAAAATTTGCTCTGAAGATGCTCCAAATGTATGAGGGACCATCCCTCTGTCCCTTAATACTAAAAAAGAAAGAAAAGTTGGTAGAGGACCTTCCAGAGAGTAATGAAAAGATTGAGACCAAGTTGGCAGCAGAATGAAATGGATAGGTTTTGGCTGAGTCTTCACTTTTGCTGCCAGGGATTTTCTTTAATTTCAAGATGAACCATGGACAATTCAGACTGACAGGTAAAAATACTTTTGCTGCAGGAGAATGGCTGAGCATTCTTGGAAAAACTCTGATCGTAAAATCCAGAATTTGCAATAATATCTACTCCTGAAACATTTCATCTTCTTTTTTGTTTCAGTTTATATTAATTGCTGTCATAAATCCTAATGTATTCAACAAAGACTACTTGAATGTGTTATCTGGAGAATCCATCATATTTTCCTGAGTAGGCCAACTGTACAGCAATTGTCTCCTAATTTTAGTGGCATTTAGGGAATATGGAAGAAGTTTTGACCAAGGCCAGGGAAAATGGTGATTTCTAGAAAATATAAACCAAAGGGAGTTTTTATGCCAAGCCATGATTTCTAGAAAATATAACCAAAGGGTTTTTTTGTGCCAAGTCTTTATTTTGTGTGTCGCTTAGGGAAATATGTTGCTGCTAAACCACATCCAGGGAGGTTGTATACCTGCATACTGGTAAAAAGGATCTACTAATGTTTATCTAAACATGAATTTAGAGGCTGTGAAGTGCTTCAGAGTTGTATTCTTTAAACCAACACACAACAATTCTCATGTTAAGCAGCGTATTTTTATTTCCAGGAGTTGCAGTTAATGGGTTATCAGAGTAATAGCAATGTGTTATTATCAGAGTGATAATAATACAAATTAATTTGAAAAGAAACCTTGTCATTAGTGATATGCTGCAGAATTGAGCTGGTTGTATGCTAAATATTTGTTTGCTTCGATGCAGGATATAGTGATACTGGTCTATTATAAAAATACCTGGAAATATTGTATATAACATTTTCAGTTGCTTAGTTCCATCAAATGTCTAATTTTCTACTCTGGCTGGAAATTTCCTCTGTAATTCCAACATGTTCAAATTGTTCATGCAGCCATTTACATGAAAGTTCATGCATGGAGTACTGTTGTGAAGAGCATGTCATTAAAACTGTGGTCTGACATCTCTTGAAGAAGGCAATACAGATCTGGCAGGGAGCTTCTCTGTGAGGCTGTTTGGGAATTTTCTTTGGTTCCTGGTTGTCTTCCTGCTGCATGATAGTGCAGCCAGGAATGCTGTCGGGGTCATTCTGCTCAGAGGTGTGTGTTCATCACTCAGTAGCAGTCAAAGTCATCTCCTGTGGACTCTTGGCCACCATCAGCTCTTGTCATGTTCCCTCTGATACCACTGTGGTCATCATGAGTTGGAGAATTCAACTTCATGAGCCTTAGGAACCTGAAATTTGGCATCCTGCTTTGTTTGCGGAGATTTAATTCTGGCCAGGGAATTTCCTGCCTTATTCCATGGTGGTAGTCTTCTGTTGAAGAAGAATTTCAAAGGCTGGTGGCAAAGAGCAAATACAGTTAAAGGAGGGTTTTTTCCTAAAAATATATCTTTTCTTCTTCCTGTCATGTATTTTATGTAGGGAAAGAATTCCTTTCTCAGTTGGGTCATTTAGAAGTCACATTAAATATTCTTCTGTAAGAGGGAGAAATTAAGTATTTTCAGTCAGTTCTGTCAGCATGTTATTCTATTCCATTACTGAAAGGAAAATGCTTCATAGTTCACTAACCCACCTAGATGCTGCTATGGGAAATTAACCTTGTAAATCAGCGAGCATTCTCTGCACCACCTGATCCTGGATTTCCTTAGTTTTGTTACAGATTGCATGGCATGAGATCATCTGTAGAAAAGTGTATTTGGAACGTGGTCCTGCAGTGTGTTTGGATGAGCAGGTGCTGCAGACACCTGCTGTGCTTGCTCAGCTCTGCCCTCCTCACCCTGCCCAGGCAGGTCACAAACCCACTCCATGATCCAAGAAATAAATGCCACTGTGTCTTTCTTGTACAGGACAATGGAGCCTGTGGAGGTCATGCTGGTTTCTTAGAGGGGTTATAATCAGCTTTTGATGAAAAGAGAAAATTATGTCTATTTTTACTTATTGCTTTTAATTTTATTTGCATTGTCTTGCATACTAAGAATTGCCTACTTCACAGAGTCAGTTTTAAGTTTGTTGCTGCTGTGCTTTTTCTGTGTATGTAAATTCTTGATGGATGCTATTTAAATTTGGATTTGAAAACTGAAAAATACTGAGGAAGCTTTTGAAAGATTTTTATTAACTTAGGCTGATGTGCAAGTGAAAGATTGCATTTGTCAGCATAAATATTTTGTGCCTAGGCACGAATGCTTTCATGCCTGCTTTGCAAGGTTTGGTATGCATGAAATAATTTCAAATGGATTAAGTTATTTTATTCCCATATAGCTCTTTGGAAAAATTTGTGCTTTCCTTTTACTTAGCCATTTACAGTATAAAACTTGGTTTCCTAGGTTTTCTTAGTAAGGATAAATGAAGAATTAACAAGGGCTCATTATCTCAGGAAATATGTGAATCTTCTTGCTGTGTTTGAGTCTTGATAAAAAACATGAGATGGAGCTGCTTGTAAAGCACCGAGTGAATATTCCAGAATAATTGTGGACTTGCAGGTCCCCCTGGCCAGCCAGTGAGGTGAGGTGTGTATGCTCCTGGCTGTAAGCATATGAATAGTACTGTTGCTTAAATTAGTAAACTCATTCAAATGTTAAATGCCTTGACTACCTTGAACTGAAGTATTTCTTAGGATGAACTCGGAGGAAAAACTCCCATAATTTTCCCATGTTTGAGGGGTGGGAAGTTGCTGAATTCATTTTGTAATACAGCGTGCAGTGCAAAGGAAAGCAACAGCTGCACTGTGCTTGCATCTCTATAGCTTATAATTTAAAATTTATAAGGAAATAATTTTATTTCTATATTAACTTGCAGAAATAGTGAGTAATGTAACAAAATCAGTTTCATCTATTAGTCTGACCAGAATGCATTAAGACTGTCAGACTGATGTACAGCATCTAATCAAAGGAAGAACGCCCAGTTTCAGATTAAGATAATTAGCACTTCAATGTTTTGTATGACAATAAATCTTCAATGCATCCTAAGTTCTTTGATATTCCAGTGCAACAATAATCCCCTAGTGGGTTTAGTAGGATAATTTTATTATTCCTTTCTTCTCAAAGATGATTTGAAAAGCAAATTATTATGAATGTCAGCATTACAATTAAAAAAAATTCTGAATATAACACCGTTTTGATGTTATAAATTGTTTCACATTAAGATCAAAAGAGAAGAAAGTCAAAACAGTATCTAAGGGCTAGGGCCTTCTTATTTTAATGAATAATTTCCAACCCCTAGGTGGAAGATACACTTCATATTTTTTCGTATAAGCACGTATGAACTCTTCTGTTGTTAGATCTTTGTACTCAAAACCTTTAATTTGGCACAAAGTGTATTAGCTTTTGATGTTCCTCTTGTAAGGACACACTGCATCCTCAGTATTTAGGATTTTGCAGTTCTAATTTCAACCCTAAAGTTAGAAATTCTGTGCAATGTAGGGTAACTCAGGCCCAGTAAAAATAGGATTGCTGTGCAAAGATGTAAAAAACACTGCTTTACTCCTCCTTCAAAAACAAGCATTATCAAGATGTTTCCCTGCTTGGCCATACTCCTGAGTCAGAAATCCAAGGAGGACTCTTCAGGGAAGTTAGTGACATGAGGTGAGATGCTCCTGATAGCTTATGGTTTGCTGGATTGCAAAATGCATCCCAAGGTGAAACATTCCCTTACAGTAACGATCTCTCATTACTTGCATTGGTGAAACCCTCAGGTCGTGTTTGCAGAGAAACTGTTTTCCTAGTAAAATCATTTTGCTGTGAATCCAAAACAAAAAGTTACTATAGTTCCTGGTTTAGAGCTATTTAAGATATTCCTAAACTCTTTCTCAAGTTCCTTCTCCTTTTATTTCCCATGGAAGTTTGAGTTCTAAGAGGAGAAGGCCGTACGGTTTTCCTACAAAGCAAATTTCCAAGCCATGAATTTGAATTTAGAAAAAAATCTGAAGCTATAAATTTTGTACTAGAAACAATGTTTTGTACATATCCTGTACATAACCATAATCTTCATATCATTTTTGGAAGAGTATATGTAGCTTATTCAAGTATTACTGGGGAGTGAAAGAAGAATGCTTTAGGAGTTGGTGTGTTTTGAGCTGAGTGGATGTGCATTAGCATCTTTACAGAGGAGAGATCATTCCAAGTTGTCTTACCTTCAAACTACCCTTGTTTCTTTTCAAGTTTTGTTTTAGGTCAGACAGATGTTTTATGAAATTACTCTTTGGTTAGTGAAGTCAGCAGGACTCTGAAGCAGCTGGAGGGGGAAATTGTAACTTTGGCTGCTGGTGCAGAGCTGAAGGTTGTCCAGGGGGTGTTCTCACCATGGTGCCATTGCAGTCAGCTACTATGAATCTACAAGTCCCTTGGAACCATAAATTCAAGTATTTTTACTCATATATCAATGTACAGATGGTCAAGTCATGGGGAGGTTTTACAGAGGGAATTAAAAGAAGGCTTTTTATTAGCCCATATGTAATTTTTTTTTCACATTAAAGCTATTAATGTGCTGTATCATGATACCCCTGAAACTTTTATAGACTGTTTATTTCCTGATTTTTTTCCTGAAATCTCTCCCTGAATTTTTACTATAACTATACTATAACTATAGAATCAAAATTAGCAGTGGGTGTGTCCTTTGCAGTGTCTTGGGCTACTCTTAGGTGCACAGATGTTGGGGAAGCAGCTGGTAAAACAGGATGCAATCTACAGAGGTCACATTCACTTTTGGAAGTTTTGGGTTGATCTTTTTTTGTCTTATGACTCTGTCTTGTTTGCCAAAATCAAACTGAAGGTGAAATATAGATTTAAAAGGAAAGAGAATGTGCTTTTAAAATGAGCTAATGATAAAAAGGTATGTTTAATGTCCCATTGCCCATCTTAATGACACTTTCTTGTAAAGGCTAGAAAGCCTTGATGATGCACTACATAAACAGGTATGTACAGAGCAAAATATTGTGTGCTGTGCACTCAGATCAAATCTTTTTTTTTTATGCAGTTCAGGTTGCCATTTTGCATCTGAAAGAATGGACCCGTTCTCATGAAGGATTAGCACGGGTTTAAGGCATTGAGCTCTGTGTTTCTCTGCTCAGGTAGCCATTCTCTGTCATTACAGAGTTTCATTGAAAAGTTGATCTAGATGGCATCAGGTATTTATTTTTGGTGGGGGAAGAAATAGCAAGGGAGGAGCAAAAGGAACAACTTGATTTTGATGCTAAGACCAGAGATACTGTAAAGATGGGAGTGAGGAAATCAAACATGCTTTTCTTTGTGCTGTTGGTTACAGAAAAAAGCTGTCTTGAATTTTTATTTCCTTTTGTTATTTCCTCCTGGCTTTCAGCAAATGACTTATGTAAACCTCAGTCTTGATATCATGCCTTGCCAAAATACTTGGGATAACTCTGGAATAACAAGCTTTAAAACATATCTTAAGACAACAATAGAAGACATTAGGGACTAAATAATCCAGAAGTAGAAATGAAAAAAGTTAATTTTGTGATATAGGGGTAATTTCAACAGGCAAGTTATAAAGTTAACTAAAAAAAGGTTTTGTGTTTTATACTTATTTCATTGAGTACTTGGAATTTGATCACTGGCTGAAGAATACACTGGTTTTTCTCATGGGTAGGTGATATGCAATATAAGACCATGTGTGGTGAATGATAGTCAGAGGTGGAAGGAGGACTAGGGAAAAGGATAATCAATGACAGGAATAAAAAAAAAAGACAAAAGTAACATCCATACATATTGAAAGGGTATGATGCTAGAAGCTTTGATCTGAGGCACTATTAATATTTATTTTGTTAATTATAAAGTAAACACCATTCATAGGAATCATTCTCATTATGGTAAAGTACCTATTTTTCATTCATTAATAAGGTTATTTCTCTTTATTCTCTTTTAATGCTGCACTTTGATTCTGGTATTTTTGCACTTCAAACGATTTCAGTTAAAGGGCAACAAAGGATTTTTTTAACCTTTCTGAAGAGCATGATAGTGTCCAACAATTATTTTAGTAACTAATAATAATATTTCATGTATCCAGTGGGAATGAAAAGGCTGCATTGTGATTTTGTGTAGCATGAGGGGATGTTGAAAACAGCAGTTAGAATACAGTTTTCAAAAGCAAAACTGTGACCTTACAACTGTCAAACACTACAGAATTTGTTAAATATCTTTATGTTATATAAAGTTAAGGTGTGGTATTTATTGGTTAGTGGAAATTGGGGGGCTTTGCTACTCTACAATCCCATGCCTATTGCAATTAGAGAAATTATGAGATGTTAATCAAAATGTAGTTTTCATTCAGTTTGGACTTGTACTGTGGATACTTCATAAATTACTCATGTTAAAAAAAATGGATTAGAGATTGTAAATTTTTAGAAACTGAAGCGTATTCCCTACTTTTGACTTGAAATAAGAGATCTCATACACAAAATGAATATTCTGAACCCCAGTTGGATGCCTTCAGAGTAAACCTTACAGTTCTCATGGTATGAAACTGGAATGTCCTATCCTGTCTATTCTCTCTAAATTGTTGCTGTTTAGAACTTTTATTATTATGGATTACTCAATCCACAGGAGTAATGGAATAGGCATGATGATAGGATGATATGGTAGTATATTTTTTGGTAATTATTTAATTATCAAAATGGTCCGTGATTTGAGAAAGGAAAATATTTAAATAAGTCAATCACATTCTTGAACTAAATCTTGAAATCAATACAGAAAGTTACACATGATCTCGAATGTATAACCTTTGATTGTATGTTTGAAATACATTAATATAAGTACATGAAAATATTCCAATGGCAATAACTGTGGCTGTAGTTTATGAACCATGGGCTGAATGCCTAATGCTTTATAGTTAAAAAGTTTTAGGTAAACTGTCCATTGGCAGGGATATAGACAGACTGCTCACCCCATCTCTGTTTGGTCTGAAATCCCTTTGTCACAGCACTGATCCCACTTGCTGTAGGGGTTTGCACTCCATGAGCAATAGTTCCTGCCTTCTGTGATGGGACAAAGAAAAACAATTGTGTTGGGAAAAAAACTACAGTGATCTAGGCCTTGACCAGATGTGGATTTCATAGCACATCTGATCCTATTTTGTGTTCTCTGTCTGCCTCTTTGGACTGCCCTTATGGTGAAATGATGCTGTTTCCATGACTGAGACAGAACAGCAGTTCTGCCTAAGATGTTGTACTTTGTCGTACTCACAGGAGTCAAGGGCAAAATCTGGGAATAGAAGGAGCTGTAAAAAGCTGACCCAGCAAAGAAACTTCCATTGATTTCCCCCAAAAGGCTACCTGAGCAGACTGTTGATAAGCTTGGTCTTTAACTCAAATATTCCTTAAAAAAACCCTAATTTGGACTTGTTCAAAGGCATTTTCTCATTAATGTGTTCCTTACCAAAGCTTGTACTGCAGATGATAAACTCCTGATGTGCAAATCCTCAGATCTGGTCCTCTTAGAGACTGCAGTTGTTAGCTGGGAAATGTATTGCTGTAATAGGAATTCCACCTAATTTTGACAGACTGAGATGTCCTCCCTCATCATCTTCATCAAGACAATACTTTATATTTTATAATGCCATTCTCTCTGTAATGGAAAGAGACTTGAATTAATTATCTGGCAAACTGATGTATTTTTTTTCCCACATCATTCAAATTGTGCTGTGGTCAGAAAAATATGTAAGATAGATATCATTATTCTGTGTCGAAGTAAATGCAAATGAAAATTGGGAATTTTTTGCAAGTAAATCAAGACAGAAAAGAAAACCTGTGATCTCCCAAATGTTTTGAGAACAAACCTAATCTTTTTTGGAATGGGTAGGAATTGAAATGGAACTAAAAATGCACATATATCTTAAAAAAGGGGAGTCAAAATGGTCTTTGAGTAAGGAGTCACATAATCCCCTTTGTAAATGAAATTAAGAAAGTGTGGAAAGTTTGCACAAAATGCAGGACAGCAGAGGGGCATCATGTTATGGATTGAATATCCAGAGTTTGAGGTGAGAGATCACCAGCTGCAAAATAGACCCAAATCATAAAATCTATTTAGAGATTAGAAAGCTGGCGTTGTGGAATGAGTCAGCTTTTCCCACAGTCTTTTAGGACACCTGCACAGTATTTTTTGTGGGGGTGGCTCTCTGGTCATATCTTTGTTAGATGCCAAGGAGATTGTGATATGAGTACTTGCAATGAAGAACACTTTCATCTCCTTGACTTGAATTGTACAAAATAAACCCATTTTGTGTTTCTTCCTTTCTGTTTGTGACTAGGCTCAGTTCCGTTTCTCATTTGATCTTTGGAGAAAAACAATTCACCAGCATCAATCCCATGAGTGGGAGAGCTTCTTTTTAAGTCCTCCAAATGTACCTATTTAAGATCAGTAGATTTGTTTGTAATTTGCTTTGTTGTAATTGCTCAGGCCTGAGGTTGGCTTCTAACACCCCCATCAGCATTCCTCTGGTGCCTGAATTTAGTCACACATTTACTAGGACTTGCACTGGGTAGAAACTCCTTAGTTAAAAGAATAAAGCTGTGCTCCAACATGAAATTAAGGATTTGAAAGAGAAATATTGATTGCTAATTATGGCTAGTATTGTGTAGATTGTCATAACATCATAAACATCATGAGCATAGCATGGCATTACAGAATTAATAATCAGTGAGTCTGTTAATCCATTGCATTGTAGTATCGGGCACTTGTAAGCTTAAGTGGGTTCATGTTTTAAAACCACTTGACTTTCTAAATTAATTATTTAAAGTATTTATCTATTTTATGTGCAGTTGGTATATATGACAGTAAGTTATTTTGAATTTCTGTGTTTACATAGCAGTTGTTTTTATTTAATTTTGAAAAATGTCTGTCCGTTGTACATAAATTATGGTGAAACTTTAATATCCTGCTGAGGGAAAAAAAACCTCTTATATAAATGACTGTGAAAAGCAGTTACAGATTCAAGATGCAAAGGGTAGATTAAATAATTCTTTCTATGTGTAAATCAGCTTTAACATTATAAAACTTGTACTAGTGGTTCTTTAATTATTTAGTTGTTCTTCAAATCTGCTAGAAGCCATGTTTGAAAGTAGCAGAAAGCATGTACTTCAGATCTGTGCATTTTGTCTTTCTAATTATATTTGCAACAAGCTTTATGTGTCTAGATAACTCATTTGCAAAAGTCACCCATGAGGGGATTCTCAACACAGCTGTGGCATGTAGACCTGTCTAAAGTATAAGACTTCAAATAGATTAAAAATAGCAAGAATACTCTTGAATAAGAATAAGCTCTTGAAGGTGAGCTATCAAACAATTTCCTCTGCATTCATTGCCTAAAATAACTCTCCTGCCTTGTATTGTACAAAAGCTAAGTGTGAACTGTGATGACAGAATTCTATATAATCCACCTTTCCTTGATTTCCTGGACTTTTATAACACCCAAGTATCATGAGTGTCTCATTGGTATTTTAGAAGTCATGATGCAGCTCTGATTTATAATTATGGCTCTGGAGTTATCTTGGCAACTTTGTCATTGACATTAGAGAATTTTGAGTCTGGCCTGTACTCTGCTATTCAATATATAAATATGAATTTGATATATATGTTATTGTATATAAACTTCTATAGGCAATGATTTTGGGCTAATTCTTTAAATGCTGTATAACTTAGAAAATGATACTTGGAATCATATTTTGGATGACTTTTCACTTGGCTATTATGTGAATAGAATAATTATGCATGATTGTTGAGCTTTGATACTTGAGTGGAATAGCACGGTTTTGGTGGAAACTCCATTGTAGTTGTAAAGCATCTGGGGGAGAGGGGAAGCATTTAACAGCTGCTTGCAAACCTGGTGGCATCTTCTGTACATTGTGACTTCTTTGCTCTTAGGTGTGGCTTATACCTTTGGTGATAACATGGTGGAAATAGTGAGGCAGATAAGGGGTTTTTCTCTAATTGTCTCCAAGGTACAGGAAGTAAATTTTGAAGCACATAATTTATTAATATCTAGCCTTTTACTTTCAAAAATATTGTTATGAAAATATATCAGGCATCTTGATACTTATATAATGGTTAAGAAATATTTCTAACTTTACTGTTCACTCAGCAATATACAGTAAATGTTTACAATGATGAATTAAAAAAATAATGATGAATTACACAAATAGTGGAGGTTTCTGCAATGTGATTTTATTGGAGGTATCATGGAATAGGACTGTCAGAATAGCAGGCTTTATTGGTGGGCAATAATCCTTCTAGGCAACAAAAATCCTGGAGGCAATTTCATAATTGAAAGGTGAGTGAGTTATTTAACTGACAAGGAGCTTGTAAGGCACCACAAGAAAGAAAACACCTTTACTACCAATGAGCCACTTGGTACATCACAGCAGTAATTAACCTAAAACTGGCAGAGGAACTCATGAATGTGAGGAAAACGAGGAATACACTTACCTGTGGCTCATGTGTTCCAAATTTGCACTAGTAAGAAACCCGGTCTGTTTTCTTGGGGTGTTTTAGAAGATTTTCTGTATATGCAAAAAAAAAAAAGTGATCCAGAAATTCTGTGTGTGAAGTGAGATTTGCTGACTGTTTTCTTGGTATGCTCAATTGAAAGTATTTTTAATATAAAGGAAGATATTTTGGAAGCTTCCTGGAAAAGTATGAGAAAATTCTGTAATAGTTGTTTCACATAAGGTTTTATTAACCATGTCATGTAGCTGCTGTTGCTATAAATAGATCTTAACTGCTGCATTTTTGAATGCAAAATAGGGTCAAACTCGTGAAAACTGAAATTACCTGTATTGTAATGATTTTTTTATTTCATAACAAAATTCGTGTAATTCACATTTGATGTTACCCAGAATAACAGTCCTTTTAGACTGTTGAAAATATCAAAAGAAGGCCTGCAAATTAGTTTTGTCTGGGCAGTGAAAAGAATTCATGGAATAAATAAATGGGTCATGGTTAAACTCAATGGAAAGTTTTAGATATATCTATCTATCTAAAAAGCTCTGGCTTTTAGGTAATTTTCTTTTTCATTTTCCTGTTTAACTGATGGCATAGCGTGTAAAGTGTTTTCCCAGAAAATTGATATTGTAAGGAGATAAGAGCCTTGTTGAACTACACTGTAATTTGCTTTTTGGATGTAAATAATTCTGTATTATAGTCTGTGTTAGAGACTTTGTGTGTACATACAAAGTTATTTGCTGTTTTATTTAGAAGCAACAGTGACTAATTTCTAGTATTTCTGGAAATGGAGGGAGAAGGGTCTGCGCAATTTGGGACTGATTACAAGTGTTGTAGCACTAAGGGTTTAAGGTGTATAATTTGCTATAATGCCTTGTAGTTGATATGGACTATATAAATTATGGACTTTTCTATTTGGTGTTAAATTGAGCTTGTAAATTAAAAAGTCAGGCCTGCTTTGACTTGTGTGCAAGGTCCCTGGGGACAGTGAGTGGCAGTGACTCAGGACCTCCAGCTGGAAGGCAGAGTGCCTCTGGTGCAGCTGGATTTTAGGTGAGGGTTGAGCTTTGGTATTGTCTGTTTGCAGTCACTAAAAGCTCCCTTGGCCTGACCTGCAGGAGGGGAGTTTGTCCTATTGAAACTACAACTTAGTTAGCTTGGATAGCCCTGGAAGTTGTGAACATGGAATATTTCACTTGCTGCCAGTTTTATTGCTCCACCCAGAGCAAGGTACCTGCTGCAGCTGCTGAAACACCATGTGCACTATTCTTTTTTTCAGTTCATGTCTTGCATTTTTTTATTTTGAAGATCACATAATTATGTGAATTTAAGTGTCGTCCACCTGAACCTCTTAGATTCCTTAAGAGGTGTGTGTGCACTGGGAGGGCTTAGAGTAGGCAAAATTCTCATTAGTTCTAAAACTCAGGTTGTAGTCTTGATGGATGACTTACTAAAGTCACTATCCAGGTTATGGCGTAGATGCCAGGCTCAGAATGCCTTCTGTAAATCATTTCTGCTTGCCAGTGGTGTAGAATGGACCAGAAGAATGTATGTGCTGACCAGCATCAAGGGTACTGGAAATTATAAAATACTTTGCACACAAAAATATTTTTCAGATACTCGAATACATCTGGCATTTGACTGGTAAACATTGATTTTGCAACTTATGCACAAAGCAAGGTAGTATTACTATCCTTTTGGTGAGCTGAGGGAAATTATCATTCTGATCCAAATGGTGTAGTAGACAGAATTAAGTGTGTAGACTCAAATTTGTGATATGGAAATCCTCTACCACTTGTTTGTTAGCCTTGCTCGTTGCCAAACTGGTGAATAAGTACACAGTGTAATTGAGCCCAAATCTCTTTTCCTAGGTAGATCTCATTGAACCCATATGGGTTCCTCCCTCTCCTGTGAAATATGCTAATAGACTGGCTGCAGAACATGGACTGCAATTTATTAAATACAATTTATTAAAGACCAGGGTTTGCTGTTTAAACTGTACACAAGGGGGGGTGTGGCACTGTATGAATTTTTAATTGAATTCTAGCTCTTAATCTGCTGTATTCTCTCAAGCCTTTCCCCTGCTCATATCAGTATAACCTTCAGAACTTGCTCTGCTGATGTTGAGCTGGGATCCTTGCACTGGTAGGACCTGCACTGACTGGAATCATGCTGGGATGCAAAGGAGTGTTGGTCCAACAGGGAGACTGAGTTGGTCTCCCTGTGTGTGCATTTATGCAGAAATGATATATATATACCTTATATATTTATTCACTCTTGGAAGTAAAATAGTTGTATTTAGAACTGTAGTGAGTTGTTGAAATGATTGATAGGAGAAACAAAAAACCCCCGTGTTCTATCTTACCTGTTATTTTTTATGACAAAACAGAATGCAGATTGCCCAAAAAAGGAGAAATATGGGTTGTCAAGTGCTGATCTACTTAATTTCCTTTTTGCAGAAATGTATAAAAGATTTTGGATTTGATGTACATTAGGAACAAGAGTGGTGGGTTCTTAGCAACAGTCAAATCTCATCTTGCTCTCCTTTTCAGTGAAGTGCATTTTCTGAAACTCACTGTGGTGCCATACATTGTTGTGGCTTTAGGAGCTGATTACTTACTGCTCTTTGTTGCCAAGTATCATTGTACTGTGATTCTGTATCTGAATGTAAGAAGAGCTTTTTACTTGTTGACTTCTTTCTGCTAAGGTTGATATTTAAAACATGAAGTTTCTGAAGCCAAACATGTGTAAGAAAAATGCAGTGCATATATTCAATAATTTTCTGGCACCGTTGGAGGATAACTGGTTTTCTCTCAATTTGTTTTTTTTAAACTGAGTTGAGGTAACAACTATACTTTTAATATTAGACTGTAAATTCTGCTTTTAGTAATTCACTGCCAGTTTAACATTCAGCATGTCTATGAATTCAGTCTTGTTATGTTTTTAGAGCAGATAAATTAAGTCTAGCAAGCAGAGAAAAACTAATGAGAAAGCATTCACAGAATGCAGAAATTGTGCCTCATATGAAGTAAACAAGTATAGGACCCTGTCCTTTATCTACTTTATAATTTTAAACAAGGGGAAAAGTTAAACCCAAGCATGCTAATATGGCAAAAAGTTGATCAAATTAAATATTCTGAAGATAAACTATAAGGTAAGTCCAGTGGCTTTCAAACTGGCACCAAGCAAACTAATACCAAAGCCAAAACCTCTGGGGAGAGTAGTGAAAGGCCCCAAAGTTTTGTGTACAGAGTTTTAATGAGATATGACTTTACAAATCTAAGTCTAATATTGGCAGCTGCTCTAATTCTGCAGTGTCCATCCATTTCCCCAGTGCAGTGTTATCATGGATGCATGTTTATCATCTCAATAATCTTGGACTTCCTCCTAATTGTTCTGACTTTTTTACTCTGTGAGAAAAAATTCTGGGCCAAGCATTGTTTGCCTTGCTCTGGTTTTCATAGCTTTGTTCTGGCACCTTTATGTGATTTCCACTCTGCCCAGAAGACCAGGGAAAATGTCTACTTTTTTGACAGTATTTCCTGAAATAAATATCATGTATTTGTCAGCAAGATCTGGATTTTATTAGACAGAATAACCCACCTGGTTGGCTTAGTACCTTGGAAGGTAATAGAAGTTATTAATAAATCTCCAGTAAATTGAGTTATCTAGATATACTGAGAAGAGAACAAGTCAGAGGGTTCAAGAACTGTAAGAAAAGCTCTTGCATGTTGACCTCTCAAATGTGCATGTGAAATGAGGAGGCACAGGAAGGAGGCAGCTCTTAGGAACAGAACTATTCCTGCTATCCTCTATAAACCTGCTTAAGTACTGCCTTCCCTTACTTAGGGGGAAAGCTCAAGGAAATACCTCTTGGATGCCATTGTATTTTCATGGATGATTTAGAGATTTGCTGCCCATTTAGACTGATCTTGTTCAGAAATGATTTAAAATGTTCAGCAGTGTAGACAGAAAGTCAAGTTAGAGCTGCTGTGACAGTGCTTCCATCATCTGTCAGCATCCTCTGAGTGTCATGAGCTATACCTTAAATTTTATTTGAACTGCCTGATGTCAGCCAGGGGGCAAAATATCATTGCTAGTGAGAAATCCTCTCATCTGCTGTGACTACATTCCCTATTAGATGTAAGAACTCTTTGGTATCCAGAGGTGAATTGCATTGGACCTTTACAAGGCACAGGAATCATCCATCCATCTCGCCATCCTTTTAAGGAAAAGGATTCTGAGCCCTTCCCAGCAGTGGAAAGTGTTTGGAAAATCTTGCTTTAATAAGATTCTGACTAAAGACATTTGCAGAGGAAGATGGAAATTGTCAGGTGTTATTTTATGGAAATGGTCAGGTGCTCACTGCTGTGGTTGTTCTGGTATTTGGACACCAGGTCACAAAAAGAGAAAAACTACTGTATCATTATACATGAAGTGAATTAGAAAATAGATTAAAGGAAAAGTTCAGAAATCAAAGCTGGAGACAGGTTGGAGTAACCCAAAATTGCCATGTAAGATTTTGAGGAAGAGGGTCATATCTTTCTGAAATATTACTGTGTATGTACTCTGTTACTAATACATCAGGTCTGTTAGACAAAATTAGACAAATAATTTTTAACACAGAAGGACTTTGAGGACTACTCTGACACCCAGAGGAAATAAAAGGCTATATGGCAATTTATGTCTTAGAATCACTGCTAAGGTAGAAGTGCTGTTTTGTTAGTGAGAAATGTCAGTGAAATTGAAAATATTGTGTATTCTTGAGAAGTGTCACTACAATAAATCCTCTTTGTGGAATAGATGTTTCACAGTTGAAAGGCAGTGCTGTGCAGCACTCCATTGTTCTAGTACTTAAACTCTCTAGGGAACAATTCCCATAAGGGGCGACATGTGAGAAATGGATTTGTAATGAATTTTTTTATATTGATGGTGGTCAAGAAATGTATCATCTGTATGGTTCAGGTAGAGAAAGAGGAAAGCAAGAAATGCTGTGAAATAGACACATTCTTTGTACACACCTGAGAAGAGACTTGTATGGTATATGAAGGCTGATATCAGCTTTAAATTCTATTTAGTTAATTAGCACCAGTATTAACGTACAGATCTTTATCTGCAGAGATGTATTCAGGCTTCAAATATTTTCCTGCTCATTTGCTTCAGTTCAGCAGTGTGAGATCAAAGCCCAAGGCTTTGCACCCTTGTTTGTACCCTGGGTGTGTGATCATTGTTTCATACAGAAAACAGACAGACCTGAGGAATAGTGAGCTGATAGATCATTGCATGGGATGGAGACCAGCCATCTCTTTTCAGAAGATAATTTGGTAATTTTGATAATTTGCTTTCAATGACCTAATTTTGATAATTTGCTTCCAAAGCACCTAATCTTTCCAAGATGGTGTTATTGTCTCTGTGTATATGTGCCTCTATGGCTATAGCTGCAAACAGTTTAATCTGAATAGTATTTATAGGTTTTATTGTTTCCTGCTCCCTCTGACTTTGTGGTGCACCTAAATGTCTTAATAATGAATTATTGCTGGGTAATTAATCAGCTTCCCCTGCTTTAGACAGTTGTCTTCCAGAACTTACCATAATTCACCTCCATCAGTCAATACCTATAGACATTAATTCCCTCCTCATATTGTCAAGAAGATGTCAGGTGTGATTGCATCTCTTGTGTGTGATTGCATCTCTTGTATCTAAGCAAAATTTATTAGGTTTTTTGCCCTTTTTCTCTTGCTACACATTTATTTTGCCAGTACCATGAGCTAGACTGAGGACACATCATCAGGGTGCAATCAGGAGCAGGTCTGTCCAAGTGAATAGTAATTCAGATTTGCAATGGGAAATGAGTAAGTCCCCAGCAGGCAAGTCACAAAACCAGGTACTGACAGCTGGGGCAGTGGAAATTCTCCTTTCAGTGGCCTTATTTTAAAAACCAAGATGAAAATATGCTGAGAAGGTGCAAATAATGTCTACTCTCATTTCAGTCAGTGAAATTTGCTCAGCTTCATCTTGGAGCACTGGAGATATTTTTGTATTGCAAAGTGTATATGTCTATTTGCTCAGTATTTGGAAAAGTTACTCAGATTTAATGTAAATGTTTTTATTCAGACCCAACACTTTGATATCTGTTAATTTTATTAGTGTATTGAAGTTCATTGATACTGAAAAAAGTGATCCTGTTTCTTCAATTAATAATAGCACAGTAATTACCTTTTAATTGATCTTTATTTGGATGCATCCTTATCCCTATGGAACAATGTGTTTGAAGATGAAGTGAGGTAGAACACTTGAAGGAAAAGGCCTGGCTAGATATTAATTGAAATTAACAAGACTCTTCCCTTTGACTTCAAAGAAAAAAATAATGTAATTAAAGACAATTGAGGGAAAGAGGAAAAAAATGAGAACCTTTGATTTGAACACACTTTGGAGCAGAGCATGGAGAGGGATGAGAATGAGCTCTGTGAGATGGGACAGAGGCAATTACAATGTTAGGGCAGATAGCTGGTACTGCACTATATGCAGATCTAATAAGTGTAGGGGATAAGGAAATACACTAGAAAGGACAATATTTGAACATTTTATCAAGTTTGACCTCCTGGTGGTTGAACCAAGTTTTCTGTCAAGGTCTTGTGGGAGATGTTTCAAGTGAAGAGAGCACATCAGTCATGAACAAAATTAAGTTCTCTGAGTAATTCTAATTAGCCCCTTCACCATCATGCTTGGATTTGCATCTGGGGAGAATCTCTATGGAAAAATATTGTGGAGTGTGGCTGTTCTGATGGAATATGTCCAAGGCACCCAAAAAGCTGTGTTGGCTGATGTTGCCTGTCCTCCCTCATCCCAGTATTTTCAGTCAGTGTGTCAGAGCCTTTCTTGGCATGTGAGACATTCTTTGAACTGTTGAAATTGTTCCTTGGGATTCCCTGATTCTTGGCAAAAAAAAGCAGGAGCTGTTGTAAATGACCATGATCCACAAATCCTTGATGTTCTCCAGGTCATCTCCATGCATCTTTTGAGGAAGAAGGACAAATCTCATTTCCTCCACTTTAAGGAGTGTGTAGTGTGTGTTGTATGTTCCCTTCAGGTGTTTGCCACCTTTACTGAGGGTGAACTTGTAGGATTTGTTGTTCTAAGGATTTGCTGCAAACTTATTCACAAGAAAAGTTGTGTGTACCTATTAGAGTTTTACATGAGTTAGAGATTTGGCAAAGGTGAAAGGTGAACAGAAATGTGAAGTTGAATAATTTTTGAGTGTAACAGACTGACCTCTGATAAAAATACTTGTAAGAACCTTTCACATTTCATTTATCATTATGTACTGCTTCAGTTTACCATTAAAAAGACTCCACAGCATGGATTTGAAGAGGAGCCTCCTTTTCTGTAAAACAAGGAATATTTGTTTGAAAGAAAACATTTTTGGAGGGATATTCGAGCAAGTGTCTAATATGCAAGTAAATGTACACTTATTTTTTGGCAATCCTTTAAGAACTAAAGACTAATCTTAAAGTAAGATCCCTTTCCTCCTGTGAGTATCACTTTAATTTATTCCTCCAAACAAGCTGCAGCTGTCCCATATTACCTGGGAGGGGCAGTGTTGGGCCCTGGTGCTCTTCCAGAAGTTTTTGGCAGCTGACTCTTGATTAAGTAATTTAGTAATCGTCCTCAAAAGGTCTGTGTCCCACATAGCTCAATGTTGCAAGACTGTATTTCATTTCCATATGTTCCTCTTTTCTGTCCACGATTAGCCTTTGTAAAGATAAAGGAGTTTTAACACCTGTGACTTAGTAAGTTAAATGGTGACCCTATAGGTGTAACTACACAAAGCATTTCTGTTAGATGCTTTGGAGACTTCTGTTTTGCTTGTGTGATCTTTAGTATTTGAGGGAAACTTTCAGACTCCTGATGGGCCTTAAGTTCTTTTTATTTCTTGGCCAGACCATGCTTGCCCTGTCTTTCTATTCATTCTCCCTCTAATTTTAGCCCCTGGAGGTCTAAACTGTATAGTTTTATTGTATAAATTATAAATTTTAAAGTTTATAAAAAACATAAATATTTATTGTATATTTTTATATAGTTTAATTGTAGACCCTACAGGAGCTAAAATTTGGCTCATGGGTGTTACTCCTCAGGAGAACGTGGTGGTGAAGCAAACGAGGCACAGCTGTAAGCAATTAAGGTGTTTGATTAGTGAGAGGCAACACCTGCAGTTGGGCTGAGTGCCCTCATAAGACCAGAAAGTTCTAGAGCCCCTCCATTTTGCCACCTTCACTCTTGGAGGTAGGAGAACCTGATGGAGTGAGTGTGCAGTAATGGTACCTGAGCTTTCACAGGCTGTGGGTGAGTAAAATTTGGTTTGGCTTTTGTTGTTTTATGGGATAAAATATTGTAGCTGATCTGTTGAGCCCAGTAAACTTGAAGTAAGGGCCTGGAAACGATTCTGTAGGAAGAAGTGGTTCATAAAACAGGGCAAAAAAAGTGTGAGCTGGCTACTGAAGATTGATAGCAGAGGTGTTTTGTCTTGGTTGTTGCAGTAGTGATTCCATGTGTTATATTTTAATGCTTTTCAGTTTAGATTGCTGTACAAGTGTGAAGTTTGTCTTGCTTTCTCTTTGTTGGGCAGCTTTATGGCCATGATGCTCAGTAAATGTTGAGCTTTTGTATGCTGATTTATACTGTTGGTTGGGGATTATTTGTGGGTTTTTTGTTGTTTGAGGTCTCAACCATTAGCAAAAAAGCACACGCTACACTTCTGCATTGTGCATAAATATTCAAAGTGGAAAAAGGCCTTTGATATTGTCTGTATTTCTGATATAAGTGATACACTTCTGTTTGCTTTCTTAATGGCTCCTTTTTTTCTGTGGGTTACTGTTGGGAAGGTGTTTGGCTGAGGAATTCTGGATGTGTTTGTGAGAGTGTGGGAAGTAAAACAGCACCTCGTGAAAAAAGCTGCAGGACTCATTTTCACTTGTAATGAGAGTTTCTTTTTATGATATGTTTGTGTTTATGCTGTGTTTATTCTGTTTGTTTTCTCACTTGAAATGATAGTTTCTGTTTACGAAATGGGCTCACATTTCTGACCAAGGTTTTTTTCTTATGGTTCAGAGCTTTTTAGCTTACATAAAAAGTTTTCTTACTGTAAAATTTAAAAAGGACTCTGTTTTTGAAACTTAGTTGACATAGAACTAAACAGTCTCATTGGAAAAAACCTCCTTTCAAATCAAGATCCTTCTACACCTAGAAATGCCACAAGTTCTCTGAACCCCATATTTGTAGAGAGTTATTTAAGAAATATGCTTAAATAAATTAAAAATATGTATTTGATAATTCATATTTAAAAACAATATCCAAATATTAAACAACTGTTTAAAATAATGTAATAATTTTAATAAATTTTAAAAACGTTGCTTAAAAACTCCTGTAAGAATTTGCTGACGTGCAGAATTTCCATACCACTTCTGAAAGCTGAGACAAGGGAGTTCTCTTGTGCCTTTTCTCTTTCCTCCTGATGGGTAGAAATGTGGCTATTAAATTGCTGACTGTGGTAACTCCTCCCACCAGTGCTAAGGGATCACAAAGGTGACTCAAAATGCAGTATTTAACTGCAGCCTGGTCCATGGGTGTGAATCCTTTCAGAAGGTGGGCTGTTTGGTACAGTAGAGAAAAGAAAACATACTTTGCACCTGAATGCCTGTTAGCTGGATTTTTATTTATCTGGGTGGCTGGAAAATGCCCCTGTGTTAGCAGTAGCTAATATAGTAGGGCTTGCATGTGAAATAGGCAGAGGAGAATGCAAAACTGAAGTGAATAAGTTGCCTCTCCTGTTGCTTTTTTTTTTTTTTTTTGGGAGTGGGTGACTCATTTCTTGAAGATTTTATTTTAAAAAGTTTGACTTTACTTGGTTGATATTCCTTTCAGAATCTAGATTTTCTATTTTGGCTTTTATTGCCCGTGTTGACTTTGATTATCATAGTGCCAAAAAGTCCATATGCCTTTATAGAAGGAAGAAGTTTGCCAAGGAATTTTTTTTTAAAGTGCTGGAGTCCAGGGAGGAGAAATGGAAGAAAATAAATAAATATTGTTGCCGTTTGTCTACCTAAAAGCTCTTTTAATATATTTTTACTATACTGATTGCTGAATGTAATCAGAGTCCAAATACCTTTCAAACCTTCTCTCTAGCCTTAGGGAGGTTGGAGATGGCAAATTCAACATTACCTCATGTTGTTGGCATGGTCACTTTGCAGGAAGGCTAAATGGCAATTCAGAATCTACTTTGCTTTTCCAGGAGAATCAGCACTTCATGGTACTGTGGAAAACTTCAGGTCATTGATTAGCAAATCTCTTTCAGTTAATTTTTTTTGGGAAATGAATCCATAACAACAAACTGTTTCAACTGATTTCTTATGCAAATTCTGCAGGGGATGTTCAGATACATTGATTAGCTCAACCTTCTTGGAAGAGTGAGAATTGCCCCCTTTGCCATGACTGGGTTATTTCTTTGGGCCTGTGAGCTCACAAGAAAAATATCCTTCAGCTCCCACCCTGACCTAAATCAGCATGAAGAACATTATTGTTGGCATAATTGTTAAAATATTATTTTTTTTAATGTTCTTAGTGTATTTGTAGCACTGTGCTGCTGCTGCATAAATTCATTAGAAATCTGTATGGAGTGCCTAGCGTGGTTGTGGAAAGTGAATTTTGCAGGTGTGGACTGGTAGAATTGCAGTTTTCCCTGCAATATTTTTCAGTCTTGTTTGTGAGCCTTTCCCCACTACTCACCTGGCTGTAACATGTACAATTCCTAACTGAGCATTTATTTACCCGTGGCAAGTCTGTTGTACATAAACTCAGGAAATTGTGCACCTCCTGGCTCTATTTACCTTGATCTTATTCCATAAAATATTCATGCTGTTAATCTGTGCAGCTCAGAGGCACTGAAAGATCATCTGCAAAAAGAGGGAATTCTTGCTCTGAACTCTGTGGAGGCCCTCAGGAGTCATTCTGATTCATGTCTGGGGATTTCACAAGGATTTGACATGCTTGATCTTTAGCTTGTAATTAATTGTCAAAGCTGCTATCAGCTTTAGAAATGGGTTTCTACTAACTGGCCAAAAATAGCAGTGTTGGTCTTTGAAACTGTTGCCTTTTATGTGTGAAATCAATTGCACCAGGAGCATGTTCTTTTCACGAGTAACAAAAAGGATCCTGTTCTGTAATGTCATCCCATTTGTTAGAAAATGTTAGCACCTCTCATTTCACAAGGCCTTTTTTGTGCATGGCAAGGATGCATTAAATTTAGTCAGGTGCAAAAAAGAAATCTGCAGCTGGATACTCCTCATAAAGTTATTAGATATATGTGATTTCTCTGCATTTTAACACTTATTTTAATGCAATATATTAAGCTGGTCTGATGAGGAAAGAGCTCTTGGGGCATTGAAAGTCCTCTTGCCACCTCATCTTTCCTACTGTCAATGTATGTCTGATAGATAAAAACAACATTTTTTCCCATTTTCCTCTTCATTGCAATAAAAATAATATATTCTATTAGGTGAACCTTTCTTCCTACAAGTAAACTGATGTTTGGTGAAGAGAAAATATATGGCAATGGTGGAAACTTAGCAGAGCTTCCTGCACCTGCTGCCCTGCTCTCCATCCCCTTTATCCTCGGGCAAGGAGGGTTGGTGGTGGCAGTGTCTCCCTTTAGGATATCTGTGTGCTTTTGTTCATAGCTTGGTTATTCCACCCCATGGAATGGCCCATAGGGAGTCTGCCAATTCCTTGCTTAGTCCAAGGAATCCAAGGGACTAAAACCAAGGGAATGTGTTCTGTCCCCTCATGTGATAGGCAGGAGCAAGGTGTGATCACAAAAATGGGATGTGGACCTTGTTAGGCCTAGCAGGTGTTTTAGTCCTGGCTCTCCTACTCTGAATGTGAGAACTGGATACACGCTGGGGGTGTAGTGCCTATCCTTAAAGGAGAGAAGGTAATTTGACAGCTCACTTTACCCTTCTTCAATAATGCTGACTCTTCTGTCTGTCATCTGTTTGTTGAGAATGTGGCTTCTCACGTGGAAAACTGAGAGGTTTTTAAGTAACAAAAAAAGGACTTCTTTTCCTGACTTTTTTTGTCTTTATTATTTCATGGCTTGAGTTAGAAGAGAGATATTTGAATGTAGCATTAATGTGTTTAATTTCTAAGCTCTACTCAGAAGCTTTGTAAAGGTGAAAATGCATAAATATTATTGAAGGGAGAAAGTGTTATTGTTTGATGTATTAAATTGTTCTTTCTTTCTGAGAATCTGTGTTTTCAGAGATACCAGGCAGTACTTTTTCCTTTAGCAGTAACAAGTCCTGCTGCTTGTCTCAAGAGAAGGCAAGATAAGAACTGTTCAGATAAGATAGATGACAATTCTGTCAGTTCTCAATAGCTAGAGAACCAGATGAGGAGCTGCACAAAATTGAAAACTAACAAGCAATGTTGCTCTGTCCCTGTCCCCCAAGTCCAAAAAACCCTCTCAATGCCCTCAAGCTGCTGTCTTTGTGAAGGGAATCTTTTCCCTCGAGTGGAAGTTTAGAAAATGTTTTGTTGTACTGGTTATGTTAATTAAAGTGATCTTTGTTTCACAAGACAGGAATTTAGAGGGCTGTCCTGCTCTGCATAATTGCCTGTCACAACAAAGAGAATATATTAAGATGGAAAACTGAGATTGGTGTAAAATTGTGTTATCTGATCTGGAGAGTATATCAGCAGTGTATTTCACAGAACTTGATTGTACCTAAGGTTTCAGGGGGCTCCTGGTGTCATGTGAGAAGGTTCTTTATGGAAACTACTCGGTCTTTTCCTGTTTATATTAGTGAACCAACAAGTTTTTTCTTGCTTCCAGTAGCAAACAGAGTGTGAAATGTGCATGTAACAGTACTGCCTAAGCCTCTCTGGCAGCCTCATAGAGAGGAGCCTGCTTTTAATAGTGGTTGGTAAGATGACAGCATTTGCTGCCAGTGTGTCAGGTATCCATGTGAGTGGGCTGGTTTGAACCCTGTGAGCGAGCCCTGAGCTGGGTTATCTTTGCTCAATGCACATGGAAACTTGTTATTACAAGAGATACAAATAATACATTCAAGAATTTGGGACATCTGGGATGTTTTATTCTTGCTCCTGGAGAGAAAGTTCAGCTGCTTCACAGCCTGTTTGTCTTAAATTGCAGTAAACCCCAGCATGGACTGAAGATGGTTCAAGACCCATTAAAAGGCCTCAATTCATATCTGACATGGGGTTTTAGTTGTGTACATAAATACATAACTGTAGATGGATATTTAAGTACTCCTAGCATAAATATAAATATGCACACACTAGGCATGTGCACGCATGCCTGCAGCTGCAGAGAAAATGCACAGCAGGCAAAGAACTTCCTTATACACTGAAATGAATGGCTTTAGTAACATCTTAGTTTTCCATTTAAAAATACTGAGAAGTAGAAGAACTTGTATGAAAGACTTGAGTTGGGATTTCAAATAAAACTGTATGGATAGTCAATATAAACTCAATTCTGAAACGTGAAATTCTCTGTAAAGATCTCTTCAACTGTGTTTCTATATATATATCACTGTTTTTTCTTGTCTCTTTTATTAGGGTTTGTCATTGTGTAGTTTTAGGAAGGTAAATATTTAGTGCAATTTAGCACTATTAAGGAAAACAATTGCTTTAATAGAGGTGATTTCTTCATTGTATTAAGGGGAAAAAATGATCTTGTGTCAGTGGTATGGACTCTTATCCTCCTGCTTCAATGTTCAATTATTTCAGTTCTAAATTTTTAGTGCATGTGCACTAAATCTATGTGCATATGAAATTGGTCTCTTAAGTGATAGGTATTTTTTGAAGTCTTGCTCAATTGTACTTTCAAATTTTTCATTGACTTGGCTGAGTCTGCATACCAAAGTGCATAAACTGAACTGTTATTATTAGAAAATGCTTGTTCATTTTCCACCCTTCTACTGTTTGTGGCCTCTAAGTTTTTCTTGTCTACTGTCTTTGCAACCCAGTTTTTCTGCAAGTTCACTTTAAATCACCCAGTGTAACAAACCTGAGTGTTACAAATGTATGCACTGAGGAATGCGTCTTGCTGGTTATGGCCAGCAAAATACATTTCACATGTTAGAAATTTGATAGTATAGCTACAATTCTCAAATCTTGCTTTTGCCAGTGTCCTTGAGTCCAGTTTTTAAGTCACAATGAGTTACTGACCACTTGGCATTTAAAAAATGTGGCTCTTTATCCTCACCAGCCACTGTAGTATTTTTTTTTTTTTTGATAAATACGTGTCCAAACATCCCTATTACTTATTCTTCAAGACATAAAATGTGACACAGGGTGCTGTGCCTATTATCTGCCACCTAGACTTTTTTGGGTTTTTTCCTTTGAGATAAATCTCAACCATTTTATTCATTGACCTGGTAAATGCTTTAGCAATGTATTAAAGTAGTTTATTAGTGTGAGTTTAGTTTAAGTTTAAGTTTAAAATCAAAATCAGGGAAATGTTCTGTATTGTGTGATTTATATGGTTGGATCTACTCCAGAGGGAAGCTTAATTGTTGAAATACTTTTGAGTTCCTCTTTTCTGATTTTTGAGCAGCCCATGGAGACTCGAGCAGAACCTTGCAGAGGAACTGCAGAATTGAAGGAGAGCAGAACTGACACAAAGTAAAGCTCTCTTGGGGAAATCTTTTTGCAGTTCATCAAGTGCAGCAGGATTTGAGTGGTGCTGCTCAGTCCATTTGTTCATGTGTGGATCCCAGGGTGCCTGAGATGGGAGCCAGGCTCTGGGGGCCAAGATGGTTTAGAGATGTGTCTGTAGGAGAAGCCAACTGCAATCTGCTGGTTTTGGTGATTTTTAAAGGTACTTGGTTCAATGTTAGTCCTGCGTACTAGAGCAAACTCTTGATCAATTGATGAAGAAACTGTTGCTGCTTTGAAGAACTTCCCCAAAATTTAGGGAATAGTGGAACTGTTATTAAGAAAGAGATGCTATGTGCTATTCCAGGCACTTTATCTTGGTTTTAAGTGCTGAGTTGTATTTTTTTTCTTTTTTTTTGGCTAAGAGTAGGAGAGCTTCATCGAAGTCCTGAAACTACTGGTGGTTGAAAGGCTTTTATTTATTTAATCAGGGCAGAACACATTACAGAACTGATATCAAAGGGATCAGGGCTGGGAATGTTTTTTACTGGAGATCAACATGCTGCTGTACTGTTGGGAGAAAGTAGAGATGGCATTGCCAGCACCACCTGGGAACCTCTGCTTGGCTTTGTGGCAGACAGAGCTTTTGTGAATCACAGGAGAATTGCCTTTGGGATGAAGCTCTTGGTGGTGGCTTTTTAAATCTGCTGCGCTGACAGAATTGCTCCATCTTGTCCTCTTAATGCAACTGTGTGTGCCAAACCTGCCTGAAGGGATCTGTATCCAGGAGAGAAGAAATGGTGGTGCCTCTGAAAGGTGCTTACTTTCTTTTGTGAGACAAAATAAACTTTTGGTAGCTTTGTGGGGCTGCAGCTGTCACTCTTGGGTTATAGATCCTTCTTATATAAATGCAATGCTCACTTTGAATTTATCATTAAAGAATGGAAACCTTGGATAACTTGCAAAGGCAAACAACTTATGCTGTGTATACAGTTGTCAGTTTCCTTAAAAATAATGTTTCAGAGTCTGCTGCTCCTAAAGATGATGGCAGAGATACCAGAACCCTTCCTGGTGCGTTTCAGGGGTAGAGAGATGATTGCAGTGTTTTCCTGTGGCCTGTGGAAAAAATGGGGTGATGAATATACTCAGTTGCATGAATAGTATCCACAGAAATTGCAAAGAAGAGCTTAAGTTGTTCAAACTTTGTGTTCTGAAGTGTCTGTGATTTAGTCTCTCCTGTCTGAAGAGTACTCAGGTAGTTTTTTTTCCTGTGTGGAGAAAGGTGTTGAAGAAAGAAGCAGATATGAGGAGAGCAAATTGAACAGCCAATACTGCCAATGGCAAGAACATCTTCAAAGTCTACCTGCAGCTTGTGAATTAAAAATGCCAACTCCTCCTGCTGCTGAAGTCAACCAAACACAAACCTGATGACTGCAAGGAGAGATGGCAGATATGTTGACTGGCGGATATGTTGACGTTTTTCCAGAGGTCCTGAATTAATATACTTCCTTGAATTATTCAGGAATGTTTGTACACAAGTCCTGGATGCAAGTTGCAGTTGCCTAAAGTATTTCCAGTGTTTTTCTTTACTGCAGCTCCAAGTTGGTTGGAACTGGTGTTCTATCTATCTGCCTTTGGAAGAAATGTAGTTTATTCCAGCCTAAATTAAATTTATCTATGGAAATATGAGTAAGGATACTGAGGCTTGAAAACACTCAGGTTCAATTTTAAGGCTACCGAATCAGAGACAACAGAACCAATTCTGTGTTACTATAAAGTATTAAGCACAGTTTACCTAGCAGACAAAATTAGAATTAAGTGATTATAAATTATGAATCACTATTTCTGTAATGAGTCAGGGGTCTTTTGTTCTTGACTGTGGCTCAGTCAAGAGCAGCTGAACACTTCCTAATGCTCTGCTTCTGAACTTCTGTTCTGCTGATTGAGATTCATTCACAATCTGAGCAATTATGAACACACTGGAGTGTTCAAATCTAAGTAGCATCTGATCCTGTAGTGCTTGGAATATGTCAGGTGACATGTTAAGGGAGTGGAATCCAAGTGTGAGATGTGTTTGGTGACATTATTCTGAGGGGTTTGAGATTCTCTTAGTCACCAGTATTACACTAGTACAGTTCCTGCAGGCAGTGGTCTTGTTTCAAATACATCAGAACTTCTTTTGCCCTACTGAATATAGGGAAATGTGGTTTGAGGAGAAGTGAATGTGGCTTGAAATATCATTCCTGTATTTGTGGAAGTTAAGTGTTATGCTGGGGAGAGCCACCAAAAGAACTGTTAGACAAACACTGAAAATAAGCAATGAGATGAGGTCTGGATTTTTGTGGGTTGTCTGCCTGTTGAGGTAAAGAGATATTTGCAGATAATGTAGAAAGGAAGATTACCTTGCTGCTGAACTGCTCTGTGCCTGCAGTAGCCTTCAGGGCAGTGCTGACCCAGATCATCCGTGCCATCTTTACAGCCTGTGATTGATAATCCAGGTTTCTTATTTCCAAGTGATTGCTGAAGAAAGTGTGCCTGAATTAATTTAAATATTCCTGGTGACCAGTAAACAGGAGACTGTGCACCATAAAATAGCTGAAAAAGTTCAATTGTATGATGATGATGGTGGGTGGGTGTTGTGGGTATGCAACAGTTGTGGAGTACTGCAAGTCATTGGCAGGAAGGCCAGGTTTGTGACACATGGACCTGAACTTAGCTTTTATTTCTATTTTCTTGCTTGTGCCAGCTGTTGTTTGTCACATGCCCTTCCCTGGAGGGCGTTTGGTGCAGGTTATAATGGAGTTTCTGCAAAGAACCATGTGGGGAGATGGGCAAGGTGGAAGATGCTGCAGTAGTCAATGGCTTCTCTTGAGATTTAATTTTCAATGCTTGTATTATTAGAAAGATATAATTCTATGGATTTTCTTTTATTTAGACTAAAGGCAGGATAAATAGAGATAAATCTGCAAGCAATTTAAAACAAGTTGCTGAGGAGCAGCATTGTTTAAAGCAGGTTCAGATGGGGCAGGATTCATGATCCTGTTATGTTTTGGAAGAAGGGTAAAGATGACACTGATAACTGAGGGCAAGTCAGCTGTGTTATGTACTGTGAAGTGCAGAGAAAATAAAACTGCAATGTAGCAAGTAGTTCACAATTTACAGTTCCACCAAATGACAAGAGCTGGCTGTAGGTCCATCAGTCATGTGGCTGTTATGGTGTTAATGATTTTTGAATTGCATTGCTCTACAACTTCAGTCAATGAGACAAAAACTAAGCTGGAGCAGGCAGTGAATGTCCCATAAAGGTGCTCTGTGCTTTACAAAAGTGTGCTTTAGAGAGCAACTATGGGAAATTTTGAATCCATCTTTGCAAAGAAGCTACATGGCCCAAGCATTTCCTATCACTTTCTCAGAAATGGTCCAGAGGTTATATGCCTCTTTATTCTGCTCTTCCCTCCTCCTAATGTTTTTCCAGGCTGCTTTTATGTGTAATTTTATGCCTAAATATTAATTGTCATGTGCATAGGTATTATACAGGTGATATGGATGTCTTGGGTTCCTGACAGCAAAAGGAATTAGTGTGTATCTTGTTCAAAATTTATGTGTAAATGTACACAATTCCACAGCTTTTTGTGCTGTCTATACTTGAAAGAAAGATCAGCTGAGTTGATGCAAGTGCAAATTACACATGAATATAGAAATGGACTTTAAAGAGTGTTTTATGCATGATATGCTTGAGAAGTCTCCTAAGCCGAGTGAAAATTTTTCATTTTATTCCTTATTGTGCGTTTTAACTCCTATTTTAACTGAGAATAGTATTTGGATGCCTGAAAAATTTTGTTTTAATAGCCATGAGGACCCTCTCAGTACTAATAGTCAAGTTGGAATAGCTTTATCAGTTGAAAGCACTGCTGGAATAGTTTTAGAAATGAATAGTCAGAACAGATGATCTTTAACCTGTCAAATCCCATTTTGTTGTATGGTACCTCTTTGGATGGGAATGTTTTAAAATTGCTCTGAAGTACCCAAAAGTAACAAAACCTGTCCAAACAAGCAAACTCCATGTACTTAAAAAAAAAAAACAAACAAGGCAAACTAAACCCTATAAATAGAAGTCTCCCATCAAAAGAGTGAAATTGTTAGGATGAAGAATTCCCCCATGTAGAATAGCATCTCCAGTAACAAGAACTAATTGCTTGGAGCACCAAACAAATAATTAGTTTGTAGACAGAATCCAGAAATGCAAATCATCATGGGCTGTATCTTTGAAGCTGAGTGATATTTTCTTCTGATCATTAAAAGCATATACACAAGCTATTTATACAGCTGGTACTAATGACTTAACCTAAACTTGTAGTCAGGCAGACTTTTCTTAGGCAGTGTATCTGGTTTAAGGATAAATGAGTACAGGTGGTTGTAAAGTTAGGGCTGAAGAAGCAGAGCATTAGGAAGTGTTCAACTGCTCTTGACTGAGCCACAGTCAAGAACAAAAGACCCCTGACTCATTACAGAAATATTCATAATTTATAATCACTTAATTCTAATTTTGTCTGCTAGGTAAACTGTGCTTAATACTTTATGGTAACACAGAATTGGTTCTGTTGTCTGTGATTTGGTAGCCTTAAAATATAATCCAGAAGCTTCATAAAACTTAGATTTTTGTTGTTTGCGACCTCAGTAAACCTTGCATTTATGAGTCAGTTTCTGTGAGACATCTTCTTAATTGATTATAAGTTTGTCCACACTATATCAACTATAATGTTAGCCTTAAAATTTGTATGGATTTCTTATTTGATACAAATTTAATATTTTAAATATGTGTAAAAAATCACGGCAAGTTTGTGTGGGATTTCTTTTTAGGTGTGATAACAAAGGGTGCATTTATTCAGAGTGCATTTTACCTGGTGAATGAGGTTTCTGTTTTTAGTGATGAACCTCGTGCTCAATGAGCAGCTTTAGAACAAGGTTTCTTGAGTAACTACCTTAAAACAACATATCACAAGAAATGTGAAGTTCTACATGGGTATTAAATCATTTGGGCAGCCTGTTCTCCCTTCTAATTACTGAAGATTTGTATCTTTGGATTTCCAGGCCCTGGTTTTCTCTTTTTGGAGAACACTGTATCTCCATCCCAGGTCCAGGAAGAAATTACAACATGTTAAATGTCAGAGAACTGAAAAGCAAAGGACAAAAGTGTCCCTGGGCTTGTCTATCCCCTGCAAAAGGAGGTCATGATGTTACTCTTCTGTTTTGAATAGGCCTAGAAATGGGGTGGATAGTAATTCCCTGTATTCCAAAATAACAGCTTAGTGTTGTACTGATAATGTGAGTTTTCGTGTACTAAAGGGTTATGTGCTGGAGTTCTTCCTGATTTTCCTGACTTTCTCTGTGACTGGAAGCATGAGTGGGTGATATATTTGGCAAATCTTTTCCTTCAGCTTGCCTGGGCCTCTTAAACAAGTGAAGCAAAAAGCAATTCCATAATAGAGCTTATGGAACTGGGAGTCAAATTAGGGTGTTCCTGTGGTGAACAGACTCTGCTGAACTTCAGAAGAAATACTGCAGCATCTCTGCCTCGCTGGCTTTGTGTCTGAGGGAGGGTTCATAGGTTGTGGTTTTAAAGTAGAGAAATGTGCTTTTTTTAACAAGTCTAGACAATGTCTGAGTGGACTGAAGGCTGGCAGGATCCATGATCTCCTTGGTGACTGACAGCAGGAGTGACAATTAACCCCAGCTGTGTCTGTGCTTTTGTGCAATTGATACCTTCTCACTCAGGACTGGAATGAGATCATTGCTGTATTTTCCTAGGCTTTTGAACAGTAACCACCAAAGGTCAGTACTGTGCTGGATGATGTTTGAATCACTCATGATCTAATGCTTTGCATCCAATTACCAATCTCCTGAAAAACCTTTCCCAAGCAGTCCTGAAATGCTTTGTTTTCACAAGCACTGCCATTAAATGCTTGTGCTGCTTGCAGAGAATGCCACTGTGCAAAGATTAATCCTTCTCCTCTGTAGCCTGGCTCATGTAGTCCTATTTAGAGCCCTGGAAGACGTGGCTTTTGCCTAATCAATAATCACTTCCAATTTCCTAAGTGCCTAAAAATGACAGCATCCACTGTGACTTGTACATGAACTCTGAGAGGGTTGATATTCAATAATAAATGCTTTTAGGGCTCCTTAGTAATTAAAATTCTCTGAAAAACCTCACCCCAAACCAAAACCAGCAACAGTACCAGTAGAGTGTTGGTTGATTTTATTTTTTGATGAATTAAAAATAAGTTCTCACTTGTTCTGTGGCTAAAGATTTCTGAAGAATTGGGTAGTGATGATGTAGAGCACCAAGAGTAATTAAAGTAAAATTCAGAAACTAGGGAAATGAATGGTTTGAACTGACAAGAATTACTCTCTTGTGCTCCTGATTACAGGAGATTTTCTAAAGGACATTAGAATGTAATGTAATATCTTCAGCATAGTGGCAACTCAATTTGAAATAAACAGTGATGGACATGGGGAATACTAGAAGGTATTTCAGTATTAGTTTCCAGGGGATGGTAAATTGGAACACTGCATCAGTTGCCACTAGCAGGAATTGAATTAAAGGGTGTAACAAGTTGCTTTTTGGCTTGTTGAGACTTTTATTCTGTTTATTTACCTTGTGCCTGATGTGCTGCCTCTGTTCCAATCTTTAATACAGCTGCTATAAATATGCTCCTGGCAAGACCACTGCAGGATTCAAATAGTGATTTAAAAAGTGCTTTTACCTTTTTGCTGTCCCTTATCATACTGCTCGTGTTCTTGGAAGGCATGACTTTGCTTTTGTGAACTGTTTCATATTCTTATTTCTCTGGGTCTTATGTGTCTGTTGCTATAACTGGATTTGATTTGCTGTTTGAATTTGTTATGTAGAGAAGTTAAGGGGGTGTTTTTAAACACTTAGTTTTAATACATTTCTAATTCTTTGGGATGCTTTGCATACTTGCACTACTGTTGCTGTTTCAGAATTTCACATTAGTTATTAGTATTGATGGAAATCTGTTCCTTTTTTATTAAAAATAAGCCATGAGCTGATGCAAAATGCTTGTTCTGCTGCATTTCTAGTTTTGAAATGGTACAACAGTGTTTTGAATGTAAATGGAATTTTACCATGGAAAAAGCTAGTGGATGGACAACTATCCTTCATTGACACTATAGTTTAAATAGCATAGTCTTTAGAGATAGTTTATCACTTTCTAATGCTGGCCTAGTGAGATTATGCTGCTGTTCTCAATTAGACAATAATTGAATTTGGGACAGCTTTTTATACTACTTGGCTATGATAACAATTGTGCTGATGCCTCTGTGAGAGGTAGGATTTCAGAGCACAGAAAGGAAAAACTTTTACCTTCTCATCTTTCTGGGATAATTTATTGTCTATCTTGATATCATGGTAAAAAAGGAGAAATGGATACTTATGAAAAAAATAAATATTGAGGTGGTAACTGATGCATGACTTGGCATAGGCAACTTGTACCTTGATCCAGTGGGAAGCTTTCTTCTCCCCACACTTTACCTGGTCTCTGTGCCAGCTGGTTATTGAGTAAGACTCATATAAATTTTAGTGGAAAGGCTGTAATTCCCCTATTCCAGCATGTTTTGAATCCTAGTGGCAGCACTCATTCTATGTACATGTCTCCATAGGAGACCATGGAGGTTTTCATTTTGATTAGCTCTTTGGACATGGCTGTTCCAGGTGAGCAGCCTTTGGCTAAGATTTCTCTTCTGTCACATTTTATTCTGAGATCTTTTTTCCCTGTAAACTCCATTTTAGTCAAATAATTTCATTGCCCTGTGAGTGTCAGCAACCAGAGTGAAGCCATTGTCATCTTTTGCATTGATGCTGCTGGCAGTGTGCAACTTGAAGCAGGAAACTTGAAACTTGTGAGAAATTATATTCTTTCCAAATAACTATTTTCTGTATCAAGTTTAGACCTTGAAACTTCCAACATCTAAACTTGATACAGAAAATAGTTATTTGGAAAGAATAAACTTGCACAGACCAACTAGGAAATATTCCCTAGCCTTAGAGGGATTAGGATATTGCACTGATTTTTAGGGAAAGGTTCTGCTCTTAAGTGTGTAATTATTGTCTGCTTTAAGTGCTAAGATACCTGCACTGGGTAATCTCCAGAATTTCTCTGTGATTCTGTGGATGTACAGAGACTTTCTGCTTATATTTCTATATGGATTTCTTGCTCATAGTTTATCAAGCAAATAAATGCATTTCTCAGATATCCCAAACCTGCAGTATGCGTGTCAGGCAAAACTTCCAATATCTGGTAAGCCTTTTTGTGGGAATAGAGCTGGGTGTGTGCCAGTAAATTATTCCCTAGTTCTGCTTAATGAAATCCATCTCTAGAGCCCACATTTCAGTGCTCTTGTAAACTAAAGTGAGCAGAGGGGGAGAGCCAGATACTCGGAAGGGGGTTGACCTCACCTAGTGCTGTTGATGGCTTGAAATTTAAACATTTGTGCATTCTTTGGTCATCCTGTTCCAGCAGCTGTTGCTTCTGCAGTTGTCAGTGTCCTTTGGAATACTGGCACACTCTGCTGTTTTGGAAATGGCTTTCTTTCAACTCCAAACCAAATTCAGGGGCATCCAGGCAGCCAAACTGCATCTTGCCAGAAGATGTCAGCCTTGTGTGTGTAATGGACTGTTTGCAAGGGACTGGCAGCAGCCCTCCCACAGCTCTGCTGTGTCTCTGCTAACCTCACTGAGCTGCCTCTGGTGCTCTGGGAAAGGCAGCACTGGGATAAATCTTTGTCTTGAGGCTTTTAGGAAATCACTCCAGGCATTGGCCTCATTGTTGCTCACAGTGCTGCCTATCTGTGCTGCTTGAAACAGAAAGTGCAAACTCCCTGGCATGGTACTTGGGTAAAAAACCTTGTATGGTCATAGCAGTGGGCTCATAATCTGCTAGAAAATCTCTTTTTGGTGTGTCCTGATCTGCTGTGTGCCACAAGTGACCTTTTAATAGTGGTAATTTAAGGGAAAGCAAATTATTCCTCCTCAGCACTTCCAGCTGGTTAATAATTTCTCACAAAGCTAAGACAGAAACATGCAACAAACAACTTAGTTTTTCAGTATTGAATTTGTTGCTTCCAGTAAAATTCTTGGAGGGGAGGGTAAGATTGTGTTTGGAGTGCCTGTCAGATTGGGTGAGAAAGCTCCTGTGTGAGGAGGGGGATCTCTAAAAAGTTATAGGCATTGAACCTAGTGGAGTTTGATCACTCAAAAAACATAATTTTATGATACTCTATCTGAAAATGTTAATTTTTGGTAATCCAGTGAATATAAGATTTCTTACTATAACCTTCATCTGGGGGATCAAGCAACCTTTCTTCCTCCTGAAAAATATGCCTGCCTATGCATTCTGCTCTTTATGCATGTAATAGTAAATTGAAGGTCATTTTACAGCAGTGTGGTTCCTCTCTTTGATCTTCACGTTTCCTGGTAATGGCAAATTCAGAGGGGTGGCTGTCACTGCATGACAGGATGAACAAAATGGATGTGTACCATGTGATATGGCAAAAATGTGGCTACAAAAGCATGTATTGACCTCCAAGTTGAGTAGGTTCTGTATTTTATGACCTATGCAATCATTAGCTTCAAAAAATGCATTATGGTATGAAGAGGCACTTCAGAATATTAACCACTAGGACTGAGGATGCCTTGTGCTCTCTATTGCTGTCTTGATGTACATGAGTGACTGTGGTGAGCATTTTGGAGAAGGAGAAAATTGCTTGTTGAGGAAAATTGGGCATCTTAACAACTCATGGGCTGTTGGTTATATTAAAAAAAAAAAAAAAGCTGTCTTGTCAAAATCACAGAAAATTCAAATTTATGTTCTTTAGTTGCATTTGTAACAAACTCTAGATTGACTGATGTTTCAATGACTTTGAGGCAGAAAAGGGAGAGAGAGGGCAAAGAGAGTAAAAATCTCTCGGGGGCACAAAAGAGTCTGTGCACTAATGAAAAATGAAGTAAAACACAGGCTAACCTCCCTATAGGAAACTGGGAAATTCTCACTTGGGATTTGTTAATATATTCAGTTTAAAGCAGGGAACTGCAATAAGGGGAGAGAGAAAGAAGGTAGATTCCATGGCTTCTCTGCAATGCAGTTCAAATTAGAAGCTCTTGCAGTTCATTTTAAGTGTTCCAGAATTAAGATTTAGGAGTAACAAGATCTAAGTAGGAGAGGACAAGACATAAATGATTCTGTTTCCTTTTTGTCTCACTTCTCTCATTCTCTGTTGAATACAAGGCAGTAGCCCAAAGTTGCCAGCTGTGCAATCTAGGCTGAGCTTGAATTATAAAATGTTGTGCTTGTACTGTCAGAACCTTCTTAGGACATCTCCACCACGTGATTGGAAAACAACATTTGTGCTGGGCACCCTCATGGCCAAGTTACTGGGGGGAAAATGAAACACTCAAAAAGTGGATGTGGCTCTTGGGCACTATGCAGGCATTTTCTCAGTGTAATTTTAACCTTTTCATTCAAGGCATGTCGCTTGAGGATGGGGATCTCAACTAAAGTTTCTTAAGAACTTTATTTTTAAGAGAAACTTTCATCTAAGCACAGAGGAGCTTTGGAGAGGTGGGAAACTGAGCACTCTTGATTTTTATCCTCTTTGCTAGTAACTTTTCCTTCCCAACATGACCATGTCCAATTGAGGTTGCTGTTATTTGCTGCCTCCTTGTGAGAGGTTTATTTTGTAACCAATGTTGGGAAAATTACCTTTTTGCTTTGTGTCAATGATTGCCTTTTCCCTCAAGTTTGCTGTATTGCTCCTTTGTTTCTTGTTAAATGACACAAGGACTACCAAGTGTGGCCAAAGGCTACTCAGTGCCTTGTTACAGTTTTAAATCAGTAGAGCAGTGATTATGTAGGTTCTGTCCAAGTTCTACTACTGGTTGAAATGGGATGTTATGGTGCCTTTAGATTTTACTCCTACCATATTTAAGTCTTTCTGTATAATATCTGTCACAGATTTCATTCCATTTCTGGAGACTGTTGGTATTTCTGCAAAACAAGTGCTTTCTCCCCAAAGCACAGCAGCTGTGTCAGGCTCATGGCCCAGTGTTGCCCATGAAGAGCTGTAGGGATGCTGGCCTGAAGTTCTTGTATTATTTCATGTGCTATCCTTGTTTCCCAGTGAAAGTGGTGTAAGAAATGAACTCTCCTTTTATTTAATCACAATCCATGTGGTGTATTTTAGTCCACTCTGTTGGCTGACTTCTCTGGAGGGGTAAACCTGAATTAAGTTGGTGTTAGGAAGATGCATAGACTTGAATTAATTGGTTAGACCTTGGAGCTTCTCTGTGAGATGACAATGTCTCCAGCCATAGCTGACACCTCACAGGGTGGTGATGTCAGACAGGTTCTGTAAAGTCTTTTGCAACCTCAATGCACACTTTGCTACTATTGGTAAGGAAAATGTAATGTACCAGGTGTTCAGAATTTAAAAGAAAGGAAAAATCTCACCTTGAGAAATAAGTTAGAAGTCCTTGCTTGAGATTAAAAAAACCTTTTTATTGGAGATTTACTTGAACAAAACTTAACTGTAGCCTATATAGAGCTGTAAAAGAATTACTACATGTTTCTGGCAACTATGAAAAAACCTCAAATTTATGAGCTCTTCCAGGTATTTTTGGTATCTCGTGATTGTATTTGGAATTTACCAAAGTCATTAATTTAGTCAATTATTATTCAGTTATTCTATTATTCTCCAGTGTTAACTTTGTATTTTCTTCAGTAAATTTGTCTAATTGGCCTTAATGACATTATCTAATGAAATGTTCTGTTTTGGGGTTTTTAGAGGAATAGGACAGAATAGCGCTAATGAAAAAAATATTGATTTCAGGCAGTTTTCAGATTTTTTGAAAACTGGTTTATGTACAGGAATGAATCTGGTTGGAAATATTTGCTCTATAATGGCTGGACTACTCTGAATGTGTTCTCAGTCTTGGATTGAATGGAAATACATGTACAGAATGTATGCAGATACAGAACTATAGAATGTATATGAATTTGTCTCTGGAACATAAGCATCATTTTGGAGAAAAATACATGAAGAATAATTAGTTTTATCTTTTTGTTTCCTTGTGTAGCAGTTGAATATTGCACTTTCATAGGATAAATGTAATCATTCAGTGTAATTTGGGGTTTATCCAATGAAAACCACTTGAAGAAATAATAAGCAGTTTTAAGCAGTTTGCTATATGGGGGTACTTCTATAAATCCATAAGTTAGGGAAATACAATTATTCCAGTTCTCATAAACTGGAACTAAAGTACCTTCCACTGGGTAGAAATGATTACTGGGTACTCTTAACAGTCATGTGCAGGGGTGAGCTGCTATTTGTATTGAGGACTTCACAGAGGTATTGTTGACTACTGTAACAGTAGGAGGCACTTGAAAGTAGAATTGTGATTTTTGGCAAAGAAATTTGCAGAAAAGTGATTTTCATTAGAGTCTAGTGGAAAAAATATTATACGTTCAGTTGGATTTTGAGTGGCTAGTGTTAATTTTCCTTTCTGTTTGGACACCATGGTCTTGCTTAGCTAATGTGCTTCATCAGTTGGCTGGATAGCCATTCCTTCAGAAATGGCATTGTATTTGAAACACGAGGGGGGAAAAGCCTCTGGAAGTGATTCTACTTGAGTAGATGCTCAACTATCCTTGTTTGCAGCAACCTTTCATCATGTTTCACTGAAAGGAGTGAAACTAAAAAGATGGGTTGCTGCCACTGAAATCAAGATGCCAGTTTCCATTCAGTCAACAGTAGCAATCCTATTTGCTTTCTTTTTACTTTGTCCTTCATAGTTCCCTTGCTGTCATCAAGAATGAAAGGCCCAGGGAAAAATGCTCTTTTCTTTTTGTTGGAGATTTAAGTTTGATGTGCGAATAAGTTAAAGCTTGAACTTTTAAACTCACCTTTAGACTCCTGTGCTTTTTGTAGGTTGTTCTTAACAGCAAATGTTAGGCAAAAAAATCACCATGTGATGCATGAAACAAGACTTGAATAATAATAAAGAGAAGGCTCAGACAGTTGGTGAAATTTATAATAGCTCTGCTGAACTCGGAGAGAGTAAATTGGCTGTTTTCTCTAGATATATAGAAGAAAGTAAAAATGTGTTGAAGACATAGAAACACTAGATAAGTAATCACTAATGAATACATCCTTTATTTCCTGTTTGACTTTTTCAAAGGATAAATTTGTGTTTTCTTTTTCCTTGAAGTAATTTATTATCTTCAAATCCTTGACAAAGCTTTTATGAATATCTTCCAAGGTAGAGTTTACTGGGAGCAGTTGGCTGGGGCTCTATTCCTTGTGCATGATACAGGCTGGGTTGATTTAAAATGTCATATGGCTGAGCTATCCTTGATCATGTTTTCACCAGAAACCTGAGAATTGCTGTCTGCAGAGCTGGTAGGCTGAGAAGTGAAAAGAGGCTTTATTCAAGTCACCAATGTGCAGCATATCAAACATGGTTTGGTATGATGTTAAGGAAAGTAGCCCTTATGGTAATAAGCATGTAGGGGTACCTACTTAGCACAGCTTTTCTCTTGGAGGGGATTGGAATGTGCCTGGCTGCCACCTTGCTGGGGAAAATAGAAATCTTCAACCAGCAGAGCAGCTCTTAGTGCTTTGATTCATCAGTGCTGTTTCAGTGCCAAGTCATGAGGCAGCAGCTCATGGTTCTGTTGTCTCTTGTTTCTCTGGGAGATGGGGTGTGGACTCTGTCATCTCTCCTTGTGGGGATTTCCTGCCCAGAGTTATATTAACAATTTTCTCTGCTTCCTCCCCTTCCCCCGTAATTATTAGAATTTGCCATATCTTACATAACCTCAGAGGAGAACGGCCTAAGTTACCTGGCCCAAAAGCTGGAGTTTGAGTGCAATCTCTTGTTTGGGCTATCCTTGCTTGGATACTTTTATTTTTGTTGCCTTTTTCACCAATCCCCTTAATTTTTGCATAGAAACAGAATAAGGCATTAAAACTGGCCAATGTGTCTTAATCCTGTGTGGCTTTCCTCTGGATCACCTGTGTAGCCACTAACTACAGGCACTTCAGCTTGTAAGCAGATTTATGTGAACTTCTTTAGAAAGAAAATCCTTGTGAGGTGAAAATCGTCCCAGGATAAACTGTGTCACAGCTAATGGAACAGACAGCTGAGAAAAGCCAGTGAGTCTCAAACAAATGGCAGAGATCTAAAGCTCTGAAACAGTCTGGAGGGCCTTGAACCACTCAGACTTTTGTCTTTTTGCAGGCGAAAGCAAGCTCCAGTACCTACTCTGACAACTTTTCTTTTTTCCTTTTCTCATTGCTTTTTCTCATTTCTCTAACTCTGAAATAATGCAAGGTAGGAGGGCAAAGCAGTTCCTTTCAGTTATGTTAAAAGGTAGTTACACTTGACAGTTATGTGCTATTTTTCTGTGTTTGAAATCTTGCTGGATTATGTAATCACTGTTGTGTACCCATCATCACCTAGGATATTTGTGTTTGTTTGTTGGTCTTTGTGCTGTCAAATAAGTAACTCAACACAAAAACCAGTGACAAGGAACAGTTGCTCAGTTATGGTAGCCTACACTTTTTCTTTTTAACCCATTTGTCTTTCATTTCAGTGACTCTCAGTATTGTTTCCAATAATCCTCTTTCCAAGGAAGAGTTTTGCTTCCAGTCTGAGTGCAATTCTTGCTATCATATTCCATCAGGGATAGGCCTCCTGTTTTTTTTTTTCCATGACCAACCACATTCTGCCTATCAGATATACTGACAATGTGCACTTTTTTTGTTGTGTCTGGCAGAAAAAACTGAACATTTGTTAAGCTTTGTGCTTTATGGGAGCAGGTTACTCAGTTGTACTAAATAGCTGTACTGGAATGACCAAGCAGATTGTGGGTAAAGATATTTTTGTGTTGGGGTGGTTGCACAATTAAGTGACTAAAACATGATATTTTCTTGTTTCTAATATGTTGAAAGCTTAGAGATTTTTAAGTAGAAGTTTAATTAAATACATAAGACACTCTTGGTTGAATTAACAAAGTGAAAATTATGCATCACCACTGCTTCTGTTCATTTAAGTCTTATAATAAATGTAAAAAGAAAGTGGTCACTATCATTCAGAATGCTATGAATAGAAATGTGACAATAACCTGGCTGGTGCAAGCATTTATAGTTTTAAAAGAGTGAAAATAAATTTAAAATCTATTACTGGTTTCATTACCAGGGAAGTATAGGATAAAGTAAAACTTAAAAAGTTGTCATAAAGTTGAGGGATTTTGGGTCTTTTTAGCTCCTGAATGTCTTTTAAAGAAAGCCAAATCACAGGTAGTTCTGGTTTCTTGTGGCTGAAGCACCTTCAATAAGAAATTTTTTTTTTTTTGCTTTTATAGAGCTATGTAGATAAAGAGTTATATATTGCCAATGGAAAATGGGATTTCCTGCCTATTGCTGCCTTGCCCTTATGCTCTTGCAATGTTGTGGGTGTGTAGCATTTAGTGGTGTCAGCAGGCAATGGCTCTGTTCTGTTCTGTGAGCTCTGAGACCACTTGTAGCTACACACCCTTGAATCCTGTTTGTGACTCCCAAATTCAAACCTCAAATTTGTGTGGACTGGCTTATCCCACAAATGACACATTCAGGCTCAAACACTGTCTGCTTTTCTCTAGCTCCAGGGGCAGATTAGGCAGCACTTAAAGTACTTTTTCTGATTTCAGTCCTTCCACTTGTCTAAAATTCACTCTCTGTGTAAGCTGGCCGCTTTTTTAATGATTATATTGGAATTAAGGCTGTCTTGTGGCAGTAATGAGTTATAATTCATTATGTCAGGGCATGGAATAATTTTTTTTCTTATCTTTCTAAGTGTTTCAGAAACCATGTTGACCAAAGTCAACTTATTTCCATAGGTGAGACAAGAGATAATGGTATGCTTGCAGAAGAATACAGTGCTCAAATATTGTGCTTTTTAGGTGGTGTTTTCTGCAATTCCCTTCTTCCATGTGGCCAAGGATCAGAAGAGAGTTCCTGACCTTGTGCAGTTTTGCAATTCATAGATGTCCAGCATGATTTAGGATTTTGGAATTAAATGTCTTCAGTTTGCTAAGTTGTAATTGAGCTGTTAGATTTCATTCACTAAACGTAGTCTGGTCAAACAACTGACCCGTGTTTTGGTTGGTTATTTGATGTTCTGAAAAATAACCTGCCTTGTGAAATGGAAAATTGAGGTCAAGCCATTTATGTGCCTCATTCAAAGCAGCTTTTCACTCAAAATCACTTGAATTGAGCAACGTCTTAGTACTGTGGGGTTTTGCCTAGTGCTAAGGGTTATGGTTTATTGTCTTTGAGACTTACTTGAAATGCATTTTTTTGTTAAGTTCTCAATGAATACCCTAATCTGGCAGTATATGTGGTGCTGGTATTTTCTGCAAAATTTCTACTTCTTGTTTAAAAGGTCTGCTGAACTTCTCTGTCTGGTATTGACAAAGTTTGCTTTTTTGTCGGAAAAGATCCTTCATGGCATTTGGTTAGGTATTGTCTCAGCCCCATTCCAACACAAGCTTGCAAAAAAATGTTTACCACAGCACCTCTTAGGAGGTCAGAGAGAGCTTTTAGGGGTGTGCACTGATATTTTTTCTCCCTTGTAGTGCTGTATTGAGAGCAGTTTTGCATGTTTTGGTTTATTACAAGGAGATACTCCTTTGGGTAGGCAAGGGGGTACTTAAAATGTGTAAAACCTGCCTTCACTTCCAGGTGTAACTATGGTAAGGAAAGAACAGTGAAAATCAGCCCTGTTCAGTTTATTTTGGAGTATCAGCACTGACAGTGTGCCTCATACAGACACTCACTGGGCTGATGGGGTTTGGTACCAAGGTTTTGGCCAGCTCTGGTGCCAAAGCACTGGGTCTCTCATCCTTAAACTGTGGGGCTGAGCTGCTCCCTGCTCTGGCTGTGCACTTTGCTTTCTTGGTAAATATCCCCTGCTCAGGAAAAGGGCTGCTTGTGATGGAGCTGCTGCTGATAAAATGACTTCAACTGCTTATCTTTTTGAAGTAAGATTCCTTGAAAACTTCAAGGAGACACTCTAATTTTTATCTCTTTGTAGACAGTAATGTTTTGTGGAGAGAAATATTTCAGGCAGATACTCAAGCTGTAGTGGTAGTTTAGGCTGTAGGCTCACACACATCACACCAAACCATGTGCTCTGTGTTGGTAATGTTGATACCATTGCTGGTTTCTAAGTAATATTGGTATTTCTGCATAAAGAAATAGCTTTTATGGAAGTTGACTCAGCTGTTTTAGAAACAGCTAAGTGTTAGAGATTTTAGAGTTTTGCTTTGCTTCTTTTTGGATTCACTGTCTGTTTTAGAAGCTCTCAGGAAGAGATATGGTACAAACTGGTCACACTTGTAAGTAATTTGTCAATATACTTCAGGTATAGAAGTCAGAGAATCGTTTTTGTCTTTGCAGAGTTCATCTGATTTTCTAGCAGGAGGGTAAAAATATTCTGATGAGTGTGTTGCTTATATTAAAATGAAAGGTGTAGCCCTGTAATGAAAAGATTGATGTTAAAACATCTGAAGACTGACCTTCCAAGTTTCTGGAAAGTAAGAGAAAGCAATTTTACAGTGACTTATGCACCTTGAGAAAAAGTAGAAAAAGTACCAATAATACTATGTTAGCTAGAAATCAGCAGTAATGAGGTAGAAAAACAATTTGTAATGCATTTTGTGGTCACAATTTTTGCAAATGAGCCTTCAGTAGCAGACCTAAATAAACCATTCATGTCAGCATCTTGGACTTGAGATTTGTGAAGTTTCATCTTTGGTGGGTTTTGTTACTGTTTTCTTACTGCCTCTGGCAACTTTTATTGTGATTCCATGGTACTCTAAAAGAGGGCAAAATTATCCCTATGTTTTCAAATGAACCAAGAAGGTTTTAGTTCATCTTTGGAGGGTTACAGTAAAATGATTTTATCAAATCTTTCAGGTTTTTTTTGTATGTAGGATTCACTAAAAAAAGTCTTGGCAATTAATTGCTATTTCTGATCCACAGGCTGTTTTTCCTAAAGATGAACAGTGTATTAATACATGCTTTAGGTGTTTACAAGTCAGTGAATTAATAACACTCAGTTGTGCATTTATTCTCACTGGAGCAGTGACTACTCCTACAGAAACGCCCAGTAGAAATATCCAGCACAGAGTAAGCAAAACTCAATGTCACTGCTCAGAAAGGGGGAATGCTGGAGAAACTGCTTCAAGCATTCTCTCCTGTCCCTTCAAGCATGGGAGCTGCCTTCCTGTTCTTCCCCAAGTTCCTTCCGAGCTCCAGGTGTTACTGAAATCACTGGTTTGGGTTTTGGGGTGAGTGGTGGATTTAAACCTCCTGCAGACTAAACTGAAATGCCAGTCTCAGGTAATGCAAAGAACAAAGCAAGTGAATTGTAGGGACAGCCTCAAATTGCTGATGCCCACCAGCAGAACTAGCAGAGGGAAAATATTAATTACTTAAAAAATAAGTAATTCTAAAAGTGGGAAAGAGAAGCTGTTTTCAGAGAGGATTAAGGTGGCAGTCTTTGAGACAGGACAATTATTAGGATGCTCAACAAAACCAGCTTTTGAAATAATTGTCTAATGTAGCAATTGCACTTAGGGTAGAATGCAGTTTTCTCTCATTATGACAGTATACTGAATTTTGAAGGAACAGTGAAATTAAATGCGAAAATTTTAACTTAGTTACTTTAGCAAAGACAGAGTTTTCTACACCCATACACAGGGATATGCAATTCTGCATGAAATCCATGAGGGACTTTGCTCCAAGTACTTCCTCTTCTTAAAATGGTTGTAGATATCAGGCAATATGGGCATTTAAAATACTTTTTTTGGGTAAATCAACACACTCTACACAGTTCCTGTGCATCATTTGGCCCTTGGGGAGGGTCAATGAGAAGCCACAGCTCTTTATTCCTCACATTGTGGAGCTTTGTAGCTGTGCTGTGGAGCTGCTGATGTGCAGATACTTGTCAGGTTTTCTGTGAAATGCTTTGGATCCAGCAAACACGGATCTAGTGGGTGTGGATTACAAAAAGAATTCCTTCCTTAAAGTCATGGCACAATTGATTTTAACCTTGACTGCTATTCTACATTAATGTGTTTGTAGGGAAGCTGTACAGAGTGCACTGATCAGGCAGAAATGACATCCAAGTACCAAATTGCCATCTTTATGCCCAATGCCATGCATGTTCAGGTGCTTAAATATAGACAGGGTACAGCAGGTAATTTTCCATCTTGCTTTCCTATGGTATATTAAATATTATAATTTCTAGTTGTGACTGAGATACTTGAAAGCATATATGTGATTATTGGAAATGAGTAGCAGCTTTAATGATTGGACACTTGCTGGGTGGCAAACTTATTAACATTTAACAAACAGTTTGAATTCACTCCTCTTTATGGGAGTTGAGAGGGAGGGTAAAATTCAGGTCTATATTTTTTAAAGACAAATAACTGATTAATAGAGAGGTTCAGCCAGGAACTTGAGAGAAGTGCTTACCTATGGTTAAATTAGCCCAATGTAGGGTGTAAAGCTTCACATTCAGTGTTTCCTCAGAAAACACTACAAACACCAAACCCAGGAGTGTTTCAGCTGGAGTATGAAACAGCTCAGTCACAATTATGTGCTGGTAAATTAGTGACACATCTTGAAAAAAAGAGTGGTTGGCTTTTGTCATTTATTTGTTGGAGATATTTGAGTGCTGTGTCATCCTGAAGTTGTGACACCATGTAGAAATCAAGAAATCATTATTAGTGGGCCTAGATGTAGGACAGACTACGTGAGTTGTGGTTGTGATTTAACTGAAGGGGGAGCAGCTTTTAGTGGAGCTTAATGATACCTTCAGTTCTTGTGTTTGGTAAAAATACACAGGTATAAATAAGCCAATTTCAAATAACTGCAAATTGCACTGAATAATTTTGTATTTCTGAGTCAGCTACACTATCCTACCACTTGTAATGTTAGGCTTGAAATAAATAGCTGTGAAATGGATTCAGAGAAGTTGCTTTATTGCTGATTTTATATTTTCTGGTAAAGCCTTTAACCTTTGGCACTGATATTTTCTCATGCGGATGGTGTTTTCCATTAGGCTGTGCTGGTGAGGCCGTGCATGCAAGTGAGTGCACATAGCCTGGTCTGGACCCCTGTTTGTTTTGCAGGTGTCCTGTTTGCCTGGCTGTTTCATTCTCCTTCAACTGTAGGACAGAGTTTTCTCTTTGTCTTGTTCCCCCCTTAAACTTTCTTCCTCCATTGAGGTGTTGCTGTGTTTCCAACCACTGTGCTGCAGTCTCCTTGTCACATTTAACAGGAGCCTGTAACCAGCACACACACAGAAGTCAGAGTTTTCTGGGGCAGCATGATTTCAGTGATGAAAAGTGAATAATAATTCCCCCCTTGGTTCATCTGCACTTGGTGCTGTTTGATCCTGAGACTCAGTCAGGAGTGTGGGACATAGCTGGATTTTCCTGCTCACTTTGCTTGATTAGTGGCTGATCTGATTTCCCCCATGTTGTAATTAATTTGTGCACAGAAGCATGCTTAGGTTTATAGCTTAAAAAATAAGTGATGATTTGTGTTACTGGCTATGTATTTTAATCCTGTTCCATGTCTAGATGGACTAAGCAAATACATAGCTGTTGCATCTGCCCTGCTGTGATGATTACTGCTTTTTTTTTGTTTTTATAAACTGCTGTTTAATTTTGCAAGAAATTATTGAATTACTCCTCCAGAAGGCTACTCTTATTTTCCTTCTGTTATATGAGCACTTCATGGACAAGTAGGTACAAAGTATTGAAAATTTGGGTTGTAATATAAAAATGGCATCCAACCCAGTCTTTCCTGAATACAATTATTGAGGTGTATAGTCCTAGTGAAAAAAACTAAACCAAACAAGCATTAAAATCTGAAGCAAAAACCCCCAAGTGACAAGCAGATCTAGAAGATAGAAGTGAAGGCAATTAATACTTGGGAAAGCCAGTGAATGCAGCATGATGAGTATGACAAGGTCTCCTGGGCAATTGGGTGTGTGTGAGAGCCAAATCTGTGCCATCGATTTATACTCTGAGTTTTTTGGGTGAACTTGAAAAGAAAGATGGCATTGTTGTTGGGAAATGTTAATAGCTGTAATTCAATTCTCTCCATGGAAAACCTTGTCTTTTCAGGAGTTTCCCACTCAGTATTTACAGCTGATTCTATCTCTTCTGAGTTACTATCCAAATTGTCTTCATAATATATAGTTTCTAAAGAAGTTGAAGTTTTGCTATAGTAGTCCAAAATGTAATGCTGTTTTATCTGGTCAAAGTCAAATATAGTTATGCTTGTATTAGAAATTGTTTCATTTCCAAGGAAAACTTGTTACAGGGGAATTTGAGTGAAATGATTATTTAAAGCTACTTCTCACAAGAGGAATTAGCTGGAGATTAACCAGTTGGAGCAAAACTTTATTTTTTTTCAACTTCTATTTTGACCTCAATTTTATAATTCCTTTTTTAGGCGTAAGTTTGTTTTCTTGTGTGCTTGTAGAAAATAGTGACATCTGACTTATCTCAGGATACTTAACCTACTGTGTTAGAGGGAATGATAAAGCTCTTCTGTTCCCATAAATATTGTATGGCTGATGAAGAAAGAACAGTGGATGTGCTATACTGGGGGGATGTATTTTTTTTATGTTTTTTTGTTGTTTGACTCATTTCTGTGTTGCAACGTAGCTATTGAAAGAAATATATATTAATCCTTAGAAGAAATTACTTTTAATACCCTGAAGTAGAAGTGAGTTCTCGTGCTATGTCATATCTGTTTGTCAGGGATAATTTTATTGGCACAAATACTGAACACTGATTAGACCAAGTTCCTTTGAAATTTAAGTTCTTGTATGTGGTACCAAAATCAGTATTTGCATAATCTCTTTTTTTGATTTATTTTTCTGTGTTTAGAAACTATCCTCCTTTTGCCACCCTAGTCAACACAGCGCACTATTTTGTGGGTTAGGAGCTTTTGCTATTAAAAATCTCATGTTATTGTTTTTGTGTAGTATTTAACAAAATAAAGCGCCTGGCTTTCAGCAGGAATTTCAATAACAAATAATATTAGATAAAGAATATTTCTTAAAATGTCTCTCTGAAAGTAAAGGCATTTTCATCATTTATTTGTTGGTAATACTTGAGTGCTGTGTCATCCTGAAGTTGTGACACCATTTAGAAATCGATTATTGGTGGACCTAGAGGTAGGACAGATATTCCCCCAAGTATTTTGGCAAACCTTGCATCCTTTGTCACTAAGAAGTGTTCAAATTATTTCAAAACGTAATTTTTTTTAAATGCTGCTGTGATTAATGATCATTAAAGTACCAGTTCTGCTGGTTTTCTGTGCTTGCCTTTCCAATAAGGCTTTTTGTAATGATTATTAAAGTGCCAGCGCTGCTTGGTTTTCTGTGCTTGCCTTTCCTAGTAAAGCTCTTTGTGCTAGCATTAAGACTGGAGGTAAATAGTTTACAGATAAAAAGAAGCATCCTCCATAAAACTGCTGCACTGGGGGGAAGTCAGGATCCATCCAGCTTGGAAAAAGCCATTTTCCTGTTAACAAGACCAAACAAAGTGTGTGAGTCATGCGCTGCAGCTGGTGGTGGGGCTCAGAAATGAGGCAGTGGCTCTCCCAGCCGTGACAGCCCTGGCAGCAGGGCTGCAGCACATCTTTGGTGTTGATTTCCTGCAGGGCCATGTTTATGTTGGAGGCGGTGCACAAGCTGCTGTGTGGACATCAAATTATTCTATTGGTTTGAGGATTAATGAGGTTAAATTAGCTCAGTCATTTAGCGCGCATTTCATTGAAGTTCAAGCTGTTCAGGCTGTTGCAGTTAATATAAGCAGCCCAGAATGTTGCCAGTTAAATGTAAGTTACTCACCAGGGATCCAGAGTTCATTATTGGAAGGAACAGGACAACTTTACTTGTGATAAAGTTAAACTTGTTGGGAATGCTCTTCCCTGTGTTATCTGAGGGGCAAAACTGGAGGGAGTATCATTGATCAGCGCGGCAGGACACCTCGATGAGATGTTTAGGGGGATGTATTGCTCTCTTTATACCTGTTGTACAGATGGAAGTATTGGTGATAAAATCAACTCCTGTGGGCCTTCGTTTTGCATAAAAAAAGTCTCATTCACTAATGAAAAATATATATGTAGTTAGAGGGAAATGATGAGCTAGGAATGAATATCTCTTAGAAACTAAACCCAAGAGTTGTGTGTTGACCCTGGCTCTGTTTTGGCTTCTGATTTAAGGGGAAACAGTTGCACACAGATTGGTCCATCTTACAGAGGTTTTCTCTGAAGTTCTCATAAGTCTGTCCCTTACAAAATGATGTTTGCAGGAACTATGTTTAAACGTACTTCAGAGGCGATGGAAAAGTTTGGAAACTCCCGCCAACATGCAGGTTTGGGAGGGGTTAGGGAAAAAAATCATGAGTAGAACTTTTGATCCAAAATAAACTCTTGAGTTTTTACTTTGGGTTACAAAAATTCCATACTAAAATTCCATTGGGTTACCAAAATTACATCTGACTTTGGAGGGATTTTTGTGCTTTGTCACACAAGAAGGGATAATGCTGTGGGTACCATGGCATGTGTGGAATGCCACTGAAAGGAGGAAGTAAATAGACTTGGCTCATGGCTTTCATGCTCTGAAGGGAGCCTGCTCTTTGCCTGCCTGGTTTTCAGGGCTTTCCAGGTGGAAGGAGAACTGCCCTGTCACTGATGGGAGGTCATGTAAATCTGGGGTAGTTTTGGAAAATGTGGAATGTCCTTGAGGAAAATGTCTAGTGGGCTGTGGGTCTTGGAGCAGGACTAAAGGTGCACCTGTTGGGGATCATGGGGAAAAATCAGCTCTAGCTCTTAGTTAAGAATTACAAATAGTTAATAAATAATAGCATAAATAAATATCATTCTAAGAAAAATTATTTTCTTCTAAAGTCATCAGATGCTTTTACATGATGTTTATAAATTAAAGTTTTGAGAGAAACAGGAGCACCATTTTAGACCCAGAGGGTGAATACGTGTTTGAATATGTGAACATGTGTTTGTTACAAAGGTTTGTAAGAAACCAAATGCAATAAATCAATGGCTTTCTTCTGGTGGGTGAAGGGGATTAACTGCTTTGGTGGCACCAAAGCAGCGTGCAGCAGTACCCTTGAAAACTGTAGGCAGAATTGGATGTTGCTGAAACTCATCCTGGACACAGGCATGGCCCTCCCTGGGTCACACAAGCAGGGAGTTTGAGCAGCATCTGGAGAGCAGGATAAGGCAGGGATTTCTGTGGTCGTGGCTCTGAGTAAGGTACCTCCAGGTGACCTGCTAGTGCAAAGCAAAAGACAACTTTTTTCATGTTATGTAATACCAAAAAAGGGAAATCAAAAGAAATTATTTTGAGCTGAGCTCATCTGTAAAGGTATATATAATGTATTTTGAACAGACTAGTAAGCTGAGTACATTTTTAATAAGTAGAAACAACAAAACTGTTGGGGCTCTTGCATGCAGCCAAATCTAATGAATATTTCTTGAATTTCTCAGTCTATAATTCTATTCCTTTCAGTAAGGCAAGTAATTTAAAGTGAGGAATATTTGGCTCGTTTAGACATACGGAAAATATGAATGTGAGAAATGAATATATAGTCACAAATATGAAGTATTACCTTACAGCAATCAAGATTGTACTACAAAGTGAATTTGAAGAGCCAGACCATGTGTTGTAAGGTACTTAAACATACTTGATAGTGACTGAAAGTCTGGAGTAACTGATAGTTGTCTTTTCTGGGCATGATGTTTCTTTTTTACCTTATTCCCATCAGTTAGGATAGCTTGAGAGATTTCTGGTTTTTTGTGTTATCCAAGCTGTAGAATACCTCACCCTCAGGTTTCATTGTTACATTTTGACTCTATTACATGTGCTGCATTCCTCCTGAGAGCTTGAGGATCTCTTTCCTTGTTTTTGTGCTGAAGGAAGCCAGCTGAAGTGTCTGTCTCAAGAGTTGGTCCCTGTTTGGGAGCACATGGAAGAGACATTCTTTTTGTCTTCATCTTCTCCCCTTTCTTTTCAGAAATGCCACTTTCAGAGCTATCCTGGTAATACTTTTTTAGCAAAAGTGCATTATATAATACATGGCATAAGTGATGAGAATGTAGGCTATGGAGCTGGTTAAATGTTAAGGAGAGATTCTTGAATATCCCGCATTGGGCAGTTCTTGCCGTTTCTGGATCCTTGTCTTCTGTAAAATGGCAGTGCTATAACTGAGTGCAATTAAGCTGGATATGTCAAATGGACTCTTTGACTCTGTCTTTAATTCAGGAAGCCAGAAAAATACTGTATTTAAGACTTTGTAAGTTTCCTAAGCATTATTTTTGTTGGCACTGGGTGCTTGCTATATTTTTTACAACAATGTGCCATCCTTTTTGGAAGTTCAATGAATCTCCATTGGTTGCTTTTTAAAAAAAAAATATTTTTTTGGTAACTTATTTGCTTTCCCATCTATGTGCATATTAAAAAACACTTGGAAGCTCCTGGGAAGCTTAGTGGTCCATCAGGACAGTTGATGCAGTCAGTGACAGCAAAGCCAGCACATTTGCAGGTCAGACAGTCAGGATTAAGTGAGTTCAGCAAGCAACCTTGAATACAAATTGTCTTCTTCATGAAGATGTTAGTGAGGTTAATGGGGCTGAGAGGCAAAGGCTGCTGAAGGCTTTTTCTCAGGTATTGGTCACTTCTTATTTGATGCTCATGTGGAAGATGCTGTTATGTCTAACTCTTCAAATTGGTTGGGAGGAAGGGTCATCCTTACCCAAGTCTCTGGGTTTTCCTCTCTAATCTGTTCTACCTCATCAATCCAGAGTGCTTCTGGACCAGAGAGCAGATATCCCACAGAATGGAAGTTCTAAAGGAGCTGACCAGGAGTTTTCTGATGAAGCAGGATTTATCTGGGAAAATGGGATTTCATCAAAATGGGAGCTTGTTTTATGTAGTCTATTTCAGTGAGACCTCAAAGAGGGCAACCCTGCCACTCTCCCAATTCCAGACTGTCAAATGTAGGAGTGAAAGGGGGAAGAGATCAAATCTTGCACGTCCTACTTCTACTTAATGCTCTTGCTTATTAAACCAGACTCTTGAATATTTCCTGGGTATTCATGAGAAGCAGCCTAAAAACTCCTCACTATTTTGGGAATAGTGGCCTTTCTGTGACTCTTGTAGCAGCTTCTGATCTTCATGGGTTTCTTCCCATCTGAATTGAGGACAAGTTAAAATCTTGGGCAAAAACTTATGGAATGTTAGAACAGCTCTGTCAAAAGCTCAGTAATACCTGAGGACTTTGGTTACAGGTTTCAAAAGTTGTTTAACACTGTTACATTTTAATTTATAATGGCTTTAAAGGAAATAAAACTTAACATGTTCTAATTTTTTGCAAAATCCTGTTGCACAATTTCCTCTCTGTAAAATTTTTACTTTTTTTCTGCTCCAGCTTGAGAGAGACAGCCTTTTGTTTATTGGAGTGGAGCATGTGGAAAAAATTGATATACTTGTGCCAAAGGTCCCATGAATATACAATTTTCTTAAATAGTTGGACATAGAGAGCAGTAGAACTACTGTGTCTTTCTGGAGTTTGAAGCCTGACCAGAAATTGTCTTGTGCATGTGCTCCAAGCCAAGCAGATGCCATTTATGTACAGTTAATTAGTGCAATATCAAGCTGCAAGTAACATCTCAGCAGTGCTTTCCAGCTCAGGATCAGGGTTGTGCTTTCCATGTTCCTGTGGCTCCTGGCTGCCTTTAGGTCTCGACAATGTTCATGTTTTACCTGTTACACTAATGTAGTCCTGGGTTTTTTGACCCAAAATTTGGGCTGTCTGCAAGGCTGGAATGATGGTTGTTGCTCTGCTAAAAATAATGCAAAATATGTAAGGATTGCAGGGGTTGTTGGAACTTGAAATGTAGGAAAAATGTAGGATCTTGGGGAAAATTCACATCAGTCTTCAGTACAGCAGATCAAAATAGCTGCTTAGTGTTGTGTTCTCCTTTTTGTTTGCCTGTTGGTGTTAGAATTGAGCTTGCTTTAGAGACTCTGCACCTCTAATTATGGAGTCACCATCAATCTGTAGTGCCTGACTGGGTACATCAATAGCTTGAAGGAGATTTTGGAACTAATTGTAGCTTGCTGGGAAAAGTCCTAGAGTGAAGAAAAAGATGTGCTAACCCTGAGTCTTTACCATGTGCTGTCTATCCTCTCTCAAAGCTTGTTTGCATGTCTGCAAGCCAGAACTTAGAATTGCAGAGGGTGCCATACTGGGTTTATCAGTTGGATATCCACTTTGGATTGTGGCTTACAACAAGCATACAAAATAAGTTGATAATTTTGGAGCATTTTGACTTTGGAAATAGCCAGAACTAGTCAGAATGAGCTACCTGTCACCACTGAAATTAGGCATGTCCTCTGTAACAGAATGGCTGGGTTTTTCCATCTTCAAAATTAATTTAGAGACGTGCGCTATTAAAATCTGAGGAACAAAATTTTAATATTTGACTTGGAAACTTTGTTTGAGGTGGTAATCGACACTTCTAGCACCAATTGCTGCTTGTACTTGGAGAGATTTTGCAAGGGATTTGAGGGTAGAGCAACTAGGTTCAAAACAAGTTGAAACTTTAGAGAATCACAAAATGAACTAGGTTGAAAAGACCTTTTAATATTGTCTAGTCCAACCTATGACCTAACACCTCCTCATCAACTAAACCATGGCATTGAGTGTCATGTCCATGTCCAGAATTTTTTAAACACCTCCAGGGACAGTGATTCCACCGCTTCCCTGGGCAGATAATTCCAGTGCAATCACTCTTTCAGTGAGGAATTTCTTTCTAAAATCTAATCTGTACTTCCCTTGGTGCAGCTTAAGACTGTGTCCTCTCGTTCTGTTAGTCGTTGCCTGGGAGAAGAGACCAACCTCACCTAACTATAACCACCTTTCAGGGAGTGATAAGGGTACCTCTGAGTCTCCTTTTCTCCAGGCTGAGCACTCCCAGCTCCCTCAGTGGTTCCTCACAGGGCCTGTGTTCCAAGCCCCTGTCCAGCCTGGTTGCCCTCAATGTCCTTCCCTAACTGAGGGGCCAGAGCTGGACAGAGCACTCCAGGGGTACCCCCACCAGGGCCAAGTACAGGGAAAGGATGACCCCCCTGCTCTTGCTGACCATTCCTGATCCAGGCCAGGTCCATTGGCCTTCTTGGCCACCAGGACACACTGCTGGCTCGTGTTCATGTCAGCCAGTACCCCCAGGTCACTTTCTGCCTGGGCACTGTCCTGCCACAACATCCCCAACCTATAGCACTGCAGGGAGTTATGGCAAAACAAGAGAAGTTAAAAGTGGAAAACTGCCCCATGGAGCACATCACTTGGATGTGTCTGCAGTCTTGGAAGCTTGACTACCCCATGTTCTCCTACAAATGGACCTTGAACTGGTTTGGAGGTTGTGGCAGGGGAGTGCAGCTGCCTTATGGCCTTGACTGATGAATGGTTCCATCTCTAGAGGGGACGTCATCCTCTGTGACCAAGTGTGCAGCTTCAGGAGGGACACGCGTGGAGCTTTGGGACACCCACCTTGCCAGCCAGATCAGCTGAACCAACCCTGGGGTTCAATCAACTCTGTCACTCAGCAGATGCAGAATAAGGTTTGAAGTTGCCAACAGTTGTGCTGTTGTGCATGCATAATATGTTTCTGCTGATTGTCAGTGGTGATGTGCTGTGGGATATTTTACACTCTTGACTGTGCTTGTAGTAGAGAACATGCTCTCTACTGAGCAAAGAAGGTTGAGACCTTCATAACTTAGACCTGTAAGGAGAGGGATGAGGTGGAAAAACCATCAAACCTATCACAAGAATATTTAGAAATCATGATCTCTGATTTCATTCACATTTTCCCGTTGGAATAAGTCAGCTATACCTGATGACAAATGGGTTTTCTGGAGGTGCTGAAAAGTGGTGACAGGAAGCTTCTCTGAGTTAAACCTTAGACATAAAGGAAGAAGGAAAGCAGCAAGAGCCTGACAATGTGGAAGGAAAAGGAGTGGGCAGAACTGACACAAAGCAAATAAGAGTTTAACAGTGCAGTATCACTAAATAGGAGCAGAGAGTGAAAGATGGACAGAAATTGGGGACCAGAGGAGTGATGGCTTCCTACAGGGAGATGCAAGGTACTTGTGGCATTAGAGGATGGAGCTGCATGGGACTTGTGGGGAAGTTGTGGGTGTGGGACTAATGATGCAGGATTTTGTAGAATGGTGTTTGCTTTCAAAGGAAAAAGCTGAATACGTTTAGGAAAAGGAGGGCAGACAAGACCTACTTGTACTTTAAACTGATCCAATATTTCTCTGACATCAAACTTACGTCAAGATAAAAATAATTTCAGCCAGAAATGGAAATTAAAAGTTTTCAGACATCAGTACAGTGGAAGATCTGCAAATAGTCCCTGTATGTAGGAGGGTGTGAACATTGTGTTTAGGTGAAAGTTCCTTTTTTGACTTAAAGATCACTAATGTGACTGACTTGTCAAGTAGATCTTCCTCTAGTTTGAGGGAACTGTTTTTTTGCCCTTTGCATTTTAATTTTTCTTTGGGCAAAAAGTGATTTGTGGCAAAGTCAGTGTAGTTAGCCTATTCTCAATTTTTGTGTCCCAGAAAACACTATTTTTTTTAAAACACTGTTGTGCTATTTTCATACCTTGATACAATAAACTAGAACAGACAGGTGTTAGTGCATATAGTATTATTTGTATTAGAGATTAATTTGAAATGTTTGTCACTTTGGAAAAGATAAAGTGAAGAAAACTGGCTGCAGATTTCAGGGTCACTCATGAGCTCATTCTTTATATTAAAAATAGAGAATTGCACATCTGGTAAATCAGCAGAAAAAACCTGGTATTTTGTAACACTGAACAAAATCCTGAATCTTATGCGGCTGGCAGTTCTTCACTGTGTTGGCTTTAATAGAGCTCTCTTTAATGTTGTGCTTTGAGTTTTGTTAGTTGACTTCTAACTTCCCTATGTCTGCTTTTCCTTTTCCATTCTGTGCTGACTTGGATTGACACAGTTGTGTGTTTACCTGCAGTTGTTTGTGAGTGTAATGTTTAGACACTCATCTTAAAAACCAAAACAAAAACCACAAAAAACCCCTCATGTAGTGGTGGATGGTTATGGAGGGGTTCTCTGACAAACTTGTGTCTTAACATAGAGATGTCAAATTTAAGTAAAACAGTTTCCACTTTGTGATGCTACCTAGAGAGAACTTTATTTGCTGCTTCTGTGGGGTGAGGATTTTCTCTTTTCTGTACCTCTGTATTGATACCCCCTGAAGCTCAGGTGTGATCCTGCAGAGAGGCTGTAACAGGACACTTTAATGCCCTCTGGACTGCACACTTGTGGTGTGACATTGATCACTGCAGTTTGAATAATCATTACAGGTGTGACCTAATACATGAAGCTGAGTTTGATGCTGGATGATAACCTCTACTTTCAGGTTAGAGCAATCTCCTTTGGTTACACCAGGAAATTAGAAAAGGCAGAGTGGCAATGAATAATGTGACTTGTTTTGCTTAGTTGGAGAATATATTGCTGTGTTCTGCTGTGTTTTCAAAAAAACAACCATGCTAGTTTTATTTTTCTTAGGTTGTTTTTATGCTTGTGGGAACATGGATGAAGCAAGATACCATCATAGAAGTGATAAACTTTTCATACTAGAAGTTGGTTTAGAACTAAAACAATTTATAGGGTGACTCTTCTTACAGTCCTTGTGGTGTTCTCTTAATCTTGTGAACTTTCCCTGTTAGTGTGCAGAGGTTTGTATATCATGAAAATCTCTTTATGTAGGGTCTCTATACCACAGCTTTTGGGGGTTGAGAAAGAAGCTGCTTTATTTGTATGTCTCGAAGTATTTCAAATGTTCCAACTGTAGGCTGTGTCTGCAGAAGCACTATTTTTCTCACCTCTGCCAAGCTGCAGCTAAAAATGGTTGAAGGCCTGTTTATTTGGGAGCAGAGGACACTGCAGCAATGCTGCAGAGCAGCTGAGAAAACTTGTGATCATTTTAAACTTTTGTGAGTTTGTCTTGTGACAATTTGCAGTCCCAGTATTTTCCTTAAAGAGAACAATTTTAGATTGTATGGACTGCTCTTATGTTTTCAGGGTTGCCCTAATAATCTTCAAATCATTGTGCTTACCTCTTACTTCAAAAGTCCAAACTATGGATGAATGCTTTGAAGGAGCATCTTTAAAAACACATTTTCCAGATGTGGCTGCTCTGTAGTCCTTAAATATCCCGTAGGAAATAGTTCTTTTTGTTACAGGCTTCAACTTGTAAGTGGATTTAATATCAAAGCTGTCAATAGATTCAAAATGATTTTCTGGCTCTGGTTATACATTCTGTTTCAGAGGTTTTGTCTCATTGTTCTGCCTAGCTGTGTTCTGAAGAAATGAATTGTTAATAGGAGCTGAGAAGTTGTATTTTTGAATACTATTTCAAGAAGGCATCTCCAGGGATAAAGTTGAAGTGCATTACATTGGTTTGTTTTCATATCTGGATTAGTAATTGGAAAAATGTGAAGACAATTTGAAACATAGAAATAGGGTTGTTTTTTTTCTTTTTGCATTTCTACAAATTTAATTATTTTAAGGACCCAGATTTTACTGTAAGTGTAGTTTTTCCTGACTCCTGTCTATTCTCTCTAAGTGTTTTTCACTTTTTTTAGGGCAGCTGTTTCTTAATGTTTAATTGTAGTGTGTCCCTTACTTGGCAATATTTTGCTCAGGGGTGATTTGCAGACTCAAGTAGCTTGCTCATGAAAATGAATTTTTTTATCAGGTCTGTACAGCCATGTGCTTGTGTGTGGGGTGAGAAGAGGGCAGAGGAAGGGAAGGAGGCAAGGATTGTGTCTCCATAGATGTGCAGGAGGTGACCTGAACTGCAGAGAGATTGAACAAACCAAATGGGGGATCTGCCTGAAACGGGAAATTAAATATGTTTGTGACAAATGTTAATATCTATCTCTGATTTTTGTTTACCCAAGGACTAGATTCTTAGAGACTTGTGAAATCTATTGGCAAGCATAATGATTACATTTTGAGACAAAAAATGAATAAAGGGGAGGGGCAAGAGAATTAGTCTGGCCTGAAAAGGATGGATGACTTTCTAGATCCTATTTTTAAAAAGTCTTGACAGGTTCAACAGCAAATAGCCAAATGGATGAGAGGTGTTTTTCCAAAGTAATTGGTGCCAGGTGTAGCCTGTCCTTTAACTTGGTAAAATAATAGTTTAGGTGTAGGAAATTAGTTATCTGCACTTAATAAAGGTGTCTGTGAGGAACTCTATGGGAAATTGCACAATAAGGTGTTATAATGGTGGATATTAAGCTGGACAGGGGATGACTTCAGGGGATAGCAAGAATCTGTGCTTAGAAGGAAAGGATTGGCCTGTGAACACAGATCCTCAGGGTTTGTCTAGAGACTGTTCTCCAGCATGAATGAAAAACTATGAAATAGGATTGAGAGATTTAGGTAGGATGGAGGAGTAGATAATTACTGGAAGAACTGGATGGTGTCAACAGCCTGGAATGTAAGGCAGGGCACAGTTCAGTAGCATGGAGTGGAGTTCATGAGAATTGTTGTGAAGGAGAAGCTCTTAAGAAACACCCCAAACCAACAACCAGCTGTGAAAATGTTGGGTCACAACAGGCTGGCCATAAGCAAGGAATGTGGTGAGGCTGTGGAAAAGCTTTGGTTCCAATGGAAAGGAAAACTAAACTGTTTTAACTTGGAGAGCTGACAACACTGCAGGCCATAAGGCACACGTGGGATTGGCAGGAAAATGCCAGGTTTGACTTATTCCTATTGGTTTTCTCACTAACTGAAACGATATTATTTAGCTCAATTTTATAACTTCTAGAGGGTTCTGGAAAAGGTATCCAATCCTACTGTGTTAACAGACTTGTTAGTTTCTGTTCAAGAAAAAAAAATATTTGTAGTAGCTCTGAAAAGGAGCTTTCTTTTATTCTGGATCATAAATTTTAGTGGCACAAACATGACATGTACAGGAAAATGGATCCAAGTTGAGAAGAAGCATAGAGTCTTACTCTGAAGCAGGGATGTCATGATGAAGTGAGATCATCTGTGATGTGTCACTCAGAACATCATGGAGGCATAAATCCACCCAGTGGAGGCATTTACCATGAATTATTTCATTTGTAGATAGTCTTCCACATACCATATCCAAATAGAATTTTCTGAAATGAGTTCTAGAAAACACTCCACATAGTTTTGGTCTCCAGTGTAGGAGTCTTTCCAAGAAAAGCAGATTATTAATGTAGTTAAGGACTCTGACAGCCATTTAACAAAGATGCTCTGAGGGCTTCTCTGCAGTGTGTCAGAAGTTAGGTTGTATGTCTGCTTTTTCTTGTTTGCATTTGTCTGGAGTTTCCATTTAAGGTGGGGAAAACCATGGTCTGGCACCTGGATCACCTGTTTGCACAAGTGTTATAAAAGAGATAAGAATTTTTCATTTTACTCTGGTCCTGGTATGTATAAAATGGGCTAGGAGGCTGTACTTTTCTTATATAGCTGCTTTCCTTTTCCTGTGTACTTATCATTTTGAAATCTGGATAGTTCAAACTTTTCTCCTGGTTCATTGTATCTGCTTTATTGGCATGTATTAGGGAATATGTTAACACAAGTGATTTTTATCTAAAAAAAAAAAAATAGAAAAAAATTATTGTAAAATCAAGATGATGTATAAAAAATATTTATTCTTCTCCTCTGAGCATATTTGTCATTTCTCTGACTAGAAGACTGAAAGTGGCAGCAATTTTAACTTTAAGATATATTGTGTTTATCTCCATAGCAGGCAGGTTTTCTAGAGAATCCCAGTTAATCTAATATTGGATCATTGGTGAAAATCCCCAAACCAAAAAGTAAAACTGGTAAAAAGCTTTAAAATCCTTATCATAGTGTAGTGGAGGATTGGTGTCTTTGTTGTGAACAGAGTTTAGGAATCAGAAGAACATGCTGAACTCAATGTTTCATGTAGAAGCAATAATACAATGGTTTGAAGAATGGAGATACTTTAAAGGGATCTCCTCATCTTGAAATATAATCCTGAAGGAATTTATTTTCTTTTATGCTTTGATGTAAATTTGACTTATCTGTGTCTCTCAGATAAACATGGGTGATCTCTGAGGCAGCTGGATATCAGCTCTTGGATTCTGCAGGCAGTGCCATTTCATTCCTGGAGGGAGAGAAGGGGAAGGGACAAGGCATAAGGCTGTAAAGCAGTATAAGCTCATCTTTACATGGGCTTTTTTGCAATACTAAAAAAATCAAACCCAAATCTTCTCTACAGCCATACAGTTGTTGTATTTTCCTCTGATTTCTATCTTTGTGTGATTCAGTGCTAGCTGATCTTATCAGCCTCAATCCCTCTGCATGAAGGATGCAAGGCTGCCCTAATGACACACAAGTGCCCGGGGGTTGCTCCCTTGGGCACCTTGTACTGGAGGTGAGCTCCCAGCACCTGGCAGGGGTCTGATGCTCCAAGTGCTGCCTCACGGAGGTGCTGGGCTGTCTCAGGGTCTCCTCCCCAGCTCCCAACTCCACGGGGATGGCTCTGTTTGCATCCCGTGCCTTCTCCTGCATCCTCGCTGTGACAGGCATCAGGGGAATCACAAAGGCAGCAGATGGTCTGTGCACAGCTCCCTCAAGCATAAAACAACATTTCCCTACATGTTGTCAGGACCTTAAATTGCACACTGTTCTCTTTGATTATTTTCAAACCCTGCATTGGCCATAGGGGCTCAGATGAGAAATATTTGCATATCACAAAGTGGGAGCAAGGGCTGAATTAAAGTGGCAAGCTACTGGGTTGAAACTAAATTCTAAGTGGAAGTTGTATGTGCTCATTTTTAACAAGGGTTTATTTTGTTATTTTTAATGAAAGCAATGACCTCTGCTAGAATTGAACAAGACACAGGTTGTGTACAGTGAATTTATGGGGTGTTTTGCTTTTTTCCCCTCACTCACCAAATATGCTGGAGTTCTTAATTTCTGCACAAAAGCTACACTGAGAAAAACCTGTAATACTGTAACACGTGCACCTAAAATGTATATTCAAATGTAGGCTAAAGAATATAAATTCCAAATGAGTTTATTATCCTTAATGGTTTTCAGCTGCAGTTCAAGTAAACATAATGTATTAGCTGCTCATTGAGTGTGGTACCACTTTTAAAAATTCAATTTGCTGTGCAGGATTTTTCCCAAGACACATTAGATAATGTCAAGTTTAAATCTGTGTGTGAGTCTACAGAGATCACCATGCAGATGGAGCTGTGGAAAGCCAAAGGAAAGATTTTCATGAGCACACTGGGCTTAAACAAATCTGTTTAATTTGTTTTCCTCCCAGCCCCTGTTTTCAACAACTTGAATTCCTCAGATATTCAAGGTTATTTTGGAAGTGTTTAACATAGAGAAAGTGGAAATGCAGCCTGAAGATCAGGATTGTTATTTTAAGGGGGGAATATTTTGCAAGTGGTGGGAACAAACCAAGATACAAGTTCATTACCACATGAATTTAGTCTCAGACTAAATAGGTTTCTTCTGTGTCCATGCTAGGACAAAGGGATTGCTTCCCCCAGTTTGTCCTCCCCTTGCTGTATGAGGAAACTGCAGTAACAAAATTGAGGCTCTTGTGCATTTTCTTATGTTTTGGTATATAATGGCAGTTTAAACACTTTTCTTTGTATAATTGTGTCAGCAGATGAGATAAGGAATAAAGTCTGATTCAGATTATTCCTGGGTATTTTTATTAGGTCAGGGCTGTAATATCAGGCACTAGTGAGTGGTAATTGGTGTTAGAGGAAATTTCTTGTGTCTAGTAATTTTCCTAAATTAGTGTACTGAAGATACTGAGAAAATGCTTGGGCTGAGGCTGGCCAGGGTCTCATGGTCAGTCATTTGCTATTTCTGAGGGTTTTCTGAGCTCCTGTTATCTGTGCTTTGTCCTGTTGCCACAATGCAAGGAATTAATTGATGACCAGTCAGGATAATAAACTGGAAAGATTATCAATGCTTTGGTAGATATACAGCATGCATTTTAGCTGTCCAAGCACTGATGAAAAGCAGAACCTGAGTTGATACTTTATACTTAGTAGTTGTACTTAGTATAAACCAATTATTGTGTTTAGTAAAGATATTTTCTTCAGGCATTAAAAAAAAAGCTCAAATTTGTCTCTTCAAAGGGCTTTAGTACACTTACATGGTAGTAAATGCATCAACAAATATTTGCTTTGGTTATTTTTTGAAAGAGCTGTTAAAAATCATCCCAAATCTTGCTAATTCATTGGAGCCTTCCTTAATTATTTGGCATTTCAGTGTGTAGGAATATATGAGCAGTTGTAACCATGCTCATGCAGTCAGTTTTGCAGATACATGGATAAATTTGTTTATGGGGGAGTCACACCCCACTTGTGTTTACAGCCTGAGACTGGTACAGTGAGTAAAAACAAGCTGAAATACTTGTAGGAACAACAAAAATCAAGCAAACCTTGATAAATATTTGGAATGAGAATTGTGTGCCCAGAGCCAATGCAGTGCTAACAGAGCCAGGACATGTGGGATGGTAATGTCTGGGTTTGGTTTTTTAATGTCCACTTAAAATTAGTGACACGGCTCAGATTTTTCAGTACATGTCTCTTGGGCACTGGAGGTAGTTAACTGTGTCATACTCAACACTCTTGGAGTTGAAAATATTGCTTTATCTGAGTATTTATAGATTCTGAAACTCAGCTGTGCATGCTTTTTGTTTGATGTTGAAATACTGTAACCACAGTATCCAATTTCAAATTCAATCGAAATGGGTTAGTTCAAAGGAACTGATACAATTTTATTTGTTTCCTTAGCTGTAACTCACAGCAAGTAGAAGGCACAGACTCTGGACTCAGGCATGCTCCATGAATATGTTTGGAAATTTGTATTTGATAATTAAGTTAAGTATCATGAGTAGACCTCATGAACAGAGGTGAAATTCAATTTTTAAAGTACTTGTTATATTTTCTTTTGTGGCCTTTTATGAATTGTCTTGCAGATCAAACTTCTGAATCCTTATATGAGAGTTGATTAGCATTAGGAATAAGTGGCAAAGTCCATACTGTTGTTAGAGATTTGGATGCCATGCAGGGAAAATCCACCTTTTCACCCTTTGGTTGACTTCTCATCTTACCATTTCTGTAATCATCAAAGATTGAGGAAATTGCAGTAAATCCCCAAGAGCGTTTTGTGGTTGTCATTCAACCATTGCCATTTTGTGTGTGTGTGATAAATATGTATTAAATGGTACCAAATGAGCTTAGTAGAGATCATAGCTTGTGTGCTTTTTTTGAGGGAGGAAGAGCAGATATGGCCTGGTGTGAGGACTGTGGATCATGGAGATCAGTCCATGACCTCAGTTATAAAACACCAGTCTGGTTGCATTTAGTCTGCTCTGCTCTGGAATCTCTGCTGTACAAGCAACTACAAAATCATAGCTTCTAAATTCACTTTAAATATTGTAACTCTCATACTGATGTAGGGCTGCTCCTCCAAGGAAAAGTTTATTTAACAAACATATCTTACATGAGAAGACTGCAGAGAAGAGATGCATTTTGCCATGCTTGTATGACAGAACTTTTGGGGATGATAGTAACTCTGAATCTTTTCTTCCAGTCCCTGTTTTGGAGGAATGGTAAGGTTGGAATCCTGCAGTTTTCTTAAGTAGTGCCTTGGAAGAGAGAGGAATGAGTGCCTGACTGAGCCTTCCTTTAGGAGAGGAACCCCAGGCCTCTTGAGCTGGATATCTGCAATGAATTTTAGTAGTGATACTAAACAGAATATGTCTATTTTAAAACAAATATAACTGTGTTCCAATGGATTCCCTATGTAATGCTTCCCAGGTGTTGTTGGTATAGTTCAAAGTCTGGACATGTGCAGCTGGAGTTGTTTTTCTTGGCAGTCTGAGTTCCAGTTCTGTATTCCTGGCTTTTATAGCAGCTGGAGAGAGCCAAGTGGCAGAGCAGTTACCTGTGGGTGAATGCTGAAACTATCTGAGAATAGATTACTAGCTGTGTTTGAGTTGTTCTTTTCTTTGATTCTGTAGAAACTGTCGTTGAAAAATGCAGCTGGATGAGGGGAATGGCTGCAGAGTGAGCTGGTCTGGGCTTTGCCTGTGGGTCACTGCTTACCCCTGCTCAGAGCACAGAGGATAATTTAGGGCTGGCAGCACACAGGCCTTGCAGGGAGGGCTGGAGTAAGATTTCTGCTATTTTCACATCTTCTGCCTGATAGCTGGTGTGCTGAGCTTTCAGGTCTCTCCTGCTCAGAAGATGAACTTGAAGTATAAAATATTTTTAAGTATAGAGCACTCCACACCACAGCCATCACACTTGTCTGCTTCTCCACTTTATTACAGTGAGCAAATACAACTGTTATTTACAGATAGCTTTGCTACTGTCCTTCATGTTGGGCCATGAGCTGTTCATTCATTGGCATTGGTAGAGGTTTGGTTGTGGGTGAGTTTTTTTTTGAGAACAATTACTATCCCAATTTACAGATGAAAAATAAAATAATAAATTCTTCCACAATTTTTTTTTGTGGGTAATTAGATCTTGTGTGCCTCTAACATAACTCTAAAATGCAGTGGTTACTGCTAGTGCTGCTCACTCAGTGACTTTTGTGGGAACTGGATGCTAGCTCATTGGGCAGAGTCTTGTTCAAAGAATTTTGGGAGTTATAGGAAAGTTCCAGGGGGTTAAATGTGGTTTTTTTGTTTGTTTTGCAGCAATAGTGATTTTAGTCTGTGAAGGATCTGGGAAGCTTAAGTTGTCAGATGCATTTAACTGTGTTAATCCTCTCTGGCTGGAACAATTAGGCTCTGAGGGTCCCAAATGCTGCTTGGTATTGGTTACTGTACTTCTAAAGTACTCATAACACTGCTTCAGGTCCACAGTCAGGAAATGCAAAGTTAAAAGTTCTCATTCTTCACTGTCCATTGCTGATGTTTTTGCAGGTGTTACAGGGTTTTGAAGTGGCCAGAAAGGTAAACATGCATACCCTCCTCACTGTCTTTGGTTGTGTTTTGTTATTAAATTAGATATTGAAGTCAATATTTGGACTAATATTTGTTTAGCCAGGAGCAGAACCCTTAAATATATGAATTCTATTCTTTGTATAAATGTTTTTCTAAAGATGCTTGCTGGATAAATATTGCTTGTGCTTTATTTTAATTAAGATGAAATTATGGAATCAAATGTAGAAGAAAGAAGAAAATTTGCTCAAGGTAGCCCCATTTTCTTCTTACAAGGGTACTTGGGCATTATTTGCAATGGTATTTGCCAGGTACTTTCTGGATAAAATGTGGTGCTCAGGAAGCAGCATGGCACTGTCTGTAGCAGTGTCTCCAACTCAGGAAAAATCCACACTTAAGGAAAACTGGAAAAGTGAAAAAAAACTGTAAGTGATCCTGGCTTTAAAGAAGAGAGCTTGTGGTCAGAGAGTAAGGAAATAACCTTCACTTTTTCCTTTTGAAAAGTGCCTTTTTCATGACTAGTGCAAGAGCTGTACCTTGAGATGTGACCTTTGCGGTGAGCAGTTTTCTGAAACTTCTCTCATGTGATGTGCCCGGTGGCACTGGCAATGAAAACACGGTGTATTTTTAAATATTCCTAAGCTAGAAACTGCTAAACTACTACTTTCCTTCCTAAAAGCATCTTTCCTTCAGTTCACCATAAATTACCAATTTGAACAGTCAGTTGTACTGTAATTCTGTTTCTGCTTAGTATTTTTATTTCTCAAAACTGAAATTCCGTTTGAAGGGACTGTGTGTTGCTCAGCAATGTTAGTGTTGTTCAAAAGTTGTAATCTTTGTGTAGGAAGCAAGAAATGTCTGAACTGTAGATAACTTCTCTGATACACAGCAGAAGATGGACCTCCCCAGCTCAGTATGTGCCTTTCACATTTTTGGCTTTTGTTCCTATTGTGCAGCCACTGCATTCACTTGTGTCAGGCTGCTGTGGCCAAGCTCCTCTTTTTGTTTAGAGTTCACCTGGTTTCTAACATCAAAGCAATTTTATTCTGGGATGTTGGCTGTATTTTTTTAGGTGTGTGGAATACCAAGCTCTGCATGAGCTCCAGGAGCGAGCTGCTTTGCAGCAGAGTGTGGAATCCCCATCCTTCAAACAGAAAAGTGTACTCACCATTTCAGCTCCTTTGATTCAGAAACACCCATTCTGTGGGAAGTTCTGCCCATATTCTGGTACTTAGAGTATCTGTTGGAGAACTCTAAGGAGCCCTGGTTTTGGGTTATTCAGTTTTCCTTTAGGTACTGCCAGAGTGCTGCTTGAGGAACAGGCAGTGTTAAAAATGACAGTCTGTAAAAGTACAAAAGTGATCCAGTACATGAGTAACCCTTTGAGACCATGTGATAAAGGGAAATACTGAGTTCATGTGCTCAAGATCATTTGATTGTAGAGTTTAGTGGAGCTCTCCCATCTGCAGTGCTGATTTATGGACATCATCCGTGGTGAAAGGCAAAGTCATCACGGACGTTAAGTGCAGCATATGGTTCTGTGTAATAAAATTCATCTTGTGCTCTGCCCTTTAGCCTCTACCATATGGTTTTGACTTAATTTGTAGCTATTTGTTATGCCAGATAAGTTTAAGAAAACGTTATTCAGTGATTTATTATTCAAAGTGCAAGAGAACCTCTGTGTTTCCTACACTGTCATTGATGAACATTTATCAATTCTTTCTGATTCAGTCTACAGAACAAAGCTCTTTGGGTTTACCTAGTAGCTATTAAACAGTTCTGTTAAAGGTGATAATAGTGCAAATAAGCATATAGTTAAGCTAGTAAGAGAGAATCTGATATAGAAAGCTTTGTATGTGATTCTTGTTGTGACAGCATGGAAGGGTAGCTTAGAGTTTGGTAGTAAAGGTATTTAATATTTTTTAGAACAACTGTATGGGGATTGAGTGTGTGTGCAAATACTTAAACATGTCTACTCTAAGAAATGAAGGGTCATGCCAGTATCTCTAGGGCTTTGAACATGATTCAGGTAATAGTTCCATGTTTTACCCCATCTTAATTTGAATGCATAGGTCAAAGTGAATATTTCAGTTCTGTAATGTAAACAGTGACATTTGAGTGTTTTTCTTAAATGCCACACATGATAATATAATACTGAGGAAGTAAGAGTTGCCTTTTCATGCAGGTTGAGATATGGGGGTCCATTGGTCTAGCAAAATTTTTGTGCTTATCTAATATAGGAAATATGTTTTATTTTTCTCCTGTTGGCAAGAGGGTCTGTTAGTGATTCCTTCATGGATCTTTTGGAGAGTGCCTGCAGTCCTGACTGCTCTGCTTTCTGACAAATTAATTTGGTGTTCTTTATCTTTTGTGGAAGATAGAAGTGGGAGATATCCTGGTACACTTGCTTTTCCTCAGAGACAACTTGTGACTTAGTAATTTGGAGCAAATGCTTTCCATGTGGAATAGGCAGTAAACAGCTCCTCCATAGCTGTGAGTGATAGTGAAGGAGTGATTGTCACCTGATGCTTTGTTGCTTCAAGTATTGTGCATTTAGGGTATTTTATGCTATATGTGGGTGTTTACAAAATTGCTTGTAGACCAACAAGTTTGTGTTTATTTGAGCCTAAAAGACAAGTCCTTATGTGGTGTAAATGTGATGTTTGTTAGCAGCTCTGTTAGGTAACACAGTTAGCTGCAGTGCAATACAGGACAAACATGCTTTCACAGATGATGGTTAGGTTAAACTTATTTTAGAGTCTCCCTGACTCACAAGACAGGATTTATTCACCATGGCTTTTTACAGACACCTGTCCTGGTGGGAAGTCAGCAATAAGCATAGTAAGAAAAAAAAAAAATAAACAAAACAACTCAACCCCTATTCTTCAAATTAATTCACAAGCCCAGTGGAACTCCTTGAGTTTGATGGAGATGTGACATTAGTTGACAAAAATGACATTGCAGTCTCACAGCTCATGTATTTTTTGGCACACTGCCACATGCATCCTGCCTGCTGCACAGCAATATTGGGAACATCTGGAAATAAATCTGTGGGTAAAAGTGAGAATTAATTATGTGCCTAACTCATCTCCACGTGCAGTAAAAGATGATATGGAAGTATTCACTCTGTTAAATGCTAGGCAGATATTGGACTAGGTGAGGACAAAATTCAAGGAAATTAAATATTTAGGTACTACCAAGGAGCTTGAGCTGAAAGACTTCTCAGTCCTGGGGAAGTGTAAACATCAGCAGTGAGGCTGCTCCAGTACATAAATGCTTCCCAGGAGTAGAAACACTGAAAACTGTACTTGAATACTGAAAACTGTACTTGGAACCTTGAAAGGGAATATCAAGCTGATATTTTAAAATCTTTGTTTGTAGATAAATATGCCTGAGTAGCCCAAGGGGTGATTAAAATTGGATGATTGAAGGATGGGGTTGCAGGGAGGGCTGCTGGAATAATGTTCACATGCTGTGGTTAGCTGTGTCTTGTGTTTAGCTGTATTTGCTCCCTTCACTACCCTCCTTGAACTACCAAATATTCCCTGTGGTCTAATGAAATGCTTCTGTCCCAACTTCCCTGTGTTTGCTGTTGGATGATATTTTCACTCTCATCGTTTCAGCAAAGAAAGGCCTTCAAAATGAGCAGTGTGAGCTTTCTTTATATGAAGCTCATGTTGTGCAGCTAATATTGCTCATTGTGTATGCTCCAGCTGTGCTTGTAGTAGTGTATGATAGTGAAGCATTACACATGAGACTATTGCCATGAGCTCTCCTGGGACAAAGTCAGGGTGTGGTGTTTCTCCTGGTGGCTTTTTTTTTGGTATTTTTTGGTATGTAGAATTTCAGAGAAGTTTTTGGTAACTTTTTTTTGAGCTCTGACTGAAGAGGGAATATCTGGCTTTACTTCCAGGACAAACAATAAGCTCAAAAAGTGTATCTGTACTTTGTTAATAGCTACTGGAATTTCCCCAAGTGCTTTGATTGAACATCAGATGTAGCAAACCACAGAAAGAGAATGATTAATTACTTTTATTGCTTTTGACTAAAAAGGGGGAGATAGCAAAGGTTGCATTTTATTCATTAATCATTGAGAATTATATTGGCATGGGTAGAACCATTTTTAATCTTTTGTCTCTGTTCCTTTATTTGGCAACAGCTGCAGTCATTTGAAGTAAATCGTCCATTAAAGCACTCTTTTGGCTTTTGACAAATTGTATCAAACTGCCTCCTTCAGGGAAACACAGCCCTGAGTAGTTGTGCAAGTTTATTCTTCCTGTCAGAGGCATAAATTGCCTGAATTTCAGGACTTGGATGCACAGAGGGCAGCAGAAATAAGCAAAGGGAAGCTGTATTTTTGGTCAAGTACAAGTGGAGACATAAAAAGCTTGTCTTGCTTTTGTTTGATGGCACAGAATTGCATTTGCACCCCCATTTGTTTCAAATACTTGTCAATTTGTAATAATTTGAATAACTGTTAGAACTGTGGAAATATTCTTGGATGAGTGTCAATCCTGTGCTTGTGTTTCTTACCCTGGGATAGTCCCCCTTACCCTGAAAATGAGGGGCCCAAAAAGGTGCAGCCCTGGGAGGGAAGTTGTGATCAGATGGCTGAGAAATTTAGGGGTAAAACAGAGGTAGTCAATTCTTTAAGTTCACAGTTATCAAAAGTCACTACTGAGTTTAAAGTCTGCATTTTGGACACCTACCATAGAATGCATAAAAAGTATTCACGTTGTTCAAGCAATTAATTTCCTGTAAAATGGATATATCTTATAAGCTCAGAATGTAGCCTTAATTAGCACAGGAAATTTAGTCATAATGTTCTATTCTTATGAAAATTTCTTTGCTTGATCTCATTAGTCTGTTTTGTCTCATTTACATGCTCATTTAATGTATCAGAAGTCTGTGTTTTCCCTAAATATGTTTTTAAGAGGCGCAATATCAGTTCAGCTGTTGTTCTTCCTACAGTTTATGCTTGGACAAGGACCTTGGCCAGCTTTGCAGAGTGATTGAGTAGGAATTTCATGGGTGTTGTAGGTAGTCAATGTACAAGAGGTCATCTGTGATTAGGGCTGTGAGGGAAAAATGCAAAGGGGAGGGAAGACAACTGGAACTTGTGGCACAGGTAGAGTTTGAGCTGAGAACAGACTGCCAAATGGATGAGAATAAGTAAAATTGTTGGTCTTGAAGGAGAACAGATTCATGTCTGTACCTTGTGCAGTTGCTAGTCATTGGGTATTCCTTCAAGAAAAGTATCTATCTTTGATATTTAAACTTTTCTCTGCTTGGGGAAGAAGGTTGCTCCACCTTTTTGCAGGTAGTATCTTGTGTGCAGGTGGCTACCAAAGCAAGAAGAACAAGCTGAGTAACCCTTTCAGGAGGTAGAGAAGCAAACAGAGTTTGACAAAGTTATGTGCCCCAGGCTTTCTTAGCAAAGAAAAACTCCTTGAGGGGGCCTAGGCCCTAGCCTTGAAAAAGTGGTTAGATGGTGGAATGCTTTCTTATTTATGCTTGCTAAATTGCATGCAGAAGAGAAAAAGCCTTACTGGCCCTTAATATACTTCCTTAAGAAATACTTCATCATGTTGTCCAATTTGATCTGCTGTGTGAGATAAGATGTGACAGTCTGGTTGTGAAAAACAAAATCCATGAAGGTGCTTTAGTGGTATGTAATGAAAGAGTGTACAATTGTCCACAGTGTCTGTCCAAAAGCTAAAAGCAGCTGCATCATGGGGTGGTTGTGGCTGGAAGGCACTTCTAGAGGTGCTTGAGTCCAGCTGCTCTGCTTGGAGCAAGTTAACTGGAGAGGTTTCTCAGTGCTATCTCCAGCTGGGTTTTGAATATATCCAAGTTTTGGGACTGATGCTGAAGGAAGTTCTCTGGTACAATCTGTCTGACCACTTCTCCAGCCTGGAGAGGTGGCTTGGAAAGGCAGCACTCCATCTGTTCTACCAACCAGCCCTCCCAGTTTGGTGTCTCCAAAGTGGTGAAGGCCTACATGATCCCATCATCAAGGTCCTTAGTGAATGACAGCAATATCTGCCCCACTGTTGGCCCCTTGGCTGTGCCTCTGATGGTCTTTGTGGGGCTGACAGCAACCCTTTAAACACAGCAGTTCAGCCAGTTTTCAATCCATCTTACCCAGCAATTTGTTTGTCATCTTTGCACATTTTACCTTGGCAGTAGAGATTTTTGTTGTGTAACTTCACTGTCAGCATCAAATTATAGAGGTTGAAATGCATCCTCTACTTTTAGCAAGTTAGGGTAGGTGCTATTGTATAACAGGATTTCTTCCACCCCTCTGGAAAGGAATTTTAATTAATGCTTTAGGTGATATTTAAGGAGTGTGAACTTTGGCAACTTCTTGAACATTTTCAAGTGGTTTAAACACATCCATACTGACTTGTGTTTTCAAAACTCACACTTGAAATGTACTAAAATATAACAATCTGAGAAGCACGAGTTGAGGATCAATAGTGATGAAATAATTTTAATAGGCAGGAATGTTTATTTAGCAGCAAACCTAGGGGCTTAGCAGTTACACTAATGTGTAGTGAAAAACCTCAGTTTTTAAAATATCAGATGATGTTCAGAAGTTGACTGTCCCAAAATAGTTTCTTGAATACAGAAGCACAGTGCTGTTGAATACTCTCTTGTTCATTTCGAAGATATAGTCTTTAAATTTTTAGTCACAAATGATGGGTTAAAATATTTTTCCTCATACTTTCCCACAAATATTATCTCAAATGAAACTGCAACTGAAGAGCAAAAGGCTTGTAGTGGAAAATTAGGAGGCTGGGAAATAGAGGAACAACTTTTCAAGTCTTTATATTTTTTCTGTTTCTTTCAGTCTCTTTTTAAGCATTGGTCGATGGCTCCATAACCATTTTACGCAATGAAATGCACAATCTTCCCATTTATTGTAGCAGCAATAATTTTTTAGGCCAAAGAGCAATTTAAATAAAGATGAAGTTCTCAGCTAAAGGGCTTGAGTTGGACAGCTGAAAGCTATTGGAAAGGATGGTTGTGTTTTGTTCATTATCTGGAATAGAAATTGGATTAAGGAAGGCTTGATGATGCAGTGCATTGAATTTCCATGAAAGAGCAAAGGTAGGGAGGTCTGAAACAAAGACAATTATGCTCGGGAAGGAAGGGGATAAATCAAGGTAGCTTAATTGCTGCCTCAGTGTTGGTTGTTCCCTGTCTGTCAGCAGAAGCATGGGTGGATTCTCCAGCTGACTTGCTGTGATTGACTGCAAGCCAGTCACACTCTGGCTTGGTGACTCTGCTCATTGAAGATGGGTCTGTAGCTCGTGGGGAGTGTTGCACTTAAGTCGATGTTGTCGCTTACTCATAACTCATTTTTAACATGTTCTTGCTGGTAGTAAAGAGTAAAAATGCTGAACAGGAGACTGGTGAAGTATTTTCAAGGCATTCAAGTGCTCAGTCAGATACAGAATAGCATTGATTTGGTCCCTGTCCTTTACTTTGAGCAGTTGTTTTTGGATTTTGTTTTACTTACTCTGATCAAGTGAAAAATTCCGTCTCTGCTAGTAAACACTTTTCCATGTCTCCATCAGACTTCATGTTAAGTGAGTTCCAAGCTGCAGTGATTTATTTCAGTCTTCTCAGTTAAAAGTTAAGATTATGACCATAGAAATATTTTATTCCTGAGGGGTTCTGGAGTGAAGGGTTTTTTTTTGCAAAACTCTTCTCTTTAGTAAGCATTGATAATGACAGTATGTGAAACTAGCCAGGTACTGTTTGATGTGGGCCCAGTAGCATTTTTGTAACCCTTCACTGTTGTGATTGACATAAAAGGACCTCTTCACCCTTCTCAGGTTAGGGTTTATACACTGGATGCACACAGCCCTGCTGTGGGAGTTGCTGTGCATGACAAACCTATCCATTATGGTAAATCTATCCATTATGGTAAATCTATCCATTACACCTGGGTGGGGAGAAACTCTGTCTTCCAAGTCCACTCTGGCAAAGATTTATAATTGGAGAGTCTGCAGTGTTTAAGGACACAAAGGAAAACTTAAGCTGTTTCTTCTAGAAATCCTCTCAGCAATCTAAATTTTTGAACAAATTGAGGTAAATATGAAGATCAGTTTTTGTAGCCTTCAAATTATAAGGATTAGTTGGATAACATCTTCTTTCTTCTGCTCTTGAATATATTCTTAGACTGAATAGAATTCGAATAATTTTCTTAATTAGACAAAGGCAGGCATGGCAGAGACAGTAACTGGCTGCTGACATAATGGAGAGAATACATACAGTAGAAGAATTGTCTCTCTAACTACAGGGTTGCTTTATTAAACTGTTTCTCAAACATATCCTTTAATTAAAGCTGTTATAGCAGGGTGTTTACTTAGATTTGGTATGTAATTGTGCTGTAATTGCTCATTTATGTGAAAATTTTGAAAATGTGTGTTTAAATCTGACCAAACAAAAAACACTTGCAATTATTCTTATGTAACCCATCAGCTAATGATGATCTTAACTTCCAAAGATGGGATCACAAGCCTAATTTGTTGCAGTTTGTGTGCTTAGATCTTTGTCTCCTTTAGTCTATAATACTAGGGCACAGGAAAAGGTCAGATTCAAGGAATGGAAATATCTCCATGAAATTCTGCTTTGCTGAATGCAGTGATGTGCTGCTTATTCATAGAATGGAAGGTCAAGGCAGATGTGGGTATCTCAAGTGTCTGGGTTTTTTGTGCAAATAAATAGAATAGCATTTATTGAAGTGCCACCATCAAGGTTTGGAGAAATTCTGTACTTGAAATAAGCCATTTATCTGGTCTCTTAATACCTGCCTTAAAAAACTCATAGAAATATTTAATATAAATACTTAAAGTTCTAAATGTAATAACTTGAAAACCGTCTGTGTATCTAGGACAAGGAACTTGAATGCTTCTTTTTGATGATCATAATTACAAACCAGGTAGAGAATGCACAGTCACCACCCTTTCTGGTGTAAGAATGCTAATCTTGGGTTTATTAATGTATTCTGTGACAGCTTCAAGAAAATTGTCTTTAGAAAGGCAGTTACTACCAAGCTAATGGTGAATATTCAGGAACCGTATGTTCCTTTATTGGTACTGCTTTTAGTAGGCACTGTGGTCAAAATTTATTCACTTACTTTCTTATTATTACTTCTTTATTCACTTATTCCCTTCCTCAGTTTTGGAGATCATTCAATTGTCTGAACTTCTGAGGGGCTGAACAATATGTGTTGCAATGAAAGGTACTTTCTGAAAGTTACAAGATGGATAAGAAGCTGGATATTTTGGACATGAAAGCTTTGGGCGTCTGCCTTCCCCTTTATTTAGTGTTGTTAAGGCTTTTGTGGGGTGGTAGTCTCAGGATGAGGAGGCTGCAGCTGACCTGGAATAGCCTGAAAGGGGCAAAAAATCTTCTCCATCACCTGTAGCATCAGAGCAGTGTTGCAGCTGAGCATGTCCATTGGGTAGCCACAGAAATAACAAGGCATGTGTGTTTCTTATTAGAGACACAAGTTACTCTAAGGACTGTTTAGAAGACTGATAAATCATACTGGTTTTAAATTTGAGCTTTTATGAGATTAAGTCATTAATTTATATCCTGAGTATCCCATCTCACTGAGCTGAGGTCATACAGTCAGCACTGATGGCTCTGGTCCTCATTAGTCCTTAGCCTGTGAGGTCAAAGCAATGGAGCTTGGTAGCAATTTTGCAAGAGAAGTTTGAGTTGAAACAGTTGTTTTCAGCTTTGTGCATGAAAAGTTTGAGTTGAAACAGTTGTTTCTTGCCTCCCCTGATGCTCAGTGTGAAAGCAAACATGGTGCAGTGGAAGACAACTTTTTCCAGAGTGCTTAGTGCAGTTGGAAATGGTCCTGAAAGATGTTTTCTAAGCTAAGAATTGAAGCAGGGTTTTACTTATTTGGACACTCAGTGCTCAGTTGTATTACCCCAAAATACAGAGTGATGTTGCCATGCAGGGCAGAGCTCTTCAGCCTGGGCTGTGTCTGTGCTGCAGGTGCCTGGACTTGGGCTGATTTGAAAGGAGTGGTATTTAGCAGTATATAATTTCTGAATATGAAAATCTATTTCGTGTGATTTGATACTACTATTTACAGGTGCAAGTACTAAATATGAAACAAACACAGTTCCCAAACAGATCAAAACATCAACCAAATTCCTAAAACAATCAGCCAACAAAAAATCCCCCAAACCAACCAACCAAAAAATCACCATAAAAATTTCTCCTGTCAACCAACCATAAAACTAAGAATCCAAAACTCCAACCAGATAAATTCCCCAAACCAAGAAACCAAGAAGCCCCCAACCAAAACCACCAAAACAACCAAATGGAAAACCAGCCAAAGAAAATCCCTAACCAGGTGAACAAAATCCCAACCAACCAAAGAAAGTCCCAAAAAATCCCTCCCCCATAAAACCCAACAAGATGAAAAATTCCAATTAAGAAATTACCTTAAGGGATGAAGATGTTTCTGCTAGGTCACCTTCCTTTATGTCATATTCCTCAAATAGATGATTTGTAATGAATTAGATAGCTGGTGCTTGACCCTCCCTTATTTAACTGAGTTGAGAATATTCAACTTTTAAATGCTGAAAGCATTTACATTTTTATTTGCTAGAACTAAACCAGAAATAAGGCACATCACTCCTTGATGAGAAATTCATGTTAAGAGTCAGCACTGGATGATACACTGGTGGTGAAGCTGAATGTTTTCATGTGTTTTTGCTTTCAACCTGGATATCTGGAGATGGAATTTAGTGGTTTTTTCTAGTTTGCAAAGGCTGGTACTGTGAAAAGGGTTTCAAGAAAGGAGAAGTTATAAGAATGCCTAATCAATTATAGCCTCAAAAGCCTTGTGGCAATTTACATGTAGAGAGGAAGAAATTTTCATTTGATAAAACTGGTAGTGGTAATGAACAGTAATCTATAAATACATCCAAGATCAGTCCCTTTTATACAACCAGATAAACTCTGGAGTTGGGCAGTCTCACACTCAGTTGAAAGATGAGTGGCTCCCATATATCTTGTTGTGTCATTTAAATAAGGCATTTTTAGCTTGCAGGGAAGCTGGATTTGAGGCTATCATAAGGAGCTGATAGGAAATTCATGTCTGTTGTTTATTGCAAATATAATCTGTATGCATGTATCACCCATTGTACTTAATGCTGTGCATGATGCCCTGTGGTTATTCCCTAGTGGATTCCTCTGCTGAGACGAAGGTTTAAAGAGAATATTCCAGCAATTTTGTGGTCCCCTGCCAAATTATTAATTTAAGGAGTGAGTTTGCTGAGCTTGTTGTGGGAGAGGAGTTGTCTTATTCCTCCCAAAACTAACCAAATTTCCCTCTGCCCGCTGGTCTGTTTGTGCCTTTGACAGCTCAGTTTTTAAAATGCTTTTGCTCAGCTCTCATTTAAGATGATCTTCAAGACTGAGGTGATCATGTTTAGTTAACTTCATATTGTGGATGAAGACTTTGCAGCACAGTTATCTCAGTTTGAGAACAGATAAAAGCTTCTCAATAATGAGGAGTAATAGCAAGGCTCACTATGCTGCAGCGCCTGATATCAACAGCAGCTGATAAATTATTAAACAATTTACCTTCTGCAATGTCTCTGGAGGGCCATGTTGTGCTGTGACTGACAACTGGGAAGCCCTCTTGGTAAGGCTTCCAAAGAATGTGCTGGGTAGTGTAGGACTTCTGTCTCCTGTAAAGAGAAACCCAGTAAGAGAAATGATTTATTTATTCCAGTGGAAGTATCATCTTCCCTCTGACCTCGGTGCATTTTGCATTGAACAGAAAGATTTTTCTGGGGGATCTGGAGCTGATTGCTTTATATGAGGTTTGGAATAAACCTTTGCCAGTGCTGTGTAGCTTGTTACAGCTGCATCTGTGGCCTTGGAAAAGCTGGGGAAGAAGGGAAAGGGAGAGAAGTGGTTTTGAGTATATAAAATGCATATTTTATTGCTTTTTTTTGAGAAAGAGCCATGAACTTGTTAGTGAGTTATTGTGTTAAAGCACTTGCACAGTGTGGTTTCCCTGACACACCATGTTGTCTGTAGCAGACTAACAATACTCCTAAATACACTCAATGACAAAACCACATTTATTATCAAGAAAAGACTGTAAATTATAGTCTGTGGCCCTAGAGTATAAAAAACCAAGCATGAACAAGGATGCTATTCAAAAAGGCTGATAAATAGAGAGATTAGAATAATTAAATAGTTTATCATTAAAATTTTAGTTATTTAAATAAATACATAACTGGTTTACTTAGAGGGGGGAAAAACAAATGGGAGGAACTTTAAAACTGAGGTAGAGGCAGCATCTAAGACACAGAGATCCTTCAAAATTTGGAGCAGAATTTGATAAATAGCACAAGTTATGGACACTGAACAGTAAGAGGAAAGTTTAAAGGACAAGTATAACCTTGACTGCAGAAATACCCTGGGGGATCAGGGTAGACAACCACCCCATGCTGATACTGTGTGGAATGAAACACCTGGATTTCCTGTTCAGATCAGTCACAAACAATTCTGTTTCATGTCAATTTGATGGAGGAGGTGAAGAATCTGATTCTGGCCCTCTGGACTGACACTAAATGAATTTTTGATTTACTTTTCCTAGCTATAAATGTAAATGTGAGGCTTTTCAATATTTATGAGCTACTTATGAAGTTTGTGTTATGGAAGATGCTCTAGAAACTCTATTATTGTTTTATCAAATAATTAAACTATTTGCAGGTGATGCTGAGGATTAACTGAATGAATGATTAACTTATCCCTGTTTCACAGACACAGCACTTAATATTTACTTCATTTTTCAAATTAAATTGTGAAACAAAATACAAGGGGAGGGAGGAGAAGAAAAATAATCCCTGCTTGATCCTTTGCAGTCAGTAATTATGTGTTCATTTTTCAGCTCTGATTTCTTCCCCCCACCCCATTATTTGGTTCACTGTTCCAGTGTATCCTATTTCCTTATATTTCCTCCTCAGTACAAACTGACAGGCTGAAATAATAACTAGGCAAGTAGATTACATTGAAAAAAATATTCTCATTACAAGATCTTTGTTAACCCCTAACCCAGTTCCCATCATGGAAACATCACCAATAACAGGAACTAATTCAGTTTGCCTGTAAAACAAACCACCATATAAAATGCCTGGGGCTTTTCTCAGCCCAAAAATTAAGGCAGAAAGAACTCAAAGGCAGGAATTATTTGTCTGGAGTGTTTAGAATGATGGAAACAGGCCAAACAGGCTAAAGAGCTATTAGGGTGTGGCTGTTTTCCAACTCCTGGTCACTTGTTCCTCACACTTACAATGTGTAATCTTGGTTCTTGTCCACTAAAGGCAGTGCATGGCTTGGTGTTTTGAGTACTGGGATATGTGTATAAAATAAAACTAAGTCTTCTGAGGCTTGCCTGCCTTTGCTCTTTCTGGGGAATAGTTTATATTGCTTTTCTAGCCAAATTGTCTGTTTCTGAAATATTTTATTTTACTGGGGGTTTGTTCATCATACTTGACCATAAGTATTTGACCATAGTGGCGCTGTCAGGGCTGGAAAAAGTAGATTGGATCTAGGGCACAAACAAATAACCTGAGTTTGGATACTCTCCATGTAAATATAGTTCTCTTGTCCCCAAATTCCCCTTTACATGTTGTGTTCAAAGCACTTTGTAACCCTGTAGACCAAAAGGGTACAAATACAGAAGTGTATTGTACCAGCACCTTCCATATCAGTGGTGTTGGGCTTCAACTCCTGTGCAAGTGTAAATATGTGTTTTAGTGTCTAATAACTAGATAAATACTAGTTATCACTATTACTAGTTATCTGTTATTACTAGATAACTAAAAATAACTAGATAAATGTATTTTAGTGAGGCAAGGGAAGAAGAAGTTGTAGCAAAAGCTGGTGTACTCCTGGTATTTGTCCTTGATTTGAGGGGGAAGTTGAGGAATTATGTGTTTCAGTAGAGTTTGGACACCAAAATATTTGGTAATTCACATGTGAAGGGTCTCAGGTGTTGCCATGCTTCTCACTTTGCCCTGTGGCTTGTTCTAAGTTTGATTTAGATAAACTAAATTCACAATAGGGAAAAACCACCCCCATCCCAAAAAAGACACTTTTTCCCAGCTGAGATCTAGGCTGTAAAAGTTCTTTTTAAGTATAGCAGAATTGCATTTGTTGTCATACATGAGAGAATTTATAATTGCATCTCTTCCTGTGAGGATAAAGGACTTTTCACCTCTCAGGGATGCACTGGTGTATGTGCAGGTGGGGAAATGAATACTTGGAAATATCAGAGGAAATCTATGATAACTTGAACCTCTAAGCTTAGAGAATTTCAGCACTCATTTATTTGCTTGCAGATGAAAAGGAAACAAAACCCCAAGGTTTTTATGTCCAGTTCAGTTGAAACATTGAATTTTGTGCAGTTTGGGACTCAGAGAAGTGCTTGGTTCACTTAATTTTTGTTACATTTGGTATTCATGTTAGCAGCTACACTTGTGATGTTAGGAATAAGACATTAATTTTTATTATGCAGTGGAAATGTTCTTTGAAATATAAATATCTTTAGTTGAAAATTGTTGCTGAAATCAAGAATGAATAAGCAACTTATTGCATCTGTCTGGAATTAATTCTTGCCTGTTGTAATTATGCAGATTAATAGATATGTTTGAGAGTATTATGAGAACATAATGAACCTAAGATCCCAGTAGTAATAAAACAGTAGTTCTGTTTAAAGAATAATTTTATAGTTTATAGAGATAGCCTGTTAATTTGAAAGATTGCATTTAGCTGTGTTCATTTCCCTGCTGGCTGAATCCAAACTGTGAGCATTAATTAGTCATCAATGTTTTGAAAGGGAAGAGTAATACTTAGTTTATTACTAAACGCTTTTGAATATAGAATTAAATCTTCAAGCAGAGTGCCAAATTTTCAATCTAATGTGAAGTTAGTGCTTGTAAAATCATACTTTGAAATAAGTTTGAGGAGCTTTTTAAACTGTCACAGGCTTCACCTGAGCACCAGGTTTTCCTGACTGTACCTGACTACAGATGCAAGGAGTGACTCCAGGATTCAGAGATCTTATCAGTTTCTCCATGACCATCCTAATGTGTCTTAGAACCATTCTCTTACTTGGAAAACTGGAAAATATATGCAGTGCAGTGGGGTATTGAAGGTGAATGAAATAGAATTTTAATAACTGCACTAAAAATCCTTTCCTTGGAGTAACCAGTGTGTTTGACTGGCTTTGCTCAGTGATAAAAGATTTTCATTTTTATGCTCATAGATATTTTGTCATGTCCCTAAGTACCCTGCCCACAAGCATCTAGACTAATATTCAATTACTGCTGTACTTATCTGGTGCTAGAATATTCAGTGCTCTGTAGCCTACAGAAAAATGTCATAGAGAACTGGGAAAATGTAGCATTAACTTAACTTAAAAATAGCATGATGACTCATTAAATAGATTAAAGCTGTTTATATTCACAATTATGGAGTTTCAAAATAAAATAGGAATGGCTGAGATAAAAACTAAAGACTGTTAAAGGGCCAAATTAAGATTAAATATCTTATTGAATAAAAAAAGTAGAGTTTTGTAGCTGACAACTGAAAGCAGTTTTAAAACCTATGATTTCAGCATAAAAAGCAGTGGCCTACAATAGTCTGGTTCTGTGTTTCCTTGAGTGCTGGGAGTGTGTGCCCATGGATTTAATGGCAATGTGGGTAATTATAGACTTAGTACATGTGATTTTAATTCATTTTTTAATCAGTTATTTTTTAATTTTTTTAATCACATACTTAAAGTATGTGAAATGACTGCCATGGGATAGAACTTTATTTTCTGGAGTATAATAACATTTCCAGTGTATAAAGCAGGACAAGATTCAACAGAAATTGATTTCTTTTCTCTTTTCCATATGAAACCAGTGTATAAGGATTTTCAGGATGTGTGTTGGTCCTGCTCAGTGTAACTTTGAGTCACTTGGATGTGGTGGCCAATTGGACAGATGCTCTTTGCTGCTGTGCCCATCTCTGCTTTGATGCATTAGACTGAAGTGACAGAATTAATTGAGTGCCAGAAGTTTATTTTGCATTTCTGATAATAAGGTTTTTGGAAATTGAGGGAAATCACCTGGACTCAAATTGTGTCAGTGACTTTAGATTAAAGTATAGGTGACTTGTAGCTACTGGAATTGCTCCTTTCTGTTTGCAGCAATTTTCCTTTAATTACACTTAGGTTCTATATAGACAGTGTATCAATCTTCCTTCTAATCCATATTTGGTTTAAGGCTTATATGATGAGTGTTTGACAGAAAATACTGATGTGAAATTACCAAAACACAATTAATGCACCCCTTCCTATGCCAAAAAAAGATCTAGCATGTTAATGTTAAATTTAAAAGTTTTTTTGGAATCTTATCTGATAATATGTTAGTAACTCTTGTATTTACATGTATTTTGTAAAAGATAGTTCTGGATATGTGATATGTGTGGGCTTTCCCATGGGCCTTTTCTAAATATTTAGGTTCTGCAATGACTTTTCAAAACTATATTCCTTTTGCAATATCATTAATTACATACTATTGGTGTTGAAAGCAGGATCCAAATATAGAGGGGAAAATATGAAAGCAGCAGCTACAGAAGGATTTCTGCATCCAACAGTAAATGTGATTATGGTGTTATACCCAGACTTGTGCTCCACTTGCCACATACAGCTGTCTGCCTTTGAAAGGGAAATCTTCTATCAGGTTTTCCCTTTATATTGAGTTAAGCTACTCTGTGATCTTCTGCACAAAACAATTTTCTTATGAACCTTACTGAAAAGTCCAGTCAATCAGACCTGTAACTTGATATCTTTTTTATCTTGTTCTATTAATTCCCCCTGTGAGCCATTACAGGGCTCTTAATGCCTATGAAACAATTTCTTATTTAATGGTGGCTATCTTCCTGCAACTGGCACCCTTTTAACTTGCTGTGGCTTTGATGCTTTTACTGCTGAAGCATTTTGCTTCAGCTCTGCAGTGCCTGTTGCTTGGAGCCTGTGATGTGGCTGGTGATGGTTGTACAAAGGTGGCTTTCCATGGGGGCCAGTGGGAGAGACAGACAGATGTATCTATAAAGAGACAGTATTCTGCTTATGTTGGAGTAACTGAGACTTTTCTATTTTGTAATGAGCTGGTAATCAGTTTTCTGCAATGAAAAAAGAAATCCAAGATCCTTTTTTTTTTTATAACTCATGCCACAAGCCATGTCAGTCAGGCGTTAATGCAAATACAGCAGTGGGATACCTTTGCTGCAGTTTGGTTAATCTATGTCTTTGTCTAGAATCTGCCAGAAATGTCATCTGCATAATATAACTCAGGTCAAATATTGGAAATTGCAGTAGTGGCACCTGGGCTCTGAATCCAGCTCTGATATTGAGCAAAGCACCTGTGAGGAGTTTCTCTGAATGCAGCTGTGTCCCTTGGGGCTGCAAATTGTAATTCCATTAGCTCTTCTGAGAAGTCTTTTCCCCTTCTGTAACAGGAGAGATCTCTGGCCAGTGTTTATAACTGTCTGATTTTTGGTAGTCAACTGGAGTGTTGGGATTCTCTTCATGTGGATGTCTATTTCTGTCTTTACCTGTATTATAAATTAAATTGGCTACCAATTTTATTCAGGCTGAATGATGCCTAAATTAATAAACCAGCTTGGGAGACAGGGGGAAGTGGAATATAACATGTTAATGAAGTTGCCAATCATTTTTTTTTCCTAAAATCCATTAGAAACACGGCAGCAGCATTGCCCAGTTTGTGTCAGATGTGTTGGCTCTCAGCTGTCTGGGATGATGGACTGGAGGATACCCCATGGAACAGGGGAAAGGCGTGGGCAACCAAGGTGTTGGGAGAACGGGTATGGAGATCTAGGAATGGCTTGTGACTGCTGTCCTGACAGGGATCAGGCAGTCCAAGGAGCACTAATGATGGTGTGAGGCTGCATTTGTCCCTCTTGTAGATCCACCTTCCTGTGCTTGTTAGCCCAGGGTCTGCTGGCCTAATTTGGGAGGGTTTGTTCTGTTTTGGGAAAGAACCAACTCGTGTAATGACCAAAGAGTCACAGTTACATGAGCATGTTAGCTGTTGTGGAGTGCTTGCTTTCTGTGTCTTTTAGACTTAAACACATTTTTGAAATACTTTGTAAATACTTTCAGAATACTCACTTACTTTCAGAATACTCACTTACTTTCAGAATACTCACTTACTTTCAGAATACTCACTTACTTTCAGAATACATACTTACTTTCAGAATACTTGAATACTTTTACTTTCAGAATACTTGAATACTTTTACTTTCAGAATACTTTTACTTTACTTTCAGAATACTTTTACTTTCAGAATACTTTTACTTTCAGAATACATACAGTTCTTTGTTTTAGTTACTGAAATGCTGGAAAACTATTTTCGCAGTGAAGCGTTGGAACTTAAAAAGCTTTGGCTTGTTTGTACAGACCAAATGAATTCAGTGCTGAAGGCCCTTGTAAACAGAAGGCTGCAAAAGGCCCTCAGTGATAAAACCATGTGACAGAACACAAGTGAAGCTGCTCACCATGTCTGCAATCAAGGCAGTAGGATGGCTTTTCAAGTTAGCTGCGTGAAACCAGTCTTGCTCTGCGAAAATCCTGTATTTTTTGGCCTCAATTAGCTCCTTTTCAACAGCAATTTCAGTTCCCTGATTGATATGGGTTGTGTCTGGCCCCTCATGTTCCTCTGGCTGACAACTCCAGTGCCATAGCACTGCTGCCATGGCTGCAGCGTGGTGCTCCAGCTCCATCCCTGAGCTCCGAGGTGCACCCAGCTGGCACTGCTGACTGTCAGCTGTAGTCAACAGAAGCATGGCTTAGTTACCCTTGATTCAATTGCAAGGAATTCCTCTGCTGCAGTCAGGTGTCAGAGGCAATAACTGTCCTGCACTGCTGATGCACTGGCTTCTCCAGGTTATTTAGTGATCTGTCAAAAAAAATTATCATAGTCTGATTTGAAAAGCGACACGCTGAGCGGATCGTTCAAGGTATGAGGCTATTTCACATTTGGGGGAATAAATGTGCTTTCAGTGTTGCAGTTTTGAGGAAACTAAATATAAACATGTTTTCTTCTAGCTAGAAGGATTGTCACTCTCTATTTTCATATAGTTGATAATAGGGTGGAAAATAATTCAGTTTCCTAAGGTTCAAGGAATGCCAGAAATTTGGCAGGATTTTCTGTGGCTTTTCATGCTCATTTCTGGTATAACTTGGATGTATTCTAAAATAACATGGTAATGGTATATTCAGGCCAACATTGATATGACTGGACTGCATTGGTGGGTCTGTATATATGTTTTCCATATACGTTTTTAAAGAAGGGACTTGTATTTTCTGTGACTCTATGGATAAATTCAGAGATTCTGTAGGGTTTAAATGACAGCCTGGGGAGCAAAGCTCTCTGAACCTTGTGGATGAGACTTGGCCATTAATTCTTCTGGTGTCCATAATCTCTGCTTGCTGCAGGTTTGTCACTGCTCCTCATGGTGATGAAGGCCTTCATGAGATGAGTAATTCTGTATTGCTCATGCCCTGCTCCCTCTGCTCAGAGACCTTCACTATTTACCAGTCCAACTGTTATGCAGAAATTTATTAAAAATTAATGCTATCATTTTCTGATGGAGTTAAATGGGCCTATGGCCTGATGGTACACTTATATTCTTAATGGAAACTAATACCTGTTATATTAAATGTTAGTGTTGTTTCTTGCATACAAGCTATTGGGTTTGTGGGTTTTCTGTGGTTTAAATGACTTCTGCCTTCCAGCATTATCAAGATTAAGGTATTTTCAAAATTAATCTCTCCCCCATTCTTGTTTCTGTATCTTTGATACATATACACACACAAACATAAATTATTAAAACATTACACAGTTCCTTAAAAATGCAGCTTTTAATTTCCCATTTCCCCTTAGCAACTGTTATGATTTCCCAAATACATTTTTGAAGTCTGCTTTACATTAATATTTCCAATTATTCTTTTTCTTACTATGTTTTCATTTTGATTTGTTTGCTGTGTCACCTATTTTATAAGTGCATTCACATTCAACGTCCATAATTTTTGTGCCAGTTTTGAGTTTATTAAATTGCACAGTTAACCTAAGAGAGAGAGACAAATATTGCATATATGCCTGGCAGGCTAAATCTTTTGTTGTACATTTGTGTCCTTGTGTTTGCCATAGCTTTTGCATTTAAAAATTGTTGTAATTTGAGTTTAAAGGGACTAAATAGGACTAAACTGAGATCACTTCACAATTTTGATGCTGAAAATTGTCCTTTTTAGTCTAAATAATATAAGTATGTAATATAAATTATAATTTTTAGGGAGTTGTGGAAAATAGGAGATAAATAATTCCTTTTAATGATGGAGTTGTTAAAAGCAGAATCTGAAATACTCCTTAGTATGTGCTTTCCTTAACAGGGCTTTACATGAGGTAGCAGGAATAGACAACAAGAATCCAAACTTTTGGAATGTAAATTTATTGGATGTGTTTTGAAATATTTTATGAAATGGGTTTCTGTTGTCTTGCATGAATTTGGGAGCATATTAAAACTTGTACACACTTGCTAATAGAAGGTAAAAAATAAAGGGTAGTTTTATAGTGGCCCATCTCCATGGTGTTGTCACAAGGTGCAGTAGTCAGTACCTTAGGGATGTGCTGAGGATAAAAAATGTTATATTTGTGTATAGTCATTTAAATGCTCTTCTCTCTGAATTTGCTCATCAACTGATGAAAGTTATGTAGGACACTGTTGGAAAATATATTTTTCTTTGTTATACCAAAAAAATAGATAATTTATAATTCATACATTACTTCTGTTACCAAAACCATGTCTAACTGAAGGGATATGTAATTATATTCTCCAACTAGCAAGAAAAATGGACATTTCCTTTTCTCTTGCAAAAACTCATGAGCAAAATAGTGTCAGAAAAGGACCAAGAAGGGTGGCATTTATTTGGCTCAGGTTTCTTCAGTGTGACATTAGGGGACATTTGCCAGCCTTGGGATCTATATATGAAATTTATTGCACTTATTTTTTGTCCCAGATAAGATTCAGCTTCAATTGAAAAGTTTTACATCTGAATACCTTTGCAGCTGAGCTGATCCTAACATTAACTCTGGGGAGAAATGCAGTCTAGGAAAAGCATTTCTGTATTTTGGAGACTGTGCTTTCAAAGTTTGGACCTGTAATCTAACAAAATAATAGAGAAAAGACATCAGAAAGTGTGCACTGCAAAGCCATTTAAATGTACCCCTGAATGTCAGTTTTGTGGTGAATTCTCTGCTCTGTTTGGTTTCTATCCATGCCTTATGTCCTGTGCTACCAAGTTATATTAAAGGGGCTGCCTTACAAGTGTTTTGAGCAATATTTGAACATTAGTCGTTCATATCCACTATGGGAATGGCTGATGTGTTTTCCAGATCAGCCCCTGGAAGGTGTGAGAATTGCAAACTGACAAACACAGAGAGGCTCTGACAGCTCCTCCTGCAGAAGGCAGTGATACATCTGTCCCCAAGCAAATGCTGCATAATCCTTGCAATTCATTAGTGAACCGTGCCCTGAGCTCCAGGATTTCAGGGGAGCTGAGCTGTTGGGAGCTCTGACATGTCCCTGCAGTGTTTGTGGAGTGTCTCTGCACCCTTAGCACCCCCATCTGTGCCTGCCCACCCTCCTCCTCCTCCTCCAAAGCAGGGGAGAGAGCTCTGACCCCGTTGCTCTACCCTGTGTTTGATTCATGATGGAAGCAAGCTCAGGTCTGTAAAAGACAGACTTTCATAGCTCAAATGTGGGAGTGAGGGAATTATGATCAGGAACATTACCTGCCCTCAGGCAAAACTAATTGTGTCTAATGTTTGCTAATGCTTAATGACAGTGCTCAGTAGTCAAACTTGAACGAGTTGGTGATTGCTTCATGTGCTTTGTGTTGAAAAGCTGCCAGTGGCCAGTGCAGAGATGGAAATTACACGGTCAAGGACTTGTACAGCTGGAATAGAACAGACTTTCCAATCCTTAAATTCTGCTGGTTAGGAGGTGTGATGGTGTGCTTTGGCTAAATTGTGGTTGTCAATTCTTACTCCTAATAGCTGACATCTTCAGATACTACTGCCTGTGGTGGTGGGAATATCTTTTCAAGAGTTTCAATTGGGGAGCTTAAGGATCCTGATCTTCCAGAGTGAAGTGCAGATATCAGTCAGCATGTAGACAGATGACAGGCATAGACATTATTATTGGCAACTGCTTGGAAAATAAACCAAATATCATGCAGTGGAGTAATTCTGCCGACAAGGAGGACAACAGTAACTTTTCCAAACAGCAGTCAGTGTCACTTTCACTTATATGAGAGGAAAAATGGTAAAAGAAATGGGTGTGACCCAGAATTCCCACAGCCAAGAGGATGTGTGAGTCCCAGTTTGGCTGAAATGCCTGTTGTTTGTCATTCCCCAGTGAGAGCTTTGAGAAGTCCTCACAGGCTTTTTTATGAATATCAATGTGTATAAGACAGGTGTAGGCATATGTATTTTCATATACTTCTGCTTTTTCCACTGTACAGCAAATAATCTCAGAGCAGAATTGGCTGAAGCAATATAAATTGTCATCTCTGATACTTTTTCCAACCGATGTTTGATTGCCATGTGAAATCCTCAGCATTAGGAAAGTTATTCAGACCCTCTCAGTCCCACTCCTTGTAGCTGCTGAGCACTGAAGGCCTAACTAAAGCTGACAGATGTAATTTTCATTGCCTTCAGTGACTTAAATTGGGGTGGAAAGGCTGGTTGGTCTCAAAAGGGGTTAATACTTTGTGAGCTTCCATCTAATGAGTGGAGACCAGTGGTAAATCAAAATGGAAGGAAGAGCTTTGTGGGCAAAATGCAGTAAAGCTTCATTTGTTTTTCAAATTCTAATTTATTCAAATTTTACATCAGAAGTTGTGGAGGTATAAATACCTACTGCCAGCTAAAGATATATTTCCCTAGTCATTGCTTAAGACAGTGTCTAAATACCCATAGTTTAATTTAAAGTTGATTGCATTTAACAACAGAATTTTTTAAAGCCTTTAGTAATGGCATAATGATAGATAGCACTTAATTTAGTCAGGGATGACCCAGTACAGTTACCTATAATTTACATTAGCAATGTTGAACGGACAGTAAATTCAATTCATTCTTCAATTTTATGCTCTTAACATTTGAAAACCTAACCTCACTTTAAAATCAGTTTGCATTATTTCAAGGATGGGATTCTTCATGTTAAACCCCTATTAAGTGGACATCTTCTCTCCTATCAGGTTGCTTTGAACTTTTTTTTTGTGATGTTTTTGTGGAATGTTGGTCAAAAAGCAGTTTTTGTCGGTGTGTCTGTGACTTAAGGAGGTCTCTATTGGTTATTTATCTATGCTGTGGAATAGAGCACTGGAGCAAGTGTTCTCATGGTGCAGAGCAGGAGGTTGGGTTGATGATGTTGATATTTCCTCCTCCATGCTCACTGCTATCAAGGAACATCCATGGCTGTAGGCAATAATTTATAACAACAGTGTTGCATTTTGGTTATTCTGGGGTTGTTTCTAGGAATGATAAGTATGTATTTTATCCCATATTTAAAGAAATACATGACAAATGTGATTATTTGGATTATTTAATTTGCATGGTTTTACATCATGGTTGGAAGAAAAGGCCAGGAATGAAGGTTAAGGGAGGCAAACCAAATAACTGAGGGTGGTGACTGAGGTTCAAGTCCCTTCTGAATTCTGATTGCTCCAGCACAGGTTTTCTGGGATTCACTTTGTGAAGCTGCATTATGATTTTGCTATTTGTATTCCAATTTATGTAAGCCCTCTCAGACCCTGGAGAGAACACTTCCAATGAGTAACTTCATGTCTGACTGCCACAACCAGACTGCTGAGAAAACTGGCTCAGCCCTTCATTTGGTGTTTCTGGTGTTTGAGCTGCTTTGTGCTGCAGCTCTGTTTCTTTAGTGATGCTGCACTAGCTGCTGCTTGGCAACTCAGCTGGAAAACAAAGAAATTGATGGTGCAAACAGAAGGTGTGTTCCCCAAGATGGGTGAAACTCCTGTGGAAGGGCTTCTGCTGCTTGAGTTTTAGACACTGTTGCTAAACCTCTGACACCATCTGTGTGTTAGTGGTTGTATCAACCAGCTGGGATGCTCCATCCAGGCCCCATTGACACAGACATGTTTTTTGTTGGTGCTGTCCCCTATCTTTTTGGAGGATATCTGAAAATTAGGTGTGAGCAGGTACTGAAAATTTTAATTTTTACCTATATTCACCCCACCTGCCTGCTATTTTAATTTTAAAGTAGGATGTCAGATAGAATCTGTCTAATGGCAATGGTGCAGAAAGCATGCCTTCAGTTCAAAACTGAAACCTGTTGCAATCAGCAGATGTCCCACCTTGAGGAAAACTGGTTGCAAGTCCAAAACTTTGGCTTTCACTGTTTCATGGTGTGTTCTTACCATGGAAATGGTGAGATTTGGGTTGTGTTTGCTCTTTGCTGTGAATCCTTGGTAATGCTGCATTTTCACAGTCCCATCATTGTTGTATTCCAAATGTGTGTTCTGTGGGATGACTGTCAGAATGCTCTGCTGCCTCAGCAGGATTAGGCTGCTTGACACAAGGGCACTCTGTATTTACAGTGCCTGTGAGATCCCTAGCAAGAACCCTAAATAGAAGTATCATGTTCAAGATGCCTTATCTTTTAAAAAGATAGGACAAACAGAAAATGAAGCCCTGGGTTGAATTCTAGTCCTCATGAAGGAAGTGTCAAACCCTCTGTTGGGAGCTTGACCCAGCTTTGTACCTATTATTCATGTGTCAGTGACATTAATTGTAAGTGTATCCAAATAATGTGTTTTAAACACCTAAGCATGAAAAAGGAGAGGAAAAAGCCTCTAACTACTGGGCAGTTCACAGATTTTCAACTGCTGTAACCCAGTGTAGCCCTGCAGAAAAGAGAAGGGCACTTCACTTAACACTGAAGAATGAAACCAGGCAAATGGCATAAAAATAAAAAATTATTTTAGAATTGTAGTCTGAGGAAACAATAAAGAAAAACATTCAAATTTGGGCATTACTTCTGTGAAAGAAGTTGTACCTCTATGTACCTTGAATTAAGGAAAGGCATTACTATTCAAGCTGAATGATATCACAGAAAAACAAGTTTATTTTTTTGACCATGCAAAACTTCTGTCAGTTTAAAAGGGGGTAAGCTCAGCATATTAATGTATTTCCCTTCTTACCTATTGTTTTGGGAAGTGGTTAATATTGCTGGCCTTTTCCATCTGGAATTTTTTGCCAGTGGCAGACCCTGACTGTGATGGTCCAAATCAGCTGGAATAGTGTTTAACTGTGGAACTGCCAAGTCTTTCAGACAGGTGCCTAATAATGCAATAGCTTGTTGTAACTATGTGTAAAGTGTATTTTATCTAATATAATTACTTTATTAGATGCTTAGAGCCACTAATTTGAAATAGAATCCACTCTTGTTAACTTTTGACATAGGTAGGACTGTAATCATCTTGCAAACTATCAGCTCTTGGATTAAATTTTAAACCCACAGTGAGCTTCAAACTGGTTTGAGTTTACCCTTAGAAGAAAAGAGAGGGTTGAATAATTTTGTCATGTTAATTTATCTTAGGAAACTGGATTGCAAGGTTCTGAATTACAGTCATGATGTAAGCATGTAAAGTATTATCAACTACAAGATTGATGTGGTGAGAATGGAATAGTGCATGAGCAAAGACCATTTGAGAGCATTTCAGTTTTTGCCACATTTGCTAGGGCTAGTTACATCCAGTTATAAAAGAGATTGACTCTAAAATGGCAATGGTTTACATGTCCTAAATGTTAAGACTTTGGTTAAAATAAAAGGAACAAAATAATTATTTTTATTTTATCTTGTCATGCAGTTTGTACTAAAGCTTTCAGTAGTACTTTATCAGGACAGCTCATTTTCCTTTTCATTTGATGCCCTCATATACACCTTATTACTCTATTAAACTAGAAAGATTTAGTTTCCTTAAGAGCCTTCAAGGAAGTTGTTATAAAGCCTTTTCTCAAAACAAGTAAAAAATGGAGCCTGAACACATGAGATTACATTGAGTTTTAGTATGTTGCTTTTTTGAGGAAATAAAAATAGGAGGGAGCAAGAGTTTATTGCTTAATAAGTATCAGCTATTATCATAAAAAAGGAACATAATTTTGAGTTTCATTTTTATGTCAACCAAAACACTTTTAGATAATAAATGTTGCAATTGAATCTTGTCTTTTATAGAAAGCTGTTAAAACAAGCTAAATGTTTTCCATTTGTGGATAACAAACTGATGCTCTAAGTTTAAGAATTACTGCTCCAAAAATGTAGTATTTCTTTGATTTCCTTGTGTAAAATGGACTTTTCCTCTATAAAAGGAATTGTTTCTGGTTAGTTCTGAGACCTGTGAATTAAGGGCATTACCTCATGGAATGCCAAAAAATATATAGACTCTGATGCTGTGTTGTCTCCATCACTAAAAACAGATTTTGGTCTGGGCAAGTTCTGATTCAGATATTGCTGCTAGATTTCTACCTGAGATTCTGCCTTTTGTGGAGTGCTTTATGGGTATCTTCACCTTTTTCACTGCAAGTTTTTAGGATTTTCTAAGTGTGTGCTTATAAAAAAAGCACCACCCAAATTAATTGCCTCTTATATGTACACAAGAACTACTTTATAGTATTTTAAACTGCAAAAGCAATGATAGTGTGTGTGGAAATGGAATTTATCTCACTTGGTGGACTTGAAATATATCCCTAAGCAGTTATTGCAATATCTTATCAAATTCTGGAGCAAGAAACAAAGCTTTTTCTAAATGGAATTTTTATGAACTGTTTTAAGGACTGTTTACTGGAAAGCTGCCTAATCACAGTGTTTTCTGGGTAATGGCTGGGATATGTGTGCTGAATGAGCAGCAGGAATATGCTCAACCACAGTGGCAGGGAGCAGTTAATGCTGCTTTTGTTAATGCATGTAAACCACAGAACAAACCTTGAATATGGAGAGCATTTCTGAAATAGCCCCATTTAATTGTATCAGCCTGGAAATATGATACATGAAATGTGATAGATGTACAAAATGAGGTCAAATCATCCTGTAAATCCAGCAGTTCCTGTGCCAGGCATTTTTCAGAGTTCTAGTGCTGGTCTTGGCTTGGGGGGAGAGGGAACTCCCTGTGGAGAACACCAGAAGTTTTTCAGAGCCCCTTTTCCATCAGGGCAGTGATTTACACTTGGTGTGGCCCTTGCCTATCTGTGCAGAGCACCAATGCTCAGTGAGCAGAGTAACCAGCATAGCCTGATTTCTGAGACAAATAATAAAATACATATACCAGTGGTCACTACAGTTGTGATGAAATCAACTTGCACAGGCTTCTCCTTCATTTGAACAGTGCCTTGCTTCAGTGATTTTTAAGGAAATTGTTGAAACTGTTTTTTTTAAAATGGTAGAAGTAATAATCAAAACCTGGCAGTTAAAAGGATTTGGGAATACGTTTAATGTATAGCAAGATGAGGTATATCAGGGAAAAATCCACTTCACTGGCACTCAAACCTGTTTGGGAATACATTTAATGTATAGCAAGATGAGGTATATCAGGGAAAAATCCACTTTGCTGGCATTCTTCTGTTTGGGTGATTGCAAAGGAACTGAAATCTGTTAAGAGCAAAGTACTTGTTCCTCAGAGTGCTGTGTGGGGCTTCCTGGGGATTTTGCCTTTATGGTGAGCGTGTCTCTGAGCACAATGAAGCTGTAAATGTGTGCTAAATCCAGTTAAGGAGATTTCCAGTTTAGTCTTTTGGCTCTGGAACAGTCTCTAACTGTGCACCTGGGACATAAGATTTTCCAAAAATGTCCCCATTGCACTTTGTGAGGAATCTTCATTCTGCTGCTTTAGTTCGATGTTTCCATATTCGTCTATAAAGGAATAATTGCTTTGCATTCCCCTTCTCTGTGCAGTGCCTGCATTCACAGCTGCCTGGTTTTTACCTTTCCTTCAGCTGCCTGTTCTCCACACTGAAGTGCCCTTGCCTACTTAACCCTTTCTTTTATGGAAGCTGTTCAATAGCTGGAGTTAAACTTCTTGCCCTACTCTGAATTTCCAATTTCCTGTTTGAAATCACCATGACTTCCCAGAGTGCACTGAAGGAGAGCACTCCCGTGCTTAGTTATCCAGCTCTTAGCAGGCTGAAAAGAGACAGAGAAATGGAAGGGAATAGATTTGGCTCATAAATATTTTTGCATTAATAGTAGTTAAAATTTAGATCAGTGACTGTAGGATAGCAGACAACCAGTGCTGCTTTATAGACCCTTCAGAAAGTAAGGTGATGGGAGATAATTCACAACAGCCTTCCCAGAATGGTTATTCTGTGAGAAGCAGTAGTTCTGTTTTAAGACTGGTGTGGTGTCAGGAGGTCACTGGGCATGGGCAAAAATAATAGAAAAGTGAGTGACCTGAAACTTCTGCCATCTCCAAGTGCCTGCATTCTGCATTCAGTCTTCCTGAAATATTTGTGTTCCTTCATTTGGACATTGCAAAGTGTGGCTGCTTTTCTGGGAGGCTTTTCACCCCTTCCCAGTTTTGTCCCTTTATTTCTTCTGGATGTAAATCAAAGGCAGCTGCAAATCTTTTATTTCTTACTGGAATCTAGCAGTGGTGTTACCAAGTACTAAAAATAATTCAGCGTGTTTTATTGTTATCAAAAGCATTTCCAGGAGTGTGAATGATGGGTAGGAATTCAGGACACAGGGAAGGAGGGTCCCTGTCTATCTCTGCAGTATTTCAGTGTCTATCAGCGTGTCCCTGAATCTCTTGTGCAAACATGTTAAAAAGGCAGTGCTCCCCAAAGCAAGAAATGAAGCCATGAAAAAAAGAATCTCACAATCTTATCACAGCATGTTTTTTTCTTAAAAAACCCACAAAGCTTCTATGCAGTAAATAAAATACTTCTTTTAATTTTCAAAATTTATAAATACAGAAGATGTCTTGATCACAGCTGAAAGAGCTTTGTAGCTATGCATGGCACGCTTGTGAATTCCTTAGCAAACCTATTATTTTCTTCTTTATGAAATATGTCTGTGAAATGTTTTGGAGTTTTCTGTTGGGAAATATTTTTCTGCAAAGCACAGTTTAGTGGGGGTAAAAAAGCATTGGCTAGTATAAAGATGGAATCATGTCTTTAAGAATTTATAGTAGAATAATCTTGAATCTAGAAGAAATTTTCTTGTGGGGAGGAGAGTGGAGGTTTTGAAAATCTCAGAGCTTTTGCTCCCAACAGTTGTGTTTACTTGGGGTAATATAGTTCATGCTTCACTGTAAAACTTCTAAGAGCCTTCAGCATGTTGATTTAAAGCTGTATTTTTATAAAAGAGCATTTATTTTGTAGTGGACGTGCTGCTTTATCACCTACGTACAAGGACTTGTGATTCCATATGCTGTATCTGATGTGAAACAAGAGCTTTAGGGAACTCCGTGGAGTTCAATGAGCCCATTTCTAGCTGTGTTCACAGCAGATTTCTACCCAGAAGCAGGATAAGCATATTTGGCATTTTTAAAGGCTTTTCTAGACTCCAGCCCCTCTGAAGCAGGCCCTTAATGAGTTTCTGTGTATTTAGCAAGCTTCATCAGATGCCCTTATATCAACTTCTGCAGGCTGCCCTTGGGCTCATGTGAAAAACCAGGGATAGATTATAAAATGTGAGGATATTTTTCTCTGTGAATGCTTGAGAAATCTCATGCTCTTTTAGCACAGTTTAGTGCTTGAAGCCTGGGAAGCTAGGCCTAGGGAAAATCGATAGGATTTTGTCATTACGGCCGTGCCTGTCAATTATAGCTAGATTCATGTGGTCATGTAAGATTATGAATTTGTGCCAGCCTCTCAGCCACAGATGTTCCAGCTGTGAAGACATGTGGCACTATTTATTCTGCTCTTTTTTTCATAGAGACCACAGGGGGAAAACATTGTCCCTACCCAGAGACTGTAACAGTTATTCTGAAAGCACCTTTCAATCTCCCTCTCCATGCTGAGATGATGGCATTAGGTCTTTTCAGCCCTCACATGTTTGTTTCAGGCTCCCACAGCTCACAAAATTAATTTCTGTTGGGAACACAATGTCCTGATGAGGCAGGTTATTCTGACCAGGCTTTTCCTTTATCTGCTGTACAAAGCAACTGATTCACTTTCCATTAATTACCACCAGCTATGGGGACTGCCTGGTGCTTTTCCTTTTGGAGCTTTTTAGCCATTTGAGCTCATTCTCAGGTTTGCTGTTTGCAAAAGGAGAGATGAAGGAAGGATGTAGTAGAAAGAGGCTAAAAGCACATCCCAGCTGTAGGATGGCAGGAAATGGTTTTTGTGTGTGCAGCACTATATTTTACTTAAATACAGCACAATATTACTTGTCTCAAATTTTTGGGTTTTTTCCAAACTCTCCGAGCAAAGGAAATTTCAAAAAATTGCTTTTTAACTAATTACAAGAAATCCAATAACACTGGCAGCTTATTTCTTTCTGACTAAATATAATGAGATTGGAGCATTGCTTCATCAGGAGAATGACCTAATACAATAGCTTATTGAACCATGAAAGATTCATTAAAACTACCTTGCAAGGGTTTTTTTGGGCCATGTTTTATGTAGTGGAGCCTTTCCCTTTTAAAAACAACTCCCAAGTCTAGGGCAGTCACTGCTTGTACTTGAAACCCATTTTATAACACTAGGTAACATTACTTCTTTTTAATTACCTTTTATGTTAAGATGCTACAGAAAAAAACCCCTGATAGCTGAACTGCATTTTGTTTGTTGGAGGCTGAGGTTTGCATCCAGATGGCTTTGCAAAATACCTGGATGTTACACACTGAGATTTTGCACAAAAATTCAGGAGTTGGTGATAATTTTCAAATTTCCAGAGAATTTCCATTTCCTGCTGACCTAAATGAAAAAGCTGACCCTTCCCTGAGCTGTGAGTCTGTACAGCTTTTACAATGCAGAAGCAGTATCTTACCAAGGACTGGAGGCCACCAACTTGTGCCAGCTTCATTCTATCCCTTTCAAAGTTCTCAAAACCAGGTTTTTTTACCCTTTGTGAGCCAGAGTATCCTGTTCCCTGCAAGGCAAATACTGCTCTTTCCAGCAGTCAGTTTTTTCTTCAAGAAGTTTCCTTTTCCTAAATCTGACCAAAAGCAACAAAGATAGAATAAACTGGTGAGTTTCGTTCTTCCCTCTTGTATCTGTAGGATGGAGATGAGAATTTTCAAGCTCTGTCCCTGAAACAAGTCTGAGTGTTTAAGGCAGAACTTTTTAAGCCAGTTTTAAGACCTGTCTTTCCCTGGCATTCAGCTCATCCTGCAGCCAGATGAGAAATCCCTCCTAGCAAGGAGGAGTCAGAGGAGGGTGAAGTGATGCTGCCCATGCAAATTCTGTGTTCTGTGCCTCCTGTGTGCATTCCTTCTGTTCTTAGGGCAGGGAATGTTTTTTTCAGATGTATCCCAGGAGGAAAGAGGGTTTGCCTCTCACCTGTGAGTGCAGCCTGGGTTGGTGCACGTTGCCAGGACTAGTCAAACATGCACACAGGCTTTAGTGCCTGCTGCTTAAACACATGCTCTGGACATTCTCCTAGCTGGCAGCAGAAAGGATGATGAGGACAGTTACATCAATTGAACTGAATTGTAGAATTGCATATCTAGTTTTTTAGGTCATTTTTTATGCCTTTTCAAACCATCATCTCACCTTGTTTTTCTGTGTGCCTTCTCTTACTGTTATTGGGGTGCTGTATTGTATGTAATGTTTTTAGCTCAAAAAAATTTAACAGCTTGAGATTTCCTTACCTTAATTATAGAGGTTATAAGTTAGTCCTAATTTTTTTTTTTTCTGACAAACAGATGCCTTATTTTATACATTAAGCTCAGTATATTGAAGTCTGTACTGTTTCAGAGCCCACAGTTATCATGGATGCAAAGAACAGTTTAAAATGCATCAATTTAGCTGAAGATTAATGGATACAAAGCTGAAGGGTAAATGGCCATCGTGTGCCCTTTAGGATCATACTTTTTTTTTTTAAGTAAACTTGTTTGGAATTTTTTAAAGACAAACAGCTCTTGTCTAATAATAATGTATGTTCCTGCTCTCTACATAACTAGAAAATGTTGTATTTTATTGAGCCAGAAGCATCACTCTGCAGGTAACCCTTGGCCTGAGTGCAGACATTGTTTGACATGGTGCTTGTGCTATACAATATTTATGTACCACAGTGCTGGACAGGTGTGATCTTACACATTTTTATGTTGAGATATTCAATAAACATTTTATTTGGAGAATATCCTCAGCCCCCTCAGACAGTTAGATTGGATTGACAGCAGTAGTGGGAAAGCTGAATAGGAGAGTCTGACTGAAGATGTTAGATTAAAAAAGTAATAAAATTCAGTTTATAATTTGTTTCCAGTGAGTAATCTCCAGTGGAGATGGAATAATCACATAGGAACTGCACAGGAAAGTATTTAGCTAAAATTAAAATCCATTCTTTTTGGGGTTTCTTGTTTTTCAGTTAGAGCAGTGACTTTCTCTGTGCTTTACATCTGAGCTCTGCAAGCAGGGGCTGGCAGTGGTGCATTTATCTGTTCTCCATGCCAATGTCAGTTTGCCTGGATTCAGTGCTTTTCTCCATTTACTCCCATCCTTTGTACAATGTCCACAAGAATTAGGAGGAAAATACCTGGTTTGGATGAGCAATTATTCTGCAGCCACAGATAAGATGCTTTGGTACAGCTCCTTATTTTAATAATCACTTCAGCCACTATTGTGTTTTACAGCTCAGTTCTGCCAGATTATTTTCTTGGTTTGCAAATACTCTTTAAGCCAGAGGTTTAATTTAAAATGGTTTCAGCTGAAATAGTCATAATAAACAAACCCCCTTTTGTTGTTTTTATGTAGTTTTACCATTTATGTATTCAAAATTATAAGAAAAAGAAACCTAAAAGGTTAAAGTTCAAATGAATGGAATTTCAAAATGAGGTTGAACACAACTTTGTGTGTTGTGGCCTGCACTTGGATGGAATCTCAGTCTTCTGAACTACTTGATTAAAAAAATAAATAAATTAGAGAAACTCCAAATAAAAACCCTGACCCCAAACAAAAGACCCCACCCTGTAAAACCTCTCCTTAGAATTTGCTGACATTCTGTTGGTTTTTTTCTTGCTTTGCTCCAAAGCCTGAATGTGTTTCAGAATAATTAAGTTTCTGAGCTTCAAGAAATACTTTACTTATTTTTTTAGCTTTTTTTCTTATTTAAATCAAGCTTAAAATCCCTTCATTTTTTACTTAATTTGAACAAAAATTGCTAACTAGTTACTTGTTGATGCCATCAAGGATGGAAATACCTGCTTTAAATTGTAAATTAATTCTGTTCTTATAGTCTTTATGTGCTTCATATTCCACTGCTGATTACTTTGCCTGACAAATATAATTTTAAATCTGCTTTTTTGTTACTTGAAGCATCGAGACATTATTTAATTCTACTTCAATTTTATGGCACTCTAAGTTGTAATACATAGGAATTCTTTGTGAAATGTCCTGGCTAGCCTAGTGTAAAATTGATATTTTTTGTGTGATTTTTTTGTTTTGTTCCAAATTGTATTATAGCACCTTTTGTTATATCTGTCTTATAATGATGTTATGTCTAAAATTTTAACACTTGGGCAAGAAAAGCTTAGGAACTTTGCCAAAAGGCCTGTGGGACAGCTGAATTTTTTTCTTAAGCTCAAGATCTCCTTGAGTTGTCATTCTGGGTAAACTTCTGAAGAGGATTAATTACAAATACTAAACTAGGTCAGATTAATCTAATAACAACTTGGGCAATGCTCTGCTTTCCAAGGAATCCTGGTGAGAGGAGAGTTGGAAACATGAGAGCACTCAAAATATGCCAAGCCCAGTCTGATTTGGGAAGTACCAAACTTTGTGAAATAATTTTAGCATGTTTAGGAACAAAAAAAATTTTTTTTTTTGCTATCTTTTTGTTTCCCCTCTTTTGCTTCATTTATATTCAGAATTATGCCTACCTCCTATGTGTAAATAAGACAAGCTTCCAAACAGCAGCTTCTGTGTTTAGCTGAAATTACTAGATCCTGAACTTGGCTATTTAGGACTGAGCAAGAATAGGAGATGTTTCATCACCATTGAAGTATAATTTTACAAAATCCAGAGTCATGGTGTCCCTCAAGTCCAAAGCTGTCATAAAAAAAATTTAAAGAAAAATATATATACCTATAGATATAATGTAAAGAAATATGTCTATTTATAAAAATATGGTACTAAATGATGAAGAAAAAAAATGTTCTCTATATTTTATGTACGTGTATGTTGACAAGTGTTAAAGGAAAACCTTGACAGCTAGAAAGCTTGAAATGCTTTTGATTGATTTGGAAGTGACATTGAGTTGTGTGCTCTTCCTGACTTCTGACACTGCTGGAAATTTATTTCCTTCCATGCCAAAAATCAGACCATGTCCGTGACATCGTATTAAAAACAAATTTCATCATCTTTTTTAGAAAAATTCCTGATGAATGTAAGTGCACACACACATCTTGCAGGGATTTCCAGGGGCCTGCTGTGCAGTGGTCCAGATTCAATATTTTTTGTTTGTTGCCTGAGCAGGCAAAAGCAGAAAGTCATGATTGTGATAATCCCAACTCTGTTGTTGCCAAATATACTTCCTGCAAGTAGCCTGCTAACCCTGGGTGGATTAAATACATGAGAGAAATCCATCAAAAGGAAATCTAATAGCTGTCCTCAGTGTGAGCCTGACTTAGGGAAGAAATGTGTTTCTCCTGCTCAGGCTAGAAAAATGGTGTTTACTTCTAAGAGTTCTGGAAACAATCCCCAGTATAAATGGGATGGGGTAGAATTAAATATGAGAGTGTGAGGGTTTGCCTCTCATGGTAACTTCAGCTCTCAGAATTGTCTGCCTTGTAAAAGAGAAGGTAACTAAAATATTTTCTTCCACCCTGATTTTTCTGGTTGTAGGAGGCTCTAGACCTATTAGACATTTGCTTTGAGTCTTCTCTATTGAGCTCTCATTAGGGAATCCTTCTCTCTGCCAGTTATTTCCACAAATTTAGTGTTGATTGTATGGATTTATTATAAGTTTATTGCTAATTAATGTGAACAAATCAGAGGAGTGGTGTTTTCTTACAACTGCAATCTCAATGCATTCTCCTGTGGCCTCTTGTTGTGAATTCTTCAGTAAAATTTAGTAGCATCCTTATGTCCTTAAGTTAATAAAAGAGACTGCAAAGTTAAATTGCTGTTAAATAATAAATTATATTGCATCAGTTGAAAGTCTAATACAGTAGTATAAGAGAATAGCTTGAATTGCCTGAATTTTCAGAGGGCACATGAGTGCAGTAACAGCTTGATTCAAGCAGAGAGGAATCCTACAACTATTCCATGTAGGAATTCTGGCTCCTTGACAGGACCTTGCCTGCCATTCCAGCCTCAGGCCATCTGTAGGTCTTTGAAATTCCTTCTGCACACCCATCCCTATGACAATTTTAATTTTATCAATTAAAATTTATCAATTCATGTGACTGATGCTCCCAGTCAGCATCCCATCATTTCATAGCTCCAGAGCTCTTCCTTTGGCCAATTCCTGCTTTCCTGCTCATCCCTGGTGGGATTGCTGCTGCAAGGGTGACTTTCCAAAGCAGTCATTTTATCTACACCAGCTGCAACTCAGCTTCCTGTTTTTCACCTTTCAAACTTGGCTGGTTTCTATTGTGTAAGTCCATAGCTGCCATGCAATGGAGAATCTTTGCACACCTGGGGTCACTGCTCCATTTAAATGTGCCAGTGATAGCTCCCTTTCTCAGAAGATGTGGGAGCTTTGCAAAGTATCTGAAAAGCGACTCCTTTAATTCTTTTAAGAATTGCTTTTAACTCAGGAATCTGGACATTGTCCTGGTATGTTGATACTGTCATCCAGGCCAAGAGATCTTTGTTTGGTATTCCTCTGTTCTGCTTATAATGTCTGAAGCCTTCTGCCTTCTACAACAGTTATATGTTCATTTATAAGGTCAAAATCATATGGTATAGGGACTTGCATATATGACAATTCTCTGTTTTTCTGCAGTTTCCACTTACTGGGGTCGTTGTCTTTGAACTCTTCAGCAGTGACCAAGATTCAGCACCTCTGCATTTGCTGAAGCATCTAAAGATGCTTATGGGTGAAAGTCAGTCCTGATCTTGATTTGATTTCTGGCTGAATCACTGAGTATTGTCCGCAGGACTGGGTGAAAATGAAAATTATTTTGATTATTTTCCAAGTGTTCCTTATGATTTCCCAGTAGCAGGCTGAACTCTCTATACTATTAAATATTACTCTTATGTCCTTTAGGATCCAGCCAGTTTCCCTAGGTTTCCTTGGCCTCATTTTCTAATTGATTCTTGAGCTCAGGTTTCTAAAGAGGGCTTTGTAGCAAAGTATAGATCCTTGTTTTGGTCATGTGCAGTCCTGAACAGCAGTGAGTGAGCACTGATAATTTTAAGGACTTTATTCAGAGTACACAAAACAGAACCTGTTAATCCTAGGGAAATAAACCAAGGAAGCTAGTTTGCATTGCTATAAATCTGACTTTGACTTCTAAACCCCTTACATTTTGTGCATCACTTCAGATGAGAACCCAGAAACTGTAGCACTAATTGCTGTAGCTTTGCAAATCTCTTTGCGTAAAATTTGCACATAAAGAGTCTGATTGTTCTTAATGAGGTGACTTATGTGATGAGAAAAAATTGAGTAAATTCAGTGTTTTTTAAATTTAAATTTATGCTTTCAAATCAGGAAAAAAAAAACTAGAGAATTTTGTGGTTTTTAACTAGCTAAGGAAACAATCCTGCTTTTCTATCTTAATATTACACTATTTTGACAGGAAAAAGATGATCTGAGAGCTTTTCTTCTTGTATCCTATCGTGTCATGCAGCTGAGATGAGGAAACTTCATGCTATGTTAGATGGCCTGAATGCCAATGTAGAGTGTATTATGTTACACACTCCTGCAAACAGGCACAAAATGAAATTGTAGCTTGCTTAGGCCTAATGCTACTTGTGATTTAACTCTTTCAAGATCAGGTTTTTTAGAGAAAAACACAGAGAATAATTTTTATGAAGATTGCTCTGTTCTGGTTTAGTTTTAGCTCTTTCCAAAGTGGGAAGGTGCTACAGTGGTTAGGAATAAGTCAGTGTTCTTAAAATCTTGTGTTCTTAAGCTGTTTGTGAATCCAGTATTTCTTCAATAATTAGGTTTGTGAAGAAGAAATAGGAACTATTCTTCTTCACGTGTGCCCACTCTTTATATTATTGGAAAAGCAGCTTGCTTGATTTTTTTCCCTTTTCTTCTTTGATCTGAATTACCTTTCAAAGCCACATGATATCTTTATATATATTGTAGAAATAGAAAATTCTGTTCTTGCTTTTATAAGGTGAAAAGACTGGTATTTTAAGGCTTGTAGTGGTTTGATTCTCTCCTATTAGCAGAACATTTTTACCATCCTGTCAAGTTAAAGTGTTATCAGCTACCAGGGTATTTATAATCAGGCCAGGGCTGGTGTGGATTTTGACAAGTCCCTCGGGACTGAGCCTTTTGTGTGAGCAGTGCAGCCTCAGTGCCTCTGGTGAAAAGGGTGGGAGGCCTTGGCAGTAAAGGATTTATTTATTATTAATTATTATTTATTATTATTTATTTATTATTTATTTATTTTACTCTGCATCTGGAGGGCACCTGAAGCTGCCAAAACAGAGTGCAGGGGTGTAAGAGCCCAGTGAGCAGCATCCAGCCTTTTCCCTGCTTCCCCACCCTCTCATCCAGGTAACTTTGGCTCACTGCCCATTAACCTCTCTTGTGTGTGTTTGGCTTTTTAAGCACCATCCTAAACTTTCAAGCACTGCCACTAAAAGGCAGTGATGTGGGAAGTCCCTTTCAAGCCAGATGTCCTAATCTTGGTCACATTTTTTGCTAGGGCTCATACTCTGAAAGTGTGACTGTTTTTAAGGAAATAGGACCATGCTTTTAATTGATAAAAATTCTTTAAAATTGCTACACTACTCTTATGAAATATGTGGTGACAGCTGAAACTTCTTACACTTATTCAAGACTGGAAGCTGAACCGTGTTTTAAGGTCAAACACGATGAAAGGATGACTTTGTGGGTCTATAGGTGGTGCTCTTGTCACTAGAGAGAGAATTCAGCCGTGGGGAGCTGCTGCTGTTAACTCAGGTTTTTTATTGCTAATATTTTTGAACCAATCACTCTCATCATCAAGATTAGATTGTTACTTCTCATCTGTTTTTTTTCCATGTGAGGAAAATGAGACAATATATACACTGTAGTTCTGGAATACATTGTTTGGCTGCAGCATATTTTCCAATTACTTTAGAGAGTCTGGTTTTGGGACAGCTATTAGGTATGCAGAGGTTTTAAGTAATACACATTACACATAATGGAAAGCTTTCTGCAACATAAACATCCAGGCTGATGTTTTTGTAGGGTTTAAGGATTGCCATGGCAATTTTTAGACAGCCAGCCATGAATAAGGAAGAAAAGCTGCTCCTGTGCTGTGTGTTTGCAGATCTGTAGGAAGGACTGGCATTCAGATAGGTACAGGTACATCCATTGCACACTACAATTTCTATTTTTCTTTGCTTTTTTGTGAACTTGATACTTCATTGGAGTGTGGTGTATGGACTAGATTTTACAGTGATCGTGGAAATGAGCTGGAATTTTTGTATATTTACTCAAGCAATATATGCAATACATGAGCAAAAATGCACAAAAAAGGAGTTGGAAAGGAAACCTTGTGGGCATTTCTCCTTCCACCTGCTCTTATCACTAAGCTTTTGGAGGAGAAAGGATGAAGATGAGAAAGATGTGGTGAATATGTAAATACAGGCTCTTTTGGTATATTATGGATTTTAATTTACCGATTAGGCAGATTTTCTTTTTTTGCGCCCTGAGCCTGTGTCTGGGGGGTTGTTGTGGGTTTTTTTGCAATTTCCTTGTGCTTTATAGAAATTATTTTGGCTTTGAATATAGCAAAAAGGAAAGTAAAAGGAAACTAAATATTCAAAGTGATATCAATCTTTTTGAATGGTTATATGATTTAGATGTTGATTATTTTATATAAATATATATATCTATTCTTAGTTTTCTTATACTTGTGCTGGTAGAAGCTTAAGCTTTGGATTTAATCACTGGTAATTTGACTAGAATCACCTTGGTCTTAAAATTGTGAGCACAGGACAAGAATTTTACAATAATATTAATGATCTCTATTTTTGTTAATTGATTATCAAGAATTGTAAAAAAAAAAAAAAAAAAAAAAAAAAAAAAAAAAAAAAACCTTCCCCAAAAGGCCAACTACCCTCTGAAAAAACAAGCAAAAAAACCGCCAAAACCTCAAAACAAAAGAAACAAAAATAAACAAACAAAACCCCCTAAAAATTCCAAGCAAAAAACCCCCCAGAAACATTAAAAAAACCAAACAAACAAAACCCAAAAAAACCAAACAAAAAACACAACAAAAAACTCCCCAAAAATCTCCATACAAACAAGAAGACAAACCCCAAACCAAAAGAAAAAAAGACAACAAACAAAACAAAACCAAAATGCCAAAATAAAATTAAAATAAAAACAAAATACCCAAATCAATGAAAAAAGCCAACAAAGAAACTCCAAAAAACAGACCAAAAATCGCCAGTAAAATAAAAAAAAACCACCCACCCACAAATGCTCTCAAATCGAGAAAAAAGAAAAAATCAACAATGCAAAAAGAGTTTAAGTGCAACTGAGGATTAGCTGGACGAAGGTAATCTGAAATTCCATTTAAGCACAATTTCATAATTATAAAAGAATAGTGATAGCACTTTTGACTTGAACTGCTCCTTTAATACTGTCTTGGACACATCCTGCAATTTCACAGTGGCATCTGAAAAATGTCGCTGGCTCTGTGCACTAAGAGGTGATGCAGTTTTAAAAGGGTTTTGGAAAGAAATCAATACAGATGAAAATAGTGGTACCTACAGTTACTCCAGCAGGGAGTGAGCCCTTGGTCCTTGCTCAGGGACCTGAAGATTGGCTTTTGTGCCTTCACTGTTCCAGGGACAAAAGAAACTAAAGGAACCCAAAGATGAAAACCCTGAAGTGTTCAAGGCTTTCCTGTATGGGACTGACTGATATTTAGTGAAAAGCTGATGGTGAGCCAGAATTGGTAAAGCAGAGAGAAGCAGGATACAAATATGTTAATTTTTGTTTATTTCTTGTGCAGTTAGGTTTTTTCCATTCTAGTAACCCCTTGTTCTTGTGCAGTCCTGTTGTGCTGAGCAGTGACCACTGGTTCTTCCTTGGTGTTGGGTGCAGCCAGTTGGAAATTGGTGGAGCATCAGTGGAGGTCAGAGATGGGGTTTTAGGCCAGATGAGTTTCTCTTTCACAGCAGCAATGTCCAAGTCATATGGGATTTTTAGTGATACAGTTTTAACCTGACTTTTCCATAGGAAGTTAGCATTTTCCACTGCATAGGAATTGAGAAACATGTGGATTATCACCCAAAAAACACCAAACCATGGGAGGGGAAGGGCAGAGGGAGAACATAGAGCTCTTCTGCCAGTTTCAGGTCCTACTCAATTTCCAACATTTCCCAGGTTAGAGTAGTTGCCCCCAGGACTCAAACAGACCCCTCTAAGCTGAGCTTTCAAACTGAAGTAAACCTCTGGTGTTGTGGGCCTCAAAATTTGTGGTTTTAAATTATTTGAGCCAATCAGGCTCCTCTGGAGCAGTTTGGGACCACACGATGCTCTCACTTCAATAATGCATTGCCCTGAGGTAAAAGGATTTTGGTTCAGATCTATGGATAGGAACAGAAGAGAAGAAAACATCCCTGCAAAGCAAACTCAGTTTAGTTTGGTTTTCATTTTTGTCTGTGACTTAGAAGGTTTCTGGATGAATGAGATCCATTATCTGTTTAACCCTTTTGGCAGCCAGCCCTCTGGGGCTCTGTGCTACCCAGCAGCCCAATCCATCACACATCAATGATGGAAAATGTGCACAGGAGCTGGTGACTCCAGGGGCTGCTTCTGATGTGCTTCAAAGTTGGTTTGGTGGCCTCTGTATGCCCAGTGTAATGAGTGGGGTAGGAGGGAGGGGGGTGCCTTAATTTAAAGCTTTGGCTTTTATGGGTGAATTTTAACTTGCACTGAAGTATGAGTTTGGCTCATTGTGTTATTGGCATTTTAGCTAGTGCTTAATTCCAATTTCTATAATTGAAGTAACTTAAATTTTCTAACTTATCTTGGCTAGAATGCTGAAGCAAAATTACAGGAAAAATAGTGTAGTAAATAATTTAAGGACTAATTTAGTTTTTATGCTTCTAAGTAATCAATAATTAATTCAACAAATTAATTTCTAAAGTACCTTGGATATAGCATAAATTGTAACATTTCAACTGTCTGTCCTGGAGTAGCTGTTGTGTATTTTTTAACTTTAAACTGATTGCAAAAGTCTAATTTGAAAGGAAAATGCAAGATAGCACTTCCCTCTGTGATATTTATACAGGGTGGCAAAGAGTCAGCTCAGACATGCACATGTTTTATACTTTCAAATTATAAAAAGACCTGACCCAGGAAATGATTAGGCACAAAGGCAGTAAGAAGTCCAGAGAAGCAAAGTGTCAAACTTGGGTATTTTCTCTTGGGAACTTGGAGCTAGAAGAGAGAAATCAAACTCTGGCTACTCCAGCTTTTGTGTGTTGCCTGGAGGAAGCCACCAAGTGTCAGGCTCAGTAAGCAAAAGCCCTGGTGGTGAGGGAACTGTAGTCAAACAGAGCCACAAGGGTATTACCCAAATCTTCATTAGGACTTTTAGAAAATGAAGATCATGAAGTGGCATCTGATTCAATGATTTACAGCACTTACTGAGTGATAAACCTGATGAATGTGACATCTTGCTGTGTCTGTAAGAACGGCCTGAATCAGAGGGGTGGCCTGGCCACAGAATTTGTGAAGAATGCTTTTCCCCATTTGTAACGTTTCTTGATTAAGCTCTACCATAGATCATATCAAATCACTGCTGGCTAAGAGAAAAATTGAACCTCCAGAACCTTCTGCCCTTAGCAACCTACTTTCTAATTAACCTTCAAGTTGAATATAACATAATAAGTCTTTGTGTAGACGTGGAGATACCTCTGATGATTAGGAAATGAAATTGGTTATTCTCTGTGTTCAATGTTTGAAATTATTCCTCAATGTCTCCTTGGGGATTTCTCATTTGTTCTCTTATTAGTAGCACTGAGTTACATAAGTAGTTCCAATAGATTTTCAGCAGAAATGTAGAAGCTTAAGGTTTTTAACATTGTTGTATGCTTAATATCCAGCATCAGAAAAAACAGTTCTCTTGCAGGTGAGATGGTTCTAGGGATAAATTGGATAATTGCATGCCTAAGTTGCATTAATTGAGGTCATATAACAATGACTAATTGAAGATATTTTATGAAGTTGCATTAATTTATTGGGAAAGAAAGCTGCTCACAGGCATGTAAAATTTCTTTGTATCAGGCAGGTTGAGGAAAGACTAGACTGTGCACCATGTTTTGGTTCTGGTTTCCTTGTTTTGTGGCTTTATGCAATGTAAGATGTGAAAATCCATGATCCTGATATATCAGAATCTGTTACTCATGACTGAATAGGATATGTTTATGAAATACTGGGTTACACCTCCTTTTGAAACTGCAGAATCTTCTTTCTAGGCTGTATTTGCATTTACTGATCATTTGGAAGGAGTGATAATACTTTACAGTTCAAACAGACCCAAGTAATGAGGAATTTATGCAAGCAACATCCAGAGGCTTGTTTGGCTTTGAGTATATAAGCAAATGATTCCTGGGTAATTTTCTTTTTTTTCTGTTGGTTTTTTGGGATAGATCTACACAGCTGTGGTGTCATGGTTCTGTGTTATCAACCCTGAGCCCTCTGAGGATGGAGAGTTGAGTATTTGTGGTTTGAATTTGACACAGCTCCATGGGGCACTGAGATGTAAAAGATGTTGTCCCCCCCTGTGTCTGCAATCAACATTTGCTGTAGCAGCTTCTTCAGGCTTCCCCACCCTGATCCCTGTGCATTTACAGTCAATAATTTTGTCACCACGGTGCTCCTGAAGGGCTCTTGATGGAAAATGTGAAGAAGTTAATTCATGCATCTTTAACTGACTTCTGGCATACCTAATTCCAAACTTCAGCATCGCAGGCTTTCATTTCATTATTGTTAATTGCTCAGAATTAATGAATATTTAGATTCTCGTAAGCAAGAGAGAATATTGCTGGTAATTAAGATGCAGTAGGTTATCTCATTTGATTTTATTTCTGCATTTACTTGATAACTTGCCTAAAAGTAATTGGTTTGTATATTTTAGCTGTATTTGCTGATTTCGATTTGAGGAGTCAACTATTACACCCAGCTTGGAAACAGATTACATCCAAGCTGCCACTCACTGTTGTCTGGTAAAAATGAAAAAATTTCAGAAACTGTGTTTGAAACAGGTGCTCACAAACACTGTTGTAAAGAAAGAAATCATTTAAAATTTTGAAACAGTTGAGGGCAAAACCAAAAAAAACGCCACTGAAACAACAAGCAACTCCCCCAAAAAATACCCCAACAAAACAAAAACAAACAAAACCCCAACTTAAAAATAAAAGCATAAAAAGGAAAAACAATGATAACAAAAAACCCTAAAAAACAAACAAAAAAACCCACAAAAAAAAATCCCAAAAAGCAAAACAAAACAAAAAAAACCCACAAAAAAAAAAACAAACAAAAAAAGGAGCTTATACTTAGATAATGCCACTTTTACAGGCTAGATCTGCTTGTATGTTTACAGCAGGATGGATAATGTGGAACTTTAGTGATGTGTGGGGATGCAGATAAAATTTGAAACTTGTGCTTTAATGGAAGCCACAGATATCCCACAGATATCCTGAAGACACTGAGCTTCATGATTAGACTAAGCATAAAAGCAAATAAAATGTGAGCTGTGTCTCACACATGCAACCAATATCTTCTGGCTTTGTGGTGGTTTTTTTTGTTATTTTTTATAATGTGGTTCATTTATTTTAGGGATTTCCATACAGGTGTGTTTTTAGTTTTAGGCTTGTATGTGAATTAAGAAGGTGATTGAAAGTGCATGTGAGAGTTTGTGGAGCATTATAGCATTTTGGAAACCTTTTTAAAGCTTTCTGACTTAACTAATGTGCTGTTGCTAATGGATTTTCCCAGTGCCAAGTCCAGAATGATTCTTCTGCACTGGGTACTTTCTGATCCTGCTGGGAAAATACCTTCAAAATTAGCCCAAGAAGCAAATGGAATGAGTGTGGACTCTTTCATCATCCATTTACCAAATAAATATGCATAGAAAATAACATAATTGATGGCTTTTCAAATGACTATTTTTTTTCTGCTGTACTGTATAGTTATTGTAGGGAATTAATAGTTGCAGTTATTTTTGTAGATATCATGCTTGGGCATTTGTATGTTTGAGAAGAGAATGTGGGGTCACGGTGGCACAACAGCAAAAAAATGTCCCAGCCTTCATCAGCAAAAAGAAGTCTGACTTCTGTTAGCAAGTTTTAGTTCTTGGAAAAATTAATTTTTTTTCCTCAGGCAAAAATTTCTGAGCCTCAGGGGAAGATCCAGCCCTTGTGCCAGTGGTGAGTGCATGGAGTTAAGTTTGTTTATCTGAGCATCTGGAAACATCTTGTCTATACTAGACACGTATAGACATTTAACATGGCTCATTTCATCCTTGGAGCATCATATTAGAAATTACTGAGGGGAATCAGTTCAGAGCAGAACACGTGAGCATGTGTTCTCTAATGCAATGATTTTCTCGATATTACATAATATTAGAACAGAGGAAAAAATGTAAGATGAAATATCAGGGTTCTGCTTGTTGAGGCCAAACTTTTGTGTATTTCTAAATGATTAGTGAATATGTTTTGTGTAATGGAGTCCAGCAGATCCCAGTTTGATGGGGCAGGAGGATGGTGGCATTTCTGCTGTGGACACACACCCTCACTCCCTTTGGACACCCTGCCTCCCTTTCCCCTGGTGTTGTTTATGGCTCTCACAGAGAGCTTTGCCTTTCTCTGACCCAGAACAGCAGCACAAGGGACCCAGAGGCCTCCCAAAATCTGTGGTTGTGTTCTGAGCTACCTTAGAGAAGGCAATATTGATTTCAGGGTGGTTAGTGGGAGAGAGAGCAATACCTTTACATGGTTGCTTCTCTGTCACTGCTGCTCCACAGCTTCTCAAGCTCCACTCCCCTTCCTCTTTCCATTAATCTGGGTTAATTGAATGGTGTAATTCTAACAAAGCTTCCTTAGCAAAGCTACAGACCCTTGCAATGAGATATGTAATGAAATTTCTAGGTTTAGATTTGCTTCCTGTTGGCAGCATGTAGGAAAGGAACTCGGATTTGTCATAGGAAAATATCACATGTGGTAGATCTGCGCTGCTCAAGCTTATTTTTAAAACATTTCCTAAGAATCACTGTTGAAGTGTGAAAAATGGATTGAATTTGAGGCATGCAATAGAAATAGATTAGAGATGTATCCTGAAATGTAAATAGATGGGGTGTGGCTCCTTTTCATTCCTATGCAGTGATTGTCTATATTATTATGTATTAATACACATAATTAATTATGCATATAATTAAAATCATTCAACTATGGACATTTTCTCAGTCAGTAGAGACCTGTTCCTACCACATCTGTGTTTTCAGTAGTTCTCATGTGCATGGCATTTTATGGAGACATTCATCAACATAAAAGGTTTACATCAAACAGTTGCAGTAGAGCTACCTTTTTGTATTGTCACATGGCAAAAATTTGGCACTTGTAAATGCTGCTACTTGCTGAACTCAAGGGAAATAGTCAGGCTATGTAGCCACTTAGCTTGCTGGCAACTCCCATCAACCATATCCAAACCATGTTTTGGGAGAATTGTGATGGTGTTCACAGGGGTCTCAGGTTGAGGGAAGAGACAAGGATCTGGCTCCATGTTACAGAAGGCTGATTTATTATTTTATGATATATATTACATTAAAACTATACTAAAAGAATAGAATAAAGGATTCCCTCAGGAGTCTAGCTGAGAATAAAAAAAGGAAGAATGATAACAAAGGTTTGTGGCTCGGACTCTCTGTCCAAGCCAGCTGACTGTGATTGGCCATTAATTAGAAACATCCAATACAGACCAATCCCAGATCCACCTGTTGCATTCCACAGCAGCAGATAATCATTGCTTACATTTTGTTCCTGAGGCCTCTCAGCTTCTCAGGAGGAAAAATCCTAAGGAAAGGATTTTTATAAAAGATGTCTGTGACTGGAGAAGTTAGGGATTGAATTTTTAATTGAGTCAAATATTCAATATGATTTTTAGAAGTAATCAAATGTTACACATTAAACACAACAAGAATGTGCAAACCTTTGCCTTCCATTGCTAAACAGTGCTTCTATATCTCTTCAAGTCAAATCCTCTGAAACACCACTTTTCCCTGCACCATTTTTTCCCCTGCCTATCATGGTCTGTTATGCCTTAGTCAGATTTTCCTTTCCCTGTTTCATTTGCCACAGGTCTCTTAGCAGCCAGTATTTCTTCTGACTGCTGATGTTTTTTCCTTCAGACTGATTTCTGGTGTTCAGCACATGCTCCCACATGACTCCTTTAATTCTCCCTGCTCGAGGCATCCTTGCTTTGACTTCCTAAAAAAAACCTGGGGAGTGACAGGCACTGAGGACAAGTGAGGATCTGTGAGAAATTACCTGCACTTGCCATTTGAGTCAGGAGCTGGTGTGAGCACTTAACAGGGAGCTTTGTTGACAAATGAGAAATTTTCCCTCTTGTTTGGAAAACTCAGCAAGCCTGTGCTAATATACAGCAATTTATCTTGAAGGAGAGCCAGCCAAGACCTAAAAGGCCTGGTAAAGTGCTTGCTATTAATTTGTTTGAGGAGCAAGTAAATATGCATTATGTCTTTGTAGTGTGCATTCAGCAGGTGCTTTTCCAATAAAAGGAAACATACAAATCACAGTAATGTTCCTCAGATACATGGCCAAACAATTGGCTGTGGCTGTGGCTTTTTCCCTCCTTAGAGGGTCAGTCAGTAGTGATAACACATCACTGTGTTAATTGTAGAAAATTAAGATGCAAGACAAATGCATCATGTATCATCTCTACTGATATGATTTGGATCTCTTAAGTGCAGGAAGACAGGTGATGCAGACAACTCTGAAGGGTCCAAAACTCCCACAAGCAAGTTGTATTTCCTACCTGTTCAGCTTTTCCCAAGCTGTTCCTGTTAATTGTTTTGAAGGAGTAATCAATGGTGAGTCACTGCTGACTGCTTCACTGGGTCCCCAAGAAAACCAAGTGACAGCAGCTGAGGTTTCCTTTTGATTGGGTTTATTCATTTCCATGCAGAACAGGATGGATTGGATACACTCAGCTATTGATCTTGTGATTTTTAATTGTTACTCACTAAATGGTTGGCTGGATCTCTCTTACATCAGCCATGTCCTTTCAGCAGCTTTTATGGCAAAACAGTGAAAAAAGGTGAGACAACACCATCACCTGGGAGCAGGCAGTGAATGATTAGCTGGGATTTCCCTCTGTACCATTTCTGATGCATTTCTGTTTGCCTCCATCCCATTCAAGATTTACCATCCTGCTCAGTCTCTTCATCTCAGTGTGATGCCTTGGGCTTCACCTGAGGACATTTAAGGTGAAATTTCTTCCATAGGAGATGTAAACTCAGTTGTTTGTGTCTTTTTTAAAGCTGGCTTAAGACCAGCTTCAACCTAGAATTTAGGTGACTGAAAAGTATCTTTGTAGCTAATTTTAGGTTTGTCTGTGGATGATTTTGTGGAAGTTTCTGCAAGTGTTGTATCAAAGGCTGTGGGCTTCTTATTAGAAAACTAGAAATTAATCTCAAAAATTCGGGAAAATATTGTGGATTTGACCATAATACAAGTGTACCATACATAAATTAAATGTTCTTTTTTCCCTTGGTATTTCACTTCCTAATGCATTTCTTTAATTTTAATATAAATTTGTCAAGTCTGGTTTATATTCCACAATACTGTTTGCTGTTATCTGAATGATTTTGCTGCTGTTTAAGGCACTAGCATGCTAAAAAGCACAGGATGCTCACAGTAAATTGGTATTGCTGACACCACCTGCTTCTTACCTCGTAAAATGATTTCTTAAAACATGTTAGATTCTTTTATTAAGTCACCTAAATTTCCCAGTGCATCACTCCCTGGATGACACCTTTTGTTTTCCAAGTTGTCAAACCTACTTTCTCCTCAATCAATATCATATCACTTTGCTCCTTTTCATCCATCAAGTTTGATTTTGGAGAGAGTTTCAGTGAGTTTCTTGGAAAAGATGTAATTTTTGGGAGGGAATAAAACAAAGGCAAAAATAAAGAGTTGAGAGAAAAATAAGACTTTAAGGACCCAAGGTAGATCAGTGATGGAACAAATGTACATCAGTGAGGATTTTATTTGGGTTATTTTTGTACTAATATTGTACTCTTACCTGTTACCTTCATTGCTTCTTTTACTCTTTTTTTTATTTTTTTTCACTTTTGCCTGTTCTGTTTCCCAGCTCTGTGCCTGATTTCAAGGCTGGTTTGAAAATGAGGGTTTGATACCTAATTACTTAAAGACTCTATAAAAGAAAAATGCTCAGAAATGTGAGGTTTGAAATATGATTTCTATGTGTATGAAACTGAATATGTTGGTAGCACTGAGGGGGATTTTAGTCAGTATTTATATGGTTTAGAGGAGGAGTTTTTGTGTATCTTTGTTACTGTTGAGATGCATATATGAGATATATATACACACACATTTGTGTAGAGATAATGATGGAATTAATTTCATTATAAGTTGTTTTCAAGTTTTTATACTTTTAACAAAGTGTGACCTTAATTCATTACTTACATCAAAACACTTCATTATATTTCTTGGACAAAGGAATAGTTTATTGTATTTTATTGGTACAAAGCAATTAATGTCAATAATTGGAAAGAGTTTAAAACAAATTATTAAGGCATTTATGCTGCTCACTAAGGGACCTGTCCTCTAACTGCAAATATCTTTTGTGTCTTTTTTATCAGTTTCCATGCTAATGGCCTTGCTTTCTTCCTTGCTATGGATAAACTGGTATTTTATCAATTTCTTCTGCTAACTCAGTTATTGAGCTTACAGGCTAGCTACTAATCCCATCTACATATCTTATCCATGTGCTTTATAACAATGCTCTTGGATTTTGTATGTCTAAAGTAGGAAACTATTAGTAAAGAATGATTAAAAAAAAACCATCTGGAGGTTCTGTCAATCTATATCAAGTTGGCAGAGAGAGCTTGCACCAGACACTCCTCATTTACTTGGAGGGGTGCTTGCTCTCCAGAAACACTGGGGGTTTTTTTTTATTCTCCTTTGTAATTTTTTTTGCCTCTGTTTTTCTCTGAAGTTGCCTTGTTTACGTGGCTCTGAGAGGCTTTGCCTTGCTCAGCACAGTGTGGCAGGGCTGAGTGCAGAGATGGCTCACTGCCCTGCTTTGATTTCTTCTGGGCTTTCAGCGAGCACATCCATTGCCTGTGTCAAGGGCTTTCTGCTGGGCTGCAGAAAGCTGCAGTGAATTAGAAGGAGAAAAATAATCTGCCAGCAGTCTTCAGTTTTCCCACTGACCTGAATTCATGAGGAAAGGAATTATTTTTCCCTGGCTAGGCTCTGTACTTGTCTGCAGAGATAACTGAGAATCTGACTTGCACTTTCTCTCCAGGTCTGCTGGTGTAAACAGAAAGAGCTCCATTGACTTATGTGGGATTTGGAGCAGGTGCTTAAAACTGGTGTTATGAGAAAAAAGACAATCACCAGACCTTTTGTGAGCTTGTAGAAAAGGCTGTAGTGAATTTATTTCACACAGAATTTAGTTACCTGGAGCTGTGGAGCCAGAGTTAAGATTGTGTTCTCCTCTCTGCTGTGCATCTGAATTATTGCAATGACTCTGCTTCTGAGGAGTGGAGTAGGGAAGCAAACCTTATATGATTTCACAAGTATTGACCTTCACAATACTATTAATGATCTGGGTAAGTACCTGCAATACAAAACAGCCTCTGCTTGCTCTTGGGAAGCTTCTAAGTTGTAAGAGATGGAAACTGAAAAAACATCCCTCCTAGTTGCTGCACTTGCCAATTAAATTAAAGTTTTGAGATGTTCATTACTTCACTTTTTTTTAACCTAGATATTATCTTTAGTTTAGCACTGTTATTTTGAAAGTGGTAAGAAGTGAATACTTTATAGATCCCTACCACAGGATTGAATACAAAAACTTTGCATCTTTGTGAAAGGAGCAAGTTCCTTAAACTCTAACAAAAATTGGGAGGTGAGTTGAAAAAAAAAAAAAAAACCACAAAAAAACAAAGTACAAAAAAGAGAGACTAAGAAAAACAGTTTTATAATATACCATCATTTTTCTGAAATATTTCCTATTTATATTCAAGAGCTTTTTGGATAGGGATTTTTCCTTTGATATGTTATGGCTCCTTTGAGTATAATTGAAGAAATAACTTCTGCACTTCAGTTATTGAGTTTCTTGGCTGGAAAACAGGCCAAAATTTTGAGTTTATTAGTTTTTATTATACGATGTGGCTAACATAATTTGTGTTATTGACATGGAAAGGTGCTTCTTTTCTGTGTCAGATCCCAGATTACATCTGGGACAGAGGCTGTACCCCCCTCATTCAGTGGCCTGGCACAAGTTGTACCTTAGGTTTCCAAGGAGAGGAAAGAAGCAAAATCTCTTGTCAGATCTAGAAATCTGATGTTACATGTACCAGTCCTGAGAAACTGGGGTTTGTCTCATGCCAGCAGGAGATTCCACCAGACTCTGTAGCTGCTGTGGTTCAGCAAGTGCCTCTGCCTGCAAACTCCTCCTTCACCCACTGCATTCCATTTCTTTGTTCTGAGGTGAGAAATTGGAACCTTGAGTGGCATGGCCAGGGCCTTTGGCAGTGTAGAATGGTTAGGTGCTCATTTGGTACATTTCTGCCTTGCCATGGAGATGATGGAATGGTAGAACAAGAGAGTTTTTCCCTCAGAAATTGTTCTTTTTGGAGTTTTTGTTGTTGTTGTTGTTGGGGATTTTTTGGGGCTTTTTTTTTTTTTTCTGGCATTTTGGGAAGCTTGTCCTTAAATCTATAAATGTGAAAAAGGATAAAACCAAAAACGCACAAAAACCAACCAACCAAACAACACAACAAAACGGAATGAAAAAACCAAACCCACGCACACAAAAACACCCCAACCCCCAAAACTGCTATTTATAGAGAACCCTGTTCACATCTATGTATTTTGGAGTCTGTCCTTGTCTTTAGTACCTAGATGGGGAGGCACTGAAAGCTCTGTACAAATCAGTGAAGTTCCAACTGCTAAGTTTATTGGTCAGATTGTTGCTGATGCTGGTCAGGAAGGCACAGCAAGCTGGAATATTTCCCATGCAGCTCTAGTCCCAAGCAGTATCTCTGTTGTGGCCATACTTGTTCATGCCAGGAGCTTTCCAAGTTTCTGTGTTATAAGCAGAAGGAATTTCACTTTTTTGCACAAGTGTCACAGACATATTTTGTGAAAAATCCTTTAGACAGGATTTTTTCTCCTGAGAAGCTGAGAAGGCTCAGAGGAAAAGAAAAACCATAATTATCTGCTGCTGTGGAATGCAACAGGTGCCTCTGAGATTGGTCCATGTGAGTTGTTTCTGCTTGATGACAAATCACAGGTCCAGCTGTGTTGGGGCTCTGGTCAGTCACAAGATTTTGTTATCATTCCATTCTTTTCTTTGCTAGCCTTCTGGTGAAAGCCTTTCTCTCTTTAGTATAGTTTTAATATATAGTTTTCTTTTAATATAATATATACCATAAAATAATAAATCAGCCTTCTGAAACATGGAGTCAAGATTCTCATCTCTTGCCTCATCCTGGGACCCCTGTGAGCACCACCACACATGAGTAATGACAAGTTAGAGCAGATGCATATTTAAAAAAAAATCAAATTTAACTAAGAAATATATATTTTAAAAGTTAGAATAATGTTTTAAACTCTGCTGCAGGAGGCAGTGTGAAGTATTGGGCCTGAACTGGGGGAAGGGAGGAGTTCTTTTTCTTTTCCTGGCTGGCTGGGACAGGGACCCTTGAGGATGCTGTGGGTACCAGCAGAGCATCACTGGCTGTTTGTGACTCAACATGCTTGGCTTAAACATGAGACACAAATTTTCCCTCTGAGATGAGATTTGCCCAGAATTGTTGCTGTGCAGCAGGGAGCTGTGGCACAGCAGAATGCTGAGCAGGGAAAGAGGCACAGCAATAATGAAGACTTTAATTTTATATTAGATTCATTCGCTCATCAGCCAAGAAAGAGCGAACACGCACAATCAAAATCCCTCCTATAAACATGTTTGAATTCATTAATAAGCACTCAATTTTTTAGAAGATAAAATTTTAATTAAAAATATTAATTTGCTTGGCAGCAAATTTGCTTGGGTGATTTCTTCTCTCCTTGCCTGATAAAATGGTTGCAGGGAGAAGGCTAAGCTTAAGGTTTTTACAATGAAACTCTTGTTAGTTTTAAAAATATAAATTCAAAATTTTCCAACAAAATATATCTTTTTTCTAGGCTAGGACGTTTTAGGGTAGAATTTGTATGAATAAGTTCTTGTAAAATTGAGTAGAAAGAGGAGTGATTTTCCAATAAAATACACACGTGGGAGATTTAATGAGGAGTCTGTTTTTATTAGAATGTTTGTTTGCCAAGAAGTTTAATATTTAAAGCTAGGCAAAAATTAAAGAAACAAACCCCAGATGTTTTCAAGCCCTGCTCTCCCTGCTGTATTGTTTATTCTCTGTATTCAGTCCAGATAATTTTCAAATTCCAAATTGTCTCCACAGGGAATAGTCACAACAGAAGTGGGGTAAATTTCTGATAGTTTGTTTTTTTCTGGGATTTGTTGATGCTATTTCTAGACATTTTGGGGTGGCTGAAGGCATTAATCATACCTTTGTTGTTTACTTCCATTAAGCAGAACACTTGTCACTAAATGCAGTAATTTTCTTTCATAACTGTAATGTTCTTTTTTTTGTGATGTGTTGTAGTTTGACAAGCTCCCAGCTGTAGCCTTTCTCACTTCCATGACACATGGGTTGTCCTGGAGTGCCTGAATGTTGGTTAGTTTGGGGTGGTGATGTGTGGGTGCTCTGTTTAGATCTGATTTTTGGTTTAGTGTTCATGGGAATTTTGTTTGCTGTGTTTGGGGTTTTTTCCTGGTTGTTGTTGTTTGTGCTTTTTGTTGTCTTTATTTTTGACACTCCGTTAGAGAGCGGAATACAAAAAAGGCAACAAACCCTGGAAAGAACAGCAGAAAGAAAAGCAAATAGGTGCATGACTCTTCTTAGACAAGATAGGAAATTTGGATTTCCCTTTCTCTTCCTCATTCCAGCCTTAACAGTCCTCTTTTTAATCACACAGCTTTTCTTCAACACATTGTGGAGCTGCTTAATTGCCAAAAACTTGATTCTGCTCTAAGACAAAGCTTTGAGCCACTGCTGAGATACTGGGATATCAACACTGGAACCTGTTTTAGGCTCTGCATTCCAAACTCTTTCTCAATAATCCATTTATGTATATATCTGTATGCCTGCTCAAGCTTTTCCCTTCAGTCTGGAGAAAACTGTATCTGAGCATCTACAGGCAGAATGCTTATGTTGATTTATTTCTGTGACTACAGAATATATGAAATTTTAGATGTTCTTTTATTTATAGTATTTATATATATTTTAGATGTTCTTTTATTTATAAGCATCCTGGCTTAGAAGTTTGGGTTTCATAACTGGACATGCAGCCACTTTATCACATCTATTAGCAGCTCAGTGAGAGCAATATATCCTTATTTCATGCCAGCCCTGTTTTCTTCAGGCACCCTGGCACTTGGGTGATGAAGAAACCTGTCATGTAAACTGTGCACTATTGTCTCAGGTTCACTGTGCTATTATTTTGGGTTTATGCAGTCAGGATACACACTGTGTACTTTACAAATGCATTTTCCTCTCCTTGAGTAGAAGCCAAATCTGGGCATCTGTGCCTGTGCTGATTCATGCCCTAACAGACAGTTTAAATTCCTTAACCAGCCCATGAGATAGAAGCTGAGATTCTTTTTTTCCCTGACCTCTGGATACTCATCTTTTAGTGGATTGTGGCCTCCTGTTAAGTGATTGACTCAGTCTTACGTGGCCATAAATCCAATTGTGATGAATTCCATTGCAAAAGGGTGAATCAACGTTAGGTTGATTTAATGGTTGTTATTCCCAAAGTTGCTTTGCAATCTTTTCCCTTTGGCTGGCTGGATGTGAGTTGTTCATTAGAAGTTAGGCTGTTACATGTAATTTTCTGCCACTTTTTAATGAGAGAAGATATGCATGTGTTCAGAGGGTAATGAGAAAGCTGGAGTGGATGGAACAAGGAGCACACGGAGAGTGCCCCTTGATGAATTCATGGTGTCTCTCTGCATCTGCCTTGAGGGAAGATGCTCTTGTCTTTATATATAAATTAATATTAAAACTTCTAAGTTGCTAGTTTCATCAAAGTACATTTCATAGTCTAGGAAAGAAAAGCTGAGCTGCAAATCCATGCTTGATCAACAGGTTATTTTTAGTCAGTGCCTCTCTGGAGAATGAAGCTGTGTCCTAAAGAGTAAAACTTTGTGTTCTGGCATTATTTTCCATTATTTTCCACTGAGAGATCGGAGACCATATTTAGTTGCAGTACTGTGTGACACTTAAAGAAAAAAAATCCCTAAAACATTTCTGTTAATTGCATATTTATGTTTAAAAGTTTTCACTTTTGCTCCATTTAAAAAATAGACATTCTTCCTAGCAAAGCTTAACATGTAAGATGGAATTTTACCCCTTATCTACTAATGTATCATCCCCAGTAGTGAAGGTGTAACAGGCCAAAAAATACCAACAGCTTCTCTCTTATATTTTTTCTAGCCCTCAGGTGGTGGCTGTCCATGAATGTCCTTCTCCTCTCTGACAATTCAGTTTTCTACTGTTTTGTGTATGCTGATTACAAGCCTTTTGATAACATTATTTTATAGCTATGACCAAGATGTATTTTAAAAAGAGATCTAAGAAAATTGTACAGAATAAAATTTGGGCTGAAGTGCTACTGTGCCACTGTGGGACTAGAAAACCACCAATATTCCTGCTGTTCACCTCATTTTCCAATAGTGACCCATTACTGCTTTAACAAATTCAGCTTCTGGATGTGGATGTTTCATCAGCATGACTGGTGCCTGGTTTGAAACCCATTTTTGCTGGAAGCACGTGCACCCTTTCTGTAAGAACCTGCCAGTGAAATTCTCTGCAAATGAGTGAACCTGGGGTTTGAAATGTGCAATAATTTTGGCATCAAGGACCATGGGTTCCATGAAGTCCTGGACACACATGGTAGCAGAATGTGCTGCTGCTCTGAGCAGAAGCTTCCCTGTCCTCTTGGTGGCCACCAACAAACTGTGAGGAAACCCCCAAGCATGAACCTGTGGAAGCAAATGGTTTCAGGAGTTTTTCAATTGGGTTTTTCAGAGCACCATTCTCCTTTTGTCAGGAAACCATGAGCTACAGAAATGGCACTTTTCTAGACAGCACAGCTTTAAACAAAGCAAGGTGGATATCATTTCACTGCCATTTCAGCCTTGCTCCATAACTGAAAATGTTAACTACCTTTTTGTGTGCACCATTTCCAAACTGCAATGTGTCCCTCTGCAGCTAAACTCTTTTTCAAAAGGCTTTGTTTCTCTTGCTGTCCGTGTGTCGAACTTCTTGTGCTCCAAACAACTGATATTTTATTTCTCTGTTGGCTGGATTAATTACTTTCAGAATGGACTATGCTCCTCTGATTGCCACAACATCAGTGAGTTCTTGCCAAATTAATTTTCTGTTTGTAGATGGTCCATTAACTACAATAGAAAGGCTCAGTCCCCCAGGCAGAAATGCAAGCAGCACATCAACTCCTGTTTTGCTGTGTTGGAACAAGCAAATAGAGAATAAATACATCTGCTATCAGGTTGAATCCAGGCAGTTTTCCAGTTTGTCTCAAAATGATCAACGGGCTGAAAACACTTCTCTTGCTTCTGTTGGCCTTTTGAATTCACCTATTTAAAACAGAGAATGGAAAATGCATTTTACATGGCATCGAATAAAATAACAATACTTCTATTCTTGCCCCAGATAAAAATATATTTATTCCTAAGAATAAAGGAAGGCCAGGTGAACAGATATAATTACTTACTAAAGCACCTTCTGTGAAAAAGCTGCCACTCCTTGGAGCTGAGCTCTCATTATCATCCAGCAGAGACAATGGTGTTGAAATCATGTAAAATGTTTTTAAAGCATAAATAATTTTCACTTTCAGTGGCAGGTAATTTTCATGACTTCCTCATCTTCTGCCTGCTTATGGGCCAACACAATAGCTGGTGGTCTGTGCTAATCTATTTAAATACTGGAATAAATTCATGAACAGAAAGAGTAATGTAACCTCTTCATATTGCTAAACCTGTTTTACCATCTACTTTACTTTCTTTTACAATCTTTAATCTCTGCCAAGGTTAGACATGACAGCAGCCCATGCTGGAGCAGCTCAGCAGCTGCTGCGTGTTTTAAACCTTGTGAGGTGTCTTTATTAGAGAGGCTACTGCTGCTGCTTTTTTATATATTAGTGCAATTAATTTGATTTGATCATATGAAGAAAAGTAGTCACAAACAGCATGGAACAGCATTTTCTTACAGCCCAGGAAGTGCTGACAGTTTCCTAGAAATGTTTTTGTGCCATGGTGTAGCTCTGGCTGGAGAGGTTAAAACAGAGGGTACCTGTGACTGGCAGCACCTTCATGAAAACTTTGAATATAGCTTTTTTCCTCCCCCCACCCAAGACTAAAAACCTGCTCATCTCTTAAACAAAAATGCCTCTAATACCATGTAACAGGACCACAGGCACTGTGTGGGACAAGCAAGAGAAGAGAGGACAGACTAGAGCTGCACAGATTTTTCAGGAAGTTGCCCCACTGTTGAGAAGCAGAGATTTGCTGGGCTTTATTTTCTTCACTGTGCATTATCAAAATCCTGGGGAAAGGGATTATAAAATTGAAAAGGAAATTTTCCAGTTTCCACACCTGCAGGATGTAAAAGAAATAAAAGAGAAATGAAACCCCCCTGGCATTTCCTGAGCTTTGTGGTTTCCTCCGGGCACATGGAGCGATGGGGTCGGTGAGTGGAACAGAGAGCCCAGCTGGTGTCACAGGCAAGGGCAGCAGCCAAATGGGACATCCACACCCCCTGCAGGGTGTGCCAAACCTCTCCTGGCTTCCAGCATGCCCATTCCTGCCTGACTGCAGCCATTCCCTTGGTCATCCATATGGGCTGCTTCTCCTATTAGAGCCTAGCTGGAAAGATCACTTGGGAGCAAAGTCATGGTATTATCAATTACTGTTCTTATATTTAAATTAATTTGACTGTAGAGAGGAGAAACAGAAAATAATTGAGGTCTCAATTAGGTAGGGAGGCAAAGCCTTTCCAATGTTATGGGTAGTTTTGATGCTGGCTCCAAGCATGTTCATTATGGGGGATAAATGGAACAGTCAGGGTGGATTATCCAGCTGTACCTTGCTGTTTACTTGGTCTGAAGTGCCTGAGCTGGGCAGGACTGGGCTTGTGTGCTGGTACAAGGTTCCCTTGTGCTTCAGACAGAGCACTCACACCTGGCACAGCCAGTGTATGTGTGTAGCACAGCTGGCCAGCTGTTCCAGGTGTGCAAATTGCACCTCCTGTTGCAGCTGGGAAGCTCTTTATGAGTTTCTAGAGCACTCATTTTGTGAGGGCAAAGTTGGCAAGTTCAAAAAGGGCACTATAAACGTAATTCTTGGTATAATTCTTTTGTATCTGCTGTTTATAGGATAGGTTTGGGGTGATTTTGGAGTTAGGGGAAAGAAAATACTTACACTGTCCTGGCCTTTTTTATGGTTGAGACTGTGATGCCATGACTTTTTAAATGCTTACTGGCATTGGAGCACCTTCTGGTAAGACTTCAAATCTGTGACTGTGTGCCTGACAAGTCCACTGGGAACAATGTTCTCTCAGCAGGAAGAATATTAGTGTAAAATTTTGCAAGCAGGACAAGATGATTATTTATTTTCCCTCTTTAAACAGCTACGTTGCAGGAAAATATTGCCGAAAAAAAAGAAGACTTAGTGATAAAATTTGGTACTAGTTTTTAAGTCATTATCTTTATGTTAATGGAAGTCTAATTGAACTTTTTTTGAATTGTCCCATGAGGACATTGTGGTCATTATTATTTTTGTGCATGGTAAAGGCTCAAGACAGTGAAATCTATGATTTAACAGTCATTGACAAATTAAAATTTGAACAGAAATTCTTTTAGTTGGTTGCCCCTGGCCTCGAGGAGAACGCTGAATCATTGTTCTGGAGGAAGGTGCAGTACAGAAGGGTTGGTATAGCACAGAAGACTTGTTTAATACAAAATAAAGAAGGGGGTCAAGAGCATGGTAGAATTCTAAAACAGTTCCAGAAAGAAATATAAGAGATAGTGAGAATGGTACTGCTGGGTTACCTCAGTGAGCTCTTTTACAGGTAGTTTTTTCTGGTTTTCATTACTGACCTTAAACCATAAAACTAGTTTATGCTAATCAAAATGTCCAGTTAAAGCCCAGAGGGAATAATAACTATAGAACAGGATTTCAATATTGTGTAGGAAAAATGGAATGATCTGGGTAGGAGGAGCATGAAAAAGAGAAATTCAGAAGTAGGGAGTGAGGGATCGTAAACCCAGATAGGGGTGACATGGGGCATCTCTGAGTTTGTGATCAGATGGAGATGGCTGAGGAGGGCAGAGTGAAGATAATTTGTGTAGGAGCTGTGGCAATTCATGGCTGGAATGGGATGGAGAAGTCCCTGTGTTCTCCAGGGAGGGGATCAGACTGGAGTGATACAGAAAAAAACAGATCTCTGCCCTGTGACTACAGTGGTCACTAAGAATTAATTTTTAAAACACAGGAATGTTCTCTTTAACTCTGTTTATCAGTAAGTAACAAAGTTAATGCATCCAGTACATTTATACAGTGCTTAAGTTGTTTGTCTTCATTATTCATTAAAAGATTTTAGGTTTTCTGAATGTGTTTCTCCTGCAGGTGCAATGTTACTATAATAAATTACCATTTGAATGAATATTTATAATACAACTGTGCCCTTAGTGTTGCAACATATTATATTAGTCATGCTGATTCTCAGGGCTTCTATGTGTATTTTTACTAGAATACAATGGTGTTATACTCTGTCTTAAATTAACAGTTCAAGACAAATGAAGCTGTTTATTCTTTGGTGGGAAAACAGTCCTCCCCTCTTGTGATTCAGAGGTAATAAGGGTGCAGTCTTCTAGACTAATAAATGGAAATAACCCTTTTTTTTTCTGCTGTTATGGATTGATAGTCAGTATTTCAGTATTTCACTTGATATTGCATGTGCTGTTAGACCAGAATCCAGTGCACAGCAGATTAAGTGATGCCTCCTGGATTGCCCTCAGCTCCCTGCTGCACATGCTGGAAATCTTCAGGTAGATTTCTGCCCTATTTTTTGTAAGACACAAGAACTTAATTATCTGAGGAACTGCAGAGGCACAGCTGTTCTGTGTGTAGCACAAATAATGCCCATGTTTGTAAATGTATGCACAGAAATTAAGACTTGATGGAGAGAGCTAAAGATTTGATGGAGTGACCAAAAAAACCTGAGAGGATGAGAGCACATGGATGAGGGGGGTTGCTTTTATTTCATCTTGAGGGGCTCTTTTCAGGTGACAGAGGAACCAGCCTGTGGCTGAGCTTTCTGACCAAATCCTTGACTAACTCCCTATAAGAGCCCAATGTACCTCTAAAGAGTGAGGCAGAAAGTTTTCTTTTAAAAATATGTTTGTTGTGTTATATCTCTACTTGTTTTATTTTTCTGGTGCTTTGCTAGACCTGCTGTCAAGACTGAGCTTTGTAATTCCAAAATTCTGCATTCTCTTTTGTGGGGGACCTGGGAAATGCTGTTGACCTGTGTAATTTAGGAATTTTTTTTCCCTTAATTCTGCAATCAGCTTTCTTAGTTTCAAAAATAATAATAAATTATAATAATAAGTAAAATAAGAAAAAAATAATAGTATTACCAAGGAAAGAACTAAAAGCCTAATCAGTGTTGATCTATAAGATTCAATGTGTCTGAAACACTTCATGGGTAGTTTGAAAACTGTCATAGGTAGAACCACAGATAATCCATTTCAGAAGCTGGAAGGATAATTTCCCAGCTGCCTTTTGTACTCCTTTAAAAAATAAAAAAATATCACAATCATCATGTGATCGAGGTTATGTGATGCCTCTAAAAATAAAAGTTCACATTTAAGACTTTATTGAGAAATTTGAAACTAAGGAAGAAAACAAAAAAAATATAAAGCTACCTGCCTGTGTCCAAAGGTAAATTTTTATAAAAGATAAAATAAAGCAGTTAAATTTTTAAAAAGCAGATGATTTGATATTAGGGCACAAATGATAATCAGGAGTCAAGGAAGATGTAATATTTAGCAATACTTAGAAAGATCATCTTTATATTTGGATTTGCAGCATAAAGGTATCACGTACTTTTGGATCAAAACCACATTCACATCAGTAGGCTGATTCTAAAATGTTTATTTTTCTGTTCTGTCCTTGTAAACAAAGGATATGTGGATGAGAAACACAAAGGTATCAGTGTGGGTGCCCAAGTGTCTGTCTGCATTTTACCTCATTACCTGGTGATCCCGCACTGAACGATGGCTCTAAATGTTCACAATTAGCACCACAGGTGGAAAGAAATCTGCCATAAATAATCTCCTAACAATATCAGAGCCTGTAATTTTCCAGCTATAAACAGAATTGCTCCCATTTGGTGTGTGCTGTGATGAAGAGGAGCAGGAGACAAGCATTTAGTGGTTCAGATGTTCCCTCCCACTCGGAGAGCTCAGTGGGAGTGATGGATCACCTCCGATGCCATTAGCTCTGCCTGAGGTAGCAAGCTAATGCAAGGTAAATTAGAGGGCCTGGGTTTGAGCCAGAAATGCACCAAAAGGCATAAGGTAGCACTTAGGAATCTCTGCTGAAGGCTGCACTCCACAGAAGGTGGGGATGGAGCACCACATCCCCCTGCATACCCATCAGATGCTGAGGTCTCTTTTCTTAATAACCCAGAAACATCCTTATGTAATTAACAAAGTGCTCAGATGGAGGTGTGGTTTCCCAGAGAAGTGAAATCTTTATTTCTCCTTTGCTTCCTTGCTGTTTCCCAGTGCTCCTGGCATTTCAGAAGCCATGTGGTCAGTAATCAGCCTGTATTATATCTAAATGGGATCTTTAGGCCATCAGCTATTAAGTCTGTAATGCTTTCTTGTTTTCTCAGCCCTTTGTATGAACTTGGCACTGCAGACCCCAGATTTTTCAAAGGCATGCTGTAAAATGCCTGTCTGCAATTGCTCCACTGAAGCAGGGGGCACTGATTATTGAGTCAGGGTGAATTCTTTTCCAGCACTCAGAAGCCTGTAAGATTAAATGTGTGACATAGAATAAAAGCATGGACTTGGGCCTACCTTCAGATTAATTTCAGGTGGAAGTTCAAGTATTCAGTTCAGAAGCCTGCCCTGGTCTAGATGCTTTTAAAACACAAAAGAAACTTGATTCCTCATGAGATACATTTTTACATTATGTCACTTTTTGACACATCTGTGTCAAAACCAAACCTTTTGCAGTGTTTGTGTTTTATTTTGGACTGTGTTCATGTTGTTCCTTGTTTTGTGTTTTCGCTCCTTTGGTAAATTGTGTTTTGCTTCCATTACATTTAAGCTGGAATATTTATGCTGTACAACTTTCCCATGCCATTTTTGAGCAAATTATTGTTAGATTTATTCTTTCATTCTTTTTTCTTGACTGGTATTTTTTCCTCTGATTTGTTTCTTGTTCTTTGACACTGATCTTTTTATCCTGCCCTCTTCTTTTCCCCCACATTGACTTCTGTGTTCCTTCTTCTATTGCCCTTTGTGCAATATATCAGATAGACACACATGCATGTGCTCCTGTTGTCTATTCCATTTTATCTGCCAGATCATCAGAGAGTAATTAACGAGATGCCAAAGAGGCAATTCAAAGAACAAAAGCATGAGCAGGCTATTAAGCAAAACCTCTTGCAATAATTTGCAAGATAAATAAGACATCTTAGTTTATTTGAGTCTAAAGTTTCAAAAAAATATTTTTCAAAGAGTATTTGTGGTAGTAAAATGTTTCTTAAACAAAACTTACTTCTCTCCCATAACTTCTGCTATAGATATCTCCCAAGGAAAACCAGTAATTCCTCTGATTAAGCACTGCCATCTAATTAATTTTGCTATTTTCCTGTGCTCAGTTTTGTCCTCTTCAGAGTGGCACTTCATCCTTCATAATGCTGCTCTAAGCATTTCTGAGAGATGGAGAAGAGTTATAAATAACAATCCATAAACCTTTCACCAGGGAGCCTAAGCATACATCATAAACAGCCTGGTAATTCTGCTTTCAGGAAAGATACTAAATTGTGTAATCACTATTAAAGACTGTGCACTCAATAAGTAAATGGCTCCAAGTTTATGGGAGGAAATATCTCATGAAGATGTGGATAGAGCTCTCCTCTCAGTAGGGAACTCAAGCATATGCACAAAGCACATGCTTTTATTTTTTTATCTCTGTGCCTTTCATAACTAAGTGTCAAATCACAGAGGCACTGCTTACTTTTAAGATTAGGACTAAAGTAGGCTACAGTGTGTACTTTTATGCCATTATCACAAGCAGATTCAAAATCAGTTGTAAAGTTAATTTTAATGCTGTAGTAGTCAAACACAGCTGGTGTTCCTGTACTCAGCCATTTCCATGAATGGATTTCACTCTTCTTCAGTAATAAGCCTTTTGATGTGCTGGGATTTTAGAGTTGGGAAGCAGATAGAAAGAAAATCAATTGAAATTAGCATTCCAGCGTTTTCTGAAGTCTCTTTTAGCACACCAAACAGCTTCCACTGATCCTGTAGGAATAGCCATCCTGTGGAATGGGATTTCCTGAGGCTCCCTTGAGGCCTTTGAGTCCCTAAGGTGCTGGTGAGGAGGTGACTGTATGGATTTACACACAGTGAGGGGCTGTGCTCTGCATTGCTCCTACCATGCAGTTGCCTCCTTTCTCTCCCTTTGTTCTCCAGCTCTTGGGCATGGTTTTTCTGGTATCCATGCTGCTGCCTCCTGTTCTTTGTGTGGGCCCACATGGTGGGTATGGGCAACCTTGTGAAGTCCATCTGAGCTGGTGTCAAGCTCACTGACATCCCACTGGAGTTTGTACCACCACGCTCAGCACTTTCTTTGCATCCTGCTTCATTCAGACTGGTAAATGCCTTTGTGGAGTGAGAGAAAAAGAAAAGTGAAGTCCTGAGGAAAAGCAAAACAGAATTAATGAGCAAATCAATAAGCAAAAATCAGTAAATAATAGGAATTAGTGATCAAATGTGATGATGATATTTCTCAGATAGTAAGAGGAAGGTGACAAAGATTAAATGTATGGTCCAGAATTTTGCATCAGTATATTTAGATTGTGTCTTTTGTAATTCTAGGTGGTTTTAGTCATTCTAGTAGAAGCTGTTTGATTTTGTTGTGGTTTTCTTTTTGTGAATTTGCTTATTTTTGTTGGCTATTAGTATGATGCATGCAAAATTATGACTTCCTCCAAAAGGGAATACCCAGAGAAGGTAAAAACTGTGACTCTTACTAGCTGGATGTGAGAGAACAGGTCTCAGAGGCCAGGATGCTTTGGGCGTTTTTCACAACTTTCCTGCTTGTAGGAAGGTGGGAGCAGTGGTTTGCACAATGTAGCTTTTTTCTCCTTCCCTCCACTTGAGTGATGCTTACTTATCACTGAAATCAGCCTTCCTCTTCCAGCCCTGTGCTCTCCCTTGCTGACACAGCCTGCTGTCTGTAATTCCCACGCCAATAACATATAATGGGAGGTTTTTTGTGGTTAAATGTGCCCTAGAATTAAGGTGATAAAGTCCAACTCCCTTTCTTGGTAGTGATGGGCAGATGCATTCTTGAACATGCTCGACCACCTCAGTAAACAGCACCACAGCAAATTTCTGGACACTTAAATTTTAGTGCTGCCAAACTGAACCAATTGCCAGGAATAAGTGAAATGAGTAGAAGTGGGTTAGGTGGATAAGGACTGAGATACCTTGAAAATGTTGAGATGGAATCAAAAATACTAACTGCAAGAGGAACAACTAAATGACAGAATAGAATGGAAGAGAATAAAATGAAAATGAGCATCAGAGATAGAACTGGAAATGTGGCTGTAGTCAAGCATAAAGCAATCTTCTCTTGAAGACTGTGGTTGTGTTTATAACAAAATATAGATAAAGACTTGATTTCTTTCCTAATAAGATAACATAAAATGACTTCAGTGTGTTCAATTTACTTAAAATGTCTCAGACAATTCACTGTCCTTTTCAAGATTATGAGAGAATAATTTGCTGTAAACAGTATTAACTTTTGCTCATTCAGGTTGGTTTATGTAATCAATCTGCCACCTTGTTCAGTGTTTCAGCACACAGGTCTTTGTGTTTGTCAGGTGTTACTGCCAAAGGATATCTGCTTTAGCTCATAAAGCATTCTCAGGTTTGCTGTGGGTACCTTTGTGTGAAGTGGTGCACATGTAGTGCCAGCTGATTTCCACGTGCTGCCATTTCAGAGCTCTGCTGTGTTGTGTGTGCCTGTAGCCCTCAGAGTGACAGAACAGGTCCAGGGCTGTCTGTCCTGCTGATTCAGCAGCTCCCCAGTGCTTGGTGCAGCACTTCTGGCCCGTTGATCTGCTGTGTGCATCTCCCTTTCTGTGATAGCATTGGCCTTACCTGACAGAAAGGAGAGGGAATGCTGATTCCTGCTGTCTCTCCAGTTTGGCTTTTCCCTCTGCAGTGCAGTATTTTAAGTGATTGATCCATGCAGAACTCTGCTGATATGCTCCAGCCAGATCACTTGATGTCTCCTCATGGGTTTGATTGGCAAGACAGGGAAGTCCTGGCTGCCCAGGAGCTCATAGAAAGAGAAAACAACTCTATATGCAGATGAATAAATTCAAATTTCCCTTTCCCTATACTCTGTTACATTTTTCTCTTGCCTTCCCACCTTCAGAATTTCACTCTGTGCATTAAAAAAAAAAAAGCAAACAAAATAAACTGAGTCCCTGAAAGGCATTAGGTGTCTGTGTGTGTCAGTGATAGAGCATATGCAGGGATGTTTTCTTTAATAATGACTTCAGCAAGTTGCATGTGCCTTGGGCTGTGTTTATCTTTCCCACCACCTGTTTAGTGGCAGAGCTGGGTGAGTGTGGGTGCCCCCAGCTCCCTGTGGGTTTGGGGCACACGAGCTGTGCACAGGCACTGTTTCCACTGTTAATAGCCATATTAAAGGGAATATGACCCTTGCCCTGAACAACCCAAAATGTAGTAAAACAAGCCTGTATCCCCTGCTGGCATTCAGGAGCCAAGTAACCAGTAGGACTCAAGGTGGGCCCCTGTAGGAATAAGGAAATCTATTTCTTGAGGGCAGAACTGTGATCCTATATATGTTGGGAAATGCAATCTGTAAGCCTAATTTTGCAGTATTTTATCATAAACAGTCTTGGGTAAACTAATTAATCTCTGCAAGGATGACTGGGGGCTCCTGAGATATATATATTCTTTCCACATGCTGTTGCCTGGAGATAATATTCAGGGTCTGTCTTGCTGAACAGATATGGATGGGTATTTTGGGGCATTAGCTTATATCTGGCTTTGACTTTTTGAGAATTATTTATCATTGGAAGTAGAATACTGGTGCAAGAGATTTAGGTGTGACTTTTCTGGCTCTACTTTGTTTTCAATGAAACAACTTGAGGGAAATATAGTAAATATTTCCTTTTTCAAAATTTTACATTGAAAGATATTTTTATGTTTTCTGAAACTGCATTCAGTACGTTGTTGTATATCTTTATTAAGATGCAATTAAATCAACACTTAGCCATCTATGGATTAATGAACTAAATAAATAAAACTATATGGGCTGTATTGATTATTTACCTTTTCTATTTCTTTCTGTGGTATTTATTAAAATCTACAACATAATGGCCTGTGATGAAATGAGCAGTGTTGCTGTAAAGCTTTTCATCTCTATTCTGACCACTGAGAGTCTGAACCTTTTCATTACTGTGTGGTGGGATATGTGTTCACATCAAAGATTGCAAATCATCATGATAGCTATAATTATCCATTTTGGTTTTTTCTGGATTTTTGTGGTTTGGGGGGTTTTGTATCAATTTAAGGGGGAATTATTTCCACTATGTTGGAATATAGATTTGCAGCTGAATGTTGGTGAAAAAAATGAAAAAAATAATCAAGAAGAGCTTACTGTTATTTTCTATATTTTTTATGTTTTGGTGACAGTATGTCTCAGGTTCTTCACCCAGGGCACAGAGAAGGAAAAGTCAGTGAGGATGCTTGATCCAAAAGCTGTAGAAACAACAAGCAGTGAATCAAACACAGCATGACAATCTTAGCATGTTTCTCTCATCCAAGGCGCTAATCCTTGCTTGTCTGGATCATGTTTAACAAGTGTTTGTCTGGGAAGGATAAAACCTGAAGTAGTCCTGTGTGGATGGGTAGGAAGCTCCCAGAGAGTGAACATCAGGATATTCATGCTGGAGACAGAGGGAAAGTTTACAGCTGGGGAAAAAAAAAAAAAGAAAAAAAAAAAAAAAGAAAAAAAAAAAAAGAAGGGAATTAATTGTAGTCAGTGTGAGAATGGCTGCTTGCATTTTGGACTTGAAATAATGGTTCTGTACCCAACAATCTGTTGTTTTTAACTACTCTGTTGAACCTCATAGATTTCAATGCTCCTTTTAAACCTTGCAGCCTTAAACCTCCCAAGGTAAGCAATGGTAAAGCTTTTCTATTAAGAGAAGTTTTACATAAAATATTTTTGTACTTCTTTTAACACAGAATTAAGGAATGTAAATTCTTACCATCTTCAAAAGGATTTGAAGAGATGTGGAAAAGTATTTTGAAATGTAATAAATGTGTGTAATTTCTTGCACTTGTAGTTTTTTACACAGCTTCAAGAGGGGGGAGAAGTAGAAGCAAGAGGTCGTGAGTTTTCCAGCACATAAAGCTGGTGACCATGACTTGGGGAAAAAAAAAGCAGAATAATAATAATAATTAGCTTGTCACCTAATATGCTGTCTTTGAATTGCTCAAGATGATGAGATGATTCATGTACTCATTAAAAGACATTCTAAAAGTAGGTGAAAGGGCAAAAGATTTCTGTAAATGGGAATTAATACACAGAAAAAAAAACTGATGTAGAGGAGAATTTAACTGTCTCTTATTCCTTGGAAATTTATTCTGTAACTTGTGATGGTTCTTTTAAATCACTAAACTTTTAAAATAGTAGTAAAATATGGTATTTCAATCTCCTTTTGCTTATTTTATTACGCATTGATATATCACTGTTTGTCTTTGGGTATTAAAACCTTGAGTAACTTTCAGGTAGCATCAGGTGGGGGCTGGTAAGGAGCCATAAATAGCTTTAGGTGCCTTTTCTCTAAAGGTTGACATTTTTATTGGCAAGAACATAACCTGCAATTCCATAGGCATTAATAGCTGTGGCACTGGAAGACCAGTGCCAGTCTAGTTCAACCCTGCCTAGCAGGATTTCCTCTGCTGTGAATGTGCACAACTAGATACATGAGATGTTCTCAGCAAGGTTAAGTGTAATGAGTTATCAGTCTCGTTAGCACCTCTCACTGTTGTTGTTAAAGGGTACCTTTAGTGTTTGGTGGAATGAATAGCTGTGGTCTTAGTTCCTGGAAAAGTTATTAAGATTAAAAAAAAAAAATTATCCAAGATCAGTGGCTGCACTATTATTCTTTCTCCAGGTACTCCAGTTAATTAACTTTAACCTGAGTTTTCAACACCTGTAGTTTGGTTCTGAGTCTAAAATTAGATCTTTCCATTATTTTTTCTTGTGTATTGTAAATCTGGTATGATCCACGCACCCTTCTTTACAGATCTCTGCAGATATTGCTTTTCAGTGCTTTGGAGAAACCACTGAAAAGCTCTGCACTCTCTTTTTGTGCAAATTGTCCTGTCCTGTTTCGTGGGGGTGCTCTAGAAACTTCTTTGTGTGTGTTGGAGCAGCAGGACCACAAGCCCTGTGGTTACTGAAGGCAGTGAGCACGTGAGAAAGCATTTGCTGCAGGTCAGTTATCCCTGAGTAACCAAGTAATGGGGAAGCTGACAGTCCACTATTGTGAAATCTGTTGGGAAACATAGGGTGGGCCAAGAGGAACAGAGCCTGAGGAGGGGAAAAATGGAAAAAAGTCTTTAATGGGAAGGTTTGAAACCTAAAGCTGCTCAGAGTCACCCAGTCCGTACACAGAATGAAATTTTGTGAGTTGGCAGAGAAGGGTTTCTTCTGCATTAAGAAAAGGCACGTGGCAAAATGTAGTGTCCAGAGAGGAGGAATGCAAGGAAAGCACTAGTGTACCATGATTATAGGAAGGAAGGCTTATGGGAAGTGTTCAAAGAAGGGCACTGAAAGACAAACAGTGTATATGCTCTCAAAAAATATAAATACCCATAGAGGGTAGAAATAGCAGCCAATTTTTCCTCCTGTGGGAGAACGGCTTTATTGGAGAATATCAGTATTATTGGAGAATATTGATGAGATGACTCAGAAGTAAGTAGCCAAATGAGCTATTGTCACAGAGCTTGAGGACAGAAACCAGGTTTCTCTGCAGAATATAGCACAGCGTGATTTTAAAAAGGTAATGGGCAGATTTTAGTTTTTTTGTTGCTGGAGAATAATAGAAAATGATAGAGTCATTTGTACTGATGGAGCTTCCAAGCTGCAGACAAAAAAACCCACCATAAATAAGATTTGTAAATTCTAAAACTGTAGCAATTTCTAGAACTGCAATATGGAAAATCCACATCAGGTCAGGTGAAATGGACACATGATTTTACACCCAAAACCAAACCAACCCAAAAAGTTTTCTGCTGTACCCACAGATGTATCACAATCTGCTGTGGTGCATTGAGAGGAATAGAAAGATATATTACATCCTGTAGCACTCCTTTCAGAAAAAGCATCCCTTTCTGTATCCAGTAAAGAAGAAACATGGCAATTGTGCAATCTCTTGAGAAACTGCTGTCTTGCTTGTAAGGGAAGCCTTCTATTATAGATGCACTTCTAAAATAAGAAGGCACTGTGAAGAAAAGAGAATTCAAAATGCATGAGGTTAAATTTGTTCTTGTCAGACATATGGCATGTAAGTAGAAACACGACAAGCACAAGTCCTGGTGCTTCTGACTGTCCAGGAACATCCCCTCAGGGCACAGCCACAGCACTGTGTCATGTCTGGAGGGAATCCCTCCAGGATTCCTGTGGGGAGGAGGGATGGATGCTAGAAGGTAGGATGTGATAATTTGTCTGCCTTCAGCCCCGTGTGTGCTGTGTTAAAGCCATGTCCCAGGAGAGGGACAAAGGGGACAACTGCTCACGTGCCATGGAGTGGCTGTGCCGTGTCTGGGCTTCACTGAGCCTTGGGCTGCCAGAGGGGCAGGATGCTGACCTGGAGAGAATGGGAAGAAGGTCAAGGTGGGAAAGCAGGAGAGTTCAGAGAGGGTCAGGGGATAATGTTATGCTGGCCAGTCTCAGAAGTGGAGACATTATGTCTTGTAAATCCACAGAAATCATTTCTTGGTCTGCTAAGCTCAGGCAGTCTGAAAGGTACTGAAGTTCAAAGGAAAATCTGAGGGAGAAGTCCTACCCTTTATAGGCACAGTGGCTGTAAGATCTTTGTTTTTGAGCTGTATTCTGTTTTCCCCTGAGAGAAATAAGCTTTCTCTGCGTGCAGTTACACGATGTAGTTGGCTATTTTTGTGTTCCATAAAAACCTTGCTGTAGCAACTGCAAATAGGGGTTGCCTCAAAGAAACAGCAGGCAGGGAGTCACTCCTTCCACAGCAAATGCATGGCTGAGGGTCAGCTACAGCCCTTCCTCTGCTGCTGGATTTGGAGTTTGCAAATACTAGCTTGGAAACCAACAGGGTTTATTATTTTGGGTATTGTTGCAGAGTTCAAGTGTCACCTTATGTTTTTGTTTTGGGAAGCCAAAACTTTACAAAATGGTGGCACGAGGCTTACATGCATGTGGTTTCAGAAAATGGAATAGTTTAATGTACATATAATTTCCATCTAGGATCTCAGCAAAAAAGTCAAAACCTGAAAACAGAAATGAAGACCTTGGATTTACTGATGACCTTTCTAATATTTGATGTCTAATTTACTTTGTGAACCAAGATCGTCAGACCCCTCAAAGTTGTCCAAGATTTGCTTCTCCTCAAACAAATGATGCTGTTGCTCCTAATCATTTGCAGGCAGATGGCAGGTGATCAGGATTTCATTATCAAAACACCAATTTTCTTTTGAGGTGAATAGATGACCATCTGTTCCTATCGTTGTACCTAAGGGAACCTACAACTCTGCCTTGGATGATTCCAAAGTATAATAAGAATGTTTTCTTAATTAATTTACATATTACTGTCAATATATGTTAATAAAATTTTGCTAGCATTTTCAAAGAGTTGAGGAAAAACTAAATATCAAGTGGATCTTATCTTAAAGGTGGCAATTCTGGGATGTACTCTTGTTTCTGAGTTTTTCCTGTTAAGCTTAGAGGATTCCTCTTTTCTACAACAAAGGTAGGATACAAAACATGAAAAGGCTGGTGAATTTTTAATTTATAAGAAAATTGGATATTTCAGTCGTGAATTTTGAAACCTTTCCTTACTTTGGAAGAAACTTCAATTTCCTTGTCAGAGAGTTCTGTCTGATAGTGAAATGAGGGCATCTAATTTAAATACTTGAAGTACAAATTTCTGCAGCTTACAGGTGTGTGGCTGAGTTTGGTCTTTGCAATTTTGAAAAAAGAAAATGTTTTTCTTATTTTATTTCTTTTTTAAATAACTGGAGAATATGCAATTAAATCCACATGTGATAATTATACCTTTTAAACAAACTGTCAATAAGTCTAACTAGAGAGGGAAAAAAAAATCTGTGTCATTGCTTCCCATGAGTTTTGTGACCTTCAGCAGCTGTGCAGAGGAAATGAGCATTCCCACTGCTGACCAGACAAGCAACTCTCAGCCATTATAAATTCTGCTAAGCAGCAGCTACTTAGATAATCAATATGCATATGCAGATGGATCATAATTTTGGCATCTCTTGAATGGTAGGACTGACACTGGGAGCATGGCAGGGAGTTGGAGTTAAGGAATTAAGACAGAAAACCTCTGTAGCAACTCCACTAACTTCTGTTCTCTCATACTAATGAAGTTACAAGAAAATAATGCTGAACAGAAGAAAATGGAAAGAAATTTCAACAGCATTTGTATTTTAAAATTGAAAATATTAATGAATCAATTAAAAGTTGTTTGGTTTCCCTTATCCTTTCAATTTACATAAAGTCTCCTCATGTGGTTTAGTGCTTCTCAATGTTTTTATTACTTCCAGTTAAAATTTTGACCTCTTTTAGTATATTTAAATAATTTTTAAAAAACCTCCAAATAATGAACAAAATAACCAAATCCCCCAGTTATTTCTGAAATAGTGACCAAATGTCTATGCATAAAAACAGTGCAATTTGTGCTACCCATCTATGAACTGGACTAGTGAAAAGATAGTAATAATAACTTGCACAGCTTAGCACAAAACACATCTGCAGCTGGCTCTACAAATCATAGTAAGATGGAAACTTTAGGTCAAGAATTGTTTAGAAACATGAAATAAAATCATGTATCTGTAGTCAGCCACTTAACTGAGTTTATAATGACTTCCATATGTGCAGGTGGTTAGGACTTGACAGCAAGTAATAGTTGTATGATTATCTTGGTGATGGAACCAGGGTTTGTGTACCAAAATCCTTTACAGCTATGGTATTTTAAAAACTGGAGGGTATGAAAAAGCTATTTCCTTTAGAACATTTGAAATTCCCACATCTACCTTCTAAAAAAATATGGGTCAAATAAATATTAGTGGCAAGATAACAAGTTCTTTATTTTGATCAATGTTCCTTGATGTGAATCCTAAATCACTGGGTCAGGGCAAAATGGGAAAGTAATATAAGTCAGGTTTGCTAAGTCCACTTGCTTAGTTAGTCTGTGTGATGTTGATAAAGTGGATGTGACTGTTAATTTTTCATTTGTGATTTTCTCATTTTCAGTGTTCTCACTGAGCTTTGTTGGTGATTGTTGCCTGGGGCAGTGCCTGGGAAAATGGTACTTCAGTGGGATGCAGAAAACATATGCCAGACTGCTTTTGCCTTTCTTCTGCAGGGCTATTCTCTTGGCATGTGACACAAGCAGAACAACTGGGTTCATTTTACGTTGTGCACAGCAATTAAAACCTAAACATAGAGTGCTTTCAGTCAGGAAATAATAATATTTATTAATCTTATGCTGAGGTTGGGTGTAGCTTGCAAACAGAATGGCTTCTAGTTTACCTTGTTGGTAGCTGTTCTGCAGTGTTTAGCAGTGAATCCTTGCTCACCAAAATCTGCCTGCACTCTCATCCCTCGTGTTGCCATCAACAGAATTTATGTCTGTGTCCTCAAGGTTGATTTTGAGCAGCTGGCACCTGAGATAGGAGATGAGTTGGTTTAAAGCACTGTTTTTTTTAGAGCAGCCACGTGCCATGTCAATCCAAAATGCATCCCCAGCTGCTGAAGGTGCTCCTGGTTCTCCCCTCTTTGGTTCTGTATTCTGTGTGCTGCAAAAGGAGCAGAACTCACTGAGCTCAGCAGAGAGGGCGAAACAAGAAACAATTTTCTTTTCAAATGATTCATTAGTAATTGTTTCCCTGTGTAAGCATCTCAGAGTGTCTTGACAGTAGAACTGACAAGCAGCTTACCTGCAAAAGAGAGATTGTCATCAGTTTTGCCAGGTGGAGTGAACTAAAAATGACAGTTCCCTCAGCTGCCAGTGCCAGATATTGTTATTCAATAGAAAATTAGTTTAAAAATGCAGATGAAATTCTGCCTTTGCCAGCTTTAAAATAAATCATATACAATATTAACTCACAAGAGACAGAAATAATTCATTTGAAATCTATTTTGCATTTCAGTACCGAACTTCATACATTTTCTTATCAAAGGTTGCCTTGCTGTCTAATAAGTCAGCTAATTTTGAAAGAAAGGCTGAGCTTCAGGTGAATTACAATGATCAAGGGCTTTAGAGTGCTTTAAGGCTTTCCTGAGCAACAAGATGGTAACAGAAAGCTTGAGTGATACTCTAAAATTCAGGAAGTTCACAATTTCAGTGACACATTAGATGCTGCTAGCACAGTGTATGAAAGCCATTGTGTGTTAGGAACACTGCCCTCCTACTTGAGGCCATGGCAATGTTTAGATTTCTGGCAATGAAAATCTTATTCTATTTCCATCTGATAAGCTTAGTTACTGTTTGCTGACAATCCTAGTTGGCTAGTTATTCTAGAATAAATTTAAATCTTATTCTGATGAGTTTTACCCAAGCTTTAAGAAAGCTCTAAATATTTTTCTTAGGTCCTATTTTAAAAAAAGATTCAATTTTTCTGTTTTTTTTCTAAATATGTGAAATAGAAGCATGGAGCAATTGTATTGAGACAACCTGGCTTAGAGATGGTAATAATTATTCAAAAGACTGATGAACTAGAAAAGCCAAATGCTCCCTGTGAGTGGAGTCATCACTAGGTGTCACTGGGAATTTGACACAGAGCAACGGGAAGTGCCAGAGAGAATGGAGACAGATATTTTTATTGTTTACTGGAACAACAGTCTAACTATTTGATAATCACACAGGAAAAACTCTTGTTTAGGTTCTGAAATTTTTGGAGCAACAGATACAGGGATCAAACCAAGTAATTTGCTTAAAGTTCCTTAAACCCCACACAAAACAACAAAAGAAATTTAACAAATCACAGACACCTGGTTTGTGTCTGTTTGTCAAGATCCCTTTGCATCCTTTCAGTCATGCATTTGACAAAGATTTTTACTATTTCTTCACTTATTAGGCAAAATATGGTTTGTTTCTTTTAAAATAAAACCTTCATAAATTAAAATATTCTAGCTCTTCAGATGTAAAGAGTCAGGCAAAAGTATTAGAAGAAATGCATATTCAAGGGATGCAATAATCCCTATCCATGTGTACAGTTTGGATACAACAAGGCCAGAAGGAATGAATGGATATCACTCCCTAAGGTTTCTTTGTGATTTGTAATTTTATGGTCTATGGACTTGGGGGAAGAAATGGAAAAAGATTTTTAATGGATTATTAGAGAAATTTTTAAATGATATTTTACTTTTTCAAGTTTCTTTTGGCAAAGATATTGTCAAATACTCTGTTAAGTATTTGAAAGAAGTAAATAATTTAAGTAATCAGCAATTCAGAAGAAACTTTTAAAAAAGTTTTCTTGCAGAATTTGGTTGTGGTTTTCTTTCAGCGAAGCTTTAATTCTTGGAAACTGAACTAGTTAAAAAGGGCTCAAGTGTCATTTCAATATCATTTTGGTCAATCAATATAATTTTGGTCGTTTCAATATCCCTGACAGCTTTTAAATAAGCATTTTTTCTTTTGAATATTACTGATTTTTTTTTCTTGCTGCAAGATCAGTTACTTAAATCTGAAATGCATTAACAGTATCAATTTAGTGATTAAATTAATAAAGCATTCTAAATTGAAATGTAAACATGTAAAAATCTGAAGGAAATACAAATTTGTAAACTTGGTTAAAAAAAGGCATTTTTGAGTTGGAAGGAGTACTTTGCTGTATCCATGGATTTTAGTCTAAAGTTGCTGAAAATTGACCAAAAAGCTTGAATTCTTTATAAATATTAAGCCTCTTATTTTAGCTGGATTTTCTGCTCACTGAAGTGTGTTTTCTTTGTGTTTTCCATGGCTTTCATTTGGTGCATTTTATGAAAATTATCTTGAAATAAGCTCACTACCTTCCATGTGGATAAGGTAAAATTGCTATAGGTAGGAGTGTATTTTTCTTGCTGATGTCCATTAATACCTTCAAAAATATCATGTATTGGATTCTTCAATAGCCAGAATCAACAAGAAAAATAAAACCCGATGCAATGTTTATAAGCAACAATAAAATTGCAATCCATGTATTGCAGTTTTCCTTGAATTATATATAATGTGCTGAAATCTGCTTTCTAGGGTTTCCCAGCTGATGATAGTTATTCCCACACACACCCCTTTGAATCCCTTAATACAAAACAGATACTGATCAGATAGGGAAATATTGGAAATAAGACATTTTATATAGTAGCTCAGTATGAACAATTTAAATGTACTGTAGCAAAGACTCCTAACAACCTCTTAGGTCTTTATTGCAGCTGTTTTTAGTCTCTTAAATAGTGTTTTGTAGCTCTTTATTTTTTTTTTTTTTTTTCCCAAGAAACCTTTGCTGCCGTAAAGGAAACGGCAGCTGCTTCTGCCCATGTCCAATAGAAATTGGGATGTACTAAAAGAGATGTACTCCAACAGCAAAATTCAAAATATTTGTGCCTTAAGATGCAGGGCACTAGAGTGCCATGGCTCAATGACTGCCAGGGAGAACCTTGCCATGGCCATGGGGATACCTGGGATGTGGGAATATTTTCAGATCAGTGTGGCTCATGTTCCACTCTGGCAGTGCTGAGTGCCAAGGACACAACTGAAACCCTCTCTGACATCAGGGACCTGGGCTGGTGCGTTTTGTTTGTCCGGGTGAAAGGCCGGCGTTGGTGTTCAGGGGCCTGCGGCCCTCAGAGGGCGGCTGCCTCCTGAAATTCCTCATTGTGCAGGATGTCTCCCAGACCCAAGATGGCACCAGTGCCAACTTGGGCTGGTGTGACAGTGCCAAGTGGCTCCTGCAATCTGCCATCAGGAGCCTAGGCTGGTGAGTTTTGTTTCCCAGGTAAAAGGCCAGTGTTGGTGTTCAGGAACCTGTGGCCCTCAGAGGGCTGCCGACTCCTGAAATTCCACACGCCTCAACATGTCTCCCAAAACCAACCTGCCACTCAGGCTAGTTGGTTTTGGGAGGCATGTTGTGGCGTGTGGAATTTCAGGAGGCGCCCTCTAACTCGGGCTACCCTAGCAATTCCAAGCACCTCCTGTGACCTGCCATCAGGACCCTGGGCTGGTGATTTCGATTTCCCAGGGAAAAGGGCCAGCGTTCATGTTCAAGGGCCTGTGGCCCTGAGGAGGCGGCCGCCTCCTGAAATTCTGCATAACGGGGGATTTCTCCAAACCCATCTTGCCACCCTGTCCAACTTGGTCTGGCTTGACAGTGCCAAGTGGCTCTTGCAATCTACCATCAGGAAGCTGGGATGGTGAGTTTTGTTTGCCAGGGAAAAGGGCCGGCATTTGTGTTTGGGGGCCTGCGGCCCTCAGAGGGTGGCCGCCCCCTGAAATTCCACATGGCACAGGATGGCTCCAGAACCAACCTGGCCCCACCTCTGACTCAGGCTACCCTAACAATTCCAAGCACCTCCTGTGACCTGCCATCAGGACCCTGGGCTGGTGATTTTGATTTCCCAGGGAAAAGGGCTGGCGTTCATGTTCAAGGGCCTGTGGCCCTGAGGAGGCGGCCGCCTCCCGAAATTCTGCATAACGGGGGATTTCTCCAAACCCATCTTGCCACCCTGTCCAACTTGGTCTGGCTTGACAGTGCCAAGTGGCTCTTGCAATCTACCATCAGGAAGCTGGGATGGTGAGTTTTGTTTGCCAGGGAAAAGGGCTGGCGTTTGTGTTCAGGGGCCTGCGGCCCTCAGAGGGTGGCCACCTCCTGAAATTCCACATGGCACAGGATGGCTCCCAGAACCAACCTGGCACCACCTCCGACTCAGGCTACCCTAACAATTCCAAGCACCTCCTGAGATCTGCCATCAAGACCCTGGGCTGGTGATTTTGATTTCCCAGGAAAAAGGGCCAGCGTTTGTGTTCAAGGGCCTGTGGCCCTCAGAGGGCGGCCGCCTCCTGAAATTCCAAATGTTGCAGGATGTTTCCCAGACCCAACCTGCCACCTTGTCCAACTGGGGCTGCCTTGACATTGCCAAGTGTCTCCTGCAAAGTGACACCAGGAACCCAGGCTGGTGAGTTTTGTTTCCCCAGGAAAAGTGCTGGTGTTGGTGTTCAGGGGCCTGTGGCCTAGAGTGGGCAGCCGCTTCCTGAAATTTTGAACTGCACAGGATCTCTCCAAACCCATCCTACCACCTCCCCCAGCTCAACCTGCCTTGACAGTCCCAAGTGCCTCATTTAATCTGATATCATGAACCTGGGCTGGCGAATTTTGTTTCCCAGGAAAAAGGGAAAAGGTCCAGCTGCCACAGCTCTTCTCCTCCTGCTGTGCTGTGGCTGCAAGGCAGAAGGGTTGTGAAAGCACAGCCCTATATGGAAAGAGATTGCAGAGCTGCTGTTGTGCATTTCTTTTCTTGTCTCTTGTTTTGCTCTTTCTCTTTTGCTTTATTTGGCATATGGAGCACCTTGTCAGGCCAGGCATGATTGCACCAGGTACTGCTTTGGGAATAGTAGTTGCTGTTGCAAACATCCAACATCTGTTCCTGGCCCTTCCAGCAATGGAGGATCCCAGATGTGTACCACCAGCATTTGCTCCATTGTATTGTTTCTTACCATCTGAGCACCAGGGTAGGCTTCTGTTTTGCTTTTACAATTTCAAAGGCAGTCAATATTTTGAAACATTTTGAGAGCTATTTTGATCTTCCTGCAAGTGGCAATATTTTTTCCATTAGCATTTCTGAGAAGTAGTTGGCGTAGTTGTAAAAAAAATCCTGCACTTCTTCCTCAGGTCAAAGGACCCTTAATGTAAGTGATTTAAAATCTACCTTCCACTGGCAATTTTTGGATGAACTGAAGCAGTATAACCAGTAGTTTCTTCTCACTCTGAACCATTGAGGATAAATTTTCCACGCTGACTGTGAGATCTGGGTGTATGTATATAATTCCAGGTACAGGTGGTGCTGTGGCAGAAATAGTACTTGGGAGTGCTTTGCCTGCTTCTTCCTGTAAAAATTATCTTAATGGGAAAATCACTTAAAACTGACACTCTTTTCTCTCTAGCTACATTCTCACACTCAAGATCATTACCTCAAAAATTACCAAATGAAAACTTTAGGTGCTATGCATTACCACTGAAGTCAGCCAAGCTCCCCAAGAGTGGAATTTGATCCTAAACATGAAAGTGGACATGTTTTCCTCCTTGTGTTTTGTGTCTTCCTGCCCCTCAGAATGTTGCTGTCAGGTACCCACAGTGACAGTAACAGCACCAGGTAGCAAAGTCTACTCTGAATTTGGAAGAGCAGGTTTTAGCAATGACTCTTGTGGCTGTGTTTCAGGGCAATTCAAGAGGGAATTTAGCTTGGGTAAATGGAGACTCAGGGCATGCAGTGTCCAGCCTGAGTTTTGGAGTCTCTTGGGGATTTCTTTCAGACCCTATTTCTCTCTGATAGTGGCACTGAAATTTGCTGGGGAATTGGGAACTCTTCACCCACTTCCAGGTTATCTTCTGGGGTGGTCTTCCAGGGCAAGCAGTGCAGTCCAAATCCACTGTTTTATGTTAATATAGGTGGAATAAATCTATTCTTCTTTAAGTGAATGAGGAAAATAACCTGTTTTTATGATTCTAAGTTCTGTTTCAATCTCATTCTTATGGGATACATCTGTCTACCTGAAACAAAACTTAATAATGAGAGGCCATCTTCTCCTGTTCTCAGTTTGGACTGTCAAAGGTCATCAATAGAGATAAACAAAAAAGTCTTGACAGGCATGAAGTAAAAAAACTGAGTATCTAGGGAAAGAATTTTAGATTCATGTTTGTTATTACTCCATAAAACATTGCTTTTCGTTTTCATTCTTTTTTGGTTTTCTTTGTCTTTTGCAAGGTGTTTTGCAAGTGTTATCCATGATAAATAAAATATTAACATTCTCTTTCTCCTCTTTGTTGAAATATTTATAGGTAATCTTACTCTCAGTGAATTTCAATTAAAATTTAATTATCTTTGTGCAACCAAGGCAACCATATTGATTAACATAGCAGGCTGGCATCTTAGTATTTCACTGTAATAAAATCAGTGTCTCTACAGCAATCCACTTAGCATTGTCTGTATTTTGTTATCTATTAAATTGTAAATGTGAGACTTGTTGAAGTGACAGTGCAGAGCAGTTAAAGTGAGCAGCAAACTGAAGGTAACACTGCTGCTCTCTGACAGTTGCAGAAGAAATCTGAAGGAAATTGACCATTGTAATTCCCCTGGACCCTGGGGTTCTGTGTGGTACATCTGTAGGTTGTGCAGTATGAGACATTAAAATAATTGTGATGGTTGTTAAAACCAGTTCTAAATTGGATCCAAGAAATGTGCAATGAACCTGCTCCTCGTGAAGCAAAGCTGGCTCAGCTTTTGGTTGTGTAACTGGTAACTGTGGCCACCAGCCCCTGGGAAGGTGGGAAGCTCTGGAGTCTAAGGATTCCTGTAACAGATCCAGGTCTTGAGTGCAGAAATGGTTTCATGAACTCACTGCATTTCTTGACTGCAAATTCTTTCCTTTTTTCATGACTACAGAGATGCACACACACAGACAATAACCTTTCCTCAGATGTACCTGCCATAGTGTGACCTTTGGACAAAGCACTTCAGTCCATGCCTAGCTAAGCACAGGAGTTACCCAATGAGCATCAGTGGCTTTGCTAATAAAAATAAAATTAAACAAGGACTTATGTACTTCTCAAGGCTGAGTCCCAGCTTTTTATAGAATCACCTGGTCTAAGTCCTATGGTGTGCTGCAGCTTCATTCATAGGAGATAATGTGCTGGAAGAATTGCAATGTCTGTTGTGTTTGCCGGTGGTGCCAGGGACATTCCTAGAGCACAGGAAGAGTGCATTGTTCCATGCCAGCAGTAAATCATTCTGTCTGTTTTAAATGGAGAAATGTCCCTACCCTGTGACTACTTGTATATGCATAATTGCTTCTAATTTCTAGTTAGGAAAATGGCATTTAATGAATACTTTAGCTACAGAAATCAAAGATAATCCATTTTAATTTGGAATTATTACTGGAATGCTAATTTACCGTCTACTCTATGTGAACAAATAATCATTTCTTATGAAACCTTTATCAGAAAGTACTGGAGGATTTCAACAAGAGGAGAAAAATTTCTTGTGCCTCACTGAGAGGAGACCTTCAGTATTTTGTCTTGAGCTCTTAAATCTTCAGTTGTATAGCTTTGAGAGCAAGTAAACAGCATTTTCTTTCACATTGCCTGGAAAATGTGGGATTGAATTATTTTCCATTGCTTGGAAAGTCTTAACAAGAACTCAGCGCAGACAAAAGCTGAGAAGCTTTCATCCATCCTTTCTCACAAAGAAAATTCCAACCAACAACAAAAACAAACAAAAGCAAAAACCTAAACAAAAACAAACAACCCCCCCCCCGAAAACCCAACAAAACAAATGGATCTCTAAAAAAATGTATATTTTTTATAAAATTTGATATATTTGAAACTATTTTCCTCAGAAAAAAACCAAATAAATTTACATTTTAATTTTTTTAATCATGTATAATCAAAACCCCTATTTCATCTTTCGAATAGACCTGGTTTACTATTTAATTTTATTGATGCCCCTGAGAGCACATATAACTGAAGAATGTTCCCACACCTGCCTTACTTGAAAGCTTGTCCTAGAAATAAAATGTTAGATAGGTTTGTATAGATTATAGGCCAAATACATTAACATTGAAAACTGCAGTATCACATAATAACTTGGATAGGAACCTTTGGAAATAGTGTTTGGAGCAGGAAAAAAAAGTAAAAATAGGAGTTAAAATAAAACCTCTCACTGATATATGCCTGTGGTTCATCAGATTTGGAGTGGCTGGAATCCAGTGTAATGGGGAACAGGATTCTCTGGAGGAAATAAACAATAATTTGGTTGCAGTAACTGCTCTAATGTTAAGTGAAGTGACAATCAACCTCAGTAAATTGCATGTATGTTTCTAACTTGATTTCCTTGCTGTTTTATTCATATATATTTAATAATTTAAAATTAATCTTAATTTATTATGATTTCAGCTCAAACAGTAACTCAGAATTTTAAGTTCCTGCCTGCATAGGACAATGGTCATGGTAAAGATCTTCTAGGTGTGTGTTCAAAAGCTTTTCTCTGCAGGGAGAGACTTGGATGATTTTAGAGCTGTCAGATGCACTTTGGAGAAGTGTCATGTTTTATTTTAAGATATCAGCATTAATAATTCTTGAGTTCCACTCAGAAATGAGTGTAGGAGAGGGAAGCAGAGGTTTGCTATTTGTCCAGAAACAGATCTGTGCCAGGTTTGGATGGAAATCTGGAGCACCTGCAGCAGACCCTGCTGGGCCTTACCAATTCCAGAGGCATGCCAGCCTGTGTCTTTTCAGGGAGATTTTTCTCTAGAAACGTGAGAGGGGGCAAAATGACCATTATTTCTTGAAAAAATGCTCTTCAATTCACAGAGTGTTTCTTTCTCCTTTCAGTATTGTGTCTCAATGCCTTACTCCTCCTGTCTCCATTGGGCCACCCTCTTAAAGCAGCTCTAAGAGAGCCAGCTGAGTGAGTAACTGCATGTTTAATTTCCTAGATCAAATGTTTAATTTGCAATCACGGTTTAGTTTCTCAGATCAAATGCAGTATGTAATCAAGCAGGAGTTCTGTAACTGTGATAGTGCTTGCTCAGGGAAGGGGGACCCACAAATTCTGGATAACCATGGAATTGTGGATATGCTTTCTGTAACATACTGCTGCTACTGATCCTTGAAAGAAACATATGCAAAATCATTTCATTTTGCCTTGTAGTGGATGACAGCTCTGCACAGAATGAGCTGTCAAGGGCAGTAACTTCATAAAGTGCTCTGAACTGCCTGCAATTACCTGACCATATTCTACCAATAATTACATTCTCAGGTCGCTGTAGCACAGAAGGAAATGAAAATTAAAAAACCAGAATGAAATATTAAGCTTTCCTCATGTAAATTTTTTTTTTTTTCTGATGAAATCTATACCTCTGCAGAAATGATATTGGAATTAAACAAATGATTATTGGGAACTCTACTTATTTCCTATAAATAAACACACGACTTGTGTTGCAGCTCTACACGGGCTCAAGCTGTAAAATGTGAAACATGAAAAAATGCTCTTCAATCTTAGCAAAAATCCAAAAAAAGTTCTTAATGTATCTTAATGCCCTGGCCTTTTGCAAGATAATTGCCATGGTATGCACTGAGCATGTGGCATGAGTTGTGTGGCCATAGCAGGGGGGTTTCTTGAGCTGTGTTTCATTTCAGCACTGCTTCACTTGCTTTCCCACTGGTTCTCTACACCAAACAACGAAATACTAAAAGTTGCAGTGTTTGTAACAGCTGAACAAACCTTTCTGGAGTAGCTGAAAATAGAAATAAAGAGAAAATAGACTGGTTTACTGGAAAAAAAAATGAAGAAATGTACTCTAGGTGTTGTTTTCCCCTTCCTTAAGTGGAGCCTGAAATCACCCAGTTCCTTCTGTCCTGATGGACCACTTCAGATCATGTTCACTGACTTCTTTTTTGCTCTGTCCTCTGAAATCATAAGATTGAGGGAGCACTGAAGAGTGGATGTTGTAGAACCACCTCTTTATTTGCTTCAGAATTAAAATGATCCTGAGACGTTTTTTGAAGTCTTGTAAAGTGAACTGAATGTATCACAAAGAATAATATTTTCATTCTGTTTTTTTTTTTTCTTGGAAATCTATCAAAAAGGGCAAGTGGAATATACCTGAAGGGGCTTGGAGCAGAAACATGAATAAAATGCTGTGGCCTTTTTGACTCCACTCCAGATGTTTGGGTCTCTAGGTATTTCACCATTTTTAAGGAGGATCAAAGGAGATTCAGCAAATGGGGAGATAATCCCCTGCTGATTTTCATTAACAATCCTTTTACTTTTCTTTATTCTTGAAAGCCTCTTGAAATTTTCTTAACTTTTCCTTTGTATACAACAGATGGTGAAATAAATAATTTGGTGTTTTGATTTTTTTTTTAATGGTGTATAAGTCCAGTTCAACATTTCTCTGTATTCCCTTAGCAAGTGCTGTAACAAATACATGCAATATTGGAGGGTCTGCTGCCATTCTTGTTGGTTTAGATAACTTTTCCACTGCCTAATGCATGAAATCTCATTTCTGCCCACATATATCTAAAAAAAGATTTAATAAAACACATCAGATTTACTGATCTGACCTCCTCATTTACACATTTGTATTTATTTTTCTGAGGGTGTTATTTCTTCAGTGCCATCTTTCCTGATCCATGTGCAATACCTCTGAAGTAATACCCCTTTAGGCCTACACAATGGTTGATTAATTTAAAAATTCTGCCTTTCTCTGGATATCTACCAAAAAAAAAATCCTTTTTTTTCTTTAGTTCCTTTTGCCATCAATAACATATCTTTTTGTATCCCTTTTTTCCCTAGGAAATCTACAATATATAGTCTTGTACACTCTTGTGTACCAATTACAGACCTTTGGTTTTGGTTTGTATCTTCTCATATGGCATTGTTTGGTTTTGCTTTCCCCACCTTAACACTAAAGGAATGCACAACTTGTTTGTGATGATTTTCATTGTTTCTAAATTTTTTATTTATTTTATTTATATTCACCAGCTAGTACTTTGTTTCAGTAACTTGGCTTTTTGGCACCCTGGTCCTTGCATTTCTCCAGTTCTCCAAGTGGGGCCATGGAGATAATTCCAGTTGTAAGTGGTTTCTCCTTAATTTACAGTTGCAGACACTATTTCTAGAGAACAAATCAGTATTTTCAGTTTTTGCTTTTCACCTCAAATGCGTTCTCTGGGCCTTCTTTTGATGTAATTTTTTCTCACTTTTTATTCCCCCAAAATTATTCAAGATATCCCACCTTTGAACATCATCACCAGTCATTATTTTTTTTCAGATGTCCTGCTGTTTCTTCCATTTCTTAGATAGATGCTTTCTTTAATTGTATGGATTCAACTCTGATTGCCTTACCAAAAAAACCTATTGGTAGGTCTGTGGTTCTCCATGCAAATTATTTTTTGTCATTTTATCCTGGAGATTGAGGTTGTTCCCTACTTGATCATTTATAGGCATATTTCTGATATGAACATGTAATAGAAAAATAAATAGGAAATAACTGCTTCATCCACCAAGGTTGAATACTGCTTATTATTCCTTTGAGAGCCTTTAAATTGCCTTGTTCAATTTCCTTTGAAAAGAAATCCCCATAATAAAATTACTGTATATAAAAAAGACATGAGTACACGTTGCTTCCAGGTAAACATGATGTTTGAGCTTTGTAGACAATGTGAAGGTGATTTAGGTTTTTTTAAAGTGATGGAAGGTTTAAGAAAACAACTGTGATTTATTTTCTTTAGGTGGTGTCTTGATATCAAACTTGCACTTCTCAGTGCAAAAGAATCTTGATGTGCTTCTCTTTAGGCCAAATAGCAAGAAAGGTATTTTAATCTTCTCAGCATTATGAATTAAATGACACTAGTTTTCATATGAAAAATTGATAAATAGGTCCTTGAATAATATTTTCTGATAAGAAAGGGTTTGGGACTGTGTTCTGCACTGTGTGTTAAGTCAAGCTAATTTAGTTATTATTAAGGAAATATTTATATTTACTTTGTGACTAATTTTATATAAAGGCAGTTACCCAAAAAAAGCCCCAAAACATGATGAAATAAGTGAAAGGGAACAATGGTGGAAGGACTTGCATTAGTTTAGGTGGATTTTTATTTTCTCCAAATAATTGTACTCTGCTAAGGAGCTGTCAATCCGAACAATGGATGAACCTAGAGTTAGGAACATGCACTTGTTTCCTCCCAGTTGAAGGTGCACATTTGCTTCATTTCTGTGCTCAGACTGTAGAATAACCATTCTCTTTGGAAGAACAAAGCTTCATGGCACAAAGATGCCTGTGAAACTGTGGAAGCAATGACCCATTAGGAGAATCACCTTGGTTGCACTCATCTGCTTCTAAGCCAACCTGGTGGTGGATTTGGGGTTAGACTGAAGAGAAGTCAGGCCAATGTCTGGTGGAAAAAGTGGACTTTTAATCTAAAGATTTCTTAAAGTAAAATTTTAATTAACAAAAAGGATTCTGGTAAAGGTGTTTAAATGAAATTCCCAACCCTTGTTACATTGCTGGTTTTGCAGCCAAAAAACCAGGAAGAAGGCATTCACTAAGCACCTACTTAAATAGGAATATGGCTAGGACAGAAAATAGTTCTTGAGGAAAGGTGAGTATTTAAGCTATTTCTTATTTTTAGAAATCCTTGTTGGCTTTGATATTCAGTGTTATTTCTTCTGAAAATGGTTTTCCTTTCCACTTCTGTCTGGGGAGATCCCAGACCCAGCCACTGCAATCAATAGGCAAACAAATCTAAATTACTCTAAAGAAGTCAGGTTGAATAAGCTGCCAGTTTACTTTGGAGAAGTGATCCTGCAACCTTTATTTAAATCAACCAGACTGCACCAGTGAATTTGTTCAAACCCCTGTGTTTGTGCAGACCTCTCAAATGGTTCATAAACAAGCTCTGGCACACTTTGTGTCTTCATTTAGTACAAGGGGACAGTCCATCACAGCTCCAAGTACCTAATATCTAATTAGCATATGCAGTTTCTACAGCTGTAGTGGTGTTAATATCTCCTGTCAGCTGGGCAAGTTTGAAATTAAATTAATTGAGGGATGTTTCAGTGACTCGAAGAAAAAAAAAAGATGATTAAGTACTAGCCAAAAGAGTAAAATAAATGTTGTGTCTTTTCAAATTGAAAGCAGAATCACTGCATGTGTGGGAACTGCCAGCTCAAAAGAAAGCTGGAGCTCTCCATTGCCTTTTTGGTCCTATCCAGCAAAGAAGCATGTGGAACTCTTCCCCTTGTGTTAAAAAAATATATTACTCTGTATCACTGCTAAACCAAATTGTATTCTGAATTTTAAAGCATATAAACGGAATTGAGAAAAATTAAAAAAACCCCAAAAACCCAACAGTTTGTTTGAGGGTTTTTTCCCTGTAGTATCCCAGGTAATGCAAGATCTCCAGTTTCCCCTGTCTTTCTTCTTTTGAAAAATGGAGTTCTGGAATGCAGCTTTCTATCCAGTAAAAGCAGTTTTATTGTATTTAAATCCTTCAGTGCCATCAGCAGTTTCCTATCATGCCATCTGTCTGTTACCTGGAATTAGAGGGACAAGTACTGCATTGCTTTTTGTAATAGCTTTTCTCTGCTATATTTGGTCACTGAAAAATGTTGAACAATGATCAATAACCTATTTCGTGTTTAGAAAATTTACATGGAAACATCAAATCTTTTAATAGAAATATCCTCAATCTTATAAATAATTTAAAAATAGTAGCAGTCTAGGGAAAGTAGTCACCATTTAAACCTGAAGTGAGCTACCTCTGACTGATAAAAATGGTGATTAATTATTTGAGAAAGGTAGCTATTTCTAATGCACTCTTCAGCAGTAAGAGTCAATAAATGTACATACTGCATAAAGAAAATATATTGAAGTATTTCATTAGGTATTTGTCAAGATCATTCACGTCTCAAAAAAGACTTCAGAAGTCAAGAAAATATATGATTGCTTCAGTTCTAGCAATGACATCCAGTTCTCTTGCTAAGCTATAAATTTGCTGTTATTTTTTTTCTGTTTTTTGACAACAGATCATTTATTCAAGCTTGTGAACATGTTAAATGTTAGAGGGAGAGAGTGTAACTGTGTAAGATTGCCAAATGGATAATGCACCATATGTCTCAGGCTGGGAGGACCTCTGTGCATGTTCAGCAATCCCTCAGACATTCCAGCTGGTTACTGTCACATGCTCTAATAGAGGCAGCTCCAGACATTGTCCTTCCCAAGGGAAGTGGGGATTAAATACCACTGTGAAGAAAAGACATCTCAGAGTGCTTCAAAGCACCTCAGCCCCAGGGGAATGCTGAGAGCCACCAGAACTGCTGGGCAACACCTGATTTCAGACTTGGAGTCACTCCCACTCACATTCATTATTCAGATTCCCACTGAACATCTGTGCCAGCAGCAGTTCCAGGATGCTGTTTCACTTTGATGTGTTAAGAATATTTTCAATTGAAAACAAAAACGTTACAGACCCTTTACACCATGCTGGGCATAACTGTGTTGACAATGCCCTTCTTATAATGATCAGCAAAGAATGGTTTTCTGCTAGAAAGTAGTGAAATGCATTTTTAGAAATCAATTAAATCTTCACCTTGTGATTTGTTTTACTCCTGTGATAGCCATAAAGTTCATACCATGGAAAAGCAAATTTAAATTTTTTGTTGCTTCTTTTTGTACTTTATATTTGTGAGTTTTGTCCCAATATTTGGTTTTGTCTAGCAACCTTCAGTGACATTGGAAGTGTTGCCCGAGTGACAGGAAACAAGGAATGAGCTGTTCTTGCTCACCACTGTGATGGGATTCATGTGTTTTGATGGGTTTTTAGTCAAGCATTTTTAATATTTCCCCATGAAATTGAAGTAGATCAATGCACAGACACCCTGGTCTTTCAGTGGACATTTGAGGAGTGGATTGAGGATTTCCATCTTGGCACAGATAACCTGGGTACCCAGACACCTGTGACTGTGGAAATGAAAATGGCTGAGCAGGTGTGTCAGAAGTTTCAGGTGTTGCTGGGACACACTCAGAGGTGACATTTGTTACTACCAAATTAATATCTCTGGGATGTTCTGTGCTCTGTTTTTATATCACTTATTGACACTCTCAAGGGATAAAAAAATTGTTGTCAATTCAGGATGAAGAATGCCTTGAGAAGAGGAGGTTTGAATCCTGAATCACTGTAGTGGTATTTGGTTATGGTGATCAGAATTGAGAGAGGGAAGGCATTCCTGGTGCAGTCAGATGTGTCCATTTCCAGATTTGTATCCTCTATTTTCAATATAACTTTGTGCATTAAATTGGGGTAAAAGTATATAACATTTTCTACAGTTTTATGTTCTGGCTCAGTGGCAGGGATTATTGGGTGGAAGGCTCTTTTAAAAAAGAGAGAAATACATATCTTTTAGCAAGTGCAGTGCATCTAATCAGAAAGCCTCATAATCCCTTTCAGGCTCAGAGTTCTTCATGCTCCATTGTCTCGTGCATATGGTTTAGTGGGAGATGGATGTGCCAGGGCTCAGGGACAGCACAGGGAGTGAGTGCTGCTCACAGCCTTGCCAGCAAGAGCTAACAGCAAGCTGCAGGTGATGCTCACCCAACTTTGAAATCAGAGCTCCTCTCCTCCTTGCTGATGATGCTTGGAAGAATGTTTGCCTCAAGGATTTTTCAAGCAGAGGCCTGATCTTCAATTGTTCCTCGTGTCAATTTTTGTCCCTTGTTACAAGCAGAAGATTCAGTGGCTCCATTAGTCGTACTGAGTAGGGTGGTGAATTTTTTTTTGTATGAGTTTTATGGTTCAAGTTGCAGCAGTAGCAAAAAGGTCCTTGTTGTTGGCTCTTTGAGCTTTAGTGGCAATTTTGAGGCAAAGATGAACTTGGAATTGAGTAGTAGGCTGCAATCAGAGAGTTATATTAGAGCTCCCTTCTGCTGAGTTTACCTCACTTCATGTCTCAAGGAGCTGCTTGTTTCAAACTCGCTGATTCTGTTGCCTCATAAAAGCACCGTGTGAAATCCATGGTTCCTTGTTTGGCCTTGCAGGAGGATTATGTGCCATATGGGACTAGAACAGCAATTTATAACCTGACTCCAGCTCCCATTCTTCCTGCAATCCCAGCAGTGCACCATGTCCAGCATCCTGGTTCCAGCTTGAAAAATTGCTGCCAGGCAGCTGACAGAGAAAATAAGTAGGAGTGATGGATAGCTCTTATATTTATAGCCAAGATTATTTATTCTTGTATAAATTCAGGGTATCATATTCCTCCTTATCCTTGCTTGTGAGGGAATGCAAATTTATTGATTACATGTCACCTTTAGGTAAGGTCTGGATTGGGGATTTGTCACTGTAATTTCCATTAATCAGTGAAGATGACAAGCCATGCCTGTTCTCAGGAACAGCCAGCACATGGTCTGTGCAGACAAGGGGCAGATTGAGGGCAAAGAAGTTTGGCAACCACTTCCTCTATAAATATGTGATCAGTTCTTTTGTGTTATGTGATGTACTTCTCTATTTAGTATTATTTCTTATGATGTGATTTTAATTGATGTGTTTTATTCATGTACTAAAAATGTACTCAAGCTAGGGCAATCTTTGTCATTCCATATTCAGTACATTTCTTTATAACTCTTTGCACTTTTTCACTGTGCAATACTTCTCCAGTTCAGAATACTTCAGTGTTCAAAAATTGTCATTTTCTGGACCTGTAAGTCAGTATCTTCCTGCAACACATTAGTTCATATTTTCCTAGATATTTCAGGATTATAAAGGGTGCCTTGCATCATATTGGTAGATTAAATTAGTCATTCTTTCCCTATTCTGATATAAGCTAGTGCCTTGTTTGACACTTTTTTGTTACTTTACACTAAAGTGATTGCTTCAATATTTTCACATTTAGCTCCAAATCAATTTCCTGATGATTATATTTAATTTGAAATGATTACCAGAGTCTTGCCTCATCTCAAAGAGAGTTTTTTTCCCTCCTCCTCTAACTTTTACCCCATCTTTGGAGCTCTATTTATCTAATCTCTACTGTGATTCAGCCAGGCAATTTAAAAGCATTTGCATTGATGCAAATGGGACTCAGAAATGTTTCCTGTTCTTGAATTGCAGTAACATGGGTCTAGGAATGATTTATCAGGTGAGCAGTAGTGGTGCAAGGGTGGATTTAGCCCAGATGGATGGTTCCAGTGAGGTCAGGCACAGAAGGCAAGCTGGGAGCAGAGATCCTGACTGGGAGCTGAGTTTTACTGGTTGTATAACTGATTTGCAAGGCAGGCAATGCTGGCTGGAAAAGGAGGTCTGGAAGAGATGGGAGCCTTGATTAGTAAGTTATAGATTTGTGTTAGATGAGAAGATGCTGGCAAAAACTGACCTTGGATGAGGACAGTCCAGGAGAAACAGGAGAGGATTCTTGTTGGGTATGAAGAGAGGAAGGCAGGTGGCACACACCTTAGAGTAGCACAGCATCACCCTCCCACACCAAAAACTGAGAGTTTGGCCTTGCCAGACCACTGAGACTTTGACCACACTGAAGTCACTTTGGGCTGCATTGAGGTCAACACAGCAGAAATTTCATCTTTCACTCTGCTTATTTTCTTCTTTCATTTTGCCAGTTTTCTCATCCAGCTTCTCTAGCTTCCATCTAAGAAAACATATTTGTATAGCACTCTTTGTGGCAGAAGAGTTATAGCTATGTGCTTTTTGTGTTGGGATAAACATTTTTCTGCAAATTGTTAAGAAACAGTATTGTTTCTTGACAAGTCAAACTGCAGTTCCTTCACAGTGCTTCAAATCAAAGGAGGCAGCCTTTAAAAGAAATTGTTATATATGTCTTTAAAGGCATCTGAAAGGCATTAACCTGGTAAAAAAATAAAAAATGAATACAGGTAAAATGTGCTGTATGATAGCTGATATTACAAAAGGAATAGTAATGACATTTGAAGCAGAACAGGTAAATCACTCACTACTTTAGTGAAGCAGCTCTGCTTGAAGTTTCCTTTTTATAAGTGTATACATATATATTTAGAAACTAGTACTTTGAGAGGAAAAAAGGATTTATCCTTCTGGATACCTTCAATAAATGTGTGAATGAGTATTTAGAGGGGGAAAAAAAAAAGTGTACAGTTGGAGTTATGCAAAGTGATGTATATGCAGATTCCTCCATCTGGCCCAATGGATAAACTGCTTTGTCCTTTCGGAGAAATGGAAATTTTCTCCAGCATTGTGACAGTTTTATTGATAGCAGGAAGGGATGTCTCTGTCCTGCTTTAGACAAGGAGTTTAGTTTGTGAAATTAAACTTTCATTATCTCACATTTATACTGGTTGTGCTGCTTCTTCACAGAAACAAAAGAGAAACAAGGGATTGTCCCTTTGTTACATAATCCAGTTCATCTCTCCTGACACGTTGGCATATTTCTTCCTTACAGCTCATCTATTTCTTTAGCATTTTAGTCATGTTCAGCAGCTTATTGAATGTGTCAAAATGTTTTGATGCATGTCTTCTCAAGTAGTGAAGCCACATCCTCCCATGTTATTTATGCTGTATAGCAGGGATGGAAAGCTTGACATACATTTAAATGTCCACATTTCTATTTTTCCAGCACTTATCACTTTGTTCAAACATTTGTTCTTGCTTTGTGCTCTCTCATCATTGAATTTCATTTTTTTTTTTTTTGTGAATTTGAAACATGGTGTAAAACACTGAAGTGGAAGATGTAAAAGGGCATGGGATAGGCAAACAAGAGCTTCTCTTCCCTCATAATTTGCCAATATCTCATTCTTCAAAGAACGATTGGATAAAAATAAGATTTTTTGAATGGCCTGGTTTTGGGTAGGGTGGTCACAGAGGTGGTTTCTGTGAGAAGCTGCTGGAAGCTTCCACCATGTCCAGCAGAGCCAATCTCGGATGGCTCAAATGATGGACCTGCTGCTGGCCAAATCTGGGCCAGTCAGAGAGGTTGGTAACACCTCTGTGATGACATATTTAAGAAGAAAATCAGAAACAAAGTGGGGCACAGTTTTCTTTTAGCCAGAGAAGAGGAGAACATGTGAGGGAAACAACCTGGAGACACCAAGGGCAGTGCAGAAGGAGGGGCAGGAGGTGCTGCAGGGGCCAGAGCTGAGATTCCTCTGCAGGCTGTGGTGAGACCAGGGTGAAGCAGCTGTAGCCTACCAGCCCATGGAGCTCCACAGGGATGCAGAGATCCACCTTCAGCCCCTGGGGATCCAGGGGGGATGGAGAGATTCACCCCCAGCCCCTGGGGATCCAGAGAGGATGCAGAGATTCACCCCCAGCCCCTGAGGATCCTGGGGGATGCAGAGATTCACCCCCAGCCCCTGCAGATCCTGGAGGTTGCAGAGATCCACCCCCAGCCCCTGGGGATCCAGGCGGGATGCAGAGATCCAGCCCCTGGGGATCCAGGGGGGATGCAGAGATCCACCCTCAGCCCCTGGGGATCCTGGGGGATGAAGAGATCCACCCTCAGCCCCTGGGGATCCTGGGGGATGCAGAGATCCACCCCCAGTCCCTGGGGAGGTGCCCATGTTGGAGCAGGTGATGCCTGGAGGAGGCTGTGCTCCAGTGGCAGCCCCAGTGGAGAGGGGGCCCTGCTCCCAGGCTGGAGCAGCCTGTCCTTGGAGCACTGCACCCTGTGGCAGTGACCCACAGCACAGCAGTGTGGGCAGGACTGTGTGCCCGTGGCAGGGACTCACACTGCAGCAGTTTGGGCAGCACTGCTGCTCAGCAGAGTGGATCCAGGCTGGAGAAGTTCACAGAGAGCTGTGTCCCATGGCAGGGACCCCACGGGCTCACAGGGGAAGGATTCCTCCCCAGAGCAGCAGAAGAAAACCTCAGTGATGAACTGACCAAACACCCCTGCCCTGTCTCCCTACCCTGTAGGTGGGAAGGACAGAAGGGTTGGGGGAAAAAGGTGTTTTAAGGGTTTATTTTACTTCTCATTAGCCTCCTCTGATTCTGTTAGCAAAAAATTCACTATGCAACTTTAAGTTGACCCTGTTTTGCCCTTGGAGTGTTATCTCCCAATCCTTATCTCAACTCATGAACCCTTCATTAATTTTTTTTTCTTTCCTCAGCCCAGCTGGGGCAGGGAGGGCAAGTGAGCAATTTCTGTGGGTGCCTGGTGTTTGGCCAGTGTCAAACCACGACACTATGAAATAAAAAGAAAAAGGAATCTGTTGGCCAGACTAATAGATGAGACTTTGGGTTCAGCTCCACAAGCTCTGTGGTGGGACCCACAAGCATTTTCTCAATGCCTTTATAAGGTCAGGGGCTCTCTGTACTTACTTAGCAGATCCTGAGCTGCTTTTATCTCTGCTTGCTCTGCTGCCTTCAGATGGAACATGACAGTTGAACAACTCAGAATTCAGCAAGTGCTGTGCATTAATTTGATGCTCCTGCTGTTGTTTCCTGTCACAAGTAAGGTTGCTGTGTCCCACTCACATTTACAAAGGATTTTTCTTTTGTATGAGATGAATTTTGAAAATGGTAGCTCTCAGCTCTGAATAAATACCTCAGGTTAATTTATTATGTATACACTAGCATTATATTTAAAAATCAAAGCTTAATTTTCTTGAGTTTTAAGTAATGGGTTGAGAGACTGATAGGGAAAAGGTTACAAAGCTTGTATGACCATGTGTGTTATCTATTTGATTTGCATGGTTTTTTATCCCTGAGTACATTTTTAAATTGAATACATATTAATAAAAGTTAAAACATACTATAATGGTGAACATAGACAATATCAATAACATATATTGGTATATCAATAACATATAAAAATATATATCAATAATATATATTTTTATTATATTTTATTATAAGGATGCATCATTAAATAGCTCCATACTTCTCTAAATATTTTTCACATAACTTACCAGGAGGAAAAACCCAAGTACTATGAAAGATAAGTCTGAAGGCAGTAAAATGCCATGTAACTCATAGGATTGACTGTAAAAGCAGGACTAGCACCACAGGATTTATTTAAAATGTAGAGAAAATAATACATAACTAATAAAAAGCAAACAAAAAGCAAAACCCAATAAATTTGGCCTATCAGTCCTTCACTTAGAAACACTGATGCAGCATTTTTCTTTATCGTGAAAATGATGGAAGTGTGGATCTGGCTGAAGTGTGGCTACATCTGGGAGCAGCAGCACATCCTTAAAAAGTGACTTGTTTGGTACAAGGGCTCTTGAGTAGGAGCAGATGTGCAGACCAGAACCATTTGGGCTGCAGCCTGAGGTCACATTCCCTCCTGGTGACAGGAGTGCTGCAATTCTCAGCCAAGGAACCTGGGGCAGCATTCCACACACAGCCACTCCATTTAGGATCAACTTAGAAAATTCAGTCCTAGGCAGTTTATAAACCTAGTTTGTTTGTGTCCTTGCTTCCTGCTTTTCCCCTGATTTTATTTATTCAGACTGAGAGCTGTGCAGGCTCAAACACAGCACCTACATTTTCACTAGTCTCTGTGATGGTTCTTGAAAGGAAACATCTCAAAATAGAAAGTAGACATTTTATTGCTCTGCCAATGTTAGTTCAATTCAAAATGCTTTCTTCCCTTGAGAACAGTTTTTGTACTTATCTTAATTGTGTTTATTTGCTAGAGATCTACACGTATAGAATACAGTGACAAAGGTCAGAAAGCCTCCACTTTCTGTATGCACACACTTTATATATGCACATAAGGGTAATTTAAAAGGTGTTTAATAGTATGTGTGAATTCTTCTTGAGATATTTATGTGTGGGCTAATAAACTCAATTCCTGTATACCTCTAACATTTGACATCCCATAAACAGTTGGGTTTTTTTCACTTTCATCCACTAGTTTAATTTCTTATTGGTGGAAAGGCATTATTGGAACTTTTTCTTAGAGGAAACACTCATTCCAGAGTGTTCTTCTCCTTAACTTGTCTCTAAACTGAGACAAGCTCTTCTTTCTCTCCATCCCTATTTTTTTCTCAAGGAATCAAGAATTTCTGCATATTTCTAAAATATTTTCCTCAAGGAAATAAGAATTTGTGCATATTTCTGAAATATTTTGGTCTTGATTGCTTGTTTTATATTACACTACTTGAGTGTACTTCTATCCATTTAGGAACAGCAAATGTTCATTATTATTTTCTCCATTCAGAGGGAAAGTTTTTGAATTTTTAGCAAGCAGTGCTACAAAGTCTCAGAAACCAACCATCCATGTGTGATTCCCACTTCTGGTTCTTGCCATATGCTGAAAAACTTCAATCTCTCCCATTTTGTAGAACGAGAACTTTCTTTCTGTTCTTAGCAAATTTCTTTAATTAATCTTGCTTTTCATTAATTTATGACTTTGGGTTTTTTAATTAGTACTGTTTAGGAAAGGTAGATTAAAAAACTGAAAGAACATATTATTGTTCCATTATCATACCAGCATAAATGTTATAAACAATAATTTAGGCCTTGAGAAAAAAATAATAATTTAAATATATAATAAATTGGTGTCATATTTAAATATGTTATCATACATACAGCAAAATATTTATTAAACATGATAAATGTAGACTATTAAAAATGCTTTAAAAATTATAAAAAAATAAAAGGCAGTTATGAAAATACCTTAAAGAGTAACTTTATTTTGAACTTAATACAAAAACTAAGATCTGTTTCTCAGCTGAAATACATTTCTTAGGTAACTCATTCTTCTGAGTTGAACCCTATTTACACCATTAAATGATATATTTTCTTTATTTTCTTGGTATGTCAGCCATGCTTTAGAATGTGGGAAAAATCATCATTCTTTATACCAGGCACCTAGAGGGTAACCCCTTTGAGCATTTTGGCCTGATTTTTTTAATGTGAAAAGAAAGGGAAGTCACCTTTAATGCTAACAAGATCATTGCCTTATTAAAAATTAATACATTGCTGAATTCTAATAGAAGAATTTATCATGAGAAAGTGTGTGCTCCCGGTGAGCATTTATAAATTGTGCTATTAAGATGACTACTACTTATTCAAATTACTCTTAAATATTTAAAATATTGTGTCATTAAATTCTTGTCTAAGTTCTCCTGGCTTGTTTTTGTTCAGGGCTCAGGTCTGGTGTTGTAGCAGGTGAGGTGAGAATTTGGGAGTTCAAGTCTGGTAAAATGATGGAAAGTGACGTTCTGAGAGAGTCCAAACTTCACAAAGTCCTTACAGTTGAATATAATGTCAGATTAACAGATAATTTGGTTTGTTTTTCATAATCTAAATAATAATTTATGGTGCCTACCATGTAGAAGTAAATTAAAAATGCATTGTGAGTGGCAGAAATAATTATAGGCTCATTTTCTTATCGTTATTGTTGAAGATTTATTAGCATTTTAATTTTTATTCCTGTGTTTTGTGATGTTTACAGCTCTGGTGTAAATTATTACCTGATGATGGTGACTTCTGCAGCAGGAGGTTTCTGTCCTTGTGTTGTCTCTCTGTAGGGAGCTGTGTGTCAGAAACACAGTGACTCACTCAGCTGATCCTGGGATTTTGGGTTAGATTAAAATATTTGTATTGTTCTTCCAGGAAAAAAAATACTGAATGGAGGTGGAGGAGATGTAAAACATAATTTTCTTTTCAAGACTTAAGGCTCATTTTCCTGCTATACTTTTTTAAGTAACAATAAACAACATGCATTTCAGGGCTCTTTGAGTCTTATTTAGATGGCCTCTCTAAGGATATTTTCATATCTCTTGTCTAGTAAAGGATGTGCATAATAGAAATAATTCTGAGAGCATTATGCTTCCTATTATTTGTTATTTAAATATGCTTTATTCATGTCTTCATGACACCATAGCTCTAATTTAATTTGGTTTTTAGATCAGTGTGCATTTTGTTTTTGTTTCACTTCACTAGGGAAACACTTCGGGTGAGTTATTTACCAACCAAAATATTCCATACTGATCTAATTGAACAGAAATATTTTAGAAAAAAATTCAGAATCTTTATTTGAGTGGCTTTAAGTGTCCCAAAGATTTGTGGCTCTTCGGTTTGTTCCAGGGTTTATGTACTACTGCTATTATTATTTTTATTATTACTTAATTAATTAATTAATTAATTTGTTTATTATTATTATTTTCAGGTGTGGTAATGATGGGCTTGTGCCCGATAGCAGATGTTACGTAACTTGTGGTGGTTCTGTGATGTTTGTATGTCCACAGATAGAGTTTTCTCTAAAATGCATTGCAGAACTGTTTTCTTTCATTTGAATATAGATGAGTAGTGGATAGGAACAGTTCAAATATAAAGATAATTCCAAACTCATCTTTTTTAGGAATAGAAGATTTACATTGCAGCAGACTCTTGGTTTATGCACTCCTACAGCTTGTCCAGTGTCAGACAACTCAGGGAGAAAGGTCCATAAAAGTGTGATGGAGTGAATCCAGTTACTGCCTCCTGGGTCTACTTGCTTCCTAACCACAGCAATTAGAACAAGTCTTACACTCATGAAGCATGAGAATTTAAATTCCTTACATTTTATATATAAGCTCGAGTTTCCTCTGACACTTCAAACACACAATGCTGTATGTATGTGGAAATGTAGGGTCATTTTTAAAGCCATTTTGTACCTGGTCTGCTTGCTGTCTGTTAAACTCCAGGGATTGTATAGGATACTTAGAATTTTTTTTTTTGTTTATATTTGCATTTTTATTTTTTTGTGCTTTTGTAAGAAAAGATAAATAACATGGAAGTGACCTCTGGGTACAGTGGAATCATTTGGTTTACTGTAAAGATCTACCCATAAAACAGATAAACTTTTTCCTTTTTCATATCCCTTTTCTAACTGTTTTTCCCTTTTAATCCCCATTTCCATTCTGAATCAGAGAGAGAAAAACAAGAAATCATATGCTTACATTTCTAGCTCTCTTTACCTACATACATTTTTTTGCAAACCCAATTTTATTTTATTGTAAACCCAATCGTTTTCTCTATAAAGTGTATTGTAATTGCTATTATAATGCTAATAGTGAGGACATTGTTCTCTAAATGTTTATTTAGTTGAAGATATCCAAGGATCTGAATCAGTTGAGAATTTAAAAGTAAGTGGCACATTTATCAATAGTGTCTTTTGTTTCATGCTGCCTGCTAACAGAGGTTTCTGTTGGACCTCCCAGTGCTGTAGACTTCTTAGACTCTGTTTTATGTTTCTACTAGGGAAAAAAAAGTGAGACTGTACCAATTTTTTCTTTTGGTATGGAATACGTAAATATTTTGTTCTGCCCATTCTTCTCCAAAGAGTTGCTGTACTGAGAGATTTATATTTAATTTGTGGTCTGCAATTTGACAGCAGGTTGAAAGAAAGGGGAATATTGAGGCTCAAATGCACAGTGCTTATTTCTGAGACAGCCAAGGCTGCCTGCCTGGGAATGTGGAGACTCACAGCAAATGGAGAGGAAAGAATTCCACTGATTCCAATTGGCTGATTGTGTGGAAAACATTGCTGTGCTTCAAATTGGATTTTTTTTAGAAGGACGGTTTTGTGTTTGTGTTTCTGTTTTGGATTCAATATGGAAGAGTGTTTTCTCTCCCTAATTAATCTCTGGATACCTGACTGTCAAAGAATTCCAGACTAGCTAGACCCTGGAGGAGTAAAATGAAGAGTGGAAAGTTCATTTTCTTGCCAGGCTTGAGATATGAATCTGAATGAGAGCACAGAAACCGATTTTCAAAGTGCACATGCAGACAGAATTGACTTGAAACATGCAAAGTTTTTCTATATCTCAACTGGGAGCTGACTAAGCTGTGTCTTACATGAAGCCCACAGAATTTTCAGGCTTCAAAATCAGGGTAAATTCTGTCTTTTGACCATGATTCTTTATTTCAAACTGGTCTTGAGGATTAAGAAACTCAACATTGCCACTAGAAGTGTCTGCAGGTAGCCTTAACCTCTCCTGAAAACTGCTCTTGGTTTTTGAAGTAGTTTTTAGTTGGGAAAATTCACAGGTGGTCACTTTTATCTTTCTGGATTTTTCTTGAGTTTTACCATTAAGGCATATGGAACATATGGAAGGGTTATGGACCAGTATGATGAGAAAGTGCTGGTGGGGTGAAGAGGTGCATGAACAGCTGCCCTGCAGGGTCAGGCAGCCAAGTGAGTGCTAGTTTGGGTTTAGTGCAGATCTCAGCAAGCAAAGAAGTCCATGTTTATCTGTTCCCCATTGCTAGGAATGTTGTTCTTGCACAGAAACCTGTGCCTCCCTAAAGGGGAGCTCTTCACAGAAGAATATGTTCATTTTATAGGAGGCAGTTCTGCCAAGTAGCACTTCTGAGGTCTGGCATGGATTTCTGGAGGAGAGAAGTAAAACAGCATGGTCAGCCTCAGAAATTAAGGCAGGTTAAATGGCCTCTTCCCAAGAATGCATCACTGCCAGACCCCTCTAAAAGCTGAAATTGTGTTAAACTGCTGGGTACTGAACCAGCCTCAGGCTGAGTCCTCAAGTCTCTGAGCATCTGTGCAGACACCCCAAGCTGCTCAGTGGAGTGGTCATCACAAACACTTGGATGATTTAATGAAGTTTTAATAATAAAAGTTGCCCAGAACTTGCCTGTCCTCTCTTCAGAGAGCACATGGGAAAAGGAGCATGCAGGAAAAGATAAGGTTTGTCCAAAATTCCTAAAGCTGCCAGTGCTTTCAATACAATGACAGAGGACAAGAGATAAGAGAGCTTTCTAAAATAATTTTAGAGCACTCTGTGTTTCACTTGGGAGTTCTGTCTGTGCCTGGGAAAGTAAATATTCCATTCTGCCTATGCCTTCTGTCCCCACTTTTCACTGTTTATCACTGAGAACAGGCAATGAAAAAATGTCACATTCCTTGTCTTTGTGCAATGTGTGAGCCCGGGAGGAGCAGACTACAAATTTTTATCAAATCATTTGGGCAGTGTTAGTTAATATTTTCCTGGGAAAAAAAAAAAAAAGAGAAAAAAAAGGGAAAAAAGGCAGTAATATATTCCCTCCAGTGATCAAGATATTTACTTTTGAATTTGTCCATCCCTCTGCTGGTAGGTCTGTTAGATTTCCAGCAGAACCTGGGAATGACAAGACAGGATTAGGGATGAAGCAGTACATCCAAAATACAGATTATTGCTCAGTTCACAAAAGCTGCATAAAGCCCCCACATGGATGAGGCAGTGCAAAGGCACCATAGCAGGCTGGTAAAATTTGTGGCACTGGGGAGTCACCCACTAACTGTGGGACCAGCACAGAGAGCACAGAAAGCTCTCAGAGCAAAAATGGTCCTGTTGGACTGAGGGGAATGCAAGAGAGGGGAAATTCTCATTTCCACCAAATGCATTTTGGGATCTCCTTAACCCTTCTCAACCCTGTCTCCTGGCAGCCTGCTGATCCAGGTATCCTGTTATTCTGTAGGATCAGTTCTGCAATTTCTGCAAAACTGTACTTTTGTCCTCTTAAAGGCATGGACAATACCCCCCCCCCACTTAAAAAAAAAAAAAAACCAAAAAAAAAACCCCAACAAACAACTCAATTTTGCTTGCATTGCTCAGAAACCCTGAGCTTAAGTCTGTAAAGATCCCCCTCCTCAGATATGAGGAGCAGAAAAACAGGCTTTCACTAGATCAGCCATGGCTGTTCCTGTTTTTCCCTCTTTCTGGTTTATTGAGGGAAACAAGCAACCCACTGAAACAAGGCCTCTGAGGTGGCTTTAAGCTTTGTTTTAATGGGAAACAGGATCCTCCCTAAAAGCTCACTAAAGGTTTGTGTGGTTACTGTATCAGTGCAAGCTGAAAAGAGGGATATCTGTTTTCCTACTGATGCATAGGGATCTCTTTCTTAGGTTAAGAAATACACTTGCAGAAGGTTTTATTGGTTTTCTTGCTAGCTACCATTAAATTACTTTACTCATTCTGTTAAATCCCATTTTGAACTTCTGCTGACTGGACTTTTCACATGGGGACAAATCAAACTGTGCTTGACATAACATTTATCTGGATGAAGTGTTTTAAATTATGTCAGTGAGTCTAATGAACAAAATTTAATGGTTCACTTGAGGCTATGTTGAGTACATCCAAATAAATTTGTTTTCTGGGTTCAGATGCCTTTTATAAAACTGTTGACTTAAATTCACTAGAAAGTTTGGTAAATCTTTTAAAATAGAGCTCAGCTTTTCAACTGGAGTATAAAACCTTGGCAGGTCTGTTCAAAACCAAGTGCATTTTCAGCAGAACAACATCAACTTGCAAGACTTGGTATTCATACAAAGGGCATAGTGGTATCTCTAATTTTTGGACAGACTCTGTCTCATTGTTACATTATCTTGCAGATGATAAACTTGAAAAATGATGCAAATTTAATGCCTAATAACTTACCTAGGTCCTACAATTCAGGCAGCATGTTGCTAAGTCATTATGTTACCAACTTTTTGTTTTGTTTTTAGTGACAACAGGTGGGGGGTGACCTGCTCATCTTGGGCTGAATTTTTGTGTTAGTGGTGCTCACTGAGTTGTCATGCTATATTTCAGGAGTTACAAGCTCTTTCTACTTCTGCTCTGAGTTAGGGAAGCCTGTCTTTCTGAACAGAACTTTGTTTCCATCAAAAATAGTAAAAAGCTGTGGGGCAGCTCTAATGTCAGTGTTGTTGAGACTGCATCCCAGTTTCTTATCATCATTTTATTGTGGCATCTGCCATTGTGTGAGGAGTGAGAAAATAATCACATTTTTGTTCATATCAATAATAATAATAATGAAAAAGTTGAATTCCATGGCAATAGACTGCTGATTTTTTATAAAGCTGTAGAGATGGGGTTGCTGCAGCTTCTGTCCCTGCCTGAGCAGGACAGCAGTTGTCCAGGCAGGTTCTGGTGAGGTTGCTAGCACAGCACACAGCAGCCCAGCTGGGCTGATCTCCCCTCCAGTCAGTGTGAGATGTGCCAGTGCTGCCCTCCTTGACAGAGAGCTGCTTATCTGGCTCTAAGGACAGATAAAAATCAAACCACAGCCAAATCCAATACCCCAGCACAGGGCATGGCACTCAGCCCAGTGCTTGTGCTTTCTCTACTCTGACCTGCCACAAACTGTGGCTCTGGCTGACTTTGAAGCAGGTTTACCTCTCCAAGTAAAATAGTTTAAATTGGTATCATATAGCTGCATGTGTTATAGTGAGTAATAATATTTTAAAAAACCCAAAAAATGCCTGACCAAAACCCAAGAAATAGCAGAGTGAAGCAGTCTCAGCAGTCCCTCTGCTGTGGCCTAGCTTTCAGCCAGGGCATGGCAGTCAGTACCCACCCCACAGAAAAGAAATGGGAATGACTGATTCCCACAGTCTTACCACAAGGATAACTGGCAGTGTTTAACTGAGAACATCAAGCATGCAGCACTTTTAAGTGTGTAGCAGGGTGTTGTAAAGTAGCAAGATGCAATGTCTTTCCCCTGGCTTAAAGCAATGTTTATTGAGAATTAGGAAAAATGTTTTAATGGCATGCACACCAGAAAAATTGATCAGAGAAGTGTGAAGTCTTTCTCATGAGAGGCCACTGAGCAGTGTCTGGGCTGACTAAAACATCTGCCAGGGAAGGCAGAACCTGACAAGCATTTCCCCTGGGGCAGGGAGACATGACTTCTTCCTTTCTATTCCTATGATCCACAATATTCTCTAATTATTAAAAATCAGCATTTATAAAGTTTATAAATGAATGCCAGAAACTCTCAGAAACTCAAATTACTAACAAATATCAGGCAATGAAAGCAATAATCAATGTTTTATTCTTGAGGCACTGTGTCATTAGGAGTAATTGCTAATTAACTTACAACAGGAACAATTATCCAGTGCACAAGTGATGAAAAGGTTACTCGGAGGTAACACGAAGTGGTTCATTTCCAAGAGCTACTGTCAGTGCTGTGATTAAAACAAATCATGTTAGGAGATGTCTTCTCTGAGATGAAATATTGGGAATTTGATGTGGAAATAACTGTATAGAGACACTCTTTGTTGATGTGTTGGACCGTTTCTACACACATCTGATGTTCCTGAAAGTTACCAGCAATAACACAGGTGTGCTATGAAATGCACCAAACTGCAGCCAAATCACTGATTGGAAGGAGGGAGAGGCCAGCTGCTCAAAAAGCAGTATATTTTCATGTCACATGCAAGATAGGATTCTTTTCAAAACTCAGATATGAATCCACTTTGAGATGAGTAAAAAAACCTGAGGACTATTACAGAGGGAGAAGATTAAGGGACACTAAAGTACAGCAGCTGTACATGGCTATACAAAGTGTACACTGGTGTTGCACTCTGTGCAACATACAAAACATAACTTTGTAATAAATGGTAATTATATACTATCACAGTCTTAATACTGAATATTCGCAATCTGAATGTGTTTTTCTATTTAAATTTTAAATATATTTGAATACAAGTTCATTTTTTCAAATATATTTTTATGACAAGTGGGTTTTATCAAGAGTTAAAAGATTAGGGAGACAGTGTAGACTGATGCAGAGTAATGGATGAAAGAATGCTCTCGGGAAGGAATTGTATCAAGGAACTGCATCATTACAAACTCTCCTGCTTCCTTTTGATTTTAAAGATGGACAGTTCTTCATGTTTCAGCTTGTAAAAGATGAATACTATAAAAAATATTCTTCTTCCTTGCAGGAGATACATTAAAGAGCAGAAGTGGATGGGGTGCATTGGGCAGGATGTTTTACTCTCTCTAAATGCCTGGTGCTTGGCCTCCAAAGGCAACTCATCACACAAGGAAGTCAGCTCCAACTCACCATGATGCTCTTTGCACTGAGAAACATGCTGAGCATCTTTAAATCTTTTTCTTTTTGTTTTTACTTGAGCAAATAACAGCCATCAGCTGTTATTTGCTATCAGCCAATTCCCTCTCTTTCTGCCTATTATTCTCTGGAGGAAAATCCTATTTTCCTTGTGAACATACACTTAAAACAAGTTAAAAAAAATTAGTCAGCATTTTTTGCATTACCACTCTGCAAATGTAGTAGTTATAGTAATTTTTTTAAAGTTATTCTGAAAGCTAGGAGAAATAAAACCATGGCTGGTCTGGTCTCACAATTGTGACCTGATTTCATTTAACTCTGTACAATTCTAGAATTTTATTCTGGTATATTCTAGATACTTTGATCAACAGTACTTCTGATCCAGTGGTTACAGCTAGTTATCCACACAAAAACAGACTATTTTGAAAAGGAGGTGGTAAATACAAAAAGTAGTTTTCACACACTCTGGGGAGGTACTGTCAAAGACCTGTATTTTTTCATTTAGTAGGTATTGATTTAAATTATTTTTACTGTATAATAATACTGCTCTCTAGAATCATTAGGCTGTATACTGAGTTTGCTATAGGCTAGCCATGGATAAATAGGATTTTAGATGATACTACTGAGGAAAGGAATTACAATTTTCTGAAGTAATCGCTTTCTGTTGTAAATATAACTACGAGATTTTGATTACTTGTGTACTTTTCTAGTACTTCAGTGACTTTTCCTGGCAAAATGTGTGGAGCATAACTCTTTCAGATATCAAACTGTTCGTGCAACACATGCACCAAGTGTTTTTCAATCAGTTCTTTTGGATGGCGTGTGTACAGCACGATGTTTGTGATGAATTTTATTTTCTGTTTTATTTTGATCAAAGTAGCATGGAAAGCTCACCCATGAAGTGATGCAGTGCCAGATGGTGAGGCACTGAAAGTGAGCCTGATGTGCTGTCTCTAAAGGTGAGTGCTAACAGCTCTGGAAGGCTGGAAGCTCATGCAATTGGACACGGGCTCCATGCGTTTTCCTTTTCGGTCAGCGACTCAAGCTGATGCAGCTGAGTGGGATCTGAAGGGTGACACGGTGCTGTGGATTCTGTCTGAGCCTAACCCTGTGCCAGTGCTGGGCCAGGAGCATCAGAACCAGATCACAATCCAGCCTTGAGGTACCAGTATCAACATCCCCTGGGCAAGGCTTGGGTCAGCAGTGACCTTGCTGCCTAAAGGTTTGTCTAACAGCAATGGTTAAATGCCAGAAGATAAGCAGCTCGAGGCAAAAACCTGTTAAAGGAAAGTAAAATTATTCATCTGTGGGCTCAACTACAAATCAAAAAGTTTTTTCTTCCCCTGAGAACAGTTATTTTCCCCTGAGAGCTGAATGGTTTCCATTTACCTTCAATCGCAGTTAAGCAACTTCATTTACCAAGAGTTGCCAATAAAATATTTGTAAAATAACTAAAAACAAAAGGGAGGCAATTATAGGCATGCCTCAAGCATTTATTGATAGTCTCCATTCCAGGGGACAGACAGACAGGAACCATTAATCTGAACCCCAGTCCTGTAACTTTACAAAACTCATCTATGTGCTCTTGACAGAAATCTATATTTAGGGAGGCAAGAAGGGATTATTAACTCAACCCAATTTGTTTGGAAAATGTGATTTTCATAATAAAATATCCCTAACACAAAATTTAAAAAACCAAATAACACCTCCCCCCCCCAACTATGTTATACATATTTTAGTACTTGAAGAAAGATATCTCATAAATGAAATTAGGATGGCCTGAGCAGTTTTTGGGTTTTCTTATGGTTTTGATTCCTGTGCTTTTTCTGTGGTGTGACAGCCCTGGGGAGACTCTTGATCAAAGAAAACGGCTCCAAGTGGGTTTTGGGTTTTGTTTGTTTAATCTTTGTGTACTTACCATGTCCTTTTGTTATCATTAGGAATGATATTTGTGTTTGTTCTTCGTCTTTAGTAGTTCTTTGATAGATGTTATGTAGACAATGATAAAAAAATGACATGATGGAGTCAGGAAACATGGTTTATGGTGAGAATACATTATTCAGAATGAAAGTCAAAAGGGAAATATCCTTGTTTCACAAACATGTACTTTTTTCGGTGGCACATAATTTTTGTTAACTTTTCTTTAATTCCTGGTAGATATTGAGAATTTCTGTTCTGCCTGGCAGACCAAATAAAGTTGAATATTTTGCATGTTTACACTAGAATTAGATAATTGGCTTAAGGCTCAGATTAAATTGCATAGCTAAACTGTAGAGATAAACATTGCACTGCTGGAATTGAGACTGAAATATTCTAATTCCAGGAGAAATGAGGGCCCAAGACTTTTTTGCTTAATAAAGAAGATATTTTTCTGCTCCAAATACAAATACTTTAGAAACATATTTGGTTGTGGGGTTGTTTTTTTTTTTTTTTTCCATTATTATTATTTATTTGAAAATTTTACATTTAAAATGACTGTTGTGGCAGAAATTGACCTCTGGAGTAAAATGAAGCTTTGGGATAGCACTGAGCTGTAATACAGAAATAAGTTAGAGTAGAAGTTGAGTAGCAGCCACAGAGAACAGAAGGAGAAAACATGTGAAAATGAAGGCTTTGACTGACTTGTGCCAGCCAAAAGCATTAAAAATCCTGCACAATTATAGAATCCTGCCAGCTGGGTCCAACCCTCCCATGGTTTATGGGTTGGTAGAGTCAACCTCCCTGACACTGACTCCTAACAATGAACAGCACTGAACTTCAGGAGTTCCAAAGCTTGAAAAAAATCTCATTCTGCCCAAATGAGTTTTCTTCATCTTAATGAACCATCTAATTGTTAACGTTCATGGCAGTGTTTCTAAGCAGGAATTACCAACATATTTTACCAAGTTAAGGTAGAGACAGAAAAATGGACAGTAGGACCACTTCTGATTGGTTTAATCCAGAGCTCTTGATCTTGGTTTGGTTTTGTTTTATAATGGTGATAGTTACATATAACAACATGAATTCCAAATGAAATTAAAACTTAGGTCTGAATTTTTATGGACGACACTGCATTAATCAATAGAACTGGATGCTTTATTGTTGAAATCTCACGTATTTGGCCTTATAAAGCATCTGCTACTAAATATTGCTGACAAATGGGAGTGAGGATTATTTATAAAATATGAGTTACAAACAAGAATTAACAGGCTAAGTAGCACTTGCTGAAGAATTAACTATTAAAATGATTAAATTACAATTAGTCATTACATTAAGAATTAAAAATTATAATTAATAATTAACAGGAGAACTTCTGGGCTGGAAGTACTTGGATATAAGTTATATATACTTGGATATAGGTATATATAAAAGGAAAGCAGTCAAATATGGTTTTCCTGGTTTTATTTTACCCTAAGTACATTTGAACTGTGCTGAAAACAGAGCAGTGGGGCAGATGGGCTATTTACCAAGATGGACAATTTGCCAGGATCACTGTTCTACTTCATGTGTTGTAAGGAAGGAAGCACAATTGTGCCTCTTTCTTTATTCTTTTTTTTCCCTGCTCAGGATGCTCACACACCCCCAAACCTCTCTCTGAATGAATCTCTTTTTTCCAGATACAGAGTCTGAGATTTCACAGGAGATGGGAAGTCCTGCCACTCCTTCCAAGTTCAGCACTGAGGTGCAGGTAAGTGAATTTACCCTGTGTTTTGGAAAGGGGAGAACTGAGCACGTGTCTCTTGCTATACTTATTGGCCCAAGCAGCTTTGTCACCTTGTTTTGTTTTACTCCTGCTGGTTTTGTGGGTGCAAATGCACACACAAATGTGTTTGTGCCAAATGCCCAACGAGTGCTGAGCTGTGCTGAGATGAGGACAGAGCTGAGCAAAAGTCTGGTGTCTGGAGCTCTTGTTTTGAGTTTCATGTCACAGGATCACTCTGGCACAGGGGAGATGATCCAGGGAAGTAAAAACAAACAGATGGTAACCTTGTACAGCCTTGTGAGCCTCTCTTCTCTTATGCTCTGAATCATGTTTATTAGCATTCTGCTGCACTAATATCAATAGTCAGGAAAGATGGCTGGGAGGCACATGTCAGAGAGGCATGAGAGCTCATTCAAATGAGGAGGGAGCTGCAGTCAAATAGCCAAATGATGTACATGTACCAGGAAATATCAGACTGTATATCAACATTTGACTCCAAAGGTTCGTTTTAGTCAAATGGAGTTTGATTTGACAGCTTAAAAATGAAAAAAAGATGCTCAGATTGATTGATGGATAATAAATGGCAAAGAAAATTGCTTTTTTCAGATGGATTTGTGAGCATTTGATGAATTTGCCTTTACCTTTTCATCTTTTACTTTTCTACAACATTAGAAGAGGAAATGCAACAAAATCGAATTCCTCATTCCTAATGTCTGTGGGGACATGTCCCACTGAGGAACTGCCATCAGTTTGAATTGCTGTTTTAAAAAGAAACATTGGATTTTTTAACCCTTAACATCTAATGAGCAAAATAAGCACTAACTGGTATTAAAAACCAATCTTTTTTAATACCAGAAACTTCACCGTTTTCTTAAGATCAGGTAAATAATTGATTACTCTTTCTCTAGTGACTGAAACTTATTTCTGAGTTCATTTAACCCAAGAACAATTTGAGATTTAATTGAAAAGAGTTGAGTATGGGCTGTTTCCTCCATGATCTAGAACTAAACCCAAAATGCATACTTTGAAGCATCTTGTCAGAATGCTTTCAGGGAGAAGGGCTTAGGATACAAGACTTTACAGCTTGCTATGGTGAAAGCTACCCCCTGCTCCTATTACAGATTTTTCAAACTCAGTACCAATATGGATAAAAATAATGCTCATTTTGAAATGTGTTTGGTCTTCCTCTGTGAAGGATAACACACAGAAACAAATGGATTTTCTTGCTTTTACCTTTAGTCAGCTGTGCTGACTCCCTCTTCTCTCCACCAACTATAAAATGGTCTCATACAATTACTTGATCTCCATGCAATAGGGCTCCCTGGATAGGTTTTATTTTTCCAAGTTCCTTTTCTGTGGGGAAAAAACCCAAACCCAGTATTTCTGCTAGAGGTTTGCCTATTCCATGATTTCTCATGTGAACTTGTTCCACGTTCTGCCTTACTGGGCCCATCTGCCTGCACCTCCCTGCTCTGGAATCACACCTTGGCTTTTGGTTAACATCCAGTCTGCATCCAAACTGGGAAATGCTCCAATGGAATATTCACTGTTGTGATTAATTGAGATAAAAGGTACATTTCTGATAGATGTGGCTGTAGGGATGTTGAACAGTGAATGACCATTTGCATGTTAAAATGTTCTGTTTGTATAGGTTACATTTATGGACCACTAAAAACTTGGAATTTCTTAAAAAAGTAATTTTGTTGTTGCTAATAGAAATATTTGCAAGTGGTGTAGAGTTATGTGTGATTAAATTATTTTTTATGAATTGATACTTTTAAGTAATTAGGTATGCAAGCCTACCACGAAATTCTCTGTTTCAAGTGAGAATACTGTTATTTCTGCTTTGTACTAAGACATGCTTCTTTCTTTACTCTCTTGCTGCCCATGCCCTACATGTTAAGGATTTATAAAACACATTTTCATTGTTGTTTTGTAAAAGGGTTATAAGAACTGTTTTAGACCAGATATTCCTTGCTCTCCTTGTCATGATTGCTCCTGCAGAAGTCTAAGAGCCGGGTTAAGCAGCTGGATTAACATGGCATTTATAGATTGTTACACCTGCCTTTCTTGACTCAGTGAAATAAGCAGCCTTGCCAAGTGTGCTGCATTCAGGAGAGCAGAAAGTGTTTAATTTAGTGGCAGTTCTGGACTCTGGTATTTCATCAGCAGAACTTTTTCATTCATGAGTTTAACCTTGTGGGAATGAAACCTTTGAATATGTTGCTATGAATGCAAGTTTTTCTAGAAACTCCAAAAACTGAAACGAACTTTCCCTAAACTTAAAATCTACCTGGGCTACTTGGTACATTTGATTTGCCTGCTGCTTAGACCACAATTTTTAGACAATAATCAGAGCCTCCCTGTGTGTATCACAATGGCCACTGTCACTGTAGCTTTTGCTGGAGAGGGAATGAATGAATGAGGGAATAAAGGAGGTGAGATTTTAGTGACAGCTGTGGCAAACTGACCCTGGAGAAGTAAAGTAAAAAGGATGTGTTCCCAGCCTCAGCCTGGCTCTTCTGAGGGCATTATAAATATTTCAGTTGGTGTTTGGTGTATTTTCAATATCTGTGCATTTTGCCTCATGTGTTCTTTAATCATCAGGGTGCTGAAACTTAAGATGATGCTTGAAAAAATATATCTTCCTGTGGCAGGGAGAGAAGGTGATGTGAACTGAAGTGCAACTTTACATTTGTTTGAAGCAGCAGTAAAAAATATGATATCCATTATGGCAGAAATGAAAAAGCATAGTGAAAGTTGCAAGAACTATTTTATTGCTTTTCTATTTTATTACTGTGGCGAGTAATTAAGTGTTCTCTCCTGCTTTCTGGCCCCCAGGCCACCATGAATTCTGTGGTGATTTGTGAGATTTCTGTTGCCTGGTGGCAGGGAGCAGCAGCCCCTGGAACCAAGGTATGGTCTGTGCAGGTGTTGAGACATCCTCCTCTCCTGTAGCAAAGTTCTCCTGGTTGTTTTCTCTGCTGCAAGGTGGAGCAGAGGAATTGAAACTTGAGCATTCTCCTCCTGTCCTAAGAACCTGAAGCCAGCTGAGCTTTGTAGCTTTCAGAATTTCCCAGTGCTTTGTAAGTTTTCTGAGATAGATGTCTGAAAGGAAAGTATTATGATATTCATGTCAAGGATGTGACAGGAATTTATTTTCACTGTAAATTGTAAGTATTTTAATTTTTCCTCGTGTCTTAAGATACCTTCTTCTTTTCAGAGTTACCTGAATAAGATGTTGATAAATGAGGAATTGGACTTATCTAATGATTGTGCTATTATCTACCTAGAAAATGCAATCAGTTTAAAATGATAGTATAATTCACTAGTGAACTACTGCAATTCAGTGAAATAAATCCAATGACTCTTGCTGTCAGAAAATTGGAATGAAGGCACATTAACATGTGCACCGAGGCTGAAGGTTTTTCAGGGGAAAAAAACTTTTTCTGCTCCAATTAAATGGGCTTGTCTCAATAATGTTTCGATGAGGAGAGACAGAACAGAATGCTTTCTGTGCTATTATGAGCTTGAGGTGAAGAAGAAAGTCAAATTGGTCTTACATTTTCTGCTCCTTTTATGGAGCTCTGTATTTGCTGATGAATTCCCTTTGCACAGGAAAGATAATACTGCATTCATTTTCCCTTCAGACCTCAAATGCTAAAAAGGTGTCTCCATTAAAACAAATTTATTTGAATATATCTATCTAACAGCATTAATCCAGCAGAAAACAAAGCCAAATGTCACATATGTTTTATGTAGTGATGTTGTTGGAGCTGTGGTGTTTTGAGGACAATGTGCTGGCCAGAGTAGTTGAAAAGTTATGGCTTTCAAAATGTACAGAGTGGCTGCAATGAGTAAATGCTGAAATGCCAAATGTGGCACACAGTTTTCAGGACACTGAGGGTGAGGACTCTGCAGGATGTGGGTTTCCCAGTCAATTCACATCCTCTGCTACAGGTAATGTCAACCCCAAGTGTGTGAGAGCTGTCACCCATCACAGCACTTACAGAGCTTGTTGGTTCTCAGGGATCCAAAGAAAGTCTCTGTCCACACACCAGGGAATGAGACATGGAAAAAAATACTGCACACTGAGTTTGGCACTGGGGTTGGTACTGCTTGCTGGTGTTCACACCATACTGCTGATTCCCCCCTCTTCAAAATGGTTTGGGGTTCACTACACAGGGAGGGTTTGTAAATAGGCAGCAGAAATTAATCATGAAGAGAGAAGCAGTCCAAATGGAACAGAAAATTTCTTCAGGTTCTTTTTCCAGTCAGTTTCCCTTTAATTGCTGTATTGTGCTATATGGAGAAGAGCTTTGTTAGTCCGGCACGGCCTTGTCCAAAAAGATGCAGAAAAACTGTTTTTAAATATAAAAATTCCTATTTTCTTGTCTGTTGAAATAGAACTTCCTGTGCAATGGCTCTGCTGGAATTAGGAATTTCTAGAAGCAGACAAAAAAGACAGGCATCAATTGAATTTTGTGGTGAATAAATGATCCCTTTCTCTTTTTTAGGTACAGCAAAATTTTGTTGTATGTTAGCATGTTAAGGATTTATAAACTATAGTAATGTAGATGATAGAGGAATGTGAATGGAAAAAGCAATGGCACTATGTGAATAAGCTCTATAAATACTGCTTTATGAGAAAGTCAGAGGACATAAAATGTTTCTATTACAACTAGAATGCTCGTTGAATGTAATGATGAAAGGTAACAGTTCTGTTTTCACCTAATGTTCTTGCAAGAATTTGGAGGGAGAAGTGCTTGAAATTAAACACTTCTTTAAAAACAAAACAAAAAAAAGGGAGTTTTAAGAATAGTTTCTGAGATGTTGGTGCAAAACAAGTGTTTTGAAACGTTAGTTGCCTACTCAAATCTTGGCCTTATGTGCTGCTGTGCTAAATGGAATAATTAGTCAAGGAATGTTTGGAAAGCAGCATGTTGAATGGGTGTCAAAACAGGAGGGTGGTGTCAAGGACCTAGAAAATACAAATGGAGTCTGAGGCTTTCAAAGGCCTTCTTCTTAACAATACCATTTCTTTCTTTGTAATGATATTGAGACTGTTTTCTTGGGTCTTTTCTTTCTTATGGAGAAGTGCCTAAATTCATCCTTTTGTTGCTTCTTAGGGTGGTTCTGGTGGAATCTTCAATTAACAGTCAGTCAAGGCCACCTCTGATAACAAAGCCCAAGAGTCTCAAGAAAAAAAAAATTCTGCATGTTAAATAAAATGTGTAAAATAGCACTCAAAGAGAAGTATGCAGACTACATATTTCAAAGAGTATTAGGGAAGCTGAACTCTTGGGAAAAAGTGACTGTTTGTGTGACATTGGAGCTGCTGCAAAATATAACCTCTTTGTATGTGAGTAATTGCAGGCAAAACCTGGGGTACTTCAAATCTGTAAGGACTAACAAATAGTTTGTCTTCATTTCTGCTTGGACCAATTTAGGGTACTCACTACTTATAACAAAACATGTCCAATAAAAAATATAGTGATAATGTAATTACAGAATAATTACACTATCAAGTCATTGTGCATAAATTAATTTCTAGCAAAAACCACATTTTGGCTAAGTGTCTGATGTGTGGTACAACTGGGATTTTCCAGCAGCAAACACATCAGTGGCTTGCAAGATGGAGCCTAAATAGGGGTGAATTCTTAAAAACAGCTTGAAATAGGTTTTTGAGGTATCACTCACTCCGAGCTGCCGATGTATCAATTGATTCCAGTTCTTGTTTTCTGCCCTTGACCATGTTTGATATACATCTGCTTCTTGCTAAGAGATGCTAGGTTTAAAAAGGAAATTAATTTTTTAAACTGCAAGTATATAATACTTTTATGATTTTTTATATGCACTTTTGTTTTCATAAATGTGAGATTTAAAAACTCTCTACAGAAGAAAAATTAGAAGCCTAAAAGTGAGATCCAGACCAGTAGGGAATCCAGCACCTTTTTCAGATACTGTCAAGTTCTCTATGTTCCCAAGAAAAGGCATTTAAAATTAATTAATTGTTTATTAACGGCATATCTGATAGTGATACAAGATGGAATCCTTTCTCCTAACTCAGCAGCTTTAGGTTTTCTTCAATTTCTTGAATTCCTTTTTTTTTTTTTTTTTCCATTTTGGAAGAGAGCATCAAATGTTCAACTACTGTGAAAGAAAAATGTAAAATTTATCTCTGGCTTGCTGATTTTAGAAAACGGGTGTTGTTTGAAGTTGCATTTGGCATGTTACAAGTCTTCAGGGGCCCCTGTGTTATCAGGTTGGATAAAAAATGTGAATTATAAGTTTGTTTTAGAGAGCACTGTGCAATTTATTGCTTGGCCATAGGCTTTTAAAGAAGCACATTTCTGCATGACAGAGCATAAACTGGCCACCAGTACAAATTGCATTAATATTGAGCATGTTGAGTGCTGTATTTGGAATTATCATTTAAAAAACATTTGGATGCTGTGAAAGCACCAAAGCAGTGCATTTGGAATTCTTGGCTGGCTTCTTGCTCTTTTTCTGCCCTAAAATCATTAATTGTTGAAGATAAGTGTTCCGTAAATGTTATCAGAATATAGAGGAGGCATTTTCAAGAGGTCAGAAAATAGTTCCAGTCATCTGGGAATGTAAAAATCAGCCAGTTTTACAGACTAGAATGTAGCAGAAAAATTTACTAAACAGACTGATAATGCACTTATAATTGCTGTAGTACAGTGTACTGAACTCTACAGTGGAATGCAAAGTTTGCTGTCCATCATTGCCTTATACAGTTTCCAAATAGGCATTATTTTTTTTTCCAATTGCATAATCTTCACGTTTTTTTTCCTGTGTTAGCTAATCCCTAGAAAATTGGGTTGTTGATCTGTTCTAATACCTCTGACTTTGGTGGAATACAGTGAATGCATAAAGGTTTTGGTTTTTTTTTTGCATGAAAATACACACACACATCCCCACCCACACTTATTAGGGACAAAAACAAATGCAAGTTCTGTTTATGCAATAGAAAAGATTCAAACCAAGACACTTATAATATATTTGAGCTTCAGACATAATGGCAAATTTTGTGGAGGTTTCTTAGCAAAGGAAATGTTTTGGGGAAAAAAAATCTTAGGACTGATTTTTAAATTTTTTTCCAAGGGGGACAATAGATTAGAAACATATTCCCTTCACTGCTAGTTTACTAATTTTTTAATTAATTATAGTGGTTTGATTAGTGAGTGTCCTGAGACTGTTTTTATTTTATCCTATGTCTTCTTATATTTCACTACTGTAGACAAGATGTAAAAATGATGATTATAATACTGATATATGCTTCTACATATTTATTAATTTTAGTATGGGTTGTGCCATTGTAATTTTCCAGGGTAGAAATACCAGTGAACAATCACAATGGGCTCTTTGTCTCTGAAATACAATGTGTTCAGTGTCCTTGGCTGCCATTGAAATTGCTATCTCAGACGTTCAGAGAACGGTGGAATGGAGAGAATAACAGAGTAGCTTCATCTCTAATAAAAGAGATGCCACATTTGGGCTGTTCACTGGTGCAGGAAACAAGGGCATTTCATTTCAGTTCACCTTAATAAATCCTCTCAGCTGTCAATAGGTATCCAGTTCTCCTTGTAAGTCTCTCTGTGAACTGCTGGAGTACAAAGGAATCAAAGCCGAAGAGGAGGGAGAGGTTTGAAAGCTCCTTTCATCTGGCACGTTACTTGGACTCTGAGCTGTGTCAGATAATTACTTTGCCTTCCTGGCATCTCCAAACCTGGACACCCCTTAATAATGTAGAGTCCTGGCCTTCCTTTAGTCTTCACATGCTCTAAAGGGATTCTTGACTCAAAATTTAGAGTATCACATGTGTAGGATCAGAAGGGACCTCAAAAGGGCGGCTTGAGCATTTGTTCTTCAAAACCAGAATCTTATTCCATCCTGATAGATCTGAAATTGAGACCTCAGTTCTGTGTTGTCCATCTGTTTAATTGGAAAAAGGTGAAATAACTCCTCTAGTTAAACCACTGTTTCATGGTGCAGCTTTCAAGAAGTGCTTGCTTTTACATTTTTTCTTTCATACAGCTCAGGTTACTTCATCATAGGCCCATCTCCCTTTTGAAACCAGAAAAACTGCCTGACACTGGCAGGCTGAGCTATGAAAATCTTAAATGCTTCCAATTTTGTCCCAGAGTTATGGGGAGAAGCTGTGAACAGAACTTGATTATTATTTGGATTGAAGGGTGGTGAGTTCAGCACTGTGAGCTGAAAACATTCAAAGCCTGGTTGATTTTCCAAATTAAGTTCTCATATATACTAAAAAAAAAGGGGAGTGATTTAGAATATTCTAATATTACTACTGATATTATGCAGTGAAGAAGACACAGTTTTTACCTCCCCAAAATCAAACAGCACTATAAGGACCTATGAGGCTGTGATTGATCTCAGCCTTGAAAATGCCAGAAAAAACCAAGATACAGTTCTTCAAGCTCTTCTTTCATAGTCACCCTCCCCTATCTTGAGTCTCTGTCCAGTTCTCAGATTTCCTATAAACTGTGATCAGATTTGTAGTTAGAAGATTTTATAGCACTAAAAATGTCAATAAAGCTTTGCACTTTGAGCAGTGTGCTCATGAGCTGACAGTGAACATTATGCTGCAAAGTGGGTGGACAAAAAAGCAAAATATTTCTGGCAGAAAGAAAGAAAAAAGTTTTTGCATTTTTGTTTTGATAAAACAAAGTAAAAACAATTTTAAAAAATCTAAGAACTCTAAATGGCTAAGCAATGTATTAATTTATTGCAGCTGCAAAGATAATATTAATTTATCTTCGAGACAGCTTTTGGAAATAGGAGCCTATTGCTGCCTTTTGTCTTTACTTTGAGAGTAGGAAGAGTTCAAAAGAGAGAGCAAGACAGTGCTGTAAAAAGAAATCTTCCTCCACACCTTAAATCAATAACCTCCTGTATTTGTCTGGATTCTGAGTGCTAATTAAAAACTCTACAGAAAATGTCATAAATGAAGTCTTGCCATCTGACAAATTTTCTGACAGTTCCTGAACTGATATTATTTAAAATATTTTTCTAGAAAATCTTTGCTTAAAGATATGATTTCCAGCTTCCTATCCTGATCAGGACAGTTTCCTGAATAATTAATATTAAATTAAAAAGCAGCACGCTTACATTGCAGTCAAGTCCCATAACCTTTTTCCCTTTCCCCCTTTTTGACTTTACTTTCCCCTCAAATGGATCCTGATTTTGATGGGTCTTGACTGATGATAAAGAGCCAATGTTAGGATCAATACCAGCAAAACTTTCCTTGGTGTTGGACAGAACAGTTCTCTATGCTGAAGTGTTATTAATGACCTGGCATGATGCACTGCATTCCTCCTGGCCTTTCAACCCTGATCCACTGGGGAATATTGACATGAGGCTTTCACAGAAGAGCAATTTTTCCTCTTTGGAAAATTGAATCACTGTCTCAGGGTAGGACTACACCAAATTTTTCTACTGCTCATTGCATTTCAAAGACTGGGCTGAGGGCTGTGTACTAAAACCACGATGCAGTTCCCCTTTGCAGCTCAGTCTTGCCTGTAAAGGGAAGAACACAATTAGCCATCATTATAATTTAGATAACTTATAAATTTAAATTTATAATTTATCAGATTTGAAAGTTGTGCTTAAAATACACTGTCCCCTCTTCCCTTATAGTTTTGATTTTAAAAATTACATTCTTATTTGCAGTGTGTTTATATATCAGAAAACTTTATGTAGTGACAAATAAATAGGACTTTTAGGAAATAGTTTTGGAAACTTCAAATATTAGAAGACATTCTAGAGATTTAAATCTGAGCAGTGTTATAGAAAAAAGAAATTTGCAAAGAAATGTGGATATTTAAGATGTGTTTGTAACTGCTCTTGTCAAAGCATGCTATATTGTTACTAAGTTTCATGTTTTGTAGCAACAAATTCAGGTACTGCATGTAAAGAAAAATTTGTGAATATTAGTTCAGCGGGTAACATTGACATACAGCCCCTCTGCATTTAAATAATCTACATGGAAGATTAATCTCTAACTTGAAGTATGAGATTATTTTGATAGTTAAAAGTACACCTGAGTGATGGCTTCAATCAAAGTCTTTCTGTCTCAAAGTGGAAATGCTGTGGACACTTGCCTTTTGCTGCCTTTGTGTTGGACAGGCAGAAGCTGCCTCCTTTAGCTCCCATCTCCAGTTTTCAGCCAATTAGTATGAGGAACAGAAAAATGAAGGTACTGAAGAAGATGAGACAGTCATAAATTACACCTTCTTTGACCATAGCTGATACTTGGGGAGGGAAAACAGTGTTGGAGCAAGGATGGGAGTGATATTTCAGTTAATATATTCTCTCCTCTGGGGCTCCTTGCACCAGTTTGTGCATATTGACAGCCTACCCCCGAGGGATTTTCTTTCATTTACACTCCTGGCATCCAAAGCAACTCGGGGCAATGAATTCCACAAATTAATAAACAAAATAAAGTCAATAATTGCAATGTAACTACTCAGTTGTTTATATAATGAGAGAAGGACTTTTGTATTTCAGAAATAAAGCTTGTATTTTCATACTTCATATATTTTGATATACATTTCATATTCAGATATATTCATCATAAAAATGAAGCTGTAATTTCAAGAAATGGAGTTTTTGAAGTAATAAAATGCATTATTTGTTGTTTTTACAGCCATAAAACAAATTACAAAATGAGTTCTCCCCAGACACTGAAATCTGATTACAAAGTTGCCTTACCTGAAATTCCACTTCATTTGTCAGAAACAATATTGTGATGTCTATGTAAATAGTCTCTCTAGGATTTTTATTTTATTTTATGACAGTGGCTATATTTGCAATTGGTGTTATAGCCCTGAAAAATACCATATGGCAGCAATGGCCATATTTAATTTAAAGTGATCAGGTTCTATTTGTTCAATCTATTAAAGTAGCTGCCATATCAGCTAATCTGACAGCTGTATTACTCAACATCATTGCAGGCAATGACATATGGTGAAGCATAAGGACAAACATGCAAATATTCATTTCATCAGGACCAGGGCATTGTCTAAGCTTGAAAAAACCCTTTGTTGGCAAAGCTGTACTCAAGAGCAGAACATTAACCTCTGTATTTATCTGCCAAGCTTTGTTCTTAAGTGAACAAATAAAAGCTCCCATCTTGAAGTGAGTAGAATGGTTTACAGATTGTGAAATCTGATTGCTAAGAAGGAAAAAAAGGCTCCAGTGACGTTGGTAAAAACGGTGGTAGCTCAAAAATACATTGAACTGTTGCCTGTGATCAAGTTTTGAGGTGAGGGGGAGAGGGAAGGAGGGAAAGAGCAGGAGGTTAAGTACATTACATTTGTAGTTTCTGAGTGCAGCTTCCTTTTTATAAATAAGCCACAGCAGTGCTGTGGTACCCCAGGGGAAAGATTAGCCTTCAGCTGTGAGGTAGCATCAGGTATTGGTCATATAATACTTATGGGAAGACAGAGGGAGGAAAATATCACAGAATTACAGAATATGGTTGTTAATCTCTTTCAAAATGGGGTGGTGGGGGAAGTTTACAAAGTTGCTTCCATTTTCTCTCTGGAAAATAATAGGAAACACATGGGGGATTTGAGGCTTATTTACAAATGCAGAATAGTCATAGGCATTTAAGTTACAGCTGTAGCAAGAGAGATTATTACATTTCTGAAATGTCATTTCAGAAAAGACCACATTTTAATTCAAACAGATTTGATGTTTGAAGTATCTTGGTGAACACTGTTAGCTGTTAAAGGAATGCACAATAAAAGATATTCTCTTTGACAGAATATATTTTATGTGTTCCACTGAGTATTAATTCTCTTTTACTGAGAATGAGAGAAGAGATATTTTGGCTTACAGTTCATAGACTTGCCAGTGTTTCTTCTCAAGAGCCACCAGCAATATTCCATCTTTGTGTCCTGCCTCAGCATCCTCCTCCTCAGCATTCCCAGGCAGGACAAGCCCTTGATGTTGAGCCTCTGTAGGGTTCAGGGTCAAATCCCCCTGAGTTCAGCTGGCCTCCTCATTCAGGTGCCTCCTCCTGCTTTCCTGCTCACCCCTTCTCTTTCCTTCCTAAAAGAGGCAGTCCCCAGGTGCAAGATGCAAGTGCAAAATATTCCCTGTTCCTTTGAGACCCCAGTGTTGTATGCAACTCTGCATTTACATGGGTTAAGAGACTTAAGAGAAATTACAAAAGGGAAGGGACATTCTCACCATGATCTTTACTCCAGGTGTTTTTTCTAAAGGAGAAAAAAATACCCAGTCCAGTTGTTGTTGTTCTGAGTGTTTCTCTAGCCCTGAAAAAATGGCTTTTTGTGTGCTTTATGCCATCAAACCAGTGCAAATCAGCTGAACAGGGACTGCAGCCTGATCCCAAAGCTACATCAAATTCACACTGCGTGCTGGCTGAGCTGAGACAAGACCCTTCCTAATTATATCAGGAAAACATTAGTGCTGTGTGGCTTCTTAACCAACTAAACAAGATGACTTGAGCTTGTGCTCCATTCCTTTTCTTCCTCCTTTATTAAATAAAGATCACGTGGTTTGAAAAATGGGGATTGCCTTCAGAGGGTTCCAGACCAATAAGGAAATAATTCAGTATTAGTACCCAAATCCCTGTGGAAGCACAAGTCAAGCTGAAGGATTATGCATGAGTTGGTAGATCTTCCATATGTTGTTTGTACTCACTCCCTGAGGCTTTGTGCTATAAATAACAGAAACTGGAATGCAAAGTAGCACTCATCAGGGACAATAAAAGTAATAATTTGGAGATTCATTTATAAATACGACTGGAGGGGACCCGTTATGATTGCAGAGTTTGGTCTTCTGCAAGAGACAAACTTTCCTTGTGCTAATGCCTGCTGAAAATAGGCACAACTTTTTATTTATCCAAATAGCATAAATTTGAAGACTTATTTAAAGGAGCAAAAAACCCCAACCCTGTATTTGAAAATCTGGTTTACCACTGAGCAGCTAAGAGAGCTGAGCTAAGATCATTGGGTAATTTCATGACTATTGAATATCTAATTATTGAAAATGTTGCTAAGGCTTCCAAATTCTTAGGAATAGTTCTTACTGCTAGGAAAGAGCATGATTTATAATCTACATATCAGAATCCTTGATATGTGAGACTGGTTTGGCGCTGTTTCTAAGGTTTTAGGTGTCTGCAAGGCCTTTAGAACATCCCCAGCATGATGATGCAGGTTTTGGAAGGATTTTAAGGGGCTTTTGGTGACCACATCAAGAACATGTAATGTGAATTTCAGTTATCCTGGGAAAAGCTGCAGAGTGAATAGGGCCACAGAATACGACTGCATTCAGACACCAATGTTCTTTCTAGGTTCTTCTGTAATCATCTTCTGTGTGCTAAGCAAATAAACTGCTCTACTCTTGAAATTTTCCAGGTGTAGATGAAAACATATTAGGTAATATACTGTCAATTATTTGCCAAATTTTAATCTGCCACATACTTGTTCTGCGTTTAGTACTTGAGGAAAAGAATAGCCTGCAAATGGATTCACTAATAATAGCTGATTAAAATGCATTAATTTTACATCACCAAGTAATCATCATTAATTTAATTCCAATACACCATAAAATGTCTAATTCCTCTGCAGCCAGTCCACATTTAAATAGATAAAGGGGACAACAGTAGTTTAGAAAGTCTCATTAAATACTCAGAGATACAGTTTATTTTTTGTGTGTGAAGTTTATTTCTTTAATCACTTAAAATGCAATAAACACTACAGTAAGAATGCTGAAATTACACAGGCAGACAGATGATAAAATGCCACCTGAAGCATCCTCTCTTGTCAGTGCTTTTCTCAGTTTGGAAGCACCAGCTTTATTCCTGAGGGGCCACGTTTTAATCCGCTGTGCCTGTGCCCAGCTACTAAATCCTCAGCAGAACTAGAGATATACCTGTAGCTTTAATTTACAGCTGCTGTATTTTATGGCCTGTACAAATTAGATAGTGTTCTTATTAGCTCCATTGTCACAAACACTTTTTATATAATCAGATTATCTTTTTTTTTTTTTTTCTGTAATAGTTCATGCTAATTTTCTGTCACCTCAATTTTTGAAAGTCCTCCTTGAGACTTTCAAGTAACACTTTCTCTCTAGCTTGGCAATTCTGCAAAAAAAATTAAAAATCTCAGCTCTTCTAATAATGGTTATTTATCTACTAGTTCCTACCTTCCATTCTGTTAGAACACCCAGTGTTTGCTCATGAAATAGGGAGTTAATCGGCTTAATGAGACATTCTAAATGGTTTCCATAGATCCAATTTATTAATTATTCAGAGGACACTCAAATGGCTGCCATTAGTTTGCCATCTCATCCTGCTCTCTGTGTTCTATACTGTAGCTGCTGGGTGGTGGAAATATCACTTGAGGGCATGGATAGAACTCCACAATTTTTCTTTAAAAATTCTCTCTTTGAAGATATTTCACTGCTGGTCTTTCAGGAAGGAAATACAACAGATAGTTTGCTCCAGCTAGAAACCTAATTCAAAAAGATTCAAAAAGAGTGACTGAATCCAGTGTTCTAAAGAAACATGAGGGTCTTTAGAGTTGCTTACTGCTCATTCCTCTGTATCAGTTCTATGCATGTAAGTGTGTTTTTCTAATTTTGGGTGTAATTCAGTGCATTTGAGGGCTGACATCTGTGCCCATGAGGTGACTCAGATGCCCCTCCTTGGCAAGCAGGAACCGGAAGTGGGCTGTGTGTTCTGAAGACATAGATAGCACAGTTCGGGTTGGATGTGGCAAATTAAGTTATGCAGGAATCTATTAATATATTGTAATTAAAACCCACGTGGAACCTTCAGCATTTACTTTACGAATCTGTGAATACTTTTGGGAGCATTCAGACACGCTGCCTATTTCTGTAACTTCCAAAATCTACATGAACAGGGCTTCTTGAACTCCTTATAAATCAGAGTATTTTAATTCTAGTAAAAAAGATGGAAATGGGCAAGGAGGGGCAGAAGGTAAGGAACAGGTTTTTGAAAGGATTCAGCTATTAAAAAAAAAATAAATAGCCTTGGTACCCATTGTTATATTTCAATATAATCAGAATCCGGTATTAATTCATTATTTATTTGATTATTTTATTCAGTCTGTTCAGTATTCTTCTTTTTGGAACTTTGTAATCTCTCTTCCTACACCATGTAGGTGTTGCACTTTTTCAAAAAAGGAAATTGCACTTTTTAGTTAAAAAAAAGGTAGTGTTTTTATCCATCATTGTATCAAAATAGAATGCTTTGTCATTTTATTCAACCACATTTCTATAACCACACATAAAATAGCAACAGGGAGTGAACAAATTGTACCTAGCCAGAGATTTGTATAAATTCCCTTCTTCTGATCTTATATTCATCTGTTTCTCCATGTATTTGGATTATATATCACCACAAGAAGTTAAATTTTTTTTGCAATACTTTAATAAAGACACTGAATTGGAGCAACTTATAGACAGAATCTGAAGCCATACAGAAAATTTATTTAATATAACAAGAAAAGCTGTATCTTATGTTGCAGGAAACAGTCTTATTGCTGACAAATTTCAAAAGAGGTTACATATATGAAACTGGGATATGGCACCCAAAATCTCATTAAGCATTCCTAGTTTGTCTTTGTAACATCTGTCATTATCAAAACCAAATTCAACAGTCGTTGTTGGAGTCGCTGTTACTAGGGGGGAAAAAAGCATTTTACATTTTAGTGGTGCAGTTAAAAATCCCTGTAGGGAATTTAATTTGGAGCCTTTATAGCAGCAACATAGACTAATATATTCCAAGGAAGATTGTCTGTGTCTGCTCTGAAAGTGTGTTGGATAAATCCCAAGGTTCACCTCTGAAAGGAATCAAAGGCTGTGGGTTGTAGAGCTGGAGTGAGAGCTGCACCTGAACAGGTCTGTGACACTCAAAGCCATGTTGGGGTGTTTGTGTGTGCCCATGGATGCTGCACAAGGCATTTATTTCCATGGATGCTGGGACTGCACAAAGTCAGGAGCCTGGTATCCTGAAGGGATTAAAATGTTCTTCAGGTCCTTGAACAGGCTGCACGTGGGTGTCACTGTAGGACACCAAACAACACGAGTGCACACACTGCTGTTTTCAGGGAGGAAAAAGGGAAGTCTCTTTTCTGACTCCAACATTTATAGATGGTTTAAAGCGACAGTGGATTGAAGGGTGAAAGTGCCACCTCTCCAATGACACTGGACGAACTAACAGCCTATCAAATTTCTCTTCTTCTATAAAAGAATGCAAAACAATAAGTTATTTACAGAAAGTGTGTGAGAAAGTTTGGTACAAGAATGTAAACATCAAAAGCTTAGAAAATCTTAAAAAAATCAAAGTGACACGTGTGATTTGTTTGCAAATCCAGAGATTTAGGATCTCCTGGATCTCCTCAGCCATCAGAGCTCTCTGGTGGTGTCATACTTATTCCAGGCTCCACAGAGGATATGCAGGTAACTGTGTGCAAGCCCATCACAGGGCATGGAGAGTATCTGATCCCTTCCTGTCAGAAATCCCTGCACAGCAGTCTGCATATTTATTTTCTGGAGCCAATTCTCTCTTGCCAGCTTCCCCAAGCCTTGTGCTGTTCCTCATGCTGGTACCATAGGACGTGACTGATGGTAGCTCTGGTTCAAATGCCGTTGGTGGAGGTATAAATGTTTTGTCCAAATCAAAGGTTCAGGTTTGGCAGATCTCAGTGTGTCTGTTGGAGATGGAAGGACAGTCAAAAGCCATTGTGCTTGATGGAAAGCAAGAAAAAAACTTAATGGTTTTGTGGATGTTTCATTAAAGGGAAAGGGAAGTATAGGTAGGCACCAGTGATCATTAAATATGTGGACTTTGCTGCTGGATTATTTTCTAATATTTAGTGCTCATGAATGTTTGGTGAAATGAAAGCATAGTTTTAAATGATCTAAACAGTTTTTTTTATTATCATTATTTAAATGCCACTAAGGCAGACTATCAGTTTTAACTGTAAGCCTTAGGAAAACAATCATCAGGGATCAGAACTCCTGAATAACACAGAGTAGAATCCAGGGAAAGACAATTTATCCTCACATCTTCTGAATGTAAGAGTTTCTACATTGTATCAATTTATTCACATTTATTGCCAAGTGAGATGTGTTATGATGAATTTTTCAATATTCTTTACTGGTATGTTAAAATCAGAAGTTGAAACATGGACATCCAAAGATGGAAATGAGAAATGGCCACTAAGCACAATCAGAGGCCTCTCTGGAACACAACTCAAGCTGTAGTTTTATTGATATTGCTGAGTAAATGTATCTACCAGACAGATAACTAGGTCATATAAATCCTATTTTATAGTAACAGGAAGCACAGCAGGAAGCTCTGATTTGGCTGCTAAAGTTATCACTGTGGTCCCTCCTTCTTACATGTGGGACACCAGGTGGCCTATATTGTCTTCCAGGTGTTGAATATATTTATGGGATTTCTCCCAATATGTCTCCTACTATCAGAAGGCATTATATAGTCAATTAAAATAGAGGCTGTTTGTTTCCTCCTCTTTCTCCTCTGTCCTGTCCTTGAAAAAAATGTCTGTGAGGGTTTTTATTTTTGGTAGCATGATATTTGTTCTGATGAACATTGATTTAGTTTGTCTGGGAAGAAAAAAAAAAAACCAAGGAAAACATTATTTTTGCTGCATCTTATTATTGAGGGTATTGGTTTAGAAATGCATTGTTTTAGAAACCCCCAAGGGGGGAAAATATTTTATGAGCAGAGAGCATGAGTGAGCTTCACTTGCTGACTGCAGATCCTGCAGGGATGGTGCCTGGCCAGCAGAACCTCCCTGCAGATGTTGATAGGTTATGGCACATCAGTTGCAGAAGCACATTTCAGCAAACAAATCAAAGATCAGCACACAGACACCCAAATCCACCCATCTGAGAACTGTCTCCCTGTGTTTGACAACGATTTCTGAGCCTCACTCTGCAACCCAGAGCTGGCAGCGGCTCTGCCCACTGGTAGCCCCTCTGAAATTTGAAAATTCCCTTCACTGTGAGCTAAATAAATACATACAGAGGATGGAAAAGCAAGAAGCAATTCATAATAAAATGGCCTCTTCCATTATTAACTGGCAAAACTCCCAAAGGCATTAAAATAAATGAACCATAGCATGAATCAAAAAGGCAAAAATGATAACTTGAGACTTATACTTTATAAGTTTAATTAAATACAAATGGATTGCTGAAACAGCATATGACTTCCTACACTATTACTGCTAGAAATAATTTTAGTGATTTAAAGATAAAAATTGAATGAGAGGTTTGACTGTATCTCACCTAATTCCATTATTCATGGCTACTTTCCTGTTTTCCCTGAACTGCATCAGTTTTCTCTTTAAAATTTCAGTCTCTGCAGAGTGCATATGCAATTCTCCATTTAGCTCATTTTCCAGCTGTTTATATATAAAACCCTGTGAGTATTTTATTTTACTGCTGCTGCTTTGCAGAGCCTTTCATCAGCATGGAATGAATAAGGAAATAAATTTTGAGACAATTGGAAGAAAAGGAAAAGAACATTTTCAAAATGAGCACTGAGCAGTTTGGAGGGTTGGACTGTGGCATGTGGTGCCACTCTGCTCACCAAACCACAAACTTCATACTAAGAAGTTGAATCTGGTTTTTCCCCACCTGAACTTTACACTTAATTCCCTGAGTAAATTACTCTAGCTAGTACAATGGATAAAAGAAAGGAGAGGAATGTAATAGGTTTTACAGTTTTACATTATTTTACATTAAAAAATACCACTCTGTTCTGAAATTTATTTTTTTTTTAGGAAAAATTCTTAAGGCTTTATGATTAAAATCTCTGTGCCTGTTTCTGAGGTTTCTCCTGATAAATTACAGAGTATTGTCAGTGGAATTTCGTAGGAAAAAAGGAAATAAAATTAAATTCTTCATGGAAAAATTAAAAAAAAGAAGAAAATAGAGAAGCTGCATAAACATTTGTGGAATTTCTACCTTAAAGCTGAATTCTGCTCACCAAAATGGTTCTCATAGCCAACTGAATTGTCATGTCTTTCTTAATATAAGGAATGGAGAGGAACTGCTGATGTCTCTTTGGATAAAGTGCTTTCAGTAGGCACAAAAGTGCTTTTGGTATGAAGAAAATCCAGAAAACACATGACTCTTAAGAGTAGTATTTTGTATTTGATAGTTAATATTGTACTAAAATTATTATTTAAAATGAGCTCATAAGCCAACCTATTTTAGGTCCTTTCCTGTTTAACTACCATTAGAAGAATAAATAAGAGAGTTCTTCTGTGTGTGCTGTTATCCCACAAACTGATGTAATGCCTTGGTGCAGAAAAAGATTTGGCAAGCCTAAATTCCCCTCCAGAGGGGTTCACATGATTGAAGGAAATTGAGTTGTATTTGAGAATAATTTTACCACTATACTCCCACTTTTCACCCTTGCATGCACAAATATCCATATCTGCTCACACAAGTCTGAAATCTCTAAACTGCAGGTGAGAAGGAGAGATTTCTATGCAGAAAAACATCAGAGAAAGCAAAACTAAAGTGTACCTATGAGAGATCCAGTATTCCTTTTATTTTCATACAAGTCTTTAGTTATTCTGGCCTTTAATTCTCTTACTGATCGTTGGTTTGTTTTCTGCCTTCAAGGAAATTCCATCAAATTCAAGGCTAAGTGATGAAGGCCAAATATGTACCAAATATAAACCAATTTTGATATATACAAAAGTGCAGAAGTGAAGAAATATTTCTCAAAAGAACACAGAAAGAACCAAGAGATTACATGAATTAAAAACTCAGATTAAATGCATCATAATTCTAAAGAGTTGTCCAAAACACTAAAATAGTAAATATCATTCTAAGATTACACTTCCCAAGAAACAAATATATTTGTATAATATTTATCAAAATAATTAACAAAACTATTTAAATATGCAAGACTGCATTTAATAGAATTTAAATGAAATGGTAAAAAAATAATTTCCATCAAGTTATTCTATTGGAATGGGATGAAAATCAGGGAAGTACACATAAAAGAGCTGTGATTTTTTTTTTTTGTGTTGGTTATGAATGTGGTGTATTTTGCATTCCTTGCACATGCAAATTCCTACTGAAGCCAAGAGAATTTCTAGGTGAGGAATATATCTGAATCGACCCCATAATTTAATCATAATGTTGAAGAGTGAGCTTTTCCCAAAGTAAGCTGTAAATCAATCTGACACAAGAAAAAGAATGTACTAAAAGTGTAGAGCCGTGATGGAGAATAGGGATGGGAAATCAGAGCAAAAATACTGTGACTTCAGTCACTGAGAGAAAATCTGAAATGTAGCTTCAATTGAACTGAATTAAAACTAAATCAGCATGATCAACTAAATTGAAACTGAAATATGCTGTTAGAAACATTTCATAATTCATAATTTTGTTCTGATTATTGAGAATGACAAATACATTTAAAAATAAAGCAGAAAGTCACGTAGATGTGATTATTCCTGTATGCAAATAACAGGATAACAGCTTGGGAGTGAGCAGAGCCATTATCAGGTACACGTGATGCAAACCATCACTAGGAAAAGGGCAAAAAATCCAAGGGTATTCTGCTCTTGTGCCTCGTGTTTGACAGATGGTCATTGACCCACTTCAGCTCTGAAATGAGGCACTGAGCAGTAACACTGCACTCCCAGATTTGATTTTTTCTGCAGGGAGTTATGAGGAATGAAATATTTGTTTCTGCCCTCAGCGGACACTGAAATTTACCTGCAGAGGGTGCGCAGCTCCTGTTTGCATCCATGCACCCAATGTTCATTTTAACCAGTTTTTAAGGTGGCACACAAGTCTAGATCTGAGATTTTGTGCTTTTCCAGATGAAACAAGACACAATGGAAGGGCTCCACGTTCAAGCTAATATTGTTATGAGCACATTTTTAAGGTGGTGGGTACTGTCTGTAGAAGTTGGCAGGGCCATAGGTGTTCATACACTGAACCATAAGTGTTCTCCAGTCTGAGGGTGGGCTAGGACACCTGTAACTCCTAACAAACACATGGGTGAATGTCCTTAGAGCAGGTTCTCACTCTCTGAAAACAATTAAACAGCAAAACTGATGTGAATAATGGCAGGAAAGTGCTGGTTGGTCCTGTGTCATGCCTCCGTGTTCCCTGTTCTGAGATTCCTTACATTCACAGGTCAAAACAAACCCCTTCCTCCTCCCCCACTCTCCAGGCTTTGGTTTAATTTCTTCTTTTCATTTTGAAGGGGTTTTGTTATTGTTCTCCTATGAAAGATGCTTTCAATCTTTTACATCCTGTGTGGTGTCTCCTACTTTTTGCAGGCTTCTTTATTAATATTAAAAATTCCCAAAGCTTACTTCTCTGCCTATGGTTTCCTATGCTACCAATGCTTCAATTTACACTTAAAAATCAAGATAAAAACTTGCTGCTTTTGCTAATCAGTACAAAACAAAAAACTGTGAAGAAGGCTGCAAACATCAAAATACTTTTTTTTTTTTTTTTGCTTAGATAGTTTGCAACCTTGATAAGATCAGAGAAACAAGCGTGGGAAGCTGTTGCCTGTGATACAGAACCATTAAACTATTCTCCTTGCAGAAAAAGCAGTGATCACAACATCTCACATCTGTTCTTGCTGAACCTTAGAGCATGAAAGGAAATGAGATATTACAGGGGGGAAAAAAAAACACCAAAAAAAACAAACCAACAGCTTGATGTGCTTCTGCACTGGGTTGCAGATTCCACAGTTTTCTTCCTGCTGTGAAATCACTTTCCATACCGGCTTAGAAATTCTAACGGATGTAGCAGTGCCCTAAATGTGTATTTAAGTACAAGGCAGACATAAAGTGCTGAGAAGATTGTCTCAAAAAAATGCTTCCCCAAAGAAGTCACAGCTTCTTTATGGCCTGCTTACCCCTGGTTATACCAGTGACTGCTGCAGACAAGGAAAGGAAAAGGCTTCCATATCCCCTTCTTTTAAAGATTATTTCCATGTTGGACCAGCCTGCTTTCCTTGTTCTCTCAGTGTCTCTCACTGACCTACCTAGAACTTACTCCAGGAATTTAATTTTAAAAAAAATCTGAATTTTGCTTGATTTTTAGGGTGTAAAAAGGGTCCAGCAGTGCTTTCTGAGGCATTAATTTCATCAGTGGCCTATTTTAAGGCCTGGGGAGAGGGTCAGCACTGCCTCAATATCAAACAGTTCAACTCCAGACACCAAATATCTTGACTTTTGCTTCTCAAGTTACTTGGCTGTGGAAGTCTAATTAATCCCCTAAAATTGCAAAGACCTGCTGGACATATGGTCAGCTTCTCTGCAGATCTCATGATCACAAGAACATAGAAACAATCACCAGTCTCCTTGAAAAAACAGAGTAAGAATCCAACTGATTTTTAGGGGTGATTTTTGCAACCTTTTAAAGATAAATTTTACTGTAGACTGAGATGGGTGGCACATGGAGGGCAGTTTCTTGGGTCTGCACCTGTTGGATAGATTACTCTAATTTTTAACCCCAAAGTAGAAGATGCATTGTGTTACCACAAAAAGGAACTGCCAAAGAACAACTTTTTGATCCTTTTATGCCAGAAACTTCACAGCCATTATTTTATTCTCTAATTATTTCACCCACAGCTGTAATCTGTGAGTTATTCTACCTTGTTCTTATTACATATTTTAAGATCTCCCATTTTCTGCTCAGGGGGAGTGTTTTATCAGCTGTGCCTTCATTAGTCATGGGGTGCAACAGCTGAGCTTTGGGGAGTCAAACTCTGGGTGGGGAGCAGGCCCACTGTGTATTTTTCAGAGCATCCTCTTTGCAGTGTTCTCCTCTGGCTCTACATAAACTTTGTAGGTGCCAGCTGTTAAATATTGTCAGGTAAACCTTGCCCCACAAAATTTTCATGAGCTCTGTAGGCAGAATTGCCCAAGAAAGAAATGCAAAGAGCAAAATGAGCATCAGTTCAGTTCCTTAGTGTGATTAATGGTTCAGCTTATTGGATAATCTACTTTTAAGAGGTGTCAAACATCACCTGTGAGCAGCACAATTTAACAAAAGAGGCTCAAGTGCTTTACCTCACCTGCAAAGGGAAATCAGCAGTGCATTTTGACTAAATTATTTTAATTGCTTTGAAAAAGTTTGCTATTAAATCTAAATAAGCATTTTATTATTAAAATGTTTAAAACCTGTCATTTTGAAGGAATGCTTATTGTTAGTTGGAGACATTTTGTTTTCTCCCTCTATCAGAGGGAGTTAAATGTTAAAAGCATTCACTGGCTTCTTAAGAGCATGGAAACATTTTAGAACATGACATTTATAATTAAAACATCATTCAAAAATGACAGCCAAAATTGTGCAACAGCATGCCTCTGAACAGATAGGACAAGGTTTTACAGAAAAAATGCAGTTTAACTTTTCTGGGGGATGGAAAAAAATCTAAATTTAAAGCTTCCCTGTGGTGTAGCTTTCTGCTGCCCTGTAGCTGGCTTTTGAGGGGAAAGAGCACGAGCTTGAGATGCTAAAGGCAAACATAACTGAAATTCAAGAAAAACGTTGAATATCTTTAGACAAATAATGTCATAAAAAGAAAATTCATTAAAATCAGCAAATAATGTATATTTGTGGATACTAGTGAGCAGATCTGGGTCAGGCAGGGGAACAAGGCTGTGCATCAGTTCAACAGCAAGGAACTGAATTCATAAGCAGTGGGAAAGCAGAGGGAATTAAAGAGGGGAGGAACAAGTCCTAGCTTATTTTCCCACAGAAAGACAAAGCTAATGCCTATTTCCTGTCTGGGTTGCAATAGATAAAAGCTGAGGAGAGCTGCCAGTTATCTGAATTGATACACGCTCGGCTGGAATAAAGAAGAGTTTTGTAATTTATTTTGTTGAGCTCTTTTCCAGTTGTTTGTAGCTGCCACATCTAATTGTGCTTGTGTAGTCCTTTAATTTGCATGAAAGAAGATAACATAATTGAAAAACTCAGGAGTAAGACAAGTTCAGATTACTAGCAGAGGCAAGTTAATTTGTTATTCATTAAATGCTAATGAACCTGGCACCTATGTTTTATTTGTTTCACTCAGTTTGAAATTGGAAAGGTCTTGTAACACAGCTAAGTCTGTGATAAACAGAGATGTTAAATTAAGCTGCTGTTTTCCCTGATGTTCCACTAGAATAAGCAGGTTGGTAAAACTAGGCAACTATAAACACGTGTGTGGTGAGGCATCCCCTAAAGGCAAAGACAGAACTGTGAGGAACTCGTTCACATATTCAGATTCCTTTGAGAACTGGGGCTAAACTTTTTGACCCCTCAGGGCCCAGTTTGATATATTTTCCAAACAGAATGGACAAAGTGTTGTTGCAATGAGAATTACACAGTGATCTTGTCCCAAAATCCAGGGGCAGGGTTTGGTTTCTGCATCTGTCTGCAGTTGTGCTGCCATTACAACTGGGTGCAAGCATGAGGAGTAGCCTTTAGTTGGCCCAAATGTTTTTGATAATGCTGCAGAAATGGCTGGAAAGAATTCTGGAGTTGTTCTCAGAAGTGCCAAAAGGCTTGCAGAAATCTGGGTCTTATTTTCCCTTCAGCTGCTAAAATGGGTTTTCAAACAGCTATTTTTGTTCATGCATGTTATACTTCATTATTGTGTTTCATTTTGGCCTTAGTGTCTTTGTTGCTCAGCTCTCTAAAGCTGTAGGAATGGTGCTGAGCCTTAGGGGCCAAATTTCATTACTTACATGGCTAATTTATGTTATTGGGTTATTTATGGTATGTTTTACTGAAGAACACAGTTAAACTAATTTTTTAAAAAAAATCTGAGGACAGTTTAACATTGACTCTGAAAAGTTCTTTTCATTTTGTGTAATCTTCTTTTACAGTACTTTTAACACATGCACAGCCTGAAAAGAAAATATATAATAGCTAAAGCACATTTCTAACTCCAAATTATTGAAAAGTGTCCACAGATACAGGTCCCCAGATCATCTTACTTGTGCACAATACAGATTCTGACGTTTGTTTGAAAGACAATTCTTATTTCTGAATAAGAAATAGAAGGAATAAAATGTAGAATGAAGTATTCTGACAACAGTCTAGTTCAATTCAAGATAACAGTGTGCATATGCTCAAAATTATTCCTGTGGTAGGTTTTGCTTATACTGGAATAATTGTAGATTGAAAGTGGAACAGAAATTTGGTTTGTTCAATTTGTGCTGCTCAAGTGAGAGAGTATAAAAAATATTGTATTAATTTATTTACAATTGGAGGTGGTATTGTCTGCAACAGGACATTTAAAAAAAAGAAGATAAAATAATGCCTCAAATGTATGTGGTGGAATTCAGGGTTGCTATTCTTATTTTGCAGCATTATCTTGTAAACAACTTGAACCTTTAACTCCTGAAATTTGAAACTACATCTCCACACAAGCCATAACCTCATGTTTTTGCTTAAAATCTGTGCTGGCAGGGAAGAGGGGAGTCTGAGCTGTGAGAGTCCTGCTGGGGAGAGGAGAGAGCCCAGGTGAGATTGTTTTCCCTGTTGATGGGCAGTACAGCCACTGCTGCTGAACCACAGGTTTGAACAAGGAATGAAAAAATATGGCAGCCAAAAAGCTTTCCCAGTTAGTGGTCTCCTGGATCAGGACATCAATGTGATAAACTACAGAAGGTTAACTGGTGCCTTTCAGGTGAACATTAAAAATTTAGTCACCTAAACTTTATTCCTATTAAATCATTCTGTGAAATATGCACAAGTGAACAAGAAAAACTATGGAATCTGATTCCTAACTGTTTCAGCTAAGAATTTTGGTAATAGTTTAACACCTCCTCACTGTTTCTTATCCAGCTATAGCTATAGATGTAAAAATTAAAAGGGTCAAAGCTAAGCTGCAAATGTTATTTCAACTTATAAGCTACATGAAGAGATTATTGCCCTCTTATTCATTCATCTCTGCTACAGAAATAGTTAATTTGAAAACTAAGGTAAAGCTCTAAGCCAACCTGGCAAGCTGACAGTGGAAAATATTGAATAGTTCCATTTGAATTATGATTGATGCTGTGTTAAGAAGGAAAAAAAAAACAAACCCAAACAAAAAACCCCAACAAAACAACAAACCCCAACTTTCTTGTGACAAGTTATTGTGTTTGGATCTTTTAGAGACTGAAATTCTCCAGACCTGGCTCTCTAACACAGGGATGTGAGATGTTTTTCTAAAGCAAACCCCTGTCTTTTGAAGCCTGCTCTTCATACCATGTGTCTCTTCAATCAGCTAAGCTCTGAAAGTATCTTTTTTATTTGTTCCACTTCAGACCCTCGCTGGTGTACTGCTGTTTTGTACACACTGGCTTGCTACATGTTTTTATCTCTGCTGGAGGGAGAGAATGGCTCTGGTGGGGAAAGAGAGAATCTGCTGCTAAAGTGAAATGAGAAAATGGGCAAGTTATTGTGCTGAATCAAGGAAATTACCTTTATCTTTGCCCTTTCTTATAGTGTGGAGCAAAACCTGTACAAAAGCTTTCATCACGAGAAGAGCTCAGCTCTCCATCACGAGTTTCCCTGCATTCAACACCAGTCAACTCCATAATGTTGTTGTTTTGTTCTCTGCTCATTTTCTGACACATTCTGGAGTAACATCACTTTCTTCTGAGACCAAGCAGCCTTGTCAGAGCACTCTGTAATTTTTATCACTGCTCCTGACTCTCCTGTGCTCCCCAGCCTCCTTTCTCCCGAGGGTAACACTCATTTTGCTCAAATCATTATTTTAAAATTAACATAAAGACAGGTGATGACAATCAACCTTAAATGGGCATCTGATACTTCCTGCACACCAGTTGAGTGGCAAAAAAACCCTACACAAAGATCATGTAAGATAATTTTTTGGAGCACTTTGGTTGGTATTTCTTTCAGATTGCATTTTTGGGCTCCTTGCAGCAGCAGACCCTGATTTTGTGTAGCTGTACCCAAATCCTGGTGGCACTGTCCTGCCTGTCACACACAGCCAGGTGAGACCATGGCTCTCTTGGTCACTGGGGAATATTCCCAGAAGTCCTAGGCAAGCATCATACCCCTCTGCAATTTTGTTATTAGGTTTAATCATGCTTCCAGCAAGCAGTGAAATGTATGACCACATCAGCATCTTCTAGATCACATCTGCTCATACAGAAAAGTAATATCTGAACAGAGCTTTTACATGAAATTAAATGTGTTATTTCTGCCAGTTGGCATGCATTGTGTACTGTTTTAGTGTCAAAATTAGGCTTCAAGATTCATCCAGGATCTAATGGAATGGCTGCAATAAAATCTCTTGTAGGATTTTATAATGCATCTCAAGAAAAAAATAATGGCACTAAATGCTAAAGGCCCAAATTACTTGTCTGCAGTAGATTATTTGGCTTTTCAGTCATTAGCTACTCAAAGGAATGGCAAGTTTAAGGAAGCAGTAAGGAAGATCACTTTTTCAGAGACAGAAAAATTTCTGAGGTACTTCTCAAGTAATGAGCTATAGAGTGAGATACTTTGAGATAAAAAATAAGGCACAGCATTCTTCCAGGTGTGTTCTGAGCTAACAGTGCCACTCAGGAAGGATCCCCCATATCAGCTCAGCTGCTACAGTTTATAAAATTAGCTTCACCTTCTGGGTCTGTTGCAAAGAAATTGCATCTCAGAACTGGTGGAACATTTCTTCTGCCAATACCACTTGGTAGGCCATATCTGAGAATGTATCTAAGCTGTATAAAATTTTCATCTCTGGTCCTGCAGTTTCAGTCATTCTTTCTTCTTTGCAGACAGAGTTTTGTGAGTATTGGAATTAAGTATTTCAAATTGCAAGATCAGAAATCAGAAGCTAAACTTGCCTGAAATACTTGTCTGATAGAAAGCACTTTGAAGTAGTTATAAACTGCAAAGCAAAAATAATCTCTTATGGGTGACATGAGAAATAGAAATTTTTTAAAAATTTTTTTTCAAGTTCTGAGTTTAGGTGGAAAATGCAAAAAAATGTGGTGGTGGGGGGGAACCCTCAGTCTTTTTCTGGCTATTTTTTTTTTGTGTGTCTCTAAACTAAAACCATGATGTTATATTTTCAACCAAGTCTTTCTGAAATGTACCTCTTAAACTGAAGTAATGTCAGTAAACAGTAAAGAAAAACTATGTAAATTAATTGAAATATATACAGCTAATATAATATCAGTATATTAAATGAGATAAATTAATTGAAGGGAATATGCGTGCTCACTAAATAGAGGAAATATGACATTATCAGAATACAATATGAGAATTTAAAAAGTGCATGATTGCAATTATTCACTGAAATTAGAAAAATTAAAATAATCTAGTTTTCTGTTTTGAAAATTCTTTTGATCAGCCTTGTGGTGTAGAAGCCTTCAGTTATCTGTGTGAAAATTTGATTAATTCAAATTGACAGACAGGTTTATCAGCAGCTGTCAGCTCACTGTGTCAATGATTGAGAAAGAAAAGCAAACAAATGTATCAGATAATATATGATTATGCCATTGCACACCTGTTTCATTAACAAAAATCTAGACAATCAGTACTTGATTATTAGTGGTCATGAAAAGACTGATTGAAAGTGTGATGGTCATGAGCCTCAGTATTAAAAGTAGTTTTTGTTGCAGCTTTTGTCCATTTTTCTGATCTTCTCTCTCCAGTGATGACTCTGGAGTTATTAGAACATTAAACAAAAAATAAAATTATAAAGATTTTTGGCATTACTACCTGTTAAGGAAAAAAAAAAGTGTTCATCTCAAATCAGCCAGCTCTTATTTACCAATGAGAGCTTGGAAGTATTTTCTTCTTTATTTAATGTGGTCTCATGACCACTGCTCTGTTCAGTTACTCTGTCCTCATAGGAAGGTGAGGACCTGGTATCTGAATGAATTCCAGGAAAAGTAATTTCCAAGTAAGGAAGAGAATTGAAGATCCTACATGAAAAGGGAGTAATGAACACAATTACTGCCTCGGCAGAATCAATCATACAGAGCTTTCAAATCAGCTCTTTTATCCAATAAACCCACATTTTTAACAAGGTAATTCCAGCTCCAGTCTCAAACATCTCACAGGGCATCTAAGATGGATGAGGCACTGATGAGCTGCTGTTCTCTGTGCAGCATCAGCAGGGAGCAGGTCCTTGCTGATGGAGTTCCATGTGATTTTTGAGATCAAATTCCCTAAGTGAAACAGGGAAACACACAGTTCTTAGGAAGCACATCTGTTGGATTGCCTGCATTCATCTCTTGTGACTGGGAGAGCTCCCAGTTCTCTTGGTACCACTAAGGGACAAAAAGGAAGAATAACACCTCGTGAAACCTCTGCAAACAAAGAACTGTGTCACTGCATCTCACATTCTGCTACTTCTCTGTTAGGAACCCATTTGTTCATTTTCCCCCAAGTCCAAATACAGGTCACTCTCAAAGGAGGCACTGCTTTTATGAGCAAGATAAAGATGCCATGAGAAATAACTGTTTTGTGGGGTTTTTTTGTTTGTTTGTTTGTTTGTTTTACTGTGGTTGCTGGCCACCATGTAGCAATGTAAAATAAAACTCAACATTTAACATTCAGATGAATGGGCAGCTTCAGTTCCATCTGCAGAGAAGCAAGTCCTCCAATCTCTTGAACTCCTTGGCTAGTGGCTAAACTAAGCCCTGGTGGAGTGGCAGTCCTGGGGCTTTGCAGCAGCGTACACAGTGACCTCTGTGTTATTTAAATGTGCTTGCTACAATTCCTGTCTTTTTCTAGCAGCTTTTTGGTCTGTGGTGTTAGCTCCTTGAGTGACCTTGCTTGCTCTTTTGGCTGCCCAAGCTGCTGACTGCTGTGCCGTTTGCAGCAAAGCCTGCAGTCCTGTGACAGATTTCTAGCACAGATTTCTGATGTACCAGTTTGGCTCTCTGGGTATATTTTTCTCTTTGATTCTCTCTGACTCAGAAAGGCTGAGGGGAGCACTGAATACAGGAGTTTGACTAACTTCAGCTCTGCTAATGCCTCACAAAGTGTGGATGTGAAGTTATTTATATCATATAGGAGCATAGAATATTTTCTCATTGTAGGTAAGGAGATTTCACGTGGTGCTTTGAAATGAAAGGCTTTACTTAACCTGCAAGATCTCAGTCATTAAACACAACCAAGGTCACATCTGCAGTATGGGAAAAAAGAACATTTTAATAGAACATCTACTTGCTAAGCAAAGGCAGGATAAAACCAGTAATAGCTTGTTGCAGTATGAATGTAGGTTCTAATGAAGCTGGTATGTGCATATGCAGCAGAATAATGTAGGGAGTCCTCAGACAAACTTCTTCCACGTGCACATTTATTTAAGTAAAACACTTGTCTCTGGTAATACAGGAAGCAATACAATGAAGCTAAATAGACCCCAAAATATCCAGGACTTCTCCAAATTAGCAGGTGAAACATGGGAAAAAAAGGAAGACAGGCCTCAGTCCTCCTTCTCCCTCAGTACTGAACACTCCAGCTCAAGGGTTGGCAGTGAGGTTTGACATTTGAAATTTGAGAGGTTTTTCTAGCTTTGCTCCTGGAAAGAAAATTTTAATCTGTTTCTGTTACATATACAGCCTAATTAGGAATGAACTGACTTAAAATGGCCAATAGTTAATAGGCTTGAGGCATTCATGTGTGTGTGCACATGCACTGGCACAGCAGGGATAGAAGCAGATCTCTGTGCCTGTCTTAGTGTGTTGGAGTCCTAGATGCTGAGAATATTTAAATATCTATATTATGTATATAAAAATATATGTCTTTTATATCTATATTATGTATATAACATATGTATGTTATAGTATAATATATTTATTTATATTTAAATAGATGTATGTGGTGCTTTCTATGCTCAGCTTTGCTAAGCTCAATTTGACAAATTGCTTTCAGAATTAGCCAAAATCCTGTCAAAAAAAGAAGTTAGAAATTAATTTTATTCATTTCCTCAGACACAAAGGCAGGCTGCAAGGATCTGAGAATGCACCTCTGAAATAACATGTGGACATCTAAAAGTCCTACAGTGAAAGCTTCACCTGGGGTCTGGCCTTCAGAAGCACTTCAAAACAGATGTACAAGAGCACTCTGGATTATAAAACTGTAATCATCTTTACTTCAGTCAGCATTAAAGATTTAATTTTAAGGCAATCCTTTGAGGAAGAAAAAAATATAAGAAACTCAACAGTCAAATAATTCAATTACTTTTATGCATTTCTGTTTCAAGGAAAATTTCCTCACATATTCTTTTCTTGCTTATTTATATTTTACCAAAAGGATGTGCAGGTCCAGTATCATTATGTAGAATCCTTCATTAGCTGTAGAAGTTCAAGAGCCTGGTGTCAAAAAGCTGGAGTTTCTTGCAAGAGAGTTCTTTTTACATAATGACTTCCCTACCTAACAAACCTTGAACCATTTAGCATGGGAAGCATTCTCATTTTTCAGATAACAAAAATTCATCTGCAGTATTTTCTCCATAGCCGTGTAATGAGGCTTGTAGAAACATGTCACACAGAAATAGAATGAATAAATCAAATTGTACAGGAAAAAAAAGAAAAACCCTCAAGGATCTGGCTGTAGAAATGACAAAGAACAGGGAGCTCTGCAGCTCTCTTGATTGTCACTTGAAACCCATTTTTTTTCTCTGCTCTTTAGGAGAATGTTTTAGGTAAATTTCCTCTTGCCATTGTATTGCCAGGGCAGGTTAGGGATTCTGTGAAGAGATGCTTGGAGAAGTCCAAAGTTCATTTGGAGTGATGTATTGGAGAAGTTATGGAGGTTGGTTTTCCTGAGGCCTCACCTACTTTATAGGTGATTGTTTTTCACCTTGTAAAATGCTTTGTAAGTGTGAAAAAAAAAATGCTCATAATAGACTTCCAGGATAAAGAATCCACCTTGGAAAGTTTGTGACTGCTGGGTGACTCCTCCTCAGGAAGAGGAAGGAAATTAAAGTGTACTGATGTATGGTTTATCTTTGGTGCAGAGAGTTTGCCAGGACAAATGCCAGTGAGGAAGGATCAACCTTTGTTTCCAGCAGCTGTCCACCATCATCCTCTCTGTTTTAACGAATCTGAGCTGAAATACAAATGTCAAGCAATTTCCTGACTCTATCAGGAAGGCTGGGAGAAGTGGGGGGTAGAGTGATGCTTCCATATGGTCATGGTGTGCAGCAGAGCTGCTCAAGTGTGCTTTAAAGGAGGTGGAAATGAGAAGGAAATGCCCCAGAGCTGTGGAAGAATCAGCTCCAAGCACATCTCGATGGATTCCAGTTCTGAACATGGCAGGTTTGGCCGTGCTTCCCACACCTCCTCCCTCTCCTCCAGGAAAGGGAGCTGCTGTGCCTGGCTGCTCCACAGGGCACTGGCAGCAGCAGCAGCTTCTGATCCACAGGCTCTTTTTCTGAGGTGGCCTAACGCTTGTTTAAATATGTTTTATAAGTATATGGGAAAATCAGTAATCAAAACCTGCACCCAATCTTTTGGTATTTGCATGGTTACAATTATCATTAATGCTTTAATATTAAGTCTTGCCACTGTAAACCCTGTTTTGAGTAGCATTTGATTTTATATAAGAGGTGACATTCCATGGAGGCTACAAGGAAATTTGCCTGCTGTTACAGCCAGTGGGAGCAAGGGAAACCAACCCAAGGCTTGAGTTCTGCATGTCAGTACAGATGTTCTGCCATTAGAAAACATATTCAGGAGTTTTTTCTGCTTTGGATGCTCAAATAACTTAAAGTTGCATATGTAATTGTATTTATAGTAGAATACATATAATTTTTCCCAACTTAATCTTTTGGTCATATTTCATTTAGTCTTTTTTGCTTTTAGATAGGTTCTGAAGCTCATTTGACAAAAGAATTTCAGGGCTTGTGCAGAATTATGTGGTTTTATGCACATGCCACTATCTGTATTTTAATGTGTTCATTTTCTGAGCAGTAAACCCAGCATTTCTTATCCATAAATGTTAAACTGAAAAAAAAAAAAATAAAATAATGCTTTACTTTCTCCGAAGCTTCACTTAATGAAAGGCAAAAATGGAAAGCTGCTCCTCCAGACATGACAATTGCTGGAAACTGCCTTATGCAAAGAGCAAGATTCTTTGTGGAAAATGGAAAATTGCAGATGGAGTACTTTTTTTTGTTTCTAAGATATGAATAGTGAAAAACTCCCAACACTTCAAGTGACTAATCAATGCCTTCAATGCAAAAACATATCACTTATTGTGAGTCAATCAAACAGATTGACCCTTTCATAGTGATTACTTCACAAGGAACTTTTTATAGTTCCTCAAGCAGATATAGAGGTTTGTGTCATCTGTGACACAAATCATGAAGAATCATAAGTTTATAGTGAGGGCAAAATTTCTTTAAGTGATTTAAAACAAGGGAAATAGTGTTGTTTTATCTTGGAGCTGGAAAAGAATTTATGTATTTCATATGATGCCTGGAATCAATGGAAACCTGATGGAATCAATGATACCTGATCGATGGCAATAGAGAAAACCACATTTAGAATGGATCATTATTTCTCTGTTAATTGTACACTGAGATTAGGTTTTTACAATTTTTAATTGGAGGATAGAACTTGAGATTTTGGTGGGAAGGAAGTGTTTGGGGTTTTTTGTGGGGGAGTGGGGTTATGTTTTTTGGTGTTTTTTTCCCATTTTTGTTTTGTTTTTACTTCAGGTAATGCAAGTTTAACATGTCACATTCTGTGTGTTTATTACTGGCTTAAAAATCGACATCTTTATGCTTCTCAGTCTTCATTTGTTTTGTTCAACAGCAGCACACATGGATTGTCCCTACCTGGTGTCTACATAGAAAGTTTTTTCTTTCCCCTTCCTTCTTCTAAGCCATCTCATCCCCCTGTTCAGAGTTATTTTCCCTTGCAGTTTTCATTTCAGTTTAAACCAAAGTGTCCCAAAATAGTTTAACAGCCTCTCTGAGTAGCACTGCCAGACACACAAGCAAAAGGAAAATCTGTGATTTTTTGTGACTTGCTAATATTAAAGATTTAATGACTTTAGAATCTATATATTAAAAAAAAATAAATCAGGCTTTAAGGCTTAACATGAATATTAATATGTAAAAATTTACTGTAGATGAAGCATAAACTACCACTTCTCTTTTTTCCCCTTTTAATTTTTTAAATCTAATTTCTGTTAATAAATGGTTTAAAAATAATAATGTTCAAAAGGAGCACTTCATGCTCTTTTTAAAATTAGCTTGGACATTGAGGAGTTCCAAAATGCATCTCTAATGTTCTTCCTATAAAGCAGTTTAATCAGATGTCACAATAAACATGTAAAATTAGATTTATTTTATCAAGAGGTAAAAATAACCTCATTACACAGAAAGCTTCAACAAACTCAAGCTTGCCTAATATATAATCCAGTAGTTTAATTTGTAACCTGATTACTGCTCTTAACAGAATTCGTTAGCACCTCAGAGTCCTATAAATTGTTTGAATGATACTTGTTATAATTAATATTTAGTCTTTAATACTGTTCAGAGTTTCCCAAACTTTCAGAATGCCTCTTGTAATGGCTTTTTTTTTTTTTCCTAATTTTCCAGCTGTGCAAACTTCACTGCCACAGGGATGCAGGGAGAATTCACAGATGGAGTGTGGCCTTGCACTGATTAAATAACCATTTGTATTCTCCTGCAGTAGAAGATGGGAATACCCTGTCTGAACAGCAGTGCTTCCTCTCATTCCCAGGCAGGTATTATTCCATATATTTGTATGTGTCCTGTATCCATGTTTGTAACACTTAACTAATTTAACTATGGTGTGCTGGTTGGGGCTGGAACGGGTTTGATTTTGTTCATAATTCCCAGTACAGAGCCAAGCCACAGCCCCATACTATTGTGAAGAAAAGGAACTTTGTCTCAGCCACACCCAGCATGTGTGGACTTGGCCTGGTTGTCTCCAGGGAATGGCACTGGGGCACAAATTCTGATTCATTGCTGAATTTCAGGGAGTGGAATTGTTAAGCCATGGGCAAATAAAGGTAGCAAGTGTACACTCACCCAGATGAGCCAAGGGTGTGTGATTTCTATCACTGGTGTTCATACAGCTGAGTTCCAGAGCTCCTGGAATTCCAGAGCTCCTCAGGTCTAACTCTGGATACTTGTGCTTTGCTCAGCATGAAAGTTTGAGCTTAAAAGATCAGATTTAAGCTGTTGTCTCTGTGTCTGTTTAGAAACAGGGAACGAACAAATTCCCATTAGTGTGGCTGCTGCTCTGCTCCTGTGGCTTCTAGTTGAGTGGCTCCCTGCATTTCTGCTTGCTCTGCTCCCTAAGAACTGCTCATCAGCCCAGCATCATCCATTTGCCTCTGCTGTCTTTCAGGCTGGAGTGCCCTCCAGGTGCTGAGATCCTGGCTGCCCCTGGGCTGGATTAATTAGGATGGGGCAGCACTGCTTCCCTGCAGGGCTTGAGTTTCCTGTCCTCACCACAGCACTTGGTGTTGTCACCAGTGGTGTGGCTGACCAGGATTCAAACACTTTAAGAAGTATCCTCAGCTCGATACTTGTTGCAGCTGGTGCCCTAGATGCTTTGAGAAGGCTGACCTACTCACTAAAGCAGTACAGAATCTGAAAAGTACAAAAGCTGAAATCTGAGGCATCATCCTCATGGGAGTTGTAGAAAGAAAGTGCTGTGTAGACAACATGCGCGTGAATGTAGGGAGAGTTCCACAGCACTTTCATAAAGAAAGTGCTGGGTAGGCAACAGAGTTGCCTTCTCCAAAGCAAGATAAAGGAGCAAAATCTGAGGGGATGCCATGGGTAATGGAGTCATCCATCCGCTGGTCACTTATATTTCAGATAAATATCAAAACAATATGCTTTCCCTCATAAACAGGGCTTTCATTATTGGCACAGCACAGATGTAGAAAGTCTTTTTTACAACTAGAGGACTTAGGGACACAACTTTTACATGAGGTAGTGTGAAATTGAGAGTGAGGAACAGGTGCCAAATTGTCCCAATCCAGTGGGTGTTCTCATCCAGTAGGTCCAGAGTTAGATATGAAACATCATGGCACTCTTTTATTTTTCTTGATGCACAAAGCCCATTAAAAATTTAATTTAAAAGGAAGTGGCACTTTAAGTTATTTTGGTTTTAACAAAAAAGGATTAAGGAAGAAAATTTTAAATTTATAAAGCCAAGTGTATTTTCAGATTTCATAATGAAATATTTTGTTTGTGCATCAACACAAGAGCACGAGGCTCACCTCACAGTTCAGGTATTGAGACCTCCAAGCCTCTGCGGTTGAGTTTTCACTAGCAGCAGACAAAATAAATCTTTCAGCAGTTTGAGGTAATCACAACTGATTAGAAAATTTTCATAACTTTTAAGTGTTATTAGACCTCTACAGTAGTTTAAAGTAGTTTAAAGTTTACAGTAGTTTGAAGTCCAAATTAGAGTGGACTCAGGGTTTCATTCAGCACATGAAAGAAACTCTTACTTTCAGGTTCAGCATAACACTTTAGCCTGCTGCTTTTGTTTTCCTTTGCACAGATAGAGGCAGGTTGAAAGGTAAACCCAGCACTCAGCATCAGCTCTGCTTAGCAGGGAACTGAACTCAGACCTCAACTCTTTCTTAGACTGTCCTCTAGAATACAGGCTTGCCTGGTTTTCCATTTAAGTAAATTCTCATTTTCATTGGCATACAGGAAGCCTGATAGGAGCAGGAATGTGCTCCAGTTAATTTGTATGATTTGATATATAGGTTTTCATAAGGTTCAAACAAGCCACGGGAGGTCAAACTGTGCACTGCTGAGAATCAGTGTACTCGAGTTGATGAGATGAGCAGTAACATTTCTCCACAGTGTAGAAGGAGGATGCTATCAGTGCAGCCCTGCCATTATAGCAGCTTGAGTGCTCACTGCTGCTGAGGGTGGTTTTATTATTTTTTTTTTTCCCTTTACCTCTCTTATTCCCAAGATGACAGCAGCAGCCACATTCAGAAGCTCTTATCTCCAGTCTGCAGATGGGGAAGAGAAGCGTGTGGTGTGCTAAGGGTGAAATTCTCAACAGAGATTAGGAAGTTACTTAGGTGCCTAACTCCTGTTTTCAGGAGTGATACAGGGCCTTTTTAAAGCAGCTGTTCTGTTCACAAGAAACTAATCTACTTAGTTACTGCAAGAAACATGCAGCTTTATATTAATCACACAACAAAGAGGATGAAGGGAAAGTTCCACAGAACAGACAGGAAACAAGAGTCAGGGAAGAAAGCAGCTCTATCCCTTATCTCTTTGGGCAACTGGCTGACTCCCTGTTGACCCCTGTCTTATTCCTAGTTTGTGAAGAAAAATATATTTATGAAGGTTTTTTTTTAAATTTCAGATGGTAAGGGTTGCTTTCTTTTCTATTACCTTTCACTCTCATGTGTCTCTCAGTTCTGTAGCTTCTCCTGGTGTCTGGTGCTGCAAGAAGGCTGAAATCCTCCTGACTTCCTTCAGAACATCATTAGTAAAAGTAAGGAACTCTTGAACTCCCTGTCACTTCATAAGCAAACCCTGTCCTGGTGTTTCCTTATAGTTCAAACATTAGTGTCATGCTCTTTGAATAACAAGGATCCAGTTTCCCCCAGAATGATGCACAGTCTGCTGGAGAGAGCAGATTGCTCATGAAAGAACTGATGCAGGTCAGATTCTTTTGGCTCAACTCTTGCTTTGAAGTGATATACACAGACTGATTGTGAAAAGCTTATTTTACAGTTCCCTCCCCATCTTGGTTTAAGATTAAATCTGAATGAGTTCTTGTCATCCTTTCCACTCAAAACTGGTGAAGGTCTGCTCTTGTCAGAGCTCATGGAGTTAGACGTCATCTGAAAAGGGAATTGACCTGCCCAGACTGTTTTTAACTATTTATTCATCTCACTTTTAAAAAATGTAGGATCTGAATGGAACAGGGATTGTTCCATTCTTGTTTCAGGGGAGTTTAGAGTCTGGATACTGTCTGTGACTGACCCTCCAGAAGAGCATATTTAAGAAAGATTTGTCTGAGATGTCTGCTTGTCAGAGATTCCATACCAATCTCCAGTCTCTGTTGGAGACTGGCTGGTTGTCAAGTCCTTTCTGTGTCCTCCTAAGGCCTTGGAACATTCTGCTGCCACTAATAGAGACATGCAGAATCTATCTCGTGGCAAAATTCAGGAATTCACGAGAACAGAGGGTCACCAGGATTACAGGCTGCCATATCTAGCACTGCACATGCTGCTTTCTCCTGCTCTGTGTCCTTATCAGCTGTGGCTTTCATGCACACAAAGCCACGTGGCTGAAGTGCAGATAACTCATCTTGTCTGGAGGGTTAAGAAGACTGCACTGCCCCACAGCCCCTGTTGGTGTCACAGCTCTGCTCTGGTGCTCCTGCCCTCGCCCCAGGAGCTCACAGCATGTGCTGCTGCTTTTGAGACAGAAAAGAAGATAGAGCAGTGAAAACATACCCTTTTTTTTTTTTTTTGCTGTTTTTCATGTTATGCTGCAAAATTCTCCCAGCTACACAGGATGAATGAGACAAGATTCATGCTTTTCCCAGATTTATATATGCCAAACTGTGTTCCAGATGATTGAGATTCATTCAGATGAGCTTGTCTTTTATGGAAACAAGTTTCCTCTTTCCCTTGGTCCTGTAGCCTAACTCTGTGCTTTAATCCTGAAGGAGCACCCTCTGTTTTCTGACACTGAGTCCTACCTGCCTTCTGTTTTCCCAGTCCCACCCCTTATGATGGCAGATATTCAGCATCACCTCTGAGATGAGACAATTGTCAGTTCATTGAGATCATTGTCAGTCCTCCCTGCAACAGCCTGGAGAGGGATGATTTCCAGGGCTGTGTAAAAAAACCCCAGAGGTTATTGAAAGCCAAGTGGTAACACAGCCCTTTCCTTGCAGCTCTCCATTTCCTTCCCTTCTTCTCCAACCTAGCTTGCTGCTATGTAGTAAATTTGCACAGTTAAAAACAAAGTTGTCTTTTTCTGAACTGTTCATCTCAATCAGTTTCCTCTGAGGTAATAAACAATTCTGACTTCAGGTGTTTCAGCTTTATAGCTAGATCTCATTCTCCATACAACCCCTGATACTCACTTTATGCCCTCAGCCCTCCTTTAGAAGAGCTGAATACACACAGAGGAGGTCTTGAATGTGTGGTTTGTAAGGAGCTGAGATCAAAAATTCCTAGGGGGTTTGTATTTTTGCTAAAGACTTTTTTTTTTGCTTTGCTTTTGGGGTGTTTGTGAGGGGGAAGAGATGACTTAATCAGTGAGTCAGTCCTCAATTTACAAATTCTTCTCAATTTATCCACCTATTGCTTTCCACATGTAGCCTAATCACACAGCAGCTGAAATTTCTGTACCTGTATCCATCATCCCTCTGCTACAGGCAAGAGCCAACCTTACACCCCTTTAGCATCTGGCATGTATCAACTCCCCTGTGGGTTTCAGCTTTGAAACCTAAAATACTCAGAGCTTTTTTTCACCTTTAGGGCCTTGAGTTCATACCCTTTAGCTTGAAATATTCTTTGATGTGTGTTTTAGCATTTTCTGGCTAAATACCCTTGCTTGAGGCATTTAGTTATATTTGATGCTGAGACATTTTAATTTAAATAACTGATTAGATGTTAACTCTCCTGTGACAGAAGCACACATTAGGAATCAGGGCCTGTTCCATTATGCTTCTGCATTTTCATTCCTTTGAGCTGTTCTTACTATGGGGGTGCAAATCTTAAGTCTTTCAGTGCTTACAGGGTTGCTGTTAATCATTCTGCTTTAAGGCCTCTGCAGCACTTCTAATTCTGTTTACAGATGCAAAGAGGTGCCTGAGCTCTTACCTTCTGTTGCTAGAGAAAGTGTTACAGGAAAATAAGCAAGCCTTAAAACTCACACATGTATCTCTGCCTTTAAAATCTGACCCCAAGAGATTGTGACCCACAAAGCAGCATCCCTACACTTCCAAAAACTGTGACAGTATGTAAGATTTGTGGCAATAAAAGATTGTCACTTCACATAGGAAAATTTGGAAATTACTTTTAATGCTGGTGCTGAGATACATGATTGCTAAGAGGCCACAATCACCCTGGTTAACTCCAAAGTGTTTTAAAGAGCAGTTTAAAGAAGAACCTGTTAAAGAACAGGCACTTCCAGAGATGACTGAACCCTCTCAGCATCTCTGTTGCCTTTGGTACTCTGATTAGGGAGGAGCCAGTGCTCCTGAATTGTGACATATCACTCATGGTTAAACTCAGCTGGAATAAAGTCAGACCTAACAGATTTATCAAAGTATGGAAATCCAAGACTCAAGTGGGATAAAGTCAGACCAAACAGATTTATCAAAGTGTGAAAATCCAAGTATGGTGTTTGGAGATGAACTAGGAATGAAATAAATCTCCATTCCATTCAGAAATGTGCTCACTACCATATCTAAATATTAAACTGTTGCATGATAAATGTGCCTTGTTAAAAGGTTATTGCTCAATGCTGCAGCACTCAGTAATTGAGGTTTTGTCTTTTTTTTTTTTCCCTAAACATGAATAACTGCCTGCATTAACCAGTTTTGCATGCATGGTTCTGATAGGATTTCCTGAAAAAATCCCTGAGAAAATACTTGACTGACCAGCCAGATTGCTTTGCAGTGATGTGATGTGCTGTCAGTCTCCTGAGGAAGGAGACTTGTGACTGATAGCTAGAGGACAGTCACACACTGTCAAATGTTTGTCACATGAAAATGGATAAGGGGAAGGGTTGCAGAAATTATCTAAAGTGGAATCTAAGAGCAGGTGTTGAGTTTGTGGAGAGACAGAAGCAGAGTTATTAGCACAGTTATATTTCTTACCTTATAAAGTACTGTTGTTACGTTGTGTATTAATTTTTTTCACTTACCACGTGGCTTCTTTAAAAAGGATAAAAAATGTGATAAAAAATGGGGTTTTTTATTTCAGAAGCTTAAGTTTCAGAAGCATCCAATATTATGTTTTAAAAAGTAATTTTCCTGTATGTAAAATATGCAGAATACATTAAAACTGCAAAGCATATGTATTCCAAATGTTGCCATACTTCTTTAAAGTGATTTATAGACAGCCTTGCCAGTTACATTTTTCTTCTTTCCCTTTCCAAAAAAAAAAAAAAAGTTCTTATCTAAATGCATTGTTTACTTATGCTAGGTAATTTTCTTTTTTTTTCCTGTGTGATTGTTCCTAGAGGAGGCACAAGCAAGGGATGCTTCACCTGTGAGACTGTTGTATAATATCTGCACAAATCCATTGACTTTAATGAAAGATGTTTGCCACAAGTAATTCCTTACAAGAAATCTCAAAACAGCAGTTGGAAACCCAAACAGTAAGTTCTTTGAGGCTCCTTCCTCAACTGAAAAATGCAGGAAATTTCTGGTGGGATGCAAATTAATCAGAGAGCATTCTCTGTTATCTAGGAGAAGAAAAAACTGAAATGTCGAGAAGAATCCTGCCCTCAGGGTTGCTTCTTTCCAAATTTGATTTCTTGTTGTTTCAGATAAACTTAGAATAAGTATCCAAGTTATTGGATGTCCATAAAAGGTCATGCTTTTGAATGCATTTGATATTTACAGAATTTTTAGAAGTGGTTTGGTTTTTCCTTTGCTCTTTAGTGCTGCTGATACGCCTCATGCATTGCTCTGAGCACACTAATCCACACAATGGAAATGACATATTTCTGATGTCAGTAATTGCATTGTTCAATATCAAGTGCAATGATCTCTGGAAATATTTCTGTTTAAATACCAACTACTACTCTGAAATGTCAAAATTTTAATTAGTTTCTATTTGGACAACTCACGCCAAGTGTACACAAAGTGGATCTTGTTTCTGTACCTTACAGAAATATTCCAAACCACAAGGAATTCTGCAGGAGGCTTTTCAAAGCAGGTAAGATCATCAACAGACCTTTGCAGTTTCAGGACATTCAGTGCTTTCTCTGCTTTTCTAATTCAGGTAATTTTTTCATGTGGCTACGATTTTCAAGTCCAGTGGATAAAAATTAAAACCAATGAGAGGCTTATTTGTGCACTTGGAGGAGCTCAGTGCTGTGCAATTGTTTGGAAGTTTGGATTGCCTATTCATGGCAAATAGCATCTGTGCTCAATTACACTCCATCCATCAGGAGGTAAGGCTTTCAGAAGTAATGAAAGCATCTAAGAGATGGTTTGCACTAGAGAGTAATGATTTCTCAAAAGGGCAGACAATTGGGCTGATTCACAGGTACTGCAGAAGGGAAAATGCTCCAGATGAAATGGAAATTATTTCATGAAACATCTCAGCATTTCGCAGAAAGAAGAGGAGTATTATTACCAATTATTCTCTATGAAATGAATTTGGTAACACACCATCATCTAAAAGGGAAAAGTGAAAGGTTGCTAAATTGGATATTTAGATTTTGCTAATGAGAATGGAGGGAGTTGATGAGTGTTGAATCATTCCTTGGCAGTTTTTAAACAAAGATTATCATTCATTCTCCTTTTTGAACTGACAGATGATGTTTTGTGTTGAAATGAAGCTTCATGACTTTTGATCAAGCCTGCTGAAAATAGCATTCTGCTGCTTAAACTTCATATTCTGTTCTAACACATTGCACTAAGAGCCATGGGATGATAATTTGGGATGCTCTGCAATTCTCTGCCTTTTTGAGGGATTTGAGGTTTTTTGTTGAAAGCATATGTGCCATGACATGGCTGCATCACATTACTCAATAATGAGTTCAAACTCTTCAAAACAAAAATATTTCTATTTAGTATTCTTTTGTTTGCTTAACACTGTCAGGAGAAAATACGTGGTACATGCCTATGCTGAGTTTTGTGTACCATGTTAAAATCAGGTAACTGCCTTGCCAGATGTTACCTGACCAATATTTACCAATGATAATCACCTCAAAGGTGTTGCAGAGCTTGATCACAGAGACAGGGACCCCCCAGGACATTCACTGGCAGTACATTCACACTTTGGGATGCTACAGAGGGAAATCAAGGCTCTTGTTTCCCTCTGATCAGACAAACTGATATCCCTTGTGAAGGTGTGTTCTAAATATGGCTCTTAGTTTACATTTTGGACAATAATACTCAGGACAGACTAAATTCTTAGTTTAAAATTTCCTCCTGGAATTACAAGCTTTTGAGCAACTCGTCAAAAAATAAATGCTCTGTTCCAGCAATCCATAATGAATTTGAGTGGCCTCTTCCATCTCCCAAAAGCAGGAACACTAAATTAGCCAATCTGGCACAGCAGATGAGACAGGATAAAGGTGATATTCCCTCCAGAGCTGGGAAATAGGTGAATTTCTCCTGCCCTCAGCTGCATCACTGCTTGTTCCTTCCTTGTGGCTCTTTTTCCTAACATGGAATTTGCACTCTCCTGATAATAATAACCAGTGTGAGGAGCTGCTTAAACTCTTTCCCTCATTTCCCTCATAATTGAGATTTGTGGTGGCTGGACTTCAGACTGAAAAGAGCATCTAGTTACCACTGAAAATCTCAGAGGTGCTATAGATGCAATTTTAGAAAAAGCATATGCTCTTTTTGTGTGTTCTGTATGTCTGTACATAACTGTGGCAAGATTGTAAGAATTTAGAATTGAGGAGAAGTTTTTCCTGCCAGGAGGACAGAGTTGCAAGGCGCAAGCTTGGAAATGGCTCTCAGGATTTTTGGAGCAGACTTTGTGGATAAAGGCAAATGCACAGGATTATCTGGTGGGCTTTGTGTGTCTCATTGTTATTGAACATACTGAGGCTACTCATTCATTTATAGGAAATACATGATAAACAGTCCAAAAAGTGCTTTGGTCACTAGTCAAAAGGACAAATGAGAAGAAAATAATTATCTGGGTAAACAGATTGTGATACTTGTCTGGTGTTTCCTGCAGGAGTACTTTGGAAATGTTAATTTAACATCGAGCATCCAAAGATAGTGTTAATTCTTATTACATCAGCAGACACAGAATGATAAAGCTGCCAATGACCTAAACTAAGAAGTGAAAGAAAGTAGTTAAAATGTTTTTGAAAGACAATCAGATAGTAATTGTGAAGGAAAAAACATAATCCATTAGCCAACTTCAAATAAGAGTTAACAGTTCTGTCCATTTATTCTGAGATTTAATCCAGTGTTTTCCATCACTAGTCTGAAAGCTTACATAACATACAAGAATCCTAAAAGTTTGTCTGCCTTTTATTTTCTTTTTTTTTTTTTTTGTTGTTATTTCTACTACTTTGCAGTATCTGAAATGGAAAACTTTTGACTTAAATTGATTTCTGAGCATAGATGTCCTAAAAATAATACATAAGAAAATTATCGGAGTGAATAATTGATTTCCTTTGGATCCCATCCTGTCTGTGCCACATTTAACAAATGAACTGTCACCTGCTGAAATATTTTCATATATCCACTGCTAGATTTTGCAAGGCAAGATAATAATGGCTTTTATTCCAGCTGTAAAATAGAAGATATCTTTTTTTTTTTTTTTCTAACTGAAATATGTAATCAAGTGTGCAAAATAGATAGGTGCTGCTTAAAAAAAAACCAACAGGTTGGATATAGCTGCCTGTCACATTACTTGGTCAATAATAGTTTTCACAGTGAAATTCCTACATCTTCTCAACTGTTCCATCATCCCACCACATCCTACATCTTCTCTCTTTTGAAGTACACCAGAGGCTTTCCACAGTGAGATTAATTTCAGCAAATCACACCATGGCACAAGGTCTAGAGCACACAAATGAACTGGGTATCATGGAAAGCCTTTTCCTTGAGAATTTATCAGAATGAAGAGTGAACAGCAGCTCAGGTGTTCCATGTGGGGTAGCTGTTTTCCTGAAAGTAATGCAGCTGGCCCCTGTGCTGCTGTTTGGGAACAGACCTACATTCTCAGGAAGGTCCTGCCTTGTGGCTGACAAACTCTTCATTCTGTGATTTTTCATTCTCACCCTAATGTGGGGTTTTTCCAGAGTTCTTGGGTTAGTAGTACCCTGATATATAACCCCACAGTATGTGCATTCTCAAAGGTCTGGACAAGGACTGTTCTGCATGCTTTCTACGGGAACAGGTGTTTTGGGGTTTTTGTTAAATAACTCTTAAAACAGTTGCCAAGAGAATGGCAAATCACAGCAGGAAACGCCAAAATACAAGATATCCAAAGGAAATTTAGCTGAGAAATTTCAATAAGAGACCCCTATTCTCTGCTTATGATCTGTCTGATCCTGCTCCTTGCATTCAGTTAGAATTCCCAGTTCATAATTTAGTTCAGCATTGTGTCTATACTTCACTAACAAAACGTCCTCATGGAGAGCAATGCTTTCCATAAACACAACAGGTTCAATCCTTGGATCATAACTAAGTCTTTGCCAAGGAAAGCACACTTATCCAGCCTCCCCTCTTTTTGTGTGAGTGTTTGCTTGTTAGACCCATTTTTATTGCCCCCAAACATTCCTGGCAAAACCTCCCGCTCCTCATTGTCTTCTTGCCAAACTGCAGCCTGCAGAAGCAAGTCCCAGACAGTGCTCCCCAAACAGCCAGCAGGTAACTCACCTATTTTTCAAAGTTAGGTTATAAAAGGTACACTTTCATTATTGCCCAATTGAGAAGCAAATTTTGTGGTCTCTCTGTATAACTAGGTCTTAGACTACTTACTTTTTTCCCTAAATATAAGTATTAATTATTTTTCTTCTTGTTGGGAGAAAGAGGGAGGAAAAAAGCATATCTTGTGAAACATTGGAAATGCCCCCCTGTGTTTTGTTGCCTTCTTTTGGAGTGATCATGCTGAACTCCAAGTGAACTGGTGAGAGGGATCTATTTATGTTCTTTTCCATGTACGATTTTTTGTTGTTGCTGTTTTGAGGGAAGTGACATCCATTTATCAAGAGAGCTCTGTGTGGGCTCTTGTCAATGAGCACATTCTGCAGTCAGGAAAGGAGCCAGACAGACATTTGTATCGTTCCTAGGAACAACTTCACTGAGAGCTCTCATGGAAACGCAGCTCCTGACAGTGTGGAATAGCAGAGACAGGAGAGCAGCAGGCTGCTGATTAATGAGCTGCTGAGTGGTGCTGGATGCCCGTGAGTCTGCTGCACATCCCTGGCAATGTCAGATAAGCAGGTCTGCAGTGATCAGCACACCTCTCACATGCTGTTATTTGATCTCTAAACTGTCAGAGGTGTAGGCAGCAAACTACAGATTATAGGCATCACTAGAGATGTGCTAGGGCACATATCTAATGAAAAATAAATGTAGCCAATGCCTTCTAAATAAATACTTTTACTCTTTTTGTGGAGCTCAGAGCAAGGACAATCTCTGTATGCACTGAGATCACAGGGCTCATGGAAAAGCTGGAGCCAGTGGTCTCAGTATATACCCAAGCTGGCTAGATCAGAAATATGACATTTGATTACAGGAGGAAATATTACACAAATTGATAGAACATTGAACAGACTTCTGTCTGTCAGCTGAGATGACTGTGGAGCAGTACATCAGACAGAGATAATTGTATAATGGGCAGGCTGAAAGCATAAACCCTCTCATTGCCTCTGCTGGCTGCCTTGGCCACTTGGGAGACCCTCACAGCAATTTGAGAAGAAAGGCATTATATCAGCATCACTCAGGGAGATGAGAGCAGACATCTATCACTCCTTTAAGCAGCTGGTGTATTCCATACCCATCAGAGGATCTCTGGATGGATATGGAATGGATATGGCACTTTAGCTTGAAATTTCCATCAGGAAGTGGCCAGCTGCTAGCTTTGCCTGAGCTGTACAGGTTATCTGGACAAAGGATGCAGGAGAAGATTTGGTACCAGGTAAATATTTTAAGCCCAAGTCTCCGTATAAGAACAGCCTGTAACAGAGTGGCACAGTGTTTGTAAATACCACAGTGGGAATGCTTATTAACAGGGCACATTTGTTCAGCTGAGATTAGAGAGAAAAACTATTAACTGCTATTTTTAATTAACTAGTATCTGTGTAAGATTTCCAGCCTGCACTGATACAGCAGTGGATTGTTAGTACATTTTCCAGCACATTTTCCAACTGGACCAAAAGAGGAATTAATAAAGCAGCACATCATTAAATAGACTCTAGCTTCAACTCATAAAAGACCATTAGAACAGACTAATCTAATTTTCTTCATAATAGAAAACATAGAACTTACAAGAAATAACTTTAATGGAAAGATACTTTTATAGAATCCACTGCTGTGGTTATTTGTTTGAATGATTGATTTCCTTCGTCATTTTAAAAATATTGCACTCTGTTTCTAGTCTAAATCATGTTTCAATTTTCAGCACAGCTTCTTTCAGATTAAGTAATCACTTTTACAAGATTTTTTCAATAAGAAGGTATTCTTAATTTTAATAATTTCATCTTTTAACATGATCTTAGGGTATTTTGACCCCCACTATAGTGTTATAAACATTCGTATCCCTTCATTAATTCTATAGCTTTGCTCTGCACCAGCTGCATTTTCTGCCCCTGAAACATGCTGAAGAGTGTGCCAATGGTTGTAAAAGAAGTTAACCTGTCACAGGACAAAAGAAACTGCATTTTCCAAAACTTAGAGCTAATTTAAAGTTAGAAAACAGTCAGAAGAAATTATCTATTTTTGCAAAGAAATGAGAGGCTAGAATGATTGCTCTTTAAGACATTTCTGCATGATGGAAAATATATGAAAGGAAAGATTTCTGCTGATGGAGAGTATCAAAACTGAGGATGCCATAGGCCATTGTTCTGCCATCTCACAGTGCCAAACAAGGAGCAGCTGAAATTCAATACTGATCAATAAAAAGCCATGCACACAGGGGAAAGCAACCAAACAAGAAACCTTCATCTATATAATGATAGTTCTAAATATGCCATTATGGAAAGAGAATTATAAGCTTAATTGTAGTTTCCTGTAAATGTTATCTTGGTTTTGGTGGGCAGGAAAGTGAAGGTGTTAGAAATACTGAGAAAGAAGAGATGAAGCATCACTATGCAGCTCCATATGGTTTTGGGGATCTGACATTTCAATATATTCTACCAGTCTGCTCACCTCACTCTAGAAAAGGATATAATGACCTAGAAGAGCACAGAGAATAGGAATCAGTAGCACAGAATGCCTTCTGTATGCAGAGGAAGTGATATAGCAATGGCTCTATAACTTGGAAATTAAATGAGTGCACATGGTTATTATAGAGGTTTATACCATCCTGAATGACACAGGAAAAGTCCCTTATCTGTTTGCTGATTGAAGTTTAATTATGAATCACTCAGTAGCCTTCTCCAATAAGTGTTCTTATCATCCACTCTTCCCTTTTGCACTGCTAAAACCCAAACCATGTTGCTTGTTTACAGTTTTTTTTTAATGTCAAATTAACCAGAAGGAATACAGAGAGCCCACACTGTGGTTTGGGGTTTTTTATTTTTAAAATATCTATTTCAGCAGTGTTTTTGTATTAAGTTATGTTAGGAAAGCAAAGACTACCTTGTGTACAGCTGAGCCTCTTGTTTCTGCTCTGCCTTTGTACTATTGACTGGTTTGGATGGTTTTATTGGAGTATGAATGGGAAAGATCTTATTTTGGTTTGTGTTGTCCCTGTGTATTTAAATTATATGTATTTCTGGAGGTCCCACTTGTGTTTCCTCCTTAGTACATTGAACCTCATGGGGAAAACTGTTTTGTGAGTTTTTGTAACTCACACCTTTCAGGTGCAGTGTTCAATGGCAGGGCTTGTCTCTACTGAAGCTTTTTGGTTTTCTTCTACTCACATTAATATTTGTTACTGTTATGTATGTCAAGATCATGACTCCTGTGGGGTGTTAGATCTATTTATCTTAGCTTTAAAATTCTACCTATTGAGTAGGAGAGATTATCACATTTATGATAAGAGAGCAAACACTTTTTTACAGCATTAAGTTCTTTGTCAGCTCTCAAAGACATGGATAAAGATGCAAAAGGGCAAATAAAATCAGTGATGTTAATGGGACTGCCTGCCACATCTTTGGGAGTTTAGTGAAACTTTTCAAATGTGCTTTAGCAAAATGTTGATGAGAAAAAAAAAAAACAGTAGGGAATGAGGACTTGTTCTTCATCAGTCTTCAGTCAGTGAAATTAGTGAATTATCCCTGAATGATATGAGTGAAGACCCAACCTAATTTGAGGGCCTGTCCAAAAAATTCTTGAGTCATAAAAGCAATAAACTGCTGCTGACTCATAAAGAGTGTTCTGCTACCAAAGAAAAAAGGAAAAAGGTTTTTTCATGGCAACCACAGTAGCTGTGATGGGGAATGATAAAAGGAGAAAAAAATACTCTTTTGGTACTTAAAGTTTCAAAGTATCTCATAGATTACGTCAGATTGTGTTTCTCTTTCCCATTTTAAAACTTCAGTCTCCTGAGGACTCTGCTTCAGCTGAAGTTTCTGTTTAATGAAGTGTCCAAGAGTTCAGAGGCATGATACTGACTCTGAAAATGCCCCCAAAAAAAGTTAAGTGTTGCCCTTTGCCCACAATATGCTTCACACTGGTAACAGTGAGAGTTGTTCTTGTGTGTGAATATCTGGCTGCCTGTTTATTGCTGACAGATCAGAATTCATCACCTCAGAGCTGCCCAGCTGGAACTGGGGTTACTGTGTGGAGCACTTTATTTTAATGACTACACGTCTTCAGAACTGAATTTGGGCCTTTTATTGTGTTGGAAAAGATTAACATTAGTGCTTCTGAAAATTATTTCAGCAATACCGAATAGCAAAGGCAGAGAGAAAAAAGAAAATCAGTTTTTAGAGGCCAATCCTTTGATCCTCCTGCAATCCTGATCTGCAGCCAGCCGAGGCAGGGGAAGCTGGCTCAGAGCCGGGGTCAGAGCTGCTCTGAGCTGGCAGGCAGCTCCTGACGGATGCTGTCAGGGATGACAGAGCTCCCTGGATTCCCACTTTCAGCTGGAGCACTCAGTGGGGAGCTGCACCAGGCTGGCAGAGCCTCATCCCTGCCAGGGGAAGCAAGATTTTGTCTAATCACTGCAGTGTGACAGACAGCCGTGGTGCCAGGGGGGCCTTCCCTCGGTGGGAGCTGCACTGAGCTAATGTGGGGATGCATTAACTTGTCTGACCTGCAAACAGAGAATCACTGCTCAAGAAATGGCTGCTGTGTGGCACAGAAAATGTTTGAATATTCATTAAACACGCCTAGGATTTTATGTTATTAGTAGAGATCTTTGGGATTTTTTAACTTATGTTTCTCCTGTAAGTCCAGTGCTTAATGTAGATGGAATAGGCCCTATATTATGGCAAGAAAATCTTTCTAAAACCCAGCCTGGCCTTTTATCAGTGGTAGGAAAGTCAGTGACTGGAAACACTTGAGCTCCTGACTCATTTTTAGCTGTTTTCTGGTGTCAGAGTAGGGGATCATAAAATGTGACCTTATTTTCATGTAGCACAATGTATGCGTTCTGTAAAACTGGTAAAAAAACCAAAACCATCAATCCTTATTGAAATATCTGTCCAGAGCTTTGACCTTCACATCACAAGTGCTGCTTAAAAGTTAACTTTTCAATTATCTAGTTAAAGCAATGATAAATTGTGCCCAGAAGTAGTGACCACAATACAATAGGAAAAAGGGGTTTTTTTTAGTTCTAAAATAATCCCATTTCAAAACCAATTGTTCAAATCAATTACTGAATGCCATTTGCTGCATTACATTTTTTTTGTTTGAGTTGCTCTCAGTCTATTTTTTGAGTTGAGGAGGGAAGGCATTGTCCTAGCATAAGGAACTGAAGGGAATTATCAAGAATGTCTGTGCCCCCCTTGCCATTCTAAACCCAAGGGCCTCATCAAGCAGGGAACCCACAGCCTTCTTGTAAGGTATATTTTATACACTTACTTATGGGTTCACAGTCACAAATGCCCATATTCCTCTTGCCTGGTCTTAGAATTTTTTAAATAACACCAGAAGTTGAGAGTCTTCTCTCCTGACACCCAAGCAGAGGTCCTGCTCTGCTCTGTCCACCTAAGGGTGTCAGTGCCTTGATTTCCTTGTCTCTCCTCCAGGAAGGACAGTGATGCTGCTGGAATTCAAATTGAATGAACCAAAAAAAACTGGATGTTAGTTGTCTCTGTTTAATACTGCCAGAAGTAATAGTTTGTGAGTTTCTTCCTAATGTCCCAGAGGAGAAGTACACACACAAAAATCATGACTGTGTCTGTTTTAAATGGGAATAATCCATGCCAGAATCCCAAAATCTGAATAGAAGCTCTTCTTTGGGGCAAGTAATTCAAAACTTTCCTCTGAGAACCCTCCAGCCATTTGTTAAATATTTTAAAATTCTGTGGTCCAAAGCACTTATGCATGGCGGTGCATGCATGTATCCATTTATTAAAATGTGTATATTATTTAATTCCTGCCAACTTCTGCCTTATTAACAAAATCCCATTCCCTGTATGCTGAAACAATGACCTTTATATTATCAATTCAAGGACTCATAAAACAGATGGTGGAGATATAAAAAAAAAAAAGGAAAAAGGAAAAAAAAAGCCCAAAAGTGAAATCCCAGCTTGTCCAGCCTCAAGGACCAGAGCATACATATCAAAATAATCCTGGAAATCTGGCTGGGGTAACAAAACCATATGGGTTTTGTTTCAGCTCAAGGGTGCCATGTAACTTATTAGCATCTCCTCTTCTGCTGCTGGTAAACAGTGGGAAAAAATTTATCTGATGGTGATGAGGAGATTCTTCACCCCAGGGAACAGCAATCAGGATGCACTGGATTTGTGCTGTTTGCAGGATTCAGGGCTCACACTGGTGTGGAACAGAGATTGTGAGGTGAGAGGAAGGAGATGTGGTGCTAATGTGGCTGCAGTAAAGGTGTCTGATAGATGTAAACAAGAGAATTGCTGTGGGGTTAAGCAGCAGAGGAGACATGGAAAAAGTTTGTGACAGAAAGCTTATCTGTTTTTCCAAATCCATTGGTTGCTCCTGTTACAAGGAATTGCCTTGTTATTAAACTCTGCAAGAAATTACAGGGGAAAAAAACCCTAAACTGCCAGTAATCCATGTGATTGTTTTCCAAGTCTTGGAGGAGGCTTCTGAACTGGCCTTAGGATTCCTACTTGCTTTTGTCCTTAATCCTAAGAAATTGATTTGTGCATTCTCCTTATTCTCTCTTGTTAAAATAATACTGACTTTCATATTGCTTAACCAAAAGAACTCCAGAGCAGTCATTTTCTGGGGTTTATTTATCAAGAAGTAGGAGATATGTCATGTATACTTTATATATAGATGTATTATACACTCCAAACCTGACTACAGATTTCTACCCCTGGGATTTAAAGCTGAGGTGTAGAGTCTGACACTTTATAAATGTTTCTATTCAGACAAATGTAATAACTACCAGAATTAAGGCATGACACAAGAGTAAAGATGGACTAAAATGAAGTTGATAATCGAGAAGTTGGAATGAATTTTGGAGAAAAATTTCTTACATTTTTCCCACCTTTCACTCCTCCCAGCTGGCCTTGTGTATTTCTGATGTATTTTTATCCTGCTTTATCCTGTATTTCCTGCTTTCTAAATCCTGGCTTGAGTAGGAAAGAAGAAGAGATGGAGATTTAGACTCAAACCTGTTTGCCAGAAAGGACAGTCCTTGTGGGCAGTGAGCTTACCAGTGGATTGCAGGACTTTGCCTTTCCCCTGCTGCAGCTTTCATTCCAGGTGAACTCACTGTGGATTCTGTGCAGTGTGAGAGCAGAATTTATCTGGCCTCTTCTGTTATATTTGTGAGGTGCTGGCAGTGTCTTCCTAGCACAAATAAAACATAAATGACATCTTTAATTAGTTTTCTGCCACACCATCCAACGTTAGAAATAGAAATTTTCAAATGCTTTTGTCACCTTGATATTTTTTCTGGGGGGGAAATTGTCAATAACCCTGGAACTATCAGTTACTTGCCAAAGATCATTTCTTATAGCCTTAAAAAAAAAAAAAAAAAAGGCATAAATCCATAAATCAATCATTCTTCAGAGTGGTAGAAGGAAAAAGACTTGATATTTGTCCAAGGGTGAAACTAAGATATAGCTTATTTGAGTTGGGCCCTACTGGACTCTTGATTGATAGGATCAAAGTCAGAGCAGACCTTCTTTGTCAAGATCAAGATTTCTCTTTTGACTGCTCTAAAAGTATTTCCAATGAAGATCACAAATCTTCTCCTGCCCTGACAGGCAGTTGTACACTCCCTGTGCTGCCCCTAGTTGGTACTTTGTTTGACTGGCAGTAATTTTATATTATTGGGATATATATCTGTCTTTGGCATTTAGTGTCTGCACCTTAAGTCATTTTATACTGTAGTAATAACTCTTGTTTTGCTTTAAATCCTACAAAAGCTGAACCATTCAAACAGAAATTTGCATTTGACCTGTCAGAGGCAGTGACTGACATCTGTCATCCCTGCTCATTGTTTCAAGTTCTCTATCTGAAAAATTCAAATGTAATGGATGTTGTTCAAGGCTGCCAGATGTTGATGCTACCATCAACAGATAGGATGGGTCATAGAATAGCAGTTGCTATGCACAACAACTCACAGAAAGGGAATTTTAAAGTTTTTAGTTTTATCCTCTTGCTAAAAAAACCACAAAATATTTTGTATGTTTATCAACTGTGCAATTCAAGCTGCTATAAAGCCGGTGAAAGTACTTTTAAAAGAACTATTAATTTTGGAAAAAAAGCCTCAATTCTGTATAATTGTCTCCCAACTTCTTTTCCATGAGAAACAAGCATCTTCTATTTAGTTCTGCTGCTGGTAGAATAGCAGTCTGTCAGTCCCCTCCAAAAAACTCACATCAAAAAAAAACCCCAAACAAAACAACAGACCCAACAATTGTTAAACAATTAGAAAGGACCAGGAAAAGGTGCCATGGCCAAAGTAAATTAAATCTGTGCACCTGCTCCCTCATGCATCTTACAGTCCTGAGGCTTAGGTTTCTCTTCAGTCACAAAAACCTGTATCAGGCATGAAAAACAAAATAATGGCCCAGTTGTTGGTACTCTTCAGAATTCTGTTTTCATTTTGTAATAGTCATGAGCCTGTGTGATCTTGAACAAATCATATAGGGGGAAAAACCTCAGGTTCTTTAAGTAATCTAAAGTTCCACTTCCCTTACTGGACAGTCAGTTGTTTTTACAGAACCTTGAAAATTTATGCCAAGTAAGGATCTTCCCTACAGCCTCCAGTTTTCGTACACTATCTGTAAAATGACAAAACGAGTGCTTTGCTGCCTCACAGGTTCCATTTGAGGATAAACACATTAAAGCAGTGTAAGGCTCTTGGATACTATGCAGATGGGAGCTATAAAAGCTCCTCAAACAGAAAAACTTGAGCTGTGGCAGCTCTGTGACCTAGATCAGGCTGCTGTGCTCCTGTCCCCTGCCTTGCCTGAGCTCAGCTCCCTCAGCTGTGTAATTAGCTGCTCTCAAATAACCCTCAAAACTTCCAGAAGTTTTCTGCAGCTCTCCCCTTTCCCTTAAGGTCTGTCTGTGCCACTTTTTCAGTGATCTACAGCTTTTAGGTGATTTCCTGTCAAACACACTTCAAGGCTAGCTTCTACCTGGTTTTCTTTTCCCCCTGTAGCTGCTCTGCTGACACTGCAGCTTTCAAACATTTAAAATAAAATACTTCTTATGATAGTATTTTTCTCTTCCATAAGGAAAATTTAGAGCTTCTCCAGAGAAATCTGGTCTCCATTAAAGCATCTCTTGGGATATGGAGAATTTTAGCTTAGGGAATAAATTATTTCATCCAGCTCTTGCTATAGGTATTGAAAATGAAGTCACGATCATAGAAATGTTTTCTGAAATAAACACATTTGTTCTGTAATTTGTTCTAAATCTAGAAGTTTAATGATGCAGTCCATAGAATACTTTAGGTCCTCATTTTTCTGTGCGTGTTTCCAGTTCTCAGGGTCAGCAGCTAGAAGGGTTAAGGAATCCCCTGTCCCTGCAATGAATTAATTCTGACTTGCTACCATTTGAAAGAAAGTATTGCCACAGCTGAGCTACATTTCCCTCCTCTCTGTGACTGCTGGAAGCAGATGAGTAGTTTGGTAAATCTGATAAAGTAAATCCATGGCTCAAAGCTATGCCAAGTGGAGCCACTTTTCAAATGGCTGCAGAGTGAAGAAACTGCTTTATTCTGTGTTTGTAAGCCTGGCAATGTACAAGGTTTCTTTGCCAGCACATTGATAAGAAAGCCTATTAATAAAATTGCTAAATTGTTTGCTTTTTCTCCTGTATGTCTGGACAACATGAAGCATATCTTTGTTACAGAACTCCTTGAATCAGGTTGTTTCCTTCATGATTCTTGTCTTGTTGTGGAGTCCAGCAGTGATGAGGAGAGAGAAAGGGCCAAGAAAAGCAAATAAGAAATCTTTTGAGATTATTTAGGGAGATTTTTTAGTAAGGCATTCTCTTCATTCCCACCCATCACAACCTCATTTTCTCATATTTCAACCTTGCGAATGGCCCTGTCTGTTAGAATATTTGTAAAATCTTTGGACTCTGCTGTCAGAGGGGCTTGAGATCAGCACTCCCAAACTACTCTGTTGTCTTACCTGGGATAAAGATACACCCACAAAGTAGTATTTTGGTTTGGTTTGGTTTTTTGTATTTTTATGAAGACTATTACAATCACTGCTCTGGGCAGAAGTCCTGGAGGCTTCTGACTGATAGAGATCAGGCAGGAGGAAATGTCTCTTTCAGCAAATTGATGCTTATACTTTTCTTTGAAGAAAATATTTCATAAATCTTGGATCCCAGTAAAAAATATTTCAGAAACTAATTGTAAAAGGAGTAGATTGAGATCCCACTGCAAGATGGAGGCTTACAGTGGGATCAGAGTGACTGAAACATGAAGGAACTTTCCAGTCCTGATGAACCTCTGGTTCAGGACAAAGAAACAGAAATAGAGAAATATGTTAAAATTTGCCTGAAGTTCTTCCTTACATGTAATTTTTCTGGGAAATATAACCATTTCCAACCCAAAATATATCTCCTAAAGACTGCTCAATAATATTATACCTTCACACAGATAATTTTTTAAAAAATCAACCCAAGATCTGGAATTAACTTCTTTTTCTGCCATTTCATGAAAACAGGAAGCTCAGACTATTCAGACTGAAAAAAAAAAAGAATGCACAGTCTTAATCTGACTAAGTCAGTTGTGATAATTTATAAACAAGAGTAAAACAACAGAAAGCAACGGGTTGCAAAATAAAGACTATTTAGTGACAGCCCTTGTTCATAGTAAGATATGGAGCCCTACAAATTTGTTCTGTTTCTTCCCTTCAGAAAGGATTAGTCACCATAGCAACTGATACATAACGTGACATCCTTTGCTACTCCCAAGATCTACAGAGCAGTTTTTAAGAGAAGAAATGTTAATTAATATCTAAAAGAGTAAAGGAGACAAGGTCTTTGTGCACTATAGGGAAATCATGTTGTTATTTGATTTCCCTTTATGGGTGTTGTGCAAGGGCTGGGTGAGGGGCCTGTACTTGCATTAATCCCAGAGGAGAGAATGGAATAAATATCCTCAGTCTGGAAGAAAAATGCTGAGACCTAACCACCAAGGAGATAGAATTACAGAATCATATGGTTTGGAAAAGATCCTTAAGATCATTGAGTCCAAGCAATACCAGGATATGAGGCTTAATTTTTATGTTAGTAGCCCAGTGAAAATACATGCTGCAAGGAAAGCCCTGGATGGATAATTTATTTAATTCTTTCTCTGGATAAATAACACACAGAAAGAAATTTATTATTCTTGTTAAATGCCTGTGGAACACAGGAAAACATATCTTGCTGTACCTGCTAGGATATTTCTCTGGGTAGTAGGAAAGTGATTTTTGGATGTTATGTAGCCCTTAGAAATAATTTTCAAGGACTATTTACCTGTTTTCTATTTAGAGTTTTGTTTTAAACATTAAGTACTGAAAAAAATGTATCTGATGTAGATTATGCACAATGTTTTTCTGTTTTTAAGCTACCTGTGGTTCACATCCCAGGAAGCTGAAATTAGAAGGAATGACAAATCCTTGGTTTGCCCTTCATTTAAAATAAATTCACACAGTTTTTCTCCATCACATCCATTATCAGTTCTCTGAGCCTGTCCAACCCCCCAGTAAATCACATTAAAACAATTCACAGTACATTTACTTACGATTGGAATTAGGCTATCCCAGATAGTTTGAAAAAAGATGCTTTTGGAAGATGTTTGTCTGGATCAGGACCAATAGAGAGGCCTTTGGGCTAAATTTTCAATCACTGTGTATGGGGTTGTTTTGCTGCATTGATGATCCTGCTGTTTGTGTGTCACTGAGACGGCTCCTGAACTGATGTAAACAGCATAAAATCTTTCCTATTCACAATTTCTCCAGCTATGAACTAGGACTTCCTTTCATGCTTAATATCACAGAGAAAATAAAATAGATTGGTTTACTTTTCACTGGGAAAGTTGTGTTTGAATGAAGAACCATTAAAAGGGTAATACCTTTCCTAAAAATTCAGGAACATAAAACTCACTGCTCCTGTCACCTTCACATTCACATCTGGAGTTCCAGCTGATGAATAAACAGACTGGAGATTATCACACAGGGTACATCCATGTGGGAAATGAAATTCCTATTAAAGTCCACTGCTTCAAATGATATATGCTTTGTAGCTCCTCCTGTAGAGGTTCCTGCTGAGTTTTGTCACAATATCCTGAAATCCAGTCTTTCTTCTCTCATCCTTCTGCTTAGTGCTAGAACAAAGGGATCTCTTTGATGAGTCTTTGTAAAGTTTTTGACAGAAAATGATAACAATTATTCACTTTCCACCTACAGAAAGTCATCTTTGGCCATAAGTGACTTTCTCATTTATTTATTTAAAACCTGATTTTGAGTTATTTTCAGCAAAGTTATTTTGGGTGCATGCAGAGTAAATCAAGATCTTCAGCCCCACATATGGACAAGAGTGCATGAAGATGTGCTGTGCTCCCTACTCCTCCCTGCCTAGCACAGAAGGCTTTACCTTCTCTGATAAATCTGCCTCTATGTCCCATGAGTTCCACTTTGCAAGTGGCCAGGAGATAAGACAATGTATTTCTGTGAAATCCAGCCTTTGTCCTGGCTTCAGACCCCACAGGGCTCAACCTGGCATAAACCCCATAGAGTTGTGCTTTCCCTTTTGGGATGTGCTCAGCAGCACTTTTAAGAAGCAAGTTTTGCTTTGTCCTGTATGTAAGCAACAACTGACATCAGTTCATTTAGGTATTTTTATTCATCCAAGTATTATTATTTCTTTTTTTCTGGTGAAAAAGAGTGTGAGCTTGTGCTGAATTAATTCTGTTAATGGAACTTAATTAATTAAGTTCCATATTAATTTTTATATGGCTGTCATTTGGGAACTTGCATTAATGAGGGCTTGCACTGATGTTGCTCGTATGAAATGAAACATTCCTGAAATCCATTTCCATTAAGTTCCAGTCTACTGCCAGAGATGTTCATTCCAGATACAGTATATGTCTAGTGAAAACAAATCTGTACAATTGTATGCTTGGCCAAGTATCCCCTAGAAAAGAACCTCAGGACAGTGAGAGGGAGAATTAAGATGTGCAGAACTGTCTTTGTTTGTTTGTTCCAAACACACAGAAATCTCTACCTCCTCTGCTCAGGGGGGTTAATTTTTCCTCTGCCAGCAGCAGCACTTCTATTTATCTTGTATATTTTTCTATTTATGCAATGAACCTCTCCTTTCCTGAATCACTTCAAATTGTTTAAACAGGCTGGAAATGTGCTGTCCTGGGTCCTCTGTTTTAAGAGCTAAAATTAATTTCCTTGGAAGTATTCCTGGAAATCATAATCTATACATCTATATTTCATGTGAGACTGGGCAGTTATGTTGTCTTTAAATCAGCTCTGGACCTAATTTCATCTATTTTAATGTAATGGTCTAGAGGATGTGCCTGCCAGCTCCAAATCTCTCCCAGGTATATATTCAGTTTACAAATCATATCCTCCTCTAGCAAACTAGAATTATGCCTACTTAGGTTTGTGTCTCTATTACCATCAGCCCCCACTGAGTTTCTGTGTCAGGTTTTTTATTTAAGTTTCAGCTAATGCCACCTCTGAAGGATGATTTTACTCACGTGCTCTTGTTGTACCCTGAGTTTTGCTAAGAGGTGGCTGGAGCAGAGAAAACTCATGGAGAGGAGCAGTGGAGGGTTGTCACAGACATTCTTCTTGAAAAATCCTTTCTTAAGATTTTTCCTTGCTGGAGCTTAGAGGCTCAGCAGCAAATGTAAACAATTATTATCTGCTGCTGTGGAATGCAACAGGTCTGCCCGTGATTGGTCCCCTGTAGATGTTTGGACCTACTGACCACTCACGATGGATCTGCTGTCGTCTCTGCCGAGACACAGAGCCTTGTTTATTCATTCCTATCTATCTCTCTCTTAGCTTAGCAGCTTCAGAAGAAGCTCTTGCCTTTCTATCTTTATGTAGCATAGTCATAATGCTGTATATATATCACAATATAATAAATCTAGCCTTCTGATCATGGAATCAAGAGCCTGTCTCTTCCATCCATCTAATAAACCCCTGTGAACACCGACAACAAAGGGTGTTTGTTCTTTCCTTGGGGATCCACAGTCAAGGAAAGAGCATTCTGGATTCCATAAGGGTTTTGGATGCTTTTCAAGAGCAAATTAGGACTCTGCAATGGGATGATGGAATGAGTCTCCCAGGGGTAGGAAAGGACTAGGCAGAATTTTGTTTAATTCAGTGGAAATGAGAAGAATACCACACAGGCAAAGTTGTTTATGAATCCTTGTTTCTTATTTTGTCTTGCCCAGCAGTTCCAGATTTAAAATGTTAACTATTTTTCCTGTATTTCAATGTATAGGAAAGCCCTTTTTACTCAAAAGCAGCTCCTGCCAGATGAAAAATGTTTTCATCTCTCTGAGAGGAGATGAAGGGTATTCACCAAAAGAACAATGTCTGTGTAAACCCACTCCTACTCTCGGGGCAATTTGTGGTCCTGTGGCACTGGCCTTTTATAAAGCAACATGGTGCTTTTTATCTCCTTGTAGGAATGGCACAGCCATCTCTGCTGCTCAAATACTGAGCTCAATTTTTGTCCTGCCATCAAAATGCAGAAAACTTCTAAGTCCAACTTTGTGTGTCCTGGTGTAAAAAAAGAAAAAAGCACTTCCCTATTGTTTGTTCCCTATTACTGCAGCTGCCTAGATTGACTCAGGTTAGTTAAAGTAAGGCTTTCTCGTTTTAGTCTGCCACATTTCTAAGCATGTTTCCTATGTGGAAATGTTTTAGAAATGTATCTTTGGTAGAATTTATTCTTTTTAAAATATGGCTTAATCTCAACTTATAACATTTGGAATTATGGTAACTTAAAAGTAGATTCAATAAATATTTGCCTAAATCCTTCACTACTGTGAAGGATCTTGGTTGCTTCTTCCTTGTCTACTGAAACAAAACCATCAATTATCTCTTCAAACTTATGCTCTAAATGAATGCATTGTTGTATTAAAATTTTTCCTAGGTACATTATTCTCAAGAACAGAATATTCATCTGTGTTCATTTTTAGGCTCTGCACGTATTTACCTGGTTCTGCTGCATGATTTTTTCCCTCCTGAAAAATGCTAAAAGCAAACCTGTATGGTGTGTTCTGCTTTACATGAAATCATGAATCAGACTTCAGTGGCTCCTGTGCTCATCCAAAGGTGTTCCTCACAGGTGAGGTTCTTTGCCTGGTTGAGTGGAATCTTTCAGAACAGCCAATACTTTGCAAGTTACCAGTTTCTGAATTTAAGTCCTTTACAGGTCTCTTATTTGGTATAGGGAATCTCCTAATTCCAGATAACTTTCTTGAGGTGCTTTCTTTGTTTTCTCAGAATTTTGACTTCTATTTTGAGGGGGATTTCTAAGTTTCATTGCAGATAATGTGTGGTGTTCAGGGCTCCCTCAGAGCCCCAAAGCCTCACACAGGACAGTTCCATGGATTGCCTGCTTCCACCTGACTAGGATTAACAAACCCCACTCCAAAGCTTATTGCCAGTATTTTGTTTCCCTGGATGAAGCCTCTTAACAGAGGAGTTTCCCCAGATGAACTGTATTTCTATGAAGGACGTCAGCATGACTCAGTACACTCCTTTCCTACTAAAAAGGAGCTCATGATCTTTCTGATCCTTTTGTCTTCCTGTCTCTTTCCCTGGGCATTTATCAGAAGCAGGATGGATGGAAAAGCCTGCAAAGGCAGAAGGAGGGAGCTCAGCAGGTGTTCTCAAGAGCAGGGGATTTGCTCCTGGGCATGAGGGGAAGCTGGAGCAGTGAGAGGAACAGGCACTGCCAAAGAGGGACCTCAGCTTTTCCCAGCTTTGGTCTGCTGTATTCCACCTGCTGAAGCCTCTGCAGTTTCTCCTGCCTTACCCAAGCAAGGGAGGAGAGCAACCAAGGAGCAGGAGGTGGAGAGTGCTGAGATAGCCACAGCATCCTCCAGTTTTTCTTTCTTCTCTCTTTCCCCCTCCATCCTTCCCTTCCCTTCCCTTCCCTTCCCTTCCCTTCCCTTCCCTTCCCTTCCCTTCCCTTCCCTTCCCTTCCCTTCCCTTCCCTTCCCTTCCCTTCCCTTCCCTTCCCTTCCCTTCCCTTCCCTTCCCTTCCCTTCCCTTCCCTTCCCTTCCCTTCCCTTCCCTTCCCTTCCCTTCTTCTTCCCTTTTCCTTCCCTTCCCTTCCCTTTTCCTTCCCTTCCCTTTTCCTTTCCTTCTTCCCCTTCCCCCTTTTTCTTCCCCCTTTTTCTTCTCTCTTCCTCTCCTATCTTTTCTTCTTCTCTTTCTTTCTGACTTTAATTAAATTCCTGTGTCTTACACATTCTCAAGCTTCAGGATATGCAAGTCCTTTTCATCTTTGGAAGAAATCAGAGGGAGCAGCAGCAGATCTGAGAGCTTTGTGCTGCATCAGGTGGAAGTGTCAAACAGGTGTGGAAGTTTGGTCTCACACAATCGATTGGGTGTGATGGAGTTCATTTGAGCAGTAATTAGCAGCTGGAATTAACCCCTACTGTGTGCTGGTGGCTCTTTGCAAAGTGCTGGTGCAAAGCTGGGCACAGCAATGTTTGGGATAAGGCACCACCATCCCTGGAAGTGTTCAAAACCATGTGGATGTGGATGTGGGGATATATTTTAGCAGTGAACATGGCAGTGCTGGGGGACTGGCTGGACTCCATGCTCTTGGAGGTCTTTTCCAAGCTCAGTGGCTCTGTGGTTTCCCTGGGTAAGTGGTTTGAGGCATGGGGGTGTTGGAGTCTCTCCCAGCAGGGCAGTTAATTACATGCTGTGATTTCTTTTATGAATCTCTAGCTCATTCATCTGCCTGGAAATTCCCTTCCAAAAACGAACAGAAGGCTGTCTTGGACTTAAAGGAAATCTTGCCATGCTTCTTTCCTGTGAAGAAGTCCAAACTGGCACTGTATTTTTCACTTAAATGTGTGAATTTAAAACAAACTTCTCCCATTTGCTTAGCAGAGCTGAAAAATTAACCCACATGTGCCATTCATCATGGAAGGTACCAAGAAGTCCAACTAGTTCAGTAATTTTCCCCTCCTTTTAATTATTTTCCCCCACTCAAATGCTTTTAGGTTTTGGGGGGTTTTTTGGTTGTTTTGTGGGTTTTTTGTTGTTTGGGGCTTTTTTTTTTTTTAATTAAGAAAACTTCTGCTAATTGCAATTGCTCTGCAACTGTTTTTCTCAGTGCATGTGTTGAACACACTGAGAGAACAACTCTGTTGCTGCCCAGCCTGATGTGCATTTACATCCCTTTGCCCTGCAAAAGGAGCCAAGTGCTGCTCATGTCAGGAGCTCAACAATTTGTGGTGTTTCCTCAGGAGTGGCACTGTCATGGCAAAAGTCAGCAACTGCTTGTACTCTGGACTTTCCAATGGCAAACCACAGATGTGTCTGTGTGGAATCTCCCAGTTTAGGTTTGATGGTGTTCTGCCTGTGCCTCCAGCATTTCCTTTGGAAAACTACCCTGTTACCTGGATTAATTAAAAATTCCACCAGGGGTTTGAATGTTGGGGTTTTGGAACAGTAGCAAAATCATTTGGGGATGGTCAGGTTGGAGCACCATTGCCTTCTGCTGTAGCAAGCTTTTCATAGCACCAAGTTTCATGTCATTATAATGCTTTGTTAGTCTTATGCTGTGACTGCCCCTCTGCACTGGTGAATTTATAATGTGATAATGTCATTTCAGGTTTGAAGGAAGTTTTATGGCACAAATACTGAACTAAGAAATTTGGTGGGTTGGCTAAGTGGGATAAAGAGGTGGAATTTTGCAGTGTGGCAGTTGCATCAAACATAATTCTGCAATTTTCTGTGTCTTTACCATGAAAAAGCCTGTTATTCTGTCTGGGACACAGCTACATAACGAAGTATGGTTTAAAAAAGAGACACAAAAAACCCAGGAAAAATGCAGCATGTCCAATACATGATTAAATACTTCCTGATTTAAACTTTGGCTTACTGTCAAAGTTAATTTAGAAAATCTTTCTTTGAGGAATATATTTTCCTTTTACTACACATTTATGATCTTTGAGCAGGATTAACTTGCTGGGTATTCTCTTCATGGCAATGATTTACATATTTTATTTATGCCCAGTTGGAGGATCTGAGATCAAAGCATATCTTCCATGCATTTTGTTTTCTAGATAGAGTTTGCCTAGACCAACCACCTACTAGATTTCCAAGAAGAATTTTCACAGCAAACCTGATTTATCTTTCTTGATTTTTTCAGATTTCTGCAATTCACAAGGCATACTATGTGTAACTATTTCTTGAAAAGTAGTTCTTTAGAACAAAAAGTTATGCTTTGAGACTGCTTTATCTTGACTAAACTGATCTAATTGATCCATTGTTCCTGACAATGACTGCTGCTCATGTTGGGCTTTCCTGTGTGCTGTCAGGATTGGGATTTAGGACAGGATACTAACAGAGAATGTTCAGCTGTAGTGTTGGAAAGCAGAGACGTATCTGAGGTTATCCACATATTCTGAACCCCAGCCCAGAGAGGTGAGGTTTTTGGTTCTCACTCTCCCCCTTCCCTCACCCAGTAATATATTCAATTTTCCTTTTCCATCTTGTCCACTTTGAGTATGTCTTTTTGAAAGCTTTATTGATTGGTGTGACTTTAGTAGAAACTCCAGAAAATGAATGAAAATGACGAAAATCTTTTTAAAATGTAGGGTCATGATATATGCAGAGGAAAAAGTTCTGTGTCTACTTAACACTGAGTTTCCCTACATGAGACGCAACCATCTTCCTCTCTGCTTTCCCTGGTTCTCATGGAAACTTCTGTAAACAAACAGAAAACACTTTTCCAAGCTATTTATTTTTCCAACGTGACAGGAAATGTGACAGACAAACATACTAAAGCACAATTTTCCGATGGCTTTGCATACAAAATGCATATATACAGGATCACCTGACACAAGTGATCCCCTGCCTACCTGTTTGGAAAGGCTTTTGGTATTGTTAAACTTTGATAATGTTAAACTCTGCAAGTGCTTTTTTATAGGTGTTTTCCAGTGCTGTGGCACAGTGATGGTGAGTCCATTAATGAAAGTACTTGGTCTAAAAAGTGGGGTGTACAGAAGGCAGAAACTTCATGTGTATCTGTCTTTTTTGAAGGCAAATTGTTTAGGGAATATATCAAATTATAATTTTTCTCTGAAGTGTCTCAGCACGCTCACTAAGATAACAGCACTGCACAACTTCAAGTGCAGTTTGACTTCCTGACAGAAAAATCAAACTCACTGCTGAAGACCATTTCTTTCTTCAGAAATTGCATACATGAATCATTAGCACCTTTAACAAGATGGAAGATCTCCAAGTCTGGTTTGGTCAATAACTCTCAGCTTCCAACAGGGAGCTGCAGCAATTCCTTTCAGGGTTTTGGCACGTGCCTCACCAAACTGATGAGCTTGTTCACAGACACTCTCACTTTACAGTGAGGCATATGGTGTGGTTTGTGTTTGTGAGCTTCTTTGATATTGTTTCTCTGGCACAACTTCATGTTCTTTCAGTTTTGCTTGGAGAGAAAGAGAATTTCTTAGTCAAAGTGTGTTTTAGAAAATTCTTTTTGTTTAAGAAGTTAGTAATGGAGATTACAAGCTGCAGTATTTGTTTAGGTTCTTTTAATGGATGGTTACATGTTTGGGGTACTCTCAGTGAAGAATCTATGCAATAAATGTATGGATTGAAACATATCAATCCATTTTATGTACAGAATGATGCAGAATACTTGCAGGGGACCTTTCTGCTCTTCTCAAGGATTGGGGTTCTATTTTCTCAGCTTAGCTCCTGGCAATAGTGCCATTCCTTAATCATACCTTGAAATGCTGAGATTCCTATAAAGGAAGCAGCCTATTGCTGCATTTATTATAACCCTGAAACTGAAGGTCAGCAGTTAACACCTTCTATGTTATAATACAGTTATTCTAATTTCCTTGTGCTATGATATATTTCATGTATTTTCATTTGCCCGTGTTCTCTAGTCGCTCCATTGGCAGCTCTGGAATTCTTTACAGTAGTCCCAGAAGTTCCTTCCTTCTGGAAAGTATTAATTTTGCTGAGGACTTTAATTCTGGGGGGAAGAAGGGGCAAAATTGAATGTTTTGAGAAATAACTTGTAAAGATGAGAAATAACCAGTAAAGAAACATTCCCTTAGGAGGTGATGACTAGCCCAGCACTCCAAGGGATCTAAGAATTTTGGGAAAAAAAGCTGCTCTGCTGAGAGTTGATTTTTTGATTTTCCCTTGGCAGTGTTTTCTCTTTGCCTAAAAAAATAATAAAGGATGAACTGTATAGTTACTTTTGATATAAAAAAATCCTTAGAAAAAAAGGCAAAACAGCAAGTGGCAGTTGCCCTGCTTCTCTGCTGTCATTGCAGTGATCAGGCAGCAATAAAATCCTTCTTCTGTAGTCTTTATTGTCATCTGCTTATGGGAAGCTCCTGTTGTTACAGCTGCTAAACTTCCCTCTAAATAGGAGCCTGCAGCATTTTAGACCCAAGTTAAGGTTTATGTACCAAACAAAAGAAAAATTGAGGGAGAAAAATAGAAAACTTAATATTTTGGGACTTGCCTATACTTTTAGTAAAATATTACTTTTGAACATGGAAATACCTATTTTTTAAAATTTACTTTAATGCCTTTGTCAATGTTAAATATAATACAAGGACAAGAGAATCTTTAGAGGCAAATGAAACACAGTGTCTTGCTACAGGCCTTGTATGAAAGCTTCACTCTATGAAATCATATTGTGTGTACTCCCTTTGCAGTTTTACACAAAGTGTGTAGAAGGAGATTAAATATGCAGGTGATCCCATGACTGATGGATGTATCATCACTTCTGTGAGCTGTAAGGACATTTCTCCATTTAGCCAATTTTTGGAATGTGGTTTGTTTCCTATAGGTTGAAAACTGAAACACAAGAGGGAACAGGGCTGATTAGGCTGAGAGGCTCAGGTGAAACACAGAAGTTCTGAAATAAATGACAGTGGAATGATGACAAAGAATTGATCACCTTAGGGAGGGATAGGAGCAGGGTGGGGGACTTGTACAGTGCAGGACTGGGAATGGCTTCTGACAATCTTTCTGTGTCTGGACTGTTTGGAGGGTGAGGATCCAAGTCAGTTCTTGGGAAGTGCTCCCTTGAGCTCAGAGCAGCTTTAGGCATGTGGAAGATGGTGGTGTTTCACTTCCTGAACGTCACAGAAGGATCAAGAGTGCATCTTGGCTGTCACCGTGGTGCCTAATTCTTTGTGTTCCTGTGATGTTCTTTGTGCAGGCTGACCTAGAACAGAGGCTAGACAGAGTTAAAGAATAAAGAGGGATTTATTAAAAACCTCTATGGATGTACCTTGGGCAGCACAAGAGCCCAGCCAGGGCTGCACCCAAGATGAACCAAAATGGTCACAAAATGCCTGACTGGTCATGGTGTCTCTCACTTGTATATGTTCTGGTCCATTTGCATATTGGAGTCAATTGTCCAGTTACAGCTTTAGGTTGTGAAGTCTCATTCTTGTTTTTCTCTCTTCAGTCCCCATTGTTTATACTCTTGGGCCTGAGATTTGGATCATTTGTCCTTGGTCCCCAGCTAGAGAAGGAATTGTTTTGTCTCCCTGCTCTGTGCAGAGAGCTCACCATCCCCTAATATGAAGCTCAGAAGTACACATTAAAGCAGCACAGAATCTAAAAAATACAAAAGCTAAACCTGAGGCATCACCTGAGCACCCTTTGCCAGTGACTGCTGGTACCAGTGGTCACTGTTGTGTGAAATGGTTCCTCTAGGTTATGCACAGGGATGGCCAAAAGCTGATTAAAATCTCAGAAGAGACTGGTGAAGAGAGGTCTTGCGTGTCTTCATTAGCATAAAAATTGATAATAAATGAGACTGTCTCTTCCTTCTGGTTTGAAAAATCTGTACTCACTGGGCCATCAGCCAGGGGCTCTTGGATCTCAGAATAATTTTGCAACTTGATGTCCAATAGACCCAGTGTCAATACGTGCTGCTAGAGTGCTTCTGTAATGAGAAGAGAGTGCCCTTCCCTAGCTGGTACCTCAGCTCTGCCAGACCCCAGGCTGCTAAGGGAAAACTGGCAAGACCAACATCCTGCAATCCCAGCCCAGAAGAGATTTCAGGTGTTAAAAAAATCCCTAGAAATACAGAATTCAGGATTGGGATTTTTTTTTCTTGTTAGGTGTTTTGTTTTTCCTTTAAATAATGCTGTCACCATCACATTTTTTGAAAAATCTCTTTGCCCAGGATTTTTCTCCTGGGAAACTGAGAAGCCTCAGAGAAAAAGGAAACCAATATCATATCATTTGCTTCTCCTGTGTTGTGCTCACATGTGGAATGTGTTTGGAGATTGGTTACCCACAGGTGATTGTTTCACTGGTTTCTGCTGTGGGTTGTTTTCACTCATTGGCCAATCCTGGCCAAGCTGTGCTGGGACTCTGGAGAGAGTCACGAGTTTTCATTATTATCTTTTTAGCCTTCTGTAAGTATCCTGTCTGTATTCCTTAGTATAGTTTAGTATAGTTTACTAAAGCATTCTTTAGTATAAAATAGTATTATAATATAATAAATTAGCATTCTAGGAACATGGAGTCAGATTCATCATTCCTCCCTTTGTCAGGGGTCTCTGAAAATACAAGATAATGCCTTCAGTTAATGCAGATTCTTATTTTCATTTACATGAAGGAAGTTTATCTAATCGAAGAAATTATTCCTAATAAAGTAAACTTTGAATGTAGAATCATTCTTTTGACTCAGTAAATTGCCTCCCTTAGGTTTTACCAAAATAAGGATTGTGATTTTAATATTTTCCCCCTATTGCATGGTGTTTTCTCCTCCAAACCCACTCATAAATGAGTTTAGTTGCAGTTTAGAACCATGTCTCTATATGAAACTAGTTAGAGTAATTTGTAATGAATGAAGTCAGATGTTCTCCATATCAAGACTATAACTGAGCAACAGGATTTTTAAGAATTTGTATTAAAATTGGCTTTAAATGCAATCAGATTAATTCTGGGATGAATTTTCTTGGGAGCCAGCTTGTCATGGATAAGGAATTAGCTTCACAAACTTGAATTAAAGCCTAGTTCAATTTTGACATAGGGAGACAGTAAAGAGGTGTCAATGCCTCAGATCCCACTGGTAAAAATGCAACTCTGAAACCTTTGGGGTTTTGGTTTTTTTAATTTTCATTTGAGGAAATATTTAAAGTTTGACCTAAGTGTGATTTTGTGGTCAATAATTGGTGTGGTTTTTAGGTACCTGGCATTAATTACTCTGTTTAAAATACCCTAAAGAATATTTTGGTTGTAAAATAGCATTAATATTAAGACAGCTTGCCTTATGAAAATAAATAAGTATATTTGAGTTAACAGCTTATGAAAAATCATGCTGTGAACAAAAAGAATCATGAAACCAGACAGCAATTTGCTTTCAGATTTGCTAAACAAAGAAATATCTGGTTTAACAAGCATTAAAGTACCTAAACTCTTGATTTCCAACGTACCCACCATCTTGTGGGAATGTTGCCAGAGGACCTGAGGTTATACTTTGACAAGTAACTTCACACTGTTGTATATTTCCTTTTGTGCTGGTAGAATGGTTGAAGTTGTGCTAAGGATTTATGAGCTTTTAAAGTGGTTTTCTGTAATGCCCAATAATCTGTGTTTTTGCTGAAAGAGATATGTATTCCCTCCATTTGATTTCCTGTAATTTTCTGTCTTTTAAAATATTCCAGTACTTTAATGGAAGCTATCTCTCTAGATTTCCCTGGGCTGCAAAATGATAAAAAATTAAAATCTGAAAAAGACTTATTAAAAAAAAAAACAAAACAAAACAAGAAACAACAATGTGCCAAACCCCCTGCCCCCTGTATTTAAAACCAGTCAGACTTTTAAAATTTTCTACACTTGAAAAATGGAGCTAGGAAAAGCAGAGACACTTGACCAAATCTGTCATTAAATCTGTGAATTAAACTTGCTGGTTAAGTTCAAGGCATGATAACAGGGCATTCCAAATGTGTTCCAAGATGAGGCCTGGGAGCAAAACCTCTTTGAAAGTTAGATGAGTGGGAGTTTCCAAGGCTTGAGGGAGTGATAACACTTCTCATGTGGTCCTGCAAAGTAAAGTGGAAACTTGCACAGATAAGCTGGCCAGACCCATTGATCTGTTTGATCCAGGGGAAGCAGCCTCGCAGGAAATGTGTTATCTAGACAAATATGATTACAAAAACATGTTTTCCATCAGCTGGGAATGCAATATAAATAATTGCTTGTCGTGGTTGACTGGATCTGTTGGTTCTGAGTGCACTGGAAAATGTCCTGAAAGGGCCTGGTGGGATGGGCAGGGCTGGTGCATCTGTGTCTGCAGCATCACATTTGCTCTAAATTGTTTATAGAAATTTAGAGGGGGCTTAGGTATTAAACTATTAGGTATTAAACTAAACTAGACTTAGGTATTAAACTAAACTATATTCACCTGTGAATACCACTTCCTTTCTCTGTTATTCACAGTATTTTAATGAAGTGGAAATTTATCACTTCAAGGTTTGGGAGGGCTGTTTACATACTTTGTGTGTGTTTGTGCAGCACACTCTTTGGCTTTGTTAGATCACCTTGAGAAACAAAATTGCTTGTGCACAAAAAATGTTATATACCATGAAACTGAGTAGAATTGGGTGAGCATTGAGTTTTTAATTTAGAAAAAAATGAGTTAAATTGTCATGCTGAGAAAAATGAAAAATTCTTTCAGATCCAATAAATACTTCACTCTTTTTTATTTTTTTTTCTTACTGCTTATACAGTTACTAAATTAGGTATTTTACATGGAAATATTTGTTTGGGTAATGTTCCTTAGTAAAGAACATTTTGAAGAAAACAGGCATTCTGCTTGGCTAAATAATTATGCTTAAGTAAAGTTGTCTTGTAGGATAGAAAACATTTGTCTTGCCCCTAAATTGGTATTTAGCAAACCCTCTGAAAACAGCATGGAAGCCACTTTTTGTATTGGTCATTGTAACATTTTACTGGAAAAGGAAGAAAAAAGATTCTTGAAGTGAGAGTTTTCAAATTACTACGGCTAGCTCTGCCTGAAGGGAATTCTAAAATCTCTGTTCTAAATGATCACTTAATGTTTCATGGGGATGCTGGGACAAGATCTGGCTGATACAGAAGTGCTCAAGCTAATTAATGTTATTGATGATGTGTGGCCACTAGCACCAATAATTAGATTAAATTTCTCAGGAATAAAATTTATTTGATAACTTTCAATAGAGCAAAAGTGTAGAAGAAATCTCATCCTGTTTAGAATTCAATCCTGCCTGGGATTTAGAAAAATGGTGTTAGAATATGCAGTTGCAGTACTCAGCAAAAAATGTTACTTTTTAAGGCTCCAGTTGGTCCTGACTGAGTTTAAAATCTTTTCCCAAGCATTATACTATACCTGAATGGCAGCTTTTCTCATCCCCACCCTTTCCATGCAGATTGTCTTTGCTGAACTGAGGAAATCTCCCTGCTGCACCACTTAATGCACCAAACTGGGAGGCTTGGGAGATGCTGGTGGAATTTTCCAGCATTTTTTTGGAAAAAATTCACAGGGCATTACATCTCTGCTAGCTTTCAATAAAGTAATTAAGTTAACCACCTTGAATCCAGAAAACTTAGATAGTGAGGCTCAGTCCAAGGGTTAGATCTCACTGGAATCAGCAGGCAGCAGGATGGTCTGAGTTTGTGACAGTGCTGATTTTGTGTCAAGGAGGCACTTGGACACATCTTTATAAAACTTGCTCTTATCTTGATCTTACATTACATTCTTCCAAAAAATTTTCTGTATCTTACTTCCCTTCTAAAAAATGCACAGCTGTCAAAATTCATTTAAATAAATATACATCTAAATGAAAAATATGAAAAAACCCCACCAGCCCAAATGTACAGTAAATGTAAAAATGCAGGAGGTGTACAGAGCCATGAAAAATGAAATCTGTTAATTGTGAGCAGATCACATTTCTCTTATTGCAGTATTCAGAGATCACCTGCTCAGCTCTCTGTGGCACAATAAACTTTGTGCTTATCAGCTCCAGAGTCCCTGTGTCTGTCACTAAAGTCAAGGCTAAGGGAAATCTGTCACCTCCTGAGCCTAAGGTTTTTAATTCAGGTAATACTGGTAAGCTTAGGATAAAAAACACTGGAGAAATGTTAAAATTCATCTCCACCTGGTTTTGTTGAAACTTTATAATAATAATGTGTGTGACAACATCTCTGTTCTTTTGTGCACTCTTTTCACACTCTGCAAGCTGTCTGATTGTTGTTTGGAAATACTCAATATGACAAACCTGGGGTGATTCTTTCCAGTTTGGGGCATTGGGCAGTTCTGTTGCTGGGTGTCTGTGGTCCTGTAGCAGTGCCTGAGTTATGATTCTCAGCTAAACAGTGAGTGCTGCAATGTGTGCAGGAAATGGCAGGGAAAAGTTCACTCTGCACACTGATCTTTCCTCCTCCTTCCATTATCAATGCATGATGAGCGAGTCAGAATTGCTAACTGGGAAACTGGGCCTGCAAAGAATGAGCATCACCATCATCCCACCCAAAAAACCAATATATTTTTTAGAAGTCTGTACAGTTTGAATAAAAGGAAAGATTATTATTTTATGAGGAAAAACAAAGCAGGGGAGATGGAGAGGTTTTGCAGAATGTGAACACCCACAGTGGTGGGCAGTGTAAACTGTGGGAGGATGGCTGTCTCCCAGCTGGCCTTACCTGCTCTGACAAAAATACTTTACTTTTTAACAAATAAAACCCCAGCCCTGTGCCTTGCAAACTGTGAGCCCAGAGACAGATTTGATTTTATCTGACTCTGTTGTTTCTCTCTTTCACAGATCTGAAGTTCTATGCTTTAAACAAAGAACCAAATCTACATTCATCAGCAGTATTATATTGTGAGCAGGTCCCTGTGCTCATAATGGCAAATTGATCTGGCCTTGTAGATTGTATTTATCCTGTGCATTCATTTTCTTATGCTAGAACTTTTCATTTGTCAGTTGGTTCTTAAATGTATACATTAATGAAAATGAAAAAACTGAATACATATAAATTATGAAAACTACTCTGCATGTTACAAACTGTATTTTACTTAGTTAAGCTTAATGAATGTTCCTTAAAACTATTACTGGCTTGGCTCTCCATGTGTCTCATTTGTCTTGGGCTGGATAAATCAATTATGCATGTCTTAAGCTTTGACATAATCTATGAAGATACAGTTTCCCCAGGTAGAGCATATTTATCTTCATTTTTTAAAGATAATACCTAGATATTCTGTCACCTTGGGTTCTCAAAATTTGCATGGTTAACTGGTTTTCTTTATCTATGTTTTTCTCTGACCTGAATTTAAATGGAATGTAAGTCTATATATATATATATATATATATATATATATATATTAAATTGCAGACTGAGGTCCTAAGTACAAATGCACTTGTATTCCTAATCAGCATTTTCATCTGTTTACACAAATAGTGCCTGTTTTAGAAAGCAAAGTGAAGCTGGTGCATTAGACCTTTTTTCCCTTTGTTAAAAATGTGAGAGATACTTTGCAAATCTTCATCCTGCAGTTGCTGAAACCCTTTTTAAAATATAATTGTGGCACTACTTCTTCAAGATCTCTAACACCTGCTCAAAAAGATTACTGAAGCCATTTAACAGAGACAAGCTCATCAATATATACAATAACTACCCTTGTTTCTTCCAGTGTTAGGAGAAAAAATACAGCTGCATAGTCTCATGTTCCAGTAGGACACTTCTATAAAGGATCCTTTGCTGATAATAGAATGGATCTCTTTGCCTTACAGGTGCCCAAAACCAATATTCACAACCATGGAAATAATGGCTCAGATTCTAATCAAAGCCAGAGAAAGATTGTTATTCATAGCAGGCCAAGATGTTGCTTTGATTTATATGCTTTTAAACAAAGAGTGTTTTGATTGGGCTTTGCAAAATTCAGAAGATTTACAAGTTGCACTCTGAAACTTTTCAGGGGCTTGTTTCTGTTCATTTCCCAAGCCATAAGCTGCTCTAGTGCTGCAGCTGGTTTATTTCCATTACTCTAAAAGTTAATAAATCTAAAAATACTTGCAGCAATCAAATTTAAGCTCTTATCTATGCCAAATCTGTATCTCATAAAATTACAGCCATTACAACCAGTAGTGTCATCATTCACTCCTTTACTGTTGGAAAACTGATTTCTTGACCCTTGCTGCCTTCCTCCTGCCTGCCTCCCCCTGGCATTGCCAGTCTTGCCATCAGCAGCAAGCTCAGGCACCTGTGCAGGAATATTGGAGTAAAAATATTACCAGAGTGGTTGTCCACAAGGACAAGTGTATTTGCTAGCACTAGTAAGAATATTGAGTAGCTGATGAAGAGAAATGCCATACCATCCTCATCAAATCTAGCTCGAGTCTGGATTCCAGCACTGGAATGAAAACCAGATCTGGTGGAAAAGATGGAATTCATCATCTGAATTCTGAGCCTCCAACTGTACTGACTGGGGAAAATGTAGGAGTTGATGGGAAATTTGGTGGGAAATAGATCCCTGTTCTGTAGGACTTGTAAGTGTTGTTCTGAGAGGGAAGTTAGCAGGGAGGGCAAGCTTTGTGCTCCTGGGTGAGAGTGGACAGGATCAGGCATGGAGATCTGCCCCTGGATCACCCAGTGGAGATGGGCATGTGCAGCTGTTGAACTGTAAATCCTGAGCCACATTCTGACCAGGCTGGAGGGCGCAGACCCCAATCCACAGCCCTTCTCTGGGTGTCCCCATCACTGCTTGTGCTCTGCCAGCCACAGCTCTGAGGCCTCCTGAGCTGGCACAGGGCTGTGGTGTGCAGGAGCTGAGCTCCTTTCCAAACTCCATTTTAGTGCAGATGGTTATGATGGGGGCAGCCTGCAGAATTCACTGAACATTCACTGAAGAATTCAGTCTGATCTGTCTGTGGGGCTGTTGGAAATGTTTGTCAGTGTGCCTGCCCTGGACTCATCATGTATTGTATTTGTGGGGTGCCCCATGGCAGGAAGGAAAGATGAATCTGACTCCATGTTCCCAGCAGGCTAATATATTATTTTATGTTATTGTATTTATATTAAAAATGCTATCATAAACTATAGTAATGAATACAGAAAGGATACTTACAGAAGGACAAAAAGAAAATAATGAAAACTCGTGACTCTTTCCAGAGCCTCGACACAGATGGACTGTAATTGGCCAATAGGTCAAAACAATTCACATGGAACCAATGAAACAATCACCTGTGGGTAAACAATCTCCAACCACATTCCAAAGCAGCAGAACACAGGAGAACCAAATCAGATAATTATTGTTTTCCCTTTTCTCTGAGGCTTTGAAGCTTCCCAGGAGAAGAATTCTGGGCAAAGAGATTTTTCCAGAAAATAGGACTGTGACAATCATGCCAGCCTGCCTTTTTGTGTGGAAAACCATTAGGCCAAAGAGCAAGTTGACATATTTGATTAATGATGAGTGAACCCTCCTTACACTGAAACTGAAATTACTTCAGTGAAGCCTTAATGGTGTTTGAAAATTTCTGATTAACTCTTCTTTTGGGGCAAGTTTAGAAGTACTTGTCAGTACTTCTGACAAAATCAGGAGAAGCTGGAAAACAGCATTTAAAAATCCTACAACTGTTTCCCTTACTTGATGTATTTTCAACAGAGTAGGTCTTAGAAAACTAGCATTTCTTTATTGTGGCTGCTTAGGACTTTGAGGCATCACAAAAAATATATCAATTTTGCTTCTTGTTGTAATGAGGTTTTGTGCAGATTTTGTAGTAAACACAAAATATCATAACTTAAAATGAAGAACTGGGAGAAATTAAGCTGAGCCCATCTCAAATGACAACTTTAAACTTTCTTGGCAGGTGCTGGAGTGTCCCAGTGTATATAATTGGGCCATGTCCTGAGAGGTGTTCATGACCAGCTGAGCATCTTCACAGCTGAAGGTGTTGGGTGTGGCTTAGCCCAGACTGGTCCACCTGGTGAGTAATTACCTGAAATTCTTCTCTGTCTGTTCCTTTCTGTGCAAACCCTTGGAATCCATATCTCACTCTAGGTCTGCTAGTTTTAAAATATACAAGTGTTACTGTAATCCAAAGAAAGATTACATATCTATATATTTATAAAAATACAATACAATATACCATATAGTATATATAATAATACATAATAATACTATAATATATATTAAATATAATAATATAATAGATATTATATATTTCTCAGGTTGAAATGCCAAGGATCTCACCTGTGCCTTTACTGCCATCAAAGTCCAGCTGCCCTAAACCCACCTGTCTGATTTGATACAATCTCACTAAAAGCTTTGTTAGAAGTTCTGAATGGAAGACTCTTACTCATGTTACTTTATTTGGAACTCAAATTGGTGATGCAGAGGTTGCCTGATTCATCTCACTTACTGGTTTTAAATATAGCCACAGCTTTTGGAGTCTCTCCAGACTTACAAGAATTATTGAAAATCAGTTTTGTATCTTCAGATGACTCTCTTAATTTGTACTCTAAAGATTTTATTTTAATAAGAGCTTTCTAAGTGATAATAGAAGAGGGAAAGGATTGTATCAGTCTTGTGGCATGATTAGTCCTTTTCATTTCTTTTACAAATTTGAGCTAGAAGCACTCCTGGTTGTTAGCTAATGAGATTGCTGACATATTCTTATGTACTATTATTAGTATGCTCTTTACTGTTGTTTGACAGATATTTTTATCAGAAGCTGGTCCTGGGGTGTCTTGGATCTCATATTTCTGGTTCTTACATGCTATTCTGATTGTCTTTCCTCCCCTCTTTTTATTAAAATTTGTGTCCAAATGGAAGCCAGGCAAACTGTAAAAGCTGAGTGCTTCCATTTTGCAACTCGAAAATCTCAACTCCTTTTACTATCAGCAAGATTTTATAGTAAAACAGGTTTTGTTCAAAGTTGTGACTTTCAGATATGAAACTGCTGGACAGCCTGGCAAGCTCTGGCTGCACTGGGGCTATCTCCTGATAAAGCCTTTCAGAGTGGTCCTGAATCCTGAGTCTGGACATGCTGCACATCATGGGAGCCAGAAGATTTTGAACAACTTAATAGACAAGCAGCAAGTTTGGTTTTCCCAGGCTTGCTAACTATTATTATTGCTACTACTATCATTATCATTAGTTAACTTTAATATAATATATAATTATTATATAATATATTAATATATGTATATAAAATATATATTAATACCATATGTATATATATTATTATATATAATATCATATAACCTCTATAATACATTATTATATTATTATTATATTATATTATTAAGGTTTCCAGTTGATGGAAATAAATGACACAATATTGGGCTTGAATGTTGGCGTAAGTTTTAAAGAAGGTAAGAGGATTGATTTTGTTCAATTTTCTGGAAAGAAAATTTATCAGAGCAAAACACTGCTCCATATTTAAAATTTTAATATTTGCAGCCTCACAACTGCATTAGTTTTTAATAAAATGGTGTTAATCTGACAGTGTGCTGTAAGCAAATAGTGATAGTGGCACAATGGAAGCACAGTAACAAAACTGAAGGCATTGTGATGGACAGTATATATATTAAATGATCTTTCTCCCCTCCATGGGTTGGTTTAAATAGTCAAGAGCTCCTGCAAGTAGTCCTGTGCAACAGTGAATGAACGGTTTAAAACCTAAACCAACCAAAAATCCAACATACCTCTCTTATCCGAGGAAAAAAGCTAAAAAACCAACCCAAAAGCAAACAAGTAACACAGATTTGACCTTGTCTTGCTCAGAGGATTGACTGACTTTTAAATGGCCTGTATGTGTTTTTCATGTATCACTAAAAGCAAAAAAATTGGATTGTTTGGTGTGTGTGATTGCTTTTTTTAACTAAAGACTTCAAAATATATACTGTAAATATTTCTATTACAAATTTAATTCTCTCAGAATGTTAACTTTTCTTACCAACAACCCAAAGTACATTGTTTGCTGTTTCCTGACAGTTAAATGGACATTGTGTACCTCAAAATTTGAATTTCTTTTTTATCTGTAAGTGTGAGGTTGTTTTTTTTTTTTAATGAGGCATCAGGAATTCTGGGACAATGATTTAATAGTTCTAATTTGAATCATTCCTTGAGAGTCAGTGAAATGTGCTGATGCTATATAGAATTTTCAGTACTCGAAATCAAATTGTAGGAGTTGTGTCAGAGCAGTCCATGGACTGTAGAACTCTCAGCTGAATTAAACCTTTCAAACAGGAGTATTTGCTTTGCTGTTCCTTTACAGTGGCAAAGCAGTCCTGGAGGTTTATATAGCAAAGATAAAGTCTCTCATTGCTGTGTTTTATTAATTTTTTTTTTTTTTTTTTTTTTTTTTGCTTACAGACACTAAAAATTCTTCTGTCACTGTGAAGGAACTGATGGAATTAACCTCACCCACAAAATCACCTGAGCTGATCTGAGAATGCATTTCAGGTAGCATAAATAAAATAGAACACACACTGGTTTTAATAGTTTAGGTTTTCTTTTGTCAGGCAGTAGAGGAGTATCAGACTCCTGTTCAATGCTTATGTGCAGCATCACTAGAATTGAACCTTCTGGGTGTATAACTTAAGCCAAGACTGGTTTTTGGTTTTGTTTTTTTTTCAAAAAACATTGTGAAAAGCAGGAAATTTGAATACATAGTAGATGGTTTGTGTCCTCTTAGAATACAGATGATGTGTGGAGAAGGACCATATGAATGCACTGAATGTTTATGAGCAGGACGCAGTGGAATGATTTTAAAAAAACAACTTTTCACTAAGCACCTTAAAGCAAGAAAAACTGGAGATCAAACATTTTTCTTTCATAGAGTATTTGTTTTATATCTATTATAGTTAATTAGAAGCAGATGATTTATTGATTTGATTTAAAGGGGAAGGGTGATGTGACTTCACAAAATCAGACTTTTTTGTCTTTTTTGTGCTGTCTCCAAACGTAGTTGTTGCACAACTGACTGTAATCTGATATTTAATTAAATTTATGTGATACAATTAGTGCATTTAATAATTTAGTTACATGTGATGTAATTGACTTTATAGATAGTTTTGAATTTTCTGCTTCAACCTAAAACCAGGTTTATGTAATATAAACCTAGAGGTTTTGTTTTAACTCAGATTTATGTTCCTTTATATTGGGATTATACCCAGTCATTTCTTGCAGAGTATCAGCAAAGGAATATCTTTAAGGATTAGTAATTTTTTCCTTAGGATAGACATCTTCTCAAAAGTACTTTCTTCTGTTCTGTGAAACACTAGAGGAAGGAAACAGGCACATGTTTGAACAAATTAGTGAGCAATGGATCTTCTGTGGGATTGCCAGTCACACAGTTGTCATTAACCTTTCCTTAAGGACCTGGTAGGTCAGTATGAATTTAATCCAAGTGCATTTTTTATTTTGTTTGAAGAACAAAGGAGCACACCACCCTCCCCATGTGCTTTAGGTGAGCTGCCCAGAGCCAGCCTGGGCTGGTGGCACATCTGTGGGTGCCACCTTCCCTTCTCCCTGGGCAGGACACTCCCTGCACCAGCAGCCATCCAACTCCTTGTCATCTCCTGGCCCAGTGCAAATGGCTCAATAAGGTCAGAACAGCAGAAGGAACAGCAAGACTGGGAATAAAACTGAGGTGGGTAGGATTGGCCTTATTTTTTGTGGTTGTAAGTTGCTTAGGTTGCTTTCCTTTTTGATAGAAGTGCTCTACTCCTCCATTGAGTGCTATGTCCACCAGTTTCAAGCTGCACCAAGGGAAATATAGGTGGGATATTAGGAAAAAGGTTTTTTACAGAAAGGGTGAAAAAGTTCTGTAATGGTCTGCCCAGGGAGGTAGTGGAGTTACCATCCCTGGATGTGTTTTAAAAGAGCCTGGATGTGGCACTGGGTGCCAGGGTTTAGTTGAGGTGCTGGGGCTGGGTTGGATTTGATGATTTGAAGGTCTCTTCCAACCCAGTGATTGTGTGACTGTGTGATTCTAAAGCCAAGGTGTGCTGGTCCTGCACCCCTGGCTCTCACAGCCCATGTGCAGTGGCCAGGCTCCAGTCTGGCTTTGACAGCTGAAGAGCCTTGAGGACCCTCGAGTTCATGCTACTGTAATAATGAGAATACTGCACAGGATATTTTAAAACATTGCTGTCTCACCTGTGGCCTTGATAGGCTAACCAGCAGTGCTTCAGTTTAATTTGGTCATTTATTTGGCAATAATCTTGGCACACTGATAATTCAACAAAAAAAACCCAATGATTGAGGAAACTATTAAGAAAAAAGTCTGAACTGTGGTTTGTTGGTTTGCTTTGTTTTTATTTTCATTAGCTTCTGGAGTCTTTGCTCCCCAGTAACTCTCTGCTTGCACCCCAGCTCTTATAGATAACAGTAATGCTTACACCACACACAATATTATGGTTGCCTTGCTACCCCTGAGCTGAAACACTGCCTCTGTCTAAACTCTAAACTCACCTTAGGTAAGTAGGCAAGCAGCACTCTGAAACTTGTGAAATTGTGACTTCAAAGAAAAAGTAATTTTCTGGGTGTGCTGTGCTGTCTTGTATTGCTTAATCAGCTGTGATGACCAACTGATGCTTTTTTAGCAAGACAGAGTAAAATCTATTCTAATGGGTTTTGCTGCACTGATTGTGCTGACTCGGTGATTCAATCTGCAAAGTTAATTGAAGAGATTCATTAAATTGGGTGGAATTTGAAGGATTTTAGTGTTCTAAGCTTCAGCCCCTCAGGCTTCACACAGAATGAAACACATAATCAGCTTTCAGTAAGCACTAGTTTTCATTAATCATAAACTGTAGGCAAAGTTGGAGTTTGCAAATTTAGGTCTTTTATTGTTGTTTCATGTTAATGACTATTATCTCCTACTCCTATTGTGTGTGACTCTCTCAGCAACTGTGTTAGCACAGATGGCTAAAATCCCTAGCAGAAAAGTAATCAGCATTTGTGAACATGTTGCATTCAAAATAAATGACAGAGGAGAAAAAATGCATTGCTTCAGAAATTAGGAAGCAGATCAAACTATAATAATGCATGTAAACACATCCAGGAAAGCAGGCTGCAGCTTTGTTTTCAATAAAATTCTAGCTCCAATATATGTAACCTTCTTTCAAATTAATTGATGGTACAGGAAGCAAATTAAATTAAAATTGCAGAACAGGTTTTATATAAGTCATTTGGAATGTTCTTTTTTTTAAGCCTATCAAAATGTGATATAATTGACATAAATTAGTACAGTAGAGTGAAAGAAAGACAATCCTACAGATCCTAATTATCCCATTTTAACTGAAATGTGACTAAAAGTTACAGCTGCTCACAAGCACTTCCTGTTGATCAATATGTGCAATGTATTAAATGGAGCTACCAGGGGCCTCAGATTTAAATTCACTTTTGATTTCTTAAACTGAAAACAGTGGCCTAAGACTCGTTCATAAATCCATGGCAAGGGGGATGAGAGTACAGTGCTTGAGTTCACACCAGCTGCCATGGTCTCATGAAGAGCTGAGTGACTTGTGCCTTGTTACTCATATCACGAGACCTATATTGCAAAGATAATTCCTCAATGAGCATATGAAGTCATTGCAACTTCTCACCTATAATTTTCTTAGTCATGGCCTGAGTTAAATGCTGTAATAATAGCTGAATTCATGCTCTAAGCTGTGGGTTCAACCTAAATGTCACAAAAGCCTAAAGTAAAAGAGGATTCTTCTTACAATTCAGCAGCTTTTTTCCTGTGTACCTCTTTTCTCCAACATGTGCATATTGCCTGAGTGCCTGTTGGTGTTGGGAATGGAAATTGTTGGTGCTGGCCTGGAGAAAGCAGGCAGCAAGTTGGCAAGGAAAAGCACAGAGAAGAGTGGAAGGAAATCCAGGCACTTCCCAGGGGTGGAAATGAAACCCAGGAGTTCAGATTTGTGTTCCTTTGTTACACTAGTCATGAAAGCTGTCAGAAGAGTCATGTCAGCTTGCTCCTAGCATTTCTCAGCACTGCTCTGTCAGGATAACAGATGGAAGGTGGTGCACAGCTTTTAGTTCAGAATGGTTATGGTTATGGTTGTCAGGTGTGTGTATAGGCCATTATATTTGGGGGTTTTGTTCTAATTGATGCCAAGCTATAGTTCTGCTCTTCTACTTCCAAATAATGCATGGAATGTTAGAATTATTCCAAAGCTGGCCTTCACTTGGCAGCTCATCACCAGAAGGTTTGTTTCCAAAGTGTGCAATGTGGCTTAATCCTTTCTTCTGGCTACAGACAGAAAGGCTCCAGGATGCAGCACTATTGCAGCAGTGTTGTACATAAGAGCAGCTCCTTTTCCTTCCTTTTTTTTCTTCCTTTTCCCTTCCTTTTCCCTTCCTTTTCCCTTCCTTTTCCCTTCCTTTTCCCTTCCTTTTCCCTTCCTTTTCCCTTCCCTTTCCCTTCCCTTTCCCTTCCCTTTCCCTTCCCTTTCCCTTCCCTTTCCCTTCCCTTTCCCTTCCCTTTCCCTTCCCTTTCCCTTCCCTTTCCCTTCCCTTTCCCTTCCCTTTCCCTTCCCTTTCCCTTCCCTTTCCCTTCCCTTTCCCTTCCCTTTCCCTTCCCTTTCCCTTCCCTTTCCCTTCCCTTTCCCTTCCCTTTCCCTTCCCTTTCCCTTCCCTTTCCTTCCCTTTCCCTTCCCTTTCCCTTCCCTTTCCTTCCCTTTCCTTCCCTTTCCTTCTTTCCTCTTACTCCATCTTTTCTTTCTTTCTTGTCATTAAAAAAGAAAATTCCTATAAAGACAAGCTTTTTCACACTTCATGCCCAGTGTCCGTCCTCAGGGGTTTGCTTTGCTTGAGCAGCTTCTACATTGTGCAGAGAGGTTTAGCAAACAGGAGATGTTTGGAAGCCTACAGCAGTTACTTGTTGGCTGCACAGGCAGTGGAAAGCTGGAACCAACCTGCAGCTGCACTGCCCATCCCAGTGAGGCTGCTGGGCAGCTTTTGCCAGGGGAGCTTTTGCTGTTGTCAGTCAGCTGGAGGAGCTGCTCCCAGTGTTTCTCAAAATTGGCTGAATCTCAAGGTTGAGACCCCATTGGTGGGGTGGTTTTCCCCCAGATGGTTTTTCATGCTGCTGTCTGTTCCCTATGAATTCTGGAGGTTTTATCTCTGTCTCAGCAGCCTCAGCTCTGCCTGCCACTTTTCCCTCTCAATGTGTTCATTGTGCCTGGTGTTTGCCAGATGTGTCTCACACTTTAGCAGCGTCTCAGGCACCTGGGAGAAGGGAGAACTGCAGGATTTTCAGGAAATAGAATGGCTTATGAGCTAGAGCTGATTGGGATCAATCCTGCACCTTCCTGTCAGACTATCTGACAGTAATCACTGAAACTGGGTAAGCAATTCTGGATCTCTCAAAGACAGGACTCCCAGATGACTTAATATATGATAAAATTCACTATGTTACCCTGCATTCATGAAGGCTTATCTTAAAGAACTTATCTCAATTTTATATATTTTTATAAAGTTATATATCTATTCTCAGTGGTTTGTTTCTCTGCTAATATTTCTGTGACTCTTCCCCACCTTCAATCCCCTAGAAATTCCTCCTTCAAAAGGTTAGGTTAAAAAAATAGATATTAAGGTACATGAGCTGTGATTTGCACAAAACTGCTTCAACCCATACTAAAGTGGGGCACAACATATCCTTATCTGAAGGATTATCATTTCAGTTTCCTGAAATTTATCTTGATATCCCATTGAAGAAATATCATGAATTGCTATGACATATGTGATGATTCTATAATGGTTCTCTGTATAGCATAATATTTTTGTCTTCTGATAGTCTCCATTGTCTATTGCCATCTCTCTGAAATCTGTTATCAAGCAAATCTTCTTAAATGGTTCAGGTAGCACAGACATATTTCTATGCAGACATAGAAAGCTGAATTTATATTCTGCATGTGTTCTTAAAACTACTTAGAGCCATTTTGGGGTTCCATTATCAAGCTGGGTTACAAAAGACTTGATGGGGAAATAGCTTACTGATTTTTTAAATTAGTTTTAAAGATTTCCTAACATGTCTGTCCAGACTTGAAAACCTGCTCTTTATTTTTTTAAATATTGAAGATTCTTTTTATTTAAATATTATCACTCAACTTAAAATGTCCCATAGATTTCAAACCTTCAGAACAGGGTACCTGCTCTTGTTCAGTGCTAAAATAGAAATCTTGTGCTAGCAGCCATAGGATGTTGTTACAACAAGAGTAAAGCAATGCTTTTTCAATGAAAATGAATAATCAGAGAGATCTAGAGCAACCATAATAATATATAATAAATAAATGTATACACAGCAAAAATTACACAGAGGAGTGAAGGATGCAACCTTGATTTGTTCTTGGGCATATTCTGGGTTGGTCACAGCCACTGTAGCAGTGAAATTCTCTGGATGCTTTTAATGAGGGCTATTAATTCTGTGCTCTCTAATGGCATTAATTGTCCAGTATAGAGCACAAATAACTTGCCCTCTAAGAGAAGTTTCATGGCTTGTTGCAATCTGTGTGAAATATTTTCTGTCACTTATGGAACTGTCTTCCCTTTTGGCCTTGTTTCTTTCTGATAATGGTGTAGAGCAGCAGGCAGACACAGCAGAGCATCACAGGAAGGTTTGGCTCAGAAGGGACCCTCAGAGGTCACTCAGTACACCCCTCTGCCAAGGGCAGGAATGATCATGTCAATATCTTCTCCTTCTTTTACTCCTTTGAAAAGGATGATGTTGAATTTTTTCTTTCTTACACTAGAAAACAGTGGCTGGGGGGGGGTCTTGCTTGTTTTTTAGGTTTTTGTGTGTGTTTGTTTAGTTTTTAATATTAAAACCAAGACTATGGAGCTTTAAAGACATCTGCAAGAGGACTTTTGTGCTGCCTTCCACACTTTTCTCCAGTAACTGAGTAATTGTGGTGGTAACATGGGCTATGAATGAGCTGTTGGAAAAAAGATTTCCACTTGCACATGGCCCATCTCTGTAGGCAATTAGTTCTCCTTTTCAGAGTTGATCTACTTTAGACTAGAAGGAAAAGCATTTTTTAAATCCATACTAATAAAGCTTTGCTAACCCCATGGGTTTCCAGAAGAAATGCAAATATCCACTCTGTTGGGCAGAATTCTAATAATATGATGCACTGATGAGGGAAATAGGGACCTAGGAGTAGGTCCTTGCCAAGAGGGACCTTGAGATCCAGTCTGTATTCCTGTTGGTGATTAACAGACAACCATGAAAACCCCAAACAGATAAAACTGAGAGTACTTCTCACCAGGGAATTGTAAGGAATGGAAATCAGAGCGTTACTCTTGCAGATGGGAACCATAGGAGGATGCAAATGTTCTGGGAATTCCATCTCAACACATACTTAACCACAGGGTTATGGATTTTTAAAAAGCCACTTTGGCTTCATCTGTCTCATTTTGCATGTGGGGTTTTTTTGTGGCTCAACTCACAAAAAGTTGCAAGTCAACAAAAATGTTTAATAGCAAATATCTTAAACAAAATCTTTTAAGATTGTTACGAACGGTTAGAAATTAGGATTTTGGTATTTGCAAGCATACATGTGTGACTGAACTCTCTTGTAAATCTCACAGTGAACACTGGGAAAATGAACTCTGAAATGCAAGTGGAAAAGCTCTTTCCTGTACCTGTTAATTCATTCAGCTGTGCAGCACCAGGAGTTTAATATTTAACAATGAACCTGCACCTACCTTTGGCTTTGTAGTTAAAATCAGAAGGCTTTTGTGGGTGTGCTGCATATTGTTTTGATTTACTTTGTGTTTTAGTTCATCCAGGATCCAGAAATCTGATTTACACAAAAAATGTGTGTGGGGTTGGTTCGTTTTTTGTGTGTTTGTTTTTTGTTTAAACCCCATGTGGATGTACCCCCCAAAAATGGGGTTGATTTTTGTCCCAGAACTTAGGGTTGATTGCAGATCTGACAAAAATGAATAAATAAATAAATAATGAGAGCAGTGGTGAAGGAAAGTCCTTGTCTACTTACTGTGGAGAGAACCAGATAATCTTGATTATAACCTAATGATTGGGGCTAATGGGGAAACCTCAGACTGCTACAGGTGGTAGTGTATTTGCATTTTACAACTGTTTAATATTTGCATTCTCTACAACAAATCATCTTTTGTTTCAGTTTTGATAGTCAAAAGATACAAGAGTTCCTGTTTTCTTTCTCACCTGAGTGGGAGGCTGAAGCTGAAGAGCCTACTCAGCTGACATACTGCTGACAGAAATAATTTGAGGGTTATTTAGTAGAGCAAAGTAGCCAAAAGCGACAACATCTTGAGAATAAAGTATTTTGAATTGGCAAGCTGCTTAGGAAATATTAGTTCAGAGAAGGCTAAACAGTCTGTTAGAATACAGCTGCCTAATTAGGACTCTCAAACAGCAAATCTTTGAAATTGGTATCAGCGTGAAGCCAAATCTTCAGGACATTTTCCACTGCTTTGTAGGTAAAATACTGTGTATCCCAGGTCTAGCTGGGTAATCTTAATAAGATCTTGTTTTAAACACTTGGATTTAATAGTGTCACACTGGGGATGTGAAAGGCTGCCTTTGGAACTTACATGACCTCCTCTAAATGATATGTCACAGAATATTTTTAAGCCTTTCCTGAAATGCTGTTAAATTTATATTGGCTCCTGTGATGGGCTTAACCACATGAAGGTGAGATGACAAATCAACAGGATAATTCCAAGTGTGTATTAACCTTTGCTCTCTGAAAAGCTTCCTGAGAAGCTGTTAACAAATTCAGAAGATATGCCTAAACACTATTTAATCAAAAATGCATTAGAGCAGGAAAATATTCTTGTATATATTAAGATATCCAGCCAATATATTTGAGACTAATTTCATAGAATCAAGTCCTTTTTTCACTGCTGATGTCTTCTATATGATTAGCAATGTGTTACTACTGGTAGGGTTGTGAGAGGTGTTTTGGTTTTCTTTTGTTTAGTTTTTTCTGTGTTAGTGAAATATCTTGTGCTTGATGTATTTATGATCTGCATAGATGGCACTTGGCTTAATAAATACTTACAGAGGGAGGTTACACTTGGACATGACACAGAGGGTAGATTTGCTTCTCCAAACACTTCATCACCAGAGGCCATTTTTATGGAGGTTGAGTGTTTGTTCTCCCTCTGCTCATTTGCTGAACCCAGGGTGGCAGCCCGTGGGTGGAATTTTGTGATCCAGATCTCCTTATGGAGTGACAAGTAGGCTTTTCTCTCTGGTATGGTCCAAGATGGTGTTTTCCTTTCTTTGTAGTCAAGGACCTGGACATTGGCTGATTTTTTTTCTAATAAAAGTGTAAACTCAGCATAGGAAACCAAGTGTAGAAGAGGAGATATGCACCAGTGGCTGCTGAGTGTGCAGGAAAATGTTCATATTTACTGAGGAAAAATCAGGATGTGTTAGCAGGAAGGAAGCTGACTGGTGGCAGAGAGTGGTCATCCTCTCCACCAGCCCCTAAGAGAAAATTAAAAGCACAGCTCTACAGAGAAGGCTCTCTGGGGAGGATTTCACCAGCACTTCTGTGAAGTGCTCCAGCTGGAGCCAAGGCTTGGGCTCTCAAGGCTGGGGAGCTGAAGGCAGGTGCTCTACACTGGAGCCATCCAGCAGATAAGGGACAATTTTTGCAGTTTGTGACACAGCAGACTGCTTAACTGGCAATTAGCTACCTCCAGACATTAATAATGAAAAAACCTTTTTGTACTGCAGAAAAGGTATATAAGGTGCTCAACAAAAAGGATAAAACAAAAGAAATTATCTGCTCCGCTTGGAAAAGCTTATTTAATTTTTTTGATAAGTTGTTTTGTTGGGTTTTGTTGTTTTTCTTTTTTAATTTACCATTTTAACTCGTGATGAGTCTTACACTTGTGCTTGTGTTCTGTGCACTCCTGTCTGATGTGAAACATGCTATCAGAGTTTTTATCATCTTGACTTGACAGAGAGTGGTGGAAGTCAGAAGCATTTCAGAGCTGTTGAGAGTGCTTGTCCTCTCCCTATTTATTTGCATGAGAATTCCACAAAAGCTTGAATGAGCAGATAAAGAAGAGGAAAAGCATTCTTACCTGAAAGACAAAACAACAATTTTCAGAAAAAGCAAGAATAGTCTAATCTCATTTTCTCTTTTTCCTCTACTTGATGGTGATAAATGCACAGGGGCAAGAGAAATTTAGCTTCCTTCATTCATTCATTTCATTCATATATCCCTGTGTAACATCTTAGCAACCAATGCTCCGCTTAACCACAGGATAAATTTGAAAAATAACAATAGCATAAAGAAAAATTTCCAGTCTTCTGGAACCAATGCATAGAAAACATAATGTAAAATAACAAAGACTACAACCAAAACATACAATCAAAATGAACTTTTGTATTTCAGAGAGTGAACGAACAGCGCTTGTGAGGTGGGTTGGGTTGGTTTGGGGTTTTTTTGGTGCTGAGCATATGCCAAATGTGGTGTTCCTTCTTGGGCTGTTGAAATCCTACCTCTGCATAAAACCATTTTTTTAATGGGTTAATGATGGGGAAGAATTTTTGCCAGAATTGGGCTAGGTGCTTCATATTACTTATTTTGCAGATTTCCATTGTTGTGTAACACATAATTAGCCACACAGAATCTACACAAGAATAAACAATTCTCTGTGCCAAGACATCTTGTTTCCATACCAGCCAGCTGCTGGGAAATTGAAAGCCATAAAGACCCTCTTAGCTTATTAGTTAGAGCTTCCAAATACAGGCTCTGTACAATCAGTGGAGGGAACTGCACCAGCCAGATGCAACATAGCAAATTCCACCACAGCTAATAGTTCACAAATATCTGTTGTGATATTTGTGACTCTTTAAAGCCAGAGCTTTTATTTAGAGTCTTAAGCTATGTAAGGAATTTAAAAGGTAGGAAGACAGTAAGACCTCGTAATATTAGGTTAACTGTCCTTAGAAATTACCTTTATATTTGAAATAAATGTGTTTTTTGAACAGGTGAGCAGCTGATTGGGAGTTATTCACCCATCTGTGTCCTAAATAAGACAGCTGGAATGGAATTAGAGGGGACAATGGAATGGAATTTAAGGGGACAATGACAGCTCTTGAGAAAGATAACTTTCACACAGCAACTTTCACTCCAGATTTCCTCAGAGTAAGATTTTGAATATACATCATGTCTTGAAACTGGTGGCAGCACCAAAATTACTGCTGTGAAAGTGAAGGAAAATGAAGACTTTAGGGCACAAATTCCTCTGAGTTCCTCTGAGTTAGTTAATTCCCATTAAGAATGGAAAGTCAATATTCAGATAACAATGGTTTCATCATTCGTATCAGTGACTATTTTTTATCTGATGTGGTCAGTGGCCAGAGGTCACTTGTTTGGGTTTGGTTTTTTTTCCCTAAATCAGTACGGATATGAACAGACCTAAAATATTTAGAGTTCAATTTTAAAGCCAGCTAAGACTCAAAATATAGATTGTACATAGCAGAGAATGCATAATTTTGTTCATTAGGTTGGGACAAATTATTTTCCCTAATAATAGAGTCACACAGATTCCTTTGAATACACCAAAAAAGTTTTGTGACTTTTCTGTAAAATGAGCATAAAAGCACTTAAATCCCTTTCTTTTCTACAGGATTATTGATGCCCATTTTATAGAGAGCTTACAAAAAATGTCCAGTGCACCTTGGTGATTTTGCTGGCTTTGTTTGCAATTTATGGAGCTAACTGAAAAATAACTTTTAAAAGTTGTCAAAACCCACGTGCAAGTCTATCCTTCAGAAAAGAAAATATTAATAGATCTTACTTAATGGCAAAAGAAACAATAATTTGTGATTAAGCAAGCATCCTGCTTCTGCTTGCTCCAAGAGGGATACAGCAGCTGGAGCAGTGGTCTGGCTTGCACTCTAATCCTTAAACCAGGGTTAAATTTTAAATCTGCAGCATAATTCCTTAAGTTAGTTGCCATGGTGATTTCTATCACTCTTTTAGGAGACAAGATTTCTATGGAAACAATTTTTATGTGGTCGTTTGCTCTGTGTGTTGTTTGCTATCCCCTTATAAACATTTCAGTCCATTGGCTGGTTTTGTCCCAGGTTGTCTTGGAGGGAATTGGTTTCTGGCAGCTTGTTGGCCTGTATCTCCCACTTGGATGATGTTTTGAAGGCACAGCTTGTTTTAGAAGACTGTGTGAGGCAAGACTATAGAGTATGCTGGCAAGGTCACACTTCTTTTAGAGATTCTTTCATTTAAAGGTGGCTCTGTGGAAGGGCACACATCAGCTGGAGGGGAGCAAAACCACTCTGCTGTGGTTCACTGCTGGGTCTGCAGTGCTTGTGTGGAGAGCAGTTCAGTGCCTAAATGAGAGCATTTGTAGTTGTCTTTAGAATGTAACGTTAATGCAGATAAAATGCAGCTCATGGTGCCATTTGAAACTTTTTTCTCCCCCAGCAATGGAGTTGGTCTCCTCCCAGGAATGAAGTGCAATTTAAAGAAATGCTGTGGTGGTTGTGAGAAGGATGGCATGGGGTGCACAAAGACAGCAGAGGGAGTAGCATGGTGACTGATCAGTTCTAGTTCATGCCAGTGAAGTTTTCTTTGAGTGACCAACAGATCAGGAGGCTTAGGAGCAATTATGTCATTTTTTATATTGCTTTCTCAATTTACCCCAATTAATCTTCTGTTAAGTTAGCATATAAGTAGGCTATGACAGGTTGTATGAAGCCAGTCTGAGCAAAAGAATTAATTTTTAAGATTTATATTAGTACTGGGACAATAATGCAATCATTTCTATCAGTTCTGATGATTCTGACAGCTGATATTCTCTCCTGATTAAGCAGTTCATTAACTTTTCAATATTCAAGCATAACTTGTTTTCATTGAATTGTTGCCAATCGAAGCAAATCTGCAACACCTTTTCCTTCTTTTAGTTGTTTTGTATGTTGTTTCAGCATCTTGCAGTTTTGGGACAAGGCAAACAATTTATGTTTGGTCAGACACAGCATACAGCTGTTCCCCTGAAATTGCCAAATGAGGAAAATACTCCTTTCTTCTCTAGGAATGTGTGGGACTGAGAGCTGGCACAGTGGTTGAGCTCTGTGTTATTTGACTTTGTCAAAAATGGTGTTTGAGTCAGTAATAATACCAGATTTCCTATTGAATTCAGTATATGCAATCCAGAAATAGTGAGTGTATCTCAAGGGTGTGGATGGCCTCACCTGGCAAAGCCTTCTTACATGTAATTTTAACAAAATTGTTTTGTTTATTAGATATGTTGTTTTATATAAGCAAAACTGTAAGTACAATCTCTTTCTGCCTCTTAATTATAATCTTTTTGCAACGTTAGGGACTGTCACAATTCACTTTATAACAATGATGATGCTGTTCCACATAGAAAACAATTTTTCTGGGAAAATAGAGGTAAGTCGAGTTGCTGTAAAGAGAACAAGGCAGCCCTTAAGTTGTAAATTATAAATTTGAACTTAATTTTTTGATCTGAAAACAGGAAGGATTTACAAAATGGCAAGGAAGAGTAAAAAATCCTACTAACCAGAAGTCTAGACTAAAGGTTTATAGAAAGCTTCATAGCAGATCTTTACCCTTTTAAAATTTATATAAATCTTTCAGGTTTCCAAGGCAAAGACCATGTATTATATGTGTTCTTTTTTAAAGGGTCTTGTGAAAATATTCTCATTTATGTCAACATTTTGATCTGTATTTCATACACAATTTTTTGTGTCCAACAGTACTTAATTTTTCTTCAGGTGGTTTTCAGGTTTTCCTTACCAATGATTCTCTGAGAGACTTGTAATGAGTTAGATTGAGGTGGTTGCTCTTCAGGTGTTTGGTTTACCAAACAAATTTTACAGATTTTTACAACAGAAGCCTTGATAGGCTTGTTCTAAGCTCTGCCAAGTAAAATGTGCAGTGTAGGTGAAATTGTGAAAGAGCAGAAGAGAAATTGTTAAATTGTGAAAGTTGTCTGAAGAGCCTCCTTCCTCGACCCTGCTCTTCCACTTAAAAGCCAAGGGGAGGGAGAGTGGTAGGGTCATGACAATTTACCCTGCAGGCTTGGTCATTGCTGCCCTCTGAAAATGAGTGTCAGGCCCCTGATGGCACTGCCAGCATTAAAGGGATGGTTTATATATAAGTGAAAAAGCAGTTTCCTCTGCAAACACCTGTGTCTGTGTCTGCCTGCCTAACACTTCAAGCCTTTCAACTTCTGTCCCACTCAGACAAGACTGACAGAAAATCAAAACCCTGAAAAGAAGAAAATAAAGGAGAGGCTACACATGTCCTGTCTGACAGGCACCATGGAGGAGGCACCACAGAGCTGCTGTGGTCTCAGGGTGGGCTTGGTGGGAAGAGGTTGCACAAAGCTTTGTGTTAGAAATGCAAACACTGGAAATCCAGCAGCTGCTTTGGTAGGGGGAATGGGCAGACTGAGATGAAAAGCAGGTGTAGGGTACTTGAACTGCCTTGTGAAATGTTTCCTTTCACTCAAGCAAGTTGGCTTTGGGGAGATTTTTTGTGTCTGTAAGGTGTTCCAACTGTTCAAGGTGTCTGTTGCCCTGGCAAACACCACAACACTGCCAGGCAATGTCTTGAAAGCTCCTCTGTCCAGGAGGTTGCACTGCACTCTGGCAACTCTTGGCTTGACCAAGTCACCATGTTTGTGTTGCCACTGGCCTTAAAGCATTCTGGTGTATAAAATTTTAAAATTGCAAAATGTTTGGGGGGGAATGCAGAGAATAGTTGAAATGGCCTGCTCACAAGATGGATGAAGGGGTAGCATTTAAAGGAGTTGTAAAATGAAAATTATGCACCAAACTACTGTTGGAATAAATTTGCAACCTGCATCCATCTTGTTGTAGTTTTTATGTACACACAGCTACCAAACAGAAGCTATATATAGATAAAATCAGTAGCTCCTCAAAAGGTTATGCATTACTTACAATTTTTTTTTCTTCTTAAAAAGGGAAAGTTTCTGATCCCATTTACCTGACAGAAACTGGAATTCTTTCAGTGCTTCCAGGGAGAAATATGACTGATGTCACATCATGGCTGCTTGCAGTGTACTAATACCCTTCTGACTTTTTGGTCACTTCCACTGATATCACCTTGGGGTGTTTTTCCTAAATCTGCATTGATCATCATGGTCTTGATGGTTGTTTTTGTTTGCCTTTAACTCGTTTGCATTTCTTGTATAATTCCAATCTTTTGAGAAATTGCCACAGGCATCCAGCATGGACCAGAGTTCTGTGTTCAGGTGGCCCCACTGAAGGACAATTTTGTGTATTTATGTCACTTCAGTGTTGCAGACCATGGGATAAGGAATTGCTGAGCTTTGTCTCTGCCTGGAGGTTTAAGCTGTCCTCCAGTCAGGAGTTTGTTCTGTTGTGCTGCTCAGCTTTTGCTTTCTTTCTGTACATCCAGACATAAAATGACTGCCTAGGTGCTGAATGTCTTTGGAAATACAGCAAAGTGCACATGCTTCCTTGTGCAAGCAGCTTTTTGTTCCTTTGTGTTAACAGACAGCATATTTTTCAGTGCAAAACAGCATCTTTTCAGAATGTGAAATGAGAAGCCTGGCTCTGGAGCTGGTGTAGCACTGTAGCTGTCAACAGGCTCACCAGTGATGCCACAGGCATGGGTGCAGGTTGGGTTGGATATAAACACTGTGAGGGAAAAATACACTCTGAAATTTCACTGTCTTCTTTCTCTGCCTTACAGTTTGATCATAAATTTATATTTATGAATTCCTACAAGGGCTTCATGTTCAAGATAAGTGCCAGGAATGAAACACTTATCCAAAACTGGGAGAAAGTGAAAAATAAGATACTTCTTTATTTTAATAGCTACCTGAAATGTCACTCATTTAAAAGAGCAATACCATGCATTTACACGTGGCCTCACTAAAACTGGGTTAAAAAGCTCTTCCATTCTGACAGGTGTGCTCCCAAAAAAGCAAAACCCAACCCACCAATCAAGCCCTCTGCTGTTCACTGTGCAGATCCTGTAATCTAAAACTGAATTAAATAACTCCTTGTGTCAGGCAACACTCAGATCACCTAATGGAAGCTGAAAAATTTGTCCTTGGTCAGACAGACTGTACTCGATATCAACCATTAGTTTGAGAACTAGGAGGATCAGATCAGCATCTTAATGCAGTGTCTTCTCCAAAAATGTTTTGGTTTTCTTTTAGAACAACTTTTTAAGAGAGACTTTAGTTAAGGCAAGAATATTCTGGCAAGGAAAGAAACATACAGAAATAATCTCTTCATTTTATAAGATTTCTCTGGTCTCTGCGCATCTGAAGTTACTGGGGGAAGTTGAGAGTTGCTGGGGGGTGTTAAACATCATCAACTCTTTTGAACTGTCATAAAAGTATATTTTAGTGGAGATATACTGCAAGTTACTCTTAAGCATTTTAAATGGGACTTTTAGCTAGAAACACAGATCTTATAAGCTGGTTTTGAAAAGCCTTAATGGAAAAAAACCCTACACCCCAAAGTGCCATCCTCAAGATAGTTGAAACTTATTTTAAAACTGTTCTCAAGGAATTAGTGTTCAGGCTGTGGCCAGAACTGCAGGTTAATACCAAGTACTATCCTTTTTAGAGGTTTGGAACCTATAAGAGAGGCTTTTGATCCACTACAGTAATAGTAATAGAAATATTTTCCAAGTGAAAGGCAAGCTGTAATTTTTTTGCTGCACCTGAGTAGCTTGGTGTTTTACAGACACTGTACTTTTTAAATGCTTCCTTTTTGAAAACAGTTCAGATGATTTAAACCTTTCTGCAACTCAGGAATTAAAAAAAAGCAGAGAGGTGATAAGGAATACAGTAACTGCTGTATCATGGTATGGTCTTTGATGGAAAATAGTGAAAAGGCTCATTTTGCCAATTATTAATAGACTTTTCAACAGGGAGGTAGGTTTTTTATACATAATAATATTGGTAATAAGATACTTTGTCATTCAGGAAAAGCTGCATTATGGCAGTTCCAACAGATCAATTTAGCTGAAACTCTTGGTAGAAAGAGAGGTGCTTGCTCTTAGTGCTCTAAACTGTGTTTTTTCTGTGAGGAAGGAGCTTTGTGCCTGAGTTGCAGTGAGGACTTTGTTAGGAACTCTAATGCTGATGTGTGTGGTGCCTTACCTGGTTTTCAGTGCAAATGCTCATAAAATGTATTCATTCCTGTGACAGCAGGCTGAATAGATCCTGTAAGGCACGTTAGGTAGGTTGGAAATTTTCATTGGGTTGGTGAAAGAGAAAGAATCCCTAAATCTTCTCGTGTCCAGCATGTGGACTTTGTCCTTGAGTCTCCTTCAGTCCCTCCCTGGGGTTCCTCTGCCTTGTTTTTGCTGTCACTCTCCAGGCCTGGCCGTCCTGCTAAGAAGAAATGAGGGTGGAGATGGCTGGGCGTTGGGGTGACAGCTCTATAAATTTGCTGCTTTCAGACCTGCTGAAGAAATTGATTGTTTAATGCTCAGAAGCTGCTCAGTGGACAGCCATCAGGGGCTGTGTGGGCAGGGTAGAAATAAAGTTCAGAAGTTGGGGAAAACAATTACTAAATATGGCAAAGAGTTTATCAATCACTTTGATAGAAAGTATTTGTCAGCCTGTTGTCACCAACAGCACGGGGGTTTGGCTGCATTCCCAACTGCTGTTAGAGGATCAAATACCAGCAAGTGTCCAAAACAACTTCTTAACACCTTCCTGGAAAATGAGGTTCTGACAGCACGTGTACCTGGCTGCTGTGGCTGGGCTTTTGTCATTTATATCCATTCAGGAGCAGCCTAGTCCAGAAAGAATAACTGAAGTTTAGCAGGCAGGTTTTGCTATTAAAGCAAGGCTTTAAAGGTCTGTTCTTATTTTTCTGTATGAGGTGAAAGTGAACGCTTGTACATTTGTGTGGACTGCTCTGAATACCCTGAAGGAATTTCATCTGTAAAATGGAATCACAGGATGTTCATACCCATCTGAATCTTCCCAAACAGAAGGACTCAAGTGCTTCTGTACTCAGTATCTGTATTCAGAATATTTCTGACTCAGTGTCTCCTTCACAGTGCAGTTACATGGTGTGGAGACTTTGCAATGAGCATAAGGGAGCAAGCTATAAAGAGGTGAGAACATGAGAAAAGGAAACCTCCTGACTCTCCCATCAGCAGGATCACAGAGCAGTGCATGCTGTGTCTTGTCTCTCCCATGCAGAGGCTATTCCAGAACTCAGCACTCCAGCCTGGCAGCCTTGTCCTTCCCTGCCTGAATGTATTGATGCCTGTTGCTCTTGTCTTGGTACTGCCTTTTCCACTCCCTGATGTTTATCTTCTCGAAGCATTTGTAGTGAGTGACCACCTCTTTGCTCTATTTCATTTTGAGAAGCCAAATTCACTTTCTTTCTGCAATATTTTGTATTTTTTTTTCCCCACTTTTGTACTGTGGCTACTGGCAGGACATAAATACCATAAGCAGGCTATTTGTAATGATTTTTTTTTCAATAATGATGGTGAAATCTAGTCTGTGAGGGGAGAAATAGCACTCAAATTTCAATTATGATGTTGCATTTTTTTACTCTTTATGGAATTGTGACCCAAGAAAACTTGAGAAAGAACATACAAAGTAAAACTAGTATAAGGCAATTGTTAGCTCCTGATGTATGCTGGCAACCAGCACTTCCAGTTTTGAGGACCTGGGAGTAAAAGGAAGCTGAATTCTTGGATACATATGGCAGTTAATGAAATGTGTTTGAGTAAAATCTTGGTTTATTTATCTTTTCAATCTCTCAAGTCAATCTTCTTATCTCAATCTTCTGAATCTCCCCTGTCTGGGACTCCTGTTGGGGTGTACAGTGGCCACCAGACGAGGTGTGCTTTGAGTTTGCTCTTCATGGAGCTGCAGCCAAGGAAAGGGGGCCTGAGACAGGTCTGGCCCCCACAGATGGATGAGGCAGATATTCTGGTTTGAAATACAACAGCTGATCTCTTGACAATCAAATCAAGAATGAATGCTGAAAGTCAAAGCTAAAAAAAAACAAAACAAACCAACAAAAAACCTAAGAAAAGGAAAAAGGCAAGTAGGAAGCAGAATTTATTCTCTTAATTTTTGTAGAAGTAGGGTTTGTTAGGAAGGAGGGGCAGGGTCTGTGGTGAACAGTGTAACTCTGGGAATAGTTCTGCTGTGGCTGAGGCACGATAAGGTGCAAAGGTTAAGAACAGCCAAACTGACCACAGGTAAAGTTAGACATGATTCTTTGTTTATGCTTTATGAAAAAAATGTAGGTTCTATTTCCAAAATAATCATATAAGGATTATTGCACTGAGTGATGGAAGAATATCCTTCAGCATTTAAGCACCTACCTCACAACTGATGTTTTCTTCTTTGACTGGATTCAGTCTCTCTTCTGCATAACCTCTGGCTGAAAGATATTATGTGGCTGTTGGGAGTATCCTATTATATTTCTCAGTATCATCACAACCCACATATGTATTATCAAAAGCTTGGTAGTCATAATGGAGTATTATTTATCTCTCAATTATTCAGTACTTGAAACGTCAGCCCTGGTGAAGGAGAGCACTATCAGTACATTGGAAAAGAACTTCAAGCTATGTGAATAAAAATAATTAACCATTTCTTCTTAGTGTAAATTGTCCCTTAATTTATTAGTGAGGGCTTGGTTTGTGACCTGTATTTTAAGTATTGATAAAACACGGAGAATTGTAGCATTCATGTTCTCTGAAAAAATTCTTTCACTGAGGCTTTTTCTCTTGGAAAGCTGAGAAGCCCCAGAAAAAAGGAAAAACAATTCTTATCTCATTTGCTTCTGCTCTGTTTTGCACATGTGGAATGTGTTTGGAGATTGTTTGCCCACAGGTAATTGTTTCATTGCATTCTGGGGTGAGTTGTTTTGACTCTTTGGCCAATCAGTGCCAAGCTGTGTCAGGACTCTTGAAAGAGCCAGGAGTTTCCATTATTATCTTTTTAGCATTCAGTAAGTATCCTTGCTGTATTTTTTGGTATAGTATAGTATAGCATTCTTTAATATAATGTAGTATTATAAAGTAATAAATTATCCTTCTGAGAAGATGGAGTCAGATGCATCATTCCTCCCTGCCACGGGGTTCCTTGCAAATACAATAGAAAATACTTGTGGTGGGGAGGAAAATTCACTTGGCAATGGCCAGACTGTAAGAAATGCTCCCTGAAGCACTTTGTGCCATGGATGGGCTGAGCAGGGTGGGAGGCTCCTGCTGACCCTGTCATGCAGCACGTGGCTGCACCACCCAGGCCTCACTTCCTAAAATGCATCAAGAATTGCCAGGGCAGAGACACAAATGCAGCTCCTCAGGGCTCTGGTAAGGACCTTTCACAGAAGGACCTTGCTGTTTGCATGCGTTCAGTGAGAAGGCAATTAGTCTGTCCAAATGAAAATGCCATTGTGGGATTGGCTTTTTCACCATCTGTCACCTCTTCCTAATTGCTCACAGGAGAAAAAGAAGTCAAAATTTCATTGTCTTGAACAAGAATTGGTTTAAAGCATTTTGGAAAATCAAAAAACTAAGAATTTTTTTCCCCTGCTCCTTAATCTTCTCCATTCTCATCCATTCCTCCTGAGACAAGGAAATGAGGATGTCAATATCCACATACAAAAATATCTACATTAATTTGCCCTGTGCTCATTGGGGTGCAGGGAATTTTATATACTGTAGGAGGGAATTTTGTGTGGTCTCCTAAGATTTCATCACCATCTCCTCTTGGAAGGAGATGGGGAGCAAAGTAGTGAAAGAGTAAAGGCTGTACCTTCTCAGTCCTGAGGGATCCAGTGCTTTTTCTTCACTGCATTTCCACTTCATTATCTGTCGCTGCATTTCTTTTATTTAAGAAGGTAATGTGTAGAGAAATAAAGCATCCAAAGAGCTGGCAGGAAATGGAATTGCAGAATAAAGTGTTAATAAGTGAATCTAGTGTGTTTTAGTTTTTCAGAGATCTAGTGTTAAAATCTTCACCTATATAGGCATCGTTACCCTCCCTTAAACAGCAGTAGGTTGGTTGCTCACAGATTTAATATTGTGCTCAGGATGAAGGGAGCTGTGCATGTGGTTTTGGACATGGTTGCATGAAGGTGGTTTTGGTTTGTTTGCACTTAAGACAAAGTAGAAATTGGACAAGTTCCTACTGATATATATTGCCTCTCTCTGTTAAAGAGGCTCAGGTATCCTTGAAAAAAGAATGAACAGTTTCTTATGAAGTTGCTGCAAATGGCAATAGGTCTAAGCAAGTACAACTATGTTAAATGATGTTAAATTAAAGCAAATGGTATGTGCTCAAACTACATCACCTCTACTATTTAATTAGCAACTTTGAGACTTATGCCAGGATGTTTGATGTGTGTTGTGTCTGATCTAGGAGAGGATAAAAATCAATCTTCATTTGCTAATAATTTCAACTAATTAACAGGCAATAAATCTCATTTTAAAATTAATGTAGAAGTATCTAAATATTTCTAAAAATCTTGTCTCCACAATTTCAAAAATTGTGGAGAAATTCTTCCACAATTTCATATCTCAAATAGTGTTGCCTAAATTTGGCTTCCTGAGGTGTAACTGTACCAACTGGAATGTTTGATGTCAGTCTCCACAGGGATTATTTGTTGTGGAAATTAATCCTGTAAAGGATGAATAAATAACCTTGTTATGCCATGAAAGCCTCCAGGCAGGTTTATTTTCCCAAATGGTGATACTGTAGTTTTTTGGCAGAGCGTATTGGAAACATACTTACATCCTTGAGGAACTCTTGAGATGCATTTCAGAAATAGTTTGTAGAAACTAGTTGATCTTTCTTTCAGAACTTCATCCAAAGGGGTCAAATTTGTTACTCCAGGGTACTTTGTAAGAAAATTTTATCAGCTAATTAATAAATTATATTTGTAAATGATTTTGGAAGGCACATACTGACTGTGATAAAAATCCAACATGAGACAAATGTAGATTTAGTATTTTCTAATTGGCACACTGGTGTCAATTTTTCATCGCTTTGACTGTATCTCAGGAGCTGCAGTAAAACAAGTGTGTGTGTCACCACATGGAATTCTTTCCTTGTGCTCTTCCTGGACACTTGCCTCCCTCCCATGAGCACATCCCAAAAGGCTGGCAGAGGGCTTCAATCTCTCAGTCTGTGTAAATACTTTAATTAGTTATGGACTTTGCAGGAAAGCCCACAGAGGCCAATTGTCTTTTCAGTGAGAGACAGCCCTGCCTGCTCATCTGTTTTATTGGCCTGTGATTCCAGCCTCTTGCCAAAACTGTTATTGCTGGATAAATTAATGAGAACATGTTGTTGCCTCAGCTTCTCAAAACTCCATAATTGCAAATGTTAGGCACTTAATTGAAACAACACTTAAAAAAATTTGTCACCATCTCTTGATCTTTGTCATGCCAGTGCCATTTAGGACAATTTCTGAAAATACCAGGCTTAACTCTGAGCAGCTTTAGTTTTGCTGATAGAATTGCCCTGGGGTTTTGTGGGGTTTTTTTAATACAAGGAAATTGCCTTTTATTTTTCCCCCCACTATGCAAGCTAACAGGTTAATAGAGGTATTAATGGAGTCCTTGGTAAACACTGGCAGTACCTCTGATTTGTAGGTGTTTTTTTCTTGGTGAACGAATGAAATCTTGTATTTCACAGCACATTTATTGCTTTCACATCAAGTCTTTACAGTTGTGTCCAACACAGCTGGCTTCTAGTTTTGGGGCCACCTTTGTGACACTAACCAGGACAGTTTAAATTTATGCTTTGTAGAAAAAAAACCCCTTCAGTCCAAGCTTCTCTTCTCTGGCTTTGTGTAGGTTATTCATGCAAATATCCAGGCAGTCATTGAAGTCACAGGTCAAATATTTCCAAATTTAAGTAAGGATTTCAAAGTGGTTTTTATAGCACCAGGCACTTGATTGTCAATGTTGACAATAAGAATGGAACTGCTTCATGTTTTTCACTCTGTATCCTTTGGAGAAATCAATACTGAAGTCACTTTGCTCTCAAGAAAAGAGCAGGTCAGAATACAAACTGAGGCAAGAGCCTGACCCAGTTCAGAGTGAGACCACTGGGTATTTAACTATTTTGCTCAACTGTAGATAAGAAATTTGTCAGGAAAGAAAGAGATACAGGAATCACTGTTTAGTATGAGTCATGTGGGGTTTTTTGGCTGTTTTGGTGGCTTATGCTTCAGTGCAGCAAAAGTAAGGAATGTACCATGCTTTGATTATTTTTAACTGGCATGTGATCAGTTGTAGTATCCAGCTTCAGTAACTCTTATTTGAATGGAAATTGAACTGAATTCAGTAGAAATAGACCAGATAATTTATTTTTCAGCTAAGGAATTTTTCCATCAGAAAACCAGCTCACAACCAGCTCCCAAGTCAACTGGGGATGCTAAAGCTGTGGTGCCAGAACCCCGTGAGGTTTGCACTCCCAGATATGCCAAAGATTAATAAAGCTGGGCCTGCAGGTCATTCCAAACTTCTCTAAATCAGGAACCAAGAGGAAAATGCGGAGAAGAATCCAACCTTATAAGATTTTTCTCCCTCTGGGGCACAAGAAAGTGTATGTCACTTCTGCCCCAAGCCTGCAAAATATGTTCTCATTTTTCCCCTTGGAAATTCTTGGCCATGATGACTCTGACTCTTCCCACCCAACACTGACTGGGGAGTTTTGAACAGGCATCCTGCCTATTTACCCTCTTGCTGTTTTTCTGGCCAGCAAAGCAATTCAAGAGCAATTTTAATGACTCTACAACTCCTCAGTTAGAAAATTCTGTCATGATACTTGTCAGCCATAAGAGGCCCACACCAAATATCCAGCACCTCTTGGGATAGCTGGAAGGATTCTAAATAATAATTGATGGAACTTACTGAGTAAGAGTGGTAAAAATGTATTGTGAGTGGCAGAAGTGATTATTGACTCACTTTCACATCTTTCACTATAGCTGAAGATTCATTAGCTTTTTATTTTATATTCAGCTTTCTTCTGACTTTTGTAACTTGGTGTAAAACCTTGGTTCTTGGTAACTCTCACAACAGAAGGTTTCTGCACATGTAAGTGATTGTATAAAAGTGGAGGGGGGGAAATATTGCTGTTTGGCAAAAGTTTAATAATTCATTATTTTTACCAATATTTATGTATTAATTACTGATATATTATTTTATATCTATGTTTATTATTTTATTAATTACATTGTTATTATATATTAAATATTTATACATAAAATATTTTTATTAATAATTTATTTATTGATTTTTTTCTCCAGCTCTAAATTGATGCATAACAATTAGGAAATTTGCTGCCAGGAGCTGTCAGAAAAACAGAGTAGCATTAGGCTGTATAGAACCACATGTACTAATACTCAAATACAGTAGAGAGATGATCTAACTTTAATGTGTGAATTACTAGGCTGAATTTAAGAATACTTTGGGGGCTGTTTTGTATGGTTCTCTTATAGCAGTTTCTGTTTTAAATCTGGAAATTTTTTAAAAAGTGAGAGTAAAGTGAATTTGTTTTTTTTAATGAGGTACTTAAAATGGCATTATGAAATATTTAAAGACATGTCCCTTTAGACTCATTTATCCTAATACTCCCTTTCTCCACCAATAAAACAATCAAAACTGCACTTTCCTTTTGAAACAGTAAAAACATGTGCTTTTGTGTATCATAGCAGATGAAATCATTAATGTGACTGATACAATCTTTTCAATGACTGTCTCAGGTTCTTTTTTTAATGTTGCAGTAATTGATGGGATATGTGTGTTTGCATATGAATGTCCTTTCAGAATGAAGTTGTGAGTACCAAATTCTCAGCCATGATTATGGAATTAATGGTGTGGAACTCCCTTAGTCTGAGGAACAGTGAGTTCATATAAAACACTACTTGAAAAATAATAATTCTTGCATAGTTAGGTAAGAGGTTTAAATATCATATTCTGCCTGCAATTCTGAAAAAGATCTGAAAGTGTTTATGCAAGAACAAGCCTTGAGACACTTTTCTTGTGGAGTTCTCTGGTGCTGGCTGTGGAAGGGTTGATAACCATTGCATTAGAATTCATCACATACAGTTGGTTTTAGCTGTAATAGATGACAACCTTCTTTAATATTTTATATTCATTTATGGGCTCTTTTAATATAGTGAAGAGCTGACTGTTAGAATGAGCTTTATACTGTCAATAAAATTTAGGGAAGCATTTAAGCAAATTCACCAAGGCAGCAAACTAAGTATTCCAACTAATTTGAAGGAATTGTATTTACTGCCTATGGTTACTTCACCCCCTCCCAAATTAAAGCAAGTCTATATGGATGTATGCACTCAAGTGTCACCATTTTATTATAATTTTTAATAATGTGCAATTAATACTTGAAGCAACATCAAATAACAAATCGCTGAGGACGAACACTGTTGTCAACACATTCCTACATAATTTAAACAATGGCATAGGAAAAGTAATTAGCTTGACAATAAACCAAGCTAACTCCTCTCCATATTTGCTCTTTGCCTGATAATGAAATAATCAGTAAATGAATGCCTGCGAATCAGTGCTGAACATGTGTGCTGTCTAAATCAGAAGTTCTCAAAATGAGAAGAATGATTTGTGACTTGATAAATGCACTGTCTTCATATGATGAAAACTGGTCATTGGTGAAAAACTGATAAAGTTTGATCCACCCTTAATGTTTGGAGAATCATTTGAAGCTTTATAAACACTAAAGGGCATCATTGCATAAAGCCTTATAGGAGCAACTTCCCCCTTACCCTGGGATTTATCACAGGGTTAAATTTAGGAGGAATCCTGAAATATTGTGGTATCATCTTGGTGGCTGAATACAACTGAATTAGTACAAAAATATCCCCTTCTTTGCCTTTCAGCTCCCAAATTTTCCATAATTAAGGACTTCCTCCTGTGACCAGTGAATTCTAAGTGTATGTGAGGTTAAAGAATATTCTAGCAGGACTCTCTGAATTTGAGGGCAAAGGGACTTGCATGCTGACAGATACTACATATATTTTTATCTTATTGAATGGCAAGTATTGATGGGCATGGAGAGTATTTAATAGGAATGTTGTTTTTTGGGTTTAAAGAGGATTTTAGTGCTAGACTCCTACTTTTTTTCATCACTCACTATTGGCTTAATCTATATTTTAATAGATTTATTTTTATGCTATTGAGTGTTATAGTCAATTTATGGCTTTGTCACTGTGACATGAGCATGGTGGACTTCAAATGCTGATCATCATTCCTTACTCAGTGCTACATGGCTTTGCACACAGGGTGCAGTTTAGATGTTGAGACCCTTGCACAGCAGGTGAAAAAAAATGGTTACACACAGTTGGCTCTTGCAGGAAAATAGGTTATACAAATTTTTCTTGTGCTAAGTCATGATTGTCGCTTCTGACATAAATCAGTGAGGCATAAGCACATCTGACACTGCTCACATAGCTCATAGCTGCCTGCTGAGGAAGCTGAATGATTCTCAATCTGCAATTTGCCTCATTTCTGCTAGACTTCCACCTGACTCCTTACTGAAAAATCTAATCAGAAATCAGACTTGCCATGTTGTTCTTCTTTTGCAACAAGAGTGGCTACAAGGTTTTATGTTTCCAAAAACTCGTCCTTTTTCATTAATCAGCCTTGATTTCCCACAGCTACCCATATTTCCTTGGAGCTGCAAATGAACATTTCAGTTGTAAAAAGCAGTTTATTCTGCCTCCTCTTGGAGCATGAAGCAAACCCAGCTCGGGTCCCTCTGGCTCGTTTTTGCTGTTTTGGCTGAACTATGGCAAATTGTCTGTTCCTGCTGCTCTGAACATCTCGAGTTGTGTAACAGAAACCATTTCCTGGCAGCTGTTTCTGATGATTTGGAGCCATGTCTTTGGAGGAAGCAGCTGTACCTCTTCTCTGTTCCCTACCAGCCTTTCATTAGCAGTGTGCATGTCACAGACATATTTTCTGGGAAAAAAAATTAAATAAAATAAGTAGAAAGAGCTAACAGCTCAAAAGCATTAAAAAGCCACAAATTAAGCTCAGCCCAAGTAGTTCAATTAAGGGCTGTGGCCAAGACATTCCAAAAATTTTCTCAAAATTGTTTGATAATTATCAATAGATTTTAATAATTATTGATGGATTTTCTTTAGCAGTTTTTTGTTTCAAAATTCTGCAAGCCTGTTTCAAAAACAAACAAAACTTTCAGAGATGTCAAAAAGAAACACCTTCAGTCCATAGACTTTCTCCTGAAACCCAACTGTTTAGACTTAAAACAATCGACTTTCCTTACATAGTTTTTTGCATTTTCTTATATTGTAAGCTTGTTTTAGAAAATATCATAAAATTTGATGTTCTACAAATAAAAAAAATCTCCTTAAACATTCCACATCAGCACTTGATTGAAGTTTTGATTAACAACAAATAAACCTCTCGAGAAGTGTTTGTTCTCTCTTCTGCATAGACCCAGCAGAAGAATTTACAAACACATTTCTTTTTATTTTAAATAAAATGAGCGAAGTGGCACAGACATATTTTCTAAGAAATCCTTTCACTAGCATCTTTTCTCCTGAGAAGCTGGGAAACTTCAGCTTCTCCATGTTTTCCTGCTTTGGAATGTGATTTAGAGAATTGTTTACCCAACATGTGAGTTGTTTTTCCTTGATAACCAATGACAGCCCCCTGTGTCGAGGCTGTGAGCAGTCACAAGATTTTGTTATTCATTCCTTTCCTTGTGAGCCTTCTGATGTCTCCTTTTTCTTCAGTATAGTTTTAGTATATAATTTTAATATAATATAATAATAATAAATATCATTTAGTATGATATGATATTATATTCAAAAATATATATCATATATTTTAATAACATATAATAATAAATCAGCCTTCTGAAACATGGAGTCAAGATTCTCATCTCTTCCCTTGCTTGGGTTGCCTGCAATGGCACCACCCCTGATGCTGAGTACTGCACAATTGCTGCCTGGCCCAGCTCTCCACCCCTCTGATGAGGAGGATGAACCTTTCCTGATGTACAAATACTCTAGGAATGTTTCCTGGTTTCCCAGAACACCGTGCTTTTCAGATATTCAAATATTTGCATACCTGATAGAGACATTTTTGTGCTATGGGGACCCTGAGAACTTATCTGCAGCACACCTGCTGCGTTTTTTTAATCATTGCTTGAGCTGTGTCTGTGTGGAAATTAATTCTTCTCTTTTGCCCATTATATGTCCCCAGTCTCCCTTCCCCCAGCTGCTGCTCTGGATAGTTTGAAGATGGTTTTGTAGCACAGTACAGCCTTGATATAGAAGGGAAATGATAACCCTGGTGAAAATAATTTTTATCCTCATATGATGACATCTGATGGAGGATTTGGATGATATTAAGTACCAAGGTTTTAAAAAAATCAGTAATTTTTATGTTTTGGGAGATATTCAAAAATTCATCCTTTTTTTTTTTCCTTTTTGAGAGCGAAAAAAATTGAGCCATTTTATTTCTTTTAAAAAGCATTTCTTTCTTGTTAACAATGTCTCTTTCTTTAGAGCATTTATTTTAAAATCCTAGTAGAACTTAATGGAATGAGAAAAAATAATTTCATCTGACTTAATCAATCGCTTTCATGGTTCTACTACTCAGAGTAGTTAGTTTTAAATGGCACTTCTGTGGATAATTCTTCTTTTTAAAAGCTTCACAAAACCCAGAAACAAATAAGAAGTGGAGACGGAGGTTTAGTGGCTGAAAGAGAAGATTAAAAGTATTCCTGCAATGAAAAAAACAATTTACTAATTTTTTTATTTTGTAGCTTGACATATTGGTATGTATCGGTTCTTTATTAGGGTAGCACTACAATACAACCATGGTTTAGGATAGCTTACAACCATGGTTTAGGATAGCTTCTTCTGATCAGAAAGCTCAGTGGAGTTGTTTGCTGAAGCCTTTTAAAAAACTTCTAATATATTATTCATGCACCATTTAGGAAAGATGAGTCTTTTTTGATAGTTGCAATTTTTTCCTGGATTATCATTAGGCTTTTTGTTCCCTTTCATTTTTAATACAAAGGCTGGTTGCAAGGTCTGATGATACCAATCCTTTTGGGCACCTTCCATTATTGTCTCAAGTTTTCACACAGTTCTTTGGATATTCTAGGGCTTTCCCTGAATCTGAGGGATTCGAGAAGAGTTTTTGGATGTGTTAGGAAGTGCACATGTAACTTGCAGCAAGTGAAGAGGAGCTTAGTCTTGATTAGAAACGCTGTGGATGTTGCAGCTTTCCTTTGTTACAGCTCTTTCCTTGTTTTATTCATCAAGTTTTCTTTCAGCATGGTGCTCATTTAACATGAAGCTTTGCATGCCTGTACTGTCACCCAGGCTGTGAGCTAGTGTGATTAATAATGTTATTTAATGAAATTCAGGCATTGCACGTCCTGCTGCATTATCACAGCGTGGGAAAGCTCATCTTCACCCAGCAACGAGGGAAAACACCTTCCCAGCCCTGCTTCAGCCTGGTGGCACCTACACCTGTCTGAGGCACTGTGGAGAGAGCCATGAGCCCTGCAGAGCTTTCTGCAGCTCTCAGGGATCCTGATGCCAAATTTTGCTCCAAAAGGCAATAGTAAGCTGCCCAGAGACTGGATTTGAGGCCTACAGGCAGGAGGTATGTTGTCGGTGTTTGCAGGGGTTTGTAGATGGATGGAAGAGACAGGATCTTGATTCCATGATCAGAAGGCTTGATTTATTATATTAAGATATATATACAGCATTATAACTATACTACATAGAGATAGAAAGGCAGAGGCTTCTTCTGAAGCTGGCTATGCTAAGAGAGAGAGATAGAAAGGAAGTCAAAACAAGGCTCTGTGTCTCCGCAGAGACAACAGCAGATCCATCGTGAGTGGTCAGTAGGTCCAAACATCTACAGGGGACCAATCACGGGTGGAACTGTTGCATTCCACAGCAGCAGATAATAATTGTTTACATTGCTGCTGAAACCTTTCAGCTCCAGCAAGGAAAAATCCTAAGAAAGGATTTTTCAAGAAGAATGTCGGTGACAGAGGTATTTATTGGCAACGCGTTGGAGAAATCACTAAATGGATTTCTGAGTTATGAACAGCAAAAGCAGGTTTTTATACAATTTTGAACAAGGATTACATCATTTATTACATGCATATTCATAGGTAGGCAGGAGTATAGGCGGAGTCTTCGGGGAATTCTTGGTCTTCCTTAGTTAAATTTTAAGCTTTTCCTAATTTGGACAGCTTCCTGTTATTCTTGGCATGTTTTTCCATGGCTTGGCAGGTCACTTTAACTTATTGGCTTCCACTTCTGCTTTCTTCTTCAAATATTCTAATTCCAAAGTTTCTCCTGTGAGTGTATTTTAGATAACTTATCTAGATATCTGATCAAAGTTCTTCCTAACCGTGTATTTTAGGTTATTTTATTAACTTCTGCAATTCCCTTGATATACTTTTAAGTGTCTTTTAATTCTTTTATTTCTCAGAAACTATTGTTCATTATAATAAATGGCTTCAATCCTCTGCAGGGTCCTGCACCTTGGCAGTGCCAGCAGATGTTGGAGCCCCTGTGCCAGCTGCCCCCAGCATCACCCTGGCCCAGATGCTGTGGCACATCCTTCAGGGTGCCTCGAGGTACAAGGCTTTTTTTCCTCTCTTAATCTCTTGGCTAACAGCCCCTAAATGGGATCATTTTTTATTTTGACCTGTTTGCTCTCCGAGTTAAAAAGGGCAAATGTTTTTCTTAGGAGCTAGTGGGAGAAGAAATGAGTGAGAAGTTTAAAGGCTGTAAACACCTAGCTGTGATAATGACTGGCTTAATTAGTGCTGAGCCTTCCTGGTGTTCCTCAGCAGCAAAACAGACTACTAATGGTTGAATTGAAGGAGAATAAATGTGCCTGTCTAATATTGTGCTTCTTTTTTCATTAATTTTGTCTAATTTAGCCAACTGCTCCCTTTTCAGTTGAGTTCAGGGTAAAAAAAAATCTTTAAGTGTGTAATTAGTGTACTTTTGTCCTGGCAGCTCCAATCTCAGGACTAGTTCAGTGCTCAGCCCACTGATACCAAGTTATCAGCCAGCACCTTAAATGGAACTGGTGAGTTTAAAATTAAAAGCTTGGTGATGTTGGATATGCCAACATCATCCTCTGCATTTTAGGAACCTGCACCAGCATCTGAAAATAAAAAGCTTTGCAGACAGTTTTCCTGGGGGAGCAGGAACCCAGATACCCAAACTGAAGGATGGTATTGCAAATATGCTAAAACAAATAGAACCAAGGGTGAGAAAGAGGGCATTGTTGGCAGGAGTATGGGCAACTGCTGGTTCTGTACCTCTTTCTGAAAAACCTTCTTCCTGTTGCTACTGAGAAATATGGATATAGAAATTCACATTTTAGATACATTTCTATTAAAAATGTTATCTATAGCACAGCAAAGTGTCATATGTTTGGAAATAAGGAGATGTCTTACATTTGCATAAGTGATTATATTTCAAAGGTTTAAAAAACCTAGATTTCTTTAAGAGTTTAGATATAAGCACATTGAATTTAATTGATCTAAGGCACTTTTAAAAGTATTGTTCTGTGAGCCTTATACCATCAACTAATGAAAAAATACAAATCCTAAGGTAATTTCCTAATCTTAGTTAATATTGTGACTAGCTGTATAGTTATAAAGTATGCAGAAACCATTTCTCCAGTTCCCTCTTGCTCAGTTTTGCAGATGTTAAATAAGCTGACTGCACAAAATACTGTTCTTTCTAAACAGAGATAAGCTGCAGCTCTCTTCCTTCCATCAGAATTTATTTTTTGTCATTTCACAAACTGTTCCCTGCAGGCACCAGGAAAATTTGGCAGTGGCCAGTCTGTGACCATGAGATTTTTCCATGCTGCAGGAACTGTCCCATGCCCTTTTCTTTGGGCTACAGGCAGTGGCACTTGCTGATGGAGTGCCCAGCTGGGGCAGAGTAGAAGTTTTCTCCCCGTGTTTTGAGGTGTTTTGTAAAGGTGTTGGTCCCTTGGTTTCAGTCTGCAGTTCCCTGGGGAGTCCCATTTGTGAAGCACTGGGGGACTGCAGGTGGGAAAATGCAAACTTCAAAATCAGCTGTGTTTCCAGAACCTTCACCAAGACGTGCAGCTGCTGGCCTGAAATTCCAAAACGGGGAGGAAAATTGCTGCCACTCTCATATTTTTTGAAAAATCCCTTTGCCAGGATTTTTTCTACCGGGATGATGAGAAGCCTCAGAGAAAAAATAATATTATCTCATTTGCTTCTCTCTGTTTTTCTGCTTTGGAATGTGGCTGGAGATTGTTTATCAACAGGTGGTTGTTTAATTGGTTTCATGTGAATTGTTTTTACTTAATTACCAATCACCATCAGCTGTGTCAGACTCTGAGGAGTCAGTCACGAGTTTTTCATTGTCATTCTTTTGTAACCTTCTGTCTGTATCCTTTCTCTATTCTTTAGTATAGTTTTAATATAGCATTCTTTAATATAATATAAGTACATAAAATAATAACTTAGCCTTCTAAGAACATGGAGTCAGATTCTCAACTCATCTCTCGTCCTGAGTACCCAGCAAATACCACAAACTGCAGCTTCAATTATTTTTCAATTATATAAAATATTTCAATTATTATTTTTCCTTTCATGGCACGCCAAAGATTTTATTCAAAATTTCACTTGGCAACATACAAAAAAAAATGTGCAAAACAAATTCTCTGGCATTTTTTGTTACCTTATATAGCTAATTTACACGACAGGAAACTGATTTGAATAAACAGGAGTTCATCATTCAAGGAATGCTTGGTGGAAAGCCTTGGCATGGGGTAAGATATAAATTTAAATGAACAAGTCTGTTAGCCTCCTGAAATGGGCCTGTAACAGAAATCTGCAGGCAGATTTGTAAATAGAGAAGCAACATTAGTCACCCCTGTAATGGAAAACGTCTAATATGGTGCATACATTTATCAGGATAATTAGATTGCAAAAAGTTACCAGATGGCATAGAGGTTTATATGGGCTTCAAATGAATTAAGGTTGTGGGAGCCCACAGAGAGGCTGTTAAAAGGCAATTCTGTACATAAACTGTGAAATCTGAAGAAGTAAGCAAAAATACTCTTTGTTGAGGGAATAGTTAAAATAATTACAAAATAAGTAATGAAGCTCTGAGGATCTGGTTTTTTCCAAATATGAACATTAGCATAGACTTGTTAACATGCTGTTTTCAGGTTTATAGTAAAATATCAGCTGGGAAAATGCAGTCCCTGAGCTTAGAAAATGCTCAGGTTCAGAACATAAATACTCTATCTAGTGGTCAGCTATGTCATTTAAACCAGCTTTGTTCTATTGATGTCTGAAATTCTCTGTACAGTTTAAATTTTCGGGGTGGTGAGCAAATGCTGGTATTTTAAAACCTGTTTTACTGCACCTCATCTTTTTGAATGTTAAATGAATCTTGCACAAGTGAAATAGCAGAGGCAGTGATAAGTTTTGACAACTGCTGAAGAAATAAGGGAACATCACAGTTTTGGTAACAGATGTGTCTCGTGTGTACATTGTGCTGCCAACATGGCAGAGAATTTCATTTATCTTGTTCAAGAGTTAATTTGAACCTGAAGGCAGAGGCCATGGAGATGGTATGTGAGGATGAGTCTTTGAGGAAGGCTGAAATTAAAGAGTTGTCAGACCTGGCCTTTTTTCAGCAGATGCTGATGATTCTTCTGTGTTTATGACAAGTACTGGGCATTGCTGCAGTTTCTTGCAGTCTTTCATTCATGCATCCATAATAAGCCAAACAAGTCTGCATGGGAATTTTAGAAGTTGGGCAAGAGTTCAGTAAAAAGGGAAGAAACTCTTGGAAATGTGTTTTGTCAAAAATGTCTTGCAAATGTCTGGTTTAGCATGTCTGGGGAAACTGTATCAGGTTAGAAAAATAGATATGTATGTTTTTCAGAAACTGCTCCAAAATCATGAGTGTAATGAAGGTAGACATCACCAGTCAGTGTGGGCTCCCAACATTTTGACACGTTCAGGTTCTATTTCTCTAGAAAAAGTAATCAATGACTGCACCTGTTTGCTGTGTTAGGGTAGATTTACTGCAGATTTGTGCTACAGCATATGTGCAGGTCTGGTAGCCATTTCCCTCTGATGGTTTGCACTGTCTGTATTTATAAAGTGCTGTTATTTTTCTCTTAAATACAGGAGAGTTGTATTAGATGGCTGGAGAGACTGTAAGTGTGAACTGAGAATCAAGTAATACAGGATTTTTCCCTAGGTTCTTTTTTTATTGGCCTTTTGTATGTCTGGAGACAAATCACTCATTTCTGTGTCCCAGCTCTTTCATCTGTTAAAATGAAGCTAATGGTGGTGATTTCCTACATTAAACACTTTCCTACCACTTATCCAAGCTGCCACTTAAGAGTTAAGTGTTACTTATTACTAAATTCCCCACTTGTACAGTGATCCCTGTGCAGAGTTTAAGCCTTGAGCTCATGCTTCACTGACTTCCCAAATTGAAATAGACTGAAGCATATGTTTAACATCTGTCTTTAATTGGGGACCTATGGATGGAGAAGAAGCCACAAAGCATTTCGAGGTCTCTGAATTCTAAATTTGCTTCTTCCCAGTGCACAGCAAAACTCGTGGTTGCCCTTCCTCATGGGAATATTACAAAGCCCAACTTTCTAAGCAGTCTTTTCCAAGAGGGGCTGTGTTCACTGCCTCAAAGCTTTATTAACAAAACCAGTTTGTGAATGTGTTTAAATAGATTCAGTTAGCTTGCTAGTTTCCTTCCTCTGAAATAGGAAGATAGTCCTGGGCTGTTTATTCAATGTATGTTTGTTTGAGTTTTTTTTTTTCTTGAGATTGCATTCATATTTTTCCCCTCAGTAATTCTATTTTTTAATTATTTGTTGGTTTTCAGCTACTGGTTCAGTTGATACTGGTTTGGCATAGAGGTCTTATATACATGATAGTGACAACAATTGGCTCTGGTCAGTCTCCTCTTATACTGTAACATTTTATACTAGATAATCACCTCCAGCATCAAATATAAAGTCCTGAATTACTCTGTTTATTATTACTGCAGTCTCAGAACCCATACAAGATTGCTTTTGCCCAGCTTAATTTACAGCAGATAATTTTAGCAGCTGGCATGACCAAAAAGCAGAAATAGCAGAAAAATCAGTGTAACCTTATACTCCTCTTCACAAAGCAGGAGAAAATATCCTTTATTCTTAGGGAAGGTGCCATTGTGCTTCTGATACAGAAGGCATTCTGTAACACATATTCAATGTTCCATAGGCTGTTGTGGTCTGTGAATTAAATATCTGTTAAAATTGTGCCCTTTTGGAAAGGACAAAGGAAGTCAAATTAAGTAAAATGCCAGAGCACTCATATTCCCCAGGCTCTAACGTATATTGAGGGATCTTTTTTTGATTGTTTAAAGAGCATTCTGCACTTTTAGCAGTGCAACTTTCAATGATCTATATCTGAATGGTTCTGCCAGACAGACAGAGGCCAAATCCTTCCAGAGGCTGTGTGGGATTGGCACTGTGATCCTGGGGCAGCTGTGTGTGCTGGGAGAGACACTGCCCCTCACTATGAGCATGCACTAAGCAGAGTTTGCAGGAACCACCTCAACATGAGAGAGGAAAGTGATTTCAGAGCTGTTTTGTCTCTCTTTACAGCCAGATTTATACATGTAATTAATTTCTTTGCTCCAGGTGCATTTTTTAAAGAATATTTTGAAAATTCGAACACATTTCAGTCACGGTCAGTGTTTTCCATGATTTGGTGTTGGTACTAGGGTATGTCCCACTATAGACATCAAAATGAAGATGAAATACCTGCATAATAGGTCTTGAGAAAGATTTGCAATAGAAGGCTAAAAATCATCTGTAATTTGAATCCAAATTCAACTAAATCTGTGGAGACTAGAAAGTGACTGACATCTCTGCTTTGAGGAATGACTGACATGCTTCCTTTGTTTAGCAGATTTCATAAAAGGAATTTACTGCTGCTTTTTAGTATTTTGAAAGCACTAATCTAATTGTTAAGTGGGTAGAAATGTACAGACCATCAGGCTGCTTACTTAGTAAATGAATTTTTTGCAGGGTTGCCATAAAGAAACGCAGTACAATAAAGCTTGCTGAAATTGCTGCAATGAACAAAGAGATTAAATGCATTATCTTCAATGTGACAGCTACATTTTGTTCTCTGGGGAGTGTTTTGAAGCATTTATTCTCTGCCAGAAAAAAAAAAAAAACAACAACAAAACAACCAAACCAGCAACCCTTTTGGTGTGACACATTGAAGTTTCACATAAGAAATAATAGTGTAAAATTAGTAGACCTCACCATGAATAATTCAAGATTCCTAATTTTATCTGAAGCTTGTCTTTACAAATTAAGTTAATGGTAAACTTAATGGTAAATACTGATTTGCATGAAATAATAAACTTTTTTCTTCATGAAAAATTTAAATACTGAGACCAATTAGAGAAATTAGATGAGAGAGGACTAAAGTTCCCAAACTAATAATTTTATTCATACTTCTAGCCAAACCATCCTGTAATTGCCCCAATGGCTAATAGAAAGACCAGAATGTAGTTTGAAAGCAGAGAAGAGTATCTGGTGACATTAAATTGTCCCTGTGCCATGTGGTTACTGAAACCACTCAATGGCCTGGCCTGGGCTAAAGCCAGGCTTTGTGCAGTTAAGCACAAGTTATGTTTTACAGGAAACTGAACTCTTTAAGTACTGCTGCCACAGGAAATCCAATGAACAGTGAACAAAGGCAGAACTGAGGGCTCTCCATGATGCCTTGTGAGGGCTGACCTAGAACAGAGGCTAGACTGAGCTAAAGAATAAAGTGTGGATTTATTAAAAGGCCTCAGTGGATCCACCTGGGGCAGCACAAGAGCCCAGCCTGGGCTACACCCAAGATGGACCAAAATGGTCACAAAATAGACAACGGGTCACAGGGTGTCTCACTTTTATAAGTTCTGGTCCATTTGCATATTGGAGTTAATTGTCCAATTCCAGCTTTAGGTTATGAAGTCCCATCCTCTGGTTTTTCTCTCTTTAATCCCCATTGTTTGTGCTCTTGGGCCTGAGATTTGGATCATTTGTCCTTGGTCCCCAGCTAGAGAAGGAATTGTTTTGTCTCCCTGCTCTGTGCAGAGAGCTCACCATCCCCTCATATGAAGCCCAGACCCACACACTAAAGCAGCACAGAATCTGAAAAATAGAAAAGCTAAAACCTGAGGAATGATCCAAACCAGACCAGCAACTCCTTTAAAATTCCTAAAGGCCTGTTTATGAGCCCCTGTTATGGAGAAATAAGTACCTTTAAACATTCCAAGAAACTCCAGCTACTTTTAGCCCCAGAACAAAGCAAATCCACGTATGGACCTCTCGGAGGGCGCTTATTTTGTTTAATTAATAGCCATTTTCTAGTTTATAACATACCATTATTTCATATGTGAAGAAACAAAAAAGTAATCTAAAAGTCCATAAATTCTTTTTTGCTGAGAAAAGTTTTTGTAGTGGCTGCCTTCTCTTGCACCTTTTAGGAACTTTTTCAGGACATGCCCCTGTTGGCAACCAGGAACCCGCTGAGTAAAAGCTTGTCTTGCAGAAGGAAGGCCACAGGCACCAAGCCCAGAGTCTCAGATGTGAGAAATTGAAGTTTTATGCTTGCTAATATAGCTGCTACCTCACTGAAGGACATGAAAAATTCTTTTCAGAGCACTAAAATAACCTCACTAAAGCTCTTTGCACCATTTCAGAAGCATGTGAGGCCGTGGAGGCTTCTGTTTCATGCGAGGTCTTTATTTTTATTCCATGTTCACCCTTTTTTCTTTTCTTTTCTGGGAGGAATACGTTATCTGCCTGGTTCTCTGATCTGAGTTAATTTAGTCAGCAGAGTTAAGCACAGAGCTGGGCTCCCAGGGAGGTGAAAGACATTGCTGGACTGTCTCTGTCCAAGCTGAGACTGGTATTTATTATGCCAATAAGCATAATACAAGGTGCATGTAGAATATTTCCATACCCTCTGCTACTGATATCCCTCTCTCTAGGAAGGTGATGTACAAAGCCCAAATATCTGCTTGTACAGGATAAAGTTCATGTCACATCTTAATCAAAAATAAGCAATTTTTAATGAGGGAGTAGTCCAGTGGACAGATCAGAGGTTCATGACTACCTTTGAGCCTGTTTGTAAATGTGTAGAAGAAAAACCTTAATTATTGGTGCTCATAAATATATCTATATTATATTATGTATATATATATATACACACACTCATGGCATACTCATACACATATATGCAGACATAACTGTGGTAAATTAAAACTTGATACTAAAAGGAGAGAGAAATGCCAGTAAATACACTGTAACACTGTCCTTAAGTAGTCTGCATAGCAAATGGGGAAATAATTGAGGCCTGAGAAACCTGCTGGCAAGTAGCTGAATTATCTTTGGGATCCTCTGTATTCTGAGCATGTATCTGTAGCTTTGTTTTTTATTTTCTCTGAGCCCTGTGCATTTTAGTGCCCAGAACAGCAGTAAATTGAGTGTCTGACAGCTCTTGAAATGCATGTTCTGCTGCTTTCGCTTGAATACGCTCTGAAATCAATGAAAGAAAATGTACAATTTTTATACATGTTTAATATCTTTCTACAAGAGAATGTCAAATGAAGTGGAACATTTCATTTTCAGTGATCTGGTGTTTGTGGTGGCAGATGAGAGCTGTGTGGATCAGGTGAGGCTGAGATGCTCTGGCAGTGGGTTGGGAGGTTTGTGCATGCCGAGGGGGCTGGTACAGAGCTGCCATATAAATAACACCAATAAATTAACCTGTGCACTTCACCTGCTGCTTGTAGATCCAATATGCTCCACTTAATTACTTTATGTTGGATTAGAAGTTTTAGTTTGAGGCAGCCTAAGTGTCACAGCCCTGTTTTGTGGAAAGTGCATCACTACACACACAACGTGTTCTTAAGGCATCTTCCTCTGGATGGCAATAACATCTAAAACATCTGCTTCTTCATACAGCATTGGCCAAAAATGCATCAAGCAATCTGATATACAGAATATGCATGGAATTTAATTGACTTCAGCAGTATAAAAAATAGTGAAGCCAGCTAAAAGCTACTCTGCAATATTATACATCAGTTTTAGAGAGGAATGGAGCTTGTGCAACATATTTTAATTTTAAAAAAAAATTATTTAATAACTTTGGTTTTACTCTTTCTGCAAGAAAAAAAGAAATTGCCACTAGCTTCACTTAGCAGCAAGGTCCCTGAATGTATCTGTGATATAAAAAGGGAAAAGACAGGAATGTGTTTCACTTTATTGTATTATTTAGGACAAGCAGGTCTCATAAACAAAATTAACAGTTATTGGCAAAACACAGCAGATGTTGAAAACTTTCTTGTCCTTTTCAGGTACTGGGTATCTCAGGGGAGAGAAGTAAGTCTAAACTTTGAGATACTTAGAGCTTCTGAAAGGAAACTATTTTCACTGCCAGTGACTACCACTTCTTTGGGTTTTAATCTGGATTTCAGACCCTCAACTGTGGTTTCAGGGTTTGGATTTAAAGTAAAGTCTATCTGGAAAATCGTAAGACTCCTGCCAAGGAAACTGTGCTGAGATGCAGTTTTTTCCTGCCTTGCTGACATTGTTGAGATCAGACCTCTCCTTAGATCTAACAAACCCTGTAATTTAACAGATCAGGGGCTGGAGAGATAGAAATTTTACCAACCTATTAAATTTTGCATATGGGAAGTTACAGTGCATTCCCTGGATAAACCAAGAGAAATAGTCATATTTTTTGCCCTATTTATAAGAGAACCACATCCTCTTAGGAGGGGAAAGGCAGTTTCTCTGACAGACCCACTCAGTCAAAGTACTTATATAAACTTCTTTTATCTTCAGTGACTCCTGTGGAGACCTGTGGCCCCTCTTCTCCCCACTCCAAGAAAACCATTTTATGGTGCTGAATAGATGTCACACACAATCTAGGAGTAAATAGCCAAAAATCTATAGATTTTGGGACATTACAATTTGTAGCAAATATAATCTAAGTGGTGTATACTGCAGAAGGAATTATTTGATACTTCTGCAAAGTTTCAGCAAGTAAAATTTTTTTAGTGTGAGGGGTGAATTGTGGGATCCACTCTGCTCTGCTGATACAAGGCCAGAACCTGTCTGTTACCTGAATGGTGTTGAGTGCTGCAGAGAGTGAAAAAGCTGCCAAGTTCAGCTAATAGACTAATTTTTTTTTGTCTTAACTGCTTTTTTTTCTGCCAAACTAATTCAATACAAGCTTTGCCTGCTTCTCTTTCACACCAGCAGTGCCCATAGTGGCTGCTTGGAGCCTTGATTTAAGAAAGTGTTTGATCACAAGAGAGAGCTCTATTTAAACCAGTAGTGACCAATTTCTGTGTGTTTTCTGTCCCCTTTTTTTCCTTTCTTAGACATCAGGTATGAATGTGTGACTGTGCATGTCCCAAACTTTCCACCCAAATTGTGTTTTCCAGACTTGGTTTAGATTTCATAGAAGAAGTTGAAGGTGTAGGACATACTGGGAAGCCTGCCACGGAGGTGTTGTTCTGCTGCTCCAAGATCAGTCTTTGATTTCATTTTGGGGAAGAAGAAGGATTTCAAATCAGTAAGTAAGTAAATGTTCTCTGTGGAACTCCATGTCTGAGCTGAATTCTACCTTTAGAATAGCACAGAATGTGGACTGCAGTCCAGCAGATGCAGAGCTCCTAAAACTTCCACTCCTAATATGGCTTTATTTCAAGTGCTCAAACAACCTAGAGGAGATCCTCTGTATCTCTACACATAATGTACCTGTGGGGTTTGTGTGGGTGGACTTGATGCCTTTTTCAACCTTTCCCACACTTTCAAGATAATATTAGTATAGGAGGTAATATAAAAGAGCATCTTTATTGAAGACTTCCAGGGACAGTTAAGGAAAATGTCCACACATGCCTACACCCCTCAGGGGTGCATACAGTTTTATAAGGTTGGTAAATTAGCACAATTGACAAAAAAGCACCAATTAGGAGCAAAAGTGGTAATTCAATGCCCCCTCAATTCAAGCCTCCCCCCTCTCAGATGGGTCTGTACTTTTTTGATGAAAATGTGTCTGAAGAGCTGTTTTTTTGGCCTTGGTTTCTAATAACCAAGATAGGAAAGGGGTTCTGGAACACATTTTGTCTTTATGCCTAGGTAAAGGGCACGGAAAAGAACTGGGAAAATGAGCTAGAATACAAAAATAGCCTACAGGGCTCCAGATATATGTGTGAAGAATACAGAGAATATATAAAAGAAAAAAAAAGACAAAATCAAGCCAGTATCAAGTCTTCTCCCTTCAGTGTTGGTCCCTTGCATCCTCTGGCTTCACTTCACAGGGTTTTGTCCCTGCTTGTGGTTGTGAGTGGGAGTATCAGGACTTCCCATAAACCTTGATAATACTGATGGCTTTTAAACAAATCCAAACCAAGGAACAGAAAATGTTATTCTAAGAAGTGAAAGCATTTGGTCATCCCACTGGGATGTGACTCTAAACTGCTGCTGCAGTACTTAGGAAAAAAAATTGAGTGTGGTGGCTCAATTGTTTTCATATTTTGTGTCTGAGTTTAAGGTTGCTGAAGATTGGAAGCTGTTAATTTTTTTTCCCCTAGTATTATATATTTTGTTTAAGGGAATGCTCCAAACCACTAGTTTTGTAGCAGTAGGTATTCATAGGTGGTTTTTACTGGTAGGTGGTTTTCAGAAGATACAAATTTGGGTTATTATTTTATTATACCTCAAATGGCTTAGAATTTAGGATCTTCCAAGTATGATCCTGGAACAACTTTTTTTTCCTTTTTTCCCCCGAGCCCCTGACCCTCACATTAAGATGAATAAGGCCTCATTTGAAACAAATTACTTTTAAAACCAAAGCTCTTTTCAGCCCCAGGAGATGTACATGATTAGAGAGTTACTAAGCACTTCAACGCAATCACTCAGGCTGTAAGAAAGAAATATATTAATGGAAGAAGATCAGCAACAATCAATAATTTGCTGGAAGACCTCAGAGAGAGAAAAGAAGCCCCTCTGGCTTTTAATTTTGGAGTCAGCATTAAGATGTGCTGACTACTCATGATCCTCCTGAGATTTGCCTTTCACTATTAATAGCACATGGGATGATGTTGTTTCTAAAAAGGTACATATGGTAAGGATGGAAGGAAAATGGCAGAGATTTAACTCTTGAAATGATTTGAAAGAGCCTCTGAATTGATGTTTTAAGTTCAGTTTCATAAATGAGACTGGTTAAGGTAAGCAGAACATGAGGCACATAGCTGCTTCTTTTGTGGTCATGAGCTCTTAGTGAAAAAACCCAAATAATGTGATGCTGCCTCCTGCCAGTACAATTATCTGTGTGATGTAATAATTATGTGTATCACAGAGCGTAATTCAGAGTTCTCTGAGAGTGTTTTTCAATACTTCCAAAGCAGTGGAGATGATCTGGTAATAGAGAATATGACCTGAATTTTCCCATTTGGGAAATTTCTCCATTTTCCCATTCTCCCCCAGTGTAACATGGGGGTCTGTCCCATTTGTGCTGTGGTGCAGGGGATCTCTTCATGCACATACAACAAATATTGCTGTGTACACAAGAAATCACAAAACCCACATGATTTAAAGGTGTCAATCAGCTGTATTTGGCCCCAGAAAACAATTCTGGAACACGAGCTTACAGAATCAATGCACTAAGTTTCTTCTTCCTAGTTTTAATAATTTATGTTTATATATGCATAGTGGATGCATATGTGATAGACAATAATTTACTGTGTTACAATGCTGTAGTTTAAAAAAACCCTCAAGTTGTGGTTGAAAAATCCCCCAAGTTTTACAGGTAAAGAAATGAGAAACAGAAACATTAAGGAGTATTGAAATGGTTTGAAGTCTAAAATGTCAGAATTACTGAGTGTCATTTCAATATTTTAGTTATACCATCCTTTATATACGTGAGAAGTTCTATATTCCTCTTTTCTGGAAATCCTCTACTAACACACTAAAAAAAGAGTCACCAGGCTCTTCATGCTGCCAAAAGGAGTAACAGTAAAACTGGGGGAGTTTGGTGTTATCTCCCTTTATTATTAATTTGTTTAAATATACAACCTGACCAAGTTTTATCTTCTTTGTAATCCTTGTTTTGGATATGACTGTATGCTGTTTATTCCCCTGGAGAGCATTCCTTGATGGTATGTCTGTATTGGAGCAAGAACTACTATGAGTGTACAGAGATTTTTATTTTAATTTTTTGTTATCTCTGACCCATTCCTTAGCTTTTACCTGACTTGGCAGAATCTCCCTGTTCCTCTGGTGGAAAAAATGATTGCCAACAAAGTGGTAACTGAGGTATGCAGAACTCATCTAAAGGTATTAAAATGTATAGGAGGTTGTGCAAAATGACTGCAAAGTGTGTGTTCAGGATGATTTGGCTCAATGAGACAAAGCAGCCAGCTGTGACATGGAAAAAGGCTTCCCCCAGCTTGGTGTCTCTTTTCTGAAAGTCAAAGAAGGATTTAGGTAAAAAGAACAGGTAGTCAGCTGGCCTTTGGTTTGGAAAATTGTATAAAACTCACAACTTACTGAAATTCGCTGCACAACCTCTGCCTAAATTAACAGATTAGAATAACATGTTAAAAAATCACAATTCTAAGCAGACACTGTTTTGGCAATGCTCAAACCCTTCAAGGCAGAAGCAGACTGGGCTGGATTGCAGAGCTCCAGGTCCCTGTGAATACACTTGTGTCACTCTGGAGCAAACATGAGCCTGTTGTTGGTATAACAGAGATCCACTGATGAATGCCTTCAGTATCCCCTTTGGGCTGAGCCTCCTTCCTCTCAGGCTTCATTAACACACTTCCCCTGCATTCAACCCATGTTCTCAACTATGGCCCTGGATTTATTTATCTATTGCAGTATTTAGGTTTATTTTTAGAAAACAGAACATAACCAGTGTTGCATTCTTCGAGTCCTGCTGATATTTTCTCTTTTAGAAGACTATTCAGTTCTATTTTTGACTTTGTCTACGGCCCCCTGTGCTCCAGCTGTGGTTTTTTAACACCCAATACCACTTTGCATTACATTTGCTTACAAATCAGTGCACGTGCTGCTGCCCTACATTAAACCTAATGACCCTCTGTGTAGCCAGAGAAAATCAAATCACTATGAGGACATCAAAGAAGCACAAATTCCATGGGCTTGAGTATAATAAATTGAAACAGATGTGTCACAGAGGTTACTGAGTCGAGGTTGAACCGACTGAGCAGAAACCTGGGAGCTCCATAGTGAGCCTTGCAGCAATTTGATTCCTTAAGAAGTAGAAAGAAATCAATAGAAATTTACTCATCCATTTTCACAAAGGCCCTACTTCATTTTGGTTTCGACCTTCCTGGCCAAGTTCCTGTCACTGCTAGGTGGCATTTGTCTCTAGAAATAAATAAGAGTTGTTCTTGCCCTTCCATCTACAAAATCTTGATGTGATTTTCATTCTGCTGTTCAGACAAACAGTCCACTTTCTAATTTAACGGATGCTTTAGCAGAAATGTTTTTGATATAATACAGTTAAAAGGCATTTATTTTCTTTTTGTTCTCATTGTGTGCATACATGTTCCCTCTCTTCCTCTAGTTTTCACAACGTGCCCACATAAAACCCTCTGTGCATTGCAGTAAGAGACAAGACATCGTGGTCTCAGGATCTTACAAGTTCTAGCACTGCATTTGTTTTGGCTGGCAAGCATATGCCACAGTGCTCTTTGTGTGTTAACAAGGCAGAGAAGTGATAATTAGAAAAAAAATCCCTCTCTGCAGAGTGTGAGGGCCCTTTTGGCAGCAGCAGGAGTGGAGATCAGCTGAGCCGTGGTGGCTTAACTAATGGCTCTTTTATAGCTTTTTGTGTGCTGGGGTATTGGACTGAGAGAGAAGTGAGGAGCAAGTGGATGTGCTGTGCCACTCTGATTTCCAGCCCAGCTCTCCCCATTCCAAATCCAGGGCTGGTTTTTGTTGCTTTAAAATAGGATGTTCTTTATACAAAAAAAAGTGTAATGGAGAGGTTACAGAATTTGCAACCATCTGTATACAGGCTCATTTTTAATGGATTTTTCTGGAGGTAATGAGGCCACCTTGAAAGCTGCTGGATCTCCTTTCCTCTCTGGGGCTGAGAACACCAGAAGTCTTTGTGTGTTGGCAGCCTGCTGCGCCTAGTCTTATCATTTACACCATCAAGCTTAGAATAATTTCTAGAAAATCCTCAAGAATTCAGCAATTAAAAGTGGGCTTTTCAGCTTCCCTGCTCCTCTAAAGCAGAGCTTTTATTTGCTTGCTACGATGTTTACAGTGTAAGCATTGAAGCCTTTGTGTGTGCAAAGAAGGAGCTTTGAGCACAAACACCATAAACCAGCAAGGCAAATAGCACTTGAAGCCAGAGTAAAGGATGAATTTCATGCTGCTGTTGCAATTATGTGCTTTCCAGGCTTCAGTACCTGAGGTAAATTTTCCATTCCAAATCCTGTTTTCAACCTCTCTGAAGAATGGCACTGCCCATTCCAGGAGAAGGAAAGTACTGATGGTCGATTTAGGGATCAAGGAGAGGTTTTGGCCCCTTTGTTGATTTGGTTTGGTTTTGATTAGTTTTTCTTCCTCACTTAATGAAAAGGTAGGGAGGAATAGTTTATCATTTTTTTACTGTCTTTTTTTGGGGTGGAATTTGTACATTTTGAGATTAAACCCTGACCCTCTGAACTTTATAGCAAAATATAGAATTTAAAATCCATATTTTTATTTCCTTTAGAAAAAAACCCTTGGTTTTAATCTAAAATAACTCAGGCTGATGATTCTACAATTGTTTTATGTGCTCAGACTATGATCTTGTAGTTCACTACCTGGAGTGTTTGGTCAAAACCTTGTTTTTTTGAAATGAGAGTGCCTGATTTTAATTTTTTAAAAAGTGAGAATTTAAGAATAAGCTGCAAATATTTAATATGTGAAAAGTTAAATGGTGGCAAGAACTGAAAAATGTGGATGTGGGGCTTTCCTGTGAAGTGTACCTGCGCAGATCTGGAACTGTTTCTTTTTGTTTTACTCTGAGAGTATTTTGTACAGTCCTTACCACTGCTTTGCTTTGTATGTTGGTAAATCTTAATTAATACTGAGATAATTCACAGAGCTCTTCTGAAATCTGTGATTTAACAGAGGCTGCTGCTCATTCAGGCCTTTTGATGGTCTGTGTTTTGTGCTTCTCCCCAGCAGCTTTTCATCAGTTTCTGGTGAAAAGTAACTGTCAGCAAGAAATTAATCATCTTATTTCTTTATGTATTTATTTATTTGTTTATTTATAAGGAAGAAAACAAACCAAACTGTGAGGCTGGAATAGGAATTTGCTATTTTACAGAGAGGCACATGAACATTACCTTGTGCACAAGTTTCATGGGCTTGTCTTTAAGCTGTTGTGGTGACATGTCAAAGTGTCCTGACATTGGGCAGGTTACTCAACCACAATGGATTTTTGTCATTCCCTTTTTTTAAGAAGCATTAAAAAGCTCTTGCTCCACTTAAATACCAGGCAAAATGACCTCAACCTGAGGAAAGCTTTTGGAAAATGTAAAAAATATGGCCCTGAAGTGGCTCTTCCACATGCAAAAGGAAGTTGTTGATCAGTTGTGGTGTTTGAAAAATGATTGTATTTTATATAAGACAAAATTCAGTATCCATGGTAATCTTTTCAGAATAAATAGATATTTTTTGATGGAGCAGCATAAAAATTGTTTTGATAGAATTTTAGTCTCTGAATTTTAAGCTGCTGTTTATGCTCATGCTGTGTTGTTCTTAGGTAATTTCACTTGGATGGTTTTTGTGCTAGACAAGTAACAGAACCTTTGAACTGCACAGAGGAATATGAAGGGCTTGATACAGGCACTGTATGATATCTTATAATAATTTACTCAGAGTAGCAAATCCTGGTACCAGAGATGTGCAAACACTGGATTATTTCACTTAGACTCATTTTTCAAATCAAAGTGTCACTTATAGGAATTCATAAACAATGTGGGTTTGGGTGCATTTATCCTGAAATTATACAATTGAAAATATCTGTGGGGAGAAAAATAATTAAGAAAAAAACCTCTACTCTTTGCTTTGTTTTCTTAATGCTTTGCAAATTTTAACAAAGTTAACAGAAAGAAAGTTTTTGACATGAAAATGAAGGTGAAGCATTTTCTTTCTGTCCTGCAATCAGGTTGGAATGGATGTAGTTTTCCCTCAAAGCTTTTCTAATGTATTTTTGAGAAAAGCATCTTACACTGACACAATCTGAGAGAAATTGCTAAATTTAATGTATGCACATACCTGCATCAAGAGGTGGCATTTCTTACAAATTGGAATACAAATTGCAATTCTTACAAATTCCAAGTTCTGGAAAGCTTGGCAGCTGGCAGGGAAGGGAGAACTGGGAAAGGATCTCTGGAATCATGGCTTGGACTGAGTGAATGGGCTGCTGGACAAAGAGCTGGGTGTCTGTCTTTGGAATTAATTTGGTTAAAAAAATGTTCAAACTGATGTGATAATTAAGTGCTCTCGTTGTAGCTTGCTGAAGTCCTTGAGAGAGCCTGGAGAATCCATGCAAAAAGACTTGAGGGGATGATGGGACCTACAAAAAACCCACTCATTTCATTTGAGATGGGAAAAGAGGAGAAACCTACAGGTGAAGCAGAGATTTGTTGAAATAGCATTTTTTAAAACAACATTATAATTAATGTTTTCTCACTTTGCCAATGAACCTCAAAACTGCTTAGCACAGGTTCCAAACTTCTTTATACCCAGAAACTTCTGTGCAGATTCTGATCTGAAAAAACACCCAATGGATAAAATCCATTATGATCTGAAAAAACACCCAATGGATAAATTCCTAATATCTGACAGCATTTTTCCCACATTGATTGCAATGAAGCAGCTTTTATTTTTTTTCCCTGGATGTATTTGTTTTCATGTACCAATGTAGGAGTAAGTAGTAGACCCAAGTCATAGAATTTTTTTCTCAGGCTTTGACAGATACTAAAGCATAACTTATAATTTCTAGTTCTTCATTTCCCATGGCTTCTCTCTGATTTTATTTTTCTTTTTTCTTTTCTGTATTTCAAGCTTTCAGACACATTGTTTGAGTTACTTATGAGGGAGAAAGTTGTATCCTCAAAAGTCTATTTCTGAGCAAAAGCATCTCTTTGAGATGAACTTAAGTGGGGTAGTTGTGATAGTTTTACAGATGTGGATTTTAGGTTTTAAAATTGAAGATTCTCTAGCTTTTCCTCCTCTTTTAATAATTAGTAGTTAATCAGTGTTTTCAAACTCACCAACCTTTTACCTGGTATCAGATGCTGGTGAGACCTACTGTGATCATCTTCATTTGTGCCCTTTAAAAAGGGCTGAAATCTTCTGTGGTTTTGGTTTCCTTTTCATACAGCACCAGGTAAAGATGAAGTTGAAAATCAATATGGTTAAACAAGACTGGGCATATTAAGATCTCTGGGTAACTTCTCTGATCTCTATGGATCTGAATGCATAATTGGCATTAATATTGATAGAAGTTATGGGCTTTAGCTCAAGGACATATAACCCAACAGAAAATTAAATATTCATGAAAAGAGTGCTATAATTAGCATTCCAGGCAGTATGTTATTGAAAATTTGCCATAGTTTAATCCCTCCTTTGGAGGTAATGGCAATCTTTTCACAATATTATGGGCTGGATTCACTGGAAGAAATGGGTACAAAGTGGGAATTCCTAAAGAGACATCTGTCTTCAGACTATGGCTGTCATAATAATTAAATGTTTCCTCTATCAATCCATCGGGTTCCCAGGACATGGATGAAGTGGGATTGATGTAAAGATTGTTTTGGCCTTAATCTACTTGTTTGATTTTTACTAAGTTCAGGTTCCTGCAATTTAAGAACATGTTTTATGGTTTTTGAGGATGACAGTGTTTTTAGAGATTTCAGTATTTTTAAGGCAAGTAGGGGACACAAGATTGTCCATTTCTGGTGTACAGCATAGATAAAACCCATGCTATTCACACATTTTAGACTGAGTGGTATTTTAGTAGGATTTATTGCAGTTAAAGCATATTTTTCACATTTTTGTAAGTTTTATCATTTTAAGGACAGTTTGTAATGACTGAAACTTGTACAAATTATTTTCGGTCAACTCCTCTTTGTGAACAAGATCATCTCCCACTTGATCTTTTCCATTTTGATCAGTATCAACACGTCAGCTTTGATCTGCTTCTTCCACGCTCCCTGGCACAGGGCACTGAGTGTGGTATCCATGGAATTTCCTTGCTGCTGTTTTCAAAACCCATCTGCCTGATTTGGATGAAATGAACTGTTTGGGAAATGTAGGGGAGGGCATTGAGAGGCCTGCACAAGGTGGTGAACAGCAGCATGGCATCTCCTCAGGATCCTGCTTGTTCTCCTTTGTCTGCCTGGCATTAATGGTGAATGTGTCATTTCTATGTATTTAAACTTTGCCAACCTGTAAATTATTCAGCAAACTAAATGCCAGTTTTACAGGAATATCCCTAAAGGTAATTATCCCATCACAGAACAAGAGAATAGTGGAAAAGTTCATTGTAGCACAAATCACCCAAATGCTGGAACAAATTGATTTCTCTTTTGTGTAGGAGTGAACTTGGTTACACCTGTGGGTTTTCTTTCACCCTTGTTCTATTTTGTGAACTTTTAAGGAAAACCTAACAAATCACTCTGTAACTTGTGTAATTAAAAGCATGCAGATGATTTTGCAGACCCAAGCCCTGTGGATAAATACTCAGCCTTACTTTGATACAGTTCTGAAGATAGGAACTACCTAACATAGAGGGAAGCAGTGTTTTCCAGAGTTTGAGTTTAGGACTCCTCTTAAAAAAAAACTCATTGTAGCAGAAATTTGTAATACATACAGATTGTGAGATTTGTATGAGTAAAATATGAAGAGGAACAAAAGGCTGTGGAAGCACCAGAAGGAAAACATGGTAGTTGAGGCAAGGTTCAAAACACAGAACAGCACAGTGAGATAAAGGCTTGTAAAACACTGAGATGGGGAAACAAAGGACAGAGCAAAATAATCTCCATGAACAATAGGTATAACTGCAGGGCAGACCCCCCCAGTGTAGGTGTTTCTGTGCTTGCAAATGTGTGGGTGTGAAAAATAAATGCAAATTATTTTTTTGAACCTCTTAATGTAATTTATTATTAAGTGGTATGTTTTTTTCTCTCTTACAGAGGCCTTTGTCCATTCATCTTTGTTGTCAAAATAGGGCTATGATAATCTAAGCAAATATTACCATAGCCTCAACAGCTGGCCTGATTGATCTATAAATAATAACAAATTCCACTTTATTGCTGGGGAGTCAGTGCAGTTCAGACAGCCAAATGCATATGGGTTTAAGAATGATGGCTCTGTAATGTCTGTAATGCATTTTATGTAGTTATATCACAATTACAGTTAAAAGGTGTGGAAATGTCAAAAGCTTGATATTTCTCTGAAGGCCAGCAAAACAATTTTTTCCCTCCCCTTTCTGCTTTTGTTCAATTGTGTTTTGTTGAGCATCTCTAATTACAATGACTTTTAAAAGTGCACTTGCACAGCTAATCTTCTTGTAGCTTTTTCTCCTAGTTAGATGAGTAACCACAGAGCTCTTCCTGTGAAATATATCAAATGTGGAATTGGGCTTTGCTCCTTGATTATAGTTCTCCAGTTACATGATAATTACAGTTTATGATTACAGGTATCAAAATTAATTACAACGTTTCAGCTGCACTGTTTTATACAATGATGCTGCTATTTACATGACACTGTACAAATGCTTGGAAATAGATTGGCAGAAAATACAAGAAAATTTTGCTTCATGGAGTATTTGCTTGGTATTCAATCAGCATTTGAAGGGTGAAGGATGACTCAGAAAACAAGAATAAGAGTGTGGAGCACCAAATATGATTCACTGACCAGAGCAGAGACATACTGAGTTTTGCTGTAAGTACAGAGCAGTGGTTTTGACAATGGCATTGCTAAATGAAGAATTGGGAAAGATGAAGAAGTTATTTCAGAACCTCCAGAGTTTTGGAGCTTGAGCTAAAATGGCAGAGAAGCAGGGCTGGCTTTGGTTACCTGGACATTTGTCACTTTTCCCTCTTCAGCAGCTCTTTTGCTGGGACCACAAACACACATCTGCTCTGTAAATACAGCAGATGAGTGTGTTCTTGTTTATCTGCTGCCTATCTTTATTCACTATCATGTAAATACAGCAGATGAGTGTGTTCATTGTTTATCTGCTGCCTATCTTTATTCACTATCATGTAAATACAGCAGATGAGTGTGTTCATTGTTTATCTGCTGCCTATCTTTATTCACTATCAGTTCTTCAACGTTTAACTGTGGTGAATACTCCTATCCCTGGGAGGCCAGGCTGGACAGGGCTTGGATCAGCCTGGTCTAGTGGATGGTGTCCCTGCCCATGTCCCTGCCCAGGGCTCTTCCAACCTAAATAATTTTGTGACTCTAAAACCATGTAATCCCTATATTTAGCATTTTATTTATGTTTCATGATTTGATTGACTTTTTTGCCTTTATGTAATATTGTCTTATTTGCATGTGGTTTTTTTATGTCAGCCCTCATTAAAATAAATGAGGGTACTTTTGCTCGTTTGAATGGCAGTTAGTGTCAAAACAAAATTTGTTAGAATCTATTCTGCCTTGTAATGAAACTTGCAATGCTATATTAGCTGCATAACCAAGACCATTATGAAAATTAACTACTGCACCTGCTCAGTACTTAATATTCATTCTTGCAGAAAAATACCTGGCTCATTTCAAATATTTTCCCCACAATACCCAAAGACCTATCCTGAGGATGCTTGGAAGAATAAAATCTAGTCATTTTAATTTAGTGTCTCTCTTTAATTTTAGGGAGCAGACACAACCTCGAATTAGGCTAGAGTCATATTTTGTGAGGTTCCAGTATGCAAAGCCATTTAATGAATTTCAGTGTTTTTCTGATACTTGTGTGTACTAAATTTCAGGCTGCTGAGATCTGAATCCATTCAGCCAGTGACTCTGAAAATCTGTTTATAAAGCAAGCACCAGCTCAGCCTTGCATATCATACTGCTGCTATGAAAAAAAAAAAACAACCAAAAACATAACAATAGCATTTTGAGGTTAATGAATCTTTTATTTAAATGAGATGTCACTAAGCAGATATTAAGTTTATCAGAGTCTTGACAAGTTTTTATGTATTTTAATCCCAAGCCATGGTTACTTGCAGAATGTTGAAGATTATATAGAATTTCTAAATACACCTGATCCCCAGAGGCACTGAAGCTTGTGACACTTTATCAGCAATCTTATTAAATCTGCAGAACTCCTGTCTGGCTTTGCTTTGCCACACTGCAAGCAGGCAGAAGTCTGGGAAGGCAGGGATATGTCTATAACAGAGTCCATGAAGAATAATGGAGAAATGAAGGAACGTGATGAAATTGAGATGCTTTTGAGCTGTACCTTGTAGGGGGATAGAATATAAGAAAATAAAGATAGTGTGGAAAGTAATCTACTCCTAGAGAGTTGCAGGTGGGCCAATTATCAAAGATTAGGAACAGGTCTGACTTTACCAGGCCAGAGATGAGAAGCAGAGTGCTATAAAGAGTGGGGTGGCTGGGTGAGAAGGGAACTGGAGTCAGTGGCTGCTTTGTGAAGGAGAAAGAGTCAGTGCTCTGAGAGCTGCCCACAAGAAACACCAAGAAGGTATGGAACTTTTGTGATAAGGAGACAGCAGTGTGGAACCCTGCAATAAGGTGACAACAGTACCTGCCTGTTGTCCTGAGGCCACACTGTGCCCACAAATGGGATAAAAAGCCCTGGGCTGTGTCCCTGCAGCTGCCTGGTGTGTTTGAGACCAGCAGAGTGGCAGGGGCTGAGCTCAGCAGCCTCCAGTGCAGTCTGGGACAGCCCAAGGTGAGCAGTGTCACAAACCCATCCAGCTGCCAGGCACAGGGTCCTGCCCCTGACAGAGCACACCTCCTCAGGAGGATTCCTACAGATTCTGGAGCAAACAGTTCTCTTTTAAATGATGCCTTGCAAGCTCCATGTGCACTGGCTTTGGGTTTACCATGCAGTTTCCCCTTGACTGCATTTTTTGTAATATCAACATTACTATTTTATTGTGAATTGCCATCCTTATCTGGCGTTGTTGCTGCTCTTTTGTCATGGATTTGTGAGTGCTGTGCCATAGCAAGGATGGTTTCTTGTCATTCTTCCACATGAAAAACAGTTGTTTATCTACCTGCTACCCTTAAGAATGCTACTTCCCCACTTCATTTTTCAAAGCATTATTCAGTTTCTTCTGGCTGGTGTTTTTCTGTAAACTCTGTAGAAGCATCTTCCATCTCTGTCACCTCCCCTGCAGTTTGCCCAGTGATTAGTCCTCCTTGCTGCTGTCACTTGGGACGAATTCTATTTACAATTTTGCTCAATGGGCACATGCATTTACTGCTGCAGCTTCTAGCTTTCAGTCAGCTTGTGCAGCCAGTCCAGTTCCCCTTGCCCCAAGGTTTGGGTAGGTGGCTCTGGAGCAGCCTTGGACCCTTCCTGTGTTAGCCAGGCAGCTCTTCAGGCATTAATTTATTGTTGACTCATATCTACCAACACTACAGCTGAAGCTTTTTGTTGTATTAGTATCAGCAATATAAATTAAAATAAAAAAATCAATACCAAGGAACCCATCTCTTCACATCTAAATTGCACTTAGAAAATCTTCACTGATTCTGCTCAGAATACATTGACATTTCATTTGATTTGTTCTCTTCATTTAAAAGTTTAAGGGGTTTTTTTCTCATTTCTAATATTAGACTTTAGCCAGTATTGGGCTTTTTTTACAAAGCCATATTATTCTGCATTTTATGTACCCTAATAGCTGAATTTGGAACCTGCAGGGGGCTGCTCTAACACTATGCACTTCAAAAAAGTAACCTCCTTGAAACAGAACAAAAAGTACTGAGCTTGAAAATGAGGAGCCAGGCTGTGATTTGAGAGTGTGTGACAGTGCTCAAGGTATTTTTGATAGAGCTGGTGGAGACTTTTTTCATGTGTGGCAAAAGGCCTTAATTATTCCTATCAGAACATGAAAGGAATATTGGCCTCAGTTATCACCTGTAGCATATTGCATCTTAAGAAGCTGGAGGATGAATATTTGCCAGAGAATGTCTGAACTTCCAGCAGTGGCATTCCCTAACTGAATAACTGGAATAAATAACTTAGGGAAAGAAAGAGAGAACCACTTTCCTGCGTGTTTTCTCAGTTCTATGTGAAGGTTTGAATTAGTTTTAGGGCCTGAAAAACATACTTTTTTCCATAACTGGAAAACATTTTCACTAAATATCATGTTTTAAAAGAAAACTATTAATATGGTATGTAGAGTTTCTGTAGAACTACCTTTCTTACTTCCCTGCTTTTTCATTTTTAAATATTTCTTCTTCCAGGAAATTTGTAAAACGACTAGGATGTATATATTTTTTTTTTCTCTGTAAGGATCATCTATTTCTTAAACCTAGGAAAACTTATTCTAAAATATATGTTGCTTTATGTGAGACACACACACATATATGCACAAATGCTGCATAAAATGTCAGATAAAATGTTTCATCCTACAGATGTTATTTGATTCAATTACAAAGCATTTTTTAAATTACACAATAACCACTGGAAAAGAAAATGAGGAGTACAGTAAAGTAATTCTCATGATAACTTTTAGATGTCATAAGGTTTTCTGTAAAACTCTCCTCAGTTCCAGTTTATCTGTTCATACCAAGGGAAGTGTGTTTTGGTGCTCCAAACAAAAGCTGCCCCCTTTTTTGTCAATAAAGAAAGCATGGCACAAAGCTAAGCCTGGCTTAGGAGTGGACTCTGGACCATCTGCTGAGCCATAACTAGATTAGCAAAAATAGTCCTCACAACTGGAGGGTTGTTGTAAGACATGTCCTTTGCATAGAATTAGAATTGCCCAAATTATATTATGCACATGAAGAATGATTACAAGCGAGCCCCAAGACTAAAAGAGATTAATTATGGGCCTATTATTAGAAGCTTCTTTTGCATAATCCTATTAGTTTGTTCATATGTTCATTGTTCCCCATATGTGTGGGAGTGTATTTACTATGTTTATATAGTGGAGTACACTGCTGTTTATTTGGGGGGTTTTATGTTGGTTTATTTTAGCTTTATTTGCCCATATAATTTCAGTCCCTTCTCCCTCTCCCAAGATGGATTTACTTTAGGTATTGCACAGAACAGTTAGTTATGAGGAGCTACACAGAGCATTAGGCCTCTTCCTCTGCTTCAGACTCTCTCTGTTGGCACACCAGGGTTATTAAAAATCAAACAAGTGTAAAAGGCTGAGTTTGGTACTGTGAGATTTATCACTTAGAGTAAATGAACAGTTGTCACAATGTCGTAAATGTGACAGGCTCCAAGTCCTGCCTTCAAGTGGAAAACAATTTTCGTGGCTGCCACAGTCCATTTCTTAGAAAGTATGCAGAGAGTTTCCCTTTAAAAAAAATTAATTGCATTGAACATTGAATTTTAAGCATTTGGCTTTCTTGAGGCAGGGCTATGAATCTGTTGGGTTTTCTCTGTCCCTGCTGTGGCTGGCATCCTCTGGCTGTCACACTGGAGGTACATTTAGTGCAGAGCTCTGCTTCAAGATGCCACAGCTCGTGGCACCTTAATGTACCAGAGACAGATCCTTGTTTGCAAGGAATACTAATGGGGAAAAAATCAGAGACTATTTGTTTTATATATGCAGAGCAGATTATGATCTGGACTGCTCGTAAGCTTTTCAGTATGGAAGCCATCTTTTGTGGGTGCTTAGACCCAAGGTTATGGGGTGTGTAGGGGAATAATCCAATATTCCAGCAGTTGGATTTTCTGAGCTTTTGATGGCACTTTGAACTTTAGTCTGGAAATTTTTTTTGGAAGTAAAAAATGAATTATATACTTTGGAAGGAAGGACATGGATTCCTGAGCAGCTGTCACAGGTAGGGAATGTTCCATGATGTCACTGAAAAGAAGGGGATGTGCAGAGGGTGGGCTGGGGCTGGAGCTGACTGAGGAATTGCTGCCTCTTTTGTGCTTCCCATGAAAAGCAAAACCTGTATGCACACAGTTTGGGGTGATTGGGAGTGGGGCTGTGCTGTGGGCACAGTTTGGGGTGATTTGGGCTCATCCCCAGTGGGCTCAGCTGTGCAGGACAGGTGAATGCTATTGGAGGGAACGAGCCATGGAGTGCCCAGGGGCACTGACCAACCACCAAAGGGAACAGAGGGCACACAGGTGCAGGGCATCAACAGGAGGGGACAAAAGGCTGGGTTAGATAACAAGAAAGGCAGATGCCTGGAGCCTGCTGAAGAGGTGAGGTGTCACTCTGTGTGGGTTGAAGTTTTCTGAAATGGTGTGGTGGTGCTCTGTGTATGGTGGCTGTCTCGACTGTGACATGTGCTGTGACAAAAACCAAGTGTGGAGCACCAGCTCTGAAGACCTATCTGAGCAACACCTGTTCCACTTGATATCTTGAGCTTTCCAGAACTCAATCTGAATGTTAATCCTTTTGACTTGAAAAGTGTCATTTTGAAAGTGTCATTCCTGCTTTAGGTGCAAAATTCTCCCCTTGAGAATACCTGGCCTGTAGAAGAACTATTTTGTTCTGGTGCTTTTTCTTTTCTTGGGGATGAAAAACATAATATACAAGCAGAAAGTAGGAATGTGAAGCACTTTTCCCCACCCTCTTTATCTCTTTTTTTACACATACACAGTAGTCTTCCCTGTTTTGAGTTAATAGAATGTGCCTAGTCACAGAGGGAAAGAGCAAAAGATAAAGCAGGATTAATCACAATGTAATATATCTGTGTCCAAAAGGTTGGGCAGTTTTCAACAGGTTTATGTCAAGCAGAATAAATCCATAAGTATCTAGCTTCTGAAATGCCAAAGTTTTTAGGTAGAAAAGTAATAACTGGGTGGTTTTTTGGGGCAGTTTGCTTTGCACTTGCACTCAAATGTTGAAAAAGAACAAACAGAACCCACCTTTCTTAACATAATCTAGAAAATATTTACAGAACTCACCTGGCTGTGCATCAAACCAAGATTTTTCTCTTCTGTTGCCAGTGGATGGAGACTGTTGGCTCACATAAGCAGGAGAGCAACATCTATTCCTAGTCCTCAGCACTGAAATCAAGCAATTTCCAGTGTAACCTCTCTCCTGCCACCTTATCACTCTTAACACATCTAAATCACTGAAAGGTTTTCCAGCTTTCACCTCTTTCAGACCATTAATTACGGGTCTGTACTTTACTGGTTAGCTACATACTGTAGGGATAGGTAGGTGCTGGTATATGGCACTATCCCTAAGGCAGAATGTTCATTTGTTAATGTACTTATAGAAAGGAGGAGATTAGAAAATGGAAAGTAAAAGGAATTGTACTTTCCCTTCCAAAAACAGCTTTTCTTTAGAAAAAGCTTTGGCTTTTGTGGGTTTTTTGCTGTTGTTTTGCTTCATTTTGGTTTGTTGGTTTTGTGAGTTTGTTTTGTTTGGTTGGTTTTGGGTTTGTTCGTTTTTTTTCCTTATTTTTTTGGTCAGGAAGGTGTTTGTTTTTCTTTTTAGAAAGTAAAACAGAGGATTATACTGGTAGAGAAACTGTGCCCTGCCTGATTTTGGTGATGCAGCAGGAGCTAATGAAGAGAACATCTCTTTGGTAGACAGCTGGTCTTCAAATACTACCTACAGGACAAATCCTATTTAAAAGGTTATATTCCCCAGACAGCTGGAGCTTGTGGTAAGTAGTCTTTTATCATTTCCATCTTGATCTTTGCTGCCTGAAGAAGGAGCACCACAAAATGGTGTGAGTGACCAAGTGTGCAGAATGAAAGGATGCTGTGTGAAACACAATCCTGGCCTTCAGCTTCTTTCTCCTCCATTTCAGTCTCTCTGTAGTCTCTTTATATGGTTGACTCCAGGGTTGATTATTCATTTTTTATTTCCCCCTTTTGTCTTGGAAGCAAAGAACCAGCTTGGGCTCTGCCTGGGACACATCAGGAGGACAGAGATGAGTTGTCCCCAGAGCTCCTTGGGAGCCAGCTGGGGTAGTTCATTCTTGGCAGTCAGGTGCAAGAGATTTTTCTTGGAGTTCAAACAGAAGTTTCTGCCCATGTGCTGTTTTTTCTTAATTTCTGTCCTCTGGTTGGGGTTTTCTGTTTGTTTTTTGCCAGGATCTGGGTGTGTGAAAGCTAAAACTGTTGTTTCAGGCAGTCCTTTACATGGGAGTCTCACCTCAATGCATAAAACCCACTCATAAGGTTTTGATGAGCGTTGAGCATACTCATAAAAGAAGAAACTGATAGCTATCTTAATTTCCCTTGTTCACTGTCCTGAAGGAATCATTACTGCTTATCCTGAAGAGTGTCTGGCTGAAGTTTTTTGAGTTGAGGCTTGTCAAGGGGTTTTCTCTTCTCCTGGCCTTGCTGTATTATTTCATCATAGTGGATGCCTTGATTACTTTCCTGTCTGCATTGAGAGTGCTCTGCCTTCAGTTTGCTGCTCTTTCTCATTAAGGCAAAGAAATTGCTTTTGTCTGCTGCCTTTTAAACATATGCACACACCTGAATGCACTACCTGCTGTATCTGGAAATTTCATTTTAATGTTCAAAGCCAAGCCAAATTAGCATTAATGTCAGGGGAGGGAAGATGTGGAGCAGCAGCAGGAGCTTCACACTGTAGCTCTCTATTCCATCCTAACAGAACACCTGTGCCTTCACTGCTGCCCCAGATAAGTGATTTATGACAGCTCTGGCCAGCCCAGATCGTGGTGATTTTATCCTTAAGTGATCTCAATGTGGACTTTTACAATAAGGCAAAAACAAGGTTGGCATTGCCAGGTGAGAGCCTTGGTTTCAGGAGAGAGAACAAAACTCCTGGATTCCTGCACACCTGTGCCAAATGTTCTGATCAATAAGTATGGGATTATTGAGCAATACAATCTACTGTTGCCTCTTATTTTTTCAAATAAAAGCCTGGCTGCAAAATCAATGTTGCTGGAAGTGCTGGGCTGTACCCTTAATAGCAGGGTGGAATAGAGATATCTGCAAAACAGTTTTGTGCTTGCCTAGTCCTGGTGGGACTGGAGAGCTCCCAGGCATAATTTAGGGATTTCTGGGAATGTTTTAATTTAATTTAATACATTGACTGTGTTGTTAACTTCTGCAACAGGACTAGAATATTTAGAGTATTTCATGGTGCACGTGCCCTAGCCTAATGTACCCTTGAAGCTTGGGATTCTGCTTGGAAGTTTTTTGGGTTTTTTTGCTTTGATAAAAATCTCCTAATAATAAAAATAACCACTTTTCAAATTTCACTTTTTAAAATTTGATGGGCTGTACTTCACCTTTCCATCCTCATTCATGACTACAGAACTCAAGCTGAAATAAGAGAGTTTTTTTAAATGAGTTGGTTGTATTTGTTCAATAACTAAAGTGAAGATAACATGCTAAGCAATGTTGATTTAGATTCCTTAAGAGGAGAATTTCTTCTGGCAGCCTGAAGGCAAAGCTTCTCACCAAAGAGGAGCTGACTCTTCAACCTGAGTGTGTCAGGAAGCAATCTGTGAGCATGTGGAGCATTTTCCCTGTGGAAGCCCCACCCCAGCTGTAAATACAACTTTTGGAGCAGTTTTACACAGCCAGGTAAAGATGCACCTCACAGTGACATAAAATAATGGAATATTAGGAGAGGTGCTCAGTTTTTTAGCAACTGTCATCACTACAAAATTCCTGGCATCCATAGGGATGTAGTGATGCTGTTTGTTCTGTATCAAAGTGAGAGAAGTAGTGCAAGCCTTAATTAGCTGAATTACCTCATTTTTATTATTATTGTAATAATTTGAGGTAATTTCAGAGATACTCTTTTTAAAGCTACCAGAGAGAACTTATTTGATACTTTATATGTAGCTTTTCTCCCTTCTTCTCCCCTAACCTCTCTCCTTCAGGGGGTGGTTGGCTTTTTTCATGTTTAATTTTGGCAGGAGGGTGGATGCTGCTGTTTGCTGTGTCCTTTGGAATTTTTATAGGTGCTCAACACCAAGGGAACATTCAGTATGAGTAGTAGTAGGTTGTTAATAGATCTTCTAAAAGTCTGATTTTCTGTTTGCCATGAAGTTTCTTGGGTCCTATGCTGCAATCAGTGCTGTACAGAGAGGCTCTCTGTCATGTCCATGCCATAGAAATTCCTTTATCCACTGCCTTGTTCACTTGGCTCTGCTCTTAGGGGTCCCTTCCACAGCACAGCAAAAGTAAATGATAAGAAGGAGGACCTTTTTTGGTGAAAATCATTTAATACAGAAGTATAATTAAGTAACCTCACAATTTAACAGCAAAATTTGTAGATAGTGCCTTTGCCGTATGGAATTAGATTTTAAGCTAATAATATCTAAAGGAAGTAATTTTTTCTTCTTACTGATGGCAAAATTGACATCCTGGTAAAGAATGAGTGAGTAGATTTGTGTGCTAGAGGTACCAAAATTATCTTGATTTTTTTAATAGAAAGTTTTATACTCAATAAAAATTGGCTCGGCAGCATTTATGAAGACTCAGCTTACTTTGAAAGTCTGGCTGTAGAAATGTATCAGCTTATAGGGCCTTTGGAGATCTTCCAACTTACCCATCAAATAAACCTTTTATTCCTCTTAAACCAGCTGTTAGGAAGCAGGGAGAAACATGATGTTTTATGATGCTGATTGAAGCAGTAATCTGGTGACTGCTTTATTCTACATATAAAGATGTGCTGATGAAACAGTGATAAGCAGTGAAATTACTGCCTCAGGTTGACAAACCTGCAATCAGTTCTATTTTTTTCCACCCCTTTAGAGGCTGCTAGTTCTTAATCTCCTTGAACAACTGTATTTTAGTCTAACCAGATGTTTAATCATTTTGGTTTAATCATTGCTAGATATTCAGTGACAAGAGATTTCACAGTTTAAAGGCCTGACCTTGAATTCTTAAAAATCACTGATTTTGATACAAACTTGGTGTGTAAGTCTTGGCAACTCAGATGTTAATTATGATTGCTTTAACATCTGCAAACCACCCTGAAGTCTTTAAAAGTAACTTGATTGCATTTCACACAAGTACAGTAATCTGTCCAAGTGTATGAAATTGCAGGCTCATGGCCACAGATGTTTCAATTTAGTACAGTAAGGCAGAACAGTTTTGAGGTCCTCCTTTATGTAGATTTCACTGTAGCTTTTTTGGTTTTTTGTAAGAACATATCAGTAAAACCTGTCCAGTAATTGATTTTCTGTAACAGTATTTGTGCTTTGATGCAGCTCCTATTTTCAATCTACATCAATATAACACAATCCTCTGTTGTATTTTCTTTTAAAAGTCACATAGAAAAAAAGCTAATCTTGCTCTTCAGTCTAATTAACTTTCATGCTGTTCTGTTTATATATATGGTTTGCACACAAATAATAGTTTGGAGAATTCTGTATGTTCAGATCAGGATCTTGATGCTTTTCAGCTTGCCTTTTGAAAGAGAAGCAGCACACTGCCAAGAAGTGCAGCTGAAATTCATTGTTCTTTTCAGCCAGGTGAAGCCTTGCAAGTGACCTAGTTATTCTATGAAAGAACTTCCTCCCAAACCCACCAAGAAAGAGCATTCCACAAGTTCCCAGATCTCCCAGTTTCTTTCCAGAAATGCCATCAATCCAGATGCATAAAAACTGGCTTTTTAAAATAAAAATAGGTACATCAGCTGCAAACATTGTAATTAAAGCCATTTAAAGGCTTTAATTTTTAAATTCTTAAGTGTTTTAATGAAATGTGAAGAAGACCATGTTCCCAGGCATCTGGACAGCAGACCACACACCAGCTGCTGAGTCAGGCTCAGACTTCCACCAGTGGAGCTCTCTCTGTGGTGGGATCTTTTCTGAGACTCTGAATTAATCACTTGCAATTTACCAGATAATCAGTAATTTTGCTAACCTCTGAAGTGGCTGTCTGAACATGTGGGTGGTACTTTCAGTGATTGATGCAGGCTTTTGTTGTGGGTAATTGATTATTGCAGTCTTCTGTGCACCAGCAACAAAACAGGTCTGGTTTAAAGAAAGAATCAGGTTTTTTAGGCCAGCTGGCAGCATTCAGACATGGAGGCAAGTTTCTGCATGGCCTGCTGTCCTGAGGATTCTCTCTGTGGTGCTGTGCAATGCACACAGAGAGAATTCCCTGCAGCCCAGGGCAGGGTGTGAATGCAGGCAGCTGGGGGGACAGCAGCTGCTCCTGTCACTGGTCACTGAAGGGCTGATTATCTGCACAGATTTAAAGAGGACACTTGTGAGGGGAATTGATTTCCAAGAGATAAGATCAATAGAGCTATGCCAGTTCTTTAAAAACATCCTGTTGATGCCTTACAGCATGCTTTGTTTTTTTTTAAAGAATACCTGTGAGTTTGGCCCTGAAATGGTTTAGTACAGGCAAACATCTCTGGGGTTTGGTTCTATTTTTTTTGGAGATCAAAAGTTCTGAAAGATAATAATAAGGTTGTGTAATGCAATAGAACCTAATTTCCAGATTTCCTAAGACTTGAAGGATTGCTTGCAGCAGAGCAAGCAATGCAGCTCCTGTTTTCAGGGATGCTGGCAGCACAAGCAGGCCAGTGTGAGAAGTCAGGCAAGCATTTCATTGTCACACAATGCAGGTTGTGCTGGATCTCCATACAGAGATGGCACATATTAGCCCTGCAGGAAGGTATTTTCTTAGGAGATGTGGCTCATATTTCTGGCAAACCATTTAAATTGAAGTCCTCCTTAATGCAGACTCTGGGAAGTTTTAAAAGGAGAGAAAGGTGACTGAGGCTGACAGAAACTGTTTTAGTATATGTATTTGGAAGATTAATTTGCCTAATTACTTTTAGAAATATAACCAGCACTTATTAATCAAGTTTCTGTCGATATACAGATCTTAAAATCTTGGTAAATAATTTTAGGCTGCAAAAATAACAACTGCATGTAGGCATTGCAAATTAAATAAAAGGACATAAGGGTTAAAACAATGTCAGTTCTTATTAAATGTTCTGTTTTCAAAAGGATGAAAACTATGTGGGCATGAGGGGTTAAGTGCTACCTACCTTGAATCAACAGGATTTTTTTCCATTATAACCTTAAGAAAGAGGTGCCAAGGTGTAGGAGTGCCAGTGAGGCACCTCTCCCTCTCTTCTCCCGTCCTGGCAAAGCCAAGTGGATAAAAATCTCTGCTGAATGTGGTGTAAACACTGCCCATGGATGGGCACTTCTTGGGATTAGTTATAGAGTTTTATATATATGTATATATATTAGTTATATATAATTTTATATCCTTATAAAATTATAGGCTGTAACAGTCCATAACTGTGGAATACAGTGGTTTGGCTGTTTCAGTGCAGATACTGACCCTGAAAGTAGAGTTCACCAATTCCTGTTAATTAGGCCATCAATGAATCAATAGACTGCCCCAACCCTGAGAACTGAGCAATTTTTCATTAAGGCACTGAGGAGTTTTTTGTTAAGGTAATTAATGTGCACACAATAATGTTTCTGGTTTTAAAAAAGTGAAAAACTACTGAACACAGATGTTTATCCTTTAGCTTTTATAGCTTGGCAATCAGCTTGAAAAGAAACCAGCAAGTTGCAAGTGTTGCCTCCTCTAATGCTGCATCTTGTGAGCTTCAGGGGCTCAAGGACAGCCTCCAGTCAGGCTTTGCACATATGGAACCCCGTGTGACTGAGGAAAAATAGGAAAAATCAGTGACTTGAACAGAGCATTCAATATGGTCATTTGTTCAGAGGGATCCCAGAGCCTGTTCCTTCAGCTGTATTAAAGTGTGCAGTGTGTGGTAAATTGCTGTGAGCAGTGATGGTCACACCAGGAATTAATGGTAACAAAAATAAATGAATTTAAATTCCAAATTTTATGGGTCACTAAAATTTCCCTTCATATCAGGGAGAAGTTACCTAGCAGTCATAAATTTTAGACATTTTCAATAGAGGTGATAATAAGCATACAACAAAATACACATACAAAAAAGGAGCAGTTGCTTTCTATCAAAGCAGTTGCTTTCTATTAACTTCTATTGAAAGCGAAATAATAAAATCCTAAAAGAGCTTACAGAAAACAAAGATTAAGAACTTCTCAATAAGCAAAATATTGGGGAGGGGAAAAGCTTAAAACAGAAATTCTGTGTGGAAGAAATCAATTCTGCTCCTGTTAAACTGTGGGCAATGAAGGGTGGCCAGAAATATCCACACATCTGTTCTGGACCCTCCCCTTGGAAAATATTCTACAGCTCCTACAAAAACTTAAATTCCTGGTGGAAAGCCAGTGGTCAGAACACTGTCAAGGATGAAAAATCCCAAATCAAATGATCTGTCATGGACATTAGTGGCTCTGGGTGGTAAAGATCTAATCCTGCCTGGATGCTGCACACATCCCTTGTGATTTGAATTAAACTCATATACATGTAGTGCAAATATAAAGACAAACATTTTCTTCTCAAAAGGCTCTGAAGGACCACAGGTCATTGGCCAAGTTGATGGTTGCACTGTTTATTTTTCTTTGTAGGAATTCAGATACACAGTCAGAGTACTTTCTGTAATGTTAAGTTTAGCTTGAAAAGCTGTTTCAGTAATTCCTTTCTCATGTGCCTCCAGACTTAATTATTACTGAACAGTTGGTATTGATGTGGCCTTATGCCAGTATTTTTTAAAATTCTGATTATTATTGTGCTGTTTAATGTATACCTTTTCACAGATGAAATCTGAAGTGTTCATACAAGCTTGGGAATAATCATCACAAACCATTCTGGTGCCAACACTTGCTCTGAGAAGATTTCTGCCACAGCAGAACTACATTTAATTTGGTTTAGCAGGTTGATTTGAATAAGAATTACCATGCACTAAAAATTTTTTGGGGGAAAGAAAGGATACATTTTCCATTAATACAATATGGGGGTTTTGCCTATATCTCAATTAAAATTCAGCAACTGTGTCATCAGTAGCCAGGCCTGGAGCCCCAAGCTGCTCCAGTCTAGAGGTGTCCATTGTGCACAACTCCTCTCTGCCCCAACTCAACCCCTTCTAACTATAAAGACACAAGAAAATAAAAATAGGTAAGGTAAGAGAGGAATCCATTGTAAATGAATTGGAGAATATTTAGCAGGTCATATTTACTTGTGATACATAGAGGGGAATTATTCTTTTGAAAATTGGTTAATGGATTTTCTCCAGTGGCTTTCTGCTTAGCATTCCTTAAAGAAGACTTCCTTAATCTCATCTCATGAAATAGTTTTTGCTTCTTGGTTCCTAAAGCTGACATTTTGGCTTATGGCTCAAATTGCATTAAGCATAAGGGTATCTGAATATGGAGAACAGAATTCAAGCAGAGGCAATTTTAATTATCTTTAATCTTTACCATTAGAATCTTATGAATCAATGAGTAGGCTCTGCATTCAGTGGCATATATTTGGATCATTTTTTCTAAGGCAGAAATGTTATTTTCCATTTAAAATAACAAAACTAAGTGAATGTTTATTGTATTTTTAACTTAATCTTAGAAAAAAATAGATGAGTCTAGAATCCCTCGAGTTTTTATGAATTACTGCATATTACCAATGTTCATATGTACAAAATCCTTTCAGAATCTTTAAATTAAATTTTCTTTAGATTTTGTTAGCTTTACTGTTGCAGTACTTGAAAAAAAAATCTGTCTCTCTAAATGAATTTACTCTTTCTGATAATCCAGTTGATGAGGCAAATGTATAAAAATCCCACTAATGTAGGCTGAGACATGTCCCAAAGTAGCTTGCTTCTCTAGTCAGAAAATCATAGAGCACTTAATAATCCTTCAGCCTTCTTGAGAAATGTATAACGATATTAGGGTTGCTCAGAGAGATTTTATTTAATCCTTTCAGAATATTGCATTAGCCTGGGAGGCTGTATTTACTCTTGTGTGTTTCCAGTTAGCAAAGGATAAGGTTGGAAAGAGGAATTTAAGTTAAATTGACTACTAATAGGAAACAGTTCTGCTGAAACTCAGAAGCAGATCTGGATGTGACAAAGATCTCCTGGCTTTGACTTCCAGTGACTCAATTCTTCTTGAAGATGTAATTTTGAGTATTCTGCTTTCACATTTAAGCACAGCAGCTGTTTTCCTCCCCTCCCAGGTGAAGTGTCCCCAGGAAGCAGCAGCAGTTTCCCACCCTGTTGTCATCTTACTGCAGGGGTTCCATACTGTTGTCTCCTTATCACAAAAGTTCCATATCTTCTTGGTGTCTCTTGTGGGCAGCTCTCAGAGCACTGACTCTTTCTCCTTCACAAAGCAGCCACTGACTCCAGCTCCCTTCTCACCCAGCCACCCCACTCTTTTATAGCACTCTGCTTCTCATCTCTGGCCTGTTAAAGTCAGGCCTGTTCCTAATCTTTGATAATTGGCCCAGCTGCAACTCCTTAGGGCTAAGATTACTTTCCACACTATTCTCTTATATTCTATCCCCCTATAATTCCCCCTTTTTCTTTTAATTATGGAGTTGCAGCATTTCTAGAAGGACATGTTCAAATAAATGAACATTATGGCATCACCCTGTGAGTGTGCCTTCATTTTCTGCCTCTCAGTGCTGAAGGGCAGCACTGCAAACCCTCCTGAGGAGCAGGGAAACACAGAGCAACCCCATCATTCAGCAGCTCCATGAGATGCTTCCCAAAACTCAAACTTCTGAAAGTCTTCTGCTGTCAGGTGCAGGAGAAGGGATTCCAGATGACCTTGCCCCTGATAAGTCACAGCTGTACTAATTACCAAAGGACAGCCTTGCCCTTAATGGGTTGCAGCTGTGACTAATTAAGATAAGTGTGATAAAGGGGTGGCTTGGCTGGTCAGGGGAGAACCTGGAGGAAGAAGATCTAGAGGAAAATTCCTGAGGAAGGACATGCAGAAGGATTGGGCAGAAACAGGAGAAGCACAGCCTGGATTGTGTGACAATAAAGTACTTGTCTGACTTCTCATGCTGGCCTGCTTGTGCTGGAGCTGCATTGCTTGCTGTGCTGCAAACAATCCTTCAAGCCTTAGGAAATCTGGAAATTAGGTTCTGTTACGTCACACAACCTTATTATTATCTTTCAAAACTGCTGTGAAGTCAGTCTGGGTCTGCAGCTGGAGCAGCCTGCGTGGAGAGTCTGCACACTAAAACCTGCAGTCATAGTGTAGAGGGAAATACCTGCAGAGTCTGCCAGGGAAACCAAGAGCAGGAGCTGGCTGCAGCCAGAGTCAGTGAATAGCTGGATGGGTATTTTTGAATAGTTTGAATAGTCAGGATAACTGAATTGTAAAGAGGAATAAACCAGGACCCCTTTTATACTGTGATAAATAAGAAATCTGTGTCTCAGGTCATTTTCATGAGAGGGCTGCTGCTAACATTTTGATGTGCAGAAGTGAGCTAAATATCCTCAAAAAGCAGCTTATGGAGAAGTGTCAGAGTGAATTATCATTTTTTGGGTGACCCTAACACCATCTATAAATGGTATTTTGTCAAGGTTGGATGGAGTCTCTGCTACTCTCACACAGGTAGAAGGCAACCCTGCACAGGGAGACTGTGCATAAGAATTTATTCTGCTGCACATCAAAAGCCAGTGGTGTGAGGTTGAGTCCAGTGTGTTGTGCTGTGGAAAACTGGGAACAGTTGGATCCTGAAGAGCTGCAGCTCTTGGGAAGCTCAAACTGGCCTCCCTCTGTCCCAAAGAAGTAAAGTTGGTATTTTTTAAAGTGTTTCTAGGAGAAAAAGTTGGTATTTTTTAAAGTGTTTCTAGGAGAAATTAAGAGTTCATTCTAACTGTACACACATGCACATTGTGTGGTTTTGGTTGTAATGATTTTTTTTTTCCTTTTAATGTGTGGGTTTTTGGTTCAGATTTTTTTGTTCCCCTGGTGGCTGAGTGAATGATAGGTTTATACAGTTGCTTAGCTGAAAATAGCTGATATTGGGTACTGGATTTGGGGAGGTACCATAAGTACTTGTCACACATTTAATAACTTTTCTAGGCATCATCTTCCTGCTGGCAATAGGAACAGGGCACAGAATTAGATATTCCCTTGTTCTGGTCCAGGTCAGGTGGGTTTTTTTCTGATTTTGTCAGGAGACTGTAAACATGGCCCAGGACAGATTAATCCCATTTAACAGTATTTCTATCAACTGCTTGTCAGAGATGGTTTCTTTTCTTGTGACTTTGGTGATGAACTTTGCCAGGATATGGTTGAGCAGAGCAGCTGTGTTGTGTTCTTGACTTTATCCTGTTACTTCCTCAAGCAGTGACTCACAGGCTGTGATATGCCAACACCACACATTTTGCTTGTCTGTGTAATTTAAGCACTCTAAAATGCTTTAATTCCTTATTGCTTCCTGCTTTGTGTCCTGGAGTGAAAAATGCACGAGTAAATAGAGAAAGAAATTAATTATTGACAGAATAAATGTGAAGACAAATCTGCTAGGTGAAGTTCAGCCCCAGAATGAGAGAGTGGAAAACAATTAACATCTCTTGTTCACATATTGTTAAGATGAAATCTTGTCTTGAATTGTGGGGTGGGGAGGGGGGGATAGAAATAATGAAGAGCTCTTTCTGAATGGACTTGCTAAAGCATCAGACAGTCTGTTAACCTTGCAGGGTTAAATATCTATCGGAGGTGCTGGGAGGAAAATGATTGCTTTGCAGAGAGCCCTCAGTTCGTGGAGCTTATTGACTGCACTTGGGCCAGGGCACTGCTTGGGGGATTCATTTGCTTTCTGGAGTTTCTGCTCTGCTGTCTTATCCCACCACCCTGTGCATTAACAAAGAGTAATACACACAGGGATTGTCACTCTGTGCTTCTGCCATGCGTTTCCTTGAAAAATTACTTGTCCATTAATTAGCAATGGTCCTTATTTATATGTTTCTCCCACTACTGCACTTCCTTTTTTTAACAGAACACTGAACACATGAAAGCCAAGCAAATATTCTTTGCTATAAATGTTGGGAAATGAGCAGTGTTAGGGAAAGAACAGATGAGATTGGAAACATCCTCCTAGTTTTAGACTCCTAATAAAAAGGAAAGCTCTTGAGAAAATTTAATTTATTGTAAAGATCTGAGAAGTTTTTTTCCATAGTAATATTTTACTTGTGTTCTTTGAGGAAATAATATGTATTGTAATGAAAATGTGAAAAAAAGTTCTTTGCATTTGAATGCAGGACTTACTACTTATTACTCATGTTAAGTGTCTTTCAGGATGTATTGAATCAGTAGGTTTTGTTTGCTTTTCTTTTGTAACCAGAGCATTATATCCACTTAAAATCTGTTTAGGAAACCTCCTGGGACAGGATTTCTCTGAACCAAACTGATAATGGAAATTGATGAAGGAAGAACACTACAGTGTTGATCTGAGCTATAGCCTGTAAAACACTCACAGGAAATTTCAAGCACAAATGGGTTTTCTAATCATGTTTTCTTTAGGATTGCATCATATACAGAGGGAAATAGCACATTATTGAAGTGTATTGCATGTCTAACTCAAACCAGCAGCACCATTTACCTTGTGTCATTAAGTCTTACACAAATAGACAGTAGTCTCCCACAAGGGGAATATTTACTTCTGCTTGAAATATGAAGTAATAAGTCTAATAGGAGTAGGAAGGTGTAATGTATTGTAAAGCTATTTTGTGTAGCAACAGAATTTCCAATAAGCCTGCTTTTTGTTCAGCAGCTCTGCAGTAAATAATTTACAATGATAATGGATATTGCAAAGTTTATGTTGGACAGAGGGGAAAAACAATATGCTATGGGTCATAATTAGCAGTAGGCTTGATTCATGACAGCTTTTTCTTTAAGGTATGTGAATTCAAAATAGATGGTAGGAGCTCTTAAAGATTAATTGGAGTCTTAGCAGCATACATGCTTTTGATGTAGGGATGAATAAAGGAGAGTTTGGTGGAATTTGCCCCTTGGAGACTAAAGGGCAGGGGTTTGTTGACACTTTTTAACAGAAGGTTTGAAGTTAAGAAAACAGCTGTAGCAGGTTTTCTGCGGTGAGAATTGTGAATTGGTGTGTGGTGCCTACTTGGAAGGAATCAAGTTTGAGATTAGTATTTTGTACCCTAAAAACAGACATAAGGTTATTAATGTTTAAGGGCTGATTTAATTTTATGTCCATTAAAACATTTTTAAGAATGGGCAAACATGGGTTAACTTAATCACAAATTATTTGATTTATCCACAATCTAATTGCTCATTATTGTAGTGAACCTCCCTGGGACAAAATTTTACCTACTTTTAGTGAATTCACATTTTTTACCCTAGAAGTTAAATGTTGAGAAATGCATAGAGAACGAAGCTATGGTTTTAACAATATATGAAAATATAAAATAGCTGAAAATATTTACTGCTTCATAGTGTTTATTGGAAATGTGTTAGTTAAGGAATCCTATGGCAGTATCTATAAATATTACATATGACACTACTGAGTCATATTTTATGCCACCTCTAGGTCATGGTTTTCCACTGATTAATCTGCATAACTGACATCTTTTTCTCAAGGGCATCCAGCTGACTGCCAAAATGACAAAAAAGAGGTGGTATCAAACCAGAGGTAATTTCTACCTTCTGGTCTTTAATTGGGGAAGTCTTTCTTCTGCTTCCTTAGTCCAAACTGGTGTATATTTCATTACCTAGCATTACATTTTATTAAAAAATTTACTTTCATATCTATATCTTTTATTACTTTATAACCAAGCATTTCCATTTCCATACATTTGAGCTAAAAAGTATTACCCAAACCCTTTCCAGATATTTTAAAAGTGGTGCTTGGACTTTAGGAATTTAAAAAATACTACTTTTAAAAGTATTTATTACAGTACTTATTACTACTGGGTGTGAAAAAGCATGTATCAGCTCCATCAGGTTCATTGACTCAGATTATTTTGCCTTCAAGAGTTTGGTAATAGCTCTTTGCAGAGCTTCCTTCTCTGGTCTTGAGAAGGTCTTGCTCCTCTGGCTCTTTTCTACATTTGCACTTGTGTTCCATTTTAGTGTGACTTTTAACACGTGGCATTTTAATTTAATTTGAGCTCTGTTTAGATTGTTTTTCATCTCCATTTTTACTTGTGCATGCTTTTCTTCTTTTACTACTTATAGCAATCAAGCCTCTCCCTAGTTTCATTAATTACTATGGCAATTTTGATTTCTCTTTCTATTGCTATGGCAGTCGTAGTACATCCATCCTAATAAGAATATTAATCACATCTCTGGCTATGTCACTTCTGGTTTTTTACAATGCTGTGATATCATCATCATCTTAAAACTGACTTTTAATGCAGAATAAATGTTTATCTGTCCCTCTCTGTTGTCAGAACATGTCCGAAAGCAGGTTCAGGTTTTTTGTAGGCAGAGTACAGCACTATTCCACTCCTTTAGGCAATAACCTAAGTGTACTGCTCAGTGTAGTAAATAATGGTTCACCTGACTGGATGTCATCAAGGAATGAATAAAATTAGATTCAGGAGGGTTCTGGCCTTCCATATCTGTTGTCATTTCAAAGTTTCTAGCAGTAAAGGTCTTCTCCTTTGCCCTTAGCTGTGTTCCTTAGCTGTTTGCTTAATGGAGTAAAGCATTTTGCAGTGTCTCAGTGGTTTGTGGTATTGCTGTGGTGGTGGTTCTTTTGTTGTTTCCTTTGTTTGTTTATTTAACAAGATTGTTTTGCTGAGGTCTAAGCTCAGTAGAAACATCTTAGGGAAAATTCTGTTCTGTGTATTTGGGAAGGAGCCATGAGGGTTCCAAACTCAAATCTAGTTAGAAGGTTTTTCAGCTCTTCAGAAGAACCAGAAACCAAGGCAGTCATTGTTCCACTGTATGGACTGCCTACTCCCACCTGAATCCTGTGGGAAAAGCATACATTTAATTTTACATGTAAAGAATTTAAAGCTAGCTGGAGTTTATGGAACTTTGAAGAGACACATGTACCTTCATAAAAGATAAGGAGCTTAACTGTGAATTAATTTATAAAATATAATTCTATGGGTTGATTGCCATGTGGATGCCTCTCTCTTTATGGCAGGAGTCAGTGAAAGGGTGATTTGCTGCTTCTTGTCCCTGTGGACCTCTTGTTTTCCTGAGAATGAGCTGGGGTAGTGAAGAGGGGAGTGCTCAGGCACAGGGTGGTGTGTGTCTCCCAGTCCCTCTGTTACTGCAGCTATAGGGACCCTGGTTCTGGACAGATGCATCATGGAAATTGGCTAAAAACAGGGACTTTGTTATTGATTGTCGTTGGGGAACCTGCCAAAGTTAGAAATGGCTGTGTTGAAAGATAATGAGGAATCCATGAGGATCTAACACAAAGAAAAACTGTGGGGGCTTCCAGAATAGCACCTTTGAAGTTCTCACTGTGAAAGCAGTACATTTCTTTATCAGAAATGGCCTCTTTCATGGATATTTGTAGACATTTGTTTGAGGGAAAGGTTAGGGTGAGGGTTTCAAGTGTTTTATTTCTCTAAAATTTCGATGCCATTCATTTAAAGTGAAACCTCAAAAAGGAGTTGGCGAATTTTTTCAGAAACTGAGGAATAACAATGACTGAAAAGTTTCACTTTTAATTTACTCTGGCTTGGCTGACAATCTCTCCTTCTTTAACCTTATTAGCTGGAAGAGAGGAAACAGCTATCCAAGAAATAGCAGAGAGAAATTGATGGCACTTTAACTCCCCGCTAATACCTTTGTGAATGAAGAGCTCTTTTGAAGACAGACTGCAGTAATCAGATGGCAGATCCTCTGATAGTCAGGCTCTTTTAATGACTTGGATCCTGAGGGGTCATGGCTTCACAGCTGGAGAAAAAGTATCATTTCTGGAGAGACACGAGTTCTCCTGCCTCAGAAGTCATCTTCAATTCCTGGATGACTGCTCTGTAATTGAGCTATAAGAGCAGCCGTGTTGGTTCAATAGAGAGGTTTTTATAGAGAGCACAGTGCCATTAATCCCTCAGAGGTACAAACATTCTGCTGGCAGAGTGTTGTTACATGGCACCATCTCCCCAGGTCAAGGGTAGGGAACCAATTACAGAAGAAAAAGATGAGAAGTGTAAGGAGGTGGCAAACAGCTCAGTGAGCTGCAGCCTCAGTGTAGCAGAGTTATGCAAATATTGCCTTTGCCAGGCCCAGATTAGAATGGGAGTTAATAGCCTAAGGCTATACCCTAGCAGTGCCTGTCCCCATCTTTGTGAGATGTTCATGATGCACTTGTTTAGAGTAAAATTTTCTTTTCATCTTCAGTTATGATTTAGCAGACTGTTACTTCATGCCAGACCCTTCTGTGGAGGTTTGAGCTTTATCATTTCATCCCACCTTTTTTCTTTGATATTCTGTCTCACAAGCTTTGCTATTATTAATACTGCCAACAGGAGAAACTTCTCTGCAGGTAAGCTCAGCAGAAAGTTCTCCTGCATAACTGAGGAACAATTGAAGTGAGCTTTGTTCAGGTTTTCTGTCATAACTGAATTAAAGAAGGTACTATGAGGGACCCAGGCTCTTAAGATTAGCTCCCTTAAAGTATATTTCTAATGTTCCTTGCAGTACTTCCTTCTTTCTTCCCTCTTCTGGGTGTCTGTTCAGTATTTCTGTAGCAGACTCCTTCCCAAACAGTGGAAAAAGGTTCTTTGGTCACGTTCAAACTCTGCTGACAATAGGAGAAGCTGCCTGCAGAAGGGTGCAAATGTTGGGTGAGCATATGGCTGCCAAGGCAAGGCTTTGATTGCAGTGTGCACTCTGCAATCTGGTGACACCCTCCTGCTCCTGGGGGGTGTGTCTGGCTCTTGGAGAGTATTCAGGCTTTTGGATGGCTCAGCAGAATGTGAAGCACACGTGGCTGCAGCTGTTCTCTGCAGCCCCTGCAAAGGAGGATTGCACAGGCCACAGGGAAACTGAGACAACCCATCCATAATAGATTTCCCCCATCTATTCAACTTGAAAAGAAAATATTTTTTTTAATAGATTGCAATCTGTTTCCTGTACCTCAATAAAACTCTGATTCAAACCAAGGAGAGGCACCACTGCAGAAAGTTAAAGCAATAGTAGGAAGAACTGGCCTTAAATGATGTTGAAAACACTGTGAGTGTTTTCAGAGCTGGATGTAATACACTCCAGAGTGTACAGTTTCCCTTTATGAAACATGCATGACTCCTATTAGCTGCTGTTTATTGTGCCTCTGGTTAGTGCTCAAGTGGTAACTGAATAATTTAAAATCACAGATGTGAGTCATTAACTCTCCTGTCTTCTACAGTTTTATCAGGAACTGACCTCTCCAAGTCTGGCTGCAAAGCAGGCACAGGGAAACAACAGGGAAGCTTTCACTGCTGCTTCTGGCTGCTCTGTAACCAACCTGATTTAAAAATACAATTCTTACAGGGCTTCTAGAACCTTTTATCAAGAGCTTAGTCACAGCACAACATGCATGAGAGATTGTCTTATGTTCTGGCTGGTCTTAATGTCTGGCTATCCGTGGTTTTGGGGGAAACAAGGCCTGAATTCTCTTGGTACACGCTGATACCACAGCTACAGCACCAGAAATTTGGCACAGATTTTCTTCTCCACTTTCTAAGTAACTTTGGTTCCTACATTTATTGTTTTTATTTGTGCTTTAGAGGCTTAAATTATGGCATTTGATTGTCAGCTGTAAAAGTCTGGCAGGATGGATGTGGAACTTAAGTGCAACCATAATATTTAAATTTCCTAAGATCATTATTCCAGGATCTTATGGGGAAAACTTAACTCTGTTATTCAGTGTAATGACAGTGATTTTACAAAACCAAGAGGCAAAGGACAGATTAGATTTTTCTGTATGACCTCTTAAAAATAGGATTTCTGAGTAAGTTTAAGCCCAACACCACGGTGTTTTGTTCCTGCCCACAATTAGAGCAGTGACTGGGTGAGAAATAACAGAACAGGCTGTAAAAAATATTGATTGATGGTTTATCTTCCAAGGAGGGATTAATGGGCAAAAAGACTTGCCATCCTCTTGGTTTGTGGTTTGTTTTTTTTTTCAAAACTAGGTCTAAAGTGGGAAATTGTTTTGAGATTATGTGGACTGTAGAATGGTGCCTTTGATAATTTATGTTCCTGTAGTTGGTTTACTTTATAAATATATACACATGAAATCCAAAGTAAACATACTGCCGTGTGTGTATAATACCCATGCCTATCTATAAAAAAACTGCATTTAACCAGCAGATTTTTTTTTAATGTTATTTATGATTCTTTTAAAAGGTCGTGATCTGTTAACCTTTACAGGATTTGTTCATAAAGAACAGAAATAAAAGATTATTAGCATTTGTGTTGCTCATTTGCTGGATGTTTCAACTCATTGCCCTGGCTGGCAGTGTCTCCTAACCTGGCCACAGAGCCCAGAATCATCAGCAGGACACTCAGAATGTGAGACTAACCTTGAAAAATTACTTTCTATATCATGTCCTTAGCTATTTAAGTTGTAAAGAACTCATGTGAGTGCCAGAGGACAAGTCCTACTTTGTTGGCTGTGTATTCATGGTTCTTGGAATATGAGTAATTACCAGGTGAACCCTGCACTGAGGAAAAGTGAGTGTGCTATTTCCAGAGCCAGGGCTCCCCTGGGGTGTGCAGAGTGTGCAAAGTCATCTTGATGTGCATGGCCCAGACATTCAGGTAGGTCTGAAAGGCCCTGAGGCAAGAGCAGCTGTAGGGTACCACAACATCTGCAGCTTTTAGTAGCTGCAGCTCCGGACTGAAATTGATTTCTTCTCTTATTTTCAGTTCATACCTTCCCTTCCTGGAAAGCAAATACTTGACTAACTCACTGTGTGTGCAGCTCCCCTCAGGCAGTGGTTTTATGCCATCCTTTATAGATTTGGAAAAGTGGGAAGCGGAAGGTTACAGCAAATTATTTGCTCAAACTTCCACAAGTAATTAGAGAGGACTTGAATTACTGCCTGCTTTTTATTTAGATAGATATAAACTCCATAAGAACCCAAAACTAGGAAGCAGAAAAATAGTAAATAGATCTGCATGTTACCTTTTTTTGCACCCAGTTTGCAGGAGTACAAATCTGCATTTTGAAGGCAAGTCCCAAGAACCTTGGCCACACTATCAAGTGCAGTATAGCCCCTGAAGTTTGAACACTCAAATCTGTTCTCACCATTTTTTGGTAAAAAAAATATTACTTAGAGAATATTTCTTACATATTTACACATGTACATATTTACTTAGAGAATCATGTTTATCTGCTTCTTTCCTTTCCTTTGAGAATATTAGAGCATCTTGTGATGGGGCAAGAGAAATTTAACCTATTAGCACCCAAAGTATTCAGGGAGCAATACCCTGAAAGAACAGTAGAAGTTGAAAAATTGCAGAGGCTCAGAGGTGTTACAGCTCCTTCCCATAGAGGAAAACCAAAGAAATAAGAAGATTTTGGCACAAGGAGGGAGTCCAGATGATCTGGAGTGGCAGGGTGTCTGTCTCTAACACAAAGGATGGTTGTAGCAGTAAATTAAAGGTGAATTCTGACTGAGCAGTAAATTCTGATCATGATCAGAAGCTGCTGAGTGTGATTCCATCTTACTGAATGTGCATGGCATGAGAAAACTGAACTGGGAGATGCAAAAGTAAAAATAGCTATTGATGAGCAGGACAGGAAAGCAGAGCAGCAAATGTGACAGACAGGAAGGCTTTTGGAGCCTTCTGTTAGTTGTGACCTTTCCCATGTGAAAGATACTTTTACTGGGTAGCTGAGGTAATTTCCTGGTGCTTTTGAATTGCCAAATGTACCATTAATGGAAGACTGTTTCATGTTTTTTTGTGTTTATTTGGTTTGGTTTTGGTTGGGTTTTTTTTGCTGATGAAATCCCTATTGCTGTAAAGGCAGATTCCTGAATCCTGCAGAATCTTTTATTGTACAGGCAGATAGTCCTCCCCCAAAAAAATCAATAAACAAACCCTAGGTATTTTCTCCCCTGCCTCTAAGCAGTCTAAATGACCCAAAGATAGCAAGTGATACTTACTTATACACAGCAAGTGATGCTTTTTCAGCTGAGCTCATGAACTGAAGAGGAAAATCACCCCAGTAATCTACCTAAAATTGATGTGAATCAAAAACAGGTTCTTGCTAGGATGGCTGTCACAAACAGTGCTTGGAGAAAAAATAACTGTACAGTCCCAGAACTGGAAAACATTTAAATTAGGTGAAGAATTCATAGCATTTTCAAGGGGAATTTTTATTTTATGTACTAGCTAAAGAGCTTAACTTGAAGTGGAATTTTGTACATGAGTGGACAGAAAATACCTCTAAATATTTAGAAGAAAATGTGGTCTCCACAATCAGGGGTTTCACAGAGACTGAGTGTAATGTTAACTTAATGGTGATGACACTTGGTATTTTGTAGAGTTCCTTTCATTCCCTCTCCATTGCTTTTCAATGGCTCAGTATGCTTTTATCATCACTCAGTGCAGGGCTTCATTGCACCTCACTGCCCTCCCCAACAGTTTGCTATTACTTGCAAGAGTAACTTAAAAACAAAAAAAAAAAGCTGATTCTTTTAAGCATCTATTGATAAACTTTAACAATGAGAGAAAATTAACTCCTGAGAGAAGAAGGTTTCCAAATGGAGCAGTCTATTCCTTACCCTTTTAATATATGGAAACAGGAATAGGAAAACAGAATAAGTGAAACAATCAACTTAGAGAAATTCAGATTTCCCTTCGCATGCAGCTTCAGATAGCAGCATTAAGTACTTGTGTCTCTTAATTCCCTTTGCTTAAAGACCAGTTGTTTTCCATGGTAGCAATACGAAAGATGCTTCAGAAAATTCCTTCAAAGAATACAGGAGCTGCACCTTTCAAACAACCTAAAAGATATCAGTGAGAAAGCTCAATATAACCTAAATTTCTAAACAAAATGCTGCAGAGAGGCTTGGGCAACCTTGGTTGCAGCTTTCTGGGTCCAAGAAGTCCAATCAATTTTCTAGTTAAGGAAGGGTCTGGATCATGTGTCTTTGTTTCTTTGTCACAAGTGCTGTCACTCAATGGAAATACTGCAAATATTTAGCATTTTCCAGAGGTGAAGACCTCTGTAATTCTATAGGCAGGTAGTTTTGCATAATGTACCATGCTGGTTTTAGAAAGTGCAAAGAAGGATTATTTCCCTTATTCTATGAGACATTACAACACAGAACATTTTACTGAGACGTTTGTGGGGTTTTTGTTAGTTAAGCACACACTTTACTAAACCGTAAAATATGTCTTAAAAGCACAAGGCAAATAATAGTTCTCATTTTCTTAGAGATGCTTGTGTGGATGAAGCTCCAGGAAGATGGGAACTGATGCCTTGTCAAGGTTGACCTAGAGCAGAGGCCAGGCAGAGTTAAAGAATAAAGCAGGGATTTATTAAAAGGCCTCAGTGGATCCACCTTGGGCAGCACAAGAGCCCAGCCAGGGCCGCACCCAAGATGAACCAAAATGGTCACAAAATGGACAACTGGTCGTGGGGTCTCTCACTTTTATAAGTTCTGGTCCATTTGCATATTGGAGTTAATTGTCCAATTCCAACTTTAGCCCATGGAGTCCCATCCTTCTTGTTTTTCTCTCTTCAGTCCCCATTGTTTATACTCTTGGGCCTGAGATTTGGATCATTTGTCCTTGGTCCCCAGCTACAGAAGGAATTGTTTTGTCTCCCTGCTCTGTGCAGAGAGCTCACCATCCCCTAATATAAAGCTCAGAACTACACACTAAAGCAGCACAGAATCTGAAAATATAAAAGTTAAACCTGAGGCATCAGTTGATTGCCCACAAAGGATCAAATAATTTTTACTGGCTTAAAAAAGAACTAGGTGTGAAGTAGCTGGTTTTGAGATTAGCTGGAGTTTTCCAAAAGACTTAATGTTAAACCAGGTACCCTGTAAGAGAGGAATCATACTATTTACTTTTAATGTGAGAAAACATCAAAGAGTGAGGAAAAATATGTCAGAGAAAAATTCCCTTCCATTTTGATTTTCAGCTAATATCTTTAAAGGCCTGACTTGTCCAATTCATTTCATGAAGGGGTGACAGGAGATGGAGGTTTACCAGCACTTCAAGTGTCAGTAAAACTTGAAATGGATTGTTGTTGTTTTGGCTGATGGCACACACATTAACAGACAGGAAGTTCTTTGGGCTTTAGTGCTTTTAGGTGAGACAAGGAATTGATGAATGTGATTTCCTTGTCTGTCTCTTTCTTGTTGAGTCAATAATAATGAACTTCCTTTGAACACCATTGCATGCTTGGTAGGTTTGTCATCATCTTGAGTAGATCCAGGATTTTTTTGTTCCAAGTGTGTAGCCTGCCTTGCCCCCTAAAGTCTGGGATATAAACCACTTCTATGAAACTCTTAAAAATGCAGGTTGGGGGTTTAATTTATGGCTGAAATTCCGTCCATTGGTTTGAATGCCATAAATAGTTACCCTTTTTATTGACTGGGCTCCATATCAAATGGGAAGTGTTCTGAGAGTGTTCATGGAGAAAAATGTGGCTGCCTTTGTTATGGCTTTGAGAGCATACATAATACAAACCCCATAACTTCTCACTCCATCACTCAGCTGAGAAAACCTAATGTTTTGCAGAGACTGGAAATATATTAGCTTTCTTGCAGCTGTCATCATGTATACTTCTGGGCTTTGTCTTTAATCTGTGGAATAATCTGTTCTTCCTTGCAGACTGTGGAACTGTCTTTCCTTGAAATGAGACTGAAATCTTAATGATGCTTGGTAGTAAAATTCACCTCACAGCATCAGCTCAAAAAAATTGTTCTATGCTGATTTTTGAAATTTAAAAATTAACTTCTGAGACAAGCAACAAGTAACCAGTGCTAATAAACATACTGAGGGGGAGAAATCAGTGAGGGAAGGTGGAAAATTTAAATGCTGCAGTAATTGCTCATACTTTAATTTAGATTCACTTACTCCAGAAAGGTCAAATAACTATTTTAACTTCTTCTGTCAGTAAATTGCTTCAAAAATTATAACCTGGGAAATGCATTGGGTAAGGCCATGCCCAGAGGAGAGAGAACCATTTTACTTGAAATGTTTTCTAGTTCATGCTAGAATTTTTGTTCTTACACTAAAGGAAATATAGATTTTTTGAAGCAGAGTTGACATGTTCCACATAATGAAGACATCTGATGGAAATATTATGATTTTATGAGAACAATGGGATTATTTTAAATAGTTGCAAGTTTTCCAAAATTATACAAAACTGTAAATTCTCTTTGATATTCTATTAAATTTAAAGTATACTTACACAAAAGGAAAAAAACAAACCAGACTGTTGTGAGAAGGAATCTAATAACTTTTAGAAGTAACAAGACATAAACCACATAGAACTGCAGTCTTTACGAGCTCCAGAAAGAAATTCAAGATTAAAAGTAGTGATTAGGAGCCTACAATCTATTTTTAAATATATGCAGGCAATAACCATTTTGTGATTTAGCAGATCAATTAATATGAAGTCAAGCTCCCCTAGGATTATTCAGAGCTATTAGTCTGTTCTCTAGAGATTTTAGACTATATTTTTTAAAAGGTAAACTGTACCAAGTACGCATCACTCAAATAATTAAAATAACAACCCAAACCCTATTTTTCCTCTTAATTTAATTACCTCACCCAGACCTCCATAATTAACAGAAACAAGAACTCATGTCAGTAAAATACAAATGTACTGAAAGACTGAAGTGGTGCTTCTTACTCCTTGAGTATACTTTTATTATCTGTCTAAAAATCCCATGAGATGACCACTGGAGAAATAGATATTTTTCACCTGTGTTTAATTTTTTTTTCAATTTTTTAGCCCTTTCCTGTTGTTTCAAACTTTTCATCCAGAAGTGGAAAATTGAGATGTATTTAGATTTATCTATTTCTTTAGGAAAGTTTGAAAGCAATACTGGGGGAGGTATTTGGATGCTACAGAGGTTGCCCACTTGCTGTGCCATGTTGCCTGGTGATGTTTTTTCCCCATTAAGGAAAAAAGGGGGGGAAAAAAACTCACCACAAAAACAGGGCAAAACTTATAGGAAAGACCAAAAGAATTGTGCCTAACCAGTCCTTGTGATGATGGTTTATTTAGTATGAGAGCAATACTTCTTCTCCCCTCCTAGATTGTTACAATCAGGAGGCAGACAGGGATCTAAGCCAATATTTTTGTTTTCCAAGGTAAGTGGTGGCTCCACTACCTAATCCTTTCCTGTGTGTATGTTTGGATGGGTACATATCAATGGGAATGTATATTTGTGTGCAGGCAGTGACAGGAATGTACAGCAGTTATTTTAGCACAGACAACAGAGACACAATGTGTGTCCCAAGCTGCTCAGTTGAAAATAGTAATATAGATCATTCCCCTAACCAGTATTTTATACTTTGGAGGTCATAGATCATTCCCCTAACCAGTATTTTATACTTTGGAGGTCATAAACTTAGACTTAGGGATGGGAGAGGTATAAATAAAGACATGCAAACTATTTTTTGTTTGCCTCATTATACTGCTACGCCTTTCCTCTGTGTTATGTTTTTTTCTTTGCTTGTTTTTATTTATTCCTCGTTATACTTCAGTGGCCTACTAAATGTGTTCTTTTCAAGAATATTTATCTTTCCTTGCTGCTTAATTCATCTAAATATTTAGACATTGCTATATTCTCAGTCAGTAGGCACTTGGCTAATCTATACAAATTCATCTCATTTATAAATTATTCCTCCTAGCTCACCACCAGCTTACACGCAACAGAATGCAAAGCAAAAGTGCTTCAAACATTACAAATCAGCAAACCAAGAACAACAACTCTTCTTATTAAAGTGTAGCAGCTCAAGCCAAAGGGATAGAAACTTTAATTTTTCATGAGGAATCCTGAGAGAATTTGGCAAAACAAAACAAGTGACTGCTCCTGCACTGATCAGCCCTTTGAAGTGCTGGAGGTCACTGCTGCTTGCTGGCCACTTTCCATTCCTGTCTGAGACCTCACAGTACTTTGGACCTGGTGCACACAGAGGGTGGCTGGGAGAATTTGAAGTGGAAGATGCCCCTGTGCCCACAGAAGAGCAGATGAAGGGCCCAGACCCTTGGGTAGCAACAAAAGTATGGTAGGGAGAGGCACCAAATACCCCTTGGTTCTCTGTATGGTATTAGAGACTTGGTGGTACTTTACTGCCTGAGGGCAACCTGGTGGCTTTCCAATTATTTTGAGCCTTCCAATTTAAACAAAAAAAAAAAAATCCCACTGCAACATGAACACAATTACAGAATTGAAAAGCTTTTCAGCATATTTTATTTTCACGCTTAGTTTTTTTTGATCCCTTAGCAGCAACAGCAAAATATTACAGTGAGACATGTTTGAGCTTTATCAAGAGTTTTCTTTACTGTAAAGCTTTAACATATACATGTGGGTTTTAAGAGTTTGGAGGTTTCTCCTCATTAAACAGACTTCCTGGAGGGGAAAATAGGTAAATAAATAGAAGAAATCCCTAATTTTTGCTTGCAAATATCCACTGCAGGAGAAGATAAATAGCAGTATGATTCATGCTTTATTATTTAGTGACTATCAAACTTACTTTTTGAGATTATCCCTTCTCAGAGTATTTGGGCTTGGTTTGTCTCAATATCAGTTGAACTGTGCTGTAAGTAAAGAAAACTTAAGGCTCTTTTTGATATTTAAGAGCAGTGGAGTAAAGTCAATGGTGTGGAAATAATATTGATGGGCAAAATCCCTGAAATCAACAGGAATGCTCCAAAAAGCATTTGTGGCTTTGGCTCAAAGCTGTCTCTGTGAGTTTTGGAGGAAATTTGCATGCACATCGATTTGCTCATGCAGATGTCTGCTCTGTATTCAGAATCAACAATTGCACACATCAGCCACTGTTTTCACTTGCAAATAGTTACTGTGCATATGGATTTTATAGGAGCTTTATGGAAACAGGCCCTGTAATAACATCCAACAGCATCTCCTGTTTCAGTGCTGTTATTCTGCAATGATCATTGCTGCCCCAGTTGCCTGAGAGCTGTCACATTTTATTTCTGAAATTGCAGGTTTGTGTATTATTTAACAGGAATGCACATCACAAAGAGTGGTTCAGTGATAAACGTGGTGTATGAGCCTAAAATCCTAATGTGTGCCTGGGTTTAATAATGATTAAGTTCAGTCATATGAAAAACATAAGGTGGAACCTCAGGTGTAACCCAGGCTCTGAAGTCAGTCAAACACAGCAGGTATCAGCAGCAGGACTTCATGGCCACTGCTGTGAGACAGGGCTCAGCCCATCTAGGGGGTCATAATTCCCTTTGGGAGCAGCCTCTGTTCATCATTAGAGGAGTCAGGGGATATCAACTGCACCTTTTGTCTGGGGATGAGCCTAATTATATTAATTCCTCTGATATGCTTTTTTGCATAAAATGTTTTACTAACAGCAGATATTTCTATAGGAACCTGGACCTTTCCTCTGCTAGAACATGGGAAGTAGAAGGGGCTAGACCAAGTAAGGAGGAACAAAAATGAAACTTTACTCTGCTGTGACCTTTTCTTTTCCTTCACTGCAATTTAGGAAGCTGAGCCTTGCAAAAATGATAGTCAGGGGGGTTTTTTGGCATTGCCACTTGGAAGACAAATTTTGCCATGGTGGTAGTGGGAGTCCTACACCACTGGCAGATCATTACAAACACAGGGGAATTCTCCTGAACCAGTCTCCCCTCAGGTCCCCCCAGTCCTTCTGGGACTTTGCTGTTTGTGACAGCCAGCTCAGGTTGCCCTTGCTGCCCCTGAGGGGCTGACACTCAGCTGTGCTGAGGAGGGCAGGAACTGTTTCCATACAGGTTGGATCTGGTGGCACCAGTGAGCAGGCCTGGCTTGCAGCACGAGGTGGGAGCCAAGCCACAGTGGCACCCCAGTCATTTACAAACATATTGAGCTTGGGTTCAAACCCATAAACATAAAATAAAGCTGTGTTTGTCTGAATCAGCTCACAGCTGCAGCGGCTGGCTCTGCCTGAGCAGCAGGCAGCCATCACATTTGTCTTTGCCTGTGCAATGCCTTCTATCCCTGGATCTGAACAAAGAGGGGCTTTATCTATCATTGACTCCCTCTGCTAGCTGGGAGCACCCAGCCTGGGCTGCATTTGTCACCCAGGCTGGCAGGGAGCACATGGATAGGGGTGTTCTGCCTTGGAGCAGGCAGACATGTGCTGCTGACAGGGCTGGAGACAAATCTAAGGGCTGCTCTGACTGACTCTTCCTCCTCTCTGCACGTGGCATTTAATGACACAACTGGAGCAATTTGGTTTTATTACGTAGAATAGAGGAGTTTATTCCATTTCATAATATTTGGATTGGCTGTGTCTATTTAACATCCTGGAGACAGACTGGAAATCCTTTTGTTGATCAGGTCTAGCCTTAAACTTGCAGAAAGGTGGTAGTTGCTCTATGGTGCAGAAGCAGTTGGAGGAGCTTCTTGGTTCCTTTTCCACACAGTGCTCTGGAATGATGTGGTCTGTCCCAAAAAGGCCTTGAGATTTCCTGCTGTGAGTTCATTCAATGTGTGCAGTCTTTGGCCCCCCACAGCAGCTCAATTCTCCTGTGAAATGGAGGCAGATAAGACAGAGAAGGAGATAACTTCCAACAACATTATAACTGCCTCCAGACAGGTGCCAGTGCAGCACAGGAGATGCTGCTGAGGAAAAGAAAAGCTCTTGGTTTGCAGATTCTGCCTCCACTCCATAAAGGCTGCAGCACAGCAGCAATGCCCTGGTCCCAGTTTGTGCTGGGAATGGGGAGCACAGGGTGTAGCCATGATATTTTCTGAAAAATCCTTTCCTTAGAATTATTTCTCCTGAGAAGCTGAGAGGCCTCAGGAACAAAATGTAAACAATGATTACCTGCTGCTGTGGAATGCAACAGGTGGATCTGGGATTGGTCTCATGCAGTTGTCTCTAATTAATGGCAAATCACAGCCAGCTGGCTCAGACTCTCTGTCCAAGACAGAAGCCTTTGTTATCATTCTTTCTTTTTCTATTCTTAGCCAGCCTTCTGATGAAATCCTTTCTTCTATTCTTTTAGTATAGTTTTAATATAATATATATCATAAAATAATACATCAAGCCTTCTGAAACATAGAGTAAGATTCTCATCTCTTCCCTTATCCTAAGAACCCTGTGAACAAGGTCACAGCAGGGCTGGTGGCCACTGTGGCTCAAAGGCCACCTGGTCTGTGCTGTTAATAGGGCAAGTGAGGGCATCTCTGCTGCCTTCCATTGTTCTATGGAATGTGTCTCACCCTTACTTTCAATTTGGAAAATATCTGGCAGCTGTTGGTAGAAAGGTGTTGGGTTTTTCCTTTCAATATCCACCTGTAATTTCAGGAAAAACTGTAAGATGGGTAAAAAAACACCAAGGAAACTGCATGCAGAAATTGCTGCAAACAGCAGTGGTGCCTGAGAGTGACCAGGGATCACTGAGAGTGATCATGCATCCTGACAGAGTGAACAGGTATCCTGGTGGTGTTACTGAGTTTAATAAGTGCTGTGTTAATCGTTGGTCTTTCTTTGAGAAATTTTTGTAGTTCAGCTTTATATTTTTGCTCGCAGTAGCAATTATAAGAAAACCGTAAGTGCCAAGGTCAGATAATGGCCTTTAATTCCAAAGACACTCAAACTCAGATGAACTTTCCAGTCAGACTGCACACTCAGTTCAGATAAATAGAGTGTCCCCTTATCAGTGCCTTCTGTCTCCAATATTTTTGATTCCCTAATGCATCAACAATTGAGTGTGAAATACCTGTCACAATAGTCTTAGTCTGAAAATACTTTACAGGATATTCTCATCTCTTTGAAGTACATATTGCTAATGGAAGCACTAAGGGGTAAAATATTTAAAAGGATGGGAAACCTCCTCAGCAATTCAATTTTGCCAGTAATTCAAAATTACCAGTAGTTTGATGGATACAGGGATAAGGGTAACCTGGATCTCCAAGATATAGTACTTTCTAAAACTAAGGATGGCACTGGACTATTCTAGACTGATCTTAATTAGATTCTGAAGCCTTCCTAATAGAAGTTTGAGCAAACTTATTTTCCCATAGAAAACACTGTGATCATATCAGCAAACACCATGTAGTGGATGGGAAGCCAGCAAAATGAGGCAAAGAGCACTTTTCCTCCACACCCTGTACATTATCTGTCCCTTGTGTAGCACTGAATAGAACATTTCTAGCCATGAAAACTGCAAAACAAACCTTGGAAATATATATTTGTGTTAGTGGCTCCTCTTGATGTAGGAAATCACATTAAGAACTGTCAGAAAGATAATTACCACGAAAAAGAACCTCTGCTGTCTTTCTGCATCTGTGGTTTTTTCAGTAGTGTTTGAGTGAGGTTTCTTTTCCTCCCATTGTGAAATCTTTCTATGGTCTGAATAAAAGAAGAAATTAAATTGTAAGAAAGGGTTGAGGTTATGCTGAAAGCCTTGTAATTGAAAATTTCTATCACAAAACAAATGTGATATAAAAGCTGAAGCATCTTTATGCCCCTTGCATCTGCATTGTACTTGAAGACATTTACCTTATTTGTCCTTCAAAAGCATTCAAGAATTAAGCTCAAATCCTTTTTTTTTTTTCCCATTGAATAGGGTTTTGCAGTGTTTCATATATTCTGAATAGCAGATATCATTCAAGTTCTGAAAATCTAGAGGTAAAGATCTTTCCTTTATTCCTTCCATTCCATATCTTGGATATCTTCATTATCTCTAGATGGACATGTTACAGTCAGCATGTTATTAATTGCAGTGCCATCTGTAGGGGGATAATTTAAAGAGGTTTTTCTCCTAGGTTTGAGAATATCTATGAGTTTTAAGTACTATTTGCCAGGATTAATTTGAAGAGTTCACTTGGTTGCCATATGTGTTCAGTTTGTTTCCAGTATAAAATGTTACTTATTTTAAGGTGAATTTTTTGGATTGGTTTCATGGTCTCAAGTAGTAGATGATGACAATGTTATAGGAGTGTGTCTATATAATGACATTAAATTGCAAGTCTTTACTTTCTTCTGACTTCATGAAAAAGTACAGTATCTGTTTCTAATGCTTTTAGTTGATACTTGGCAAAAGAAGTAATCTTAAACCATTGTTTTTCTCATGTATTTGCTATTTTTTGTACAACTATAAGCTTTTAAAAAGTCCTTTTTAACCAAAAATGTAGTAGAAAAATGTTGGAATTGTCTGTGCTTTTGACAGTGATGTTTTCATATAACTGCAGTGTGAGTTGTCAGCCAGTTTTGTCCAAAACCCAGTGAGAGACAGAAATTAGATTCTGTTATATGAAAAATAATTTTACCTACACCCGTAGTGATTTTTGACAGCTCAAGTTGGTATCTAAATCTTACACATTTTGGTTCCATTTTTTAAATCTTAAAAACAGAGAGGCACTCAAGATGTAAAATTGTATTTCTCAAGCTTTTAGAGATGGTTTTCCTTTGGCTTCCAGTCTGTTTCCAGCTTAGTAAAACTTATGGGTATGGTGGTGTTTAATATCATGTGATAAGGTAGGAATATAATTTAGGAATATAATATAGGAATAAAATATAATAATAGGGATATAATATCTATTTTTTGGAGTCTTTGCCTTACATATTGTCAGGTGGCCACTCAGGACAGTGTTCTTGGCTTTTGAAGTTACTGATTTATCCTTGAAAATGGTGAGAAACAGAAGGTGTAGGAGACACAGATGAGGTTAGAAGCTGAAATATTCATAAATAAGGCACAGTGTCATGCAAGAAGTTTAGACAATTTGCCTTGAGCTGGAGACATATTCAGTTGGCTTGAATAAATTTGTGTGATGCCAAAGAGAGACTCTGGAGATAATTAAGGGGTAATTTGTCCAAGGTGTGGTTTTTGTGTCCACTCAAGGTCATTAGCTTCTTGGGACTAAAAAGTGTTAAAGCATGGAGAAAAAGGTAACAGCCCCTGGCCCAAAGAGCTCACAATTTCAATCTCTCCACAGGAATGGAGTGCACTGGCTGTTGTGTGACAGGGTGGGAAGGTGAATCAGTGAGGTGAAGCAAAGCAGTGGCTCAGAGAACCATGTATTTTAATAGCTCTTCTCAATGTGTGAATATCAAAATTACAAAGGTTTCCTCTCAAGGTAAAGCTCAAAAAAGTTCATATCAAGTCTCTCTGCTCAGGCTTTGTCCCCCTTATGGGTTTTGCATAGCACTCAGAGGAAGAAGTTAGTTAGGGTAAGGGATATAAAAAGGAGAACTGGAGTTCAATACTTCTTAAAATATTCATTAATGGTTGAGAAAATCCTCCCTGTTTTAAATTTTCAGCTGATGCTAAAACGGAAGTCAGGGCTGTGTCTGTATAAACAGGGAACTAAATGCCTTTCAACGGGTACAATAACAAAAATAAGATTAACTTAATTATGCAAGGAAATGTATTTTGGATTCTACTATCACAAGATGTGCTGCATAAATTCATGTCCCAGCGGACAAGAACTTCTGCAGTACATAATTTGAAAGTTACAGAAGAGAAAAACAAAAAAAAAAGAAGAGAGGCCTGGGAGTATTTTTTGGTTTACTGTGGCTTTGACCCAAACATTGGCCACTGTTGAGACAACCAATGAACTTTTCATGGTGTTTTCTGGCATAATCCAAAAAAAAAAACCCTTTAAAAGCCATTTATTTACTTTCATTTAGAGCAGTGCTAACAGTTCCCTTGAAACTATATACATTCCTTTATTGGACTGGATAAAAAAAGAACTGCTAGGAAAGAAAGTCTCTCTGTTAAAGACATGTTCAAATACTTTGCTATGCTTGTTTAGATTAACAAAATAAAAGTCAAGTGTCACCATGGTATTTTTGAAAACTCCTCCTTGCCCAGGATCTTCTCCTGGGAAGATGAGAGCCAAAGAAAAGAATGAAAATAATAATATGTGATTGCATGGGAATGTGGTCTAGAAATCGTTTAACAACAGGTGAATCTTGATTGGTTCCATGGGAATTGGTTTTAATTAGAGAAAATAACCATCAGCTGTGTTGCACTATGAGTCAGTCATGACCATTCATTATGAATATTTTTTAGATATCTGATGTTTCCTATCTCATTATTTGTTCAAACTATAGAAAAAAAAAAACATACAATGGAATATACCAGATTAGAAAAAAAATGAGACCTCTAAGAACATGGAGTGACAATCCAATAGAATAGAATAGAATAGAATACTTTTCAGCTTTCTGAAAACGTGGAGTCAGATTAGAATAGAATAGAACAGAATAGAATGGAATAAAAAAAAATAGAATAGAATAGAATAGAATAGAATAATTTTCAGCTTTCTGAAAATGTGGAGTCAAATTAGAATAGAATAGAATAAAATAGAATAGAATAGAGTAGAATAGAATAGAATAGAATAGAATAATTTTCAGCTTTCTGAAATCGTGGAGTCAAATTCGAATAGAATAGAATAGAATAGAATAGAATAGAATAGAATAGAATAGAATAGAATAGAATAGAATAGAATAATTTTCAGCTTTCTAAAAACGTGGAGTGAGAATAGAATAGAATAGAATAGAATAGAATAGAATAGAATAGAATAGAATAGAATAGAATAGAATAGAATAATTTTCAGTTTTCTGAAATCGTGGAGCCAAATTAGAATAGAATAGAATAGAATAGAATAGAATAGAATAGAATAGAATAGAATAGAATAGAATAGAATAGAATAGAATAATTTTCAGCTATCTGAAATCGTGGAGCCAAATTAGAATAGAATAGAATAGAATAGAATAGAATAGAATAGAATAGAATAGAATAGAATAGAATAGAATAGAATAGAATAATTTTCAGTTTTCTGAAATCGTGGAGCCAAATTCGAATAGAATAGAATAGAATAGAATAGAATAGAATAGAATAGAATAGAATAGAATAGAATAGAATAGAATAATTTTCAGTTTTCTGAAATCGTGGAGCCAAATTCGAATAGAATAGAATAGAATAGAATAGAATAGAATAGAATAGAATAGAATAGAATAGAATAGAATAGAATAGAATAGAATAATTTTCAGTTTTCTGAAATCGTGGAGCCAAATTAGAATAGAATAGAATAGAATAGAATAGAATAGAATAGAATAGAATAGAATAGAATAGAATAGAATAGAATAGAATAATTTTCAGTTTTCTGAAATCGTGGAGCCAATTTAGAATAGAATAGAATAGAATAGAATAGAATAGAATAATTTTCAGTTTTCTGAAATCGTGGAGCCAAATTAGAATAGAATAGAATAGAATAGAATAGAATAGAATAGAATAGAATAGAATAGAATAGAATAGAATAGAATAGAATAGAATAGAATAATTTTCAGGTTTCTGAAATCGTGGAGCCAAATTAGAATAGAATAGAATAGAATAGAATAGAATAGAATAGAATAGAATAGAATAGAATAGAATAGAATATTTTCAGTTTTCTGAAATCGTGGAGCCAAATTAGAATAGAATAGAATAGAATAGAATAATTTTCAGTTTTCTGAAATCGTGGAGCCAAATTAGAATAGAATAGAATAGAATAGAATAGAATAGAATAGAATAGAATAGAATAGAATAGAATAGAATAGAATAGAATAGAATAGAATAGAATAATTTTCAGTTTTCTGAAATCGTGGAGCCAAATTAGAATAGAATAGAATAGAATAGAATAGAATAGAATAGAATAGAATAGAATAGAATAGAATAGAATAGAATAGAATAGAATAGAATAGAATAATTTTCACTTTTCTGAAATCGTGGAGTCAAATTCGAATAGAATAGAATAGAATAGAATAGAATAGAATAGAATAGAATAGAATAGAATAGAATAGAATAGAATAGAATAGAATAGAATAATTTTCAGTTTTCTGAAATCGTGGAGCCAAATTAGAATAGAATAGAATAGAATAGAATAGAATAGAATAGAATAGAATAGAATAGAATAGAATAGAATAGAATAGAATAATTTTCAGTTTTCTGAAATCGTGGAGCCAAATTAGAATAGAATAGAATAGAATAGAATAGAATAGAATAGAATAGAATAGAATAGAATAGAATAGAATAGAATAGAATAATTTTCAGTTTTCTGAAATCGTGGAGCCAAATTAGAATAGAATAGAATAGAATAGAATAGAATAGAATAGAATAGAATAGAATAGAATAGAATAGAATAGAATAATTTTCAGTTTTCTGAAATCGTGGAGCCAAATTAGAATAGAATAGAATAGAATAGAATAGAATAGAATAGAATAGAATAGAATAGAATAGAATAGAATAGAATAGAATAGAATAGAATAATTTTCAGTTTTCTGAAATCGTGGAGCCAAATTAGAATAGAATAGAATAGAATAGAATAGAATAGAATAGAATAGAATAGAATAGAATAGAATAGAATAATTTTCAGTTTTCTGAAATCGTGGAGCCAAATTAAAATAGAATAGAATAGAATAGAATAGAATAGAATAGAATAGAATAGAATAGAATAGAATAGAATAGAATAGAATAGAATAATTTTCAGTTTTCTGAAATCGTGGAGCCAAATTAGAATAGAATAGAATAGAATAGAATAGAATAGAATAGAATAGAATAGAATAGAATAGAATAGAATAGAATAGAATAGAATAATTTTCAGTTTTCTGAAATCGTGGAGCCAAATTAGAATAGAATAGAATAGAATAGAATAGAATAGAATAGAATAGAATAGAATAGAATAGAATAGAATAGAATAGAATAATTTTCAGTTTTCTGAAATCGTGGAGCCAAATTAGAATAGAATAGAATAGAATAGAATAGAATAGAATAGAATAGAATAGAATAGAATAGAATAGAATAGAATAGAATGGAATAGAATAGAATAATTTTCAGTTTTCTGAAATCGTGGAGCCAAATTAGAATAGAATAGAATAGAATAGAATAGAATAGAATAGAATAGAATAGAATAGAATAGAATAGAATAGAATAGAATAGAATAATTTTCAGTTTTCTGAAATCGTGGAGCCAAATTAGAATAGAATAGAATAGAATAGAATAGAATAGAATAGAATAGAATAGAATAGAATAGAATAGAATAGAATAGAATAATTTTCAGTTTTCTGAAATCGTGGAGCCAAATTAGAATAGAATAGAATAGAATAGAATAGAATAGAATAGAATAGAATAGAATAGAATAGAATAGAATAGAATAGAATAGAATAGAATAATTTTCAGTTTTCTGAAATCGTGGAGCCAAATTAGAATAGAATAGAATAGAATAGAATAGAATAGAATAGAATAGAATAGAATAGAATAGAATAGAATAGAATAGAATAATTTTCAGTTTTCTGAAATCGTGGAGCCAAATTAGAATAGAATAGAATAGAATAGAATAGAATAGAATAGAATAGAATAGAATAGAATAGAATAGAATAGAATAATTTTCAGTTTTCTGAAATCGTGGAGCCAAATTAGAATAGAATAGAATAGAATAGAATAGAATAGAAAAGAATAGAATAGAATAGAATAGAATAGAATAGAATAGAATAGAATAGAATAGAATAATTTTCAGTTTTCTGAAATCGTGGAGCCAAATTAGAATAGAATAGAATAGAATAGAATAGAATAGAATAGAATAGAATAGAATAGAATAGAATAGAATAGAATAGAATAATTTTCAGTTTTCTGAAATCGTGGAGCCAAATTAGAATAGAATAGAATAGAATAGAATAGAATAGAATAGAATAGAATAGAATAGAATAGAATAGAATAGAATAGAATAGAAAAATTTTCAGTTTTCTGAAATCGTGGAGCCAAATTAGAATAGAATAGAATAGAATAGAATAGAATAGAATAGAATAGAATAGAATAGAATAGAATAGAATAGAATAGAATAGAATAATTTTCAGTTTTCTGAAATCGTGGAGCCAAATTAGAATAGAATAGAATAGAATAGAATAGAATAGAATAGAATAGAATAGAATAGAATAGAATAGAATAGAATAGAATAGAATAGAATAATTTTCAGTTTTCTGAAATCGTGGAGCCAAACTCAAATAGAATAGAATAGAATAGAATAGAATAGAATAGAATAGAATAGAATAGAATAGAATAGAATAGAATAGAATAAAATAGAATAATTTTCAGCCTTCTGAAAACTTGGAGCTAAATTAGAATAGAATAGAATAGAATAGAATAGAATAGAATAGAATAGAATAGAATAGAATAGAATAGAATAATTTTCAGTTTTCTGAAATCGTGGAGCCAAATTAGAATAGAATAGAATAGAATAGAATAGAATAGAATAGAATAGAATAGAATAGAATAGAATAGAATAGAATAATTTTCAGTTTTCTGAAATCGTGGAGCCAAATTCAAATAGAATAGAATAGAATAGAATAGAATAGAATAGAATAGAATAGAATAGAATAGAATAGAATAGAATAGAATAATTTTCAGTTTTCTGAAATCGTGGAGCCAAATTAGAATAGAATAGAATAGAATAGAATAGAATAGAATAGAATAGAATAGAATAGAATAGAATAGAATAGAATAGAATAGAATAGAATAATTTTCAGCTTTCTGAAATCGTGGAGCCAAATTAGAATAGAATAGAATAGAATAGAATAGAATAGAATAGAATAGAATAGAATAGAATAGAATAGAATAGAATAGAATAATTTTCAGCCTTCTGAAAACTTGGAGCTAAATTAGAATAGAATAGAATAGAATAGAATAGAATAGAATAGAATAGAATAGAATAGAATAGAATAGAATAGAATAATTTTCAGTTTTCTGAAATCGTGGAGCCAAATTAGAATAGAATAGAATAGAATAGAATAGAATAGAATAGAATAGAATAGAATAGAATAGAATAGAATAGAATAGAATAGAATAGAATAGAATAGAATAGAATAATTTTCAGTTTTCTGAAATCGTGGAGCCAAATTAGAATAGAATAGAATAGAATAGAATAGAATAGAATAGAATAGAATAGAATAGAATAGAATAGAATAGAATAATTTTCAGTTTTCTGAAATCGTGGAGCCAAATTCGAATAGAATAGAATAGAATAGAATAGAATAGAATAGAATAGAATAGAATAGAATAGAATAGAATAGAATAGAATAGAATAATTTTCAGTTTTCTGAAATCGTGGAGCCAAATTAGAATAGAATAGAATAGAATAGAATAGAATAGAATAGAATAGAATAGAATAGAATAGAATAGAATAGAATAGAATAGAATAGAATAGAATAATTTTCAGTTTTCTGAAATCGTGGAGCCAAATTAGAATAGAACAGAATAGAATAGAATAGAATAGAATAGAATAGAATAGAATAGAATAGAATAGAATAGAATAGAATAGAAAAATTTTCAGTTTTCTGAAATCGTGGAGCCAAATTAGAATAGAATAGAATAGAATAGAATAGAATAGAATAGAATAGAATAGAATAGAATAGAATAGAATAGAAAAATTTTCAGTTTTCTGAAATCGTGGAGCCAAATTAGAATAGAATAGAATAGAATAGAATAGAATAGAATAGAATAGAATAGAATAGAATAGAATAGAATAGAATAGAATAGAATAGAATAATTTTCAGTTTTCTGAAATCGTGGAGCCAAATTAGAATAGAATAGAATAGAATAGAATAGAATAGAATAGAATAGAATAGAATAGAATAGAATAGAATAATTTTCAGTTTTCTGAAATCGTGGAGCCAAACTCAAATAGAATAGAATAGAATAGAATAGAATAGAATAGAATAGAATAGAATAGAATAGAATAGAATAGAATAGAATAGAATAGAATAGAATAGAATAAAATAGAATAATTTTCAGCCTTCTGAAAACTTGGAGCTAAATTAGAATAGAATAGAATAGAATAGAATAGAATAGAATAGAATAGAATAGAATAGAATAGAATAGAATAGAATAGAATAGAATAGAATAATTTTCAGTTTTCTGAAATCGTGGAGCCAAATTAGAATAGAATAGAATAGAATAGAATAGAATAGAATAGAATAGAATAGAATAGAATAGAATAGAATAGAATAGAATAGAATAGAATAATTTTCAGTTTTCTGAAATCGTGGAGCCAAATTAGAATAGAATAGAATAGAATAGAATAGAATAGAATAGAATAGAATAGAATAGAATAGAATAGAATAGAATAGAATAGAATAGAATAGAATAATTTTCAGTTTTCTGAAATCGTGGAGCCAAATTCGAATAGAATAGAATAGAATAGAATAGAATAGAATAGAATAGAATAGAATAGAATAGAATAGAATAGAATAGAATAGAATAGAATAGAATAATTTTCAGCTTTCTGAAATCGTGGAGTCAAATTAGAATAGAATAGAATAGAATAGAATAGAATAGAATAGAATAGAATAGAATAGAATAGAATAGAATAGAATAGAATAGAATAATTTTCAGTTTTCTGAAATCGTGGAGCCAAATTGGAATAGAATAGAATAGAATAGAATAGAATAGAATAGAATAGAATAGAATAGAATAGAATAGAATAGAATAGAATAGAATAGAATAGAATAATTTTCAGCTTTCTAAAAACGTGGAGTCAAATTCGATTAGAATAGAATAGAATAGAATAGAATAGAATAGAATAGAATAGAATAGAATAGAATAGAATAGAATAGACTAATTTTCAGTTTTCTGAAATCGTGGAGCCAAACTCAAATAGAATAGAATAGAATAGAATAGAATAGAATAGAATAGAATAGAATAGAATAGAATAGAATAGAATAGAATAGAATAGAATAATTTTCAGTTTTCTGAAATCGTGGAGCCAAATTAGAATAGAATAGAATAGAATAGAATAGAATAGAATAGAATAGAATAGAATAGAATAGAATAGAATAGAATAGAATAGAATAGAATAGAATAGAATAGAATAGAATAGAATAATTTTCAGTTTTCTGAAATCGTGGAGCCAAATTAGAATAGAATAGAATAGAATAGAATAGAATAGAATAGAATAGAATAGAATAGAATAGAATAGAATAGAATAGAATAGAATAGAATAGAATAGAATAGAATAATTTTCAGTTTTCTGAAATCGTGGAGCCAAATTCGAATAGAATAGAATAGAATAGAATAGAATAGAATAGAATAGAATAGAATAGAATAGAATAGAATAGAATAGAATAGAATAGAATAATTTTCAGTTTTCTGAAATCGTGGAGCCAAATTAGAATAGAATAGAATAGAATAGAATAGAATAGAATAGAATAGAATAGAATAGAATAGAATAGAATAGAATAGAATAGAATAGAATAATTTTCAGTTTTCTGAAATCGTGGAGCCAGAATAGAATAGAATAGAATAGAATAGAATAGAATAGAATAGAATAGAATAGAATAGAATAGAATAGAATAGAATAGAATAGAATAGAATAGAATAATTTTCAGTTTTCTGAAATCATGGAGCCAAATTAGAATAGAATAGAATAGAATAGAATAGAATAGAATAGAATAGAATAGAATAGAATAGAATAGAATAGAATAGAATAGAATAGAATAATTTTAAGCTTTCAGAAAATCGTGGAGTCAAATTAGAATAGAATAGAATAGAATAGAATAGAATAGAATAGAATAGAATAGAATAGAATAGAATAGAATAGAATAGAATGGAATAATTTTCAGTTTTCTGAAATCGTGGAGTCAAATTAGAATAGAATAGAATAGAATAGAATAGAATAGAATAGAATAGAATAATTTTCAGTTTTCTGAAATCGTGGAGCCAAATTAGAATAGAATAGAATAGAATAGAATAGAATAGAATAGAATAGAATAGAATAGAATAGAATAGAATAGAATAGAATAGAATAATTTTCAGTTTTCTGAAATCGTGGAGCCAGAATAGAATAGAATAGAATAGAATAGAATAGAATAGAATAGAATAGAATAGGATAGAATAGAATAGAATAGAATAGAATAGAATAGAATAGAATAGAATAGAATAGAATAGAATAGAATAATTTTCAGTTTTCTGAAATCATGGAGCCAAATTAGAATAGAATAGAATAGAATAGAATAGAATAGAATAGAATAGAATAGAATAGAATAGAATAGAATAATTTTAAGCTTTCAGAAAATCGTGGAGTCAAATTAGAATAGAATAGAATAGAATAGAATAGAATAGAATAGAATAGAATAGAATAGAATAGAATAGAATAGAATAGAATAGAATAGAATAGAATAGAATAGAATAGAATGGAATAATTTTCAGTTTTCTGAAATCGTGGAGCCAAATTAGAATAGAATAGAATAGAATAGAATAGAATAGAATAGAATAGAATAGAATAGAATAGAATAGAATAGAATAGAATAGAATAGAATAGAATAGAATAGAATAGAATAGAATAATTTTCAGTTTTCTGAAATCGTGGAGCCAAATTAGAATAGAATAGAATAGAATAGAATAGAATAGAATAGAATAGAATAGAATAGAATAGAATAGAATAGAATAATTTTAAGCTTTCAGAAAATCGTGGAGTCAAATTAGAATAGAATAGAATAGAATAGAATAGAATAGAATAGAATAGAATAGAATAGAATAGAATAGAATAGAATAGAATAGAATAGAATAGAATATTTTCAGTTTTCTTAAATCGTGGAGCCAAATTAGAATAGAATAGAATAGAATAGAATAGAATAGAATAGAATAGAATAGAATAGAATAGAATAGAATAGAATAGAATAGAATAGAATAATTTTCAGCTTTCTGAAATCGTGGAGTCAAATTAGAATAGAATAGAATAGAATAGAATAGAATAGAATAGAATAGAATAGAATAGAATAGAATAGAATAGAATAGAATAGAATAGAATAGAATAGAATAGAATAGAATAATTTTCAGTTTTCTGAAATCGTGGAGCCAAATTAGAATAGAATAGAATAGAATAGAATAGAATAGAATAGAATAGAATAGAATAGAATAGAATAGAATAGAATAGAATAGAATAGAATAGAATAGAATAGAATAGAATAATTTTCAGCTTTCTAAAAACGTGGAGTCAGAATAGAATAGAATAGAATAGAATAGAATAGAATAGAATAGAATAGAATAGAATAGAATAGAATAGCATAATAATCAGCCTTCTGAGAACATGGATCCTGCACAGGCTCATTAAGGTAGTAGTTTGTTTTCACTTTTACTCCATGGGACGTTTTTTTTGTTGACTGCGTTTTCATCTTCTGTGGTGCATCTCATTCCTGGTCTGGATGGTGCTGAGGAGATTCAAGTGTTCTCCCCCATTGCTGGGAGCTCCCTGGGCATGGCCTTGTGGCATCTTTGGGCTCAAATCATGCCCTGCACCGTGTGTGAGCCCACAGCCCTCCCCACGAGCAGGCACAGAGGATACAGCAAATATTTCTGCTGGCCTCAAGTCACATTTTTCTGCCCCTCTGTCCTTTGCTTGTAGCAGAGCCAATAGCCTGGGGCAGAGTAGTTTCACAGCAGACTGAGGCTGCATTTGAAAATTGTGCGGCAAGTCCTTTTTGGGTGAAGTGAAAGAATTAAAGATGGCCTGAAGTTGCCCATAATTACTTGCGGGTTTTTTGGCTCTGGAGATTCTCCATGAAGCAGCAAAGCACTAACAGCCTGTTTGTTCATATCCACCTGTTTCTCCCAAATCTACTGCTGTATGTAATTGGTAACATCTAGCTGTTTTTCCCTTACCATCCTTGGTGTTACCCCTACGTTTGACAGGCATTTATACAAATTCAACTCAAATTATATGTATTTAGCAAATGGCTTGTGTTTTAGTGAAATGGGAAGAAATAAAAGAACACTGAGACTCGCCTGCTTATTCAAAATGCATTGAGTATATATATATTTTATTTTTCTTGAGAGTCCAACACATCTGTGTGTAATAGATTGACCTTCCTTTGACAGCAATGGTGCAGCTCCCCAGATGCAAAACCCTCCAAAAGAGCTGTATAAGGAGAGATCAGAAGCAGCTGGCTGGCCTGTGGAACCACATCAGGGATGTCATGATAATGTCCTTCCTGGAATGAGGAGTGGAGTGGTCCTGGTGGCTGAAGGTGCATTTGCCAAGTCAAACATCATTCACCTGCCCCACAATGACATCACAGAAAAGAGCCAGGGCTGCTTTCAGGCAATTTTATTTCCACAGAACCATTAGACAGGAGACCCTGATTCATCACAGGCAACAGAAGTACCACAATTACACAATTATCTGGTGATTGAAAAATTAAGCTGTTTAAATGTGAAGGCATTATACCAATGAGCTGCATTTAACCACACGTGGAACCAGGCTCCCCCCAGGCCTTTAGCCCATGTCAGCAGCACTCGCTGCAGCGTGGGCTGTGTTTGTGACAGGGTCACCCTTCTCTCACCCTTCCATTCAGAAAATCACTGTGCCTGCCCATGAATTGTTGTAATCAGCACCACTTAGAAATGAGATGATGTGCTTAAATGGTGCAGAAAGAATGATCAGCCCCCAAAGCTGAACTTTACACTTATTTTCCACAAACACCTTTGAATAATCAAGCAGTGACCATGCAGAGCACACTGTGCTGATGAATCCTGCACAGGCTTGGCTCTTCTCTGTCATACAGGGATAACTGATCTCATATTCCCACCCAGAGCAGGTGGAATTTAAATGCTGAACCTGGAACAAAAATGCACTAGCTCAAAATTAGAACTGGGAAATTCAGAACACAAAATTGTGTTCTACTTGGATAAACACCATAGGTCTGGTTACCTGCACTGGGCTAATTATTAGCATTACCTGCACTACATCATTAGCATTGCTCTTAAAAATATTATATATTTTTATAAAGGCTCTTAAAAATATTATCTATTTTTTAGAAATGTAATGATTAAACATTTTACAATTATATCTGTAGAAATGTAATGACTTTTACTATGGATCACCATCAGATTTTATAGAAATGTAATGGTTTCATCGTGTTGCTATTAATTAGTATTAATTACTGTTATATTTAATAGAAATGTAATAATTTTTGTTTGTTACTACTATACAGTCTTAATTACTATTGTACTATCATAGTTGTTACATTTTATAGGAATGTAATTGAATTTGTTACTATTAATTAGTTACATTTTATGGAATTGCAATGGTTTTTGTTTGTTGCTATTAATTAGTAATAACTACTTACATATTTCATAGAAAAAATACTATATCAACACCACAGTGGTTATATTTTATGTAAATGCAATTACTGTTGTTTGTTATTAATCATGGTAGATTATTAGTATTAGAATGATCTTATTGGTAATAATCTCCTGTAATTTTGATGTGTGCTCATTTGGAGGCTTTAGGCAGTGCCCTCCCATCAGTTTCCCCTGGTAAATCCAGTGGTACCTTGCCAAGGTCACGTCACCAAAGGTGACTTTGCTCTCAAAGCCCCTTCCAGCAGTGGAAGATGTGAGTTTGGTGTTGATCTCCTCTCCCAGAGAAGGTTCTTTTCTGGATGTATGAACCATGCCCTTGAAATATTTCTTGCTCTATTGTGCTTCATTTAACAAAAAACCACAACCAAAAATGTTCAGGTTGACCAGAAAACTGAAGCTTTTATAGCCTGCTACTCACCAGAATTTTTGGGTAGCTGCCTTATGTCTTCTCTCACACTGATTTGTTTTAATCATTAAATAGAAGTGAAATTTTCTTTGGAGCTGGGGATATTTTTCTTCTCTCTGTAAGACAGGTTTGTGAAGAGAGTTAATATCTTTTATTAAAGAAACTGATAAAGTTAGAACAAAAAGAAGAATTGACCTTTCAGGCATACAAGCTGGCAGCAGTAACATTTTTATTGCATGTGCTTTGGTGAAGAAGGCCTAAAAGTGAGAGAGAGCCTCTGGAAAGTACTATAAACATGGATAAGAATGCTTAATTTAAATAACATTTCTCATATCTAGGCTGCCACTCAAGAGCCTCCTTAGACTATGGATCTTTTCACAGGAAAGAAAACTGATTATCACTTCACAATAGTTAGAAATTCACTGCAAGACATAATATTACAGTGGTATTTAGTACAAAATTAACTTTTTTATTATTACTTTTATTATTTTATCTAAAGATGCCATTGTTACTTCTCCCTAATGCTTTTATGCTCACAAATATCAACTACAGAACCAGACCTGTGTGTCCTACCTGACTGTAATCTCCCTCTTCCAGGGCTCCTCCTGTTCCAAAGCCCTGTGCATTTTGGGCTCTTTGATCCATTCATGGAGTGAGAAAATGGAAGCATCAAGATCTTTTCTCATCTGAGAAGCTAAGAGGATGAAAAGGAGGAATGGCTGTGTAATAACAGCTCTTGAAAACACATGACAAAGCTGTAAATTATTTGAAAATTTTAAGGCTGCCTTAGTGTAATTAAACTTAAATCACCACTTTTTGTGGGTGACACCATCATATTAACAATGCCTTGCTAGGAACTGCCTCATCATCATCAATATTGGTCAGGGATGTCAGCAGTCCTACCACCAGGTGTGGGTTTGTCCCAGCTTAGCACAGAGAGGGGGTTGTGTGAAGGACTGCATTGCTTTTGCAAAGGAGCCTTGGCTCTTTGTTGCCATGGAAAGAAAGACAAAACACTGTTGAAAAGAAATGGTTTGAATAAGGTACACAAATGGCAAAAGAAAAATGGAAAAAAATATCTATGCTGTATGTTGATTTACCTTAAAGACAGTAATATGAATAAAGTGACAGAGCAGGAGAAATACACAGTTTATAAGACAGCATTTCACATTTCTCTTGAGCTGAGTTTGCTTTCAGTCTCAGCCACCTTCTCTTCCAAGCCAGCTCCTTTCCTTAGCTGAAGCTGTATTGTGCACTATATATTCAGCTTTCTTTTTCTCTGAAAATCACTTTAAACTGAACATTAGAGCAGAAGGGTTTTTTTTCCCCTACCCCCTACATCCATTACATTTGTTCCAGCCCACATTAGCACAAACCATTAAAACAAAAATGGCTGAGGAGGCACAGAGCAGACCCACCAGGGTTTAAGGCTGGGTCTCACATTCTATTCAGGGGAGAAGACCTGTGCCAGCCCTCAGCTATTTTCTTATTAATCCCCTTTTTGTGCTCACCATTTAATTCCAGGTAATCCCAGGCAGAGCTTTCATCTTGGGGCTTTGCTTTCTTTCTGTGTGCAGAGGACCTTGGCTGGGTGACATGAAATCATGTGGCTAGAGGAGAAATTGCTGATTTCTTTCCATGCACACCTGCCTTGAGTTACAAGTAATAAAAGCAATTACAAGTTATGGACACAGAGAATTCCTGGCATAAATCAGGCACTTTTACAACTGCCACACCCAGGTACCCAAGAGACAAGGGTTTTATGATGTGGCACTATCTAACATGCTTCCCATTATGAAACAGCCAAATGCTCTCATTTTTTACTTCCATGGAGTTTACACTACAAAGTGCTCTAATACAGGAGCAACCATCAGAACTTACTCATCCTCTTCCCTCCTATTTTAAAGTCTTCATGGAGCTGATATTATTTGTATCTTACAATGTAAAGTAGTGGCATTAAAACTTTCAGAATGAAGTCCCTGTGCTGGCATTTATAAGGACACACCTGAAGAGGGATCCAGCTTTCCCCTGAGCTGCCAGGAGGAGCTGCATCCCTCCCTCTGTGAGCTCTGCTGCATTTCCTGCTCATGCTGGGGTCCCTGCTGCTTTTCAGACACAAACCTCCTCCCACAACACCATCACCCACACCATACCTCTGGCTGCTTCCAGGAAATCAGCTCCACAGGGAATTTTGGTAAGAGATATCCTAATGTGTTCTTTCTGTGGTCATTTCTTCTCCAAGATGGGTCAGATTTCAGCTCAATTCCCAGGGCATGGCAAATGCTTTCTGGAGTTTGGTTTTGTGGTAACTTGAGCTTCAGGAGGTTTTTCTTCCTGCATTAATAGCCACAAGTGTTTTGTTTTTCCTAAACGTACATTAGGCATTGCCAGTTTGTTAGACAGAAAGAGAAAGAAGACAGCAATGGCCCCACTTAGTGGATGAGGATGCTAAAGTTCACCAAAGTCAAAAGAAACACATTTATCAACCTTGGCAGGATGCAGATTACACCCAGACTCATTAATGGATCATATAAGGTCCCACTAGAAATATTTTCTATTGAAATCAGATTTTTCATGCCCTAATCTGTTAGTACAAGCCCTCTTCCAAAACTCACCTGAACTCTGACTGCCCAGTAGGGTTTCCCAATTTTGTGAGTTAGGAAATGACTGACTCAACAAAAGGGGCCCCTGCCCAGGGCCATTCAGACTTTGAAGGAAACAGTAACAAGGCATGAAAAGCAGGCAGTGTAACAAGACCTGAATAACCTGCAGAATTTGGATGCACGGTTATAAAATAATTTGAATCTTGTTTGGTTTTTTTTGATTGTGAAAGGGTTTTGACACTCCAGTCACAGTCATCAGAAACTTTTAAGCTTATTTAGGCCCTTCTCCTTTCTGCTAAATAGCATGAGAGTGATAACAATGCACAACTTCTCCTGGGCTATGGTCACGGATCAGCAGGAAAACCATAATGGGGAAAAAAAAGTAAATCATTCTATACTGAAATGATTCAAAAATGGTTCAATAACACTGAAAAGGTAAGTGGCACATGCTTATTTTTGTCTTAGGAAGACACTATGGATGAAAATGATAACCATTTTAACTGCAATAATGCTGAGAACAGGAGTAACACCCACAGAGATAAATGGCTGCAGCAATCTCCCCCAATTACAGGCCAGCTGTTCTGTTCAGCACAGCTCCACAGAAGATTAAAACCACAGGCTGCAAGGTAGAAGCAAGAAATTCTAAATTTCTAAAGTGCATCGCTGACCAGTCTCACCAGCCTGAGTTTGGAAGCAGGACTTGGCAAATCTCCTGCAGCACAGATGGATTGGGGATTTAATGCCATGTTCCACAGGGGCATGTATGAGCCATTTTGGGGGGGCTGACAGTTTATCTTTGTTTAGAAATATGAGTAAATCACAAAAAACATGAGAGAAGTTCAAACTGAACACAGCTATAGAGCAATTCCTAGGCACAAAAGCTTTTTCCTTACCACCATGTAACTTGCTGACCAAGCTCCCACCATCCACAGGAGCTGGCTTTGCCTTTTAGAATTCCCACAGGACAGCAGCACTTACAGAGCCATTTGTTCATCTGGGGAGCTCCAGTCATGATATTGTTCCATTGGTGGCATTTTAGTGGTTACAGGCACTGAATTGTTCCAACCTGTAAAGCACAAGCACAGATCATCCAGTCAGTCAAAGAATTCCCATCTCCTGAATGACCAGAGAAAAGGGACATCCTTCTGGACATGAGTATTGGTAATTTCTACACTGAGTAACAGGGGCAACAGAGACAAAATTCCCTTGGCTGAGTGTTAAAGCTGGGGGATTTGTTTGAACACCTTCCTCCAGCTCCCCACATGGGCTTCCCCTGCAGCCCAGCAGGGCCATGGGGTGGGAAGGAGGGCAGGAATGCTTTTAGAGGAAACCCATTGGTAAAGTGAGGAGCAGGATAATCCCAGGCCTCATTCTCACTGTAAACTGATCCCACATTCACAGCCTCTCCTGGGAACAGCAGTGAAAATGACTTAAGAAAAATCAAGTGGCTCAAGATGCCTATTAATTTCACTTTAAACAGCTGTGTTACATTTTAGCAACAGCTCCAGTTTCTAAGATAGTAATGCCATCCATTAACACTCCTCTGGTACGTGTTTGAACACTTCAAGAATCTCATTTTGATGCCTCAGGTTTTAGCTTTTATGTTTTTCAGATTCTGGGCTGCTTTAGTGTGTAGGTCTGAGCTCCATATGAGGGGATGGTGAGCTCTCTGCACAGAGCAGGGAGACAAAACAATTCCTTCTCCAGCTGGGGACCAAGGAAAACTGATCCAAATCTCAGGCCCAAGAGTATAAACAATGTGGGCTGAAGAGAGAAAAACAAGAAGGGTGGGACTGCATGGGCTAAAGCTGGAATTAGACAATTAACTCCAATATGAAAATGGACCAGAACTTATAAAAGTGAGAGACCCCATGACCAGGTGTCCATTTTGTGACCATTTTGGTTCATCTTGGGTGCAGCCCTGGCTGGGCTCTTGTGCTGCCCAAGGTGGATCCATTGAGGCCTTTTAATAAATCCACACTTTATTCTTTAACTCTGTCATCCTCTGTTCTAGGTCAGCCTGCACAAGGTATCAATTTAACTTCAGTCCTTGCTGAAAGGAATGTGCTTTACTTAGATGGAATTTTACTAGACTTCATATAATGACCATATTTATAACATACACTATTTTTCTACAATTTTTTTTTTGTGACCACAAAATCTGTCTTCAATTTCATCCTCTAAGATGCACTCAAATCCCTCAGAAAAAGAAAAAAAAAGTGTGTAAAATGATGGATTACTGAAGGCAGCAGTGAATTCCCAGACTCATGGATACTTTCCTGCCATCAGCTATTGACACTGACCAGCTCACAGTGCCACAGCAAATGCACCAGGTTTGATTTCAGCAGTTTTCACAGGGATGAACAGTGTTGTATAAACAAGTCCTCAGAATGTTGGAGCAGAGAGAGGCACGGAAACAATACCCCACAAACTGGAGACATTCATGTCAAGGTTCACAGCTCCTGGGTCCCTGCTAGTGAATCAGCAAAGGCAAAGCCCAGTAAATAAATAAACCCAATGCAAAGTGCTCTTCCAACTCCCTTTCAAATTAATTTTGCCTGGCTGCAGCTCTCTCTCCATGCTAGACTTCCACCACAGATCAGTGCTTTGTCATTTTGTCACCATTTGAAGCACTGTCATTTTAAATTATATGATAGTCACAAGGAAAGTACCTGATGTGTCCAAATGATGAACCACCATCTCCTGCCAAAAACAATAAAGTGGCAACACTTATTTTCTGCTGGGTAAACCTCTTCATTTCTGTATTACACAAGATTTCTCTCAAAGCTGAAAAATGGCATGTTAGCAGCCCCAGAACATTTGCAATCTTGAGATCCTCCCCTTTCTGTGCTCAGCCAGCTTTAAAAATCTGATGGGAGTGGAACTGCTGAAAGTTTTAATGTCAATATTTTTTTCCAGCACTGCTTCCAAGTCATTCATGGCTATTTAGCACATACCTCACAGAACTGTGCAGGGCACCATCTGCAAATGTGGTACAGATTATAGAGGCTGCAAACAAACAGGTGTTTGTCTCATCATCCCACTGACCATTTGAGAGATGCCTGGAACAGCAGCAGCCCATCATCTGTGGCAGAAAATAACACCACACTGCAAGCAGGCTTGGTCCAGGGACTCTTCAAAGTGAGGAATGAGGAGCATTTTCTCCAAAAGTGGGCAAAAGGCTTGATTTTATCCCAGAGCATAAGATCTTTAAAGCATACTGATGGGTCAGGCTGAGGCAAACACACAAAAGCACTGAAATATTCAAGTGCTCATTAGCATAAATGCAAACTGGAGTGAAACACTTCAAAAGCTGATAGTGCCAGGGGGTTTTACAGGCATTGCTACAAGATTTTGTTTCATCCAAGCTTTTCTTTTATCATTATTATCTGAACATGCAACGTGTCCTTGAGTTATTTATCTCTTTTTTTTTTTTTAAAAAAAAAGGTGTTAAAATGCTTTTGCTTAACATGCAGTTATAAACCCTTCTACATCAGATAACCAGAGCTCTATTCCATGTGCTGCAGGAGGTTATTTGTGCCAAATTCCTCTGCAGCTTGTGTGGCTGCACGTGGGTGTGGTGGAAGCAGCCCCTGGGATGGCAGGATGCCCTGATCCTGTGTCAGGATCCACTCTGAACCTTGAAAATACAAATACAAACTGCCTCAGGGACTTGTTCCTCTTGGGCCATGTTGGCTCCTGGCCCCCTGTCCCAGGGCAGAATTGGGTCCTCCTTGGGGACCATGAGCTCCTTTCTGTCCTAGGAGATGGAAATTCAGATTTTTGGGTGGGTAATTTTGTGAATGGCCCTTCCAGCTAGAACTGGTTCTCTTTCTTTCCTCTGTTCAATCAAGTGTATGTGAATCAGTTCAGCTACAAGAGATCATTTCACACAAAAATCTGAACAAAAAAAATATCAAAAAACAAACCGCTTTGCAAAATTGTGGGCATTTGTCCATCATACTGTACAGTTTGGTTCCAAAAACATCCAAGGAGATTTACTCTGAAATGACTTGCACAAGACAACTAAGAAAGCTCCTTCTAGGAAGGGAACAGCATAGCCATAGAATGAACTGGTTTAAGGGTTTTTTTAATGCAATTTTAACAGTTATCAGCAATTTACTTTTGCCTCAAACAGAATTTATAAAAAGGTTTTCCCTCTAAGAGGTTTCCATATATGTAAATAGTGACCTAAATGTAAGCATATTCATGACTTTCTAAAGTTTGAATGAATTACCAAGCTTTATCTTTACATTTTTTCATTTTGAAGCTATAAAAAGATATTCTGTAGTTTTTCACACTATCTCTGTGCCTGAAGATGTCTGCACAGAAGATCTCTCTGCACAGAAGCCAAATTTGAGAGATCTGGGATGAGTTTTAGACAGTTCTCCAATACTGAGATTCTTTTGCAAATAGTGTGACACTTCAAATGCCACCAGAACTGACTGGAACAGAGCAGGAAGAAACAAGAAATTCAAATGGAATAACTTTGGGTTTTTAATTTTTTGGTTTTTTACTTAGACATCCTATCAAGCTTGGTACACATTTCAGATAATAAAAAAATCACTCCTAGCCCAGAACCTCAAGCTTATGTGTTTTTTCACTTTTATAAAAGGTAAAGAATCCCCAGTCAAATATACCAAAGAGCAATAAAGTATTCAAATAAAGTATTCAAATAAACATATTTTCACTTTCAATATCCTCCTGTATTTTCCAGAAGTTAGATATGATAAGATAGAGGAACATTAAACTTACCTTTTGTCTCTTTGGACTTCTCTGCTCGTTTCATCAGTTTTGAGAGATTATAGATTTCAGCAGGGTATGTCATTAGAATTCATCCATAAATCAGCTTATGTTGTGCTCTTCCCTGAAAAATTAGAGGACCTTTCAGCATCCCTCCCTTTAGCTAACAATAAACTATTCACATAACAGCAATCAAATCCCCTCTCAGTTGTCATTTTGATAAATTAAACAACTTGGCTTACTTCAGCTTATCAGTAAAAAGAGCTTTCTGTTGCTTTGAAAATGTCCATGGGGTTTTTTTCCCTTATTCTTGGATTTTTTATTTCCAAAGGGGGGATATCAAAGCAAGTCTGAGCATGTCAGTAGCAGAGCATTAAGACACACATTGATTTTTGATTTTGCCATCTCTGTTAGATAGCAGAGAGGATGAATACTGCAACAGGTCTGGAAGCAAAACTCTCAGGCTGATAAGTATTAAGCTGCAGAAAAGCTTGTACAGTATTGCAAATTCAAATTGCACTCAAATTTACTGTATTTTAGTGTCCTTTACCTACCTTTCTCACTTAGCACCTTAGTTTCTCTATCTGTGCATGAACCACTTGGTCTGGTTTACCAGAGAATTATGAGAGCTACTGTTGAGAGGAAATAATAAAACCCAAAAATGATGAGTATAGTAAAATATAAGTTTGAAATTGCAATTCAAGTCATTCTTGCCAGATAGTCCATTAACATTTTCTAAGCTGACAAGGTCCTGCTGCTTTTACAAAGCACTAGGATTGATTTAAAACTCTGCTGACTGAGCTGGTATTCACTGCTCACTCAAACCCACTCTGGAGATTTAACTGGCATGTCAGATTTAGTATCCTCAGATAAAAACCAGAGAGCAAATGGTTTTATTGTTGGCATAACCATCACACCACTGACATTTTTCATTACGACATTACAGATTTAGCTGAGGAGAAAAATTGACAGAGGAGAATAAGAACTGAATTCCTTCTTCCAGCTGAGGACCCTTGCCTTTAAAGTGTTAAAAAATAATATGTATGTTTAAAAATATATAAAATTAATGGGGAAAGGTCCCTAGTTTTGGTATTTAGAAAGACTTTGGAGCCAGAATGCCATGGATATTAAAAGGCTTGGGATGGGACAGCACAGCAGCACAAAGTGTCCTCCACCCCCTTTTTAAGGTGCAGGGCAAAGCCTCTCTTGCTGTCAGTTATCTCCAGGTGTTTCCCAGCCATTAACCTCAGAGTGCCTCTAATTGCTCAGCCTGTAATTAGCAGTGGTGACTAAGCCTGATGCAGGCACCATCCTGTCAGCTGTCTGGGATTACAGATGCAAGGCACCTCTCCCTCTCTCCAGTCATGACAATTCATTAGTTCTGCTGTTTGAGAGCAGCTGTACCATTTGTGAGGGAATTTATTCAGATTCCCTCAGAATTATTGCTGAGACGTGGGAAGATGAGGGATTTGATGAGGCTGTGTATTTACTGGCAGAGAGCACAGGTTGGATCTGTGATCAGAAGTGGTGGGAGATAATCTTTCATGAGGAAAAGCACCCTTTTTAAGGCAAAAAGTTGAATAAAGTCCATGAGGCAAAGGACAAAGTGCTTCAGCATGTCAGTCATGTCTCACAGTGTTTTTCACAAAACATCCCTAAAACTGTACACGTGAAGTTCATTAAAATCTCCCCTTTCTGTCACAGCTTATTGAAGTATTCTTCTAAAAAGCCTCTGATTTAGTCAAAGGTGATCAAAGTATGAGAACACACAAAATGCTCAGCTTGATTAGTCAGCAGGGTGGGACAAGTAAAATTCAACAGACTTAATTGCCAAGCTAAAATGGAGGGGATTTAGAATTTAGGGATTTAAGTTGTGCTCAGAGAAGTAACATCAATGTGTGTCTTCTGAAAAGACCCTGAACAAGCCCACAACACTTGGAAAACTCAGTGTAAAACTTGTGTCTCTTCTCTAGCCCCAGTGATAACAACCACACCTGCACATGGCAAAGCTCGGGGAGGAACTTTCATTTTACTTCCCATCAATACTACACCAGCAGAGCAGTCACACCAAGCTGGACCCAGTCTGTAACTTCAATAAAAAATGTCACTTTTGTTTCATTGGAGTAGTTTTTGCCATATTTCTTTCATATATACATGGATATAACCATGGCCCCCACAACTGACTGGAACTGAGGATGCTCAGCTGCTTATGGTGCCAAATTTTCCTGTGGATTTGACTTAGCCTTTCACCCAGCTTTAGCATTCAAATACATCCACATGTTGAGTACATTGATATGTTTCCAGCAATGAAATGTCAAAAACACTGACAACCTCTTCATGGTCTTAAATCCAATATCCTGTGGCCTCACTGACTTCTGGATTTTAATTTGCTATCCCAGTGCACAGTAATTTCTGGTTATCTCTGTCACACTCTTAAGCACATCTCAAGATGAAATTTTGGCAGGTTGTCATGTTTGTTAAGAACAGGTGCTCTGACTTTTTGCAGCTGTTTTTTTTTTTCCTATCTGCTCTGTGAAACTGGGCTCTGTGTGTGTGTGAACCATCTCTGACCATCAGAATATGCAGATCTTTTAATCCCCATTTTCAAACGTACATGCACAGACATTAATTTTAATCAGGGAAAGCTAAGATGAAATACCAATAAAAGAGGAGTTGTTAGGCATGACATTTCATTTATGGATGTAGCTGAGAAGATTAATGTCTGAGCCAGCAGCCTGTCCATTACCACCTTCCACTGCTGAGGAGCAACAACTGAGCACCAGAAATTCTCACTTGACACTTCATTCTCTTGCCCTCAATTTGTCTGTGCAACACTGTTAATTAAACCATGAAGACCAGATCATTTTCAGTGAGGAATTCTGCATGATCCCTTTTCAGGGCACATCAGTCCGTGTACATTTGTCTATTTTCTCTTGATTAATATTTTAAATTTCTATAATGTGTGACTTACCTGAAGGAAGGTCAGCTCCCCAGGACTCTGCTCTCTGAAAGAAAAAGTCAAAGCAAAGGAATGCACCTGGAAGCTGGAATCAACTAAAAGATTGAACTAATTCCCTTTGAGTACTTTATGTGGTTTTAAAGTCTGGTCCCATTTTATAATGGGGTTTTATATTTTTTTATTTTTATAATGGAGTTTTCCCCTCCTAATACAGAAAGATGCTTTTGGCTGGATACACTGAGAAAAATTATAAATTCATTCCTAACCACTAGTTCACCTGACCCAGTAGCAAGAACAGACTTGAGAAAGAAATGCTAAGAGTGAAAACAAAGTGAATTTTACAGAAAATACTGCATGGATAGCTTAGATAATAAATGCTTTTACAAATATTTACCTGTCATCTAGAAAGAGTATGGAATAACACAGCAGAGGCTTTGAATGGAACCAGTTCTAGCTGAAATACCTTCCTCCAAAGCAGCTCTCCTCTTCTGAAAGCATCCTGTAAATTCCATAAGGATGGCTGTAGCCAGAGAGCCCAGCAGCTCTGATTAAAAGCCAGCATGGCAATGAGGAAATGCCTTAGCAGGAGCTCCAGCTGCTCTTGTAAGGCCTGAACATGTGTACAGGCTGGAAAAAAAACAAACAGACTGGGTAGAGAACAACTCTATTGCTCCCCACCCCTCCACACTCAGGCGCCTGAAAGTAAATCTATTTAAGTAGCAGGAGAAGAGAAAATGAAAAATTAGAGGAATCACACAGAATCACAGAATACTTTGATTGGAAGGGACCTTAAAGCTCATCCAATTCCAATCTCCTGCCATGGGCAGGCAGACCTTCCACTAGACCAGGTTACTCAAATTCTTATTCAGGGTGGCCTTGAACACTGCAAGAACTCACAAATTCTCTGAGCTACCTGTGCCAGTGCCCCACCACCCTCTGAATAAAGAATTTCTTCCTAATATCTAATCTGAACCTGCCTTTTCTTATTTTAAAGCCATTACTCCTTGTAGGAGAAGGGAGAATATTGCTGAAAGTATAAGCAGATTTTTTTCCAGACATCATTTCCAGAATGATTACTTTACAACGGAGTTAGGAACTGATCCTTAGTGACTTGGGCCCCTTTTATTCTCCAACCTCTCTATTCACACTGCTAAATTAATTTCTTGCTTCTAATAGGAAATGAGAAAATATACTTTTTAGGGGAAAAATAATTATATATCAAGTAAAACACTTGGAAATGAAGAAAAACCCATTTGATTTTAATGTCTTTTAAACAGGGTGATGTCTTTGAATTTTACCTCAGGTGAGCATTTTAACAGATTTAAAAGCAAAAAAAAACCCCCATTGACTAAGTTTCCTAGTACATAGGGGGATATCCCTAAGAAAAGGATTTATTTCCACACCAGATTAGATGGAAAACAAAGGCTAAGCAGATTATGACATGGCACTTATGGGGGTGAAAAAGGGAATATTAAAAGAAGATTGTATTTTTTCCCCATGAATGCAAATAGATTCATAGTAATAGCTTTGATATCTTATGTTTCAAAAAATAATCCTGCTCTAAGTGCAGAGATCAAGGGTGTTTTTAACACCTCAGAGAAGGAATTCCTTGCATGTCCTGGGTGATCCCCAGACCATGCACCAGCACAGGGAGTGTTGTCCCAGTAATCTGAGTTTCTCCACAATTTCACATCTGCATCATGTATACAACAAGATTATTGTATTTTAACTCAAATTATTAACTCAAATCCATCATTTGCATAATTTATGAAACCTCTGAAATTTGGAGGGGTTAGATATGTTCAGTCACTGTCAAGCCTTAATCCCTTGCCTGTGGATACTGCTCAAAAGCCAGTGAGAAAATCCACAGAAAATACAACAGAGATTTGTTTGCTCTACTCAGTAAGGAGTAAAAAATCCCCCCCTGCTTTTATCAAATGCTGCCTCTATTTCCAGCAATTTTTTGTGTATTTTAAGTACCTAAGTACTTCACTAAACCCTTTTCTACCATCTATCATGGATCAATATCTCAAAACTTCTTGACACCCTTTCCATTTTTTAGAAGGGGGAGCTTCACACTGAGCTGGCTTGACTTGGGAAAGTGTTACTAGAGAAAATCACTGGAGAATGATTTTGTTGGCAGTGAAAAATAGATTTCCTGAGCTTCCCTCTTCGAGGAAATGCACTGGCTGCCACCAGCAGGTATTTCTGTTTCAGCACTCAACTTCCCACCCTGCTCACAGCCACATCCTTTCTGCAGCTCCCAAATGTCACACACTGGGCAGGCACCTTAACATCCCCCTCATTTCTTGTTACTGGAATTGTCTCTGGTAACAAAAAAGAAACTCAAAGCCCATTTTTCCACCAGGAGTATCTGTCATCACCTTGGACTCCACATGCAATGCACTTGGAAAATGCAGAGTAAGGTGTCTGACATGGGGGTTGCTCCACCATAAAAATCTCCTTTTTTTTGTGCCATGCCTATTGTGTTGAACAGAAAATGAGGTGTTTGTGCTGAAATAGAATGTGCTTGTTTGTGGATAGGAGTCAGCATGTTAAACAGCTCCCTGGAGCACATAAGAGACAAGAAAAATGCTAATTCCAGGGAAGAAGCAATATCACAGGGAAAACATAAAGCAACACCTGAAGAACCTTACCTTTTAATATTTTTTTATAAATTGATGCTCTACTGGAATTAAGGAGATTAAGGAAACATGAGGATGAGCAGCTCAGATGTGGGGTGACCATGCTGGGACTGTGCTGGAAGCCTGATCACAAAAAAAATCCATATCCAACTTTAAGTACCACAAAATACCATACCTAACATTAAGCACCACAAAAAAAAAAAAAAAATATAACATTAAGTACCACTAAAAACCATAACCACCATTAAGTACACTAAAAACCATAACCAACATTAAGTACCACAAAAAAAACAAATCCAACATTAAGCACCACAAAAAATCCAAATCCAACATTAGGTACCACAAAAATCCATATCCAACATTAAGTTTTCTACTGTTCAAGTCATGTGGCAGAAGCAAAGATGCAGTGACTCTCTTTAAAATCCAATTTTCATAGAAAGGGAACATTCATTACTTTTAACAAAACACAGTATAGACAGATCAGCACAATTGCCAAAGTCAGACTACCAACAGCATCTGGTACTAGCTAGCAGAATTGTCCTTTAAAAGAAATACCTGGAGATCAAATGCAAAAATCCAGCCCAGTAGAGTTCCTCCCAGTGTTATCCCTCAGCCAAGCCAGCATGCTTTTAAAATTCTGACCATTATTATTTCTACACCTTCTTTCCTGTACAAATTACAAAGTACTCCAATAAACAATTCCAGTTAATAAAAAAGAAATGGGAAATTTAATTTTTTTTTTTTTTTCTGCTAATAAAGCCATCAGGTTCTTTTAAGATGCAGGTGTCATTCTCATTCCTGCTGTAGAAATTATTTGTGTCCTTTGTGCTTTAGCTCTCTGTTCATTAAACTGAGATAACAGCACCTCCTTTCTCTGACCTTTTGTGCGTTTTCTCTGAAGCCTATTGCAAATTTTACTGGGCATGTGCTGTGTCTTATTATGTGAAAATTCAGTATCTATTAAAGCCTTCATTTCAGCTGGAATCTCAGACAACAGCTAGAGAAGAAATAATAACATACTGACTTTTTAGGTGGAATAAATGTGTAACTTGTTAATTTCTGTTAAAATACACCGTGCTTCAGCTGGGAACATTTAGGATGAATGACAGTTTAAAATAGATATTTTAATTCTGTGCTTTGTACTGCCACATCCTCTTACAGGCATCCAATATTAATGTGGAAATCTCTCTCAGAATATAAGCCATTACTTCTAGCAACCAAAGTAGCATTGATTACCCCATGTATCCTTTTTAAACCCTCCATTTTATAGATTGAAAGTTATTTTTAAGACAATCTCGAAGAAAGGGATCTTTGATAGAGCAGACAAAGCCAGCAGACAATGAATATTTAATGGGTGACCAATACTTATATCAGGATTGATCTGCTAAAAAACCCTCAAAAAAACCCCAAATGTCCAAAACCACCCCTATAAATCAAAGCAAACAAAGGCAGAAACAAACCAAGGAGTCCTGGCTGTGGTTAGAGATGCACAGCATCACTTCTGAGATTTAATTTTCTCAAGGAGAGGCCAGCAGAGGTTTCCTGTTCCCTGACACCTTCCCTGCTCAGGGGCTGGATCCCAGTGCCAGGTGGGATCATTGCTGGGATCAGGTGCCATGCTCCCCTCTCTGGCAGATTCTGACCACAGAACAAATGGTTAACAGGCACCAAGAAATGAGCAAGGATGATGGCAAAGCCCAGGCTGACCTCTGTCTTTTGCTGTAATTCAGACCCAGTGACACACAGGAGGCCACTGGGAAGCTGCACCTCCAGGATCATGAGCCTGATGGATTAAATATTCCTTGGCATCAACTTCCACTCCTGAAGAAATAAAAATGCTCTGAGTAGAACTAAGTCAGGAGGATGAAAAGTCATTTTTTTTCCTGAAAATAGTCCTGTCCTACCCTGCTCAACTTAATAAGGAAAATCTATTTTCCCCCACCTATCCTCTCAGAAAATAGACTCATCATTTCCTTTTGCTTTGTTGCTCTTGTTTTCACCTTTGCCTGGAGTCAATCTTTGGATTTTCAGATGCATCCACAGAAGTCAGCAGTGTTACACTACATAGTACAAAACCAGCTGCAGTAAATTGATTTCAGTGTTATCCCTTATTTCTATTTTTTAATAAAAAAGAAATATTTTCTCTGACCGCTTTCCTTAAGGATAAAACACAGGGATAAAGAGCAAGGGGATGGACAGGCTGCAGTGTCTGCAATGCTGGGTTTTACCATGCCATCTTCAAGTGCTGGGCTTCGGATTCCTGGTTATTTAAAACTGAACCTTAAAGCTAATTCTTCTAAAAGATGAAGTGGCACTGAAAAAGGTTACCATTTCTGTTGCCAGCAGGCACAGAATTTTCAGAAGAAATAAAAGAGATTCAAATTCCTGAAGAACTTCTACTGCTTTGTGAGGTAATACTTTTGTCTATTGTTTTGTGTGGAAAATTACCTGAATTCTTTTAAAGGTCGGTTTCAAATTCCAAGTTGTGTGCAATCACCTTCTAGTTTAGAATTACATTATAAGGATGTGCTAAAAATTAATTTAATATTTTAATATAACAAATCCTAGAACCACAGAATGATTTGGGTTGGAAGTGACTAAAGATCTTGTAGTTCCAAGCCCTCTGCCGTGGGCAGGGTTGCCAGAAATGTTCATTAATGCCAGTAAAGTTCATTAATGTAACAGCAGCAGGGCTAATGGAGCTTTACACAACTGCCTGCTACCTTCAGTATGGGTCTCTTGGAGACTGCAAACTGCACAGCACTGAAATTCATAAACTGGAAAGATCTGCAAATTCTTAAGTAGAAAAATAATCAATAAAGATGCTATGGACTTGAAAATAGAGGAATAATATAAGGTTTTCTGGGCAGAAAAAGCGTCAATGATATGCAGATGGAAAAGCATTATTCAAAGACAAGACACTGGGGAAATAAATCTGTTTGCATCTCTACATGCCTGTTATTCTGCTACAAAAATAATTGCAATCTATCTTGTCTCTAGGTGCCTCAAACAGTCAGGAAAATATAAAGATCATCCTAAAATTACAAACTACTACCAGTAATAAATCCAATGTCTTTGTCACCAAAGCTGAAGTCACAAAACCACCTCCAGCTCCACACATCCCACCCTGCCTGGCCCCCTCTCCCCTTCCTGAGAGAACAACTCATGTCTAACCAGCTTCTAGGAGATAAAACCAAAAAACCACCAGGTACATCACTCATTGCCCACCACTCATTTATATTTTAACAATGGGAAATGTCCTTCAACAAAACCAAGAAAGAGACAGCAAATACCAGGAGTAAAGAGCTCTTATGTATGGGGTTTGGTTTGTTTGTTTGTTTTGGGTTTTTTTTTTTTTTTTTAATGTGGCAACTATTCTAAATAAAAGCTCAGAGCTGCGCAATGAGAGGTAGGAAAGGTCTTGTTCAAAAAACGTGGAAGAACTTTTGTGACGGTGTTCAAAGGGGTTCTTGGATGAGGGAAGAGATGAGGATCTGACTCCATGTTTCAGAAGGCTGATTTATTATATTATGATATATATTACATTAAAACTACACTAAAAGAATAGAAGAAAGGATTTCATCAGAAGGCTGGCTAAGAATAAAATAGGAAAGAATGATAACAAAGGCTTGTGGCTTGGCTCTCTGTCTGAGCAACCTGGACTATGATTGGCCATTAATTAGAAACAACCCCATGAGACCAATCCCAGATGCACCTGTTGCATTCCACAGCAGCAGATAATCATTGTTTACATTTTGTTCCTGAGGCCCCTCAGCTTCTCAGGAGGAAAAATCCTAAGGAAAGGATTTTTCATAAAAGATGTCTGCGACAAACTTTACCTTGCAGATAAAAAACTCTTGAAGTATTAGAAAAAGTGGGAAAAACACCCAAACTAACAACTGAACAGGTAAATTAGTTAACTAATAACCAAATAAAGGTGTAAACGCCCCCCAGTTAGCAGATTGGGAATGCCTGAGAGAGGAGGTCTACTGGAAACAGTATTTTGGAAAAAGGAAAATGTTCTGGGAGTGTGCAAGACAGGGCCTAAGGCTGAGAACTGACAGCTAATTAGTTATAAACTTGTAAATGAATATGACAGCAAAGAATGTTATTGTGATTTTACACCCTATTAATAAAGACTTTATTCTGTGGACAACACAGCTAATTAAATGTCTTCCATTGACAACTTCCATCAAACCCAAATTTACCATATTGCACCTGATGCAACCCAGACAGTCACAGAAAAACTGAAGGGAGTTCTGGGCAGAGAGGAAAAAAAAGCATTGCCAACTCCATGTGAAGGAACATTTCAAAAACTTTAATTAGGGGGTTGAACAAGATGTGCCTTTAGCCTCAGTCTGTTATTCTGCAATTCTCAATTGTTCAGACAGAAAACACAGAGCACAGACAGAAGGCACACTTCACACACCAAAACTGTACTTTGGGATAGGGAAACAGCCTGAAAACACAGAGTTTGTGTGAGTGAATGCAGCACTGAGACAGGGCACTGTCAGTCAGGGCAGTCCTGCACCCAACTGAGACTTGTGGGAGGTCTGTTGGATGGAAAAGTGTCAAAATTCAATTTAAAGATGTGTTGTTCTCATTGGAACATCTTGAGGAAAATTCAGAAGCTTTTCTATAACTCGCTCTCAGTGAGGAGAGTGTCAATATTGCTTTTCCAGGATCACGGGGTAGGAAATATACATTTTCTTCACATCTAAACTCAGTTCATAACCAATTCCTGTAACCACAGAGGCCTGATCCCCATGCAAACCACTCTGAATCAGAAACATCTATTTCAAGAATTGTCACAAGCACACCATTGGGAATTGCACAGAATTTTCATGGCAAGCTTAATAATTACTTTGCCCTCTTTTCATATCCTGCCCTTGTTTCTCTACATTGGGTGGGGAAAGGAAATAATCTCATCAGATACCATTGAATGTACTCAAGGAAATAGAAATCATTCCTGCACAGAATCCCAGTTTGTTGCTAATGCACCCAGGGAAAGAATAGCCCCATATTTTTGCATAATGAAAAAAAAAACCAAAAACAGATAAAGCAGAAAAAAAAAAACCTTATTAGCTATTTAGGCATTTGTCATATCTATAAAATATTTCTCCTTAAGAGGATATTCCTGAATGGCTTGTCTTGGCAGTAGCCTGAATCATGAGGAGACTTAGCTACTCTGCAGTTTTCATATTTCTATCCCAATTTTGCATTTAGTTTCAGCCCTAATTTTTCCCCTGTAAAATGACAAAAACTAATAATGTGTTTTTTAAAAAAAGTCATCATATACTATGTATACTTAAATATATGTATTAACATAAATATATGTGTGCATAGACATAAAATAATTCAGTTAGCAGTCAAAGAAGTCCTCAACATCTTTACATTGGCTTCAGGAAAGAAATTACAAAAACCAGTGGCAATTGCAACTTCAAATGGAGGACACACAGCCAATTTAGTTCATTACCAAGAGAGTCATCTGTAGAAAGGTTTTCAGGCATCACAGGTAGCAGCAGCACAAACATCTATTTCCTTGAAAGGCCTTGTTTAATTAATATTAACCCATTTCATACTGATCTGCTTGGATTTCGCTGGCCTGTGAGGAAATTTTCATGATCCACTCAGACATAAGAAATCCATATGTAAAACTGAAGTGATATCAGCTGACAATCTTATTTATAATGAAGGTTGCAGTATCATGTCAATATTAAGAAACTAATTTCTCACTCTATTTCCCCCCTGCAATTTTTTGAGATTTAACCGATTGCTCCTGAGCTTTAATTTTGAGCTCCGCTGAACTGTTGTTGATGTTCCATTTCAAAAAGGAAAAAAAAAAAAAGAAATAAAGAAAGAAGAACATGTGTGAACTGGAGTCTGATTCAGACTTCCAGCCTTCAAAGCAACCCTCAAATGGTGACTTACAAGCTTTGCTGGATAAGGCAAAGAGAGCAACACTAACCTTGATTTTTTCTTGACTAAAAAGCCACCATCATGAATGGAAAGGCCAAGCTTCTGTCCATGTGTGTAAGTATTTCTTTGCACTTATATTTTACATACATTTGGTGTAAGTGCAAGAAATGTATTTTGGCTATTCATCCCCCAAAGCACGTTCTTAGGAGTATGTGATTAAGAGGTTAGAGTTTGGAGAAGAAATAACATTGAGTTTTATCTGCTATATCTGCTTTGCAATCTTAAAAAGATGCTTATTCTTCTGTCTACTTTTCTTAAAAGGTGGACTAAGGAATGCTTAAGGTTTTTGATAGAATCTTCAAATTAGGTGGCTACAAAAATCCCAGCCATACCACAAACCTCTGGTGATTACTGGTTATCATATCTCAGTAAAGCTGAGTTTAAATGTAAGTTCCAGATTGAGTTTTTGTGGGCAGGATATCATCATAATCAACTCATACAAAATTACTCATTTAAAAAGTACCACTGGAGAGGGATAAGGTTATGGTTAGAAGAAATAAAATTGTTCTTCAATGGCAATCAACCTGTTTTTGTTCTAGATCCCAAATTCTCATATACCTAATATAGACAGAATAATAAAGCTCTTTACTCTATTGTGAGGCTTTTTGAACATTGCCTTACAAAGTTACTTATGAAGCATTTCTATGATTATCAGAATAATTTTAAAGCTGTATTTTTATGTACTTGTGCCAGAACCTTACTAATCCCATTAAGTGTATCCTGTTTCTGCAGTGCCAGCAATTTCAGCTCTGCTAATGAAATGAGTCAGCTCTTCAGCTCTGAGGCCCTTTTCATCCCACAGGATCAAAAGTTTTCTACAAGAATTAAACAGCTGGAGAAGGAAGAGACTTCCACATTTCCCTGCTTTTAGATGTAGATGTTTGGATACCACAAAGTCTTTCCAAGACAAAGTTTGTTCCCAAGCAGGAAGACCCTGAGTACAAATACATGGAATCTGTCAAGCACTGTTTCAAACAATGTGGATTTTTAGCCCAACACCACAGAATTAAAACAAAGGCAGTGTGACAGTATAGGGTACATTAGAATAACAGAAACAGAATGCCAGGCTTGCAGAAGGGTGAGGAATATTTAACTAAGATGTAGGAAAGATTATGTTGGAGCAGCACATACATTAGTTCCCCTGTGGAGCTGTAACAGTTTCCAGTGTATAGTTTTGTTTCTTTCCCCACAAAGTTATATGTTGTTTTTCAAGGTCGGGTATTTTTCCTCCTTAAAATGCAATCAAAATGCCTACATTGTTTATAGTGAATGGCTTCTGGAAGAAAAGCAATATTTTAAGCTTACATGACATGTTCCCCTTGCTCTCAGCCAAAGGCCCATCACCTTTTCCATTCCTTCAGCATTACAATTTAATTACTGTGGAAGCTGCATATGCAAGCTGCATTTATTAATAAATACAAATCAAAATGTCTAAAGTAAATTATTGATATGCTATATTATCTCAGCTTTTCTGTGGAAATCCTCATAAAAATAACTTTAGTTTTGACAACCTGACTTCCAGAATGTTGTATTATAGCTCTCAGTAGGACACAATTGTTCATAGATATGTTAACCTTTAAATAAATTCTCTTTAAGCAAATGCGATGTCTCCATCCACGTCCATATTTTGAAGGTTATATTTTAAATTGCAAGAGTTTTGTGCATCTTCTTGCATTGAAAAGGTTTAGATATTTAGAAATATTCTGGAAGGAAACTACAGAAGATGGACAGAGATATAATTTAAAACTATATTATATAAACTATATTATAAATCTAAATTATATAATTTATATGTATAAATTATATAGTATATAATTTGTACATAAAAATTACAGATTTATATTAATACCTAAAAATAATATATAGAGAGTGTATAAATTTATGTATATGAATTATATATACAATTATAATTTTTATATAATGTTAATTATTTTTATCTATGATCCCAGCAGCTGCCAGCACACCACAGCTGGCAGTATCCCTAATTTCATATATACCCCACAGCAATGCTGTGTGCATGTCAGCTTCCAGATCCTCCTCCCATTCCTGCCACTTCCCTGTACAGCTTCACACCCCTGAAGACACCAGCACCATCATCCTGAAAATAATTAGATACCCAACATAAACATGCCAGTGACTTTTTTACCTTTTTAAACAACCTTTTCAAGTAATTACAGCATCTCCCTGCACAGTGCCCATGCAGGATTAAGCCAGCTAACCATATCTGTCAGAGGAATTTATGTGTCACCAGCAGTGCCCCGTCACCACAGAGAAACGATTGCTGGGAAGAATCTAAATCACTGTTAGAGCAACCTCAAAGTACAATGTTGTAATTACAATTTGAATTTCAAATAGAGAATACAGGGAACGATACATCCTCTTTGGGACAACTTCTGCTAGCCTTACTGCCTTCAATTTTTGTGAGGTATTTTATTAGAAAATAGTATTTTCCATTATTTTTATAACACATTGACACACTGCAAATGCATTTCTACAGGCAGAATACACAATGCTATGAATGCATTTACATTTACTCTGAATATTTAAGGAGGAAAGGCCTGGATATAATCACAGAAGAGTTATTTCTAAGCTGTTATATTTTTGCATTTTATCTGTGCATTCCACTGGAGCTGAAAATCAGTGGGGAAATAAATCACCAGCGCTTTCTGACTACACCTTCAGGCTCTGTCAATTTGCTTGAAATATATCAGATGATCCTGACTGGTAAGAAATAATACACCTGCTCTAACAAAAGATCTAATCCTCCTGTCCCTGCTCCCACTCCCCTGACAGGGCTGGCAGCAGCAGCCTGGCTCTCCATCCTTCCCCACGCGTCCCCTCCCTCCATTTCAGCCAAGTTTAGTTTTGTCTGCACTTTTTCTAAAAGCCCAGCACATAAACTTCATTATTCATGCACTGAAGGCCACTCAGAACTGTGGATCTTTACCTTGATCTAGCAGAATAAATATTAAGGACATCAGCTGCTGCCCTCTCCTGAAAATATGTGAAATTCTGTCTTGCCCAGCTGCAATGCAACTGACTCCAATGAGAGATTAGCAGCTGCCATTAATTGGAGCACAATTAACAAGGGTTTGATGAAGTGCAGAGAAATACCTTCTTTGTGCCCTACCCTCCAGACTGCAGTGTTTAATGTGCTGAAGGTAAAATTGATCCTTCTCTACCTGGGTATGTAAGAAGTCCTGTGGAATTGTTCTTTACACTGGCACAGGCTGATGGTGGATGGGCTATTTATCCTCCAGCAACCCAACAGAGCAGGTACTTCTATTTCTAAAGAACAAAAAAGGGGGGTTGGGGGCTTCCCTGTTCTACCATCAACCCTCGATTTGGTGGAGTTTGTTAAATTAAAGAATTTTCTATCTAGGATCTTTGCCAAGATTGTGTTTCACCCCTAGCTCTTAAGACCTAAACCTTAGCCATGATTCTTAGCCCTTGAAAGACTGGTGATGTTTCCTCTCCAACTGGAATTTGTTTGAAGTAAAAAGTATTTGTGGCCAGGAATATTTGATGCCCAGCTATAACAAAGAATGCTTCTTTGAAGAATAAAGTGTTTTTTCAAGGCACTTGATGACACACTTTGTCCCAACTGTTACACAGAAGTATCAAACACAGTGATGACCAGAACATTCCTCTGGAATCTCACTTTTTAGCAGAAATATGAATCTAGGAAAAGTGAATGGTAATCCTCATGACAGGTTTATTATTCCCATTTCAAACTCCCCATAGCAACATACCAGCCTTCCTAATTAACAAACAAGCAATTCAGTTTCTCCAGTTAAAAACACAGATGTTACCAAGATCTGCTGGGAGATTTCCAGGCATGCTTTGTTCTGCCAGTTTTGCCAAGTTCTTTCCCTAACTTTAAAAGTTTCAGCTCTTCTCATTGTTTGGTGGTCTGGTGTTGGTTTTGCTGCTGGTTTTGTTTATTCTTCTGGGGGTTTTGTGATTTTCTGTTTGTTTCTACACAGTATCAGTTGCCTGTGCTCTGACTGTCTATACTTACACTTTTTTCCCTTACCCAAGAAATTCAAGACAGTCTGTATTTTTTTCCTCCCTGTGAATAAACAGATATTCTGTATTTCTCATATGTCTGATTTCTCATTAATCAAACGCAGGGGACCCTCCATGGTGTTATCCTCCCACACCTTTTCCTTACTCCCCCCCAATGCAGTTAATACTGAAGGACGTGCTAGCACTCTCCAGAATTTATTAACCAGCTTTAGCACCTTTTAATTACAATCACAGAGTAACTAACTGTACTGCTCAGGCTTTTTATTATTCCATCTACCTTCCCCAAATCGAGTTCCACATGCAAATGTGGAGAAGGGAGCACAACAGCTCCCCTGTCATCAACACCCAGCACAGCAGCACACGCGTCCCTGCACGCTGCTGGTAACCCAGCCCGGGCTGCAACAGGGAGCCAGGAACTGTGTGATGTATGGATGTTAAACCCTGTGCCTGTCTGACCTTTTACAACTGCTCTGCAGTCAAACCACACCTGCAGCAGCTCTGAAGCATTTGATACAGGCTGTTCATACTCTGCACAGCCAAAATCTGTGTGTGTGAAGCCCAGGATATGCAGCACACAGTGCAGCACGTGTGTGGCTTCAGAGTCGTCTGGCACTGCACATCTGGTTTCCTTCTGGCATGCCCCTGTTACACTTGTGTCACAGATAGCTTTTATGAAAAATCCTATCCTTAGGATTTTTCCTGCTGAGAGGCCTCAGGAATAAATTGTAAACAATGATTATCTGCTGCTGTGGAATGCAACAGGTGGATCTGTGATTGGCCTGTGTTGGATGTTTCTAATTAATGGCCAATCACAATCAGCTGGCTTGGACAGAGAGCCCAAGCCACAAACCTTTATCATTCTTTCTTTTTCTATTCTTAGCTAGCCTTCTGATGAAATCCTTTCTTCTATTCTTTTATTATAGTTTTAATATAATATATATCATAAAATAATAAATCAGCCTTCTGAAACATGGAGTCAGATCCTCATCTCTTCCCTCAACCTGAGACCCCTGTGAACACCATCACATACCTGTAATTTACACTAGTACAGTACCAGATTATAGCTTACTCCACTGTGTTTTGGACCAGAAAACATGGACACAACGGGCAGGAGTGGCCCATGCTATTGACTTTGCAGTTTTATGATAAGGAAGCAAATGCTGCATAGCTGAGATGCTAATGGAGCAACTACTCAAGGCTCCCACCCTGTTAAATCCACATTTGTGGTAGGTAATGAATTAGCAACACAATCCAGAACTTCAATCAGGAACTGCTTTTGATCCTGAACTAATCAATACTTGCAGCATTTATACTCAGCATCCTCACAACTGGTACATTCCTTAGGAAGCACTCATGAAAAACCAGTGAAAAACACTAACCCATCTACTATTTATGGGTAATCTCCAAAATCCCAGCTACAAAGTGATCATTTTAGAACACCCTCTGTACTGGAGATACATAGATACATAGATAGACTTTTTAGCCTGTCTTACAAGGCAGCTGCACATGCCTGAACATCTTGCCCTAACCCTTCAATAGTTAAAGCTGCAAGCAGGGAAGCCACAAGAGGAATTTTGCAACAAAAAGCTCAGCATGTGAGTAATGAACAGTTTGACAGCTAGAGAACATGGAGGAAAGTAAAAAAGCCCACACAACTTGTGAGGTTGGCTTGTTCCCTCTCTTTAATTAACAAGGGTGAAAGATTTGCCACTTAATTGGGAAATGGTGTGGCACATGAACTCTGCCATGAATGGGAGCAGGACGCTCTGGGATCACAGGATGGAGATCAACAAGGCAGAACATCTACTCATTAATACCCACTGACCACGAGCAAAGCCTGGCATAAAAACTGCATTATTTCCATTTTAGCTGCACTGACAGTGGTCCCCTCATGTGGAATGACAACAGGGGGGCACTTGCCAGGCAGATATAACCCTCTTGAAATTAAAGCAGTAATAAACTTTGATATTTGTCACAAATAAGAATGCAACCACAAGAGATGGATCAATGTTCTAAGTCTGCCAAGATGCCAGCTGGGCACAATTATTTTTCTGCTTTTATTATCAACCTATTTAATATGCAATACACCCTGTTAGCACAATACAATTCAAGAGTAACCTGGCCCAGAAAAACTTAATCAATATATTAATCCCCAAGAGGCTCTGAAGTATGTTTTCTCACATGGAATAGTATTTCTAAATCCCAAATTTGATTCTGTTCTAAATGATTCAATAGCACTTCACCTAAGGCACCAAAGTGTCTATCCCATTCTTACACAGAAACTCTTTAAACACCAAACTTCCCAGCATATATTGAGATATATAATCAGCATATAATACATCTATTGACATATAATACATATACTGAATATGTATTATATTGACATATAATACATGTATTGAATATGTATTATATTGACATATAATAAAAGTTTTATGAGAACAATAAGTATCTTAACAAACTCTATCAAGGAAAAAACGTGTATCCAAGAAAAATCAGCTTTTACATTTGCCTATAAAGATCCCTTAACAGTTATTTTGTACATCTGTTATATTTATAGCACTTGAAGGTAATGTTCCAAAAAAACAAATTTGTACTTTTCCCTGAAAGTGATTACTTTTGCTAGAGAAGAATTAGTTTAAAAACAGCAGAAAGCTACTAAATTTCTTATTTAAATATCCATTACCAGATATAAAACCATATGGAACTCCCACTAGATCCCAGAATTTGTACAAGGGGGATTTTGGAAAGTTTGAGCCACTTAAATTCACACTCATGAAATCTCTCAAGGAAGCATTTATTTATCCTCAAGAAGATACAAAACTTTCCAGATGGGTGCAATTGATGCTGGGATCTGGCCATTGGGACCTTAACTCACTCATTTCTGAACAGCCCCCATTGTTCCCACATTTCCTGTTATTTGCTCATTCTACCAATATCACATTCAAGTGGAATAATTTTCTGTAATTATAATATTTAGATGAAAAAAATGTTTTCTTCACTTGAAAGATAATGGTTTATTATTATAAATTATTATTATTATTATGCATTATTAATAACTGCATTATTTGGCCGGCATTTCCCCTCAAGCATTTTTTCCCTGCTATTCCCATTTGATGACTTTAATGTACTTACATGCATTTCAACAGAATCATTTCCACAGTACTACAACCAAAACCATCACCACCAAAAGCCAAATTAAATGAACCATAGCACCTTAAAAAAAACCCTCTTGAAGCCCTTTTGCAGGAGTCTGAATTTTTTCTATTGCATGCAATAAAATTTGTTAGAGATTAAGGAATGTCAACAAAGCAGGGCAACATAAGAAATAAAAAGGGGAAATTAAAACTTAGTTAAAAGTAGTCAATTTTAATGCTTCAAATAAGTTGTTTGTGCTTCCTGACCTCTACAACCCTTGGTATTCACACCCCAAAATGCTTTATTTATGCTGTGAGCTTTCTCTTTCCTGCATCCAAACCTCTGACTTCATTCCCAGCAGCCAGACACAACCCTACAGTATCCCCATCCTGCCCCAAAAACCATCACAGTTTGACTGAGTTAAATTATTGCCCCAACAGTTTAGCAAGTGGTGTTTTTCAAGTGACTTTGCTGCTGATGGGGAGCACAGACCTTGAGCAGATGCTGAACAATAAATCACATCACCAAACCCAGACCCTTGGCCACTTGAGCAATGTCAGTGGGATGTTAAATCTGCTGGCTTGATTCTAAACCTCCCTCACAGCCAAAGCAAGCACTTCCTAAAACCAGCACTTCCATGCTTTCCACACCCTGCCAGAAGCCTGGCTGAGCAAGCCTAGCCCTATCCCACACCGTTTTTAAAAGGAATGGTTCTGTGCCAGCCCATTACCCTTCATAGCTGCAGGGCCTTGAGCTGAAACAGTATCATTTATTTAGATCAGTATAATTTATTCATTACTCAGGAATATGTGATTTTATGAGCTGGCATTCAAAAGGAACCCAGGGGTGCAATGCATATTCAAGAGCTGGCCTTCCTTGGCTCTGTCACGTGGGAGAAATCCCACCCAGCCTACTCGAGGTCATCTCTCAGTGCTTGTGAGCAGGTGGAGAGAAAAGTGTGAGTGTGGAGCCTCAGTTTGCTTAGAAACTTAAACTGAAAACATCTTCCAGCAGGTCTCTAGGAGAATTTCGTTGTATTAGTCACAGCCTTTGGAACAAGTCACCAGAGAACAAGAAGCCACTCTCACCTCTCCTAAATCCTACTGTCTTACAATTTTCCCTTATGGCTTTTTACCTCTCCAGCGACAGGGAAGACTCTGCTAAGGATCCATCCATTTATCCATCCCTCCATCTATATAATGCAACACCAAAAATAATGAGATCTGATGCAATGTCCTTTATGAGCCAACATTCTTAAAAACCCTTGCAGATTTAACCAGTTTCATTGCATTTCTGGACAGAAGTGTGTTGTCACAGTAGTGACAGTTTGGGAATATGTGTCCAAGTTTAAGTTTCATCTGGTGTTTACAGAACCAGATTTACAGCTAGTGTAAATATAGCTGTCACTGTGCTTTACATCATGGCACAACAGGCAGCTAAAATGTCAAAAAAAGCCACATCTCAAAGACACACCAGACAAATCAAAGGACCATCAATACAGCTCCTTGCAAGTGGATCTTTTCCACGTGGGATCCTTGTGTGAGCTTTGTTTTCACAGTAAACCACTTAAGGACACCAATGCAAGTCCAATGACAGTGGGGATTTTTTTCCCTGAGGGAAAGTCAGCTTGGTTAGAAAGGAACTTTGTTCAAATCACAGGAAACTTGGGCTCTGTGAAGAGTAAATGGTCTTCAGCAGAAAGAGGTAGGCTAGTGTCAGCTAGGATCAAATCTTGGGCCTGACAAAAGAAGCCAGAAAACAACATGCAAGGATTGTCCCTGGAAACCTGCTTTCTAAATTGGTATTTTAAAGAGGTTTTTTTTATATGTGTGCCTCTTCTCAGAATCTCACTGCCAGCCCTGAGTGCCCCTTTGCTCACAAACAGTAGCTGAGCAGGTGCAGCTCTGAGGGCTGAATTATTAACTCTCTTTCATAGAGGGATTTAAGGCAAAACTCCACATTGCTGCTGCCCTGCCACCTCCCAGAGCACCCAGAACTAACAACACCATCCCAACACTCAGAGCTCCACAGCAGATGCAAGTTATGATCTGGAAATATGAACAGCAACTGAGTTTTCAAGCCAAAAGCCAGGCAGGGTGTGACAGCACAGCCTGGGAATTTAAAAAGTCTCTCTGAAGACTCTACCCATCCCTAGGAAAAGCAGTGTGTGCCCCACTCATTCAGAAATGAGGGAATTGTAGCCTCCTGACAGTTTACACTTGTACAGCTCTCAGAAGAGTAAGCTCAGTGACTTTCCTACCAAATCTGATTCATTCAAGTAGGTGGTGAATTGAGTCTGCACATGCCAGGCTTAAAACTGTTTGAGAAGTAAAAAACACTGTGTAAGGTAGTAACTAGATAGTTTGACTTTCCCATACACACAAAAATTATTTTGAAATGCTCAGCCATTGCACTTTGCATAGTGATGTATTACTTGACCACACTTCATTTGAGTCCAGTACAAATGTTCAGATGTTTTGTATCTCACTCAAGACAGACAGCTGTGCTGTAGCACTCACTGAAGTGCCACCAACCAACTGCCACCAAGCAAGCCTGCTAAATTCCAGGCAGAGGTTTAAACTCTGAGCACTCTGAAAGAGGCAATACACATGTCCTGCTCTGTGTTTCAGAAAATCACAGTTTATATTAAGCCACTCCATTTCTCTCTGTTTAAAACTGAAGGCACTGACCTCACAGGTGGGGCTCCAGATCCAGGACGATGGCAGCAACAAAACCCATCCAGTGATCCTCAGCCAAGCCACTCCAGGAAATCCAAACAATAACTCAGCAAAGGACAGGGAGCAGATATCCATAAACCAGCTCTACCCAAGCCTGAGCCTTCAGGCTGGAGCTTGAAGACCCTTCTGGGGCTGATGGGATGCAGCTCTGGGGGAAAGGCCAGGTGAAGCTGGTGAGGCAAATTCCAGCCTGGCCTCACCCAGATCCGCCTGAAAAAACCCAACAGCCTTCTGACCTTGATGATCCTGTCCCAATTAAGCACCTGTTTGTGGCCAGCAACAGGGGCCTTACAAGGCAGGACAGGCTGTTTAGAGGTGTGGCTCTTCCCAGGGCAGAGATTTTCTTTTTGCAGCCCGGCTTGCATTCTCCCTGCTTCCATTCAGGCAGAAAAGGAAGGCACACCTGCCCAGGTGGGATTGCTGCCCCACATTTGTGACTTCAGCTCCCCTTGTAGTGCCCTTGAAAGCACAACCTGAGCAAAAGGTATCAGAGCCAATGTCTTTCAACTCAGAATCCAGAGTGAGACCTGAACTTCACAGTCACGCCCTGGCACAGCTGGGCAAACTGATGTTCCACAACAACATTCAAAATTCACTTACTCAAGCTCAATTATATCTCTTCTGCAGCATCTAGTAAAAAGAAGGGCAGTACCAGATTCAGCTCTTGAAGCCAGAAGGATGAAATGCAATTATATTGCATGTAATGAAACAAATAACTTGGATATTTTGACTGACAGAGATTGTTTTGCTGCCACACACCTGGGAATTAGTAATAAAGGTTTTCATATACACATGTTCACTCTCCTGCAGCAAAGCAAAAATTACCATGCAAATAATTAAGCCATTATATTCCTTCTACTCCACCTCAAATTAATCTAAACAGGAAATAATGAATTTGTTCCTTTTTCTTAAAAAAAAAAAAAGAGAAGACAACTTTATACCTTGTCAAAAGAAAATAAGCTTTTTACAAGGGTTTCTTTCCAGGGTTCATTTTAAAAGTCTCATTTTAGGCAGACAGTATTTCAGAGTAGAGAAGATGTATCATCATTTCCTTTTGTTGTTATACATGAATATATTCTCCAGCCTGTCAAACATCTAAAGGGTAAGCTGAGATTCCCAAAACCCTACAAGGCTTACTTATTCGAAAAATTCTTACAGATTTTTTTTTTTCCTGAAGATATGAAGATGGTGAAAACAGACCTCAGAGAAAAGGGATCAGTCAGTTTTCCAAATTAAATAATGACAAACCATGTGAGTGAAGGGATGAAATAGTATCAAATTTCACTGTGGCAATGCTGGAATTTCCATGTCCTTTAAATCTGGCAAAATTGGGGACACCTTCCAGGCCCCACACTTTAGCCTGTCACATTTGAAGAATGGAAAATAATTCAAGGAAAAAATAGATAAATAACAACAGTGTTGCTATTGGCATTTTAAATTTGGGATCTGTGTTTTTCGGCACGTTTTTAGTTCCAGCATTGCTTAATTCAAATATTCAGATTTAATAAGATCTCTGCACTTGTTCCAGGGAAATGAAGATCATGATCTCTACTTACCAGGGAAGTCCAACACAAATGGAATGGAGGTGCTCTGCTCATTTAAGGAAGGGCTTCCCTTGGGTACCTGCATGACAGTGTGAAAAAACCATTAAAATAAATCGTCATTTAAAACAGATACTATCCTTGCCAAGAACACTAACTACAAAACTAACTTCACTTAAAATTATATCAGGGATGTAATCCCATTATTTTAGTGAGTTATTTCATCTGCCATGAAGAAAATACCAGGTATTTTTCAGAGACCCCTTTACACCAGCAACCTACACCTTCCAAGGGGCTTTAGATGCTGCTGCACATACTGTGAGCACTGCAAACATTTCTAAAAGCTGCTGTGCTGTAGATCAAGCTACAGCCAAGGCCACTTGGATGTGAAGATATAAATAGATATGAAGCACCCCACATATATGAAATTTTTTTTTAATTGAAGTAAGAGCTGCCAAATCAAATGCTGGTACAGCCATGTGTTTGTCTGTCCATCCTTTGCAGCTGTGTATATAGAAAACACATCTGGAAATATGGTCTGTGTTGGTTTTGCCCATAGCACACTGAAACCACACTGGGTACCTCAAAAGCAACATTTGTTCATGCCATAGAATCATGGAATCACAGAGAGATTTGGGTTAGAAGGAACCTCAAAGCTCATCTCATTCACCTCCCTGCCATGGGCAAGGACACCTTCCACTATCCCAGGTTGCTCCAAGCCCTGTCCAACCTGGCCTTGGACATTTTCAAGGATGAGGCAGCCACAGCTGCTTTGAGCAAGCTGTGCCAGGGCCTCACCACCCTCACAGGGAAGAATATATGATTCCTTTGTATTTTCCAAAGAAATATGTCACAGAAATATTCACATAATTAATCAGTGTTACCCAGTCAGCCCCAGAGGCAGTGACACAGCCCTCAGATCCTGCCTTGCTGTGCAGCGTGCTTCAAACATCAGACTTGCACTAAAGCTCTCACCCTGTGTGGGTTCTGAACCAGCTCTCAGGTCTGGGATGGTGTTTCCCTCCTCTGTTCATCAGCTGAGACAAACTAGATGATTTCCTGAGTGCTCCTGCTCTATTTCCATAGAAACAGAAAACAATAAGTTTGATTCATTGCTGAAATTTTCAAGGGAGTGCCAGGGTAAATCATGGCTTGGGAAGTCTGATCAGTTTTAGGAAGCCACTCCAACAGAGTTTTGGGCTATGCTTGGTGTGATATGTTATCACTAAACTGTGTAAAGAAGGCTTTTTGTTTGCCTCAACTATTGAATTAAAAATAGAGCTGTCTGAGAGGAGAGAGAGTTGAACTGCTGTGGCTTTCTCTTCTCTGATGAAATAATAAAACTTTTGTTCACTTCTTTTGGTGGGGTCGATAGTAAAGTTCTTGGTTCTCAGGCTTATGGAAGGAAATTAGCCAAGGGAAGCAAGTGGATCATAACCTCACCTTGAGCTTTACTTTCCTGCCACATTAAATTGGATATCCCTGTGAATGGATATCCCACTTTGTACACATTGCATAAAAAGCCATGGAGGACAAGGGGTGAGACCAACTGTGCAGTACAGAATTTAGCACAAGGCTTCTTGGATGGGTCACTCCAAAACTTCCAGAGGGACTGAGGCTGACTGGCTGGGAGTTTTCCAGATCCTCCTTTTTTTCCCCTTTGAATGTTTGGGTGTTTCAGTTGATGCCTCGGGTTTTAGCTTTTATATTTTTCAGATTCTGTGCTGCTTTAGTGTGCAGGTCTGGGCTTCATATGAGGGGATGGTGAGCTCTCTGCACAGAGTAGAGAGACAAAACAATTCCTTCTCTAGCTGGGGACCAAGGACAAATGATCCAAATCTCAGGCCCAAGAGCATAAACAACGTGGGCTGAAGAGAGAAAAACAAGAAGGATGGGACTTAACAACCTAAAGCTGTAATTGGAGAATTAACTCCAATATGCAAATGGACCAGAACTAATAAAAGTGAGAGACCCTGTGACCAGGTGTCCATTTTGTGACCATTTTGGTTCATCTTGGGTGCAGCCCTGGCTGGACTCTTGTGCTGCCCAAGGTGCATCCATTGAGGCCTTTTAATAAATCCCTGCTTTATTCTTTAATGCCATCCAGCCTCTGTTCTAGGTCAGCCTTCCCAAGGCATCTCAGGGGGACACCTGCAGCTGCTGAGACCCTTCCAGTGCTGGGGAGCAGCTTTGAGGTCTCTGTGCAGTGTTAAATGATGGAGGGCCACATCAGGAAACAGGAATTCTCTCTCAGAGCCTCATGTAACGTGTTGGGCATTATAGATTCCAAGCTTTGCCCTTTCCCACACAGATATTAACACCCGCTGCGATAATTTCTGAGTTTGGAGTCTCATGTCTGAGGTTCTGAATCATCAGGTAAGGATGAGTCAGAGAAATATTGCTGCTTTAATAGACACAATCAACAAGGGGGTGAGGGGCTGAAGAGGAAATCTCTTATTGCTAAAAGTAACAACATCTTTCTTCATAACTACTGAGATTTAATTGGGGGGAAAAAAAATCAGCAATTTACGGGTAGCTATGGCAACTTCCACAAGTATGAAAAGGAAAAATGGATCGAGCAGAAAAATAGATTTGCAGGGAGATTTAGAATAAATAAAATTGAAATTTTCCAAAATCGAGTGCACTTCCATTTAAAAAATGATCCTTTCAAGAGGAAATTAAAGCTCTCCCAAGAACCTGGTTTTTTAAGCATACAATCAATTTTTATAACTGAAAACCTGTCAAGGGAAAATGAGTCCCTTTTCTACAGCAAGTGAGAGAAAGAAGAGCTTCAACAAGAGATTTTTAACTGCTTACAAAACCAGGCTTTTGCTTCAGATTTAATCCTATAATCACACACAGTATTTACTTGTAGCTGAATTGACTGAGGAAAGTGTTACTGTTAGGCACTTGCCTTATCTAAAGAAGCATTAAATCTGCTGGATGTGATGAAATCTGTTGAGAAGCATTTATCAAACACTGTGAAAATCGGCAAGATTAGTGACACGGCAATGTCATCCTTTGTCTAGCCAAGGGTAAAGGCTTCTTGGAAATGGGAGAGGCAGAGAGCATTTGCTTCAACGAGTAACCCCAGAAAACTTTGACAGGTAATGCTGGAAAAGGTTGAAATGATAGATGCAATGATTCTTTGGAATGCATTATCAAACACTTTGCAGGGCTTCCAGGGCACTCTGGCCACTGTCCCAATGGAGCAGCCATTCCCAGGGCTTGGGCACTGCTTCCTTGGATACAGGCTGAGAGGAGAGAGCACCTTCTCCCCTGAATCTCTGCTGACAGGGAGAGCAGGGATGGAGCACACCCCACCCAGCAGGAAAAGCTGAAAGCCACCTTGTCACCACCAGCAGGCACATGGCACTTTGTCACTATGGAAGAGCTGGACAGGCTCCTGATGTGCATCCTTGGATGCCACAGCTCAGCCAGGGATACCTGGGGGTCCAACCTCCCCATTAGCACCACTCAGGGGAGGCAGAGTAGAAATTCTCCAGAGTAGAAATCCATTTTGATTTAGGTGAAATGTACATCTTTGAGTTGGTCTGTGGTTAGAAACTATAGCTGTGCAACCTGACTGCAAAGCCTAGGCTCAGAAAAACTGCTTCAGTGAAGGACAGAGATAAGGGAGGAGAGACAGAGGGTGATAAAGAGAGACAGAGACTGCTGTGAGAGCAGGTCAACCTGACCTAGGAATTCTTCCTGATAGCAAAAAATGTCACATGAAATTCGTAAAAATGAATATGTATGAACCTTCTGTGAAATTGTACACACGTGTATTTGAGAGGGGGATAAAAAGGATCCTGAAGTCCCCAGAAGTACTCATGTCTTCTGAGGAGAGTAATCTCCACATGCATAATAATAAACATACTCGCTTTACAACTTTCACAAAGTTGTGGAGTTTTGTTTATCTCCACAAAACACAGGCAAGCCCTGCTGCCTCCCAGCATTGCTGGGTTTGCTGCACACAGCCTGCTCTGCAGCTCAAAGTCATGTCTAGGCAGAGGCAGATCACTCCTAGAAACCTGCTCTCTGTTTTAACTCCACAGTAATTTTATCAAAGCATAAATATAAAAAAAAAATCAGCTTTATTCCTACTCATTTGGGAGTTGGTGGTGGCATTATTCATTTGCCAGCATCCTTGTGCTAAAAATCAGGGATATAGGAAATGAAGGAAATTATTAAAAAAAAAAAAAGGAAAGGTAGACACGTTTAAAAAAATGCAGGAGCAGTTACATGCCAGAAGAAACTGGGCTACTAAGGGAAAAAAGACAGATAACAACAGATCTTTGACAGAAAGACTGAATGTAACACTTTAAAACAAGGAAGGATGGAGCAGTGTGCACAATCTTCTCTAGTTAAAAGAAAAAAAGACACTTTAAAACACAGTGTTTTGGCAAAGGGAAGATCTGTGTCCAACATCACCTACAGAGTCTCCTCCTGGGGCCCTTTAAAAGCATCTGTCTTACAGAAGCAGCAGGGTGGGACTCCAGAAATCTGTGGGGGTAGACATTAACCTTAAAAGCCTCTAATGCTATTCACAATCATTCCCCAACAACACAAATGAGAACAGCAGTGATGCAATGACTGCACTTCTGGTGTATCTGCTCTGTTGCTTCATTTAGGTACAAAATTACTGCATTTCCTTTTTTTTCTGAAAAACTTTTTTAGGAAAAATGAAAAAAATAAGTTAAGCAAGATAAGAATCAGAATTAATATGTTGAAGACCTAGTGAAATAATCATCACTGACTGCTTTTTTCCTAAACTGAAATAATTTTGTTGTTAAGTGTCCAACAAAACTGAAAGTGAGCCACACAGCATATGAATAAAATTCCTTACAGCTGCACTGCCTCCCAGCTATGCAGATCTCTCCACTTCTGTGGCACAGTTACATTTTATTTTTTTAAAAGAGTGCTCTGTCCATATTCAATAACCATGTAATTAGGTATTCTGACTGACTTCCCCCATTTTGGAATTGATTGAGCAATTTTATGCCATAAATTCCAGCTGATTCAGTGGGTGGTGAAAAGGCAGTGATTTTTCCTATTCATCTAGAAATCCCAGGAGGTGGCTCTCCTAAGGACATTTGGATTGGCCCACACTGCTTTAAGTTTGAGGTGCCCCACTGCACTGCATTTTTGGCAGGTACAGATTCCCTCAAAATCTGTTTTATTTGCCTCTGCTTTGACATGTGAGCATCACCACACGCCAGCAAACCAAGGCTCTGCCTGTGATGCTGCTGCAGTCATGCAGAACGAGGGCTCCTAATAAAAGCTGCAGTCAGTGTGTGTTGAGACACACAGCCTGCTCTTTTCAAGCTCCTGCTGCCTGGCACCCATGGAGTCCTAGTGAACCACTCCAGCCAAGCCCAGAGCAGCAATCCACCATCCAAGCAGATGGCTGCAACTGCAGGCAGCCAAGAGACCACGTTTCCCCTTCCCATGACGTGGGGGTGTTGACAGCATCTCCAGACATAATTCCAAATGGCTGTCAGTTCTGAGCTGCTTGTCTAAAGGGGATGTGTCAGTGCTAATCTACCTCTGAGACAGATTACCCTTCACAGAGGAAAAGCTTCCCCTTATTAGAATTGCTTTACTCTTAACACTTGCAGATCTTGCCTTTCCCGAGCTGCTGGCTGCCTTTAACTACGGTTCCCCTCTCGAGGTAGGCTGATCTCAAGAATCAAAGATTAATTTGTGCACAGTTTGGGGGTTTGGTGTTTAGTTCCATATGTAGGGCTAATTACAAGCTAGCAGAGGCAGGGTTATTAATTTTTTTTTTTTTTTTTTGCTTTATGTTTGTTTACACAACAAATAAAATAAATGTTCATGCTTGTTCTGTGTTTACAGACAGATGATTTCACCTTTGGTGCACCACTGTCAAAGCTGTGTAAGGTGTGACCAGGAGGATTCCTCAGTCCCAGCCATGTCACAGTCGAATTGCTGCACTGGCTTTTCAAGGACAATGCTGATACAAGTTATATGAGCACATGACCTGCCACAATTTAGTGACAACCTCTTAAAATCAGCTACATAAGGCTTAAGGCACAGCTAATCTACACAGAACAGGTGGAAGCTTTCCAATAACCCTTAATCAAATAGAGTGGTGAGCCACGTTTTAAAAAAAGCTGATTTCAGCTAAATCCACATACTGATACCTGCCCTGGCATTGCTCAATCCAAAAAAAAAAAAAAAAAAAAAAGAATGCTTGCAGGGAAAAGTAGAGGACTACCCTTAGTCTGCCTCAATACACTTAGAAAATGCTTCCAATAAATCAGGGACAGAATGTTTCCATAAGGTTTAGTTTGCAGTTACTCCTCTATTAGCTCACATTAGCCTTAAAATTGTTTGTGCATTACATCCTGCAGCACAGCAAATTGTCACAGCCTGCTGTACCTCAGACAAGCCCCCAACAAGGCAGGGTTGTGCCAGAGAAACAACATCAGTACAGTGTAAATGAGAGAAACCCTCAGAGCAGTTGGTTCCATGAGAAATGAGCTTTCTTTGACCCACAAGGCAGCAGCACCCACAACAAAGCACGTTACATAAGGCTGTGCCAAGATCGATTAGAGGTGAGGATAAAAATCTATACATTGCATTCTAATATTCTTCCCAACAAAGGACATTGATCCGAGAAGGCCTAAAGTGCTTTCATCCCTTTTGTCCATGTGCCTTTCCAGATCCACGTGCCACTGTAATATCTCATGTTCCAAGGAGACAGGCAGATAAAGAGCCTGCTAAAAATCCACATTGTTTTTCTTCCTTGGCTCCATGCCCTGTCACTGAAGCCTTTTCCTACCTCTTGGGGATGACAAAAGACTGAGATACTTTAGCTTGAGGCACCAGTGAAGCATGGGGATGGTGCTTTGGTACATTCACTCCCAGGTGAGCTCATGGACACACATTCCCACATTTTCCTCTGGGGTTATCATTGTGTATTTGCCACGTTATCACAATACTTAGAAAGCTTTATGAGTGTATTTACAGAGAAGACAACCATTAATAAGAGGCCTCCAGAGCTCTCCCTTGTAAAACAAGTCACCAAAGAACTCAGCAAATGTTTCTGCATGTCAGAGGGACAAGGATGTTATGGACTCAGTTCATCATCTCCAGGAGCCCACCCAAGAGCCAGGCTTGTGGCAAACAAACCCCTAAACCTGCCTGGAGGCACCACAGCTTGGAGTGCCATATTGCTCTCATAAACTTGCCATGGACAGCTATATTTGTGCCTGTGGATCCTGAAAGCAATGTCTACAGGCTGAGAATTCAACGTGAAGAAAGGAATGTCTCACACAGATCACCAGCAGCTGCACACAAGGCACCCGCTTGAAATTCCCCCATAATTGTAAAGGGCCCCTTGAGAAGGACAAACAAGCCCTGCCATGTTCCCTAATCTTGCTACACTAGTTACACAGAGAAATGCTCACTCCTAATGATGACACACAAGCTGCTGTAAAGCTTTTCTGCAGCAATGCTGCTGCTTATATCAGCTATTATCCAGTTATTCCATCCTAACAGCGAAGAATCATTTCTGTGCTTTTCATTCTTCCTCCCAGAGGGCAACCGATGTAATAACTTATTCCCTGTCTGGCACATTAGGGCTTGAAAAATTAATGCAGCTCTGCTGAGATTTCCACTTTCTGCTTTACTTAGAGTGCCAAAGCTTTGAATTTTGGTGAAAAAATATTAAGTAATAAAAAGCTTACTTTAAGTTTGTTAATGTACTTGTCTGCTTTAATGCCTTTCCAAAGTTTCCACAAAATAAGTATTCCACTGACTAAACCTCCCAAATTTCTTTTGCCCCTAAGCTATTATCACACAGAATCACTTAGATTGGAAATGACCTCCAACATCATCAAGTCCAGCCTTTCATCAATCACCACCTTGTCAACCAGACCATGGCACTAAGTCAATTTCCAGACATTTCTAGAACATGTAATTATGCTTCCATATAATTGAGACCTCTCCTGTTTCACAATTGTGACACAGCAAATAAAATTTAAACACCATTATCAACTGTAAGGTGCTAAAACCCAACACATTAAGAAAACCAGTCACATGTTGCTCTGTGTATGTAGTGATGCTTTATGCCTATCAATTCCTTCAAAAACATTCTCCTGGTACATGAATTCTGTAAAAGAGAGTAGTGGTTCAAAACAATTTACACTTCTGTGTTACTGCTTCTGTTCAAAGTGCTCCTTCAGGAGCAGAATGAGTGTAGGAATCCAAAATGCAGGGAACTCTCAGAACTCTGGGCCTGGAAGCCAAAGCTTAGAATTAAACACAGGATTTGATCTGGGATCTTGGAAAAGGCTCCCAAACTTAGGTGCTAGAAGCAAGAATGTGGATTTAGAGTTTAAAGCAGAGACACACAAAGTTTACAATTTTAGAGCACAGTAGTGTAGGTTTGTGTGTCATAACATGATTGGCTAAGAAAGCTTATACTGTAGCATGAGTCCATAATAAGAAATATTTAAGGATTGGCTCAGAAACATAAATATCCTTGTTAATGGTGTTTTACTGGTCATTAAATCCTTAAAAAGTCTTGTAACTAAAGGTCTTGTCACCTTCTGAACCATGCAGTGAAGATGTGAGCCAAACCCACCCTTCCTGCCTATGCAGAAGATAGAAAAAATAAATTGCATCATGTAAAAAACTCAGAGATCCTGCCTCTAACTCATTCAAAACTCCTTCCCAATTCCTCACACATGAGCAGGGAACACTGCAGCTGCTGTGTGAAGCTTGCCTGGGGTTTGGACAACTGCACCACAAGCTTGCAGCACTAAACCAGAGCTCATCCAGTTGAAGATTTCACCCCAGAAGATCCAGATAAACTCACAGAGATAAATGTACCACACCCCTCTGGAGAACCACAGAGGATGGGTTCATGTACATAAATGTTTCCCTGTAAATTAGCAGCATCCAATCACTTAGATCACACATCTTCAGCAGGCACACCTCCAAACTGGCTACCTTTGCAAACAATAACCAGACCTGTATTGGGTTACTATAGTGAAAGGAAAAAAGGCAAAGACAAGCAGGATGTGAGCTGAAGAACAAAATCAGAGCTGGGAACTACTTCTCCAACAATAATGCAGTGTTTTTTCTGCCTTCTCACAGACCTTCACAGTAAGATATTTGAGAGATTAAACAAACAACAAAGTCGTGACTTGGACTTCATCTGTGCAGAAGACAGTTCTTAGTGTCAGAATTCTTACCCAAAAGGACAGGTGGAAAGCCTCAAACTGAACATACAGGTTCAACATGTACTAGGAGTTAGAGGAAAAAAAAGTCCCAGGCAATTTTTCCTATCACTGCAGAGCATTTGCTAATGCTGCTGCTTTGTGTATTCCAAGCCTGCAAGCACGGGAACAGGCATTACCCACACATCATCTCAGGCTGTCCTTGCACTCCCACACACAGTCACTCAGGGCTCTTTTCCTCCTTGGATGGAAATCCTCAAGTAATTTCTCCTCTGTCCTCCAGGCTGCTGGCTGGGCCCCAGAGAGTGCTGAGCTTTAAAGAGCACAGACTTCATATTTCCAGTCTCTGGCAGCACTTGTTCCTTTATTCCACAGAGGGATCTCTGTTTCCTTAAAAGCTCGCTTTGCTGATTCAGGCTTCCTCATCTCAGCAGATTTCAGGGCAGAGTTTGATCTATCAGCATCAAAGGCATCCCTCTGTTCAGAGCATGCCTCAGCGCTCAGACAATAAGCAGCAGAATAGTTTCAAACGGGGCTAGTGGTTCCCCTGGAGACCAAAGGCAATTAATAACATGTTTTTCTGCAAGGATCAGAGCTAATGAAGCCTGATTTCCTGCACATCTGAGACATCCATCTTCTCTGCTGTCTATAAACTGTTAACCCAGTTACTACTGCAAATCGAGCTCCTTTGCCTCCAATCTCACCTGCTGATCCCACTTTTCCCAACTCCTCCTCTATCATGACAAACAAACATCCACTTCCCTCCTTTTCCTAGCAGGACCCCCACATGGTCCTCAGCTTCTCCTGTGCACCTTTACCTGTTCCCTGATTGCCAGACAAACACACTGTGCCCAGAGCCGTGGGGCACTCAGACTGCGGGCAGGCAGAACAAGGAATGCTTCCACCTTCACCAAAGGCACACTACAGCACGTGCCAAAACAGTGATTTTAATGAAAATCATTGGCACTTCACAGCTATGAGACCCCAGCTCAGGCAGAGCTGCCAACTTTGCTTGGAACGGGCCAATAAATACAGAAGTTATCAAGATGCGTTGGATGAGCGGGACAGGAGAAAGAAGAAAAAGTGTGAGTGCAAAAATTTTTCTCTGAAAATCAGACAACAAAAAGAACAAAGAAGCCTTTCAACAACTCAGCTGTGACCCTGACTTGGGATCTGCTATGAACTACTTCAGTTGTGCTACTGACCATCTCCATTTTTTCAGATAAAGAAGTGAACACTAATTTTATTAGTACGTAGATCACAGTGGTTGAGTCCCACTTAAATAAACAAGCTACATGATGAGCATAAGTTGTTCAGACTAACAATAAAGAGACTGTAATTGGAGTAATTTCCTCCCCCTCAAGCATATGATTAAACTGGATTATTCCCTACTAAATGATCCAGAAGTGCACTTAGTCCAAGGAAGGCTGTGGGCACTGCTGTGGGATTCATCCCCTGGCCTCCTCGGGTGTTAATTCTGAGCACACCCCTCAGCCCTAGTGGCAGGAATATAAATGGGCAATTAATTTCATTTAGAGAGGCTAACCAAGATTTTTAAGCCAAATTCTGACCCAAACTACACGCCACTGTCAGCTGGGATTTAGAGCAAGCCATGCAGATTGAAGTGCCCATGGGAGAGCTTAATGCCATTGCTGAGCTCCATGCACAAGATTAACAGGACTGCACCCTGCCTCCAGTTGTGTGCTCCTGTGAGCAGTTCTGAGTGGGAGCTGAGGAGACCTTGCAAAACAAGCCTCCAAGAAAAGAGTTTTCATTTAGCAAGTGGCAACTCAGCCAAATGATGAGATGCTGCCTACCTTGCAGAGAGCAGCCTTCCTCCAGGTCAGGGCACACTGGGATTGCTGCTGCTGGCAGTCGTGACTGCCTGAATTCCTTGCAGTTCTCTTTCTTTTCTCTTTCTTCTTGTTTTGAAATCCAACTCTATAGCTAAAAAATATCAAAGGAGCATAGCATCACTAAGAGCATGATGGCAGTAACTTAGACTTGAGATTCAGAGAAGCTCAACGTTGGTTCTTCTCCCCCTTACCCCCCAGTAGATGCAAACAATCATAAGGATTTAAATCAGCTGTACTAATTCTATGTGGAAACAAACAGAATAAATGCAGCCCTTTCAGACACACAGCATTTAATTAAATGGGACTGTGACTACCCTGTCCATTGCTGCTTTAAGTGATCAATTGAAATGATGTAAATAGATGTTGCCATTCTAATCAGACCATTTACACTTTTGTATTTTGTGCTCTAAGCACAAGGGACTACTGAATTTTCTGAGGGGAGAAGACTTCTGGATTTTTAGTTTACTTTGGTCATGTTCTAAGCTGACCTCTATCTAGTGCTACATTATAGTCACTGGCTAGCAGCTCTTGTATTTGTAGAAAATAAATGTTTACAAGAGGAAAGAGATTATTCCATTTCCAAGACAGAGAGTTCCTGCAAAGGAATTTGTTAATACACCTGCAAAGCCAAGGAGAAATATTTCACAGCGGCACTGATGGAAAAGCTCTGACTGAGGATTTACAAACCATGTGTGAAACTATTTCAGACAGTTCTTAATCACTAGCTTAAAAATCAGCAGGCTCTCTGAATGTCACTTGTATCAAGGTGAATGTCACATACTGCAGAGGATTTTTTTTTTTTTTAATTGGCAATGCTTGAAGCGGGCATGACAGATTTTTTAGGCTATCAGAAAGGTGCAGAAAATACAGAACTGATAGAGTGTCATGCTGCACTCACTGCAGAGTCACCCTGTCACAAAACATTTCTGGAAACCCGAGAAAATGTGCAGAAAGTTTTGCTTTGACTTGGAGAGGGAGGGATAAAATTGTGTCTTTGGATCTCCCTTGGACTACGAGTCGTGCCTGCACTGCCATCCACACAGAGAGCAGCAATAGCTGAAAGGAGAGAGGTAAACTGCTGTTTCCTTCCCCTTTATTTTCCTTCTTCCTCCTTAAAAAAATAACTAAATACAGAAACCCCATCATCATTGATGATGTCCCTGTTATTACAATGCAAGCTGTGAAAATGCTCCCTCAAACACCAAAATGGGCAGGATTCTTACTAAACTGTTTCAGAGGAGACCAGAACAGTCTTTGGAAAGAGTAACTGGCTGTGCACACAATCATCTGCAGCACGCAGAGCATTAGGATACAATTTATGTTTATTAGTCTTTGTGGGGTGCAATAAATCATTGTTTTCATTTGTAGTGCATTATTACAGGAGTGATTTAACTGAGGAGATTCTTGCTCGTGGCCTACAGGAGTGAAAGGTTAATGGCATAATGAATTCCTATAAAACAAATAGTAGACTTTGGCCATCCTTCAGCCAGCAGGAGGTAAATTAGCAGGTAATAAAGTGTGTTTGCAATCTGCATTCACAGGCCAATAAATAACACGCAGGGGCTGGTTCTACCTGCTTCTGTTGACAGTGCATTACTGGGACTATACAGCTTCAGAGCATCTAAGAGAGGTACAGAGAGCAAGACTGAGCTGATTTTGCAGTATCCTGACTTTTAGCACTGGTATATATCAGATATTACCAGAGAGGCATATCTAGAATATTACAGCAATGCTCATAAATTCCACATTGCCTTGTAATAAAGCACGGCCTCTACATGTGGCAAATACACATTCCTGTGGTCCCTTCAGCTTGTGACATTTACTCTGCCATCCTATTAACTGGTGGCATTTCATTCTGGTAATGGAATAGCTGAGGGAAATAAAACCTCAATATGCAGCACCACTCTGAAGGCCAAAAAAACCCCCCATCCTAAAATAATCTGCTAGCTCTCACCATGCAAGCTAAACACATTATCAATATTTTTCTGTGAATGGGCATTAATTGCCATTCAGTCAGGAAGGCTAAGGCAATGTGTTGCTGCTCTCCTGCTACAATATATACTGATATATTGCAATGCATTTAAATCAAAGTATTATTAAAACAGGAGAGGTGTTTTTTTTTAAGCTGGGATTGTATTCTTTGCCCTAACTGGTCTCAGCTTTCCCTTTTCTTGCCAGTATTAGAGGAAAACAGATCCCCAGTCAATTCCTGGCTCTTGTTATTCATGGTTCTGTGCTACACAAGATGCAGGACCTGTGTAAGGGGTATTGCAGTGAATCCCAAAGCTGAAAGTAAATTCAGCAGCTTTGCTCAAGTTTGGTTTTGTTCTGTATTTCCCAAGGAAAGTATTTTCTGACAGGTAACCAGAGGTTTGGGATAATATTTTAAATCCTTTTGCCCTGAAGAGAAAAAAAAAACTAAGCCAAGTGTCTGAGGGTATTAGGATGTTGATCTCTGCTGCCTGAACAGATCATATGGGGATTTTTGAAAACCTCATTCCAAGCCCTATGCACCTGCAATGCATTCCACCCCAGAGACTTGCCTACACTGCAAAATGAAACTGCTGAATTAAGCCAAGTGACACCAACCCAACAAGATCCAGGGTCTCTTCACGCCCCCACTGGTCCCAAAATACAATTACTGTTTGCATTTGATACTTTTTTCCTGAAACTACTGATAGGGACCTGCACACCCATGTTCTTCTAGCACATGGAAGTGGCAGAGGCTGCAGGGACAGTGCTGGGGACACAGGCTATATAGATATATATATATATATATATATATATATATATACATATATATAATATTACATATTATAATACAAAACTTGATAGTTAATCTTACAAATTTTACAAATTTTAGTAACTTTATTGCTGTCAGGGCAGTTACTTCTGTGTTATATAACTTTATGGATGTAAAGTCTCCTCTTTCCTGCTGAGAGAGGAAAAATTCGTATTTAATCTCTTTGCATCTTCCCAAATGCCATTCTCATCTGGGAGCTGATTAAAAGAAACAAAACACCAAACAAAACAGATCAAAAAACTGTACCAGTCAGGCCCCAAGTATTTCTATCCTATCCTTCAAGAAAACTTTGTAGAGCAAAACTTGAAATGTAAAAAAAAAAAAATTATGGTTATCCTACTTTGGTACTTGAGTGAGGGTGTGAAAAATGACCTCTCTTGAAGTGACAAAGCATCAGGAAAACAAATGATGCCACCACAGTGATATTAATGCCATTGAATTGTTTTGATGAGAATAACAACTGCCCTGTGTGACAACTACAGACTGATCAAGGAATATCACGAGTCACTCTGTACCTTGTTTGCTTTCTTTTGATTTTAGTTTGCTGTTCCTGTCTCTCCAGCCTCAGTGTTAATGTTAGGCTTATTCTTATCAAGAAGATAAAATGGCTTTATCGAGAATATGCAGTACCTCTGGGGTGACTGTGCCATCCAGAATATGCAATACCTCTGGGATGATTGTGCTTTTTGTAAAGCAATATCTACCCAGTGAAGTTTGGAAGAATTCTTGTCTTGCACTCACTACTGTTATTGTTGAAGGGGTTTGCTTACATACCCACATCAGTGGAATCAATAGTGGCTTTTTATTCCTCCAGTATTTGTCACTTTTAAATAGACAATAAGTGACTCAGAATGAGGGTTCAGGGCTTTTATCAGGTGATAAAAGGGGGCACTCAGGAGCCCTGCTGGATCACAGGTGCAGCAACCAGCTCCACAAAATGCTCTACTTCTGTTCTGCCTCAAAAACACTCCACTGTTGTGACTGGTGTAATAACAAACAGGTAATTATAGACTGTGATATTATTTTAATTTGGAACATTGCCTTTTCCACCAGTGCCACAAACAAATATATTTGTGCATGTATTTGCTTCTATTTTGAAATGGTTGCAACAACCCTTGCATTTAGCTTGTGATATTTTTACCACCTGTGTGAGGCAGTTTCTAACTTTCTTTAGGTAACCCACTGTGGAGAATATGCTACAAAATATGAAACAGATCATACTGGTTATGGTATCACACAAATATTAGGATCATTATGCTGTGAGTCTGCTGGTTACAATTCTCAGGCTGTGCTGCATAAGTGCACCATTCAGGCCAAAATAATAATTTTGTCAAGAGCAACAGAGCTACAGCACATTCTGAAACTGGGCCTGACATCTTAAAATCTATCACTGAGCCATTCAAGCTGGAGCTGGGAGCTGAGGACAGGGAGCCATTCTGGGGCTGCTGGCTGGAAACCCTGCCCTCAGACACAAGCACATGGTGCTTGGACAAGGTTTCCTGAGTGCTCCCCTCCCTCAGCCCCATCTGCTGCCGTGGCACGGCGCCTGCCCGCCCAGGACCGAGCCAGTTTGCTCAGTGCCAACCAAAATGAGTTTGGATGGGCAGTTTGAGAGCTGTGCCTCTTCTACACAAAGCCCCTCCTCTTAAGGGCACCGTACACAGGTGCCAAGTGGCACTTCACACTTGGTGGCATCTGCTGGTGCCCACGAGCCAAGAGCGCAGCACCTAAATGGAGAGGGTAGCAAAGAGGGGAATCTCTGCTTGTGGCTGCCAGAGCTCAAACATGAGGCCATCAGGACAGCACAGGGTATCAAACAATGGCAAACTCTATCAGAGCCTCAGAACAGCCTGCTCAAGGATAAATCACAACTCAGGATGAGATCAGGAAGCAAGAAACCCATGATGGTGAAAAGGTCCAGAACACGATTTTGCACCTACCAAAAGGACTATAAAGCACCCAAAATTTCATTGCCCTTGTGTACATGCTCTCCAGTACATTTACAGAGGAAGAATTAAGTGTTCTGTTGAAACCCCTTCAAATGCAAAGGCACAAATAAAAGCAAACACCAACCAACCAAAGTCTCACTAGAAATTCCTTAGCCTGTCTTCCATTTGCCTGCATAGATGTTAAAGCTCTTACCCCCTTAATGGCCCAACACGTTAAATGGGTGTTTACTCCAGACCTCATAAGCAGAAACAGATCACACTGCTTTCCTTCTGAGGCAGAAGATTACAAATACTTGGAGACTCTCCTCATAAGACAATAAGGGATAACTGATAGCTTTTCCTGCAGCTTCCTCCTTGCCTGACCTCCCTTACCCATAAGCTTCTGGCACTCATTTTTCCCCTCTCAGAGGCTATAAATCACAATGGGTTATAATTAAATGTTATTTCCTTGTATGGCTTCTGCATCAAAAAGACGTTTCTGTTACATTAGGAACTGTACACACACAGACCCTGAAAAACAGTTTCTCCCATAAAAAGCAAACAGTCCTGTCTAGACAGAGGTGTCCCAGGTGCTGCTCATCAGCTCCTTATTCCTCCCTCCTAAGAGGGGAAAGAAGACTGAATGAGAAAAACCTGTTGCCTGTAGCTTGCCACTTACTAAAAAGGTCATGAATCCAGGGAATTCTCATGCTTGTACAAAGAACAACACACAAAACTTTAATTATTACTCTCTAGACCAGTTAATGTCCTTCTAGTGCTTTCACTGGATTAAACAACAAACTCTCCCCTATTCTTCTCCCTCCCTCTCCCCTTTTTGTCAGTCTGTCCATATCTTAGGACCCAGACAATGAGGATGGGGCCATGGCAAAGGCTCACCCAGTCCCTGCCTGCTCTGGCAATGACCCACAGAGTCTGGTTGAGTAGATCAAGGGGATCCTTTCCTACAGGAATTATAAATCTTAAACTTTGTAAAGGAAACTTCCCAGTCTGACCACTCAAGAGGCACTCTGGCAGTCACACTCCCAACACCAGAGACCCAGCAGTGGCCCCAGCTCAACATCCTGCACACCCCACTCATGAGCCAGACCAGGTGTCCTTTAGCAGAGTCCCAAACATCCCAATCCTCAAAGTAATTAAATCTTGGTGCAATAACTAACTTACAAAACTATTATTATTATTATTATTAACAACAACTAGCCTGACCTAATGTCTCTGAGGGACCCAGAGCAAAACACCCACTTGGCTTTTATTCCCTCACAGTCCAGCAGGCACAAGTCTTGCTCTTCCCCCCAGGCTCCTGCTGTGTCCCTGGGTGTCCCTCACCTGGCTGGGCCACAGGTACGTGTACCCTTTGTTGGGCACAGGGTGAGATGATCTCAGCCTCTTTCCTCAGGGTCCCACATGGAGCTTGACCTGCAGCTCCTCTGCAGCTGCACCCAATGTACTCCCCAACAACATCCAGAGCTTCAGCTTGTATGCTTCTTTCTGTTGTTGTTGCTGTTGTTAAGATTTTCACTCTATTTTTTCCTTAGCTAAGGTTTTCACAAGTGATTTTTCTCAGCAACGTCTCTTTTTTAATAGAAGTGCACTATTTTGGTAACACCTTTGGTATTTTCAAAAGAAATCTTAATGAAATCTCTTCTACACTAGCTGCCTGTAATATACTTAAAATGTTTGCACCTTGTCTGAAGGAGGTGTTATCCCATTCATAGCTCAGGCAGTGAGAGCACACAGCCCAAGCACATTACTCACCCTTTCTCACCCAAGCTGTCCGTGGAACAAACCAGCCCCTCGGGCAAGAGGAGCCCATCTCACGGTGCCACTGCCAGCACACAGCAGGAGCAGTGTCCTGGGCTGGGCTCAAACAGCCTCCCTGCGTGGGGGGATCCCAGGTGGGGCTTGTCAGGGCCATCTGGGGGCATTAGTGCCCCTGCTGCTGCTCACCTGCATTAGTCATGCATTCAGCTGAAATGCTGGGTCACTTACCCAGACTCCTCCAACTTCACTGTCCCAGGTGCTGCAAATTATTCAGTGTACAAACACCTTTTGTATATCCAAGTCATTCCCCTGGCTCCCCATACAGCTCTCTTTTCACTCTGTAATTAGGTGATTTTTACCCTCAAATACCCCATCCTGTCTCCAAAACAGCTTTGATCAAGCCAGATTTAGACTTCCACAGCCACACCTCAGCTGATTCAACTGCTATTTGAATTGAATATTAAACAAGGCCTGAGTGGTTTTACCAGGAGCTAGATCAAACCTGTGATCTTGTAACTGCTGAAACTCCTGTTGCAACTAGCAAATGTGTCACCTCCTGGCAGCCCAGCCATATTTAAGGAACACTTAAATATCAGTATTATTTACTTCTACGCAAGGTGTAGCAGTCCTATTGCTTTCAGAATGACTTTAGCACATGCTGAAATTTAAGGACAAGATGAAATATTTTCCTGAGGCAGTCATATATATTTTAACTGCCTTTAATTGCAGGAATTGGCAAATATGTCTTTCACACTCTACTATCTGTCACGTATGCTGGATTGCCAATAGCTACCAGCATTTTTTCCACTTTCAGCATGCTGCCATTTCAGCAGCACAGACCGTGCTGTTGTTTTTATTCTCCAAAACAGCCTGACTTTATGATTCTGTTCATTTCACACCTGGCAACACAGAAAATGCAGAGGTAATAGAGGGGAAATCCTTTAGCAATCAGGAAAATGACTAGAACTGCAGTGGAGATGTGTGTTATTTTCTCAAGCAGCAATAAAACGCGTGTGAATTTTCAAGGGAGCTACAAGTCATTGTTTGCTACAGTGACATGCCAGCAAATACTCATGTTATCCTTTAATAATATGGAAGATAGCACTCATCATAGCCCTCCCTGAGCAAAATACCAGGGAGGCAGGTGTTGCAATACAAAGTAGCTCGATGTGAAATATGTGTAACGCGCTGTCGACGCTAGAAACAGATTTTCTGTGGCTGAATATAAACACAAAAGCTCAGAAACATACACAGGCACACAAATGCATGTTCCCCTATTGCTCGGAACAGTGAAAAGGCATGGGATGCTCTTTTACTTGAAGCATGATGGAAAGCTTAGGTTCTGAAAAATAACTCAAATTTCCTGTCTGTGGTTTCAGGATGGTTTTTTTTGGTCACAGTGCTTTCTAGCTTAGTCTGCTCTAGTGATGGCAGGTTTCTTGCTGAGGCTGGAAAGATCACATTCATGATTTCCAGTAGGAAAGAGCCTGCTAAAAATTCAGCATAATCTAAAGACTAATTTATGTGGTAATTTTTAATCAGCAACAGTAAAGCAATCTACACAGGGAATCACTTGTTGTTATCATGAATGCACACCCAACCCATCATGCCCACGGGTGGATGGCAGAGGTGAGGAACCAGAGTTTGGGTCAAGTTGAAGTTCCCCGGGCTGAATTTCTGCAAGATACCCAGAAAACACAGCTAAAAAATGCAGTGGGAGAGAGGCCAGGTCTAGATAAACCCAGGAGTCCTTGTCTTAGTCAGCTAGGTGAAGGAAAGAAGGAAAAAAATTCCCCAAGATGGAAGATACAGAATAAAAGAACAGAACCTCAGCAGGGATTAGATCCAAGTCCTGTGATGGACAAAACAAAGGAAACTCTTCTTCACAACTCTTTCACATACTCCTGACTTGCCTCAAATTCATTTTCTGAACTCTTTGCAAATAAATTCCTCTGCGTGTTACACCACTAAAATATATTTTTAAAAACCCCTGGTGATTTTATATAATTTGTAGATGTTGTCATCTTAGTTATGCAAGCGTTCTCCCCCAATGTTTCATTTAATGCTCCAATAAATATTGAGATTGCAATGAACTAGTTCTTCCAGCCCAGTATATGCTGAAAAACTGTTTCAGAGCACAGAAAGTGTTCCTGTAAAACATATAAAGGGATTCAAATGCAGATTAATTGCTTAGTAAAGCATAAAATAATGAGTAAAAAAGATTAATAAAATTAAGCAGTAAACTGATTATACTTACATGAATATTTAATTTCTTTAATACACATTTATCATATAAATTTGGTAATATTGAATAAATGCATTCCTAAAAGCTCCAAAATGGTCACATGATTGACATATGAAAGAATGCAAAACTTCTGTGAGAAAAACATGTTATTTTAGTATTATTTTAAAAAAATGTATTGTTTATTTTCTAAGGAATCATCATCCCATTGTTTCTAGTAAAGGCTTTTGCTTCATAAACCTACCCTTCCAAAAATGTAATGTGCAAAAAAAAAGCACATATTCTAATGACTTTATGCCTTATATTTTCAGTGAAGGGCAAAGCCTGTAGGGGCCTTAGGGAAGGCAGGCAACAAATGTCATCTTTCTTTTCATACAATTGTATACCCATGTGCTTTATGTAATCAAAATGAATACTTCAATTTGTTACATATTTCGCTGGAGGAACAGAAGGCATATGGAAAAAAAAAAAAAAAAAGCCCCAGGGGCAAATGATCTCACTCACCTGGAAAACAATGCACGCGTTAATAGAGGAATCTGTTAATTAAAGATTCCGAGAGACGTCCACCAAAAGCCATTCGTTCCTGAATTACCAATCCTGGAGTTAAACAAGATCCCTGGTAGTGAGGAGCTGCGTTTTCCCTGTGCCTGGGCCGTGGCTGAGTGCAGTCAATCTGACAAGTGTCCCCAGAGCTCCCCGGGTGCAGCAGATGGCCCGCGAGCTCCGGCCCGCAGAGCGCCGCGCACCGCCCGCCCCAGAGATGGAACAATGTCATGGAACAATGTCATGGAACAATGTCATGGAACAATGTCATGGAACAATGTCATGGAACAATGTCATGGAACAATGTCATGGAACAATGTCATGGAACAATGTCATGGAACAATGTCATGGAACAATGTCATGGAACAATGTCATGGAACAATGTCATGGAACAATGTCACGGAACAATGTCACGGAACAATGTCACGGAACAATGTCATGGAACAATGTCATGGAACAATGTCATGGAACAATGTCATGGAACAATGTCATGGAACAATGTCATGGAACAATTTCACAGAACAATGTCATGGAACAATGTCATGGAACAATTTCACAGAACAATGTCATGGAACAATTTCACGGAACAATGTCACGGAACAATGTCACGCCCGTCGCCGCGGCTCCCAGACACGGCGCTCCACTGAATCATCCTCAAGTTAAGCCCCTTACTGGCACAGGAACACAAAGCAGGGATGGCTGCAGAAGACAAATAAATACTCTTTTATAAGACTTGCAGTGTGGTCAATGGTTTTGAGGGTTTTTTTCAGGGTTGCTCAAAACATGAGTAGTGGTGCTTCAGCTGGCTGTGGCAATAGAACTTGGCTGTGGCATTCACATTCTCTGGGAAAATCCCTGCACCCGGGATTTTTCTCCTGGGAAGCTGAGAGGCCTCAGAGAAAAGGAAAACAATTCTCATCTCATTTGCTTCTCCTGTGTTTTGCTCCTTTGGAATGTGTTTGGAGATTGTTTATCCAACAAGTAGTTGGATAAACAGAGTTTGGGGTTTTAGAATACAATAATAAATATGAAGCAAGATGGAGGTTTTAGGGTGGAGGGTTTGGGTGGTATTTTGTAACAGAAATAAGAAAAAATAAACATCTAAACCTGAACACAAACTATTGTGATTGTTTCACTGGACTCTGGTGTGAGCAGTTTCAACTCTGGCCAATGAGTGCCAGGTTGTGTTGAGACTCTGGAAAGAGTCACGAGTTTTCATTATTATCTTTGTAGCTTTGAGTAAATATCTTTTCTGTATTCTTTAGTATAGTATAGTATTCTTTAATATCATATAATATCATAAAATGAAAAATTAGCCTTCTGAGAATATGGAGTAAGATTCATCATTCCTCCCTGCCATGGATATCTCTGCACATACAATACTTGGTCATAAAGATACCTGGGAATACCTTCCATTTCAACTTTGCAGCATCACCTTACAAAACTTAACTAGGGGTCTTTTTTTGGGTTTTGTTTGTTTGTTTGGGTTTTTTTATTTAAATAAAGCAAAAAAGAATTACTGCTTTCCATGTTGAGAACCCAAATGCTGGGAGTTCTGGATGCTGAGAATTGTAGACTTTCTGTGCTGACGGGCTCTGACTCCCAGGAGAGCTCTGCATTTGACCTGAGGCCGTGGAAAAAGCTACCAAAATTGATTGATAGCACTGGGATTCTGGGTGTGTAGTTGTTGAGAAGTGTGTAATATCATGGGGTGGAAAACCTAGAGTTTGGGGTTTTAGAATATAGTAATGTATATGAAGCAAGATGAAGGTTTTAGAGCAGAGGCAGGTTGTTCTTCTTTACCTTCTTCTTCATGGGTTTGGGTGATATTTTGTAACATAGATAAGAAAAACTAAACATCTAAGCCTGAACACAAACTATCGTCTCAAGTGCCTTCAATAACGACCTCAACAGATGTAGAAAAAAGAAGCCAAAAAACAGCACCCAAATAACTCCAGTTGTGTTCTAAAAAGAAACAAACGGAAGTGACTACCTTGCACTCAGTGCAGCAGTATCAAACACAAGGGAAATAACCCACAGGTGTGTGTTATTCAGGAGAGCCCTGACTCCAAGGCTTTCCAGGGGGCTTTTCAGGTTCCTGTGGCAGGAAGAGGGAAGAATTGTTCCGGTTGGAATCGCAGTGTTTGGCTTTCATTACTGCTGCTGCTGTTGGCTCTGCTCCCAGAGTTTTCCCCATGTGTGGTACTGGGTTCTCCATCCTTCCTGAGGCAGGAAACCAAAAGGATGAAAGGAACTTTCATTGAGAAATGGCATTGGAACCAGGGGTTATTTTTAAAAGTGCACTTCCAGGTGCAAAATGTGGTGGGAAGGCAGAGTTAATAGCTCAATGAGACACTGGGGAGCTGCAAGGTACAGTTGCTTCTATTTTTAATGGAGGAATTTGGCCAAAGCCGTGGGCAGACCATATTTGAATCATAAGTAATCACAGCAGAGCTTCCTCTTGGCAATTTGATAAGAAGCATTTAAGATTCCGAAAGCTCCACTGTCAGGTTCCCCAGAAAAACCAGGAAATTCTGTACCAAAGACAACTCACAGTTTGTATTGTAATGAGTCTTAGGGCTTTCTCAAGCAAAAGCATCAATGCAGAGCTATTCTTATTTATGGCTCAGGTATAAGCATGACTTATCACATGTGCACCCTCTTGGAGCAGGGGCTGGTCTGTGCTTCTTCACCAAACTGTTTATGAAGGATTGTCCCTTTAAGTAAGCTTATAAATTTACTGTTATAAAATTTAACAGTGGATGTTAAGACCAAGATGTTCTTTTTGCATAAATATAAGATTTCCCACATACAAAATTATATTTATAAAAGCATAGCTGTCTGTAGTGATTAAATAATAAAATGCTCATTTCTAGACATAAAAGCCCTAAATCTGACATTTTAAATGTTTGAATCAAATGCATGTTATGCACCAGTCAGAGAATGTACTACAAATGTGGATACTCCTAAACACTAATCCACTGCAAAGTCATTTTGCTGTAGCAAGCATTTAAAGGCAGAGTAATTAAAGTTGACATGACAATAACAGAGCAGGAAGGTTGGTACAGTAAACCCAGCATGGAAGACAAGATAGCCCATGAAAACATCTGGTAAATAAGGGTGTTCTATATGCCACATAATCAGTGCTTCTGGAAAAAATGACAAAAGGCTCAGCATTGCAGTAGCAAAATGCTTCATATGGGGAATTGATAGTTTATATCTGGCTATTACCTGTAGAGAGGTTTTATCTTTCTGTGTTTGCCACGTGTCTTGAGAGCTCAGAGACTCCGGTATTTCCCCTCTCTTTCTGTACTTACATTTAACTTTTGGCACTTGTCTTGATGCCAGCCATTGGGAACTTTCAATATTGGCTCACTTTGCAGCTCTGAGAAGTGTGTTTCTTTACAGTCAAGAGGTTGCTTTTCCCTAGGCTTCCTGGGTGCTTTATTGTACCTTGCTTGACTTTAAAGAAAAACCCCAATACTCTGTGAATACAATCAGCCTCACTTTTCTATTCCAACAGTCAGATGTGCAAGTGAGCCCAGAGACCCCCAAACCCATCACCTTCTCTATATCAAAACTGATGGATATATTTTCCTTCCTTCCCTGCATCCTGCCTCAGCAGCCTCCCTAATGTCCCTTTTGCTCCAGGCTGTGTCTGAACACAAACCCTTCACCTGTCCATCTCACAATCTCTTTCAACTTGGACAGTTTGTCTTAAATCTGCAATGGCCAGAGAGAATATATTTAGAGCATAACTGACATATCAAAATAACATGCTGAATTTTTCCAAGTTCCATTCCACAAGGCAGATCATCATGCAAGGAGAAAATACCTTATTTTAACACCTTTCCTTGAATCATGAAATCACTGAGGTTGGAAAGGACCTCTAAGATGATTTTGTGCTCAACATAAAACCACGTCCCCAGCTGCCACATCCACACCCTGTTTCTGGGCACTCCCAAGTGAGGGCTCACCAGGGAGAGTGGGGACCTGGAGATGCTGTTCCATGTTCACTCTGGGAGAGGAGCAAAGGGAAAGCTGCTCTAGGAAACAGAGTGAATGGATTTTGCAGTAACCTGCTCATTCCCCTGATGAGGAACTGTGGGGCCTCTTGCTGCAGGGGTCTGCAGAGAGTCCCACTGCAAACTGCTGGCTCAGCAATCTCTGTCTGACACATCTGTGCTGCACAGAAATATTTGCAACTTCAGGCAAAAGTCTAAGCATGTTAGCTTAGCACTAAAATGAAAAGCCTGAGTGCAATTACATCTTCTAGAAAACTAATGCATGTGCAAGCTAAAATTAAAAAAAAAACAAAACATTACTGAGCTAAGATGAATTTGTTAATTCAAATTTCTTTGCCTAAGCTGTTCATCAGTGGGAAATGCAACTAACATTAAACACATTTTTCTTTTGTTTCTACATAGAAATATTTTTGAAGAGAAATCTGACTGAAAGCCATGGAGCCTACTCCTCAAACTTAATCTGTGAGCAGTGTTTGGGAATATTTTTTAAGGCTACAAACAAGCTGTGTTCTTATGGCTGCTGGCAGAGCAGCCCAGTAAATCAATGCCTGGCAAATCAATAAGATGATCTAAGGGGACCAGGAGAACAACTTGAAACTTGAGATGTTGATCCAAAGTGAGAACAGTTCTGCCACTGTAACTGAACTGCATCTGAAATTACTTGGATGAATAAAGGGGTTTTGAAAACCTTTGACCCATTCAATGTGATAGAATACAATTTAACTGTAAAATAATCAATAAAACTAATAATTCCCCAAACAACTCAAAGTGAAAAGGTTTCACTTGATGTAGTGAATAAATATATAGCATAATTGTGTTTTTTTTAAAAACAAATCAACCCTTGATGAAATCCAGAGAGATTAGAAAATGTCAGTTGTCAAAAATGAATTTAAACTATTAAAAGGAAAGTAAAAATCTGTTCTAGCCCAACAGTGCACACAGGCAAAACAGGATTAAGTTACTGGTAACTACAGAAAGAATGAAAATTCTCACATTTTATGCCTTGCCATGTGTCTTTAGACACAGCCACCTGTCCTTTCCCTGCTTCAGAACTTCACAAGTGATTTTTGTACCAGTGATAAAAAGTGAAGGAAAATGCACACAGAGCTGGTAAAACCTTTCTTAGTTTGGAAAATAATCTGGGATTTGAATGCCATTGACCAAATCTGGATTTAATTATGATTTTTTGTCAGTTTGCAGAGACAGGGCTTAATGGAGATGCTCATTTATCCCTGGTCTATGCACAAGATTCAGCTGTCCCTTGTGATCCCACTTCTGTTTGGGTTGAATTTAGCAGTAATTTTTTACCTTTAATGAAATCACCAGGGTCAATGGTCTTTCAAGCATGGCTCTGTCCACCTGAATCCTGAAAACCTCTAAGGATGGATATTCTACCACAACTGTGAGTAATTTTTCTTACTACCACATGAATGGAAAAAAAGAAAAAAACCAAACCCACACAAGCACCCCTTTGCCATAAAACCCCTAAGGCAAACCAAAGCCAAACCCCCAAAAAAGCCCCCCCACTTCTATGTAGAGCTTTAAGCTAAAACAGAAATTTTCATTTAAATTCTATCAATATATTTTTATCACTGAGATTAAAATTAATAGCAAATGTACTAAATAAAATATATATTTTAAATGACATAACATTTCAAAAATGGATTTAATCTTCCCTCATGCATGTTTAATTAAGGCTTTAAATTATGCCACCCTGCACTGTTGAGCAATGTTTCTTTACATCACTGAGAAGTGGTTTCACATCCCACCAAAGGTAAAAGGAACACCAGGGCAGTGTGGCTTTTCTCACAAGTTTTGGAATGTTTGTGTTTATTCATTGATATCCATATGATTCTTAATTATTTTACTTTATTATTTTTATATATATATATATAGTGATAAATATTTACCAGTGTTTCTAACATTGGTAATTCTTAATATTGGCAATTTTCTAACATTCCCAAACCCACCAGAACTATTTCATCAATGACAAACTTAAACAGTTGATTCTGAACCAGTATTAGCTACAGTACACCACAATTCATGTCACCATATATTTTATGATCTGGCTTTTCAACTAACAAAAAAAGGTTTACTCTAAATGGTAAATGGCAAGACTTTCTTGTCAAAAAATTTAGAATAAGGTGAGGCATAAGTGCCTGAAATCAGTCATCCTGGTTAGTTCTGTTATTCTTCATAATTGAAAAAGCCATCCATTTGCAATTTGCTTTATAGCATAATATATTTATATTTTATATATTTATAAATATATTTATATACATATGTATGCATATATATAGTATTATATAGGTGCATATACATATATATATATAGGCATATATATAGTGTTGGTTTTAGATCTAAGTATTTGCGATTTGTTTTTTTTTTTAATGATGATTCAGTGACTCAAAGTGATGTGAAAATGTGTACCTAAATACAAACCCACACATGTATTTTATCCTCTTTAACATTCCATTATCACTACAAAATTCCAAGAGCAGATAGAGCCCTGTCACACAGGTGACCAGATGTGTAGACAGAAGTGTCAGTGTAATGTGATATACAGACAATAAGGCATTTACTCCAGACACCCATCACTGGCTGCACTGACAGTGAACAGCACCAAAATTCAAAAATTAAATCATTAAATTCATGAGACAATTTAAAGTAAACAGCTACTCGGATAAGACAGAATATTTGCATTGTAACCCCAAGTATCTAGGAGGAAACACAAGAAAAATGACACAAAATTTACTGATATGGAAAGTGTGCTTACCTGAACCAGCTCAGTGATGAGCTTTGTTAGACTGCAGCCATCCACAGGTCTTTGGCACTGAGTGAATGCAATTTCTGGGCATTATTTCAGCTGGGAGTTTTCATCTTTTTTCTACTGCTGGTATTGTCTCAGTACTCTGAATTTCACAATGAGAAGCTGAGTTTAAGTGGAGTTGTTTTAATGAAGTTCTGCTCCTGGCTATGTGTTCTTTCAAGGGTTGGGATTTCTCCTCACACGTTGCCATAATCAGCAGCTGCTTCCCTGGAGGTTCCCTCCTGGCATTGCCAGGGTGTAGGCACAAAAGAATTGCACCCTGCTGGAACTTGAGGGTGGAAGAACAGAAATAAACAGCAACAGTTCAAACAACAACAAAGAGCAGCACATTGCTCTAGGAATAAACCTCTGTGGTACACAAAACTTGAAGAAGAAGGGGAAGAAGAAAGGAGGACAGAAATGAGACTATTCACTCCATTCATAGCCCAAATGCCATTTCATGGCAAGGCACTCAAGAGAATGTGGCCACCTAAGCTTTTTTCTTTTTTTTTATCTGTACTCACCAATTAGTTAGACATCATCCACAACTGGAATGGTTTTTGTAGATATTGTCACCATGATATTTTCTGAAAAATCCCTTTTCCAGGATTTCTTCTCCTGAGAAGAGGAGAAGCCTTGGCTTCTCCATGTGTTGCTCCTCTGGAATGTGCTCTGGAGATTGTTTATCCAAACGTGTGAATTTTTTTAATTAATGGCCAATCACAGCCAGCTGTGTTGGACTCTCTGAGTCTGCCACGAGTTTTTATTATTCATTCTTGTTAAGCCTTCTGATATCTCCTCTTTCTTTAGTACAGTTTTAGTATAGAATGTCTTTTAATATAATATAATAAATCAGCCCTCTGAGAACTTGGACTCAAATTCTCATCTCTCACCTCGTCCTGGGGACCCTCACAACACCTCAACAAGATACCACATCCTTTATTTCCAGAGCTCACAATTTCAACTGTGAATGCCTGAAAAACAGTGAAAGCAGTGTGAGTGACTAATAGGGGTAGGATCTACCCTCTGGTAAGGAACATTTCCAGCTCCTGTGTTCTCTATTTGTAATTGAAAACCATTGATTTAAGTGCTCAAAATGAAAACGTTTGCTCACAGCGCAGTCTCTTTGCAGATCAGAATTAAATCCATAACAGCTGCGATTATGATCACTCTTCTAACCCTCAAAAAACAATTAAGGTTGCTGCAAGGGAGCACATTAATCATGACAGAGCAGGACTGATGAAGAGTGGAAGGCAATGGGCATGAAAAGCCCTGTTCAGATCCCATCAGCTCTGCAGCTGACAGGAATTGTGTCTCTCTAGCAAGAGCAGGTTGTAGCAAACAGATAAAAACACTCATCCCCCCTGAGCTGCACATTTACACACTTGCCTCTCCTCCAGGTGTTTTCTCAGGGTTCTGTAAAAAATAAGCTTTGCTGGGTAAAGCTTATTTTCAAATATCTGCCTTTTAAATGCTGTAGGTGTTAAGGAATTAAGGAATGAGGCAGTGGCACCAAAAGATGCTTGGTTAGATTAACTGCTTTCTATTTAGAAGCTTCCTAGAATGTTGCATTCCTATGGTAACCAGGCACACTCCATCCTGTCACACAACACCCACCTGGGACAGAAGGAGAAAGGGAAATTATACATTGCATAATTGAACATGCTTTCATATTTTTTTCAATGTGACCTGGTCCAAATGCATTTACAGTTTTGGTTGTCATTTTTCAGTCTGGAAGAAACCTGTACACAGAAATGACCTGTTGCACACACACAAAAAAATCATTGGTCATCATGCTCGATGTAACAAGAAATATTTCTTCAAAAGTCTGCAACTAATCCAATTAAAATCTTATTTTGCACTAAAAATTAATTTGAGAAAGTTGTGGGACATTATCAAAATTGAGCAAATGATTCTTTGTAAGATCCAAAATATTGCCTGCCAGCAAAATCCAACATAGTATCTCTGAAAATCTGTTGTCAGCCTGTCCTTCCCTACATAGTACCTACAAAAGCACACACTGAAAATGAGCTGTGGGTTACTGACTTCAAGCAGCCAAAACCTTACCCAAAAAATCCAGTTCATTCCATTATATCCCAGTGAAACAAACCTCTCTGCCTATGAATTTTGCCAGTGACAGTAAGGGTCTCTCTTGTTTTGGTTGTTTTTTTTTTATTGTCTTGCTAATTGGTATTTGGCATGAATGGAAAAATTGGCATATTTTGTAATTTCAACAAAACGAGCACTGAGGCAAGTTAAGATCTGATTTTAAATGTTTAATTTTTCATTAAAGTATGCCTATCATATGTGCATAGGGATCTGCTGCTGTTTGATTTCACTGTTTTTTCCAGGTTGTTTTCCCACATCAGGTTTTTTTTTTGCTCCTGTCATGTAAAAAAACTGACCTAAATGCAAGATATGGTGATATATCCATATCCAGAAAAGTGAGTTATTTATGGCCATTGAGAGTGGAACAGGCTCTTACTTGAAGGAACTGTAAAGATGTGTAAAGATATGGTCTTAAAAGTCTTCAGAACATATTAGATCAAAATCAAGCACCTTCCATAATAAGTGCATAGCCAAAATGATGGCTGAATCACTTAAACACTAACTGAAACACCAGAGAAATATATAGTCCTGGATTATTCTTCAAGTCCTGTGAAATGAGCAGCACTTTCTCATGTGCATCATCTCCCCTCAATGCACTTTATTACTCAGACTGAGAGGAGAATGGGAGCCAGGTTCTGAAGAATTGATTTAAAGCTGGATTAGTGGCACTGGTGAACAAAATCACTCCAAACCTCTGCAGTGTTTATGGGCCTTGGCCAGCCTTGATGGTCTCATCAGAACCTGGGGCCAAAGGAGCTGCTGCAGAATGCCTCCCTGTTGCTTGAACTCAAGGGTTATCCTCTGTATTTCTTTCAGAAATTATTTCAATTTGTGCAAAAATACCCTGAGGATTTGCACAGTAATTTCTTCTGAAATGATATCTGAAAAAAGTACAGTGACTTGGTTAGTATTAAACACATTGTCTCTTTTTCTAGCTGAAAACTTCATGAAAATTAAAAGTTAATATAAGTATGTCATCTGCTTATTAACAGTGTAATGTAAGTGTATCCACTACATTGGAAGGCAAATGAACAGTTCCAGTCTCCTGAAGGAAGCAGAGAGAAATTATTTCTGTCCTGAGTCACACGCCCTGTTTGTGCCTGAGATAAAAATCAAACCCATGACCCCTCATTTCTGCACATTCTGTTCCTCACAAAATAAAAACCATTTCAGGATCTTGAATCTGTTCTAGTGTGAATATCCAGGGCTGACAGAAACTGAAATTTCTTCCTAACCCCAAAACATAACCAGAATGGCACACGCAGCCAGTCTCAGATGCATACCAGCAGTAAGCAGGACAGGTTTGCTTTCTCTTCCTCTGCATTTTGCAATGCAAAACGAATCCCCAAAATGAAAGGTGTGGTTTTAATCTTCCTTTTTGACAGCTCAGGTACCAACCAACAGCTTTAAAACACATTAATCTGACAAGGAGCATCAAAAGACTGAGAGTTGAGAAGAAACTAGAATTCATGTTTTAAACCCTCAAAGAAGCTATGAGGTTTTTTCCCCCTGAAAAAATATCCATTGGGATAAACAATCATTTTCTTATTGTATAAGAAAGCAAGTATATTAAAATTTCTGGATGATTTGAAAGAAAAAAATGTGTTATTGAATAAAAAATTAATCCCCATTGACAAGCATCAAGAAAAAGCCAATTCTCAAAATCTCTCCTGCTTGCAAAAGGAGAATGAATGTGCAAATTGCTGCACAGACTTTAAAAGAAAAATAATACAGCCAGTATTTTTAAAATCACCAAATTCAGTTACTCCAGGATGGTATGGTGAGATCTTCTGGGAAAATAATTGGCTGAGATGCCATTAATGGTTATTAGTACACAGATATGACATGCTTGGGATGTTAAACCTTCAGTCTGAGAGGCTGACGATCAGTGTGATAGGGTTGTGGTAAGAGAACATTCAAAATTCTTCTCAGCAGTCTCAGAAAGAGCCTTCAGAACCATTTAATGGCTGCAGAAATTCCAATCAGCCCCCAAAAGCTGTCAAATCTAGGCCTACTTGGATATCCTGAATTCAAAATCCAGACTGGCTTGAGATTTCTGAGCTAAACCTTCACAGAATCAAAAACTCACTGAGAGAGTTGAGTTGAGGCTACAAATACATATTCAGAGATGTTGCAGATGAGGATATGCAGATTTCAAGTTAAACCAATACAAACTTATTACTATTTTAATAGAACATTGAGCAGGAAAGGGCCCCTCTCCCAGGATGACATTCTTGTTCTCACAGCTTAAGAGATTTACACATCACCTAGAGGAACACCTAATTCAGCCCCAGGGAAAGGTGCATGTGACCATTATGTGAAACACAGCAACCATTTAATAGGACAAGCAAAAAAAAATTTTTAAGCTGAACTATCAGAGAGTGAACACAAATATTTATAACAGAACCACAGTGAAAAATCCCCAGTCTGACACAGCACCCAACTGAAATGGTCCACATGGATTGTAGATCCATGAAACTGCAGGGAAGGTGGAAGATGTGTAAAACATGAGCACTTTGGGTCACCTGGAATGCTTGTTTCTGAGGGCCAGGAGCAATCCAGTGCAGAGGAGCACTCCCAGGGAAAACACCAGCAGGACAGGACACAACCCAGCTGAGTGAGCTCTCACCATCATAAGGAATATTTCAATTGCTGGGATTAGAAAAACAAAAAGTCAGTCACTACTGAATCTCCTGTTATTTCCCATTTCTAAGCAAGAAATAAATCCTTCTTTTTGTTTTGTTTTAAAACACGTGAAATTAAGGTGCCTAAATTAGCTAACAATCAAAGGCTGCAGACATTTGGCAAAATTTCTCTGCAAGACTGCTGCAGTTTGAGCCTGCAAGGTCCTGTTTCTCCTCCTCACCTTCCTTCCCACCCCTGCAATGCACCACTGGCATCTCCAAACCCTGCTCTTCCTCAGTGGCAACGTGGCCCTGCAGATCCTGTCCTTTGCTCTCAAATCCCAGAAGCCACTACACAAACCTACTGAGTGACCCAGCACCAAACTGAGCAAATCCCAGAAGCCACTACACAAACCTACTGAGTGACCCAGCACCAAACTGAGTGACCCAGCACCAAACTGAGCATTCCCAGACTCTTTTCCATCTAACACCCAGGCTTGGACAACTACCATCACAAAACTGAGTTTTGCCTCCCTGTAAATGTAGGTCACAATGATAACAGTAAAATTCCTGCTTATTGTTTACCTGCACTTAAGGGCAGCTCCGAAGGCTTTCAAGAATTCCTGAGAATGTGAGTGCTTGGCATTATGGCTTTAGGATAAAATATGGCTCTATTTTGCACATTATTTAAATTACCTTACATTTTTTATTTCCACTGTTATTAAACTGTAATGAATTTATTTGTTTATGGAAGTGTGCACTGCATGTCTAGTACTCTTCTGTAATAGCTGGATTTAGAGCCAGCCTCTGATTTCTATCCTAGACATCATTAAACAATTTATTTTCTGTGATAGGGGAATGTGCTCTTGGGCAAGAGCTCTCCATTAATATGAATTATTAACAATATGTATATACATGCATTATGGATATAAAAGATGAAAAGAAAGCTTGCCAGTTATTCTATGGAGCTTTCTCCATCCACCAGGCCACTGCATTTCAGACAGCTGTCTGCTGAATGGTCACAGACAGGGAATCCCTGATGACCACTAGGGTTTTGCTTTCCTGTTGCTAGAATTCCAGCTGTATTCTAGCAATTTTAGCAGTGTTCTGCAGTGCTTCAGAACAAAATTCTCTGGCTGGCAATATCTGCTCAGCCCTGCACTGCTCCTCCCCGTTGCAAGGTGGAGATGTGAAGCAGCCCACAGCTCCCCAGGCATCCACACTCCCTGGAAAGGGGCCTCAGCTCTGCCATCAAAAAGGCATGTAGTTTTATTTAAAAACATCTTGCAAAGAGGGATGTTTGGGTAGCTGCAGCATTTGAGGAAAATCCTGTCACGTTTAGCTGCTCCTGCTGATGCATCTCTCAAAACCCTGCGTGGTAATGGAACAAGGGAGGGGAGAGGCAGCTCTGATGTGACACTGTGACACAGCAGCACACAGAGCCTGCTGCACTCCCATCTCAAGTCTCTCTCACCCACACACACTGAACTGGCCTCCACTTGTGTTTCCCTGCATCTGAACAGCACTCTGAAGAGCTGCTTGTGTCGTTAGCCTTTCCAGCTAATTAGTTCCAGAGCTGCTGCGGGATTCCTGTGTGCCACAGTGATGTGGCAGGAAAACCCAGCCCTCACCATCCTGGGGTTAAAAGCAGAAGGACCCCAACAGGATAAGTGAATAAAAAGGAAGCAGGGGGTTCTAGAGATTAATTATCACTGATTTCTGCAGGTTTGAGTAGAGTTTATGGAAACTGTCTTTAAGAATTCCTCCCCTCCACCCAGCCTTGTTTGTAGCTCTTTGCTCCACCATCCAGCTCCTCAATATTGCCAGGTCTGACCCTCCTCATCCCTGCCTTTCCTTTCCCTCCAAAAATAAAACCACTTTCTATTGTGGTTCAAGACATTCTTCAGAGTAGCAATTCCTGCTGCCCCTGTGCATACATACTGTCCTACTTCCCATACAACACTGCTGCCCAAAATTCAGCTCCCAGTACTTGACTGGTGACTCAAGACTGCTTTTTCTTGCACAGATGTTATCTATGAAAGGGTATTTTATATTTTATGTAAAATATCATTACTATTGCTCTTTTTCTTCATTATCAATTTCTTACCTTACACAACTGCCTCATGAAACATTTTGTGACCAACACTCTGTATCTCACCCCAACACTTAGCTTCCACTTAATCTGCTTTTTACAACCTTTAATAGCACTTTAGCTTTTTTATTAACCAATAACACATTCAATGGCCCACATCACTTTATGGAAAATAAACCACAAAATACACCTAGCCCAGATTTGGTTTCCTCTTATGGCTTCAAGAACAGAGTCCTGACTGACCTCTGCCATGAGCAGGCAGCTGCACCAACATCCAGCAGAGCTGAGGAAACCCAGCTGGAGACCTGAGACTTCTTCAACTGGTGGCACTGGAAGAAAATAACTTCCTTTTTGTTCCTTCTGCTCCTGGAGAATGACAAGTTAAAAAAAGGTGAGCAAGCATGCAGCTGTAGGCAGTGGCAGGGAGAGCAATGGGCTTATTTTGCACGCTGAGGGTTCTCTCCATGAATAATTTCTCCAGACAGAAAAGGGATTTTATTAAGAGCAAACTGTATGTAGATTTTCTCCTGCTAACATGACTTTTTTTTTTTTTGACACTGATGGATTGGCAGACCAGCTGAGGCAAACAGCACTGCTAATTTCAGTGGTAAAAAGATACAAAACAGAGGCACCCAATAAAAAACAAGTGAAATAACTTTATGCAACTTCCCTCCACCCTCAAGAGGAAAAGATAGGTTCATTATATTATAACCACCTTTTTCCCTTATTTTTCTCTGTCAATATTCCTCCCTTCAATGATTTCTCCCCTTCTGCTATGTACATGTGAAATAAGATATTCATACCACTACTTAAATATGCCTAAAAAAAACCCCTAAACCAGTAACCTGGTACACGTGTACAAACACACACATGCACACCTGGAGATGTATAAACACCAAAATGCAGGAAAGGTTCCATTTTCACTTACAATCCCACAAGGAGAAAGTATGATTTAGGCATGGTCCAGTTCAGGTTTCCTCCCTCCAGCATCTCCTACAGTGATTGCCTCAGCAGGCATTATTGGCATGGGAGGAGAGATTTCTCTGGATTGCACTGTCACTCTTTCCAGCACCCCAGTGACATAAAAGCCATTTATAGAAGAGTCTGTTACATGCAAGAAGCTTTGGGGTCAAATTACTCAGGCTGTTAAATCTGAGTTGCATTGCAACAAAAAGTTTGGACCTGAGCTGGGCTTCACTTTCTTGGTATTCACAGTAGTGCAAATATATTCATTTAAAGCAATCTCCTAATTCCTCCTGCAGGTTACACTGGATTAAAACAAGGTAAGACTCCATTAGAAGTGTAAAATTAAATTTTTCCTTATGTCATGTAGGATTTTGAATGTCCAATACTTACTTGCTGTTTCTCATCCATGAGAGAGGTACACAGGTTTCATCCAGCTGATTTAAAAACAAGTATTTTCAAAATTATTTTCCTGTTTGCTGTTTCTTTTGAGGAAAAAAAAAATCTCTTTTAATGTCTCATTCATATCAAACAAATACCACTTCTGATTTAAGAGCAACCATCTTTAATTCTGATAAATAATACTGTATTCATCGTGGGTTCACATGTGAAGCTTACTAATGCTTTTCTCTACATGGATTTGCACATTTTGATCTTATCCCAGCAAAAATAAAGACTACTGATGCATTATGTTACCTGCATATTGTATTAATGTAGTTCTACTTATTAAAATGTCTAAGTGAGCCTGTACAGGTAGAGAAATAAATATTCCAATGAACTGTTTTTCTCTTTGGTATTAGATTAGAAGAACATGTAGAGACTAGACTAGAAACATGTACATGCACATGTTTCAAAACACTGATGATGCAGAACAGAAATTTTAAAGATACAACTTTATAGTCATTAATTATATAAACAGCTTGGCAACAAGGGAGGTAGAAGACTGATTAAAAATGGATTCATTTTCCTTTACTGGACTGTGCTCCTCATCACACCTCATGAAATTATTATTTACCTGAAAGCAGCAAGTATTAGGCAGTTTTAAAAAATAAAGAGGCCTCATGCTCCAGGTCAAAATAAATCCACAGTAACATTAATGGCAAATCTTCCTTAGACTCCACTGGTTTCAAAAATTCACTAACAGGTCAAAATTTAGACTCAGGGTAGAAATTCTCCCTTATAACCCTTTATAAATATCCATAAAATAAAACGGAAGCTTGAAGCAAAAAGTAAGATGTCTTATAATTTGTAAAGTTGATACACTAATTATTGCAGAGGAAAGTAATAAAATAGCCTGGTTCATTTTCGTAAAGAGGCAAATTCCCATAAACTCTGATAATGTTAGTCACAGAGAAAAACAGAAAACTTTCTAAACACACCATGGGAAGCTCACGTCCCTTGTTTCTGAAGTAAACAGGAGGAGGGAGGACATAAAGTACAAAACCATGCCTGCTGCAAATGCTAAATCAAAGTGATCTATGAAATAACATACACATTTAGATAGTCAGTCATGTTAATTTAAAAATATCCAATGATCTTTACACAGTAAAAATGGCTTTACTTTCAATAAAGAGAGTTAATATAGCGCTGTAATATTTTACAACTGGTAGGCACATGGCATAAATGTGTGCACTGCTGCACATACACAAGCCTTTAGGCAATGCACAGTAATTGGAGAGCTGAAAATGAATGTATGGAGTTTAGAACATGTAGACTCTGAGCACCACAGCTAAACACCCATCAGATTAAAATTTACCACCCTACTTACAAACAAGGAACTGTCTTCAAAATACATTCACGTGGTCATAATGTATTGCCTTAATCTGGGGGAGTTAACAAAACTCTTGGCATTGCAACACGAGTGATTTTTGGTGGTTACAAACCAAAGTCAGAGGCTGTACATAAATTTACACCAAGGAAGAACCTGAAGAAATACATTTAAAGCTGTATTTTAACTGCAGCATATCAAGTAAATATTATCATAACACAAAACAGTTATTTTGAGGGAAAAGCACAGTTGTAGAAAAGAAACTTGTCAGAAAAATTATAGCCACGTGATCTGTTGTATTAGCAGCACATCATCATTTACAGGAATAAAGAAAATTGGATGTTCCATTAGCTTTGGAAATCTTTGTTTCAATACCATACCCAAAAGGACTCTTACAAGTGCAAAAAGTTGACAAGCTAATAAAAAGTTAACACATCAGGTAAAGAAGACATTGCTTCATGACCACTTGGTTGTTGTTTGATAAAACTGAAAGGTAAAGCCATTCTCACTCAGTGATCCTCCACACAAATAGTTTCTTCTACCAAAGCCTGTGACCTGCAGTTTCTCCCTGGGCCACAGCCCATCGCCCACTCGTGTAGAACCTGAAAGTTCATTTCTCCCCAGCAATTAACTCGTGACGCTTCCAGATCGTGAAGGAAACCAAATTAACAACCCCACTCTTTGCATATATTTGCAACATTTAACAAATTCTGCGCACTTACAGACACAAGAGACACAAGACAAGAGCCCAGCTACTCCCAAGTGTCCCTCAGAGCATTCCTCAATGCCCAAGAGCTCCTCTGGACCATTATTTCATGGCTCACGTTACCTGAGAAATGGAACGCCCCCAGGAAGGTCAGGCTGGGCAGGCTGCAACTTTCTAAGGACCAAAATAAACATTTTCTTCTCATCTCAGTGGAACACGGAGTCTTTTCAGGAGTTTCTCTGCAGAGCTGCTCTGGGAAGTCACAAATTCTCTAACCTCACATAGGGCTCGATCCCAAGGTCTAATTCTTGCCCTTTGGGAGCAACACTTTTACTGCTTGCACTGGGAAGAAATCCCAGTGAATTCTTAACTTGGCAAAGTGAGCTTAGACAGGAGCTTAGACACATTAGATCTGTGCAAATCTGTAAATTCAGAAGTAAATTACTTAGATTTAGGAATTGGGTAGAATTTATTTAGAATTATAAAAAAGTTAAATTATTTAGCACTTGCAATAGCTTTGTTTCTCAATGAAACTACCAATTTATGGAATAAAAATACACATTTAATCTTAAATACCAGATAAAAGATACAAAAGAAGAACTACCCTTATATAACTTACTAGGAATTATGTATTTAATAATAAACCAGAAACTCAAAAGAATATTTCATTAGGTAATTTAATTTAGTGTGTTCAATTTGAAACTTAACTTATGATTTATTTTTATACTGCTTTTGCTTTTACATATGAAGTCACATATACAAACAGTTCTAGCATTAAAGGCAATACCATCTTAGAAAATTATTACATTTTATGGTTATTAGTATTATATTTTAAATAATTTATACACTATTGAACAGCAATTACAGTAGATAATAAAGAATTGTGCAATGTCTTAAAACTGTTCAACAACCTAAAATAATTTAAATTGTAAGGAAAAAAGAAGAACTCGAAGGTGTTGGAACATTTTGGTGAAAAAAAAAAGTGGACTTCCAAGTTCATAGATGGGATTTTCCAATGAACATTGCAACTGAAAATTTTAAATTGGCTATCTTTACTCTGCGAGAACGTGCAACCGTATTAGTCCTATGTGGATTCTTTTTTCTTTTTTTTCTCTATGATGAGATGGGTTTTGCCTTTGATGGGAGATCAGAAGGCAGGGCACTGTGTGTGCTGCCTCTCCAGAGGAGGGTGGAAGGGCAGGAGCCAGGACACGTCACCCAAGGGACCCAAATCACCCAGGACAACCCTCCCGCCTCCAAAGGAGACTCCCCTGCTCTGTCTCAGGAGGTGCAGAGGGGAGACAAACACCTTCTGCAGCAGACTCTTGAAATAAAGCAGTATAAAGTCACTTAGTCCTGTATTTTTTAGGTACCACATGAACAGAAATGGGCATCCACCTGAAGTTAGAGCTAGAGAAAACATGCCTGCCCTCTGGCATCGCAGGGGCGGGTGCTCCCCACTCCAGCCTCAGCTGGGGGGTCCGGGCACTCTCCAGAACCTGGCTGCTCATCTGCTCTTCCTTAGCAACTTTTAGCTTTTTAACACATAGATTAGCCCTTTGAGACCACACAACATGGGAAGCTCATGTCCTTTGAGCAGGTAACTCTGTAATCACAGTGGCAAGTTCTTTGCCACAGTTTTGAAGTGATATTGTACTAAAACTTGCAATATCCGTACAGGTAAGTTCTTGCAATATCCATACAGGTAAGTTCTAATGCTATCAATGCAGCAAAAAAGATCCAGATATATATGTTGTAAGTTATAGCATTACTTTATGCCTGTAGCTATTAATATGCAGTGTCTATTAATAATGCTTAAAATTCGCTATTCTTTCAGTTTGACTTTATATGATTTTTATTATAGTGTATAAAAAGGTGAAAAGAAGTAATTAATGGGGAGAGCCTACCTACCTTTCCTTATGGAGGGCCTACTTCTAGCACTAACCTTCATGCTGCAAATCCTTGGCTTCACTGACATGGTAACACTTCATTTTAACTCAAAGGGATGGCTCTACCTCAGAATGACTTCTGCTTTTATTCTGGACCATCGCAGGCATGGCTCTGATACACCTCATGCTAGAGCAAATGAGGAGATTTCACCAGCTAAAGCTGGGTGAGGTCTGACAGCAATGAAAAGGCTGCAGAGGTAGGGAGAAGTCTCTGAAACACAGTTAGAAACAATGGCAGTACATTATTACTTCAATTAATCTCTACTCTGTGGTATTCTATTTCTTTAGTGAAATGCTGCAGGAAGGATGGGGGTGAAGTGAGGTAAGAATTTGTACCAAACCCTGGTGGGGTTTCCTGATGTCCTCTTCATGCTGCTGTGTTCCTGCTGCCTTCACACACTGCCCAGCAGCAAGGACCTCTCTCTGCTGGGTGGAACCAAGGCTCTACTCTTCCACTACAAGCAATATTCCCTCCAAGCCAAGCTGCTGTCAATACTGGCCTTTCTTCCCCTTCCATCACCAGCATTATGTCTGTTACATTGCCTTTCTGTGGTTTGGTGTAGAAGGGATCAGCTCCACCAGTCAGCAGTGTGTGCACACAGTACAAGTGGGCAAAATTTGTGACGGTGACATCAAGCTGCTAACACAAACACATCTATTACCCTTTCTCTCTGGCTTGGTGAGACAGCTGCCCTCGAGGTATTGGCCTCTGAGCCTCCCTGATAAATCACTGGCGTGTAGGAAACCTGGTTATCCCAACACAGCAGGGGCAGAGGATGCTATCCAGCTGCAGAAGGACATGGAAGAACAACATCCATGAGGCTTATAATGAAAGATTTTTGATATGCTTAAGTAGTTAACAAAAATTTATTGCAAGAGATAGTTTGTCACTAGATTTACAGTTTCAGAGAACATAGTACAAAACATAGTGCATCAGCTTTGTCTAAACATTAAATAGGTGCAAATACACAAAGATAAAAAAACGAAAAAGTGAATACTTTACAACATAAGTTATAGAACTATAAATATATTTTATATACATTATACATATTCTAAGACATGATTTTCACATATATATATAGTTCATAATTAGTATCAGACTATTCAGTGCTTTAGTAATAGTGTAAGTCTCAACGTTTGTTGCATCGCTATACTTACAGTAAATGCTTCCCGAGGAGCAAGGAATTTTAACCAGTTTAAGAAACAGCAGTTCGGGTGAAGGCTTTTTTCTTCTTTATTTAATTTCGTGTCCTAGAAGAGCGGCTGCAGGGGGATGACGGCGGGGTGCGGGGCCAGCAGGGAGGGGAAGCCGGCGGGGTGCGGCAGCGGCGGGAAGGGCAGCGGCGCGGGCGGCAGCACGGCGGGCGGCAGCAGGGGCAGCGGCGGCGGTGCCACCAGCGCGGCCTGGCCCGCCGGGGACACGGCCAGCTGGGCCAAGGGCTGCGCTCTGGACAGGGCCGGCACCTGCGACAGGAACTGCTGGTGCGGCTGCAGCACCTTGAGCACCCCGGCGTGATGCTGCAGCACGGTGTGGTGGATGGTGGTCACCGAGCTGGAGCGCAGCGGCGGCGGTGGCAGCGGTGGCAGTGGCAGCGGAGAGCCCGGTGGGGCCAGGGCGAACTTCACCTTGGCCGACAGCACGCTCTGAGGCACCATCTGCTGAGGATAGGCCTCCGAGGGGAGCTCCTTGAACTTCTCCGGGCTGTCGGGAGGGAAGAGCAGGGTCTGGTCGGGCAGGGGGAAGGGGGCTATCAGCTGCTCGGTGGTTAGGAAGGTGTGGGTGTTTAGGTGTGCTTCTTTGAATGGCAGGGGAGGGGGGCTGCTAAATATGCCGGGATTACACTGCAGCCATTCTCCAGCCACCTCGCCCATCTTCTCCTGCGGGAGAGACTCGGCCAACTCGTATTGGCAAAGATAGGATTTGGGAGGAGCATGTTCCAGGTGTCTGTTGGGGACGGGAACTTTGTAACGAGCTTGGTTTTCGCGGCTGTTGACATTTTCCTTTTTCTTTCCCTCTTGGGGGACACCCTGTTTGACAGCAGCCACTGGAGCACTGTGCTGGGGGGCAGCAGGAGCAGCAGAAGTTGTGATGGTGCCATCAGGAGTCGTGGCCGTTGCACTCTCCATCACTGCACACACCGTCGCTTTATCATCGTCCACCACCTGTGGGTCAGCACTTTCCAGAGGTGGCTTGCTCTCCTCCAACTCCATTGTTTCATCCCTGTCTTTTGCATCATCATCTCTGGGAGCTGCATTAGTTTCCTCTAGATTGTCTTGAGTCGGTAAGTCCCCCAAAATATTTAACGTAGAACTGGTGGAATTTTCTTTGGAAGATTCAGAGGTCTCACTTTTTGCATTCCTGTCAAGGAAAACATGATGGATCCTTGCCTTCCTTTTCCTGCGTTTCCCTTTTGCCTTGTGGTGGGCACCTAAAGCATGTCCTTGCCTTTGGCATTCCTCTGCTGATAATGCCTGTCCCCAGGAGCTTTCATCCGAGGAAGAGGAATAGGAATCCGTGTGCTGCCTCCGCTTGCGGTGCGGCCTCTCGGGCTCTTCTGTCAGAACACTGTAACCCCTCTTTGTGGGCTGGTTTTGGCTCGGCCCCTTCTCCTCACTGCACTGTCCCAAACATTTATGCTCTGGGCTACAGCTTGGCCTCCTGATTTTCCAGCTGCAGCACGTTTTGGAGTGCCTTAGGCTGCGCCTCCTGGAGCTCAGCTGCTTGGCCTGCCTCCGGGAGCTCCCTTTGCTCCTCCTGTGTGCTCCCCTGCAGCCATGGTGGTGATGGCCACTGCTTTTTGCACTCCAAAAGTCACACCAGCCTCTGTCCCAGTGAATGTGATCTGCTGCAGACACGACTCTCTTGGGACCATTTTCAATGCTGAATTTTGGCTGTGACTGCTGCACCTCACCTGCAGTTAACCAGATATTTCCTGCATCGTGCCTGCATTTTTCTGCATTGTTTTGGAGGTGCTGATATTTATTTTCATCTCTGTAAGTAACTTCTTTTTCAGTTCCTGGAGACATCTCCATTTCTGCTACTGTTGTGTCTCCACAGTGATGACAATGACAATGACATAATTTTCTTCTCCTTTTCCGTCTTCTGCTTTTGTGAAGCCATTTCTCATGGCCTTCTTTGATCCAGACTTTGTTGTATTTCTCATCTATCACAGTGTTTTGTCGTAAGGGGTTATGAGATATATGATACTTTTCTATTTTTCTAATCCTGAATGACTCATCCAAGGACACTTTGTTTTGATTTTTTGCAAGATCACAATTTCTGAAGAGGGAAACATCACTTAACAGGGGTATTGTATAGTTGCACACATTTTTATTCACTTCTACTTCATAATCACCACACTCTGAAGTAGGTCTTTTTGTAAAATCTGAGACTAAGATGTGATCAGATTCAGTTTTATGGTGCAAATGAGGTATGTTTGGTTGATGCTTGGGCTTTTCTTGGCTTTCACTTGCTCTTGATGACTTAAAATCAAAATATAAAGGATTACAGCTATAAGAAATTGATGGGTCTGTACTTGTATAAATTAACATTTCTGATGGCCACTGAAGAACATTTGATCCATATTTGCTAAGAACAGGAACAAAGGGCTGACAGGGCCTCTTGTATACATCAGGTTTGCTTTTTGGGGCTCCACTTCCTTCTTCAGACGGTGCTGGAGCTGCTGCATCGGCCCCCAGAGTTTTTATTTCAGTTTCAGTTGCAGGTGGATCCCTGTTCCCACCATTACAGTTTTGCTCTGCAGCATCCTGCAGAGAGGAACAATCCTCCACCAGTTCCTGCTCAGGAGCTCTGTTTGCCTGCAGCTCTGGGGAATGGGGCAGGAGCTGGGCACTGTCTGCAGGCAGGGCCAGCCCTTGGTCCCCTGACTCAGCCACACTCACATCCACACCGTGGCCATCCGTGTCTGAGGACAGCGGCTGCTTCGAGGGGGGCATGGCAGGAGGCAAGGCTGGGCTCTCCAGCACCCTGCTCCCTTCGCTGGGCAGCTCCTTGGACTCCTGAGCTTCAGGAGCTTCTGCTGTGTCCGTGCATTTTTCCACCAGTGGGTGAGAGCAGTTGTGTTTCTCCTCAGGGCACACAGCTACTTCTGCTGCTGAAGGAGACTGAAGGTTGCACGTTCCCGGAACAAACCTACTCCTCCTGCTAAATCCATGCTCCATGGAGGCATCCTCATTAAACTCATAGAAAACAGCAGCTGAAGACTCCAGTTTGACTGCTGCTTTCTTAGGAAAAGCAAAGGAGAACCCAACTCTGTGTCCTTGAGTTCCTTGAAGCTGATCTCCACATTTGTTAGGGTCGGATTGGTGACCACCTGCGTCTCCAGGAGAGGGAGAAATAACAGAAGCGATGTCCTTGCAGTTCTGTGCATCCTGCATCAGCGTGCAGCTGAAATCCTGGCTCTGGGCAGAATCTGTGGCAGCACCTTTGGGGACATCAGTGCCATCGTCTCGCACAGTCACTGTGGTGGACTTGAACATAGGGCCACTTCCGGGAGCACTGGGAAGGAAAATAAAACTTTGAGTCAATACTGTTCAGAGAGCTGCTGACAGAAACATGGAATTACATTGGTATTTAAGGGAGCTTTTTAAGGAAAGAGGAAGACTCTGTAGATATGTGCATTTAGACTACAAAAGAATGCCATCTTATTATAATAAAAATCAGTTTACTAGTAGTAAAAAATAGGATGAGTAAATATTATGCTCTCAGCTCCTTCATGTGAAGTTATCAGCTGAAGGCCTAACATTCCTACAAAGTAGTTAACTTTACCTAGACACCCTGGCTGGCCAAAGAAGAAACTATCTGTCTCCACAAAAATCTTGCTTCTCCTCCCAGCAGACCACCCTGGTTAAAATACTATTACTACAGACTGCAGTTTTACATTCCTTCATGCTACAAAACACATTAGAACAGAGGGGGTTTCATAGAGCACTTCCCACGTAGTCATCATTCCACTGACTGCTGCTCTGCCCACAGGCAATCCCCCAGCAGTTCCCATCCTATTTGTGTGCACAGACCCAACCATCAGCATCTCAGCAATTTCTTTCGTGGAGAAATAAAACTGGGGAGAGGATTTCAGCTGGCAGGAGAAAAGTAAGTGATTCATCCCTCTGGAGAAAAAAATTTGTCACTGTCTACTTCTGTTCTTCATTTCATGTCCTCTTCCCATCTGTTCTATTTGACTTAATAGGAAGTAAAGAGGAGAGGAAAAAATGTTTAAGCTGACAATTTTCCAGGATCCACAGAAATTGCTCAGCACTAGGAGTAATGGACCTATGTTAAAACCATTTGTTTGTTTGTATTAGCCAAATAACTCTCTTACAGTGAGTTACAGTGCAGAGCAATATTCACTGATGAGTCACTGCTAAAACTTTCAAGAGTCATTTAGGACCCCAAGAAGTGCTGAGATGAAGAATAACATCTTTACCCTATCAGGTCTAGAAATTGAGGTAGAGGTTTTATGAGAAAGGGATTCCTCATGAGAATTCCTGCCTTGCCCAGTTCTTTATAAATTTGAAATATATGTTAAACCCACACACAAATCCTTTCTTTCACAGGATAAAACGGTGACTTCTACAAAACCAGCCTAGAAAATGACAGTTGAAAAAAAGCCTATGGGTCTATGTCACACCTCTAAGGATGCAAAGTGGTAGTAAGTACCAATTATGAGATGGATAAATTAGGCTCAAATAAAAATTCTTCTTCAGGAACTAGCAAAAGGATATTAAAAAAAAAAAAAACAACAAATAATACAGAAACGACAAAGCCTTGCAAAATCTGTGCTTCACTAGCATGGAAAAAGGAAAAAAGCAATTATTCCTCCTTCTTTCTCATGCAATATACAAGTTTTGGAGCATGTGTAGGGGGAATGATATCTAATATACTCAAGTATAAAACATGAACAGTTGAAACACTCATGGAGGAGAAAGAGTCTCCACATGAGTTATCACAGGAAGATTAAAAAGATCAGTGTTGTGTTGCTCCTGTCAAACAGACCCCACAGCATTCATGTCCCATCCACCTGCTCATTCAGACTTTGTTTCAGGACACTGCCCACCATCCAAACTAGGGACAGAGGGACTATTCTGAACAGGAGCTGCAGCTTGGATGGACTTCTCTGTTAGTTCATCTTGAGGGGGTGAAAGCTGAATAAAGAGAAAACATTTGCACATGAGCATCTACATTTTTTCTTTCTTTTTTTTCTCCAGAGATTACACTGTGACAGGTACATATACTTTCAGTGGCTTATCAGTGTCAGAACTGTGTCATATTTTGAGAATTCAGTCACAACAAGCCAGCTCAACTCTAATTTCAACAGCTTGCCTAGACACAACACTAAAAATGCACGAGCAGCAAGGAGTCACTTTTGCAGAGGGAGGTAAACACTCTGCTGAGCAGGGGAAAAAGAAGCATTTACCTTTTAATATAAAAAATCTGGCTATTGAGATCTAAAGCTAGGTTTCTGGATGCTTTCCCAGGCGAGCATTTTGAAAACTAAATCGCAGAGATCTGTTACATCCTAGAGAGACAGACTGTGTTCCTCACCTCATCAATGAAGTAGTGTCAGCCTGCAAATGCATGACCTAGTTCACTCAGCTTTCAACCAAAGTGCCTGCTTTTATGAAATATATATGAAACACATCTTTTTTTAAACTAAAAATATGTGTCATTTCAGCTCAGCTGAAAAAGCAGTGTTAAACATTCATTCCTGCACACAGTGTGGATCAAATAGTGAGCACAGAATGCTTCCAAAACGCCCTAAAAACTCATGTGTGTGGCTACAGCCAAGGGTCTCCTGCATCCCACATCATCAGCAAACAGTGGAGGGCTTATTTAAAAGCATTTTTGCTGTTTGAGCAGCTATGGACTTACCAGGTTCTCTCTTTCCTTAGCTCAGCTAGCTTGTGCAAACGTTGAAGGGCTTTCTCCTGTTTTCTTTCATCTTTTCGTGACTTAGATGCTACATTTCGAGCAAACTCCCTCTGCTTCAGCTCCTTCAGCCTCTGCAAGAAACAGCCACATAAATGCACATAAAAACCCCTGGGATGAGAAACATTTTCATGGCTCTTACTTGCTGGTAAGTGCCCACAGCATGAATTATTCTGAACCCAACCATTCAACAAATTTCAGGATTTCAAGGGAATAACCAAAATACCTAGAGATCTTAGAGACAGGTTAGCCAGGCTAGAGACAGCCTAGCAAATTTTACTGTAGCTTTTACCATGATGTAGACCAGGCTCAGTAGGATGAGGCAGAGCTCACCCAGAAATTTGTTCATGATTTCTCCCCAAAACATTCCCCACAGATTTTTGAGGTATCAATAAAAAGCAAGACCAGCCCAGGTATTTTTCCTGCAAAGCCTCTCAAAAGCCTGTTGATCCCCAGATGGCATTAAATCTGGAATTTTTCTGCCCAAGATGCTGGGCATGGCACTTGTCACTGCTGCTCTGTGGAAGCTCTTCAAGCTCTTCCCTTCAGCTCACCATGGTCCCTCTGGCCCTGCCCTGCCCTGTTATCAGCATGCCAACACCTGCAGAGCTCCTGAGAGTTCCTGTCCTGCCATCCCAGGCATTACTGGAGCTGTTAAAGGGCCCTGACCCAGCAGGGATCTCCAGGGGCTGTAATGGACAGAGAAGTGTTGTGCTCTGAAATGGGGAGATTGTCCCTTTGGAGGAGCCTGTGTCTCCTGCTCTCACTGGTGTCTGACACAGCAGTTACACAGGTACCAGGGAGCAATCCAGGATCTCATGGGGTTTTGTCTCCAGCCTGCTTCTTTGGAGGGAAATGGAAGTGCTCAGCTCTGATCCTCCAAACAAAAAAGGGAATCTCATTTTTTTTACATCAAAGAAGGAGAGTATGCAGGGGCCTCCTTATTCTTCATGTCAGCAACATGTGTTCCAGTAGGTCCCAAACCCCAGTGGTCCTCAGAGTGCTCTGATCATGGCTCACAGTCTGATGGCATCATCTTACAAAACCATCATCTTACAAAACCATCATCTTACAAAACCATCATCTCACAGAACCATCATCTCACAAAACCATCATCTCACAGAACCATCATCTCACAGAACCATCATCTCACAGAACCATCATCTCACAGAACCATCAACTCACAGTTCTGGGAAGAACCCAGTAACTTGCCACCTCCTTTTAGTGTCCAGGGCTAAGGACTTGCCATAAACAGTGCCACAGTGATTTGTAGAAGCAAAAAGTCTTAACTTCAAATTGTCTGAGAGGTACTAAGAGCTTTTTTTACCACTGCTGGCATACATAATAGATACACAGAATACAGTTTGCAAAACACTGTCAGCAGTGTCCTCCTGCTCCTTCTCACCTCTTTTCATTTCACCCCTTTTGTGAATTTTTCTTTCCCCTATTCACAGAAAAACACCTCACACATACCAGCTGGCTCTAGGTGACACATGGCTTGGTTTTAGGTGGTTCTGCAAGGGGCAGGCAGGTGGATTCCATGATCCTTATGGGGCCAACCCATAAGGATCATCCATATCTTGAGATATTCTAGGAGTCAGGCTCACACTGAAGTAGTCTTTGCCATTTTGGGTGGTGGTAACACTACTTGGGCAGTCCATTCAATGCCAAGAAATAAATATTGAGAAACATGCAGAGAAAACCAAATTGCAGAAAAATGACTGCCACTCTCTATGTTCAAGCTTTGCATTCTTTTTCAAATGTCTGGATATCCTCGATAGATAGAGAAAAACAATCTGAAACACAATCACATCTTCCACCATTTATATTTTCTAAATATCAAATTTTTCTACTGATAAAAATTTGTTTTTATTGTGCTAATACATTGTAAGGTTATAAGTACACTCAGCACTAGATATATGATATCTGTTTTCCCAGAAAAAGAACACTTGAAGCGTGGAGCATCTTTGTTGAACACATCTTCCCCTTGTCTTCCCCTATTTTCCTAGACAGGATGATCCTGACCCTGCCTCCCACCAGCCACTCATGAAACCTCAAGTACTTCATTTCATAGGAAACTTCTGACTACTCAAAAACACAAGAGAAGAGATGAAATTTGCTCCTTTCCCCTCCTCACCTTCAGCCCTTGGCGCTTAAAGAGAGGATTTAATTGCATTTTGGGGAGCTCAATATTTTTTCAGGGTTTTTTTTCCCCTGCAGTGCTAAGGAAAGGAGTAAGTGAGAAGTAAGGGAACAAAAGGAAGATAATAGGGTGCTGTCTCACATGCTTAAAAAGGAGAAGCTGAGGTGTATACAAATCCATAATCACCTCTCAGCTGCAGTACTTTTCTGTAATTACTGGGATGATTACAATTACTGATTTCAGTCTGACCAGATTCTGAACCCTTTAGTCTTACTGCTAAGTTAGCAGCACTCCATGCCTGCTCTCAATACTAAAGTGATTAAATTGTTCTCCTTGGATGGCTGCAAGTAGGTGTGGCACAAGTTTTGTGTGCTCAGCCTTTGCCTGCTCTTCTCTCCTGGAGAACCCAGAGCTCCCCTTCTGCCAGACCTCCTGGCAGCTACTCTTTCCTGCACAGAAAACTGGGCTTTGGGCTTTGTTTCTTTTCTTCTCTCAACTGGTATCTCAGGTTTTTTTATGGAGTGCTTTAACAATCTGCAAGGATTCTACCATGGCAACTCCTGAGGTCTTTATTCTGCAAATTCATGTCTAAGTGGAATTCCTCCTAGTTCTAAACCACAAGACATGCACCTGGTGTTTCAAAAAATGCTATTTTCTTTAAATAAAAGATCACCTAAATGAGTAACTGCATCCCCTCCTTTTTTTTTTTTTTTTTTAATACTGTAGCTATTTTCTACTTTGGTTTTTTAGCCAACTATCATCACCTGCATTCCCTTTCTGCACTCAGTCATAGTCAGGATTGCTGGCACTGCATTTATGCTGCCCTCAGTTGGGCAAAATCGTTGATTTCACTAGAATTATGCAAATGAAAATGAGATATTACCCAAGCATACCATTAGTCCATGCATTCTTACCATCAGAGGGAACCCCCTAAAGTTGTTCAAAGTAAATAGCAGCAATAGAAAAACAAGTGTGACTTGTTCCTATAAACCACCTTTTCCTTATCACTTTTCTGCCTTTGCATGTGGCAGAGCAGCTCACTAATGCTCACTTCAATAGCAGTTTAATGCCTGTTATGCTTGGATTTTTCCCTGGATCAGTAGGCCAATAATTAACAGCCAGGGATACTGCATTGAATTCCCTCCTGCATTTTCCCCTGCTTACAAAGCAGCTCAAAAACGTGTGTGACCCAGCCAGCAGAGTTCAACCAGCAGTGCACAATGAATAATTAAATGACATTTCTCCAGGAGACCTAAATGCCTTCATCATTATCCTGACACTCTGCACTGCCACGCTGGAGGTGCAGAGCGCGGAGCCCTCGGTGTGCAAATGACTTTGCCCAGCCTGAAGGGATGGGAAGCCTGACCCTGATTCTCCAGCCTTGTAATGTGATCCTGCAGCTGGGCTGCTTTCCCTGGGGCAGCAGCTGGATTATTTCAACAAATCTAACTGTAACACAGGGCCTGAAGCAGAAATATTCCAGCTATTTCTAAAGGAATTCAGCCAGGTATCTTAGCACACACCCGGTACGTCCTGCTGGGCTGAGGCTCATAGTCCAGATGGAACCAAGAATTTTACAGAATCCTGTGCACCTGTGCATGGATGAAACTCTCCATGAGGTGGCCACAGGAGCTCCAAATGCAGGTGTGGCTGCACTTCTCAAGGAGGACAAGTGTAAGAAAAATCACAGGAATCCTAAGAGGATTTCCAACAGGACCCCAATTCCTGGTCCCTTCACTTCAGCCTTGTCCTCCCCATTTACCACATCAGACAGTTCATCTCAGCACACTGCTTTTCAATAAAGTTCCCTAATGCTGGATTTCCTAATTCTGGGTTTCCTAATTATGAGTTTCCTAATTCTTCCTGGCATTTTGTAATAGAGAAGCCACAGGCCAAGATTCTGCTGCCAGAGCCAGGTGCCTGAAGTCCCTCCCTAGATCAAATCCTCTCAAAACCAAAGACAAATTAAATGCATTTTTAATATCATTATTACAAGCCTTTTGCCACCCTGAAAACTGGCTGTTGGTTGTGGTGTTTTTTGTTTTTTTTTTTTGGTTTTGTTTGTGGAGGTTTTTTTGTTTTTCTTTTTGTACTCAAGATTTAAATACTTATAGCAATAGCCCTTTAAACTAATGGACCTCCAAAACACAGAGAGATGCATTAATTAATAAATAGACCCAGGACAACAAAAGCAAATAAAGGCTGAATGGTGAAACCCAATGTACATGAATACTAGGGCATTAAGGGGATAAAATGGAGGAAAAAGCCACAAACTTTTATATATATATATATACACACATAAGAAATATATATAGTAATTTTATAACTTTGAACATATAACTTCATGTTGTCAGAACTGACTCTGAAGAAAAGCAGTGAGATTTTTAACAAAGAAAAATAGAAAAAGTTTATGAGACTGAAGGGGAAGACATAACAAGCATCAGGATTGATACAGGCTCTCTCTGTGCTGCTAATATCTCACAGAAAAAACAGCCATCCCACCAGCACAGAGGCACCATCTGAGGACTGCTTATTCAAACAGGCTCCCATAAACCACCCTTGCAAAGCTTAGCCAGGAACAACTTGAACGGGGTTAACAACCAATGGGAACAGTTTTTATAATAGCAGGAGTCAGAAAGATGCCTGTCAGGGGATTTTAGGGCAGTGCAGTTCAGATATTATTATGCTAATTCACTTTTGACCTTAGAGTAACAATTAAATTATGTGGACTTTTACAATGCTGAAAATACGTAGCCATAAATTCATTTTCTGATCAATGGAAGTATAAAATTACAGAATTTAACAGCCATGACATCAAATTTTGATGCTTTACTGCCTTCTCACTTTATCAGGAAAAATGACTGCATTCCCAGTAGTCACTAAATCATTAATTTATGTGGGTTTAGCTTTTAAAAATAACTCATCAAAATAGAAGGCCAAGCCCCCTCCTTCACCTGCCCAGCCAGCAACAGGCTGGGATAACCAAGACATGGGATGTTCAGTGCTGCACATGCATCCCAAGTCCAGCAAGACTTTCCCCAGGTCTTGCCCTTTCTATAACTCCATTTGCACCCAAAAAGGAGCTGGAACTCCACTGCAGCTCCTTCCTGCCCTTCAAAAATTTCCTAATTACCTAAACATGGGTTGATAGTTCAGCAGTGTGGTGGAAGTGAGACAAAATTGGATTTATTTTTAAAAAAAATCTCTTCCCTCTCAATCTGTACATGACACGAAATATAAATTTAATAAAGCAAATTTTTGCTTGTGTTCAAATTGTTTATTTAAAAAAAGTTGTATGAAATGTAATGAGTATTAATATGAGTGTTGCTTAGCTGCCAGTGGTGATTCTAGAAGCTGTGCATGTTCCCCTGTCTCTGATGCTGGCTGAGATGGGATGCTGCTGCTGCTTCCTGTGAATTATGGTGTAGCAAACAGAGTGACAAGAACTCATCAGATAAACACTTGTCACACCAAACCAGATTAGTGCCTCTCACAAAGAAATCGAGCTTAATCAATTATAAATAATAACTGACTAGAACACAGCTCATGTAACACCTGTAAACTCAAATGGGGAATGAAATATGCCATTTAAAGCAGAAAACATTGCTTACTAAGATGTAAAATGCACATCTTTTCCTTCTGTCTTCAGTGGTTTGTGAGAGCATATATACATTTATATATATATATGAGACCATATGTGAGAGCAAATATAAATAATACATATGTAAATATAAATACACTTATTAATATAAATATAAATTAAATATAAATAAATGTATGGATTTTACTGTTCTGCAGCTGGAGACCCCTTCACACAGCACAACAGGGCAGCAAATCCTCCCTTGTGCTCTGGTGTTCAATTCTACATACTTTTCATGACAATATATTTATTATTATTATTATTACTACTACTACTATAATTATTATAAATAAATTCTCCTGTTGTGAAGATTAGAGGAAAAAAATTAAAGCTCCAAGAAAACAATACTATAATACCCAAAGAATTTACCCTGTTAGTGCTGCAGACCTTCCCTACACAAGGCACGTTATTTCCACAGAAAGGAGAAATGAAAAAGGAGTAGTAAGCTAAGAAAGAAATTAATTGACTTTTTTCCTTCTTTTTCATGCTGCCACCCATGGAATTAACTGCTGTGATGGGTTCCTGAAAGAGACAAGGAGCAAGGGGGGTTTTTAACAGCCCTCCATGGGGAGCTGCTGACAGGGTAAGGGAAAGTTTCCTGCCAGGGGGTGGCACCAGGAGATGTCACCACGAGGGGCTGGGGCATCTCCAGCCCTGCAGAAATTCCAGAATTAAACGAGAAAACCTCATTTACCTGATCCTGTCTCAACTCCTCCACAAACACCATTTCTAGGTGCAGGAGTCACTTCCTCACATTATCAGTGTAAGGACCACACTGGTCACTCACTTTGTGTCTAAGAGGTCTTTAAAAAAATAAAATTAATCTACTGCTGGCTTAGCAAACTTTCAGTTTGTTCCAAGTTAGAAGCTGATTTTGCCTGCCTCTGCCTATGGCTGTTTGCATCTCATGTTGGGCTGCAAAATTTAAAACTTTTCCTAAATACCCAGAACTCCACAACTTTGCAACAGAACCAGATTGTAAATTATGAGATGATAAGCCCTCCAGATGACAACAAATAACATACAGGCTGTGAATAATCCTTTTCCCTTCATATTTCTACCAGAGATTGCAGCCATTCCCTCCTAATGGTCCTTCAATATTAGAAGAAATCTAACACACACATGGTTATATGCAGGATTTAAAAACAGCAAGTCCTTGGAGCCCATAATATTCCTGAAAAGGTTGATTCAGTAGATGTGAAACTGCTCTTTTTCTAGCAAAAAGATGTCATGAGCATCATCCCAGACTGGGAAGGAAGTGAGGATGAATTCAGAGGGAAGGAAGGTTGGTGTTGCTTTACTCATCCATCATGGCCCTGATGAGAAAATGAGATTCCTCATGACTCAGAAGATTTTTCACTGACTTCAAATGAATTGATGTGATGCAAATTTTCTCAAACCACTCCAAGTTGCTCATGAGCACACTTGCAGGATACACAGTAGTACACTTTGTTGTGCAGTCTGCAAAAATGAACTGCTGAGACAGCTCTTCCATTTACAACCTACCAATACACATAAAATACATGTATTATATTATACAACTGAAAATGCATATTGATCCTTTCTAATTTTCTAATATAAAGACTGAAATTAATTTTTCATGAAACATAATTAGTTTTTGAGACTACACACTTGTGTTGAAGCATCTTGTAGAGTGTCTCAAGTTAGATTTTCCTACCTAACTTTATGGGGGAAAAAATAAATTACTCTTGAGCTTAAAACAAAAAGCAAAACCTAATGAAAACATTACTGCTTCAGAATCATGAGGAAAATCAGAACATTAAATATTTTTCACAGTTGCACCTGTAAGATACATGAAAGCTAGTTATCCTTGATGAATATCTCACTAATTACCCTTGATTGTGTAACTGCAAAAGATGTACAAGGGAGCAATAGAAGGGGAAAGAAATTTCTTAGCTCTCTTCCTTTTCTTTCTCAAATTATCTGCCAGAAACAAACACATACTTCATTATGGGATGATTAATGCTCTTCCCAGCACAAGAAGCCTCCCTTGGTTTGACACCCTTCTGGTGCTCCTCTCCAGCATCCCCTGCTGCAGGATGCAGATAGCACTGACAAATCACAGGTTATGAAGCATAAATTAACACCTCTGTAGCTTTTGTTTTAAGATAACTGTGCTTTTCTGAAGTTGACTTAATGGCTGCAGTGTTGCCATTGTGCAAAAACATTGTTTTAAGCCTGCAGAACTGCTGAGCCTTGCACGCTGAATATTTCACTGTGATAGCTCCTAACCACGTGTGTAACAACAGCCTGGGCTTACTGCAAGCTGCAGGGGATTTTTTTGTTAGCTTCAGCAGAAATCAGCTGAATATTCCATAAATATTAAGGACACACAAAGGAAACAACAGAGAAGTACAGAATTAGCATCTCACCTATCAAAATAATTTTGCCAGATAATGAAAAGAGCATGAAGCCCACACAGGCTTTCTACATCTGTAAAGTGGTTACAGAGTCTGTGGTTTAAAGGGATTTATTTTAATAATTCTAGGCCTGATTATACTTCTCCTGAAGTCAATGGGAGAAGAGGTTTCAAATTCACCATGAAAGTTTCCAGCACCACTTAAGAAAGCTTCCTCAGACACAAAGATTAAATACAAGATTGGTACACATCATTTCTTTAAGGCTCACTTCCCAGTTACCTCCCCTTCTCCTGCCATTTAGGATTCTAATTAAAAAAAAACAAAAAAAACCCAAAAACAAACCAAAACCACATGCAGTGTTGTAAATCCTGACAAGAAATGTTTATTCCTAGCACTGTTACAGAAAAGGCCTTAACTCCACCTCTCCCCAGGTGGCTGCAAGTGAGGGGTGCCCTGAGCAGCCACAGCTCCTCCTCCTCTTCAGCTGTGGAGGGACAAACCAGCATGGACCATTTCAGACATCAGGGGCCATTCCCTGCTCCCACCATCCCAATGATCTGGTAAAATGATCCACCACTATTCCTTTCACTCCAGCAGCAAAGTCTATGCATCCAGATTAACCTTTTTGAGCATTGCATATCCAATATTTTCTAATTTGACTTTACTGCAACCAAAATATCGATTCAAGGAGCCACTGCTTCCTGATATTTTCAGGTGGGCACCAGTCACTGAATGAGAAATAATGATTTGTGCTTTTTTTTTTTCTGGCCAGTTACAATTTTCTATGCATAAATACTGACAGCTCCACAACATTTCTTCTCAAGTCTATCCAGAGAGCTCTAAGCTAATGGAAAAAATCCCTCTCTGATCAGCATTCATATTCCATAAACCATTTCACAGGAGCAGCCACTTCCTCACCAAGAAGTCCTCTCAGAGGAAGGTCACCTCTACAGCTCTTTGGAGAGGGAAAATTGGATTTCCCTTTAGAATGGCTCTGCAGTGGGATTAGGTTACAAAATGGATACTCCCATCAGCACACAAGATTGGATGGCTCAGCTGCTAAAGCTGCTTTTTGCTCATTCTGGAGACCACTCTGCTGTTTTCTGCATGAATAATGCACTTGGCACCTCTGAGTTCTTTGAGACTCCATCCAACAGCTCTTCACTGCAGTGCCCTCCAGCACCTACCAGTGTCCACTGGCATTTATCAGCTTTGCAGAGTGGTCACTGTGTCTGCAGCACTGAAATTCTCTCTAGGATCCTGCTGCTATCCTGACTCTCACTCCATTCCTGGCTGCAGGAGGACACAGCACCCTTTGTACAAGCAAATTAAAAATTGATAGCAGACATTGTCAGTCTGTGTTTTCTAGTTTCAGCCTCTTTGGTCACTGACATTTTAGGAAAGTCTGCCACAGAGACTGAAATGAACCTACCAAATCTTCAATCTTTCCAATCTCTACAATGTGCACAGTGACCAAAAACGAGGAATTAATATTTACAGTTAGGTCTTCTAAAGGTTATTCCCCATAACCCTTGAAGGATACACTAATAACTGATGGGCTGAAGGAGACACATGAATTCCCCCAAAGTGAGCTCTTTATTTGAGTTCTTTATGTCAGAGCTAAATCACAATCCCTTTCTCATACCAGTTTTATGTGGGATCACTCAGCTGTTTGAAGCCTCTGCTCACAAATTGCTCCTCAGCAGCAGGATCTGCTCCTTGCCACCATTATCCCAGGACCATGACAAGCTTCCTCAAAGAAGGAATAAATCTGACCAATGGAAACAGAATTTGCAAATTTTGACACATCTCAGCCACAGAAAAGCGGCACAGACAAAATCTTAGTTATTCTTAAACCAACTTGTCATACTATACCCACAGAGCCCTTGGAGGGAAACATCAGATTACAGAAAATAAAATGTTAAATATAAAGGCTGCATCTTGCAAAGCAAGATCAGTTAATGTCAGGATTTGATACATGTTTGCAGTTTCAGTGATGCAGATGAAGTGTTGGAAAGTAACTGTAAAAACATCACTGACACTACCATGAAAAAAAAAATTAAAAAAAAAAGATGTTGGGCCAGCAAGTCTGTATTTATGCGTGTCTTTTACTGCCCCAGTGCTTCTGCAGAGTGAAATGTTAGCAACTGCAGAGCAGGGATGTGTGTACCCCCATGCTATGTTAATAAAGTGCTCCTTTAATTATCAGTAAAGCACAGCTTGGGGGCTGCTGGGGGAAACCAGGGCTGTAACAGACTGTGACAGAGACTCCCAAAAGGACCAGCACAAGTTCACAGCAGGGGCCTCGAATGTGGGAGGAATGGGATGGCAGCAGGGTCCCAGAGCTATAAACAACTCACTAATGCTACACTGCTGCTTGCTACAGGAATGCAACTTTAAAATATGGATAAAAGTGATTTCAGGGATAAAAAGGCAATGAAGCCATGGTGAGGCCACATGCAGAGTGCTCTGTCCATTGCTGGGCCCCTCGGACAAGACAGACATGGAGCTCCTGGAGCAGGCCCAGTGGAGGGTGGCAGAGCTGAGGAGGGACTGGAGCATCTCTGCTGAGGTAAGGCTGAGGGGGCTGGGGCTGCTCAGCCTTTAGAGGAGGTGAGGAGGAGCCTCATCCCTGTCTGCCAGTGCCTGCAGGGATGTGTGAGAGGATGGAGCAGGCCCTGCTCCCTGATGCCCAGCAGCAGGACAAGAGGAGTGGGCACAAAGTGATGCACACAGAGTTCCACCTGAACATGAGGAAGAACTTCTGTCCTGGGCAGTGACCAAGCACTGAGCAGATTTCCCAGAGGGGCTGTGGAGTCTCCCCCACTGTAGATATTCCAGACCTGTGCCACGTGGTCTGGGATGACCCTGCTTGGGCAAGGAGGTTGGACCAGATGGACCCACTGTGGTCCTTTCCAACCTCACCCAGTCTGGGATTCTGTGAAAAAGCTTCCAGCATAAGTAAAAATTATTATATATAGCAAATTTGACTTTTTGACTGCATTATCATGAAGTACTGGATAAATAGCAACTAAGTGGAGCGTGTATTTGTGCAAGTAAACACATTAAAATGTCCCCAAAGAAAGAAACTATCAACATTAACTTCACCTTCTTCCTGGCACAGAGGGGACCAACATCACACTCCCCCACATGAAGAACTCACATTGCTGACAACTTGTAATGACACCTCCCCTTTCTTCTTCAGGAGGACCATTAACACCAGCAAAGAATCAGACACTAGAGAGTTTATTATATCTGTATCATTATCAGCAATGAGCCCTTATAATTAGATGATCTGGACTGTAAGTGCCTGTATGATCATAATTGGCCTAATAATAATTCTTTCTGTTAGGCTGTTAGGACTTTTGTTGAAGCTAAACTAACAAATTCCTGGCTCTGCATGCTGGGGGTGCTCCTTTCACCCCCATAAATGCAGGAGGTTTGTGGCTGGGTACCCCCACATGACAGAGCTGAGGATGGCTACAGCAGGTCCAGCTTTCTGTTTCAATACAACCCAGGAAGATTTCATTGCAATATTTCTTTACCTCAGCCAGATATGAACCTATCAGGAGATAATTTGCCCTTGATTAAGAATCACCAGGAAATTAAGAAAAACAATAATTAACTAATAACGTAAAGCTCATTACTGAACGGAAACGTGCCCAAATCTCAGTCCTAAAGGCAGAAAGCAATTCCTAAGGAAAACTGACATTAACCTGTTGTTCCTTCTCTTTGCAACAACGACAGCAAGGATAGAAATCCATCCACTTGCACGATACAGGTTCCAATTTGCAAGGAAGACAGCACAGGGCACTACCTACAGCACTGAACTCTGAAATCTGAACTGCCACAAGCTCAAGGTTTGATGAAAAGAAGAAAAAATAGCCCATAAAAAGCCATCTATCTGGCACATAAATAACAGGGGCAATTAACTAGGTGGACCTTCTGTATATCTCAGCAGAAGACAGATTTAAAATGTCTATACTCCATGTGAAGGTATTTCTGGATAAAGCATTGCCACAGAAAATGGAAAATAAGAGCAGAAGCTTTATCATCTCAAGGTCAACGTAACTGTACGTTTACAAAAGTTTAAAAAGTGCCTCCCTCTCCTTCCCTGCAGCAAACTCAAAGAAACAAAGTACTCAGCAACTAAGAACCATCGATGAGAGCTGTGAAACCCTTGCCCTCTCTTCCTGCAAAGACAAGGAAAGATAAAGAAAGAATCTTATTGTAAGAACTCCCAGCCCTGCAAACAAACCTCTCATCATCCTCAAGCACCACACAAGCACTGCTAGAGCACTCCACAGTTAATAAGTATTTACAGACCCAGATTCTCTGCTTTTGCACGAGATTTTACACTATTGAATTGAAACAGGTGTCTTTGCTGGTCTTTAATTTAGCAGGAGCACCCTGTGAGTGACCTCCCTGTTTTCCTGGCTGATTCACCAAAGTAGTTGTATTTTTATTTTTGTCATCTGCACAATCTTCTTCTTTCTTGAAAGTCTTATGGGCATTTTTAGTGAAGAACAGAGGAAAACCTTTTCACATATTTGGGTTAAAATTTCTTTATGTACTTTTCCTACAAATAGCTGTAGAAATACAGAGGAAAATCATGACATTTCTTCCTATCCTGCCAAAACTTTGGTTATTTTCTCCATAGGTTAGTTATCTCCCATGGAAATGTAGATATTTTCAATACCTGTTCCCAGTCTTCACAACATCCCTTAAAGCAGGCTGGGCTCAAATTTTTACTTCTGCCTTGACATTCCCACATTCCTGCTTCAAGATTTTCATCAAAATGCTGCAGTGCCTCTGGGCAAGGATAGGAAAAAAAAACAGCACAAAAACAGGAAGTCACTAGTTTTCTCTTGTTTTTTTTTCTTCCACACACTCTCCCTTTTTTTGCAAAAAATTGCTACATATGATGCTTAGCAAAGCTTTACAAAGGCAGCACTTTTTTCTCTCCGCACATTTTGGATTTATTGTTGGAACTCTCTCTCTCTCAATGCCATCAAAGTGACTCATCCTTCATGAAAGTCTTGAATCCATTCATCAAAATGTCATCCCCCCAAAACTGTTTCTTGCCTGCTTGCTCAGGATGCCACTACACAGTCACACAGAGACTCAAAGAGGCTCAGGGAATTCATCAAGTTACAAAGCTTAGACAGCTCCTGATCAGAACTTGCAGACTACCTCTAACACAAATATATACACATTAAAATGCCCACCAGTTAGAGCAAAAGGCACAATTCAGCAGAATTTAAGTCTGATTTGAGACCTCTTAGGATGGGCTGCAACCCCCCTGGCCCCCTTCATGTTGTCCTGCCTTAACACAGGCACTTAAATCAGCAAAGTCATAGATCACTCCCAGAATAAGGCAGGAGAACAGCTCAGTTTCTTCACTCCAAATATTTCCTCTTTCAGGGTCATTTCCCATTTCACCAGACTGCAAAAGCAGCACCAGAGCCTGGTTTGTGCAGCAAAACCTGCAGCTGGAATTGGTAGGAGCTTCCCAGATTTTGAGGAAGCAGGTCCCCAGGTGAGCTGCTGGGAGACATCTAAAGCTCAATTCTTGATCCCACTGCCCAAATTTGTATTAAAGGAAATAACTTGCAGGAAAATCACTGCAGATGGAACTAAAGTAATAGCTACTTAGTTTTAATAAGTTGGGTAAAGTTCTGTAGTGTTTTTTTTAATCACAAAGTCTTATTAATGTATAACACTTTGCTGCATAAATTGAATGGAGTTATGCCTTGAATCTACTACACCTTCCACTAAGGTTTAAGCACTTTTTTCCCCTCTAAAATTTAAGAAGGATAATCAGATTCTGGGTAAAAATTTTCTTTGTGAATAAAAAAAATGTCTTCTATAGCCACACAAAATATAAGGACTGCTTAAGTCATTTTTGCATAATTTAAAGTACCTCTTGCATTAAAATACCAGCATTTAGTAATATTAAATTTTCAAGTTTTCATTGAACCAGTAAAGAAGGTGAAGTGCGAGAACACATTCCCTGAAAACCTAAATTTGGATCTCTGGCTCCCCAGCAGAGATTCAGAGCCTTCCCTGAGACTGCACACACACTCAGCTGCACCTGCCAACAGCACGAGGTGAGTCTATTCATCAAGCTCAGGCACACTGAAGCACTGAGAGTCCCCAGCAGCTCTCCCTCCTGAAACCAGGGCTGGGGCTCTCCAGCAGGCAATCAGGAGTCTGATCCAATCCCAGCAGCAGCCTCACAGCCTTGCAAGCAGGTGCATTAGCAGAGCTGTGACTTGCTGTCTTCCTTCAAAATACGCTGTTGAACAAATCTCGCGTGCTACAAAGGGGACACATCACTCTGAGGCTGCAAACTCTCTGCTCTGCCTGGGGCAGTATCACCAACAATAAATCATCCTGCTTGGAATTCCTGCTGACCTCCAAGACAGCAGCTGGTGCCCTGTGCACGGCACATCTGCAATCTGTGACCTGATTCCTGCTCAGTGCCACTGCCTCTCCCACTTCCAGCCTGGAAGAATTCTCCAGCCAGTGACACAGTACAGAAGAGCCTCATGGCTCTGTCCTCCACCAGCAAATAGGATGCAACATTCAGAAAAGACTCCAGCATGATACTTTTTATATCCATTCACATTTAAAATAGTTGATCCTTCCTCTCTTGCGCAGCTCCCGATCTTTTTCTGATCTGTCACAATGGCCCTCTGAATTGGGTATGTAATGGGAAAGTGTTTCATTTCTCAACCTTAATACTGAAAGTAATGGGAGAACCTGGGGTAAAAGTCATATTTTCTGAGAACTGGTGTTTCTGATCCTGGCAGAACTGGTGTTTCCAAGAACGGGTGTTTCTGGTCGTGGCAATTTGGGAAGCCAGAGCTGGCAGCTTGATTTTGCAGGCTCAGCCCAATGAGAATCACAGAATCACAGAATCTCTAGGCTGGAAGAGACCTTTAAGATCATCAAGTCCAACCCATGTTATCACACCTCAACTAGATAATGGCACCAAGTGCCACATCCAGACTTTTTTTAAACACATCAAGGGATGGTGACTCCACCACCTCCCTGGGTAAATATCCCTGAGAATATGAAAAGAAAACTCTAATTACTACTGAGTTTTGCCTTTCACTCTTGAGGATCCTAAATATAGTTAAATTATTAATTATATCCTCTTAACATAATCAAGGTACTGAAGAGCAATAGTTTATTGGCCTCTCTTAGTTACCGCGTGATCCCCACATTATTGTAACATCACCATTTTCCAGGACATAGGGAGAAAAAAATTGATTCTAGAGCATGCTAGAGAAGTCATCAGAAGAACAAAACCCTCCATCAAAGCACATCAGACTGTCCCACATAATATTCTGCTACTGCACTTCTAGCAAGTGGAAGGAAAAGCATTGCCTTTAACTTGTGTGATCTGATTAGTGCTGTTCATCTGCTGACATGTAACCCAAATGCACAAACCAGTGATTTCTGGTGGCTCAAGGACTCAAACACAGACAGTGCTATTTTTTCCTTACCCAGAAACTGTAATTCCAATAACAATCAATACTGCAGTGTTGCAGTGGGGGGTTTTATTCTTGTCCAGGCACCAGGGCTGAGCAGCACATGTCCTACCAATGGAACATGACTGCTCTGGGCTCAGGCAGTGGCAGCTCTCTGACAGTGCACACCAATTACACCAAACAGCCAGGATGGGAAGAGAAAAAGCCACTGTCACCAGCTGAAGCTGCAGGGGGGATTCATGCAAGGTGATCTAAATACCTGCCTGGATTTTGGCCAGTGCACAGCTGGAGCTACCACCCTCCCTCCTCTGCAAGCAGCCTGGGAACTGCAATTACTGTGTGGTCAAGGTCTGGGGTTTATATCTCTAAGGCAGCAACTCCATCAGCACAATTATACTGCTCCAGCGCCAGCTCCAAGGAAAATGTGCCACCAGTCTCAGCACCACCACGTCCTGGAGCACATAAATGTTAATTAGCAGCCTTTTTTTAGAAATTATGAGATGCTCTCGTCCTGCACAGTGTGAGATTTGATGAGATTAGAGCACTGGGTGGTACAGCTAATAAATCAGTTTACTGTACAACCTCATTTCTTTAATGAAGAGCAAATACCTGAGCCTCAGTAAAGCAAGAGTCCCAGGTGTACACTTGCTAAGCAAAGTGCTGGATTTAAATTTTTTTTTTGCATTCCTCCAGAACAGGGAGCACTGACCTGCTGCTCATCATTAGAGAACACTCTCCTGTCAGGGGGTCAGCACTAAGTGCAAACTTTGATGTCAGAATTAAAAAACATAGAAGAGATGAGTAGCAAGGCCATTATGGGAGAATAACTAGGATAGTTTTCATAAGGGAATAACTTTTAAAAGCTGACAAGAGCTGTCAAGGTGTCAGGCCTGGAGAAGAGCCAGCACAATTAACATACCCTAGGCTTCAATCTACTAGACGGGGAGAAAGCAGATTTTATTTTGGACAATTACAAGTTAATAAATGGAAGTGTCAGTTCCTCTGTAGAGCACCCATTAAAGCCTACTAAAGGTCAGAACCTCTTACAGTTGCTGTCATGGTAGGCAACACACTACCATTATTTTATATTTCAAGCAATTTTACTGTCAATGACAGCAGTTACAAATGTGCAAGAAAATATTTTCCTTAGCAGTATACCAGGCACTTTACTCCACAGAAATCATCTGTGCTCCCAGAAGTGACTAATATTTCAAGATTTTTTTATTATGAGCTTGGTGGGGTTTATTTATTTATTATTTGTCCAAACTGCACGGGAGTGAATGAGAGCATGAAGAGCTCAGCAGGGGATGCCATCCCACTTCCTTACATCCTCCAGCCACACAGAATCCAGGGAGTGATAGGCACCTAGCCAGGGCACAGCTCCCTCCCCAGCTGTCCTTGTTGCCCTTGCTCCAGCTCCCCATCAAATCCAGACCAGGCACAGCACGCACAGCCAGGCACCTGCTGTGGGAGGCTCACCCCAAGAGTCAACTGAACTCGGAAACTGCTTCTGCTTTGCTTTAATTCCACTTAAAAAACCTAAAAAAAAAATCTAAAAAATTTAAAAATCAGGACAAGAACTGACTTTGCTTCACCTGCAGAATTGCTCACCCTCTGCAGTGGACCAAGAAAAGAGGGAACACTGCTTGAACCTTGTTATTCTCAGTTGCCTCGTTAACAATAATAACAGGCCACGTCTCCCCAGGTCAGATGGAGCTGGAGGGGTTTGCAAAGCAGCCCATCCTCTGTGCCCACCCACACGGGAAGGAACAGCAGCTCCTGTGGGTCCCCAGCACTCAGGGAGCAGCCAGTGGAGCTGCTCTCCAACAGGGACACACACACACGGATTTGTACACTTGTCCTACGCTGAGGCAATAAGAACCTTTCAGACCCAGCACTTTTTTAATGCACTGTATTTTCTCTGCTGCTTAAGGAAAGTGATACAACACTATTTTTGCCTCGTTGTTCCTCCTGTTAATGGAGGCAGAGATGACTCATTAGCTACTCTGGCTTCCCTTTGTTCACAGCCAGGCAGGTGGGCAGAGCCAAAGCAAGATACTGGAGCAGTCCTTGTAAAGAAAATCTGCCACCTGCAGAGTCATTGGGAAAAGACTGGCTGTCATTTAAGAAATTATCTAGCAGTATTTAATTCAAATAAACCCCCACATGATCATCATCATCTTAAGCCATTTTAAGGCTGCCCATCTCCCAGCACTACCAATCCTAGTATACTCATTGTAATGAAATGTAATGTAAAGCTTTTCATTGTAATGAAAGGTTCTCTTGGACATTCACTCCTCCTCACTCTGACTTTGATCTTTTTTATTTTGTTTAGGAAAAAAAGCAAAAGAATCCTGAAATAGTCTCAGATACACAACATACTCCTTGAAGGAATTTTGGCATGGGATGGATGGACATCTGCTTCTGGCCTGACCTACTTTTAAGCATCTGAGCACAAAAAATCTCCTTGTAAATATTCCCTATAGAATACTTCTTTTAGCTGTTAATCCCCCAGTGATTTCACCTGCCCCTCAGAGACTTTTTTGTTTTTGCTCTTTGAGATCCCAACTGAACTCAGTTACCCTGGGTCTGGCCACCTGCAGGTGCTGGGCACCAAGGAGTAACTCAGACTAGAGCTCCCACCAAGAGCTCAGTGACAAGGTGTCAGCCTTGCAGGCAAAGCAGATGTGAGACAGGCTGGGACTCAAGTTCTCATTCACTAAGCACATAAAGCTCTCACCCATACTATAAAATTTACCTTAGATGATGTTTTTTATGTATTTCTCATTACACAATCCATCATTTTTAACCAACCCTATACATTAGGCCGGTGCCAAGGAAAGTGCACTAATTGGGTATTCCTTAGAAATGCAAAACTGTGGGCAGAAAGGAGGGAGGGGAACGAAGCAAACTGCATCAGCAGCATGTGTTGCACTCTCATCTAAACAAAGGGAAAAAGAAGGATTCATTAAGCAAGAAATGAGTCTTGAAATGGCACAGAAGAGAAGTCTCCTGCTGGGGCTGAGAAGTGGCACTGCAAAGGGAGATGAGAGAGAAGGAGAGGTGGCAGCAGGCTCAGTCTCACAGAACAGAAGAAAGAGAACCACTCCTGATAGCTTGAGGCTCACTCAGCAAAGACAGTGAAAACTAAGGCTGACTTTGATAAGCACCATTTTAATGCTTCATTCCCTTTTTTAAACTTTTTTTCTATATTGTCCCCTTTGTGAGTGTTAAGAAAGTCTGCAATAATGATCCCTAACCTCCAGTACTGCTGTAACCCTTCTCTGCCATCCAAATTCTGGCAGTCTCTTGGTTTTTTTTGCCCAGCTCTCATTACAAGCAATTTGTAAGAAGCAGATATGTTGCTCTGTAGTTATAAATCATGTAGCACAATGAGATCCTGTACCAGATGTGGCATATAGATGACAGTGCAAGCAAGCACTTAACAGTATTTTTAAAAAAAATAAATTAAAAGAATAGTTTAAAATAAAAAAAAAAATTGAAAAATCAGCATTTAAACAGTTTGAGATTTTTCATTACATAATTGTTTTCAATTTTGTTCAATTTCAGGGCTGGAAAAGGGAAGGTGAGGGCTTACTTGTGTCCTCCCTTGTTATCATTCTGTGTATCAGGACTGCACACCAAGACAACAGCAGTAAGTGCTATCAGAGAAGCCAGGCATTTAAAAGTAGTTACATTAATCATGAATGAACTTGAATTAATGTGATTTATAATTTATATTACAGTATACCATGGGTCTCTTGCCAATTCTAATTTAAAAAAAAAGATGCAACCTACTGTTGGAACAGACAATTCAAGGAAAGAAGGATTTCTGCAAGAGGGAGGCATGCAGTGCTTGTATTTATATGGTCTTCTGCAGATTGAATGCCTTAATTTTATTTTTATTTTTAAAATCATTCAACCAAAAGACACCCACACTTAAAATCCTGTGATGCTGAACCACTCCTCTGCCATACATGGAGACTTTGGAAGAAACTGAGAAGTCCTTTACATAATCACTCAGGTTTATCACAAGGATGTTTGTCAAGAACAAGACTGGGTGAAAACACAGAAAGAACCAGAAAGTATGTCTGGAAAAAGTGTATGGTATCCACGACATGTAGGAAAAGCCTCAGCCAATCCAATAACACAAAACAAGGCAGGGCCACATTTCTAACTTTTCTTTTCACTGACTCTTGAAATGCTCTCAAACCATGGCTACTGCCTATCTGCCAGCAGAGGACAGGCCAGACACACTCATCTGTCCCTTCAAATGCTCGCCTTGTTTAGCCTTTCTCATTTCATTCCTTTGCAGCATGAGGGTGGGGAAAGATTAAATTCAGAAGCCACTCAGACCCTTCATGTAGAGCTGTAGTTGTAGCACTAATTAAAAATCCAAACTGAAACAAGGGCCAACCAGCAGAGGCTCTGAAGCATGAGGAGAAAGAGAAGAAAAATGCAAGTTCATGTTGTAGCCTCCACTGAACAAGCCTAGAGTGGCTTAGGAGCTTGAAGACATGACTGTTTCTAGTAATTAGGCATTTATTAGTAATTAGGCTCCTGCCTGCCCAAGGCTCACAGCAGAGGACCATGAGGAGCTCACCCCTGGAGCTGCAGCAGCAGCAGGGCCATGGGGATGGAAGAGCTCTCCCACTCCCATGCAGTTTGTTTGCCTTGTCACATCTCCTCACAAAAGGCAGCTCACTTTGTTTAGGCCTTTTTCATTTCATTCTTTTGCAGCATGAGGGTGGGGAAAGATTAAATTCAGAAGTCACTCAGACCCTTCCTGTTGAGCTCTCCCACTCCCATGCAGTTTGTTTGCCTTGTCACATCTCCTCACAAAAGGCAGCTCTGATTGCAAGACTCGGTTTCATCAACAGGTCAGAGCTACCACTAAAAAAAGAACAGGCTTTTTTTGAGCTGAATGGAGGGTTGATTTTGCAAGGATCAGCAAAGACTGCAGTAGCTGCCCTAAGAATGACTGTGGTCTGTGCTGAAAAGGTTGCTCAGTTCTTCCCAGAGAGGAATGAGCTCTCACATGGAAACCAGCATGCACAAACTGCAGGGCATGAAGTGGAATACTGGCAGAGCTCCCAGAGGGCAAAAAAAACCCCCTGAAACTCCTAAATAGGAAACTACAAGGTGGCTTTTGCAGGATCAGGCATAGAGTATTAACCACTGACATACACCACTTAATTGTTTTAGCAAATTAGATCACCTTGTAAGAAATTGTTCACCTTGAGGGGTCAGAATTTAATATACTACTAGGAATGTATTAGCTTTTCCTTGTCTTTCTTTTTGATCACTTAACAGCTCAAAACCATGGAGTAACAAAATGCTTTTCAAATTATTCATTACTTACAGTTAATCTACAATCTGCTTGATTACTTTGAGGACAGCAGTGGAACTGCATCTAGAATTTCTGAGAACTGCAGAAAAGGCATTCTGCTGATTGGTTTGAATTTTGCAGCCATAGTGAAGTTTAATTAACTGTGGAAGACTGACTCTGTTAAAGCATAAAGGGAAATAAAAAACAGTGTTTTTCTTGTAGGTAATTGCTTAGCTGAACTATTGCCTGATACAACTAAGTGAGTGATAGGTAAACCATCATCTGATCTCCATGCTTGTACAAGTTTTTAATCATTTTTTCCCATCAAAACACTGTATGTCAAAAGATGATTACAATCAGAATCATGAAATAAAAAACTGCATTTTTTCCTATCTTCAAGTCCTAATTATTGTGTCTATTCTTATCTTACATGATGAACAAAACCCCAGTACCTTATTTTGCAATAGTGCTGGCCAAACAGCAGAAACCTGATAGATTCTGATATGGTAAGGCCAAGTTTAAAGATTAGCCCCAAGTTCTGCTAACTTGATGAAGAAATTTTCATGAACTGATTTAAAAAGACCAAGTTGGACTGAAATATATTAATATAGAGTTTTAAATAAAAGGATGAACCCCACTGCAGCACAAACACGTGCCAGGGAAAGGAACATGCAGGATGTATGGAGCAAACAGTGTTTCTTCCTGTCCCTCCCTCCTGCTTTGCACTGGTGTTGTAATTTTTTTCCCCTCACTGAAGTGACAATCTAGATTTGGAAAATAAATGAGCAATGTGCAGCTGAAAAAAAAAAAAAAAAAAAAACTGTAATTTTTTTTGCATGGAAATTTAATGTTAGAGATTTATTGGGTTATCAGGCTGATCTGAATATTGAAAAGGACAGAAATGAGAAGGCTGCAATAATTCAAAACCAGAATAAAAAGAAAGAACTGAGGATAAATACTAAGTTTCTTATTTTGCCACTGGCTAAGGCTCCTCCTGGAGTAAAAAACAGGCTCCTGATGGAATCAGTAGTGTCAGTGCATGGGGTTAATATTCTGTTTGCAGGCTATTAGTGGGACAGATGGGGTATCTACTCCTCTGCTGTAATTGTGTTTGCTCTAAAAACACTTCTTCAGGAAAAAAAAAAATAAGTCAATTAGTTAATCAAACATTATTACAGAATCGAATTTCACAAACATGAAAACAGAAAAAGTTGCACAGTATCTTTTCTGTTGTAATTACTGCGGCAGGGACATCGTGATATGTCTTTTTTTTTTTTTGGTAATGAGAGAACAGAACACTCATTGGCAACAAAATTGGATTTTGCTGGATTAATACTTTACTCAAAAATATCCTCATCTAACCCATCAGTACAAGTTTGGGGGTAAAGAATGCCTAACTACTCTGTTACACTGATACCCATCAAGAAGCCAAGTGCTGGGATTAAATTTTAGAGGTAAAATAAAAAAAAATTTAAAAATGTAAGGAAAACAAATTTTTTCTTTCATCCAGGAAAGAGTGTGTGAAGTTTCTCCCTAAATATACTGAAATATTCATAAAGAACAGAACTCAACTCTTTAATTTTAAAATGCATTCTGTAAAGTGGAATAAGGACTCCCACTGTGTGCTCTGGACACATCCCATATTCCAGAGGAGTGGGATCCTCAGTCTGCCTCCCTCCTCATGGCCCAGAGGGCTCCTGTCACGTTGGCACTTCTGCCTTTCTCTTCACAGCAACAGCAGAAGGCTTTTTGTTTGTTTTCATTATTTAAAGGAGTTGGAAAAGGAAGCATCAAGTCTATGACAAAGCTCAGCTCCAGTGCTCCCAGCAGTGCTGAGCTATAATTAACAGACCTGGTGGTGACCATTATTAGCATTAATGCCAGCACAAGTGCTTAAAACTTAAAAGCAAGAATGGACGCAGTAATTTTCACTAAAAAAAAAAAAAAACAACTTAAGAAACCCAAAGAACCACCAACCCAGCCACTAAAGATTCATCTTATTGAAAAAATAAAACCAAACCAATAGAGTGATGGAGCAGAGTATATTAGGGAGAGGAGGGGCTCATTTCATGGTTGTATGTGCATTACAAAAACATCTATGTATATGAAAGCACAGCTGAACATTTGTTTGTGTTCCCTTAATATTTAAAAAGGCTACAAAGATGAGTATGTTTTCCTGAGGGGGGAAAGAATAGAAATATAGGGAGACATGCCAAGTTACATCCTGGGAAAGCAATAGCAGTAAGGAAGGAGTACACAGGATCGATTCAAACACAAAATGTTTGAATTCCTTCTATGCTTGGCTAGTTATGACTGCCTGCCCACAAGGACACACCAAGATGTAGCTCTCTAACATGAGAAACATGATAAAGTAAGGGAAGGAATATAAAATTTCTTCATTCCAGAACATTCAGCTGCAAAAACCCGACTCTGTTATATTAAAAATATTAAGACACCTAGCCTCAAAGCAAAGAAAAATAGAAAGATAAGTATCAAAATGCATTACAAATTATTATTTTCGCTTGCAAGGAATGTAAAAAAATGGCACTGCAAGTGCCTCCCTGCCAGGGTCATGCTCTCTGGGGCTGCACCTGCCTCCTGCTGCCCTTCCTCAGTGTCCCTGCAGAAATGCAGCCACCCCTCAGCCATGCAAGGCACTTCCCTGATCCAAGAGCAGCAGAGGTATTTAATGAAATCTCTTATTAGTGAACATTAGCCTGAAATCTGTCACACAACACATCGCTTTTTCTTTTTGCTCATGAAGCAAATCTTCAGAAAATTATTGAAACTCTTCAGTTTTTATCCTGCACTACACCAAAGCTCTGGGCATAGTGCTCTAGAAGACAACAGGGTTTTTTGGGAATTGTTATTTCCACATTTCAGAAATTGCATACAACACATTGCCTCTGGCTCAGTCCAGTTCCAAAAGCTCCAGGGGAAGCTAACCTGCAACAAGCAGGCCTGAAAAAAAACACAGCATCAAATAAAATCCTGCTGGCTCTCAGTGAGGAGTTCATTTCCATCCCTGTGTCACTGCCCCAGTGCTTGGCCATTCCCCTGCAAACACACACAAACCCCTGGGCTGTGCCAGGAGCTGCAGATGCACTGCAGGGCACCCTCTGCAGGTGCCAGCCAAGGAGAAGAGATGGGGATTTTCTCTTTCAGAGGGAATAACTCTGCTATGAGAGCTTTTAAAAAGAGCTGTAATGATGACTGCAAGGATTCCTTGCTTTGTTTTCAAATTGCAGGCTCAAATAGCTGCTAACATCCAATTATCTTTTCTGGGAATAGTGGCATCCCAAATGTGCTGTATTGCTTTTAATTTATACCTTACATGCCTCATAATTCATAGGAGGTACAGATCTAGTAAAAGGATGGGGGTTATATTATTGTTATGTCTAATCACACCTTTCCACTTCCAAACTTCTTGTTCTCCACCCATAGTCCACAAAATACTTATTCAAACACATAAAATTTATTCAAGTTTGGACTTTTGACTGACTAGAGATTGAAATTCTTTACATCTGAATAGAGATTATCTCCAGCTTATTTGGCCCTGATGTCAAAAAATGTGCAAAGATGTAAGGAGAGGAGAAAAAAGTGGACAGGAGAAATCTGTGTCTGGAATAGGGAAAGGGGACAACTACTAATTTAGTCTTCCTGCATAATTTGTGCATTATTCCCTCTGTACAATTTTAAATACATTTGTAGAGCACAGTGATCATTTTCACCCAGAGAGAAACAGTTTGAGAAATGACCTAAGGTTCTGTGGGGAAAAATTCCTGCTTATAATTTACTTAATTGATTGTATTTTCATCTGTAGATGCAAATACATTAGGGCTATTTATTTTCCATCACAGCTTTTGCTGTTGTTGTTGTTGTTTGGTATTTGCAAGAGTCCTCCTGGGAGGCCAAGGAACACCAAGCTCCAGTGTGCTGCCGCGGTATTGGGTGATTAATCAGAAGTTCTGGGATGGAGATTTTCAAACCCCTTTTGTTCCTGTAGTGACAAAAGCCTCTGGAGGAATGGCTGGCACAGGGGACTGAGCTGTGTGCCCAGATTTCCTGCCCAGCACAGCACAGGTCACCAAGCCCAAGCAGCTGCACAGGGAGGTTGCTCAGAGCCTCAGGGTTTAATGCTCGGCTGCATTTATCAAACCCTCAGTGTCTCAGTGCAGGGGTTTGCAGCACTTCAGAGCTCCTTCCAGAGATGGAGGAGATGCTGAATGGAGTCACACACATGTCTAAAGCCCTAGCATGGGTCTCAAATCCTACATTCTGTGGGTTTAACCATCAAATAGCAATTCCCTCATTACTGTATTGAATAATAGCAGTTCTGCCTTAGTTACTCCTCTCTCTGTTCTGAGCTCAGAATGCTGCTGCTTTTATAGACACCACCATTTCATTTTGTTAGGGGTGTTTTTTTCTTTGTTTAAGCCTTCAAAGCAAAGCAGAGAGTTCATTTTTCTCTATTACCACTGACTGCTTGCAAGTTGCTGCTCCTGGAGTATTTCATGAAGGCTGCAGATATGCTCTCCAAACAATACTGTAAAAGCTGAGGACAGGAAAGCACTAACAGAGGCAGTGGGGCTCTTGAGACACTAAACCCCTTCAGGTCCTAGGAAATAAAATTGCCTTTACCCTAGTCCTGTTCTGTCTTTCTGGACTGCTCAGAAAGTGCTCATACTAGCTCAAAGTGGGTGTTCAGAAGCTGTTAAGACACAACAAATCAAAACACAACCGACCCATGGCAGTACAGGACCTCCCAGCCAGTGGAGGAAAGCCACATAATAAATCTTCTGGTTTAAATCCTGTACATTTTGTGTGCTAGCAACATTTGGCTGGATGGAAAGAAAATCTTCTACAACAGAATTGAGGTACAGGAGCTGTTAGGAACATTTTCTCTGCCAAACCCTCTCGTGGCTTAGATGGTGTGATAACAGACTGCACAATTAGGATTAAATATGACTTTTCAGAAAAGCTGGGGTGAGCTGAGGTTTAGGCAGAGCTTTCATCCATTTGATCTCATAGAAACCACTCTTGGGTGCTGGGATCACTGAAACCAAAGTGGCTGCACCACTGCCCTTGGGTAGTGGGAAACTCTTTGTACTACAGCACTCCCCTTACCTGTCCATTATTGCAGAAAGGTGTGATAGAAGAGAAAAAGAAAAGAAAAAATAGGAAGCAGAACCCAAAGACAGATTTCTAGTTCCTCTCACCTCTGCTGAACTGCTGGAAAACTTCTGCCATTGGTGTAGGCAGTCTCAGGACAAAATCAGAGCATTGAACAGTAGCACCTGCACATGTCTCCAGCAAGCTTATTAAAACTGCCCAAAAAAAGCATTTGGTGCAAAGTTCTTGAAAACAGAGCTAATCAAGAGTGAGCCTGTGCTGCAGTATATGCTTTTACACCTAAAATATGGGAAGAGGAATGTTTTTTCTTCATAGCACTAATAGAAGCCACCACAAAAAACATATTGCAGGAGAATTCAACTCAACATTTTACCTCAGGAATCAACAGTTTTATTTGCCAGTAACATTAGTGAAAATTTTTACTTTGACCAAACAACCATCCATACAATTTTTTTTACTTGAAAACTACTTTTTTTTTATTTCCTAGACTTGTGAATGTTGAATAGAGGAAGGGGATGGCTTCCTGTGTTTCACCAAACACATCCACAGAGCCACATGCAAACACAGACACACAGAGCCCCTGCAGGAAAGATGGAGAGGCAGGATCTGCCATGCCCCATCACAGGCTGGTGCAGTGCCCACCCTCTCCTGCCCAAAGCCATGAGAAAACAAGAATTACCATGTGAAACACTGGAAAAAAAATTCCTGTTCAATCTCACACCTGACCTCAGCTTCAAAATCAATTTTTCATCAATACTGAATAGAAGAACAAGGACTGCAGCCTGCAGGTTCTCATTATTTCACAGTGATTCACAGCACTAAAAAAATTAATAAATATAAATCCTAAGTGAGGTCAAGTGGGGAAGACTCTGCCCATAACTTCTCTTTCCTGCCATTCATCAACAACCTGCTGCTGTGTGAATATAACACCTGAAGCATCAGTTCCAGCTATAGTTTAACTAAAACTCACAATAAACAGCTACAGGATGCAATGAAGCTACCTGCTAATTTCTTATCTAATATATGTATCTTTCCCTCCAGCTTCTCACAGATTGCTGCTGCTGCTGAGGTCCACATCTTCACAGCTCTCCAAACTAAATCTAACACTCACACTGCCAGTGTAAATTATGGGTTAAACAAAAACACCAGTGAGAGAGAGAGAAAAAAAGTTTCAAGGACGGGTGCTAAAGAAAAGCAAATCATTATTCTATATAATACAGATATAAAACATGTAGTAGCTTATCTATGTTCATCCTCAGCACAATAACAGGAAAAAGGGAGATTCAATTAGAATAAAAGCAATCAATCCAGATACACAGCCACATGATTTCACCAGATTAAAAAAAGAACAAAACAAACAAACAGAAAAGGTACAGAATAATTACCAGCTGAGTGGCCTATGTAGGAATTTTCTGTACAGTTATTACATATCTTTACTCTATCATTACACATCACTTCAGGGGAGTCAAGCTGCATTGTCTTCCCTTTAGAAATAAATAGATTTAACCCTTCTGCAGATCAGAATGTTGCCCTGGGATGCTTTGCATCTCTCATTCTGTGGAAGCACTGCTTTTATCTCACCAAAGAGAGACAGAGCTTGGAGGTAAAGTGATACAATGTGCTGATAGAAATCCAAATACTGATCCTTCAAAGCTAGCACACAGAAACCTTTCATTGACACACTTTGCTGGGGTTTTTTTAACAGTACATTGAAATAAAGTCATAGCTCATTTCAGAACTGTACCTGCACTAATTTAAATAGTCATAGCCCATTTCAGAACTGTATCTGCACTAAAAAAAAGTTTACCAAAAATTTTGTCAAACTTCTTAGGCACATCTGTTGCAACAAATGTTTCCCAGTAAGTCACATCAGCACTTATGTGAAAAATTAAATTGGTAAGAAGGAAATTATACATTCATAAGTTTAATCATATTATTCACTATTATTCACCATTCCCTGCTCCTCTTCAATAATAAACTGCTCAAATTTCTCTTTCTTCCCACCTCAGCATTTTTTGACTGTAAAATCTCCACAGTAAGATTTGTTTCTGAGAAAACAGTGAATTTTGCTTTCCAGAATATGCAATTGAAATCAAATATGATTTCCCAGCCTGCATGAAGGACATCTTATTTTATTATTCCATCTGAAGCTCAGCTGAAGTAGTAGTGAGCAGCTTTCTCTTACCTGTTTGTGAGCATGATCATAAGAGTTGATGTGATTGTCAAACTCCTGGTGTTTATAGTACTGCTTGTCACAGAGTTCACAGTAGAAGTTGGCTTTCAGATCTTCCAGAGCTTTTGCTATCGTGTTTTTCTTTTCAGCATAATCCTGGAGGGGGACAGGAAAAAGTAATTTTAGTTTTGCCTTTGATGCTGCCAATGGATTTTGTGCTCTGCAGTTAATCATATTTGTAAACATTTGCACACCTCTGTTACTAAAAGCCTTCCCATATTTGCTGTGTTACACTGCACATATTTACTGGATCTGCTGTGAGGATGAACATTTGCACACTTCAGTTTGCTATAGAGTTGCCAGCTCCCCTTCAGGGCTCTGTCAGAGGCCTGAAGGATTTCCCTGGGTTCTATTTAAATACAAATATTTATCATGCTGAAGGCTATTTTCAAGTTCATTTTGATCCAAGCCTCGCTCCTCAGTAATATACCCAAGCACACTAAGCATGAAGATACAAATGGCAATAATTTAGTTACAAGGTTTTTACAAGAAAGTTTGCTTACTAAAACAAAAATAAAAAAATAAAAATTAAAGAAACTACTATGTCCTTCTGGAATGCCTGTACATATGAAACATGAGGAACACTTTCACAGCTGAGATGTAATTAATATTTTCATCCCTTTGTGTTTGCCATCCCATGTCAGGACACACACCTCTCTGTTTGCCATACACCAGCCAATGTACCACAAACAACTCTGCTTATCCTTTATGAGAAAATTGCATACAAGGCTTTTTAATTCCCTAAATGCATTGGTGGTAATGGGGCCTGTTGTGAAAGAGCATGGAAATGGTCTGTCATGTCAGATTAGTGTAACACCAGCTGAACACTGAGCATGGATAACCTCAGTGCCATGGCTCCTGCTTCTGACCAGTCTGTCTGGGATAGAACCTCAGTAAAAATCCCAAACATGTCAAATATTGTTTAACAAAATAACCCCCTCAGATTTGTTTCTCAGAGTTTCTTCACTGTGAATTCTTTGGTTCAGGCAGATGAAGATAAAAGATGATCTTGCCATCAGAACATCCAAAACTGAGTTAATTTGGGGAAAAAGACTGTATTGGGTTGCAGTTTTCACAGCTGACGATTCATATACTTCCAATATATTTTGGGGACTTTGAAATGGAAAATTTATGTTTATCAGATTAGAATATTTTTATAACAATGCTGTTTATTCTCAAGAGAGGGGAACAGTAGTCATAAATTAAAATTATATCCAGAAAGTACTTATTATTTAAAGTAGCACTTTAACTATAATTCAGCATGATTGGACTGCTAGCAAACACTGTTGATTCATACCCAAACTGAAGTACTCCCTCACCAAATTTTGTCCATTAATAGAATTGCACAAGTCACTTCAAGGGTGTTTTGAATATTGGCTGACACATGACAAATTCACACATTCCTAACACTTTTCTACAGTGGTGTTTCACAAAATCTGTTCCATTTAAATCCAAACTGAGTTAGCATTTTATTTCAAGAAATAGTAGTACTTTACTCACTTGAAAATACATTTATGCACTATGGAAATTTCACCTGGAAACTCTGGCATCAACTAGCAAAAACTACAGGTTTTAAACCACTTCAGGTATTACCAGGATAATATAAATGAAAAGCAGTGGAAATCCCATGGAGACTCTAAAGAGATACACTCCCTTGAAACACTTTAAAAGTAATTCTTGCAGCCTACAAAGGGAGGACACCTAATTTGGGTTTTTTTAAAACGTGAAAAAGAAAAATCTGAATTTGAGGGAATTATCAGAACTCTGGAATACCAAAAAACATCATATATATATATATATACATATATATACATATATATATACATATATATATATATATATATATATATATATATATATGGAGAGTTCATGTGATGGATCCCAAGACAAGAACACTGAATTGAAGAATAATTTTTCATCAAGATCTTACACCATGCTGTTGATTAACCCTCAAGCAAGCTTTTGTAAGACTTACTAATGTTCAGAAATACCTTGAATAAAGTTATGTAACTTCACTGGTGGTGTCCTTGCCTTAAAGCACCTTTTTTGAAAAAAATATACTTTTTTCATAGCAAAACCTAACCTGACTGCAATTACATTTGGCATGCCAATGCATATTAATGAGGAAAGGATAGTGCAATGCCATGGAAAACTTTACTGCAAAGGATCTTGGGGTTTTCTATCACTAAATTCCTTCAGCTGGGTTTTTTTGGGCACAGGGTTAAATTTACATTACAATAGTACATCAAAGTTTCAAAGGTAAGTGAAGAATGGCAACAGACCTAAATTAAATGCAAGTAGATGGGTGGAACACAAAAATGGGGCTCAATCATGCATGGAGAAGGGACTTTTGAACAACAGGAACCAGGAGTATCTGACCTTGGGAACATGTGAACGGCTGCACTGGCTCAACCTTTTAAACCTGTGCAAGATTTTGATCTGTACAACCAAGGAAAGTGACTCTCAGCATCACTCCCTCTGCTTTGCACCTGCATTCTGCTGGTTCCAGCTGTTGCCTGTTGGAAGAGGTCATCAACATTTGCCTGTCATTCCCTTTGGCTGGGTCATTGCTAAGTACATGTACCCCTAGCACACTCCTCTCAGGTATTGCTCCCTGAACAACTTAGTTCTGGTTTATTCATTAATTCCTTACACTTCATCACCTCTGCTTATTCTTTCCACACTCTCCAAAAGATCCAAGAACATGCTACACACAGTGCCATGCACAAATGCTCTCTTAGTCTCTGTTTTCTACCCTCTCCCTTTTAGATTTTTTTTAAAATCATGATACAGCACTAAACTAACGCTTTTATACAACTCCTTTATCATCCACATCCTTTGCTGCTGTATAGTATTTTGCTGGCAGATGTTCCTATGCAGCTACTAAACTTCATCCAATTTTATATTTCCCATTTCTCCAGGGGCAGCAAGACAAAGCTCAACACTTCAGCCTGTTGTATTTCACATGCACACACACAAAAACTCCCTTAAGAACACCCTTAAAGGATTAAAGGATGGTGTTCAGGAGATTCCCTGTCACTCTGGGATCCCCTGGGCCAGGTTGGGACTGAGTCCACTGCTCCTGCTGCTGGCAGTGAGCAAAGTCCAGAGTCACTGGGAGTGAGCAAAGTCTGGTTTCAAGATGGGCATGATGCCCTGTGCAGGCTGACCTATAACTGAGACTAGGCAGAGTTAAACAATAAAGCAGGGATTTATTAAAAGGCCTCAATGGATCCACCTTGGGCAGCACAAGAGCCCAGCCAGGGCTGCACCCAAGATGGACCAAAATGGTCACAAAATGCCTGACCAGCCACGGGGTCTCTCACTTTAATAAGTTCTGCTCCATTTGCATATTGGAGTTAATTGTTCAATTACAGCTCCAGCCCATGGAGTCCCATCCTCATTGTTTTTCTCTCTTCAGTCCACAATTTTATGCTCTTGGGCCTGAGATTTGGATCATTTGTCCTTGGTCCCCAGCTAGAGAAGGAATTGTTTTGTCTCCCTGCTCTGTGCAGAGAGCTCACCATCCCCTCACATGGAGCCCAGACCCACACACTAAAGCAGCACAGAACCTGAAAAATATAAAAGCTAAACCCTTAGGGACCAAGCAGAGGCTGGAAACAGGAGAACAGAGGCTGCTGGTTTTCTCCTGCCAGGCTGTTCCTGTCGATTTTGTAAAGAGTGCTGCCCTGGCAGAGGAGGCTTTCCCTGTCCATATTGATGAGGGATAACTGCCCAAAAACTGGCAGTAACAAATTACAGTCCCTGGACCTTGAGAGCAGCAAGCAATGAACTGCAAACAGAAACAACCTGGAAACTTACTGGACAGGAATATTCCTGGAGTAAAGTAGCAGCCAAAAAACTCAAACTGGTTAGATATGATCAAGCTTAGTTTCATTTTCATCAAGATTTGCAAACCGTCCTGGAAGTTTTAAAAGAATTTTGAATTATGATTCAGCCTGGTAATAAAACCCAAAACTGAGTGTCACTTAGTTTCATTATTTTTTTCCTGAAAGGCTTATTATCTGAAAGCCTACAGCTATAATTCACTGTAGCTATTTTTCATAATTTATATGAAAGATTTCTAATAAGTGATCCCATCTATCAGCTAGCTTTATTTCTCCAAATCCATCTTTTCCATCCTCCAAAGCCTTAAGCCTATGCAAATGCTACAGCAAACATCTGATAAATTGGATTAAAAGCAGCCTTTATTCACAGAGGGGCTGTCAGAAACCAGACTGGACTTTGTGCTCCCATTACAGGAGAGAGAGAGAAAGAAAGAATACTACAGAGGAGTGCTGAACTCTTTACACAGATAACTTTGGAGAGCTCACTGGATGCCTCAGCCATGGGGATATTTTTATGGAGTGCACTTCAGGCTCACACCTTGCTATCTGCAGAAAGGTCAGCTAGACACAAAAAAAAAGGGAAGAATGTGAAATTATAATACATTATCTATCCCATGCTGATTACTAGTGTGAATATTCTTACTTTACAATAAATGTGAGCTCCTTTTATTGCAGTAGGCTATTCTGCATTTACTGTAGACTTAAAAGGGTCAGGCCTGCAGTCAGTGCAAAGCAAAATGTATTACAGAAATAAAGCCCTTCTTCAGGATAATTTACTGGTATAGTCATCCCAGAGAGGATTAGGCTGCTCTGGTCTGATCCTCTGGATTACAGCCCATTAGACCTGACAGATGTTCCTGTGTAACCCTGTTCCACAAAAAATACTCAAAGCACATTTTCCTGTTACAATAACTAAAACAAGAACAAAAAAAAATTATTTTAGAGATTTCCAAAAAATCAAAGTAATATTCTTGATTTGACAAAACTCTGCATTAGCTATATTTATATAAAAAAGCCTAAAAGTATATTGTTACAAAAAAAAAAAAATCAGCTTAAGAGCACACTTCCCTGTAGTTAATTAACTGTGACATCCATGAGCAAAATTTACAAAGGATTCCTTAATTTATGGTATATTTACTTAGTATTATAAAGGCAGCAGATTTTGTGGAATAAAAGGTACAACTTATTAACATCTCCTCTGCTATCAATCTTTGTATTACTTGGCATAGAGAATTTTTTTAATATCTTTGCATAGCACTTTTTTTTTCCCCTCATGTAAGCAGTCTATACAGCATCCACTGATGTACTTGAAGTAATAAATAAAAAAAAAATAATGCATTAATAATATAGTACAGCCTAGTAACAAATCTAATTATTTATAAGGTTCCTGTCCTTATCAAGGCGGGGAGTCCAAAGCTAGAGGCAGTTTGAGACATGGATGAAATTACTCATTGATCCTGACAAATTCATCTACAAGTAAAGAGGGAGTTTCAGGAAGGAGACTGACAACTGACTGGGAAAATAATTACCACAAAAATTGTCAGGTCTTTTTGATTACCTTACCTGAAACTTCCCCATTAGCTGTAGGAGGTGATAGCACACTGCAGCTCTCAAGGCCACAAACACCATTTCTTGATCCCTTCTGACATTCTGCTTTTGGGCAAAGGCGTTTCCACTGCACAGGATGGGGCTGGGCCCAAGGAAGGAATGGTACTTCATATTAACTGAACACCAGAGGCTGAAAAACCCCACACTACCTTCATTTTTGCTCCAAGACAACCTGCAGGCACCCAGTTCCAACCAAAACACTTATCACATACAAGAGAGCTAATCAGTACTCTGCTGAAAACGCACACTTGAAAATGCTATTGGAGACGTGCAAATTGTTATAAAACTGGTTTCTCAGCTTCCCAATAAACACACAGACAGCACTTCATGTTTGGGTAAACACCCCAGCATTGGGATAAATAACACAGTGAAATTAGAATGAAACAGCAAAATTTATTCCCATTAGTGCTGTTTGCTTCCTAAAGTCATCCTGATTTTGCAACACCACATTTGCCAGCCACACACCTACTGGTGCCAAGAGCTGAATCCCACACCCCCTGCTCCAAATGGAGCGAGACAGATGAGAGCAGGGCCAGGGCTGGACTCAGTGCAAACAGTGCCCTGCCATGGTGAGACTGAATTTACTGGAAAGGAAGCTCACACTGAGGCAGCAATTCGTTATCAGATTTGCCTGTCTCATTTACTTACTTAAAGCACTTATAGTGTATAATTACTTTTAACTGGGACTCATAAAAATCACTTGATTGGTTTTTTCTGCCATTAAAACTAACTGTTGGGCACAGGCCTGTAGAATTATTTATTTATCCTGGTGCTTTGTAAAACCTACTTTCAGGCAGAGCAGGCACTTGTAAAGTGAGAGTGCTGGCCACACATTTGTGCCTGGAAGGCTGTATTAAGGAGGAGCTCTTTATCAGTGCTTATGGGAAAACACAGGTCTAGTTATGTTGAAGAAAAATTTATCAACCACATCTCTACCATCTAATCTTTTGACAGAGTGGAACTGAAGGAGGCTTTGCTGTAGAAAGAAAAGATGGTTTAGCTCTAGATATCATCTTCACTGAATGTTCATCACTGCTGAATGATAAGCATGGGAAGAAGCAGCCTGGTATTCATCTCCTTTACTCCTCTGCATTAAATAGTCCAGTCACTTACTTGAATTAGAGGAGAATTTTGATTTTAAAACATCCTGGGATTTAAAACATTTTGGCTTTTAATTTCCTTGTAGGAGGCACATAGATATCTGAAGATGTTCATAGCTACTTGACTTAATCCAATTGACAGGTGAGTGTCTAACATAATTACACTCCTTGGGAAAATCAAATTCCTCTGATTCTTCCGTTGGCACACTGAACTAAGAGGAGTGAGTGCCTTTGAACCCTGCAGAGCTCACAGCCCTGGAGATGGGCTGAAAGCCCCTCCTGAGCCCAAACACCAAGTGCTGGAACAGATGTCAGTGTTTGTGCCTGGCAGCCCCCAACCCAAGGGTTATGCTCACATTTTTCATGTGCATTTCAGGACCTGAGGAAGGGCAAAGGACAGGGTTAGGGTAAGTTGTTTGGTTTTTTTCCCATAGGTTAACTGACTGCCAATTGACTGGCTGCTATTAATTTGCATTAAAAAGCAGCTCTAGAGCTCCTCAAGCTTTAATGAGTTGGTGAAGTTAGTTTTTGGTCTAGGAAAAATTGCCAGTTGGGCAAGGCATCAGGGAAACAGAAAATTTGCCCCTATACTAAATAGATTTCATTTGGAGCATGCAATTGACCTAGGGTACAGCTCACACCTGAAATTTTGCATACTTATATTTTCAGGATAAGAGTTCTGAGTGATTATTGCATTCAGCTTTCCTTGATTTGGCTTGTCATGCTTGATTGTAATAATTTTCTTTTCTACAAGATTTTTAGCATGTAGTGATTTTTTTTCTCTTACTAAGCTTTCAAAACAGTTTTTCTTGTTTTTTTCGTTTTTGCTTATATTTTTTCTAGGATTTTTTTTAAAGGAAGCCAAAATTAATATAATACATGACTTGAAATAAAGATGTTTCTGTCTCATTTCATTCCCTTGAAGAATACAATTTCTCCGTGACTGGTTAAAACTGCAATCTGCTCTACTTTTACAAAATCTGATATATCGTTATTAAAATACAAAACAACGTCTCAAAAATGCAAGCATTACATTTCTCCTAGTGAGGGCATTTCAAGTGATATTTTATATTTAATCAATGATGTTTTCAGAGCCAAAATAAAATAGTTGGGAGCTACTGAGGAGCGCATGGTGCCCCACTGAACTCAGCACTCCTGGAAATCCCTGCTGCAGACTCGGTGATTTTTCTTTACAGACCCTTTTTGTGGTTCTATTTTACTATTGTTTTCCAGACCATTGAGTATTTCCATGCAAATTTACTGTCTTTTTCCAGCTTTGGGGATCCATCAGGGCTGGCCATACGTTGTGTGCCATGAGCACTTCCCTGCCCAGCCACTGAGACACAGAGCTCAGCTCTGGCCAGGTCTGAAACACCCCTGGGCAGCTCTGCCTGCCTGCCCAACCACCCCTGAGTGGGGCCAGGAAACAATTCCAGCTGCAAACCTGCTCCAGGATGCAGCTGATGGTCTAGATGGGTTTATCCCACTGGAAAACACCACATCCTACACAGACATCTGGTTATTAAACACAATACATGGTACAGGCTTGGAACTTCTAGTTAAAAAAAAAGCCCCACAACATCAAACCCCAAAGCCCACTAGGAATTACTCTCCTGAGCTCCTCCAGTTGTCTAGTTATGAATATGTATGAGATTAAGATTTGTGTTATGATGCAATAAATATTTATTTTCCTAAAATTAATCCTCTCACTGTTATCACAGTCAGAAGAACACTTCATCTAAAGAAAAAAAAAAGGCAAAAAAAAAAAAGCATCACTCCTTTTGGCATCATTAAATAATGCAAATAGTTCTTTTTACTCAGAAGCCCAGTGAAAAAGTTTGCCCTAATGGGAAATGGGATTAAGTTTATATTTGCCATAGAGAACAGTCCTTGAAAAAAATCCTTCTAAAGATTTATTCTACTCTTGAGTTGATTCAAAATCCTATTCACAATCAGTATTTGAGCATGATGAGGACGTCGGTCTAAGTGCAAAGGCAGCAACACTACCTAGGCAAAGAGAAATGAGACTGTAGGAACAGTGCTTTGCAAATACACAAAGAGATTTTGAAGATCCTGTTCTTTCATTCCTGAGATTGTTTTTTAAGCTGCCAAACAATGAGAAGAGCCCTGCAGGGGTCCTGATTTACCCTGCCGGATCTATGCTAGCTAAATTAGGAGTGACCTTGTGGCAGCCTGAGACACAGCATCGTTGAGATGAGATGGGCCTGCTCCCCCTTCCCTCTGAAAACATAATAAAAAATATTGCAAACATCTGAATCATCTCAGGTTGAAAAAAAAAAAAGAAGAAATGAAAGGATATTGGAGTAAGTGCAGCTGCTTCAGCTATATGCTAAATACAGCAGCTAACAACCCATGGTAAATATCTGTTCCCAGTGAGGTTTAAGGAGTTTGTCTATCTGTGTGAGAAACAAATAGCAAACAAAGCATTTATCACTGATGTGACCCTCACCTGTATAAGGAGTTGTTTGAATAGATGCAATTCATGAGAACAGCTATTTTATGTCAATGCCAATACTTCAGTTTGAAGACTTGAGGCCATACAGCTGGATAGCTGATAGTCCAAAATTTCAATAGAAGAGAAAGAAAATGGAGGCTTAAGAGAAAATAACACCTGAGGTTCATACATGCCTAAAAGCAAGAAGTTCACTCCACCTTCTGGCCACAGGGAAGAAGAAAAAAAATTGAGTTGATTTGATACTTTTCATTTCTGTGTTAGCAAACTAGGAGAATATGAAGGACTGTGGTACAGCCATGTGTCAAGATATGTGGTTAGGCAAACACTTCTGAATCTGACAGTGTGAGAAACAGAAAAGGCATGAGAAAGCATTTTTATTGATCTATTTGCTGTCTACTACCCAGGCAAGCATTCAATAGCAGCCAGCCCTGCCACGAGGACAGCCAAACTGCAGTGCCTGACATCCCGCAGGCGTGCACAAACTGATGGAAAACACCTAAAAATGACTGGCCACTGCCACCAATGACATTTCCAAGGAGACCCTTAAAAAAGCACCAGCACTGTGGCCATGCTGGGAATGGCTTTGATGCCAGCAGCAGGAGACAATGCAGGGACATGAGGCAGTGCCTATTATCATTGAGCACTGATCATTAACTACATTCTGAGAGGTGCAGGGAAAATGAGCTGCATCCAAAAAATAGCCAAAGCTTCCTCAAAAATATCCCACTTAAGCTCACACGTTAGCATAAATGATACATTTAGACTCACCCTGAGTCACACTGTTCCATTTCCTGTCCTGTTTTTCCTCACTGAACACTTTCAAAAGTCCCTGAAGTTGAGCAAAAACGCAGGGAATGACATCTTGTCACGCTGTCAGCCAACGAAATTGGGTTTTAAATACATTTTCAATATACACTGACAAAAGCTCAGGACCAGACTAGAGCCTGAGATCTGAGTGAAGTCTGAGAGACTATTTCTGCCAATCTGTCACACACTGCAGGGCTCAGACCAGCTATTAAAGAAGGAGATGCTAAACCACAAACCCTCTGTGAGCAGAGCTAATCCACTCGAGTCGGCTTTTCCCAGAAACCGGGACATTGCAAAACCTATCAGGTCCGGTCTGAAATTCCAAATATTCCATGTACCTTACTGATAATTTCTATTACAGAAGTGCCCACAGATTCCTTTCACTTTAGGGACTCTGAGCAGGGTAAAAAGGAAAGTTTTAGAGTCCCCAGAAGCTGAAGTGGTACTCTACAGGTACTCCTGCTCAGTGCCACCACACTTACTTGCAGGAGCAAATATTTATCTAAAGAAACCAGCAAGCTGATCTAGGTTAAAAATAGGGGAAAAAAGAAGTTTACTTAAAATCTGAATCAATTCATATAACCAGTAAATTTCCATTGTCACCATGCCAGAGCAAACAACAGGGATGAGATGTGGAACAGCTGAGAGAGAGGGCCAAGAGCAACCAACCTTTCTACAGGGGAAATCAAAGCCAACAACAAAAGGATAAAGGTTCAAAAGAAATTAATGCAATGATCAAAAAACTAAAATCAAGGGGTCCTAATATCATGTGCTCTATAGGAAAAAAAAAACTCTGCGCTTTTAGATTTCCATAAAACTACAGTTCCAAAGGTCTTTATTTTCCAGCCTTCACAAAGAACTTGCTAAATGGCTGTGAACTGCTCAGCAGTTACAGCAGCAGGACCTCAAGCCTCAAGGATTCTCTGACAGAGCTAGAAAAAAAGACTGGAAGGGAGAAAGGATGGCTCATCACACCAGACACAAATGCATACTGAGGAGATGCCAGCACTGGTGGTGAGCTCAAGGCATTTGGTAACAGAAAACAATTTATTGCACACAAATACTTCATATCTTTGCATTATTCAGTTCTTCCTAGGCCCTAAGCCACACTTGCCACGCCAAAAGTTGTCTCTTTTTAGTCAAAATGAATTCCAGTTGCCTTGAAGAAACAAACAGCAAACAAATGCCCCACACCATGGAAACTGGTTGGACGCACAACAGGACTCATCAGTGGAATGTATGCAAAATTAGCATTTCTAAACCTGATAACCATCTTTGTTACAAAGCAAGAGTATCTGTGTTGACACATACAATGCAACAGTTCTATTATCATTACATTTCAAGGGTTCCATATCACTAGAGTTTCCTACCTCCTTTGTTTCTTGTAGGCAGCTCCTCTAGGCACTGACTCTTCCTTGTCCTCACAGCAGCCAACTGACTCCAGCTCCCACCAATCCACTCCTTTATAACACTTCTGATTGGCCACAGGTGCAGCCTGTTAACATCAGCCCTGCTCCTAATCTTTAGTAATTGCCATCAGCTGCACCTCTTTAGGGATAAGATTACATTCTGTGCCACCTTCATTTACCCATACCCTGTCCCCCTACAAATCTGCATGGAGGCTGATGCAGGAGTGACACGAACAGCGCTCCAGCTTAGCCACAGTTAGTAGTAAACCAACAACATTTTATATCAACACAATACAGCTATTTATAAAAGAAACAACCTGACAGTCTGGATACAGAGCTTAGCACAGTCTACTGTAAACAGTGAGTGGACAAAAATATATGTATGCCCAAAACTTAAAGGCTTTTGGTTCCTAGACTTTGCTCTTCAGCAGAGCCAAACAATTTCAGCACAGTCTGATTTCCTCTGGGCTTGAGACCCAGCTGTGGACCCTACAATATTAATGAGCAGCATCCTCAGAGTGTAGGCCTGTTTTTCTTTTCCATTAGACCCTACATTATTGAAATATACATAAACTGCTGAGTTCTTTGCCTCTCTGTTAATTGAGGCTGACACAGGTTTGCCATTTCATGTATACATTCAGATGCACACACCCAGGGCACGATGTACTGCAAAAGCCACACTGCTGCAATGGCTCCAACAGCTGATTACCATGAGGTCTTTTCATGGGTTTTAGTATGAAAACAGCAGAGTGAATACAAATAACCACTTCAATTTTGTTTTAAAAAGAAACACTCAGCACAGACAGCTCTTCCAGATCAATATTCTTGTGCCATTTTAAAAGACATTAATCTAGCACACAGTTTATCAAACAAAAAACTGCATACTAACATGTTGCTTCTTAGATTGTCCTAACAATTAAAAGGAATTCACCTATTTATTATATTTCTATATTTATTCTATGCTTTTTGGGCATCCACTGAGAAAAATAACTACTTCCACAAACTGAGTTCCATCATATAGCAAAATGCTTCATGAATACTAAATGAGATTAAAGTATTTGAACTACTCCAGACAAGCAATCTATTTCCTCCAAACAGGGTGGAAAGGTACTCAGAGGAGGACGCTCACATTGAAGTTTTGTGTCAAGTTGCTGCCAGGAGGTGTAAAATGAAGACAAAGCACTTGGGGGTTTTGTCTCAATTTCATCCTCAGCAATGCAAATGAAGCTTTTACAGATGCATATTTAAAGCACTGTTTTATCTGAGTTTTTGATGTATATTTTTATCGCTTTGCATGTCAAATTTCACATGCAGAAGTTTGAAACACTATGTTTAAATACACACATGCACGTGTGTGAGAGAATAAAGTAGGTGGCAACTTCATTTATCATCATCAACCTTGTTTTCATAAGCAGCTTTGCAAACAACTTGATCCACCAGAGCACATTAAATCAAGTAATGACCATGGCCCTGCACTGATGGCAGCAGAGCTCAGCCAGCTTCCACAATATGAGTCAGCAATTGTTCTGTGATATCTTTAATTTGGTACAAGCTAAATCCTCTTAAGAGCGCCCGCTGCAATCCAAAAGGTCAAACAGGAAAGTGGCAGAAAATCAATACTGACAGCTTCTGTCACCCTCCACAATCTATAGAGTTCTTTCTAAGCCAAATTGCTTCTTTCTAATCTTTCTAATATTTGGCTGCTCGAGTCTGTCTCATGTAACATCAAAAAAAAAAAAAAAAAAAAAAAAAAAAGGAGGAAAGGGAAGATAAAAAAGAAATAATTACTTTCCTGAAGAGAAAGTTGTAATTTTAACATCAAAAATCAGAACAAAGCTGGTTCTTGGCTGGGGTTTGTGCAGATACTGCTGTGATCAAAGTTGCATTTTCATATAGAAACTGTCCAAAGTCCCAGAAAAATGACTGACTGCACTCCTGTATCAGCCACAACATTTTGGAGGTGGTTAGCCCAAAATTTTGAAAGCCAGTTGGGCCCATTAAATTTTCTTACAGCTCTTTAGAAAGTACACTCCCTCTATTTACAGGCTTTTAATAAGGTTTATTATGAAAGGAGAGTGAAATAAAAACGCCAGAAGGCTTTAGATCAAGCTTTTAAAAATGGCTTTCTTGCCTCCTCTACTTCTAATTATGAATAAATACCAGCACTAGTAATCAATACAAACAACGTGGAGAAAAACACTAATTTTTAAGGGAAGGGATTTTAATACAAAGAAAAGGTCATTCTAATCGAAACTAGATTAATAAATTAGTCATCCCTTTAATGTTGATATGAAAATTTAACAGGTGCTGCAGCTGTTAGCAATCTTGTCTTTTAAAAAATGCCTTAACAACAATAGTAGAAAAACAGGGATTTTAGCAGGCAGTGAATGACAATTTGTGTCCTCAAAAACTAGCTGAAAACACATAGAAAAGAATCAATGCTCAGCAGTATCCTGCTTTTATTTGGACTCTTTCCTTGAGAATGAGACACAGCTGTTGATTATAATAATTTTTTCTGCATCCTGAATTTGTGAGATTTTTGAAACATTTTTTCACGACTGTGTCCCCAGCACAGAAAAGACTTAAAACTGGGATTTCCAGCTCAATAATCACAAGAGAGCAAGTGACAGAAACAGAAGCCGTGGTGGTGGTCACCACTTTGGGTATTTAAAATAATTCTGTTCAGTCTTTTCAAGACTGTTGAAGTATTGATTTTTGTCTTTATTAAAGGAAAAGCTTTCTTTGGCCAACTCAATCTTTCTGACAGGAAAGGAGGGAAGGTGGGATTTCTACCTGGTGCAAGGCAGGCAAAGCCCTGTGCCACAGCATGACATGGATGAGTTACACATTTTCCTTAGCTGGCTTCCTTTAGGAATTACCAAGCACTAACCACAGGAGAATCACCTATAAAGATTATGTTGATGGTATATAGACATTATTCTCTACCTGGAGGCTGCTTCCTTTCTGGAAATAGCTTGCCAAGGGAGGTGTCTGTGAAATTAGTGCTGTGAAAAACAGCTCCTGAAAAAGTGGGAGGAAGAAGCCAAAAGTTTTCAGTCCTTTCTCTTTCTGGGGCCAGTGTTTGACTTCTGCTTCAAAGGACAATTCAGTCACTGAACATACAGGTTTTCATCTTCACCTTGCATACCTTAATTTTAAAGGCAGTGAGAACAGAACAATTTCATAGAAACTCACTGACCTTTAAAAAAGCTTTCCTACACCATTTTCTCTAATAAATAGGTAAGATATTTACTAGCAGCTTTTACTTTTTCCATTAATAAATACTTTTTCTCCCTCCCTACCTGATTCTAATCATAGTATTCTTTATTTCATATAAATAATTCTGAAACAAGGCATTTTTAAATAGCTTTTAAAAGTAATAGAGTCACAAAGAGAAATAGTAGAGAAAACAGTTCAACAGTAAAGTAAAAATACAAACTCTTAATATTGAAATGCCTGCTTGCATAATTTCAGAGCTCCCTGGCACCAGTATTAGTTGATTCAGTATTTATTTTGGGCAGCTGACCACATCAGAAGGACAGCCAGGAATGTTCTTGAAATAAAAACATAAATAACACTTCTGTCCTACAAAACAGGGCATTTCATTCCTTACTTCAATTATCTTATTTTGAGAAGGTTCTGTTACAGGTTTTTTATTATTTCAACTACAGTAATATTTATGATGATTCATTACTATGTTATGGTTTGGGTTCCCATCTCTAGAACATTAAAATAATGTTTAAAAAAAATCTCTGATTATATAACGATGACAAAATTTTAGACTTTCAATTCTTGCTCCTTCTCCAAAAGTGACACATATACAAGATTTTATATATGTAGATACACATTTGTACTTCTCAATTTTGCATTTTAGTGTTTCAGCACTAGGTTGAGTTTGGGGGAAGAATTTTTGCAGAGAGGATCATGGCATGCATGTTGGCATTTATTAATGTCAGGAGAAAGCTGACAATTTTCTGCAGCCCTCGCACACAGTAACGAGCATCCCACCAGCTCTGCTGCTGGCACAGGAGCACCAGAAGGCAAAACCAGCCTCTTGTACTTATTTTCTCTTTCCCAGCCAGAGAGGAGTAGCTCTTAATCTACTGCTGAAGGTATTGACTTATACACGAGCAGAAAGGTGACACCAGTATCATCCGTGGGCAAGATCAATGGAAAGGTGAGGGAGTCAAACAATCCCACCTAAATACAAGAGAGCCACTGTAAAAATCAGATAACATGGATTGGACTGAACAGCACAAGGGGAGAAAACGTGATGTGCAGGGCTGGCACTCCACTTCACTAACCAATTTAAAGCTGTGCTCTCCAGATTTGATTATCCACATAACTATTTGGAAGCACAATGCCATTACAAAAAAAGGTGTGCAAGGATCTCTCCAGTGCTACGTAATTAAAAGCAAACTGATCATTTGACTGCAGAAGGCAGAACCTCTGTGAAAGAGAACTTCATTGAACAATAAATTCAACTGCAAATTTACTAATTATTTTAAGATTAAAGCATGTTGCATTACACACACAGAGCTACGTACTCTGACCGCTGGCAGAAAGTGTTCATTACAAAAGCAGTCATGCTTCAGTGACAGCAATTATCATCTCACACTTGTTAAATGCCACACAAAATGAAACTTGCTTCAGATGGCTTCATTTCAGACCTGAATCCAACTCAAGATTTACTGCAAAAGCTACACTTATGCAATAGCTGACTCCAACAGTTGATTACTGTGTGGTCTTTTCATGGGTTTTAGTGTGAAAACAGCAGAGTGAACACAAGTAACAACCTTAATTTTATCTTTGTTCTAAAAAGAAATCATCCATGCCTGCATTCATCATGGAAAAGCAATTTCACAGATTTCATTTTAACATCATTTTAAAGACTGCACTTCAGATTGGACTTAGCCCAGGTTGTATGAATTACATATATTAGCAACAGTTGATTATTATAAGTGATATATACGGGATGAACAGATTTCCTTATTTAAGATATGTAAATATGAAGTGTAAGGGCACCTAGAAAAATGGTTTGAACCTGCAAAAATTCAAGGACAGTAATGAAACCCCCTGTATTGATGCTGCAGCAGTGGCTCCCAGCAGATCCCTGCCCTTTGATTCATCTATTTAAGGTAGAGGTAAAAGGCAAAACCCTTTTCCTACAGCACAGCTGGAGGCTCGGAGGATTGCCATGCTTGGGACATCAGTTACTTCTGCTGTCAAGGTTCTAAAAGAGCCCCAAGCATGCTGCAGCTCTCTTACAGAATGACAACTGAAAACAAGTGTGGATGAAAGGCTGAGGAGTTGCCAAAACCTACCTAGAAAAAAAAGTGTTTCCCTTTCCACTAATTAAAGCACAAAAAGGAGCTGCCTTCCCAGAGCCTGGACAGGGGTGGGCTCTCAGGCAGCTTTTCTGGAACAAAAACCATCCAAATGAAGGAGGTCGCCTGGAAATCTTTCTTCTCTCATTTCACACCTTTCTAAAGCCCATTGAAGCTGATTTTTCCTTGCCATTTGTATCCAGGTAATAGGGGAGAACTAAGGGCTGCTCATTCAGCCACCTCTTATTTCAATTGTTTGGCAGAGCACAGATTCAGTCCATTTTTAATGGCAAAGAAAAGCTTCTCACTAAAAGAGAGCAGACTGACTTAGGGAAAGAAAAGTGCTGATGAACTACAGATACTAACTTTCTTTAGCATATAAATCACAGATTTGATCAGGACTGATAAAATCAGTAATACATCAAAGCAAAAAAAGTCCCTCTAAACTCTCCATCAACAGGATGTGTTGAATTACCAAACTTACAGTGTTTGCATTTTCTTCTCAGCTCTGTATGTATGAAAATCTGTTTAGAAGTTAGAATAGCTTTTATGTTGGGAAGATTTTTTTTTCCTAAATTATAGAATCTAACCTGTTAGAACCAGATCTCTCAGGGTAAGCTGGGACCTTGAAGTTAGTTAGTGAAGATGTGAAAGCTCAGTCTCAGGGGACTACAGATGATATTCCCATTTTCAAGAACAATTTTTGCTCATTTCTTTGTCTATATATGAAGGAAGTATCTGGAGCAAAACATTTGATTTCTATAAGACTGCCCATCCCTAATACAGCCTTTTGGTCAATAATTGTCTCCTGCACTGTGATGCTCACAAAAACAGCAAACAAGACAAGACTTAAGTGAGTTTAGCCCTTTCTGAGGGCAATCTTAGGACTCAAAATACATCCCTTTTATTGTTTAAAATGTGATATTGCATATTTGGGACAAGAGTTTAGGGGGCTTTAACATTATACACAAATGTAGCACCAAGCCTATAGTCAGAAAAAAATTATAACTGATATTGTTCAGCAGATTTCTGTGTGGATCAACATCATGGACCAGGATCATGGAACTTGCACCACAGTCTATTTTAAATGATGTAACTGTCTTGAAATGCTGATATTTTTCTGAAATATTTCTGAAGAGGTACTTTGGGTTTCCATAGCCGTATTGAGTGCTTGTATTACTGCATCACCAACACTTCTTTCAAAAACCTGGTTAAAATAACTCTATCCTAAACCAGTGAATTCAGTCCAAAAAATGGGAGAGCTCTGCAATTCATGCCTGCACAGCTCTCCCTGGTCTGGAAGTTCAGATAAATAATCAGCTGGCTGAAATTTAACTCCTCACCATTTTATTCCCCTCTGTTCCCCTGACACCACATATGTCTTTTACACCTGCAAGGAAACCAGGAGATTTAATATTAAACTACAATACAGCTAGAAATTGGTGCAGCAAGCAATTTAGATCTGATCATGCTGATGTCCCACTCCATTTGAGGTGTTTGACCTCAGCAAGGAGCAAGCTGACAGGCCACTGTCTTTAACTATGGCACTGATGAAATAAGGAGGACCTGCCTGCTCCAAAATGTGCTGGGGTCAAGTGCAGTAGAAGAAAGTGATGCACATAATCAGCCTGGGCTATTTGCCTCAGACAGCAGCCACACTCTCTCTTCAGAAACTGCTGCTCCCCTTGGACATTGATTCAGGATTTGTACTTCTAACCAAAGCTCAAGAGAGGCTGAGCAAGCACCTTGAAAGCTCAATCTAAAGGAATAGTTTACTGTAAGAACATTTGTTACTCCAAAGCAAACAGGTTTTGAGATGCTGCATGACAATCAAATTACAGCTGATGGAGCCTAACCCGAGAATACAAAATTAACTGGCAAAAGGAAATGGATAATTTGTTGTCCCTTTTCTTTCTCCCTTATCCCAACACTTCTAAGGAGCACCACCACAAGGAGTAAAGGCAAAAAATAGTGCAGGAGATGCTACATTCAGTTACATCTGCCTGAGAATCAGAATGGCACTGCAAGTCAACAGGCCTCAACATAAAATAGGATTCCTACAAATGAGCCTTCAAAGGGCACTGAGGAACCCAGAGACAGAGCACCACCCACCAACACACCAGCCACTCTCCTCTGAACCACCAACTTGGAAATGGATTTGAAACTTTTCTCAATTAATTTATAAATCCATATAGCCATACCAACAAAGCCCTGTCTTTCATTCCACTGCAGCACTGCCTATCGCTTCCCAAGCAACTTCCAGCCCCCTCCCTCAGTTCAGCCATGCCCTTTTACTCTGCCTTTATTTCACAGGAACAGGAAGGTAACCCTGCTGGCTTTGACAGTTTATGTGATTTTCTAGGTGCAATCTGAACAAATAAAATAAATGAAGATTGAAACTAATGAAAACAACATGAACATGGCACAATTTAGAATGAGAAAATGGTTTGGGTTGGAGGGGACCTCAAAGATCATCTCATTCTAACCCCCTGCCATCAGCACAGACACCTCTTCCACTAGACTAGTTTTTCAAAACCTGAAATTTCTTTTTCCTTCCTTCCAAAGAAGATGGGCAAATTTTTTTCAGTTATTTGCCTCTGTATAATTATAATCTTCACATGGTTTTTGTATTAGAATGAAGCTTCGTATCAGCTGAGAGATAAAGGGCCAGTTTTATCTCTGACAGCTGCTCACAGAAAGCAAATCAGCTTTCTTAAATGGGTGTCATAAGGCAAATGCTGAAATTCATTGTGGGCTGACTTTGTCTGAGATTTCATAAGAAAAGTTTCCTACTTCAGTCACTTCCTTAAAGACAATAATTGACATCTACATAGCTGTAACAGTGGAATGCCAGTAAGGTCCATCTGCTGGGACCAGGACTGTACAAACACACAGAAAAGAACAATTTGCCTTCAAGAGAGGGATGCCAAGAAACCACAGAACTTCCAGGGGAAAAAAGTTTATGTTTATGTTACAAATATCTTATTAGCTTTCAATAAGAACATGAGTTTTCTGAAAATGTGCTTGAATTTAATTATGGGGGCATATAACAGTAGGGAGAGGATCCAGAATAATTTGTTTGGTAAGTGGATATATTAATAAACTTTCATACATATGTGCTAACTAGTTCTAAACTGAGACAAGCCAAAATTAAATAATAAATTCAGAGGAGGGTGAAAATCTTCTACACAGAAAGGAGTATGTGTTAGTACATCTAATTTCCTTGTAGGCAATGTACAACTAATAATTACAACAACTCTACTAGAAAGTCTTAGAGAAAAATAAATGCCTGTAGTGAAAAGAATCAACTCACATCTTTTACCAAAGGGCACATGCTTGTCTTAATGAATAATATTGTGACATAGCAAAAATTGTCAGTCAGAAGGAAAAAAAAAAGATAGTGGATGCTGACCTCCAGTCACATTTCTCAATGCTCTAATCTCCATAAAATTATATTTGAGAAAATTGAGATCAAGTTTATTTTTTTTCATAGGAGAATTTGCGATGGATGACATCCACAGACTGCAGAAATATGATCAGTAAATTATTTCAGCGTTTGCAGCTGAATTTTTTGCATTTTTTTTTTAATCTAGAAACATAACAGGTAAGCAAGAAAGACTGACTGCCTTCCAGTTCTGCACCAAAACTGAATCTGCATGTCACCTTGAAAATTCAGTGATTGTGCAATTCCATTGAATGCAGTGCCATCAGGTACTGGGGGTGGTGAAGTTGCCACATCCCAGCTGAGCCTTGGTGGGTTCTGCATCATCAGCCTCATGCCATGCTTGGTGCAGGACAAGGAAAAAAAAATCCCAGTTTTTAAAAAAATGGAGAGAAATAATGGAAAGAAAGTAAATACTTTATGGTATTTGGAGAAATTACTTTTCTTTCCTCATTCTTCACTTTTATGGAGACAGCACACCTTTTGGAGTAAATGGGCTCTTCAAAACTAATTGCTGAAGGTTTGGGGTTTTGCCTTTTTCTTCCACTCCCAAATTTACATTTTCATTGCCTTCTTTATGTAGTTACTGTAGCAAAGCTTTAATTTACTGTTTTATCCTCAAATCACATTTCAGCCTTTTCACAGCCAAGTCTCTAGCAGCATGATAACCAAGAACCAAGTTGTTCCTTATACAAATGTAAACCTGAAGTAAGTTCAGCTGAGTTTCTCCAGCTTTACTCCCATGGGAAATTAGACTTTGACACCCGACCCTCAGAATCTAAGCAGTGATTTTGGCAATATCAGTTCATTTTAATCTGATTTCCCAGGAGAAGAGCAGTGCCAATAACACTATTAGAACCACCACGTCATGTCAATATGCATTGTGCTGCATTGCTGGAAGATCTTAATAAAACCATTTCTAAGCCATGTAGACAGGAAGGCAGCTGCAATTCTAATAAAATATTTTATATTTAAAGACTAAAGTCTTTCTGAACAACAAATACATAATTTACTCCACAGGAAAAATGGCCTTTTAGGGTACCTTGAAAACACACCGTTCTCTCCACTCCCACCTCCCTCTCTTTCACTCATTGCAAAATACTGAGCAATTAAGCAGGTTGCTATATTTGGTGTGCCCAAACTTCACAGGTTGATAGCATAATGATTTTAATAACCACTTTAAATGTAACATAGTGACAAGTTGACACCCGAGGTTTGCATCCTGCAATTTGATTTTTCCAGAATTCTGTTATGCCTCAGGAATAGCAATATGATTAGGAATAATTTCTTGTTAGTGCTTCTTACTTTTAACTTTTCCCCCCTTCTTTTTTCTCCCATTATAAACACTGAAAATGTACTAAGTACAGGTTCCCTGGTAGGTTCCAAAAGCTGACTCTTCTACAAAGGCTCCTGTTCTACCTTTATCAAAAGGAATGAACTAACATTACCAAAGGCATTCAAATCAAAGGCACTTACACCCTTTGTGAGAATATGAACATTAACACACCTTCATACCAGCAGTATTATAATATTTCAGCTCTATGTAATACCAATAAGCATTTCAAAAAGCACTTGCAGAGCATCAGAGTTTGCCTCCATTGACAACAGCCAAGACCCACAGGTCAGAAAGAATTACCATGTCCCTTTGCCCTCACCAAGAACAAGAAGCAAAATATTCTTGAGTGTTTTAGCCAGTGTGGAAAGCTTCAGTATCCAGCAGCCCAGAGAGAGAAACTGGACTCATTCACAGTGTGGCCTCATTTCTTGGTCAGGAAAAAGGCAATGTGACAGGAGAGATGTGAAATGGTGCTTATCTGTCTGGGATAGAGAGAAATAGCAATAATTCAGATTCATACCAATCTCACATCAGATGCTGTGTACGGCCACCACTCTCAGAGACACATTTGATTAATTATTTTTTCATTTTGATATTCAATACAGCAATTTTCCCAGGTTGCAGAGATTTTGACCCATCCTTGTGTTCTGGCTCTCAAAGTTCTGTATTTGCACTGAAAATAACTCTAATTGGAAGTGCAGGGTACAGAGAGTTGGTGTTTAGCACAGTTCCATGATCTGCAGCAAAGTTCACAAAGTCTTTCACTCCTGCCTTTTAGATGAAAATGTGTCATAAATCCCACATTTCAAGAGTGCACATGGAAACCACAGAGTCACTAAAAGCCAGTACATCTCCATCTTTGACATATCCTTGCCTCTGTACAATATTTTAAGAGTTCTTAAAGCCCACACTCTTTATATTGTCACTGTGAGCACATGTCATTTTGTTTGCTTGAGTCAAGTCAAAGGGAGCACTTGGGAGTCACTGAGCACCCTTTGGTGAAATGTCTGGTTTGCTATGATTTTATATAATGCATTTATGATGAAGAATACTCATCCACTCATCTATTTTTCAAGGCAGGTAAATCTTCATTGAATTTACAATGTCAGACTTCCTTACATACAAGATCACTATAATTTCAAGACTGCATCATAAATGATGTAGCAAATTCAGAAGGAATACAAATGATACACATAGAAAGGATCTTTCCATCACCCTGATTTCATCACCTCTAAAGAACTTTAAATGTAGCTGAGCAATTCTCAGTAATGTACAAGAAGCAGCTTATGGAAAACATTTTAAGGTCTTTAACTACAGAATATCTACCTCTGTTTTTCTGCATCTAATCTTGAATTACACCTCTGCTTATGCCAAAAGTTTCCTGGAAGATGCCAAAAAGTCATGAAAAGTACTTAGAAAGTACTTTAATGCCATTTTCATGTTCTAATGATGATTAACCAAGGCTGTTTTATATGCAGCATATACTCTTCAAAATGAGTAAACTCATATTCATTCAAAGTACATTGGGCAAACAGCAGCCTACAAAAAGTAGCTTTTGCTAGTTGCATATGATGAAGGAGCCCTCCAGTTTAAACATTCTGCTTCCTCATTCATGTTTTACATTTTCAAACACCCTTCTTGGCATTTTATTGCTGTCTCAGAAATAATAAGGCGTAATACTTATGGTCAGGCATTAATCATTGCCTTCAAACTGTGAGTGATGAACAGCATTCCTCTCTGCCTTAAAGAAAAATTTACTATTTTTTTTTTTTAAGACATAATGGGATTCAGTTGCCTTAACAAGCCTAGAGATGAGGCAGTATTTTTTGATTCTCTGGAGTGTCTGTAATTTGACAGGACCTACAGAACACCCACACATTTCTGGAGCAGTAGCTGCTGGCCAGACAAAATATTTTAGAGCACTGAACACGTTAGATTTTCTATTTATAGACGGCTAAGTCCACCCACCTTGTTAATTTTCACTTTGGAAGTCTGTTAAAAATATTTCTGGCAACCCACAAAATTTCTGCTTGACCTACCAACACTCAAAATATCTGGAAGACAACACTTGTCCCAAAATAAGAATTGTAGAACCATGTCCTGATACCCTTTGCAACTGGGGTTATTTTATTTTAACAGCCTGCTGAGCACAGATGATTCTTTTCCTGAGACTAGTAAAAACCTATGACTAGGAAAAGCCTGCTCTTGCCTTGGGAAAATATTTAATATCTCATTTCAAAATTATGCTTGAATACAATATCCACTTAAGTTTTACAATAAATATATTCATGCCTGTACACAGCAAAAATTTGCAGGTGATCTTTACCAAGGTCTTCTGTCATTTATTTTGTATAATATTTTTCTTGGCTTATGAAAGCAATAATAGCCACCTCCCACAGCATATTTCTAACTGCTACATCTCAAGTATAAACTCACACCCGTGTTTTTAACTCAGAACTGCAAATCTTGGCAGCTAAATGAATTGAAAATTTTTGCAGTAGTATTGTAAAAGCATATTACTTTGTGTTTAAAATATGAGTTATGCAATGCTTGTCTTTCTCAGTGATGCTGCTCTGCAAAGACTTCTGCGACTGACCCAAACTTCCCTCTCAGGCCCTGTTCCTCAGGCATCAGTTCCATGGAACAACATCCATGGAACTGATCCATGGATGTTCATCTCAGTTCATGGAACAACAGCCTCTCCCCCTATTCCCTCTGTGTTTCAGCACAGCAGGGTCAGGTGTCCACACTTCAAATTCCCTTTCTCTTTGCTCAATGGTAATTTTTAACTGTTTCCCATTCAAGGATATACAGACTCCAACTATCAGCTCAAATAACATTTTCTGTTTGTGTAAGTAATTCAGCTAAATGCTTGACATTGATTTCTTACCTACTGTTTAAGTGCCATAGGGAAAAACCACAAAGTACTGAAATGCTAAATCCAATCTATACCCAGTTCAATGATAGTGACTCTATTATCTATAGAGTCAGTAAAATCTAACTGTTTTCCCAATTTGTTCAAATGCTTTGAGCACCCTCCTCCACCCCCACAAATAATACTACAGGTGCACATAAAAAAGAGCCAGAATGCATCAGAGACAATTGGGGCTTGGAGGACAAGTGTGAATGGCAGCTCAGCCAGGAGAGTGGCATTCCTGGGCTTTGTTCATGGAAACTGAATAGGGGACAATTATGCATCCTGTAATCTCAGGAACAACTGAGATTCTACTGTTTGTCTCGTAAAAACGACAATATAAAAAACCTTTTCATTTCAGACAGAAGTAGAAGCATAGAATCACACAATGGCCTGAGCTGGAAGGGACCTTAAAGCTCATCTCATTCCCAAATCCTTGCCTTGGGAAAGGACCTTCTACTGTCCCAGGTTGCTCCAAGCCCCATCCAACCTGGCCTTGGGCACTTCCAGGGATGGGGCAGCCACAGCTTCTCTGGGCAGCCTGTGCCAGGGCCTCAGCACCCTCACAGGGAACAATTTCTTCCCAATATCCCATCTAAGCCTGCCCTCTTTCAGTTTAACTGCATTCCCTCTCATCCCACCACTACAGGCTGTTGTAAGGAATCTCTCTCTGTATCTCATAGCCCCTTCAGGCTCTGGAAGGCTACAATTCATCCCAAAGCTCCCCTTGTCCAGCCTGAGCAAGAGGGTTTTAAAGGCACAACTCTCCAAGTGAAAACCAGAGACCTCTATTTCTGTCCTCAACCAGGAGCACACTGATGTATCTGCTGATGTTCAAAAGACACCTGCAACTGCATTAAAATCTAATCATGAGTCTGCTACAGATGAAGGATGAAGTAGCCTTTCACTCCAGCTCTCAAAACCAGAGAGAGGAGATGATGTATATATACACAGTGGAGCACTCAGAGCACATGGTGAAAAGCAGGTTTTGGCAGTGCAAGGAAGATGCAAAGCCTTGCAATCAAAGTAAAATGTTACAGGGATACCGAGTATAAATTAGAGCTCAGAAACAATAATGATGGCTGAATTTCATCTTGGTGATCTGGCTCCAGCACTCTGAATTAATTGCAAACTATTCAGACTCACATCATTCTATTTTATAGCAAGAGATTGTGGCTGAGGTGCAGATGCAGCTGCTCAGGATCCCTGGGTCTGATCCTGGCACTGCTGGACACCCATCTTACTGAGATTACTCATGGGGGTACCACCATCTACCTGGTTGCAAGATCAGATCCACAGGGGATATACGAGTGGTCTTTGTTCAAACAGAAATCTAACAAAAACACAATTTAGAATACTCCAGGCTGCAGGTATAATCATTATTTCAAAAGGTTACAAAAAGAAATATATTTTGCCTTGCTTAGCAGGCAGCATGCAGTTCATCTTCTTGCACCTGTGGACAAACACATTCAGCGTATCTGGTTGCCACTGTCTTATCAAAACTGTCTCTGTATCAGAAAAAGAAATTACCATACAGAGGAAAGAAACCATTACAAGTAATAGATTCACCAATTAATTTCTTCCATGGATACAACCTTGCTTATCTTAGTGTGGCACAGGGAAATGTCTCTGAGTCATGGCAGCTTGAGCTTCAGCTGCTGGGGGATGGCAGAGCTAAAGAAATTATCTATACAAGAACAATCAATGAGAAGCAAAGGTTACACACTCCTCACAAGAATTTATTTTCACCTGTGAGGTGATAAATCTCCCAACCATACCCCAATGTACAACTCCAGAGCAGCACAGCAGAAAGCCTCTTGTTTGTACTGCCTTATCAGGCCAATAAAGGAGGGAGGAAAACACTGTGCAGTGCAACCTTTCTTTTTATGCTCCTCATCTTAAATTTCCAGGATTCAGAATTAGGCAGAAATTAAAAGAAGCCACCATCCCCAAAGACAGGCCCTTCCCCCAAGCCTGGATTACTTAAAATATGCACAGGAGGAAATTGTGTTTGCTTTGCTGTGGAAAGCTGATTAATTTGTTAAGACTTCAAGCCTTAAAACTCAGCCTCACAAAGAAACTGTATGGATAAAAAGAATCATACTTAACAGTTCATTAAATACTTCAATTACAATGCTATGCCAAGCAACTAATCACATTAGGCAATTTTAAACACAGATACAGAATCTAGATGACAATTTCAGATTCTAACTTTTAAGGTGAGAGTTGCATCAAGGGCTTAACTGTACTTTGAAGTAAAATTCCAAGGATTTTATCAATCCTAGATTACACTGTGTTTATTCTTCACAGAAAAAAAAAATCCTTTTTTTTTACCAAATCCTGCCTTTTAGCCAGTAATATGCTTTCATTAGATGCTTTCTTTTAACAAAACCTCAATATCTTCATGACAAATGTAAAGGAGTTTTTCTATGTCCTGCTGTTGTCCAGCATTACATCTCACTGAATTGCACCCATATTTCTTGCCAGGTTTTAGTCTTACATGCAGACCCCAAAAAGCATGGAACTGAAACTAGCTAAACCAGAATATGATTGAGAATCAACATTAATAAATGGATTTAACTTCTGATGCTTGAGAATAACATTTTCTGTCTTCAGAAAAACTGTATTTAAGGAAGCACAAACAGATGATATTTTAGAAAAAAAAAATAGCAGAAGTCTCTTGCACTGATGGGGAGTTAAAGTGGATATTCCCTTCCTCTTACTGACTGCAATGATCTGCTTCACCTACTTTTCATACACTGCTTGTGCCAGCACAAATCAAACCTGCTTGGCTCCCAGGCACTAGGACAACATGGATAAAGGCAAGCAGCATCAGCCAAATAAATCTAAATGCCAGGAAGCAGTAGAGAGGAAACACATCATTTTTCATGTGTCACTCTTCTTAAAGGCTTTAACAGGCTCATCTATAATGTGTGTTTTTACACATAGTCATATTTGAGCTATTTTACATGAGACACTAGCAGTCCAACAACAATGCTTTCAGTGTTCCAGCACTCTGCAGGAGGAAAAGCCTATCCTGTATTTCAGTACAGCTTCAAATTGCAGTTATCTCACAGGACACAACACCCTTCAGTGAAGCAGCACTGCTGGGGTGGGCTGCTTTGGGACTCTGAGGTGGGCACTGCAGAGTCTCCACTGCAAACACTACAGACCACAAGAAAATTAACACTGCTTGGGCAGACCCTATTTCATCCATTTACAGGGTAGAAAACTCCTTGCAACACTCCCAGAAGCTCTCTGGAAAGCCCTTTCTCTCCTCCAGGTGGGTGAGAGTAGAAAAGGGGAAAAACAGACCAGCCAAAACCAAAGCAATCCACACAGCAATAAAATGAGAGATACCAAGATGGCAAATACCTGTTTAGCTTGCAAATTCTCAGTGAAATAAAAGAATTGGGGAACAGGAGTAGGCAATCAAAAAGAAGTGCAACAACTGGGAGTGGGAGAATGATAAGAGAGAGGATGTAATTGTTTAAAAGGAAGAGGAGACAGCATGTATAATCCCTGCTCAGCAAGAGGATCCTTGGATAAGAACTCCTGGCCATCCATTGTTCCCCCCCAGGCCACCACAATGCACTACCCTGTGCTCAGCACTGGGGCTCTCCTGTTGTGGTTTTGGGGAGTTCTCTTCCTTCCCTCATGCAGAAGTTGAAAGAACAGAGGCCTTCAATCCTCCACAAACAGAAAATGAAGGCATCTTTTCCCTCTCTTCATTCTGTTCTGTCCAGCCTCCCAAACTGACCTGGCTTCCCTGCCTTCTCCCTGAACAGTTCCAATGCAGAGAAACCAAGGAAACTTCCCTGAGCTGAGCTAATGCCTGGGGAATTAATATATTTAAAAGGAACAGCTAAGTGAGTTTAGCAAGGCTCTAGATAATTGCCTTCAGCAACGCTTCTAACTCCTCTCCCCGTGTCTCCAACATTGAGAGCATAATTCTGTATTTTGATTTCTAAAACAGTATGATCCTTTATTCCCACAGTTTCCAGACACACACACACACATCATCACTGCACTCTGCTGAAACAGATCCCCAAATTATAATGCCAGGTTTGTCTCTTTCCAAAAAAAAAAAAACCAGACAGCTATTAAAAATATACTAAAATAAAAGAGGGAGAAAAAATTGCACTTCAAACTTTCAGCAGTGCATTTTTAATCTATCAGAGTACTTTATTCACTTTACAAACACCTGCACTATCTTTTCCTCTGTGTTGCACTTGTACATACTAAACCTGCTCATTTAGCATGATTATAATTTACTGCTGATTATAACCATTGCTAAATCAACTTAGAACATTACATTGTTTTGACAAAAGCTGATGCTTTTCTTTGCATGAACATTCCAATACCTCTGATATATTTATTTTTGGAAACAATTTTTTTTTGAAAACCTATACACTATTTTTATTCACACTGTCTTGTAAAATCATCTTCCTATTGGGCTGCCAAATTTTCCATACTTGAAACCCAGAAAAATAGGTATTAAATTTAGGATTGCACCTGTGTTGGGCAAGATTAACCTGGTACTACAGTTAGATAAAACTTGATTTGGAAAAAAAAAACAAACACAACTTGATTTGGAAAAAAACTTGGAATTTTACACTATCTCTATTTATTTGGAGATGCATTCAATTTTTTTTTTTACATGACCAATGTTTTAGTAGCACACTAAAATCTGCACATATATTTTTATCTACTTTACAAGTCAATAATGTACATTGGCATTGACAAGTTTATTACCATAAACTGCAAAGTCAAATGCAAATTTTTCTTGATTGTAATTGTAAATTCTTTGTGTTTTATAAATTTTCTTAAAATTCTCGACTTATCTCCCAAATAAATTAAGGGAGAGAAGAACAAACACATCAGGACAGACCAACGATACCTCTCATTTAACATCTTGTCACCAGTACTAAAAGATCTCTTCCAGGTCATTAAACCATTCCATGAAAGATGCTGGAAAAAGAACCATTGTCTAAGAAAACTTCTTTCCCCTCCTATCTACATTTTTTGGTTTCAAATTTATTTAAAGAAATTGGGGGTGGGGATGTTACTCCCTTCCATTTTCACATTTCATCTCCTGTAATTGCAGATGTGAAGGCAGAGACACTGGTTTCTCTTTAATCATGCTCTTGGCCTCAGTGGTATTCTGATATTCTGTCACACTGAATTACCCACGACTTCAAGCTCTTCTCTCATTTTCAGCTGTCATGTCCTTCAGTTTCAATAACTGCTCATTCATTGCTGCATCTGAACAATTTCACAAAAGCCCTAATTGCTGTGACTTGGGGGGAGATAGGAGCCCTCATTATTTATGGACAAGGGAACAGACTCCTCTGTACCTCCTGCCTTTAATGAAAAATTACACAGAAATCTTTTCACATCCAAAATTACTTGCTGACTTTTCTCACCTTGCACACCTTTTTAAAATGGATTCAAAACCTGTTGGCAAAAGCCTTTTAGAGAAATCAGGACTAAAGATGTAATTAATATGTCTACATAAATGAGCAGTGGTATCAAGCTACACATTTGAAGTTGGCACTGAAGTTTTCACAGTAATTCCTGCAGTACCTAAATGTTAAAATTTGCAGAAATTTAAAACCTAATGTAGGTCTGTTCATCTTAACTAGAGAATTACCATGTGTTTAATAGAAGTGTATCACCTTTTTGTAGTTCTTTTGCTCATTTGTTCTGAAAAAAATTCATGAAGTTATACCAAAAAAAAAGTTTTAAACATCATGATTCTCCACAGGGTTATCCAGATCTTTCCCACACATCACTTTTTTACAAATGTATGTACCCACAGTATATTGTCTGAGGATAAAAGATTGACTTCAGGATAAATGTTTTCCCCTAGATGAATTCTACCAAGTAAAGTTTATTTACTTGGACATAAGGATTTGCATGTGAATAGATTGTAAATAAAAAAAAAATAATAATCTAGAAGAAACACGAAGTCAATTATTCAAAATTCATTATTCAAGCAACTACAGGGTGTTTAGATAAGCCCTATTTACAGCTCATTAAGAGCTGACCCAACTTCAAAAACTCCTGCGTTCTCCACTTCTGCATGAAGCATTAATAAAACCCAATTGACATCAGGATGAGAAATGAGCTGTCTGGAGTGGCCTTTGGGTGATTTGTCTAATGGAGAGCCTCACCTCACTCCTGTGAGAGCTCTCCAGGAATGCAGCTGGACTTCCCATCAAACCTGAGGGCAAGATGAATGCATGGAAATTTCCTGCAGCTTTGCTCAGCAACTCTCCATCCATCACAGCTGATAGAAATCTGGAATGTCTCCTTCTACTCCCTGCTCTATCTTCAAGATCTGAATTCTCATAAGAGCAAAAATTAATGTTTCCAGGAAGCTCTAACAACCAACCAATGTAAAAGAAAATTCTCTGATCTACTTTTAATGAACCAACTCTTGGGAAGCAAAGCCAGTGATTTATCCAAGAAGAGATGGGAAAAACTGTAGTAGAACTCAGTAAAAACAGTAATTAAAGTTTGTCTCCATATAGGCTAACTACAATTAGTTATCTTTTAGCCTTTCTGTATTTTTTTTCTGACAGTAGAGGCTGTGAGAAGAGCATTTCTTCATCCCACTTCCCATTTTTGGGAAGTACCACAGAGTATTTCACTGTACTCTGTATTTCACTGAGTATTTCTCAAGCCCAGGAGAAATAAACCCCTGTCTGTTTCCAAGGTACATCATCCTTCACTCTAAGACACAAAACCACAATTCCTACTCTGTTAACCATAAAGCTCTGAATTTACCCTTTTTCCTCCTACACTGCTCAATAAGCACATGGTTTTTACAGCTTTTCATCAATACTTTGTACCCAGTCAGTGCCCTGCAGAACATCATTTCATCAGCCAAATTTTTAATACCACAAAAATGATACCAAGCTAATTTGAATGGCCTGTTTTCCATAAACCCAGGCTGATTAGCAATAACTATATTTCCCTTGTTTAATTCTTTATTAATTGAGCTCTTTAGAAACCATTCCATTATTTTGCCTGAGATCAATGTCAGGCTGACAGACTTATAATTATCTGAGTCTTCCCATTTAGCCTTTTATTGGCACAACATTAGATTTCTCTCCATCATCTGGAACTTCCCCAACACTACACAAAAGAAAAAGAAAAAATAAACAGCAGTGACTCAAAAGAATGATTCAAACAGATTTTTTCTAACTCTCAGAAACTCTCAGTTCAAACCTGTTGACTGCAAAAAAGGCCAACATTACTATCCATTATTAAGAATCCTTAGTTACAATTGTAATGAGACCTTGGCATGCTCTTCTGCTGCCTTTTCCAAATATAAAACACCAATAATTACCCAGAATTTCTCACATTTTTGCATTATCTTATCAAACTCTTCTGGTTTTAGTTCCTATGGCATCATTCAAACCCTTTCCATTTTCATTAGTAATTAATTCATCATGCTTTAAAGTTACAATTAATTAGGTTTATCTATCTATATATATTTATAGAATTCTAGTATAAATGAAAAGAGAATAGTTTACAATATTGATCCTACCTCACCATGGATTTATTTAGAGGTATATTTATATACATATACAAAGTATTTGTTGTAGATAATTCATATACACGTCTATTATAGTTTACACACACACATTACTCAGTACCTTTCTACAATTCCTAGATTCTGATTTATACTTATTAACATCAATTAACCCTTGGCTTTTTGTGTGGGTTTATTGGTTTTATTCCTTGCTTTCTCTTTTTGAACAATATTGTTTCAATTATTCTTTGGTGCCCTGAGCACACAGATCTGTGCACATCACTCACACACAGAGATTTTCTAATGCCATTCTTGCAGCTCACCATTCAGCTAACTCATGTTCTTTTGTACTTTGGTTAATTACTCCCTTTGGTACTTCAACCACCACTAATTTTGTCTTTATCTGGGAAAATGAGGCCTAACATGGAACTCTCTAAAAATCTGATTTCATAGAAGGAGATTAATCAGTTACATTTAAGTGCATCATATATATATATATATATATATATATATATATATATATATATGTATGTATGTCATATATATATATGTATGTATATATATATATGTATGTATGTTATATATATATATGTATGTATGTTATATATATATGTATGTGTATATATATGTATGTATGTTATATATATATATGTATGTATGTTATATATATATATGTATGTATGTTATATATATGTATGTATGTTATATATATGTATGTATGTTATATATATATGTATGTTATATATATATATATGTATGTTTTATATATATATATATATATATATATATATATATAATTTTTTAAAAATAAACACAATACTGTTAGAAGGCAGTGTGATTCCAGTAACATCATACAAATTCAAGTCTCCCATAACACTGATTTTTCTCCCTACACCTTGTAGGAGGAACTGGCCCTGTTGCTCTCTGCTGGTGCACATGCTGAGCTGGATCCCCATTTTGCACATTACCTATCAGAAAGTGGAGCTGTGAATCCTTCCAGAGAGTTACTTCATAAAGATATCACATATTTTAGCCACCACTTCTCCTCTTCTTCCCTCCCAGTGCTATTTAAATACGTTTTCAGCCTTTCAATCATTTGAATTTTCCCATTAGGCTAGATTATTAGCAACCTGTTCAAATGTATTATAAATTAGGGATTTCATTACTTTTTATTTATTGCAGGCACTTAACATTTGCACAAAGACAAAGCATTCCTTCTTTTCATCTTCTTTGATGTATTGATTCATGTTGTTTTCCAGGATCTTGATTTTGTGCTAAATTAATGGCTTTTTTCTCCATTTGCATGTGTTTTTTTCACTGATTGCTTGGCTAAATTTTCCTTTCTAAAAGACCAGGTCCTCATATGCAGTAAACCTCCTTCCAGCAGGGACTGGCCCTACATCCCATCTCAAATCCCATATTTTACAATCCTTTTCTGTACAACAGTTGATGCCAAGAACATCTCCTCACCCACAGGACAGAAAGCCAGTTGGGTGCTATTTTCCTTTGCCCTTTTCCCAGTTCTACAGTGGATTTTCTGAAATGCATGATTCTCATTTTGGGAGGATAAAGACAGAACAAGCTCGGTACATGGAGAGCCTGGGGAAGGAAGACAGAAGTTCAGGAGAGGCTCAGTTATCAATTTTGAATATGACAAAGCAGGCAAGATAGATGGGGAGGAGAAATATCAGAAACACACAGTCAAAACCAGGTCACTAGCCAGTACTATTTATCACATGAGCTACTCCTGCTAGGATCTTGTACTCCTCACCAACTGCACCATTGCAAACTCTGCACCTTTTCATGTCACCTTCATTATTCCTGATACTGCCAGCAGAACCCATCTCATGGCTTTTTTAAAAAGTGAAACCTTTTACACCTTTCTTGTTTTCCTCGTTACAAGATTTACCTTGTTCTTTTCTGTAATTTTCTACAGCTGTCCTGGGTGACTTTATGATGCTTGTTTTCCTCTCCAATTTTCCTCCCAAAATTTGCCCTGAACCAGGACAAGAACTCCATTAACAAGAGTGATAAAGCCACACAGGATTTCACTTTGGTTTTTTTTTAAGTCATGCTAAACCATGGTAATGTAGAAGGTATGAAAACACCATGAAAGCTACAATTTACAATTTTTTGGCTTTTTTTATACAAAACCAGCTAAGTCAGGGCAGGAAACATCATCCATGCTCAGCTGGACTAATGGACCAGGAAAAGTGGAGTAGAAAAGCAGCTCCAAAGGCAACCTGCATTGATTAATTCAAATGTACTCCTGGTGACTTGCAAAAAGCTCTGTGCTATGCTGTTATAGGTGGTTTTATGCCACGAATTCCAAATTTTCCCTGCAAGCAAAAAGAATTATGCCTGCACAAGAATGATTCTATTTTGATATGAAAACATGAATTCAGGTGTGCAGTAGGAAAAGAATTATTGGGACATTTAGCATAAGAACACTGCCCCTCACTTTTGTTATCAGCAGAGCCCCTTCCAGCTGTCTCCAGGTATTCCAGAGGGCTGGGTGTGCATTTTCACACCACACCAGTCCACACTCTGTGAAGATCACAAGGGCACACACTTGGAAAAAACAGTGCTAATCCCATCAGGCCACAGACAGCCAGAGATAAACCAATTCTCATGCTTCAGAGAAAAGCTATGACATGCTGTAAATTATCACAGATCCAATCATGATGTTACCAAACTATTCCAATTGCAGCATACAGCGAGCATAATTTATTTAGATCAAACCTAAGGCAGGAAAACTATATTATAAAAATAGCATGCCTGGGAAATTGGGGCATTTATTATTAACATATAGAGAGACTTGGCCTTCAAGGCATTGCAAAAACTCTTTTTCTTATTATATTGCTTTTTTGAATGCTACCTAAGGGTGCGTTTTCCTTTTCAATAGTCATTTCTTTGCATAATACAAGACTTACTTTACAGTCTGAAAAACTGTTTTTTAAAACAGCAAAGAAGAAAGAAAATCACCCTATCTCTGCATGGCAGATCCTATACACACCAAGAGAAAAAGAAAAAAAACCAAAAAAAACCCAACTAAAAACAACCAACCAACACTAATTCATAAACAGGCAAGATTTTCATTACAGACACTGCATAAATGCAGTTGTTCATCCCCTGTAAATAAACAGGCTATGAAATCCAATCATTATTTAACTGCACAGTCTATTTGGCCTCCAGGCTATACAGATGTATTTGAAGGATTTCTTTCTGTTCTGGACTCCGTACATTTTGCAGATATCTTAAATTCTGCTATTTTCACATGAAAGGAACTTCATCTAAAAATTATTATTTATTTCAAATGCTCCTACTTTTGCCTTTTCAATTGTAAATTATTTGTAGCTATTTATTCCCTGCTCTTGAGAAGGTCTGTACAAGCATGGAAGCCACATGCAAACCTTGTTCCTTTCCACTTTCCCTGCCACTTGTGCCCATGTAAACAGAGAGGCAGAGGCAGAATGAAACTACTCAGCTGAAATAAAGAAAATCCAGCCTTAAGGGCTTTCCTGGACAGAAAATGTGTATTATTATATATATTACAGAAATGGAACAAGGCTTTAAGGTATAGTAAATCCCATATATCTGTGTGGCCATTCTAATTATAATCAGGGTGAAACTGTTTCAAAAACGTGAAAAATGTGGAGAGGATGAATGGCAGGGAGTAGTTACTCATTATTCTAACACAGGAACCACTCACCAGTCAATGGCACTGCCACTAGACCAGTTTAGGACCAAAAAAACAAAAAGAGGGAGTTCACCCAGACTGTAGTTGAACTATGAGCTTACTGCTACAGGATGCTGCAGATGCTAAAAATGCTGAAGGGCAGATTAGGAAAATTACTTTAAAAGAAAAAGGTTTCAAAATTGTTCTGAACCAGCTTGGGCAGCAACTGGGCTGCACTGGATTAGAGGTCAGACTTCAGCAGCTGCACGAGGCCATTGCTGGAGGCTGAACATTGTGCTGGCAGAGAAGTCTTGACAGGTTTTTTTCTGTATTTATCCATTATATAAAGCACTTGAGAAAGTTTAAATCAAAACAGTTACACTTAGACAAAGTACTGCTGTTATTACCCATGAGCAATGGACAACTGCACATGACAGATGTCCTTCATGCATCATCAGAAAGGCTCTCACTCAAAATGATGGGTTGCAGCAAGGCTGGAGAGCTTTCCTTCTTTTCTCACACAAATGCAGTGAGATCACCTGGGACTCAGCAAGAAATAGGTGACAGCAATTGAGCTCCTAAGACACACAGAATTCTTTCTCCAGTCCAGAGAGACATGAGCCTTCATAAACTTCCACAAACAAAGCTGATAAAATTGCACTGCTGGTTAAAAAACCCAACAGCTTCTCATCTCTTTGGATTTTTGGAAGTAACTACTATTAATAATAAATTAATGAAATCTGAATTTCAGTTAAATGCCAAGCTCACACTGATCATTCAAAGGAAGAAAGCAGGAAAAAAATGAGGTGATATCCATTTCAGCATTGACAGAACTACATTATACCACACACCATCTATCATAAGCTTAGCACCAAATAAAAAAGTATTTTTAAAAAAATCACTTTTAGATACAACTTGTCAGCAAAGTTTTACCTGCTCACTCTAAAAAAAGAAAACTATTGCCATGATTCCCAAGATATACTTGATCTTTGCAATGTTTTAATTTGAAAAATTATTTTCAATCAAGCTGGTTTTTTCCATATTCATAGTGAACTTTGCCTCACACCTTCCTTTTCCACAGTGCTGCTACTTAAACCTCTCCTCCTTCACTGCCCCCATGCAAAAACTCTCACAGGATTTAGCTATTACACTTCCATGTCCTTGCTGTATGGTCTGATTGAATACAGCTCAGTGTGGAAATTAGGAGTGACAGGCAGCAGGAAAGATGACAAACCTTGTAAGAAGCCCATTTCCAATGAATTCAGCTTCCCCTTTTCCTGCTGGAGCCTGACAGCCTGCAAATATCGAGTTGTTGGTTTGAATCTTGCATTTGTGCTGCTTTCTAAACCAGTTTTCTGTTTGGCAAAGTTGCTGCTGCAAACACATTTGGCTTTCATACTTACTGAAAACTTTTCTATTCCTCTAGGTAAATGCTGTCTCATTAGAAAGTTTCTACAAAAAAGATTTTCAGCCAAAACCAAACAAGGATTCTTTTATCCTTCACATTTTGGAGCCTTCCTCTGCAGTTAATGAAAAATTAGAAGGTGGCAGGGGTCTGAATTGATCCCTTTTTGCTGGAGATGGCTGAAATGGGAGGGCTGCATTTTCCACTGAGAGCACATGAAATGGAGCTGAAACCTTGCTCAGTTTGTAGGTGGCTGAAGCTAATTGAGATCAATCTAACCCGCTGCCTGCAACACAAAACATTTTTTTTTTTCTTTTAGACATGTTTCTGAGTTAATTTTGATTAATTTTATGTATTGTCAAGGAGCAAACAGAGCTAAGTTACTCTTCCAAATGTTCAGAAAATCGGATTCAAAGACTTCTAGATGATAATAATAATAATCTTAGTTCCACTCTGAACTCAAACGACTTTGGATTTATTCTGAATGGCACAAAATATTGAAATTAATGGACATAAGCAACCTATTATGGTCTTTAAGAATGCAGCTCTGTGGCTTCAGCAGGAGACAGTTGGATTTGCCTCAACACACGCAGCAGAGCTCCTCTTTTCCTAAATAATGTGGTGGATAATGCTCCAATTCCTTTTTCAATCAGACTAGTGACTGTCTGGTATTTTGAGAGCTGATACAGCAATTTGGAAACTCTTAGAGAGACACCAAAATGGCAACTGCAATTGAAACTAAGCAGAGGATGAGGGCAATTCATGAAATGACTGTGAAATATAAAAGGGGACAAAATCAGAGCTGGCATAACATTGCAAGGAAAAGAAAATACCATGTAAAAGTAGGCTTTGCAAAATACAAAGTTTAAAAGCTTTTAGCAGGAGCTTTCTTTTACCATCTTTTGCACCTCTGCCAACTTAGGAGAAGGTACAGCAAAATTTGAAGTGGAAAATTTGATTTTCCACTGATCCACATAAACAGCCCTGTATTTGTGCTGTCCTCTGTGTACTACTCTGTATAACACAAATATATGTGTCTAGGAAGAGGAAGGCAAAAGTGATGGACCCAAGGAAACTGTAGGTCCAGGGAGACATTCATTCCTCTAGTATTAATTAGGTATTAAACTATTTCAGTTGACTGTACAGCAGCTGTATTTCCCCACAGTAAAACCTTTTCCACTGCACTGTTCCAGTACACACTGGAACTTTATAGAGACATTCCAGATCAGGTTTTCTTTGTTTTTTCATCCTCTTGGAGAGCTGAACCTCTAAAGCAGACTGAATGTGTTTACAGCTTTTTTGAGACTGAGTTTCCAAAGGAAAGCACTGGCCACATGTGCTGCCATCCCCAACCCCTAAGAGTTACTCAGGGTTTCTCACACACTGCACATCATTTTTGTTCCTGTGCACTGAAAAACCCCAGCAGCTCAGTCTCACCAAAGATGTAAATTGTCAGGCAGGATGAGGAGAGGAAGATGCTCAGCAGGGAGTGCTCTTCACAAAGTCCTTCAGCTCCTGTCACCTTCCCAAGAGGAGCTGGTGAACGTCCCACTGTCACCTCCCAGCCTTCCTTCCCTCAGCCACTGCAGCAAAACAGGGGCAAGGCCATGCCAAGGGCTTCATCTCCATCACCCACAGCCAGGGTTTGGCCTCCAGTAAGGATGTGCTACACAGCCCCTTCACAATCTAAATTTTTTTTTTTTTTTTTGGTAAGTGAAGGGCGAAATAGGATCTTCTTGAAATTGTTTGAAGTGGATTGACATTTTTCAGTTGAAGACTGTTGTTAGTTTCACAGCAGGGCTAATTTTTAAATTTAATGTTCTAGCACATATGAAAAGGAAAGCATCCTAGGGGGATAATAACTTTTAGCAATCAATTGATTGCATATAGCTGTGGGTTCTGCAGGCACAGTGTCTTTAAGAAGGCTGTAAAATAGGAAAATTGTAGCCTTCGGATGTACAGATTATCTGAGTTTGCAGGACTATTTGCTGATCTGGCTTAGATTAATTTCTTTTTAATAATAAATATGCCCTAGTAAATAAAGCAGCAAATGGTCAGCAGGTCAGAAAGCACTGCCTATTTTATATTATCACCCCACGGGTTTGGTGGGGTTTTTTGTTCACCCTTTTTTGCCTTTGTAGCCACTTTGAAGAAAATTTGTTTTATGTTTAACTCAGAGGAAAAAATATTATTAACCTGGACTACTTTAACAGCAAGTTCTACCCAGTCAACTGAAATAGTTTAATACCTTATTAATACTAGAGCAGTGAATGCCTCCCTGGACCTACAGTTTCCTTGGGTCCATCACTTTTTGCCTTCTTCTTCCTAGACACATATATTTGTGTTATATAGAGTAGTACACAGAGGACAAGAAATTATTAAAATTTAGTAGCAGTGCATAATAAAACCCTGCATTACTTTTTTCCACACAAAATACAGCCTCTCACATGGAAAACCCATCTTCAGGTTTGTTTTGACATTAGATGAGTATCATTTAGAATGGTAAAGAGAAATTAAATGGTCAAGGACATTGCTACTGACTTATGTTATTGTTATATGCAATTGGGCATTAGGATGAAAAAAAAAGCAATTTCTGTTTTCTAAATGCAGGTCTGTTACATTTACAAAATTTTAGCATTAGTAAAAACTCAAGTTTCTGTATATGAAAGACATGAACATGCAGTCATACATCCCTCATGACTTGAATAAATTCTGGGTTTAATACAATGCTTCAGGCTCTTCTAGGTTCAAAACAGAGTTAGTAAGGACTGGTTAAAACCAAGCAACAGAGAAATCTGGAAGTCACCAGTTATGGATCTAGAATGAAGCCTGCCCAAGGCTTGCTTCACAAAACCAGGTAAATTTGGGTGCCTGCTGTATGCCAGGTATTGTGGGACACAAGGAGGCAGTGCAGATATTGCTATTGGTAAATATGGCTTGCAGGATAAACTCTTGTTTGGAAATGAGTTATCCTGCACCACACTGGGCTGAAAGCAGGGCTTCTAAATTTCCATTTCCACATGCTCCTGTAATTCAGCCAATATGCTTCCTCAGGATTTGCTAAGTTCACACAACTTAGATGCACTTGGCAAATAAAAGACTTGCAAGTTTATAGGAAGATTCATAAGGGTTCAGTATCAGACCAGTCCCTTCCTCTTCATCCCTCAATATTTGTTTCTGTCCCTAATATAATGGCCAAATAGATTCTCATGTACCTCTATATCTACTGTTCTTAGACATAAGATTAAATATATAAATATATAATATATGCTCATTTATATTTTACATATTTAAATAAATAGAAAACATAAATATTTAAATAAATATAAATAAATATATAACTTAAATGAAAAAAAAAGTGATAACATACTTCCATGCAAACTGCAGTCATGAGACTGCCAACCAGAGCTCTAGATTAAAACAATGCATGCATAGGAAGATCTCAACCCAGACTGGAATCACAATCAATCAGTGAGCTAAGTCTGTGTTATTAAAAATATATTGAATCTTTTTATTCAATTATTTCATCACAAATACATGAGATAAGAGATGAACCTGCATTTAAAAACTCAAAATTCTGGACTGTTTGAGCTTAATAAGGACAAAATAATCAGTTGCAGATGCTTTCACTTAACATTCAAAAATACCCCATGGGACAGCAAGATTTAATTTTATGGTCATCTGTCATTTTAATGATGTGCTTGTTATAATGCAGAACATCTCTGTCCTAGTTGCCTGGTTATGGAAAACATACTAAACTAAATAGGGAAGCATTTAGCTGCACTTCATCTACCTTGTATCATTAACAAGGAGTACATGTCCTTGGGATAGGAATTACTAATATGCCTGCTCATCTTAAAGGAAAAAAAAATCATAAATCTTTGCTACTCAAGTATCATTTAGGTCTGCCTTATTTACTTTTGTTTTCCCTTTCCAGTGTTTAATTTCAAGCAACCTCACCATCCTATATGCCTCCCATTTTAATCTGTCCAGTGCATTTCCTTCTGTTTGGGATGGGAGAGAAAATAGAAATATTGAGGGACTGCAGTGTTTTGCCAGGAACACCATAAACTATTATTTCATTTTCAGTAAGCATTTTACATTTCACATTTACAAGAATGGGGAGCTTTTCTCCTGCTACTGCCTACAAGGCAACCTGTGGACCTTCAGTGACTCCAAAAGAAGCCGTAAGGAAGGATTAAGATTAATTTGCACAGTATGTTACAGGTCAGATTCTCTACAGCCCTTAGCTACCAAGCCCTGGTATCTGCTGGAGCTGGAAATGTAACCCAAGATCCCTCTTGAGGGTCAAGCTCATATTCATGGACTGATTCCTGCTCCCTTCCAAAATCCAGCCTAACACAAGATTAAATTTTTTATTGGAATGTGTCTAACAGAACAAGACTGTGGACAAAATTACTTTTGTGGAAGGGAAAATAGGTCGTACAATATATGTTGAGAATATACTTGAAATATAATAACACTTGAAATTAAATACTGGCAGCTCTCTGTACCTTTGCACACAAAGAAATTAGGACAGAAAAGAAAATACTGTCTTTGGGTCTAACATGGCCTTTTCCTTCAGGTTTCAAAAGTCCAGCTGGAATCACTGCCCTGACTGGAATGCAGACAAAGAAATGCAGACACCAAATCAGCTTTCCACCAGAAACACCAACATTAATATATATAATCCCTCTATTTAAAATTTGTGTCCTTTAAAGCTCATTACATCATTACAAGTACCTTACATTCTCCAGAGAGAAGCTAGTCCTACAAATATTGAGAGTACTTTTTTTCAAGACAAATTGCAGCAATAAGAAAGAAATAAGCAATGTCTTCATAAAACTGCAAGTTAATTCTTACTTTTCTGCTTCCTTCTGCATTAGAAATCAACCTTCAAGACTCAAGAGCAGAAAGCTGTAACAGAGGAGCTAGTAAAAGATCTAGAGGAAGTAGAAGAGTTCCCATGTTCTCCAAATGGCAGCTTTTAGGAATTTGATGCCACCCACAAATACCCAGGTGCATTAGGGCAGTGCAACAATGCCTGCTGTTGTGCCTGGCACCACTGCATCACTATTCCACACACCAAGAAAGAGATTCAGACATGCCCAGATCCATGGACAAAGCCAGAAGGGACAGCACACAACTCAACCCTGATTTTTAGGCCCCTCTTCAAAGGGAAGAACTTGAGCAAATCTCTCCTCTCAAGCAAAGCTTCACCTTCCCACTGAGATGAGGGTGACAGACCAATTAACTCTTTTCAGGTGTCCATGTTACTTTTACAGAGCCTCTCACCACAAACCAGGGCCTGCTGCCTTTAAAGCCCAATAGAACAGAACAAGCAGAGCATCAGCCAGATCTGAATCTGGGACAAAAAGCCAAGAAAGAAAGGCAGGCACCCAATGCCAAAACAGAGTTATCCCCACTTGCACTCTGGGGCTTACTTCCACTGAATTTGAACATTAAAGTTAATATTTTCTACAGCAATGAAATTTTAATTTATCTGCTCCAAGGTAGCACAATATTAATATAAACCTGTCTTACCTACCTAATATTTCTTCTCCATGCATATTAAAGAATCCAGCTTAGCTTTACATCAGCAGCTTCCAACAAACAGCCTCAATCCCTATAAAAAAGTGGTAGCAAGTATTATTTACTCTACTACAACATGTTGTTGCTCCTGAGTTCTCTTTTTACTAGACCTGATGATAGGCACAACAGAGAATATTTCAACATTGCCATCTGTCTCCTTGGCACGCCTCACCAAGTGAGTTGCTGCCACTTTGATGGTAAATTAGAACTTCCCACCAGATATGTTAAGCCAGAGGCTGCTGACAGGTTGTCCTGTCTCCCTCAATACCTTCTTCCCTTGAGTCTATTTTTGCTATTGAAGAGTCTGAGCATCTCAAGAACATGGTGTGTATTAAATTGCAGGAATCGTCGATATGCAGTCTGAAGAAATCCTTTTACAAAAGACTTTCACAGCATCCCTGAGGTTATGGGACTACTTGAGTTGTTCTCAGAGGAGATGGTCACAGGGAGGTTCATGACAGTGCTTGGGAGGGAGAAGACAGACATGTGGTGGGATAGACCCACTGAGAGAAGCTGGGAACTGCAAAGTGAGGATCAGCCCACGCCTGCTGCTGAAACACCAATGCTGCACGTCAGCATGTTCTCTCAAATCCACCTCCCTCCCCACAGAAATCACTGCAGCTATGTTAAGAAAGTTATAGTCCCAGTTTCTCACCACTGATTGCACTCTTGTCTGAGACAATCTAATTCTTTATTTCACTTCAATTTTTGCACTTGAAGACATATAACTCTACTTGGCAGCTGAGCTCAGAGATGTGCAGACCTTGCACTTCAGCACTGCAGGGAGGGTATTACCAAGCAGGCACCTCGAGGGACCAGAAAATATTGAGGATACATTCTTTTCTTGTTGTTGGGAAGTGAGAGAAAGAAGATTATTCTGAGGGTCTATTCAGTGCAATACAAAGGAAAAACAGATCTCTCAAAATATTTGAAAACAAACCTTTTTTCCCAAGCACCAAAGCCAGGCTTTTCAGGTGAAATATGCTACTTAAAAAATAAAAATTAACCCGTTTCAACTCCAAATAAAGCAAGGTGTAAGATAGGGCTAAAAAGATGGTAGTCACAGCCCCAGCCTGACAGAGCTCAAGAAGCATTTGGATGAAGCTCTCAGGCCCAGGGTGGGATTGCTGGGGTGTCCTGCACAGGCCCAGGAGTTGGACTCTCATGACCCACGTGGCTCCCTTCCAGCTCAGCACACTCTAAGGTGTCAAGTGACTTCAGGGGATGGAGATTTAATTTAGGGAAAGTGATCAAGAAGCGATTTAGGAAAAATAACCCATTTAGAACAAGCAGACAATGGAAAAAACAGCACACAAGGAGAGAGTTCTGCTCTCCAGTGAGGTCCCTCAGAACAGCAGGGCCAGACCTCGCAGAGCAAAGGGACAGAATCCATGTGCTGCACTTGTGTACAAACAAACTGAACTACACAAAAAACATTCATTATCCAATACTAAACTATGGGAATACAAAATAAGATGCAACACCAATTTCTAGCCTGATACCGAGAAAAATCCAAGGGAAGGATAAAACTATTACCAGAGGATTCTATCCCTGACAAAAATAGCAAATTAATATTTCATAGTCTTTGATTGAAATACTATTTTCAGTCTTTTAGTACATTTTCATGGCTATCTTTTATTTCTTACATTAAAGGACTCTGGCACATAAAAGTATAATATATTATTCCATTTCTGAATGTTGGAAATGACAGGACATCTCTTAGCATCCTTTTATTTAACTAATTCTGAGTGGAGAATTCAGGACACTTAATGATTTTCTTGGTGAATTAAAAATTTTAAAAGCTACAAATTTCTCATATAATTTCCACTTTTAATAGAGGATGCTCAGACCAGGCAAAAGCACTCTGTAGATGGAGCTGCCTGATCCTGCTCTGACATGGAACTCTTTATGCTTTTTCCACAAAAAACACCCTTCCCTGACTAAATAAATTTACAGGGCTCAAATTTTGAGGCTTATATTCCAAGTTCCTATCACCAAGTTTGATAAACAGGCTGCTTTTGAAGATTAATTGTTTGGCACTAGGGAGGAGTTAGGAAATTAATTGTTATAAACTATTATCTCTATACCCTAAATACCAGGAGGTCTAAGTCATTAACTTACCTAATTAAACACAGATAAACAGTGCTTGTTAAAGACAAATACAAAGTAAGTTTAGCTTTACAATAGGTCTATTCCATCCTTTATCAGGTCCAAACTCTGGGCACTCTAATTCCTGCTCAGCTGTTCTGGTCCTGTTTAGCACATCCTGTAATCCACCAACACCTCTGCCAGGAGATAAATGCCTCCAGAAACAGAAACCTCCTTTAAACTAAAATCATGCAAGAAAATAAAGGCAAAATACCTGCAGCATCTTTTACAAGATTTGCTTTTGCCTTACAGTATTCACAAATCAAAAATATTAAGTGTTCCTCAAAAAATTTCCTAAGACTCAAAGTTTTTTACAGTATGTTGGGTCAAATTTGCAACTGAATCTGAAGTAATGTAATTATTAGGAATCTTGGATTTGTCTTACAGCAAGTTAGGTTTCAGTTAGGTGCTAATATTCACAATAAAAAAAAAAAAAACCTTGGCGCTGCTAAGGGAGACAAGAAACAAAAAATCTAAAAGGGAGAGAGAAAAATAAAGAGGAGAAACTTCTCCACAATCCTTTTAAGCAACTTCAAGATAAAGTGAAGACAATGTTTATTATAATTCTTCATTGAAAATGGGGATTTTTCATCTTTCAATAAATGCAAAGTGTTTCTATTTATAACTTAAGTTAAATATCAATGACGTTCGAATTAGCATGATTTGCATAATTTGGAATGACTTCAGATTGAATGAATATGAGGATTTCCATTTTCACTGCTTTTAGCATTTTGAAATGCAATCCAGTTTTCCAGAAATTTCCAGTTTTCACTGTGTTTTTATCCTTCACATCTGACAAAAGTACTTCATTGTTCTTAAGTGCTATGTTTTTATACACACAAATGAAAAAATACAAGCTTTTAGTCATTCAAAGGTACATGAAAAGAGCCATGAAACCCCTTTTTCAGCTAAAAATCAGGGATTTGCAACAGCATAGAGCACGAGGTACCCCAGATGTTTAAAAGCAACAATCTGACTGCTGGTTCAGTGCCTTAAAGTGGCTTTAACAAGTGTTTGAAACCTCAATATGATCTGATGTTCTAGGAGCAAAATCACTTTATTCTTTTTTTCTCAGTGTTTACTGATGAATCAAAAAAGACCCAACTTGTGAACTGATGAATTTCTCAGTATTTACTGATGAATCAAAAAAGACCCAACCACATCCAGCACAAGCCATTGAAATCTGTCAAACCCATCACTCAGCAATGAAAGCATTTCTGGTTATATTTGAGATATTTCCATCTTACAAATGACAAAATTCAACGCCATGAATATTCATGGCCATGAATATGGATTATTAAATCTCATCTTTTCTCTGCACTTTCAAATACCCTGTGTCCAACACTGACTTTGTCTCAATCAGGAATTCTGAGAGGGTAGTAATTCAACAATACAGTTGTCACTGTCATATCTTCTGAAAAATCTCTTTGCCAGGATTTCTTCTCTTGGGAAGCTTCAGCTTCTCCATGGTTTGCTGCTCTGGAATGTGGTCTGGAGATTGTTTATCCAAACATGTGAATTTTAATCAATGACCAATCACCATCAGCTGTGTGGGACTCTGAGGAGTCAGGAGTTTTTATTATTCACTCTTGTCTAGCCTTCAGCCTGTATCCTTTCTCTTTCTTTAGTATAGTTTTAGTATAGCATTCTTTAATAGAATATAATATCATAAAATAATAAATCAGCCTTCTGAGAACATGGAGTCAGATTCTCATCTCGTCATGGGGATCCTCACAAACACCACAACAGTGACATGGATATACAAAAAAAAACGAAAAAAAAACCCCAAAAAAAGAAAACCACAGTATTTTACTGCAAAATTACCTGTATTCCTTATTACAGTGCTTTCACTCATTGGCATTTTTATGCACCCACTGATATTTGCATGTTTCTTGAAAAATGAAGTTTTCTTCATGAACTCATTGCAACAAAATTCCCAAAGCTCTCTCATTCTCCTTCCTCATTTCTTAAAAACCAAACAAACTCCCCTATTTCCCTGCTGCCAGCCACATCAGGAGGAGGAAGATTCACAGCATTTGAGGGTTTGCATCCAGCCAAGCAGAGCCTGTTCCATGAACTGGCCAGGATGTGGGGAAGGATTCACCATCACAGTGTGAGGCATCCCAAAAATGTTCAGAGAGAATTTACAGCTGTCTTAGCACGGCTCAATGTTTTCTGAACGTAAACTAATCTCAGAACAAAGCTGATGCTCCCCAGATTCCAAGTTTTGATTCAGACACAGCACCAGGAAGTGTGTGCACAGGATGGATCATTTAACAGACTTTGCAGAGTTCTCTCAAGCTGCATCACACCAAAACCATGACACCTATTTCTGGATTTGCAGCCAGGGCAAAAACTGAGACAGAATGAGGGCAAAATTTCCAACATGTCCAGGTTGGGAAGCAAAAATCACATGGGGACAAAATATACTTTAAAACACCCCTAACAAAAAAAAAAAAAAAAAATCCACTTGACTTTTTCTGCCTAACAATAATGTTAACTCATTTAATAAGGCTCTGACATTTGCTTTCAGAACCACCTGGGACTTGAAAATAAAGCTTAGTGTGCAGCCTGCAGTCACATCTATTATTACAAAATCCAGAGCCCATTTCTGTATGCCATAGAGGAGTTTTGATATTCAGAGTTTCTCAGTGATCTGCTTTCTCCAGCACCTGTGACATCCTGGAAAAATCTCTCCTCAACTGCAGAATGTGATTGTAGATATGTCTTCAGACAAGATAGATTATATGCCACACAGAACAGGACCAGGCAAATGCCTCTGAGCCACATAACCACATCAAGAAACAGGACAAAAGCAGAATTAGGGGCCTGTGACTTTCACTAATTAGAAACAGAAATAGTTGGGGTACAAACATTCAGAGTAAGTTGCTTTCTTGAACTGAAACCAATTTGTTTAATGGGATCATTTTGACCACCTTTTACACAAAGTAAAGGATTTTATGTCAAAAAACATAAATGTTGTGCATTCTTTCAGGCATCTTCCTGACCATAACCACTAGAATTTGGACAGAAAGTTTTAGTTCTGTTCACTGAAAAGGAATTAAAATGTAAACTTGTAGTTTCAAGGTAAGAATTAGATTATCACAGAATTCATGGAATGGTTTGGGTTGGAAGGGATCTTAAAGATCATCCAGTTCCACCCCCCTGCCACAGGCAGGGACAGCTTTTACCAGACTAAGTCGCTCAGAACTCCATCCAGCCTGGATTCACCTCATGATGGACCTTATCTCAATATGACACGAATAAAGAACCAGAGTTCAGAACCATTTGTGAACATCCATTTTAAAAATCACATTTATCCCTTATTCATCTACTTTGCATATTGTTTCCCAAATATTTCTCAGCTGTGCTTTCAGTTTCGAATAAATCTTGCTAATTATTTTTCTCACCTAACAAACACTGTGCCTCTACTAGTCTCTTTCCCCTGTGTCACTAACTTTGTTTTTGTCATACAATTATAGAAATAAAGGTTGATTGCTGGATTTTTATTCTCCAGATGTATTAGACCATTAACTGCCTGGTGAACTAAAAGCCAGTGTAGTGTTTGGAGTTTATGAATCACTTTAAGGTTATGATTAGAAGGACATGTGGAAAAAATCACTGATCACCATCAGATAGTGTCATTAGCATTCTCAGCTGGCTGCCACAAATTAAAAATGCAGGAACTTTAAAAGACCTCATATAAAGAGTGAAAGACAACAACAGGGTAAATCTCCTCTGAATTTCCATCACCAATTTCCATCTGACCTGCTGCCAGCCAAATCTGCTCTGCAACCTGGAGCAGTGGAGCCTGCTCCCAGTGCCTCAGCATCTGAACTCATCACCTGTGCTCCAAGAATCTGCAGCTGAAAGCAGCACAAAACTGCTGCACTGCTGCTGCCCTGGGGACCTGACCTGGGATTCCAACACTTAAACACTTCCACCTCTAAAGCCCTGTGCAGATACAGCAGCTCCAGGTATTCCATCACTTCAGCATAAAGCTGGAACTATTTCTCCTAGTGAAGTCTGTATTCACACTGTGTAATATGTTTGGGGATTGAATATACTTGGGCAGTTTCTGGTACTTTTAAATAGCTATAAAAATACATGAAGCCCTATGACAAATGAGTATTTTGTGGTTTCCAAATCCAGCACACAGCTCCTGGCATTTTAGGACAAGAGCTGCCCTCAGTTAAACCCATTCCCTTGCTATTTCTGACCAGTCACACATCACAGCCATCTGTCATGATTAAGTGCTTGGTGAGAAGTCTTGCACGTGAACTTTTTTCTCCTCTCCCATCACTTCCTTCAGGTGTTTGATGGCTCTTTCAACCCAGCACCAAAATCTTTACAAGACTGTGAGAAGTCAAGGGCAGCAAACACTGTCCATTCAGATCTAGGGTTTTTCCTGAAGGCAAAGCAAAGTTTCTTTAAATTATGTGCTGTACCCTGAAATCACTAATATATAGACACCCACCATTGTCTTGATTGAATATCAGTGTTCAGACCATGTGCACAACTTATTTAATGAGTGGCACAGTATTCCGTAAAAAGTGTCTTTTGTGTAACACCTAAATGTGCTAGAAAGGTTAATATGGTGCTTTATAACACACAGGCTGATGACAGGAAGTAGAAATGCTACTCTGAAAAGCAGAAATGTCAACACATCTCTAAAGACATTAAATGACAGAAAATTAAATGTTACCGACTGCTGAGTTTGAAAAAAAGGCTTCTTGAAGTCAAGGGGATGAAATAAAAATTTTTAAAAAGGGCAAAAATCATATTTTAAAAGCCTAATAATCTACCTAATGCAACTTTATAGAATGCTTTTAACACACATAAGCTTTTAAAAACACTGTTCATTCCCCTTATACTGCAATCATTTTAAAAGGTCCAAAAATAGAGGGTCCACAAACACAGACAACTTTTTAAGGCAAATAGCATCTGAGTTTCTGTATCTTTTGGCAAACTACAAAACTTTCAGAAGGTTATTTTTTAAAAGGGAATCCAGAGTTTACATTTAATTTCAGAAATAGGGACGCACATGTGTAAATTAGCAGACACACACACACATATTCACACCTGCGCTGTAGCACCATATTTGAATTACAGAGAACAAACATCAATGTCACAGTGTGAGAATGTACAGGTTTGCAAATTCATACCAGCAGGTATTTGAAAAGTAACCCCCATTCAATCTGCCTGATGCAATCCTCAAAGTTTCATGAGGATGACAGGGTTTTCTGGGATGTGGAAAGGAAGGTGGCAAAAGCCTTATGGTTTCCTTTATGCACTAGAATGTGGGAATGACAAATACTTAAAACAAAAAAATTGAACATCAGGCTTCCAAAATCTAAATATGACCTACAAGAAAGCTGGAAGGGGACTTTTTACAAGGACAAGTAGTGACAGGACAAGAAGGAATAGCTTCAAACTGAAAGATTGTAGGTTTACGTTGTCTTATACAGCGAGAGTTCTACACCATTATAGTGCAAGGATTCCATATTGCAAGAGTTTCATACCTTCTCAATGTCTCTCATAGGCAGCTCCTCTGAGCACCGACTGTTCCTGGTCCTTGCAGCAGCCAACTGACTCCTCATCCCACCAACACACTCTTTTATACCCCTTGTTCTTATTGGCCACAGGTGTGGCTTGTTAACATCAGGCCTGCTCCTAATTAGTAATTGGTCCAGCTGCAACTCGTTGGGGGATAAGATTCCATTCTATGCCACCTTCATTTACCCATACTGTGTCCCCCTACATGTTTAGATGAGGTGTGAAGAAGAAAGTCGACCCTGTGAGGGTAGAATTCTAAAATTCCACCCCTGAGGCCCTGGCACAGGGTGCCCAGAGAAACTGTGGCTGCCCCATCCCTGGGAGTGCCCAAGGCCAGGTGGGACCGGGCTTGGAGCAACCTGGGATAGTGGAAGGTGTCCCTGTCCACAGCAGGGAGTGGAACAAGTTTATCTTTGAGGTCCCTTCCTATCCAAACCATTCCACAATTCTATGAACCTCTAAATTAGCCCAAGCAAGAGCATGAGTTAAATATAAAACTGGGAGACTTGTTAACATCCTAGATCCCCCCAGTCCAGGTTTCAAATCTAATCCATTAGGAAGGTTTTGCAAAACTAAGAAGTCCTTAGGAAAACCCAGCATGTGTACTTTATCAGCCTCAGGAACCTGCACCTGTAATAACACAGCTCTCCTCACCACCCTACTGATTCCTGAATTATCAGCACTAAATCCTGAGCTCCTCAGGTTTTCCACTTGATGTTTTTAATCTAACATGTCCAAGGGCTAACATCTGTAGACAACAGCATAGCTCAAGGTATAAGCCTGCAAGGAAATGTAGAACACCAGCTGATACTCCCAAATATTTCAGACAGGATCCCACTGGGAGCAGAAGCACAGCAATCAGCGTTCAGGGAAGGCTGCAGAACACATTTATTACAGCTCAGCACTGAAACCTAAAGTTGCCAAATTTGCTGTGAGAAAAAGTCATGAGTGGAGCTTGTATGGGTACCTGAGAGGCAGGAAAGCAGTAACCAGCAGGTTGGATTTACAGAGGGAATTTTAACCCTGCAGAGCCTTGAAACCCTGGGACACTTCTTGATGCCAACTTTGAGCTATGCTTGGCCAAGATAAGTTATCCCTTGGTTAATTTTATTCATGATACTGACATTTTTTTTCCTTCAAATTGCATGCATCTCAGCAGTCAGTAGCACTGATCAAGACAGCCTTGTGATATTTTTGCCTGTTGTTGTTGTTTTTGAGACAGTGTAGTGGTATGGGCATAATCAGGACAAGAAGAGCACAGTACTGATTCTGTCAATGCAGGTTCCTATAGAAAGTACAAAATATGTTCTTCTGCAGGATAATTATGATGCTATAATGACTGCACTCCCATCAGACATCCAGGAAATGCAGAGGGCAATTTGGCCTTCTTCCTTTATGACTAACTTAATCAACCCAAAATCTCAGCCAAAGGGAAATTTATACTCACTTGCTCGTATCAGAGCTCCCATAATGAGCATGGATATGTTTATCATGCCACCACAGAAATGGAAGCAGAATAGAGGGGGGACCCATGGAAGTGGAAAGGAGGGGGAAAGAGAGACAAACAACAAAGGTGATGTCTCTGCCTGATGTTACAAGTCATTATAATCGAAAATGATAGCAAACACTTGAAAGACAAATCCATCCTAAGATATTTAATCAAATTTTTCATTATGCTGGACATTAGAGAAAATTTCATTTCTGCAAGACAAATAGAGTACGTGGCAGTATTTTCAGAGGCAGACAGAAACAATTTGAAGGGACATGAGTGTGTACAAACACAGATGTCTGTGCAGATTCCAGACTAAGAATGGTATTTTAACCTCCCCTACTTCCCATCAAAAACCACAATGCTGAACATCTCCAGAGAGTAATAATTTTCTTTCTCCTTCTAGAAAAGCACTATGAGAAAGCCCACTAAAGCACTAATAGACTTTTGAAGAACATAATAAAATGATTTTTTGCTTCTGTGTGTTTCTTCCATCGAAAGTGTCTGGTTCAGATCCCGTGAGAGGGATGCTAGCAAGATTCCAGTCTAATTGTTATTTTCATGGACAAAACTCACATCTACTTAATAGTTTTAAATTCGATTTTTTCGTGACAACAGGTTATCCACTCTGTAAAAGCAACTTCTAAGTGTTCACCTCACACAGCCCATGAGAGAATTGTAAAGGATTACAAAGGAAGAGCAGCAGCCATTCAATACTGGCAGTCAAGGCCCTTCCCATAACTTGAAGCCAGGAGGGACTGTATGTACACAGCTACTTTTCTAGGCAGAACATAATGAAAATTTACTTCAAAATACTTTATTTCATCAGAGTTACAGACCACAGATCTAAATATGTTTTGTTAACATTACTGGTTTCTGATTTTCCTACTTACATTCAGACAATCATTAGCTTTAACAAGCATTTGCCATTCAAGAGAGTAAATTCAGGGAAAAGAAACAAGAAACATATTAATAATGATACAAAAGTTTCAAGAAAAATGCTTCCAAAAAATCAGGCATAGGAGAAATTCGAAAGAAAAAACAGAAGAAAAGTAAACATTCAAAACAAACCCACATCATAAATGTGAAGCATACACAGAGCAGAGTCTTCAGGTCACTGATAGACTTTGCAGAATGCTTGGTGGATAAATGGATTTAGTTTACTGAAAATGTCCACTGTGAATGCACAAATGTTTCTGTCATTGCTCAGGATTAACAACCTGCTACACCTACACTGGTATCATACTACGTCTTGCTGAGTTATGTGGGTAGATTCCTCCTAAAATCTCTGAGCTGCTCACAGGTACATGCACAGGTTTACAAAACAAACTTGGAGATTCTCCAGTGGCCACCACTATTTTCCAAAAATGAGATCTGCTCCTTCACAGTGTTTTGGTCCAGGGAAATTCAAACAGGCCACAGGAACTGAGCCAAGGAATCGTGTCCTGGGCTGCATCGAGAGTGACCAGCAGGCTGAGGGAGCTGATTCTGCCCCTCTGCTCTGCTCAGACCCCACCTGCCCTGCTCCATCCAGCTCTGGAAGGACATGGAGCTGTTGGAGCCAGTCCAGAGGAGGCCACAAAGGTGTTTAGAGGGATGGAGCACCTCTGCTACACGGAAAGGCTGAGAAAGTCAGGGCTGTTCAGCCTGGAGAAGTGAAGGCTCCAGGGTGACCACAGACTGCAGCCTCCCAGTGCCTAAAGGGGCTACAGGAGAGCTGGAGAGGGACCTTTTACAGGGACATGCAGTGGCAGGACAAGGGGGAATGGCTTCACACTGACAGAGTGTTGGTTTAGATCAGGTATGAGTAAGAAATTCTTCCCTGTGAGGGTGGGCAGGCCCTGGCACAGGGTGCCCAGAGAAGCTGTGGCTGCCCCTGGATCCCTGGAAGTGTCCAAGGCCAGGTTGGGCAGGGCTTGGAACAACGTGGGATAGTGGAAGGTGTCCCTGATAATGGCAGAGGAATTGGAACAAGATGTTTTAAAGTCCCTCCAACCAAGACCACTCGTGATTCTATGACACTTTTGGAAAAGATCCCAGCTTCAGTGTCCCAATCTGTGGAACAACAGAATCTTTGTGACCTCCAGCACATTAAACCATGATGGTATTTAGGTGTCAAAGTTACTCATATTGCTTCTAAGTTGTGGAGAAATCAACCCACAAATTCATCCTTAGTGCAGATTCCACCATCCTCAAAGCAACCAGCATAATCCCAATAACTCTCTCATCTTCTCCTGTATTTTGATGCTGCTTTATAATCTTCAGCACCTGCACAATCTTCCTCATTGACTGGGCACATTCCTGTTAAATTCTGATTCATTCTGCAAGGATTACACTGGCTACATGCATCTCCAGTCCCAGGCTCATCCCTGTTTACCACATTAACACCAGGTTGGGAAATTCCATCACTGCCACAACAGCTCCTAAGGATGGGGCTGTGGTTATTCTCCACCCTCCAACAGGGGTGCAACAGCTGGGGCAGGCACAGGCTGAATGCACTAAAGCCCAAATCCACATCTGTTTTCCAAGACCCTTGTAAGCTCTGCAATTCCTTCAGAGGCCAGAGATCTTCCTCATCTACTCACACCAAAGCAGTGTAAAAGCAACTGCAACAAACTTCTTACTATTCTGATGAACAGAAAATAAAAGCTATGCTTTCCCTCCTGCCAAAGATCTCTTGTAATAAAAACAACAACTCTGTCCAACAAATTAATCTTTCATTGGTTTGGGGTTTTTTTAGCTCTGTGCCACGCCAGCTGGTTTACTCAAAGCAATGAGCTGTTGAATTAGATAACATGTTTTTAATAAGTCACTCTAGTAGAGCAGTTTTGAATGGCTTCACAATGTCTAAATTGTCTGTAGAGTAATATTAATGCTAAGTGGCAAAAACATGGATTTGCAAATCTGTAAATCTGAGTCCACAAGTGACAAATACACATTTTCTCAGCATAGCTAGCAGCTTCTAATCGTGTTTTAATTAGTCCTAAATAAAATCACTTATTTGGACAGCATTAGGGATTATTTTAGGTAAATTATAGGTTAACTGGAATAAAGCCTCCACCTGAAATCAGAGCTACACTGAATGCACAAATAGATAGGTAAAGCCTGGTGAGTGGTGAAAAAGAATTTTTGCTACAGAAGAGAAAGTCTCCTAAATTTTCTACTTAGACTTTTACTGGTCCCAAGACAAAAATCCACAAAGTTTAATCCTGCAGCACCAGGTAAACTCAGGACCCCCAGATGCTGTAGGATGCCTCCTCAAAAATCCTGTCAGTAAAACAGCAATGCTTAAGGAGGAGAGGCTCTCAGATGCTGCAACTGACACAGGCACTCTCCAGACACAACAGCACATCAAAAGTATTTTAAATAGTCAAAAAAACAATTTTTACATTTTTTGTATAGTTTTTTATAAAGTTTTCATCATTTTTCAGGCAGGGGCCCAGTTACAGGGTTTTTTGAAGCCTAAACATTTAGCATGGATTTACATAAAGAAGAACTTCCAGGGAACACAGAACTACTTTTAAAGCTGGAAGTGCTTTGTACTATGTGATGTATTAGAAAAAAAAGTAAGTAACTATAAAGACATTAAAAGAATCAGTGAAAATGCAAAAAAGAAAAATGCTTCATTTTCAGAAGCCAAGAAAATCTGCATGACTTGGAAATCAATGAAGTATTTATTCACAAAATTGAGATTTTTTTTATAGCACAGTACTGAAAAAATACATTTAATGCTGTCAAAACGCACCAAAACATACCAAAACACAGCCAACTAAATATTTAGATTAATCAATTATGTCTACAAAATATTTTAAAGCTCAATACACTTTAACAAAAAGCAACTTGCTTTCAACAACTGGGCAGGTTAATGGTTTGCTAACCTGTACAAGCAATGTCACTTGAATAGCACATTTAATAGCAAAGGCAAATGTAACCAAGCCATGCTAAGTATGCATTTAGATTACTCACTGGCCCACACCACATCTTACTGCACCAGGAAGGACCTCCACAAATCCAATCTTCTTTGCATCTCCCTGTGTTCCCTTACCTTCACCAAACTGTGCAGCTCCTGAAGCATCTTTGCTTGGAAGCTGAGCAAGCAATGCCCCAGGCCTCATCAGTGAGGCTGAGTCAGCAGCCTCAGCTGACTCCAGAGAGCTCCAGGATCTCTGCAGGCTGTGTCACTGCCCAGAGCTTCAGCATGGTGCATCCTTCTTTCCCAAACCTTTACTCTCCTCTGTTCAAGTATACAAGGGCTGCTCTTGCTTTCTGTTGAGTACCACGAGCACAGCTCTGGGTATGCTCTAACATAACATCCAGACAGAGGCAATGGGAAAATCCTCATGATTTGCCAAAGGGAAAACCCCAGGATCTGCTGGTCACCAAGCCTGTCCTCACAGCCAGGGTGGCTGCCAGCACCCTGGGCTGCATGACTGCCAGAAAGCCAAGGGACAATGGCACCAAGTCCCTGCCAGCCTCAGCCATCCTGTGATTCACTCCCAGGGCTCATCAGCTTCCAAAAGAAACCAATTGTGGGTTTGGGCTTGGTTTTTTTTTTTTTTTTTAAAGTGCCATAGCTGGAAAATCTATATCGAATCCACCTATTTTAAACTAAGTTAGTTAAGTATTTGCAACCAAAATGTTGTCCATTAGCTTCTCTGAGGAGAAAACTCAGTTGTGATTTACAGTCTGTGGTGTGTGGATGTTAAGTGAGTGCGACAGACTGTGACAGGCTATGGAAACAAAGACAAAAAACTTATACAGAAAAGGTGAGAGAAAAAACAATAGGGTATTGAATTCTTTGATTAGAAGGCAAATCCCAGTCTCCCTAGATCTGATGGAAGAAAAAAACCTGACTGAGTTTTCTGGGTTTGCAATAAACCTCCTCAAGAAATTTTTTTTCACAATATATAAAAAATATCCTAAGGTACACAATCCATCTGGAGCAATTCCATGTGCACCAACACAACTTCTAAGGATTACAAAAGTCAAAGTACTGTGACCTACTGCATTCCAGAAATACTCTTCCTTCTATTGTGTCTAAGAGTTTCAATATTAAATTTGCTGATCACGTTTAGATCATAATACAACTCTGTCACTAGCTTAAAATAACCCTAACTTAAATATTTCACGTATATTAAAATTACCAGATATAATAATCAAAGTAGAAATCAAAAATTTTCTTTACAGTACATTTCATATAAAGTAATGAAGTTAACAAGCTCAGTCCTGACATTTATTTATTTCTCTCAGGCTGTTAAATCACAAGACAAGCTCCCAAGGGAGCTTGGAATTCAAGAAAGGGGAGATGAAGGAACAAACCCATGGCTGAGAGAACAATAATGGAGAGACACAAGTTGTATTTCCTGTACCTAATGAAAACTCAAACAGAGAATAAATATAACTTCACAGCAAAACAGACCTATTGATCAACCCAAAATATCATTGAGTTGGGCTAAAGAAATCTCTCACAAATGTGTTAGAACAACACAGAAGCTCATAAAACTTCCAACCAAAAGACAAATAAATCTTTTTTTAAGAAAAGACAGTCGTGGGGAAATAATAACTTAGTAAATCATAATCCTTGGATTTGGCTCTCACCAATGGCTCTTAGCTCCTCAGGCACCTGAAATTCAAATACCATTAGGAAGTATTTGTCCTTTGTGATGCTTTTCCCTTCTCAGACAAGATTTAGTGCACCTGACTTTGAGGATGCTCAGAATTTAAATATTGTTATGAGTAAACTTATCAAGCTTTATAAACTGATCCTCCATAACTAAAAGGTCACTAAGAGTTTAAATCACAATTTTTAGCCATTACTCCTCACCTAAGCCCCAATTCCTCTTTTGTCCTAAGTTGTAAAAGAATTAAGGTGTAACCCAGATGCATTTGGATTTCAGATTTTTCACAAAAATGGGGCCAAAATCGACAGAAGTAAAGATTCTATGAGCAGTGGAGGGGGGAAATTTGAAAAACACTGCTGACAACAGTTCAGCACATCAGTAAATGAACTCCCAAAGTAATGTTGTTAAGTATGTTACAATAAGAACTCTCATAGACACTTTCAAGCCCAGCTCCTAAATCATCCTTGTGAATTGCCATGGATACCAGCTCCAGGAATGCAACACAGATGAAGAGAAGAAATTCTCAAAGAATGAAACAATCTTTATTCTGCTATCAAATTCAGCCTAATCTATAGAAATGCAGATGTGCCGACAAGGCGCCACCACAGCCATTTCTGTTCTGGCTTATCAGTGACTTTTAAAGCACGCTGTCTAGCAGTTCCACATCATAAATAATTCAAGGAAAGCCAAGTTTCAAACCCCTTGTGCTCTGCGTTCAAAATAGAGGAGTTAAAAAGAAAAGCTTGCTTTTTTAATATTGCCAAGTCCTGACAAACAAACGCACCACCCCCATATTCTCACAGTTCCCCCAGCACCCTTAGGTGTGCAGGTAATGCAGACACTACTACAGAAGCACTAAAATGTTAATAGTTTTAATTGCATTTTCAGCTACCAAGTACTTTACAGCACATTTTATTTCTAATTTAAAAATTTTCCACAGGTATTTTAGCGCTGTGGAGTGATATAAATCTACCAGTGCAAACATCTATGTTAACATTCTACTGAAACTTGTTCCACAGTAGAAATCACAACAGAAAACACCCAGGTTTACAAAACACTGCCATCCCTAAAAGCTACCACAAGTGTTGCAATAATTGTTGTGATTTTGGTTTTGAAGGACGTAGATGAGCAAGAAACACTTTGGTAGTAACTGTTTCTGGGCAGAAGAAGAACCCCAATGTTTTTGAGGGTTTTTTCTGCCCTCAAAGTCCAGCTAGAAGCTGGAATTCAAGCCACAAAGCTATTCCTTCAAGCTACAAAGACAACAGAAAAACTTAAACAGAAGAAATAGTTCAATTATGCTATTTGCAATGAAGAAGGCAAAACAAAACAAAAGTCCCCTTATTTTGCAGGACTTGGATGATACATTTATCGCTACACATTTTATTTCTTCTCGCATTCAGTGCGCTACTCAAAACATGCAATTATCTACCAGAGCTATAATTTGCAGATGTCCCTACTTCACTGAGCACAAAAGAATTAACTGCCCTTTTTCTAAAGAGGATAAAAACTTTGGATATAGGTCTTTGAGCAACTCTAAGAATGTTAATAATGTTAGCAACAAAATACAATATTACACAACATTTTACACTAATAATTCATCAGAAGACTGCCAGTGCCATTCAGTAATTTTATATATTCAGCCACAGCCAGTGACTTTCCAAAATAAAGCAAAACTACCAAAGCCATTCAGAATACAGAGCTGTGTTTTGCATGGGTATTGGTTATACTCTACAGTGTACTGTAAACACACCCCTGAGGAACTGAATTTATGGAGTGTGTGACTATGCAAAATCTGCAGAGCAGATTCTGACATCTGAGGCTTTACTTGAAGCCTACCAGAATTCAGTGTTTAAAGGATAAAAATCAAAACGGCCCTCCTGTGGCACCTCAAAGCAGCTCAGCACACCTCATCCACACAAGCTCAGTGTTGGGTGGGCTGCAGTTACCCCAAACTGCAGCATCAGCCCCTTGCCTCAGGATGTGATGCACACTGGCTCTTGGAGGAGCCATCCCTCCATCCAGCCTCCTTCAGGCACTCAGCAATTGGCTCACTCTGGGGTTTGCAAGGTCAAGTGCACAGTTAGCAGCCTCTCTGGCTGCACTGGAGCTCTTGGAATGGTTCCCTGAGAAATACCAGACTCAAGGGCTCACAGCATTTCTGCACTGCCCCGGAGTTTTTCTCAACATTTCTTGAGTCCTTTATAGCACTCATCTGTTTCCTGCTGTGGCAGGCTCTGCAGTCTGTGTAACATCCCCTTTTCAGCCCTGGTACACAGTTCTCCCTAATTTCACTTGCATCTGCCCCTCCAATGAGGAAAAATCACATGGCAGCCCCAAACTGGGGTTTTCTGATTTCACCTCTACTTCTGAATCACAAAGGACAAAGCAATTTTACCTTTCTCAGTCGTGAGGTTCCTAATACTTCATCTTAATTAGTCCATACACCAAGTGTTCAGTTATTTAATAAAATAACTGTTAAGTGTGGGAGAGTTTTATTAACTTATAGCTAGCTACTAAAAACCATACCCAGGCTGTGAGACATTTAATGCATATACATCTACATGTACAAGGAAGGCCAATGTGACAGAGATACATAGTGACAGATACCAATGCCTACATCTGGGCTTTTGATATGGCCCGGGTTACAAATATATTGATTATTTGTCTCTTGAGGGCAAATTTGGCAGTAACTAGGGGGTTTTTTCTACAATGTGTCATTCATCTTTAGCTTCTATTGCTTATGAGAAACTAATGCTGACTCTGCACAGAGAATGAGATCAAATGGGAAGCACAACCACCTGCAAGTGTTAACAACCACAACCCAGCTTCCATCAATAATGCCTCCCAGGTTTGCTCTCCAGGCACAATTATTCAACCATTTAGTCTTGGCAGCATTGCACAGACTAGGCACACGTTTCTATTATCCCAAAACTATTTAAGAAGTAACAGATTTGACTCCCCTCTGCCCTTCCCACCAGGAAGACTCATGCCAGGAGGCATTTTGGCACACAGCCACGTCTCAGGTGTCACAAACCCCAGCTGTCCCTGCTCACATGATGCAGCAGGACAGGAGAGGCTTTGGATCATCTCTGCTCTTTCTCCTGGAGGGGACCTGACCCTAAAGCTCCAGGTGTCTGTGCTTCATAAGGAATCAGTCAAGCCCTCCTATGGCTCGAGATCCTGCTCTGCCTGTCTGTGGCATTGCAGCTGTCAGGCCCCCTCAGGGGACAGACAGACAGACAGACAGAGGAGAATGCAGCACAAAATCAGTGCCTGTGGTGCTGTTCCTGCTGCTGGCCACCTTTACCCTGGGATTTTGTCTTGGGGCCTCCATTCACCCCTGCAAGAGGCAAACCCCAGCCACAGCTGTGAAATTGATGCTTTGTGGAGCACAGCACTGCAGCACCAGGACATGGAAAATCCTACCCAATTCCAGCTCTTTTAGACAAAATTACTCCTTATTCCAAAATATAAGTTAATATTTTTTTATGATCAGAAGCACCAAACTCTTGTGGCTAGGTTCTCATCCTGCTAGCACAGTTCCTCTCAAGAGGAATCATTATTCATCCCAGCAGAGGACATATTGACCTAAACAGCTCTGACAATTATTTTACCACTTCATACTGAGTAAGGAAATGCTTCCAAATACAGATTTGTGGTGGCAGGAAGGTTGTTAAATTGACATTTTCCTTTTTGCCATTTTGCTGGAGTGAGCTGAGACTGCAGATGTAGCATTGCAAAGAGGGGGGATAAAACCCCACCATTATGCAACATTTATTAGTTTGGATTGTTACACTTTCATCCTCACTTCTTTAAAGCTTTAGCTCTTTCTCAGGGAGCAGGTTATAAATGCTGTCACTGACACTGAGCTACTGAAAAACACTGGAGATTAACCTTGCTTTATTCCAGTGACTTGCAAGTTTCCAAATAGCTTATTTTCCAGTAGCTGTGGACAGCAGCATAAACACAAGTAAGAAGAAGGATTTTTGAAAGGAGAAAAGTCTTTAGCAAGAAATAAGAGCTGAACACACTGGGGAGAAAATAAATATTATAGTACAGAACACCAGCTAGAATTTTCCATTTCAATACAGCAGAACACTTTCTTTTGGGTAAATTGTTTTCTCAAAGAATGGAGCAAGAAGAATTCTGTCCTTCCTGATCTATAGGCTCTGTATATGTGAATCCAGCAGAATACCAGGTAAGTCAACTGAAAACCAACAAACAGCTAATAGGATAAAATAGGTGGTGGCAAAGTATTATTTAGTTTCTTTTGTAAACTACTATTTAATTTCCCCAACACTTTCAACCTTTTATTTTTTTCCCAAAGACTTTTTTTTTTCTGCTAATGCTCTGGACAGAGGAAATCTTAAGGAAAGCCACAGCAGAAAAGGTTCTGAGAGCTGTGTAAAACTGGTTGTGCAAGCAAAGTGAAAGTTACTTTGTCCACTTGAAAACAGAAATGTATTAGATTTCTTTCAGTGGACAACTCTAATTATTTTGCAGTTTAGGATGGCAATTGAACCTTTACAAGGACTTTACCCTGGTGTTAAGATGAGCTTTGTACCATCACGTGAGATTAAAAAAAAAAAAATGAAAGGCACAGAAAAACCCAAACCAAAAGACACCAAAAAGCCCATTTCATGTGCATCCTCACATGCTCATTGGTATCAGCAGCTAATTCTCTGAAGATGCCTTGTACAGGGCATACATAAAGGTGGCAAGATGGAGGGGAAATACTCTTATTTTGTAAAAGAACACTGAAGAGAACACAAAAATGGCAAGGAAGGGTTCAACCAACATCTTGGCCCTTAATTCCAAAAGTGCTGAAGAACTGACTGAAGAATGACTGACTGCAATCCTGCCTCACTGCTGGGTGTGAGCAGGGGCTGGGAAGGAGAGGTTCTGCATGAGCACTCCCCAGCAGAACACTCACACACTCAAAGTCTGAGGTCACTGCAGGTGTCACTGGCCTGGAAGGTGCTGTTAATAGTCAGGCTTCATTTCTCTTAGAGCTGAAAGTCACCATATCACCCAGCAGCTGTGACTACCATGTCTGAGGATGCTGATGAAAACAGCCAGGGTTTGTGAGGGAATCTCATCTGTGATCAGTGTGGATTTTCCTGAGCATCCAGAGCCATGGGAAGAAAGAGGCTTTTGTACTTCTGGATGATAGGAAAAGGCTGTGCTGCAAATCTGATTCTGCTAACCTCTCCTTGCTGGATGCCTGGGCACAGTTAATGCTCTTAGCAGAAAAATGTGGAAGTAAGAAATCCACCCTAATTTGAGCACATTCTTTCAATGTTCCAAGGTACAAGATTTACGACTAGGCTTTGTTTTTATGTGAAGCTACTGCTGTAAAATTTGCCAGTCTCCATAATCAAGTTTCACTCACCTTCCCTTTTCCAAAAACAAAGCACTGAGATGTGGAAGACACATCCTAGCAGGCAGAGCTTCAATTACTACTGCGGCAGCAGAGTGCAGCAACTGAGGGTTCCCAGCCCTTAGTCAGCACTAAGCTGCTCTGCAATCCAGAGATAATACTGGCAGGGCTCTGAGAATATCTAAAGGCAATGCAGCATCTCTTCTCACAAAAATTATATTCACCAGTTTTAGAGAGCTCTTAATTGGTCATAGCGGAGGAGGTTGTTGGGTGGGTTCCTCACCGAACCGTGTGCAGTTAAATACATCCCTGAGAAATTCAGTAAAACTGACATTTGGTGCCAGCAGTGCAGACAGAAGTCAGAAGCTGTGAATTCCTGAAATTTACTGCAGGATATAAAGGGGAGATCAGGTAGTACTGATAAATCTTGAGGGCTGCCACAAAACCCCAGTCAGATGTCATGAGCTATAACCTTACAGAGAAGGTAACTTGGAATAATTCTTCCTGGTGTTAGTTGCACTGTCAGGAGTTATTTCTGCTGCAGTTTCACCTCCCTGCAGGCACGGGGGCTCAGGTAGCAGCTGGCTTGCACCTGGGACAGAGCTTTCCAGGTACCTCATGCAACGCCAAGGTGCTGGTCCTCAGGATGTTCCAACAGCAAAAAGAAAAAATATTTCTCAAACAAAAATTAAGCACTGCCTTGGTATTTGTGAAGTCCTGCTCTCTGTCATGCACAAAATAAAATTAAGTCTCTGCTTTGCAGCAGTTCTCACAGGATAACAGTTATTCCTCTTCACATCCTCTCTGCCTTTTTAAACCACACTTTCTCATCTAACTTTATTTAAGAAAAAGGAGGAAATTAATTACATCTCAAGTAATTAGAAATTTAAAATCCTTTAATTCACTTCTCTCAGACACACAGCTTCAGAATATATTAAGATGTTAGGTCTAATACTCTCCTCAGAAGCCTGAGAGACTAATTTATTTTGATGGAAGGCACACATGCCTCTGAAAGCAAACACAGTCATTAACTCCTTTAATCCCTCCCCATCACAAAATGATATATTTTGTTGTTTAACTACCGAATCGTTAAGAAGACTGTAAGACAGGTTCCAGCAGAGTCAAACCCAGGGGTGTGAGGGATGCAGACCAACACCCAGAGTCAAACCCAGGGATGTGAGGGATGCAGACCAACACCCAGAGTCAAACCCAGGGATGAGAGGGATGCAGACCAACACCCAGAGTCAAACCCAGGGATGAGAGGGATGCAGATCAACACCCAGAGTCAAACCCAGGGATGAGAGGGATGCAGATCAACACCCAGAGTCAAACCCAGGGATGAGAGGGATGCAGATCAACACCCAGAGTCAAACCCAGGGATGAGAGGGATGCAGATCAACAGGACAGGTTCCAGCACAGTCAAACCCAGGGATGTGAGAGATGCAGATCAACACCCAGAGTCAAACCCAGGGATGTGAGGGATGCAGATTAACAGGACAGGTTCCATCAGAGTCAAACCCAGGGATGAGAGGGATGCAGATCAACACCCAGAGTCAAACCCAGGGATGTGAGGGATGCAGATTAACAGGACAGGTTCCAGCAGAGTCAAACCCAGGGGTGTGAGGGATGCAGAACAACAGGACAGGTTCCACCACAGTAAAACCCAGGGATGTGAGGGATGCTGACCAACAGGACAGGTTCCACCACAGTCAAACCCAGGGGTGTGAGGGATGCAGATCAACACCCAGAGTCAAACCCAGGGATGTGAGGGATGCAGATCAACACCCAGAGTCAAACCCAGGGATGAGAGGAATGCAGATCAACAGGACAGGTTCCAGCAGGGTCAAACCCAGGGATGTGAGGGATGCAGACCAGCAGGACAGGTTCCAGCAGGGTCAAACCCAGGGATGTGAGGGATGCAGATCAACACCCAGAGTCAAACCCAGAGGTATGAGGGATGCAGATCAACACCCAGAGTCAAACCCAGGGGTGTGAGGGATGCAGACCAACACCCAGAGTCAAACCTATGGCTGTGAGGGATGCAGACCAGCAGCCTGCCTTGCCCCTCACACCTGTAAAACTCTGCAGTGTTTATTTTACAGCCCTGCCTGAAACACTGCTCTGGGCTGGCTGAGCATGCCCCAGCAGGCTGAACTCTCCCCAGGCATAAACACTACTAGGCAGCTCTAATTCAAAGCACCATGAGAAATTTGGCTGAATGTCTCACAAACAATAGGCTTGGAATGTTTAATTGACCCCAAGTTTCTCTAATTATGTCAGTTTACAGAAATATTATCTTTAAATGTATTTTCTGTACTTACTGCTGAAAAAAGACACATTAAAATACAATGCACTTACTTTTTAAAACCCCAACACACTTGACAAAACAAGTAGCAAATGCACAGATAATATGGTGCCATGTTGCTAAACTAAACTGGAGTTGAATTCCAGCTTCAGCACCACGTGTAAGTGAACAGACTGGACAAGCTGAATTCCTGTGGTGTCCAAGAACACATTGCCAAGGCACAGGGCTCTAACACCAGCTTCTACACCACAGCATTTCACACCAGAGCCACCCCTGGGCATGCTGGCTGTGCTGCATGGCTGGGCCTGAGGGCTACATAAAGTCAATGGTCACAATCTGTTCTCCAAATCTAGATTAAAAACATGTCTCGGTGATTGCTGGAGTATAATTTTTTTTTTCTGATACTCTAAGTGCTATCTGGCATGACAGCCTGCAGTAGATAACTTATATTAAATATTTATTATAAAATATATTATTATTTATTACAAGATATTAAATATTATATTAATTAAATAATATCGAAATATATTTCTATATTTTATACAGAATAGATATTTCTATATTCTATCGAAATAGACATAAAATAGAAATACTTTATACTTCTACATTTTTTCTATTTATTAATATATTTGCAGCCTGTGTGGAGGCTGCAAAACAAATGGGAGTTGGACAGGTCAGAAAAAGTATTTTAGAGAGGAAATGTTGGTACATCATTAAAGTTATCCACGGAAAAAACTGCAATATTCCCATACCCAAAGACTGAATTTCAAAGTAGAACCTGCAGTGCACTAAAATGGAACAGCCCTCAGTAAATATTTATTTCACAAGTCACCTACAAAAAAGCTTATAATGAATTTTTTCTGAAGCTTTATTATGATAGATTGGCAAGAGTTTAAATTAATTTTTTTTAAGCAATGCAAAGCAGACAAAGAAGCCTAAAGATGATGAAAATCTGAAGGCACAAGAGGACACTTCTTTAGAAGCCTGAAGATTAAGAGCTTGTTATGCTGCACAGCAATTAACACACTTGAACTTAAGCAGGGGATAATTTCTTCCAGATGAGGAAGCAAGGTGGACAGAGGACTCATGGTTAATAATTATCCTAATCTACTTTCACTATTCCTGCACTGAGGCTTTTAAGCCAATGGGATTTAGCAGCAAAGCAGGATAATTGGAGCCTGTGTACAGAGGATGATGGTGAAGAGGATTTTGCTGCATGTGCTCACTCAGGGCTGCCTCCCTAAAGCTCTGTGCCCCATTTCCACATGCAGTGGCCATCGTGCCCTAAAGAGATGAGCTGGTGCCCACCCATGTGGGCTCTGACACCACAAAAACATTGGCCAAACACTGAGGGTGGGGTGTAAATGCTCCATCCAGTCCACAACAGCCAGCACTTGCTAGGCACTGCTAGCAGGTGACCCCAAAAAGGCTGCCAGACTAGAACTGTTCTGAGGCATTCAGGAAAATGGATGTGAGTCACTTACAGCAAAAGTTACAAGGCAGGAAAAAGTGACTCCCCTTTTTGGGGGAAAGCTTGGGGAGCTCTCTCATGGCTGAGTGAGCAGAAGGACAGGAGGCGTGCAGGAAAGCTGAGATGTTTAGGGTGTATCCCATTTTGAGACCCTGCAGCATTCTTCATCCTGAAGGCAGCACACTACAGAGTGGGATCAGGGGTACATTTCTGTGCCCTGAATTTCCCCATTGCATTACACACCAATTTATTCCATGTTATGTTGCCACATTTGCAATAATCCCACACCAACAGCATAGCACCCAGCAGAAACACTGCACTGGTGGCAGCTTCAAGCAGCAACCTGGGAAATGTTTGCAGTTTTGTCAGGGTGAGTGGTGAAACACTCACCTTGGCATTGCTTGTGAGCTGTTAAAGGCTCAAATGCATCTTAAAATCATCACAGAGATCTGTATTGGCATTCAAAGGGAAGAAATAATGCCCTGAGAGATGAGTACTCGTGTATGCCATGAGCTGTGCAATCCCATGACAGATGTAGCAGCAATCCCCTCAGATACACTGACTGCAGAAAAGGTCTGCCAAAAGCCACAGAGGCTGATGGAAAATGATTTGTCACAGCTGGTCATACCTGGGGAGGGGAGTCAGATTAGAAAAGTCATGCTGTGTTAAGAGAAAATGGGAAGAGAATAAAAATTACAAAAGTGAACAAATGGCACCTTCCCAAAAGATTTTAAGTACCATTTGAAAATAATCCAAATACAAATATTTGATGGAAAAAGGAAACCGTTATCAGAAAATATCAGAGTTATTTAGGTTGGAAAAGACCTCCAAGATCATTGAGTCCCATCAGCAACCTAACTCTGCCAAGTCCACCACCAACCCATGTCCCCAGGTGCCACAGCTTGGTGTCCTTTAAGGCCCTCCAGGGATGGTGACTCCACCATTTCCTTGGGCAGCCTGTCAAGCACACTGCTTGACAATCCTTTTGGAGAATAAGTTTTTCCTAATATCAACCCTCTCCAGGCACAACCAGAGCCCATTTCCACTCATCCTGTCAATTTTTTGCCTGGGAGAAGAGACTGGCACCCACCTGGCTCTACCCTGCTGTCAGGGAGTTTCAGAAAGCAACAATGTCCCCCCAGAGCCTCCCCCAGCTCCCTGAGCCCCATTCCCTCCCTGGACACCCTCCATCCCCTCAGCTCTCTCCAGGGAGGAGCCCAGACCTGCTCACAGGATTTGGGATGCAGCCTCAGAGGTGCCAATTACAAGGGAACAATTGTACAACAATGCCCTGCCCTGCTTCTGCTGGTCACACTATTGCTGAGGATATTATGGTAATTTTGAAGGTTTGGTGCTTAAATGCCAACAAAAACATCCTTCCCCTTCCCACAGGGCCACATAGCTCTGGCCAGGGGCTGACACACACAGCTCAGGGTTTTGGCCTTTGCAGATCTTTGACAGACAAAAAATATTCAGGGCAACTCAAGCATGTCTTCTTAGTGGATTACCAACACTGTTCTTTCTACTTTTATTCCTACATGTGGAAAAGCTCGTAGTTAAACCAGAATTCCACATGTGAAGTACAAGAAACTAAAATACACAAATGTTCAACCCCATACAGATCATTAAAAACCCAGCAGAATCAAACCTCTAGACAACACAGTGCATATAATCTTTCTGTGAGCTGTCTTAGCATCACTCCTATCAGCGTTTACATCTGGGTAGTTAACATCCACAGAAGCTTGGAAAATTCTTGTTCTGTCATGAAAAACAGCTTTCAAATACCTGGCATATTGGTATCAAGAATGGTACTTCAATGTATCACATCCAGAAAAGGTGCAGAAACACAACAAAGCCCCACAGGATAACCAAACATGGAAAAGGATCAAGTTCAAGTGAGATTTTTATATGAAGGCTTTCTGATGCCTTGTAATCTTCCCTCAGTTGCTAGAGAGATGTTTCTAACATAACAAAGGTGGAGGCAGCATTATATCAAAATAAGACAGGGAGCAGTAAATGCAGAGATAGGAAATTAAGGTAAAGAATGCTCTGAAAATGCAGATATAGCCCTTCTGTAAAGGAAAAGAAGCAAGAGATGGGAAATGAGGAGATCAGGCTCTCAGAAAAGGAGAGAAACTTGAGTAGCAGAACTATATCAAAGCTTTTCAGTACTTGTCAATGATGTTTTCTTTCTCTGTGAAGTCGTACAGAAGGACTGAGGTTGCCCTTCTCCCTCTTACTAGAAATCAAATAACAGGATACATTTACAACAGTCAGAAAACTCAGCACCTGGCTGATGACTCATGCAATGAGAATGTTCCCAGCTAAAAGATAAAAATCCTCCCCTGAGAGAGCACTTTGGGCTGAAATGTATACACAGACTTACACACATCAGATTGCTTCAGTAACCTAAAAGATGGAAGAAAAAATTACCTAAATTATGTGAAAAATTGCCTAAAATATGTGAAAAAATTACCAATTTCCCTGCCAACATAAAAACTTGTATGTCACTAGCATGAATACTTTTCTTGTAGTGAAGAACATCCATTAAGATATGCTTGACAAATGCAGTCTTAACTAAAAGGATAAGGATCCATCAAAGTAAGTCTGGACTAAAAATCTTTAAAAATAGTGTTGAGTTTGCACCATATGCTTCATTTTTGTCATGTACTGCACTGAAAACATACCTGAGGAAAACATTGGAGCTATCAAAAATCTGTATCTTCAGAATCTGTTGTGCCAGAGGTCTATTTTCAGACTAGTTTTAATAGTTTTGGTTCTCATGATAAAAGATTCACTCACTTTCAATTAAATTTTAGGAAACTGTAAGGAATCTTATATGGCAAAACTTCATAAGCAATCCTAATAAAGATACAGAAACTTGAGTTTACATTTAGATTGTAAATCTGTTCTAATGGTTGACCCTTGGGGAGTGGGGAAAAAAGAAACTTTGCATCCCCAAGCAAATAATTTTTTTCTGAAACAACAATCTTGTTACTAAAAAAGGATGTTTGGGGGGTGGTTTTCTGTTTAGGAAGCTCCTCAGTGTAATCTACAAACAAGAATATAATGAAAACAGATATTATGAGAACTTAATATACTAAATTAATTCTTAGATGCTAGATAGTAGAAGAATCAGTATGAAAAATACATAGACAAGAGCTCAGTTGGACTCTGTAGTCAACTCCCACATGAATAATGCAACACCACAATGCTGGGGTCTATGAACTGTTTATAAAATAAAAAAAAGGCTAAAATTTCACTTAAGAAAACTGACTTGTTAAGTGAACAAAACTTTTTGCTTATGTGCAAACAGCCTGAGACTTGTAGCCCAGACTTCCAGGGAGCTGCAGCAAAAAGGGAAGCAAACCAAACCTGGAACTGCACACAATGCAAATGGAGAGTTGAACAGTGGGTTATTAATTTTCTCAATAGCTTTTCTATAGTGCTTTATGCTAATGCATTAACCTTCACTTCATTCCTCAGAGGTGTTCTGCTAATCCCAGTGTGCTGACAAGAAATTAAAGCACAGAAATATTAAGTCCAGCAGCGTAAAAACAAAAGAAAAAACACAGAAAGAAAAAAAAAAAGCTCCACAAATAAAAAAGCAAAACACCAAACAAATGAACAAAAAAAAGCCACTGCTTATTTGAGAAGCCAGACACAGATGCTTAAACATTGATTTTCATTTTTTACCTCTTGGAAGTGTAATCTTCTTATGGCAGTCATGACTACCCCATTTCTGTACACATTCACATAGTAAATACATGCATATTCCTACACAGATGTTTGATGACCTTCTTTTTTAATTAAAAATTCTGTTTGCTTTTATTCTTAGGCACCTATCCCGCAGTCACTGGATTCTTGCTGCAGTCATTCACCAAACCCAGGGTTCTCCCTAACACAATGCAATTCCTGGAAGGAAGAGCCAAAGATCCTTCCTGTACACAGGGAACATGCCAGAGGTGTATTGACCCCACTACTGCACTTCCAATTCAACTGCAAAACTCCTGATGAAACTAAGAATTCATTTTTCAAATACAAACCAACAAACCAGATGTCATTGCCAAAGGTAAAGCAGAAGGTTTAGACTTCTGCTCTACTTCACAGAGACTTGGGAAGAACAGCTGCAAGAAGTTCATATATGAAGATCAAGGTGTTCAAGGCACTGTCTCTGAATTTTCAATTAAAAACCCATCTCAGTAATCCCAAATATATGTGGGTATCTTTAGGATTTGCATATTATGAAATGACATAGAGAGAGTGACAAGGAAATGAATGTTTAGTTTTCTTCCACTATGAAAAATTAGCAAACGTGAAACCAGGTTGGAAGCCTGAGGTGGCAGCTTTGAGATCATAGGCAGGTAAGTTCTAGGGCTGCTTGTCACAGAACTTTTTGGGTACAGCTAGAAAATAAAGGGGCTGAGGGAGGCAGAAATAAATCACTTGGGAAACTGAATGAAGATGAGTCATGGCCCAAGACGAAGGGTTAAGCAGAGATTGCCTGTCCAAAGAAAACATTTTGGAGACTCAGCATATCTTAATGACAGATAACAAACATTAAATTCAGAATGCATGCACAGGAACTGATATGATTACCAGAGACAACAGCAGTGAAGACAGACCCATCTGAACTGTTATTTTCCCTCAGTGAATGCACTCATCCAAAAGCTAATTCAAGAACAATCCAGCAGGATGAAAAAAACTCCCATCCCCTTTCCTAGACAATGCTCTGTGCAAGCAATGCTCAAACTTCTGCCTGGAAAGTACAGCACCAGGCACGCACTAGGAGTTAAAACTGACCAGAAACATTTGGAGATTTCACTTCTTCAGTCCAAAAGCAGTCTCTGTACCTGCAGCTATTGACAATCCTCAGTAAATAAATCCTCCACTTAGGACTGATCATAACATTTAAACCATTCAGGAGAAAAGCAAAAATGCAAAAAATTGAGTCTTGGGCCTGCTCTTATAGCACTCATCCCTACAACTCTGTGTGTTCTGTGGTTTTTTACATCTACAGAGTTCATTGAGTTAATCTTGTTCTACTTAGGGCAGGTTGGAAGCAAGCACTGAACCCTTGCTGTCTCATTCCAAGCCTCTCCATTACATCCACAGCAGCCTGGAGTGTGAAAAGATCCTTAGGAATTTCAGCCTTGATAAAGGCACTCATCCTCTGCATACAAATAATTACAGTGCTTGACACACAACTCCCACCAAGACAACAAGGTCACCTCCCCAGTGAGGGCTACTAGACGTGAACATCTGTCACTTAAACAAATGTCACTGACTGTATCAACCTGAAGGCTTCACTCATCCAGGGAGAATAGAAAAAAAACAAGTTGTATTTTCAGGTTTATGGGGTGACATCTGCTTGAGTGACAGATGCCTGTGCCACAAGAGTACTGAACACAATGTTTTCGTGAGAGAGTAATCACCTCCAAAAGACTTTACCTGGAACAATAAACCGAGTGTTCTTTCTTTCATGATAACCTCTTTTCATACTTTAAAAATCCTGTTTATCAGGGACTGAAGTCACAAAGTTTAAGAGCTGCATATGTTAAAGTGAGGCAGCCCAAAGCCTTTAGAGACACTGAGTTATTTGTGCCTAAGCCTAAATCCTGGTGTTTAGATCTCATTATCTCGGTTTGACTCGAGACTGCAAACAAGCCATGCAAATTTGTAAAACACCCAGTGTCATTTGGATTAGAATTAAACACTACTTTGGGTATGTACAGTTTGGGGATATTTATTTTTACTGCTGAATGCTGCTCTAATCTGCAACTGAATTGATCATTGTATTGAATTAGCCATTATTTGATGATTATCTCAAGCAGAACAGAACAACCCCAAACCAGCAGGGAGTCTTTATCTAAAACCAAAGGCAAACAGATTAAAACTGTGAAAACACAGCTTTATAATTTATTAATTAATATTTTGGGGTTGTTTCATTAGAACCTAAATACTTGTTGGGGAGGATGCTGTAAACCCTGTAAAACATTCTATCAAGGATTTTGTTCTTCAGTAAATGGGCTGCTTGAACAAGGGTCTACAACCACCTGTGGTAAGTTAATTTTGTATCCTTTTAGCAATACCATCATTTCACTGAAAGCCACAGCCTGAGAAGAAAGATCAGAAGATTTGGCTAAATTCAAACTAAAACTGTCAAGGCAATGTGTCTGTGGGATAATAGATTCCAACCCAGGTTCTCCCTCAGGAGGTATAAGCAAACCTATTGATGACTTCTTGAGCAGGCAAGTCTTGTGGCACAAAATGAACACTCTAAGATCTATCAGATAACCCAAACCATCATTTCTCATCTTCTTTCTACTGATCTGAAATGCATACAAAAAGGACTGAATAATTTCATGTTAAAATTTGACAAAACATGGCAAAGCCCCTTCCTGTCACCCACACCAGCCTGGCCCTGTTCTCCTTTGTGAGTGACTCTCTCTGGAGAGACTTTGCTGCCATCAGACAACTCCAGCATCCCTCTGAGTTATCCATTGGCTACATCCAATGGATTATGTGCACAGGAGCTGCAGGTCTGGATATATTAGTGGAAAATTAGTTTGTCCAGATTGGAAATGGGTTATCTAATACTGAAGAGGAAAACACATCTTGGGAAGAAAGAGCAGCTCACTATGAGGAACTGTAGTAGCTGATTTGCAACACATTTATATTTTTAAAACATCAAAATACACAATTCCCACCCCCAAAATGCTCATCAAAGGTATGCTTTTAAAAAAACCATTCAGGAAAAGGGGAAAAGTGACATTTCTCTGTCTGAGGGAGAAGAGCAGGGGAGTGGCACACAAGGATGAGGAATTTGCAGAGGAATGGCACCTCTTGCCTGGAGTGCACAACCTGGCCACCACAAAAAGGGGAACCAGGAGCTGGGAGGGCTCTGGAACCAGTGGCAGAAATGGAAGTTTCTACTCAGGCTGCCCAGAAGGAACTCCTCCATGACACTACATTCTCCACAGTAAATTTAGTGCCACACCAGGAAAATAAATTTACAGCAAAAGCAATGACATCTGTCCATATCACAGCTCATTTCCACTCAAAAGGGATCATTTTTCAGATGCTTACGATTCAAGTCCTGGTTTTGAGATAAATTTAGCATGTTTATTCTTAATTTCTAAAAAAATTTTTTAAGCTGTGAAATAAAAATGATTAGAGAGGGGAAAAAAAACCGTTTCATGCTTATCAGTATATATTTATGAGCAATCACACAGATATTTTTGTGATAGATGTTCAGAATGTGAAAACCAACAGAAGCCATATTTCAGATGAAGGCTGTCTTCTGGTTGACCAAAAGTAGCTATATAACTTTTAACTTCTTTTTCAATTATTTTACAGTATATCTAATATTTTTTTAGTACACATAACTCAACTATGCAAATATTATCACTGCACTTTTATATTTAGTATATTTAGCAGGACTAGCTCCTTAAGTCAATAGACAGAAATTGTGGTCCCGTTCCACTAATCAGTGTGCTACAGACAGCTTACTTCCACAAAGATGGATACAACAAAACAAAAATATGTAAAATAAATAAATAAAAATGTTTCTCTTTGTTTTGTTTTTGTTTGTTTGTTGCACCACAGATAACTGAAGCTGCAAGTAAGGGGGTTACTAATTGTGTTCATATCTAAATTTATGGGTTTTACTTCCCTGTTGAAGGTCAAGGATAAATTAATGAGGTGCATTCACTTCTCCTGCATCCAGGTGAAATCACTAAGCCACAGAAATCAAAGCCAACGTCCTCACTGAAGCACAAAGCAGCCTCACAGGGGTCTCCTCAAACATTTGCATGTTCTTTCATTCTGGAATGTGGCAACACAGACCCCATACGGATCTGTCACCTCAGGAACTTCTGTCAGAATAAAACCTGACCACGTGCCTTAATGACCAACCACCCATTTTAATTCAAAAAATGAGTAATAGAGGTTAAAAGACCTGGTAAGTCCAGTAGCATCTTAGCATGGGATCAGCATTACAGCTATTATAGGTGCTTTTTCTGTTGGCAAGGCTATCACACTTGTAATACTGAATGTAAAAGTAATGCTGAATGTTTTCTTAATCCTCAGCTTTCTGTCATCACCTTGCAGACCAACCTGACACACGGGTAAAAGGGATTTCATTATCTATGTCACCCTAAGAACTCAGAACTTCAGAACAATGGGCAAGCATTTCACTATAAATACTGCAAAAAAGTAAGATTAACTTCCATTAACTTAGCTGCTGTAAAGTTAAACCAGTCCAAATTACCACAAAGAGTTAAATATTTTAAACCTGTGAAAGTTACGTAAAAATAAAATTTCCCTTAAAATTCCTCTGCCCTTTTTATTGTTTTCATATAATTTCAAGTTTTTCTTAGTTATGCACTTATTGCATTCCCAGTATCATGAGACTATAAAGGAAACTTACACTTCAAAGTATCTTAAATTACTGGTGTATAAAACTGCATTAAGGCAATCAGTTCCTAGTAACAAAACCTGAATTCAAGGCAACCTAAATAAAACTCAAATTAATTAATGATGTGGTTTGTGCTAATGATTTTATTTATTCAGACTGGCTAGATGCATCTCAACAGCCACACAGCACATCTCACAAAGAAATCGATTTAACAGATCAAAACTTCCTGAGGAGAATTTAAAGGAATTTTACTGAAAGGTGTCAATATCCCCTAAAATAGTCAGTCCTGCATCCCAGGGCACACTCCAAGCACAGAGACCAAGGAGTTGGTCCTGTCCCAGTGTACACAGCTTCAGGTATTTGCCTTCCTCTGGCCCAGAGCATCCTTGTGCCTTGGCCAGGTTCACACAAGGACACACATCATCTGCCTCACCATCCAAACATCTGCTGTGCTCTTTTCATTACAATTAGGGGGAAATTAGTACTTTCCCCCTTGAAAAGGTTATTTTTTTATGCTTTCTCTGCTTCCTTTAGACCTCCTACTTTCCTTATGCGATGGGAATTGTGGAGTCTGAGCCCACACTGCTTCCTATCTGCTGGGTGTGTAAAGCTCAGCCTGGGCAAAGTCACTGCCTTGTGCTGGGTTTAGTTTTGTACAGAACCAACTGCTGTGGTGATCTTTCTCCTAAACCTTCTCACAAGTGCCACAAAGCACCACACATGCTGGTTTTGCATGTCCAGCTCACTGGCACACTCAGCCATCAAAGTCTATCCCAGCCTAAAAAGAGCCTGTTAGGAATTGTAATCACAAGCTAACACTCAGCAAGATTTTCAATACATATAAATCAAAAGCAGACCTGCTTCATCCAAGCAAGGTAGTAAAGCTATTTTTCTTTTATCTTTCAGCAGTGACTTTTCTTTAGGAAAAAGGACATTAAAAACAAAAGTGGCTAATCCCAAACTTACAGAGATTTAATGTCTGTAAGGAAAAAACATATCAACAAATACTTCAGCAGTAATTTGTTCTCTTTGCATAATCCTTGTAACCTTATAGCTGGTAAGAGTAGAAATTGGGAGATGAATGACTTTGGGAAGAAACATTTCTGAAGAGTTTATTTTATTCGTTATCTGACAGAGAAACTATTACACTAATGCACTGTGAATGCAGAAGAGCTAACCTAAGAGTTTGAGGAGTTACCAGGTTCAATCCTCTAAATCATAAACTAGGACTTTATGAAAAAATGCTGATTTTGGCTGAGACACTGGTCTAACAATCAGCAATGGCATTAGGAGAAAACCACAAGTACTGCTGAACTAAACTGACAGCATACTAATGTTTGGAATATTGAAACTACTTCTGCACAAACAAAACCAGAAACAATAGTACCCAGCATGTCAGAACAAATGGAAAAGGCATGGGGAGATTGCCTGTGTGACAAATGGCAAGTAAAAAAGATAAAAGAACTTTTCAATTGAAATAAGACTTTCTTCTTTTTTCCATTCTGCCCACCAGTGCTCCATCAACTTCTGGCTATGGCTTGTAAGAGCCCAGTGAAAGGCCTCACAAGGTTCAGTTCACCTTTTTTATTTAAGAAAAATATTTATCCATTGTGAAGAAATACACAACTACTGTGTTTCTTATTACTAAATACTTCAGTAAAATTAAGCTGGACTGCTCCATTTTGCTGAGCATCTTGCAACATACATTCCACACCTCAGAATTTTTATTTTTTTTATTTTTTGTGGGGGAGAGCATTATGCTTACTGTAGAGTTTTTATACTCCTATGTTGAGTTTTTATACTCCTATGTTGGGTTTTTATACTCCTATGTTGGGTTTTTATACTCCTATGTAGAGTAGTTTTTTATACTCACGTACAGCTTTTATATTCATATGTTGGATTTACACTTCTTAATTTTTCTTTAACACAGTTGTGTACTGCATGTATTAAATTCAAGCTGTCTCATATTTTAAACCAAAAAACAGTCTTTCCATCTATCTATGCCAGTTTTATCACTCCAGCACCAACCCAGGGATTTAACTTCATTTGGCTCACAATGGGGATATTGAGTTTATCCGGTACCCCAAATCCAAACCAAAGGAGCTGTTGCTGATTTGTTGCAGAAGACACACACACTTAGACAGCAAAAACTCATCACATTTAACACACACCAGCAGGAGAACAGAGGTGAAAACTGATTTCAACAGCTCTGAGCTCACGGTGATGATGCTGCAAAAGCAACCACAGTTTGGCCCACAACATCCAGGGGAAAACAGCAGAGGGCTCAGGCTGGGGGGAGATGCAGACAGGGCAGGAGAGTGAGCAGCTGCTCTGTAACCATCCTCCACAGGAGCTCTGAGAGGACTGCAAGCAAATTACAGCCCAATCCACAAACGAGTCCAGCCCCAGCTCCCCGTGTGACTGCCTGAGTGAGCACAGGAGGGAGCAGGACAGACTGAGGAGGGCTCTGCTGACACAGGACCTGAGCACGGAGCCGGTGCCTCCAGCCCCCCTGACACTCAATGGGATGCAGAAATGGCACAAACCTCTTATTTCTGTGTCTCTTGATGCTCCATGGACATGGCCAAGGATTTGACCCTAAACAAATAAAAAAAAGTGAATGCTGTAGTAGGACACACTAATTAAAGTCAAATCCCCCCACAAAAAATAAGAAAAAAATAACAACCAGAAACTAAAAAAATCCCAAACCAAAAAATTTTTCCCATTAGTAAAATTAAAAAAAAAAAAAAAAAAAAAAAAAAAAAGAGGGAACAAAAAGTTTCTATTAAGGAAGAACAAAACTAACTGAAATCCAGACAATAAAGTCAGGTCAATGTAAATATAGAACAAAAAATATGCTGCTGAGTTTATAAACAGCATCCAAGCTCTCTTCTACGTATTTTTAAAAAATTTATTTTCAAAGGATCCATGCAGGCATAGTTAGAGCTGCTTCCACAATCCAATAGTTAGATTGGTTAATCCTATCAGCAGGAAAGCATGGTTTACTACAAAAAAGACTTTAGTAAATAAGCTGGGAAATTATTTGCACTAGAACTAATTTATCAAACTAAACTTTCCTGATTTGGCATGTGCAGTTGGGGTAGGGGTTACCAATTTTGTTCACTTGTACATCTACTAATAATCCCAAATTCATCTGTATGACAGACTGAAAAGGCAGATTTAAGTCTATTCCAGAAAAGCTCACCCTGGAAATCCTCATCTAACTCATTCTTTCTCCTCTCCTGTAGTGCACCCCACACCACCAAGTGTCTTAAGGAGAACAAACATTCATTTTACCTTTGCACCTTTGCCATGGCCTTCCAAGCAAAGCAAGACACAATCAAGTTTCCAAATGGTGTTTGTTGGCTTAAATTACTATTTTTAATTTTTTTTTTATAATAGATAGAGACTGGAACATAACTCCTCAGGTCACTAACTAGAGGCAATGGGAAGATAGAGTTCAGCCAGTGCTAAAAGTCTAAGGAAGAAGAGATGGGAGGAAAAGAAGTATCAAGAGCCTGGCCAAGCACTTGCACAAAGCTCAGCCTAATGCACTTGGAATCACTCTGGGATAGAACTGAGTGAGCAGAGAGCCAGGGATGCCATTAATGAGGTCACTGCCCAGCACAGAACTGCTGGCAGCAAGCAGGGCCAAGGTTCCTGGCAGGAGAACCTGGGAGCTGCCAGGAGCTGCAGCAGGCAGATGAATCAGAGCTTCACACCAATGTCCGAGCCGGGGGACAAAACCAGAAAACCAGAAAGAATCCTGTAATGTGAAAGCCACCCTGCTTGTGTAACTAGCTACATTAAACTAAATTTTAATGGCCACAGGACATGTTAGTAGTGGTGTTTTAAAGTGGCTTTGAAGAGCAACATCTGTTTGCTAAAAATGCAGAGTCCAGCTCCTCAGTGGGCTCTCCAGAACCAGAACACAAATCACTCTGCAGAGAGGCAGCATCCACCCCTGAGACTGGGACACTGCTAACAGGAGGAGACCCAGGGGAGGGTAAGACTTGCCTAATACTAAACAAAACAGCCCAAAAAGAATACAAAACAAACGCAGATGGCAAGTTATTTTAAATTATAACATTATCTTGGTGACAAAAGTAATAGACTTCCTGCCATAATGGAGTACAATGCACTGGTCCTCTTAATTTCCTAGTCTTTTGATTTGATAACTTTTGATAACACTTGATAGCCTTACCTAGACATTCTTAATTCCAGCCCTTGATATAATGACAAAACCTAAGCAATGTGATTACATGACCAAAGAAAATACCATGTTTTTGAGGAAAAAAAGAAGATTTTACTATTAATGCATTTGTGCCACAAAACTTCTCTACTTCCTTGAAACAGCGAAAAATTAACGTATAGGAACATACAACTTCCCTGTTTACTCCTTGAAGTAGTAAAAACTTAATGTAGAGGAACATATTGCTTTCCTGTTTACTCTCAATAAAAAGCAACAACTCTCCAGTCCATGAAAAAAAATCAAGCATTGCGTCTCTGAAGGTATCATTGGCACATATTCAGAATATGGGGCACCAACTGGCCATGCAGAATGGACAAGACTAAATTATGCCCACATAAAATTGATATTTTAAGTCTTCAGACTAAGGAAAAAAAAACAATCTTACAATAAAAGGTGCATTTCATGACACAAAATTACTATCATTAGGTGAGCTACCCTACTCTAAAATAATTTTAATATAATATGTTTAGCTCCTTGACTCTTTGCAGGTCGTCCCTCAGTAAAATATTTTTTGCAATAAAGTAATTTACCAAAAGCCAAATTGCTTTGCTCCTATTAGAGTCTCTCCTGTACCTATTTTATTTTTGCCTTGACAATGTATTTTAAAGGCAGTAAAGCAGAAAGCAGTAAAAGAAGCAATAATGAAGGAAGAGACACACAAAGTGATCCTTAATGGATTGTCAGCTCATGAAGGCAATTCACAAGCTGGAGCAAAATGAGTTCCATGCACAAAAGAAATCAATACTCATTGTAGCATCCTTCCTGCTACACTGCAATTTATCAGCTAAACAGAATGCTGTCACATCTCATAGGTCTCTGAGAGCTCTCTGCTCTCCCAAGCAATATTTATTCCCCAGGGGTTCCACCCCAGCTGAATCAGATCCAAGAGCAGCACCCAGTCACTGACTCGGAGAACAAGGCAGAGTTTTCAGCAGCCAAAGCCCAGGAGGAGCCCCAAACCACGGGGTGGTGAACCTCACACACCTCACAGGGCACAAGACATCCCTGGGGTTCCCCTGCTGCTGCCAAAGGAGCCACCAGATCCTTATTTACACCAGCAAATAAACCATCACATTTATTATTTAACTTTAAACAGGGACGTGTTCAAGCTGCCTGGAACCAGCATTGCATGGTTATGTTTTAAGGACAGATGGTAAAAATAAAGGAAGTGCTTCCTCAGAAATGAATAGATAAATATCAAGAGACAATCCACAAACTCACACTCATGATCCAAACACTTTGGAAGCTGTAAGGATTAACAATAGTTTTGCCATGAGCAAGACTCAACATTCACATCAGTCATCTAAACCTAAAATAAGTGCTAAAGGTGCTAAATAAGTAAGCACCTAAATTCCTCAAGTTTCTCCTCACACCCCAGCCAAATTTATTAACATGACAATTTTCCAATGCAATTCAGAGCACAAGGCCCTGCAAACCTATTAACGTGGCTGGAATAAATAACACTGGAAAACCAAGACACAAAGGTCACAAACTCACCATTTACCTAATGGACCACATTTCTGCATTTCAGATGATCTGAAGTCTCCTAATGAAACATAATAGCACCAAAGGAAATAACCCCCCATTAAAGAGCTGCTCCCACCAGCATCCTCAGCACACCAGCCAGCCCTGAGTGGGTGTGAGGCTTTTTGGGAATTAGCAGGGACACAAATGAGGATTGAGCAGCAGAAATCTTTTCCTAGAGATCAGTGGTGATGGTGAAACACCTGCCCTTGCATGAAGCAGGCTGGAAGATGCTTGGAAATCTTGGGTAAGTGTTTTGATACTGGTTTTGAAACACTCAGAGGTCAGTTTGGGAGTTTTCAACTGAGAAATTGAAAGCCTGATAAGTAAAACTAGAGCTTCATGTTTTAAAGGTTTCAAACAGGCATCTCCAAGGACAGATCAGCTTTTCTCCCAATATCTTGCCTCCTCCTCTCAAAGGACACGGATATTTCTGGCCAGATGACTTAAGAAACTGCTACAATAGAGCAAATTGGGGAAAAATAAATAATCTTGGCAAAGTGCTACCTACTGCTCTGGTAATCTTGGCCATTTCTTTCTCTAGGAGATACCCAGTAATTGCAAATGGAAGGTCATAGAAATTAAATACTATGTGAGAGAGAAAATGAGAAACTGAGAGAGAGAGATTGAGAGAGGGTATGTGAAAGATATTGCCTCGTAAATTTAGGAGGGAAAATGCTTGACTACATTATGTGGACAGTCAAGAATTATTTTTTTTCCTCAAGAAGCTGCAATATAACAATACAGCAGAATGACAGCTCCTCCTAAATTGTCAACATTTAGCATCACTTCAATATGCACAGAATCCTGGAGGGTTTGTTTGGCAAAATGCAATCTAATACACACAAACCTAATAATTGCAAAAAAAAAGAAAAAAAAGACTAGCTGTAACAAAAGTTACTGGTGTCTGCTGAGTTATGCTGGAGAAAGCAAGCCATGAAAACACCTAGAGAGCCCCAGGCACAGAACTGCTACCTTGTCAAAAGGAAAAACTAATAATAAAATCAAATAAAAAACATCGGTGGTAATAGACACCAAATTTCAAAAATAGACTGTTAAGATCCTCTAACAAAGTCCTCAAAAACCTCAAAGGAACTTTACAGAGGAATTTTCTGGAGTTTTGGATCTGTTTCCAAGACATTTAGGAACAATGCAACGAGCAGGATATTCAGTAAGAATATTCTTCTCAAAGCCTTTGCTTGGAGCTCAGGACCAGCCAGACTGTGGAGCAGCTCTCTGCACCACACAAGTTCCTACAGGATTCCCCAGTTCCAGAGCACTTAGAAAGGGGGTGCAACAGGAGCTGGGTAGAAGGCTTTGGTCAGAGCCCTACTAGAAATAACATTATTCAAGAAGAAATGTTTTCATTATTTGGCATTTCCCACCTACTGCTGGTAAATATCCCAATAGTGAAAACTATTAATTGGTAGATTGCAGGAACAACAGACCTTCCCTTCACTACTCAGCCTTAAAAATAACATTAAACCATCCACGCACCACTTCAGCCTTTCCTCTCTCTTCTCTACCACTCCCTCCTTTAACCCATCCTGGAAAACACACATTGACCCCTCACCCTTCTACATACAGGCCTGCTTCCAATACATAAAACTCAAAGGGAAAAAAACCAAAATTACACAGTACAATGGCTATTCTGTGCCCTGTTCATTGCTCATCTGACAGTCTGGAGGTGCCACTTAGGACTTAAAGCAGGAGAAAATTGAGGACTAAAATGTTGTATAACCTTTGCATGGTAGAGACATTTTTCTGTTTGATTTATTCTCATTGGGAAAACAAACAAACAACCAACAAAAAAACTAACAAATAAACCGACAATCCAAACAAACAAAAAAAACCCACAAAAATTCAGGTTGCCCCATCCCTGGAAGTGTTTAAGGCCATCTTGGACCAGACTCTGATCAACCTGGTCTAGTAGAAGGTGCCCCCACCCATGGCAGGGGATGGCATTAATGAGATGATCCTTTCCAATCCAAATAATTCCAGGATTCTACAATTGAGCAGAAAGAATAAATAACTTTGGACATTGGAATGCACCTGCAGTTTGCTGACACTTCTGGCCTTAAACCAGTGAGGACCACTCAAAGCAGATTTACCAAAACATAACACTGAAGGGTTTGACAGGTGCAGAACAAAGCAGGTTAATATATTGGTAGGCCTGTAACAACAAAATATTTGTGCCAATAATGCAGGAAGACACAACCTAAACTGTGGAGCTGAAGGTTAAAAGTTGAGCAGAACACCTGTATATCCTTAAAAAGTATACAGATAACATTTGCACCTACATTTATTTTACCCACACATAAAGCACAGATGGATGATAATCAATGCCAATGTATGTAGACACTGGACTTGGCTTTCTGGAGAAAACCTTCTCCCTGTAATTATTTTGGGAAGATAAAACAGGAATGGATAATTCATGCCTACTTAATACAAGATTTACAAGTCACTTAAAAAATAGTATAATATTTAAATTAATTTTAATACACAAAACCAGCTACTAGTAGCCAATTCTAGCACATACTTTTAGATAAAACACTAACCCTACTAACACTTATACACATGTTTTATTGACTCCAACAGAACTCTTATTTCATCCTCAGTCTGGTGAAACCACTGTGCATTCTCAATACTGTGAAGCCAGAACCTACTCAGTATGCCAATCTAATGATAGGTTTTGTTAGACATACATACAAGCTGACAGTTCAAAAGAACTTCCATCTTGAAAAAGCTCCAAGATTTATTACAAATAAGTTGGGCCTCTTACCAAGACATCCAGAGATTAATTAATTTATCTACATTACTACATTTTTCCCGTGTTTGCGCTGCATTTTTTCTCAATAATGTTGTAGCCAGATGCTTCAGTCGTCCTAGGTCAGACTTTTTCCTGGCTCCTTGCCACATACACAAGGTGTAAGTACAAAAATCAGGATTTCTTTACATGTTGACATTCAATTGTCCATCTTCTCAACGTGCAGGGCCTGGTGAGTGAGTAACCATTTCAGGACAGTGATACACAATGCAGGGAAATGTGCATGGGGACTAAAACCAGGAGCACATCCACTGCTGCCTTTCCAAAACAGCAAAAAGAAGGATAAGTCACTTCCCCTCTGGTTATTAATATCTCTGATGGAATGTTACCATTCAGAAGATACTCACATTCCTTCTTTAGACACTCCAGGCATGCTTTACTGTACATGTGACTTTCAGATTCTTCCTCGTTTTCTCTCCCTCACCAGACTAATTTACTTTCACTGCATGATAGAATCTATGGGCTGAGAGAACATCAGGGATAATCACGACGTTTCCAAAAGGATTTATTACAGATTATAACAAACTCATCACCTTAATGGGATTTGTCACACAATAGTTTAAATCAACGCTATAGATCTACAGAGGATAACAACTGCTTTAAAATATAAGGACCAAACCTGAAAGAGTCATTAGGTACATAATGAACTCCCTCAATTCACATGTAAATCCAGCAGCCTCCTCAAGAGCATGGATAGGCATGATTAAGCCAGAGAGCACACTTTGCAAAATACTTCACCTCAGACTTTTGCTTTTCTCATGCACTTATTTGAGTCATTTAAATAACATTACAGTAGCCATTCTTCTATTAAGGCATCTATTGAACTGTGACGAGCTGAATTTTCTGCTGTTGGTTCTTTTTTGTTTTGGAAACAAAATTTCCTTTAGTCCATTAAAATCAGTTCTAAAAAGATCAAAATAATTGATTAATCTCAAAAAAAACCAAAAAACAACACTTTATCAGTGAGGCTATCAGAATGCTAACACCGTTTATAAACCAATATGAAATAATAATACACACAAGCATTCCTGGCTCATACCCTGGCCCATTCTCAGTGAGGTTTGGGCCTCGATGGAAGCAAAAGCAAAGGAAGGAGCCTCTGGAGCCTGCAGTGCACTAACCACCCACCAGGTTCCTACCACCTTCTCTGAAGAGTAAATGGCACAAAACCTCACAGCTCTCACCAGGATTTGACATCCAATATGAACCTTGGGGGAGTCAAAATGAACCTAGCCTGTAATGTCTGTAAATCCCCTTCCAACCACAGGTTACAGTGAGAAAATCACCTTTTGTACATCAGCAATCCGAAGGAGGAGGAAATAGGAGAACTTAAAGCAAAGAGCTCCCTTTGGCCGATAAGCAGACATGGCAGATTCACCACTTGCATACCCACAAAATGCCTCTCACAACCTGGATGAGAACCCTGCAGACAGCGATGCTGACAGGAGCATCAGCTGGTAACACATTTCTTTATCTTTTCTCCTCTCCACACACACCAACCCGAGCAGGTAGCAGCTGCTGGGTAATCCAGCTAGATCAGAAAATGAGTGTGCCTCAAAATAAACCACACAGACGACCAAAATCAATTGCTGGTCTCCTCCAGAATGCCAAGCATTCCACACGGGAGGCAGGAGCTCAGACAACCTACGCTTGCTGACTGCTGCCCCGGTGTGGTGGATGTTTTAACAGACCTACAATTACAGAGAAAAATCAAATGATCCTGCTTCATACTTCTCTCAGATTCCTTCATTCTTTGGGACTTTCCTTTAAATCTCTACAGTAGCGATATGGCAAGCAACAGGGAATAGTGTGGTTACTGAATATTGTGCCATGTCGGATTTCCCCTGAACTGGAAAAGAAAAAGAACTGCCCAAATATGGATTACTTTTATTTCCCAGTTAAACTGTTCAGTAATTTTTCCCTTTTGGTTTGTCAAGCCAGATACACAGCCAGCTTTACATGTCTGCCCATCCCCACAAATCCAGGATTTGGGAAAAGCTGACTTACACAACAAAAGAAAAAATATTAACAGTAGAAAGCTCAGAGGAAGAAATGAACACTGGAGAGGAAAAGAGAACATAGGTCTAAGGCAAAGTCCAAAACACCTTCATCAGTCAGAGGGATGAAGCAGTATTTAATAGCTGTAAGAACAGATACCTGAGCCATGACTGACTAGGAACTACAAGCTTCTCCTTGAGCTGTGTCCTTTTTTAAATGTTGGTTTATACTGTGAAAGACTGAACCAGACACATTAAACTTTAAGTAATAATCTAAATCAAATATGTGAGTCTATACTATAAAATAACCAGTTTAGGCTGCTTCAAATTGTGGCATTGATAGGAACTAAAAATTGAGTACAGTGGAATTTAAACTCCTTGGGAATGAAAGCATGACCCCATTAGGCTGCCCTGGTGTCAGCCAGCTGAGCTGTCAGGGCTGTTCCCAGGTGCAGCTCCCTCTCCTGGGAAAGTGTCCCTCTGGACAAAGCTGTGAACAAACCTTTACTCTCTGTCTCCCTTGAGGTGCTGTAACTCCACTCAATACTCAGCCAGGTCACAGGCAGCTCTTTACTGGCATCTCCACACTCTTCTCTGTGAAAATACCTGTTGTAGTCTTTTGAATTCCATTTTACAACAGCCCTAAAGAACACATTGGCCCTTTTCCATTCCAGTGCAGAAATAACAATATGATTGAAAAAACAGACAAATGATTCTATGTTTTCTTCTCATTCCCCACCTTGCTGATGGCAGCTAACACAGCCAACCCCCCAATCCATTCTCACCCACCCCATCTTACCTCAGCAGCTCATACTGATTATTACCCATCTCATTTGCCTCTAATCCAACAGTCTGACAGTACTCAAAGCCTTCTTAAGGCTTAGAGAGCCTCCAAAAGTTGTTAAAATTAAAGGCATACAACATACGAATATAAAATCATGTATTTATGGATCTCTAACACAATCCTTTCCCAGCTCCCAAAAAACTCCCCATATATTTATGATTTCATCACAGTGGATAGCTGGCCACAGCATAGATGGTGGTGAGCTACAATTCATGAGAGCTTTTTAAGAACAAAGTTTGTATTTCCAGTCCTCCTCTTCTGCTTCTCAGAAATCGACCCTCTGCTTTATTCCCTTGCACACTCTCAAACCAAGGGTGACACTGCAGATCCCACTCATCCAAGGTGGATGCCCAAGATGCCCTCATCCCTGTTCATGGATGCCAAACTTGCATGCCACCAAACCCCTGCTGGAGCTCCAGCCTGGGCTGGCTCAGATCTGAAGGCAGAGGTGAAAGGGATTTTATGCCGGATTTGTGCTCTTGGCAGGACAGAAAACAGCAGCTGTAGTTTGAGGCTGACACAGACAGGCTGTGTGTGATTGGATACCAACTCCAGTGCCCAGAGCTATCCTTTCACATTCCAGTGAAGAGTGAGATCTGTGCTGCATCCAAACATGTTTCTGAGCTTGGCAGAGAACTCAAAGGAAGTCTGCACAAGCTAGAGAGAGAGAACCCTGCCACCCTCCACCCAACAGCAAAATTCTGTTCCTGCTTTATTTGCCCAAAGTTGACTAATACCTGTCTTCTGAGCTGAAAATGTCTGTCATCCAGCCCAGAATTCATCCCAACTGTTCCCCAAAGAAACTGCATTCAGATAGACATAAAAAATAAGTCTTTGTATGCAAGCCAGCCAGAATTGTCAGTGATTCTCTACAGCCCACAAAAAAATCTTAACATGAGGCACGCTGTGTCTATGTGTTCATTATTTAGTAATAAAAGACAGGAATATGAAACACCAGCATCTCTTTCAAAGTTCTGTGTCAGGGGTGAGTGGGACTCTGCTCACACAGTGCATTTCCAGGAATATTTACTTTAAACCTGCTGTGTAGCCTTCTAAGATTACCTGACTTCCAGGCTGATTTATTTGTAAATTGTCAATAAGGTATATTAAAGTAAAACAGTTATTAACAACAGTTAACAATTAAACTCTTCCATCCTTATCAGACCTCCACAACATCATTTCAATTTTCCCTACATTTCTCTTATTAGGCTAATACCCACAGGAATACACAATGTTAAAAGTTGCAAAACCAGATTTTTGAATAGGAGCAAAGAGGTGACCTTCTTGACTAAATTAATGTGCCTGGAAAAGCTGTAGATAAAATAATCTATCCTTCTTGTAATTACTGAGGGATCTGCAGGGAGGGAAAAAAGAAGGTGCTGTAATTTTAAACTACCATATATAAATACTATATGTCCTAAACTCCATGGGTAGATTTTGAATTAAAAGCATAAACTGATTAAATGAAACAGAAGGAAAACCAAAACCAAGCAAAAACCCAAAGCCTTGTGAGCAACCTGAAAAGAGCAGAACAGGTCAAAGCAAGAGAAATTCCCCACAGCAGGGGAGAGCAGGGCTCGCTCAGAGATGAGAATCCACTCACAGGGAAAAGGGCAAATTCTCCACTTCTCCAGCCCAACAAGACACCAATAATGAGCTCTTGTGCTTCTCACTGTGTTTCCTATCTAAAGATCCTGTTGAATTTGGGGGGTTTGGTTTGTTTGGGGGGAAGGAGGAGAGGAAATGTTGTTTGAGTTCTTTACTATTATTCCTTTTTGTTTCCTACCCCTCAAAACAGACCTGTGTTCCCATGGGGCTGCAGAAAACCAGGCTGAAGGTGAGTCAGGAGTTTGGGAGCAGCCTGTGGGGAACAAGAACATTTTCCCTGCCAACGAACATCACATGCAAAGAACAGTAATAATGACTTTATCACAGCTTTGCAGCTTTTAAATCATCATGGAAAATGGCAAATTTCCCCCATTTTTGCTTTCCACGCTGAACTGCCTGCATGTGTACTCAGTTGGCTTTCCATGAGACCAAAAAGATTCAAGTATTAAGTCTGGACAGAGGCAAGAGGGATCTGTCTCCCCTGCCAAGCATCTGGCTGCTTAAACCCCAGACAGCCGAGATGCATCCAGAAATGCTCATCAGGTACTGGGAATTTCTGATCTCTCAAAGAAATTCCCAGTATTTAGCAGATACTGGAATTTTTTAAGAGGTTGAGAGAAAAATAAACTTCAGACAGAGTCTGTTGCTTAAATGCATCTTGGGCCTTTCATATATCTGAGTGCCCTAATCAGAATTTGCATTCAAGAAGATTAGAGTCCAGTCAACTGGTAGAAAAGATGAATATTTAGAATTATCTCAAAGCATTGAAAATATATTGTAGAATCTTCTCTCATAAAACACTTGCATCTTTGAAATGAAACAGAGGAGAGCAGGAGAGAAGAGGGCAGTAGTGAAAAGTATTAAATATATATTTTTTCCAAAGTGAGATCATAAAAATACAAAGCGATGCATTTAATTAGTTTTTCTCTAATTATCTCCTCTAACACTTCTTCCCTCTCCCTCCATTTTTTTTCAAACAGTATCAAACAGATGTATTCAGGATACAGACCAAAGCAGCTTCATTTCAATTACAGGCCTTTTCTACTGGAATCTCGAGAAGCTGCAACACAAAAGTGCTTTTAATAAACCACTTTTTGGCAAAGAAAATGAGATCAGCTCAAGGTTTCTCCAATGTCATACAACAAAGAGGCTGCAGCACCATCCCACCCTGCCTGGGAGTCATCAGATTCAGCTCCTGCCTGCCAGGACACGGCCAAGGGCTATTTCCAGGCTTTGGCTCCCTGCTCCTGCACCCAGCTGTGCTGAACTGCTCCTGTCCTTATGCTCGCTTTGAGTCAGAGCCAAACCACCTTCCTCAATGCACCTGGAAAACCTCAGCCCAGGCACAAGTCTTTCTCCATCAAAATCCACAGCTAGAAACAGAAAATGGGAAAAAAAAAAAAAACCATGGAAACAAAAAGCACAAACAAAAAAATCCAACCAAACAACAACAAAAGCCACTGAACCCCAGGTTTTCAGAATACCTATAAGGAGTGGCAGCAAATAGTCACAGTGGTGACATTTTTACCAAAATATTCTGAAATATACAGCATTACAGACAGCATTTCCCTAGAAGTATGCATTCACATCCCACACAATATTTACTAAAGCCAAAAGAAATTAAGAGTTGTTTGCATATGGTTTGGTTTTTCTTTAAAAGAATGTCACTGGAACTGTAATTTCAGGTCTTGCTCATTCTCAAAACTCAACTTTCCCCCCCCCCCTCAACATTATTGGTTCATAAATGACTGTTTCTAGCTATGTCACTATTAAACTTCAAGTTCATAGCAGAATTTGTGTATTATTCTTTCACCTTACACATCTATTAGAAAATCAGGTTGATCCTCTTCTTTATAACTGAGAAAAGCCAGTCCTTTTTTTCCCCCCAACTTTAACTTCACAGATAACATTAGGGTTCCAATGAACAACAGGAAATGTTGCAGGTAAAACAAGGAAGGTGCTTGGGGAGAAATTTTATAAAGATCACTCCAAGCTCATATATTTGACTCAATTTTTATTGAGTAATTTCTAAGGTGGGCAAAAAGCCAGCTGAACAGAAGGAGCCAGCACAGGCAGGTAACAGCCACCCCATTTAGGGCTGTTATGTCCAGTTGTTAAGGGGAGCTGCCAGCCCAGGTTATACATCAGCAAAAACAGGAAAATGCCTCCCTACCAACCCTGCTACCTTGTAAATCAAAATATGTACAAGTAACCTGTACTTCATCCAACAGGAAAATGCTGGTTTTTAAACTTGGTGTAAAATACTTTTATACACAAACTATGCTTGGTCACTTACTGGTTTTCTCTGAAAAAGTCAGGAGTCTACAAATATATTTGTGAAATTAAGGAAGAAACTATAAGTCTCTTAATGCATTAAATCATCAACATTCTAACCATTACTGCAGCCTTTTATACATATCTCAGCGTTTTGCTGCAGCAACAGTGAGCAGTAATGTCCCAGAAGTTCAGGTTGAACACATTTCATCATCTAAAGCAAACATTTGCGCAGATTTTACATAATCAGGGAAAAAAGTCTCACACAAACAGTCAACATTAAGAGGCAGGAGCCTGAGCTTTAAAGTCAACAGGCATTTTGTCACCAACTTTGGTGAAACACCTTTGCTGCTCAGGTTGGCAAGGAGGAAACTCTGAAATACAAACATAGACAGGAGCAGCAACACTCACTGCCCTGGCCACACCAGGAGAAACCCTGTCCCATCTGCCCAGGACACAGTGAGAGCAGCCAGACCTTTCAGACAGCCCACAGTGTCCACCAGAGCTCCTGTCCCACAGACAGACCAGAGGCACCTTGGATTTATTTATTCATTTTTAAATCCTTACACTCATTCCATTTTTTCCCCATGCCTGAGTCCCAGGGAGGTGATTAGAGAAGGCTGGACAGAGGCACAAAGTTATTTTGACTCAGGGATGTGGGAACAACTGCTAAGGAAATGCAAGAGAGCAGCTCAGCTCTGCTGGTGCCAAGCTCCTCTCCAGCCCTGGAGCACAGCGTGTGATTTGACTTAATTGCTGAACTTCCACAATGAATTCTGCCTGGTGTCAGATGGAACAGCATTAAGGACTTAACTATCCTAAAATAACATTTCTAAAGATTGGGCCTTGTTTTTCTGACCTGGTTTATACAATTCTAAATGGAAAGAGATTAGGAATTAAACATATGCAGTGTGAAAATCACAAGGTTTGTTTTGTGAACCCAGCTCAATAAAGTGAAGTGGAAAGGATAAACCACTTAAAGATGCAATCACTAAGAGAGGATCTGGAGACTGCAGGGATGGATGGTGAAGGTGCAGTTCTTCCTGTCTGTGCAATTACCCCTAAATGAAGCCAGAGAGACACAATCCAAGGGGAACAAAGACAGGCACAAACTGCACTGATTCTGCTCTCAAATGCTTGGAATAGCTTGAACTTTTCATGCAAGCTTAATTCTTGGGTGTTTACTTAAATGAGATCCCCACTGGTTTTAATGACGAGCAGACCAATTAATTTCAAAGGACACATGAATATTCTAGTGGAGAAAAAGCAAGCCCAACTGCAAATATAAATTAATAAAGACATTACAGGCTTTCATACCATCACCTGTCCCCACACTTTCATCTCTCACCTGAAAGAAAAAACCTGCTTCCAGTAAAGGCTGTTTGGCAGAAGCCAGCACACGAGCAGATGTGTCTGCATTAGTGCTTTATTTTCCATCCCAGCTGCTCTCATTCTCCACAGCATGCAGAGGTCCTGGAGCACTCCAGTGGCACTGGAAGATGCTCTCCAGGACTTGCCCAGCACATTTCCACCTGCTGCTGGCCTCTCAGCCCCCTGGGCAGATCAGAGCCAGCAGGAAGGAAACGCCCTCAGGGCCATCATTGCACACACACCGGGGGTTTGCTGCTCTTGCTCTACAGTCCTGCTCCTCTTGTGCCTCCTTAATTGCTAAAACAGACACTGCCAACAGCCCAGGGAAGAAATTCTGTGTGCTTTGTGTGCATCTGTGCAAAAGGGAGTGTTTGCATGCAAGGACATAACAAAAAATGTGAGATGCTTGAATTGCGTCTTGCTTTATCACCTGATGCACTGCAAAGGAAACGGTATAACTATTATAAGCATAATATCTAATTGCACTTTCATCTTACAGAGTGAAATTCTGATTCTGGAAATAGCTCAGCCTACATTATATGCAGACATATGGCCACATCTACATGATAAAGAAGTTGCACAAGAGGATGAATCTCTAGCTTGATGCAACTCTTGTAAATAAACATGTACCATGAGCAGATCAGGGACCTGACTGCAAATTGGAATGAGCCTGATTTGCTAGACCCAACACACATGTTCCAAAGCTATCCAAAGGGCAGCCACTGGTCTGGATCTTTGCTGGTGGCTGAACTTACACTTGGATAGACCCACAGAGAGGAGTTTAATTCCATCCAGCTCCCCTGTGATGGCACTGCCACACAAATCACACCAATGCGTGTCACAAGGGGAAAGGTGATTCACTACCAAACTGCAGCCTGTCTCTGAAATAAAATATAAATGCAGGCACTGGCAAAAATAATTCTACATCACTCCACATCAGGGCAGCTCCTACAGCTCAGAAAGTTACACCCATGAGCTGTTCTTGTGCCTGCCCTGAGCTGGAGGCAGTGCAAGGCCATTCCCACCATCCTGGCTGAGGAGGAAAGCAAGCACAGCAGGATCCACCTACACATCACTTCTCAGGCTAAAAGTGTGCTCAGACAACACAGGGCAACACTGCTAAGCCAAGGCAGTGGGGTCATTCCTGCAGCCCCACAACTGACCTAAATATTCACCAATTACTGGCAGAGGAGGCAGCAGGATCTCTCTTCTGACTCCCAAGCACTGGGAGTCTATATATATATATATATACACACAAATATCTATTAAATACTAACATCCAGCTAAGGATGTGACTCACTCACCTCTGCCCAGTTAGAGCAGCCCATAAGAAATCTCATTTACAGTGCATTTTATTACTGGAAAAGCAAGACAGGAGCGTATTTTAAAAGCTGTCACTTACTGACAACTTGCAATGTGTGGTTACAAACACTGAAAATGAGTGAAACAGACACTTGGCTTTAGGAAGGATGAGATGGGAATGGCTGGTACATGTCTTGGTCTCAAAACATAACACTTAAGTCTGATGCTAAAGAAGTGTGTTTGCAAGACAAACAACAAAAGCTTACATGTTAGAGGATGGAGTGCAGGTATGAATTTATGAGGGGATTAATTAAATTTACATGCAGGCAACATTAAAGGAAAGAGAAAAGCCACTGTATTCATTAAAAAAGAATAAATATAATAGTGAAAATTGGCATTTAATACAATTTAAGCAGGCAAAATGTGCACTACAGAAGCATGAATCTTTCCAAAAAACCCACTTTTGGTTACATGAAGACAGTCAGGAGTGCTGTGTTCAAGGGCTAGAAAGGCCCATGATCCCTGCCTGCCTAGCAATTTGAACAAACTCAACTATTAGTCTAACACTTAATACAGTGTAAGGAAGCCAGGTCTCTTCTGATATCTGACACTTTTATACAGTTTATATATTCCAGTACCAACAGTATTTACAGGTGGTAAGTGAATCTAAGTATTAAATAATGAAGAGATGTTCTTCCTATCAGCTGAGTGATTGCAACATTAAAAGATGGGAACATTACTGCACAAAAACTGCTAGGTTTCCCCCTCAAAGAAGCTGTTTCCTAAATATTTCATAAAGTTGCTTTTTCAAGTGGCACTAAATATTTTCCAAGATGTTACTTCCTTAGTAAATGTCTCACTAAGTGGCTTTTTTGAACAAGGCAGCTGCTTTCCAGCCATTTAGCTTTCCTACACACTCCAACATCAGCTTGATGAATGGAGTGCACAGGGTGCTGAGAGCTGACCATTCTCCATGCACAGACACAGCACAGCAAGCACCTGAGTGTGTGCACACCCACAGAATTGCACAATTCCAGGTACAGAATTACCACACATCAACTGTTTATCAGAGTACTGGATGGCTGCTGCCATCTGGACATCCTGTCCTTGAGGGAGACAAGCTGGAACAAGCAAAGGGACACTGATCAAGAAAGCTTTAATGAGATTTGACAGGAAGGGTCCAAAGTTTCACAATCTTGTTTTTTCCTCTGTACCTTCCAGCAAACGCGAAGTTTAATCCATTTTAAATTTTCAGTATGCGCTTTAAACAAACTCCTTCATTTTTGGACTTTTTGTAGCTCACAAGTACAACACAAGGAGCAATTCCCCATTTCATTAAAGCTACATGTGCCACAGGTCCTTGAGATCTGTTCAAGAAAAGGTCAGAGAGTCACAGATTTCTCTCTTTGCAGCATGGAACCTGCCCTCTTCCAGCTACCAGCCCTGGACCCACCTCAGCATTCCTGGCAATGCAAATTAAGAAATCCAAACTCTCTGTTACCAGCCAAGTCCTGCTTTGCTTCCTCACCCCCTCTCATTTCTTCAAAATCACTTTTTCATAACTTCTTTGCATCTCTGTGTTAGGAACAAAAGCTCAGGTCTTTATCTTACAGACCTGAAACTGAATTCAAATCAGGTGAAGTGTTTTGCCATCATGAGGAAGAACAGTTTGAAACTACAGACTTCAATTTTGCCAGTATCTCCTTGTCAAGAAAAAAAAAATTGAAAAATTATTGCAAGAAAATTCTAGAAGACATATTTTCACTATCATTCTATCACACCCTACTTATCCAACCTGAATATAAGAACAAATGGGGAGTATTACAAGCAGCAAAATAAGAGTAGCACAAACCAGTTTTACCATTCTCTCACTTGCAACACCTAAATACAAAAATCGTCATGTTTTTCCAATCAGCTAAATGCCAGCTGCAATGGTATCATTAAATCTGTACCAGGTCTAACAAAGTAACAAGCAAAGCAATTAAGACTGTATTAGAGACCTTAGTCTTACAACATAATCAAAACCACTTCTTTAGTTCTGACAAAAAACCATAAATGTCAAAACAAAAGCTCAGAGCTGGAATTCTCATTTTCAGACTGAGCAAAGGCAGTTAATCTAGTTCTAAAATGGCATCCAGTTTTGAAAAATAGCTTGCAAAGATCTGGGATATGAAATGGCATAAAGCTCAAAAAATTAAAAACAAAAAAAAAAGCAAGCATAAGAGAGAATTGGGCAGAAAGTAAAAATATTGAAAAAGACACATGAAAAAGAAAAGCAAAGCAGAGCAGAAGCCCAGGATAGACAGACATAAAGAAGTGCAGGCTCCATAACAGAACTGCATTGAACAAATCATCTTCTCAATTACAGGTAACAGAGGAATAGGCAGCTCCCAGTCCTCCAACTCCAAATCATGGATACAAAAGAAATGGAGCAAAAATGGGAGAAAGCAATTAGTCAGGACAAAATGGGCTTCATTTCAAATAACACAAAGGAAGCACAATTTCAAATGGAAATAAAGCAGCAAGAAACATAAAATACTAAAGTTTAACTTTTTTTTTTCCATTAAAACAAGTGTTCAGTGACTTCAAGGAGAGCAATCACTGGATCTGTTTATTTTCTTGCAAGTACTTCTCAAACACAGAGCTCTGTCATAAAAATGCTCGCCCACCAGGCAATCTTGGTACCCCAGGATTTTATTTCATTTTTTAAAGTTCTCAGGTATGCATAACAACTCATCAGCACTGCCTTTTAAGGTTTTATGGTGTTTCCTTTCCTTCCTTTCATGGCCAAGCTTGGCACTTCAGCCAGGGTGAAAGCGCCATGCCACCCTACAGGGACCTGACCCCCAGCACAGAGAAAGGGGCACAGAAGGAAACAGAAGGGTCACCCCAAAGCAGAGCAACACAAAAATCACATCCAGTTATGCCCTGTGTCCTTATGTCCTGAACTCCCTTGATGCCAGGAAGGGTGAAAGAGGACAGGCAGATGTAAGAGTTAATCCTGTTATGAAAAAGTTGACAATAATGTGTATTTCTGCAGCCTGGCAGTCGACAGCATCCCTGGGAAATGGATGTTGGAAAAGCAAGATGCTTCTTCAGATTAAATAACCACACGTCTTGACTGCCCTCGTATTTTTTTTTTTTTTTGAAGTAAAAATGCATTTAGGGTGACTAGCATTTGTCTGCTGTGAAGCTCAGCATCATTCCATTTCTGTCTGTCATTTTGAAAATTCAGTCTATGAAGAACTGATGGCTGCAGTAGGTAAGTGATGAGAATGACAATCTAGTCAGGGTGGAAAATTGAGACAATTAAACTGTACAACTGCATGAGAATCAACAGTGAGATCTAAGTCCAAAAAAATGCATCTATTTCCCAAATATTTGCCTTAAAAGGGGAAAATTTGAGTGAGTTTTTTCCCCCCAAAAATGAAACCATCAGTGGATTCAGATCATCCCCAAAAAAATCACATAAGCAAAGTCAGCTAAAGTTGCCTGGGAGGTGAAAGAGCTGTGCTACAAAAGGAATGGAAACACCATGGTGAGGTTTGCACCAGGCAGGACAACACAAAATGCTCAGCAAGCCAGGGATATTTTCCACAGACAGAGAAAAAAAACACACTGGGTGGAAAAGAAGACAAAGATTAAAAGACAAAGAGGTCAGAAATAAAACTTATGTCTCTGGGTAGAGGTAATTCATGTTTAATTCTCTTCTGTCACAAGAGAAAGAGCAAATATAGCCACACACATACACAACTTAGAGCAATTAATAGTGCAGAAGGAAATAAATCTGTCAGGTCCTGACAAGGATCACATTATTCTTACAAAATACAAACAAGCCTATCTTACAAGTGTTTTAACCCAGAATTTATCAAAGCACCTTCTTGAGAAGCTGAAAATTCTAATGGATGCTTCAAAGGCAACAGAGAAGTCACAGCACAAGCTGAGACTCCAGAAAACTAAAAACTCTACCCACAGCCAAACACAGCATTTGTGACAAGGAATCTGGGGAGTGGAGGAGGGACAGGGAAATGATAAGAATAGAGTGAAGTGAGTGGTCCCAGTGATGCTGGTGAGCCTATGTATAGAACAAGCACATGCCACAATAAAGGCAGACTGCACAATCCACCCCCCCAGGTACCTACACATCAAGGAAGCACTAGCAACACCCGTGGAATTCTTCTAATTTCACCTTTTAAACAGACTGCTGGGAGGCATTTTGATAGATTTGTGTTGAAATGCTGGAGCGAGTTCAAACAAAAGCCACGCCATCATCAAAACCAGAGGAAATGATAAATGAAGAAAGGAAAACAGCTGAGCATGCCAAGCTTGGAAAAGGTGCAAGTAATGAGGATTCTTACAGCTTACAAATATCTGAAGGATGTAGCCATGGAGGAGACAGCAATTAGTCAGGACAAAATGGGCTTCCTTTCAAATAACACAAAGGAAGCACAGTTGCAAAATAGAAATAGTTTCAAAAAGCTCTTCATGGCAGAAAAGTGCAACAACAGTTATTTTAAAGCACAGAACATCTGATATAAACGTACACATTAGATCATCTCCTATGGAGCCAGTCGTAGTCTATAGCTCTGTCAAAGCATAGTCATGATCCACTGCATGGCTGTCAGACACAGGGGATACCCAAAGAGCCTTCCACTCTTCTTTTTTTGGGTGAATGCTGGTGACTTCTATTCCAAACCACACCACAGCAAGGTTTGTATGGAAATACAGCTATATTGAGTACTTACAGCTATTCACTTCAATGAAAATTCTGAAGTGATTACAGCTAATAAACACACTATTTCTAAACCTCTGAAGTGATATTATGATTCTGATAGACCATATGGTTTCAGTGTATTTATACCACACCGAGCTGTTCGGAGCCTTTCCACATGTCAGCTGTGACTGTCTTCTGGGGACACACAGCAGGTTTGGGGGGTGGGGGACTGTGGGAGGACCCTGGTGGGACTTCTGGTGGGTTGTGGCATTGCTGTGAACCACCCAACCCACCCCAAACTTCAGCACTGCCAAATTCAAGGAAACGTTTCCTCGACTGGAGTCCTCTTTCCCAACCCCAATACCCAAATCAGTAATCAAATGTTGGTGCTAATTTGCAACAAATTAAATTAAGCAAAATACCCTGTGCTCAGACTGTTTTGCCAGCAACAGGAGCAGATGCTTTCCTAGAGGCAGTATTTAATTTACTAAGACCCCATTCACTTGCTAACAGCACTGAGCTTGATCAAGACCTCCTGTGTCATTGGGAAAGTCGTAGCTGCTCCAAGAGTGCCTGTAAGTAAACAAGAAATGTTGCTGAATAGCACAAAATGTCACCAACTTCTTGCAGCATCAATCCTGTTCTTGAGAGAGACAACAGAACCTCTAAAGAAGGGCACTAAGTATTTCTTCTTTATAGGTCACTGAGCTATTAATATTTTTTACTTTTCCTACCTCTGTTCCCATGGAGTTATGTCATGAGACAGAAGCACAGTCACATTAACCCCACTGCAATCCTGCCACTCCGTTGAAAACATGACCTATTAGTAATTAATCTTAGAACTGGAGGTAATAATAGCTCTCTCCACCTCACCAACAGCACTGCTCATCCTGCATTTACAGCTCCTACAAGGACCCTTGACAGGGGAGAGAGAACCAGGGGAATGTGTTAGCTGCTGCAAAATGAGACAGGAGCTCCTGACTTGGTAACCCGTTATTAACCAAAAGCTTTCTCTTCATTTCATTTTCTGCAGTTAAACACACACTCAGAGAGACAAAAGGTCCATTTGCTTCTCTCTCGACGCACACATGTGAGACTCATTAATGTTAATTGGATTTATGAATGCCTGCTGAAAAGAGGAGAAACTGTAAAGATTTCCCATTTGCAGAGAAACAATCAAAGGAATAATTTCTTGTGCGTCTTGCTGATGAAGAGATGAGGAAATAATGGATGAGTCACTTTGCATTATGATTCAAAATTCTTAAAATAGAAGAGATGAAAACACTGATTTCTGTATAGGTCATATTCATGTAAGGGACTCTTTCTAAGAATCCAATTTGAACCTTCAAGTACAGTTCTGCTTCTAATTACCCAGCTCCAAGAAGAAATCCTGGTCTCTGAATTGTAATGATACAGATTTGTTGCTGTAATTCAATTTGTCAGGTGTAAAATACAAATGCAATTTCCCCTGCACACCCTCCTGTAGCTTTCAAAGAGACACTGAACTTGAGCCATTTGATAATTCATTCCATATTGTAGCTTTCACATTTACTATGCATAAAACTTCTGACAGGTTTTTTGTTGTTTTTTTTTTTTTTTTTTTTTTTTTTAAGAAGGTGATTATGCATGGCTCTAGTTACTCTGCTAACTGGTTTGAAAATAAATCCAATATTCATCTTGTGGCTACAACACAGCATTAGCCACAACCCACCTGGCCTGCAGTGACCAGGGCACTTCAAAATAAGCTCCAAATTTCTGCTACCTCTGATGGGGATGAGGGAGAACATACACAATCCTGACATGCCCTGATTTGCTCTGTAGGAACTTCTCCAAGGTTTTTCTCTATGGGAACTTCTCCTCTGCCCAGTTCCATTCAGCTGAGTGGAGACCCTTGAAGTCAACAAGGCTCCTCTCACAGAAAAGAGAGTTTCAGCCACTCATAAAGAACCCTGGCACTTCCTTCCTTCAGGATCACATTTCCTCTAGGAAAATCAAGTGCTATGGGAAATGATCATGATGCCACACCAGTGTGTTAAACAATGGGCTTGAATACACAGAGTAAATATTAACAATATTGTACATGTATGATAGTATAAGAATACATGCTGAAAAATAAATATTGAATGTGAAGTAAGCATGTAAATATATACTTAATATATAAAAGTATAAGAATACATGCTGAAATATAAATATTGAATGTGAACTAAGCATGTAAATATATACTTAGTATATAAAAGTATAAGAATACATGCTGAAATATAAATATTGAATGTGAACTAAGCATGTAAATATATACTTAGTATATATATAAGCATATATTTCTATATACTAAGTATCTATTTTATATATATTTTATACTTTATATATAATATACTTTACAATATAATATATTTTATAATTTATATATAAATATATAAATGTATATAAGTACATAAAGTATATAAAGTACATTTCTAAGTGTATAACTATATACTTACATCAAAACTGTAAGCAGACCACACCAACTGTATGAAAAGTTGCAAAATATCAGAACAATTTCCTGGAAATACTCGAACTATGGAAGTGTACACTGCCCATGCCACAGAGCAAGAGCTCTGTGGGCAGAACAAGGTAAGGTTGATAGTTTGTTTCTCATTTTTCCCCTCTTTGGAACAATCTATAATGAAGGACTGCAGAAAACAATGCTTGGCTTGAGTTTTCCTTGCCTCTGCATAAAGCTGTTCCAATGACAACAATTCAATTTCTATGTCAGTTCTGTTCCTGAGTACCTTTTAAAAGCCTTCCCAAAATTAAGGCCATATACTCCAGTAATTTTCAATATGAAGAAGTGCAATCAATAAAATACTGCTGATAGTGCACACGATTTGTGGAGGGTGAGAGCTCCATATGAATTACTTTTGGAAAAGTTCCGAGTCTATCATCTTCCTTAATTACAAGCTGGGTCACTGACTACGAATGGCATGACTCAGCTCGGGAATCCCTGCAAAGGAATCCTAAGCAGATTTAATAGTTGCATTTGATTTATTTGTTCCTCAGAGCCGAAACAAGCCCTGTGTCTCAGACCCCTGGCGGATCAGGAGCTCCCCAGAGGATGTCAGTGCTCCTGCCAGCTGGATGGCAGCTGGGATGAGGGAAGCCAGGAGCACTCAGGAGTCCCAAAAGGTCGGGAGCAGGGCACTGCAGGGATGTTCCTTGCTCCCCAAGGAGCCTCACCACAGAGGATTCAATTAAAAGCTACTCTTCCACAGATCAAACATGAAATTGTAACCTTGAATGAGGGCAGAGGGATGTTTAGTCCTGCACTTGGCTTAAAAGCACAGTCAATTAATTAATGCTGCTCAGTTGAGTTTTGGGCATTTCCAAGGATGGACATGCCACAGTCTCTCCAGGGCTTGACCACCCTCAATTTCACTTTGTTCCGTGATCAGGATTTTCCATCTCTTAACTTGAACTTGTTGCCTCTTATCACACACCTCCCAAAGCCTGACTGACCAAAAATTCTCCAAGCCTGTCTCGCTTCCCAGCACTAGAACCTGAACAAACCACACAGACAGTGCCACTGCTGTGACAAGGACAGAGAAACCTTTGTCCTGGTTTGTCCATGGTGTCGTTCACCAATGATGTGTTACCACTTGGTGACTCCACATCCTCTCTCTGTTAAACACCTCGGCTGTTTTGGTTTCCTTCACACAGCTCGCTGCAGTTTCCTTTCCCTGGGGAGCTGCACTTTTCCATCTTTAATTCTGCATTCCTTATAAAGCAGGTCCACTCTGGGCACACCCAGCCACCACAGGGAGTTGGTGGTGCAGCCACCAGGTTTTGCTGGACTTTTCTAATTACATTGCCATGACACTTCCATACCCACGAGCACTCGGAGGTGTTTCATAAAGAAAACCTCAAACGTTTCTGACATCCTGCTGGTGGGAAGCTTTTCTCTCTGCTCAGCATTAGTAATACAACGGGCTACAACTCCACAAACCTTTGGAAGTAATCCTTTAAAACTGCTTTCATCTCTTTCTGATCCTTAATTCCACCTGCTAGTTCATGCAAATTCACTTATTTGCCAAACAAACAGGTGTCAGATGATTTACCGGCTCATTTGCACAGCAGAAGGACAAGCAAATATTATCTTGATTTTTCTCCCTCATGAAATATTTCCATAAAACTATCAGAAAAAAATTAGCATTGCTATTAGAAATATCAATGGAAAGAAGCCAGAAAACCCATTTATTCAGCAGTATATTCCACTGCCATGCTCAGAGTATCCTGAAGCATTAACTATATTTTAAGAAAGTTTTGTAAACTAGCAGCATAAAAGGTATTTTGCTTTAAAAAAAAGCTATTAACAACCTTGTTTTATTTGTAGAAACAGTAGCTTACTACTCATGTAGAAGAGCATAATGTTCTTTGTGCAATTGAATTAAGTTTCTAGAGTCTCACTTTTAAGCAAACATAAAAACTTTTTTTTGACAATAAAGAGTATTTTGTAAAAATAGAACATAAAAAAAAAAATGCAAACAAAAATGGAGACTACACCCACAGTGTACTATGCTGCAAATATATAAGAATCCCAAGACTTTTGGTATAAAGACATTTATACCATTTATTTACTTTGCCCTTTTTTTAAAAATCCAGACACCAACCCAGATGAGGGTTCAACACTCATATAAACAGGCTCAGAACTAAGACTGGGACAGGCAGCTTTAGTGCTGGCAAAGTTTGAGGACATCTTTGTCTCTGTTATACTCTCTCATGATAAAGCCAACTGTTTCCAAAAGAGGAAGACAAAATATCCTATACAATTACACATCCTTAGGCAAACTTGGCTAAATAATTATACAGTTCAATAATGACTAGTTCAAAAAAGAAAAAAAAAAAAAAAAAAAGCACAATGCATTTTGCATTGTTTGCTTTATAAAGTTAGGCTCAGATTGTTTCACGGACTTCTTGGGCAGAACCCCTATGCATCATAATCCTTTACAGACCCAAGCGTGCCCCAAGTTTTAACTCCAGACATTTTATCAAAATCCATTTGATGATATTAGCTGATAGTCTGTAATGGGTATTGTGGTTTCCTGTCAAAAACAGCTGCAGCAGACATTAAATACTAAGAAATTGCAGCTATTTAAACAATTGTATTCTGCCACGTAAATCAAGATGTATTTATTAAAAAAAAAAATCCACAAACTTCATGGACACTTACACATAGAAAATACTGCCCCAGCCCCAGTAATTGTGTCACAGGGGTCAGATCAAAGACTCTGGAACAGTGTGGACTGGAATGGACCCAAAGATCATTCAGTTCCAGCCCTACTGCCATGGGCAGGGACACCTGCATTGATTTATACCCATTGTGGAAGCATGCTATCAGTTAGATAGAAAGGAAGCTCCTTTCCTAAGCCCAGAAACTCATTTCCATAAGGCAAAGAGGCAAATTCTAACAGATCTTGTGCAGCGCTAAGTTTGAAAGAAAATCTGACCAAGCCTGGGCCAACGTAGGCAATCAAGCTCTATGCTGGCTGTGAGAAATCTTGCAACATGAATATTTGAGTTCAGCTGGGTCCCAGAGGAGGTAGCCTGATCACTTGCTATTTGGGGAAAGAAGCCTCTCTAAAAATATCATTCTCACACACATAAAAAAATCATTTCAAAAATGCAAATCACCACAGTCAGACACAAAGCCTGACGAGCCCTAAGTTGTTGGTACAAGCCAAGAATGCTGATGAGCATCTAAACATAAACAAAAAACCCTCTCAGTTCCTCAAACCAATTCTCAACATTCTCCAAGCCACTTGCAAAATTTTAACACAAAACCTGTTCTTTATCACATGCAATCAGGGAAGCAATGCCAGGTGGGAGATATGGAGATCACTCTCCAGGCATTATTTCTGGATTTGCTCTCACAGCTGTGAAGAAAGAATCTGCATTTCCTTTCTTAGGCCCCTATCTGTATAACTACTGTCCATTTAAAATGCCATATGAAAAATATTTGGAAATTTACTCTCTGAATTAATTAAAATGAAAAAAAAAGGAAGTTCCCACAGAAATTCATGCTCACACATAACTCAGTGTTCAGAACAAACATTCTCTGCCAAGGGAGAAAAAAAACCCTCTGCCCCATCTGTACCCTACCTTGGCCAGTCCTCAGAGGAAAGGAACTGTAAACATATTTTAACAAAATAAATTAATTACACTATGAGTTAAAATCTCCTGGTTCCTGATGCCTTCAGACAGTTTCTTATCTCCATTGAACAAACAAGGTTAAACATGACAAATATTGTGCCTCCTTGTGAGTAAATGTTGTTTTGTTTACTTTGGGGTTTTTTAAACAACAGTAAGTCACAGCTCATCATATAACAGTCTCTCAAGAATGCTGGGGGAAAAGCATTTGTTCTCATTCCAAAAATGTGTGGAAAAATAGAAGGGTCTGACGAGTATTTGTTTTTAAGGGACTGGCCAGATAGAGCCAAATTAGGAGGGCTCACTCCCTCTCCTCCCATGTTTACAATTGAATCACAAGTGAGCAAATAAAAAAAAAATCAACTCACTTTCCACTAGCACCAGGCAGCATAAAGAATCTGCCTTATAAATAATTATTAACTGCATTAAGATATTAAATCACAGAAAATGTTCTGTATTGATTTTGTGGGATTCTTTAAGCTCATCCCTACCTACATTTTAAGATCCATCTATTCAATGGCTTTGATTTTTGCAGACAATAATTGTTCCTGCTGACATGCCTGAACGCCATACAGAAAAGGAAATATTGCAACTGCCACCAGTTAGGGGCATCAGAGATCTTGCAGCTACTTGGTCAAGTCCTACAGAAAACCCCACTGTGCTCAGCTTAGAGGCCACTCACCACTCAGTGTTCTCTAGATCCATAACTCAGTTTATTCCTTTTTTCAACTGTGAATCCCTGCTGATGGGAAGGTCAAGAAACCTGCATTTTCCCACAGGAAAGCCAACAATTTTAGGATTGCAATCTGCACCTTGGAAAAGTCTGATTAGATTAAAGACTTCAAAAAAAAAAAAAAATCTGTGGTTTGGAAAATACAGGAGCCAGCTTGCTGTTTTCCAGCTAGCAACATGGTAAACAACATGTTAGCAACACCATTTTCCAAGTGTGAGCAACGTGTTAAAATTAACGTTGTGTATCTCAGAGCTTAGAGATTGCTATGGATATTTGCATCAGAAAATATTCAAGGCAAAGGCTCTCCTCAGACTTATTCTTTAAGGCCTCAATCTGAAAAAAACTAAACAAGTGTACTAATTTAACCATGGTAATAGTCTAATTACATTCAACAGAACACCCATGTGTTTGAAGCTTACCATGCATTTAATAAGTTTTACAGTACAAAAGCCTGCTCAGTAATAGCTCTGAAGCAGAAGCTGCCCCAATTTCAATCTGCTGCATGCTGGACTCCAGCTCCTGCTATTTTTTGGACCAGAGGATGGAGTCACACAGAGTCTGATGGACACAGGAGTGCTGTATCTCACTGCACGAGGCTGGAGAGCTCTCTGAATGGCTCTGGAAATGCACTTAAATTATGAAATTTCCTCTCAACTCACCAAAACATGCCTGCTGATAATGTTTTGAACCAGAACTGTTAGAGACAGCCTCACACAAGTAAACCAAGTAACCCGAGTTCAAACAAATGGGCTTTAGAAGTAGGACACGGTTATGATTTTATTGTTCCTTAAACTTCACCAGTTTATTCCGTCGCCTTCTGAGAGGCTGATTTTCAATCATGATCTAAGTAATGTTTATTAATTATTAAAATTAAATTAGGCCAAATTTATTTTGCCACTTTAATATTTTAATGAGTTAGGGCTGTTCAGCTTCTCTCACAGAAAAGATGTGAACAACTTCAAGTTTCAAACTTAGGTCAAAAAAGACATTAGCAGATCCAGAGGGAACATAACCACTGAAGGAAGTAACAGGTGATTTTTCTCCCTTAACTAATAAAACTCTGGTCTAGCAATTCAACCCTACAAATTCTGCAACATTAACAATGAAAAACAATGCATTGCAATAGTTCTATTAAATTCTGCATGTGTAAGATAGAATTGAAAAATTACCCTCCTGCTACTGGCAATATACAATATGGCAAACAGAACTGCAGTATGTCATTTTGCCAGTATTTAAAATAAACCTATGGTAACCATTGTTTATTTTATATGGGTACTAGATAGCTTGAAACCAATGGACATTTACCCTGATCGTGCAGAATTACAGCTGCTGTTGTAATTCATCAGGAAGTGTTTTAGTTTAATACTTCCTTCCTGTAGTAGGGAATGGGTATTTGTAATAGAAATTCTCATACAATACATTTTTATGTCTGCCACAACCTATTTACTTTAGGAGATGTGGGAATAACAAAATATTCTACAAAGTGTAAAAGAGCTGAAGACAACAGACAGCCTGAGCAACAGATGGCACATTCAGAGGGCACAAGTGTGACAGTGTTTGAACTCCATGGAGTTTTCACAAAAATAGAGGCATGCCCTAGGACTTCTAAAAGGAGTTATGAACAAATTAATTACATTATTAATTAATTAATATCCCTGCAGTCATAACCCAGCTGGCTGGGAGGCACAAAGCTCTACTACATGGTAGCCACCTGAAGTTCATGAGATCATCTCCTCCACAAGGCTTAGGGCATTGAGTTCAGAGTTTGATTCCAGTTTTAAATAAGTTGAGACTGCCTCCCTTGGACCTGGGGACCACTGTTTACATTCTACCCATGGAGTGACCTGTGTCCACACTTTTAACCAAAGTATAAACCTACAAATATAGAGGTTGCTGTTAGTCACAAAAATAGTTTCTTGTGTTTGGTGTATTTGGTCCTTTAACCAACTTCTTATCAGGACCTTCTGATCTTATCTACTCTCTATCTGTATCCACAAGACACTTGAAACTAGAATTACAGTAGCAATTTACACCCCACAGAGGTCGAGGCTTTTCCCTGACCTCCTCAGCCAAGTGACAGCACCTTACTCATTCTGATCACCACCAGAGAAAATCTATTTGTCCAATTAAAAGATGTGAAGGAACCCCACACTTCCACACTGTAAATTTCAAGGAAACAGAGCCCTTTACACCAGTGCAATACCTTAAGGTGAAATAGCAGATACTCAGTCACCAGCCACATACCAGCTACTCAGAAAGCCAGAGTCAGTTCTCTTGCTGACCAACCAAAAATTGTATATATTAACCAGGATAAATACTTTATCCTAGTTTGGGGTTTACATCCTGAAAGACATTTTAAGGATTTTAAAAAATTACCTATGGTTGCAACTCCAAACAACTGATTTCTCTCTCCAGAAAGCTGTTTCTTCATACAAGTTTCAATATTTTTGAGATTACGAACTGCAAGACAGCAGCCACAGCAAGGAAGATGAATTACAAAGACAGACTACTGTAATTTGGCAGCAATAACATAAGGCCAAAAAAAAAAATAACAGAGTAAGTGCATCAAAAGTTCAGGATCATAGGCAAAACAAAGAGTTTGCAGCAAAAATTTTTATAAACTGCTACAGCCAAAAAGAAAAAGAACATGCTTGGGAAAGCTTCATAGCCACCAAGTACAAATCCTGACATGAAATGGCCAAGCAATCAGGCCAATATTCATTGATTAAAACACCAAAAAGCATGAAAATACAGAAAGCACTAAACATTTGAATCATTGCATTGTACTGACCCACATGGTAAGTCTTGAGTTTCTAGCTCAGAAACCATCTGCCACACAAAGACCACATGGCAGGTGGTGACAGTACTCCAGCAACAACAACAAAACCTTCCAAAGAGCTGCCATGGAGTACTCCAGTGGCAGATGAGCTATTGTTGGGAGACTGTGCATGTTTCAAGGATATTTCAGGCAATACAAACTGCACAGGGAGAGGATAAAGGCTTATTTGACAGCACAAACACAACCAATTTATTTTAACCATACTTCATTTTCTGAAGTTACTTTATATTAAGAGTTTGGAGGCTATTCTTCCACAGGGGCCCACTTCCCATCAATTCCTTGTTCAGAATTATTTTCCTGACAAGAAGCAGCAGATTACAATGGGGTAAGGGATCCATACCCCAGTGGGCCCACATGCACTGGGCAAAGCTCTCAGATACCCAAACTGCATGTGGACACACATTCCTTCATTTCCCACCCTCACCTGACTAAAGGTTCATTCACAAGCGACTTTTTCTTATTTTATGTAATTTTAAAAGTTTTTACAGTAACTTGTTTTCTCAGTTTCCTAAAGCCACCCTTTCCTTTGTTCCCTCTTGTGCCTTTCACCTCTCTCTGAGCTCAGGTTTTCCCAATGCCTTCTCTTGAGGAATCCAAGTGTGGCTTGCCCCATCCTCCTCCTCCTCCTTTGTATCTTCACCCCTCATGTATTTTTCTCCCCCTCCCAAATAACCCCATCTCAAAGCTCACACTCACTAGGCATTAAAGACAGATAGAGAAAGACCAGGGCAGTAGGAACACTGTCACTCCATCTTTTCTACCAGAAAATAACTCTCTGATGCTCTCCACTGAGCAGCCTTTATAGAAGGCCAAAGCTTTGTGTTTCATGTTCCCTACCAGCTCTTTCTTCTGTATTGTGGGAGTTTTGAACCAAATGTTCACAGAGTTTTAAACTACTAATTCTGTGTGAGACAGGACACAGGCAGAGGACAAACACGTAAGGATCACCCACAGAGACAAACAATCAGGGGAAAAAAAAATCTCTCAGTGACCTCTCCTGGAGAGCAGGGCCAAAAATAAAAAGAAAAAAAGAGTTTTAGGGCAATATCAGGTTACTCCAGAATAGGACAACAGTGGAAAGAGCCAAGGAGCTTTCTCCCCTGAAACCTGACCAGCTCAGGTTTGAAGATACACCACATAAAATCATCTCAAAACCACAACATCATCTGACTAGACCCAGCACTTTTCTACTTCATGTGAAATTCTACTGAAACATACCTTTATTTCTAGGCAGATTGTAGTGGCAGAACTCTGAAGGAGAACCAAAACTTAACAAAGGTAAGTTTTGCACAGGAGCAATCCTATGCTGTACAAAGGGAGGCTGCTTTCAGGTTCTCCTTGGTTTATGAGGAAGCATTGATTTTTGAAAGCTTGGAGCTCAGATGATGAGGCAATGAACACTTTAGAGCAAATAGGAAGATATGTCTGAGTCAGAGCAGCTTCAAAATTTCTGATTTTTAGCTTCACACATTGCTGTTTCTCCTACTCTTACTCCATGGTGGAAGACAGGAAGAGCATACTAAAAGGCTGTGTTCTCACTGGAATTTCTAAAGACTTAGTCTAGCTTACACTAACAAATATTTTCATCCTTCCAAGTGTGAAAAGCTTCTTTATAGTGAAAGTAACCAACCCTCTGAAACAATGAAACATCTGATTTACCCATTGAAATGGCTGTAAAAGTACTTCAGCACCACAGAACTGTCCATTCTGAGCTAGCATCACAACTTCATGGTATCTTGACCTCCTATAAATTAAAAAATAGCCCAGATAGAAAAACAAACCTTCACGCCTGCATCTATACCATTTATTACATTGGGAAGGATTCCATTTTTCTGTCCACAGAGCCAACATCAAGAACTCTTCCTTTTCAACCCAGCAAAAACTTTGCCAGTGCTCAGTGCCCACACAGAGCTGTTAAGCTAAGGACTCTCGTGGCAGTCCCACAGCCAACACTGCCTTGCCTCCCCTCACATGTCTCACTGAACACCAGAGTTGAGTTAAAATTTCTTCCCAGAGTACATTTTTTTCCAGAATATGAGCACTTCAAAGCCCACACAATTATCTTTTATTTGACTTTGAAGTTAGCACCAGTCTTTCCCAAAATATTTTGGTTGCAAATAATTTTATCAGTAAATAAATTAATCAGGAATATTGAGAATACAAGGCTGCCTTTCTCTTTTTTGTTGCCAAGGGAATAAAAATATTTTTTAAAAAATGCTGTTGAAGCAGAATCCATTATGAACTGCAAGATAATACACAGTCCAAAAGTTACATCAGAGTATTCTCAGTCCTGCCAAATGCATCTTTACTGAAATTGTTTAGTAGGAAGAAGGTGATGTATCATGCCATTATTTGAAATGTACCAAATATTTCTGCAGTAGGTCTTGGGTTTGCAACTGTAACAGTGAAATATTACACACATATTGCCATCTCATGGATACTACAAATACTTGTTTAAAATTCCAAGAATGCAATCCCTGACAGAAAAATATGCAGAATCCACAGCAAATAAAATTGTAAGGATTTACAACGTGAAAGCAGGAACTTCACATTTGAAACAGTCCAAAAATCTGCCTCAGATTCTCTCGTAGTAGTTACTATTTTTATGACTTGGCTCAGACTTGCTTTAATCTCTTTATTTAGGAAGAAATTGCAAGCTTGCCAACTCTAGCAAATGTTAAGTACTTCAGTAAATTCCCCATCAATATAGGTCGTGCATTCGAGGGAACAAGAATGTGGTGAGTAAGTTCTGCTCCATCTCCTCCAAAGAGGATTTCAGGATGAGGCAGTGATGGCAGAGAGAGATAAACAACGTGGCTAAGCCCCTCGTTCAGCTCCATCCTCCTCTCCAGACATCTGTCCACACTGTGCTGTGCCGTGATTGAGATGTTCTGCCACGCAGCTCACCCAGCCTGCCGTTATCCCGCATCCCTTTTATCTGAGCAGGCAGGAGAGCAAATGCATTGCCAAGGCTATTGCACCGTCACTCTTCCATTAAAGTTCAGGAACAGCACGAGGCGAGTTCCAGCAAGTCAGCAAAACCACAGGAAACCCAACAGATGCAAAGATACCCGAGTATGGAGGATCAATTCAGAAACAGCCCGAATAGCCCGTGCAGGCTTCCCGGAGCATCTACTACACCAAATTGCCTAAAACCCACCGAGTCCTGTCAAACCCCGAGTTCAGCTTTCAAAGAGAACTTGGCGGCCAACAAACCACACCGCGGATCGTTTCTCAGGCACTGCTCAAAGGCACCTCTCTACCCGGAGGGCTCGGACAAGCCAGCAGACAAGTTTCGGCTCCCTCCCCGCCCTTCCCCGGGCGGGACCCGCGGCTGTGCCCGCTCGGGGGGACAGCACCGGGACAGCACCGGCGCTCCCCGGGGAGCCCCCGCGCCGGGAGCCGCGCTCAGCCCCGCGGCACCGCCTCTCCCCGGGCTGCGGAGCCCCGGCCCTGCGGCTCCCGCCCAGGAGGGTCCCCGGGCCGCCCGCGGCTCTGCGGGGACACGGCAGCGCCGACCCCAGGGCACCGCGTCCCCGCGGCGGCCAAGGAGGGGCGAGCCGGAGGAGGAGGAAGGGGGAAGGCAAGGGAAGAAGCCATTACCAGAGTTTTGTTGCCGTTCTTGCTGAGGGGGCCGCGGAAAACTCCCTTGATGTTGCGAAAGTGCCCGTTGCTGAGGTGCGCGGAGCTGATGACAATGTAGTAGCACTCCATGGGGCCGGGGCCGCCTCCTCGGGCCGGGCTCGGCGGGGCTGGGCGGGGAGGGCCGGGGCCGGGGCCGGCGGGGGCCGGGGCTGCGGCCCCTCAGGCGCGGCGCGGCCGCGGGAGGAGGATGAGGAGGATGAGGAGGATGCGCGGCGGGGCGGCCGCGGCGGAGCCGAGCGAGCTGCCGCCGCCGCTGGCAGGCATAGTGCTATTATAGCGAGCAGCCTTGCCGGTCGGCTGCACTGAGCCAATGGCAGGGAGCCACTGGGCTGGTACCGAGCGCTGTCAGAGGAGGACATCTGTCACACGCCGCCTCCACCGCCACCCACCGCCCCACGCCCCGCTGCCCCCGCCGCGGACGGGCCGCCGGCAGGTAAAGGGGGACGGGCGGGGGGACAGGGCAGAGCCGGCACCCCGAGCGCAGCCAGCCCCGCAGGTGGGCTGTGCCCTCCTTTTTCCGGGGGTGGGGACGACGACCAGTGTGATTCCTCCGGGCTTTGGGGGGGTGGGCATGGAGAGATGCCCGGGGTGCGACGCCCCCAGCCCAACGCTCCCGCCCTGCCCCTCCTCCGAGCAGCCTCCGCGCCCTCCACCGCGCCCTTTTCTCTTTTTGTTACATATTTCTCTAACACCCTACTCACAGGCACCTCCACCTGCCCGGGCCGGCGCAGCCCCCCCGCTCCCCGGGCTCCATCGCCCGCCGCTCTCGGCTCCTCTGGCCCGTGACAACGTAATGGGGGAAATCGGTCATTCCTCATCCTCGCTCGGGGTAAGCTCCATCCCGCCCTTCGCCGGGCTGCGGCCGCCGCAGCCCATCCCCGCCGCATCCCGCAGCATCGGGAGCGGGCTGGCAAAACTTCTGGGTCACGGGAAGCGCTTGGGGCCGCAATTCCCCCTTCCCGGGGCGCCTGCATCCCTCATCCTCGGGGGCCTGCACCCCCCCTTCCCGGGGTGCCCGCATCCTTCCTCCTCCTTGGGAGCTGCATCCCCCGCTTCCCGGGGTGCCTGCATCCCTTCTCCTTGGGGGCCGCATCCCCCGTTCCCGGGGCTCGCCCGCCTCTCCCCGCGGTCACTCACGGTTCTCCCGGCCCGGGCCCGCCGGCGGAGGCGGCTCTGCCCACCCGGCCTCGCAGGGCTTGGGCGTCTGCAAGGAAAAGGACACCGACCATGGTTTCTTGCAGGCTCTGGCGCAGACTCTGCGATCCTCAGCCTCAACGCCCGTGTGATGTACTCGGCTCGGTCCTACAAAGCCCCCAGCGAAGTGGGCTAAAAACCATTAGGTACATCAGCATGAGGCAGCTGTGGCATGCCCCTGCTCCTTCACCAGCAATGAGTGTTCCTTTCTTTTTGCAGCACACAAACCAGAGCTGGATTCCAGGACCAGAATTTGTCACAGTCTAAGATGTGCATGAGAAAGATGCTTTAAGTGTGGTTTGTTGTTTTGTTGGGGATTTTCTCCCCCATAAGGTATCTGATTTGCAGCTTTCTTATGTGAGGGGTGAAACACTCTTAGCTGGCTCATCTTCCAACCTGATTCACCTTTAGTCTGCCTTATAAAAATCAAGATTGATGGGATGAATTTCCAGTGCCAAAAGAAGGAGCACCTTAGAAAAGAAGCCCAGAAACATGATGCAACATCTGAACACGTCTCTTAGTCAGCATTTACCACTGGCAACATAATAGCAGTGTCCTATCATCTTGTCCTCCAAAATATATGAGCTGCTGCTAGAAGATTGAGGATGGGGACACACACAAACAGAAATTATTGTCGCAGGTGTTTGCATCCTTCATGAAGGAAGCCCCATTTTTTAAAAAACTGCCCCTTTGTGATAAACATCTTCTGTCATTGCCTCAGATTGTACACAGTGAATAGTAAATTTTGACAGCTGTCACTCATTCTTTAGCATTTCCAGCACTTAGGAAGGAATTACAGAAATGGAAAAGTGCAAAGTTTTGACAGCTGAGCCACAGGTGAGAGATCAGAATTTGCTGCTTCTTGTTACAGCCAAAAAAAGAGTGTGATAACCAGAAAAATCTGTGCGTGTACATTATCAGGATGTACGTGTACATCTAGAAATAACCAGCAAGTTCGTTGCCATGTGAAAATCAAGTCAATATTATAAATACCTGATAAATTTAAAAACACAGCACACTGAAGGCCTGGCTCCCCTTCAAGACAGAATCATGGGTGCGGTTCCCTCTCAAAAATGTCAGAAGGAAAGACATAAAATCATGCAAGAAATAAAATCAGGCAACTCTTTCCTGGGAATAAATATATTCCAACTTGGACTAGAACAATTTTTTCCCACCTTCTAAATAGAACATTACTGATATGTGAGGACCCTTCTGCCTGTGGATGGAACTCCACACATCCACCATCTCCAAGAACTGGAACCTTTTTCCCTGAAATCCTTGCACAGACACATTGCTGACACATTTACTCATAGCTGCTACAGCCATACCTGGGCCCTCTCAGGGTTTTTTAAACGTTTCAAGGCTGTACATCTGCTCTCTGGCCTTTCAGAGATGTGCAGGCACTGCTTGCACACTCTTGTTAGAGTCCAAGGACTTGGGAGCATCTTCTTGTAGCAACAGAGAAATAATATTCACCCACAGCTCAGGTTTCAAAGGTTCACCCTGCTTTGTACCAAACAGAAGTGAGCAACAGCATTAAAAAGTGCTATAGCTTCTGCTCATGAAATTCACAGTCCTCCTCCAATAAAGGAGGGAAAAACAAACAATTAAAACAACAAACAATTGAAAACCACCTGATTCCTCCAAAGCACTGAAAAAACAATGGACAACAAATAACACCTGACAATCAAAATACATCTTTTCTAGTCCTGCTTATTATGGTTGGCTTTTTTTTTTAATTTTTTTGGCTGATCTCTGATCTGTCTTAACCCTTGACCTAAATTTTCTTGCCTCATTCTGTTTATTATTATCACACAGACTCAAGATGCTGCTTCCTTCCAAAATCTTTAATTTTTAATAAATTGGTAATTTCATCAATCCCTAACCCTATAGCTCCTACCTACCATCAGTCTTCCATATTTCCATCTCTGTCCTGTTCTCCTGGGTAAGTATCTGCAGTTTCAGCTGTTTATATTGCTATTTATACAAATCTCTGCTATGTAATAGTAACCAGTGCTGCCTGTTTACTCATTGTTTTATTTTTTCATTTGGGAAAAATCTCCAAGGAGTTGTTCCTGTATAAAACAGCAAATACCAACTCAAGAAGCAGGCTATGGATTTGAGAGACTTTCTGGAAAACTTGTGAACTAGAAGCCAGTGAACAAATGAAACTGATTCTTGTGCATTCTACTGTTTTTCTGCCTGTGAGGAATACTCAATATTCTGAATTCTAATATATAATAATATTCATTAGTTAAGAAATAATCCTGGCATAACCCAGAAAAAATATTCAAGACTATAAACTCTTTTGGTTAGCAGTTTTTAAAGCATGGCACAGCATATATGTTACTAACATATTCTGAGAAATCAAATGATTGAAACAAATTCTCTCTTGAAACATATCCATCAAGGATAGAAAGGAATATCTGTGCTCAAGTCACAAGAAACTCAATTAAATTCCCATAGCAGTTCTTATTGAATTCAACAAAATTCACTTTATCCTAAGAATATCTCCCTGTAAGTAATCTGCTGCCTGAGACACACCTTTTTTACCATCTCCTGCACTTTCAGTCTCCATTTATTGGTCTCTTTTTTTTCCCCTTTTCACTGAGCCTTGTATGTGTTTCCCTATTTCAGAGGCCCATCATCCTTGCAAGAAGCAGAAGGAAAGCCAGGAATACCCCGAGTACCTTGGAAAAGCCATTCAGGGGTGATGTGCATTAAACACTGGATTACAACTGCATTCATTCATCAGCTGTGGGGGTGGTGCAGCAGCAAAAAGAGGAAACTGGGATACTCTGCTAGCCTAGTTCCCAGCACATCCCTCATGCTGTGTGAGGAGCAGCACAGTGGGCTCCCTGTTCCAGCTCTGGAGCTGAGTGGAGCTCTGCTATCACAAAGATAAGGAAAGGCAGCAGTGCCTTAAAGCCCTGCAGCCCCCAGGGTTGTGTCACAGGGAAGGCTTGAACTAGCATTTCAACCTCAAAAGTAGCAGCAAACATTCATTAAAACATGCTCTGTTTTCTTTTCTTTGCTCCTTCAGCCCTGCAAAGCACACAGTTTCATAGCACAGCTTATGCAGAACAGCTCAGGAAAAAGGCTTGTCCAGCAAGGATTATCCCCTCCCTCTTCCCACATATCCACAGCTGTATCCACATTCCTGTGTTCAGAAATGCAAGCACTTCTCTGCCCCTGCTCTTCCCAATCACCAATATTATCACTGCTTTAGGATACTGCTGGGAAAACCTGTGTTGTTACTGGATATAATACAGCATTCTCTCTGTCTTCCCTCCTCAATGTTTATGCTGCACAATTTCCCTAACAGCACATGCACACTGCATCTTGTCAGTTTTCTCCCCTAATCCATTTCTAACAAAAAATCCAAACCAGACAAATAAAAATTTTAAATAAAATTGCAAATGGCACGCTGAACATGAGGTGACACCGACAGATAACTGCTGGACTATAATGGTATTAAACAGCAGGATATTTTTACCAAGGCCAGGAAACACCTGATGGCCCAAGCCAATACACATGGTGGCTGCACAAGCCACTCCTGAGCATTTCAAACACTGAAAATGCAATTCACTGTGCTATGTTAAACACTGCCTTATGAGCAAATCCTCTGTCAAATAGAGTGTCTCTATGTGAAAAGCAAATGGAGCCAGCTACTGGAAAATGAATCCCTGAAACAGTCCATCATGGAATTATGGTTTCCCAATATCCACTCAAACCAAACATCCAAGTCAAACCCTAGCAGAATAAATGAAATTAAATTTTCAAAAATCATAAGAAAAAAATTGATTTTATCTCAGAGGCAATGCTTCCATCTCCAGTGGAAGGTGTACCTGCATGTGGCAGGGGAGTCTTCAGGTGCTTTTGGTTTTTAGATTATATTTTTTAAATGGTCTCAATCCAAACCATTCCATGACTGTTCCCAACTGACTGCTATATAAAAATCTTCTTCACTTTCCTTTCTCCAACAATCTCGCACAAGAGTCCAAAGAACAATTGTTCAGCGACAACACAAAAAAATTCATTTTAAAAAATATACCCTTTAATTAATCAAAAAGCAGAAGCAAAAAGACCACAGAATGGGTGTGATCCCATCAAGCCACCAGCCAAACTAAAGCTCAATAAAATCCAGCAGGCAAGGTACACAACTAACATTACATTAAAGCAAACAACACATGAAAACCATAAAGGATATATCCAAAGAGACTTCAAGCAGCCATTCTGCATCTGGTACTTCTCTGGAGATGAATTTGACTACATAATGAGCACCAAGCTTTCATTTTTAGCAATTAATTTTTTTAAAATTAATTTCACCCAGTTAAAAAATAGAACATTTCCGAGGTAAGAAAGCTTTTCATTTTAAGAAATTAAACTCTTTTAACAAAAGTAAATGAGGCATTAAGGGAAGACCTGATAAAAGGAAATCCACAAATAAATAGGAAAACTGTAAATTTTGACATCTAGGATAGATCTCAGATTATTTGTGGCCATTTATTACAAACACAGATTATTTTCCCTGCCAACAGCCACACAATTTTTTTCCAGACTTCAAAAATCTGGAGTCTGAAAATTTGACCAAAAGTATTCCACAGTCTATTAAGAACTTCACATCTGTGAGCCTGGGCTCATTTGCTGGATCAGGAGGTATTTCCGTGGGAAGGAGTCCTCAAGCTCACACCAGGAACCGGCAATAGTTCCCGACTTTTCCACTGGGTGGTGGTAATGAGATCAGGAAGTTCAGGAGAACTCGGAGCACCACCAGCATTCACTCATTTCTGCACTCACCCATTCAATCATTCTGTCTCTTCCTACCCTTTGTGTACATGTGCCACACTGGAAACCTCCTGTCACAGCCATGAAAGGATGAACGGAATCATTCTAAAATTTTTAAGGGCTGGGCTGTGAAATTAATCTTAACACAGTTTGCTGCTTTAGCATTCAGTTCAACGACATCATTTTCTCAGTGTAAAAGCTGAAGAGAGGTGAGGTGAGACAGATGACAAGTCAGAAAATAGCACTATTTTTTCCTGAATGAGCAGGTATAAATTAGAGCCCCACTGGAGGAAAAACCACTCCAGAGATTCAAATTGTAATACATTTCATCGAGTTCAATGTGTGACGTGCTGTGATGGCTTCCTTTTTCATGTGATCTGTAATTGTCACAGAAGAGAATGGAAATTAAATTTAAAATGTTGTGTTTACTTTCCCAACGTTACACATTTCAGCGAGATCCATTTTTCAAAGTGGGAATGTTTGGCATAATCTGGAAATCAAAGCCCTTTACAATATTTATGGTTATGACCTCCCAGCTTAAAGCACCATAAATCACATTGGGCATTAACTGGTTCACTTTCACAGGGCACTACTTGTAACAAAACCAAAACACAGAACAGAATCAAACACATGCTGGGGAAGGATATTTCTAATATGAAATAATATGAGGCATTGCCATACTTTTAAAACCACACCATTTTTATGAATTATGATTTAAATACTGGTAGATACCTGCAGTCCAGTAATAAATAGCCTTCAAGTCCTTATTTTGGCCCTCTTCAGTGATGCTTGACACTATCAGCTTACTGTCTGCAAGGCCCTGTTTGTTCATTAGAACAATTTCTTTTCCCTAATAACTCATGTCTTACCAATCTGTCTGCTGTAGTGAAATAATATAATTACAAATTGGCAAGTTAAAATACTATCAAAAGAATTTAATCCAACTCGCAAAATATTAATAAGTTATGTGCTTAATTAAAGATAGCCATATCAAAATAGCTCAAGTACATTATAGATTACTAGCCTGAAAAAATTGTGGTAAGAAATAAGTCAGTATTGCTCTAAAAATAGGGAGGAGTTGCAAAGCCCAGTATATCTGGTTTGGCATTTGGACTATTAAAAAATGTCTACATAATTCATTTAATTAAGTAAGAACTTACTCATTGCTCCAAGCTATATAAATCATGCCAAGTTTTACCAAATGCACATTTCCTTGAGTATCTCTAAGACCTGTGTGAAGAAGACAAGACAAAACACTATTAACTATACCATAGCAAGACAACTGCCATGGGTAAAGTACAAATCTGTGTCCAAACAACAACTTGAACAGTTTTTCTTCATCCAATTTTTGGGGTGCCTTGGAGCTGTGATGCTTTTGTATTTCTGAGCCCTGAATTAACAATCCTGCTTGTCTACATGATGGGGGAAAAGGTAGCATAACTATTAATGACTTCACATTAATTAAATTAAAATTATGAGCACTCTGACATCATTTATTCATTGTTAGAGTGGAACAGGTTAGTTCCATGATTTTTCTACTCTACAGCTGTTCACATGGTCTTTTGGATCAATAATTCCTTGTGACAGTTAAATGGGAAGCATCACAGAAGAAAAACCTTCTCCAGTGTTAAGACTATGTTCTAATTCCTTCTTTGCATAATCATGATACAATGTATGCATGCACAAATATATATATATATATATATGTTTAGAAGTTAGGAGCCTAATTTTCAACTTTCATTATTCCTATGTACACTCCAGTGTCATTTGACTGGACATAATTCTGTATGAAATACTTCTGTAACTGCATATTACCTTTTCTCCACCCAAACCTGAATTCAATACAAGATATCTATTATCTAGACCTCCACCCAAAATAAAGCATCTTGGCTTTTACAAAATTTCAATACCTAAATGTATTAAATTACCCTTGAACTAACCTTAACATCAGCATTCCCACTAGAACCAGTGACCCTAATGCATTCTAAATGCCTGAAGTTAAGAGGAAAAGAAAGTATAAAATGTTTTAAAAGTCAAAACACAACTGAACTATTCCCTGGGAACCCATGTGCTGCGGTCTTTACAGGAAAATGCATTTACTGTAAAAAACCAGACAAATCAAAAATACATGCAGAAAGAAAAAAAAATATCTGTACTCAAATTCTCACCACTGTGGAAGAAAAGTTATGTTTAAACTTGCTCATCTTGAGTTAGTATGAAAACAAGAAAAAAACCCAAACAAAACAACAACCAACCAAACAACCCACCTCCTAAATCAACAAAAATACATCCAACCCTACCAGTTTTGAAGCCCATCTTGGAATTTGTACCTTCTATTTATTGAGCCTGAGCCTGGTAAACTCAGACACTGGCAGAACAGTCCCTCATGATGCCTCAACTTGCCACTTTTAAATGTCTTTGCTGCTACCCTTTTCCAGCTGGAAATCACCATCAATTATTTGACCTAACACTGAAATAAAATATTCTTCAAGCTTTTCTCTTTCTTTTTTATAAATAACCATGCTTTACTGCAAGACACTGAAGTCTCTGTAGCCTCTGCTAGTAAAGCTTTATTGTCATTACTTTAATGCTTGAACATAAATTGATTCCTTCAGCTTCCTAGTTATTTTTGTACATCTTCTCTAAATTCCCTCTGCTCGCTTTCCTGAGTGAATTATTCTCTTATAAAAGTGCATTTCTACCCAAATGACCATAAGTGTAATCTACTTGCAGGCAGATTATATTTAAAGATCAACCCTTAAAGACAGCAATTTAAGAGTTTTTGATTGGATATTCATCTCCATTATGTCCTCCATGTTATTTTCAGAAAGCCAAACACGGATTAGTTTTGGAATAACACCCTAAAGGTCGAAAAGCAGCAGCTGTAACAAAACTGTCTCACTGAGGGTCTTTGAGAATAAAAATAACAGTGCAGGGAGTGCCGCTGCAAAATGAGAGTGGATAGAAGGATGCAGGGCACATGTTTACCTCTGTGCTGCTGCTCCTTCATCTTCTGGCTTTCCACTCATGGAGGGTCTCTGGTGGGGGCTGAATTTGGCACTCCAGGCTGCCAAACCCATCCTGGCTTTTTACAGGGACCACAGACTCCTCACACCCACAAATTGCTCTTCTCATTGCTTAAATTCTAGCACAGCCAATTCTTGCACTGTAACTGGTGCTTCATTTTTTCTCACCATTTCTCACCTGCAGTTTACTGGCCCTTCACACGAGGAGCTAACAAGAAAGCCAAGAGAAACCCAAACACTATTTGTATGAATTTATTAGCAGGAAGCCAATTTTTGCTCAATATTACAACCGTGTATTTTGGATTTAACAGAACATTCCTCAAACTGAAGGCCAGCAGAGAGGTAAGTGGTTTTTTGGACAAAGCATTTTCTGCCCCTGTGAAAACAGCAGCAGGAAACAAACTCCAGTGGTCAAAATTGGATCATAAAGATGAAAAACCATATGTGTTTCTGGTCTTTAAATTGCTACTCTACAGAGTGATAAGAGACATCATATAGAACCTTATCAGGATTTAATTTCCTAACAGAAATGAGAAAGGAATGTGCAAAGCCCCTCTTACATGAGCTAGCATTAGATTGCAGTACATGATAAAAATATCTTAACAGGCATATACCTAAGGAAGATTACATTCCAGCTCTTCTTCCTGAAGATGCTTTCTATATACAAATTCTTTCAAAAATAGCATATTTCTGGTTTGCTGGGCATGACTGTCTTCTTCAGGAAATGTTTTCTGGCAAAAACCTCCTCACAGTTACAGTATTTTTTTAGTGCTTCTGTAATAATACCTTGAAAAATGCTCGTGGTATAGGAGGCTTATGAATGAAACCTGTCAAAGTATACGCACTACCAAAAAAAAGATTGCTAAATTTCTTTAAAATTTAATTCTTGGCTCTAGCCTGTGTCATGAAGGTTCTATGCTAAAGCCACCACCACTAAGTGAAAAACCTGGTTTGGATGTATTTGTATTTTGTACCTACATCCTTGCCATGTCATTCTGCATCTGACTCTTGTATCCTAAATATATTTACTAAACCCCCCACATTCTATTCTATTTCTAGTCTCTACCAACTACAATACTATTTCCAGATAAACTCAAATTTCCAAAGGGTTCACTGTGAGCAACATTGCCCTTTTGATCAAAAAAATGAGCACATTTTAACACAAATTTTGGATTTTTCACATGGTGATATATTCACTGTGGGGACACTATAAAAAACATTTACAAACGTGTTCAACATGTGACAAACACGTTCAGCATCCATGTAGGGCCTCTGGGAACAGTGGAGACAAGCAGAGCTCTGGATTTTGGGATTAGTTGCTCTGCTGGGTAATGGGCAGCATTTTAGGACAAGTGGCCACAGGAAATGAGGGCTCCCCACCCTCAGCTTCATCTTTTCTCAGTTCTGGAGATTTTCCAGCTTCTCCTCCTCATGTTTCTAACCTAATCTAATTCTTAGAACCTAAAATACCTGTCACAACAGTCAGAACAAGATTATTTGTTATACCATAACAAGTGCTAATCTCATTTTACAGCACTAGGAGTGCCATTACAAGGAACAGTTTTTCCACAGCCATCTTGGATTTTTGTTAGATACGTTTTAAAAGGGTGATTATTAATAAAACACCCTAACATATGTACCCCCCTAAGAGTGTGGCCATGCTACCTTGTTTTAAAAATATCTGAGTTCTATCTCCCATGCTTAAATATATATTTTAAATGCTTCCTGTGAGGTTTTTTTGTTTGGTTGGTTTGGTTTTGGGTTTTTTTTTTGTTGCTTTTTTAGGGTTTTTTGTTGTTATTTTTTTTTTTAATGACACTGCTTCCTAGAAACATCTCAGAGAAGGGTTTGGCTGTTTCCTGCCTGCTCTGCACACCCCCTGGGATGATGAGGCAGGAGGATTTCCCACACTTATCTCCGGTCTGTCTCCTGCGTCAGGCTGCTCTGTGACTCTGCAAAGCTCACTGCACACCCTGGGGCTGTGCCAAGCCTGCCTGGGAACACAGGCTCCCAACCAGCTCCTCATGCCACAACCAAAATCACCCAGCCTTGCAGAAACACGCTGCTCACTACACTCTGAAATACATTTTGGTGGGAAAAAGCTTCAGATAAGTAAAAATTTCTACAGAATCTGACCTTTCCTTGGACATACTTCAAGATTTACTGCCATGTTATGTTCCAGTTATAGAAACACCCCAAATGAATAAGCAGATATTTAAATTTTACAGATGCCACCCTAAGGAAAAAATGTAGTTAAACATAAATGGCATGATTACCTAATGGGCATAGCAAAATGTTAGGAAAATGAAGTGTTTGGATAAAACAGCAACGATTAATTTTTCATTTAATTTTTTTCTCAAATATAACATGCTTCTTATACTTAGTGAGAGATCATACTTAGTGAACATACTCGTGGTTCCAGGCCCACACACTATTTTAATTCCATAAGGTGCGTGGGAGGTTTTTTAAATCCACATAATTTTGTGTTATTTTCTTTTTACATGCTAAGTTATTATCATCAGATGGAGGGGAAATTAAACATTCTGAATGTGTTAAAAGCCTTGGTCTTCTTGACTCCTATTACCAACTGCTAACTATTGCTAAACTCATCCATTTTTGGAACATGAACAACCTTGATAACATCAGAAGAAGACAAAATAAAAATAGAGCTTTGGCAAATCCTGTGAATTGAATTCCGGTATCTCGGAACACCGTGTAGAGCTCTTGACTGGCTTTGCAAATGGAACTCACTATATTAATACTGAAGCTAGCTCATTTCCTAACTTTGCTAAGAGCAGCCAGAACTATAGTCATGATGCAATAGTGAGGAACTAAATAAAATCCAGGCTATGAATATAGCTGTGATTTGTTTTTTCCTGGGAAAGGTTTTACGAAAATTATTCCTCAAAAACTTTACATCTAGTCATCCTTTCCTTTGGGGGCACATTATATATGATGTTTCCTCCTTTTTTCTGAGAGTAGGCAGTAAAAGCCATCTTTTCCATCACCTTAATTATTGGGCTTTTAAGATGACCAGAATTAAAAAGCATTTCTTTCTTGATGCAGTCCTTATTTTGACATACGGTCCTGTACAGAGCACTTGGATTTCATCACCACTCAGACACACTGCAATAAAGATGCTTAATGAGCAGCAAGCCCAGTTTGTGCTTGTCTGGGTCATGTTTACATGACATGATGCCTTGGGAAGAGGTCCCTGGAGCACATATCCTGGCATATTAACATGTGAAAAACCATCAGAAACACCAGTGACAACACTAGGGAGAGGCAGATGTAGATTTATATCTAAAGAAGGGTAATTTGTGCTGATGTGGGTACAATAAAAACAAATTCCAGTATGTACTAGTTAAAATCCTCTACTTTCCAAAATCGTGTCAGCTCTAGAGAATCACATACAGTTTAGGTACTTTACTAATAGCTTTTATCTCGTGGAGCACTATATAAGTCTCTTTGCCACAAGGTGAGAAGAGACAATAGATAATTTTAAAAAGCATGGAATGCTTTAAGAACCACCAAATACCCTGAATTAATTCAATTTCAGATTAGAAACACTAAAGCCTCCAATGTCAGGTGATCTCACTGCAGTCATAAATATCTGGAAGTTGTGTTATTATTTAATGCTTTCCTCTGTTCATAAGCCTCTTAGAACAGAAACACATTCTCCAGAGATCATTGGCTTACTGTGTACCTAAAGAAATTAAGCTGCAGTTCAATTATGGTAAATATATTTCATTTTCCCCCAGGAATGGGCAGGTGAAAGGGCTTAAGTTCAAATGGAAATTAGATTAACAATAATAAGAAAGTTATTTAACCCCTAACTTATATAGTGTAGTCCTTGGGCAGCTTTTTGAGAGCATTCACAGCCAGTGTAGAAAACAAAGCACATAGAGCATATACCTCAATTTTTGTGATGGCTTTTAAATCCATTTTCAAATCCTATCAGTCAACAATCATCTTTCACTTGGTAGCCGTGTGTTCTCTCAAGTTCTTTAAATAATATTTAAAACCTAATGTAAACAACATGCAGCATTTATATCCCATATCACTACCCAGAACACAATACAATGCAGCAATAGAAGGTGTCTTTCCACTGTAGAACTTCCAGTGCTTTGGCTACAGCCTTTACTTTCCCTCTGCCAAATCAGTTTCACCATAATGTTGATGAAGTTTCCAGAAAGGAGTGGTTTTGCTAGCTGGGGCCATTTTATCCTATAAGGTCTAACAGAAACCAAGTTTTTTCCCATTTTTTTAAAGCTCCATAACATGTTGAATATTATACTAGGGATGGTTTTGCCTTGGACAGCATTGCAGTTTAGTGATCCATATAAATGATGAGGCCATACTTCTGGAAGGGACACTCCCATCCCTAAATGCACACCACTGAGGGGCCCTACTGGAGCCAGTGAGCATCATTCCATACCAAATGAGGAAAGCAAGCCTTAAAACCACTACAGGGAGGGAGTTTGCTGAAACCAAGATACAGAAATGCCAATCTGTTGGCAATAAGCAGAATCAGAAACTGGAGATCTGGATGGCTTGGCTGGCTGATTTAAAATCAAGGATAAACCAGAGGTTGTCTAAGAACAAGGCTACCTGCTTCACAGACAGAGTGTGGTACATCAAAAAGCAATTAAATCAGAGGGCCCAGCGTTTGTTTTTATTTGAATTGCAGTCAGTACCAGGCATCGACCAATACCAGCATTTAAACAGCAAGCAAGCAGTGTCACTGTTGGGCAAGAAACTGAAGCAGCAGAGATTAGGAAATACACTGCAGTGGGAAGGCAGCTAAGCACAGCATCAGTTATTTAGGGATTCAGTCGTGCCTGCTGCCCACAACAACAACAACAACTCTCTCTGCTGTATTTTCAGAAATGAGCTTTCTGCCAACACTAACCCAGCAGCTGCAAACTCCACTGAAGATTTCAGTTTAATTACTACAGGGCTCCTCCAAGCCCTGCTAAGCACTGGCCTTACAAGGACTGACTTGTGGCTCTGGAACAGGGTGTGCAGCATCCTCACTTCCCTGCAACCAGAGCCTTTGGATGTGGAAAGCTTCATTCAAGCTCCTGAACATGTTGAATATTACACTGACAAGCTCACAAGCACCACCCCTGCTATTCCATCTCCTTCCAGCTCAGATATTCCTGCAGGCCACACACAGTGACATATAATTTCTTACAGTTTGTGCTGCCATCCTACAAACCCACAAAAAGCCTCTTGCTCCAGCATATGGCAACACATTCCTTGCCTCATCCTGCTCTTGGAGTTAATCAGGACTACAACATGTTTCCACAAGGAAAAAGCCTTCATTGTTCAGCTGAGAAACATAGGTACACAGATATATATATATTCTATCCATATATCTGTAACTATTGCATCACTTTCACCTCCAGGGAATGCATAAAATATTCATACTTTTATAATGTATGGCTGCATTGCAATGTATAATCTTATAAAGGATCTTATCATACCAATAAGTTATAGACCAGAGACTCTGGGGCATATAAAAAGCCCCAACCTCTTATAGTCAAGCTCTTATGGGCAAGCTCTTGTTTTATACCCATGACAGATCCCAAATAATACATGGACCCCTGCAACCATGGGCAGGAACAGAGCAAAACCTTTTGACTGGCACAGGGATCAGCTGCTGCTCAAGGAACTCCCTGCTCATGCTGGTAATTTCCTCTGCCATGTTCCCTGTGATTGATTTTCACAAGCAGGAGTAAAACAGAGTCATGCAAGCTGGGACACTGCCTAGAAAATAAATCTTTGAATTCACCTGACAAAATGAGTGGAACAGCAATATCATCAGGACCAGGATACAGCTCAGTTCACCTTGCCAAAGAGCAGGAGCATCCACTCAGGAACCTCACTCTTAAAGAAAAGCAGTTACTGCTGACAAAATGTGTTTTTAGTGGCAAATAGTGCCAGGCTGGGAGTGCTGGTACAGTCTAATGGCATAAGTTAATGCTGTATCAACTTAAACCCCTCAAGGTTCTGGAACAATAGATCTGAGTGACAGAAAAGTCTTCTTTGTGATCTATTGAAATCAAATGAAAGGGAAAAGGAAAGGCAAATAGGTTACAAACACATCTGAAAGGAAATTTAATGGGTGAAATTCACTGTTCCTTTTCCTTTCACCACTTCCTGACAGTTTATTGTTCACATCTTGCTCAGGGCTGCCTTTTGCCTATTCCTAAATGGCCCTGGTCCTTTTGAACAAGCTCTTTCTAGCTACCACTTCCCTGTACTTTGCTATTTTAATGAAGAACCTTCTTAGTTATCATAAGGCTATTTTCCATTCAAAATTAAACTGGCTGGCTGGTCAATACTTAGCAGTAGCAAAACAATGGTAAAGACAAAGTTGTGGTCCTGAATTCTGTGGTCCACTCTTAGTTTTTACTAAACAGTGATAACTTGCACTGCACCTGGAAACAAAGAAACCCCTCCAAGATCATCTCCTGATGTTCAAGTATAAAAAGTTTGCTGCTAGTAAAGAGTTAGAATTAGTGGAGAATGGATGTACAATATCCCAATGGGAATCTTAACCTGACACTTAATTTGCAGCTCAGTGTTATTGCAGCAATTGTCATTGCAATAAGACTTATAAATGTATTTACAAGTAAACATGTTCCAAACCATTGCAATACACAGTGCTGTTGGGGTAACACAGCACATAAAGAAAGCCAAAAATCAAAGCCAATTTGCCACGTACCTAAAAATTCATACAACACTAATGCCAAAATTAACAATGCCATTATGTTCTATTGATGCAATGCCCTTCTCTCTTCCTTTGGACATACAAACCTATTCCCCAATCTCACAGCATCTCTATTTTCATCCACTGCTGCTCCACACATTGCAAAAAAGTGCACACTTATCACTTATGCACATTAAATCTGCATCAGGATGCTTTAATGCAAGAGGTATTTAAGGGGAGAACAGAGACAGCCAGAGGGGCAATTGCCTCTGCACCAAATTTCATAAACTCTGGGTGGAATTATTGTACTATCTCTTGCTGGAGTTGAGAAATGCCATCTGATGGAAAGGATGAGAAACAGGAAGTGTGGGGAAGTGTTAAATGCTTTTTTGATTTTTGTTCCACATCCAGGTGAATACTTTAAAATATGGCAGCTGTAAAAGCCAAAGCCATACAGTTTTTTCCAGGCAATTCATTTTCAAATCTGCCTTGATTCTTTTCCTGGAAGAACGTAAATTTCACTAAAAAATTCATGTGCATCCAGAATGAATAATCCAAATTACAAATAGGGTAAAGAGTCAGATGATGTGCTTTTTTTTGTGCTTTTTTATGAGAATTAATGCCACATAAAGGAGCTGCAGAAGCAATCCAAGCCCCAATTTCTGACTTGTAAACCTTCAACTCAAATCTTCCTCCTCCTTCCAACATAAAAAGTACTAGTGACACATGGAGCTCCTTTACTGACAGATTTGCAGCTTTTCTCTCAAACAGGGAAATCTGAACGACACCAAAATATGGTTTAAGAGGTTTGGAATACAGAAAGCTGCTATAAAGGTCCATATACATGAAACCCTGAATGGCATTCCTGAATCAGCTGGTGAATGGGATCAGTGTCTGCAGCTTTGGTCTATCCTAACAAGGCAAAAGCCAGACTGGCAGGCTGAGCCTAAACTCTTGAACTCATGATCCCACAGAGCAGCTGAGCTACTACTGAAATGCAGGTGAATGTGAAACATGCTTTTCATGATTGTGAAACATGCTTTTCATGATTGTGAAACATGCTTTTCATGATTGTGAAACATGCTTTTTTACCTGTGGGATTATGTATTTCAGTGTAGTTACTCTCTGCCTTTCTAGCTTCATTTTCTCCATCTGATCAGGGCTCTCTTTGCTAATGCAGGCACCCTCTCTTTGACTTCCAATGGAATAATATTCAGTAATAACCTACAAATCAAGGCTTACAAAGTGATGCTTTGACTATACAATCTCTGACATCAGAATTTAAGACAATTTCCTCTCCCCATTCCCTTTCTTCTCACTACACAAGTCCAAATGTACATGCTTTACAAAGAGAGATTCACCTGCAGAATCACCAGGGAAGAAATTCTCAGGAGAGAGTTTTGTCCAACATCTGAGACTTACTGCTGCCCAGCCTTTGTGAGATCTCATTTCTACTGATATCACAAGAGTTATGCAAGAAGAATCCCTTGACTTTTTTCATTCTTTGCTTGCACAAAGAAGACTTCAAGTAATGCAGTAACCCAATATCCTAAATCTATGTTTATGCCATGTTGATATCACATGGAAGCTTTTCCCTGCTGCAAAGGACTTAAAGATCCAACCCAAACAGAGAATGCAGGAATCTTCAGTGATGACCAACAGCTTCTGTATTTTATTTGCATCCAAAGACCATATACCATGTATTGTGTTGAAAATAAAAGTTTTTCCTTCCACTCATTGAATGGATCACAACAAATCACCTGTAAACCTCTACAGCCAGCAGATGCAAATGTGCTTCCTCTCCCATTGAGCTCTATCTGAGGGCCATGAAAACACAACCTGTTCTCCCCTCTTGTCTCTCACAAATCTTGAAAATAAAGTGGTACCAGCTGCTTCTGAACAAACACCAACAGCATTCATTTTCCCTTAGACAAATGTAACTTTTACATCACTTAGAGTGTTTTCTCACTTTTTTTACCCTACAGTCATCTCTCTGCATTAAAGACTCTCAAATGTGATATGGGTAATATTGAAGAGAAGTATCCATCACCACTTGCCAGGGATGAGGCACTGAGGAGAAGGGACTAAGGGCCTGACAGCATCATCAATCCAGCTACACTTAGGTTAAAGAAAATAACCCCAACCAACCAGCAGAAATCCCTTCTCAGATCAGATTCTCTCCATCTCAAGGGTTTTGTCTACCACATATGCCCACACACACACATCCTCAGTAGCCAAAGTTTTCTGCCTTTCCCCTTCTGTCACTGCTTCCTGGATTAAAGTCAGCACCATCCCAACAGCTCCCCACAGCCACTCTGGCTCCAGGGCAGGCAGCAGCCAGCACTTGGCATCACATCCTGCAGCTCTTAGCACATCCTGACAATAAAAGGGGAAGAATGAATCAGCTGGTTTAGAGTTAGAGCATATCTTGGCCATTAGCAGAAAAAAAACCCTACAGGAGACAGTGCTGATTAATGCATTCCTCTCCTTTCTGCTTCTCAGCTAAGCTTGTAAAGGCTTGTCTGTCAACTCCTGCTCTTCCCAGCATCCATGGGGTTTCCTATGATACAATTATCAAAATAAATTCAAACAGTGTTTTCTTGCTCTTACACATCAACTATATTTGCAGAGGACATTACAGCTCAGGGAAAAGAGAAAACAATAATAAATCTGCAACAGCAAGGAGAGCAAATAACTGCATTCTCATAAGCACTAAAGAGTTTTATTTGCCACACTAAGGATGAGATAAAGTTGTACCACAGGTATTCAAAGGAGCTTGAAATTAGGGGGAACAAAATATTTCTTCTCTTTCTCTCAAAAAGTAAAAAAGGTACCTCTGATTTTAGGGGATTGAAGTGGATGGCAGCATGAGTGCTGCTCACCCAGTCCCAACCCTGAAATGGAAAGCACTGAAATACCCATTTATTTCCCTTCCAGCTGCATCACCTGGGAGCTGGAACCATGTTACACACTGTGATCTCTCCTTGCTTTCCTCCAGCAGGGCTGAGGCTGGTGGCACAGGGGATTAGGCTCTGGGCTCCACTGGCTCCAAGTGTGTCATTAGGATGACTCACACTGAGGAGGAACTGTGGTTTTTGGTGACTCACATGATGGCTAGTTTGGAGCTTAAGCCCTGTGTTCAATCCTTAGCCTGCAATCCCTTCAATAATCTTCTAATATGAAGTTTAGTTCATATACAGGCCAGCAGAGCTCCCTTGGCTGAAATTAATTGGAAATGGGTTGTGAAAAGCCACTCACATTAATCACCATGAACAGTAAAAAGGAAGTATACTTCTTGGGGTGGGCTTTTTTTTTTTTCTCATTTTATCTTTCTAAAGCATACCAGAAGGCCTGCTAACCAAAGTCAGCACAGTACAGTCAGAACCAGCAAAGGCTTTTCAGAAATCTTTGTAAGCACGCAGCATCCCTGCATCACCAGAGGTAACAAACGGCCCAATTTAGGCTCAGGCAGAAAACAGCCCTTAAATGCAACATATCCACTCATCCTCCACCTTCCTCTGTCCTGGAGACATAGCCAGATGGCTTAAAAAATGTGTGGAATATGACATTTTAATTATAGATCACCTGCAGCTCAACAAAGAGAGGCCTCTCTGAAGAATAAGGGAGAACAATTAAAGGAAAAAGGATAGGCTGGTTTCTAATTCTCCATCTCCTCAGATGGCACGGGGGAAACAGGAGCAGGGAACAGAGCGGATGACAGGCCAATTAAAGTTGTTCTTCTGGCCTGGGTGATGCTGGCACCAAGCCCAGATCTCATTCTCCTGGCATCTCCTTTGTGTCCTATGGCATCTTCCATCTGAGGAAAAGCATCTCCTGCAGCCCCACTGAGCCAGCTCAGGGCTCCAGCTGGCACTTACATTCTAAAGTTTTGGCACTTCCTTCAGCAACTTGCTGGGCTCCACATCATCCTCCACCACCACCAAGGAAATGATTTGGGTGCAGAGGAAGCGGCTTGAGAAGTGCATGCCATGGCTGATCCAGAGCCATCCCCAGTGCCCCAGCAGAGCTGGTGAGGTTTGGGAGCACCCCACGGCCACAGCTCACCCTACAAGAGCAGCTGCCCATCCCCAGGGGCTGTGAGACTGCATCAGATTAAATGTCTGAGCTTTGCAATAGATCCTTGCCGTCCATTCGCAGTTAAAGTGGAATTATCTCAGCATTCCAATCCATAGGTTTTCTGGCATTACCAGTAAATGGTTTCATTCCTTGCCTGGCAGTTATTTCAGCTCTGAATTGCTCCCCATCACTCGGCTTCATTCCATCAATAACAACCTAATAAACGGACTTGAATCTCGCAGTAATGGATACTAATGGCAGCTTACTCTGGAGTAGCCTTTAATTAAAGCAATTTAGGCTCAGTTCTGGTCACAGCCCAGTGCTAGCTCACACCACTGAGGTTTTCTGCTTGAGATCCTGTAGCCCAGGCTTTTGGAGCAAGCCATGCAAGCAGAAAGAAACTGAATTTGTGGACTGAAGTGGGAAACTGTCACGGGCATATTTCATGAAAAATCCTATGCCAGGATCTTTTCTCCTGAGAAGCTGGGAAGTTTCAGCTTCTCCATGTTTTGCTGCTTTGTGATTTGGAGAATTGTTTACCCAGCATGGGAAATTGTTTTTACTTGATGACCAATGACAGCCACCTGTGTCAAGGCTGTGAGCAGTCACAAGATTTCATTTCCATTCCTTTCTATTATTTGCTAGCCTTCTGATTAAATCCTTTCTTCTATTGTTTTAGGGTAGTTTTATTATATCATTTTCTTTTAAGATAATATATATCATAAAATATTAAACAGCCTCTGAAACATGGAGTCAAGATTCTCATCTCTTCCCTCATCCTGGGGCCCTGCAAACACCACCACAGGAAACTTCTCTCAAAGATGCCTGAAAGATTTCTTCTGCCCTCAGCAGCAAATATGCCCCACAGTTGTGGTTTTTTTTAAATATAAATGGCTTGTTTTAAACAAATCATTGATTTATTTTTTTTCAGTGAAGTTTGGGGATCAGAAAACAAAATAGAGAACTATCACAGACACCAGTCCAGATCTAAGAAAGAGTTCAACAGAACAAAATGCTGCTGCTCCCTGAACATTTCCCAGATTTCACCCGTTTCCTTAACCTGTTTTCCAACAGGTCTGATTTTTCAATCAGACTCAAGAATTAAATATTTCCCTTTCTTGTGTCCTTTTCTCAAGAGTTTCCCATACAACAATATCACAGTTTATCACTGTGCTCTTTTAAGGCCCAAGGTTTTTTTGCTCTCTCATCTTCCAAGCGATTAATTTCTCTTTTTCTATCAGACCTTTAATGAGTGTGCCACAGAAAATGAAGAGTGCAGATTGCCATGGTGGTCTGGGCAGCCTTCAGCAGCCCAAACAAGAGACTGCTCTGCAGCAAATCCAGCTCTGCCAGGACAAATGTTCCACAAACCTGGGAAGAGGCAGATGCTGCCATTTCATTTCTGTCTCCTATAAATGAGCCTTGTCATTAAACTCAGGAAGAAAACAAGGACTGGTACAATGTAAAGAGATGAAAAAGCATGGAGTATTTTGGGGAAAGCCATTTACAATTAAAGTGGTGCTGCTGTAGATGTAAAGTCTCAGGCTAAAGCAAAACTACAATCAGGTTAAGGTGATACAGAGAAAAACCTCAATGCTTTCCTTGAGGAAAAATTTTCCACATACTCAAATTTTCTCCACTGATGCCATGCTTAACCAATGTCAGGTTAAGTGATCAGACTGTAGAACATTCAACCAATTAACTCCCCTGAAGCATTTCCTAGCCAGAGAAATGCAGTGCTGAGCTGTAATAGCAGCAATCACTTTTTTTAACTGATAATTGAATTAATTACTGTAGACATTTAAATTTCCTAGCATAAGATAAGCACAGAAATGTTAACATCCAGATATTTCTATCAAAGGCAAGTGCTAATTTTTTTCAAGTCAATATTCCCATGGCAACTTTGTTACTGCCAACAAGGAATATGAGACAATGACACACATCAAGTGGGTAAGATAAGAGGGAAACAGGGAATATACAAATTACTGCAACTTCTTAATTCAGAGAACACCACAAAATAAAAGTTAGGCCCTCACAGTGGTGAAAACGTGTGCTGTGTACCCCTCTGCATCCACTGCCATACTCTGGAAAAGGTTCCTCAGAGGTTATGGAATAATCCCTTCTATTAGATTTCTAAATTGGAGAAGACAGCCATCTCTCAGGAATGCTCTAGGAGCAGGGTAATCTCACTTGACACCAGCATACGGGCAAGACAATGCATCTCCTCAATTTCTGGGTGTGAAATTACTTGCACCTCTTGCCCTCTTGTTATTCCCCTCTCACAGTCCTGCCTGTGCCCATAGACTCAGAAATGGAAAAATAAATTCAGGAGTAACTCAGTGCATTACACAACCTTCTTCTTCACTTGCAAGAACATTTCAGGAAATTTCAGAAGCTACATTATTCATTGGTATTTTCATAATTTTTCTTTTCCTCTAGATTTATTTATCTTTCTCCCAGTTTTATACTCCAAGACATTGCCAACAGTCAGGGACTTTCTCCTGTGTCAGCAAAATTCTTTTGATCTTCTATCTGGTAACCAATTTTCCCACATTACTATAAAACCATTTACCTAGAGACTCATACATAATTATTGCATGCTATAAACTCGAGATATTTCAGCAACAACATTGTTAAATCAAATAATTTTCTGGGGATAGATGCACATATCTACTTTAAAAATTTTTGTACTTTAGCAAGTATATATGCAGGAAAAATGGCTGAAACTGAAACTGTAACATGTATTCTGTCTTGAGCCATTTGCTTACAGCACCATATAAACCAGGTAATTTTTGCACCAGTCAAAGCAGTTTTTTATTTTTATGATTAAAGAATGACAAGCAAACCGCAGATTAAGTTTAGACATGTCCTTCAAGAACTTTGTTAGAAAATGAGAATTATGTCTGAAATTTTGAGATTTACACACTGCATAAGGACAGCCTTCCCTGAATTTTGACTAAAGAGACAAGACCACACAGGCTGCAGGAAACAAAATGGTAGAAGCCATACAGAATGAACTGTACCCAAGAGATGACTGTTTCCTCCTCTAATACAGTAAAAAGGAAGAAATAATATTTCCATTTGATGTGGTTCCACAAGGTGAGGAGGTCCAGCCAACACAGACACCCAAGGCTACTGCACCACTACTACAGAAGTTAAATAAAATTTTGGCTTCTTCCCATCCCTTCAAATTTACCATCAACAGAGCTACACCAACAGCTCGGACCACCAGGCATCTTTCACTCTCTTTTTACACAAGGAAAAACAAGGCCAAAAACCCTGACATTTCCACATCTTATAAGGACACATTCAACCTGTCTTTGAACATCCTGAGAGCCACAAATCAATTCAGAAGAGCCAATTCCCAGCCTCAGCTCCCAGATTTGAGGGTGCCAGTCAAGATCTACAGGGCATTTGGGAGCAAGTTCTCTGAGTGGCAGCTGAAGCAGAGGAGAGGCCCTGGAGTTTAGTCAATAAAACCAAGGACAGAGAGCACAGACACAACAGGACCTCCCATACTGAGTTCTGAAGAGGTAACCAAATCTGAGGCCTACCTTGTTGGAGTCGAGGCCGCCGCCACGCACAGAGTAACACTGCCCAGTTTCAGAGGGCTTCAGGCACCTGCCCACACACAGTAACACCTCACCTCTTCAGCAGGCTGCAAGCATCTGCCCCTCTTGTTCTTCAGCCCAGCCTTTTATCCCCTCCTGTTGATGCCCTGCACCTGTGTGCCCTCTGTTCCCTTTGGTGGTTGGTCCGTGCCCCTGGGCACTCCATGGCTCGTTACCGTCAATAGCATTCACCTGTCCTGCACAGCTGCAGCCAATTAGGGATGAGCCCAAATCACCCCAAACTGTGCCCACACCAACACTGCTCCAGAGCACCTTTTTCAACACCCACCCCTTCTGAAAAGCCAGGTTTTTTCTCCAAAAGGCTTCACTCTCTGGTTCTGTAGCGCTGGTACTGCGAATATATCAATTTTACCAAAGCATTTCCTCATCTTTCACTTAACAAAGTGGGTTGAATGCTCGGGATAGAGCACAAAGAGTTAAAACCACTGTGGCTGGAGCAGTTTTATATCCAGTAAGACTGCTAGCTGCTGTTGCTTTGCCAGGCATCTTTGGTACAGTACTGAGCACTTCTCAGCTTCTTCTGTCAAAGTCAGAGGAGGGGAGGGGAAAATCCAGCATCAAACCATACTGATGCAAATTCAATTGCACTTGTAATAATAGCTGTCATCCTTATCACTTTCCCTGAGAATGTTTTCTGGGCATCCTCCTTTTCTCCTATACTGACAAAAAAATATATATGAATTCTTTTCTCATAGTTCATTCAGTGTTTTGAATTCTGATACGAAGGGACCATTATGCACCATTTTTATGGAGATAATGGGAGTAGTTCCAGCAGTGGGCAGCTTCCCTGTGATGGTTTTATATTAATGCATTGGTCAACAAAGGGAATAATTCCTTATTGTGAAATATTCTATTCAATAACATTATGAAATTTCACAGTCCTGAAGAAAACCCAGCCAAATAATTTTTATACTAAAAATACCCAGAAAAGTTACTAAAAATCTACAGAAGTATTTATTCCCCATTCCCCAAAACATTAAATTTTGTTGACCTTTACTTGTTGACCTTCCCCACCCCATGCAGTTAAATGTCATGGCATTTCCAGATGTGAAAGCTCTCCTTTGTACTATCCCAGCACATTCAGAAATTAAAATTTATGCCAGGGATAATTTCCCATTTATCTATAATATTGCAGTCCATTGAGAATCTAAGCACCTTATAAAAAATAGGATGCTTTATGATCCAGCTCCTCCCAAAGCTGCTGGTAGAACAGCACCCAGTATCATACTTCAGAGATTTTTGGGCATTAGATCTGTGAGAGGGACCTCAGGGTCTTGCTCCAGACCTTCCCTGCTAACAAGCAGGGGGAATTTTAACAGAGAACAGAACACACAAGGGCCGTAGAAACAAGAGATCATTAATCCCCTCTCCCTGTCACATTGCCCACATTCATTTTCCTATACATTGCTGTAAAAATCTCTAACTGCTTTGTTTTATTCAATATTTTGATTTTTTTTTTTCTGTGGCTTGGAAATATGTACCCAAAATGGAATACCTCATGCCTGTGTCTTTAAGGTCTTTCATGATCAGGAATTCAACAGGAAAATGTGACCAGAAACAGAGGAAAGCACTCTTGGAGGCAGCAATTCCATTGTTATACAGTAGCTGATGCCAACGGTGACAGCAGCTTACACATTATCCACCAGGACAAAATTCTCCATGTTTTTCAGAATTCTGCTCTAATTCCAGTGCTTGCTCTGCTGCACCACAAACACCCAACAGTTTCTGATACCAACAGAAGAGGGTGTCTATCCTCTGTGCTTTGCAAAAATCAACAAAACACTGACTGATCATCTGAATTGCCTTATTGCTTTATCTCACAGTTTTGCTGAAGAGGGAAAGTTTAAAGACAGAAGGAAATAAGCAGATATATCTTGCCTATTTTTGCATTGTGCAACCTTTTATAATGCAAGACTTAAATAGGTCAAATTAGAATTAAAATATCATATGTGTAAGACTGATTTTGCTAATAACTTCAAGATTACTTTAATCACTTTGACATCCTCTCTAATAGATTTCAGTCTTGCATTTATATATTTATCTGGTTTGCTCTTAGGCAGGCCTTATTCCTAAGGAAAACCCTTCCATTTGAATCATTTTACATTCCTGCTTTAAAAAAAAACCCACACCACCTTTAACATTTAGATTATCTACACTGTAAAATAAAAATTCAAATTACCATCACAAAATTTAATGGGATCAGGTCGTTTAAATTCACTAAAAAACTAAGGTCATACTGCTCAGCCAATAAAGGTTTAAAGTGGGAACATTAAAAGAAAGAAAATGGGCAGTAAAACATTCTGAGAAACATAGATTGTTTTTCTTTTTTCTTACTTAGAAGATAGAGATGGTGTAGGACACATGGGAAAGGAGCTAAGCGTGGGAATAACTCTAAGAAATCCCCACTGGCTTCAGCAGAAGGAAATCATAGCAATGTGGAATGGAAAAGAACCCACTTCTCCAATGCTTTGGTGTGGTATTTTCTGGGTGCCCCATTGTCAGGAGAAAATGATGAATCTGACTCCATGGTCTTAGAAGGATAATTTAGTATTATAATATATTATTTTATATTATATTAAACTACACTAAAGAATAGGGAAAGGATGCAGACAGAAGGCTAAAAAGATAATTCCAAAAAACGTGTGACTCTCTCTTCAGAGTCTGACGCACCTTGGCTGTAATTGGCCAATAAGTAAAAACAATTCACATGTTGGAAAAACAATCTCCAACCACATTCCAAAGCAGCAAAACAGGAGAAGCAAATGAGATAATATTGTTTTCCTTTGTCTCTGAGGCTTCTCAGCTTCCCAGGAGAAGAATCCTGGGCAAAGAGGATTTTTCAGAAAATATGATGGTGACACTTTGGAGCTGCCTTTATCTCCAGACTTCCCTTTGAGATAAGACTAAGAAAGCAATTGTCATAGAACAGGGAAAATGAAAACAAGGAGCAAGTCTGCTCTCCCACTAAACAACAGTCCCTTCTAAATAACTCAGTCAAGGACAACACCTCCTTAGGTATTTCTCACCTAGAAATGCTGATTTTGCACTCTGAGGATCCCAGCAACTCTGAGCATTCAGGCTGTGTCCCTCCATGAGGACCATCCTCAGCACTGCACCTCTGATCATCACTCCTGCAGCAGCCTGAGACAGCACCAGCTGCTCTCCCATCACTCTTGGGCTAAGCCCAGCATTCCCAAGCCCCTCAAGGTCAGGAAATCAAGGAGTGCATTTGATATTCCTGTTTTAATAACACTGAAGAGAGCACTGAGGTCTCCCTGGGTCGGGCTTCAATTCAAAGCTGTCAGTTCTCTGCCAGCACTTACAGCAGAGCAGCATCACATTGCTTGTAAATGATGAAAGATTGCCTAATTCTTGCCTGGTTTGTTCCCATACATCTGCAGAATGCAGTGTGTGGGTGACAAGTGACAAAGAATCAAAATGTTTTAAAGTAATAGCTCATCCTGCAGGAAACCAGAGACTCACCTGCTTGTCTTGCTGGCTCAGGGAAGATGCTCCAGAGAGCAGAAATAAATCAGGATTGTCAACATCCTTAGCAAGCAGTATGGCTTAGAACAAGAATAATATTGTCACAACCCCTTCCCAAATAGTCGCAGTTGTTCCTTCAGGAAGATACTAAAGAGCTCATTCAGTTCTAGGCATATTTTATTAATGAGTTATTCCACAGAAGAACATGATAACATCTCCTCCTTCCTGCCCTTTTGATGGAAGGGCCAGCAAGCTACTCTTGCAAAGCAGCCCCAGTCAATACATTTCCACATTTCCATGGGGTTTTTCATGTGTCATGTCAGGTGATAAATATCTGTCTCCACTAAGCCAGATACTTCAAGGAGACTCTCTGATATTTCCTTTGAAAAATGAATGACAACACATCAGTTGTACCTGAGCTGAAGAACACAACTATGCAGACAGAGCAGATTGTTTTCAAAGATATAACACTAAAAAATGCCAAGCTTTTATTTCCTGAGGGGGGGAAAAAAGCTTTCTCAGTTTCTATTTATGTTGGGTCATTTTCAGATGGAAAGCATTTGGTCTAATGTGGTAGACTGTAAAGAAATAAAATGAGTGGAATTTTTCAAATGACAATATCCTTTTTTCCTATTCACAAAATAACCAATAAAAATATTGGCAAATCAAGAACACTAGCAAAAAAAACTTAAAAAACCCTTAGTAGCTAGAGTACAGCTGTGTAACGTAACAGCAAAATTGATTGAGTACTTCTCACACAGTCTCCATGTTCTTATAAAACAGTGAATTCTATGGATACTCTGATTAATGCATGAAGAAGCTGAAGAATTGACAACAAGGATTTTAAAAGGGAATGAAGGGAAAGGGAGTATTCTTTCAAATTTAAAAATCAATTAATCCTGAGCTATGCTCATTTCCCACATAAATTTTCTTGTGTCTTATTACAACCAACTCTCAAAAATCATATATTAATTTTGAATGCAAGAAACCTGATTAACTTCAAATTAATATCAATTAAAAAAAAATATGTGAACAATCTGAACTACCAAACTAGGGCAGGACAAAGCTACACCTGTCAACCAACTCCAATACAGTCCCATTTTTACCCCCTCAGGATTTCATGTTCCCTTTTTGCTTAAGCAGGGCTTAAGGTCTCTTATTGGTTTCACTGTCATCCTTGAGCTAACCTGCAGATTTAAAGCTGGACCATTATCCCTTCAGCCCTCCAGTAATGACCCATATCTGCTTAGCATCACCACAACCCACAGAATGCACCACAGGTAAAACCCAGCCTGTTTATTCTGCTTTTTAGTGTGACTTTGCCTGATTGTTCAATTTCAGTGCTTCACTGGCTGCCTAATTGCATTACCAGGGCTGTCAATAATCACAGCATCACTAAACACAGTCAAGCATTTCTTGAAAACACTCTTCATAACTTACAACTAATTGACTCGGTGAAAAATTTAGATTTTTTGATTTCATAAAGCTCACATTCAGGCTACTCTTTTTCTGTAGTACCCAACACCTTGTCTGCCTTCAAAGCATTCATGTGTTCTGCAGATAAATTACAATGACAGTAGCTTGGTCTTATTCAGACTACACTAAGAGCAGCCTGAAAAGCTGTGCACTTTTTCATTAAAAAGTTTGCGTGCTTGTTTAAGAAATTAGCAGCACTAATTAAATCAATATTTTACTGATCCTTCCCCACAGACTTCCTATTATTCAAGCATTCAGGCTGGGTTTCTGCTACAGTTGCAGGCTCCACTGGATGGATCTGCACAGATCCCTCAGACAAATTCATGCTTCCTTTTGCAGGAGTAATGAGTGTCTTTGTTAGACAGACTGACAGTAAAAATGAAATACTGACAGGAATTCAAACAGCAGCACTTTATCCTTAAATACTTCTGTTTATTAAGGACTGCTGCAGAGAGTGCCCTGAACTCCAAGACAACAGAATCCACATGTGGTGCAATCAGCCTGGGACCAGGAAAAAGACATAACCACATCATGCAGTCATCTTGTGCAAACTAATTAGATCTGCTGAGACTGATTGGATTTGGGGCACTGCAGCTGAAACCAGACATGAGGCTCCCAGACTGGAGCTGCTGAGGGATGCAGTGGCAGCACCTCTTGTCCTGGACAACTAAAACTTAGGATGCTACATTAAAAGTGAAGTAGGTCTTTAGCTCTTTACAAAAGGCAACCAGAGCTGGGAATTCAGACTGTGGAAGAGGTAAAGCTGAAGGTTGTATCTGCTGCTCCCATCCCTCACCTTCTAAAAACAGCTTCATTTGTGGTAGAGATGCTTCAGACAGAACTGAATAACTACATCAGGGAAGGAATAAAGGGACCAATAAAAAACAGCTAGTAATAGAAACTATTAGTCACCAAAAGTGGAATGAAGTTACATAAGTTATGGCTTGCAGAGATAAAGGCACAGAGTCACACTGAGATGGGTGGTGTATAGAAAAAGAGGGGGGAAAGGTTCTTCAGCTGCATATTTTGGCAGGACAGACAACAAAGAAAGAATAATTTTTTTCTCCCTATTAAACATAGGGAGAAAAAAAAATTCATCACATTTTGAAAATAAGTAATTTGCTTCAAATATCAATAAGAACACTATGTTGATCTCAGGAGGAAAAAAAAAGCAGGTGAAATAATAATGGAAATAAAGGACAAAGGAGGAGAGGATATTTTTACAATTGAAGAATGGAAAAAAAATGCAAAGGAAATTAAATCCAAGAGTCTAGGCGTAAAATTACATCAAATCCAAGAATCTAGGCATAGAAGATCCAGTAGTGTTTTGGCTGCATTTTACTTCCTTCTAAATTGTCAAAATCATGGATAGCTTCATGTGTGGAGACTTACAGAGTAAGGATTTACATTTGGGTGGGAAGAGGGTGAGGAGAATGATTTGGACAATTTCTACATGGCTGTTCAGCTGATTGCTTCAGTATGTCAGAACAGTTTTCATCCCTCAGATAAAAGCTGCAGGTTTCCATTCCAAGGAGAAGTTTACTCTGATAAACACTGGACCAAGCACTCTGTGTTTATATTCTGTCACTGGTGCTAATATCACAAAATAATTTTACTTTGTCCATTGATATTTTAATCTTGCATAAGTCACTTAAACTGAGAAATACAAAGTAAACTGCCAAAAGTAGATGTTGAGGCCACACTAGCAAACATTTACAGCTGTTCTGAAAACATTGATCACTGGTTTTAGGAATAAAGTCAGATATTATGTTGCCAAGTCAGGCTGTTCTTGTTTCCTGCAAGTAAACCTGGTGAACCTTTTTTTTATTGTTGTTCTTCTTCTTTGAGAGTTTTATCTTTTTTTTTGTTTGTTTTTAAATAAGATGTTAAACATCTGGCCAAAGCAAGTATTTCTCAAATATAAACAGGGCACGTATTTTTATGCCGGACAACTTTCATTGTAGAAGGTCATTTCTATCTAAAATAAAAAAAAAAAACCTAAACAAAAACACTGAAGAAAACCTTGGAAGTACAAAGTTATCAACCAATACTGTATTTGAAGACAATATTGAGGTCTCTCTGAATTGCTTGGTTACTCAGATCTCTCTTTTCTTGTTTTCCAATTTAAGCAAAGTAAAATAGATGTGGCTGCTGGCACTCACAGAGCTGCTGCCTTCCATCACCCCGACTGAAATGCACTTCAGCAGCAGCAGGAGTGTGCACTCACATGAAATTTTACTGGCATAAGCTGGTTTTGGATGGATAGATGATCCAGTAGTAGATAAACAGGATTCTTGCAGTCACATCAAGAAGGCAATTTTAGTAGCTGTTACACCTTTAGCATTAAGTAATTTTTTTAAGCTCCGGCAAGAGAATACTGAGGATATGAAATTTCAATGTAGATGGATGACATAAGCAGCCATGGGTGTTTTTTGGTCTTGAACATAAATTTTTACTGAAAGTTCATGAAAAATGTGACTGATCTACACATTGATATTCAGCTGCTGTACTTCATGCATACCTTTATTTTAATGGACTGAAAACACAAGTTTCTTCTACTCAAATACAAGATCATGACTACTGTGTGCTTTTACTGTGAAAAATTAAACAGATTAAAGCCAAAAACACAACTTAGGCTGTCTGAACTGCACATCTCAAGCAAGCTTTCCCTGCCCCCAGTCTGCATAAGCAGTGGTGACAGCTTTGCCACAGTGGCATTCACAACTGGCCTCAGGCACTACGGTTTGTGATCGCTGCAGTTGATGTGGTAGATTTAACCTGAGATGTGATAAGTTAAAATAAACAGGGTGTGATGGAACTGACAAAATGGGCATCTGGAAAAAAACACTGTGATCATGGTAAAAAAAAAAAAAAAGGATATTATCCAGTACAAACCTTCAAAGACTGTGTTTTTCAAGAAATATGTATTGATAGATTTTAGCTTTACTGGCTAAATTAATTTACTGCTATTGAAACAGAGTTTCAATATTTAGAATTAGATTTAGCTCTGACTGGAACTCCCTGAATCCAGCCATTCTTACCAATGTTTCCTCTGTGCAGTCTATAACTAAAAGTGAAAAGTATATTTTTTAAACAGCTGCAACTGCCTGGAAATTCCCGTAACAGATAAACTCTGCTTCCTCACAGTACAAAATCTTCCTAATTGCAACCAGGAAAAGAAGTGGTGCCTGGCTCATTTTTACCACTCCTCTCAATGCTGCTGAGATGATAAAACTTTCCATTGCATTGATCAGTGTGGGCAGGGGATTTACCAGAGGCTCTGCTTACATGACCCTACCAGTTAGGAAGGAACCTGCATTTGTCAGTGCAAAAAGCAGAAAATCCATGTGGCACATCAGCTCTGTTTCGCCTTTAGCCACACACTGAGTTGACAGTCCCTGGATTTTGCCCACCTTCCAACTTGTATCCCCCCAAAATTGCTGTTAAAGACAGCAGGAACCTCAATCAAAAGCATTAGTGGGATCACAGGTTAGAAATCACTCACTGCCATTTCAAAGTCTTCACACAAGGATCACTCAGGAAGTTCCTTTTACTGGGGCTGGCATTTCCACACTGGAGTTTTGGTGGAAAAGCTGCTTCTAAAAAGTTTCATCTTTACAAATCCACGTGCCCCAAGTGTGGGACAATGTGTAGTGCAGGATGGCCAGTTGGGACCAGCTGATGCTTTTTTATTTGATTTGCATTTTCCTAGCTCAAGGTGACACTGTTACTCACATTGATGATTTGAAGATCATGTATATTGTGAAAACTGTGAATTCAGGAGGTCAAGGGCATGAGATAGAAGCAGAAAAAATGAGCAAATAAATCTATGAAAATAATATTCAGAGATACACAGTTACAATCACAAACACTTTTCCATTTCTTTTCTTCCAGTTGGCCATGTTGTTGATTAAATAAAGCTGTGCATAAAGATCAGTTATGAAGGATGCTACAGATGAAGAGTATTAGCCCAGGAAGAGAATCTTAATAAATTGCAAATGCAATTTATTTTATATTAAAATTTAATCAGATTAATCTATTTCTAATACTGCATGCTAACAACTTGGGCACATAGTCCCTCCCCTGATATTACTGTCACTCTCATAATGCTACTTGATTTATCTGATATTAAGCAGCAGTTGCAAGACAGACACATTAAGAGTTGCAACTGTCTAAAATTCTTATTAAGAGAACTGTACAGTTTTTCAATTGTGTTGTAAAATTTCTATCAGACATTTTACAGCCAAAGTCTCAGAGCTAAAATACAAGCAAGAGATTCTTTAGTTACTTGCTTCATCTGTTGTAGTAAAGGAAGCAATAAAAATAGCAGGCACGTGGACAAAGCCACTGTCTTTCAATATTTGTCTGAATTTATTTGACATCACCTCTTTAAGACCAGACTGAGTTTGGTCCTATGACCATTTGAGATAAGAGAGAAAAAGAACTTCCCATGGTGCAGGCACGTGGGGCTCTCCAGAGCTGTAGCTCCAGGCTCAGGAGGAAGGTCAGGGTGGAAAGGGACTGGGCTGCAGCACAGCCAGTGCTGAAAGGAGAGAAACTGCTGGAGGGGCAGTTTCTGCAAAAGGAAACACCAAGAAACCTTTTCTTTCTCAGATGCTGCCACAGAAAGGTCAGCCACATCCAGGCTTTGGATCTCTCTGAAGAAAGATAAATCCTCATTTCAGGAAAAGGACGCGACAGTGTTGGCATTGGTTCCCAAGCCACTGCAAACCCTCTGAGCCACATCCCACACTGCAGCAGCAGGGTTTAATGCCAGCACAAACACCCAGCAGTGACAACAGGCTCCAGACTGGAAGGAAGAGTGTTTGTCTGTTGGTATGTAAGAAATAGAAGCCTCTCAGAGTCCCTCAGAGACAGAAAGGAACACAGGGACTGAGTGGAAACTTTAGAGAAACTGAAATGTATTAATCCACACAGACATGAAATAAGAGTTTTAGTTTTAAGTAAGTAAAAACATATCTTAAATGCCTTAAGAGACTGTGTTAGGTAGCAAAAATCCCTAAAGCCTAGTTTAAAGTTCAGTAGTGTTACCTTTCACAAAATTAGCTCCAGACATAATGAAACCATAGAACATTGCTTGCATTTCTAGCTAGAACAGATAGAACCATTTGGTGAACAGATAGAACTCTCTGCATAGATTTTGTGTGAGAGCTGGAACTACTTTCATACTTTCATGGAATTAAGCTCAGATAGGTTTATGAAAAATGTTTTAGAATTGTGGTTTTAGCTGATTGGGTGATTTATGAATACAACTCCCCTGCATTCAGGTGCAAAAAAAGGAAGAAGAAAAAATGGTGGGAGCTTTTGCTTGGAACATCAGGACTTTATGCCAGAAAGCTTCTAGCAAGGACTTTATACTTTGAGCTCCTCACCTTTGAGACCAAAGTATTCATGCAATAAACAACTTTACAGCAACCACCAACCGCTCCTGTCTTGTTGAACACCCAAGACCCACGCACAACTCAACATTTTTCCTTTCAGCCAGATCCAAATGGAGACAAGCCCTGCTGGCTGCTGCCACAGCTGAGCATTCCCAAGCAATCCACAGGATCCACATCCAAAGGCCTCAGGTGAACTCCCTGAGCTGGAAGTGCTAAAGACTTTCTCCATGTTTTCCAGCTCTCCTTCCCAATCTATCTTTGTGCCACCTACCCCCAAACAATCCCATGAATGCTTCCATGGGGCTCCATGACTGAGCAAGAGCAGTCCCTGGCAAAGAGGATTCACTGCCTTAAACTCAGAGGGAAATGCTCAAGAGGAGCAGTGTCTGTATCTCTGGTGGCCATGGAGGGGTGTTTTCACCAACCTTCAGTGCAGATTCAACCATCCTTACACACTCCATCACTGGTCAATGCTCCAGCTTGTCATGGCTTAACCCAACCCAGCAAATCCCCACACAGCCAGTCACTGACTTCCCTCTCCCAGGAAGAGACTTTGGAAGGTGAAATAAAGAAAACTTGTGGGTTGAATTAAAAACAGCTTCATAACTTACAGGAAATTGATAATAATGATAATCAGGATCATAATCACAGTGAAAAAAAAATGACAAAAAAATGTTTAAAAATCCTAAGAAAAACAAGTCATATAAATGAAAAAAATTGCATAGCATGAACTTAGTGATGCCTAGTCCTTGAGCAGCTGCCCCTGGGCAGCTTTCCCACTAATTTATTTTCTGAGCATGACTCAGCATGGTTCGGGATATTCCTTGGGTCAGTTTTCCCCAGCTCTGTCCTCTCCCACTTTCTTGTACCTCCCTCCAGCCTCTAGACTGGTGGGGAGGGGTGAAAAGCTGAAAAAACCTTGATTTTTACCCTAAACACTTATCATAAGCCCTGCTCAGAAGCAACTAAAACATCCCTTTGTTACCAACATTGTTCCCACGCTAAATCCAAAGCAGACACAGTGCTGGCTACTAGGAAGAAAATAATTCTATCCCTGCTGAACCCAGAACACCACTGCAGTTTGCAGATAAATTGCAGGACTGTATTCATGTCAATCACAAAATTGCCAATAGAAAAGGCAATGAAAGTTTTAAAAAGTTGTAAGAAATACCACATTCCTCTTAATTCTCAGCAACAACTTCATCCCTAACTCCTTTCTTCAGTGCAACTCATACACTGAACATGGAAATATCCCTGCCTTGTGTGGCTTTAACAGAGATTTGGACTTTGTTTTACTGCAGGTAATAGTTTACTTCAGTGGTTACAAACAGCCTGCTCAAGCTGGAGCCACAGGGTAGCACCACAAGTCTTTGTTGAAAAAAGCTCTGGTTGCAAATGAGAGGGGAAATACATACCAATTAATTAATTACCCAGTTAATAACCCAGAATGACTCTGACAAATGAGATCTTCCCGTGCATCGTGGTGCATGAGCAAAGATCCCTTCCCAGCACAGCTGGCACTGCTGTCCCTGAGCTCTCTGAGCATCTGCCAGGACAAGAGCACAGCCCCAAGCAGGACCTCCCTCTCTTCATCCCATAACTGTCTGTCACAAGCCACTGTAAAAGAAAATAAGGTGAGCCAGGAGAATGAAGCCAGCAAGGGCATTTATCCATCCTTTATACTGATAGATGAAGATAAGACATTATAAAAATGGCCTAGCAAATATTTAACCCACATCCAGCTGCTTGAATGGCACCCTCTGTCAAGGCTGCTCCCACCTGCAATTGTCTCCAGGTGGGACAATTTGCTCAGATTCTGCCCTAAATCCAAAGGCACTAGAAGAAAACCCTCAAGAGAAAAATAAAAAGACAGAAAGGAAAAGGTTAAACACCAAGAATTACACCTGTAGTAACAACAACTTCCTTCCCTGTGGCAAGGGGACAAACTCAGCTGCTTCCCTTCTCCCTTTCCTCACTCGTGTCACTCTAGGACACGAAAAAAAACAACGTGGACACTGGAATCTCCAAGGTAAAAAGAGGGAAAGTTTAATTCTGACTCCAGCATTTGTAGATTTCCAAAAGTGGCAGTGGATTGGAGGATGACAGTGCCACCTCTCCAATGACACTGGACAAACCAACTGTCCGTCAAATTTCTCCTCCTCCAGAAAAGAATGAAAAACACTAATTATTTACAGAAAAGCATGTGAGAAAGATCATTACAAGAATCAGAAAGCTTAGAAGAACTTAAAAAAACAGGACAACACACTCAAGGCTCAGTTGGCTGATCTCATACCACCTTTAATTTAACATTAATCTAAAAGCCTGACCCCACTGGCAGTACAAGCCCTTGTGGTCCCACCACATGGCTGTCTCAGCTTGGGGACAGGTAAAGCTCCCCAGAGTCACCTTTTGGCTGTGGCAGTGGGAGCTCTCCCTGTCCTAGCTGCCCCCACACAAGTTCCTACCCCAGAACAAAGAGAGCACATTCAGCTTTCTATTTAAGGGTTTTCAATTCCCATGAGTTCTGGAAAAGCCAGAATTTGTCACATGGGATGTTGACATATGGAAGAATGTCTTCATCCCTATCACCTCCAGGTCTGGATTTTCACCCCTGCCACCTCCAGGTCTGGATTTTTACCCCTACCACCTCCAGGTCTGGATTTTCACCCCTGCCACCTCCAGGTCTGGATTTTCACCCCCAGATCCAAAGCACCCACAGAGAAGATCATCACTGACATTTTCCCCCTGCTCCATCATCCAGAACACCTGTCACCCAGACAGGGAAGTGATGCTCTACCCACATTTCAACAAAGAAAGGTAGCAGGGGATTCTCCAGGTGCCCTTTTCACCACACTGCATGGATTCTATGGGAATCTGGCAGATAAATCCAGTAAAACTGGCTCTGGCCTCACAGTGCCATCCATCAGCACAGGCCTCAGTGGAGCTTCATTGGCCACTGAGGAATTTCATGAAGGCAGCATATTATAAAAGCATGGACGTTATTAAAAGTAAGTAGATTTGTCTGAGAGTAAGCACATATTTCATGACAACACAGCACTATTTAAAGAACATTTTTTCTTTGCCCTCCTTCAGAAGAAGGGTATTATTTGTTTTATAATGTAGCTCAAAATACCTCTTTAAAATCCATAAGTACTATGGAAGTGACAGGTTCACGATGAATAGCTTCTCCTCCAGATTAATTTCTGTTTTATTCCCTAAGTGAAGCACAGAGCAGCAAGCTTTATACAAAAGTGAGTCAAGAGCAGATGTTTTTAAAATGAGCATTGTTGTCATGCATAGCTCTGATGGAACTCTAAGCCTGCTTTCTAAATATGGATAGGTGAAATATAAAAAATAAAAACATAAAACCCATGAATGTATCAGGAAAATTTATGAAGATTTAATTGTGAATTACATTTATGAATATGTAATTAAAAATAGATGGTTGACACCCCTGCTTTCCAAACTAAAATAACAGAAGAAATTATGCCAGGTTGTGGACTTATATTTGCACTCTCAAGTATTTGAATTTTTTTTAATGAAGGTTGGTCTCAAACTTTTCAAAACACGATAATAAAACTGCCACATCACACTTTATAAACTGTATTTTAAGACACAATTTACCCCCATCTCCTTAAAATTAAAATCATTGATAATTAGAAAACAGAGGAACTGTGTCTTTAACTCACAGTGAATTTTTGCCATGGAGTATCATAAAACTCCTGAAACACAGAACTTCAGGAGAAATGCTGAGTTTCCTACAGCCTATACTACAGTTTTATCAACCTGAGTTGCCAAATCCTGAGAAGATGGAATTCAGGAAAACTTCAGTTGTGCTGGTGTCCAAATTATTTTTAAATACTTCTTTATTTGATGATCAAGTGCTCGTTCTTTTATTAATCTTGTTGCTAACAAGATTATCAATCTGTATAAAGCCTTATTATTACTGCAGCAATGAGATAATCTTAATGTTTATTATTAATTTTAAAGGGATAATGAAATCTCTAACGAGCTATAGGGATGAAGAGAACCTTCCTCAAAAGTCCTTCTCTGAAAAGGTCATTCTTATCAGCAACTCTTCTATATACTTAAAACTGATTGTGGCATTCAGCAAGTTTCATTTTTCAGCTAAATTATTCAACACCTGTAGGAAGCCATTCTGAAAGCTTTTTTACACAGCATGAGATGAAGCACAAGTGGTACAGGGACGAATATTTGAAATGGCAAAGTTGCTAAGGCATCTGAGCACCCAGCCAGAATTAGTGCCAGAAAGAAAAACAGCTGGCTAAACTCAAGGAAAAGTCAAGAGAAGCAGGCAGCTGGAAGACAAGCAGACTCCAAGCAACGTGTGGTATCTTCAAGGGCACCTCTCCTCAACACTGACAAATCAATTCCTTTATAGATTTTTTTTTTCTTTGTCCTGTACACTGCTTATTTAATGCCTATGCATAAAAGGGTGCAGCCTTTGGGATGCTGACCCCTTTCAGCACCACTGCCCCAGCTCAGCCCTGCAGGAATTATTGTTACTCTATTCCCACTCCTCAAGGAGCAAGGGCACTCATCCAAAAACCTTTTCATGGTAACTCAGCAGCCCTGGGGCAAGCCAAGGCTTGATCCACTACCAGTATTCACTAGAGAATGGCCACATCTTGGCAATTCCCTGCACAGCTCTGGATTGAAGGGCAGCTCTGGCCCAGCTCCTACAGCAAGGGCCATGGAAGTGAGGGACAATGCTCTGGCAGCAGCTGTACCCAGAACAAGGGGCCTGCTTCATTTTTGGAATTATTGCTGGCTAGAGTGACTTTGAGATGCATTAGAAAGCCTTTTTTCTTAGCCCGAAGGAGTCAAAACTCTTCTATTTTTGTTTTCAAGGTTGTTAATTATTTTTTATCTATAAAATTGTTTTTCTGACTCACTGAGGTCTGTCTAGCAGGCCAGGTTGAGGCACACTGCCCATCTTGGGGATAGTGTTATCCTTTTCTACTAAAAATTACGTGTACACTATTTACAATAACTTCTCAATACTTATCACTTATGTTAAACAGTGAGTTTCTATTCTAATTTTGAAGTGCTAGAATCACTTAGAAGATGGAGGTTAGGAAGAAGAAAGAAAAAGGACAAGGCACACTTAAATTCTTCTACCTTGGGACTTCAAGCCCCTATTCTAAAAACTTCAAAAATCTATCTTTTACTTTGTGACAGACTAACTACTATTCTACTTAAAGTTTTTTCACTTGTAATTCTTCATATAAAGGTTGGTAATTGTTTTTTCTAAGGGCTAAATCAAAGGCACTAATCTTGGACTCTGTGCCAAGGTGTCTGAGCTTCTTGGCAGGGTCTTGATTCTTCTAGGGCAGTCAGAAGAATTTCTTGGGTTCTGACACTTCATGGAGAGGAAATACCCTGTTGAAGCAGAGCCTCAGAAACAGAGAGCACTTTTGCCAAGTTCATTCATAGTTCAACCCTCTCCATTAGATTTTTAACTACAGCAATGGCACCAAAAGCAAATCAACAAAGAAGGGAAAAAACCCTCCAAACAACGAGCAAAAAGCAGCCAAAGCCACTGCCATGATGATGGCCTGGTACACACAAACACAAAATCAAACTCTCTGCCAGCTTGTGTCATGTTATCTCAACAATGGGAAAAGAACTCTATGCCTAGACACATTAAATTTTCAGATCTCACTAAGCAAGCACAAGAGATTGCTGCAGCATTTTCATGTTGCTGTCATATTTGCATCAAGTTCCTTTTGAAGTTCCTGTGAGAAAACTCAGAGATAAAAGATCAACCCATGTTCTTGTGCAGAAGATAAAGTGAGGATTACCAGACTTACATTTGGCTTTGCAGGAAAACACAGCATGTGAAAATTTTACCTGGAAATAGGTTGTCAAAGGCAGGACTCTAACTGTTGTAATCAGACTTTTAAGAGGTTATCTGATGAAAATGTGTGTCAATAAAATGCAGGGTACCATAACATAATTAATGCCAATGTATACCCATCTTTAAAAAACCCCAAAAAACTAACTGATTTTGACTCTATAGCCTAAACCAAAGAGATTGGGTCTAAAACTTGGAGCAAAAAAGTCATTTTACTCAAAAGAATAATAAACCTCCTTAAGAAAATTGATGTGCTGCATTTATTCTTATCAGCTGACCTCTGTAATACCTTCCTAAAGTCCATAATACAATTATGAGCTTCCACATTAGAAGTGAAAAGATCATTGAATGCTTTAACCTTCCAGAAATGAGGAAATAAAGTAGCTTTTTAATTAAAGATAGAATTTGACAACCTGAAATTATTTAATTTTTACATCAACATTTTGCATTATGTTCCAGTGATATTTTCCTTTCTCATTTATGCTTTAATATCCTAATGCAAAATATATTACCAGAAAATTATTAATTTAATTTTAATAATTAAATAAAAAAACCATGGAAACGACTGGCAAATTTTTAAGTGTAAAATTAGGAATCATTTTACCTTCCTCAAATTAAAAAATGCAGAAAATAAAAAATTCAGAAATAATTGTGCTTGTTTTTTTAAGTTATAAATAGAAGTTGTGCTTTAAAAGACAAATATTATTTTTAAAAGACAAATAATACTATTAAATATTTGAATTCCTTTTGGATTTTTCCACCCAGCTGTCCCCAGGAGTTTTGGCTTTGCTGTTCTCTTTGCTTTTCAGGCACTGAGTGTCTCCTATTAAATCTCTGCTTCCCAGCTCCGCTGACCCTGTTACACCCATTTTTGTTTTAGCTGTGTTTCAGCTCAGACCACACAGGTCCTGCAGCACTGACAGCCCTGACTCACACCAGATCTGCTGAGCCACCCTGTCTGGAAATTTACTGCCACAGAAGCTGCTTGTTCTTTACTTATTCTTTCCTACCCTCTTGCCAAAAGGTTTGAGCCAGCTGTAAAACCTGCCTGCAGAGAACATGCCCTGGGGAAGCCTCCCTCCCCTCCACTCTCTTCCCCCAGGGCTCTGGCTGCAAATATCATGACAGAAAAGTTCAGCCCAACACTATTAACAGGTGCTTTCCAAGTGTCTCTGGGGAAAAAGGGGAAAAAAAAATTAAAAAGGTGGAATAAACCCAAAATCTATATACTGCTACTATACAGCCAGAAAGTTGATGAGCCTCACTACAAGGAAAAGCAAGGGGAAGGGTGGGGGGAGCAAGCACTAAAGTGGGGAAAATATTCATCAACCATCCATTGATATTCTATTAATCTTCATCTAAAATATTCATCTTCTATTTTAAAAAATATTTTATCATTAAAATATTTATCAAAAAAACAGAGGCTTTTAGAATACTGTTTTCTTTTAAGAAAGAAACACCCTGTCCTCTCCAGTATAACACTAAATTCCCAAAACTTTGAAGCAATTTGTAGAGAGGTAAGACTCTTTGGTAAGAGAAGCCTGGGGATGCTGGCACACAGAGCTCCTAGACCCCATGCCTTATGGGAATTTAGGACACAATTTTACATCACAGGTTACACCTTGGCCCTGCTTGGAACTCTGGTTCCAAGTGTAATGGTGTTATCAAATGGTGCAATCAGCAGTGGGAGTGTTTGGGGGCAGACACTTCATTTGAACATTTCTCTAAATTCCAGAAGAACACAAAAAATTAAATGAAGAACAGAACCACAGAGCACTTGAGGGGCTGTTGGGTTAGGGGAGGTAAGCAGTGACAGCAACAGGCTGGTTCACCCCTAGCAGGTAAAAAAGCAGCTGTGACTTCACTGTGACATTCTGTCTTCTCCACATGTTACACATCGTGTAGAATATTTTGTAGAATTAAAATTTTTAGAGCTCAGCATAGTCAAACTCATTCTTTAAATGATCTAAAGCCAAAAAGAATTCTAATCTCTAGCAGGCAATGCAGGTTTTTCCAGTGCATAAATTCCAACATGCAGCTGGAATGTGAAGAGTGATACAATATATTTGGAAATATTCTGTATGAATCTAAATCATAATAATTTAGAGCTGGATTTCTAACCCTTTTTCTTTAACAATCAGATACTTGGTCTGTGAGAGAATGAGAACAATGGAGTGCCAAACTTGTTTCCTTTGAACTCACAGAAATAAAGCCATTTATAGTAGTCTGTATTTTTTGATGATAGTACTAAGTTTGAGAAATTAGGTCTTTTTGGTAAATACAATGAAAAATGCATTTAAAAAATCTGAAATATCACTGTAGGTGAAGAAAATTTAAAGTAAAGGCATATGAACTTAACAAGAATTCCTCAAAGCCATTAGCTTGTCAGGGATTTTCTGTTATGTTCAACAGAATATACAATAATCTCTTGTTGATTTTAAAACACCATTTTAGGTCACTCTTTCCTTTGACATGTTCATGAAAGAGTAGGATGCTTATATTCCCTCTTTGCTCTCAATGCCACTCAAAGAATCGAGGTAGGCAAAAGTGTGAACTGCAGGCAAAATTAGTTTCCTTCATTTAAAATAATAAAAGGTAAATAAAATCAGAGTCTCTGAATTTCACTCATATTTCTGCACTGAGGCAGAGCCACTCATGAGGGACACTGACAGATTTATAGATTTTATCTGCAAGTCCCACACTTAAATCTCATAGCATTTCAAGCACCCAACCATAACACTGCAGTGAAAATGCTCTTGCAGATGGTTTCCTGCATATAAGAGCAATCTGTGGATGATGTTAATTGCATTACTTGATTCCTTAACAGAGAACTTCATTTCACTACTTTAAATGCCTCTGCACTTTAAATACCTGCCTACAACTGCACAGAAGAGCTCAAGACACCCTGAGAGTGTAATTTTGGCACCTCAAACCTTTTGGAGATCCTCCTGCAGCTATTAATTTATTCATTATTTCCTAATTTTTTTAAAGAAGTGATGTTGACATTTGTATATTAAAATGTTTAAATATTAAACCTCACTTTCCATCCATAATTAGAGAAAATAGACATACACAAACTGAAGTTTTCAAGAATAAAAGATACACCAACCTCAGAAACATCTGTCCTATTCACTGAACAAAGCCAGGTCCTCTGGGATGAGGCAGAAAGTGATAAATTCAGAGTCCAGAGTGGAGAACACAACAATAATATTAAGTTCTCAGATCTGAAAAGACAATGGTCTTTCAGACAAAGTGCTTTCTGGAATGTATATTTTCTCTGCTTTCTTTTTCTAAAAATATTACCCATTATTCTTACAATAAGAGACTAATGACAATAAGAATAATTTTCTCAGAGGCAGAAAAATGTTTCAGTTTCTAAGTTTTTTGAATCTATGCATGAATAAAAATAGATTTTTCAAACAAAGTCCTTTGATATCAAACATATCAAGAAAATGAAGGAATCAAGAAATTCTGCCTCTTTCTATCAGTCTTAATTTAACCACAGAAATCAACACTTCATGCATTCCTTGGGAAACTACTAAAAGGCATTAAAAGCTGCTGTCACTATTTGCTGTTGGTACATCAAGGACATTGAAGTTTACACCACATTGCCAAATTTATTGAGGAAATCTTTACTACCATAGCCAAGAGGGAAATTCACATTACCTCAGGTGTCTCAGCCCAGAAACAGCCAGTGCTTAAACCCCTGCTCCAGCAGTGACCTCAGTGCCAAATATGGCATTTGCCCAAATAAACCCAGGAATTCACCTCTGGAATTCACACCCTGAACAATAATTTGTGAGACAAGGCTGAATATCACAGTGATCCACAAGATCAGTTATTTTAATTTTATTTGAGGGGGGAAAAGCCCAATAAGCCTAAAAGATGAGTAACCTGATGACCTCAAAACCATGTTAAGAAATTTCCCAAAACATCCATCTTTCTTTGAGAAGTACTTTTTTACCAGTTAATTTAAAAAATAGAGCAAAAATGTTTGGGTTTTATTTCTCCTTTTTTTGGCTTTTTATTTTTTCTTTGTCTCACAGGTCTGGTATTTCTGAAAATACATTCAAAAAGGATGGAGGGAATTTCCCTTGTTTTGGACAAGCACTCTGCCATCAGGCCAAGGTACCACAGGGAGCTGTTAAACTCCTTTACTGGGCAGAGCTGGAGCAAATCCATCCTGACTTTGCCCCTTCTCAATGAACCAACCACCCCACCCACAGTGAACACAAAAACCAGGGATGCTGGGCTTTGCAGCAGATTTTCTGAGTACAGACACCACTGACCTGCTCAGAATCATTCAAGAGAACCTTGTGCCTTCCAGGTGGCTCCAGTGCTGGCACCAGGAGCTGCTCCTCATGTCATAGCTGAAAGTTCACACAAAAATTCCATAGCCAGGGCACTAAACAACCCTGCAAAAAGAAGATTTTTGGTTTGTTTTTCTGACCTTTTAACCAGCTTAAAAATTAAATAAATAAAAACAATTCAGCAATTTGCTTGCAGTTAACGAAGCAGCTCCACGCACGCTTTAAGCAGCGGATCACACCAACAGCACAGCAGTCAGTGCAGCCACAGCACAAACACAAGTTGAAGATGATAGCTAAGAATGGAAACAGCAACAAAAGGACTGGTTATTCCCAAAACACTCCTGTTCCTGCTCCCTGAATCCCAGAGCAGCCTGTGCTGCTGGCAGGGTGCTGGGAGCTGCTGCAAGGTGGCTCCAACCTCCATCAGACCCTGCAGGGTCAGGGGGTCTGGGCAGCCACGTGAGGCTGGTTTGGGGGCTTCTCATCACAGATTTTGAAGCTTTAAAGCATGACTGCTTGTTTGCCTTCCTAGCTTTTTGAGAATTTTTATTTTAAAAAATCAAATAAAAGCCATTCACAATTACAGTATTAATAGGGGCACTTTAAAGCAGTTATTAGGACTGAGATGTTTTTACAATGCTGTGTGTAGTTCAGGATAATATTTGCTATTTATTTTTGCTATCCTGCGTAAATTCAGAAATTAATTTGAACCCTAAAAAACAATACTTTAATCCTGGTGAGAAATAGCCTGTATTTTAGCAGAGGCAGCTGATTCCATTGCCAGTATCACCCTGCTGTGACCCTCCTCCCACCCACTTCAGCTCTGCCATTTCCTTCAGGGACAAGGACAGGCTGAACTGCCACTCTCAGAGAAACTGCAGCCAAAGGCAGGGTAACACCAGCATTACAAAGCTGCCCTCTGGAACCATTACCCAATTCTTCCCCTTTCCTTATTTTACATACCAGCTTGTGTGAAGTTATTTAAGATCTATTGTGAAATTAGTGATTATTTTAAATGCACATTTTTTCTATCTTTATAACATGTACATATTTCCTGTGTTGTTACCCAATGATTCAAACAGTGAAATCCTTCTGGGGAAAAGGAAGGCAGACGGATTTTTTGGGGCAGCAATGGGGACCACTCCAAAAACTTCTGGGAAGTTAAAATCCCTCCATAGCATGCAATTTGTATTGTAAAAGATCTGCTTAAGGAGCATGTAGTACCTAGCATTTAAATACTGATTTGGGAAAAGTATATCTAGAAAAAAAATTACAACTTGCTAGTCTTTCAGTTCTACTTAATGGTAAACCTTTTCCTCAAAAACAGAGAAAAACAACAACCACAAACAACACCCAGAATATCCCCACATTTGAGACAAAGTATATAAAGCTTATCTATAGTGAAACCATGGTTTACCTGTTTATCAGCAATTACAAATCCTCAAAATTTACAACGTCCGTCCCTTCAGATTCTGCTCATCATCTCAGACAGGCAAATTGGACGCTCAGCTGTCACAGTTGGGATGGCCATGATACACAGAGAATCACCACACAATTTCAGAAAGCTTCAACCCACACGCAGCAACACCAGGGCACCCCAGCAGGCTGCAAGCATCTGCCCTTCTTGTTCTTCAGCCCAGCCTTTTATCCCCTCCTGTTGATGCCCTGCACCTGTGTGCCCTCTGTTCCCTTTGGTGGTTGGTCAGTGCCCCTGGGCACTCCATGGCTCGTTCCCTTCAATAGCATTCACCTGTCCTGCACAGCTGAGCCCATTAAGGATGAGCCCCAATCACCCCAAACTGTGCCTAAAGGTTTCTACAAAAATAGTCAACATAATCCAAATTCAAAATATTTAAACAGGTAAAAATATATATTTAATCTGATTAAAACCTGCGAGGTTATGTTCAGGTCATTAAGTTGGATGGCAGTTTTAGGTTTTTCACTAGTGAGTGAAAAAAGGTATTTTTAAAAAAAACAATTTCTGTGTTCTGAGTTTTCACAATACAAGCGCCAACATACAAATGCAAATATTTCTAAAACAAAGGTGATATTTAATTTTACACAAGACATTAAAATTATATCTCTTTAGGATCATAGAATGGTTTGGGTTGGAAAGGACCTTAAAGCTGACTTAGTGCCAACCCCCTGCCACAGACAAGGACACCTTCCACAACCTGAGGTTGCCCCAAGCCCCATCCAGCCTGGCCTTGAACACCTCAGGGATGGGGCAGCCACAGCTTCTCTGGGCACCCTGTGCCAGCCAGGGCCTCCCCACCCTCACAGGGGAGAATTGCTTCCCAATATCTGACCTAATTTCTCCTCTTTCCTTTTGAACCCAGTATCACAGAGGTTTATCTACAGTTTATTACATTATGTGTGTGTGCTTAGGATAGAAAATTTGCCAGAGGGAAAAGTGTGAGTGCAATTTCTGGGTTGTATGGAAATGGGCAATACAGAACTGGAACAAATCCTGATCCCTTCAGATTTTCACCTCCATTTCTGTATCTGATTGGTACAGATAAGCACCCACACTTCTGAAGCAGCAGCTCTTCTGCAACTGCTTTACCCTCTGCAAATCTCTTCCTAACTTTTCCTGTATTAAATATAGTAAATCAGAACTGTATTCCTTGCCATCAGCTCTCCAGCTCAGAAGGTAAAATCAAAGGCTGCATGCAAGATGGTCGGTATTTAAAAAGCTATTAAGATCCTATCCCCTCACTTTTATAAGCACTCTGTGGGGCTATAAAGGCTTCATTTTTCACAGCCTTCCCCCTGGGCCCACAGATTTCATCAGCATGAGCTGCCAGGGAATCATTTTGTGCTTTAAAGTAAGAGGAGCGAAAGATAAACATCCAAAGATGTAGAAACATCCTAAAATACTGCAATACTTTCTAAAAAGCAGGAGTATAGGAAAGTAGGGATAAAGAAGGAAGGACATGGAGGGGAAGCTTTTCCTATTGGGATGGGGTTTATCATCACAGCTCTGAGCACCAGGATCCACCAGAGTCAGGGATACACCTCCCATTAAACACTATTAAATTTTAAAGAGCCACCATTAGTGCAGGAAAGCTCTGAGCCAGGGGGTGCTGCAGACCAGGTTGCTCTGCTTATCTGCAGCTTCCATCTTTCCCTGGCACCCATCAGTGGAGAGTGCAAGGAACAGGGTGTGACTGGGAGAAATGCATCTTTGCTCTGACATCACACAGCCCTGTGCCCAGGATGTGCAGAGAAAATGCCACAAAAAGAAAGGGAACCAAAGAAAGGAGACCAGAACAGCATTTCTAATAATGATGCTGTTCCAAGCCCTTATTTTGTGTTTTTTAGGTATTTTCTCATAAGTGAATGGGACAGAAAAGTATCTCAATGAAATATAAATACACTTTTAAATATTTGGGTAGTTCTATGTAATTTAGGGTGACTACAGGAGCAGCCTTTAGAATAAAGACTGAAAATTTCCTCCTCAATTAATATAACAGCATCTGCCTATTGTACAACTTCAAAATTTGAAGATTTGGCTAAGGTTTCTCCAAGCACAGAGAAATGAGATTGTAGCCAGCAAGAACACACTGCCCAGCCTCTGTACCCACCTCTCCTCTGCTGGAGAAAGGAGGACTCAGACACTTCACTCCAAAGCTTATCTCTCCTTTCTCTTCACTTTCACATGAGAAATGTGCATTTCAGATCATGGGCAAGGCATTCCATCTCCCTGCTGGAGATTTCATTTCACACCTAAAAGGAACATCACAATTATAAAACATATGCAAGGTCAACAGTGATGAGCACTGTGCAGGGAAGCACAGCACAGATTAGAAAAGCACCAAAATAAGGTATTTTACTCTCTAGGCATTACAGAATTTGAGTCCTAACATGAAGCAGACCTCTGAGACTTCTTGTAATTACATTCTTTCTTTTCCCTAAATGATTATCTTTTGACTAAAATGTATTTTGCTTTATTCCCCCTTTACTTATACATATATGCTCCCCTGACAGGGAAGTGTTATTGAGCTGTGAATCAGCTGCAGCCAGTGGACACAGTGAACTAAACAAACAGGAAAAACATGAACCCTGATGGAGCAACATTCTAAATCTGAGGGTGTCTTCATGACAATGTCCAATAAAAAGAAGAAATAAGTGGAAAAACTCCTGCTTTAAAGAACTTTAACGCAGCCATGACTATAAGATCTCTTGCAAAGAAATGGAATTAATATTCATGACTGTAAATCTGGGGCAAGGCACAGGTATGAGTATTCTAGAGAATTTTTTTTTTCCTAGATGCAGGAAACTGAAGACCTAACTGCAATCTGCACTGCACAGTTGCAAAAAGTGACCTGCTGGGCAGAAGTGTGGGAATGAATCCTAGAAAAGAGATGGTGATGCTGCTTTGCTCCAGGAGCAAACATATTCCTGTTCTTCAAAACTCAGGCAGCCCCTCTGAATGCTTATGCAAGCCTAAATTCAGGATGTGCATGTGTATATATATATATATATATATATATGTACTCATCCTGAATTCATGTTACATCTGGTTTTTATTGTACCACAGGTACCTTTAAGCTCCCTGTGCTAGAATTGGACCACAACAGAAAGACATCTAACTATTTTTATTTTTACTGTCAGTATTTAACTATTGCTATGATCATTTTGTTCCTCCTGAGTAAAATAACAATAAGCTTTAGCCATCAGGTACCAGCCACTAGAATCTCAAGTACCAGAACTCACTCCAAGAGGCATTTCTATTTTCCAGCATCCTTGTTCTGATCTTGAGCTATGAAGCAATCCAATATTCTCTAGAAAGAAATTGATATTTTCTGTTATTATTGTACTAGCAGGTTCTGTACTCCAGGTGAAGGGATTGCATTTCACTCCAAAACTCCTTGACCTTCATTAGTGCTTCAGGGAGCCTGAAAGCCAGATGGAATAACAAAAAAAATTCAATAAAATACACTGGTTCATATCTTTCCGGTTTTCTGAAACAACAAGGAAAATAATAGCCATCAAGTCTAAAGATTAATTTGAAATGAAATACTTGCAGGCAAATAGGTATGATAATTGTATTAAATCATATACTGCTTGTTTTTAAAAGGGACATGAAATCTTATAATTTAATCAACATCTAGATCATATTTTAAGTTCTATTATTTTAGTTAATCTATTTGAAAATAACTTTGAAAATAGCCAAGGCAGTCATTAGATATTGCAATTTAATCAGCACTTAATTTTGACATTAAAAAAAAAAAGCAGATGAAGGCTTAAAATAAGATTTTTAGACATTTATGGACCAATAAAATATTCATATGTATGATGACCATGAAGGTTTTCATCCCTTCCTGCTGTATTTTGTTATCCTACAGCTCAGGACTGTCATACAGTGTCTGTGTCATGCAGATTTATGAATAAATAAGTTTTACATGCACAGTGCACCTGGAATGAGTGAGTGAAGCCCTGTATGATCATCATGGAAGGTGGAAAAGATCTCCAAGTTGTGTCTCTGCAAACATTTCCCTCCAGACCACGTTTTGATGTCCCTTGACTTCACCTGGCATGTTATTAAACCAATGGCATACAAATGACCCAGTTTTGCCCCAGTTTAAATTGAACATTGAGACAGATCTGGAAATTATGACTACAGCTTAAAAATGTTCCTTGACTTGATGGGAAACAAGGGGAAGAGGACAATTTATGTCACTGGCAGCAAATATCTCCAAGCCCAGAAGCTAAAACACTTCCACTAGCATATTCCATAGATACACATATATATTGTATATAAAATCTAAGAACCTATAATCCTCTTTAAACTGCTTGGCAAGATCCAGAGACATTTATTTACCAAAGCTTTTTTTCTACCTAGGAAATTTAAAATTTCTATTAGGCAATTCTATAAACATCATCCATGCCATTTCAAAATCCACTTTTCAGAAGCACTCAAACACAAGCAACATACATAATTCTTTAAGGAGAGTAATTACATCTAATTGGTTTTATCTTCTTGTATTGGTGTTTCCACCCTACAGCCTGAAAAAATTCCCATCCCATTAGTTGCATGGATCACCTGCCCTAAGCCCACATACACAAAGCTTTCCTGCTCTTTCTAAAGAGGATCTATAAACAATCCAAACACAAATGAGACTTTTCTTTTCTCCCCTAAACTGTGGGATTACAATTTTGTTTTACAGGAATCTCTTTATATCACTACAGCCTGGCTAATGCCACCCATTACAGATTCCCTGCATTTAAAGGCACAAATTTCCCTAAGAACTCTCAGTTGCATATCAAAAACAAAGATTTTGGCAGTTTTCAACATTTTTAACTTTTCTGACTTCCAGATGTCAAAACCAACAACTCTGCTGTTATTTTGAATCCAACTCAATAAAGAGAAAGATATTTGTTAAAGACAGAGCAATTTAATACCCTGTGTTAAAACAGCAGTTTTAAAACACATTTTTCTTCTAGTGCATCCATTTTATACTAAGCTAGCCAAGTTTTCAATACTCAGAAATATACATTAACTCATGGCTTTTTTAATGTCCTTATCCATATTAACCTAACTAATTCTTCGTGCTTCTACTTGGCTGCAACAGCTTTTTTAGAATTGTTGTGTGCTCAGTAGCTCCATTTTAGATATTTCTGTACAGAACTGCAAGGAACATTTCTGAGGGTAGTGCACAGAACTCCTGGTTTTAATTTGGAATTCTAAAGAACATGTTCTTTAAAGTTATTTGGACTTTTTTGAGGCTATTTAGGGCTCAAACCATAGCTCTCCTTTAACAAGTACAAAGATGTGTGTTCTGGGGGCAGAAATAGAATGGAAAAATTATGTGCAAAATTCATAATTTGTACTTTAATCTGCATTTTCATTTTGGTTTGGGCTTGGGAAGATTGCATGGAAAAAAAAAAAAGCTGAAAAAATGGCAAAAAAAAGTCCTTGATTTTTATGTTTATTGAGGGAATAAGAACACCCAATTTAAAAACCAGACCCATATATATGTGTATGTGTAAATATGGCAAAAGTAGTGATTTATAAAGACCCACATTCTATCAACTTGCACACAAAACTCTATAAAGGCAAGATCATTCCTCCTTCCTTGCTATAACTTTGACATTAATTATTTTTTATTATTGGTCTGGTTAGGTATTCTAGTGTTTGCATGCAGAATAGCAGAAATTTGCATAGGAATAAAAGCTGTGTAGCCATATTTTGTTCTAATTTCCCATCCACGTCCCCAAACAGCCCAGGATGTATAAATTACAGTATCATTTAGCTAACAATCTATGATGGCTACGTGTAATAACATAACCTGCCCAGGATTTAATTAAGCAAGTTCAAAACATGGAAATTAGAAGTAAGGAGCCACCAGAGAAGGATAAATTTAAAGAGCTGGCCTCCATTTTTAAGCTTTTATGATTTTATTACCTTTACAGAGAATGAGGGAATATGCAAACAGAGAGGATAAACACTTACTGTTTATCTTGCTTTTCTCTTTCTGAGACAGAGAAAAAAAGACTTTGATTTTAGTGCCCCTACCTTCTTTAGTACTTTTGGAGAGGTTTTGAATTTTCATTCCACCAATGGCAGGGATAAAATCTGTCTAGAATGAGTAATGTTAAGATTTTCCTTTTACTCTCTCAAAGCATGTGAGACTGGGTATGGAGAGACAGAGCAGAATGATGCCACGAGGTTCTACGGACTGTAAACACCACAAAATTGAGACTGTACATGGGGAATATTCTCTTCTTCTCACATTTATGTAGCCCAAGATGAGCAGAAAAGTTCCCTTTAATACTAAACCTGGTGCTTTTCAGTGCCTGTATTCCATTTACCTGTGTAAAACAGCTAAATGTGAACTTTACCTTAAAAAGGAACAACCACACATCCTTTTATTACAGTAAATCCCATGGTGTCTCAGGTCTGAAACTGCCTAAAGAGCAATTGTTTTGATTTTCCATGGGATTATTTTGATATTTATGACATCAAGTCATGGTTGACACAGCAATATCTACCTCTGATGTGTCCTACAACAAGACATCCTTTTTTTGGAAGCTCAGAGGTAAAAATGAAAGACAACAATTTGACCTACATCACCATGGTTTTTTTAAAGCTAACCATCTTTACCTTCTCACTGCATTTAATTAGCTCTTAGCAGCTGCCATGTTGTTTAAATTATCCAATCATTTATTGCCTGGGGTTGTTTAATTACATGTGTTTTGGAGTTTTGGTTTGGTTCCTTACTACCACCATCACACCCACCCCACTGTATTTTAATCTTGTGGGACAATATTCCTTTCAGTCTTGTGAAAATAATTGATCAAGGAGAACCTACTTTGAAATTCCTCTCACACAGCTAGAACTTGTCACCTGTGTTGTTACAGATATTTAATTCCCTTCCACTATTACATCAGAAGTGATGAGTTTGGGTACCTACTACAACCTGAGGTGCTTGAGGTGAGGCAGATCAAGACTCCTCTTCACAGGATTTTGCTAGAGTGGAAAAAAATATTGATTTTTTTATGATTAGTTTCTGCCAATCATTTTGATAGTGAACCTTTTCTTAACACACCACAACAAAATGAAACTCAGGAACCACTCCTCAAAACAGGCCATGTGATGGTGGCTTCTCGGGGGTCTCCCAATTAACTAAATTAGTGGGTTGTGTCTTCAGGTTACTAAAAGGACAAAAGTCTTTCTTGGAAGTTATGAAAAGGAAAGGTTCTGCAGGGATTTTCATGGAATTTAACAGTATTTAACTCCTGAATAAAAAGGATTTGTCACTGTAGTTCAGACCATCAAAACAAGAGGAAAGAAGACAGAGCTTGTGTGTGTGGGAAAACAAATAAAACTACCACTGAGAAAGCAAATTAACCTCCAGAGCTCCTTATTAATAACCAGAGACCAAGGGCTCACACAAAGTTTTTTGTGTGATACCTCTTCTGCTTTCTGGGTGTTGGTTTTCAACCTGTACTTTATTTCCTGGTTTATTTTTCTAATCCTTATTGCCAGGAGGCTGGAGAGACTTTGCAATTGGGAGGAGAGCTTTCCTCTCAGCTGCTTTCAGAATCTATCCCAGCAGCTCTGGGACATCCCTTGCCACACACTGATTGCTAGGGGCAGAACCATCTACAATATAATAACTGCAAATGCAGTGGGATTATAGATTGTGTATCTGTTAATTTCTCAATATATCAGCTCCAGGTTGAGCTTTTGAACAGGTATTAATTGATGCAACAAGCAAAGTGGCTTTATCGCATAAATCAGTCAGCCCTTTTTCACATCCAGAAAACCATGGTGGTGCCAAATGCTCTCCATGGTGCTTAGACTGGCACTGGGGAGTAAATGTTCTGTAAACTTACAGATTTATAACGGTGTAAGTGCTCCAAGAAGTTAGATCAGGACTAGGATTTCACTGATAAGACTGTAAAATGATGAAAGCAATCCAAAACAGATACTTCTGAGCAAATAATGTGCAAAAGGGTTTACAAATCCTTCGAGGCTTATTTTACAAACTGGCTTTAAAATTTTTGTTCCATATCTTCTTTACTTCCTATCCCATGTTCTATCTGTATAGTACAATAACACAAGACTCTTCCAGGCAGTATTTCTTAGAATAGAAGGAGATAAAGCTATTTGTGGAAAGAAGAAAAAACTTTCAAACTTGAAAAATCTGCATTCATTTTTCCACAAACAAACAAAAAGGCTTGATAAAAAATGCAGAATAGTAAATCTCATAAAAATGTATAAATAGATATATAGATGGCCATAAACAGCATAATAGTATTGCAGTATTTACGTTAAAAGTTCTTGCCCGTATTCTCTGCAGTTCATAAATTTCCTTTGCTATGCAAAAAGATCTTCATTGTCATTTATTATTTTGAAAAAATCAGAAATACTGCAACTGCAGGAGCACATAAAAATGTCTGGGACTACTTTGCGTTTTCATCATTTCAATTTTGCTCCACAAAGGGGAAAAAAACCCCAACCTTTTTTAAACCCCTTTGCATCTGTTTATTGACTTAGAATTTAGTATAACAACTGGCTTCTGATCCACTTGCAATTTTGATGCATATCTTAAGGAAACTACATGAATAGAACATCTGGCACTTTATAGATGCTAATTTAATTTAATTCCTTAAGTTCAGTTTTTCTCTGGACCAAAATAATCTGATATTTTCAACAGAAGCACTAAGAAGCTCAACGAATTTTTGATTTATTTTAGATTCAAAAACATATGTTTAGTTCATAGGAATATTTCCATATTTATAGCCTTTCTTTCTGCATGTTCTTAAAAGAAAATCATCTCAATAATTCCAGAAAGGTCAAGGAAAATAAGATATTTTTTCTACCACAGTTTAGCTCAAATGATGTTAACTCTAGGATTTATGGTGCAAAGCAGAATTGCAAACAAACTGTATTATCCAGAATTCTGGTTTTCCCCGTTTCAAACTCCATTTCTAGGTTCTTTTTCATTCCCTCACCACCTCTGAAAGCAGGGAGGGCACACAGCAAAGCAGGGACTGAACTCACTGTTCTGCATAACTCCACTCATTCTCCAAGAGCCAAACCCACCCAGGTTTCCTGCTCACCCAAATCACAACAGAGATAATCCTAATTTGCATCGTTATTTTCCATTACTTAACAACAAATGCCTCACTCCATAAGTGAAGCAGGACTCCATCCTTTCCCTGGTTGTTTTGTTATTTGTGGGACCTTTCACTCAAAGCACTAAATTGCATTTACAGAGTTCACACAGCTCTGGGATTTCTGTATTTGGTGACTTGCATGAAATCAAATCAAAGATGTTCCAGACAAGCAGGAAGCACCAGCATGGGTAACAGCAGCTAAGGCTCACCTGAAAGGCAGTGCAGCAAGAGGATGTGCAAACTTCCATCACCAAAGATCCTCACCAGTGCTCACCACACAGCCCTTCCCTGCTGCTTTTGTCCCTCCAATTCCTCTTATAGCCAGAGTGGGTAAGAGCTCCTGAAGTTAAGGGTAATCTTAACAGATTAAGTGCTGGGAAATACCAGGGAAGCAGCACATGCTGATATCAAAAAGCTACAAAAAGGATGAGTGGAGCTCTGAGCAACCTGGTCTAGTAAGAGGGGACCATGGCAGAAATGAGCTTTAAAATCCCTTCCTGGGAAGAGGTTTTACAGCCACTTCTGTGAGCCAGAGAGAAGTTGGATAAGAGGATCCATGTTTACCCCTGAAAGAATTTTCTACCAAGGTCATTGATGTAGAAACCAAGAGTGAAAGAAGGATAAATAAGAGAAACTTGCCACTGCCTATTCCAATGAGCACTTTGTCTCTCGTGACCAATGAGTAAAGTGTAAACTCTTGAGCTTTGTAAGAATATATAAAAAAAGCATGCATGCTATAATAATAATAATAATAATAATAATAATAATAATAATAATAAAGCAGATTTGAAGTCTTCTGAAAATGGAGTGTATTGTCTCTGCCTCAACTGTGACACCTTGCAACCCAAACCACCACATGATTCTATAACAGAGCATTGCAGCTGCAGCCTTGGGCAGGAGCAGCACAGAGCAAGCCTCACATTTACCTGCCCTTGCCACCCAACTTGGAGAGGAGCTGCAGGTTTCAAGAAGTGGGTCAGAAAATCAGGTTTGGGAAGGGAGTGGTTTAAATCAGAGAGATTCTAGGGATGTTGATACAGAATGGGGCTTAAATTGTGTGTCTGACAGGCAGGTGTGGACACAAGTGCTACAAGAGCCCTGAGCATCACCTGTCTGACACAGGGTTGGGTTTCAGAAACTCAAGACTGTCAGAAAGAAGTGATCAACCACCATTCCTTTCTGCAACTTGCCTTGCTGGGATATCTCAAGAATACAAAAAAAGTGATCAACCGCCATTCCTTTCTGCAGTTTGTCTTGCTGGAAAATCTCAGCCACACTGGTATCTTGGCTGCATGGAAACTTCCACAGCATCCCCAAATCCAGTGTGTTGAGGACAGGGCTATCCTCCCTTAGCCAGGAGTTAGATATTTGATGTCTGGCTTCATACTTTCAGTAAAAAGGAAAGGAAGTGGAGAATGTTATTCCTAAAAGCTTGTAGTGAGAAGAAATGCCACACAGTGCCCAAACACATTTGCTAAAATTACTTCCCACATCTCCAACAGGGAATGCTGAAGAAAAGACTGTGAGATAAAATAGGACAGGATCTCCTTTCTTCCTTAACACACTCACCTTTTATTCTGGCTATCAGCAGCTGCAGGCTTGAACTTTATCAGTGCTGCTGTGCAATATCTGTTTCCATACCGATGCACTTCACAACTGCTCGGATCCATTCTGTAAATCCCATGTTCCTAGGAAGGAACAGAGATTGGGTTTGGCTCAAATGTCAGCAATCAGGGGGCTTCCAGCAGAAAAATCTGACCCTGTCTTTGTTAACATAAACCAGCAGTAATCCAGTAATCTGACATGGCAAGATATATTTCATAAATCAAGAGCTAAATGCCTGCATTTCTTCTGCCTGCTGAACTCCCAGAGCCTGAGCCCGAGGTGAGATCCTGCTTGTACTGAATTTAATAGCAATACTCCCTTTAACTTTGGTGAGTCCAGGTTTTCACTCCCTAAAGCCACAGGGGGTTTAAAACACTTTTTGGCGTAAAGAGAAAAGTGCAAGTAACTTATTTGGCCTCTTTTTGTACAGTAATTCTGGGCACTGCTCTATATTTTCTTAGAATCAATTATAGTCTCCTCTACTTCCCTTGACTATTGACTACTTTGTGATTGATGTATTATTCAAGTAATATATAAAGCCTCATACCTATTTATTGACAACTTGCTAAGTTAGGTACCTTTTAGGCAATTCTCCAGCTTGAAAAGCCAAGTGCTAACAGTGAACTCCAGACATCTCAATACCACAGGCTGTTGTCATTTTGAACATAAATGTACATATTAATCAGCTAATCACTAATCCCTGAAACCTCTAACTGCAATATTGGCAGATCTTCTTAAAAACTATTTCCAAGCTTGCATGCCTGTTGTTGCATTTGCTTAAAGAATCATCCATCACATAAATGGCTAGTTAGTGAAATGAACTAATTAACAAAGAAATTAAATGGAGAAATAAATCTCAAGCTCAAGACTACTGAACTGTTGTCGCCCTCTTCCATCCAAAGCCACCAGAAAGGCTTACACTTAAGAAATACTGCTGCATTTTGAAAGCCCTTTATACATGGGAAACATGTACCATTTAATCTCTATTCTATCACACTGAACAACCATTACATTTATTGTATTAAAATATATGTAGTACAGTATCAAATACAGCTGTCCCCATCTGAGCCCCCTTTTCCTCTTGCTTTCTGCTTGAACCCCTTGATTTGCTTTTTAAGAACAATTTAAGAACTATCCCTGTGCATGCTTTTGAACTATTTTATTAATTCATTATTGATCTGTACCTTTGGGACTCACAGATCTTTAGATCCATTTTTAAATTCTGTTAATGTTTGTTCCAACTTTTCTGTAATATCCAGTGGGTATATACATATTTTAAACTCCCTCAATATTTTGACCCATAACGTTGTATGGAAAACTTGGAATCAGATTAACATTTTAAGCTAAAACTAGCAGTGTAATTGCTTCCATTTCTGCTTATGTTAATAAATGAGAGCATCTCGTTGAAAGCAGAAGGAAACAGATGGACACTTTGTCAAAGTGTGAAGCTCAGTGGTTTGGGTGTTAACATACTCATATGCGTGTATATATATCTAGATATAACTGAATAACAACATTTTTAACCTCTAATACTCCAAGTTCTTTATATAGTAGTCACTATGTTGTTTTTCTTTCTTTTCCACACATAAAAAGGACAGACTTATTGGAGGAAAAAAATGACTGACAGCATCACAGAGAAAGCTTGTAGCAGAACCCAGAACTGAACATTTTCCTCCCAGTTTCAGTCCAGACCACTGTGAACTGGAAACTCAGGGAAAAACATGGTGTTCCCATGGAGCACTGGAACTGAAAACAGACACACACACACACAAATTCTGTAAAAGGATAAATGATAAATTCATGTTCTTAAACCTGAGCAGTTTATCTCTGATTTACGCACAGTGCATCAAACATGTTAATGGGGTTTTAACTGACATGATGTGGGAGTTACAATAACACTGCCCAGCATTTAGCTTGCTAATCGCTTCTTAATTACAAAAAGGGTATTAAGGCTTCATGGGAAGCTGCACCCTGATGCTCATGGCCTCTTTTATCCCACTTGATAATTTCAGTATTAACGATTGTTTTAATCTCACCATTATTTTGTTCAGCCCTATCTCTGACAATTCCTCAGTTCCTTATTTTGAGTATCTCAGCTACAGTGTTGATATTCATACTAATCAGTCCCTTCTGGCATCTGCAGTGTCAGCTTGGAGCTGATTCAGGAAAAGCCACAAAATCATAACACTACTGTTTCTGTAATTTTCTGCTATTTAGGATGCATGTAACTCAACTCCTGAGCTTTTCAAGATGCATCTGTAAGGCCTCTTGCTGTCATTTTGGAGGAAAAATACCAATCTCAAACCACACTTGTGTTCATGATACACAAACAATTCTGTTTCCTCCCATGAACTTACAGTATTTCTTCTTCATAACAGTGATAAAAGAAAACTTCAAAGTTCAAAAGAGGTAAAAGGATGATATTGGCACTTCTGATTTAATATCTTGTATCTGGCCAGATTGCTGTGTGGACCACTATCCTCTGATACAGATATCTTTATTAAAACATCAATCCATCTCTCAAACTCCCCTTTTTAGAATGGTTTGGGTTGGAAGGGACCATAAAGATCACTTAGTGCCAACCCCATGAGCAGGGACACCTTCCACTATCCCAGGTTGCTCCAAGTCCTGTCCAACCTGGCCTTGGGCACTTCCAGGGATCCAGGGGCAGCCACAGCTTCTCTGGGCACCCTGTGCCAGGGCCTCCCCACCCTCACAGGGGAGAATTTCTTCCCAATACCTGATATAAATCTACTCATTTTCAGTTTAAAACTATTCCTCCTTGTCCTGTCACTGCAGGCCCTTGCCCAAAGTCCCTCTCAGCTCTCTTGGAGCCCCTTCAGGCACTGGGAGGTGCTCTGAGGTGACCCCAAAGCCTTCTCTTCTCCAGGATGACCAACCCCAACTCTCAGCCTGTAAATCAGAAATAGCTCAACCCACCTTAGTTAATCTGCTGCAAAAGCACAGTAAGAATCACCAAATACAATAACAACCTCAAACATCTATTTCTTCTATTCAGAACTCAGGTGGGATCACAGGTGACACTAAGAGTAGCATATTCAAATTCTTAAAACCTGTAAGAGCAGCAAAATCAAGAGAGGGTTTTTATTTTCCTTTGATCTTCCACACTGACAGAATTCAGAAACCAGCAATAAAAAATATCTCAGCTGTCAAACAAAATAAAAGGTCTTGTTTACTTTGCAAGGCCCAGACTATCAATAGTAATCAAGGCTCTGCTTCCCAAACAGAAATTGTCTGCAGATTCCAACAAAAGCACCAGCTCCAGATCAGTAAATTGAACAAGCTCTGCCCCAGCCTTCCAGGTCTGTGCATCTGAAAATGGGTTAAAATAAACCCAACAGCTCCCCCGTGGATCTATACATGGTTAAAATACACCCAACAGTTCCCCCAGTGGATCTGTACATGGTTAAAATACACCCAACAGTTCCCCCAGAGGATCTGTACATGGTTAAAATGCACCCAACAGTTCCCCCAGAGGATCTGTAATGGTTAAAATACACCCAACAGTTCCCCCAGAGGATCTGTACATGGTTAAAATACACCCAACAGTTCCCCCAGTGGATCTGTAATGGTTAAAATACACCCAACAGTTCCCCCAGAGGATCTGTACATGGTTAAAATACACCCAACAGCTCCCCAGTGGATCTGTACATGGTTAAAATACACCCAACAGTTCCCCCAGAGGATCTGTACATGGTTAAAATACACCCAACAGTTCCCCCAGTGGATCTGTAATGGTTAAAATACACCCAACAGTTCCCCCAGTGGATCTGTAATGGTTAAAATACACCCAACAGTTCCCCCAGTGGATCTATACATGGTTAAAATGCACCCAACAGTTCCCCCAGTGGATCTGTACATGGGTTAAAATACACCCAACAGTTCCCCCAGTGGATCTGTACATGGTTAAAATACACCCAACAGTTCCCCCAGTGGATCTGTAATGGTTAAAATACACCCAACAGTTCCCCCAGTGGATCTGTACATGGTTAAAATACACCCAACAGTTCCCCCAGTGGATCTGTACATGGTTAAAATACACCAAACAGTTCCCCCAGTGGATCTGTAATGGTTAAAATACACCCAACAGTTCCCCCAGTGGATCTGTACATGGGTTAAAATACACCCAGCAGCTTCTCCAGTGGATCTGTAATGGTTAAAATACACCCAACAGTTCCCCCAGTGGATCTGTACATGGTTAAAACACACCCAACAGTTCCCCCAGTGGATCTGTAATGGTTAAAATAAACCCAAAAGTTTTCCCAGTGGATCTGTAATGGTTAAAATACACCCAACAGTTCCCCCAGTGGATCTGTAATGGTTAAAATAAACCCAACAGTTCCCCCAGTGGATCTGTAATGGTTAAAATACACCCAACAGCTTCTCCAGTGGATCTGTACATGGTTAAAATACACCCAACAGTTCCCCCAGTGGATCTGTAATGGTTAAAATACACCCAACAGTTCCCCAGTGGATCTGTAATGGTTAAAATACACCCAGCAGTTCCCACAGTGAACCTGTACATGGTTAAAATGCACCCAACAGTTCCCCCAAGGATTTCTGATGTTCAGCTGTTGCCATAGCTCACTGCTGATTGCTCTCTAAGTACCTCAACTATGATTCAGACACAGCAAATCTGTTGCTCTGCCTAAGATGTGCAAACCCAACAGTTTTCATTACTTTTATTTCTTTGCATGGTTCTGGGTCTGCTTTTTGTGCTGCACATCCAAGGAGATCGTGTGAGGCAAAAATTTATTGTCCTAATCCTTTGTCCAACAATGGGTGCCTGCAAGGACAGAAAGTTCTCTGCTATTGATTTCAAGACCAAAACTACTGCAGGTGAAATTCAGATTGTGCTCACTATCACCACCATGGCAGAGTTTTCTTGGGGTGTGTTTCCATTAATAATAATAATAATTGAAAGTTTGTATTTAAGACTAAACTTTTATGTACATCACACTGGTGCAAATTGAGACCTTAGCAGGAGCAGTTCCCAAATTAAAGCATCTGCAGGACAACTGTTTTCATTGATGACACTTTTGTATGACAACAGAGATGGCATGGAACAAACAAGCCAAAAAAACCTATTAAAATGCCAGTGCTTTGTAAAGACAGAACTCTTGATAAGATCAAGTCACACCAGGAAACAAACCAAATCATATTTCTGAGTGCCAGAGCATATACTGGAGATTTTATTTTACCCATAATATGTACAAGTTAGGGGATCAAATGGACGTGTTTAAAAGATACTTAAAATTTCTCATATCACTTTAGTAACTTCTGCACACAAGACAGGGAATCTGTGTGACTGGGAGGGGTTTGTTCAGATTTCTGCTTAGATTTAAACTAAGAAGGCCACTGCATTTTCACAAGACAGAAACCTTCACTGACAGTTTGGCAGGTTTTTTAAACATATATGAACTAAACACCAAAGCAAGGACAGCTCATCTGGGTCTGTGTCAGCAGCAGAATTTGATGACAGCAGCACACTGTTCTTATGGGCAAAGGAGTTTTCTGCAGAACTCTTATCCTCAAGGTAATATTGGCCTTGCTGTTTTAGAAGTCTTGAATAAGAGGCCAAAGACTTTTTTTCCTATTCTATTAATGCAAATTCACATTAGTAGCACTATAAAATATATTAAGTTTTTGTTAACTTTGCTGACTTAGGCTAAAGGAATTCCATTTTTTCCTAATACCCTGGCATGATTATGGTCAGTCTAACAAAGACTGACTGCATTCTCTGTGGCAGTTGCATCTTTCCTTGAGCATTTTTGAAATATTTTGATCATAAGTGTAGAAATTTGCATCCTGTCAAGAAGGACTGGAACCAGTGAACAAGAATATGGCTCCAACAGATCTTCCTAGAGTGGGATTTTTTGATATGTGTACTCTGCTAATTCTTTAATATCTGTATTAACACATATATTTTTACTTCTCTCGGGTACCCCTACAAGAAAATGCAAGATACTTCAGAGAGCTATTACAGAACATTTACTCCATTCAATTGAACCCAACAGAGCTCCCTATTAGATACCAATCCATTTTGCTGACACCTGACTGTTATGAACAATGCACCATGTTTTTGTGGCTGTCATTCAACCACCTTACAATGCTGCATGTCAAATGCTAAACACTGCAAGGCTTCTTTCAGAGGTGGCATCACTTGCACACAGGCTTCACTTTTGGTTAGAGGCAGAAGGTGCAGCCAGCACTCCCCTCTGCCATCAGCCTGGCAGCAGCTCTGCTGAGTTGTCACATTCTCCCCACGGTTGTTTTGCTCGAAATTTGTCTCCACGTAAAATTTCTGTTCTGCTGCAAACACTCAAACTGCAGTTCCAGGCATGAAGATGGTTTTTGGATCTATTTTATGCTTCCCAAATGCTTTTCTCACCATTCCTCCTAAGCCCATTTAATGCCCATTAAATGTGCCAGACTGACTGAGGCTTAGGGCTGCTCCTCCAGGAGCTCCACAAGAGGCAGTGGCACTCCAAGCTCCTACCTGGAGATGCCAAACCATGTCCATGGTGACCAGGTGGGATCTAAGGAAGTCACTCTGGGTGGTTAATGTGCCATGAGCACAGGATCATCACTCTTTCTTGCAGCCACAGCTACAATCTGTCAGCTGTCCTGCAGACCAGAGGAAAAGAAACCATTTTTAGCACATTTATGCCATGCAAACATATCTCTGGCTGTCATTCTGAACCAAGACAGGCAAGCCAGCAGTGAAAGGCCTTGGGAACACTGAACTAGCCTGGTGGCAGGGAGCCTCCCTTGCCTCAGCCTTCCTGCACCACACAGCTCAGGAGAATTGTCATCCAAGTGGGCTTTAACTGGACCCAGGCATGCAAAACACCAGCAGGCTCAGCTTTGCTCCAGGGATTCCCAATTTATCCATGAGGGAAGGGGTTACAAGCAGCCACTGCTGCAGTGAAAAATGTGCATGCAGCAAATCACTGTCACAGCCTGCACTGCTGAGAGAGCCTGTGCAAACCACAGGGAATAAAACAAGCTTTGCTTAATGCAGGCTACTTCATCCTCTGCTTTACACCAAAGCCTTCCTGTTACACCTCACTCAGTTTATCTCCTCTTGCTAACACAAAGAGAAGCAAAGAGAGGAGATGATCATGGAGAGGTGCTGCAGCACAACCAGATGGCCCAACTCTCCCCAGCCTTGGCATTGTGTCTCTCTCTGTAACTTGGGTATTTTTATCTTCTCCCACCCCCCTCGGTCCCATCTGCACCTTCCTCTTTCCCCATGTCTGTCACGTTGTTTTTCAGATCAGTTTCCCCAGGAAGAGATGCTTATGCTGTCGTGTCCCCCACATGAACTCGGCAGAAAAAGGGATGGGACTCCTCTGGATTTCATGGCAACATGCCCGAGGGGAGCAGAGATGTCCCAGGAGTGCTTGCTAGCAAGGGAAAAGCTCTGTGCTCAGCTCGCCTGTGAGGTTCCACAGCAGGGCCCTGTGCAGAGGCCCCACCACTGCTCACAGGCACTGGAGGTGCACAGAAACAGCCCTGAAGGAGCTTGTGATCATTTCCCAGGCACTTTGGAAGGGTTTTTTTGCACAGCTGTTACTCTCCACCCTTTCCCTACCCCTGTCTGCCCATTTCCCAGCCAGGCTGGATCTTTTGTTTTAGCTGCTGATCCCCTCCTGCAAAGCCTCTTCTCACACATCCACCAAAAACAAAGGGCACAGCAAAGGGAATTTCTTTCTCTTTGCTCTTGTGCAGCGTGAATCATGAAAAAGAAATCCCACATAAAACACTTATCCCACTGCTTTAACTGCCAGCCAAGGCTGACTTCAGTGGACAGATGTTTCTCTGCATCAGTTGGTCATCTGGTATTCAGATGAAGGGCCCTAAAACCCTCAAATTTATTTTTAGTTTCAATTGTAAAGAATGTTTTAAAAGTAAAGCAATGAAATAATGTTGGTTTTAGTGGCATAGCAAATAGATTTACAAAGGAGTTTGTTCATATATTCAAATATATTCTCTATATTTAATTTCTATGAAGTTCTGCCTTCATAGGAATATTATTGTATACCAAGAATAGGGTCTCTGCCTCTTTAGCCCATTTACTCAGATGTAAATTATTCTTGCTTTTAATCCTCCCTCTGCTTTTATTGCTTTCATTGAACAATAGGGAAGCCTACTTGTAGTTAATTTACCACCTGAAGACACTAAATAAAAGTTGCAGGGCCTCATTTATTAAATCTCTCCCTAAGTCTGAAGACACTAGACATCCAGTCAAGGCTATGCTTTTATTAAATATTTTCACCACTGAAATTAGAGTATTTATCCAAACAGACTCCCCATGAGGGAATCCAACATAAAGTAGTGTATTTATTGGTGTTAAGTCAGGTTGGTAGTGCTGACCCTTGTGTGATTCTCCAAAGCACATAATTATATTATTTTCATTCTCAATATCTATTATTTTAGCAAAATTTCTGGCAAGTTGTGTCTTGTGTGCTACTTCCTTTATTGCCTGCCTTTTACTAAAGTATTCTGGCACTCTCAAAGTTAGAGGAAGAAAATAAACTTGTCCAAAAGGAAGCACCCCATGGCCTGCGTGCTCCAGCTTGCTCCAGGCTGTATCACTGACCCAAGACCATTTCCCACAGCAGCCCCACATGCAGCTTGTGAGGTCAGTGTGTTCCAGGTGCATTCTCTGCCTCTCTGGGCACACCAGTCCCTTTGCTCCCATAAAGAACACAGACTTTATTAAGCAGAAGTTCTCTATCTACACAAAATCTGAAGTTTGTACTCTTAATCCCCAGTACAGGACTTTCAGATTCTGCAGATGTCACTATTGTGGTTTTTAAATGCAGGATCTCTCCTGTATCTTACCTGGTCAGCTCCTGCTGGATGCTGATGATGTAAATTCTGTTTTGGGATGCTGATAAAGGGTCTCTTCCTTGGCTGCAAAAATGTCAGAAGATATGCATTGAACAGAGCTGATTGATGAGGAGAACTTCTGCTTTACATGAGATTTTGACATTTTGAAGTTTACTTCTCTTCTAATTCATAACATATAATATTTTTAGATGTCCCAGAAAACAGATGATCTGTACAACTTTGCCTTTGGACAAATATTAACACACAGTTTCCAAAATTAATTTGTTCCCTCAAACCTCAGCAGCTGCTGACTGAAAAGGCTTTGTTCCTTAAAATATGATTTGGCATAACATAACCTAACAGCATACCCTAGTCTATTATTAAGGTTGAATTGTCAAATGAATTGTGTCAATGTAAATTAAATGCTGGGTTTATATTTTTTCCCCTTAGAAGAAATTTCCACCCATCTTCAAACTTTCTCATGAATTCAGAAGAGACATTTTCAAAGACACTGTTGTTATTGTTTATGAAACATCAAAGTTTCCTGCAAAACACTACGATATTTTCCCAACATCTTTTTCAAGCTCAGCACAAGAAATACTGCTGAGCTCCTGGTTCTATTATCTCAGATCCAGCTCTCTGACAGCAGGGAGAATGGCTCCAAAAGAAAAAAGTGCTTTCCCAGCTCACTGGATGCACAGAAATACCAAAGATCAAGTAGTTAATAATGTGCCCATCAGTCCCAAGTGATTCTTTAGTAGCTTTGGCAAACATTGGTACATATGAAAATTTCTGCCAGGCTCCATATGGCTTTATCTAAATGAGAGTCAGCACTCATCCTTTGACTGAAGGTCAGCACAATGCAGCCAGGTTATTCTGCACCTCCTGTGGGGATGAACATGTCCCAAAAGCCCAGGCTGGACTGGGTATGTGTGAGCCATGTCCAGGGACCAAGAACAGCAGTTCTGGCTGCTTCCACAGAAGCACCCCTTGGTTCCCCAATGCTCATGGGATGTACTCAAATGCTCATGGGATGTACTCATCCCTGGGTACACTGGTGCACAGGTCACAGTCCCAGTGCCACCAAATCCATTGGGCTGAGTCCCTGAAGCAGAGCAGGCCTTGCTCACACCCTCCTGCAGATAAATAAGTGTGGGAGGCAGTGAAAGGAAACCTGAGGGCCTCAAGATGCTGAAGCTCTGTCCCAGGGGAGGACAGTCAGACCCTGCCACTCTCTTTGGCTGTTAACTTGTCTCCATTTTGCAGATGCTGTGGACATGCCACTGCACAGAGCTAAAGGACATACCATGAGCTGGAGGATGTTTTATACCCCATCAATGTACAACAACAGTGTTTGGAACAACCCCTTTGAGAGGGATAAAACCATGCACAACATCTCAGCAATAACAGAATCACAGAATTGCCTGGGTTGGAAGAGACCATAAGAACAATCTCATCCCACCCCCTGCCATGGGCAGGGGCATCTTTCATTATTCCAGGTTGTTCCAAGCCGTGTCCAGCCTGGCCTTGGACATTTCCAGGGCTCCAGGGACAGCCACAGCTTTTTGGGGAACCTATTCCAGGGTCTTACCACCCTTACAGGGAAGAATTCCATCCCAGTGTCCCATCTGACCCTGCCCTCTGGCAGAGGGAAGCCATTCCCCATCCTGTCACTCCAGGCCCCTGCAATGTGGCATCCCATCCTCACTGCCTTGGCTAGCCTTCATTTTTAATGTCTTGTATAATTGATTTTGTTCAGCTTTATCTTTCTGGCTTCTAAATTAGGCCTAGCTGAAAGCCAGCACTTTGTAGACTTCTGCACTCTAAAATTGATATCATATGTTGTTCTGTCCTGCTGTACAAGGGGGAGCCAGGGAGGATTCTTTATGATACATTTCTCAGGTAAAAATAAATAGAAAAGGCCCTTTATACAACTGAGATTATTATAATATCTGAAATATAATATAATATCTGAAATATAATATAATATCTGAAATATAATACAATATTATACAATATAATACAATATAATATAATATACATCTGAGTATTATATCTGAGAACTGTTAACTGATAAAGAAAGATAAGAGTCCCTATGTAAAGGGATAGAAAAGGAAGCAAAGAAGGGAAAAAAGAGACAGAGAAAGAGACAGGGACAGCCCCTAGAGTACCCCTATATACACAATTTTTTATCTCATGTATAACATATGTTGAGGCAAAGATAAAAATCAGATTGGCCCCTCTCACATATACATCACCACATAAATATTTATGCATATAAACTCATTCATATATATTTGTGCCATGAAAAAAATCCAAACCTTTAAATTTTTAGTACTGACTATGGGAATATTACAATGAAAAGTGTTGAAAGAAAAACAGTCACATATAAACAGTGTATTTGAGCAAACTCATGCAACCTAAAAAATGGATGTTTATACAAACCTGTATTTTGTTTGCACCAAAGCTCTGCAGATATGACATCTACAATGGAAAGAAAAAAAATAAACATTTAGTTGACCACCTGGTGGTAGCAACACTTGGTTTAGTTCATATAAATGGCATTATTTTTATTAATACAAGTTGTTAACATCCTCTATACAACCTTATTAAAAAACGTGTCTCAACTGGAGAGGATAATGGGATTATAAAGATCTTTACAAGGAATCTGATTTACCAACAAGTTCTTATTAAAATTAGCATTTATTTTGTCATTATAGTTCTATCTATCATTAAACCTCTGCACCTACGTCTTGGTTCAGTTATTTATGACCAGTGTTTAAACCAATCTGAGTTTAAAACCTCATTTTAAAACAACTGTGAGTAGATATTTTCATCCAAGTCCAGTAGGAAGGCTTGGAGGTTTAAACATCAGCTGGAAAAGTTCTCTAGACCTTATGCCCTTCAAGGACAAATGTTTTTGCTTGATTCTATGAAACCCTCAGACACTTTGTCTATCTCAGAAATAAAAATAAAAGTTATACTCTACCTTTGCACTTTCTGAAATGAACAGTAATTAAACTAAGGATTTTTTACTAATACTGTTTCACATATGTTTTTTAAAAACTGAACAAGCAAACATTATTTAGATCCACTTTTACCAGCAGAAATAATACATTTATAAAACATTTTAATAAATTAATCTTAACTCAACTTTGCCAAATGTGAACAAAAGAGAAATTCTCTTCATGAGCATAAAGCCATCACAGTCCAATTCAGTAATAACAGCAATTTCATACTGATATGAATTTGTTTAAAAGGTGACCTAGACAATGAAGCAAGTATAATTAAATTGGAAACAGCTAATTCAATAAAGTACTGATGTCAAAAGTAATAATCAGGGGAAATTTTAGTGCAACACTCATCTGCAGAAAGGATCATTTTAGAATAATGGTATGCCCATGTGAAGAAATTTAAAATATAAAATGTCTGATGGTTGATTGAAAAATAAAACAAAAAGGGGTTTATGATAATAGATTTCTAAACGAGTAAAAGGAACAGAGACACAGAATCACTATTATTAATATTAACCACATATTATTAATATGTTGCCACTGGTTTATAAAACAAAGAAAGCTCATTGAATTTGATAAAAATATCAGATTCCTGGCTTGAAATGGTTAAATACAATTAAGTTTCACCCAGCCTGAGCATTAAAAAGTGCTCTTTGAAGCAGGTATTACATTTCCAGAAGAGAACTGCCCCTGCACAGGCATTGGGGTCCCAACCATCCCCTCTGAGCAGGAGGAGAACCCAGCCAGTGCCCAAAGCTGCATTTCATCTGCCCACACACAGAGGGGAAGTTCCCAACCTCTTCCTCTTGTTTCTGCAGAAAATCAAGGCTAGCTCAATATTAATCCAGCCTGCTGATGAATTAAGATGCACCCAGCAGAGCTCTACACCAGGGGTCGAGTTCCTCTGCCCACTCTTCAAGCACAGGGGTGAAGTTCACCTGTCCAGCTCACAGTGCCATTCTCAATCAGCTTCTGACTGACCCAAGGCAGGGAACGAGCTCCTATTGACCATAAAACCTCTCAGGCCACATGGCCTAAATATTTATTGCTATAAAAACCTGAAAGAGACTTAGAAATACTAAAGTAAATCTATAAACATCATTTTCTGAGCTGCATAAGGGGTTCTCCCAGAGGGAAAATCACGAGAGAGCATGAACAAACCAGACTTTTTGTGTCATTGCTTACTGAGCAACACTCCCACTCCTGAGAAAATCAAGGCTAGCTCAATATTAATTCAGCCTGCTGATGAATTAAGATGCACCCAGCAGAGCTCTACACCAGGGGTCGAGTCCCTCTGCCCACTCTTCCACCACGAGGGTGAAGTTCACCTGTCCAGCTCACAGTGCCATTCTCAATCAGCTTCTGACTGACCCAAGGCAGGGAACGAGCTCCTACTGACCATAAAACCTCTCAGGCCACATGGCCTAAATGTTTATTGCTATAAAAACCTGAAAGAGACTTAGAAATACTAAAGTAAATCTATAAACATCATTTTCTGAGCTGCATAAGGGGCTCTCCCAGAGGGAAAATCGTGAGAGAGCATGAACAAACCAGACTTTTTGTGTCATTGCTTACTGAGCAACACTCCCACTCCTGAGGTTTACCTGATTTCAAAACACTACCAACAGTTTTCCTAGAAAAAATTAGTTCATACATGAAGGAATTCACATATGTGCCCACACATGGGAGAAATATTCCTTTTGCACTGTCAAATGGTGAAAAGGCTATTTAAAGTTGCTGATCTGTAAAGAGAGATGTTCCAAACTTGAACTGTTCTGTGTGAGACTTACATCAAGCTATAATCACAGAAAGTGAAAAATAACACATTGTTCTAACCAAGGATCAGTGGAATTAGGTGGTGTGACTTGTATAGAGCCCACAAACAAGCAAAAATTAAATTTCCTGTTTAAAAATTAGGGAAACCCAGCTGAATTTTGCCTTGCACACCAGAGGTAACACCACCCCCTCGGGTCTCACAGCCAGCACTGTGGAAGAACCAGAGCTCAGAAATTTCTGTGTTCCCATGCTGAGCCAAAACCCTGGCAGCTGGAAAAATGTGGGAATCAGAAAAGCAAAAATTTCCACAAACACTGAAAGATTTGATCTACAACCTTAGAAGAAGCTTAAAATGATATAAAAACACAATACACAATTATTAAAGAAAAAATCATAAACATATTTCTATAGTTATAAGAATATGCCTTAAGTAAGTGAGAAACTGTACAAATAACAGTAAAAAGTTATAATGTAAGGGTGTAGTTGTACAGTTTAAAAGTTTAAAAGACCTATATATATTATAGCTTCTAAATATATATATTATAACTTCTAAAGGTTTGGAAGTTATAATAAAAGCATATGTGTACATGTAAGTTTAAAGCCCATTAAATAAAAGTATCCACATGTAAGTAGTACAAAGTACATGTAAGTTTAAAGCCCATTAAATAAAAGTATCCACAGTACAGTAGAAATAAGTAAAAGTAATGAGTTTTTAAGAAAAAAAATAATAAATCCTGTAGCTGCTGTCTATTAGTTTAAAAAGTTAATACTCTTAACTATAACCAAATACTTACTCCTCTAAAATCTCACAGCCTCTGAGACAAATATTTATCTAAACAATAAATCCTTCTTAACTTAAAAATAGTTTTCATTTCACTTTTTCATTTCTAACAGTACCAATTGTAGTAAAATCCCTGCCTGGCTTGCCAGCTGGGCCAGTTGCAGCTGGAAGTCCCAGAGAAGGAGAAATATGGAAGCCCAGGGTGTCATTTTTCCAGAGTCACTTTTTCTGACTACAGGCACACTGCAATTTGTCAGTCAGAGTCTCCCAGTCCCACAGAGATCTCGTTTCCCTGGAGACAAGTCTTTTAAATAGCAGCTGGAAACACCAACCAGATTGAAAGAGGAATTCAATTAAAGGGAAACACCATCTAGTTCTGCTGGGGGTCTGGGCTAGGAGAAGCTTCTGGAACATGCATTTTTGATTTTTCAATTTATTTATTATTACTTATCTACTTCTTTGTCATAGGCATGGATAAACGCAGTAAGGTTTTAGCTGATAATTCAATTATACTGATGTTTCCTATTTTTTTTAATTATTGGCTAATAACTTCATTACTGTTATTTTTCAAACTTCATATAATTTAAACATTTGTTTATTTGTAACTTTTTGACAATTCATATAATATTGTTCCTGTTGTTTGAACGAGATACTTTTAAAGGACAATGAAGTTAAATCACAGTTAATCTTACTGAATTGCTTTTTAGCCAGACACTGCCAAAAAAAATTTTGGACTGGAGAGATATTGGATCAAGAGATCTCCAGTCCACACAATTCACTTTCAGAACTTCTATAAAGTATGAATTCTGAGAAAATTTGTGCCTCCTTATCATGTGATGCAGCTCAAACACAGCACTCTAAACCCACATCATATCCACATGCAGATACCCCTCCCAGTGGCTCTTTAAAAAGTATTTTTTAATGAAGGAAAATATGAAAACCCTTGAACTTGAAATACACCTGTTTGGAATTCCAACCCACATTTATAATATAGATTCTGTTTTTCACTTCTACTCAGCTTTGCAGCCATTAATGATGGAAAGAAAACAGAAAATCACTTCCAGGCACTCTTATTTGCAGCAATGAAAAGCTGTTTCAATAAGTTTCATTTCAACAGCCACAAAAAGCAAGTAATTAAACCTCTGTTTTCTTTACACTTTCAAGCACAATTTTCTCCTTTACCTGTAATGTTAGCAAAGTAAATTTGGTGCCAACTTCCCAAGCAGATTTCCAAAAGTTTCTAAAGAAACACCAAACACTTGGAAGATTTTTCCCTTCATTGTACCAGAGTAAAATGTAAAACATTTCTGTTGGGCTGGTACTGATCAACATAGATCATGATTTATCACTGAAAAAGCAGGGAAGTGTCAAATGTTAATTCTGCATCACAGCAGAGCAGATCACACAGAGGGAGGAGGCAAACTCCTGTTTTAAAATTAGGCTTTTAAACAGTCTAAAGAGATAGTGCTGCATGGCTTTGTTATGCCAGTATTGATTGGCAAACAACACAAACTTCTGTCAAAAGTGGTTTCCCTCAAAGATCCTGTCAAGACACCAGAAGAAAACTAGTTCCTAATCTTACAAAGAAAAAATGTAATATTTAATGCCATCTGAATAACTGAGCTACAGGTTTTCAAATAAAATTTTGTACACTGAAATATTAAAACTTTATCAGTACTAGTCCAAAAATTACAGATGCAGGTGTGGATTTATACGTTGTTCAGTTTAAATTACTGAAATGAAGTATTTGCTATCCTGAGCTTGAGAGAAATTGTTATTACTTAAATAAAATTGAGGAAAATTGTAGAAATATGACAGCAGTCTGGTGTTAGACATTTAATAGAGAACAGCATATATAATACAAACAATTTGTTTAGGATCTGCAATACTCTTATATTTACCACTTTAATACAAGCAGCATAAGTTCATCCTCTTGTTCTACCTGAGTTTATTAAAGCAAAATTAAATAGATTAATAGTATCTGCCTTCAGCCTTTCAAAATCACCTAACCATTCTTCCTACACATGCTGATCTCCAGAAACAGTTTTATGAAGAAATTATTTCTACTATTTTTACCATACAAAAGTATGCCAAATTATACTTGGAAACATTACATTTACTTCAAAGCTTTGTGGGGTGGGGTTCTTTGTTTTTAAGTGGAAATAAAGGATATTAAATATCCATCATGGTCCAGACCTTACAGATTTGTGAAGCAGAGCAGCAGTGAATGGGGGAGTGGATGACTATAACTGGTGGGACCTGATCTAACATAAGACAAGAACTGGATCCTCTAAGAGATCTCTCTAGTGAAAATAATGGCATTTTCAGAAAGCCTTCTCCAGCAAACTTGGTGTGAATAGATAGGTTTGACTTTTCATAATATCTGTTTATTCCTATTTTTTCCATATAAATAATACTTTTGTATTTATATATAATCTGCAATTTTTAGAAGTGCCCTTCTAACCTAAAGCCATCAAAGCTATTATCTAAATGACTCAGATTTATTATAAACTGAGGCTCCATCTTGTTCAAGTGTGGAAACAGAGCTGAAAAATGAGACAGTGCCTCTCCAAGAAGGGTGACCTGAATCAGTGGACAGCTGCAAGTTGAACCAGAATTCATCACCAAATAATTCTGATGGAAGCTTTCCTGTACAATCTTCAACCCAGCAGATTTAGATGCAGACATTTATTGCTTTGGGCTTTATTGTCTGAAAATCCACAAGGGCCTGGAAGCTCAGGGGTGGCTGCCTGGACCTCTGTGAGCTGAATTAGCATCAGGATCAGCAACCTTCCCCCAGCTGAGGGCTCAAGGAGCTGGCAAGAGAAGAACTCTCCCTCCTGGCAGTTATTCCTTTTAAATAGTATATATTCTTTCAAAAAGTACACCAAAAAAAAACAGCCAGTGTATTACAGAGCTGCAAAAAGGAGCAATCTGTCTGAATAGCTGGGAAAGTTGTGAGAAAAAAAAAAAAAAAACCTGGGTGTTGAGCCCTCCTCCAAAATTTTTTCAGTTATTCAGTGGTACAGGACAACTGAAATGGGTGATTGTTAAACATTATTCCAGCTTCATATACTATTTACTTATACTTTTTTTTTTTTTTGAGTCATGCTATCAAAGGAAAAATTTAGAGGAGAGGGGACTGTATTCCATAAAACCTGAAGAATCTCTTTTTATCATTACCTAAGCTGATGATTTTTACTGGTAGGAAGATAAAAGTCCTTACAACTACAGGTTTTGATCACCAGCTTTTGTTTTATATTCTACTGTAACATTTTAATTTTCTAGAGTTGTAATTTATTCTGACTTTGCTCAAAATTGCTAGATGTAGCCATGTACAGATTTTTGTATTAAAAAGAATCATTTTTACCCAAAGACTTTAAATAAATGCCACACTCCATTTGGAAAGAGTGCTTAGCTATTTCTATCTTAAAAAAATAAAGATGGAAAAAATGCAAAACACTTAGTACTGAGATCAGCATTGATCAAGTAGAATTCAACAAATTTTCAAAGCACCACCACAAAACAGTGTGTAAAAGGATACTTCTTGTAATAGTCTTTAGAAATAAGACCAAAAAAATCCTCCTGATCTATACAGGCTGAGTATCCACTGGGTGGAGAACCGTGTTAATTAATATTTACAATTTTGGATGATTTTTACCAACCTGAACAACAGCGAGATTCAATTCTCACCTCTGCTGACATCTAAAATGTGTGCTGGGAAAAACCCACGGGCAAAACCCATGAGCTGCTGAACAAACATGCCCCAAGACAAGCCCTGAGAGGTGCCTGTGCAGCAAAGAATCATCTTTATTTCAGCAAAGGACACTTACAATGGTTTTGGGGGAATCTCATGTCATTTCTGCCCCTTCCTCTCTGCTCACATAATTCCTTTTAAATGACAAAGCTGAATCTTAACTCATTTTGACTCAACTCATCAGTTCGTGGAGCTGGGAGGGGACCTTACCTCCCCTCAGCCTTGCCTAAATCTTCACTTTCTTCCACACTGAGACTGAGCAGCACCAGAAAGGGAAAAAGAAGAAGATAACTAACTTCAGTCTGCCTGGGGTAGAGCCCAGCAGCAGCATCCTGCTCACTGGTCTGTCAGGGGTTCCCTTTCATGCCCTTCAGATGAGACATTTCTCTCTCACATCAAAACTATTCACATTGTCTCTTTCCAAAATCTGTTTTCTTACCCGAATTTTGGCCAGGAAATTTGGTCTATCAGGAGTTCCCTTTCATGCCCTTCAGATGAGACAATTCTCTCTCACATCAAAACTTTATTTTGTCACTTCCCAAAAAAAACCTGCTTTCTTACTCAAATATTGGCCAGGAATTTTGGTCATTTTGGTCTATCAGGGGTTCCCTTTCATGCCCTTCAGATGAGACATTTCCCTCTCACATCAAAACTATTCACATTGTCTCTTTCCAAAATCTGCTTTCTTACCCAAATTTTGGCCAGTAAATTTGGTCTATCAGGAGTTCCCTTTCATGCCCTTGAGATGAGACATTTGTCTCTCACATCAAAACTTTGCCACTTTCCAAAAAACTGCCTTCTTACCCAAATTTTGGCCAGGAAATTTGGTCATTTGGTCTATCAGGAGTTCCCCTTAATGCACTTGAGATGAGACATTTCTCTCTTCTCTCTCACATCAAAACTATTCACATTGTCTCTTCCCAAATAACTGCTTTCTTACCCAAATTTTTTGCCAGGAAATTTGGTCTACGATGAGTTCCCTCTCATGCCCTTGAGATGAGACATTTCTCTCTCACATCAAAACTTTGCCACTTTCCAAAAAACTGCTTTCTTACCCAAATTTTGGCCATGAAATTTGGTCTATCAGGAGGTCCCTTTCATGCCCTTGAGATGAGACATTTCTCTCTTCTCTCTCACACCAAAACTATTTATTTTGTCACTTTCCAAATAACTGCTTTCTTAACCAAATTTTGGCCAGTAAATTTGGTCTATCAGAAGTTCCCTTTCATGCCCTTGAGATGAGACATTTGTCCCTCACATCAAAACTTTGCCACTTTCCAAAAAACTGCCTTCTTACCCAAATTTTGGCCAGGAAATTTGGTCATTTGGTCTATCAGGAGTTCCCCTTAATGCACTTGAGATGAGACATTTCTCTCTTTTCTCTCACATCAAAACTATTCACATTGTCTCTTCCCAAAAAACTGCTTTCTTACCCAAATTTTAGCCATGAAATTTGGTCTATCAGGAGTTCCCTTTCATGCCCTTGAGATGAGACACTTCTCTCTCACATCAAAACTTTGCCACATTCCAAAAAACTGCTTTCTTACCCAAATTTTGGCCAGGAAATTTGGTCATTTGGTCTATCAGGAGTTCCCCTTAATGCACTTGAGATGAGACATTTCTCTCTTCTCTCTCACATCAAAACTATTCACATTGTCTCTTCCCAAAAAACTGCTTTCTTACCCAAATTTTGGCCAGGAAATTTGGTCTATCAGGAGTTCCCTTTCATGCCCTTGAGATGAGACACTTATCTCTCACAGCAAAACTTTGCCACTTTCCAAAAAACTGCCTTCTTACCCAAATTTTGGCCAGGAAATTTGGTCTATCAGGAGTTCCCTTTCATGCCCTTCAGATGAGATACTTCTCTCTCACACCGAAACTATTTATTTTTGTCACTTTCCAAATAACTGCTTTCTTACCCAAATTTTGGCCAGTAAATTTGGTCTATCAGAAGTTCCCTTTCATGCCCTTGAGATGAGACATTTTTCCCTCACATCAAAACTTTGCCACTTTCCAAAAAACTGCCTTCTTACCCAATTTTTTGCCTGGAAATTTGGTCATTTGGTCTATCAGGAGTTTTCTCTCATGCCCTTCAGATGAGACATTTCTCTCACATCAAAATTATTCACTTTGTCACTCTGCTTCTTACCCAAATTTTGGCCAGGGATACCCCTGGCCTGGCTTTTCCAGCCCTTTGGAATCACATTGTCAGGAATCTGGTGAATTACACAGACCATGGGGGAATCCCTGACTTCTTGGCTTGCAGAGGCAGAGCCCTTCCACAGTATATTTTGAATACCCAAAAGATCAGCATCTCTATTAGGAAATAAAACCAAGCAAAGCAACCAATCTGAAGACAAAAGGACAACAAAAGGTGACTAAAAAGTACCCAGTCATAAATTTGAAATAGGAAACATAAACATATCCTTGTATTGATGAGGGACAGGACAAATCCTGTTTCTCTGAGGAGAAATTCAAAGCAGAAGCCTCACTCAGGTGCCATGTGCTGCATCCTCCAGGGAAACCTCTCTCACTTCATTGAACATAAAAGAGTCTAGACAGATTGTTTCAGGAGACAAGCCTAAAATGAGGCAGAAAGAATACCGCCCACAGGGAATTTGTTAAAATTACTGGAGATACAGATTGCAAAAGAACTCCTTCAGAAGACTTTGAATCCAATTCTGATTTCAATAGACTACTCCAAGAGAATTTATTTTTTATATACTCTGCCCACAGCAAAGGAAAAAAGATGCATTTGGGTGGCACACTTTAAAGGTTGGATTCTTTTCCATACATAGAGTGAAAAGCAGAGGGATGAAGCACTCAAGAATTATTTAGCAGAAACTTTTTGTCTTAAAAATTGGCAGAAAATTTTAATATCAACTACTTGCTAGAAAGATAAATTCTCAAGAGATTTGATCAAAAAGGGCAAAAGATGGCTTGCATCACCACAATTATATTCTGCTTTAAAATACGTATGCAATGAGGATTATCTTTGTTATTGGATAACAAAAATGATAATATAAGGAACAGTATTCCTTCTGTGAGTGATAAGGAAAAAAATATATTCTCTGTGTCCATTATGGGGTAGGAGTGGGCAGGGTGGAATCTGAAAATCATTGAAGGGAAGAGCTGCATGCAGTTTGATTTATGCCTGCTCTTCTTTTTATGCACAGCCTGAGGAGCCTCATGATGATGTGTAATGAGTCAGGGTGAAAAGTGGATAAATAAATGCACTGCACAATTTGTGAAGGCTCCTTAAAGCCTTTTTTTTTATATACACTCCATTCAAAATTGCATTTTCTGGGGGAGAGATGGGAGACATCAGACAGAGCTCACGTAGTAAGACAAATCTCCACTTGTATTCTATCTCTGCTCTTCCCTTTGGTTTCTGGCTTTGTTACTTTTTCATTTTCCCCTTGTTCAGAAGGAAAGCCACTGCCCAATATTTCATCCTGATGCAGTAATAACCAGGTGGACAAAGTTCAAGATGAGTACCTGTGACAGATCTCTGTGTACAAGCAAGGAGCATTCCTCCTCCTCCTCCTCCTCCCTGGAGCTGGGGAACTGCACAGGATAAAAACAGTGCCAGCTTTTTCCAGGGAAGGAGCAGAACACCATTCCCTCTTCCTTTTCCCCTTCTCCTGTGCACCTCCAGTCCACAATCCACATTTTTTCCCCCAGAATATCAGGTGTGAGAGTTCAAGCAGTTCCTTCACTAGCAAAGGAAAGTCTATAATATTCTAAACAATCTTCTTCATTTATGGAAAAGAGAGTGTGAGGAACCATCCACACACCAGCAGCTCAAAACCCTAAATTCCTACCCAAAAAGCAGAATGACCCTGAATCCTTTCTATATCTTCAAGTCCCCTTAATTACAAAGGGGAGCAGAACTGGAAATTTTCCATATTTTGGCAAATTTTTGTTCAACCGTAGATAGCTAAGGTAGCCAACCTAAGACTTTTTTACTATCAAATTATAACTAATCAAAATAAATCAAGGTATATTCATCCACTTCTATTTTTTGTTTTACATTTTCCCCTCCCCTAGTCCTCACTCACTTAAAAGTAAGAAAATGTATGGGAGATCTTACAATGAAAACTGAGTTATAGTGTGCTGTAATTGAGTCCACAGGAAAAAAACACCCCTTTGCCTTTACAGAGTTCAGATAAAGTTCTTTATATTTATTTCTTCCTATTCTCACAAATTTGCTTTTCAAATATGTCCTCTCTAATCATGAGGAAATTCTTAATAATTTTCAAGACTGAAAGAATATTGGGTTTAAGATCCAAAAGTAGCCTTGGGCATTCAAAATAAAATAACAAATTGAAAGGGGTGTATGTGCATATATAGGCAACAGCATATTTTTTTCCATATGAAATGTTTCATATGACTAATAATTTTCCTTCAGTTTGTGATGGAAAAAATTACTAAAATCAGTCATGTTATTCAGTGACTGGTAGCTGGGAGTACAGTGTCACATACTCCTAGGAGTTCAGTAGCTCCTTTATTAGAAATGAGTTCCAAATTACCAATTTACAGACTTAGCACTCTAGGACATCCCTCCCCAAATTGTAGCCTTTACTCACTAAATGGTGAAGTTCAAAATTAATTAATACAAGCTAAAGTTCTACCGTGCCTTTGTTGCAATTATTGCTATTCACTGGAGGCCACACTCCAAAAATACTTTCTATTTCTACCTGAACTCACTTACATTTGCTAAGAAAGTTGCTTTAGAATAAAATCTAAGCCAACCATATTTTTTTAACAAATCAGCACCTTGCCTGTCTCTCAGAAATGTTCATTACCTAGGGAAATGAGAACAGAAAGGTTTCTTAGTTGGGTAATGCCTGTTAATGTTCTGGAGATACTTGGGTTTAATTGATAAGAGTCACTAAAATAAAGAGTCACAAAATAAAAAGGCATCTCCCTGGATGAAAATAAAGACATTTGAGCTCACTTTGACTTTTGATGAAGGCCTCTGCTGTCCCCCTGTGTTTGTGACCAGAGAAGGAGGAGACCATCATCCACAACAGCATTCCATCCCCCTGACATTACCAACACTTGCACCTCTTGCCTCTTTCACCACCCTCAGGTTTAGAGGCATATTTATCAAAGGAAGCTGGAAATTACCCAGTGTCCCAGTTGTGCTTCTGATCTAATTCTCTAAACACTTCTCACAAATGTGAATTGCAGCTCATGAGCTGCTGGAGAGCCAGCAGAAGAGCAGCAGCTCACTTATTTCCATAGAAATGGCCTCATTGCTATGCAGACTTGGGATAATTTATGGGAAGGGATCCTCAGCTGAAAACCGGGGTCCTGCTGGCAATGCCCTTCTATTTATACACAAAGAAATTCAATTTCAGAAAGATTTAGGAAATAGAACTTTTAAATCAGTGAGGTGAGCCTCACCTGGACTCACAACAAAAGCGCCACTGGGGTGCAGAGCAGACAAGCAGTGGATCAGTGTCAGAGAACCACAGAACGGTTTGGATTGGAAAGGACCTTAAAAAAACATCTCATTCCAGCCCCTGCATGGGCAGGGACACCTTCCACTAGCCCAGGTTGCTCCAAGCCCTGTCCAACCCAGCCTGGAACACTTCCAGGGATGGGGCAGCCACAGCTTCTCTGGGCACCCTGTGCCAGGGCCTCAGCACCCTCACAGGGAAGAATTCTTTCCCAAATATCTTATCTAAATCAACTCTCCTTGAGCTTAATCTATTCCCCTTTGAACTCTGAGGAAAAAAAAAAAGGTAAAAGGCAGTTTTAAGAAAGAGTGAATATCATGACAAAACGTATTTAAAATGTAAAGAGATAAGACATATGAAAACATATCTCCAAAATATAGATTATTCCTATAATTACATATGAAATCAGCATATTTAAAAGGAAAAAAAGCTGTTAGTTATGATTTCCATTTCTAAGCTTTTGTCTGCCTGTTAATGTCTGCTCATTTTGTTTCATCACTTTTCATTTAGAAAGGTTTTGCCCAAAGACTACACAGATGACTGAGTTTAAGATTAGTTCAGATAAAAAGAAAAATGATTGTACACACTCCACAAGTTGCTGGTTTACAACCCCTACCTTACAAAAATACATCACAAATATCAAAGAAATGGGTTTGTCTGAGGATTTGTTGCTATTTTCCTATTCTGTTCTAGTCAAACAACAAAATTGCTCACAGTATTTTGCTGATATTAGTTATTTTCTGCACTTTAATTTCACAGGTGAAATATTCCGAACTGTTTTCCTAGAATAGTTATATTAAAAATGAAAAAATATCTCCTTCTTTTCGAAAAGGTTCTTAAAGAGAAACAAGGATTCACAAAAGTGAACTTTTACAGATAGATCCAAGTCAATCTCTTACAGCAAATGGAGATCCTTCTCAAAGTTTTACCCAGCAAGAAGGAGAAAGCAAAATTCATAGAATGTGAAGGAAATATTTATTTCTTCTTCACTTACTTACATGAGCATGACTACTTCTAATTGCAAGTGTTGTGAGGACACAATATGGCAAAGATGCTCCTGCTTAACTACCCCATTTTGTGTGCAAGGCACTTAATTCTGAATTTAACTGCAATTTGAGTGATGATTTAAGTAGATGGGGGAAATGTGAGTGCTATGTGGGATGGGCAAAACATTCAGAGACCACACAGGAGGGGAAAACACCACGGATCCCAAAGGATGAGGATGGACTCATCCTTCTTTGCCTGTGTCTAAAGCAGCACAGCAGGACTAAACTGGCACTCACTTGTTGCCATGTGCAGGTTCTTCCAGATTATTGTGCTGCTTTCCCTCTGGAATGTTAAATATTAAATATTCTTTATGAAAGACTGGTATAACAGCCACATATCCTCCTGGAATGTGATGTTAATGTCAGAGGGACATTTGTCCCTGCCACATCCTCTGGGCTGTGACTGCCAGAAGTCCTGGGGCTGCAGGGCAGTAACCCTACTCCATAAGGCTGAAATTTGTGTACAACCACCTTCCTGAAACAGTGAGTTTATACCTGTTGTTTTCTCTGTGAATTTTTGCTATTTATATGACCCATTTTCCTGCCAGGTAAAAATTACTATCTCCAACGTTGGCATTGAACAGAATTATATATTCAGCCTAAAGTAACTTATTGCACCAGCTGAAGGGTAAAGTTAATTATGAATGTCCTAACACACAGTGTAGGTTCCTTAAAATTAATTCAACAAGGAAATACAGTTTAATTTTAAGATATGGGAGTAGATTTCTTTTTCTATGATTCTGGTACTGAATGTTACATTCTACACTCTATTTTCCATTTCGATTTCTCCTTCACTGGTAGCTTCTCAAGTGCCAACTTCTATTTCTGACACTTTTACAGCACAGTTTATTAATTAATTGTATATTTACATGTACATACACAAAAAGATTACTTAATTATCTAGGAAGCTCCACCAAATCAGCACAAGCTTATGTCCTGGGCATAAATGTTTTCCTCTTTTACCAATTATCCTAAGCCTTCAATGCACACCTGCATTCTAAATTTCAGATCATCATTATAATTCTACACATGATCCACAGACTGGGACATTTGTGAGGGGTCTGTCAGAAGGGAAGGTTCCTGTGTGAGCAGCTTGCACCACTGATATCCTGACTGTTCCAATGCATTACAAACCCCTGAAATTAAGATAACAATTTTTCAAAGTTAAAATCTAAGTTCAGAAGGTCATGATTCTACTATTATGTTCAGTTTAATTACAAAAAATATATGCCAGTGAGGATCCTAAAAAGCATTTCTCACTGAAGAAACATCAAAACACTGAGATAACTTTTACTATGAGAGATCTTGGGAAATACAAACCCATACAATTTATAAATACTCCCAACAGCTGAGTCTGCAGAATTGTTAGAGTTGAGCATATACTATCAAGAGATGAAAGAAAATGGATTGTATTTATGAGACATGGCAGCCTCTACATACTTTTCTTGAAACTACTTGTTCATGGCCTAGAAGCCTCTGTAAATGTTGTGATAAAATAAGTGCCAGAATAGGGAGCAGTCATGCATGTGATAGGAAAATTCACTGGCATGGCAGAAGAATATATATGAGCACTTGCATTTGTTTGTTTGCTTGCTCATACTTTTCACAGCAGAAAGAGTTATTATATTGGATGCTCTGAAACACTCCTAAAATACGCAGGATTTTGCAAAATATCTTCGTAATTGTAAAGAGGAGATGTTCTGCTTTCTTTTAAGAATGATTATAGAAAATTGGTCATGGCAATTTAATATCCTGTGTTATGTGCCTTCATCTCTCCCCATTCTCTGCTAACCTGCTGGAAAAGGTTGCTGTTGATTTATGCTTTTGTTTGTGAATTACACTGTAGAGTTTCAGAGGCAATAAGAGCTAGAAAATTGCTTCTTACAGTCAATGACCTCCTTGTAGTTTACTTCCTTATTTTATCATAATAGAGACATTCACTTGATGGAGATTTCCCTACCAAAGAGAAGACTCTGATCCTTGACCTTAATGAACATGTTTTCCTACCTGCTCAGAGCATTACAAGTATTTTAGTGGCAGCCAACTTTGAGCAGAGATTTAAAGATGGTTTGTTATTCAGTGATAAAAGTGCAGTCTACTGAGATAACTGCTGCTGTTAAGAAAACAATGGTTTATCCTTTAGATTACAGTACCTCTCACATAAACTTTCATTTCTCTTCCCCAGCAAATTCATCCTCTGAACAGGACCAGCCTTGCTTGATCATTGCTGTTAAGGCTATTTATCTGCAGCTCAGAAGGAAAGAGAAGTCTCTAATGAGTGCCCAAACCCTGAAATCACTGGGAGGCTTTTCCTTGCCTCCAGGAGGATCTGATCAATTTCTAAAGGCACAGAGTAATTATATTTTCAGATGAGGTACAGAGGGCTGCTGCCTTCTGCCAGCAGTGCTCATGTAGATGAGGATTAACACCACCACACTTGAGCTAATGGAATTGCTTTATGGAACCATCGAGTCATTAAGGTTGGACCTTTGAGATCACTGAGTCCAGCTGTTAGCCCAGCACTGTTGAGTCCACCACTAAACCACGGCCCCAAGTGCCACATTTAAATGTTTTAATACCTCTTGAAATAGTGCTTCAGCATCTTCCCTGGCCAGCCTGGTCCAGTGCTGACAACCCTTTCTGTGAAGAAATTTTTTCTTAATATCCAGCCTAAACTGACCCTGGCACAACTTGAGACTATTTCCTCTCACCTGTTGCTCATTACTTGGGAGAAGGGACTGGCCCTCACCATAATATAACCTAGGAGAATCACAGACTATCCTGAGCTGGAGGGAACCCTCAGGAATCAAATGCAACTCCTGGCCCTGCTCAGGAAGCCCCAAGAGTCACACCATGTGCCTGAGGGTATTGACCAGACACTTCTAGAGCTCTGCCAGGCTTGGTGCCATGACCACGTCCCTGGAGAGCCCGTTCAGTGCTCAGCCATCCCCTGAGTAAAGAACCTTTTTGTAATATCCAATATAAACCTCTCCTGACTCAGCTTCAGGCCATTCCCTTGGGAGCTGTCACCGGTAACAGAGAGAGCAGTAGTTATAGGCAGCTGTAAGGAGTGATAAAATCTCCCCTGAGCCTCCTTTTTCCTGGGATAAACACTCCCAGTTCCCTCAGCTGCTCCTCACAGGACTTGTGCTGCAGACTTTACTTTCACCAGGTCTGTTGTCTCTCTGGAGCTGCTCCAGAATGTTTTCCTGAACGGAGGGGCCCAGAACCGGCCACAGCACTCGAGTGAGGCCTCAGCAGAGCCCAGCACAGAGGGACAATCACTGCCCTGGTCCTGCTGGATCCTGTTTTGGATCCAGGTCAGGTGCCACTGACCTCCTGCCCACATGCTGGCTCATCTGCTCAGCCCCTGGTGAGCAGCACCCCTGGATCCTTTTCCATGGAGCCACTTTCCAGCCACTCTTCCCCCAGCCTCTGTCTCTGTGCGGCTGTGACCCAAGTGCAGGACATTTTCTGTGGGCATAAGTGCTTGTTGCTAGTGACAGATGGAGTGCTGTGGTGCACAGGGAGATGTGGTCAGCCAGTTCTGGTCAAACTAGGCATCATTAATGTAGCTCAGTCATCTTGCATTAGTAATCAACTCTTCACAAATACCACATTCCAAGAAAAGGGGAACCTATGCGTGCAAGAAAATGAAACCTATTACAGAAGCAAGCTTCCTTTTCTAAGCCCAGCTCAGAATCCCCTTCTTCCTAAGGAAACCAAATTAATAGATTCTCATTATTTCTCATTCTCCACCTGGTAGCTCTCCAAACACCCAACTTCCCACCCACGCCTAGGAGCTGTGGTCAACCCTCTCTGACAGTGGGGTAGAAGCAGCAGAGATGTAAAGCTCCCGGGCTTGTCAGAAGAAGTGGCATGAAACGACCAAGGAGAGATGCAGATTAATACTCCCACTGAAAAAGTGTTTACAGAGCAGATTAAACCATTATTAGACATTCCCCACGACAGATGGCACTGGAGAAAATCGAGCGTCATGCGTTCTGCCACTCACAGAAATGCTCACTAAATAGGATGCAGAATAGTTGCTAATGAAGATAACACGTAAGAGAGGGTATTATACTGCTCTAAGGCTTAATTTGACTCACAGGGAGCATTTCCATCTATCCCAGATTGCTATTTCTTTTTGCAGAATTTCTTTCATGCCTTTTTCTTTTAACACGTTTTGTTCTGTTACCTTGATGATAGGGCAGTAAACAGCAGAATGAGATTTCTCCTAGCTTTCTTGACAAATTTCATTCCCTAAAAAAAGCAGCTGAGGTTGAAAAGCCAGTTTTCTTTGTCTTCCTTTCTGTGCCACTCCAATTAGAGCCTCCCTCTGTTGATGAGTTCTTGCTTGTCTCATCTCGTTAGCTGTTGTAGCCTTTATGCTAAATATTTTTATATGCAGATTTTTGATGTCTCCTTAATTTAAATACCTATTGTCTTCTTGAAAATTTAATAACTTATTATTCGCTTATGTTCATGCTTGCTTTATTCAAATTCCTCCATCTTAGTTTACAGCTAATGTCAGGTAGCATAGAAGGACAGGCTGCATTAAAAGCAAATGCTCAGCCTACTTTTTTTATTGAAATAATAAGTATGAAATTGCTCTACATGAAAGTAAAAAGGAATAGTCAAAAGTTCCTTTCACCCCAGACCACCAGGCAAATCTGATAAAGGTGTATCAATTACTGTATAGAATAAGATATATATGCACGAGGTTGATGAGTTTACCCTCTGGTTATGGCTCTGCAGCTTCAATTACGAGCTAATCCCTCTCAGTCTGCACTGACTGAAAAATGGCTGTGACTCAGTGAAAGCCCAATTTCAGAAATGACATTCAAAGAGTTTCAATAGAAGGGAAAAAAAAGTACTTGAATCACAATTACATTCTGGATGTTCAGGAAATGTCTTGAACTGTGCAGGTGGTGACTCCTCAAATTGAATTAAAAGCACGAGTCAGGCAGGTCCCCTCGTTCAAAGGCACAGGCTGACCATGAGATACCCACAAGATGAGATCCCTCACACAGGTGACATGTTCTGAGACTTCTGGATGAAGTGAGCTCTCTCACCAAGCATCTTCTACACTTCCAGATCCCACCTGGACGTGGGTTTTCAGAGAGCACGTGAAGCTACAGGCAGGAGCAGCTCCCTGTTTTCCAGTAAATCAGCAAAGATTTACAGGAAAGAGTAACCAAGTGAAGCTTTCCTCTGGCATGGAAGAAAATCCTTCTGACTTACATGGTTACCTCTTAGCCAGTGTCCTTTTGAACAGCAAGGGATCCTTTTGGGGCCAGGCACAGATTACTGCTCTCTCAGGACTGACACTCCAAATGAGAAGAGAACCTCAAGATGAGCAAAAAAGGATTAAAACTTTCTGAACCTTACGTCCATTTTCTACCTTAACCAAGAATTTTCCAACAAGTTGCCACACTGCTATAGAGAGTAGTGGAAAGAGCCAAAAAACCCACAAAATTGAAGCTGAGTGGAATGTTCAGCCCCAGGGGGATTTATGTTATTGCTGAGACACAACTGCATCACCACCCACACGCTCACAGCAACAGACTGGAAGGCACTGCTACACCATCCCTATTGGACCATTTTCCCAATGATTAAGTTTCCTGTTATAAGGCAGAGGAAATTATATTTACATTATCAGTAACATAATCAATTGTAGAGAACCATTGTAATATATTACAATTTGTTTCAGGACTTTCTGCTAATTACCATCCAGGAGCTTTATCATTCAGTAGAACTTGAAGGAATTCATTGCATTTATCACAGGGCAGAGGTGAAACTTATAGGTTTAGACAAGGAGCTGTGTCCATGGCAATAAGCAGAAATTAAATTATTCAATCTTCAAACTCTCTTTCTGAAACAATAATACTTCTGTCTTTTACCTCTTTCTTTCATCACCTACCAGCTGTTTTCCCAGACACTTCCATTTTATAAACACATTGTTCTTTCTTGCTTTTATGATGATATTTTTTCTCTATGCTCCTGTAAACTCTATAAGACTCCAGCAATAAAGAATATTTCATTTTCAGTCTTTCTTTGAGCAGAACAAACACAGTCCTGAGACTTATCTCTCCTTAAAGCAACTACTGATTGCATACCCCCTAAAAAGACCACCCTACTGCCATTCTCTGGTAGTGCATTGTTGTCCAGGTCAATTAACTGGCATCACATGATCTTGAAATTGATATGACGTGGGCATTTTTCTGCTACTTCAAGGGATAGCAAAAATCTTATTTTCAATTTTCTTTCATTGATCTTTTTGTCTTTATTCAGCTAAATAGTAGGATAGACAGAAGCATTTTAAATTCTCAGCATAAATCTCTCCCCTTTATTCCAATGAGGCAGTCTGTTCCCCAAGGAAAGGAAATGCACATTTCTGTGAGGTGCTGCAGCCAAGCTCCTACAATGCAAAATATTAGGACATGCACAGCATTTTGTAAAATATGGCATACATTTCTGTTTCTCATAAACAGACTCTAATTCGCCTCACTCGCTACTCATGGACAGTAGGTGTCTGGGCTTTCAGGAAAAACAAGGAAAATGCAATCTGGACGGGTTTTAAATGGAACTTGGTGCAGTTCAGCTGAGAGCAGCCTGGGAGATAGGAAGGAAGCTGAGCAGTGCTCAAGGAGACAGGCTACTTGGAGATATTTTTTGTCCAACTCAGAAGAAAGCAGACAGAAACCAGGAGTTTTCCCCTGCAGCAGGCGTTCCTACAGAGATGTGCACACATGTGATCCATTCTGACAAACTCCTGAGACCTCACTGCTGTCTAGGGAAGGTCATCTCCTCCCAGCATGATCCCCACAGCTCTCAGCTGCATGCTGCTACCCTTGTGAGGGATCACAACCCCAAACTTCCCTGCACACCACAAGGAAAACTCTCACATCCCTGCAGCACATTTCAGTCCTCGTCCAGGAACGAAATAAAACAAAGATTTTTTTTTTTCCAGTTTTGTCCCTTTTATTCTCCTCTTCTGAGAGGGGGATTTCCTGCCCCAGAGGGTAAATTGCACTTAATAAAGCAGAGTTCACAGCTGCTTGGGTCACACACAGTCAGGAGCAGATGGAGCATGTTGTGCCCTGGCTTCCCACCAACACGGATTTAGGTCTCACATCTGCCATCCCATCCTCATCCCTGACAACATGTGCCCCAATCCTCCTTCCTGGCTTCTCTATCCCAATGAATAATTCCCCTCTCCCACTCCTAAAATGACAGAGAATTGGGGGCTGCCACAGCAAAGTATAAAGATGTTTTGCCAGCTTTATGCCAAGAGCAAGGTTCCCCAGTCAGCAGTTTAGCCTGTTGCAGGGTCACTTCATGCAGCTCCAAAAGCATTGAGAGGCCACAGAAAATCAAAAATTCAGGCCTTCTGTGGCTGTGGGACAGCAGGAATTTAGAAGGTTGGATTAAATTTACTGTAGCATGGATGCTCTATGGCATCCAGTAAACTGCACAGAAAAAACATGCTCAGAAACATGAGCTTATCTCCCCTGGTCTGCATTCCCTCTCGAGACAACAGAAAAGAACAATTTCCTCTAGGAAAGGGTTCAGAATTGCATTTTAATTAAAGCTGCTCTGGCAACTCTTCATTTTAGCCACCCTCTTCCAGCCCAATGAGCTGGAAAATCCAGGGAGAGCATTTTCCTCAGAGCTGGCTGCTGAGAACAGCCTCTCCCACCCCACACCTACACCAGAGCGTGATGGAAACCATGCTCCAAAACACCTCTGGGAGCCATGCCTTTAATTTCAGTACTTCTAATATTTTACATCACTGTTATCAATGTCACCAAAAGAGGCAATTCCTTTTGGATTCCTCTTGGCCTTCTGAAGTTCTACTGTTGTCATCCATCTTAATCCCATGATTTTTTAATATTGCCAGTAAGAGTTGAATATAAATCTTGCTTTATTCCCAGTCTATGCAAACAGCAGTTTATGGATTGTGCCCTGTATATGCCATGAGGGATTGATTTCTTGTTTGGGGTTTTGGTTTTGTTGTTGTTGTTTACTTGGTTTTGGGTTTGTGTGTGTTTGTTTCAGCTTTCTCTTCTGTAAAATGGCAGAAGAATTATTCCCACTTCTCTTACACAGGAGAGAAGAAACTTGGCAGTTACTGTGTGGTATTATTAATTTGATATTAGTATTAGTGAATGAAAACACTACTAAAAAGATCATTTACATTTTCAGAGATTAATGGGATTTCTTGATGCATATTTAGTTTCTGTCATCATAGCCTAATTACCAAAACTACTTTTTATTAATGAACAGCACAGAAATGTTCAAAAATAAACAGTTTTTTAATCTCACTTCAAGTCCTAAATCATTGAAGACAAGAAGAGATTAAGAGCTGGGGACTTTGTGTGGGGCCTGGCACAGCTTTTAAACTTTATATTATTATTATGCAGTGGATCTTAATAAAGTTACTTTTATTTAGAGATATCTGTTCTTCCTGAGAACATAAGACTCACCTTCCTTAAGAAAGGGGCAAAACACCCCAGATATTGCAAAAAAAGCTTAATCTAAAAGAAATAATGCATCTGGGTGGGTTTAGTTGAGTGACATACTTGTTTCTAAGCCTTGTTGCAAAGCTATAATGTAATGCCCCTGTTATAACCTGTTGTGGATCAAATCAAACAAACTCAGGGGAAGGAAACTTATCGTGATAGACCAATCCTACAATGGAATTTGAGAGCACCAAGGTCCTGTTCAGAGACCTCTCCACTTTCATGGGAGCTGTGTCCAGCTGACTTCCCAGGAGACAGGTAAAGGAATCTTCTCCTGGGACCCAGCATCAGAGTGTTAAAATTTCTGAGTCAGTTTATGACCCTGAAGGCAGCAAAGTGTCCCTGGCAAACTGCTACTTCCTAAAAAAACAGAAAATCATGCAGGTAAATGGCTTCAGACTCAGTTCCTAAACATGTCTTCCTCCCAATGATGTAATACTCCAAGGCACAGAGGAATTAAATCAGTACAATTATGGAGTATAATAACAGTAATAAACATTATCCAGAATTAAAAAGGTAAGTCTCAAAGGACGTGTTTTACCACCAGAGCAAGCATGCTCATGGATTTTGTTAAGGTCACTAGCCTGGGGATTTGCTTTTAGGTTAACAATGGCACTAAACTCTTGAAAAGAAGAAAAAAAACCTTATATTAAGCCAGAAGCATCACAAAAAACACAGGCAATGAGACATAAAAAAATAGTTCAGAATTATAAAGAACAGTCATATTCTTGCTGCTGGGGGACTTTGCAAGCAAGTTGGAGTTGAAGATATGAACTGCAGGGTCTTGTGCTTTTTTCCAAATCTGCCTGAAAACCTTACTTAGATTAAAAGCTAATCTTTAATCATCTATCATCACAGAAAACAGGAAAATCACAGATTACAAAGGACAGTGCTGCTAAATCCCAGGAGTGTGGAACCTTCTCAAAACCCATTAAAAGGAAATGTGGTTTGCCAGTTTTGCCATTAATTTGCCTATCCTGTTCTGTTTTGAAAACTCTTCCTACAATAGAATCAAAGCAAAACAAGGAAAAATTTTAGGGCAGAACATTTCTACTAAAGGACATACCAGCTCTTGGGTTTGCATGTGTCCTATTGCAGGTAGTTAACATGCAAAATTAGTTACTCATAATCAACGAGGTACCAGCTCTTACATACTCTAAAACTTTAAAAAGGAATAGAAATGTACTCAGACACCCCAACTACAAGATTCACTGCCCTACAGCACACAGATTTCTGTCCAGTAACAAACCTTGAATAAAAAATCCTTCCACCATCACAGGAAAATATTGATACCTATTTTTAGTTGGGCAGAAATGAGTGTCTGCCCCTTGTATCAATGCATTAAACACCATTTTCCTAAGCCCATGTGCTAATTGCTTGTTTTCACAAATGCTGTGGACTGTTACATAGGAACCTTTACCAAAACTGTGCTCATTTACCTCATGTGCTCTCCATTTAAACAGGCTGTGAGCAGTCAAAGAAGAGATGTGATTTCTTCTTGACAGACCTCCATCCTAGCAGCTTATTCCCAGTTTCTACATAGATACATATGGATCATTTAAATTTACAGCATCTTCCTTGCTTTTTTGTAATTAGGCTGCCTGCTTAATATTTCCTGAAACTCTCTGCATTCCATCTGTCATTGGAAATAAGGCTTATTTTGTGCCTTCTTTAGTTCTCTGGGATTTTACCCAATTTTAAGCACAGACATTGCTTTGGTTAGTCCTGAAATGCCCTAGAGAAAAATTCATCAGATCCTGTTGAGCTGAAAGCATCTAATTGATGTAAAAGTTCTTTGACCTGTTCTTTCTCTTGTTCCTGTCCCCTGTTGTGTTTTAATGATTGTATTAAAAATAATTAAAATAATTTAAAATAATTAACCTTTTATGGGAAAACTGAAAGAGAATAGGCTGCTAATATTTGGTATTTTCAGTCGTTTACTCACCTTCCTCACAAAGTCATTCTCTTACAAGTTAAGCAGTAATTTATTTTATCTTCCCTTAAATTATATGGCCACAGATTATCATGAAGATAAGGTTTCTGTTCTCCCACACCAATTTAGCCTCCAATGTTTTCTGCCCTCCCTCACACACTTTCACTCCTTCCCACATCTCTTTGGCCTCCCACCACTTTTACAGCTCCATTTTTTTATGGTCACGTGCTGCTTTCTGGTCTCCAAACCCTTTTAAACATCCTTATGGTCCCTAACTGCATTTCACCCTTTCCCTTGCCCTGCATTACCAATCCCTCCCCTGCCTTATTCTTGCCCCACCCTTTCCTTGCCAACACAACCATTACTTTATCCTCCCTTCCCTCCCTTCCCTCCCTTGATTTTCCAATCCTTCCCTTGGCTGCGCCAGTCCATATACAGCCACTAAGATAAAAATCCAGAAACTTTCCCCCCAAAAAAAATTTGGCCACTGAATCATCTGTAAACATTGCTGCAATCATTTTGTAGTGGCTTTTCCCTGAATATTAATTTTTGGAGCTGGTTATGCAGGAGTACTTCTCAAGGCTACTTTTCCATCCTTTAAAATAGTGCAAAGTGCAGAAATCATTTGTTGGATTCCAGCTACTGACTCCTGGTAATCATCATGCACTTCTTTTCCAGAGCCTCAGACAGATGTGGGACTACCACCACTGCTCTCAGAAACAGGCCTGGACCCTGCTAATTGATATAAAATGGCACAGAAATATCAGGCTTTGCTAGGACCCCATTTTTTAGGCAGTGCCACCTCTGCTCAGAGCTCCCTGCTGAAAACTCAATTATCTGCCTTGGGTTTTAGCCCATGGGATTGTGGTGAAATATCTCAAGTTCTATAATTTGCTTACACTAGTGCTGTAGTTGGCTTGTATGGCTCTAGACTGTCACTTAAATGGAAGAAGGAAGACAAAGTGTTTCATTATTAGCATCAGATAACAAGTATAAAATCACTGTATTCAACACAAAATAATTCTTACTTTTGATAAAGTCCTTGCCCATACAAATTACAAGATGCTCCTCATTTCATTTCTGCTGAACACATCATTAGGACAAATTTTTTAACCCTTTTCTTAAAAATTAATACAAGGGGTGGAAATGGAAATATTTCCCACACAGCCAGAAAGAAGAACAACACTGTGGTGGTGAGAATTTCCTTCCCTTCCTTATCTCCCAGCACACAGTCTCACCAGAGGAATTATTACCATTTGCACTGTGCTGCTCCTGCTCTACAGTTTGAAACACATCAGTGCCACGGAGAGAAGCAATGTAACAACTTCCTAGATTACACAGAGGAGCGATTAGCCCTGCAGCAGATCAATAACATCAATGGTTTGAGCACCAGGATAAATAAAACCTGATATTGATAACAGGTTAATTGTGTTTCAAGCTGCTCATGCCAGGGATAAAAATTTGATAAGACTGGAAATCTCAAAGCCTTGTTGCACTTGGTTCTGGTTCTTTTTTTTTTTTTTTTTTATGACTAAACTGGAGGTTTAAACTCAGACCATAACTCAATTATGCTGAGAGAGACATAAGAACAAGAAAATAAAATGACAGAATTTAATCTGATGAAGTGTAGTCCTGACTCTGCTACAGCAGCAGCTCAGCGTGTCACTGTGCAAGGAGGAGATGAACCACAGGAGGCTGCTCTGCTTTGCCACTTACATTTCAATGAAGGTTTTTCAGTTCAAACCAGAATTTCCTCAGAAAGGAGCCAGATTCCGACCTCCACAAAGCTGAGTCTGTACCTTGGTGACCTCCAGCACCTGACAGGAGATTGTTTAGTATTTTCTAACAAATCCTCTAAGTGTAGGGAACACCTCTTTTTCCCCCCATAGCCATACTTAACTACTCTGAGGTAAAATTGCACCTTACTGAATGATCAAACCACAAAAACCAATACAAATGTAGGTAATAGACACTACTTTTGCCACAGTACATTGAAATTAACATTTTCCTCTCTCAGATTTGCCTTGCAGTACAGAAAGCCTCTTAAAAAAATATGCTTGGAATATTAGTACTCAACATTTTCACAGTTAAGTAAAAGTAGTAAAATCTCATCCACACTTGAACTCCTGTGTATTTTCCAAGAGTTTGAAATGTTTCTGGTAGCAGCGTGTAACAGAGAGGGACATGTTATAAACGAGTTACACGAAGTAAAAATGATTATTTTTATGTTGAACATGATTTTTCTCATTTAAATGATCATTGGATTCAAGGTGACTCAATCATGTGCTGAACCCAGGGTGGTTCAGGAGTGAAATTTAATCATAGACATATCTCCTGAGAAACTGAACATGATCTTATTGTGATCCTATGGAAGCAGTCACTTTCAGAAACATCTCTCATTTCAGCCTTTAATTCTCCTCAGAGTTTCTTCTTTTTTTTGCCCCAAACTCTGCTTGCCAACTGAAATTGTTCTTCCACTATTGTGAGTTAGTTGTTCTTGCTGACTGGAATATCAGATTTATAGCTATATGTGCCTGTAGTTACTTACATAGACATATTCACCCCATTGCTCACTTAAGTTTTCCCATTTACTGATTAACTCTGAGAAGGAAATTTTCAGAGGGAACCCTGGTGATTACATGCCCAACTTCCACTGATTTCCAGAACTATCACTTTTTCCCTGCATGGAAATTAGCTAACGATTGCAAAGTCAAAAAAAATTGCCTGGGTAGATGCCCAATAAATTATTTCAATATTAGTGAAGAAATCTTATATAAAACTGCAAAAGAAAAATACATATCAATAGCATGCCTCCTATATTGCCATATTTCCTAAATAATAAACAAGGTTAATTAAAATTCTACTCCATTTCAAAGGAAGAAAAGCACCTCGTTACGATTCAGTTTTCCTAATCTCTAAGTAAACTATTATAAAATGCAAATATTTACCCATTTATGCATAAAGCAATCACCATTTTTCTTTTCAAAATAAACAGGTGTGGAAGTCAGCTTTAGCAGCAGACCCTGGACTTGGTGAGAACCACGTCTGACCACACCAGCAGACAAAGGGCCAGGAGCATCTCAGATCTGCAGTTCTGCTGCTGACAAATTAAATCCAGTTTCTACAGTATACTTATTCCACAAATACTAGTCAGAGCTGGAAGTCTTTCACCACAGACTTTTTTTTAATTTTTTTTTTTTTCTTTCCAGTCTAAAGCTTGTGCTTTAAATATGTAACACTGGGGTACCTGCTAGCAACCTACACGTTGTACTGTTTAATGTCACTGAGACGTTGTAGATACTGAGGAACAATATTTCAAAACAGGTGAACTGACCTTTAGAGTCTTTCTGGGGATTCCAGTCATATTTGTCTCAGACAGAAATTGTATTTTGTTCTGGATTTTATTTGATAAAGGAAGGTTAAGCAAATACAAACAGCCAGAGCAACAACTGCTTGCTCACGTAAAGATACAAGCACCAAACGTCCCAGATATATTGTAGGCATATTCCCAATATTGCCACACCTGCCAACCTGCAGCTTGTCTCTTATCAGTTTAACTTTCCATGTTTACAAAATTGTATTTTCCTAGTGGGCAAGAAAATAGGCCAAAAAGTGGTGATGAAATTTATACAGACCGTGGGGCAGATTGTCTCAAATGAATGCTGCATTTTAACTGCAATGTGTGTCTTTAATAACAGTGCAGCAAAAAGTCATTTCTCTTATTTAAAAAGAACTTCCTATATTTAGGTCCTTCCACAGTGCCAGAATAGTGCCTTATGGAAGCAGTCACTAGGCTTTTTTAATTAATTATGTGAGTAATCACTTGGTAGGAAGAGAGAACAGAAACCTCAGCATCCTTGGAGTACAAATTCTGAGCATACCCAGTGAAGCTGGTGGAAACTTCCCAGCCTGCAAGCAGCAGCTTGTACTTCAGAGTCATTTGCAAATGCAGATGTAAACTAAACCTGATGAATCCCAGCAGTAAGAGAAGGATGAAAAGATCTGCAGCAAGATGAAAGAGAAAGAATAGGACACAGATCAATAAACCCAGCACTTTAATTGGACTGAGCTATTTGCAGGGAATATTTCAGAAGAATGAGGCATCATTAGTTATTAACCAGCACATTTACCAATTAAAAGCTATTATGGGGAAGCATTTAAAAGTCATACCTAGTTGTATTTTCCACTGAACCTGGCCATGAGAAGCCTGTTTTCTAAGAGATGATGCATGAAAATCCATCACCTGATATTGTGGTGGACCCTGTGACCAAGATTACATATTTATTGCTGGTCAGAAGCAAGCTAATGTTTCAGGATGTACAAAGTACTCATAAAACTTTAATAGACTCACTGTGTTGAGGTCAGTCCTGGAACAATCTCATCTCAAAAAAGCCTCCTGTTACATCTTAACCACTTTAAATACATGAATTTTCACTTGAAATGCAGACACGCACAAGGTCCATTTATGAGCCACAGAACTTATGAAATGCTTCTCCAATACAAAATAATTATTAAAGGGATTAAAAAATCCAGTTATGTTGGTTAAGTAGAAACAGGACCAACCAATTATGAGAGAAAGTCAAGAGCTAGACAAAAAAAACCCCACCAAGGAGTAGGATGTCTACATAAGCCTGTTTATGGAAGTTTTTGGAGGATATACAAGGAACTTAAGAAAGGTCATATAGAGACTGAAGAGCAAGAAATGTTCCTGGCAGTGAAAATACTTCTTGCTGTTCAGCCTGCATTTTTGTATGAAAATACAAAAATACTTAGCTGGTGAATCAAGCTTCCAAAGGATGTGCTTCAGCTGGAGCCCTGAGAACTACTCAAAGCAAGACAGGACACACAACATTTTCAGAACCCCAAGGTTTACATTAATTTTCCAGATGCAAACTAGACTCTGGTTGACATGAGAAAAAGCTGTCTTATTTTCCTAGTTTTCAGACACATGTGAAATTACCAATGTTTCCTTATGAACTTGCTGAGATGATTTTTTTTTCCTTAACATTCATTTCTATTATGAAAAAACACAGTTTTGTCACCAATTACTTTACAATCCATTAAAAGACTGTAAGAAAGGCATTTATAAAAGTAAAAAAATGGGAATTTCTAACAAAGGCAGGAATAAAGCAGTATGCATTTCTCTGTAATTAAAATTTCTGCCCTCATCACAGAAGTCACTAACTTTATATGAATCTCAGCAGAATAGTCATCTTGTTTGCAACTAGCTGTAAGACAGAAATCATCTGCAGTAAAATCAGTTTTGAAAGCATCCTTTAAAAGAAATCCTATTGTTCCTTTTTTGCTGTTTCACCACAGATATTGTTATAACGCTTTCCAGCAATACCTGGCAGATGCAGCATTAAAAACTCAGATATATATAAAAAAATTAAACCTTAGAGGTGTTACTTAAAAAAAAAAATATTAATACTGATCCTGTGGCTCCTGGCTCTGATTGCCAGAAGAGTTATTGGTGTATGAAGCAGGTGAGGGGAGCAGAAGGCTCAGCTGCCTGGAGAACAGCAGAGCACATGGATGTGCTGCCCCTCGAGTGTCTATCCCAGCTGCACAGAGAAGCAGCCATTTAGTGAATAAATGAAGCAGTGAAATGATGAGAGCAGGGAGGGAGTCCCCTAAGGATGCCAATTTCCATGGACTGTGTAAAGCACTCGAGGCACTTCCCACTGTCTGTGAGAGCATGTTTAATGCAGCACTCACAAGCCAGCACTTCAACCAGGGCAACTCCAAACTCGAGCCAGCAGCTGAAGGTGTCTAACCTGAATTTACAGCAGTATGAACCCAGAGCTCCATTTTGCCTTCTAATTATAACAGATTCTTCCAAGTTTCTCCCTTTTTCCATTGCATGCCATTCTTTTAAAGCAGCCTCAAAACCCAGCTAAAATTTGGAGCTCCTAACAGAGCCATTCCCTCCTCATTCTTGGCTTTGAGGATGTAAAGCTTCAGTCACTGCTGGAGGTCTAACCGTGGCTAAAACTTTTGGAATACCTTTGGTTTGGCTCAGTGCAGCATATAAATTGAAAATTGTTATGAACAGCTTGCATGTTGTTTACTTTCTAGCTCCATTTTAACAAGCTTAAGCTCAAAACAGACCCTCAGGCAGATTTTGGACACTCCAAACCCCATAATTTTCATTACTGAGAAATAAGTGTCTATATGGACCTGTGAACTGGAAACTGTTCCAGGGCTCACCTGTGACAGTGGTGTAGAAATAGAAGATTATCTTATCCCACAGCTGGGGATGAACTGTTTCCAAAATCCTGAGGTGTCTGAGTCCCAACAGGACAGGCTTGAGGAATGAAATGCAGGAGAGTGATTTCTCCCAGAGGAATCTGTGAGGTTTCCTGCTTCAAGATGTACAGAACACCTTTCAGGATGGAGCACAGCCCACTCCAAAAGCCCCATTCCCCAGCACTGATTTCCAGTTCCCTGTTTTCCCAACCCTTTCACCATGTTAATTTGGAGCAATGCTGGGGTAACAATCTTTTCCTGTCTTCTCTGCCAACTGCAATGGTGCTGAAGACTTTCTGCATATGTTCTGTGGATGTCTCTGACAATATCAATTCTCTCCTACAACACATCATCTGTGTGCACTCAGAGCTCACAGTCTTCCAGGAGGGTTTTGCTCTCCACTTTGGGAAATATATAGGAATTAAATTCTGTACAGCATTTTAGACTGCTCCACAACTTCTCCATTTCCATGTGCAGCACCAGCACATTATGCACATGGAAAATATAAAATATAAAATATAAAGCTTAACTATAAATTTAAGCTCTTTAAAACATACTGATTATTTTTACCAGAGTCTTTCTATCATTAAGCAGCTTAACTCTGACAATGTTTATTCTCTTTATACTATTTACATGTCTGTGCTTTTAAGTTCTGCATTATGTGGCTGCACAGCATACTTACAGAACATAAGATATATAAAAACTCCTACTGAAAAATGACCTTAAGGGATGAGGCATGAGGATTTTTGAATTATACTTGTACTTCAACCATCTTTAATAAATTCAGCCACTTTCCCCGTCCCCCCCCCCCCCAAAAAAAAGCACAGTAACACTTTTAGATCAAATTTTCCTCAGGACTGCACATGACTGAAACATATAAATGAAATAGACTGAAAAATGTGGCATTTTCTGGTTCACCTCCTATGCATTTAAAATTTTCCATCCAACATATGTGGAGAATTAATACTTGCACACAGAAATCATTTCAGTTCAAATAAGTGGTGGAAACACTGAAGGAACAAAGAGTCACTCCTAATCAGAACCTTCCAGGAAAGAAGTCAAGAACAAAGAGTTAATTTGCTATTCACTTGCAATTCCAGCCAGATGACCTTTTTGACTCAATCCTTCAGCAACAGAAAGTAGTTTCTTCCTGCTGATTTTCTGAAGTTTTTTGGGTTCCTGACTTTTTCCATCAGTAGGCAGCTGTATGTCCAGCTGCAGCTCTCTTAACACTATTAGCCTTAATTAAGCAGCATAGTCTCCAAGTTGCTCTTAAATTTAATCCTACCATGAATGTGATGGAGTGTTCTGGTTTCTCCCATCTCGCATCAGCCCCTTCTTGATTCCTCTTTTCTGCTTTGCATTATCACAATGATTTATTCCTTTGCTGCATTGCGTGTTCCTCTGTTGCCCCCCTGAGCTCTCCCACCTGCAAGAAGTTGAAATCCAAGCTCCCAGGGGATTTCCCCTCAGCTTTCCTGAGCTGTGTTACAACATGTGCCTGCAAAGGATCACACTGAATATAAATATCAAGTGGTGTTTCTGCTTCCACCTCTGCACATACAACTTCTGGAAGGATCTGTAGGTGAAATAATTAGAGGCAGAGAGCAGAAGAACTTGAGGGGAATCACAACAGCTCTATTAGGAGAGCAGTCAATACTTCAGTGCTAGTCAATAACCATGTGAATAATTATTTTCAGTCAAATTACAATCACACAGTGTGCATGATTTACCTAAATTATTCAGCATGGGCAGGACAGATCACACAGTGCAGTGATGAAATAGGAGAATCAAAGAGCCTACTTTTTATAGGAGACTATCTCTAGTGATGCTCTTAATTCATAAAAAGCAGCTAGAAAATAGTGGGTTGCAGAAAAGCTTCAAGAGCTCAGTCTGCATCAAATATTTCTAATTACTTAATTTCCAGCCTTAATTTCCAGTAGTGCCATAACATGTACCCACAGAAACATCAGCTCTCCTACCTTGCTATGGTTTCATTATCCAGCAAAGGTTCTTTGTTACAGAGGAATAAAGGTGGGAGTAAGAAGAAGCGTGCAACCAATATCTCAGGATAGATAATTAAAGACTAGTAAGAATTTTTTTTGCCCATAAATTGTCACTGGTGTTGTAAAACATGCTGTAGCTAATGTGTTTTACAGGATGAGGTAGAACTGGAGGTGGCTGGCAATGGCACGTGGCTGCTGTCACACTGTCTCTTAAGGTAAACTTCCCTGACTGCAGCCCTCTAAACCTTCACATTTAACATAAACCTCAACAGAAAAAAAGAAAATAAATCTACATCTTCAAATCTGAATTGCTTGTCTTGATCTTCAGCTGGCAGGATTGCCAGAGAGAGAAACAGAATCTGATCAGGGCAGAAGGAAGAAACAATTCATGGTAATTCCACCTTCCACACTGCTTCATTTCTTAAATTGGGTTTTCACAAAAAATACCCCTCACAAATGCTGCCAGGGAAGATCTCACCACAGGCATAAGGAAAAACCACATTCAGGAGAGAGTGCAAAGGGTTCTTACACAGCCCTCTACCTTATATTTGCTTTTCATTTTTTTGTCAGAAAAAATTACTCCATTTTTTACCCCTTTGCCATTTCCTTGGCAGCTTACATCAGTTCATATTAGGTTTATAACTTTCTATTTTTTTTTTCTCCTTTGCATTGCATTTTGGGCATTCCCATTGCTTTTAGACAGCACTAAACCTCCTCCAGTGGGGAAATCCAGCAAGAAAGGATCCAAATAAACACCCAAAAAGTCCAGATCCCAAATTTCCTGGGAGCTGTGCTCTGGGAACAGGGTTGGAGGTGCCTCCAGAAGAAGCTCTAAAGGAAGCTCAGGGGGCAGCCTGGGACCTCACAAATGGTGAAAGGGGGAACTGCTGGACCTTGTGGCAAGGAATTGGTGTGGAGGTGCACTATGCAGATACTGGAAACCCCAACCTTCTGCAGCCCTCTGGCTTGAATTTTAATTGCAAAGTGGCCCCAAAAGGAACAAGTATTAAAATCCCATGCAGCCAGCATGAAACTCTAAAGCAAAAGGTTTTATTCCTCAAACACACAGATCTGGAGGGCGCATCTGTACCAAAGGGTACAAAGCCATCCAGTCCCAGTAGCAGAGGAGAGTTTTACACACAGAAATTATTTACCAGAAGATAGAAGTAGGGTTTGACTTTGACCTTTGAAGGGGACACACGCCGACACAGCAAAAATCTATTTTTACAGACTTGCAAGCAGGAGGTGAGTGGAGGGAGATGGAACAAGGCCACACATTTTTCTGCCCTGCCCTCCTTCTATCCCACAAAGAGGGATCTGAGACCTTTTCCTATCTTGTTTCTTTGCACAGGGCAAAGCAAAGCTCAAAGGGAAGCTGAAAGCAGACTGCTGTTCTTCCCCAACCATGGTTAACCCATCCCTGTACATAAGGAAAGCTCCTATTTATTTAGCTAAAATATACCAGTCTCAAAGTTTTCTCTTCAATATAAGGACAATATAAACAGTGAGGATTTTGTTTTAACAAAATGCTAGTTCTGAGACTTTGGGTTAGTGAATAACACCCATGAAAATAGCATTAGTTTTACCAGAATAAAACAGGGGCTATGTTTTATATATAGCTCAAAATACTCAGAAGCATTGATGTAAGATAAAAAGTTCCAATCTTTAAGAAAGAAGGGAAGTTACTCAAGACAGCAAAGAGTGCTGCAGCTGTCTGAAGGTCAGTGGGCACTGCAGGTGGTATCTGAGATGGCTTTACCCAGGTCTCACTGCCACACTTCACCTTGGGCTTTAGTCACAAGGTTTTAGAGGCAACTGAACCACATCATCTGTTTTGTATTATCCCTTCATTTGATTCACTCTGCTCCCACTGTTTGCAACACTGCTTGAAGGGGGTGTGAAGGACAAGTAAAATAAATTAATGAATCTGGAGAACACAATCCTTATTTAACCACCTGACATCTCAGAAATGTGGGAGGCTGAAAAGACTGACTGCCCCAGACTAGAAAGCAGCATTACCCAGTTAAACTAACCTTTCCCTGCTTGGCTATAAATACTATAGCCTCTACTATTTCAAAGTATTTTCATGCTAAGTTTTGAAATTATGAGTCAAACAGGTTAAAAAAAAAAATTGGACATTGAAGCAGAAGCCAAATTTTCGACAGAGCCCCGTAACAATCAAAACTAAAGGTGTGGCATAAATCCTTGTCTTGACTTTTTATCCATGATTCCTTGGCACAATGCAATGGCATCCTTGTCATTGGTGCCAAGTGGAAGATTCCTATACCAGCCAATATAAAGTTTTCTGCATCTCCATTCTGACAGCAGACAGTCACAAGCTGCATTTCCATAACTTTTGAATAACAACCAAAGATTATATTTACCTTGGTATTTTTTCCTCTTATGTTTGTCTACCCTCCCCTTACATCTTCCTGTGGCTTTTGCTGCTACACATTCCTCAAGGATAACAAGGAAGGCAAAATATTTCCTTCATAGCCCATATAAATGTAAACCAAACCAGCAGCTGAAGGTGTGGCCACACTTACTCACTCTCATGTCACACAAAGGGTTGGTCACCATGGCAATGACATGCCAGCACCCATTTCCAAACTTCCATGAATATTTAAAGATGGGCAGAAAAGTTCACAAATCACTTGGACATTTTGCTTCTTTTTCTTCTTATGAGCTGTTAGGAACACCATTGCTGTTTTCTTAGTCATTCATTAGTCACAATTATTTTTGCATTAATTTTAACAAAGATTTTATATTATTGTTAAGGCACTTGAATTAGAGCCACGACACAATGTTCAGAAGTATGGGACAAGGTCACATTGCACAGGATACTGAAAACAAAATACAGATCAGAAAAATGGTTATGGCCCCAGTAATTTGGCAAGTATCAGAAATTAATCATCAGAAATGTTACTGGAGCACATCACACATTGAAATTTAATGATTTAGTGCCTTTGTGATTTAGTGCCATTGGAACTGAATGCCACAATTCAGTTCTGTCTCCAGAAGAAGTTGGGGCGTATTTTGTGTTCAGACCTGGTGGCAACTATTCTGTAATTTTTGTCTGAAACTCCCATTCAACAAAAGCAGAAACAAATTTTCTAGAATTACTACTAAAATCAAATACAATATGTATATAAGCATAATTAAACCCCTCTTTTTTAATAAACTCATAACTGGCACCACAGTAAAACATGAGTTATGATGTCATCATAATTCAGCAAAACTGCAGAATTACAGCTTTGGTAAAAGTATTTTCATTGTGACACTGCTAACATCTTCTTTATTTAAGAAAAGATCTAAGAACTTTTTTAATTTGTACACATTGCAAGTATTAAGAGATAGAAACTTTCTAATAAAAGTTTTTCCTTTTCTCAGTAAACACAAGGCTTCTGCCTCTCCCACATCCCAAACTTAAGGCAAATAACATTACCATACTTTCAATATTTGCTATTAAATTAAATGGAAATAAAACCCAGAGTGTCTGAACTAGCTCCAAAAGATGATATTGTAACCTTTACAAAAGAACTACAAAAGCAAAGAAAGAAAATGTTTCGGCCATCTTGTGCCTCAGCATTATTAAATGCATAATCAGTTTCCAGTTCTTTCTGAAAGAAAAATCCAAGTAGTAAATTCAATCTCATTCTGCCTTTCAGCCTAAATCCTTACATTTACTGCACCTAAGTGCAGAAGACATCTTCCAGCCAAAATTCTGTCCCCAACAAGCCAGCTCGCTGCCTGAGAGCTGTAAACATATTTTTATAAAATCTTTAAAGCTTGCCACTATCACAAGTTATTCCACAGCACTGCAGCCAACAGCAGACCAAATTTCCCATGCCTCAATGGGCTTCCCAACCTTGCTCACTCCCTCTTTGATGGTTCTGCAGCATTTGAAGCTGCATCTAGAAAAAGAGAATCCTTTTCCCCCCTAAGTGTGTCCAACGGGTAGAAGTGGCACCAAATCAGATATGTCATTGCATCAAGAAATTCAATTTCTAAAGGGATTTTTAGGCTTCACAGTGAGCCAGACATATATTTAGAGCCTCCATACATGGCACGTGTGTACAGACATATATCTCAGACTTTAAACAAACACTCAGTTTCTCACTGGGCAGGGTTTCCAAATGGCCACACACAAAGCAAAAGTACTGGCAGTTTTATACAAGATGATTTCAGGATATAAATAAGCCAAGGACTGGAGGGAGAGGTGATATTTCCAAGCGCTATTTTTGAAAGAAACAGATCATCTTTTGGACACTAGAGCTTTCTTTGATCTGAGCAGGAAACAAAAACCTTTAGAGCCAAAACAGACGGAGAACAATTGCTCAGAGTTTAAAGCTGATTGCACCAATCAATAGCAGTCTAAAAAGAGATCACTCCTTCCTCCATGCATTGCAGCATTGGCAGGGCAGCTGGGTGCCATGTCCCAAATTGCTCCCAGCTACCACCATGCCCAGTGCCACAAGGACACCACGAGGGCAGGAGCACTGCAGCTGCATCTTCTTCAACCAGCAGCACTGAAAAACAGCTCAGAGCCAGCCCTAGACCATGCTTCTCTAATTAATCTTCATTTCAGGTCTAATTCTGTTTTGTGCCATGATCTGCATTAACGTGCAGGGATTCGGGTCCAGAAAATGTCAATTGTCAAGGCAATATTTGTTTTACAGGAAAACAAGCACATAAGTTCTTTAAATAATAACATGATTGTTTTTAGGTCTGGTTTTATTGCAGTGGAAAGGGACTTTACCTTTATCAGAAGTTTTGTAACTGCTTCTCTGTTGCCTACATTACCTCTTGACAAGATAATTGTTGGCAAGACACGAGCAAGCAGAAAACAAGGCATCAGACAGACAACACATCCCTCACCAAATTAAATCAACGTCTCTTTTCAGCTTAGTTTGTCTAGGGAAAAACAACAACAGGAAATGAAGGAGGATATAGCTCATTTTGGCCAGAATGTTTGGATACATTCCTTATTATTTTGAGGTTCATGTGCACATTCTCCATCCCCTCAATATCAACCCTTCATGAGTAGTTTTATACTTTACTAGAGTCCAGATATTAGTAATAATAACAAATGTTGATACAATTCAGATCCATTCTGACCAGACTACAAAATCATTTGAACAAATGCAAAGTCATTAAGAGACACAATCTGTTCCTTTTCCAAGAGAGTGAAAATTTATTTTCCCAGCCTTTCATTAATATAATCTATTTTTTGCTCTCCTGAAAATTGAAGCTTCAGCTCTGGGTTATTTATTAACAGTAGAAACAAATTTTTAAAAGGCTATTTTCCCTATCATAAATCAAACCCTGGAAAATTCAAAGCATCTACTGCTATAAAACTTCTATTTTTCTGAATAAAACTTTGTTTAATTCTCAGGGTTTGGGGTTTTTTTGCAAATTTCATAGACCATAATTAAGTAATTGCAAATTTAATCTTCTTAAGTTTTTGAAATGTGAAGGTTAGTTTTCATTAATTCCAAATCCTGCATTTGGATGTTTAAATTAACATATAAAATATTTTTTTTCTGGAGAAAAAAATCACTAAACTGTATGAAACTTAAATAGAGCAGCCTGATGCTGTCCAATGTTTGATAGAAGTCCATATCAAAGGATCTCATTCCATCTAAAAAAGCAGCCAGTTCCCACAGACTGTAATCAATATTTGGATGTTCTCACAATTTGCCTATTTACCAAATTAAATATGCAGTTAGGGATGGATGGCAGTGCAGCTACTCTCACTTGCCTGCCAACTTGAGCCACTTTTTAGAGCATTCAGTGATCAAGACAGACTTTGGATCTCAGATGAGAAGGTAATTCCAAAGGAGACACAGCTGGTCAGGTGTTGGGGGTGATCCCCCCTTTTTTCTCTCCTCCTCAACCCTCTTTGAACTTCACAGAAAAACTCAGTTTCCTTCATCACTTTAAAGACTGTACTTTGTGGGGTTATATGACATTAAGAGGAAATGTGTCTCTTTCTGTCCAACAGCTAAAATGTTTCTTTTTGCAGAAGGGTTTTGATCAGTACTTGTAATAAAACAATTAAACAATGCAAGTTATTTCAAATTGCTGTCTTGTTCAATTTGTATATTTTCAATGGCTCTAAAATGGAATGTGAATATGCAGGCTAACCTGAACATCTTTAATCAAGTTATTTACTTCTACTAAGGCTTAAACACTCAAAAATTTGAGAGCATGACTGATCATGGGAGTAACACAGAATTGTTTGGGCAGCTTGGCTGGAGGAGTTTCCCTTGTTCTTTACAAGGCTGGTGATTTTGGGAACGGGAAATATGAAAAACTGCAAGGCCATTGAAGCAGCCAGATTCATTTGTCCTTCTACAAAATGTATTCAACCAGTTCTTTTCCACAGGTTTTTCACTTTCAGAATAAAGCTGAATTGAAGTCTACAGGAGCAACAGTATAAGAAGAAGTAAAGCTACTTTTTTTGATCCTTTCTATCTCAAGAGTTATAGATTTTCTTGGACTACATCTATTCATCTCTGCTCTGTAGCAGTTGCACCAGATCCTTCTGTATACAGAACATTTGAAGGTGAATTTTTAAGCAGGAATACTGAAAAAAAAGGAAAGAAAATCTACCTGAAAGTCCATTCCCTGAGCATAACTCAGAGAAAGCATTTCCCGCAAAGGACTCCAGCTGCGAAACCTTCCAGCATGTCTTACTAATTTGGATTCATCATGGCACATTTCAAAGTCGTACTCTGAAGAGCAAGGAATTAAAACAGGTCAGCAGCACAGTGGGAGAGGTGCAGCAGGGAGGCTGCAGAGGCTCAGCATCCCAAGCACTGCCCTGCATCCCTGTGAGCTCAGAGCCGCGGACACGGAGCGCAGAGCGCGGCTCTCCGCAGGCACCGGGCACAGGGGCTGGGTGCTGCTCTGTCCCTGCCCCTGGCTGCCACTCACACTCCTCCTCAGCTGCCAGCACACCTGGAAAGAGCCTTCAGCAGCAGGAAACTTGGAAAAGAATCCTCTGTTGTCGGTGTTCACAGGGGTTTGTAGATGGATGGAAGAGACAGGATCTTGATTCCATTATCAGAGGGCTTCATTTATTATGTTAGGATATATATATATAGCATTATAACTATACTACATAATTATAGAAAGGAAAAGGAGCTTCTTCTGAAGCTGGCTATGCTAAGAGAGAGATAGAAAGAATGAATAACAACGTCTGTGTCTCAGCACAGAGCAATAGCAGTCCTGCCTGTGAATGGTCAGCAGATCTGAACATTGGTGGACCTGCTGCATTCCACAGCAGCAGATAACAATTGTTTACATTTGCTGCTGAGCCTCTGAGCTCCAGCAGGGAAAAATCCTAAGAAAGGATTTTTCAAGAAGAATGTCTTGACAATCCTCAGCATGACACATTGCTGCCCAGCATCCCCACAGTTCACCAGTCAGAGCATCCGAACCCACTCCCCCCTCTCCTGCTTCTCACTCCGAAGGAAACTCTCAAACTCTCCTTCTGAATATGCCCATCATTCCCCTTTCAGCTAAAGCCAGCACTGGAAAATGGTCTCATCCTGAATATATATGCACCACTTGGACCAACAGATTTGTTACAGCTTAAATCTGATCTCTGCATCTAAATATATTCTCTATGGGCATTGAGGCAGGAACCAGTACCCTCTTCTCCCTACATCTTCCAAACCCCTCCTTGATAACTCTTTAAGGCCAAAAGTTAAACCACCATACGAAAATTTCCTCTATGTTTCTCTTCTGCACATCTTGGGCTTTTTAGACTCCTGTCTTGCAAATTTATCTTGGCTCTTGTTTCTTTATACATTCGTTGCAAGCTCTTTAACACAGATATATCACAGGAAAAAAATAGCATCATTAATTTGGCCTAAACTTTTTTTGGTCTAAATGTACTCAAGCAACTTTCAATGCACAGTGCACTTAATTCCATCATAGTAAACAAGGAGGGATTGCCTAAAAGCAATAAAAAATGAAACCTGTTTCAGGACACCACACTGCATTCTGAGCTGAGCTCATTTTTAGCAGAAACACTGATCCCTATGGATTTATCACATTCTGTCCTTGTGGCTATTACTATTCTTACGACTTCAGCACATCCATTTTGCTTTGTTTCCAGCATCTACAGCAGCCAATTCTTCACATCATTTGGCAGCTTATACATTATAGTCTTCAGACTAAATTTACATGTGTAAGATATATTTAAAATGTTTTTCTTCAGCACTGAGAGTTGTACATTTGCAGGCATGGTTTCAAGTTCAATCCCACACATTCAGATTTTGGGTGGGGATGGTAATACCTTTTACACATCATGTCACCAGTATTTTTTTATTGCTATGATTAAAATGTGATTTTGTTTATTTCTATTGATTTATTTAATATTAATTTTTATATATTGCTATAACTAGCATATGATTAGCATTACTCACAATGTGTGTCATGAATAATTTCTTTTTGTATATATAGAAATACTGGATTCCATAGATTTTCTGCAGGATCCTTAAAACAATTTTTCCTGGGAGTCCAAACCATATTTGCTCTGCTGCTAAATATTTTTTACACATAAAACCAGTGTCTGGCATCACTGTGAATTCAGAGGAAGACAGTCATAATTTTAATCTTAATTTTTGCTGGTTTAGGGCATTGGAGCTCGGGTTAAGTTTTAGACTGAGCAATGTCAGAGCCCTGAACAGACCTGTTTCTGCCAGAGGTTTGTATGGTTGAAACAAGTAGAAGGATATAAACATACTTGTGACTTAACAAGTCATTTTCTGTATTTCTTTTGTAAATGGTTCATATTCTTGTACTAAATATTTCACCACCTTTTTTCACTGTCTCTTAATATAGCTTTTTTTTTTTCTTTCTTTCTGAGAAAGAAGCAGAGCAAGAGCATCACTCCATGCACTGCCCCAGCACAAGGTCACCAAACTCTGTTAAACACAGCCCACGTGAGGTGCATCTTTCACACCAGAGATGCTCTCAGACATTTTTACCTGTTGGTCTGGGCAACTTCAGCACCCCCTTAGCAGATGTCTCTGCAGCACAGATTCCTTCCCCTTCCTTCTCTTTTTGAATCTAATTCTTTAATATGGAGAGCACAAAGGGGGCTGCAGAGAATGACTGCAGAGCACAGAGAGCATCTCACAGGTGTGGTTTGGATTTATCTGTACTAATGGCTTCGAGCCTGTGAGATATTTTCAAGTTGAGGATGACTAAAGGTTCTATTTTACAGCAGAAACATTCCCTGGAACCAAATCCATTAAGCCTGCAAGAGTCATCCCAAGAATGAGGTAAAAGAGAGTCAGAGGAAAATGAGACAAAAGCATTCTGGTGTTTGGCTAGATCCATTTGATTTTCATTTGCATTAGAATGGAATTTAGTCTGTTGACAGACCAGACCCTCAAAATTCAATGTCAGACACAAAATTAAATTGGCAGTTTTACAACAAAGCTTAGAGAGCCCCAAGTAGTTCCCTTAATATCCCTCTCTGTTTAAAGCATAAATATGGATTCTACTCAGACAATTTTAAGCTACACCCAAATTAAGGAGCTGACTGAGCATTGCCTGGGGGATGCTGCTCCTGCTTTGCTGCAGGCAGAGTAATTCTGGGGCAAACACACAGCAGCTGAGAATTAGTTCTGTGCATTTCCAACCACAATGTCCACCTACCTTCCTCTACACCTGACATTGTGATGTCTGCATAAGGTACACCCAAAACAGGGGAGCTCCAAAAGTGCCCTTTCAGACAGAGATGCCCATAAATGCTTTTACTCTCAAGCAGAATTTGCTTCCTTTTTCTTTCACAACTGGAGTACACAACACTTGATTTCCAGTAAGGTACTTTCAACTGGGTCATAAATGGAACCACCAGACTGGTGCAAAAAGTCAAGTGCAACCAGAGACTCACACAAAAGAAAATAAAGTTTGGAATATAATTACCTAGACTGTTAATTGTGCCTTAAAAATGGAATAAAACCCTTCCTTTAAATATGACAACATGAAGAACAGGAACACCTACAAGGATTCCCTAATACAAAGTCTCAGCATTGGAGAAGCCAAGCTCTTTTGAGAGCACACTGTCCAAGAAATATTTTGAGGAACTGAGAAGGATCTGTGGGAAGCTGCACTAATGCCACAAGTTGTGACATACTGATATTGTCCAAAATCCTGTCCCTGCCTGCAGCAGCAATACCAGCCTATCCTCAGAGAGAAATGCAAACAGATTCTGCTAAAGCACCTGAATTATCTCCAGGGAACACAAATCTTAGCCTGATTTTTTTAACCTGCAGTAGAAATGTTTTCCCTTAAATAAAACAAACATAACGTTCTGTGAGATAGTGCTTCCAAGGCATTAATTATTTTTATGTCCCAGTAGGCTACCTGGTACCAGAGGAAGAGAGACATTAACTGCCTTCTGGAAGACAAATGGGAGCAACATTTGCATGAGTATTTTTCAAGTAAGTTAATGTATACATTCAATAAAATCTCTACCTTATTGCTGAGATGATGTGTAATAAACCAAGAAAGTATCCATTCATGGAATAACAAGGTTTCCTAAGTGTTTGATTTAGGATGCACACTCCAGACTGTTCACTTCCCAAGGCAGGTATTGTGAGAAAAACCAAAATAAATTATTACACATCACAGAGCTCAGTCATCATGCTTATATTTGAAGGGCAAAGCTGCCCTGGATGTAAATTCACGTAGGATGTGCAGCTGCACTACCTTGGTATCAAAGCAAACAGGGGATCTGCCAAGCCATATGGGGACAACAATGAACAATATTTCTCTTTTTACACTGCTATTGTCAGTGTAGAAACACTGCTCACCTGCCTCACTGCTCTTTTTCAGACTCTCAGATTTCCAAACACCACGCCAGTGTTTGGAAATGTGAGAGTCTGAAAAAGAGCATCAGTGGAAGCACAAGCTGCTCCTGCAGTCCTGACTCTCACCTGGGACTCAGCACAGCTTTGTATTGATCCTTGCTCCCAGAATAAAGCATCCCAAGACAGCCTATATCCACCTGCATTTATGGATGGATACAAACTACTGCCACAGTGGCAACTGTGAATAAAATTACTTTTTTCATTTTTGCCTTGGGAGACTCCAGGAGACATTTTATTTTCACATCCCTTGTCATATTCCTGATTTAGTCTTCTCTAAAGTTTGTATTTGCTAATTAACAACACAACAGAGCACCGAGCTCTGCTGGCAATTTTGAAAGTGTTTTTGATATTCCCTTCAATAGCAACTGATTTCCTTAATCAAGGTCTTTAGCACAGAAATTGTTGATTTTTCTGCTGAAGGTGTCCTATAAACAAACCCAGATCTACCTTTAAACTACATTGTTCAGTGCTATTAAGCTGCACAACAAACAATCTGTGCATACATCCCATAAACTTCCAGTTCAGTTTTTCACAGTCCATTTTAGTGTAGAAATCAACTGCACAGATGGGGCAGGGTATATCCTGAGTATATCCTGACTCCTGTGTTAGACATGACAGCAGACAGGACACAAATATAGGAAATGATAGAATCCTTGGAAAACTCCTCCAAGATCACCAAGTGAAATCACCAACCCAGCACCACGACTGTGCTCATCATTAACCATGTCCTCAAGTTCAGAACCACAAAAACCAAACATGTCAATGAATATTCACTGCCATCAATCACGGAACCACAGAATAATTTGGGTTGGAAGGAACCAAAGCCCACCCAGTTCCACGCCCTGCCATGGGCAGGGACACCTTCCACGAGCCCAGGGTGCTCCAAGCCAACCTGGCCTTGGGCACCTCCAGACAGGAGGCAGCCACAGCTCCTCTGGGCAGCCTGGGACAGTGGAAGGGCCTCATCACCTTGAGAATAAAGGATTTTTTCTATATATCTAACCTGAACCTCTCAGCCTGAAGCCATTCCCCCTTTCCCTGTCACTCCCTGCCCGTGTAAACAATCCCTCCCCATGTCTGTTATAGGCTCCCTTCATGTCACAGTTTATCTCAGCTTTGAGCAAAGAGAAGTATCTACCACTGGCTCCAGCATTTGGGCAGAAACACACTGTTAAAGTATGTAAAAAATAAAATAAGGTTGTTCAATTTCAAGGACAACTTATTGCCTATTTTCAGCTAATTTTTATTTATGCACGCGATGGCTGAGGGAAGAACTTAACAGATGTTCCTCTATGCAAAGCTGTGTTATTTTCCTCATGATTTTGCAGCCTGGTTGTTCCAGGGGAAGGAAGAGGAGCAGCCATGCAGACAGAGTGTCTTCCTTGCCAGAGAGGGGGAGCAGCAGGACCTCTGGGACCCCACACATCTATTAACATCTATTTTATTCTGCGTGCTCTCAGTCCAGTGCCTTAACAAGCATCAGTACTGGCAAGGGAAGCTTAGCATACAGCCCCTGAGGGGTCAGGAAACACAGATGAGCAGCAGCACTATCAGAAAGTAAAATGAAGAGGAAATTGTCCTAGATCTGAAGGGAAAAAATCATTAAGTGAATTATTTTTCTAACTGTGAAGTCACGAAGAGAAGGGAAAAGGACAATGAAGGGGTGAAAAAGATTCTTCCTGGATGTGTCTTTAGAATAAAAGAAATCTTTGAGGTCTTTTCCCAAAGTCTTAAGTGTAAAAACCAAAACGTTTCCTTTTGAAAATTATCAGAAGCGTTTGGAATAGCATATGCATTTAATACAATATTTTACCTCCTGGGAACAATGGGAAAGAGCAATAAGAATGATGAATAGGCTTCATTCATGAAGATTTCTTAACATGCAAGCTGTAGGGGGAAAAAAAGAAGAAAAGAGGAAAGAAAGTGTAAAGAGGAGACTTGGGCTTTCTATTAGTAACAAAGTGTATTAAAACTTCCTTGTAAAGTCCCTGATGAATAACACATGCACTGACCCTGCATTGCAGTGGTCAGAAGAGGAGAACACCACCATAAATATGTTTTGGTCCCATCAGCACCTTTGGATTGCCTTGCTCTGCCTACTTTCAAATATATTTAAAAATGCAGGCAGTAGATTCTGAGGGCAGCAATGATGTAGTGGTTTGTATAGGGGGGGCAAAAAAGGCCACCAAATCAAAGCAAACCTTTTCTAAAAAAGAAAACCTTTTCCATAAAAGCAACCACATCAATTCTACAATTATTCAGTACCAACACAGAAGGGACCATGAGGAGAAGCACCTCTCATGAGCTTCCCCTTCTTTCCCCCACACTTCCAGCAGGAGCAGATTTGCTCACTCATATCATTAAATCTGGCCAGACCAACTTTCAGAACTTGAAATACTCTGCATTTCCTGGTGGCAGCCTGTATTGGCATCTGGAATCCTCTAATGAATGCTAAGCAGCTAACGATCTATAAATGGAGTTTGAGGTTCAAATATCTGACTCAATTTCTCTGTAAAACCACAAGGTGGTCAATAAAACTTGTTTGCATTTTCAGTGGCTACTGTGACAGGGCAACGCACCTGAGCTGGGAAGATGCAACAGTAAAGACAAAATGATGCTCCCAAATTGCTATGTGAGAGTACTCTATGGAAAATTTCAGGAATATTCTTATTGGCCCTCACTTCTTGGTCTTCATCTAATGAAAATCAAGAAGTCTAAAAGCAGAATTTATGGCAAACAGTGGGTAACCACAGATAATGGAAATCTAGCACATAAAGTGGGAGAATACAAATATTACATACAATTCAACATGAGAAGAAAAAGAATGTTATTTCACATGAGTAGAATCAGACTCTCATTTCACATCTGTGCACATGTGGTAACCAAATAAGTGCTCTTGATTCTTGTCTAGTGATGTATGAATTTAGGATTTTATGTGATGTAATTTGATTGTTTTTATAACCATTTAAAGAGAAGAAAGAAATCATAAATTTATGCAAATTATTCTACTGATTGTGCCCATCATATTTTAGGCATGGCAAGTACAAGCAAATTAGAATTATGTTTTAACAGAAGTTGGTTGAAAAACATTCATTATTCTTCAGAGATCTTTCATCACTAAGTTTCATAAAATTAGAGTTGGACAGAAGTCAAAGAATAAAGCATTACTATTTTTTTCATGTCAAATCAAAGTTTTTCTTTACTTCACAATTTTCCAAGAAAATACTTTGATTTTGGAAAATGTCTTTCAAATAAGATCTTTGTGGGGGAGATAAAAAAACTATGTATTTTCCACCCTATTTTAGGTACCTTCGCACATCTAAGAATAATGCTTGGATAAGACTTTTTAATTAAAAATAGAAAAAGAAAAAAGAAAAATATTTCTATTGAAGACTGACAGAAAGCAATTGCTCAGTATTTCCTGTCAACCTGCTTCAGAGATTTTTGGGACCTGGAAAAGATGCCAAGTCAGACAGTTTATGCCTCTCTAACATAAGGCTTTTGCAAGTGCCTTTCATTTCCAAGGCTGTTGTAACACATCTCAGCTATTTGAGAACCCAATCTGTTTAACCAAAGCAAATGCTACAATTTATAGATATAAAAATACACACACACACACACATATATGCACCCACACTTCTGAGCTGCCTGGTCAGGATACCTGTTATAAAAAATACTGACAGAGCCATCAAGCCTTCAGCACGTGGCCTCGTACAGCCTGTGGCACTCCCACCAGTCCTGCTCTCCTGGGGCCCGGGTGGAGCACAGGGTAAATGCACATTTTCTTCTAAGAGCAACACAGGAATTCTCTTTCTGTCAAGGAACCAGCTGTAGCATAGCCAGAGGTGCCCCTGTAGCCTGAACCTCAAGGCACACCTTACCCAGATTCTCTGAGCTCGTCTCCTCCTGACTTTTCATACTTTGCTTTTGCTCCTTCCAGTAGCTAAATGAGCTCTTCCTATCTGGCCCTGCCTTGGTGAGTGTCTCCTCATCTGTAAGAGACCCACATGTGGTAAATAATCTCCTAATTTCAGGATCAGCTCCCAGAGCTCCTTGGAAAACAAACTGCCTCATCCCCTTCAAATGCAGTTCACAGATTACACAGCGTCTTTTAATTTTGGTTCAGAAAACCAGCAACAGATGGAGATCTGTGATTTGAAGTCACTAGAAATGGCTGAGCTTTGAAGATAAAGACAAAGCAATGGGAAATGCTTGGTAAAAGCGACAGACAGAATTTACAAAGGCCTGTAGGAAAACAGAGCAGCGAGATGAAGACAACTGCATCAACATCAAAGATACAATTACCTGAAAAAAGCAGAAGAAAAATCATTCCACTGCAGGTATTAAAACAGGCAGCATATTCAAAAGTCCTGAGCACACAAAAATGATCGTTGCTCCAGTGGCTTTGACTTGCACCACCATCAGCAAGAGCTCAGAGGCAGCAGCACCCCCGTTGGTCTCCCTCTCTTGTACAGCACCCAGCCATGGCACAGAGCACACCCCACACCTTGAAACTGCTTATTTTATATGGAGCAGATCCCTGATGGGGCAAATCAGCACATGGCTCCAAAATCTCCCTGTAGAGTCAACCAAGACATTGGGAGAATTCATTCAGCTATAAAAAAACTGACCACTAAAAAAGAGTGTCCCAAAAGGCCACAGGACACAGGACACTCTGCAGGTCTGATGCCAATGGGGCACTTCCCTAATTGTGCAAGCAATTCAAACTCTTGGCAAAGTAACCAAGATCTGAGCTGTTTATGATTATTAGAGGCAGTGTCTTCAGTGAGTCTATTTCTATATCTACTCACTTATGATTTTAAATTATTGCAGTGCTACTGTATTCCAGAAAATCCATAAGCACCCAATTCCCTGCTTGTTAAAACATCTTTACTAACAAGTTGCCTGTTTCACTTGTTTTGGTAAGATGGAAATAAACATATTTTCATTTGTGTTTCATTAAATTATTCCACAACCCATATGCAGAGTCTTGATGCAGTTTGAAAGGTGAACAGATGGGATTTTATTTTTAGCTCACGTTAACACAGCCCATCAAACACTCATTTGCCTGATATACTATCATAATATAGCTTACTATTCAGCCTTTAAAGTATATCTTTGCTTGCCTTGTAACATCCAAATGACAAAAGAGAGCTGTGTGATAAATATTTAATTACAATCACGATGATCAGTTTGTCACTGAATACTAGCAACTGTAAGTGAATGGAAGAACTTGGGTTTTAAAGAGGAACGTTTAGACACTGTGTGCTACTGAAATCAAAGCACATTTTTAATCACAATATTTAAAATACAGGCTTTTTATGATTGGAAGGGTGCTTGAGGGGACAAAAGATATGGTTTTGTATAGATACATGAGGTATTTACAAGACCTATTAGGTATTAGAAGTAGAGTGAAACTTTTTTTCAGTACTTAACTATATAAGCTTTCAATTGCATATCGTAATTTTGCAATATTTCAATATGCAAAAGAACATATAACAAAATATAGCCTACAAAAGATAGAATGATAAAGTAGATGTGAGAGCTAGAACTGAGTTGTGCTTCCTCACTCAATTCACAAAATGCAATTTAGAACAGCCTCCACACTAGCCTTCTATATGTTTTGCATGGATACACACACAACCATGCAGAAGACAGGCTGAGTTTTCCAGGTTGGCATGCTACAACATTTAATTTTGCATTTTCTCAATACATTCCACTCCACAACCAATCTGCTCACCCCTCCAAAGGCATCTATCAGCCAGAGGATATCAGAGTCAATCCCCAGCACAGAGAGCTTCCTCCACACAAATACCTCGCTGAGGGAGAAATGCAGGTGTGAGAGTTATAAAGGATCAGAGAGAGCAAAGGCTCTCATGAATATTGTGCTGCTATCAGAAGGGGGAAAATGCAAATGGTTTCCCAGAGCACCACCAGTTCTTATGGCCATCTCATACATTTTAGGGAAATCTCAGCAAATATAGAGGAAAGAAGAGGTAGAGAAGAAAGAAGAAGAATTCCTTGTCCTGGGGAAACCACCAGCAGCTTTCCAGGGCTGTGTCTTTGGCACAGGGCACCTTTTACTGCAATCACAAAATAAAGCAAGGGACCAAACCCACATAATCCAACAAGAATGAAATGCCTTTTGCATCTGGACCAGCTATCTTGGCCCTGCCACAGCAGGTCTGTGTCCTTCAGCAGCTGCTTCAAAAGCACAACCCTGCTGCAGCAGGACCTGCAAGGGCAGCACAGCCCAGACTGTTAGCACGTGTTGGAGTCAACATTGCAGCTTCTCTGCAAACAGGAGAGGTTTCTGCTGAGAAATGGCTAATAATTTTCACATGACAGCGGAGGTGAAAAGTTTTCACACAACTCAAAGGCTGCCTTTCATTTTCACACAGAAAATGTGCTGTGAGGAGCAAAGTACCTTTGAGGAAACCACCGCAAGGACCGACAGAAAGGATTTGTTTAAAATAGAACTGAACCTTCAGTGATCAGCAGTGCTGCTGATTTGGAAATGTTGAGGAAAAAGGGAGAAATTGCAGGTTGAAATTTGAAAGGAAAAAGTAGGTCCTGGTGCCTCACAGAGCCTGGATTTTGTGTTTGATGGGAAAGGCTAAATGTGCTTACATACCACTTACTGCTAAATCAACTGAGGGTAAGCAGATGCTACCCTCTCCCTCAAATTTTTGTTCATGCTCTGGGCTTCTATCTGTATTATGAATGTGAGAGACAATAGTGATAATAAAGTACCCAGAAATAGTACAAAATCCCATGTGAAGAAGATAAATCAAATGAGGCAAGTCAGCTATATATAAAGGCCCTAAATTATTCAAGCTGCCTAAACACCCAGAAGTGCATTCACAGCTTTATACTAATGATTGCAAATTCCAAACTGCATTGCTATATTTATTTCTAGTTTCTTTTTTTCCCCTCAAACAGTTAGGCACAGAGGAATTAAGTCTTTAAATCCGTATTTAGTCAGCAGACGCGCTGTACTAATTAATATGGAAAACAATGACCAGAGAAAAGGAGCAGATGGCTTCAAGATAGAGAATGAAGATAAGCTGAGAGAGATCTGTGTGAAGATACCAAGTACATACTTGAGCTTTCTTAACCACTGAAAGTTATAATACAGCTCCTTAATAGATAGATTTGATTTGAAATAACATTTTAAGCAGAAAGGTCAGATGAGTCTTCACATTTAGTCAGCAATAAACCTTTTTTCCAAGCTCTTTTTTTATCAAATCACATGACAGAGATAAGATTATTTCCTACAGGATGCTGATCATTTGATGTTTGAAATATTCTCATCCCTCACTTGCAGCTAGAAACATTTCTTCATCCTTTGTTGGTAACTGTTCTAATGTAAAAATTAAATCTAAAACAGGGAGAGAAATAAGAAAAAAGACTAACAACATTAAAACATTTTTTTCCTGGCTCATATTTCCATACATATGTTCAGAAGAAAAAAGAAGGAAAAATGTGTTCTGATAATTTAGATATGACTATTATTCTCTCATCTGAAAACTGACTCCTCAGCAGAAGGATAAGTATGGGATCCTTCTTTTAATACAAGAATCCCAGTTCCAAACTATTCCTGATGATGACCACAGCCTAGAACAGCCCTAGAATAATACTGAAAGCATTTGTATTCCTATTAATTTATTAAAACCCAATATTTACAAAATACCAAATATTAAAACCAATTTCTAGAGCATCAAATATTAAAAAACCATGGAAAAATAGCTTTAGCCACCTAATGTTGCTATTAATCAGGGAGTGACTGGAAAACCTCAGGGGAAGCATCAGACTTTGGTAGTGCTGGGTTTCCCTCCCTTGGCCTCATTGGCAGGAGAAATGGAGGGAAAGGTGCTGGGAATTGCCCATCAGCATCACTAAAACACTGAATTAAGGACAGAAATAACAGAGGTTTATCAGGTGCAGCAGCATTTCAGAAACCAGCTTGGTCTGACAACGTTTTAGGTCTGTGGAAGCATCAGAGCAGTAATGTTTATGCATCCTAAATTAAACAATTCATAAGCATAGAAATAAAAAGCAGGGGGAAATTTAATGAGTAAAACAACCCACACAATGTTGTGAAGAGAGACACAACATTTTGCTTTGTTTTTGGAGATATTGGGTAGCACATGAAATACTTTGAGCAACATTTCTTGCACGAATTTCAAAATATGGAGAAAGCCAGTGACCAATGTCTGGTGCAGGTGCTGCTCATTTCACCCTGAGGCTTAAATATCTGTCTGAACATTCACAATTTGTACATTTATTGAAGCACCTCTCTTACCTGGGTGCTGACATTAACTCTCTGGTTTTCTTTGCAGCTTTAGTAACACAAATTTTAATCCTCCTTTCCCCTGGGTAGACACTCAACCAGCAGTGGTGTTACTTCACTTTATTTGTTCATTAGCAATCCCTGCCTTCATTATTTCCAGCATCTAGTAGGAGAGATGGAAGTCTAAATCTCTCCACAGGATTCTATTTAGGGCAAAGAGCTCAAGAAAATTCTTCCTACTGTTAATTTTCTGCTGCAATAAATCTTCAAGTGTTTGCTACTTCATGTTTTTATGCCATGATCATCAATGCCATGATCTCTGCCCCATTTTTAGCCTCAAAGACCAACAAAAATTATTCTAACAAAAGTTCAGAGTTTCTGAAGAAGCAAAATCGGATTTACTTTTTCCACCGCAGATGCATTTCTAAAATGACAACAACATCAGAAATTATAATTTAGCAGGTTTTCTAAGGGTGTTTGTTTGTCTACTTCACCCTCAAGCAGCTTTCATATTTGGCCTCTGAACAGCCTTAACAAAGCCATGGTGCATGGGTAAGGTCATGCCAGGCAACAGGAAAGGAAGGAGGAAAACCTTAGAGATACAGAGAAAAACTTATTTTTAACCAAGGAAAGAAAACTTCTATGCAACTTGGTGATGTGTCCCACTGGATGGCTGATACACAAATATAGTCAATTCTGACCATTAATGCCACTCCCTCAAATTATAAGAAACATCTTTCCCTGTAGAGAGTTTTTTTAGTAGATAACTACAACTCCAATTTTGATCACACCATGATGAGTTTTAAATTCCCAGAGTCATTTTCAAAATAGTTTACTTGACTATAACTTCTCCATCAGCTTTAAACATAATTTCACAATGCTGTTTTGGTTGGTAAAGTTTTCATGGGTTTACAGACACCCTTCCTTATTAAAATAATCAAAACCAAGAAACTACATAACAGTAATGGGGTCTTGGGTAAAAATACTGCAGTGAAATAAGGAATATACACATATCCTGCACCTAAATAAAGCAGTCTGAAAGGCACTCTACTCAAAGTCTCATTAAATTTCGATTTGTTTCTATGATGTTTCTGTGTCCCAATATACAGCTGTCTAACCTTTCACCTTTCCAAGATGTAAAATTAACCATACTGACATTTTCAGGATATTGGCTTAAAAATGTCAGTAGGGGAAAATTAAAAAGTGGAAACAGAACAATATTTATCAGTTGCAAAGATTTGGCCATGATAAACACTAAGATTACCCTTGACAAAATGATACACCTGGAAGTATTCTTCTCTTCAAAGTACAAGTCTCTGTATTTTTGGCAGGTGACATTTATATAAAATGTATGACAAGAATTACTATGGAAACAAAAACATATTTTAAAAAAATATTACTTTTCCTATTTCTGTTTCATTTTTCTTTCAGAATAGGTTAACTTTGAGCACTAAGAAGCATTTATATTCTATTTCCTTGGCTCTGCCATAGAGTTTTCTGAATTATTGGCCTTTGGCCAGAGATGCTGGGCTGTCCAAGAGCCTCAGCACTATGAGGTGATGCCCTGCTTTAATTTCAGATTCTAAGGCACACTGCAAATCACAGCTGTAATACTAAAGGATTCCAGCAGAGAGAGACACTTTTTTAAATTATATATGAAAAATACTTGGTATATTACAAGCCCCATCTCTTGGGATATTTAAATTAAACTGAGAAAAAAAAAAATCTTGGTAGCTAGCATGCCATCCAATAGAGAACAATCCCAAAGGAAATGGAAAGCACTTATTAGTTTTACTTCTGCTCCTCTATAACTTACAGGATTCTGTTCCAACAGACATATAGCTCTATTCCACTGAAATAAGGCTATTTTATTGATTTCAAACTCTCTCATAAACTTGAAATATTTTAATTACCAAATAATCCATTTTGCATTTCACAGGCAGCAATTTGCTGAGCAACATAAACCTAACAAAACAATGCCTGATTGAAAAAGTGAAATATGTTCCTGTAAACAGAAAGTACCTGGTGTGTCCTTGAAGTCTATTGTTTTGGGAAGGTGCCAGAGGAAAATATTAATACATGCATTTCAAGAGAGGATTTCTGAGTTTTAATAAGTCAACTTTTGAAAATTCCCATGGATTAACATAAGACAGAAACGCTCCAGCATCCTCACTTCAAAAAGGCTCAGAAAAGAGGGTGGGGAGATAAAAGGCAAATATCTGCTCTTGAGTCCACTCTGAAGACAGACAAGAGAAAGCTGATAAGGGTCTTCACTCATTGATGTTCAATAATATTTGCTCTCAGTCTAATGCCACTTATCTCACAGCAAGTTAACAGCAGCCAAAAGTCTCCTTGAGCATCCAATAGTCCTGCTAGCCCCAGCACAGCACCCTCAAAGCCACCTTTGGCAGCACTGAACACGAAATGAAAAATCAGAGCTCTCTTTGTGTCAAGCCCTGCAGTGCTGGAGCCTGGGCTGCCACAGGGCTGCTCTGAGCTCTCACACTGCCAGGCCCCTCCACAGCTCTGAAGGAGTTTAATTATAAGGAGGAACTGCTCTCCCCACTTGGCAGTCAAGACACAGATAAACAGAGGCATCATATCTGCAAGTAAGAGATGTTAAAATCGGCTCTTTAACCTGGAGGCCACACCAACATGCCGCAGAGTCTGTCACATTTCTCCTTCATTAGCATAAATAATTCTTGGTTGTGTCAATCAGGGTGGCTGCAAATGCATTTGAAAGCTTTTGAGGTCTGTACACAGCCCACAGGAATACCACATTACGGTTTGATATGCAAGATTATTATATTTCTTAAAGTTAGGCTGAAATCAAACAGTGCAGAGAAGAATGTAAGAGCTCTGCCCATGCTGCAGCTCTATGGACTCCACAGCTTTGTCTGGAGCTCCACAGGTCACAGGACAGAGGGACATGGATTTAAAATGCCAACTGTTGCTCCCTGTAAATTCATATTCTATGGAACTGAAATCACCAATCTGCTATAGCAATGAAATTTTAACCTGTAAGAAACACAGAAACAGAGAATAATCACTGTAAAAGTAAAGCAAGCAGAGGATTATGCTTTTAATTTGTGGGATATTAAGGTTTTTTCTCAAGATAAATTAATGCATTATACTGAGCTCAGTTTTAATCTTTTTTTTTTTTTAACTTGCTTTCATTTTCCAGTCTACATTTGATCTGAATGAGTATCTGAAATATTTAGAAGAGCACTGTGGTTAGCCCTTAACAAATCTCCACCTGAAATCTCCTTTAAAATACTTCAGATTTCTTTTCCTTTCCTTCTGCAAACAGCAAGAGGAGGGAAAGGGGGAATAAAAGGTTACCTAAATCCTCACCATCAATTCCCACACATTGGCTCAAGGAGTAAATTTGGGGCACTCACAATGCACAGAGCAGAGCAGCCAGCACCTGCCAAAGAAGTGGAGGAGCAAATCCTGATGTGGTTTTTGAAGGTTTTTGCTGGCTGCTGTCATTGCACAGCAGCTCTCACAGAAGCATTTTGAGTGAAACCTTTATCAGCACCAGGGCAAAGGCATTTGGATGAGCACTCTCCTCACTGCCAGTGCCTGGGTGCAGATATGCAAGGAGCAGGAGAGGAGGATCCAACTTTCTCCGAGTTTGGATGCAGTGTGACATTTCCTTGCATTCTGCCTCCAAATTAGCATTTCAAAGCATGAGCCTTGCTCACCCTTGTGTTTGTTTCAGCTGTTCTTCAAATGTCCTGACTGTCCCTTCTGTCCCCCTGACATTTCTGTCTTCCAGAGACAAAGTCAGAAATGCTAAACACAGAACAAATGCAGTGAGGGGGCACCCATCATCTCTGGGTTTATGCCACAAAACTCTCTTTTCCATACACCTCCAGATCCTCCCTAAACTAACACTGGGGTCGAGGTGTTTGCTGGGTGAAGCTCCAAGGCAGGAGAAGGTGACCTCATCCTTGAGGCATCAGAGCCCAGGAGAGAGGGAGTGATCTGGTTTTTCCTTCTCCCTGCAGGACAGGAGAGCAGGAGATGCTGAAAGCCTGGGGAGGGAGGGTGAAGGGCAGGCAGTGCACGAGGAGGGGCTGGGGAACAGCACAGCCCCTCTCACCAGATGTGGTTCTGCTCACAGGGCACCCCTGGGGTTTTATTTAAAGCATGACAAACATGCTGGCAAATTTTCTGCTTCCTGACTCTGCTTTGGGATGCTGCCCAACTGCTATGGGAGCTGCATGGAAAAGCCTCAACCATTCTCTGCAAACTTTACTCCCAGTTTGAAGGACTTTTCCCTTTTTTCCCTGATGGGTTTGGGACTTTAAAGTTTTGGAATAAATCTTCCTTAACACCCACACTTAAAAATGCAAATAAGCTTTTCAACAATGAAGTTCCTGAAGAGGAGAGTTTATTGAAAACATAAGGCTCTTACACACTAAGCCACATTATCCAGGAGGGAGGAGACCTGCGGGAAGAGGAAAAAAGTGACTGAGCCCCATGCAAAATGCATGAGTCTTGATAGCTTACTCTAGTCCACCATATGCATATTTCATGAATTCATTACAGCAACTACTGCATCTATAAGTCAAATAAGCCCAATTGTTCAAATCAAATGACTGGTTTGATATACAGAAAACAGGTGCTGTTGGAGGACTACTGACAGTCCCCACACTCAAACTGCCACATGGCTGTCAAGAGCACCCAGTGTCCTGTGGGCTTGGCCAGAAGGAGACACAGGAGAAGAGCACTTGTTTCCACAGGACCTGCATGAATAACTAAAAGAGCTGATCCTCAGTAATAGCTGAGTTACAAACTGTTGTTCCAGTCATTGCTAGCTCACATCCAAAATGAAAAGTGTGTTGATGACAGACATCGTTCACTCTCAGGATCTGCACAGGGACAAGCACTAAAAAGACAACAAGGACCAAAAGAAGGGAATCAGAAATGTGAAAATGCTCTGTGCTCCCTCCTGCCAGACTGAGCGCTGTGTATTCTCCTCATGGAAATAAGTTGACAATAAAATGAGAGTGAGAAATCCAGGTTGTCACACAGAGGGACATGGTTGCACTTTGCTTTTGGCAATACCAGCTCCAGACAGGGCCCTACACTGCTTTATTTCTGCTTTATCAGAAACCATTCCTGATCATCCTCAAATCCACTCCAGCAGGCACCAGCCACAGGGACATCCCCTTCCCACACCCTGGAAGTGATGGTAACTCAGTGTAGAGTCATCAGGACCTGTAGGGTCTGCAGACCTTGGAAAAAGAGGGCAATACCCATGGAAATTGTTTATCCAGCAGATGCATCACTAAGGAAGGCCCAATTTGTTGGCTAGCATGGATACACAGAGATTCAACATTATTTTTGATCTGGTTGATGAGAAATCTGATCAGGAACGATAATCTAAACAACTATTCGTTCTTGAAATTCAGATTAAAACAGAATTTAGATCAGAAAACTTCAAATTTTGAGCAGTAAAACAGAATTCAAGGTTTCTAGGAGTGAGACTCACAAGGAATGTCTCAGGAACATTCCAGCAAAAACCAGGAGGTCTCACCACCCTCCACCCCAACCTTCCACACACCAGCAACTCCCAAACTCAGCACCCTCAGACTGCATGACCTGGGCTTCATTGGAGTGAAATGAAGCAATAAATCTCTTCTCCAAAGGTGCACCTAAAGCTCTTCCACTGGTAACAAACACTCATCACAGCACTGGACTAGGCAGAGTTCAAAGTGGAAAAAAACCACCATACTTCATCAGGTACTTATATCACTTCACTGCTATCCTGACACTGATCTGATCCTCCTTTCCAACACAGACACAGCCAAACAACAGCTCAGATTTTCTTAAAAAAAAAAAAAAGAACAAAAAACTAAAACAAAAAACTTTTAATTATTATGTTTTGGAGGCATGGAAATTTAATGCAAAGTTATCTCAAATTAACTCAAACAAGTTTCAGATTTATTCACAAGCACAGCGTGGTTTTGAAGGCCCACTTATATATTTAGTAGGTTTCAACTTGTCACTGCCCAAGTACTGCCTTAAAAAAAAATTTTAAAAAAGAATATTTAACCTTTCTTTTCTGGAGACAAAATAAATGAAAGTTTGTGAACTTTATACAGTAACATTTGTGCTTTGAGTGAGCTTAATGTGCCTCCAGCAAAGCTGTACGACATTCGCCACTTCACAGTTTAAAAGTGTGTTCCAATAAAAGGTCAAGGGAAAGAGAAAAATAAGGGAAAGGCCTTCAAGGTTATAAATATACTAGACAGGAAAGCCATTTCTGCTCTGCTAAATGCCTGTTTAAATATAAGTCTATTAGTCTGATGAGGTTAAGACCTGAATGGAAATTTATGTCTGATTTTGAAGAGAGAGTGGTGGCATTCCCTTATTTTCCATTTTCCTCCATTTTCTGATTCTCTTAACTTCTTCCTCTTTTCTTTCTAACTATTTCTGGGCTTGGGATTTAAAGACTTAAAAATAAAGGCAGAATATTTAATAAAAACATCTCATGAGGAGCAATTATCTACTTTCTGTGAGAAGCTGGTGTTAAACATTTTGAATGGACAAACAAACCATGTGGTTGACTGTTGGAATTTTGGTTAAAAAACTTTGGTTTATTTGTCTTGGGAATTAACAGCCTCACTTTGAAAAAGTGTCAAGCTCTTCTAAACACCTTGGGACTGAAGCCACATGGAAGTTTCAGATTTCTGCACTGTCAGGGGCTAAATTTGTCCAGCAGCTGCATCTCTTTTGTCCAGGACTCTTCACAAACCCAAACCTCACTAAATATCTGTCATCAAAAGAATCTGCCTGTGAATTCTGAAATTAACTTACTTTAAAGTAATTTATTCTATTTTTTTCTGTAGGTGAGATCTATTAAGTAATCTTAGACATACATCCAGATATTTTAAAAAGTAGTTCTAGATTCCACCTCAGTGAGAAATACATACCTTTCATATAAAATTTTATAATGCCAAATTGCTGCTTTATAGTTTCCAACTGATAACTTTTATTGTTGAGAGGATAATTCTAGCATTTTTAATAGGAAATACTCATTCAAATTAAATCTTATATTTAAAAAGTGCCAGGCACAGGGGCTGATTAAATGTCATAAAACTCACACCGCTCTGTCAATTTTTTCCTCATTTTTTAACCCTGTTGTATATTTCAATTTCTAATTTGTTTTGGTTGATATACTATAAACTTAAAGGTTTGTGATCAATCCTGTGTCTGTAACCATTTTGCTGTTAACGTTGGAAGCTTCTCATCTTGTGTTAACATGCAACCGTGAGCCTGAAAATTCTTGCAAGGTAACTTCTTGCATCTCCTTTTGAGATATTCCCCAAAAAAATCAACAATTAACCATAGAAATTCTGTACTAATTTTTACTTTGCTACTAAAGATTAAGAAAACATTGCAAAACCAATAAAATCATGCTGATTTCCAAGACAGCCAGAATGCAGCGTTTACCTGAAAAGTAGCCAATAACAAGGAAAACCTTGCCTCTAGAAAAATAATATAAATTCCAGCATTCAAAAAATTACAAAAGTATAATCAGGTCTACAAAATATAAGGGAACTGAAAACTATTATTTAGATTTTATTCTATAAAATATAGAATTAGATGTTGATTAGAAAAGTGAGATATTACAATACAGGTATTGAAGATTATATATTATATATTATAATAGCTATATTATCTATAGATTAGATAGTATAATATAGATATTGAAGAAGGCAAATATGATAATTTTTAAAAACTAGAGCTGGATAAAAAAATAGGTATTCATTTCTTCTATTATGCAATACTTTCTAAAATCACTATATTTATATCATTTGGTCAGAACATTTATCTTTGGTTCTCAACACTTCAAAGCAAGTATTTTTTTTATTTCCAGAACCCCAATCAAAGCCAGCCTCATTTAAGATTTTCTTTAAAACAAGGATTAGATTCACTGCATTAGTTGATATGCTGAGAAGATTAATTTCTTGCATACCCAATTGGTTGGAAGGAAAGCCCAAATCCTGTACCCTGCTGTGTTGTTATTTTCTGTTTCACTATGCCAATGGTTTACTCTTAAAGCCTTGATAAACGTGCCCAACACCTTGCAGAGGTGTAGGTAAATAACTCAACTGGACAAAAATACAAGCTTGGTGAAAATATTTCCAGGAACTGATGAACAGAATATCTAACAGTGAAAATTTGCATTAGACTCTTAAAATCTGCAAATTTGACACTACTTTTATGTGGCAGATCACCCGAAAATTTGCCTAAACTTTCTCTGGGCTGTCAGTAATGTGGTAAAAAGACTTTTAAACATGTCATCCTTACAGGGCTGATAGGTTTAATTCTTGCTACCTGAGAATTTTTAGGTAAAACATCTCTTTAAAGAAATAAAGACACTTTGTCAAAACTGAAAAATTTATCTGAAATGGAATTCAACATGTTCCCTGATGCATTTTTGTGCAGATGTTTTCAAATCTCCTATTGTCATAACTGCAAATTGAAGTTTGACTGAAAGTGAATTTTTTAAAAAATTTGCTATGTATCTGACATATGCCTCTTTTTTATCCCTGCAGAGATTTACAAGATTTTGTCATCTCATCCTGATTTAGGATAAAGTTTTTCAAATACAAAACCAAGTCAAAATATCTCTTCCTACTTCGTGCTACTGCACAAAGATTAACAAGAGCTCATAACTGGAAGTGAACTTGATAAATAGATTTTCCATCCATCAGCTTTCTTAAAAGTTGATGCAAATTTCAGAGGGAGAAAAGGTTTTTCTGAGAACTCTACAGATTCATACTTACAACACTACTTATCTTTCTTACCACCAGTTCAACTCTGCTCTTAGGTGGAGCCAGCCAAATCATGGAAATATGATGTTTTTGGGGGGGAATTTCAGATTCTGCACCTTTTCAGGATAATATTCAGACACTTAGAATTCTAAACATGGTAATTTTACCATAAAATTTGTCCACTTTAGAACATGACCCTGAATTGAAAGTCAATTTTTGCTCCACTTGCTTAGGGAAGCAGTAAGAGCTCATGGCTGTAAGGAAGATTGTGACCATGAAGGCACTGACTGTGCCAATAACAAAAGCTCATCATATCCTGAATTTACTTCAATCTCTGAGTTTCATCTGTGTTTTTTATCCTTGGTAACACCCACTAGGCTTTTATTTGCTTTTCACCAAATTGTCTTTGTGCAGCACTTTTCCTATCAATCACAGCTTCAGGCAAACTTGTGAACATGAGGTCCATACCTCTTCCATGAGGACAAAAAAAAGAAAATGGAAATGCCTTGAGTAGGTGATGGTAGGGAGTTCAGAGTTATTGTTGCTCTTTTCAATTGTCATTCAAAGCAATGTTTTAGAACTTCAGCTCATCAAAAGCCCAGTGAGCTGGTATCAAGTTCTCCAGACTCCTAACAAAAATGGATTAAAGTGTGCTCCTCCAAAGGCTCCACAACATTACTGAAATAACATATTCAAAATGTAGAACAATCTCACACAATCTTTACAGGAATGCATGTTCATCTTTCTGTTCCTGTCCATCTCCAAAAATTAATTAATCCACAAAAATTGAGGAACAATGGAAATCTACAGGCTTTAACCTGATACATATAGGAAAGAACATGACACTACCAAAATATGCCATACCAGTCAGTACCTATTCTCTTTGTTAAAAACTCCTTATGATGTTTACAGTGCAATTAAACAGGAAAAGCATCAAAATTATTTTTTTCATTTTAAGCAGAAGACAACTGCTGTACAACATACCCCATCCCAACAGTGGTGCCATTTTCTAACAAAAATATATTTTTACAGTATTTATAATAATCCTTGGCTTCCAGTAATCATTTCCAAATAAAGTTCCTGCCATCTGGTGCCCTGTGTCCTTTGACAACATTTTCTGAGACCCTGTGGCAGAGAATGCCACCCCCCAGCAGGGATGTCAGACACCAGCTGACACACAACACTCACCACTGGATTACGTCTCAAGCACTCTTGATAACAAATGTTTGAAAAACTAAAGCAGCTCCAAAGTACTTCAGTTTCTCATATTTAACGAGCTGCTAACCCTTCAACAATTTGCTTTTGCAGAGAAGAGATATTAATGACAAATAATAGCAGTGAGGTAATTAATAGGTGACATGTTCTGCAGTAAAAGTAACTTAAAAAAATAAATCAGAGCCAGGAGAAAGGGGCTGTGCTGAGCCACACCAAGGGCTCATCCAACCAGGACTCCTTGCAATTAAACAGGAAAAGTATCAAAATTATTTTTTTAATTTTAAACAGAAGACAACTCCTGTACAACATACCCCATCCCAACAGTGATGCCATTTTCTAATGAAAATGTATTTTTACAGTATTTATAATAATCCTTGACTTCCAGCAATCATTTCCAAATAAAGTCCCTGCCATCAGGTGCCCTGTGTCCTTTGACAACATTTTCAGAGACCCTGTGGCAGAGAATGCCACCCCCCAGCAGGGATGTCAGACACCAGCTGACACACAACACTCACCACTGGATTACGTCTCAAGCACTCTTGATAACAAATGTTTGAAAAACTAAAGCAGCTCCAAAGTACTTCAGTTTCTCATATTTAACGAGCTGCTAACCCTTCAACAATTTGCTTTTGCAGAGAAGAGATATTAATGACAAATAGTAGCAGTGAGGTAATTAATAGGTGACACGTTCTGCAGTAAAAGTAACTTAAAAAAATAAATCAGAGCCAGGAGAAAGGGGCTGTGCTGAGCCACACCAAGGGCTCATCCAACCAGGACTCCTTGCAATTAAACAGGAAAAGTATCAAAATTATTTTTTTAATTTTAAGCAGAAGACAACTCCTGTACAACATACCCCATCCCAACATTGGTGCCATTTTCTAACGAAAATATATTTTTACAGTATTTATAATAATCCTTGACTTCCAGCAATCATTTCCAAATAAAGTCCCTGCCATCAGGTGCCCTGTGTCCTTTGACAACATTTTCTGAGACCCTGTGGCAGAGAATGCCACCCCCCACCAGGGATGTCAGACACCAGCTGACACACAACACTCGCCACTGGATTACGTCTCAAGCACTCTTGATAACAAATGTTTGAAAAACTAAAGCAGCTCCAAAGTACTTCAGTTTCTCATATTTAACGAGCTGCTAACCCTTCAACAATTTGCTTTTGCAGAGAAGAGATATTAATGACAAATAATAGCAGTGAGGTAATTAATAGGTGACACGTTCTGCAGCAAAAGTAACTTAAAAAAATAAATCTGAGCCAGGAGAAAGGGGCTGTGCTGAGCCACACCAAGGGCTCATCCAACCAGGACTCCTTGCTCCTGACAGCTGCCAGCAACAGAAGCCTGGGAGAGCAAGCAGGAGCCACACAAGCATGAAATGCTAATTCCATGTGACTCTTCCAGGTTCCAGTTGTTCCCACCTCAGGGGTTCCCAACACCAGGAATTGCATTTTAGACCACAGTCATTAGAGCAGGGTGCATCCAACACCCTCCTCTTTCTTAGCTAAATACTCCTGCTGCCTTTCTGAAAACTCACAAGCCCCGAAAAAATTGATCACAGTAAATGATCAATGATTCAGCAGCCAGACTGTTATAAGAAATGGAAATGTTGTGTGATCACAAACCTTTAGCAAGAGTAAAAACAGGAGTGCATGAAACAGGAAAAACCTGGGCATGGGTGTAGGTGGTGCACATGTACACAAAGCTGCATGTACACACAGAGACCCTGAGCTGCATGCCTTGAGCACACATCAACAGTTTTTGGATAAAGAAAACTTCAGGCTGCACTTCCAGGGTACTCTCAAGCTACTAGAAATAAGAAAACCAATAATGGCTTGCTCCATCATCCAGTTTTAATTCCTGCACTGGATATGAGGAAAGCCCAACATAAGGAATCAGCCTGAAAATTGGGCTACACCGTTTGGAAATCACCATTTTAAGTAAGTTTCAAATCATGGACATGCCAGGCAAGAATGTTCTAGACTTTACTTTGAAATGCACAAGCAGAGAAAAAAATTACTTGTTTTCTGTGTTTTGTTTCATGTGCTTTAGCAAACACATTTTTACAGAATTCTCCTGCATTTTGAAGGCACATTTTGAGTGCAAGCAAGCAAACTGCTTTGCATGCAAAAATATTCACTGAAGTATTTTAAAATATATTTCAGTGTAGTTTATTATCTCCATGAACATTAAAAACAGCTCACACACGAAACTATAAATACTGAATATTTGAAGCAACTCCTCTACTGAGGAACCTGAAAAAAAAAATACACTGGCTTAAATATATCTTTAGAAAACAGTCAAAATAATGAATAATTTAAAGCAGAATGAGTTCACTAACAATTTAAAAGAGAAAGAGCTACATTCTATAATATGTCCTTTAGTCAATATTCTCTCTCTCTTCTCATTCTTGCAGTTACTTTTCATAGCACATTATCTAGCTTGACATATATGTTACAACAATTATGCATACAGAATATTAATTATCCAATTTGATAGTCTCTAAGACCCTCCCCACACACAATTTTTTTTTTCAAGTTAAATATATCCTTTTGTTTCATCTACCTTTCATACTTCTTTTCATCTATTCCAGGACATCCAAATCCATTTTCTATGCCAGACCCATAAATCTGAATGGGGGGTGGGAAATTACATGTTATAAATTAACCCTTCAGCTGGAGAATCCACGCTCTGTTCAAAAGGAATTTGCTGAAAAAAATCCCAGTTCCAGCTGTTTCCAGCTTCTTTGGAATCAGGGGGGTCTGCTTCAGGACACTGGGCAAGTCCTCAGAGCTTGAACAGCTTCCCAAAGGTGGGAAGATGCAATTTTTGAGGGAATACTCCTGAGGTACAATTTTGACAGATTCTGACCACATCCAGGTGAATACAAACCAAGGACAGCAGGTAATAATAAGGTAACATAAATAATAGGAGAAAGCTCCCAAAAATCATGCAAGGTTCAAGTTGCAGCTGACTGCCTTTGCCATATTATCTCCTTCAGTCTCCTTCCAGCTCATAAATACCTGGGATTATAAAAACATTGTAATATCTTTCTGAGGAGCAGATGTTATTTGGCTCACACAATGGCTCCAAGCACCAGATTGCAATGACTTACAAGAATCCAGAGTACAGTATGTTTTTCTATTGCTTAGCAATTCATGGGGCTGAAAATAGGAAATACCACTGAAATCAATGTGTGTCTTATTCTTCTGATGGCAATTTGCTGCATGGGAAAATGTAGGTTTTTATTAGAAGATTTGTATTTCATTAATATCTATTCATTACTTTCTAATAATAGATATTGGTGTTCTGTGTGAAAATAGTGGATTTATATAATACTAGCAGAGCATTTACATGGAGCCCATTCCATTCACAATGAAAGGCTCTAATTCCTGGCTCTGAAACCCTGATATTATATTTCCTTAAATCTGATTCAGATTGTTCAGGACTGTTCAGGACTGGTCCTTCCTTCCAGGTAGTCCCACAGAACAAAACTGAGAGCTCCTGAATTTTTCAAATTCCTGCCTCTCAGAGATGCTTTTTCCACCCAATTCTTCACTCTCATATCTTTCCTTCCTCAGGACTTTGCTGTTGAGCAGAAAGTGTTCCAGGGGATACAAAACTCTCCTTATTCCTCCTCCCAGGCAGAGGAATCTGTGTGGCCCCTGTGTCCCATCCATTCCAGAGGATGGCTGTGCTAAAAACAGAGATGCACAGCTCAAGTAGAAAGCACATCACTTGAGTTTAAATCACATTTGAATTCAAAAATTTCAGAATATAACAGTGTTTTTTTGGTGTTTGTTCAGGCTGTATATTTTACAACACAGTCCAAATAATGTAAATATGCATTAAAAGTCATGAACATGGAGGGTACAGCCCTGCTTGGTGCCTTGCAAATACACTCAGGGAATAAAGGTAGTCCCAAAATAATCTGAAAGTGAATTTAGCTCTTCAGGTGTTGTACTTGAAAACAAAACATTAAGCGTAAGCACAAGGAACTTGAAATATTTTGATAAATGATAAATAATGAAAAGATAATGAAAATAGTGAGCACATTTTGGACTCGAGGGTTAAAGAACCAAAGCAGTCACAAGCAAAAGGATTTATAGAAACTATGGAATACCATTAAATGCATGTGTTTGCATCAGTAGAAATGAAGGTGCAGGCTGAAGAAGTGAATAGAAATTTGCATTTTATAATTGTTTCTGCAAAAGACTGAGAACATCATGTTAAATGACAGCTGTCTTTTTCTCTCTCTTTTCTTGAAACAGACTTGGAGTATTTTCAGTCATCCACAATCATATTTTTTAAGGTTTGGGGGGGAAGGGGGTGTTGCTTGAGGGGGGTTTGTGGTTTGGTGGGGTTTTATCCCTTTTGTGTTTGTTTTTTGGGGGGTTTTTGGGTTATTTTTGCATGTAAATCAAAAATATACTTTTCTCATTTAAGTTGTTAATTTAAAAATTGATCAATAAATACATTAATTTGTACTATTAACTGGCATGCTGCCACCCATGCAAGATGTTACCAGGCTGCTGCCATAACTGAAGTTTTGTTAGACACACTTTCTTTTAACAAGACCCTCTTTGCCTGAGGTAAATAAGTACAACTGGTATGCACATTTGCCATAGTGACACAGGATTAAAAATCCCTATCCAGATTTTGAAGACAAGTACACTGAATGCAGTCAAAAATGGCAAATATTCCTTGGAACAGCAGAAGGCAAAGCCTGCTCTTGATGCTGCTTCCAAAGAAGCGTTGCCAGCAGAGTTTTTGTCACCTCCACCTGGCAAAAGCCAGTTCATGGTGAGAAAATTCATAACAAACTTTTCATTCTGTGCTTTGATTTTATAGAGTATAGCTGCTGAAGGATTAACCAACATTATCAACAGACACAGTGAAAATAAGAGTGAAATCTTACTAGCAGTTTGTGGTTGGCTTGTAAAGTGTGTTTAAAACCCAATAAAATGTTGTCTAGCAGTACTTGCCCACCAAAGCAGCACTCTTGGCCTCCTGTCAGAGGGCTACAAATTTGAAGACCCACAGGCTACTTAGAGTGGCCATTTATTGGGAAGATTTTCTGTAAAACTATGCAGAAACACCACCTGATGTTTCAGAAGGAATCTCTCGAGACACTTCTCCCTCTGTAAGGCACCATATTCCACAATCACCACATCCAGTAGGCAAAAGTGAAACATTTTTGCCAAAGTGCTCACTTGCCAAATATCTTTAACTTTTATTGGATTCAGGAAAAAAAAAACCAGTTTTCTGGAACTGTATCACTTAATAAAAAGCCTTTTATAATCTTCTGAGTTTGCTTCTCCTCTTATGCTATATGCTAAGACTGTAGGGGTATGTCACACAGAAGGTATTGAAACCAAAGCCATACATAGTTCCATTTTCCATATGGTTCCCTAAGATGCTTTTTGCTGAGAATATTATGCACATCTCATAGGAAATATCTGGGTTTTACCATGGGGAAAAATGCCCACAGCCAGCCCTATACAGTCCCACAATGTAAGCTGCCATTTAGTCCCTGAACTTCACAGCCTATATCTCATTTAAAAACTTAAAATCATCCTTCTCCACATTTTGTAGAAAACTCTGCCCACAACCCTGATGAAAGAAAAAAACCTTGATAAGCAAGCCTCAACCCAGAAGCACAGGAGGTCTTTAAAGTCAGATTTTTGCTCTGCTTTCTTAGGGCTGCTGCAATTATTTAATTATTCAGGTGATGCCTTGTGCAGGCTGACCTAGAACAGAGGATGGACAGAGTTAAAGAATGAAGTGTGGATTTATTAAAAGGCCTCAATGGATCCACCTTGGGCAGCACAAGAGCCCAGCCAGGGCTGCAACCAAGGTGAACCCAAAATGGTCACAAAAACACAAAATATAAAATGCCTTAAACTATGATCAATTCAGTCAAAACTGAAATAGGTTAAATATTAATTAAAATGTATTTTGTTCATTTAGCTGAATATTTTGCTCTTAGAGTGTTGATAAGTAATAAGATTTTTGCTACAATGCAATTGGCATAATTTATCAAGGTGTCCCTTTAAAAATGTAGGCAAGCACTATATCAAGGCTTTTTTAGCATAAAAATAAACTTCTTTTTTTGTGTATTCTAAAGAAGCTGCCACAAAAGATATATGCGAAGCTATTCAAAATGAGAATCCTCCATATCAAGAAAATCTTTGTTTTTAAAATAATTTACTACGTGTAAAAACATAATGTAATGCAATTCCAATTCCAATTAATTTTCTTAATTTTCTTGCACAGTCTCATTTACTTTTGAAGCTACTTTAATTTCAATGTAAAAAGGGACATATTAATTTGGAATTTGTCTACTGGGATTTCATGCACTAAATTATCTTACAGATCTTACATGGAATCTAAACTTGGTAGAAATATCACCACCTTTGCTACCCATCAAAACCCTCAGTATCTCAAAATACGTATTTTAAACTGCAGTGTTTTCCTCTGTAAGTTGATTTTCATGCTAAGGTTGCTCAAGAGCAGCCATGTGCATCACATCCCCAGCAAAACAAATAGATCTTTATTAAAGAATAATTGTAGAAGTTGATGATGCAATCTACACTTTAATAGAATTTTGCTGCAAAATGCATGTTTCCTGTTACAAAAAGCTTTGTTACAAATATTTATAAATATTTGTACATAAATATTTGTATATAAATATTTTCTGTTGTTCTACCTTGCTGTCTGGATTTGCTAGCAGGAGGAGGGGTGGACTACTCTGCTCACCAATGGTGTCCCCAAAATTGTGCAATGTATTTCCACTCAACCAAAAGTGCCAAGTGCCCAAAAGAAAAAGGTCATCCCAGCAATAGCTGAAATGATGGAACAGCCATTTGTCTTGATCTCCTGCACACTTTGTTAATGATGGACTGAACAACACCGTGACTACAGCCAGCTGACAGGAATTCTAACCTGATTAAATGTCCCGCTATGTTTTAATACCCTTAAATGGAATTTTTATGGCCTGTTCTGCAAGCATATTATTAATACAGAACCATCAAAAAAAACCACAGACATCCATAATAGCTCATCAATTTATAGCCAAGCACTTTTGACCTTGAAAAATCAGCTGTCTTTCAGATTAACACAGCTATGTTTTGAGCAGAAAAAAAAAATAAAAAGGAAGCTATAAAATTACCATACTTATTTTTGTCACATACCTCTGCTGCAGTAGGGAATAAAGGCCACACTACTGGCTTTTTATTGATATTGCTGGCAACCTCTGACATCAGAATTAAACTCTGGGGGACCTATTTCTAGTAAAAATGCACTTAAACATTAACATTTCAGCTGGAGCGGGTCACAGGATGCACTGCTGGTGGGAAGGTGGTGTTTAGCCTGACTCCCCCATCAGTGGGTTTTCACATTTCCTGTCCTTCACAGAAGACCTCAAAGCACTTAAAAGCCATTTCTAGTGTGGACCACAAAATCCACCCACAGAGCAGGTCAAGGGCTCTTCTGGGAGAAGAGATGGTGAAGGAAAAGGACAAGGGGAAGTCAGGAATTCCATCCCCATCTCTGGAGTGGGTGGTGGTGCATTCAGACAGATGGATAGGGCTGAAACATTCAGGGAACAGAGCTCCACACACACCTTGGGGAATGAGGCCCCACGTTGGTGTGGTGGGAAAGGAATGGACAAAATGAGGATGAAGGTTGTTGTGAAAGATGAATTCTCATGTTAGAAAGAAGCCAATAATGGGCTTTGTGAAGAATGGTGTCAGGATCTGAGACAGGGAATCCTCCTTAAGGCAAGAGGAATGGCCAAGCATTCCAGGCTGTAGAACATTTCCATTTATAGCTAGGGAAAAGGCTCGGGGAACACAGCCTTATAAGCAGATTTTTAACTTATTTTTTTATTTCCTTTCAGTATCAAATGGCTCACAATTGGTTATTTCTGAGGAGCCTCTTCCCTGGCATAAATAACCAAATGTACCTCCAAACACCAACACAGCACTGGGCTTCCATTTTCCAATTGCCAGGCCACTGGGACCCTAGAACCACTTCTCATGCCTTCAAAGAAACCCTTATTATGCACTAGATTCAAGACAGATGTTTGACATTCATACTTACCAAGGTTTTTGATTAATGGAGTGTAATTTAATTGCCATGAACTTGATCTAGTTAACTTTAATATTTACATTATTACCTTGGACTGTGATAGACTTACAAAGGAATTTTTTTAAACAGACTTCCATATGCTTTTAGCACGCCTAAATCTCCTTTTTTTTCTGCATATGTTCCTTCAGAAAGCAAAGACAAAAATCATTCTTCTCCATATTTTGCTCTTTGTAACAGACTTGTTTGGAAAACTAAGCAAATCCATATATGAATTTTTTTAAGACAGACCTTCCAGTCTCAATTTCCTTCCTTTTGTCTTTACTTGGCTTGTTGTGAAACAATGAAAATGAGAAGATTCTGCTTTTTTTACCCTTTTGTCTTTAGAAAAATTAATAAAAAGAAACATCAATAAAACAGAAAAATGAGAACAGTACAAGAAATACTCCCACACAAGGCTTTCAATGCTCTTCTGGCTTGATTAACAACCTGCCCATCCAATCAATTAAAGATTCAATCAAGACAGGCATCTTCCATTTCATTTGTATAATTACAATGCAGCATCCAGGAGAACCATCATGGTGCCAGGTGACAGAATCTCTCTAGTACATAGAATATTAACTTCACCTGATCTTATGATTACATTGTCTTTTAAAGAAGACATTGTCAGGGGAGGGCCACACGAGCATTACTCACACTGATATCGATATCAGAGGAGGTGAAAATAGCTAGAGCAGCACCACAAACCATCCTATTTTTGTCAGTAAAACTCAGCTATTAAAAGCCAAAGGCAGTGCTGATATCTTCCTCCTGGTCTGATCTTATCAAGTAAAAATTTGAGAATTAAATTAAAAGTTTAAGGTGCCCTTCTTAAACACATTAATGATTTTCTGTGAGGTCTAGAAAGGATTTTGAGTGAAAGCCATTACTTAGCAAGGATAATTTAGAAGCAGTGAAGGTGGAAGCAAAAGAGTGAACAGTAGAACAGAATCCTGCAAGGCTGTAATTTATAAACCAAATCAAGCAACCAAGAAAACAAACGGCCCTTACATACAAAAATCAGTGCTAACTGTTCCTTTGTGATGTTCCTAAATTTGGATTTTAGCTAAACACCAGTCTCCCCCAAACAAGCAGTCATGATGTCAAAACCACCAAGCTCTCCTGCAATCATCTCTGACACTTTATTAGAAGTGTCTCAGAATCAACACCTGAGCAATTTATCCTCATCAGAGCAATCTCATATTTGTGCCACAGAGAATGGAGGGAAGGGAAAATCCCACTCCCGGCCTACACAGGGACGCCAGGCCTGTTCCTACAAACCATGGCAGGCTGCCTAAAGGTTTCCAAGGCTTCATTTGATCACAGAAGAAGGCTCCTCTGCTCTCCTAGGGACAATTTTCCAAGAGCAGAGCAGTGGCAATCAGTCTGGTGCAAACCCTTGTGCTCTGTTGGTGATGTGACACTGAACCATGCCATGAAATATTCACCATGCTCCCCCTGGGATTCCCTCTGCACTGCCCAACAACTTCTGAAAAAATGAGAGCAGCACAGAGAGATAATGGAATCCAGGTCTTTGCAACACCACAGTAAGAGATTAAAAACTGATTTTGGTCATTTTTTCAAGAGACACCCAGATCACTACAATGTTTTCCTACGTCTTGAAGCATGTGAAGGGAATTCTTTGAAGATGCAATTGAGCAAAAAGGAGAGCCAAAACTTTGCTCACTTGACAGGACTTGGCCACAGTTACTACAGGATAATCTTCCCTTCAGTATATTTAATGTAAGACTGACATCCTCAAGATCACCTATTCCCTTCTCCCAGGCTTCTGTGGGCCCATAACACTTTTTGATATGGATATACTCTCTCAGAGTATAAATATATATATGTGGGATGAATAAATATAGATGGGATAGTATAAACATCCCATCTTTTGGGATATTTAGCATAGTGCACCTGCACTTCCTTTTCTACTACCACCTGCAGCATTTCCTACAGATTTGTATTTCTCCTATTTCAAGTTGTAAGGCTGGAGAAAAGCAGCCTCCTTAACCCAGAGACTTCAGCTGGGTTGAATGCAAAAACCAGACAGTTGAAGTGCACAGTAAAACTGCTTAATCTCTGTGTTAAAACCTTCTGAAGATCAAACTACAAGCTCATTAGATCATATGAAAAAGAGGTGGCAATAGCATTTGAATAATAGTAGGAGAGGGTAAGTTTCACAGTAAAAACCCCACAGTTTATATGCTTTACCCTCATGTTTTTCCAAGTTGAATAAGGCTGATATTTTTTGTAGCAGGCTAAATGGAGATGACCACAACTTATGTATTTATTTCCTTAAGTTGCTCTTTGTTCCTGTATTTGTACCTCCCCACACATCACTGCAAAGCTGCACACAAAATCTGTTGTTCCAAAAGGGTTTGGGTGTCACAGCACACCCTCAGAGGGAGCCTCATTTGGAGAAACAGCTTGCAGGAGCTTTTAATCCTTATTTTCAGTATCTCACAACTGATCATAGAATCACAGAGTGTTATTATTTTCAGTATCCCACAACTGATCATAGAATCACAGAGTGTTTGAGGTTGGAAGGGACTTGAAGGATCATCTCACTCCAACTGCCTGCCATGGGCAGGGACTTCATCCACCAAAACAGGCTGCTCAGAACTTATCAGCCTTGGACATTTTCAGGGATGGGGCAGCCACAGCTCCTGGGGAAAACCTGTTCCACTACCCCCACTGATTTTTTTTTTCTATTGTCCAACCTAAGCCCATTCTCTTTCAGCTTGCAGCCATTCCCCTGTGTCCTGTCTCCAGTAAAAAAACCTCTTTCCATCTTTCTTGTAGGCTCCCTTCAGGTACTGGACAGCTGCACTTTAGGTCACCCCAAAGCCTTCTCTTTTCCTGACTGAACAACCCCTCTGATCAACACTTGGTGTCCCTCCTCTGGACTGGCTCCATGTCCTCCTGTGCTGAGACCCCAAAGATGCAAGTTGGGTCTCACCTGAGCAGAGCAGAGGGGTAGAATCCCCTCTCTCCATTAATTAAGAGGAAACAACCCTGTTTATCCTTATTTTCCTCATTTATCTTCATTAATCCAACTTGGATCCTAAAATTGCGGCTAAAATTGCTGTAACTCCACTCTGCAACAAGAAACTCTTCTGCAGCCCTCCTGGTTGCTGTTCCTGAGTGCCTCAGCACTTTTGTTCCCAATGAACACTCCTAAGTGAGTGCCAAATGGGATAAATGCAGCTCAGAAATGCATTTGCACACAAAAGTCGAGGTTACAAACAAAGGACTGGACTGACTGAATCAACTCCAGCAGCACCCTGGCTGCCAGCATAACACAGAGCCAAGACAGAGATTGTGCACACAAGCTCTTGGAAAGCCTTTCCTTACCACCTTCCTACTCTTGAAGATTTCAAAGCTCTTCCTGGGAGGTGTTAAGTTACTTTTATGATAATACAATCTGCTAGGCAAACAGCCTAGGCTATCTAAAGTGTGTAGTGTGCATATTCAGCTCTTTGTCTTTCATGAAGCAATTATACTAAAAGCAAAATATCTTCACACAAGAAGATACAACATACAAACAAATCAGCAACTTCCCTTTTTGCCAAATTGGGGGAAAAACACAAACCAAAATAAACAAAAAATTGTCAAAACTATTTATTTTAAATAAAAATAGTGTGTGCCCTAGCAAAGTTCACAACCAGTCTAGACTGGTTATACCCTGCAAGAAATGGTTTCATTTCAGACACACATACCCAAACATACACCCAAATATCTGCCCAGTTACCTATCACCATTCACAATTTAATCTTCAATTATTAGGTTTTCAAAAATAAGCCTTGAGTTGCACTCTGAACAATAGCTCTCTTTGATATTTAGCTTTTCATTTCTGATGGTTGCTTTTTTCTCCACTTCCAGTACTAGAATAGAATCACAATAAAGTCTCATTTTAAATATCAATTTTAGCAATTCAAATTAAAACACTAAAAACTTGCACTGGCACAGTATTGTTTCAGAGGCATTTTGGACTCTATTCACTGACAAGTCATCAGACCAGCGTTTTACAGAGCAGATTATTTGTTTTCAAAGGTAAATAAAGGTGAATCTGTGGTTATATGGGCAGTGAAGGATTATTTGACTCGTTGCCTGTGTTCCCCTTGTTGACAGAGCAGTATTATTGCAGGGCTCTGAAATGTGCAGGAGTTTCAAAGGGAGCAGGTTAAGGGATAGATTTGCTGAAGCCATTCAGGCCAAAATAAGTATTTATCCCTAAGTTCAATCACACGTTGCCTGACAAGTCAAAAGCACAGCTCCTTCTAGGGGCAGATGCTCCTTCACATCAGCACTAAGTCAGAATAAAAACTATCCTTAACCTTACAAAAAGGGAGAGAAAAATGCTGCTGTGTTGTGAAAATCACAGGGTGTGAGGAAATGGATTATTTGAAGAAAAAAGAGCTTCTTGCAGCCTGGACAGATCCTGATTTCCAGTTGCTTTCCAGTTCTACACCAGTATACCCCTCTTGACTTCTGGATGTTATTTCCAATTCATGGCAACAAAAACAAATAATGGCACACAATGAAAACTAGCTACAATCACTGTAAAATGGGAGCAAATTTCTGTATCAGGATGACACTGCTCCAGAACATCCAATTCAAGGCAAGTTCATGGTTTTCCTCAATTTTCTGTAAACATATTCTAAAGAACTTACTGGCAGCAAAAAGAAAACTGTCTGAAAAATTACATTTAATGGCTAAATTCTATGATCATCACCATCACTCATTTTAAATTTTTTTTTCACCACTTGGTAAAGAATAAAAGACAAATTGCATCTCTTAACACTGAAAGAGGAGGCACAATACTTGATCCAAAATTCTACAAACACTGAAGGAGCATGATGCTGCAATTTGCTGGTGCTACTAAAGAGCTTGAGGCTTACTTTCCTTCCAAAAACAAATAACAAAAAATACACTCCAGTTCTGTAACTTTGATATGCTAGCAAAAGGGACCAGATCAATAAATAAGCTGTGTAACTTCAGTTATAAATATTTCCTAGGTATTAACACGGTCTTTCATTTAACATTCAGCTCAAGACTATTTCCTCCTCCAAGATTTCTTTTAATTATATTCCTGTGTATTTTATTACAAGTTATCAAGCACTAATTTCCCATGTTTGTTTCTCCCAGATAACTGCAGGCACCAATAGTGTGTTGTCCTGTGGTTTCCCCCATCCCCCAGATTTTTCTCCTTTGTTATTTTAAGTGAGAAAAGCAAGGCATAAAAACAAATCAAAACCACAATAAACATAATAATGGGCACATTTTCCACTTCCATGTAATAGGTACATTTTCCACTTCTTTTAGAAAGCATGTACTAACACATTACATAAAGCCATAACACAAAAAAAATTGACCTAAAATCTTGGCAGAACAATGTGGGGAATGGGTGTCATTTCCAACTAACAACAAAACCATTTCAGATTCAGCCTCTCTTTTGGTATATTTTATTCTAAAGACAGATTGGCTTACTGTAGCAAATGCATGTAGGATCTTTGTTGTGGAAATAGTTGTGGTGCTGCTGTTAATGAAAGGTGTGCCCAGGGATGGATATCAGGAGCCTCATACAGGGTTTTCACTTCAGTCAAAGGAACTGTGCTGGGGTTTGTGCTGAATTGTTAAGAACAGTGACCATCTGCATCCACAGATGTGCAGAACAGATTGTACTTCAGTTTTGAGAAGGAATTTGTGGTTCTGTACTCAAAATTTCTTGCCTACCTTTTAAAAGGAAACAAGTCTGAAGAAGTAGACCCTGATTGTGTGGTCCAATTCTGCTCTCCCTCCTACCTTCCATGTTTTGGCCATTACTGCTACTCTACTTTTGTTGGTTTGATCTCTTTTTCCAGCCTCTTGTCCTGTGTTTGCTTTTCCTTAAAGTTCAGAACTATTTCTTCCCACAGCAAGGACCGTAAAAATTAGAAAATAGATTTTTTTTTTCCTAAAACATTCTTATTGATATTTGTCCCTCATGGCTGTCAGCTTCACCAGCTGTTTACCAGCATGTGCCTAATCCCAATAAAATAGACTGAGCTTAGTAAAGCTAAGGGAATGGCTGGCCTGTACCTGAAGGGGTATAGAGAAGGCCAAAAGCACTTTTTCAAAAAAAAAAATGAATTAACTGAATGCAGACTTTGAAGGTGGCCAGAATTCATCTGCACTGCTTGTGCTCAAGGAACTGAGGATCTGTGGAGAGGGGTGATTGAGAGCCAACCAAACACACCAGCAACAAGAAGCCTTTGATCTGCTACTTCTATTCTACATAATTTCTAATTCCTCTTGTGCACAAAACACCTATCCAGCTTCCCCTTCTCACAGACTGTATTTAAATTTATGTTTCATGCTTTATGGCTTCATGTTTATCAGCGTGTATAGAAACAAAACATACCTAATAGTCAAAAATCTGGGTGTTTCTTTTTCATTCTAGCACCAAACCACATTTTCAAATGCTGGAAATGAGTGTGGTGGTTTTCTGGACTGTAACTCAGTGTCCCAGAACACACTTATTAACAGTTAAAGGAGAACACTTAAATCTGGCTAACAACACTTCAGCAAATCAGCACTTAAGAGAAGCACATATGGTTCTGCCTTCTGCCTGGCCCCACGCTGCCAACAGGAAGAGCAGGAACTTAATTTAATGTTGGCACTTAATAGGAATCTATTTTTTTCTCATTAACACAACTTTGTTGCTTCACATCTCTGGCCCAAGATGGACAAACTTTGACTAGAGTGACTAAGTTCCCAACATAAATAGGAAGCTCTATTTAAAGTAATTGCAAGTGTTCATGCATGCCATGGGCATCAGTGCTTCCTGGAGTGGTTAATCTTTGAGCTATTTCATTTGCTTAAAAAAAAAAAAAGTGAGTAGAGGCTTTTAGTTTGCAATGAAGAATCTTTTAATTAAAGCATTTCAGGATCAGAAGTAGTGTTGAGCTCCAAACTGATTATCCCTGTCTCTCCCAGTAAGGATCCACATATCCATGGGAAGCAGTCAAACCCGCAGGGGAAATCAAGCCCTTGGAACACAAACCCTGAGAGGAATGACTGAGGGAGCTGGGGGTGCTCAGCCTGGAGAAAAGGAGACTCAGGGTGCCCTTATCACTCTCTGCAGCTCCTGAAAGGTGCCTGTGCTCAGCTGGGGCTGGGCTCTTTCTCCAGGCAGCACTGGCAGAACCATAGGAAAAGGTTTTTTAAAATTAAAGAGTGATGAAGTTCTGGAATGGCTGCCTGGTGAGGTGGTGCAGTCACCATCCCTGGGTGTGTTTAACAAAGCCTGGATGTGGCACTGGGTGCCAGGGTTTGGTTGAGGTGTTGGGGCTGGGTTGGACTCAGTGACCCTGGGGGTCTCTTCCAACCCAGTGATTCTGTGAATTTTGTGAATTCCATGGGACAGAAGCTCTGTTGGCATGGGAAGAGGCCGTGTGAACCTGGGAGAGCGGCCTGCTTTCCTCCTGGAGCACAGTCCATCTCCTACTACATGGAGTTGCACTGACTCATAAATATTACTTTCCTGTACAATAACATCATATGTAAGGAATTTTTTGATGTAACCTAGACTTGCTCCAGATTAGCAGAGGAGGGGTAAAAAAGTACTCTTCTAAAAACACTTGACATTCAGCAATCAGAGGAGCAAAGCTGATCCTGCAACTAACAGCCATGCTTAGCCCAAAAGCCCTTCCAAACCCCATCAATTCCAGAAAAAAACCCAGATCTGCACTATTATGACCTTCTAGCCCTTAGACTTTTTTATGCCAAAGCAAGGGACATTAATAGTATGAATGTGCTAGCAGGGGGAGACTTTTTCTAAGAATTGCTAAGAATCGCAAAACTCGAGAAGTCTTTGAGTAAAAATCCAGTTGAATGACAACCTGCAACAGTTTCACAATCCAATATTACTCTCTAGGGAAAATTATCATAAGTGAAACTTCTGTACAAACATTTATTAGAACTGAAATCCATGTGACTGGAGTATATAAAAGGTTTTACGTGGAACTGACAGTATATTAAGATTTTCAGGCTTATAGCCATCTTTCTCCAAGTTTCCAGAAGAACAGACTTATTTTTCCAAGTTAGCAGTTGATAGTTGAGATTTTAAAGAAAGGAAACTCTATAAATGGACATATTAATATTTTTATTTAAATTAGCTCATAGGTAAATATCCTCCTTTATCTCCCTTATTTTAAATAATCAACTTTAAATATTTATGATCCACCAAAGGGTTTAGGAAGCTGAGCTAAACCCTCTAAATGTCTTTATAATACCATTTGATTTGTCAGAAATTTTAAAATAACACACAGAAAATGAAGGAATTTCCATTCATACTGGATCAGTGCCTAAGGGCTCCAAGATCTTTAATACTGTGGCTGAGTTTGCAGCTTTGGAGCTGACATATGGGAGTTCAAACTTTGAGAGGATGCAGGAAAATGTATTGGCTATCACTTAAGTTCTAATAAGCTCTGTCCCCTAAAGACTTCATACACTGCACAGAGGAAAAAAATTATTTAATATACAAAGATAGGCTAGAGCAAAATAATTTTTCTCTGTAACCTGACTCAGACGTGACTTCTTTAGCATATTGTGTGAGTCACATTTTGAATGTGTGGTCCCAGCTCTAATTAACACCCGTGACAATTACTGATTTTAATCTTGCTGTACTATTTTAGCTCGGGCCCAGACTGCTTAAGAGATTTTTTCTTCCTCTTTTGTTTCCCAAATTAATTAACAGTTGCTGCTGTCTTGCCAATGGACCACATTTTCCTTTGCTGCTGTCTCACCATTCACACACAGAGCTTGGAATCCCAGTGAGTTGGTTGTGCTGACACCTCACACTGGTCCTGAATGAAACTACACATTTCAACAACTTATATTTATTTAAATTAATGGAGCTACTAGGGTAGTGCTGTGAGAAAAGGCTCCAAGGCATGGACATGGTTTCCAGGCACTGAGCAAGGGTCTGATTTTTCCTTGCCCTGTGGACACCATCACACTTTTGCCCACCTACTTTAGTTGTTTCTTTAGACAACAGAATAGAGCTTTCCTGGATCCTGATTCCATTTCTTGCTCTCAGGTTTTCCCCACAACTCACCTGAACTGCAATGAACAAGGACCACAGATCTGTGTACAACCTCTTGACACACTAAGAAATTTTAGTGTAAAGTCTCTCATTCAAGCTCTATTCCATTAAACCTTTGTCCACAGGGAGGGGAAAAGCCAAGAAACAGGTGGACCAGTGATAGAGATCAGACATAAAGATAGAATGGAGTTTGTCCTGACTTCCAGAGCTAGACCCTACAGTAAAAAGGACTATCTGTCTTTAAAAAAATAAATAAGAGAGAGACAGAGAATACAAGTCCATCAAGATAAAAAGTCAATGTTACTACAGCTCACTTAATGTCTTATTCTTGAGCAACTGAGACAGGAAGATATGTTATGAAAATAATCATAAGAGTATGCAAGTATTTTCAAGTTAATAGAATTCCAAATTTCATCATTAAATCCTAGACAATTAGTTTCTGCACAGTGGCTACTTCCAAGAGCCAGCCAAAGTTCTCAGGCCTCAGCAGTATTATTCAAACGCCAGTGTGGTGCTCTCAGGAAAATTCCCTGAGGACAAGATAAAGAGATGATCACCGAGTATTTGGGTCATTTAATCTTTCCTCACACACCATCAGTGCCAGTGCACTCTGCAGAGCCTCTTTGCAAAGCTGTGCTCAGACTCAGTACAGGTACTAAGGTTACAGGAGTGGACTGGAGGCCTCATCATCTCCTGTTCTTTCAGACGCCGGGAAAATGAAGACACCAAAGTTGCCTTATAAATATTACATGAGCCTCAAATGAAACCCAAGAGCTGCTCAGAGGCAAGCCTTACTTCCTGATGGCTAAGTTACAAATCTCTCCTGCCTGTTAGGAGGAATATTTTGTGCAATGGCTTGGCCACAGAAGCCCCACTGCCTCTGAGGGGAGCTGGGACTCCCAGCCTCCCCTTCTCTCCTGCCTCTCTTGCTTGTCCCTTTTCCCTCCACTACAAAGTCTGACTTGCTGCCCTGGAAACCTTTTTGAAGTTAAGACCTTAATACAATTTCTTCCTTTGTTTGATACAGAAATGTCTGATCTCCCTCTCTTCAGGATTCTCTTCCCCAGTCACGTACCCCTTGGAGCTGTGAGAAGATAGCTCTGAGTATTTCAACAAATACTTGTTGCAAAAATTCTGGCATTAGGAGTTTGGGCTTTCCTCTTCACCTCCTCCCTACACTATTTCCTCTGATGCAAATAAAGCCTTAAATAGCCAGAGCTAATTTAAACCAAGTAAAGAATACAGGTCTTTTAAGATTGCTATAATCCACCCATCATACAAAAGATATTAATTGTAAGTATCTTGCCAAATTAAGTTTGGGTTGTTTATTTTTATATTATCTTAGGCAAAAAAAAAAAAAAAAGAAGATCACTATTCTTCATTCTGTCCCTTTTTCACAGCCTTGAGTTCATAAAGAGTGAAAGGAGCAGAGGCATAAATGTGAAAAATACACTTTATATTATATTAGAAGACGGAAGCAAAGATCTAGATGCTGTCAGAGAAGAACATTTAAAACAGCAATATATGAAACAGGATTACATCTCTAGGGCAAAATCAGATTGCTCCTTTCCAAGCACTTCAATTGTACATACAAATAGAGTGATTGCATCTAATAAAGGAAAGAAAGAGGAAAATAACCACAGACAAACACAGATGGATATGTGGGTTTCCTACATATATGGTTAAGAGAAATGTATTTGTATCAGTATAGACCTGTACACACATCAGATTTGGAGGTACAGTTGAATGTAACCAGCCCTAGATGGAATAATAAAAACAGCTCATTATTTCTATGTTCCCACAAGGCCCTTAAAATTTTCTTTGCTAGGAAAAAAAATTGTATTTCCTCTAATTACCAGTTATGGTACACCGGCAAAATATTGTCCTCCTTTCTTTTATTTTAATGTTTTTTCTATTATTTCATATTGTTATAATTTAAAATACATTTATAAAAATCTTATTCTTGTTTTGCTTTACAGTCTAAAAAGTTATTAGATATATATTAGCTAATTGAAAATTACTTCCAGCTTAGTTTTCCCCCACCAAAGTTAAATAAGATAACGTACCAGCTCAAAAATAATCTTTAACAAATATTAAATTATTAACATCTTAATAAAACAAGAACAAATGAAACTGAGAAAGAAAACCATAATTTTGCATTCCTAGTCTTATTATGATCATGTGTTTAGTTACAGATAAGAAAATATTTTACCACTTTTATTATGGCTTACCCTTCTTACTGCTGATCTCCTTCATGAACCTGAGCTTGGACAAAATGCTTGAAGACAGAGGGTGCACAGCACTTTTGTAATTACCATCCCTTCTATAATTAGATAAATCTTTTACTTTTCCAATGGCTAGGAAACAATGAATTCTGTTATTTATTTATCTGAGACAAATCCCCTTAACTCAAAAAGGGAAAAATTTGATCCAAAGTATTCAAATAACTCCATTCCTGTAGGCAGAAGTGTACATACAGCTACAGCATGAATTCCTGTTTGGTTTGCTTTTTCTGTTGTTTTTAAAAACACCTTCCAAAGCATTGCTGATTTCTAAGAAATCTTTTGTGCAGCACACTATGGTGCTAAGAACCCAGCAGAGTCCTGAGGTGATTTTTTCTGAGACAAGGAGACAATGCCATCTCACTAATTAGAAAAGGTTCTATCACTTAAGACCTTTGGAACTATTTTCAGGCTGTTTAGCAATTATGGAAAAAGTACTGAACAAGTTATAAATAGACTGCTTGCCTGCATTAAATTATTAAATAATCCATCCAGTTCATGGCAGCTGCACAGTTCCACTAATCCACCTTTCCTCACTTTCACAGCAGATGAACTCTGTGAGTTCACTCCTTTTTCAGTCTCACAGGTAAAAGGTTTTATACATTCAAAGTAGGAAAACATTCAGAGTAGAACTAAGAGCAGAGGAAGGCACAGTTAGCAAAAAAACCCCTCACATCAGCACACTGATGTGGAAATGCTCCAGGCAAAGCCTCCAGAACCAGGGCTGGAAGAAAGCAAACCTGAGAGCACCCCAGCCACTCAGCTGTTAGGGAGTGTCTCCTGGAGCAGCACATCCTCTGCACTGCTCCCAATCTTTGCTGAGCATGGACCAGAGGGAATGATTCAAAACAAAGCCAAAAGCCCCATTTTACAGTTAAGCAATGCAGGTGATCAGGGAACTGTCCATGTGCTCCCTGACCTTGCTCTCACACTGCAGACAGCTCAAATCTCCAAGAGAAGCAAAACCTGATAGAATTCAAGGACATCCTCTGTATCCAGCCTTTCTCTAAAGGCTCAGCACTAAAGCAGTAGTTCCCTGTGATGCAATTTATAGTAGTGCCACTACACAGTGCTGTACTAATTTGTGAGTGTACACGATCATTTTTTTAGAAGCTTATTCTGCTTTGGTGCAGAAATGAAACACTGCCCAGCTCTGGTCTGCACAGGTCTGGGAATATAAACTAGGTCTCCTCTGATTTTAGTAATGCCAAGAAATTCTTGGATTTTACACTGGCAATCTCCCAAGGAGAGGAAGTCAGTGATTTATAGGAAAAGACAGCTATAAAAAGCTCTTGCTTTCCTCAGTTTTAATCGACTACAGCACCATTGGCCTTTAAGATTTACTTCCCCTCTAGATATCTTTTTTAGATACAACAAGCATTTTGCAGAGTGCAGATTAGACTGTGTCTGTTTGTTTCCTTACTTCTCTTAGATAAAACCTCAAGAACACAGATAATGAGAGTGTGGATGCCATGTCAGTCCCAGCCAGGCCCCAATCTGCCTGGTGGCATTTCTATGATATTAACATTTCCTACCAAGCATGCATCAGCATGCTGTGGATGCTGTGGTGCCCCTGACACTGAGCATTTCCATTGCATTTATTTATATGAATATACATGCAAGGCACGAGGCCAAAGCTGCAAATCCCTCTTACCAAGCACACTGTTTAATACTGACATTAACACCAGGGAAGCATCCTCTCAAACAGTGTAGGATGCTTTCATCTGGAATAGCAAAATCACACACCACTCTGGCTTGCTGGGACGTGGCAAGTCCAGATCCTCATTGAAAGCCCCACTCAAAAAGAGGAGCAGAGCCATAAACCCAGATGTACACCTGAACTAGACCCATTCTCAATAATTCTGTACCCTATAAACCAAACAAATCCCCCTTTCACCTATTTGTGCTCCTCCAAAAAGAAATTTCAAGGTGGTAAAAACAGCAGTTGCCCAGGAGGGACCAGGGGTTGGCCCTTCAAAGCCACTCTGGTTATGCCCTTCTCTGTGCCCCTGCTCTTGGTACTGATGTTTCTGTGTTTCTGCATAACTATTTCTGCTGCTGAAATCAGCAGTCTCTGCCTTCGACCCTGAGCAGCAGAGGTTTTGGTGTGATATTAAGCAAATGATCACACTACACAGAAATGCTGTGTACAGCATGTGAGTGATCACAGAGCCATCCAGTGGACCAGCAGGAAAAGGAAGGCAGGAAAAGTCATCTAAAAAAAGAGAGATGAAGTTACATGTAGGGAATCAAATACTATTTCACTCTGCTGAGTGTTTTCCTATATTATTATTATTAGTCACTGCCCATGATTAATAGCTTTTAATGTCATTATTTATAAAATGCAAATGTGCGCAGACTGCATAAATGTTAAAGGGCAAATTTTCCTAACCTATATCTTCTGCTCTACTTTCTCCTTACACAATATAAATCAGAAGAATGGGGTTTTTCTCCCCCTTTCATAATGCCCCAATGATATTTTCATCCATTTCTGCCACTGTCACCTTATTTTTTACTGAAAACTCCTTCATGGATGAAATATTCATAACCAATTATTCTTGATCAGTCTTCACCTAATTCTACACTCTCAGTATCAGAGACAAAACAAGTTATCTTTAAATAGCTTTTCCCAGTGCAGAGCCTACATTTAGTTTTAATCTGAAACAGAACACATTTTAACTAGCAGGACATGAGAAACCCCATACACTGCAGAAATATTAAGTTCCTAAACTCCTCCCTCCTGACTTGTTCTCAGTCTTTAGCAAAACAGCACTTATTGTTACAAATCACACAAGAAAAAAGGTTTTCTGTAATAGAAAGAGCATTCAGTTAAAGGAGAGACAAAATTATTTCAGCAGGTGAAACAAAAGATTTCCACTGAAATTATTGAAACATACTAGAATTTAATTTTCCTGCCACCCATTTTTATCATTTTTATTTCACTTTAAGCAGCTAGGTATTAGTTTTTTGTCTTGTCATACAGAGCACTGAGATTAAAAATAAGATTTCTTTACTCCAAAAGGGTGGAGATTTTTATTGCAACTGCTTGAAATTTTTAAGCAATCACCCAAAACTTTTTCATGTCTACAAAAGAGAACCCAGAAGTTAGTTGCAATTGATTAGATATCCTGATGGGAAAAAAACTGCATGGAGTCCCTGGATGGGCCACACAGTCTACTAGCAACTCTCCTTGGTGGTCCTAGATTATGAGAGAGACATGATTTAATTTGCTACAGTGAACAAACATTTTTCCAGACACTGTGAGCAAGAAACAAAAATACAACTCATCATTCTGCTACAAGTGACAGTTCCCACCAGTGCTGCTGAAACGATGCTGAAAGGAGCTGCAGTTATAATTAGATCCCCTCTCCAGGTCCCCCTGCCTCTCCAGAGCATCACATTAGCTCACCTTTGACAGAACAAATGGCAGTGTCTCCACTTGAACTTGCAGATTGTTGAAGCAGCACAATTGTTAGCACAAAATGAGCATTTTGGAGGCGTGACTGAAGGGCTTTGACCTTGATGGGCTCCTCCATATGGAGCTGTGCCTGCAGGTCTATTGCTCTGTGCTTGCTTGAGGAGAAAAGAATGGAAGTAACAACAGGAGGACATGGATAAAAGATGTCTCCATACCCCCTCCGTGCTGCACACCAATTCCACAGCACATCACACACCCTCCTCAGGGCGTGCATGCACAGGAAACAATCAGAGAAAAAGTCACAGTATGGGAGGAAAAGCTGCCTTTATTCCTTCATTCCTTAATTAAACACAATCCTGCTCTACTTCAGCAGAATTCCTAGGGTTTAAATGCTTTCAAAGGGGGAATTTCACAGTTTGCAACAGAGAGACACTGAGTTCTAGAAATTAAACTGGAATAGGCAGGATGGGACCATTCATGGTAGGATTGTACCCCTGTTCCCTGCACATGGAATGAAATTTCCCTGATGGGTGCACACCACAGTAAAATAACTTATTTGCATTGAGGGATGTGCCAGGTGACTGAGCAGAATTGATGCCACATGCCTGCAGTACAAACCAGGGTGATATTTACATTATATTTCTGCACATTTCATGGCTAAGTTTTAATTGTGTTTTGCCTTTTTAAGATCAAATTTAGGCCTTTGCTCTATGGTTTGTCTATCTCACTCACAATTCCCCAGAGAAGCACTGCATACATGACATAAGATAATTTTTAATACAATTTTAAATGCTGGTTGAAAAGTATATTACCATTTTTTATTAAAATAGATATAATTGCATGCATATTTGCATCACTGAAAATGCATGGATTAAATCAATGGATTGAAGCACAAGTGAATTGGTGGCACTATTAAATTAACAAGCAGATATACACTGTGCTTTTGATACAATTATTTCAATACCATCAGATACTTGCTACCTATTTTTCTTGTGATTACAGAGTATACTCAAGGGCATCTCATGTTATTACATGACAGGATCAGTGATAATTAATCAATATTTCCATGGATACCTGTGATGGTTCTAGAGCAGCTCAGAAAAAGCTGCAATGTGTTGAAAGAACTTGTGAACTTGAAAAAACTCATCAGCAGCGTGTCCTGATCCTGCATCTTTATGCCTAAAATATGGGTGTCATGCTCATGCTTTCTTCTTTAAGATTTCTCATCATACTATGATATGCTGGAATGAGTGGGATTCCTGAATTTTAAAATATGGGACAAAAATTCATGTGACAGTGCCACTTCAGGCATCCTTTGAGTAGATACTTATATGTGAATATATTAGTAATAATTCATCATCTTAGTTTAAACAGAATCAGAGTCAAAATGCCTGGAAGAGGTCAAGAATTCACCCATTCCATTTGGGTTCCCAGGGCAAACACAAGATATATCAACCTGTTTCTGTAGCAGACTATTCTAATCTTTAAACCCCTCCAGAAACTCCCAATATTTCAGCTCAATGATTAATTGTTCTATTTTCTAACACTAAATTCTACAATACAAAGCCTAAACTGTGTGACTAATTTAAAAATAAGGAAACTAGCAAAAAATAAAAAAATAAAAAAGGACTAGCTATAAACACATTCTTGAAACTCTGGGCAACTAAAAGGGAGCTGGTGCAAGTGGCACAATTAAATAAAGCAAACATCTTAAAGACAGTGTCACACATGATTGCTTCTTTGCAGAAGTATGCAGTGTGAATATCATGTTTTCTTCCATAAAAAGAGAGAATTCAGCAATAGAACACACTAACAATCCTCTTCTATCAGGGTGCCCTTATTTCACCAAATAAACACATACATGTTTATGCATACAAACACAACATGGGATTCAAAGGAAATAAAACTCAAGAATCTTTAAAAGTTTCTTTGCATTTTTTTAATCATGTCATTTTATACTAGAAAATTTTCCATGTTTTTCCTCCCACCTAGGGATTTATTTTATTTCATTTGTATTAATGCCAGAGAAAAGTATCAATATGGTAATATATATCAACAGAGTCAAAGATAGCCATGAAACAGATTTACACTTCAGGCAGAAAAAGGGTCTGAAAACAGAAGTTCTCCTTACTGAAGAAAAAACAAACTTGGGAAGATAGAAATAGGAGAAAGAACACCCTACAACAGCACAGGACAAAGAACACCCTACAACAGTACAGTCAAAATAGAAAGGAAGGATGATAAACATGATTCCCTTGTGGAAAACTGGGAATAACATCACAACCCATTATACATACTGGGTTTTGGGAATTTTTTCTATATAGAGAAAACACCCATTTTGTGTCATAAAACCCCAGGTATTTAGCCTGTTATTGAATGCCCAAGACCCATCTTTTCATAGGAGTAAGGATAAATCAAATAATACCAAATGTATCCTGTTTTTTCTGCATTTAACAGTGGTTACTATGCAAAAAAAAAAACCCCAAAAAAACCCCACAGGTTTGTTAAAGATGAAGATTCACACATCCTAGAAAGACACACAACTGTGTATCTCAATGTCTTCCCACACCTCACCAGCTTCCCATTTAAGTGGCATTTATTTTCTTCCTATTCACTGAATTATCTTATTATTCCAGCTAAATAGTATAAGAAAAACATAGAAAACAGGAAAGGAAATAATCAGTCACATGATAATAATGCTTATTCATGTTCAGGTACAGGAAGAGGACAGCAGCAAACTGGTATTTACAAGCCTCTGCAGGGAAACATAGGGGCAAGTGCTATTCTTTCCTCCCAAAAAAAAAAAAATTAATCCAAAAGAACAATTGCAGAATCAACTACCTAAAAAACTACAAAGGAACCCCTTTTTTTCCTCATTTCGTGTTACAATACAGACAAAAGAACAATACAAAGCATTTAAAAAGGTAACACAGGCTCTCCAGAGAGAAAACAAGTGATGAATCTTGGATACCCTCAACCTCTGCACACAAATTCCTGCAAATAAAGCCTCTCACCAGGATCAGAAACAGAGGAACCACCAAATTCCTCCCCACCCTCTGCAATATTGAGGTTTTCACTACAAACTGTTTACACTTGGAGGAGAATTACAAAAAGCATCATCACAAACAAGATACAACCTGTCCACAGAGAAAATTTGTTTTCCGTTCTAAGCATTTAATGATTGATTTGTGACATTTGCTATTTGATTTCCTTTATGAAAATTACATCCCAATGCTACTGCAAATGATTGAACTGCATCCAGAAATATATGCTCCGTTTTTTTGCCCATTTATCCTGCTACAACAATACAGAAAATTGGGGTATTAAGTCCTCTGTTTAGACTTAATAATAAAAATAAAATTGTCCTTCTTGCCCCATGGGACCAAAGGAAACTGGAACTGGTTGGCATATTTTACACCCAAGTCCATCCTGCTGCCTTAGCAAACACGACAATTCAGAAAGATTTTATGGGCACTTTTCAGTCCCTACTTTTGAAAAGCAATTTATTTATTCCCTTCCACCATTCCCCCAGCTTTGATAGTCAAACTGAATTCAAATGTTGCTTCTGATATTTAAAAATAATCTTTTGAAAGGTTTTATCTTTTCAACCAGATATGAACATAGGGTTCCTTCAACAGGCACCTGGGTGTGTACAAAGTGTGCTCTACACAGGAAAAGGCAGAACACCAAAGTGCAAAACACCTTCATCTCTGAAAACAGCATTTCCTACAAGGTCTTGGACCCTGGAGAACAGCAACTGAAGCAGTAAGGATAAGGGGGAAACAAAGAGATCTGAGAAATCACGTGTATTTAATCTTCAAAGCACCATAAAACCAAAGTGAAACATCTTTCTATTTTACATCAAAGCTGACTTTTTAAATCAGTGTTCTGCCTATTAACAAAGATAAAGCTGAGAAAACCTTCTTGTTGCCAAGCCCAGATGGCTATTACAGAGACCAGGGGTTGGAATTTATGGAGACTTGTTTTCTTCAGCAGCTCCTCTATTTCCAAGTGTCTTTTTGTTTGTCTCAGAAATCTAAAGAATAGGTAGAAAGCTAAGTTTATATACCCCATGCACATCTCACTTGGCATTTACTTCATATCCAAAGGAGCTCCCTTCCAAGAGTTTGCCTAAATCTCAGTGGGCAAAGACTTTACGCATCATGTTTTACTTTAAGATTATACAGCACAACTGACATGTAGAGTAAAATATTTCATTTTGGTCAGACTTCCTCCATCTCACCTCCCAAGTGAGACCCCCAAAGAGCAAAGTGATCTCAGCACACAAATCCTCAGTGCAGTGTGTGTCAAATCTTACAAAGCACCGAGACATGAGACAGCAGCTGCGGCACAGCACCAGCTCTGTGACAAAAATCAGAGTAGTTTAGTGTTTTGCTGACTTGTGAAAGTAGATTGCAGCCCCAGCTGCTGTGCAAACTGAATCACAGAGGGAAGGGAAAGGAGTCTCCTTTCAGAAGTTATTCCAAAAGCATCACCATTGTGGTGGTATTGGTTTGGTTTCCTGGCCAGCACACCATTCAAATGTAGTGAGTTTAGTGCTGGCCAAATGCCAGTGCATCCACTAGAATTATTTACTCATTTTCTGCTGTGAGATAAGGATTAGGAGGAGAGCAAAGAAGGCTGAAAACTTTAAAGGGTATAAAAAAACTTTATAAACTAAAATAAAAATAATAGCAAATCAGAATAAGCCTTCATAACACTTCTCCTCCCTGCAAATTTTCCTTCTTTTCCCGCTGACAATGTAGAGAGACAAATTCGGTAGTTTCAGTCAGTTTACCACTTTCAAAATAATTTTTCTTCAGTCCACTTAGGGAGATGAGTTTCTCCTGCCATGCCATGGAGAATTCTTCCACAAGAAAAAGTTCTCTCATGGCTTTAATTTCCACAAATAGCAGCCACTTGGAAATCTGCAATTGTGAAGTCCTTCCTACATTTTGGTAGTTTTTCCCATACTCACCACCTTGGGTTATTTCAGCTTATTGGGGTGCAGTTTTAAGGATGAGCTGTTCTAGCATAGAGGCAGAAGTTCCCTTCATCTATTTCTGGGAAAAAAAACCTTTTCTTCTCTCCCTGGAGCAAGGTTTCTCCTCTGTCTCTCTCTGTTCAAGCTTCTCATTAGATCACAACTACTTCAATATCTGCTCACTTCAGCGCTGGAGCCTCTGTTAGAATGCTACATTCCCCCAGTGCATTCCATGAGTTATAGGGAATAAAAAAGTCTGATGTATCAATTATATCTTCACCATAGCTTTACAAGAGAATTTCAGCCCAAGACTGAGGCATTCAGCTCTCTGAAGTGGTTTAACACTGTGTTAATATTCAGAACCAGCCAGCTAGTTTTGAACATTGACATGGAATTGGTTCCACCACGCCAGAAGAAAGCTGCCAAGTTTCCCACAAGGAACCACTTCCACAACTCATGGAATCCCTCCCCAGCTACAAACCAAACCTGTGTTAAACCATGACCACCATGTACATGGCACATGTCCTCTCCTGCTGAAGCCAAGGCAGGCAGATCTGCAGGAATCACAAAAACACTTCAGGCACAGAGAAGCCCTTACAAATTCTGCTGGTGTATCATTCTAGGTGTTTTGATTAATTTTCCATGAATTTTCCATAAATGAATAGGTGTGGGAGAAATTCTCATGAAGATTTACCTGGTTTTACTGGGGGATGCAAAAGGCAATACATCCCATCCATAGGATCCTGTGACAAGTGATTTGGGGACACCACAAAAGATGTCTTCAAGAACAAACCATCCTGGCATGTAGAGCCAGATACCCATCTCTGGCTTGTTTTTATTCCATTTAACCCATGTGTGGATTAGTGGGTTTTAGTTTGTGAGGTTATTTGTTGTTGCTTTTCAAGTAGTTTTTTCCCCCCTAGAAGTATTTGGCAGCAAGAAACAACTTGAATGGAATAATACATGTCAAAGCCAGCACAACCACATCAGGCTGAGGAGGCCTCCTTGATAAAAACAAGGCTGGAAGAATGAGAGGAGCAGGAATACCCCATGAGTTTGTAAATATATTGCTTTTCCCTATGAACCCATTTATGGCAATTGGTAGATACAACTCACAGAAGGAAAGGGAAGCCAAAAATACAATGGATTAACAAAAACTGCCCAGAAAGAATGTGTTACACATTTTCTTTTTTTTTTTTGCTGCAGCAATATAGAACTCAGTTGGGATTCTCACCCAAATAAACCAGTGTAAGACTTCCAAAGTCACTATTTGATATTTTTCCATGAATTGTCAATGCTGTGGAGGCAAACAACAAACTCTTTGTTTACCTTGCCTCTTCTTTTATCAGAGAAGCATAATGAAACTCCAAAATGAAAATTTGCAGAGGCACCCAAAGGTAGAATCTACACTTTCTTATTCCAAACATGTACAACTGCATCTCAAAAGAAAAGTCCAAAACTGCAAAAAGCATTTTTAAAGGCCAAGAAGATCAACTTCAAGCTGAAAAATACCATGAAAGGGAAACATCTGCCTAAGAACACTTACTCAAAATGGCATGTTCATTATCAAACCAGCAGTTTATCCCTAGTGATTAAAAACACTGAAATTCCTAATGGAATCCAAATTCACCATTATGCTTTATATGGATGAAAAAAGTATTTCTGCATTGGATCATCAACTATTGTTCAATAATGTCTCCATGTTGAATTAAAAGTAATCCCAAAATTTTGAGATCATGGCTTTGGAGTTTCTTTTCCTTGCAGCTCACACTGGGGCAGCTAAAATGCAAGAAATATGCTGGAGATTTATCAGAACAGAAAACAATTTCTTTGTAAACTGTTTAAAGAAAAGTAAATCTATAAAATGCACATATTTTATTCCCTTATTAATTTTTAAAATTGTTTCTCTGGCCTGCTTGCCTTACAATAATGTTTCACCTGATTGCCTATGTCAGATTTATTACTGACGTGCTACAAACCATGCTGTACTCCAAAGCAGATTAATGATGAATATTTGGGTAGAGATGAGAAAACAACAGTGCACTGATTTCTGGAGAGGGAGGTCTGAGCAGAATTAATAAGGCAATCTGCTCAGGACAGAGATCTGCTTTGCACAGGTTCTGTGGCTTGGCCAGCCAGAAAGGAAGGGTGAGACTGCACAGAAGTGTTTTCAGATGATGAAACCTTAGCAATTACTTTCTAATGTCAATAGCAATTTTTGCCTGGAGATCAAAGTTTCACTGAAGTAAACACAGCATTCAGTTTAATACATGACACTCTGCATTCATTGAAATGAGTGCACTTGATGGAGGGGAGCAGCTGGAAGGGGGCAAAACATGGAAAACCTTATCTTGAGAGTTCTGCCATTCCATCTGATCATAAACACTGCCCCACTGAAATTAGGGAGACCTTTTTTCAAATTGTTACTCCACCACTCCTCCTTTAAGGTACTTTTTCTATTTTTTTCTCTGTTGAGCAGAGGAAAACAAATTTAAGCCACTATATTAAATTTATTGCTGTTTCTAAAGATAGACTTAGGAGGAAATACCACAATTTTAAAGCAGCTCTTCTCTAAAATATCCACTCATTTGGGGAAAAAAGCTTACTAAAATCACAATTCATGATGTGCATACATTTTGCAAAAGTTGCCATGCAAGTGTATTTTCCTTATAATCACCACCATCCTATAAAAACCCAGATGCCCCAAACACCTTTACCTTCTTTTTTCTGACACAAGAAGACAGACACAAATTATTCTGATGAACTCACACCAAGGATAAATGGAATTCTCTCTTAACATTTATAAATTCAAGACTTGACACGCTCCAACACTCTGCTTTTTCCTCTCTACTTTGCAGCATCCCTGTTTGAAATCTGCTGCTCCAGAGACTCTCAAACTGTTTCCCAAACCTGTTTCTTAATGTCAGTTCAGCATTTAATGGTCAGGCTACAATGTGCTTATCTGAATTTGACATTATGAAATGGAAGTGCTTGGCAGGGAGAAGAGGAAAAACCCTTTCCCAGATTCAACACTTTGAGCCCTTTCCTAGGTAAGTTTTGTGTACATTCACAGCTAAAAAACTTTCTCATTTTATCACAGGACTGCTTGCAAATATTCAGTTTAGACAATTTTATTCAGAGTCGAGAAACAACTGTCCAAGGAGGACATATAATGTTTGTTCTGTTTATTCTACTACTTAAGATTATTTTGCTGGAGAAGAGCAACTGAAAATAGAATTTTCACACTGTGCTATTGGTCTACCAACTACACCATGCATTCACCAACCCAATTCCCAGCAAAATCCAATCAGCTGCCAGGGGATTGTTCTTGCATTTGAAATGGATGCTACCAAATATATAATAGAAGGGGGAAAAAATCTTCTGAAAGTAATTTATGAACTGTCTTCAAGGTCCAAAACACGTTTCACAGGGGAGGAATCACTTTGATTACACATTCCCAATGCTCCAGCCACATAGTATGCATGACTGGGCAGGGCAGATAATGGCTTGGAGGAGATAAGCAGCCATGCCTTGGAAAGCTGAAGGGCACAGGGTCACTCAGGTGTGCCCTGCACAGAATGTGTGTCCCACACCATGCTCAGTTGAGGTTAACTTAGTGACAAAAAAGACATTCTGACATTTGATTGAAAATCAAGCTGCTGGTAAATGTTGGTCTGCTGGTTCACCATGACAGGTTTAAAATATTCCTTCTCTTCACCCCCTTGCTCTGAGCCTTCTGGATGTGGTGGGGAAGTAACAGAAAATGCAAATACATGACATCTGAATAAGCAGTTCAAGCACTCATTAAATCCAAGTGGGTGAGAGCTGTCTCAGCAAAACACTCAATTTTTCAAAGTGTAAAATACCTCCCCTTAAATTGCTGAGTTCACAATATCTACACCTAATCACAAAATAAGGAATAGATATTGGTCTCTCTGTACAATATCCTAAATGACTACCAATACTGTTTGTCTCAGAAATTAAACAAATCATTCTAGCTCCTCTGAAAATCAGGAAAAAACCTTTCTGTACCTCCTAGTCATGACAAATTTAGGTTATCTACAGGGAGAGTGTTAAATGCTCATCTTCATTTTTTTTTTTTAAATATGCCTCTCTCACAATCATATGCACATGTTTTAAACCACACTTCAAATTCAAAATACCTACAGAATGGTACTTGCTCAGGATTTATAACCATAAGTTGAAATAGGGACTTGCTGATTTCATCTGAAAGTCACCAGTCACAAAGAAAATCCATCTACCAGCTCATACAAAATTACCTTTTTTTACTTATTTTTTCTGTCAATCTTCACCCAGATTGTTTCATCTTCTCTTTCAAGGTCTGACAAGAATCTATGCCTGAATCTTGATTATTGAAAAGCTTTAAACAATCTGCTATCTTATTCAATTGTTATTTTGTCCTCTAAATAGATATTACATCAAATTCCAGCTTGTGGAACATGAACTAAGTGAAGAGACAGATTTGAGCCACATCCTTACTCTAAAAGATGCTGCTGAGGACCACTTAGTTGAGATGTTCTTTTATTATTTTTGGTACAAAAGGAATACAGAGGGAAACTTGAGCATGATTCAGTGTCAGTGAACAGATTTTCACACAGCATCACCTTTACAGTTGAAGGACATATTCCCATTTAAGATTACTGTCAGTAGATATTTTTTTAAGTTATTTGATGGTTTTTAACTGTTTTATCCAACAATGAAAATTGTATTTAATTTTCCCACATGATTATTTTACCCTATTTTTCAAAACTATTTTTTCCACCAAAAAAATTGGCCTTCTGGAAAATAAAATCACAGAATCACAGAGTAAAATGTGTTGGAAGGAATCCACAAGGAAATCATGAATTAGACTGGTTTCAACAGAAGGAGGGAGAAAAGAAGGAGAGGAGAGGAGAAAAAAGGGAGAAGGAGGAAAAAGAAGGAGGGAAAAGAAGGAGGGAAAAGAAGGAGGGAAAAGAAGGAGGGAAAAGAAGGAGGGAAAAGAAGGAGGGAAAAGAAGGAGGGAAAAGAAGGAGGGAAAAGAAGGAGGGAAAAGAAGGAGGGAAAAGAAGGAGGGAAAAGAAGGAGGGAAAAGAAGGAGGGAAAAGAAGGAGGGAAAAGAAGGAGGGAAAATCAGGAGGGGGAAAAAGGAGGGGAAAAAAGGAGGGGAAAAAAGGAGGGGAAAAAAGGAGGGGAAAAAAAGGAGGGGAAAAAAAAGGAGGGGAAAAAAAAGGAGGGGAAAAAAAAGGAGGGGAAAAAAAAGGAGGGGAAAAAAGGAGGGGAAAAAAAGGAGGGGAAAAAAAAGGAGGGGAAAAAAAAGGAGGGAAAAAAAGGAGGGAAAAGGGAGGGGATATGGTGTTGCTGCAAAGAAAAACTACCCTCATGGTTTTAGCCACTAATTCAGTGCTGAGGAAAAAGTGTGAACAGGTTTGAACCCCTGACAGCCAGAGCCCAGGAGAATGCCAGGATAACCAGGGTCACATCCTCTAAACACATTCTCTCTGCTGGTATTCCACTGGGCAAAAGATCATAAAATACCTGTTGCAAATACTTATTCTGCCTCCATATGAGAGTCAGGCACAAGACTATGGAATTAATCAGTCCCTCATTGTCATTAAGCACATGGAGACACAAGACAGTGAATAACACAGAGAATAAAGGGTGAAAACTCCCTGAATCTGTTTACCCCATTCTACCATTCCAGTGATAATTTCACAGCAGGCCCTTATCTCTCATGTTTCTTAGCTACCACACTGCAGATTCTTCTCTCCCTGCCTTTCTCTGACATAATAAATTTTCAACTACTTCACACAAAACACCACATTGGACACAAACAAAAAAAGGAGATTTAACCCTAAACCTTCTAGCACAGGCACTCTGAAGAGATTAGTGCTGTGGACTCCTCAATCAGAACAAAATTATCTAAGTCACCTTAGGGAGTGCCATTATTCCTTGATGGAAGTGAAAAGAACCTCCTACAAAATCCAGTTTATACCATCTGTAGACTCTGTTGGAAATGACACTTCTGAGAATTCAATGCACATGCTACCAAGACACAAAACCACCTTTCTCTCCAAAATATACATATTATATATATATATATATATATATATATATAAAATATATATATATATTCTATTACATATATATATATATCATATTTTTTATATATATATATATATTACATAGAATATTATACAGAAAATTGAAATATATCTATAAATGATTATAAAAATCATTATATAGAAATACTATTATGAGTATCATATTACTAGGGTTTACTTAGAGGGCAAACTAATCCAGCTCATGCTATGCATCACTGCTTGAGCCTCTCTACAGAGCTCAGTGTTTTTCTGATCCCAGACATATTGACCACCACAATCAAAGCTAAGTGGAACAAGGATGTGTCACCACAAGGCTGAAAATCTTCCCTCTCTTCTCTGGGACTGAAGCAGCTGAGAATATTTAACCATGACTGCCCAAGAAAACACTGAACAACACTATTTAGCAATGACTACCCAAGAAAACACTGAGCAACTGAGCACTGTCAATAATGCCAGAAATTCCATCTCATCTGCCAGCTGTCATGGCTGCATTTTCACAGTTCTGATTATCACTCAGGTTGCACAAGAATTTCAAACTTTTGTATTATTTCTGTTTATTTCCACATGGACAGGCAGCACCTGCTGGAAGAGTCAGGACATCAAAGCAGGCCATCATTACCCCTCATTTCCCTCTGCTCCCCTCTGTTATTTCCCATAGATAATATGAATATATGATGAATTGCATGCAAAATTTGAGGTGAACTTCCAGAACTTTAAACAAACCAAATTTAATAGGATCAAGATATATATTAATACAGCAGTAATATTGCAACTCAATTATTCTTTTCCACAGAAATACAAATATGACATTTTTCTGACTTGATCTTTCCGTAAAAGAAATTGAGAACTTTCTCTGTAACAGGCTGCTCAGAAGAAACTCCTACAGATGTGTGTGAATGTATTTCAAATCAGTTAAAATGCAGGTTTAGTAGTTAGAGTGATCAAAGAATTCATTAGGCTGCCAGAAGTTCCTTATCAGCTGAGACAGATGGAAAATATACCTAAAATAAGCAGTATCTTGAGAACCTTTTATTGAACTAACAAGATCAGCTTTTTATTTAGAAGTTATGACTTCAAGCCATTTTTTATTCTGATCTTCATAATGAACAGTTGTTTACTGTGTCTGTGCTGATTAAAACCATTATGTTTGCAGCATTGTCCTGACACTTTTAATAGAGGAAAAGCAGAGTAGCACCAGGAAGAGTGATGGGATGCATAATCATGCACAGATGTCATATTAGCTAAAGTAACCCCAAATGTTTGTGACAAAACTTCCAGTGGGGCTAATAGATCAGCATGTATTTTGTTACACTACAAAGGATAAAGATGAATTTAAAGATGCTTTACTTGTGCCCAGGAAGCTCAGTTTTACAAATTAATCTAGATGAACATGGAAATAAATGTTTGTGACTTTGTTTCTGCATCCTTAAATGTATTTACATTAATTGTTCGGTCATATATTGCATTTTATATAAATATTCCAGCAAGAAGTTTGATGACAGAATGTTTATACAAATACAAAATCCCAGATGAGATGCCTTTCTATATGTTCTCTGACTAACAGAAAGATTCACTGAAATGAGAAACAAATATAACTATGTGATTCCAGCATCCTATCAAACTGCTTTGACTTCAAATGGCAAGTATTTAACATTAATTACAGACAATTGTAATCAATTTGTACCCCCAAAAACTCTCCACACCAACTGTCTGCTCCACACTGCTGGATGCAAAAAGCCCAAATATTTTTGAAGACATCTTAACGCTCTTTGTGAAATTTAATTAAATAAATCAAGCGATTTTTATTAGTGAAATATCTCTACACACCAGTTCTTTCAACACTAAGAGTCCCTCTGAAATACAGGGGGGAAGTAGTACTGATTTTAAATGACCACAGCAACACTAACTTGAGTCATAATGATGAAAAATCAATACAGACCCCAGTGTGAGCTACTGGACATGAGTATGGGGACCTAGAATTTATAAATCCAGTGGATAACACACTGCTGAGGAAAACCTCACAGTAGAACAGGTACCATAAAGGGTGAAGTTCACAAATACAGATCAAGAGCTAAAAAAGACAGAACTATTAAAATGGAACTGCTATTTTATTACCTGCCCTTCTAAAATGTCACTTTTAGTGCAATTAGAAACCTCGAACTAGAGGTGCAACTTTCTAGATCTTATGTTTTAATCCATTTTTAGAGCAAAATCAGGAGGGCCCTGCTCTATTCAACCCCATTTGTGGTAAGATCAGAACCATTTAATGATCACATGCAATGAGAGCCCCATGGTGCAATCACACCTGAGAAGAACCTGCACATGGTTTGGGGTACAGGATCCACAGTAAGGAACATTTCAAGAGCCAGGAAATCTAACATCTCATTTTTTAACCTTATAATTGACATTATTAACCATGCAATAAGCCCAGAGAGTTCACCAAAGACAGGGCACATCCCAAAGCTGACATTGACTACTGCCAGGATCTGAGTGCTCCTGTCAGCACTGCAAGGGTTAACAATGAGTTGCAGCAGTTTATGGTTGGTCTCTAATTAATCTGAAAGAAACATTTCATCCTTGGTCACTAACCTTCTCTAGCCAGCAGGTTTTAGACTAGGAGCTTTCAAACACCCTACAGAAAAACTGACTGTGCAATTGCAGTGAGTGACTAGACACAAAACTCCTCATGGAATCACAGAATATCCTGTGTTGGAGGGAGCTTTTAAAACTTTTTAAGTTCCACCCTCCCTGCCATGACAGGGACATCACCACTTCATAACATTTAATTTAATAATGGTTCTTATAAACCAGTTTGCTTAATTCTGACAAGAAAACATGAACTGAAATCCTTCACGGTTACAAAAACTTTTCTCATAACACATCAGCCAAGCTTTGCTTCCACTGGAAAAGTAATTACAAACAGCTCTTTTGGGGGGAGGAGAGATATTTTCTTATTTGAGAGATCAGATATTTTCTTATTTGTACAACATAGCATTATGTTTTTAAACTTCACTCACCTTGAGGGCTTGGAAAGCCTTGCTGTTAATGCCAAGGCACTCTGTTATCAAGGTCTGCTCATATGGCCATGACAGTTCCCTACAGTGCCTGCACACAGAGAAAAACAGAAAACAAATTTGTTTTAAACACAGTCCTGCTGGTTTGCTGGGTTAGAGTCTGGGTGTACAGGCTTGGGCAGTGTCTCTGACAGCTGCTGGCAGAACAGCTGGCAGGAGATCATTGCTGCAATTTCCTACACCAGCCATTGCTCCATTTGCTGCTGCCTGCACAGCCACAACCCCTGGCTAGTGCACAACCCTCCTGACCTGAGCAGAGCCACAGAGCACAAGCTCTGATCTCTCATCTTTATACAAGTTTGTGTTTTTCCTTCTCCCAAGGATGGCCTCTCTGTGCTAAGCCATGTCACTGTTTAATGCTTCAACAGAATTTATCATTTCTATGTTTAAAGCACAGCTTATTTTTAATTTATCTAAAGTGCAGCAAGTCCCATAACAGCTAGACCTGCAGTTCTTGAAGATGCATAGGACTTTTTTTATTTCTATTTAACAGTTATGGAAATCCACAGTCATCCCTTGGGCTTTCAGAGATTTGCTTCAAGCTTCCTCCAGGTTTTTTGTTTGGTTGGGTTTTTTATGATGACACTTTTGTAAAGTGTACAGTGTTAACATCACACATTTCACACCCAGAGTGAAAGCACCAAAGCTTTGATGTGTGATTTCTTTCCACAGCTGCACTTCCTTGTACATTCTGACCGTATTAAAGACTCAGTTTTAACATCCTGACAGAGGATTTTTGAATAGGGTGAAAACTGGAACTTTTTTTAGGGAAACATTAATTCCCTCACCACTTCACAACAGGCTTTGATTTAGAGTACTCTAAATGAGTGATTAAATTCTTGCCTGTTGCAGAGAAGTAAAAGAATCCAAAAGAAAACAGAAAAAAAAAACCTTGCAGTAAATTAAATTCAAAAGGGTTAAATCCAGATAAACTCTGGCTATGATGCAGATCTCAATTATTCTGCTACAGAAGACTAGAAAATACTGTTCTGGAACTCCAAGTAAATCATATTTTCATCTCTGTACATGATTTTATGTAATATATTGCATAGAATATGAATTTTATCTAGCAAAGCATTTAAGAGTTTCAATTATAAACAAATCCAATAGATAAATATAGCAAAATCTCAAATTAAATATTGATTTATATATACGTATATAAATTAATATTGCCTTTTTTATATACGTATATAAATTAATATTGCCTTTTTCTAATGAGCAACCTTTGCTCCTGAGGAGCAGAACCATGGAGGAAGTGTAACTGCAAATTCTTTTTCAAATATCAGTGACATTGAGTCTTCTTGTTGGCTAAAAAACAGATATTGGAGCCCTCCCTTAGCACAAGCTGAGGCAAAGAGATTTTGGGAAATCACACTGTATGTTCTTTGTGGAGCAGCAGATTTGTGATTCCCCCCAGTTTCTCCACACAAGCACCAGAAGCTGCTCCTGGTTTCACACCCATTTGCTGGTGGTTTGTTCCCTGAAAACTGAAAGTTGGTTTTTGCAGAAAAGGAAACTCGAGGCTGGAAAAGCTCAAACATTTCAACTGGATGTTTTAAAAGGAGTCACTGAGATTGAATCTTGCTAAACACACCATGGAACATCAAAGGAAACAAAGCCAGGAAATCCTGATAGTCGTGTGCTCTATTTCAAGTCTGAGTGACAAACTTGTCACTTTTCTGATCTGAGAAACTTTTTTTAAAAGAATCCAATGACTAAACTGAGGGGTGGAAGCCATTTTCTAAAATATTCTATTTCCATCAAGGAATTTTTCTCTCTGGAATGAACAAGATCAAGAGGATGGGCATTACTTTTTTACACAGGAGAAAGCAGCAAGAAAATTAAATGCATCTTAAATGATTGTTTTAAAATAGGAAAAAAATCACAGAAAAGGTAAACCCAGCATTCCCAAGTATTACACATTGTGCATTCAGAAGTTTTGAATTACAGAAAGAAGCTGTGATTTTTCAGTTACAGAGCAGGTATGATATTTAGATGCAATGTTAGATCAGAGACAACTACTGCCTAGAAGCACAAAGACTACACTGAAATTTACTTTAAATTTTCTTTTGGAATAAAGTCTTAATTTATAACCAATATACTCAAAAAAATCCTTTTATATATTTAATCAATCCCCAGGGATCTACCTGATTCAATATAAGAAACTGTAAGATAAACACCTTTGCTTTTCCCATAAGTTTGTGGCAACGTTTTTTAGGGAGAGAAGGCTACAATAAGAAAAAAAATTAAAAGAGCTTAAAAAAACATCAAACAAAATCAATACTTTTATTTCATTAGCTGCTCAAAAAGACATTCAGTCAATACCCTCTATGGGAGGAATCTATCACCACTTACAAAGGAATAATTTCAAAAATATTCTCATTCTGATCCTAGCTCTGATTTGAATTAGGAAACAAAGTCCTGGAGAAGTGAGAAACTATTAAAGTCAAAGTGCTACTGGCTATTAATTATTTTTAAAAATAACATTCAAGTAAAATTAAAATATCAAGGAATTATCAGAGTCCAAGAGCTCTACTTGTCCTGGCTCAGTCCTGTAGGCATTCTCAGGTGAAAGGATCTGCAATGATTTACTCTTGATGATCTGCTCTCTGCAGCTCCACTTCATTTACTCTAATTGCATTGGCATGGGCAAAGATAATATTTGGCTTGAATACAAAGCCTGTGCCTGGGCCTACTTTATCAATCTGGCTTCTGCCAAATTTTAAAGAAAGGATTCCAAAATGGATCAAAGACAGGACAGACTGGAAGAAGAATATGAAGGTTCCTTTGGAATTCCATTGATTGGGACTCAGCTGGCTGGAACTGCTTTACTCAAACCTCCATAACAGATTGAATGAGTTGTTCTGTGCTACTGCACTTGGATTTACAAACTTCCCTTTGTGCTCCTCAGCATAGGAAATAAAAAGCATTTCCAGAAGTGTCATGAGGAGGGTTTTTCCTTTAAAGTATTTATTATTAATATCAGAAGCATCTTAATTTCTGTGCTAACAAACAGTTCAAGCATATAAATATACAATTTAGGCAGCCATATTCACTACTCTACATGGGTTTTCTCAAAATAAATCAAAAATATAGTGTTAACTCATCTTGAATGTAATCAAATTATTTAATTGAATAGATTTTAGAAACATACATATATTTCTGTCATCAGAAGTAAACTTATTCAATGGACAAGAAAATGAAATAAGCTTGTCAGATAAAAGTTTATAAATCTGTAAATCAAAGAGACTTTTATGCCCATGATTTGTCTTTGTTCAGAATATTTAATCTTCCTGCAAAACACCCAGCCAGCTAATGCCCTGATGGAAGTGACAGAGGTTGAAGTTTGACTTGCACATTTAAATATAACATCTGAAGCTGGGACATGCTGGCTCTTGAGTCCTGCTGCCTCAGCATCTGAGCATGGCCACAGACAAAGCCTGCCAAGGCACTTGAAAGAAAGGCAGCTCAAAGTTATAAAGGAGTTGAACTGGATCAGGAAAAGAGCTGCAGCACCTTTTTAATGTGAATTATGTTGCCTTGGCAAAAGTTTTTTAGCCCCTTTTAGGCAGATTTCTGATTTCACTCAATCACTGACGAGCCAGCCCAAAGTGGCACCCACCACTTGGTACCTGCAGTGAGGATCCCAGCACCCAAACTGCCACCCTGTGAGTCAAAGTGTGCTTCAAAGGAACAGCTGGCAGATGGCAACTGGAATGGCAACCAGGCTTGTAGGAAAATGGGCACCCTGGCACTTTGTGCAAGCAAGGGGACAGATGGGAAGAGAGGAAGATGCACTAAGTGCTATTAGAGATTTTAGGCAGAAGCTCACCAGCTACTAATTTGATCATGTGGAGAAAATTGCATTGAAAGTCTTCAGCCAGAAAATTGATTTACTGGTTCCCCTACCAGGTGGATACTCTGGTACAATAAAATGCAGCCATTTTACACCATGAATAGCTTTAAAATAACCTGAGTTACTTTGCAGCCATTAAACAAAGAGATTTGGGCACAATGAAGCAGTACTTATGCATTTTGTGTGAAGAATGTAGCTGTACAGGGAACACAGAGTTTGGTACAATGTTAACAACAGTACAATGACAGGGGTGAGTTTAACATCTGTCTCCTACTGTGTTTACATTTGTCCAGATGTTAAGACAAAATTAAATAATCCTGATAAGTGAGAACTGTTATCAACAGCTACTACAGGTCTAAATTCAGCTCCAAGAATAAAGAAATAAAATTCAATTATTTGTATATTCATTTCATCCAATGTGATATGATCAGCCTAAAACCACTTTAAGTTGCCTCTACACACATAAATTAACAAGAAATATAGAAAGTACCATTTGTATCATCTTTGTTCAAATACCCTCCCTTGAACCACCAAGTACTAAAATCAAGGTGTGCATTACAAAGATTCTTTTTTCAAAGATAAGATAAAGTTATTTGTGCTGGTTGTACAAACATGCAAGGTGCTGTCAGTTTTAGTCAAAGCAGTAGCAGTAAGATAACCAACATGCTAAACTTGGGTTCAATAGGTCACACCAATCACTTGCACGTTATTTTCATTTTGTCATTCTGCTTGGATAATCAGATTATACCTGCATTTCAATCTTTCACTATTTAATTAGGCAAAGCCTTCATTCATTCAGGCCACTTGCACAATTATGGCAGATCATTTAGGGAAGTAGACAAAGATGAAGAAGAAATCAAAGCTGACATGATGCAGGAAAAAAAACTGAATTAGCATTTTCCCTCTGTCAGAGGTTCCTTCTCCACCTGCGCTCCCTCTCCTCCTCTCAGGCATCTGTCTGAGCAGAGAACTCACCAGTAGTGACAGGTTGGCAGATTTCTGTTAATTTTTTTGGACCTGTAAATGTCCATTCTTTATTTAGCAGAGGTGCCCACCAGGTTGCAGCAGCTTTGCAGTGCAGGTGTTCAGGACACAGTCCTCTCAGAGACACCATCACACAACATCCCAGCACACTGGTGGTGGACTGAGAAACACTTTCAACCTCTGAAAACTCCAGGAAGTGTAGAAAATTCCACCATTGCTATGTTAAAAAAAAAAAAAAAAACTGCAGTTTTAATACAGCTGATTTTGCCCTTTTTGGAGACAGAAACCTGTTATCCAACAAGCAATTGAATTGCATATTCAGCATGCAAGCCCTGGTTTTCAGGTGCTTTTTTTTTTGCAAGCAGGAGGCAGAGGAGTAAGAGAGGGAAGGCAGTGTAAAGTGTTGGAGTAATTGCTTACAAGGTCTGTTACAACTCCTCTAGAGGTGTTATTTGCTGTACACAGCATCCACATGTGGACAAGGAACTGATACTACACAGCTCTAAGGCCCTGCTCACACACTGGACCACACAAAGCACTGCTGGAGAGAGTTGAGCTTCTGGTTTGTTAATTTATAGTTATTTCTTCAAGTATTCCAAAGAGGAAAGGAAACTTCCCCCAAGATTAGCCACACCTGATTTCCAAGTAATTCACACAAAGAAAATAGTATTTTCTTGCATTTTGGACATCAGATCAATTAAAATTCCTCAGGCAGGCACAGATTAAAACTCACAAGCTGGAAAACTGTGCAGGGCACAGCTTGGACTACAACAGCCTGGAATTCTGTAACAGAAGCAGGTGACTACAAATAGCTTCAGGATTGGAAGAAAAGAAATAAAAGCCACAACTTTAGCAGACACCACCTCTGAGCACCATCATCAGGCAGGAACTAATCCACTCACCAAGGCTTGAAATCCCACACTCAGCTTAGAGTAACACGGCTCATTATGAAAGAAAACAGGATGAAACAGAAAGTTCATAGATACTACTCAATACATGATGTGTAGCAAGTTCTTATAAGGCATTTGTATCAAACAAAAGGCAAAAAAATATAGCAGATGAGGAAAGCATCTACAATTACTCAATAACTAAATTATATTAAGTATATACTGTACCCATATAATAAGGGATATATAATAAATACAGTAAGTTTATATAATAAACTACAATAAATAGGTCTATATAATAAACTACAGCTCTACCACTGGTTTTAGGATTGCTGCATCTACAAGTCAGTGTAATATGATGATATATTGGAGGATGTATGCACAATTCTCCACTTAGGAGCTCTGAGGCTGCAGCACTATAATCAAAATACTTCAATGTCTGGCAGTAGCAAACCAAGACCTTTAAAATTTGTATAACTCCAAGAGGACCAGGAGACTTAAAACTAAGACACTTGCTAGGCCTCCAAGGATAGAAGAGGAGAGCCACAAAAGAACACCCCATGGCTGCCAGGAATTCTCACTGCTCTGCTGTTTTGAAATGCTTCCACTGATGTTTTTTACCATCATGGTTATTTCTATTTATTTCCAACTCTCTATTTCATCCTCTAGAAGTTCAGGATTCTCTGCAAGTCAGACATTCGGATGAAAACACAGAGCTCAGATACAAGTTAAAACAAAAGCTTTTCTTTTTGCAGTGAAAAGCTCAGCAAGTATTTGATGAAAGAAAGGTACTGCTGAAATTTTTTGAAGGGATTCCTTTTGAATAAGACTGCTGAATAAAACTTGGACAGTTCTTGAAACACCTGAATTTATGGGAATTTACTGCCAGACACCTTCTCAAAGACGTTTTATATCACAGACAGCTTCTTTTATCAGTTGCTGGATCACTTTGTTGGTTTTTTCTTTAATTGAAGTCATTTGTTACTGACTCCCTCTCTCATGACCCCAAAATCAGAGACAGAGCTGTATTTCAGGCAACCATCAGCACCCAGAATTCACAATGAAGACTGAAAAGCTTCAAGCACTCTTTGGTAGTACCTGCTTTATTTGGAAGGAAAAGCTCAGCTAATGAAGCAGGATTTGGGGGTTTCTTTCCCAAAAGCCTAAGAACGTGGAAGGGTTTTTTATGTCAGTGTTTGATGAGATTAATGACAATTTAGGTCGTTTCCACAATGTTTGTAACTTGTCCAGAACTACATAAATACTGACAGAAGTACATTGTGCTTTGAGAGCCCTCCAGCAATTTTAACAACCTTTCATCATGAAATAACACTTGATTTTGATCCTTCTCGTGTTTGGGCTTTACTTCAGAAATTTCCTTTCTGTTTTATTGTATGCCTCAGGCTCATCTTTTTTTTTTTTTTTTCAAAGAAAAAGCAAAATCCAGTTTGGGAATGAGACAAGGCATGGCAAGAATTTACCAGATGATGTAAACTTCTTGGACTGAAAATTAATTTTTTCAAATCTAAAAAGGAGTCAAATAAGCTGTCCTAAAAAAAAAATAAAAATTGTTTAAAAATTAAACCAGGTTTTTAAAAGTATCCTTAAAAATACAAATTATTCCTGCATGGTCAGCAGACAATTAGAAGAACTGTATTATATTAGAATGATTTATTTTGTGTATCAGTCACATAGCAGTAATATTTTACTCTATAAAAAGGAAGAACTTAGGGGTAAATATCTCCTTGCTTCAGCAATGAACTGGTGCCAAGAAAAAAATTTCCTGCAAAAATCTGAAGATTAAAGTCTTTGTCAAACACAATATTTGACATTCAGGACCCTGGACAAGGGAGGAAATCCACCCAGTCTTTTCCTTCTCAAAGGAAGGGACAAGTGATGTAAACCTGACCTTCCCCTCACCCAGGTATATGGACAGTGTTTCAAAATACAGCATTCTTGAGAAATATGCAAGAGTAATATTTCCATTTGTTCTGATGTTATCAATTTAACATTTCTGTAATGGGGCTTCTACTCATACTCTCTTGCAGTCGCTGCTGTCAAGACCTTTATATTTTTTTCACATACAGATAAAGATTCTGCTATTAAAAAGAAAAAAAAAAGCCTTTTTCCCTTAGCAGCAATCAGAACTGGTTTCAATCCCTCCATCTTGCTCATTCTTTTTCTTTCTATCCAAAATAATTCAAAATTACTAAGAGAGAAATTGACCAACAGGGAATCTTATAGAAAAAAAAAAAAGGAGATTGTGAGGAATTACAAGACTTGTACAAAAAGAATTGAAGCATCCACATGACCTTTTGCCACTGCCTCACTACATGGATATGGTTCCATGAGAAGACAGGCAGGCTGTGAATCATAACAAGGAGTAAAGAATAAGAAAACCCAGCAGCTTTAATTAAATTATTTTTAATGGAAAGTATTTAGATTTATTGATGTCCAGAGTAATTTGGGAAACTGGTGAAAAGCTAAAGTTAGGAGAAAGAGGGATTAACAGCAGGTTCTTTTTACACTACATAGCTTTCAACTCATATTTTGGTATATTGAACTGCAGACCAAAAACTAAAGAAACCAGAAACATGGAACTGAAGCACATCAGAAGCAGCACACATTACCTAAACCAACTTGTGCCAAGGGAAGCACAAAGGAATCTACCAGAGACATCTTGAATTCTAAGGAATAGACTGCCTGAGCACAGTACATTTTCTTCTCTCTTTCCCCAACCCTCCAAACAGGCAGAAAAGTAAAGAAAGTGTTGAAATTACTAAATCAATAGAACAGAGAAAAAAAGTGAAGCTCCACTAAAATCAGGCAGGTCACAAGCTCCCTAAGGATACACAGCATCTAGGGGAAAAATCTAAGGGAGAAATCACCCAGAAAGTAAAACATCTGCTACATGAAGAACATTTTTTGAAAGAAAGACATTCTATTAGCAGGCCAGAACTCCAGCACAAACGTTGATGGGATAACTACAGTTATTTTTCTGTCCAGGGTGATGAGGGAACAATAACTGATGACAAGAATGGCATCTAGGAGAAAAGTTTTATTGGCAGCCATTCAAGAACACATTTCTCCAAACAAAAAAAAAATGCCAATATGCAGCTAAAAATAGTGAGTTTAAAAGTTAAAGCAGAAAATGTTTAAATAATCTTGAAATGGTGTCAAATCAAAAAGAACAAAGAATTCAAATTTACTACTAAAAATATATATGAAGTAGGAGTACAAAAGAATGATGAGTTTCCTGACTGATTTTCACAGATGCTCCATGCTTATTCCATAAAACAGAGCCAAACAGTCCATTTTCTTTTGCTTATTCCATCTGTAATTTCAAATGACTTGAAGTCTGGGTATATCAGCATCACAGCACCTAATTTCTCTGTGCAAGAAACATGTGCAGAGATGAATCCTGGAGTTCATCAATCAAGCTATGGCTTAGGTTAAGGTTCCTTGTTCTGAAGGATGTATGGATGCATATTCCATTAAAAACACAATAAGAAACCTTTTGCCCCCTTCAAAGGAACAATAAGCAGATGGGAAATAAACACCACTGAAAAATTCCCACTACAATGTTCTAAAGCAGCAATTGAAATCAGAAGTTATTCTACCTTTGATATCCAGATTTTTGGCAGATATGACTTCGGGATCAGGTTTTTTTTTGTACAAAACATCCTTGAAAATATATATATATGTGTGTGTGTGTATATATATATATATAAATATATATATATATATATATATATATAGAGTGGTTACAACTGAAAACCAGCTGTACCCAATGTCTCAGCTTCATTTTAATGAGAAAGGATAAATATTTAAACTACACACCAGACATTTCTTTTCCCAGCTCCTAGACAAGTACTCCTTAAATCCAATTCTTTTATCAGTCCTAGCACATATCACATTCTATCAAAAACCTTGCATTTTTGAATTATAGACCAGTTGGCTTGTGTGTTGTTTCCTCAAGAGCCATTGTACAATTTAACATGAAGTAAATGACTTTGTGTGGGATTTAACACAAATTTTAAAATTAAAGCACTGGGAAAACCACTGGATATGCAAGAGCAAGTTAAAGAAAGAACTACAACCCTTACTGAGCAGACATAATCATCCACAGCTTCTCACCTTTTAAAGGCTGAGTCAGGGGAATTAGAAAAGAACAGGTGGTAACTGGGGCAGTGAGCTTAAAGGGATTGCTGCCAGCAGGTGAACCTTCTCCTGAAAAATCAGTTATCACTGTGAGTCATTACATGACTCTCACCTGGCTCAGGGATAATGCTCCACATTTGTCTGAAGGAGAAGCAGGGAGAGGGTCACAGCAGAATATAAATATTTTTTAAAATATTCTAAGGCATCTTGTGAAAGTCAAATGCTAAAATATTTTGGGTAAAGATGAAAGACAAAAAAAAAGGAAGAAAAGTAAATTAGAAAAAAACCCCACAATATCAGTCATTCTCTATGAATGATAAAGGAAAAAATGCTTAGTGAAGAAAAGAAGTATTTCGTTTGAGGCACAGTAGAGGCACACAGTGGAACAAATGACATTTATTTTGGTCAGCTTATTGGGAAAGCAGTAGGTGATTACAATGGTGATTTGAATGTCACAGGGATTTGATGAGGCATACCTCAGAGCTCAGCAAATCCTGCACAGCAGCAGAACCAGAGGCATCTCAGTCTCACATAAACCACATGTGGCACAGATGATAGAACTCGCTATTTTTCCCCAGGATTTTCTCTCCAGAGACACAGTCTATTACAATGTGCTCACAGCCTCACAAGCCATGCAGACTGCAAGTTCACGGAGGCTGATTCTCAATTTATTGAAGAAAAATGACAGCCAGTTATAAAAAAAAAAAAAAAAACTTTCTAGAGAACAGCAGAGCTGCCCCAGGAAAGGAGAATTTGAATGAGTAAAAGATTTACCCCCAAACACTCTGATGCTCATGTTCTCTCCTTTGCCTTCTTCCCAAGGCAAAGCATTTTTGGGAAAGCTCAATTCCAGACCTGCCAGCCAAAGCCACTGCTCTGAGGCTCCAATCCCCTTTAAAGCTCTTAGTCTGTTGACCAACAAATCACTTGGCTGTCTCTAAAATACCTCCAGCAATTCTGACTGCCGTGCAACAAGCTGGAACCAGCAAAGCCAGAGCAGCAGTGCCAGTGGGAAGCCCAGGGTGCAGCACAGCAGCTCTACAGCAAGCAGAGATTTCCTGGTGTGGATGTCCCTACTCAGGGAATTTACAGAGCAAAGTGCAGAACCAGTGGCATTCCTGGGAAATGCTGACAGCACTCTGAGATTTGGCTTCACTGCTGCAATATATCGTTGTTTGGAGATGGAAATCATGACATTCATCTCAGCTCAAATATAAGAGATTCACTTTCATTTAAGAAGCAGAAAAGCAATTTCATTGCAATTATTTAAAGTGCTTTTAATTAAATCCACCCCCTTTATTTGTAAAAGTAAGGTTTGATAAACTTCATTTCCCAGTGGGAAAATGTGAATTAAAAGAGAGAATTCTGTTGGTTCTAAAATGGCACTTCATAGCTCCATATTAAGTAGTTTAAATTACTTTAAAGCATTCAAAAACTGACACATTAAAATCCAAAATAAAAGACAATTAATCACTACTAAGTAAAATAAACAGAGCCACCATTAACATGCATGACTATCTCCTTCATTATTTTAGTCATAATAAGTAACTAATTTTATTAAGAAACATAAATTTTGGTATGGGAACACATGGAATGAGAAATAATTTTTGCATATATTTCTTACATATATGAGAATATATAAGTAGGGATCTACAAGTCTCATGAAACCAAACTGTTGAAAGAATATGTATGCAACAGAGCCTAAACCACCTGTAGCTATTAAGTGGCACTTCACAAGCACACAGTGACAACAACTCCTCCAAAATGCTTTCCCCTCACTGTGCAGCCCTTCATAAAAGAGTAATATTCCCTGGATACAGCTGGAGGATGTTTTTGGCTGTCCTCTATAACCTCTGTGAGCCACAGTGGTTTTTTCCTAATCTTTTTTTCCAACCTGTGCAGTGACAGGCTACAGCCTTGCCTGGCTGCCTTGCTGAGGTGTTTTGGGTTTGCTGGGCAAAGCAGACCCAAGGCAAAGGGAAAGAGATGCTTGCTCTGAAAAGGTTAAAAGATGCTGTGATGGAAATTTCTTGTAGCATTTTTTTAAGCATAGGTAACTCAAAGTAGGGTTAGAAGAGATGTGTTTGCTTTAATTTTGCTCAAAATATGTACGCTGTACATTCAAGAGGTGAAAAATAAAGTTCTACACCAATCATCATTTAGTACTTTATGGCAAAGAGTATCAGCCTTTCTGTCCTCAATACTTCATGAAGTCTGATATAACTGTGAATATGATTGATCTATTATGTACCATTTAATTAATCAGAGTAGGAAAGAACACTTAGCTCCTAAAATTACACAGTAGTGGTAACACACACTCTTCTCAACTGCAGATTTTTTTTAATAAGCCATTTTCTGATACCTAAGCCTACATGTGCCAAGTAGAGATGTTTTTAAGACAAGCAACCCTCAAATGGTCACAAATAACTCAAACACCGCTCTAAAGACCTGGTTCAGACTTTTTCTTTCAGTTTATTTCTGAGAAGACAAGGTGTGAAAACCCACATAAGCATAAACAAATATTATAAGGGACTAAAGATATGCAAAGCAAATAGAGGAAATCCTTTGATATAATGTTGGGTGCATTAAGAAAATTAGTTTTCTATTGTCAATTCTTTAAGAGTTGTTCCCACAACTGGAGTTGAGCAAGTTATTTGCAGGGAGCAATTTATTCAAGCCTGGATTTGCCCCTGCACGAAAATGAGCTAAAAGAATTACATTACACAGAAATAGCTTTAGCTAATCCTTTATAATGCACCAGGGATGTATGCAAATTAATTTCCTTCTCAAAGTTTAAAACATTGCACAGTGTAGAATTATTTTATGATTGTCTGGCAAATTGTTGTAATGTTTGTTTATGCCTGATAATGCATACTACAAAATATGCCCAAATTTAACAGCTTACACCAAAGGGGCTTATAAAGACATTCCAATTTTTTCTGTGTAAAATGAGAGAATCAAGTCATGTAAGGATGGATTATTGGAAAATATTAGGAACATCTGCAGCACCTCCATGGAAAAGTCTCTGCTGGGAAGCTCCATATCAGATGTTTGAAGGGAAGGCTCTGGGATGACCTAACTGAGGGTTTCCAATACCTCAAGGGAGTCCACAAGAAAGGTGAAAGGGAATTGTTACAAGAGCTTGGAGTCACAGGACAAGGGGCAATGGCCTCAAACTGAAAGAGAATAGGTAGAGATTAGATATTAGGAAGAAATTGTTCCCTGTGAGGGTGCTGAGGCCCTGGCACAGGGAGCCCAGAGAAGCTGTGGCTGCCCCATCCCTGGAAGTGTTCAAGGCCAGGCTGGATGGAACTCTGAGCAACCTGGTCTGGTGGAAAGGGTCCCTGCCCATGGCAGGGGGCTGGAACTAGATGATCTCAAAGGTCCCTTTCATTCAACCCAAACCATTCCATGATTCTACTGGTTTATAATGGCACATCAGGGGCCATACAGAAGCTGCTCTCTGGAGATTTTCTGGAATATTTTCATTTGGGATCTATCCACAGTAAATATTCCCAATGGGAACAGGTTTAAACTACAACAATGATTTGTCTCATGAAGAAAACCCCAAAGCCAGACTGTGCTTACTTGACAATTAAAGGAACAACGGAAGAGGCACCTCCTTCAATGAAGTATTTGAGTATCAGTGCAGCCCCAAGCACCTCCCTTGCACATAGCACACTTTAATAAGAGATATTGCTTAATGAAGATGACTCTAAAGACGTGGTTGCTAATTAAACCATGTCTGCTGCAGAATGAGTACTCATGCAAAGGACTGCCATCAGCTGCAGAGTCATCTGTCAGCCCACATGACTTGGTATTGAAGAGAATTACTGATTTTAATAATTATTTATATATTTTATAATAATTACATTTAATTATTTAGTATTTTAATTATTATATTGATAATTATTATATAATGAGATAACTATTAATTATTAAGAGAATAAACACCCCAAGTCATAGTTGGAGTTCTTTTGCCCACTGGCAGAGCCTCCAGATTTTTACTGGCAATGGAAAGTCCAGAAGTGAGAGTTGTCTATGAGTTATGGCTTCTCCTTTTTTCCCCATAAATTTTTTCCTATAGAGCACAAAAGTATTAGAACCTGAGCTGTTGCCACCAGAAGCCTTCCAATATGGCCATGAAGAGGAGAGCATTTGCAGCTGAGGAGTAAAGATGGCAAAAGAATACAACAGCATTAGGTATAGCAAATTATGACCTTGAGTCTTTGTTTCTGGCTCATCATTGCACCTCTACAGCAGTTTGACATCTGAGGCACATTTTGCAATAGCAATGACTTTGCCATTATGTGTCTATGATACACATTAGAAATATGCCCACGGAATAAGATACACCAAAAAATTCTCCACTTATATACAAGTGAACCAGAAATGGAAAGGACTTCTACATATTTCTGAAGTATCTCAGGGTATAAACATTGCTGGTGTTTATTATCTGACTCAAGGACAGAATAACTCCATTTATTGGTACCAAATTAGCTCTTTCACACTTGTACTTGCCAGGTCTCATGGTCAGCCCCTAGAAACATGGAAAAATCTTACCAAAAAGGAGAAAACTCTTTCTCCTTTCATCTTCCTCCTCCTGTTTTCTTGCATGGCAAAGATTTGAAATCTAAGTGCACCCTAAGCACAACACTGTACAGAAATCAGGAAATGAGGAATGGCTGCCTGGATATTAAATAGACAATTTTCTAGTAACATTTTGGTTTGCATTTATGTCAACATCTGCTTGGGCATTTCCTAGTCCTGAGTCACATCAAGACGAAAAAATTCAATTTATTCCACACGATATTTTCTTCTATGCCAAGTGTCACACAATGATTATGATGAAAGCAAAGACTGAATATGTACTTATATTAATTAGCAATTATTAAAAGACAGGTCCCTGTGATTACTGCTTCACGGGCATGAGAATGAATTCATTATTAAAAGACCGTTGCCACCGCATGAATATCTGATCAGCGCTGGCAGATCAAAAAAGCATATTAAATAAATGAGTAATCAAATGATAGTGTATCATTTGTATAAATTACCAAAGGACAACCTCCCCTTCTGATTCAGAGACAGATTTTACAGAGATCATTTAGGTAGTTTCACAGAGCAGCAAATCCTTTGTTACCCCAAGTCCTGCTCGCAGAGGGAATGATTCTTACAAGAAAAAAGGGAAAAAACATTGATTCAAAAAAGTTATTCATATTCTGCCTGATGGTTCTGTAGCACAGAACTACCTCTGATTTTAAATCAATAGTCTTTTGATCCACACAACAATATTTCTATTTTCAAACAAAAGAAAAAATTAAAGATGGATTGGGAAGACAGAATTCTAGATCACAAGCACAGAGTACCCCTGTATGCTGGGGAGCAAACCAACACTGTTATTTTCAGAAACACACAAGGCACTGGTATTGAGACAGCATAATATAGTCTCAGAAAAAGAATAGGGTGGTTTCAGGGCAACAAATATATTGTTTGATATTTAGATACTTCACAAATGTGTGGACTTTTCCTCATTACAAAAGTCATTATTAAAATCAATAAGCCACTGGGCTATTTCATAAATAGGCAGCATAAAGCCAAAGGATTTGATTGGTGAAGAATTAAAGGATACTTGTCAGCAGAGGCCACAACTTGCTGGCCAGTTATTTATCAGATTATAGGAAAGAAATACCTGGCAGCAAGAAAGCTATTGTACAGATGTGATTCATATATACTTGAACACATATGTAAGAAAAAAATCAAAATGTTGTCTATCTCCTAAAAATTGATTTAAAATACCTATTGCATTTGTTCCAGAATTCCTTTCAGCATGCCTTGCTTATATCTGAACTATATCTTCAGAAGGACTGATATTTCAAATTCATCTAAATTTAGAGGCTGTCCATTGCCTGATGAATTTTTATTTTCCAGAACTTATTATTGGGCATGTCTCTTATAAATAAGGCTTCTTTCCTGTCAATATATTCAGCAGCAATGAAAAATATTATCATTATTATTATTAGTATTCAGATGATTAGGACCTGATTTAAACCCTATCCTTTCTTAAGGTAAGGTTAAACCTTACCTTTTTTTTTTTCTTTCAGAGAAGCAAATAAGTGCACAGAAACTGGCTGAATTTATCAAGTGAATCAGAAAACTTTTTATCAGATCTGCAGGTGAATTCCCAGTATTCTGGTTGTGATTATTGGTCCAATGATAAAACCATTTTTTAAAATGCTCAGACTCCCACATTCTCTTCCCCATGACTTACCTCCCCCTTCTAATTACATACCTATATGCAGAATAATATGGGAAGATTAAAAGTAAAAATATAAAAGTTAGATTGACACTACATATTTAAAATTTAAAAAACTGTTTTACTCTTTGCATAATTATCCAATACTATAATAATGAAGTTACAGAAACATACACTTGGAGGAATACAGCTGCTTCTGGCAGTGACAGTCAAGTATGATTTTATACAAAATTTGCAGAAAGGCATAGATCAGCAAGTGTAAAGCCATGCACACATTTCTTTTGCCTTAAGAGACCAGTTAAGAACATTTGCTAACATAGGCATCCTTGCACACAACTAGCCAAGAAATCCAGGTATTTTCAATATCCTTCAGAATCTGCATTTTCATGTGATGCTGAAACAACTCTACAATGTTTCAAAGTCTGAAATTTTTCCTCACCATGTTCTTGTCAGAACAAAATGGGTGCACAGAATTGATGTTTTCCCATCCAAACTTGCAGCATTCCTTCCAGGTTTTATTTATCTAGATTATTACTATAATTCATTCCCACTGAGACGTCTAGATAAGTTAACACATATTATCTACTTCTAAAGGTTTATTTCATCCCTACTGCTTTCCACACAGGTTTTCCTTTTATTTTCTCAGTGTTTCTTTATCTTTTGAAGCTCTCCCAAGACCATTTCCCTTCCATAAATAATGTATGCCTGTAATGCCATACTGAAGCAAAGTATTAACCATATTAAACAGATCAAATATACACAAACTCAACAAGCCAAAAATTGGCTCCAAAGTTCTACATTTTTGTAAGTACTTGGAAAGGAATTTCTTGAGCAGCAATATTTACAGAAAGTTCTATTTTTACCTGAGTAACTTTTTTTAATTGTCATTATTTGATACATCACAATTTAAATGGGTTTTGAAGTTTATGGGCAAAGCAGCTCAAGTTCAAAATTACAGGAAGGCAAACTATCAAAAAATCATCCCAGTTAAACTAGAATCCTGAAACTCCTTCACTGAAGGTAGACAATTATAAATTTTACTAAAACAGATATTTCAGACTCTGAAAAGAGGGACACATCCAACAACATTGCTCACACCAGGTGAGGGGTACAGTCAGAGCTAATTATCAAGGCACTCTCTGCATTCAGTGGAGACTGCTGGACAGAAAATGACATTTTGTTCAGTAGATTGATTCATTAGGTTGACCAAATCCACTTCTTAAAACACCTGATTTTCTGTCATAAACACAAAGGGTACCCAGGCAACTACCTTAAATTAATGATAGCACTTTGACACAGCTGAAAGTAACTGAACTGAATGCCATCCTAGCAGTGTGACTGGTAAAGAATGAGCAATCCCACTTTTTCTACAATTCACAAGTCACTGTGATTAATTGAAAGATGTTCATAATGATGTTTGAGAGCCCTTTTTCTGCAGAAATTTGTGATGAGTAAGGGAGGAGCAGCACACAGCATCACCACTCAAAACAGCTTCCAACAGCTCCTAAACCATGGGCAATTCCTGGAGAACAAATACCATAAGGAAAGTCATTCGATTATTCAGTCATTAGTGAAATTAGTATTACTTCAGTGCTAAAAACAATACATGAGCTCTGTTTCCTTTATAAAAAAGATGAAAAGTATTTGTCCAAAACAAATCTTACTTATTTGTTGCATTCGTGCACAGGAGAAAATATTTACTGCACCATGATCTGGTAATAGTTAAAATGTGATATTTATTGAATTTAACACAATTAATTTTCCAGATGTAAACTTTTTCCTGAATAGTACCTGTAGCATGGTAATTACAGAAAACCTCATGACATCACAAAGCAGAAACCCTGGTTTTTTTCAGAATATTCCCACTTTGCCAATTAGTCAAATGTTATTCAAGGTAGAAATGCAGTAACTGCTGTAAACACCAAAATATCATTCTTATCTTTAAACAGACCTAACTAGAGAAAAATGTAGACTATGTACTGGCTACATTTAACACCCTATACAGGACCCTATAGGTCCTGACAGTAATAGGTACTGATATTTTAATTGTTTCTTATTAAGGGCCACTCAAATTTTCTGCCTGTAGGTTCTGTCAAATTGGAATATTTCTTTGTAAATTCTCATTATCCCATTTGGATTTTTCCAGGTACATTGCTTTTCCAACAAGGAGACAAAAACCACAGTTGTGCTCTACTAGAGAGTGATCATGCTACATTAAAGACCTCTCCATGACCATGTCAGATTCTGTAAGAGCAGAGACCTTGCTGAGCACCTGCTTTCTTTTTCCTTAAAATAGTCCTTCCTTACCTAGACCAAGAGGAAAGGGGTAGCATCAGGATTTTAAAGTCCTTTAATTCACATTTAAATATGTGGGAAATGTAGTCAAACCCCTAAGGATGTCTGATTAAAACAGACAAAGGGTTTCTATTTTAAGATTTATTTCTCATTAGAATTTAATACTTCCTATTCTCTGCCTCCAGTATGTCACACCAAGAATGCAAACAGCAGTGAAAGGTGGTAACTTCCCTTTCAAGAGCTCTACATTAGACCCTCATTCTTTCAAAGCATCACTTTTGGTGATGTTTCCAGAAATGCCAACACAGAAAGTTTCAGCCAATAAACCAAGACACATTAAAACCAACAGCAAGGAGAGTCAGACTCCTCATAGTCAGTTTTAATTGATCACATCTTTCATCTTTCACACAACCAGTCCATCAGTAAATACTCATTATAGCAAGATATCAGCAGTGCACATCAACCACCCCTGCCCAAACCAGGGCCACTTCTTATTTTGGCCCAGCCCTGAGTGATAGACAGGGCACAAGTTCAGTGAGGATTGAGCAGCTGAGCTGCTTCTGCAATCTGCAGCATGAAACAAAACTGAGGATTTGCAGAGACACTGACAATACCAAATTCTCACTGAGCCCTCACAGATCTAAGCAAAACTGAAAGAAAACCATGCTAATTTGTAAGGAAAGATTAATAACATGCTCAGTACTAACGTACATGTTCTGTCATGTAGCAGCCCCAATCCCAGAAGAAACTGGAAAATGCAATATTGATCTAAAAGCCAGAATAGTGATCAAAAGTATTGGAATCATCAGTTATCTAATTAAGTGATTAATCAGAAGCAATATGACTGCTTTAGCATAAAGCATCTGGAAGATGTTGAGCTTTCCTTACCAATATTTGCATTTATAGGCCCTGTAATACATATTGACAGAGCTGAAGATAGAAAAACCTGTTTAGAAGCTTAGGAAAACTGCATTTGGCCCTCAAACTGTTTCTAACTGTCAGAAATATCTTGTGGACACAAGTATGGGAGATTGAGAGCTCATAAAAGAAATGAATAGGGAATTAGGAAAGAAATACATTTAACTGGAAGCCACAGGAGTTGAATTAGCAACAGGAAAATGGAGAATATAAAAAGCTGCTGTATATGCAGGTGCAATCCAGGTTAATTACACTTGATTAAGTAACCAGACAAGTTTCAACTGGTCAACCTCACATCACCTTAAGGGATTCTGAAGAGAAATCTGAAGGATATATCTCCATACTGTACAAACTTGCATCATTCCTGTTCCACTGGAACTGCAAATACAATTTTACATTCACAAAGATGGTCATAAAACTGCCAGGGATTACAATGACAAATTAAATTGCTTGTTATGCAAATTTGCAATCAAGTACCTCATCAAAATAAAAAAAAAAGGCAGTGAGTGAGCAGTTGTGTTTCTCTACCTCATCACTGCTTCTCCATCAGGAGAACTAAGCTACAGGACATTTGGGGAAGAAAGAGGGCAAATATATTTAGGCTGTTAGAACAATGAAATATTACTGCATTGCAATTCTTCTGTACTATAAATTTAGAAGAGTTGAGTACCATTGTAGAAGATTCTTCTTTAAAACAAAACAGTGTTAGGTACAAGGAAAACTAATAAATTGCAAGGATAACACTGACATGTAAAGGATTCTCACACGTGCTCCAGCAGGCTTGGTGATGTTGTGGATTCTTCCTGCCTCAGGTTCTATAAAACTGCTCATAATTTATGAGATTTCTCAAGTTTTACAGTATTTGATAGTCAATATGAAGAATTATTTTGGAATAAAACTCCATGAAGACACAGACATCTTAGATGGCTTAACATTTTTCCCATAAAAAATCCTTTTCATTTTTCTGGAGTATGACTGCTTGTGTGAGAAATACGTGCCAGTACAACTATTCAGAAAAATAGTCCAAAAGAGTTATATTTGCATATGTAGACAAATCATTAATCTCTCTATTTGAATGAGGGAAAAATCTTCACCACAGGTTGGACACAAGTTGTATTCCCTTTACCTCGTTAGTTTAGGACAATTTAGTTTAATAGGAATGAATTCATCCTGCTGCAGTTTCAACTTGCCTCTAATTCACTCGATAAGTACTTTGGAAATTGCCTGATTATCCCTTAAGTGTCTTGGCCATCTAACAGCTCCACAATAAATAAACAAATGGTAGCTTTTCAGAAAAAAACACAAACAAAAAAAAACCAAAAACACATACTGTGCAATTTTCTAATCCCTCGATTTTAAGTGACATAATGGAAATGGTTCCCAGCTGAAGAAAATAATATTTGGGCTTTATTCAGCTGCTTAAGCGACTGGAAGTGATATGGGGAGATATTAGTCCTTAAAATAAATTACTCTCAGCATCATTTTCAGCACATAGACTATGCACAGCTTCTTTACAAGTGGACTGTGGTGTGATTTACAATTATCAAGTTAGAAAGCAAGAGCTATTTTAGTAAAACAACCTATCCCACATATATTTTATCAGAAATTAAGAAAGTGCTGGGATATATAACTAGAAATGGTAGATCTGCCCTCAAGAGCAGAAGCCTAAAGCTTGTTATGCAATTTGAAAAAAGCATCTAATAACATGTGCTTCAGACAGGAAACGTGCTTGGGGTGCAGAATTACTTCTCTAAGGCTTCTTTCACACAGAGCAAGTTGCTCACACTGATTAACAAATATATAACTTTATAGTTACATTTACATCATCTGAATTTGAGTGAGAATTGATCCCTAGAAGGGCTCTGCTTTCTAATCAGACCTTCAGTGGAACTTCTAATTAAAATCTAGTTTACTGAAGGAACACAAACACTCCATTAGTATGGACATTACTCATGCCTAATTTCCATTAAATGATAAATATTTGGGACTTCTGAATATTATACCACAAAAAGAAATTCTAGCTTGTTAGATAAGGGATGTTTGGGCTGAAGCACTGGCAAGGAAGAACAGATTGTGTGAAACACAAAATTAGAGGCTTTATTTCAAAATGCGCAATGTCCCAAGCACTTGTTTTTTCCCTGAAAACACAATAGGAATTGCCTGAAATTCATGTTCTATCAAATTCCAGAAATACAGTGCTGGAAAAGATGAAGTTACAAGTTTCAAAGGAGACAGAAATGTTTCTCCCATTCTTCCTCTTCCAGCTCCAGGATAGGTATTTTAAGGAGATAAGAGTCTAAACCAGTAATTTAAAAATTAAGCTAAAATTTAGTGAGAAAGGAATGCCACTCACAAAATAACCCCAAGTGAGTGAACAACCTGACCATATGCACAATTACAAGGTAAGAAACTCATTTTCATGGGCCTCTGCCCAATTATTGTGAGCTGGCACCGTGTTGTCAGTTGTAAAGGTTAATGCAGTAATGAAAGATGACAATCTCTCCTAGGTGATCACTGAATGATGCTCAAGCAGGGATCCACTTTTTAAATTAAAGGTGCTCCAGGCAGCCTGAGGACACCAGGTTTGTCCCAGGGCTGGGTACAAACTGAGGCTCCAAAGCGTCAGGTACAGCTCACATGGCAGGATATGGCACAGCTGCAAATTCAATATTCTGCCCAAAACTGAGACAAAACATTTAAATCATCTGAACAGCTCATAAATTAATCCATTGTGATTTTTCAGAAGACAAAACTTTAGGGTATTTGCTCCTGTCTAATGTTGATCAGTATTTCCTAGAATCTCATTTATAGCCCGGGAGATGCATTTAGGTAAACGGGGAATTAAATTACAAATTAATAATCACAATTCCAATTCCCTTTTCAAATAAACGTTTACAAGCTAATCTGATCTCATTGATGGCTGTCATGTCTTTATCTGGAGATAATGCTCTCCAGGGGCAGATCCAATACTGGAACAGCCAGCACACCAAACAAAAGCTCCATCAGACACCCATAAACCACACACAGATACATTCCATGAGCTGGAGCTACAGAGGAGCTGAGGGACCACCACCCACTCACACTCTGGGTAATCTCAAACCCACTCAAGTCTTTATTATGCCACTCATAAATAAAAACATAATTAAGCTATAACTAGCAGCAATAAACCAGAATTAAGGGGCGGCTCCTGGCAGACATTTCAATTGAATCCTCATTCCTGCCAGCACTCACAACACCAAAAGCACTGACCACCTCAGCCTCCAACAATGCAGGGGTAATCTCACATCTGTAGGCATCACTAACATCTACAAGACAGTTACTAAGCAATTCATACAAGGCCAAAAATGACAGCAATGATAATGTCTCCTTTCAGGGTGAAAGGACTTTGTAATTAAGAAATTAATTAATCCTGCTTTGACCATTTCTTGTAAGTCTTGGGTCATTTTTCAAATTATTTCTGCTGCTGAAATCCTGGATAGACAGGCTAAAGTTTCATTTCAAGGATAGTTTGTACTAGCTTTAAGCAGATGAGAAGGGGAAAAGTTTAATAAGTGAAAGAGCATGGAGAGAGTGTAAATCTTCACAGACTCCTCCAGGAAAATAAACTGCCATAAACTTCCTGAAATGTCATAAGATCTGGCACCCAGAAATGGTAACCAAACAAAGGGTATGAAGTTGCTTACAAAGACTTGTAGCTTTTAGTAATGCCAAGATTTAGGGATGGGTAAAGAGCAAGTTCTGTCGGAAAGCAAAGCAAAGGGAGACGAGGCACACTCAGAGACTGAGGAAGATGTTTGAGAGAGCCCAAACACAGCAAGTCAGTTCTGATCTTACACACTCCTTTCTGATCTCTTTGTGGTTAGTGCTTCTAAGACAGCTGCTAGTTTTCAGAGGGGATATCTTCATTCGAACCTCATGCAAAGAGAAAAAAAGGACAACCTACTTTTTCCCAGAATCCATCATTGGTTTAGATTCCAGCTTTGCCCTAATTCCATTGAAACAGCAAAGTCAAAGATTAAACAGCAGGGATGATGTGTCCCACCATGATCTGAGGGCATGCTTAATCCCAGATCAGAAATATAAATCTGCATCTTTTGACATGCACAGAAAGCAATTATTAAATGTCTTAAAGATGCTGGAATTCAAGCCTCTTCATGACAGCATTACAGACACACTGATGAAAGCAGAAAGAAGTACAAAAAGGAGATATTGTTTTAATGGTTCCTAGCTCCAGGTAAAATAATAAACTGAAATTAAGAAATATTGCAGCTTTTTTTAAATATGTAAATGATCCAGAGATCATTTACAGCGAGTGCTTTCATGATTTACATGTTCCTTTAAAAAAGCTAAATAAAGTTAAAGTCAATTAACTATTCAAATTTTAAGCATTTAGCATTGATACGTATTTTGCTGCCAAAATCACATAAATTATAAACTGCCCCTGTTAAGAGCAAAGGTTAACACATCCACCTGCTGCATTGTGAGCAAGAAAAAGTTCTGATGAACTGCTTTGGAAAATGCAGTGGTGTTCCTCTCTTGGAAACAGCAACAAATTATGGTTCCAGATTTCCCTGGATTTAGGAGCTAATGAGATTTTGATTTTTTAAGATTGGCATAGCAGCATGAAAAACTGGGGCAAGAACAATGAGAAATGGTGAAGCAGTAATTATTTTGAAGTCATTTGGTCTTTTGTTGCCTCAGACAGCAAAAAGTTTTGATTCAGAGAGAAAAAGTTTTTCATGGAACAACAAAGGAACAGCTTCAGAAATGGTGAGCTATCCCTTGAGTGGCTGAACCACTAAAAAAACCCTGTTATTTACAGAAGTACATTTTTCCTCCAGAATTCCTTGTTAGGGAGTGGCAACTGAAGCCCACAGCAGTGATAAGAGCACACTCAGGTGGCACAATCCAGACAGGAGGAGGAACTTTCCCATCCACAGAGCTCATCCCATTATGGAGGGTCATGGAGACCCCTGAAACTCTCCCTGAGACTCATTAATACCTCCCAGATCATTTTATGTGCAGCAATAGCACATCTTGTTCCCAGCAACGAGCACGTAACTCTGCATGTCCCAAGCAACAAGAAGCTACTGAAGCTTTTGAGATAATTCATTATCTGTCCGAAATTATTTGGGCTTTCATTGTTAATTTTTTCAGCAGTGTGAAAAATTTCTCTTCAATCCCAGTTCTGGGAAAGATAAGAAAATGAATGCAGCATTCCAGCGAAACATTCTTAAATGTTTCTCATTTTGTGGAGTACAAAACTATGTACTGTAAGTGCTTTTTAATAAAATATTCAGACAAGGTTTATGCAATAGCTGGGCATTTTGGTAATTTTTTTGGAGGGAAATAAAAACTTTTGATAATTTTAAAACATTTAAAAATAAATAAATTTTGGTGGGTTTTTTTGGTATAAATAAAAACATTTTGGTAATTTTTTTGAGGGAAAAAATAAGGAAAAAATTTAGGGGATGTAGCGATATTTTATTGCTCAGCCTGAGACTTAGCTTTAACAATTTCAGCCATGTAATTAACTACAAGATCCTTTATTCTTCAAGTTAAAATGTTCATATAAACAGAATTTTATTATATTTAGCAACTGGCAAGCATTTACTGACTCCAGCATAGAAAGGTTTCAAATCCCACCCCAGGGGAAAAGATTAAGCCTAAGGTTAAACAAGGTAAATTCCTACCAGCTGCCCTTTAAGCAAACTGAACAAAATTGAAAAATAGAAAACTGACTGCAGAACATATAAACTTCAGTTTTAGATATCTTAAATTAATCTTCAGAATAACAAAAAAGAAAAAGAAAGCAGCAGAATAGAAGAAGCAGCAAAGCAGAAACCACTTTTTTTAAAGTGTTGATGATCAGTGGCACCCTTTATATTGCCTCCTGTTATTGCTTACATTTGATTTTTCTTTTGAGTAGTGCAGGTTGATGGAGGATAATGAAACAATCAGGTTTAAAAGAGCTCACATTTCACACAATATTACTTTTGTCAATCTGCTCCTGGGTCACGGTCAGAGAGGGAAATACTGCTCCAGGTTCTCTTTATAGTCTCAGGGCTCTCCCTAATGGAGTAATTACAGGCAGCCCAGCCTGACTGCAGCACCACATTGAGGGCATGAATTTGCAGTCCCAGCTCACTCAACAGGCTCAGCCTGCTCTGCCTGAGCTCAGCTTTGCAAAGCCTTCCTTTGCTCAAGGCTTGCAAACAGAAGGGCTTGCAGACCCACATCTGAAAAACACACAAACAGCAAGGGGGGACACTGTGATCTCAAATGCTACTGCAGCTTTAATCAGGTGTGCTCAGAAAGACAGAAAATATCAGAAAACACCAAAGCTTGTGTTCTAAACCCCTCAGTCAAACAATACACAACTTCTCAGTGAGAGGGGCTGTTTCAGCAACACAGGTGAAAACTTTCCATGGTCAAAGCAAAGGAGGACACTGAGCTGCCACCCAGCCCTAGCACTTGCCCCACAGCTGCACTCCAGGCCTCCTCTCAGAGGTCAGCAGTGCCCAAGAGCATTCACAGCCTGCAAGTTCCTTTTCTGCACTTAAACTATCAGAAAACGCATTAAAACACCAAACAGTTATGAAATTTAAAAAGCTATATTTGTATATAATTATGTTATCCAGGTGGGGTTTTAAATAATAACATCTTTCACTTTATTTCGTGGTCTTTCTCACCCAGAGTCCTCTAAGAAACTGAAAATCCTTTACACATCCCCTACAACTGTGTAGTTATATACTACAAGGATTTCCATTAAAGATGAAATGTGACATTTTTCTTATATACTCCTGCATCTAAGCTATCATGTTATAAACATACCTTTATACTGCCCAGCATGAGATTAATGATACAGAAAATAACAAAAAAATCAGATTAGGTGGAAAAACTTCCAAGTTCAGATTATAAACCATAGCCTTTTACTTTTTTATTTTAGAAAAATACACCAATTTTACTGCTGTTATACCAAAATCCACTAATTTTATTGCAATTTTACTACACCTTCAAAGGTTATGCTATTCTTAAATACAGCAATCCTCCAACAAAATATTGTCCTTTAGCTCATAAGCCTTTATCTGCTGGTTGCAGATGATATCACATTCACATTTTAAATAATATTTAAAGGTCAAACCAATAAGGCATAGAAAATGTTGAACATCTTGTACAACTCACACAAGGCCCTGCAGAAGCCACAGGGGGGCACTTGCTAAAATGATCGAGTGCTTTTTAACACATTTATTCAATGATTACCAGGGGCACAATGTAATCCACTTCTGATAGAACCCCTCAGGAAGGGAAAACACTGCTGAAAATTCATAAAAAACAGAGTTTTTTCCTCACCTGTTTTCAAACCCTAAAAGGAGTAGGAATAGCTCAGAACACACCTAAATTACAGTGTATTATATACAGATGCCCAAGCTAATTTTGAATTGTTTCAGGCAGTAGGAACTCCCAGATGAGGAAGGTGACCAAGCTGGGAAGCTCAGGGTCTATGGGGCACACAAATCCAATCCATGAACGGGATCCAGAATGGGATCCCATCCCAATTCTCAATGTCCCATGGGGAGGTTCTTGGTGTCCTCTGAGCATCACTGCCAACAGGATAAATATTTACACACCTCAGCAACTCAGTCTCACTGGGCAATTACAACTTGGCTCTGATTACCATCAGTTTACCCCCAAGAAGCAGAAAAAAGAGATAGGAAAAAGGGTTCATTTCCCAGTTCTGACTTGTGCAATTCACCAGCACAAATCTTTAGTCAGTCTGCATCAGGTGCTGCTGAGGATATTTAATCTACAAACAGAGGTAAAAAACTGGTAGATATTAAACTACAATCCCATTCTGTTTGAATCTGAAACACAAGGAACTCTCAGAACTTTGAGTCTGTAAGCCAAAGCTCAGAATTAAACACAGGATTTGATTTGAGACCTTGGTAAAGGCTCCCAAACTTAGGTGCTACAAGCAAGAATGTGGCCTTATAGTTTGAAGCAGAGACACATTAAGTTGAGGAAAGTTTCCTTTTAGAGCTTAAGATATAAAAAAAAATTAAAAGTAATTACAGAGGTAAACAAGGAGTTTAGAATTCAGTGCTGTAGGTTTGTGTGTCATAACATGATTGGCTAAGAAAGCTTACACTGTAGCACGAGTCCATAAGATTAAATATTTAAGGATTGGGTCAAAAACATAAATATCCTTGTTGATAGTGTTTTCTTGGTCAATAAATCCTTAAAAGGTCTTGTGACCTTCTGAACCATGCAGTAAAGATGTGAGCTAAATTCACCCTTCCTGCCTATGCAGAAGATAAGAAAAATAAGTCACATCATCTAAAAAAATCAGAGGTCCTGTCTCTAACTCATTCAAAACTCCTTCCAAAGTCCCCATAATGTTCCTATTTAAGTGTGTGCATCTTTTCTTGCACTATGAATTTGTCCAGCTTAGACCTTATGAGAGCACATAACCTGCTACTCCAAGAGTCTCCTTGAAGCTGCTCAGGGATTTATCCACGCCAGTATTTATGGTCTGCTGTGCCATGTCCTAGGTGTTCAGGCTACAACAGCAATCCCCAAAGCCATAAATCCTATGCAGATACATTCTATATGCAGAAAGGGCATTAAATATGCAGGGAAAAAAAATTTCAAAAGAAACAGTGGCTCACAGAGGTGTTTTGAAGCCAACATGTACCTGTGTAAAATCTAAGTTTTTTCTGTGATGAAACATTTCCATCAGCTTTCTTTCTCCCTGCATGAATAATTGCTGCAACTGATAAGCCATTACCTGCCAAGTGCCAGATATTTGTCTGCTCTCACACACACATAACACAAGAGAAAGGGGAGGCACAGGCCTGTGTTTTATTAGAAGCTGCATCTTGCTAGGGTGCCACACAGGATGCTGAGCCTGCAGGAGATGCAGATGTGCCAGCAGGACACTCCAGTGCTGACAAGAGGCAGCAGCCAAATTCCATCTTTTCAGTGCTGAGAGAGTTTTGCCCCACCAGAACAACAACTCCTGGATGCCAGTGTTAAGGGACAGCCTGGGGGCACCAACAGATTTTGGCTGCCAAATCTTTTCTGCCATGGTGGATTGAGCCCCCGTCCAGATCCCTGTAATTCTGAGCATCAGCTCTATTTCAAGGTACCAATTAGAAGAGTGCTTAAACACAGTTTTTTTCAAGCCTTCTTTTAAACTAAACAAATGCTTAAGGCACTGCTCAGAAATGCATTCACTTTTATTGGTAAGACAAAAAAGAAAGCCTTCATGACAACACAGGTTTTTTCTTCATTGAAAACTCATATAGAGAGGGAAAAAACATAGCACAGTACAAAAACTAAACTATTAAATCAAAACTCGACTTCCACTGTTGGTAGAACATTAACAAACATTTCTAAGTACACCTGTATGCTGGATTTACAAACTCCATGGAAGTGTGGGGGCACCTGTGCCTATTCCAAATACCTATGCATGATATTTATGAGAATTTGTATTATATCAATGTATTAACATAATTAGATATATAAATGCAAGTGATATTTATGCACTCAAATATCATTACCAGAGTTTACTAACAAAAACTTAACTTTAATCTCCCCCCTTGCTTCAGAGCAGAACTGTCTCCAGACAGATGAGTTTTACAACTTCCTTAAAAATCCCTCTTAGCAGGGTCTTGGAGAGTTTCTGTTGAGTAATATTTATCAGTTTTTGCAGACTCACCTTTATATTTCTGGAGGATCCTGCTCTGAGTTTGATTGATGGAGTTAATTATTTTGCCAGCATTATCTCACAACTGCAGCACAACTTTCTGCTTAGCCTGTTGTTATCATGGATATTGAGTTGGTATTGACAGTCCAGACACCAAAAAAAAGTAATTTTCACATTCTCAGAATAAAAAATATATATATATATATATATATACATACATATATATACTCAGAATAATATATATATATATATACACACATACATATATATACATACACACATATATATATATATATATATGATATATATATTTCTAAAGTTCCTCTGTCTTATTCTTTGAGACAAATTCTCTTTTGTTCCACAGAGATTTCTCATTATATTTCTAGTAAATTTTAAAATAGACAACTTCCATTTCAGGGAAAAAACTCATTAGAAACAGTTTAACCACATAGAGATTTGTTAGCTTGCTTGGACTGGATGCTTGTGAGAGTGGATGTGTGCAGTGTCAAGGATATTTTGCTCTGAAAACAAAGGTGTTCCGTGATCTCCTTCAATGAGTAACAGATCAATTTTCTATTTTAGACCTCATCTTCCTTTACCCAGATCCTCACTTCATCCACCAGCCTGAGCTCCATGTGCCCTCAGGAGCTGCAGCTCCTGCTACCAGCAAGGACCTTGGAAGCCCCAGGAACAAGACAACAGCTTTTCCAACGACCAAGGCTTGGCCAATGGGCACCACAGGACAAAGATGATGAAACTGGAACCCAGATTCAATTAAGGATGGACAGAACACATTTTGGTCAGTGGCTTCCACCATTAGGTCAAAAGGTCTGAGGAAAAATCAGGATAAGCAACACAATGTCAATTCTGGGACCCAAAGGGTTGATCAACCCACGTGTCAGATGCCACATGTACAGAAGGTCCAAATATATCTAAGGTAACTACAACTTCTATTTTAAAGTCAGTAATAAGTAACCTAAAGTGTTAGCTGATTGAATACACCTGATTGTTTCTTTTCATTTTGATATTTAGAGAAATGGAGGGAGTGTCACTGGGTTTAATTTTTCTTCACAAGGTATCCCCAGAATAAATATGCAGCGCCTACCTGAAGTATAATCCCAATTTTTATACTTTTAGCCCCTAAATCAGTGGTGTTTACACAGTCCCCACACATTTTAAACAATTGAAAATGGAGCAGCATTTGAAACAAAGCATGCTTAGTGCTGTGGCAGACACTTCCTTAAACCAGGTATGTAAAATTTTACAGAAGAGATAGAAACACATGAATATTTAAAATGCAAATAATGAGCTTCAGTAATGTTCCTTTTCGCCTTCCCTTTCTCTACAAAATTTATAATAATAATCTTTTCCTTGACAGGCTTATAGATATTAAAGATGGTATTAACTGCTACTTTGCAAAATAAGAAAATACATTAGTGAAAGAGCTTTTAATCTCTTGTTACTGTTAAAATTTTAATTCTGTTCCGGAGAAGTGAGATTCAAAAAGAGACAGAAGAAACAGCATAACAAGACACCACTTCAGAAGAAGCAAAGAGAGAAGAGATGTTCTCATCAGCCACTCCTGGGCCCTTTGTCTGTCTCTGCCTTTCAAGTACTGAGAGTTTCTCAGCAGTCCTGGAAGGAAAAGGCAACGACTGAATTGCAAATTTAGTTTTTTGGGTGTTTGTCTCAGTTATCTTGACACAATGCAGATGTTGCCATCAGAATCTTCTCTTGGTAAGTTCTCTCTGTCTGGCTTTATCAATAAAGTCATAATACTTTTTAGAAATAGGAGATTGCAATTCAACTTCTAGGAAGTTGTTTAATGCACCAATAAAATAAGTTATATATCATTTCAACCCCTAAACACTTTTTCTCAAAAGGACAACTTGAACATCTTATTTCCTCAAGGGCTTCTCTGTTAACTGGATCTACCTTTCTTATGTTGATATTATTCCAATATTCCCAAATTCTGCTAATGGTGATTTCAAGTCACAGTCTAAACAAGTATTGGCATTAAGTCCATTAAAAACAAAGCTCTGTTCTGAACCAAGTGGGGTCTTAGACACCAGAGACAGCAAGGAAGTGAGAGAGAAAATCATATCCTTGGGATGATGGACTGTGCTCATGCACCTGGTCACTTTTACTTACAAAGCACTGGAAATATGCAGGTTTTTGCATTTTTTACACCAGTCTTCTAAGTAACCTGTGAGCTTCTCAGCAGAGGGTATAATAGCTCCTACCAGTTTACATGATTTGAAAGCAACTAGAAAATTTTCTATAATAAATAACAGGCTATTCAATACAAAACCAAAATATGCTTAGGTAAAAGTGTACATAAACTGCCAATTGTTAATGGCTGGCAGACTCCTCTGAGGAAATTTCACTAAAAGCTTGCCTAGTTAATCTATTTTTGCCCAGGCATGATCAAGTAGCCAATTAAAGCACAGGGCTGAATGGACAAATCTCTCATCTGGTCAAGCTGCTCATTTGTTATAGAGGGAAAAAATATGTTGAAGTATTCTCTGAGGACTTTTTTTCTTTTTTTTCAACAGCTACAACAAGATCATCAAAACCAAAGCCCAGTGTGTTCAGAAGATATGCAACCAGAGACATGATCTTACAGAGGCTGGTTAGAGTGGTAATAGGAAAATAAAAGTTCATGAGTTTCCTTAACACCTGAATCTCTTCTCTCAGCATACATCAGAGTTCTATCTCACAGCACTTCTCCCCTGCCTGGCTCTATTTTTACTTCATGTCCTCGTGGGGGGAAAGATTTCCCACTTTTTCTCTGTTCTCAGTTAGGATTTCTTCCCCCCAAATGAAGAGTACATAGACATGGGGGGCCAGTGGTAGTGGTTACAGTTTTAAGTGTATTGACTTTTCAGTGAGTTTTGAGAAGTGAAAACTGTGCTGGTTATCCCAAATGCAAACATTGGCACTGAAGTTATACAACTCAATTCTCTTTAAAACTACACAGGAGCAAGATTTACCTTGCCTTTTTCAGAATTCCACACTACACACACATAAGTCATCATGCACTGTGCTGTGCCCAGCTGATCCACTGCACAGAGCAGCACAAACACAGCTCCCTTTGCAAGTACTACTGCCAACAGCAACTCTGTCATTTCTCCAGTTTTTCCTCTTAGAAACTATTTTAAAAGGTAAATTATAGAAGCTATTTATAACCTAAATAACACTGATGGCCTGAGTTGGCAAGTGCAGGGTTCTGTTGGGTTGCCAGTAGATGACTATTCCTTCTTATTGCTTTAATAGGATTATTTTGGTGTTTTTCCACTGCAAGATGCAAACTGTATATTCAAGATACTCCCACAGTTTAGCTCTTGGTTATTGTGATCTACTCAATCAGCTGTTCCAGTGGTGGCTTATACAGAAGCCAGTAAAATGGGCACCTGGCTGGGAGACCAGGCCGTCATTAACAACAGAATGTGTGTCAGTGACAGTTTAGATTTTTAGGGACCACTAGAGTTGATGAAATGAGTAATGGAATTCCTTTCCCTTTCAGAAAGGAAGCTGCCACCACAACTTCTCAAATATACCCAGGCCCCACTGTGGCAATGGAGAATTTGAGTTCTCCATGTCGTGAAACCTGTTTAGGCAGAGTTCCTTTCTCATTAAGATTTCACTACAACCACCATTAAGCTACATTTTAACTTTATACTTGCTTCCACACAAATACCCTTTGACCATATTACTGTTACCTAGAAAGACAAACTTTATGTTAAACATTTTCTCAGATACTTCTCCAGGGTTTTTTGTTTTTTTTTTTTAATCTAAGAGACAAAATAAAAATCAGAATGAGGTCTAACAAACCTAGATCTTGCTGTTATTTTTCTTCAGAAGCATTTTATAAATGAAATATATTCTACTTTATCTACAAGGCTTTGCAGTACAATGAGCAAAATGCAATTGCTCCATAAGTTGAAGATGATTTGGGCGCACTCAAGAGTGACCTGCTGGGTGTGCACAGCAAACCTGGCACCTCTGATGGGTAACTCAGTGCTGCACCATGCACAGGGAGGGCTTTGCAAGCCTGCCACACTTCCTTCCTACAATCCTTAGGCTAATAAAAACCTGAACCTTTTGTTTTTTGTTAATTCACTAATGTATGCTTTTTTGAAGGATCTTCAGACCCTTCATTGCACTGTTAGGATTTTGATTTTCTTCTCTTTCATTCAAGCTGCTGTTTCTTGTGAAGTAAATTCTGTTGAAGCAATCAAGTGACAATTTTTTTTAGCAATAACTTCATTGTTTCAGTCAAATCGACTGCGTGGTTAAACATCAGTGATTATTTGCACAATCTTTATAATGAAAGTGTCCTCAGTGTGCTGGCTGACTTTGCTATGTGAGGCTCAATATACACATTAATCATGTAGCTAATCTAGTTCTCATCTGACCTTGATTTAGTAAAACCACAATATTGCAAAGAAAAAAAGATCCTGTGGAGATATTTTATCAGACTTAGAAATCTTTATTGCTAGCTACTTTTTCTTTTGCAAAAGGATTGATAATTACTGGACACTTTACCCATGCTCTGCCTCTCACCTCTTTCTCCTCTCTGCTTATGAATTTCAGTCAAACACTTTTTGTAGGGTTTTTCCTTCTCCCTTAGAATTTCAAATTAACATTGGGGGAAAAAGGTATTTTCAGGAAGGTTTTTATTAAAATACAGTTTCAGGCAGGCATAGGGTAATAAGACTATGGAAGTGTAAGTCCACATGGCAAATCATAACCTGCTCCCATAACATTCCCTTGGCATGTTTTTAATATTAATATACAGACTCTCACAATCTTAAAGGTTTTTGTAGTAAGAATGCGGAGAAGGGGAATTTTCTCGTTAATTAGAATACGAATACAAACACTCCACTGTGCTCTTTCCATGAATATTTATAGCCTAACAAGCATCTTTTAAAAGGAAGAGAGAGATGGGACAGGTTCACATGGGACACAAGCCCTCCTGGACTGCAGAATGAGTTCTTGAAAGCCCTACATATACAAGTTGCAAAGATAATAACTGGTACTGGAGGGATTAGGTATGGAGTAGAAAGAGTGTTTCTTAGCCCCAAGTGTTTCATTTAACCAAAATCCCCCTCTCACCCAGCAGCTGAAGAGGCCACAGCGGCTGCAGGAGCAGCTCCAGCATCCTTCCTCCAGCAGGGAAGCTCAGCCTCTCTGCTAAGGATTTACGTAACAGAGAGAAGCTGTTAAAATGCCCCTGAAATTGTCTCAAAGTAAGAGTTTTTTTGACCTTTCAGTGATGAATGTGAACTGAGAGATGCTAAGGGTCGCCCTCCCGTGACGATAATCCTCTCGGAAACGCGAGCAGTGCTCCTCCTCGCCCCGGGCAGGTGACAGTGGCAGCGATGGCACGCGGTGTCACGCTATCAAAGCTGGACAGCCTGAACTCGGCACTGCAGGGCAGTCCCCAGGCTTGCAGCACCGTAGTGTAACCCCTGTAGATTCCAAATGCTCCATCCCACAGAAGTTTATCCTTTGTTAAGTACTCCATGGGTGCTGCTCTCCCTCACAACGCTGTTCCAGCTTACCTGGGTGATTTGCCTTCTACACGCATAAAAGTTACAGGGGGGGCACTAAAGACACCATTGAAAATCAGACTGGGAAAGACAAGGCTGCAATGAAAGTTCTACCTGTTTACACACTTGCTTGGGAAAAAAAACCAAACCCAAAGCAAACCATAAAAATACATTTTCATATGGCAGCTTTAGTGTCCAAGTAAACCATGTTCAGGTCCCCATGAATGTTGGGCTTGAGAGTCTTTACCTCTATATAAACTGAGAGGTGTGCTCAGAAGCCACAGGATAAAGTACTCTGAATGTGTGAGTGGAAAACAAAGTAAAAATAGGAAGATCAACACAGAGAACCGAAGGAGAATATAGCAAATTTGGGTCAGAAGGCCCAGATAATTCATGGTGATGTGCCAGTCAAGATCTGGTCACAGGAGATGACAGACCAGATTAACATTTGCCCTTCTCTCACAACACCCAGATCAGTGACCTCTGCCTTTCACTGTGTGAAGATCTGACCAAGGCAGGCTTCAGCCTGAGCTGCAGCCCAAGGTTAATGAGCCCAGTCTGCAGTAAATCAAACACACATTCAATTCAAAATCTATTCCTGAGCAAACACTGCTGGCTTCCAAGTTCCCACCACTTACACATTTTTAAATGTCCATTCCCTTCTCCTTGCAGTAGAAAAAGAACTAAACACGGTCGCTGCTTCAGTTTGCTGCTCAGCAGCCTCAAAACAAACATACCCAGGAAAGAGAAAGCAAAGAGGTTTTCAGCATGTGATCCTGATCATGAAACTGGACTGCAGAAACCAGGAGGGGCAAAAGCAGCACTGCACACAGTGTCATTCAAATGCTGCTGCTATTACTGACATTTCTATTTAGCACTACCTACATATCAAGGACCAAAATAAATTTTATTGTATCTACAAGCAAACACATTCCCCATTTCATTTTTACTGCATCTCTGGTACTTTTTACTTCTAACACATATTTATATGGGTAATTAAGCATAGTGGCCTAAAAGATATTTTAAAATGGTAATCATCAACTGGAATTATTCCCAGAAGTAATTTCTAAAATCTGGGGCACTGCATTTCACTAAGTTTCAGTAGTACTATGTGGTTTCTTGCTTTTTTTTTTCCCTAGCTAAATGTACATCACAAGACTACTTGATCCAGATGAAATTGCTATGATAAACACAAACTGGGGCTTTCCCCAACTTGTATTGATTCTCTAGCAGTTTCAGAGAAAAATCTGACAGTGCAGCTAAGACTGCAAATACCAAAGTAAGAGACTTCCTGCAGGTTGGAAAGAGAAAAAGCCAACAAGCAACACTTGCTCCAAGGTAATGCAGCATAGAACAGCGCAGGCATAAATTATTCAAAAATACCAGGAGCTGAAATTCCCTTTACACACATGCACAGCCTCTTCCTTCTCTAAAACTGAAGAGAAGCACTGGAGCTGACTCTTGACATTCAAATTTGAGACAAAAACAAAAGTATCATCTCTTGTTTCACCTACACATCCTAAAATAGTCTCTTCTTCAATAACACATTTTAATGATCAAATTTCACTTTAAAGTCATGCAAGCCTTGTTTCAAAATTCCACTATTAATAATAAACCAAATTTAAAGGTTCCCCTGCAACACAGGATGGAGGCACCACAGTTCAACATGTCAGCAATGCCCACAAAGCACGAGCCCAATTTACACCACCAGGTCCATACAGCAGTCAATAAACAGAAATGAGTAGACAGGTGGTTTCCTTTTAGTGAAGAGTTTTGGAAAAATCCTTTGCTGGTAGTGGCAAGCACTCCATGCCTCAGCAGGGTACAATGATGAACCCCAAAAAGACTAATTAAACCAGATTTTCTTTGTGCATGCTAGTCCTCTCATGCAGTCCTGTAAGTTTGTGATGCAAGACACTTTTTATGCCACAATAAAAAGTGACCTCAGACAATCCTGAGGATTTTACAGGTCCCAGAGTCAAGGTAAAGTCACAGGAGAAACAGAAATAAAGAAATACAGGGAGACAAAGGTTTGGAGCTCTTCTTTGTGGTCACTTTCCTTTTAAAATCTCCTTTTTAAACACCAAGAAAAGCTTCTTATCACCCCAGAATCCTCCTACCAATCTGATCTAATACCTCATGTAAAGTTTTACCTTTATCCATTAAAATTTCGTTTGCCCTCTTTGAGCAAATGAGGATTTTCAGAGTGGAAAAGCACACTTCACCTTTATTACAGGTATCACAGCCCTTGCCCTTTACCATGGGATAATAAGTCCCATTTTAAGAAGATTCTCATGAGAAATAACCAGGTTACATCTCTATAGTTGGAGCAGCCTGCTGATATTTCATCTTGAATCATCCTGTAGGACAACTTCTCTTCATGCAGCGAATTTCCTGTCATATTAAAGCAGTTTTTATTTTAAAAAATCTTTTCCCTCTTCCCCATAAGCATACATTATAAAACAGTCTTCAACTGCATAATCATATTCCTTTTTAAAGAAACATTTAACAAACTGGATAAATGGTTTAAATTCAAAATAAGAGATGGAACTATTGCTTAAGCCATCACAATTTTTTAATGTCCTAAATTCTAGTGCTTGACTGAGCAATCTCATTAATATTCTTATGCATGCTTTTGTGTGCAAAACTATGTGTTTACTTCAAATTACTTGATAATTGATCTATTTTTTGCATATATAATGCAAATTAAAACTATATAATAATAAAGCTATATAATTGATATTTTTTTGCATACATATATTATCAATAATTATAGTCAATCACCATCTCTCTGGTCTATATACTTATTAAAAATGACATATGTATTTAAATCAATCCCCTAGTAATTTCCAACCTCATTAATAATTTCAAGTGGCTAAAGATCATGTTACCCAAGAATGATTCACTTTTATACCCAGACCTTTCCACATTTGAAGGCTGGGCAGAGATAAGCCACTATCAGCTTTCTCTCAAGACTATTCTTTCCTTCATTCTGACAGGAATCTATGAAGAGTAGCTCTAAGAAAATCACTAGCTGTGGCCCCAGCTGTATCAGGAAAAGTATCAAAACCACCAAATTAGGTTCAGTTCACACTGTTGCCATGTGGAATATCATCAGTGCCCAGCAATGGCTTTCCCACAGAAGCATATCCTCCTGCCCATCTTTCCCAAGATAGTCCACTACTACAACCCACTACCAGAGTAAAAAAACAAAGTGGCAAACATTTCGTTTAAGACTGCAGATTTAGAGATGTGTCCCTGCACACTGTGTCCTTTCTCCCCAGGCCCCTCCAGTTGTTAATCCTTTTTTTTTAATATTACGTTTTCCAAGAAAATACTGTAAGTTTATATATCCTAACTTTAATTGGTCACTAGGTACAGCCACCATAACAAACCATCCCTAAAATTGCCTTGGAGACTTACTCTGCAGCCAAAGGGATGAAGAATTTCTTTTAGAGTTCCCACAAGACAGGATTTATACCTACACATCTGCTTTTGTTATCACAGCTTTCTGTGTGAAACATTTCTATCTGAGCACGGGTGCTTCTGCTATTTAAAAGTAACTGACAGCCTGGATGGTTCACTATTTCCATGGTTAAATTATATTTACCCAAAGAAAGAAGTGTGATCCATTTTGAATAGGGCTTGTGCTTTCTGAGTGCCATTGTGATGGATTCATACCTTTTTCCCTCATGACATTTTTAAAATATTATGGCATACTACAAACTAGAAGGTATTTTTTAATGCCTAAAAAATTAATTGATTGTTAATTATTTTTGTTCTTCCATCAAGCTGTTTTGTTGGTTGTTTTTCCAGATTAATCATTTAATTTAAGTATTGATCAGATTAAGGAGATTTTAAGCATGTGTAAAATACCCCCCCAGTTCTGTGCCTAAAGAGCTACCACAAGTGTGAATACTGACTATCTATGTTCTATACTGACACCATGCATTTTTCATTGCAGTTTCAATTCTTTTCCATATTTTCTTAGTGTCAAAAACAAACCACAACTTATTTTCTTAATATTAAATAGTTCTAAAGGAACAGAGAAAGATCTGATTAGATGTTCCTTAATATATCCCATGTTAGTCACATAAATGCTTTAAAACTTCAGTCTCAAAATTGAGCAGACAGAAACATCTTTCATAATTATCTCTAAAAATCAATACAAGAAGTTCCCTTATGTCATTTTAAGTTATCAGGCAAGAAGATACATCAAAAGGTTGTATGTACCCTAGAGGTCAGAGCCTTAAAGGACACCTGAAAAATTTCAACAGTAAATTTCTGCAGATGCAGTCATTTATATTTTGCTGTGGGCCAAGGAGCCGTGCAGTTCCTAACAAGTCCATGCAAGCCAAACCAAAATTAGCAAATTGTCTGATCTGACAAAACCAAGTTGAACAGTCGCCTTCAGGAGGAGAGAGCTAGCAAAGCTAATAATGCAATTTACTCTGCTGCTAACAATCAGTTGTGGCATAATGGTAGACTCCAGCTTAGAGGTCTTTCCAACCTAAAATGATTTTATGACTCCGCAGTGTACAAGGTTTGCTTAAAACAAAATATTGTGAAGTTTTAAAAGTACTTTCAAGTCTCTCTTTGCAGCATGCTCCCCTCATTCCTACTGGGATCACATGGACTAACATGCAATTCTGAGATTTCTTGCTGTTCTGGCTGAGCTCTAGAGGCCCCTGGCCAGGAAGGGAGAGGAAAGGTCATCACACAAGGTGAGAAGAAACCTCAAACAGAAAGCTCTGTGCTGAGTGATGAGATCTGTGTTCTACTGCAAGAGCAGGAGAAAAACCTTCCAGCCCACCATAAACCAGGCACTTCCCAGGTCACAGGCTTCCCACCCACCTCTCCCTGTGGAAATCAGCAACACAGCTGTGTCCCCAGGGCAGGATCCATGGCTGAGCTGATGGCAGCAGGACTAGGGGAGCATCTGGATGGAGACAGAGCAGAGCATCTGCGTGGGGCAAGACTCCTTACTTACAGCCCTTACCAGAGACTCCATTAAACATCTGTATTTCAGCACTACACGAGTTTCAAGAAACTTCACAGATCTACCTGGAAAGGAGTAGTGTCTGGAGGAGACAAGAACTCTATGGGATTCTACCATCTCACTTCCACAGCTAGAAGAGTGTTCTTGGACAGAAGGAAGCGTTGTGGATGGATTTTTCTGCGTTTTGGTTTGGTTGGTTGGTTTTGTTTGCTTTTTGTTGGTTTATTGTTGGTTAGTTCCATTTAGATTTGGGGTATTGGGCTGGTTTTCGGTTTTTTGTTTGGTTTGTTGTTGGTAGTTTTTTCAACTAGACCATTAAGTAAGCTGGCTTTTTTAAGAGCAATTCCAGCACCTTACATAGCAATTCACCTGGAGCTGAGTGTGACCATTTGCCTGGAGCTGCAAGATCAGGAAAGCCCCTGGTGTGACCTTGATATCATTTGTACTTGCAGAAGTGTTAGCAGGCACTGAGATTTCTCCCTTTGAACGATTCCCTTTTGTGCAGAAACTCTCCACTGCAGGAAGTTACACTCCTGATCTGGATTCCTAAAGCAACCAAGGGCACTGGCATACAAGCACAGCAGCCTCAGGGGAGTCCTGAGGAGCAGAAAACATGATGAAGCTTTCCATGTTTCACTCTGTAATAGAGCAGCTGCAAAAGCAGAGGAGAGACTGCTGCTATATGTCATTCAGAAATAATATAATCCAGACTGCTTTGTGAAAAGGTATAATGCACACATGCCTCTTGAATGATAATAATCTATTTTTCTGCTTAAAGTTTGCTGTGAATCCAAAGTGGTGTTTCTACCAGCACATTACCCACCACACTTTTCATACACAGGCTATAGATGAGGCACATGCATATAATAAATTATATTTAATAGGTCGTAAGCAATGCTATTTTTGTTTTAAAATGTACTGCATGCTATTCTCCATCTCCTTTCCTGAGTTTTCACTTGCAGATATGATTCCTGATATTTATATTAATATTTAAGATAATGCAAGTCTCAGGCACAAATGCATTAGACTAAGCTGCAGACCAGGTTATTGTTTCTCAGATTAAAAGCAAGGTGAATACATGCACCAGAATATCCTATTCATTTCTTACAATTCCTATCACCAGGGCTTTTCTTCAACCTGTCAGATAAAGTGCACATTAAATATTAGCAGATTTAAATCTAACATGTTAGGAGTTTCTTTTTTATGCTCTTTTTTAGTAGAGTTTGTTTCAGCTCATTACACACATCAACACAATAAACTGTGAGGTATATTGCTATATATAGTGAACATATTCTCCCTGACACAGAATGCTAATCTACTCTCAGGACTAAAACCCCTTAGATAACATGATAGAGAGGCACTAATTTATTTTCTTTTTACCTCCCCAGTCCTCCACAAGATATGCTACAAGTCCCCACCACAAGAAACTCTCAGCTTGTCAAAAATCCTATGGTCCTCTCAATATCTTTTCAGGTTTTTCCCTGCCAAGTTCAATTAAAATTCTTATTTTAAGGCTTATTGGCATTTCAGACCTCATAAAAATTCAGTCAATGATGAAAAAGTCTTACACTTATCTACCAATAATAGCTGGGTCATCAAACTAGGTTACAAAGAGAAGGTTCCTTTTTGATATGTTGGAACAGCATTGAGAGATATAATCATATTACCAAAAGGGAAAAAAAAACCCCAACCCTAAGAAGACTGGGCTGGATTCTGCTTTGGCATAACAAGAGCTGATCAGTAGAAATTTCCTTAAATGAGTGGTTTAACCATAGAATAAAATAAATAAAAAAAAAAATAAATTCAGATCATATAAAAGACCACAAATTAGTGGAGTCAATGCTCACACACACGGCAAGAGATTTATCACACCCTGAGCTCTGATTTCCCTCACAGAAAACTCCATCCCAAGGGCAGGGACAAGTGACCTGCTCTTCAATCAGATCATTTAATACATCATATTCCCAGTCAAGCATATTTGAGTCAACTGGCCAAAGAAATGTAGTGATTTGGCAACTGATTCCCAGCCAGATTTTTTTAATACTCTCCAGGGATACGGCACGAACCAAATATTTGACAGCACTGTGATAATGATTTCTCTTTTTCTCTCTATGTGCAACACCAGAGTTATGAGCCAGGAGATGTCTAAGTTTTATTATCAATGTACCAGAGTGTTTTGCTTAGGACTGAATTCCAGCTGCAAAACTCAAAACAGACATAAGATTTTGGGTAGCCAGAGTCAAGTTATAAAGCAATCACCCCAACAATCCCCAGCTCTAGGCACAGTTCTGTGGGCATGCCTGCTCCTCTTGATACCTGTCCAACAGCCATTAAATCATTCTGATATGCAGTAGTGTGACTTCTATGTAACAAAAATATTCTCATACTGAACAAAACCAAGCTGGCAACCACAAGATAAACAGCAACCTCTCTCTGGGCTTTGTTCAATCCATATCAGCATGGGGAGGAGGGGATGGATGGCCTGCTTATCTCTTGGAACTTCTTTTCACTCACCAATACAATGGAAATTACTTTCTCAAAATTAAGCCAAAGTTTCAAAGTCAGAAGTGGCTGCTTCCAGGATCTCCACCTGGCCAAATACAAAGCAGTGTTCTTAAATCAAGGTGGGGTCTGGCTCTTGGCTTATGGCTCATGTCCATCCCTGCTGTTCTCAGCCATGCCACTGACACATCTCTAGATTCACAAAAGGGATCATTTCCACACACATGCCAGAAAATAGATGGCAGAGCACTGCTGATGCTGCAGTAACTGGAAGAATGTTCTCTATTGCTCAGCTGCAGAATAATGTTATTTTTAGACAGAAATAAATCCAGCCGTCACTGAAAATGGAATCTATAAAAAATGCTGAACCTCTGGTTTGTTTTATTAAATCCAGTCCAATAGGAAGTCATGCATTATGATGCAGATTTCCTGCAAAATACCTCTGTGCAGAAGCACTGAGTAATGAATCTCTACTCTTATGCAGTTCTGGCACAATATTCATGAGTGCTGATTGCTTATTCATCTGATTTTTAAGATGGAACTGTAGGATCACATCCTGGCATTCCTTCTGAGCACAAAAGGAGAGAGATTTCAAAAGGCTTTCAAATCCAGAGGAGGTTCTCCCCCAAGAAATGAAATGAGAGAAATTACTCTTGCTATGCTTAAACATTGCTTTGTAGACAAATAAGAAGAACATCTTTTATTGATATGTAAAAACACATATAAACCAAGAATTTATTCTCAGTCTAGCTGATAATTTAACATATTATTATTAGCTGAAATTACACAGAAAGAAGAAAGAGAAGAAAAGTGTGCATATAAAAATATTTACCTTTCTGGTGTTAGCTTGCCCTGCTGCTCTGAGCCCTTCAGCCAGGAGTTACATTCTGCCTTGATGTGGCTGCAGAGCTGCCTCCACCACTAATCCTTGGCTGAGGGGAATAAGAAGTTCATAGTTATGGGTTCCTCTTTCTCAATCTGGGATGAGATATGGGCAGGTTTTACTTTTAATATAGGTTTGCTTACATTTTTATACTCATTCTTTCTCTATCAGTTTGCATCTTCACATTATATCCAGATTTATTACATGAGACACTTCATGGATGTTGGCAGTTATTGCTTTGTTCTCAAAGCCAGTTCTGCCCAGGTCTGGGGAGTCACATCTCTGTGCATGACCACAGCCAAAGTCACCCACAGACCCCATGGCACCTTATGCCTGTGCATCTCCACATGCCTCCATCTCTCCACTTTACTGCACCTTCTCTGCCTCACCAGGCCTGGATTTCTCTATATTATGTCCTTTGTGAGCCCCAAATGTGACCAAACCATAGGGGTACCATACAAGGGTTAGAGATTTGCACCATTTGTACTGCTTCCTCTCAGCTGCAGGACACGAGTTACAGCAGGAGGGCAAAAACACAGAGGAAAGAAGGGCTGGAAAAAGCTCACAGTACAGTTTTGCCAGGCCAATGCCTTCAAGCCATTGCCCATAACACAAACATGGTGCACGTGGAGCTACACATCAGCTTTCCACAGCAGCAACAATACTGATGGAGTCAAACAGCATTCTTGTGCTTGCATTTAATTAAACCAGTACCTCATTGCCAAACTCTCATTTGCTGTACAACAAAATAACCAATAAGCAGATCTACTTTAATCTTTCAAATCAAAGCTACATCAGTACTTCAGTATAATTTTCCCCATTCCAGTATAATTTTGCCAAATTTTTGTCTCACTGCTAGCATGACCAGCACAAAGTCAAAATTTATCCACTGTAAGAAAAATTCTCCATAAAGAAAGATTGTTTTATTATGCATTCAGTGAGATGAGAACAGCATATTTTACTAGTAGAGATTTTAGTATTTGAGCAAGGAGAGGAATGAACAGCAGCACACTCCACTGCACACAGGCCTTGAGGCTGTTCAGCATCTCACTTATCAGTGATGCTCAGATGATTTCCAGCAGTGTGACACAGACTCCCTTCTTCGTGTAACACATCTGTATTCTAATGCACTATTCATATTTAAAGTGTGCCATTCAGATGAGGCATCTTTGTTACAGATAATTACAGATAAATGAGACCTAGCTCTACAGAGAAGCAGCTTCTGCACCTTCACTGTTTGTGACAAAGAACCTTCAGCAACAAAAGCAAAGCTTCTGCTTTAAAACTTGTAAACCAGCATGAAATCAGAGTAACTGTAATAGAATTGAAACAGAGTTGATAAGGATTAGTGATGTAGTTAAGAAAACTGAAGCTCCTTTCAATGGAGAAAAGACAGCAGTAACATATCTGCCATATTTTCTAGTGATGAAATAGTACACACTTCTTTCCTACATACTGAATGGAAACCAGAGATATGAGTAAACCTAGGTAAATCTCATCCTTCCATGAGTGTGTAGGGGTTTTTAGACAATATTTTTATTATTTCCACCCAGTCTTTCCTGCATTTTGCTATCTCTCTCCTGCTCTTGGTTCCAGAAACAATTTTAGAGGCCAGTAAAACTACATTTGCCCCAGTACTGCAGTTCTGCATTGAACTCCAGCCTCGGTGGGGATCAAGCAAGAGAGTAAATTGACATCATTAACTTCCCAACTGAGTCCTTTAAGGAGCAGTTGAGAGAGCAGCACAGTCTGAGCAGCAAAGAGGTTAATGTGACATCTCTAAATCACACCCACACACCTGCTCCAGGACTGCACACATTCTCATTTTTAGCTCACTTAAGCTTTATAGACAGCCTCATATGATAGTCCATTACACTACCATGTATGATATATTCAGGGACAGTGCAGTATTTTGGACTATGATGTAGAATCTTTTGAATTTAAGGACTAAAAGGTATCATAATCTCATTTAATCTTCAAATGTTCTATCCTGCACCAGCTGAAGAAGGTGGCAGCATTTAATTGAGCCTTTTTTGAACTTGTTTTCTGTTGTCATAGGACAGGATACAGCACTGGAATATCTTTTACACATGCTGCTGCAGGTTGCACAACTGCAGCCCCAAAATCTATTGGCCTTCTCAGCTTGTTGGCAATTTTTGCCCTGGGGATAGATCCTCTCCCTCCAGGTCAGCCTGAGAAGCCTGAGACAGAGGGACTCAATTTAACCTAACTGGAAAGGGAACTCCTAGGTGGATACTTGGCTTTTAGTGAAGGCCAGTGTGGATGGGCTTAGCAGCTGGTCTGCAGGCCAAACAACTGAGTTAGCAGAAGAAGAAATTGATAAAACACAAGTTTATCCATAGCAAGGAAGAAAGCAAGGCCATTAGCATGGAAGCTGATAAAATAGACACAAAAGATATTTGCAGTTAGAGGATACACACCTTAGTGAGCAGCACGTGTGCCTTAATTTGTTGCAAACTCTCACCAATTAATTATTGAAGTTAATTTCTTTATACCAATAAAATCCAATAAGCTATTGCTTCATCCAACGAATGTAATGAACTATTTTGATGTAACTAGTGACTTAAGATCACACTTTGTTACAGGTATAAAAACTTGAGAACAACTTGTAATAAAGTAGAACCATTGCTGCCTGTACAAGTGTATGCCATGTGTCCATCTCAGCAGCAACAGGCCAGCTTTCAGACTTCACCCAGGTTTGCTCATGTGTGCCTTGTACTCACAGAGGCCACAGAATTTGTCAGAGAAGGAGCTCCCAGCTCTGCTCTCAAAAATGCACAGCTGCAGTGCTGTCCCTTTCCCTGACCTCTTCTAGCTCCAAGAGGTGATGTGCCCTAATGATACCCAGAGCATGCTTAAATCCCATCACTTACAATGAAGGAATAGTGATCTCCTCACTTACAGTGGTCCTGATGAAGGAATTACACCCCAGGCTGCTGCAGTGACAGGGCAGCTCCAGGCCATGGCATAGGGACACCCCAACCCTGCTGCCACGGTTTGTCACCCAGGTGTCACAGGTGCCTGCAGGGGACAGCTCTAAAGAGACCTCTGAGGGCAGGACACAGCAGCAGAGAGCTCCCACCCCTCCTGGGACAGAGGGACCCGTGAGCCAGCCAGAGCAGAGGGCTGCTGAAGCATGAGAAAGAGCATCTCTGGCTGGAGAGATGCAGTGCCTTTCACACTGCTGGCTCTGGGCTAAACCCATGAAACAGCCCCAATGGGGTATGGAAAGGTTATCAGCAGCAGAGAGGGCTGGAATTTCACACAACTCATAGGATGACATCTAGAGCCCCCACCCTGGCTTCCACAGCTCACCAAATCATCCCAGTGCAGTTGTCTGGAATACTAACAGGTATTTCAAAACAAATTACAGGTTTCACATCCTCACAAAACCAATGCTGAGTTACAGGGGTTTCTCTCTGTGTGTGTACCTGAAATGAAATTAAAATGTTCAGAAATTTAGGCTGCTAGAAGCGTAATACAAGTTTGCTCACATAAAATTAATAAAGTGTTAAAGTCTTCATTAAATCATCTTCACCAATTAAAAATGAAACTATTCTGATAGGTCTGATTTGTATTCTAAGGGTGTTTTGCACAATTACTCAAGCTTTTGAAAAGACATAATGAGAAAAATTACTGACAAAGAAGAAAATGCACCAAATGTAAATGACATTATCTTCACCTAATTTAATCAGTCATTCCCAGACAAGAAAAATAGCTAAATAAATTCCTACTCTTTTTTTACTTTAACTATTATTTCCCATTGAGTCTTAGGACCAAAAAACTTACTAAAACCATTTCAGATTATTTGAATGCTACTCATTTAAAAAAGAGCATCCAAATAAGAAGGGAAAAACTAAGCTGTACTACAAGAGGTAACCAATATGAAAGCATGATAAACCCTAATTGAAACACATTGCAGGTGTTATAAAGAATGTCATTTATATTGTTTTAAAAATCAGCTTCAGGTCTAAGGGCAGAGGAATTCAGGTGAGTGCATGGCTGGTTTCAGCTGTATTTAGGGCAGCAGTTCAGCACATGCTCGTTGTTTTTCTGAGCCTGTCCTGCTCCATGGCACAGGACATGGGACCTCTGCACCTTCTTGTCCTTCCTCCAGTGGGGTACCTCCCAAACCTTCAAAAGGCATTTTAAGAGGGGAGGACCAGCAGTAGCTGCCAATTAAAGTTCTCCTTTAATGCAGCATTAAAGTTCTACTCTCTGTCACAAAGTAAGGAATTCAGAAAGGTTCTGGGAAATTTCAGGGCTTTTCCAGTAAGTTTCAGAAGATGATGCCCTATTTGAAGTCTACCCTTGTGGTCCACTTAGTCCTCCTTATAGATATGCATGGACTCATCATTGCATACTACATTCACATATTTTTGTCAATGGAGATCAAAACTACTTGAATAAAGCATTTGAAGAAAGTGTTTCTTCAATTTCAAGCCAGTTTTGGAAGCATCTGGTAATTAAGCAGGCTAATTGTATGATTCCAAGGAGACATTTAATACAACACATGCCAATTCATAATATACTTATCAACTGCTACAGATGTAAAAAATTTTGGGTTTTTGTTAAGAAAGCTAAAACTCTTGTAGGCTATGAACCTTCCAGGTGTTAGACTGGAAGTTGCATAGCCTACAAGAATTTTAGCTTTCTTAACAAAAATTCATTGGAATTTGAGTGGACTAGTAAGTTTAGTAAGTTACAGACGAGGGCAATCCTGTTCTTTCTTTCTTCATAAATGACAGAAATAGTTACATCACTTATTTTTTTAACCTCTGAAGTAGTTAACTGTAACCTAGTCCGTTGCTTTACAACCCCATCAGTTGCTTTACAACCCCTTTAAACTCTGAAAATACTGCAGCAACAGACCAAAATTGGGGTGTTAAGTTTGCCGCCTCTGTGCCAGAGACCCCCATTTATCCCCTCTCACATCACCCCACATGGTGCCTGTAGCCCCCCACAGCAAGGCAAAGCACAGCAGGAGTTCATTACCACCCTGGCAGACTGAAAACTGCTGCTCCTCAGGACCTCGTTTGTGAGCAGAGCAGACATCCCTGCCTCGGGGTCAGAAACATTCATCACAATGACGGAGCAAATGGCTGGGGACAGCAGCAGCATCTGTTGTCAGCTCTGATCCTCATCCCCTCCCGTGTGTCTCAGAGCCTGCATTCTCCAGGAGGGGTTAGGTTAAACCAGAAAACAGCTTTGTGCCTACAACATCACTGCAAAGCCACCAGTTTTCAAAAGTGCTGTTTGATTTGTTGAGCAAAATTAGAAACAAACCACTGAACTTTATGTTCATGCCCTTCTCCATTTTTCCGCTATTGCACCAAAAACCAAAATATTTGCAATGACTCCTAGACATGACTATTAGAAACCAGGTCTCTGCAATAAAGCTCCACTTAAATAAATACAAGAGAACAAACATTAAACTATCTTAATGTGATAGTAGGAGGGAACAGTAAAAGGTCAGAAGGACAGTAATTGAGGGTAGGCATGTCTGCTTTGAAATTGCACACTTTCAAGCATTGTGATCAAATACACTCAGTGACAAGAAAATGAGGTGTTATTTCATTTTGGAGATCAAATATTCTAAGATGAGGTGAGTTGAACACCTTAATGAACTAGCTGGTTATTTGAAATTTACTTGGAAAGGCGCCAGTTTGATGTCAGAAGCAGTCCATAGCAATCTCCACGTGGACTTCAGCCCAGCATTTAATATTCCTTTTAGCCCTTACTAGAGCTGGGGGTAGGTTTTTATCTGAATATGGTTGACTGGAAAATAGAAGAATAAGCAATAAGATACTAAAGCAGGGAATTCTTTTGCAGATTTATTATGGTTTGGCCTTCAGCATAAAATTCTAGTGTATTTTCTTTAGGGAAACCATCTTAACATCAGACACACCTGATTTTGTGAGGGAGAAAATTGCACATGATTACTAGACCTCAGAGAACCTGAATTTTACTGATTAAATCCTGTTGAAGAATCACTCCCCTGAAAGGCCACTGAGGTCTCTTGCAAAGCTGGAAATACAGTTAAGTGAATTTTTATATGCTTTTATATATAAAGGCATATATATATATATATAAAGGCTATATATATAAGGCATATATATGTGTGTGTGTGTATATATATATATATATATATATAGGTATTTTTCAGAAAAAAAAAGTCTTGGATGTTATCAAAAAATAGTTGCTGAATTTGCTCAATTGTTTTGCAGGAAATCTTTCCCCAGAAACACTGGTTTCCCCTAGCTGAACTCATTTCAACAGTTTTTTCCCCAAAATATAAAAAAAATTTATGGGGGTTTCCCTCCAGGTAATAATACAGGATGCATGAGCTTTAACTCTCCTAAATGGACAACATTTATACCATCAAAAGTCCTCATTTTTAAATCATTCAACTCAAAGGCCAATTCCATGTAATTGGTCACCTTGCATGTGTGCTGGGACGCCTCAACTTGGCTCTGTTATTTCTGAATTTACTCAAAACATTGTCAGAGGGGATAAAATCCTTGATTGTGTCCAACTGCTTGTCTGTAAGCACCCCTCCAGTGACATGCAAGGAACCTCTGCAGTCAGGAGACTGACTGAGGAAACTATTTTAAAAAATACCTTTTAAGACAAGTTGTATCTTTCCAGAATACAGAATGCCTACTTTTAGGTCAAACTTCTTGGTTCCTCTGACTTGTAGGAAAATAACTGCTAGCAAAGATGTTTGTGGTGGCAGAAAGTTTGCCCAGTGTTTCCTTGCTGCTTAAGTAGATGCAAACTGCCTCAGAGGCCTGGATTTTGCAAAAATAAATTAAAAGGAAAAAAAAACAAAAAAACAAAAACCAAAAAACCTTAACTGATCAACAGAAAGAATTCAGCAATTTTATGAAGGTTTGGCTCTCTTCTCCAGTTACTTATTTTGGCCAAGGCTGAATATCAGATTCCAGCTTAATAAAACAAGGTTGAATCCATATTTTTTCATGTTTGAGTGAAATGAAAAACCAGGAGCTGCAACTAAGCAGTTCATAGCACACCATGATAAAGTAGCAAGAGGTAAATTCCATGTTGTTCAAACCTGAGCAACTTTACTAAGTGCAAGTCAGAGTATTCAGAGAATGAAGCAGTAACATAAACACTGAGTAAAAACAAATATTCCGGACTAATAGATGCTTATAAGAGATCTAAATATGTAAAATCTACCAGCCACAAAAACCTCCCAGAGTACAAACAGATCACACAGCAGTGGGAAACCACACACAGAGATACATGACAGAAGGAGCCTTCCAGAGAATGGGAATTTCAGAAACCTCTCTCTCAAACATATATTACTTTCTTAATTGATGGTGTTCAGTCCAGTCCTTTATTTTCCTGTTTTCAGCCTTTTATACTTCATCTCAGAATTATTTTTTTTTTATCTGCTAAAAGCATCTTTAACACTGCAGCCAGTGCTGCTTGCACTCTCCCCCACTGGAGCTGCAAGGGATGAAGGAGTTCATCCAATATGCAAGAGATAGATTATACATTTTTTTGATTAAAGCTAACTCACAGTGACTCTCTTTTGAGAGCCTGATAAATACACCCATGAGTGGCAAGGAAAACATTTGGCTACTGCTCTTGTTTTACAGAAGATACTTTTACAAGATTCAGGATTGATGGGAAAAGGGAAGCAAATAATTACATAAAACAATCATACAAGCAATAAATAATAATAAGGGATTTGTATGGTGCTATTTTGAGCAGTAGAAATAAAACTTTGGTTTAAATAACTATAATTATGAAGAACTAGGAAAGCCCTATGTTTAAGCTTCCAACTAGTGCGTTTTTAGAGCACAACTATTCATCCTTTCAATTAATAAAGCTCTTAAATCATTTTATTCAGAGGTCCATGCCCTGGCAACTATTTACAGCATGAACAGGACGAGACACTCTGTGTTCAGTGTCTGAGAGGTTTATTCACGCATCAGTCTCAGCACATTGTTACAACAATGGAGACAACAGATGCAACCAACTCACTGAATCAAGCAGAATGCCAAAGAGACCTAATGTTACAGCATATCATAAAGCCATTTCCATCTGCATTTCAGCCAATCACACATAGAGTACAAGAACATTGACAATACTTCTATCTAATCATATAAAGCACACGTAGCTTTGGTTAAAACAATTGCGGCCTACTTTCAAAAACAATAGCTTGTTCATAAGAAACAAAGCACAAGGCCCGATTCAAACCTAACCTTCTAAAGATATACATTAAGTAAACTTGTTACCACTTAAGGCAGCACCTAACATAGGCCTATTGTTCATTTCTCACGTCAACATTACTAATTTTTCTGCTGCTTTAGCATTTCATTGTCTCCACTGTCTGAGGCCTGCTTTAGCATTTCACTGTCTCCACTGTCTGAGGCCTGCTTTTTCCCGACTTTCTTAAAACCCACTAATTTTTAGGATTCCCACAGTCCACTCCCACAGGCAGCATCTCCTGACGGGGACAGGTCACTTTCTTAAGGAAAGTTCATCTCCTGCCACCCTCCTTGCACCTGCACAGGCAACAACAGCTCTGCCTGCACAGTCCCACCCCACAAACTGTGTTCACAGTCAAGCAGGTCTAAGTTCTCCTAGGATTACTCCTGGTTTTATTTGGTCTTACAGAAGCTCTTTTTGTCCCTTTATTTCAGTTTCATTGGAATGACCATTTTCCACTCCTGCCATCAACCGTATGTATTACATTACTATCACTATTACAAAACACTAAACATTCTTATTTACTTGAAAAATTACTTTAATACCTTTTCTGGATTTGAAAATTCTAAAATTCAGCTCACCCCCTAATTGTGACATCCTGAGAGTGACAATACACAAGCAAAACCAGTCCATGAAAAGCTTCTGAAAAAGGGATTATTGTCCCACAAAAATTCAACTGCAGTTTAAGAACACATTTGTTTAGTGCATTTTATTTCTTCCCAAAAACCTGAAAAATTTCTAGCAGGATGTTTTCACATCCTTAATAGCCCTAATGTTGGTTTTCAGATTTCCCCACCACCATGCTATTATCAACTTGTTTGTATGAACTAAAGTGATTATTTCCTTGGAATGCTGCACAGGAAAAACTCAAGACAGCTGCTATTTTTACTTCAACGAGATTGTACAAAAAGCACTACAAGTTAGAAAAAATTACTCAAAATGGTAATGCAAAGTCAGTGGGGAACCAGCTCACTTCATTAAGCATCTGCATCAGAAGTCTCAGACTCACAGAAATTAAATTGCTTTACTGTAATCCACAATATTTACTGTAGCACCAAGAGTATTCCCCAAGATACAGGAAGGGAGCAGGAAAAGAGAATTAGAAACTCATGACTGGAACTGAGGAACTTGCTATGAAAAAATTCACTGATATACAGATCAGTTGTGAGCAGGTACATGGAGTGACAAGATCCCTTACATTATTTCCTATAAACATTTGACATAACTGCCTTTTCCCCCTCTACTCATAAAACCTCTAAACTCTGCATTTCTACAGACCAGTGAGTTGGAGAGGACAAATTTTCAAGTTCAGAAGAAACCTCACAGCAGTGAAGTTTAAGATTGAAACCCAAGGAAGCATCTTCACTGGACATAAATACCCTCAATTCAGCCACCACTATTATTATCACAGTACACCTGTACAACATCATTTGTGTTCTTTTCACACTCCAAGTGAGGGACCATGAAACAAATGCCATTGTCAAAGTTTTCCACTTACTTATCAGAACAATGATGACACAGCATTGCCATCCCACTAAGCACATTATCATCCCACACTAAGCACAAATATGAGAAATTTCCTAGTGATATTTGGAAAATATTCTCAATGTATCTGTTTATGACTTCATATGACAAAGATCTTGAGGAAAGAATTTGTAAAATCCCATAGAAAGAGAAAAGGAATTGTCCTGAAAAGAGGGAACAATGGGGGTAGAGGCATGAAAAAGTGATGAAGCAGAAAAGATCTTCAAATGAAAAACACACTTTATTCCTTCATATTCCTCTATGCTGGCCCAAAGCACACATCTGGACACATGACACATGATTGCAATGTAGTGCACAAATTAAAATGCATTGATTTCCACAAAATAAATATTTGTTTGAGTGAAAATCTATTGCAATTACTAAAAGTATCCTTTTTCAATACAAATTATTCTAAGAATACACAGGCTGCTTGCAGTTGCAAAACAATTACTGTGCTTATCCTGTAGATCTTTGTGGTGCCCTTGAATTTTGCCCTTTAGAAAATAATCATTAATAACTCTGCAGATATTTGCTTGTATTGGATTTTTTTGCATTATCTTTTCCAAGACAACCTCACCTATACTTCCATGTTGGATGCATATGACTTTCTCCATGCTTGTTTTTTGATTTTCAACCACTACTCTGAACTATCAATGGTGCAGTCACAATTCTTAGCCCTAAAAGTTTGATTGCCTCCACATCTTTGGGAATAAGAGACTTTCACAGGCAGCCTTTCTTAGTTACATAGAACACAAAATTTCCAAACAACATCCTTACAGGAGCATCACCAGCACAAATCAGATGTTGCTCAGCACCTGTGGATGCTGCTACTGAGCCCAGCTGAATGCTGTCCTTCACTTTGTGCTGTGGTACTGGAGTTTCAGATATTCAGATATTCTCAACTCACAGTCAAATGCTGAAAGAACAAAGCTGTTACCTCATTTGCACTCTCACTTTGTACAAAATGAGGGTTTTTTTCCTCATTTTCCACACGTGCTCCTCTCTGCCCTTTTCTGAGAACTCTACAAGTCAATCACCATGAGTCTGTGCTATTTAACTAGCACAAGGCTCCTAGTAGCTTCCAAGTATTTAGTAAATGAAAAAAAAAACAACTCAAACTACATTTTAAGTTAAGAAAGCATGGTATGGCACCCCAGTTTCCTAAATGTGCAGCCAAAACACATCCAGCTTTAATGTAAGTTCAATTAGAGAAAAAAGCAAAAGCAGTCAGGGAAAACATAGATTTGACATCATGAAATTAACTGGTTTTGTAAGCAAATCTGAAAAATCAGCTTATATATGTTTTTTCTTCTTTTTTAAGAGACTACACAGTCCTATTACCCCACCAATATTCTCAGATCCATGTAAATTAATATTCTTGAAGCAACTGAAGCTACTCATCTGTTAAGAATCCTGCAAGAAACGAAAGAAAATCCTAAAAGAGAATGTTCTCATGCTCTCATTCTCTTGGCTCTGTCCTGTATTAACATACACAAGGATTCCACCAAGTGTCAAAATGTGAAACTTATTCAAAAGAAGACATTGTATGAAAACAAGTCCTGCAAGTTTACTGATACATGTTCATAGTGATATACTTTTCCTTTGCTTCTGCTGCTAATTATGCAGTTAAAATCCATCCCAAATATGATGGCTTGCACTGTTGATCCTTTTTACAGAACTGTTCACTCAATGTAACATCAGGCAGGCATCAACTGTCATTGCTATGCAAAGTCTACTGTTTTCAAATTATACACTTTGCTTGATTAAAAAAAAAAAAAAAAAAAAAAAAAAAAAAAAAAAAAAAAACCAAGCAGGAAATCTTCTTGGAGCACATTTTTAGACTCATGAAAGAACAGAAAGCAATTAAGAACAGTGAACAAGAGTTTACCACAAGAAAACCCTGCTAGATCAACCTGACCACCTTCTATAATCAAATAACCAGGTTTGTGGACAAGGGGATAGCAGCACACAGCATCTACCTGATATTTGGTGAGGCTTTCAACCAGAGTCTTGTATCCAAATTCTGCTGTTTGCACTCAAGAGGGATGGAGAGGTCTGGTGGTTGGAAGACCAACCAAGGTCTCAGAGGCTGCTGGTTAATGGATTAATCATCTCTTATTAATCACCACAGGTGGAGACCAATAACTTCACCTTGCACACATGCAGCAAAGTCAGGGAAAAACTGATGTAAGGAGAAATATCCATGTGTGCATTATCAAAGGTAGATCAAGAGTTACTGCCACTGAACTGTTTGCCTTGACACCTTCCCAGGTGTCTGAGAGGGCCATAAGCATTCCCTGGGCTGCAGCTGAGAAAGTCTGTGTTGCTCTCAAGTCATTTATATTATAATCCACATGGAAAGGAGCTATTTTTACCTTTATTTCTCTTTACAGAGGCACAGCAAGATTACCTCAAACTGCATTGATGCTCACTATGTTTCAAGATCTGCTTGAAGTTGGAAGAAAAGGTGAAATAATAGGCTACAAGAAACTCAGCCAACTTTCAGATGGGGATCAGGCCTACTGTCAGTTTACTACAGATTTTTTTAGCCAGCCAAGTTGCAGTTTAAGATACTCCACTTTTGGCATTGCTCCCTCCTGAACACTGCTGCACAGCATCCTGGAAATGCTCAGCCCTACAGCACACAGCCCTCCTCATTTGGAGCTCAGCAAGAGACACTTTGGAGTGGATTCTGGAAGCACTTCAAAAAGCACAGCCATAATATTCTTCACAACAGTTTCCTATAAGTAGAGATTCATTTTTCACTAATGAAATGCTAATACATAAATAACTGAATATTTATGGAAACTGAGCATTAACATTGAACACAGTAATAAATAGCACAAACAGCCATTTAGTTCCTAATTGTATTTTTCCATTAATTCTTATTTTGCTACTGCAATTCCCTTCATGAGAAGGCAGCATGTCACCTAAACTCTGCATTATAGACCATAAATATGTGATATGTGGATACCTAATGCAAAGAGCAAGGGTTTAAGCAATGAATTTAGAGAACATTTCTGTGGGCAGAATTCACCTGTAAGTATGGATTTATCTGTTGCACAGACTTTGTGCCATCCCCTTCCATCACCAAAATCATAGGTTTTTCAGGTATCCATCTAAAGAACATCCTGCTGTGAAGTTGCTTTTGTGCAGCAATTTATATTCCCTCTAAATATCAGCTGACAGAACTCATGAGGGTTATATCTGTAAACCACTCATTTTTTTATGCATCAGGGAAGCTTTTTATTAACAAGTTTAATATTGCACCTGTGGACAATACACTTGCAGTATAAACCAGGTGATTCACCACAGTTGTTAATATTTTTAATCTATTTTAGGTTTACATTGTGTTCGTTTCCACAGGCAGAAGAAAGAGTGAGAAACAAAGCTGCAAATGGAGAGTGGGGAAAGGGCAATTAAGAGCAACTCCTGGGGAAAAAGTAGAACTTCTATGATGTGCAGAAGTTGTATTTTTCATCATCAATGACATTGCCATTGTCATTATTAATATGTCTCCTTACATTAGTGGCACTTCAGTGCAGTTAATGGCCCATTTCCCAAGCTACCTCACTCTTAATCTGTGTCTTTCTTTATTAAACCACTGGAAAGTCAGCAAAGACAGTGCTGGCTCTTAACACCTTCCATTGAAGACTGGATGTTGCATTGCTTCAAACACCAAATACACAGATCCACAGAAATATTCATAAATTATAAATAACATAAGTAATTCGTGTCTTAATATCCATTAATTCAAAGACTCTCTGGCAATTCATTTTTCAACCCATAATGTATTTTTAAAAGTCTGTTTTGTTTGCATGAGTGTATTCAGAGTGAGAAAATGCAGCAATTTTTGTGCCTGGAAGCATTGATAAAGTTGGGTTTTCCATTTACTACTTATTTAATAAAGTCAAATCGATTTTCAGTATTTTTTTTAAATAACAAATTGTTGTTCTACTGTTACTGTGAAAATAAAATATGCACCTAAGGATAAATTTTCATTTCTTCCAATAACAACTCAGGAAAGCAATTTCAAAAAAAAATTTAAAAATATGGAAATCTTTGCTACATTCTTTTCATATAAAGAACAGAAGGGCCAGAACTGCTGGTTCTCAGACTTAATTTTTTCCTACTCTTTTCACACTTCTGTTCCAGAAAGATTAACTGAATGGGCAAATGTGAATATTATGTTAGGCCACACACTACTGCATAACTGTTTATGTGGCAGAATTTTGCCAGCAGAGTAGATCAAGGGCCTAAAGAAATCACCTGAATATTTTCCTCAGGACTGACTATACTGGTACAGGAATGTTAATCATGAATCTGCCCTTCTTCCCTAGTGGAGCAAGGAAGGAAAGCAAGGACTCTCATGTTGTATCTTCACCTGTTTTGGTTTAAACACAGAGCTTCACTAAAACCATACTGGATCACAAAGTGTTGAGGGAAGTAACTGAAAGGGTGTGCAAATGGTTGTGCCTACAAATGTTCTCCTGTGACAGTTTCCTGGTGCTGTTTGCAATGGAAAGTTGCATGAAGCCAGTTTCACCCAATCCTTTCCCTATAGTAAACAGGTCCCTTGATACATCACTGAAATATGGGGAAGTGGTGAAATATTTCAAAACAAAAATATACCCTAATTGCAAAATTCATTTGGATAAAGAAAGCTGGAACCCAGTATGAAGCATAACTCTGACTGAAATATGCCAAGAAATGCAAGGCTCACATCAACCTTATTTTTTTTGTTCTGCTGAGAAGGCAATCACCCAAACATTCCATCTATCACAGAAAGCTTGACTGCTGCATTCAGGTTCTTTGAGACTCAGATCAGCTGTGATATGTCATTTGACTTTGAGGTTCTCTAAATTAATCCATCACATTCTCTAATACTTTGCACATCACCTTGTGCATAGAAGGTGCTCAGAAAAACAAAAACAAACACCAAGATGATGCTGGGTCACCCTGTCAAGTTGTACTATGAAACAGGTTTCCAAAAAAAAACAAACTGATTGTTGCTCCCCAAATATCACATGACTGCTTTAAAACTTGGCCTACTTAGGGCACCGACATTCATTTATAATTCTACATTGAAAACTCTTTGAATTTGACCTAAATTCATTAACAGTTTCAGATCATATTTCCCTGTATAGATTATTCACCAAGGGGAAGACAACCCCAACTCTGAATATTAAATTTATGAGAAAATTATCTGAATGGCTTTTCCAAGAAAACCCACAAGAGGATACATTCCGGTGTGGAAATTTTTCTGACCTTTTGTTAAGCATTAGAAAATGTCAGAGAAGACAGTGGAGCAGGGGTTTCTGGGATTTTTTCCTGGAGTTTTCTTTCCCCCCTACACTCAGATGTTTAAAGTTTTTCTTTTCCACCATTTTCAGCTCCAGAGCATTCTGTGTTCCTCCACATTATTGCATTGCTGCCTGTCCATCACCTTTTCCATCTCACACAGCTCAGATGGACACAATGCAGATCTGATGTTGCAATTTTCACTCCAACCAAGCTGCTCTGGCTGATTTCTTTCCTGTCCTTTTCTAAGGGTCAGCTTTACAGTAGATCTTAATTGTGAGAGAACAATTTCAGCCATGTGGAAGCACAAAGCTTAGCCTTCATTTCTAGACTAACATCTCATTGCTCGAGCTTCGACTCAGAACTTGGACAATTTATTTTGGAAGGCACAAACCAGATGAAACACTGCCCCTACACACCCCACAGATAACCCTGGATGCACCCAAACATCACAACACTCCAGCTATTAACCACAGACTGCTTGCAGAGGACTAATCTTGTAATGCCTGATTGAGCTTCCACACTAAAGCTGAAACCACTTCCATCTCTAAATATTAAAAAGGTTCTGTTGTTGATTCTGACTGCCAGAGGCAAATTCACTGTTGATCTCCTTGTGAGAATTAACACTGAAATTGCTATAAGAAAAGACAGATAAAATTAAACTTCAAATATAAACAGAGAAGAAAAGTGGGTGAGGTATCAGTCTAACTTGTCATTATAACTTACCAAGACACACACACCTATTACATAAGCAACGAGATAGAATATAAAAATATTTATTATTAAACACACTTGGAAAATATGCATAGAACTCCTAGAATAAGGGCAAAAGGAATGAATGACACCAGATTTGGAAGTGTCAGATGCAGAAATTGACTGTTAACATTTCTCCTTTTTTAAAAAAAACATATGCTGCTGAATTGCCAAGAGAAATACTTTTCACTGTTCTCAGACAATTTTTCTTGTTATGTGACCAGATCAATCAGGTAAGTTAAAGAACACAGGATATTCAAAAGGAAGAGCTAGTTTTCACTGGGAATCTGACCTGTTGTCTGGCTGGGAACATCTTTTTTTACAAAGTGGAAGTTGAAGAATAGATATTGACAAAAAAATCAAACCCCTCTTATGTGGTAATGACCAGGCATGTGGCAATTTGCTCCCTGGTGGTCTGTGAAGAGCAGCTTCCAGCCCCATAAAACCTGTCTGAGTACTGGATCTGCAAGCTGAGATAATGCAAGGCACCACTTCCGAGTGATAGCTCAGTCATCAAAGCATTAGAGAGCCATCACTTCGCTCTCCTTCTGCAAAAAAAGCTGCAGTAGCTGTAAATGAAGCGTCTCCTACTTGAGCACAGCTGCTGATCTTGCAACACAAGCACAGTTGTGACTTCCCTGTGACTAGAGGACAGGAGATCCCATCCCACAAGTAATCCCACTTCTCACCTACGGATGGGGCTCCCTGCCAAGCAGCACTTTGAGGGAACAGAAAATTTGGGTCAGCACATCTGGCGCCTCGGTTTTACCCCAGCATTTGTGAAATACTCAGTAAGGGGCTGGGTTTCTGGTTTTGATGGCATCACTCAAAACAGGATCATGTTTTGGAAAGGGGCGTTTTCACATGGTATAAACACACATCCTTGTTTGATCTTAGCACTACAGGAAGACTTGACAGAATAAGCTTGCTTCTATACGATAAAATTAATTATCTGCTATGAATACTCATTCAACAGCTGTGTACAGGAAGAACAATGAGGCTCTCCTTATAGGAGGGACCAAAACTGTCTCTCTGTAGCCTCTACAGTCACTCCTCTCAACGGCACTGAATTTTGTAAACTCAAATATCTTTAAGCAATGATGACCGAGGAAGTTTAAAGCTGAATAATAGCTTCAAGATGGCAATTGAATGCATTTGCATTGAAAAAAAATCTTTTTCCTTAAGGAAAAAAAAAAAAAAACCAAAAAAACATAAACAGTTTTCTCTTTTTTCTCTTTTTTTTAATTTAGGAAAAATATAAAATCTGGAATTTAAGATTCAATTATTCATAGTAAAAGGGTTACCTACTTGCAAGAAGCAAGGCAACATATGGGTGGGCCACAAAAGGACCTGTGTTCTCAAAGATTATGGGGTTGAGCACAGATTTTTACTTCATTACTAACAATCAAAACAGCTGCTCCTCCAGACCCTGATTTCTTCATCTTTGCTTTCTCCAGCTGCCTTTTAACAATTTTGGTTCTTTAGCTCAAAGAACTAAAAACCAGTTTTGTTAAGAACCAGTTGCTTTATTGTTTCACTGCCTCCAAACAATGATACAGTGATTATGGTTTTAAGAGCTGAATTTTAAGTGGCAACTGCAAACCAGTATTGAGAGAAGTTTCTACAATAACAGTACAAGAGAATCATGTGATGGAACACTGGCACTAAGGTGGCAAATGGGAGAGGGTGGTTTGGGAAAGTCTCTTCTGGATAGCTCCTACATCAGCAATCTTGAAGCAAACCAAATAGATAAGAAAAGTTCCAATATCTAGCCAGTATGGTTTTATATTACTCAAGCTATATTTCATTCAGTTTTAGCACTTGTTACAGAAGCTCCATGAAAAATATCATTTAACACTTTCCATTACAATTTAAGGACTAGTAATATTTTACCTGTACAAACTACTCAACATAAGGACAGACAGGAAATTGAAAATGCATTGAGACACTCTCTTAGTACTGAAATCACCTTTACATTTGTACAATAAAATCACCGTCAAAAAATCTTGCTACTTGTCCAATTAAAAAATATAGCAAAAAGCAAGCTTAAAATGAAATATGAACCAAAGTAAAACAGTTTACTGCATCATCTAGAAATGATAAATATTTTAGTAGGACAAGGGAGGCAATTCTACCTGTCCATCCCACTCCCAAACCCATTCCCCTTGGATTACTGCATCCAGCTCTGGGGTGCCACAGAGATCTGGGACTTTAAACAAAAGTGTAAAGGGATTTTCAGTAATCTTTGTTTGAACTTCCCATACTGCTGCCACCTTTTTACTTTTCCATTCCACCCATATATGGACACAGAACAGCTGAAAGTGAAGGAATGGAGAAGCTGAGCAGCAGCATGAGTGGCATTCCTGTGTGAGGCACTAACTGGGAATTTCCTCAGCTCTGGTGCTGCCTGGTGAAGGAAGCAGGAAACCTGCAGGGCACCAAGGTGCTCCACACAACCACCCTGCAGGAAACAGGGACTCACTGCAGCACCCATTCCTGACCTGTTGCAGCAATTAAGGGAACACTGTGTTCACCAATATGTACAGTCACTTATTCAGCACATACTTAATCTTTTACTTTGCCTTCGAATTATTCTTTCCCGGAGATATTTGACTTAAATGGACTAAGGGTTTCTTAACTTAGGAGCACTGCCTAAGAGTTTTATATCTTTAGATTGGGTTTTTTATTTCTTTGATTGCTTTTGTTTATGTGGGGGAGGTTTGCTTGGGTTGTTTCTTTGGTTTTTTGAGGTTTTTTTTCTGTTTGGGTTGGTTTTGGAGGGGGTGATAATTTTTGGCATTGAAGGGGGGATATTTGTGGCTTTTACTTAAATTAGCTAGTTTTCCTTTTCCTGTCTCAACTCACCCCTGGCTTCAGCAGCCTTTTAGGAGAGCTTTCTTAGCTCAATTAGACACTTCAAACTTCTCAATTACTATCTATTTCCTCCCTAGCTGCAGTTATCCAATTCAAATTCTTGTTGAAAGCCTTAGTAAAAATAAAGAACCCTTCCAATACAGATAGAGTATTGAAATATCTTTTCTTGGGTGTTGTTGTTTTGGTTGACTTTTTTTGTTGTTTTGTTTTTTCCCCTTTGCTTGGTTTGTGGTGGGTTTTTACAGGGTTTCTTTTTTGCACATATATATTTTTAATTTTCTTGTTAAACTGAGTTTTCAGCTAATAGAGCACATTTCAGCTGTAGCTTTGTTATTGGTTTTGCCTGCTATGACAGACATCAAGTATCTGAGCCACTTATTCAAGTGTGAGAGTAAATGATTCCCACAAGAACTGCTCAAATATCATATCTAGTTTATTTCTGAAGCCACATAGGCAAGGCAAGATTGGGAAGGTACACATGCAGAAGGAAAAAAATCCATGTATGATATTTTCCTGCTTAAGCTAATAAAGACACATCTGTTTCTGAAATAAGATTTTGCTTTCATTTGCTCTTCCTCATAAAGCTGATTAAAACCATAAAAGTAACACCCAGTCTTCTGTTATCTATTGAAGCCAAGTTGCCCAGGTAAGCATTTGTATTTGTGCAGCAATAATTTAAATAGAAGAGTTCCATTTGCCTTTTAAGGAGTAATGAGATGATACTGACTACTGGTATGCTGTACAGACAACTTTTTAATTAATTTATTGTATTAAAAGCAACTTAAAGGAGGAGGTATATTTTTTTTCAATAAGATAATCATGAGTCCATTCATTTCTACTTTGATCTACCTATTCCACAGTATTATCACTTTTAGGGTGGCTATTAGCAAAATAGTTTTGAGCTAATATTTTGACATATTGCCTAATGGCAACAACTCATCAACTGAGCTATTTCCAACAGACACCACAAAAAGGCTTTTAACATATAACAGACTGTTTCAATATTGTTTCCCTGGAGAAAACATGTGAGCTTGACTAAAGTTCTCTGTGGTAGATAAATATTTTATACATTGAAGAGGCTGCTGATGAATATATCTGGATTGAAGAGATAAAGTAGACACATATGGTTATTAAAAAAATTATTCACTTACCCTAAATGGAGACTTCTGCCCTTCAGAGCTGGTGGTACTTTTCATATACCAATGTCTCTGAAGATACTTTACAGTAATTTCACAAGACTGTGAAAATCACAAACTTATTAGAATAAACCTTATTTTAAGTGTTGCAAGCTACTCTGCCTAAAACTCAGAGTGAGTCATTTTGCTCCTTGAAAGGATAAGAAATGAAAATGCTGAATTTTAGTTGGACCAATAAGTGATATTTAATCACATGAATTTACACTGCCTTTAGTACTAAGGAAAGTCTAGCAGGATTAATTGATCTCTCCAGTTGATCATCACATCAGTCTGGGAAGAGGGACCAAATCCCTTTTGTGTACTCACAGTGGATTTCAAACACTGCTGCACAAATGATTCAACACAGGCCTGGCCTGAAACAAAGCACCAGGAATTTATTGAAAATTGCCTTTTATTCACTTCACAGCAGTGCTCTGCTCAGAAGGATTTCCAGTCCTACACATATTTCTCACAGAGCTAAAAAAGAAGAGTTGTTGTATGCAGCAGAAACAATTTCCATCCTGAGCACAGCCCTAAATTGCAGGTGGAAAGCAATTTCAAGTGTGCCAGCTTATCACACAGACAAACCACACAAGCTCCAAGAGCAGTGGTGGAACAAGGAGCCTGGCTCAGGCAATGCTGTATCCACTGACTCTGATCAAACACACAAGTGCCTGAATAAAGAACACACCAAATTCCCTAAAATTAACATCTTGTCAAACGCTGAGAGATACACAGAGTGAACCAGAGCTCAAAAACCTTCCTGTTCCCCAAACTATAGCACAGAAAGCCTCAGCCCAGTGAGAACATCAGTACAAATACTTTAAACTAACACAGCAAAAAAAAAAAAAAAAAAAAAGTTGAAATAACTTTGTTCCCTACTTTATTCTTTGAATCTAGTTTTGCAAGACCCATTTTCAAGTACAGCAAGATCTAACTCTGAGCCATCTGCATGGGAAAGAGCAAATCTAAAGGCAGATGAGAAAATATTAAAAATTCCCTTAGTATTCATGTCCTGGGTGTCATGGAACACTCTGACCTCCACACCCATCCGCCAGGGTTTGACCTGGGAGCTGAGCAGTTGAGCTACAAGACCTGTTGAGAGATCTGAAATCTATAGATTAAATTCACATTTCCTTGGCATACAGAGGCTTTCAAAAGAGTCTTTGCAGGAGTGGCTGAGATATGAGATACACTGCATTGAATAGTTAAGAAATCAGGGTGTATTCAACATGACAATGATCTACAAGGAGCAAGACCCCTCTAGATCCATTCTGCATGAGAGCCTTCTCCACCAGACATCTCAGGAGGAGTATGCAAATACCACCACTGAGAACAAAATGGTCAACTAAGACCCAACAACCAAAGTGGAAATTTTAATTTTTTACCTTGCAAAGGCAATTTGCAAAGGAACAGAAGCACATCTGTGGGCCCTAGTAATTATTTCAGACTGGAAAAAGATCAGAAGCTACCTGTAGCACTGAACCCAATGCTCCTTGACCTGTGAGGGCCAGGAAGTATCTGTATTATTCTTGCACTCAGTTCATGCTTCAAAGCAGCAGAAAGCCACTGCTGAAGAAACTAGATATTTCAAAATAATAAAGTTTCTAGCTGTATATTTAATAAAAATTCCCTTCTCACATTTAACATCCTACTTCAGTATGATATAGAAACCATCAATCTGCTCATTATCTACTGCCTTGCACAACTGTTTAATCAGTCAGTGTTGAGATACCAACTTGCAATATCGAGTTTCAGCACAAATGTGGCTGCTTGTCTACAAGTGAAGATGAGGGAAAAAAGGTGATAAATTAAAATACCTGAATTACAGCAATTTGCTCTGAATATTACAGTGCCATAAATACATTCAGTTTGATTTCTGACTAATGGCAATATTACCAGAAGTTATCTCAAGGCTTTAAAAGGAAAATAGATATTTGCTTATGGGGCACATTTAAAAATAGTCCTTAGAAAGATATCGATACAGGAGCATAGTTGCAGAAACCAGAAATGTAGAAGTGTCTGAGGAATTGAATTGTATAAAGGAAGCAGATAAATTATCACAATACCCTTAATTATTTGTGGGTTTCATCCTCCTTATTAAATATCAGCCTACCAGTTTTCCCTTTCTAAGAAGGAGTTGGGATTCCAGGAACACTACAAGAATTTCCACGTGTTCTCACTCTCATCTCCCTCAGTAAGATTCCTCTGGCTTGCCTTCTCTGGAAATGCAAACACCACCATGGTTTCCCAGTGAATGATTCATCTCTGAGCTTTCTATTCTGGCTTCTCCTTATGGCTGCTGATATTTCAGCTCCTGCTCAACAAGGCGAGAACGGAAATCCTGACCTTCCCACTCAAGGTAACTCTTTCTCCTCGTCCTGCAAGGCAATTCTCTGCTTCCTGTCACTCCAGCACATCACTTCCATGTCACTGCCAATTCTTTCCCTTCCATCCAGTTTCTGGCCAAGCCTTGGTTATTACTCCTGCTATCTTTCAGGCCAGGCTTTCTTGTCCATGCATTCACCAAGGATTTGCAGCCACTATTTGCATCACAACGCATCCATGCCATTGCAATTCACTCAATGCAGTGTAGAGAAACTCTGCCTTGCTTCAACTCATTGGACCAGTCCTCCAGCTGCACTGACAGCTCTCCTCATACTTTCCATTCTTATTCACCACCATCTTAAAATTAATCTCTTCTAAAGAGGAAATTCTTTCTCAGTGTGAGTGGCAAACACACACTGCACTTGAGGCATGACAGTCTTTACTGGTACTTGCTGCTGTCATCATTCCCAACCACACAAAATAAATCCTGCAGGACACCACTCAAAGACCAACAAATACCAGTAATTAAGACTGGTGGACAGGCTTCATAAATCACACACTAGAGCAGGCATGTGACAAAGAAAGAATGGGGGTGGAGGGAGAAATGGCTACTCCAAAGCAAAAGGATGGCTGAAAGGAGCAGGGACAAAAGGGCACAAAAGAAAACAGGCAGTCTAAAGGAGTAAGTTCTTCTTATGAGATAAAAGGGAGGCAGTGAGCTAAATAAATAAATAAATAAAACAAGCAAACCCTAGGATAGTGGCTGCACAAAAAAAAGTCAAGACAAGTGATGGTTCCACATTTGCTGTAAATCTCCCCTGTCATGGAATCTTCACAGGTAAGTGATTTTTAAGCACAAACCCCATTGAACAGTGATGGGAGCAATAAGGTAGTTTGAAATTATAAACTCCACCAGGGTGAAAGGATTCTCAGATTAGTAATAAGCTGCACAGAATGACAAAATGACTGCTCTGATCTGTTCAAAATTAACAGGAATCCTTTGAATAATTAAGTTAATGAATGAGGTTTTGGTTTGCAGGTAGGGACAAAGAAGGAGAAGAAATAAATTTAAAGTGAAAATTAATTGGAAAGAAGAATCTATCTGAAGGAAGCTGAAAAACTGGAAACACTGATTTTATCCATTCATATTGCCAGCTTAAGGAACTTCTAAATAACTTGTCTTTTACAACTACATCTGAAGTCTTTTATCAATGTAAATACAGTAAAAAATGCACAGTAATTACATGAAAAATATCAGTCATCATTGCCTTATTAAAATTAGTTTATTCAACAAGTCTCTTCTTTCTGCATAAAGCATGAGGGAACAAACACCCCATGGCTACTGAAGCAAAACTTTAAATCCATCTTTATACACCCTTTTAAGACTAAGTACAATCCAAAATCCTAGAGGTAATAGAAAATACTTGATCCATAGATAATAGTTATTACCACGTTCAAGGAGTTTAACAAAAATTAGACACAAAAATTTTGAAGTAGATCTATTTCTTATTTAAAATTACATCTGCTACATACATTCTTTTCAAGCCTTGTTCGAAATTTTCTAGGCCTTTGATAATTTTCTCCTCTAAAAATATCCTCAAATTCTTTTACAACAAATGCTAAATGAAATGCTGCACATCCCTTCTGAAGAAAGCTCTCATACAGTACAACTAGAAATGTCAATCTGAAAATGTCAAAATATCTCAAAAATAACCCTTTTCAATCTGCAGGAATTTAACTGTCTCAGCGTACTGATGGAAAGTTTTCTTTCAGGTCAACAGAAAACAGCACACAGTGAAGTTATTTGGTTGGATAATTCTATCCTGCCTCATTAGAGCCACTCAAATTGTATTCCCTGGCACACAATTAGATAACCAGCAGATTATTAGCTAGAATTTGGGCATATTTAACTCCAGCACTTGGTGAGGGGAGTGTCCCTCCAGCACTGACATGCAGAACAGACCTGCAGGCTGAGCTGTCCCAGGATAGAGAAGATTGTGTTCCATGGAAGTGGTTTGAAAAAGCACATTTTGAGACAGCTCAGCACACCAAAATATTATACTTTGTAACAACAGAGCAACAGTGAACTCTTTCCCTCCATTCCATTGACAGACAAGTATCCAAATGTACTAGCAAGCAAACTCAGAAAATTCCTCTAATCTTACAAAATACAGATGTATTTGGAAATTAAGTAGTGAAGAGATTACTTAAATTCAGATTCTCTTATTTTTTTCCCAGACCTGAGCCTGTAGATTTATTTTTTCAGGGTTTTCATTTAGGAAACCATATTTATTTGTACCCCTTAGTAGTACCTCTAATAGGTAATATTCATGTCTACAATTATGTCACAGAATCGATTAGATTGGAAAAGACCCCTGACAATTAGGAGATCTGTGTTGCTTGGGCTGGAAGTGAGGAGATAAACAAATCCCAGTCTGCAAAAAAGAGGAGTGTTGCTATTTTATGGCCTTTCTTTGCTTGATGAAGAATTGAGCTAGTGAGGCTGCTGCTAATCTGTGAGTTGTAGGGAATACCCACTCATCACCTACCAGAAATTACTGTGTCCTACAGGACCCTAAGCAGCATACTGTAAAAGAGAAATGACAAGACCCCATAACTGTTCTGACCTGCAGTTCTGGAGCCAAGCTGCTCCCAAGGTATTGCATCCATCACACACATCTCACACTTCCATTAATAGAGGTTTCTAGCAGCCTGAGTCAGTTTGTTGCTGTGTTTGGTTGGATTTTTTGTCTTTCCACAGTGGGGTTTTTTTGTTGTTGTCTTTTGTTAGGGGTTTTTCAACCATCTCATTATACATAGAAGTTCTTTACACATTTAGGCCAAGTTTCAGTTTTAGTTTGTTTTAATTGTTTAACAAGTTTCAGTTTTAATTTTATGCACTTGCTTTCAGAGAAGACAACCAAACCAATCTATTTCTTCTTGGAGAAGACAAAAACAAAAAAAAAAAAACAAAAAAAAAAAAAAAAAAAAACCAGAGGAAAAAGATTGGATACACTCTGCAACTGCCTCTGTCTACAAGAAAAGGCAGTGGGGTGGGTTCATCATCTCCTTCAGACAAGAACACCAACTGGCTCAGAGCAATCTTGTTCCAATTATTTATTGATTAGCTTGGATTTTACTTTCAAGTAAGGGAGGGAGGAAAATCAGAGGTCAGACAATTTTTGAATCCAAAAGCTAGGAAAACACAAATAAAACCAGGAAGAGATTGACAGACCAAAATTACCCATTAATATTTAACCTCCCATAAAGAGTTTCCATCCATTGTCACTTAGTAGAAAGTTATTTGCAGCAGCAGTCTGCTCTAAAAAATATTGTTCAATATTCACCAGAGTTCAGAACATCTTAAGGAAAAGTGTAACCATGTCTTCTGAATATTAGCAGATTAATGCAGACATATCAGGAACTTTAAAGAGGAGAATGCTATTTGGGAAAAATATCTGAATTAAAATACACTAGAAGAACTAGTGACCACTGAGCTACTAGAATATTTTTACATGCCCTTTGTGAAGCCTAGCTCAAGGTTAGGACCACATTAGGGAGTGAATTTGTCAAGTGCAGCACTGACACACTTTAGCTGGACCTTTAGCAGAGGATTCTTGAGCATCACCTTGAAAGACAAACTTGATGACAGCAGACTCAAGTGATCCTCATAAACACTTTAGTCTCAGTGAAGTTTATTTTGTTGGTGACACAGCTTGGTCACCTCTTGCCCTGTTATAAAAGGATAATTTGTCTGGACATGACAGGTCAAGGCTGGGGAACAGTTCCAGTTTATGCAGACCAGTGCACACACACGTGTTCCCAACATGAACTGGAAGCTACTCATCCCTCACTGTGCTCCCAGAACCCAGCTTACAGACAATCTGTGAACAGAGAGGGATGACAATGACTCAACTCCTTACACATGGCAAGCTATCTGCTATTATGAATTACTCATTCAGACTTTAAACACCACATTTAAACGTGTGAATCTTCTCACTTTCTTGTTAATAGTGAAGGGCACAGTCGCATTTACATATCTCTTTGAAGGTTAGTAGTTTATGCCAGATCCTCGTGGAGGAGGAAACTGGTACACACAGTTTTGTTGTTCTGAGTTTTTTTGAGTTACTGTTACATGTCAAATAGTTTTACATCAGAATGCATAAAAAATAGCTCAATTCAGGGTCATGCCCGTACCAACAGGAACATCACCCTGCTCTCTACCAACAATTAGTTATTCCCTAGATAATAATTGATTTTCAGGCAGTGAACTCATAAGGAGATAAAATTAACTCATAATCACCACAGCTATAACAGTGAGGTGAACACACCCTGGCTGGACATCAGGTGCCCAAAGCCACTCTACCACTCCACTCCTTAACTGAACAGGAGAGGCAAAGCAGAACTAAAGGATTGTGCATCAAGTTAAGGGCAGACACAGATCACTCAGCAATTCCCATCACAGGCAAGACACACTCAGCTTGGGCAAATTTGGTTTTCAATATTTGTATTAACAAATATTGTATTAATCAATACAATTTATGTTACCAAAACCAGAAGTGGCAAACATTGCACACCAAACACTGCACTTTTTACACCCTCACGTTATTAAGACAGGGCTCACTTTCAGAATATACAATCTATTTATTTGTTTTGTCCCCTGGAAGAAGGGGACACACAAGTCAGCCTGATTTACTGGAGAAAAAAAATAATACTACATAACATACACTGGCTATTAAATGGCCACGTCAATAAACTTTGTTTTGTCCACCAGAAAACATACTTGACAGTTAACTAGCACCTACCAAAAAATTTACATTATCAAGAAAAATGCAATTAATACACAATGTCACCTTGGCTGAGTGAAGTAGTTTAATGTCATTTGGTTCATTTTATTTTTTATTAGTGCTTGCCTGATATTTTAGTCCATTGTCAAGATAGTTTTCAGAATATCCTTCAGTAGGCTACAGAATATCATTCCTTCTAGTAGAATTATATTCTACTCCAATACCATAAGTTTGGGATGGGGGGACAGGGTTAAAGTTTCTTTGTTCTTCTTATTTTAAAAAATTACTCATACATAACACACCCAAATGACAAATGCATCTTGTTTCCACAAATGTTTCCCTCCAAAAAATAAGTTTTAAAAAAATCCCAGTTATTATCATAAACCAAGATATGCACCTCCATTATATCAAATCTCTCAAATTTCTTATCCTTATTTTTTGTAATGGTTTTAATATCATAGGTATAAAACACAAAAAGATATCTAAATTGCAGACAACAACAATTGAAAAATTTTAAATATTAAGTCAAAATAGACTATGAGATGTAGCCTAACGAGAAAAAATATTGTCCATGATACTGTATAAAATCTGAAAGATTGTTCTCAGGGTGAGGCAAAACAAGTATAATGTTGAAGCTTTATTTTGCTGATCTGGTGGGTACAGACACATTGGGAAGGGGGTAACACAAGTTACAGAAGTTCATCTCAGTTTTAAAAAGAACCTATATGTACAAAGAAGAAAATAACATAGCATTAATATGAACTGGGAGTCTCTAGTTACACATTATAAAGAATGTTGAAGAGGCAAAGCTTAAATTTTTCAAACCATAATGACAGAACTGTACAATCAGCAGAAATGAAGAAAATAAAAAGTAAAGTACTACCACAAAAATAGCAATTTCCACAACACTGCCAGTATTGCATGGTAACATTTTAACTTCATAATAGAAAAAGAAGACACAGACAAAAACCGTTTTTTCACCTTGTTCCCTCCAAAATGCAGAATTCTATTTATGTGACAAGATCAATTGTTTTATTCCAAAACTAACCCTGGAAGATACTTTAAAGTCATTTTGGCCTGGCCATCACTCACCACAGCAGATACCTGTGCCCAAGCCCAGCCAAACAGGATGATGTGGGAGCCAAAGAAACAGCAAGAATGGCTGATAGATAATGATTTAATGTTTTCAACTGAGTTATCACACAATTAACCATAGCATCTACTGCATTTAGGGAACTGAACTGTGCCAATGTACCCTATGGTAAAACATTTTGTTCTACTCAAGCAACATCCATATGCGACAAAGATATTTAAGCACCAGAAATAACTGTTATATCCTACATCAGATATTTAGAAACTTGCCAAAGGTGTCTGCAATAATACTGAACGAGTTTCAAGGTATACAACACTTGGGGTGGTACATGCCCCAAGAAACAGAAAATACAATTGGAAAGCAGAAATCATTCTATGCACATGTTGCTGGCCCAACCCTCCACCAGCCTTGCATTCCTTACTGCTTTCCTCCACAACCAGAAGACAAAACCAGGTTTCTGACAAATAATCTGGAATGCACAATTAATATGGCGTCTTTCAAATAAAAGGTAATGTACTTAAGGATGAACATTATTCAGTTTTAATATGAGTTAAAGACTTGTTCCTATCGTGCCTTGATATATTTTTAATTGTTTTATAGTAACATCCTTATATGAAGCACACAGTCAATGAAACCATATGTAGAGCCATATTTCTTCCCTCACAAGCAACACCATAATGAATACAATCTCATTTCACTGACATTGGGACAAAATATCACTGCTAAATTAATCACAGCTTGTGGTGAGGCCCTGGCACAGGCTGAAGTTGTGAATGCCCCATTCCTGGAAGTGTTCAACAGTAGGTTACACTGGGCAGGGAGCACCCTGGTCAAGTGGAAGGTGTCCCTGCCCATGGGAGGGTGGGTGATCTTTAAGGTCCCTTTCAATCCAAATCATTCCATGACATTCTATCTTTGCAAAATTTAGCTATGACATAATTTTATCACCCACAAAACTATAAATTGATGGCACTAGGCTTGAACTCAATATAAAAAAAAACCCCAGAAAACAACACCAAACTTTTAGTTCCATATTTCTGATTCAGAACACAGTAGAAACATCCTGATGATTTACGAAAGGCACTGATATTACCTACAGGGCATGCCAAAATGAGCCATCAGAAAGGTATATATTTGAGCTGTGTGGGAGATGGGGGTCTGGTGTCACTTGTACAGTTTGAAATTCAAAAGCAGTTTAAAAAAAGAATTCAATTAGCTCATGCATCTACTGTGAGTAGGAGGTCTCATTGGGGCTGTCAGAGGAAATGCTATTTAATCAACATGATGTCAGTCAAGTGCTTGTCAAACCTACTACAATTTTTCAAAATCCAAAATGTTTTAAACAATAATTGATGGGAAATTATATGTAGAGATCTGGCCACTTTAAAATGAATTACAGTATTTGAATCTTTTCTAGAAGTTTCTGGCAGGAGACATTGTTACTAGGTTTATTTCAAAAGCCTCCGTTTCTACTCTATGGAAGAAATGTTTAATACCCATCCACCCAAGCAGGATTTGGACCATCTACAAGAACACTTAATTACATAACTATGAAATTACATGAGACAGGCATTAATTTAACCTGCAGCACTTTCTCCCTGAGTTGCATTACAGCAAGTGTTTCTGAAGAGCAAAGCACAGGATCATCCAGATCCAGGCTCCCCCCTGGAAGTGTGCTGGGGCAGGTTTCTCTGGGGATCTCACACCTGCTGCTGCACCCACCTCAGGGGTTAACCAGCTTTAGACCATCTCAGTGGCACTACCTGGTGCACAGAAGGATTAGAGCAAGGTTAAAGACTCTAGAGGAGACAACACAAGATGAACAAGGTCCAGAAGAAGCTGCAAGGAGTCAGCTCATGGCTAACACCAAAGTCAGAGCTGCAGATAAGTCTCCAGACCAACTGCTGACCTTGGCTTTGATGTTTGAGTAAGGTCAGCCTGGAAAGCCCTGAATTCCTGTACACTGGTGGGCTGCCTTCCCAATGGCTGCATGGTGACAACCCTGGAAAGGCACCTTGAGACAGCAGTGGCCAAATCAACACGTGAAAGTCTTGAAAAATTTCATCTTTCTGGAGGACTAGGAATCACAAGCTCTGAAAATTTCTGGCACAACCTCTTTTTAACAACTTACTACATCTATCCACATGCCCAAAAAAATTTCTCTTAGGCAATATAAGTTTGTTTTTGTTTTTTTTTTAAATAAAGTGAGGATCTAGGCAGCAAATGAAATCAACAGTATTCCATCACTCCTGACTACTCTCTGTTGGAAATACCTTAGGTTTGTATCATGCAGAGATACAGGTTACACTAGGAGCTCTGTGGTGGGGCACCACAAGGCTGATGATACTAAAGAACCTTGACAGCTTCTCCAGAGGACTAAAACCTCTGCATCAGCTGTTCCCAACAAAGAGCAAGTTCACTTCAGATAAGTGTCAGGTCACAGAACAAAGCACATTCCAGCTGGTGAAGAAGTACATAAAAAAATATGATGGATGAAACAGCTTCATAAGCATTTCTGAGCTTCAGCAGGAGGTTTCAGCACAGACAAAGCTCCGCAAATTCAAAAGGAATTATTCATAAGAGGAACGGGTGTTCCTGCAGCACTAGATCAACAAACTTATAGACCCAAATCAAATGGAAGAGTTCACGTTTCTGTGCTTCAGACTCTGCTTACCAGCTGCCCCCTAACTGAGGAGGGCTTACCACAGCTACACTGCAATAAGAGACAAGAGGTAAACAGATTTAAATAAATTGGAACAGAAAAAACATACAGTATTGGCAATACCACAGTAAGGCCCTACTCCAAGCAACAGGTAGTTTACTGAAAAAGCTTAGTTTGATTGATAATTTTTTGAGTTATTGCACCCCTGAGACTTCTTTGCAGCCTTCCAGTGAGCTCAGGTTGTAAAAGGTGTGTTTCTGAGTAACGTAACTTCATTTTTCTTTGCTTTGCTGACTGACATTCCATGGAAAGGCTTTTGAAATCACTGGGTTGTTTTGCAGCTACTGCTAGAATCAGCCAAGCAACAAAAACAGTCTTCTCTAATCACATTGAGCTATAAATGGCTATTAAGACAGCCAGCCCTTTCACAAAGCATGATCCAAAATGCATAGACCTGTATTATATACATACATTTAATAAAGAAATTCTTGCAATGTCTCTACACACATAGCACCACCTGGCAAAAATGCAGCTTGGTTATTTGGAAAGCACACTGTGCCTGATCACCAATTTGGCTCAGAGCCATGCCCACTACTGATACAGACTGGGAGATGTACAGAACAGATCAAGAGCAGGCCTGTTGAGCAGGATTTGGGAACACTGGTGGACAAAAGAAAAACATTGGAATAGGGTAGCAATGCACACTTGCAGCCCAGAAAGCCAGTTTTAACCTGGGCTGAATAAAAAGAGTGGCCAGCAGGTCAAGAAGATGATTCTGCTCTACTCCACTCTCATGAGATGCTCCTAGAGTACTGCATCCAACTCTGGAAACCCCATAAAAGCCAGACCTTTGACAGCAACTGCAGAGGAGAGCAAAAACAGAGGGCTGATCTTGTACAAGAGAGGAACATTGTTTGGGGAATGCTCACTCTGGAGAAGAGATGACTCCTCAGAGACCTTACTGCAGCCTTTCAATAAAAGGGGTGGAGAGGAAGGCAGGCTCACAAGAAAAGTGTAGAGGGGCATTTCACCAAGGTCTCTAGGGCCAGGACAAGGGGAAATAGTTTCAGACTCGATTGTATCCAATTTAGATGGTTTTAATTAAGGCCTTTTTGTTACTTTTTTGTTAACACAAACAGCGAGGGTGGTGAGACACTGGCACAGGAACAGAGAAGCTGTGGCTGCCTGATCCCTTGAAGTGTTCCAGGCCAGGTTGGAGCAACCTGGTCTAGTGGAATGTGTCCCTGTCCATGGCAGAGGGATTCAAACTGGTCTAGATAAGCATTAAGGTCCTTTCCAACCCAAACCATTCTACAATTCCATGAATCATCCAACAGTTCACTGGGATAGTCCTAATGTTCAAGTAGGAAACCACCACCATAGAGAGTTTTGGACTGGAGGTTTTTGGTGAGATTCAAGCAGCAGACAATGCAGTTAGTTGTAGAAATGGATGCAGTGTTTTATACCATACAACTGAGCAACCAAACATTGGTTCACTCTCTCCACCTTTACCAACAGAAGTATTTGAAAACTCAGAATATTCAAACTGCTCTGGCTGGTGTCCTTGAAGAAGTGGATGTCAAATTGTTTATTATCATAACAACCTGTCACCAGAGAACTACTATTATGTAATAAATGCACTACAGAGAGATGCATTTTAGTTAAAAGCCTGAGAACTCTGAAGCATTTGGGGGATAAAATAATGATTCAAAACCTAAACAGCAGATTTAGATGCCTGCCTGTTGCCACATCTAACCTCTGCATCTTGAAAAGTAATCTAAACAACCCAGGCAAACAGATTCCTGCCTCCACTAAGAGTCACGACTTAAATGGACTTTTGTTCCACACTATCACAAACTCTGTAGTCCATTCCACAAACACAGGATTACAGTTTTATTTGAAGGTCTTTTTCTTATTGTCAGGTTTATCCTATATCATTAGAAAGCCTGAATGCTTAAATTGGCAAACACCCAAGTTTTGCTTTTTCTTCTTTATGGTTGTTTGTCACTGTGTTTCAAAGAAGCTCAAATGCAATTTTCAGAATTTATTACAACCTATTTTAAGTAGTGCAGAAGGTCCAATGACAAATTTTTTTTCGTTTTACTGTTTGGTATAAGATGGGCATTCACATTTAATCATATCCAATGATTACCTCAATGAATACAAATGTGTTACATTATCTTTAAATAAATGAATGTCAATACGTTCCAGGGTAACAGAAGTAATTGCATATTGATAACAGTCATTATCATAAGTCATGGTTGCTGGCAGAAAACCCACTTGTATTTTTTAATAAGGTGCAATATTATGGTCTATTTTGAGATGATAGCATTCTATTTCCCCATACATAATACAGTATCACTTCAATATAGCTGGCAGACTGTGGAAATAGATAAAAATTCAGAATGCAAACCTGCAAACTGTAAGATTTTACAGTCCTTTGAAACTAGTCTGGATAGACCAAGTACCTCAGAAAAAGTGATATGAGGGAATCATTATCTATGCCAGGCTGATGTACCTTCTGTTCCACTCGCCACAGCAGATAATAGCAACCAGCACATTATCCCAAATTGATACAAGCAGATAGTTCAGACTTTGCATTGTAGCTCATTGCAGTTTGCAAAGTAATCTGAAAGACACTCGAGAAAGGGACACGTCCCCCCTGTTTTTAAGGGGAACAAAACTTTAAAGCTAACTCAGATATTCTGTCTGCATCTGTTACAGGAGAGCAGGGAAGTTCTAACATCCAATATCAGGATTGGAGGCTCTTGTTCTGCGCTGCTGCTCTACTTTATTGCTTTAAAGCAGCAGAAAGTCAGGACTTGTTAAAACAAGCAGAAAACTGCACAGTCCTGCAGTGTGGAGAGATTATCCCCTGGAAACTGCCCAGGCTGGAGGTGACTGTGTAGCAGGTTTTGCAAAAAAAGCTCCTGAAGGATCTTATCTGGGCAAAGATTTTCATGTGAGTCAGTAGTGTGTGGATGGGCAAGGTGACAGCAAGGTCAAAGCTGAGTGACTCCCTGCTCCTCAGCAGCTGTGAGGCCGTGCCTGGAACACTGCCTAGTTTTGAGTTCCACACACAAAAAGTACCTACAGTTAGCCCTCAGGGGAGGCAGAAATAAGAGTGCACCTTTAATTTTCCAATGAAGCAGGGGCTTTAGTTCACGAAGCATAGAGAGAGACTGAAGAAACTGGCTTTATTCACCCTGGAGAACAGGAAGCTTGGGAGAGGTGGGTGTTGTTGCTGCTCCAGCAGCCTATAGCATAGCTGTGGAGAAGACATGGCTTCTACTCCTCTCCAAGATAATCAGTGAAAGGATAAGCAACAAATACTGCCTGGAGCCATGGAAACTCCCATTGCATGGAAAAAAAACCAAACAAACAAACACCAAAAACACAACCACAAAAAAACCACAACAACTGGAATTTCACAGTGGGAATGGATAGACCCTGGCAAAGTGGACAGACCTGCTCACAAAGAATCCACCACCCTACCACCTGCAGAAATTTCCAGAACCCAAACAACAGACTTGCCTAGAACAGTCTATTTCCTTCACAGCAGCTCAAACCGTGCTGTAGGTTAGATTTTTGACCAAAACAGTTCTGGTAACACAGTGATATTGTCACTTTTGCTGAACAGCATTAAGGCCTTTGTCACTCTGTCTCACCAGTGACCAGACTGGAGGAAGGTGTGCAGTAGGCTGGGAGGGGACATAGCCAGGCAGCTGACACTAGCCAGATATTCCATATCACATAATAGTGTGCTCAGCAATAAGAGAGAAAACAAGGGGTTTTGCAGGGTTTGCCATCTTTTTGCTCAGAAGGCTGTGTGCTCCAGCCTGCACAAAGTCACTGAATCACTTCACAGCATCACTAGTGTTGAGAGGGACCTCTGGATATAACCCAGCCAAGGCAGGGTCCTGTGGAGCAAGTGACACAGGTAGTTTGGAATGTCTCCAGCAGGGCTCTGCCACATTCAATGTCAATAAGCTCTTCCTCATGATGAGGTACAACTTCTTGTAGTTTCATTTATGGCCATTACTCCTTGTCCTGCCACTGGGCACCACTGAAAAGAGCCTGGCACCATACTCTTGACACTTGCCTTTGAGATATTTATATGCATTAAATATCTTGCGTTATTTTTCCCCTTGTGAACCAAGCTTATTCCTTTCACTCTTGATGCCATCAAGTCAGTTCCCTAACAGTCACAGAAAGGTTTGTGTGAGGGATTAAGCAGAAGCACAGGTGGATCAGTCCCAGCAGAGCACTGTGCCATCCCTTGGGAATGCACTGCCACACCACTGCTCCAGAACACCCAACCAGCCCTGGAGGGAGCTCTTCACTAATAATTACTCAAAATTTCACAAGATAAATAAGATAAATACATAATAACACTGTTTTATAGCACTGTTCCGTCATTCCACTGCAGTTTCCCACAGGGAAAAGCAGTGTCAGCTCTAACTTTCCTTAGTCATAGCCACACAAACAAATATGTGAAATAAACCACTCAGGCACCCAGAGATCATGAGCACCATTAAAACTTTTCCCTCAGGTGAGGAGTGAAGAGTCCTGGGGGGGAAGGAGGGGGGTGCGGCAAACAACCCAAGTGTTCTGAACTCGTCTGCAATGAGGCATCATTAAACTTTCATTTGTTTCTATGCAACTATTCCATCAAAGTCTCACGCCTGAAGCTTTCTATCCAGCAGCCAAAGCCAAAACTTTAAAAGCCAAATATTTTGAAGCGTTATCGCACGAACGCCTCAAAGGCAAGCCCTGAAATCAGCCCGCACTGCCCCGAGCCCTCAGGCGGGTGGGCGCGGCCACCACGGCAGAACAGTGGCTCTCGGCCACTCATCAAACATGTGCTTTGATGGTTTTTTCTGGGGTTTTCGTGGGGTTTGAGTTTTTCTGTAGGTTTTTAAGTTCTCTCCGGCCCAGGCCCGGCTGGGCCCGTCGGTTGCCTAGCAACCCCGTTCCGCGCAGCCACCGCGGGCGGCCGCGGCAGCCAGCGCTGAACTTATCCAACTAATTATGTTTCATTAACTTGTCTAATTAACATTGTCACCTCTTCAGAAATACTGTATTTTTTCTACTAATTTTTCTAAAGGTTTTTCGACAAGTCGCTCTTGTTAGAATACGGTTTGAGAACATTATTTTTTGCTACACCAGCCTTGGTGCATATCAAAGCACAAAAGCTGAGGGAACACTAGACCAGGACACTCAGTTAGGGGAGAGATGGATTGCCGAGAAGTGGACACAAAGAAAGTAGAATTTATGGACAACAAGGATGTGTTTGCAGAAACCTGAGATAAAGAGGAAACTAACAAAGACAATTCAGTAATTGCATTGAAAAACTCTCTGAGAAAAAGATAGTAAAAAGACTGCAAATGTCGGCTAATTAGCATGAGGATGGAGAAAACAATAAAAGAATATTAATTAATGGAGAGAATTAGACAATTTATAGGCAATGTACATTAATTTCTTTGTTTGCTAAAAACATACAAATATTGAGAAGCTTTCCAAGTGAGCCTTTTGCGGAGCAATCACACACACAACAAGTGCTACGAATAAAGTAACACCTGCTTTCTAATACTAATGATAGTTTGATTTATCCCGACATTTTTGATAACACCAAAAATTAAGAGCAAGAACAACATGAGTACATACCTGTTCTTCAAGGTTGAGCTGCTGGTCTTCCTTCAGGGAGAAAAGACACGCGCCTGCATTCTCCAGTTATATAAAGCAGAGTTAATTGGGATCAGCTGTGGGGCTGCAGCCACACCTGAAGCTGATCATTGCTAATTAGGTGCGATCAGGCCAGGTGCTGGGAGAACCTTCTGGAGGGGCCAGGTGGACCTCAGCCCCATGATGCTGGATCATTAGGGCTCACCTAAATGTTTTCCTTGGGAAGTATGCCAGGTGTTAGGATTTCAGAAATGGTTCTAAATTGGGGTGATATGAAGGAAAGTCACCTCTTTCCCTGTGCCTTTCTGTCCTTCATAGAAACAATAAGATTCCTGAGTTCACCAGGAGCCTTACAAAGCATCCAGGATTCACCACAGACCCAAATTCTCCAAGTGGGAGATGTGGAAAATGTGTCTCTGACATCCACCAAAAGATACAGCTTCTATGAGGGAAGAAAGGTCAAGAAAAACACGTCCTTCAGTAACCAGTTGTGACTGAGCACATGCACTTTTAAAAAGCCCTCACTATTTGCATACTACTTATTTTTAATGTTAGAGACCCAGCAATGTTGGTAATTAGTGCAAGTGTACTGTAAAGTCAATTTGAAAGTGGGCATGTAAAAAAATACTGAATTTGTAATATTTTACTGCCTCATAAAGGACATCTAATTTGGACATTGAACATTTTTGCAGTGAGTAAGCACTTTTATGAATTTCAATGCACGTAGTTTCCCACAGAGTGAAATTTTTATGGAAAGTTGCACAATTCTGAGCTGCAAATACTCTGTGTGCTTAGTTAGCAGTTTTTATAAGCAGCCAAGTTGTGGTTGCTATCAGGTATCTTTTTTTGTTATGTGCTCTTCTTTAACTTCACAGCAAGTATAAAGGCTCTTCTTAGGAGAAAATCATCTTTCCACTGAGAATTAATCTTTTTTGGTATGCTCTCTATTTCTGGCTTTCACTCTTCTGCTGCTGTCAAAATCCAGGTTCTTTACAAGGTGACTGACACATTGAGTACCTCTTCCTTCCTTCGATTTTAATAATAAAGAATCTACAGACATAATGATTTGTTTATGTTTTTCTGCATTTTCTATTGAAGGAATTTTTCTTTTTATATGACTGTTCTACTCCAATTTAAGGCTGAGATAGAGCCACATTGTTAAAACTATCCAATGGAGGCCAAAGAAGTCAATACCTCTCTGTCTGTATAGTCTATTTCCTACCATTTTTGGGGTCCTCAAGATTTAAAAGGATTCTTCATTGACTGTAATAATTCTGAAATTTGACAAAATTGTCATGGATGGTTGAATGAAGATCTCTACTCACTGAAAGCAAAAAAGGGTAATGAGACTAACATTGATGGTATTTATAATGCACTTGGGTACAGTGGCAAAACTATCCTTAATATTGATCAGTATAGAAGTTATGTGACACAAGGGGATTAAAGCAGAAAAGGTTATCAATTCAAAGGAAACTGGAAGATGAGGTTGTTTATATTCAACAGGAAATACATAAGGCAATATTTTAAAAATAATATTTCAATTACTATATTTCATTTATTTCCATGTATCTCATAATGCTACAGATTTGCCCTCTGTCTCTGTACTTATACATAGAAACTATGTTATAATGTGAGTTATCCAAATAAAATAATTCCTAATTTGGGAGGGTGAGGGCGTCGTACAAGCAGCAATTCTAAAGGATTTCCTGTGTGGAGGGCTGGTAACTCTGTTACTGAGTGATGTAAATGAGATCAGAATTTAGTCCAAGGTTCTGTTCTCCATTTCTAAACGGGTTACCTCCCACTGTGGCAGATGTGAATACATATGGGAGAAAGAACAGAACAGATCAGATCCATCTAGTGGGAGGACAGGAACAATGTACACATTGATCTACTGCATGTAACCACAAATCAAAGAATTTGCACATGGAACAGGAATGTATGCATTTGTTTCATATATTACATACTTGCATTTTTAATAAAAATTACATCTAAAATCACGTAAAGTAAAAGCACATGAAGATATGATAAATGAACACCAGAAATTATGTCACCAGGTATTCTTTAAATCAACATATTCTCCATTTTTAGCCTTTTAGCTATGTTAAATTCAGCTTTTTTTCTATGTTTGAGATTGGAGTCCTTTAAATATACCTAAGAGGAACAGAAATATTTCTAGTAAGAAATAGGGTATGGTAGAACTTTTTATTTCTAATTCTTCATCCCTGCCCTGTCTGTATTCTCACTCTTAATGCCATTAGTATTTGTTACTTTTTACAGTGACTGGTATCCTTGAATGCATTTTCCAAGAGGAGTTCATGGTAACTATTTATTGTGATGGTACCTTGTTTTTGTTTCTGTTTCATAGTAAAATGTTACCTTTACAACAAAAGAGCTGAAGTCACGTTGAAAAATCATCCAGAAAGTTTCTGAATTATAAAAATATGTAAATTATGCAAAGCCAAGTCTTGCCTGAAGGGTGAGAGACAGGAAGCCTTAAAGTAAGCTGACACAGTTTGTGAAGTGACAGACAGGCCTTGTTCTTGTGCAGGTTTTAAAATGGTAAGAAATTCAAAGAAAAAAGCCTATAGTTAAACTGAAAATCACACGTCTCCACAAATCTGAAGGAAATGTTTCCTGAGATGATTAATTTCCTGGTGTGAATGTCCAGCAGCTTGACACATGATAGTCACCCTGTCTGGTCAAAAGTTTAATGGAACATGGGTTTCCTTAATACTTCCACTAATTTCTCAATATTTTTCCATTTCTACACTAAGCAGAAATAGCAATTGAGCTCTAATTTTTTTCTATCTCTCAGAGTTGTATTTTTCTGCAGATGTCCTCAGAAAGGATGCGCTGCTGCCATAAAAAACTGCTATTGATGATGGAAGATGCATTAGATTAAATTATTCCTTCAGAATGGGCACAGCCTTGCAGGAAAAGGATAAAGAGGCCACATGGAAGTGGAGGATGTAATTCTTGATGCCCAAGATGATGGGAGTGGATCCTAGCAGGGAGGTGCACCCATTCACTTGCTAGTTGTGTTATATACCACTTTTATTCCTGTTCCTGTTAGCAGGAATAACTGGCTGGAAATAGGAGAGAAGTGCCAGAGCTTTCCAAAGATGGTGGAAGTTCTCATCACCATGACAAGAAAACAGGAGAAGGGAGATGTGGTGGTGCTTTTTCACAAACAGGATGGGAGTGCTGTGATGTTCCTTGAGCTTTATTGCAGCATCAGCCTCATTGCATGGTTGAGACAACTGGAAGATGGCAAAAGCTCATGTCTTACCAGCAGCATCCAAAGATTTCTTTGTTACAGAGCATTTAAAAAACTTTCTAGCCAATAGCACATTGCTAAAGCTCACAGACAGTTGCTCTAGGCAATCACTAAAAGCACATGTACACCTGCTTCACACAATGCTTGCTTGTCTGCTCTCTATTAACAACACACAATACTTCATTATTAAGCTATAACCTTCTACTATCTCACTAAGCATATTTTCATGCAGTCTTAAGCTCTATCTTAGCCAAGCCTAAAACCCAAGCTATTGTTTGCTGTCCTTGCTTGCTGTACTATTGTAACTTTTCTACTTTCAGACTTTGCAGCTGTAGCTAGTTCTGTGTTTTCTGTTCTTTCTGTTTCTAAGGCCTGCCTTCCCAGCTTTCTGAAAGTCCTCTTACCTTTACTGTTTCCCACAGGGAGAGGTTAAAACCCTCTTACAGCTGTCTCCTCTCTAGAAAATATCTGCTTAGGCCAGGGTGCTGTTGTACACAATTTCCAAGAATTACAGTATTACCTGTGCTGAAAACTGTTTAACATTCACCTGAAAACTGCAGGTTCGTGTAGGAGCTTTAGATCTTGACCACTGTGCTCAGGAGTATATAAAGAAACACCAAAAAGTTGATTACTGTCCTGTAGGGAAAAATAAGCACTTAAACCTACTAAGTTCCAAATATTCTATTTTGCATTATAACTGTATTGCTACAATTTAGAAAACTGGTTCAAAGGGGAGTAAATCTGATTTCCTGTGAGTCCATCCTTGTAAAGCCTAATAAATTATGTATTAATTTAATTTTCTAAGTCACTGCAGTGGTTTTGCAACATATTTGTCCCAAAGCAGAAGTTCAGAAGAGGGCTGCAACCTGTCACAAGATAAAAAGGAGAAAACTCGGAACAGGGAAAAAAGTAAATACTTTAAATATATATATAGTATATATATATTTTATATATACTTTAAATTTTATGTGTACATATATATATATATACACACACTCATACAAGATGTAGGTCCTAAGGGCTGTATCTGCAAAAAAAATCCTTCAGTTTAACAGCCAGTACAGAGCTGCTATTCTGACACTGTATGGAAAAGTTGGCCCCTTTTATTGTACATTTCATTAGAGGGAAGAAGAAAAATCTGAATTCTGGATGGTCATTGGGCCGTTTCCAGGGCTGTAGTAAACTATGCTACCTGAAAGCAGCCCAGAGGACAGGAGCTCATATTTCCTCAGAAAGCTCAAAAATAGTCTAAACCTAGTAGTGGCTTAGAAACAGAGAGGAGGCAAAAAGGAAAAACAAATACAAAATGTAACTAAGTCTAGAGGATCTCAGCTCTATGGAAAAGAGATTTTTTTGAGATGCCTTCAATCCCTCACAAATATGGTAAATTATTTATGAATATAACCTAAAAAATTATGTGAAGGAAAAAAAGACAAAATTAAGGCCATGGTAATCAGTTACCAAATGTTCACTATCTAGATTTTCAGAGGATTTTTTTTTATATAGTATCAAGTGTCTAGAAATGGTTGGGTTCAATCATATCTACTAAGCACTAATTTATTTGTCAAGACACAGCATAATAAATACTAAGCAGTCCTGAATTAAATGTCCATATGTCAAATTGCTGTTTTGTTTGCTATCACCCAATGTTTATTTGTTCAGAAGCCTGTCAATATTCTTCAGAGCTGCTATTATCACCTAAATTCAAATTCTTTACATGTGTACATTATTTATGTTGTCTAGAGGAAAAGATGTAGGACTTTCAAAAGATTCTTCATAGCAAGAACCCAGTTTAGCATTGTGGCCTGTCCTCTCTCCATCAGTCATATGATAACCTGAGGAGAAACATTTTTCTAACTTAGATATTTCAGTTGGTTGCCAAATGGCAAGAAAGATAAATATCCTTGTTTCTCTTCTTTTTAAGTACTTCCCTCAGGATCTCATTTGTTCTTGGGGGTAATTTACTATTTTAAAAGTAGAAGGATTAAGCCTTTAGCTAAAAACAAAAGCAAAGTTACAGAGAGAAAGAATATGAGAAGGAATAAATACATTAACATGGCAAATAATTTAGCCATTTTTCTGTTGGCATTTTAACCACTTCCTTATAGCTAATTAAATCAGAATATTTGGTTGTACTTTTTATCAAGATACTGATTTTTTTTAATCTGCCCTCTCTGAAATTATCAATTTGAAAGATTAGATTGTAGAAAACCCTGTGTATTTCATCCTGAAATGATCTTCAAGTAAAAATATAAGTTATTGAGGGTACCTACTGTATAAACCAATCCACTCTAAAGATACCAATTTGTGCCTTTTGAATTCACCTGGTTACATAAAAAATAGAAATGTTTTATGTTTTAACCTGTTTGGTTCAGAGGAAAAGTGATGGTTTGGTTCTTACCATTTCTACAATTCAGAAATTTCTAAATCTCACCTTGGTTCTCTTCCAGACCATTTCTTCATTATTTCTTGCGGCTTTTCCAGTTTCTAATTTTCCACATAAAGTTGTATTTTCATTAATAGATACAACATAAAGTGAAGGTTTAATAAAGGAACTGTAGAGAGCAAGCACAAAATTTTAACAGCAAAGGGAACTGACCCGTCAAACAAGCTCAAATTAACTGTGAAGTATTCAAAACTTTATCTTCAAAGCCATGCTGGGAGAGGTGTGTTTGGACAATAGTGACCATTAAAAACAACATAAACTAGGCTGTGCAACATCAGTTAGGGTGTTTGATATTTCTAACAGAGGTATCAGGGTAAGCATGGAAGCTTGTGCTGTACTAAAACACAGACAATATGATCTATATGTCTTTTTCTTCTCTATAGATGCTTGATATTTTAAAGTCATCAAATGCTTCAGTCATGGCAAACTGCTGAAAATTAGAATTTGAAATGTGAACTCCAGTGCTGCCTTCTACATCAGCAAACTACATATATTATTTAAATGCATGCATATTTTTATTTAAGTGTTACCCAAGCTACTGCTCCATGGATTTAACCTCATGTTTGCAAATCATGTGACTGGCAGAGTTCATAATCCCAAAATCACCAAGGGCCCTAAAGCCTTGCAGCAGACTAACAGGGCAAGACACTGCCATAGAAATAAATAAATATATAATAAACCACACAGAAGAACTTAAAACTTAAACTATATATATATATTTGAACTTTCCTAAGGCTTAGAGCCAAGTGAGCAGAATGTTAGCTGGCATGAATCCAGATGGTGCCCCAATTTCTTTAAGGAGATGCCAGTGTCTAGCCGGGTGTATCTGTTATTAGAAGAATAAAAAGAGGACAAATATTAAGCCCTATTAAAGTAACCCATATGGGCCCCTGAAGTGATTAAGTGAAACAGCACACAGTGTTCCTTCCATGTGCTAATTTGCAGCAGAAATTTCTGTTCACTCCTCTATTTTCCAACGAGAGCTGCTTCTTTCTGTGACTAAAGGGAGTGCAGAGAGCAGAGTAGTCCTGGAAATAGCAATTTAACCTCTTGCTGATTCAACAACAATTTAGCTAAACAAGTGGAGTCTTCAAATGCACTTATCTATGAGGAAAATTGTTTCTCTTAAACACTTATTGAAAGGTCTGGGGGAAACCATGTGTATTCTTACTATGGAAATCCCTCCTTATTTACATTAAATACTCCTTGCTCATCTCTGCAGAGATGATGTTCTCATTAGGCTAAAGGCTGATGAGATCTTTTTCATAAGATATATTTTAATTACTTTACTAGGTATGTACAACCTATTTATATTCTAAAATATTGGTTTCATTACCTACTTTTGTGAAACATTTATTGCACTTATATTTGTAATAGAGCTCAAGATAATTGTGACCAAGTCTCAAGAGAAAGTAGGAAGCAGAAAGAAACATAAGGGGTCAATGGAAAGGGAGAAGATTGAAACCCATCTGATAGAACTGAATGTAAGACTAAAGGTTAATTTAGACATCTGATATCTGACCCAGAAATGTGTAAATCAGGAGAGCAGAACCCCTTTTATAAAGGCACAAGGTTGTTTCTTTAGACATGAATAGTTCAGTGTGCAAAACAGTGGTTAACAGGGCATATAATTTAAAAATCCTGCTTCCACAACAGATGGCTTTATTTACCCTGTTTAGAAACTTGACATGGGGAAATCTTCCACTGGAAGCTCAGTTGTGAGTGCTGCAAATTAATCAGATGTGGGTCAAAAATCAGATTTCCCTAATACTCCGTGCCAGTGTTTATGTAAGATTGTCACAATCTGTCCAAAGCAGGAAAAGACTCAAATAATTAAATGTATTTAGTGTGTGATGTTTTCCCTCCTAAAATAATTGTGACCAAGTCTCAAGTGAAACATCCATAAGGAAACAGCTTTCCAATGCTGCTTTTTTCCATTTGGTACAGTGCTTCCAGTGTGACTTTTGCAACATCCTTTCTTGCCTTCTAATAAGTTCTGGGAAATACAAAGCCATATAAAAATCAAGGTATGCTGAAGACTGAAGAGTGGCTTATGGATGGAAACACTGAAGAGCAGCTCTAGGAGACACTACAAGGAAATGCTGGAAAGCACTGCTCAATGCTCTTCAAATTTCCTTGCTAGTGAATGTCTTATAACTGAGAGGACTGAGTGTTTTCCCTGCTCCTTATTTTTATGCCCAAGAACTCTGCTGACCAGTCTGGCCAGAGGAAAAGTAAAATGTGCTGTGGCACAAGGACACCCAAACAAGCACTCAAAAGAGAGCCTGGAAAACAGGAGGCAGGATATCAGTACTCTGTGTTGAGTGATGAAAGATAATGTTTTGTTTGGAGGAGGAAGTGGCCTAAGTTAAAATGGAGATGTGTCTCCAGAAACCATGGGCATCCTGCGTGCATGACAGAGCTGCTAGGAGATAATACCCCTTTAAAAATTCCTTTTCCTTCTGAGTTCAGTATCCATCCTGGTCGTACAGTAAAGGATAAAAAAAAACAAAAAAACAAATGTGTGGTTAGTTTATGGATTCTGAGGGTTTGGGGCTGTTTTTTTTTTCCCCCAAAATCTGTGTAAAACCAAAAGCAGCTTCTAATTAAATTAAGGTCATTAGCCAGTTCCAATGTGATTTGCTAATAGCAGCAGCAGAACCAAACTCCCAGGGTGGTTCAATCATAAGCATAACTTAGAATATCTTTTTCTGCTGTTTGCTTCAGAGGAAGGTCATTAGCACAACAAAACTACAGTGGTCTTACTGGATTTCTCACAGATCTTCCTTCAAGCTGTGGATCCAGAACAGAGAGAACAAAAGAACTGGTAAATTAAAGTACAGAACTGGGATGCTGTTCAACATTACTAATTTCTAAACTATCATTAACCTAGAGCTTTAAGTAGGAATGAACCAAAGAGTTTTATTAGTTCACCAGCAACACATTTTTTAAGGGAAGTGAAAAGAACAGAAGTGATATCAGCACTCATCTACAGCTTCATTGTTACTGTACAAAAAATTGGGTGGCTGAATGGCGAGCTAGCAAAACTGCTTGTTTTCTACAGACATTCCCTGAACAGGATAATGACAATCTTGGGGTTTTTCAGAAAAAGAAATGAGGACTATTTTAAATGCAGTTCTTTAAAAGTAAGTGTACATTGCAAGGGCTGGCAAGCTGATTAATGTTACCTTGGGGTTTATGGCTTGATTAGCCATAAATTCTGCAGTGCTGCTGCAACAACAGCAACACAAAATTATATATGGGGTTTTGGTTTGCTTTTCTTTTTTTTTCTTTTTTTTTTTTTTTTAATTGTGGCATTAATTTCTCTGTTTGATCTTTTCATTTTTCTTATTCTGAAAGTTTGTTGACTTGCTGATTTTCACACTGTTGGCTGTCCAAGCTGTGCCTGGCATCTTGGCTCCGTTAAACCGAGTGGCAAGCTGGCTGCAGAGGGAAGGGTTTCATGTGCTCACAGCAGATGTTCTAAATTGCCTCGAGGGCATTCTCTCTGCAAAAACAGGAGAACACGACAAAGTCTACAGTTTCTAACATACATACCAAGCAGCTGGAAGCTTCTCAGACTTCCTGTGTGCTGTGGAGGTATTTTACAACATATCAATGTCAGAAGTTGCTACTTCAACACTTTCCATAATGATTTCCAAGGAAAGAGCTCTAGAAGTCAGGAAAATGCATGGGTTAAGTGCTGTGCAAATTGTGTGTCGTTTGACATAAACTAACTCCTTTGAAGTGTTAATTTGGAGAATTTGTCTCCTTACTCCCTAAGCTTAAAAGGCAGATAAAGCGCTCTGGTAGTGATAGATTTTTGAGATAAGATAATGGATAACAAGGCTAAAACAGAATAGTCATTTTCTTCTCTAATTTTGGGTATGGCACAAATTTCTTATTAGGAAGCCGTGGGGGCCACTAACAAAAATATTTTTCTTTGGAGGAGATTTAATTTTTTTAAAAGGCAGACAAATAAATCAATGGATATTGTGGACAAAATACTTTGTCCTTGCCTCCATCAAAACAGCGCATTAAATTGGAGGGGGAAGAAAGGAACAAAGGAGACACTATTTTTTCATGTCTCTAACAATACCATATATTTTCCTTTTGAATCTTTTCCTGCCCCCAGTATTGTCTCCTCAAGGAAGCGAAGTGACTTAAATTGCTCCTGTATGTGGCTTTTCTATTAATACCACTTGAAGCAGCCTTCCTGCCGAGTTGGACTCCGTGTCTTTCCTCGGCCACATCTGCCGACTGTGCGAAAGCAGATGTGCAGGCCCGGTGACATTGAGGAAAGGCAGGACACTGACACCACATCAATCCTCGGTGGCCAGGCTCTGCCCGTGGGGTGCGGTGTGGCAGTGACCCTCCTCCCCACAGTGGTCCCTTGGAAGGGCAGGTGCCAGGCAGGGACAGCTTGTCACAGCACCTGCACAGACTGAGGGCACCTCTGCACATCCTAGTCTGTGATAATGGACTGCAATCTCTGCTTTATGGGCAGAAATTGGTTTTTGTTGAAAAAATTGATCAATGTGATTGCCAAAGTCACAGAAATGACCATGTTCTGAGGCTCATGAAATCATTTGGGTTTGTGTCATTATCTCTGCTTTTAATGAAGGAATGGGACCATGTCAGGCTAAGGATTTGTTGCTCAGATAAACATCAGTCTCAGAGGCCCTGGGATTTTAAGGGAGCAAGCAGTCAGCCATAGCTCAAAGGAGTCACAAGTTCCTTGTTAGAAGACAATATAGAGCTTCTAATCCAATAGACAGATGCCACAAAGTTTATTTTTCTTTTCTAACCTATCACCTTTACTTAATTTTGTTGCACTGCAGATACTTTTGTCCAATGGACTGCCATCTCACATACACACATATATTTTACTATAACACACTTTTATTTAACTTGCAAACTCTTAGCTTACTCCACACAATCACACCCCTACACTATAAACCTTTCACCATCTTATCAATACAGTTTCTCACTTATTTAAAGCACATTCTTATTTACAACTATAGAAATATAAGTTTATGATTTTTTACTTACTCTCTATTGTATTTTTACATCAATCAAAGATTCTTCCAAGGCTGCAGATCAAACCCTTCAGTGTCTGTGGAAGTTTCTGTTTTTCCGATTCCCACAGGTTTGTTCAGAACAATAATTCCAATCATGTACCATTGCTACAGAGATAGCAAATTTACACTAGGTCCTACAACAGAGTATGGTTGTGGTTTTCATGAGCTTTATATCAAAACCAAACATCTGTGCTTGATTACATGGGTTTGTTCTGGATAATGATAAACAATAAATAAGAGCTTCAGTATTATCTCATTAATAGCTTTTTTCAAAAGCACTGAATTTTGTTAGACTCTAGCATTATGTCCATGCACACAAAAATTCAGAAGTCACTTCACTGACTTAAAATCACTAACCTAACATCTGAAAGAGCCCTGTGGGCAGTGTTTGATGGTTTGAGATGTGCTTATAGTGATGGATAACTACTTCAGGCACCAGGCCTCCCAGGGTGAGTGATCATCCTGAGAAGTCAGGGCGTGCGGAAGGTGAGGGTGGAGAGTCAGGTCCCTGTGAACGAGTTCATCCCTCCTGGCTGCACACACTGTCCCACCTGCTGGGACTTTCCTTCAAAGAACAGCACTTTGCCTTGCCATGACCTGGCCCTGATCTCTTATTTAGACATCAAAACAGGCAGATATTTTCAGGCTGATGCAGTCAATCCTACCAGCAATGTGCACCTGAGGCAAAACACCTGAGCTGTCTGTGCTGAAGGGATGTGACGCTGAACACATCTGTCTGTAATTAGGGAAATACAGAGACCCACAGGTGTAGGGGTTTTTTTAGTTTAACAAGAAAAAACTTAGATTTGAAAGAGAGAAAACAAACATTAGAATTGTATTCAATCATTTAAGCTACATAGTTCTCACTTGAGAAGCTTTGATCATGTATAATCCTGTTGAAAGGCTGACTTGTAACCAGCCTCACATACATTATGTTGAAATGCTGTGGCACTAGTGCATGACAGAACTTTATTTTCCATTAATTCATTCTTTGCTAGAAATATAAACACTCTATATGCTTAATAGCCCAAAAAATGAATAGTATTGCTTTTTTAAATTGCCTGTTAATGAGAATTTTGCTTGCTATTAAAGAAATCTGAGTGCCTGAGGACCATCTTTCAAATGCTGACACACCTATTTTCAACACCAACAGTGCTGAACAATCAAAACAAAATCATCCCAGGCACTGCTTTTAGTAAAAGCAGCCATGTTTTTTAACTGATCAAAATAAATGTTTACAGCATCTGTGAACCACAACTGATTCTAAAGTAGCTTTTCACTGAACTTATGAACAATTTCATATCTACTCCAGTGCAGCAGTGATGGCTGTGCAAAAACATCTGTGGAACAGGCAGTTATTTTCTCAGGAAAAAGCCTGTTGTTGTAAGGCACAGGAAAAATAATTTTTTTAAAAAAGGAAAAAAGAAAAAAAGAAAAATAAAGAAAAAAAAGAGGTAGGAAAGTTTGCATTGAGCTGAGTCATGAAATCCATATGCAAATACAGGTTGGTGCTTGTAGGAAGAACCAATTTCCATGGGCAGGGATTCTCTGTGTGGGAAAGGCTCCTACAAATTCCAGTCACACCCAGTGCACCACAAAGAGGGGGTATTTGTAAGAGCTTCTGTGTACCAACAAATCACCTGATCAAGAATAGCTGAAAGCACAACTGTGCACTCCAAAGAATGGAATTCACACCGTTATCAGTTTTACAGAATATTAACTAAATCTGGATTATCCTACCTGCAGGGTTTCATGTATGCTTGTGAGAGCAAGAGCTTCATGCAGTCAGAATCTGAAAGGAAATAGTTACTCAGAGTCGTTGATAGAAATCTTGTGCCACAGGATTAAAAAGCCTTCTTCCCAGTTTTGCAAACTTAAAGCATTACAGGAGAAACAGAACAATTCCTTATCTTACTTCCACACATAAGTAAGGACTTCTGATAGCTTCTGGTGACTGATATTATACACCTGTGGAAGCTGGATTTAAAGCTTAGTGCAGTTTGAATATTTGGATTTTTTTATTCCTATTTTCTACTTTCTTTTTCCTGTGCTGGGAAGTAGGAGGGGGAATCCCTTCAGCTTATTCTAGATATAAATGTAAAACTTCAGGGTATTTTGGAAAACTTTAAACACATATAAAATGTGGCACTGATAAAGGAAATAGCAGAATAGCCTGTTGAAAAATGTTAGGATTATTTCTATATAGCAACAGTGAAACTGAAAACATTTCCCCAAATTTCTAAGTCTAGTGTCTGCTTTTTGTGTCTGCTTATAGATCTGTGATAAATTCTTTGGTTTATTATTAAACCTTAATCCTATTTGTAGTTCTGTTTAATTTTTGGCTGGCCTAATAAAGGGAACATTTCCCTCCCCATGGAAAGGGGTTTGGAGCTAGATGATCTTTAAGCTTCCTTCCAACCCAAATTTTTCTGTGATTCTAATGAAAAAAAAAGGCTCACAAAATTAATGGTTCTGTTTTCTCCATCATAGTGGGGAAAGCGATCATATGAATAGGAGCATACTCAAACATAAAATATGGCTAAATAATCTCTATCAGAAATTATATTTTCATTACATTCTAATAGGAGATGGATACATCAAAATATTATATATATATATATAATATAATATAATATAATATAATATAATATAATATAATATAATATAATATAATATAATATAATATAATATAATATAATATAATATAATATAATATAATATAATATAAGATACATCAAAAATATTTCATTTTTTCCTTCTCATGTCCTGTGGTGGTGTTCTGGGAGGGAGCTGGAGAGCTACAGGCACTCGTGGGTGTATTTGTGGTTGTTCTAATTTTGTGTTGACATGGACAAATAAAAACAGGACACAAATTAAGTTCAGGGGGAAAGAAAAGTTTACCTTCACTCAGCTCTAAGTAGGGATATATTGACACCACAAAACCTTCTTTGCTGGCACCAGGTGTAGTCACTGATGACAAGGTGTCTGCTGGACAGCCAGCAAAGGAAGCCATGGACTGAGTAGGTCTGAGTAATGATCTGAGGTGAAAAACTCCAAAATTAAAGATATTAAAGAAAACAATGCTTTCTATATTATTATTTATACTGAAAATAAGTTGAAAAAATGCAGCCTAATTTTTTTTAAAAAGAGTTCACTGAAGATGCATTTGTAATGACACATCCTGGGTTTTTGCACAGCCAGTGAAGTTTTATATCAAACATCTAATAATGTAACTATTGGAGGGCTCAAGTATCATTTAGGAAACTCTATATATTCCCAGCACACTGCTGAGAATAGTGTAAAGAAATATTTTCTTCTCCTGGTTTAATTTCCAGCATATCTGTTTGTAGGAACTGTGCACTATTTCATTATGTATAAATACATTTTTTTCCCTACAGGCAATCACCATATAACACATAGTGGCTGCAAACCTTAACTATACATAAATAAATAGTCCCATAAGGACTTTCTACAGAGACTGTATTTTCTGATATTCAAAACCACATTCTCCTGGTCTTTTTTTAGAGCTCTAATTTCATTTTCACCTAAAAATATAGAACAAGGAACCAAGCCACATCCTCACACATTAGGAAACCCATGCATGCCCACAGTACATGGAATTATTGGCTCAGAAAGTCACTAAAAAAGTGTCCAGCTGCTAACTTCTCTTTTGTTGTATCAGGATTTGATGCCAATCCATATGTACCAGGCATGAATTGTAACTTCAATATAACCCTCTTTACTGCTCTGCTTCATATTTTGTCCTCAATACCACAAGGTTAGTTCATACACTGAACCAAAAAAAAAAAAGAACACATTGTTTCAGTGTTGGACAAAATAGAAATTTGAAGAACCAAGCCAGGAATTTTATTTTATTTCAATGGAAAAAGTGTTGTTTTGCACATTGTACAATTACAGACCCAAATGGAAGCATGGTATAAACCACAGACATCACAGAGGGAAGACAAGCCCTGCATGAAGAGTTTACAGTTACTTTGCTTGTCTGCTCTACTGATATCTGGAATAAAGATTAAATATTAAGTATAAAAGGCTTAAAAATCTTGAAAGAATAAGGAGGAATAGGTCTCCCTGGTACCTGGAGCCCTGTTTCTAAGGATAAAGAAATTGAAATCTGTCTGCTGAGTTCTGTCCATGTGACCTGGTTTCCTTATAGCATCCTGTAGGCCTGTGAAGGGGTACAGATGGTAATAAACTGAGCCTCAGATTAAAAATATGTACAATATGAGGAGAGACTACACAAATTGAAATTCCATCATTTTAAAATGATTTGAGGAGGAAGACAGCATTGTAATTAAAGTACCTACATTTTTGAATAGGATAAATGAGGTCTACTCAAGTTGCTATGTGCACTGCAAAAAACAAAAAATTAATTTGTTAGTTAAATAAAAATAAACTTGCAGCAGGTGTTTTTAACTACTTTTTCATGTACAGAGATATAGTGAATTAGTTGCTATATCAAACACAGGAAAAATTAGCTCATTCAACAAAGAACTAAAAAGAAAAGACATAGGCAATAGGCTATAGAAGGCACCTGGAAGTATTATTTTCAGATTCCTGAATTATAGCCATTTAAAAAATTCTTTTTCCAGCTCTCACTCTGCCTTTAGTTTCCATAAATTAATAGCACACATTCTGGCAGAAATAGAACTATGTTCTATTACTTAGTTCTTACATAGTTCTATTAAATAGAACTATGCACACTTGCCTCTGAAAGCAGAGGTGAAACACATCTTCTGAGCCAAACAAATAAATCCAGGCCCTCAACATCCCAACTCTAATAACAGTCTGTGAAAGCAGGTGTTTGTTTCAAGCATTCTTGTTTATTTTACCTTAAAGTCATATAATGCCATTAATGCCCCCTTAAAAAGATTTAGAAGACTAGACACAGTCTTCTCCAGAAGTGATGGCAGTTTTCATGCAACAGTGTAATTTTCAGCACAGAAGGAAAAACAAATCAGTGCTTTAATGACAGAGTAAATATTGAGATTAAATGCTGCAGGTCAGCAAAGCCTGCCTGGATTTGGAATGAACAGCTCACAAACTAAGATTTTAAGAGTAGAGTGAACTTTCCTTGACTTCTCCACTGTCCCTGCACAACACAGCAGGAAATGTTCCCTTTGGCTCTCATACTCCACTTTGCACATCTACTACCCAACAAATAAACTAAACAACGAGATCAGCAAATATTAAACAACATCAAACACTGTTGAGCAACTGTTTTCCAGTTTTACCTTATGATTATAAGCCAGCCTTTTCCATGCAATTAGGTCATGTAAGAATGGAAGCAATGCCAACAGCAGCTGCTTTATGTAACTCACTTCAGCTCTTTCCCAAGGTGAAGAATTTTGCCAGTCACAATTCACAGAAGGGATGAGGGTGCTTCTTCCAGGAGCCTGAGCCCTGTGGTCAGACACCCATGTTGCAGCATTCCTCTATCACTGGTCTTCCACATCACATCATCCCTGCTGAAATACAGAAACATTTCAAATGACAACTCCCTAGAGTCCTTCTATGAGGGACTCCTTTTTCCCAAGATTTTTGCAGGCTCCAAAATGTTCCTGTTCAGATGAAAATGGCAACATTGGCACTGTTTTCTTGCCCCCCAGTAGCTGATTTTATTTCAATGTTACACAGTCCTAGAGGAATTGGAAGGGTGAAAGCAGGAGGCAGCTTTAAAAAGGAAAGATTTTGTATTTTCAGGGTAGGGTTTATCACTTTGTTCTACACCATTAATTATACATATCATGCATCTGATCTGACAGTTTTATATGCTTTGCATCTTAGGTGAATCTTTTCCCTGGGAAGGGGGAAAGAGAAATTAAAAATTTGCCAGGGTTAAGACTCAGGAGGAGAGCTCCCTTGTATATTTTTATGAGGTTTTTTTTAAGTCTATAGAGTTGCTGAACACAATTTTCAAAGCAAAAATTTGTATCTAAAACTCAGATCCTTAAACACACACTACAGAAACTTAAATAAGAAGCTTGATGTAGTGCCAAGCAGGCAGTAATCCCAGGAATGCCAGAGAACTGCTGAATGCTATGCAGGCTGGAAAATCAGACTAGCAAACTGCAGATACTACATTTGCAGGTTTTCATGAAGATACAGTTGTTGAAAATTCCCTGATTAATTGGAGAATAGAGCTGTGGTTATCTTACAGGAGGAAAAGGAAAATGGATCATTTAGATTTAGATGCTGAACATGAAGTCTAGGAAAACTTGCTTCCTACCTAACTCTTAAATGAAGATTTGAACCTTCACCTCTAAAGGGGCCATGTCATTCTTTCCTGCTAAGCTCTGAAGGTCTCCAAGGGCCCAATTCCTTTACTGTGTTTATGGAATGTGCATGCCCCGACACTGCTTTGGTGTACATCAGAATAATATTACACCAGGCTAGGGAACACAGATAAAGGCTAAATACATATGTCTGAAAAATAGGAGTGTATTATTAGAAGGAAAGTCCATCTTAGTTGGTCACATCCTTATTCTCCCTCTCCCCATCCCTGCAGCATGTCTTTGTTGGTTGCCCATCCCTCATCACCAGGCCTGTTGGTGCCCCAGGCAGGCTCTATGATTTACTGCCTTCTTCCACCCACTTAACCACCAGTGGGATAATGTAGCTCCATGATTTTGGTCAAAAGGTGGCTGTGGGCTTGGGATCCTTTGCCTTTAATTTTTTTAAATTAAATAATATAGATTATTTAATTATGTTCGTTATTAATTTTGATTTTAGCTTTTTAAACTTTTGTACATTTTATGAATGGATTTTGAATTATTAGATAGGTTTATGTAATATACTTATTAAAATTGTTATATTTATGTTTATGTATTAGTAAATGGAAATTTATTGTTCTGCTTTGTAGAGTTGTATGTTTTATATTTTCGATATTGGTTAATAAATTATTTAATGTAAGAGAAGTAGTATTCTAATAAAAATAAACTTTACTATATTTAAGTTTCCTTAAAACTGAGGAGAATTTACCATTAAGACTTGGCTGAGAATCTTCCTAGCACATCACACAATGGCCCTGTCTCAGCCAGTTTCGAGCTTATTAATTTATGGGAGACATTTTAGGCTTCCCAAACGTACCATCTATTAATAGGCAGCTTGATGATCAGCAGGCTCCTGCCCTGTAACTTTGATTTAAGTACATTTTCCTCAGCACAGCCAAGGAACAGCCTGGGAGCTGCCCAGCTCCTGCTCTGCTGAGCCCACACGGGCAGAGTCACTCCTCAGAAGAGTTTGCACTTCTTCCCTGCACCCTGAAGCCTTGTTTTTGGAACACCTGACATCAGATGTATTGGACAATATTTTGTGTTTCAGCAGCTCCTCTGCTGATCTCACACTGGGGTGCGATGGCTGCGGTCGAGGTGAGCTCCTTCACGGAGCTGCTGCTGCTGCACAGGCTCAGCTTAAATGGAAGTGGCAGCACTTCAGCAGGGCCTAAGGTACATTCTTTGACAGGATATAGATTCCCAAGGAGAAGTCATTCTTGCTGCTGTCACAAAACACTGCTTTCTTCAAACGTCAGCACCATATGGCGCTGCCATCAATAGAGCGACTGCTACCACCATCTACTGGCAAGAGGACAGAAGGGAAAGAATGGAGGGTGGATACTGCCTTTGGGTGGGTCTCAGCAGAAGAAAAAAATGAAGAAATACAGTATATTGCGGGAAATAGTAAAGGTAAAATGATTTTCAGAAAGCTGGGAAAGCAGGGCTTGGAAACAGAGCAGAGAAATTAGAACTAGCTGCAGCTGCAAAGTCTGAAAGTAGAAAAAGTTACAACAGTACAGCAAGCAAGGACACCTAACTATAGTTTGAGTTTTAGGCTTGGCTAAGATAGACTTTAAGACTGCAGAAAAATATGCTTGGGGAGACAGTAGAAGGTTTTAAGCTTAAATAATGAAGTATTGTGTGTTGTTAATAGAGAGCAGACAAGCAAGCATTGTGTGAAGCAGGTGTATGTGTGCTTTTAGTGATTAGTTAAAACAATTATCTGTGAGCTTTAGCAATGTGCTGTTGGCTAGAAAGTTTTTTAAAATGCCCTGTAACAAAGAAATCTCTGACTGCTGCTGGCAGGGTGTGAGCTTTGCCATCTTCCAACTGTCTCAACCATGTAATGAGGCTGATGCTGCAGTAAAAGCTCAAGGAACATCCCAGCAGTCCTGTCCTGTCCATGAAAAAACTCCCAACACAGAATATGATCATCTTTCACAAATCAGCAGCCAGTACTGCACTAGTGATGGCTCTCCAGTTGCATTGGTAGGGAAGAGCCTCAAGGATGGGCTCCAAGGTGAAGCCTGTGTGCTCCCTGCAGCTCATGGATGGTACTTCACTGTTCAGTTCTGCCTTGCAGCAAGAGAAAGCCTGGCTAATCTGCTCTCTGCACTGCCTTTACTGGGAAAACATCACTAGGATGTGGTGTCACAGGAAAGCAGAGAGAGCATCACATCCAAGTGCTCAAAACACGGAGTCCTGACAGAAGATTTGTGTATCTGAGCAGAATTCAGGATAGATGGAGCTAAGTCAGCATTACAGAGTAACTGGGAATTATAAAAGAGTTTAACAAAAAGAAAAGACTTTGCTGTGGTACAATGATTCACTGTGAATTTGTTTCAAACATTATCAAATAAGAACACCTTCTTTTACACCAGTGGGAATTAAAGAAAGCACCAGACAAAATGTGCTGATGGGGAATGTTGATACTTCATAACAACTATTCTGATTTAGCTGTAAAACTGTCTTTCCTTAGAGAGATGATGGTGTAGTTGACTTAGAGATATTAAGCACAGATTCCTGGGGTTTTTTTAAACTAGAGTCTAAATGAACATGCAGGCAAATAACATCTTAGCTTAAGAAATCACAGTGTATTTCCCCATTTTGCATTGACACTGATTGAAAGATAATTGAGGGTCTTGAATTAGATTCCAACATGAGTCAAATAAATTAATCCTGTTGTATTCAATCAATTTTGGTTCTCTGCATAAATCAGGCCCAGAAGAGGTCTTCACTAAGGCATTTAATTCTGATTCTTTCACCTGACAATAAAAACAGAGCCAGATCGAGATGATTTTATGCTCACTTGTAGACTGCCGTAAGGGATCATAAAGAAATGCACCAACACCTTGTCAGAATCAGATATTCAGACTCATAACCAGACAAATCAGGGCCCACTGAAGTGCCAAAGCCCTGGCCCCACATCTCTTCCTGAGCAGTGCCTGGGTCACCTCTGCCCTAACCTGCAGGACAAATGACAGCCCAAATCCTCTCTGCACAGATGTGAAGACATCTGACAACTGTTGCCCTCTGGAAGAGACCATCCCATTTGAGGCAGTGGTCAGCAAGTTCCAAGCTTCCAGAGAGTGAAGCTGATTCGTCACCATTTCACCTTGCCAATCTCCTGCTATCCTTTACTGGATAAAGGGCACAAAGTACAGCTGAATGCCAAGGAATAAGATCTGGAACAAACATGATGTAACACAGCAAAGTCCTGAGCCAAGCTCTGCTGGACCAGCCAAATTGCATCCCAGTGAACTGTTGGAAATGATGAAACCATCAGTTCTTATAAGTTGTACCCTGCATCAGTGCCCAACACCAAACAGTGCCAAGAAGTCTTAACTATATTTCACTTTAAGTAACCCAGGCACTTGGAAGATCACTCAGGCTGTTGGGCGCTTGGAAGATCATTCAGACCCCTCTGCCTGTTTCCATCAGCTGAGAACTCAAATGCTCCCACAATTTACTGCAGTCCTTGAGACACTGATACTCTGTAGAAATTTTACCCAAAAAGTGGTGACCCTGTCCAAATCCTGTACAGCCTCAAGACACAGCCCCTTGAATTGTCATTCTGCTTCATTCAGGACACAGTTCCCCAAATTCTTCCCTGCAGTGATATGTTACATGAAGAAACCCACCCTCAGGAGAGAATTTTCACAGTTGTTGCTTTATGACTTGGAATGAAATAACCACTCAGATCTAAGATCATAAAACTTCCCACCCTCTCTGTTATGTGCCAAGTACAGCTCTTTGCTATTGTCCTGAAAGATACACAGAGTCCCACCTGCTGAAATCCAAATGCCAGAGACACCCAGGCTTGAATTCAGAGAGTTCACCAGTAAAACAACCTAAACTGCTGCAGAGCTTGTGTTGTGAAGCATCTGCTTCCTCTGCCATGCCTGCTGTGCTCCACCAGCCCCTCCTGCACTGCTGGTGGCTCTTGAACCTCATCCTGACAGCTCTGGAAGCAGTTTGTGTTTGATCACTGCTCCCACACCTACATGCAACAGCCTTGCTCCACGTTTGCCTACCAATCCTTTCCATCACTCCTTTGTCCTGTGGGTGAGGGTCCATAAAGGCAGAGTCCCCAGGCAGGTTCAAAGGAGAGCCCTTCGTTGCAAAATCCAGGACTTTTTAAGCAGTTAAGCCTTTATCAGTTACCTAGTTTTAAATCGTCAAAAACATAATCTACAATCCGAACTCATCATGGCTATATAACTTCTTTTTCTACCCCTAATTCAGCTGAGTCACTTTCCCACTTAGTAGAAGAGTCCTCTTCTACTTAGCCAAAGTAGCAGGCCTGAGGCATGATTTTACAAGGGTAACAAGCCCTTATTTTATAAGACTTACCATATAGAACATTTTTCCTTCACCAAATATCAGCAGTCCCCTCATCTTTTCCAGGCTCCTTTCCCTGGCATCCACTGGGGGCACTGCCACTGGAGCTTATGGATGAATTTTCATTCAAATGAAAATCTTTGAACTTTCCTTGATATAAACACAGAAAACTGACCTCAGCTGTACCAGCCTCATGACTGTTCAAACACTTCTTCAAGCCCTCCAGAAGTATCTGAGAAGTAAGAAAAAAACTGAAAGTAAAATGGTTTGTCCAAACCTCTCTGCACCAAACTAATGCAATTTCTCTGATGTTTTGTAATTTATTTATTTTAGAATTAAGGTTAGAAACCAAAGTAAGTAATTTTGGCTTTTTCTCCTTTTTTTTTTCATCTCCTTTTTATCACACTGTTGCAAATAGTATTATCTCTTTAGAACAACTGTTACTTTTGCTTCAATCTTTATGGCTTGTCACATGGTCAAGTGCAAAAGGAATGTTGTTTCTTGCATAAAAAAGCCTAAATAGCCCAAATTTTTTGTTTGGTTACTTCACTTATCCTTAAAATTAATTGCTTTGCTGTTTTCCACCAAGTCCTACCCTGGATTTCAATAGTCTATGACTGCAGGAAGGGAGTTTTGTGGTAAAAGAATGGTATGGCCTTGATTCTCTGTCATAGTTACATGACTTTCTTTATGTCCTATTTCTGGGCATAATTCTGACCCTATTAAATCCTGTCAGATGCTGCAGTATCTCCACTTCCTCCATTTCCTACTGATTATTTTATGAAGACATTCAGCACATGGTGGATTTGAGCTTTGCTGGTGCCAACAGCTCCCAGCTGGGTGAGAGAACAGAGCTGAGCTCTCTGTGCTTGTATCTTCTTCAATAAAGAAAATTGAGGGGCACTGAAAGCATCTATATACTTACAAATTTGTCAAAATTCAGGTGTTGAAGTCTCATTTTCTAAGGTGACTTGGTCACTGGGTGCCCAGTCACTACACCCAGTGTAAGTCAGTCAGTAAGGCTTAGCACTGAGAATTTTTTGCAGCAACTGTTTCTTCTGTTGCAGCAGTGCAGCAATGTTTATTAATTGCTCCAAGAGCCTTTGATTAAAGGACTTGCAAATGTAGAACACACTATTCACTCTCATTAATTCATTCTGTAAACTGCCTCAATGTCCTTCTAAAGCTGCTGCTGCATCTGGAGCTGCTTCCAGTTACAGTTGGGAGTAGCTTTAGACAAAATGGAAATTTGAATAACCAATAACCTGGCTGTGAAAGGAAAGGAACAGGCTATTCACATTTTTATTTGCAATATTATGTATTTTTACTTATCATGCAAACATAAATGAACAAGTAAATGTTGACTGTTGGGCTGCCTTCTTTCTGATTAGGACATTTCCTCATAATAAGTTGTGTTCCTCTACATTTCCCTCCAAAACCCTGCTGCCTGAATTACTCATTAATACTCCAAGTAAAAAAATTCTATAGTTAAACTCTTATGCATCTTTATTGCTTAAGCATCCAAAGAGTGCTGGATGTGTACCAGAGAAACTTGCACAAATAAGAAATCATTTGTTTGCTGTGAATTTTAATATGTGGTTTTTAAATGATCTGATTAAGTAAACCCAAGAAAAATAGAGCCATAGGATTCGAGCATGATTGACCAATTGCAGCTGCCTTAAAAATCACAATCTTCCTTAAAACATGTCTTTTTCTTCAAGAGGAAAAACCCAAATCTTTAGGGCAAAATTATCCCTTACTTGATGCAAAAGAAAATAGTTCACTGTAATCAGCTTTCTTCATCTCACTAATGAATAAGTCAAATTCATTTCAGGAACAGATTAGTCTTCCTCATGATGTGACATACCCTGGAATGCTATAAATGCTTTTTGCTGCACACACAGTGTTCGTTTTGAGCTACCTATGCACTGTTCACAGCACTTGAAATGATTACATAGTAGGTGTGTGTTTATATATAGTATGTAATCATCTCAAATGCTGGGATTGCAATGTGAATAGGTAATAAGAAATAAACTCCACTTTTGATTACATAGGCCTGTGATTAATTGTTTGAACTTTGGTAAATGAAAAAGACTTAATTAATTAAAAAAAAAAAAAACAAGACAACCAAAACCAACAGTTTCTGAAAATGGGCTGTTATTATTTAAGGTTAATATATATTTTATGGGGTTTATGTGCAGAGTATAGCCCTTTTTGGTTTTGTTTTTTTTTTTTTTTTTTTTTTAATTTGTTTTATTACCTTATTCATTGATTTCCCATAATAATGCTTGTGCTTATATACTGCCTTTCACTTGGGCCCATAAGGTATTTCACAAACATTAATATATTTTTCTCACTCCTTTTATTTACATTCCCCTTCTAATGAAACTATCATAGACTAGCTGCATATAAATTACACTGCGTGTGCAAGAGAAGCAGAAGGCAGAACATGTACCAGACAGAAAAAAAAAATTACAATTACTGAAAGGAGAGCCCAAAATGCCATATCCCAGGTGGCTATTCCACCTTCTGCTCTGCCCTCGACAAGGAGAAGCAGGATCATGGATAGTACAGCTGCTTTGGGGCTGAGCCAGCCATGCAGAGGTCACTCAGACATTGGGTTAGCCTGTTCTTCAAAATTCCCTATTACAGAAATTGTCTGTGGAGAGCACAGACTCTGTTCTTACCCTGAACTACCTGTGCTGTTGGAAACCTTTTCCTAATGTCTAATTTAAATCAGTTCCTTCAGGTTTAGCTTATTACTCCATGTCTCATTCACTTGGACACAGAGAAAAATTGCTCCCTACCTTTCCAGCAGACTCTTCTCAGTTTAAAGGCAATTATCCTGTAGCACCTGTGTCTGTCTTCTTCTTTAGATGAAATAACATCAGTTCATTACACCTTCACTAGTAGGCATTCTCACTGCCTTACACTTGCAGGTCTCTGGTGTTATCTTCAGTGAAGCCCAGTGTTGGAAATGGACATCAGATTTCACCAGAGCACCTTCACTTAGCCTGTAGGGGCTTGTTTCTTCTTATATAATATTCCAAGTTGGAACAGACCCACAGGAATCACCCAGTGCAGCTCCTGGCCCTGCACAGACACCTCAACAATCCCACCCTGTGCCTGAGAGCATGGTCCAAGTGCTCCTTGGGCTCTGTCAACCTTGGAGCTGTGACCATTCCTTGGGCAGCCTGTTCAGTGCCCCACCACCTCTGGTGGAAGAACCTTTTCCTAATATTCAACCTAAACCTCCCCTGGCACAGCTCCTGCCATTCCCTTGGGTCCTGTCAGTGGTCACCACAGAGAAGAGACTGATCTTCACAGCCAGTGAGTTCTGGTGTTTTGCACAAGAGCTTGGCAGTGGTGATGCCCAGGGATAGCCCAGATCTTTCCCTGCAGATCCATCACCCAGTGTATCCTGAACTGGCACAGCTGGCTATCCTTGTACAATCACATCATTGGCCAGCATTGCAAAGTTCATATTTGTCCTTAATTCAACTCCACTCCTTTTTTCAGACCATTTCTCTAAATTATAAGGTTATTGGAAAAAATAATGTTCTTATTTTCCCAACATGCCTGAGTCTGCCTAGGATGATATGGTCTGCATGTGAACCTTTGCTTCATCATCCAAGTTATTGATAAAGAAGTTTCTGCTGCTTCCAGAGTACAGAGGATCCTGCTTGAGAGCCTGGCAGGGAGTCATTAATAACCTCTCTGTGGAAAAGGCTTTCCAGACAGCCCTGTATCAACCTTAGGGCAGTTTAATTACAGACACACTTTTCCCAGCCTTCTTTGGAGGCCAACATGTTATGCTTACAAAGCTCAAAGTATTCCACACTGGCCAGTTCTACTACAGCCACTCTATTCTTTCACAAAAAAAAAAAAAAAATTTAAAAAAGTAGGTTTGAAACTTAGATAATTTGCTTTTGACAATCTTTGTTGTTTCACGCTTCCTTGGCTGCATTTTTTTCTGTGCTTTGTCTGGGTTTTTTCCTCACAAATTATTTGTTTCTTCAGTATTTTTTTTTTCTGGGAAGACTGGCTGATCTGTAATTTCTCTGATCTTCCTTTTCCCTCTTTTTAAATGTAAGGACAGCATTTACTTTTTCCAGGATCCAGGACTTCATAAATCCTGCATACTTTCTCAAAGATGATTTTTGATGCCTCTGTTTGATTCACCTCATTCATAGCTCCCCGTGAAGAGAGACCAAGTCCACCCAATTTCACAAGTCAAAAGTTGCTTAGCTCCTTGTGATGATTTCTTCTCCTGCTGTAGCTCCAAGTCTTGCTTCTCTGCTGCTGTTCATGTGCAGCTGATCTCCCTACTGAGAGCTGAACTCTGATTAATACCAAAAAAAGTGGTATGAAGTATGCTGGCTTTCTCAGTGGTACCTATGAGGAAAATTGCTATCTAAAGCAGTATCCCAGGACTCTCCATCACTGATAATCTCTCTCTTCTTTGCTGGAGTGTCATATCCTTTGCCCTAATGAAAAGGCTGACTGCTGCAATAACCAGAATAACTCCTGCAGAATCCCCCTTGATAGATCCTTCTCATTGCATCTTTTATTGTACAATATATCATTATTAAACCAGTCATGTATATAAGTATAAAGAGCTATTTGGGCATCTTCCTGCTCCTTCCATTTCTCTAGCAAGATTGTTTTAGAAATACAGATTTGACAGGAGTCTTGAGCAGTGTCCATGAAAGGCTCCTTAACCACAGGCACTCACCACTTTCATTCTGCTTGGCATTGAACAGATTTCACTTATGTGGTCACAAAATATCTGGCACTGGCACAACACTTGCCACCAGAAGAGTTCAAAGCACTTTCCACATGAAACTTTTTAATAAGGCAAAAGTAAGTAAAGTGACTTTCCAGAGGTCACCCATCGCGTTATGGGCTGAGCCAAGAACACAGTCCAGACCTCCCAAATCCCAGGCCAGTGCTCCATCATTGTGTCATCCAGCCTCCCATACTATTAATGCTCAGCCTAAATATATTCTTGTAGCAATTGATTTAATGCCATTAGTTTCAGACAGCTAATCCAAAGCTCCTTTAGTTACCCAGCCTCCAGGGATTTACTGGAACAAAGAACTTCAAGACTGATCCAGAAAATAGCATAATAACTTTCCCAGGAATCCTAGCTGGAGTTTCTTAGTGGTAAAGTTATTTTGAAGGCAAATCATCACCTGTAATTCTAAATCCACTGAAAATCAAGTGGAAAGACTGCATTTAACTGAGTGTGTTTGCTAGCAGGCCCACCATGGTTTTCTGCATTTCCTTTTCAGATGACAATGTTCAATAAAGATGTACGGTAGTAATTAATGGAATGAAGATAATTATTGTGATACATGAAAAGAGGATTAAGTAAAAAATCCTTAGGGTCTTAAAGAGATGAGAGGGTGGGTGGAATTGGATGCTGCAGAAAAATTATATCCAGTCAGCATCTCTTGGGCATAAGAGGAGATAAAGGTTCTGTGTGAATGATAGAAACAGATCAGATTATACAACAACCAAAGGGAGATACCCACAGCCATAAAAAGAACTTTGGAGTCCTAAGTCTTTGGCAGTGCCCAGAAGGATGCAGTTCAAAGTCCTCAGAAGATGGCAGAGAAGTAGGAGGACTGAAAGATAAGACTGTTCATTAAATGTGTGAGAGAACACAGGCAATCAGGACAGCCAGACAAATATGTGCCGAGAGAAAGATGAGGAGGAGGTACAGAAATCTTCCCATCAAATTAGCCACGCAGTTTTCTATGCTTTTGGTTTTCATAATCCAGTTTGCTGAACTAGGTGGGAGAGATAAATGCACCTTTCAGTCTACCATCTGAGACCTGTATATAGATTTTCTCACTCGTCTGGATTCCTCCATGGTGTAGTTTCAAATTACTGAAGCCTTCAGAAAGCTCTGCTCATGCAGTGTGTTCTCCAGGACTGTAGATCAAATAATGGAGTATTATCTTATTTCCATGTACATGGTATGTTTCCTTTACAGGACATTTGTTTTTCTTGTCCAGCCAACCTTTGGATCAGAGCTTTTTCTATATAGTGCTTTTCAATTGCTATTATATAACAATGCCAGTTACTAGGTTTTATGTCAATGAAATCTACCATACCTTTACAATTCAGAATAACTTATTGTTATTATCTCTGCTTCAATATGGATGTCAGTGTTCTTAACAGCAAATCTAGTAATAGCTTCAGTTTTCTACAGCTGAGTACATTAAGAAGATGCCTTGTGCTTCAAATACTCTATTGTGGACACCGATAAAACAGAAAATAAAAATATAAAATACAGAATTAATTATTTAAAGAGAAAATTTAAGAACTGTAGTAACATAGAATGGAAAAAAAAGACTTTCTCAACTCGAAGCAGAAACAGCCCTGAACAAAAGGAAAAAAATTAAATTTCATCTTACCACACTTTCAGTTCACTGATGCCACAGTTTTACATGGATAGGAAGATTTAACATCTGGTTTTCCTTTACATTCAAATTCAGCATCCAACGAGCCTGATCCATCACACTGCCTGACTACATCCCAGCTTCAGAAGAACAAAGAGATTTAAAACGGTACATCCCAGGGATGGAATATTGAGGAAAAAAATTCTCACTATGTTTTGTACAACAAAGACCACTGTAGTTACCTATGTACCCACCTGAGATTTAAATAAATTTTTATGTACATAAGTATATACAAAATAAACACAAATATACTTTTATAAAGTATGTACAAGTATATTTTAAATATACTTTTCCTGACAGAACAGAAAAGAAAATCCTGTGACTCACATTTAAGGTGCAGAGCAGGTTTACATGCAAATCTCTCAACTCATTCAGGGAGATGTTTGTCTGTAGGCAGAAAGCAAACACCTCTCCACACTAATCTCATGTGATTGATATCTCCATGTCAGAACTCAAGCTCTGAATCTTCTATAAATTGCTCAAGCTCCATATAATATGCTACTGTATCTCTGTCTGCCATGAGCCCTGTTTGAATCCAGAGCTGTTTCATGCCAGGCTGTTTGTCACCAACCTGGTCTCCAAGCACAGGAGCAGTCACACATCTGCCTCCTGCACTCAGCTGCCAGCTCTGAACTTGGAGCACTTGAAGGAAACCATTGCAAATCTCACCCACAGTCATTTGCAGCGTTTTATCAGCCTCAACGAGTCACTGATCAGACTGCAGCAGCCACAGCCCTCCAAGCCCTAGTCTGATCAGGTTTTAGCTTTTATATTTTTCAGACTTTTTACTGCTTTAGTGTGCAGTTCTGAGCTCCATATGAGGGGATGGTGAGCTCCCTGCACAGAGTAGGGAGACAAAACAATTCCTTCTCCAGCTAGGGACCAAGGACAAATGATCCAAATCTCAGGCCCAAGAGCATAAACAACAGCAGAATGAACAGAGAAAAACAAGGATGGGACTTCATAACCTAAAACTATTGGACAATTAACTCCAATATGCAAATGAACCAGAACTTAGAAAAGTGAGACACCCCGTGACCAGTTGTCCATTTTGTGACCATTTTGGTTCATCTTGGGTGCAGCCCTGGCTGGGCTCTTGTGCTGCCCAAGGTGGATCCATTGAGGCCTTTTAATAAATGCTTTCTTTATTCTTTAGCTCAGTCTAGCCTCTGTTCTAGGTCATCCTTGACAAGGCATCAAATCCTTGTGATTTCTGCTGGCAGCCCCTCAGCAGCCTGACCTGCATGGCAACCTGCCTCAGCAATACATGGCAGCATAGTCATTGCTCATGCCCTCTCCACAGAAAGATGAATGTGTCAAGAAGCCTACTTTTCCCATCCTAAAGCTATACAGTGTCTCCTAACTTTGTCCATGATTCCTAGTTCTCTGTAGTTGTCTTTTCTGAATCAGATTCCAGTACAAGAGTCAAATGAATCAGTTGTATCAGTTGTGACAGTATTATTTCTAACCACTCCTTTTGCTTGCCTTGTCATTTTTCACCTTCAGTAATGAGAAGCACAAGCTGGGGAAGGTCACTTTTATTACCTGTTCAGACACTGGTAGTAATGGAGAATAAAATGGAGAGTAAAACTTAGAAAAACAGCTGCAGTTCCTTGCACACTAAAATATAGACTGTGCTAAATTCTGATTAGAGAGGGATGTGCTCTCTTGTACTGGTTCTATTTGTGCTGAGTTTCCACTTCCCCTTAGCCAAGCACAAACCATGTGGGTTTAACAGCTTCCAGAGGATTTCCTTTTGCCTTTCACCTGAATAAAACCTAAGCCCCTGTAGAAACAGATCAGATTAGACAACAACCAAAGGGAGATACCTACAGCCATAAAAAGAACTTTGGAGTCCTAAGTCTTTTCTTTCACTCCCCTGAACTGACAAAAACCCACGCAGAGATGCACGTACACAGAAACATGAGCTGAAAAGAGATGGCCATAAAGCAGCTGCAGCTTTTTATGGCATTGATGTGTTTGGCCATTTTCCCTTTGTGCTGGCCTTGCCTTTTCCATGTGCTAAATGACCTGCAAGAAGTTGTTCAGGAGTTTCTTCAACTGTTCAGTGCAAATGGAAAAGTTATACATCAGGCTGATGTTACCCTCCTAAGCTGAGCTGAGCCTGGTGCTTATAGTGGAAAAAGCAGAAAAACAGCCTCAAATATTAAGTTTCTTTCTTGAAATTTTTCTTTGGGTCAAATTTAAGAAGTGGTCCTGAGAGAATTCAGTGCACTTCCAGAATACTTTTTTCCAAATATCCCTCCAAAGAGCAAGTCATCACATACCTATAGGTGTCTGCACTTTCTACAGCATGGACTGTGCTGAATGAACACAAACTTTTTATTTCTACAAAGCTGCAATTTGGTAGCATCAGCATTTGAATTCTGTTCATGAAAGGAAAATGATAATGACAAATTCTTTTCATGGAAGTATCTAAAGAATCACTAGGAAGGAAAAGAAAAGCCCTGAAGCTACCTTTCTCTTTGGAAAGAGGCTAAACTCCATCTTTTCAGCAATTGAAAATATAATGATAGCAGGAAGTTTCCTTTATGAATTACCACAACATTTTTTTCCTTCTACTGGAACAATTTTATCAGGTAAAGCTGCAGAAAAACTTTATGTTTATACTAGTTGCCAGATTCTCTACCATCTTCCCAAAACAACCATAACTCCTAGCCTACCATAATGATCAGATTTGGCCAAACACAGTGGAGAGACATACACGTGTCAGGAGGACAAGGTGGTGGCATTTGGTGACATTTCATATGCAGTTCCTGTGGCAGGTGGGGTTCATCTCTTTAGGTGAATTTTCACCAAACATACACTTTCTAATACTGCCTGGAGCCTTAATTCTGTGAGAGAAATCTTAACTCAAGGCATGTACACTTCCTTTAAAAAAAATCAACTTAAAAAAGAAAATTGCATATTATTGCTGCACTAGGCAGCTTCTGACAGCCCAAGGGAAACCTTATTGACCAGAATAGATTTATTCATTAAAATCCAGCACAGCCTCACACAGCTGATGAAGCATCTGATGCTTATTCCAAAGTCTTACATGGGGCACCATGAACAGTTTGAGTTCAGAGGTAAAAGAAGTAGAATAGAACAAGAAATGAACATCAAAACTTACCTAAGTTAGATCAGGTTCTCTCATGTATAAAGGGAGGCAACTTGCTGAGGACTTTCAAATCTGTTTCACAACATTATCACTTCTTAAGTAGTCTTAGAATTCTTTGTTTCCACTTCAAAATATATCCCTGCTGGAGCATCTCCTCAGGTAAACATTATCCTGATTTCAACACGCCAGCCAAAAAATGTCTTTGAACTAATCTTTTCTATTGGCAGCTAAACAATTTCTGCTATGTTGGAAGGACAAACATTTTATCATGGCAGGTATTTTTAAAGCTGAGACCTGACCTTGGTATCCACAAACGTAATACATATTTGCAAACTAAATTTTGAAAGCAAAATTCACCATCTGCAGCTCCACGTGCTCAGTTCACACTTTGATATTTAGAAACAAACTAAGATTTGTAAAGACAAGCACAAAAAATGTGGGCAAAGACACTTGCTCACATGAAGAAAGCAATTATTCTTCTGAATATCTACTCCTTACCTGACATGTCAGTCCAAGGATTTAATGCCCAAACAACATGCCATTTTATATATAACTGCTAACATTAACTCCTGTGTTAATGCCAAAGTACCTAATTTTGTGATAGATTTAAGGTCTTAATATATTCATCCCTCTTTGGGAGCTCACTAGGTTCTGACATTTGTTATTTTTGGCAAAACACAAAGGTTTATAGATGTTTGTTATGTGCAGTGAATTAAAATGCAAATCTCCTCAGTACAATGAAGGCATTTTGTACTCGGGGCTGAAAATTTACCCAAAGTACAAAAATAATGGAATCAATGGTTGCACTCCTAACTATTCACTGACTTCTGCTCTTCTAATTTATTTTCCTCATCCACACCATTACTAGAGGAGTCATTTAGTGAAAGCTCATTTCATTGTAAAGCCCAAAACTATTAAGAGAGGAAGCAATTCCTTCCACCACTTTGAAAGACAACAGCTTGACGTGCTGTGTATACTGCCTGAATTTAAAGCTATTTAGCTTTTCTTTCAGAGGAAGGTTGTGACAAAGCTGTCTCAACATAAACCATCTTTTAATCACAAGTTATAATAATCATGAGATAGGATATTCCTGGCCTGTTTCACCTGACTGTATTTAATAGAAAATGCATCACTCAGCCATGTCGGAAAAATGAGACTCCAGTTCCCCTCTTCCTGCAATATCAAATTATCTGGTAATGCAGATAAAAACACAGCACATCACAGCTTGCAGCTCCAGCTTTGGGTTGCAGAATAATGGTATGAAATAATAGCTGGCACATTTAAGTTTAGGATAGTTCCAGAAATAGCTAGTGCTGCGTACTCTAAAGAAATATTAATAGAACAGGCCAGTTACAGATCAGAGACCCTGTGATTTTATCACTGTGATTTGGCATTATATACTTGCATATCAATGAAATGTGTCATCTAAGACATAGTTCTATTTTCTCACATGGAAAGAGCCCTTTTCAGTTAATTTAAACTCCAGTTCAGCTCTGAATGGGGTCACAGTAAAAACTGCTTACCTTTCCACAGATTTATTTCTATGCCCATGTATAGCTGATACTTCACAGTGCTAAATCTCTTCTTTTTCCCTCTTCACCCATTTTTACTCTTACAACAAGGACAGAACCAGTAGAGCAAGGAGCATTTGTGCAGGTTACTTGTCGCCAGAGCCATCAAACCTGTTTACTATGATCAGAATAATTACATCGTTATCCGTGTTGGTTCATTAATGATGAATGATGCAAAGGGAGAGAAGAACTGAGCTGGACTCTCAGCCCTCCATTTGAATTTCCATCAAGGAAGCAAACAGTTCCATGGCCAGTAAAACTCCTAAACCCTGTTCCTGTGGATTTATGTCCTGTGCTTCATCTACCAGTTGCTCAAAAGTGCAAATTCTCATTCCTCTGCAATAAGAGATTATTTCTGTGGGGACGATCTGGTGTCTACTTGATTTCCCAGTAATTAATGATTAGACTCATGCAATAACTGACTTTTTAAAAGCAATAATGCTTAAGCTACAAGCATATGAAGCTTTTCTAATGAAATGTAGGAGCTCATAACCAATTCTTGTCCACAGAAAGGTGGAAAATATCTCTACCTTAAAACTAAATTGTTACAGAGATAAAAAGAAAATCAGGTAGTTCAGGCCCTCACAGAAAGCTGAACATATATATATATAATTTCAGCCAAAAAATTATATCAACCATTCAGACAAATAAATAGCATTTTTTCATAATTTGAAATACAAAACAGCAAGGCAGACATCAAAAAGCTGGTGATCTGGTGATGATGGTGTCTAATTTAATTTTGGACCATTTTAGACATTTTGGTGTGTAAGATCAGCACAAAAACATTCTCCAACAGCTACCCAGAAAAAAATGTGTCAGTGAACTTATTCCTAAAAGGTGCCTCTGAGAGGGAGACTTACTTTTCCATCACTTGTGATAGATGCTTTTGTTATTTTATTTACAATCTGTTGTCACCATTGGCAGAATGGAACCCATTTTCCACTGAAGTCATCTTTGATCCTCCTGTTGCTTTCCTTTAAAATAACTAGGTGAGATTTTATAGGTATGTACTAGCATTTCTCTTTTTTATATTATTTTATAACAGTATTACCTTAAAAAATTAAAGTAATACTAACATGTCAGGCTATGTACATACATATTTTTATGTATAAAATTGACATGACTGCTAATGACATACATGCTCATACAAATGTACAGATCCCAGACAAATAGGCAGAGTTTTCCTCTATAACCAGAACACTGAAATGCAATAAACCCATTTATAATCATCCTCCAAGCACATGAAAAGTTTCCCATAAATGTTGTCATTTGACCTTTTCAGAAAAGGTCACCCAAAGGCCATCGATCTCTCATTGGATTTCGATCACACACACTTTGAACCAAGGATCTTTACATTTACTGCTCTCATTTATCACAGAATGCTGATTACAGGAAACATCCAAATTCTGACATTTCAAAGGTCAGTTTGCAATTTTTAAAGATTCCCTTCCATTATTCATTTTATTGCCTGCTCTGCTCCACAAGTAATCCATTAGAAATACAAGTTTACTCCTTGATCTAAACAATTTGTATCAGAAGCTCAGATTTCAGTGGAATTAAAAACCACTAAAATGAAAAACAAATTATTATGCTGGTTATTCATCAGAGGAAAACATTTTGCTCAAGATAAACATCTTTATGCTTGTATAGCTGTAGAGGTGGTTGGTTGGTTTTTTAGAAAGGAAGGGGTTGCTCTTGGTTTTCCTAATCATACTTTAGATAAAAGGTGAGGCACCAAACTGGAAAACAAGAGGTGTGTATAATGTTGGTTTCTGACTTACCACACTGCCAGGTACAATGTCAGTAGCATTACAACTCTCCAAATTCCCCAAGTTCTTCAAGGTCATGCCTAGGCAACAAGGCAGGCATCTCTAATCAGCTCCTCCGTGCTGCTTCCACATTCCAGTGAAACACTTTCTCTTCCTGAATGCTCATACAATAAATGTCTTCTCAAATACATTTTAGTCTGGGATTACTTGTCATTGTATGTAAATAAATAATTTATCAAAAAATCTTAAGTTGGTGTTCTGCTGCAATAATAAAGTGAAATAAACGTTCATAGCTCTGAGCACTAACATGATGCTCAGCTTATTATGGAAGGGGAACACTATCTGTGGTATTTTTTTTTTCCTCATGAAGTACTTGCATCCCTTACCAATAGCAGTCCTGCAGTCTTGCTAAAAAGATGTTTCTAACCGGGTTGGAAAACCCCACAGATGTACAGCTTCAAATAGGCACAGCTGCTATGATGACCTGCAAAATGATATTAGAACATGAGTGGCTTTTTCTGTGCTTTATTGACTCTTGGATATGTGCAAATACCATTAATTACATTTGCAAAATCACCCCATGTTCTCCCTTGCCCTTCTCCCTACTGTCCCACCCTCCCCAGGGTTTTGCCACAAAATTACAGAATAATTAATTAATATTTAATTAATTTTTGATATTTAGCTTCAAGAGGAGGACTGGTAAGTGCCAGGCCCCTTGGTCTGTAACTGATTCCTGTGCAGCTGCTGGCCTTGGTGGCCCTGCTTGTAAAGTGCCCTGTCACAGAAGTGACCCAGCCCAAACCTGAGCTCCACTGACCCCATCAGCCAGGTATTTATGGGCACCTGGCAGCAGCAAAGCTGTGGCATGGGGGTGGAAATACACCATTAAACTCCATGAGTAACAACGTGTGAAACCAAACAAACTATCTCACACAATTGGGTTCCAATGCTTTTTTTTTTTGGTGCACCCTTTCATAGGTTGAGTTGACCTGTGGTGTTACATTTTTATTTTGAGCACTACACACTAAGGTATATTTTGATATAAGATATGGGATATTGGGGCTTTGCAGAGAAATTATATGCTTATTGCAGGGTTGCTGAATAAATACCAAACAAACAAAAAACTGACAACCAAAGTAAATCTCAGACCTCTGGAATTGCCACAGGACTGCAATAAGATCTGCCCTTTCCCTTTGGGATATTTGGTCTGTGCACTTCAAAATGTGGATATTCTCAGGAGTGGAGTTATGACTCTGTGGGGGAACAGATTTACATCAGCATTTCATTCTGGCTGCCAGCTGAGGCCCAGAATCACTTAAATATCTGTTCTAATGCCATAGAAGACAGCAAGAACCATGAAGTGCCATGACCAACATGTGTATAAACCATTCCTGCTGAACATACAGGCTCACAGGTTCAGGGTCAGCCCTTTGATATGCCCATGTAACTCATCTGCTACAGAGCATGGAGGAAATCTCCCTGCATTAGTAAAATCCCACGTGTCAAAAATCAAAATGAGATAAAAGGGGAAAAAACCACCCATGCTTTTTATTCCACATCCCAGACTTTTTTGACTTGCATTTTCTGGAGAGCTACAGAATGTCAGATGGCTGCTCTTGTTTAAAACAAGAGCTGAATCCCTCAGGTCCTTCAGATTTGAAAAATGAAAGAAAACACTTCTAAATTACTTCCTTCTCCATCGCTTCCATGCCCTGCTCTGATTATGGGTTTTCCTGTTTCTAATTCAAATGAAAGAAGAAAAAGTTCTAAGCCACAGCTGGCAGGATATCATACCCCATTTCATTAGTCTTTTTAATAGAGATTAATAATATTCTCTCCTGTTTTAATGGGATATCACACTTCCTTATGTACCATGAGAAGCACTTTTGATAGACTAAATTCCAACTGGTGCCATATGATCCTTTAGGAAGAGCTTTTAGGAGGTTTTCTATTTCTCTGCTGTGTATAAAAAAAAGAGGAAAGAAAAAAAATTGAAAGAAGCTACATTTTGCACTTGCAGATAAAATTTCATCCACACAGATTATCCATGGTGTACTTTACAGATAATATTTTCTCAATCCTCATTTAGAAATATTTAGGGTTTTTTTTTTTAGTGTTTGCAATGTGGCTTACATTGCTGGTAATTTCAATCACATAAAAAAGTCAGACAAACACTAATGACTTATACCTTCATTACAGTACACATTTGAGTAATGGATTTATTCAGAGCATTACAGCTTTTCATTATGCACTAGATTGAGTAGTTTTAATTTACTAGCAGCACTTTGATACTCTATGAAAAGTTAACTTTAGAATTGAATGCCTTATCTCCCGTGTTAAATGGAACTGACCAAAAGGAACAACTCACATTCTAAGGAGGATCCCAAACGAAAACTATTTGAAAGGACTGTTCAAAACTCACTGCAGCAGCACAATGCATTTCTTTTTATGTTCCTGAGTTCAGCCTAGTTGATAAAATGCATTCATTTGTGCTGTAGATGCATCCAGCATTCTACATGAAAATTATTGTTGGTTGTGACAATTTTTCTTTAATGTACTGAACTGAGGTATTTTCATCAGCACATTTGATAGGTCCTGGCTTTGATCTCGAAATCAGGAGGAGCTCTTTGGCACACCTTCCCTCAGAAGATGTATTACAAACCAAAGCAGAACAGACACCTGAGTGTCAGCTCTGAAGGAGAGAAGCCAAGCAGTGCTACAAAAAAGATGAAGTGCTCCAAAATTGCCATGCTCTCCAAGCTAGCTGATCTCCTTGCTGTGTTTCAGAGAGTTTAATTTCACCATTATTACAATTAATTCATTTAGGACAATTTGCCCATGAGGGGCTCCCAAGGTACACAACTGTAAGGTGAAGCAAAAATCTCAGATTCCAAATAGATGCAGCAAAGGTCTGAGCTCAAGTACTGTTGTCATCATTAAGCTGCCATACCTTCTTGATGATTTCTCATGGGCAGCTCCTCACAGCACTGACTCCTTCACAGCACAGCTCCACAAACTCCAACTCTCTTCTCACCCAGCTAAGCCACTCTTTTGTAGCACTCTTCTTCTTGGACACAGCTGTGGCCTATTAAGGACAGGCCTGTTCCTACTCTTTGGTGATGAGTAGAGCTGTAACTCCTCAAAAAATAAGGAATGAGCTAGACCCTCAGGAACATAATTTATTTTTACTGTTTTAAAAATCACAACTGGTCTAATAAAATCCCTCTGTTTTAGCATATATATGAATGTAGACATTTTAGTAAGGTTCTTTACAGTCCATGATGAGCAAAGTCTCTCAGGAAACCTTCAGTCTGATACAAGGGGAATAATTTGGATTAGTTTAATCACAAAGAGGAATTCACCATGAACTACTAGGTGCTGTCAAAACTGCTGGCAGTTTATAACCAAATCCCTTCCTTATAGTGTAATTTCAGGGTTTTGTTTTGACCAAAGATCCTTACAACCACTCTAGTGATTGCTTTCCTTTCACAATGGCATTTATTTAAAATAGCACAACAAAATGTGCCTTGTTAGAGAAGAAAAAAGATTCTCACTCCTCTTTACCCCAACTTAAGTCTTTACAAGAATTTTCTGGAAGGAATCATATGTTTCAAATACATCTTCCCATACAGAAGTCAGGACAGAAATTCTAAATGCATTTAGGCACTGCTTCAGGACACAGCAAGTATTGGAGTTTTTGTTGGCTTTTTGTCATGGGTTTTGGTGTAGGTTTTTTTGTTTGGGGTTTTTTTTTTTGATTGTTTTTTGGTTTGGTTTGGATTTTTTTTGGTCAATTTGAGGATAGAAACTTTTTGGACTGGTTCAATATTTCTTGTGTAACTAAGCATTTTTGAGGCAGGTACAGCCCCCAGCCAACCTCCCCCACTGCTCTATGCACTGTAAAGAGCCCACATGTGGAACAGGACTCACCCACTGTCACTCTAACCAAGATATTCACCCTCTTTGCACCTGTGGACTCTCAGAGTCAGCATTAAATAAAATACTTGAGAGATTATTGTGGAGGAAGGCCAAAAGTAGACAGATTAAAAGACAGAACATGTCTTTCAAACTCATCTGCTGTGTGACTTATTCTTTACCCATTTTACATTCTCCTTATGCATTGTCTTTCACAGCTTCTCAGCAGATAGAAAAAAATTTTATGGAAATATATATATATATATATATATATATATATATATATATATATATATATATATATGTAACATCAAGCTAAGGTCAAGGGTGGGTGAGCTTTGAGAGATGAGAAGATTTTAGTTCCACTAGGGAAATTCCAAAATTGTCTTTAATGGATCTATTTCAGAATTAAAGTACCTAAGACATTGGAGTTATTCATGGACTTCATTTGAACTTCAGCGTGGGGTTTGAACCTGTGCTGGAAACTTTTTTGATAACAGAATCTCTCTTCCCTCTTACATCTTCTTAAATGAAATAACTTGTAAGTATTGCTTTATTTAGTGATTCCTAGGAAACTGGTACTTCAATAAAATTTTAAGTTCTCAGGCACTAGGTGCCCCAGGGTTAATTCAGTAACTATTGCTCACTGGGTGACCTGATTTCAGCATCTAACCAGGAGAATCACAATTGTTCTGTCACCGAGGTAGGGTTTACTTCTGAGGGTTTACTTCTGACAGGCCAGCAAGTGTTTCACACCCAGCATACCCAATTTCAGAAGACAGCAAAGAGAAAAATCAGATTGTGCATCAAGGCAAGATTTTTAAGCTTTTTGTCTTTGTTAAGTGAGAGAACAAGTGAAAGGGACTCCAGCACAGAAAATTACACGATCATGCACCACCACCAGACTCCCAGGTCACAGCAGGACCTGTGCTTCATATCTGCCCCTTGACAGGGGTGTCAGTTTTTAACAAGAGCTGTGAAAGATGGCTTAGCAGCAGGTTAGTCTCATGAATTCTTATGCAGCCTGCTGTTGTAAAGGAATAGCAGCAGGCTTGAAATCAGAAAGGTGAGTTAAATTACCTGCTCTTTTTGGATTTTTTTCTGCCTGGGGAATATGGTATTTCTCGTGGTTCAGCCTGGTTACTGCCTTCACTGAATGCTGAATCCTAAATCCAGAAACCCCACAAACAAGGCTCACTGTGCACTTCCTCCACAATGCCATCTCCCCTACACACTGTCCCTGTATCCTTTGGCTCTCAATTCTATTAAAGTTGGTAACAAACATCCCTATCTTAGAGCCCCTCACAGCTGGAACCAAGTGCCTGAGCTCAGCAGAGCAGTTTTCAGGAACTGGTGTTCTGGAACAGGTCATCTCCTGCTCATGCAGCTCTTGACCATCTCGAGGGTGCTCAGGGGCTGCAGCACCACTGTGCTCCATTTTCACTGAAGGAATTGACACAAGAACAGATTGATGTTGTGCCACTTGCTGTTCTCACAGCCTTTGTCTGAAAAACTAAGGCTCAAGTACTACTGTGCTTGTACTGTATCTCATTTGCCAGGAAATTGGTAGAAAGGCACAAACTTTTCAGCTTTTCTCATGTTCTGCAGCCTGATTCTCATCAGTTTTAAAGGGTTGGGGTTTTTTTAAGGCTACAAGGAGAGGAGGAACAGTAATCAGAAGGAAATAAAGATATCACAGCACCTTGCACATGAATGTATTGCAGCAGTCACGAGCACAAAGATTGCTCTGGTAGACAGTGTAGGGGAAAATAGAAATTCCAAAATTATCTTGAATGAATCTATTTCAGAATTAAAGTACCTAAGACATTGGGGTTACCCATGGACTTTGTTTGAACTTCAGTGTGGGGTCTGAATCTGAGCTGGAATCATTTTTGATAACAGAACTCATCTTCCATCCTACATCTTCTTAAATGAAAAACATTCTAAGTATTGCTTTATAAAAACCATTATACATGCATAAAAACCATTGTTATCAAGGAATCTCACTCTAAAACCATAGCTGACATTCAATGCTTAGCCTTTACATGCTGCCAAACCAAGACAGGAATGTAGTCCATTAGCTTTCTCAATTACTAGTAAAATAAGGACCAAGGTATAATTAGCTGACATTCCAAATCAATAGCTGGACTATGTTTGAGCAATTTATGCTCTACTAATTCAAGAAAAAAATAACTAAAATTTACTCAGATTTATGCTCTGAATGAACCAAACTGCTGAAGAGCAGTGGAGCGTGAGTGAGTGACCAGACAGGCAAATTTTAACCAAAATAAATGAGAGGCATTCATTCATGCAAAAGCAGGATTTAGAATGAAAACAAGGACAAGGCCTCAGAACATGGGCACTGTAACTAGTGGAGCTCAATATGGCACTGATGGGATCAAATTCTACCAGGGCACACTTCAGCATTAGCCAAAATTAAAACCTCCACAGGATGGTCAGAGGACTGAACTCATTTATGCACTTGCATTTTAATTCCATTGCAGGAATTGTTGCTGATTGGCACAAAGTGTTTGCTCCTGTGGATTGCCAGGGTGAAAGAGAAGGAAGCTGGCAACAATTCTGTTTCCCCATTTTATCCAAGAGACCCATCAGGGTCTCTCACACCCAAAGCTGCCATTTTACAGGAGCAGATGTAAAAACCCTAAACCAGCTTACCTGGAATCCACACAACCCACTGCACCTGCCTTCACCTTCCCTTACTCATTCCTCTTGCTTGCTTGCAGATATTTTTCTTTCTTTCTTCACTGGCTCTCAGAATAGTCAAGATTGCATGCCAGCCTCAAATATTTACTTTCAAAATAACCTTGAGGAGGAAAGAAAAAAAAAAAAAACACAGACACTTAGTGGACAAAGAGACTTTTAAAAACTTTTCACAATAGCTTGCATTGAGCTTACTGAATCCACTCTCTCTCATGTGATTGACTCATTATTTCCCATCAGTTCCATCAGTGCAAAAGATTTCCAATATTTTTCAGGAAAAAAACACAATGTCAGTAGGGCACGGTCGAACACACAATGGCTGTGAGTAGCTCAATAGGCTGAATTACTCTTGCACAATTCTCTTTGCCCTGCAAAGAGACATTTTGCAGCATCAATTAGGTTCAGCAAGCATTTCGTTTAAAGTCAAGAGCTGGGAGAATAATGAATTTCTTTGAAGTCTGATGACAGCTTGGGCAATAGCACAAGTAGAAAGAGAAACAATCTGGAAAACTCATTTACATAAGAAATTGTACCAGCTGACCTTTTATTAGATCTGATCTTATGAAAGATATCACTATATGAATTTATCATTCTCACAAGCAATTTCTCATTTAATAAGGGCTATTTGCTGCAAGTTATGGCACTGGGCTCAGTAACTCCCTGGTAAGGGTCAGTGAGAACAGAAATGATGAATGTAATGGACAAGTGCACAGTGCTCAGGTCCAGTGAATTTCACACCTCATCTATATTTAGTGTTAATTTGCAAAAGGAAAAGTCTGCTTGCTACCAGGAAATACCAGAACACCAACAGACTTGCCAAAATCTCTCTGAGTACCTTCAGTAGTTTTTGGTTTTTCATTTTGCACAGAGCTACCCCAAACATTAGGAAATTGAAGATGTATACATGTATAGTCATATATTTCTGGTTCTTACAGGTGCCACAGGACCCTCAAACAATTATTTTTTTAGGGGCACTGATGTACAGCCTTCCAAGAAAATTTAAGTAGGGAAGATGCCAGAGATGGTAACAAATATCAGTGTGGAAAGTTTACACTGACACTCTTAAGCATTTGGAAGGAATAGCACAGAGATATAGGAAAAAACAAAGGTGGGTAAACTGAGCAGCAAATTTCGGGGCAATCTGAAGAGAGAAGTCATGGGAGTGTCCAAGAAAATTTGCAAAACAGATGTCTTGAAATTACTGGGGAAACAAAGCACCTGATAGCAGTGAAACAGAAACACTTTACTTCCAAGATTGTTAAAATATACCCTTTTGCAGCAATCACCTCGTGGGTTTTTAGCATGTTAAGTTGCAACATGAGCAGATATTTCTTCTGTGATTTCATTGCAGCTTTCAGCAGCCCTTAAAATGAAATTATTTTTACTTCACAATAGCATCATTCCGTGACTATGCCAACAACTTCAGCTGCAAACAGTTTTCCAGACACTGCCAAATCCAAAATGCCATTGTCAATAAAGGATGAAATCAACTAGCACTGATTTGTTTCTCCAAGAAACATCAAAGGGTTTCCTAATAAATGTGCCAACTCTTGAGAAAAATTAATTTCCATTATTCAGAACAATTGCATGTTGTGAACTTATCTTTTTTCCCAATCAGTTTATATTATCTCGACAATGAATCATAGTCATTAATGAGTATTTCTGAAACAAAAAGAAAAAATTAAACCTTTGAGCATGTTTTTATAATATAGCACATATAGACAGATAAATAGAAATAATATTTGCTCTTGTTTTTAGTTTTCAGATTACAGAGTATTTGGTAATAAAAAGCATTAGTGTTGAGGACCTTCTTGCTTTGCAGCTTGAGACATGTTTTCATCCTGTTTCTTGGGAGACTGTGTGGAAAACCTTTTTTTTCTTGGGTCTGTTTTTGGTTTCTTTTGTTGTTTTTTGTTTGTTTGGTTTTGTTTTGGGTTTTTTTTAAGGGAAAGAGAGAGTGAAAGCAGTTTTGTTACACCAGGAGTAGAGGCACTTTTCTATCACGCTTCCAGCTTGGAATAATCATAAACAAGATGAACCCTAGTTTCATGGGGGGGCAGTATTTATTTCCTATGTACTATATAATCCCCTTTCCTAACATCATGATGCTATTTGCCATTAATCTCCAGCTGAACTGTATAAACTACTTCACTAATGATCTTCCACCCCATCCTGTGATTTTTGCAGTTTGTTAAAACAGTTTATTTTATGTTTTATTAAAGCAGTTTGTTTTGGCTTGATTAAAAGCACCTGCAGATCCAGATATTATTTGTATTAAGTTAAATAATAATAATAATTTAATGTTTATTTTTAATATTTATTAGGAAAAATAAAAAGTTTATGAGAGTATTTCTATATATTTTATATTCACACTTTGCTGTGTATCTTTTCCAGCATTCAGATGAAAGTGGCAGATCAGTTACCCTGCAAACTCACCCAGACCAGTTTTGTAACTCCAACAGTAGCCAATTGTTTGTCACAACCAACTTGGTTTTGAGACTAAAATATCAGAATTAAATTATAAGAGTAGTCAGAAATGCTACATCCCCTAAACCTGAGGTTCTGGGAAAAAAAATCACAGAAAAAATTTTTTTCTACAGAAAACTGAACGCTGATCTGAGAGCCCCAAACACCCAGAATAGTTTGTTTTCTTGAACCACTATCACAACTGATTTTTAGGATTCCTAGGAAAACTTAGGAAAATTTTGGGTGAATATTCAGATGTGCCTTGCAATAGTAGAGTTGATGAACTGGCAGCCTGGATACACACACACACATATATCTGTGTATTTGTACATTTATGTGCATCTTACAGCAGAGAGATGAATCCTACAGGATAGGGACCAGCACTGCCATTGCACCCACTGGAACCAGACATCAGACCCCTCTTTGACCACAGTTTCCACTCATAAAACTGCTCCTATTGCAGATGCCAGCACCAACAGAGTGTTCAGAGCTGTTAATAAATACACTGAATTAGAAAATGTCTCTATATGAACAATGCATCTGAGCCAGACAGATTAGAGGATTAAGTTTCCCACTGCAGCAGTTCATATTATGGTGACACAGAAATGTCAAGGATAACAGAAGTTACTACTGAAGCATTTGAAAAATTGAATATAAAAAACCATGAGTTTAAAGCAAGAGGAAAAAAAACCTAATATATTCACAAATCAAATTGTTTTATATGAAGATCTCTCTAAACCAAAACAGTGAAGTAAATAAATTATGAGTGGAAATTATTCAACTCTATTGATAAAACTCATTAAAAGGTCAGGTCTCAAATAATTCTGTGTGATACACCAGGGGATCCATTTCCTAACCTGCTGAAAGGGGCATATGGGATAAATTTCATCAATTTACCTCTTAGCAATTCAAAGCTTTCTGGAAGTATGCTTGCATCTAGTAAAAGCTGAACAATGTCTCTGTGTGAGAAATCTGGTTATTCCTCTTCCTTCCAAAGGATTAAAGGTGGCATGGGGGGTGTCCATCAGGGAGATCTTCATGTAAAACAAAATGAATTACCCAAACACAGAAACACCCTGTTTTAATACCACATCTCAATTCCTGAAATTGCTTTCCTGTTTGTTTTCATTGTCTTTACTGTAAAACTAACATTTGTTCTGTCCTGAAATTATTTTTTAGTAATAAATAACAATAAAATAAATTGCACATTAAATTAACCACATTGGAAGTAAAAAAGTCTCCTTTTTTTCCCAGTATCATCCATGTAATGGAAAGAAAATCCTGCATGGATTATTCTTCTTGTTGGTTATTGCACCCTTGGGGCTGGAGAAACACTTGTGACCTTCAGGACACTGAAGATACTTGATGTCAAACCCAGAGAAAAGGTAAATTTGCTGCTGATGTGGAAAAGGGGATGAAAAATTGCAGTTAATGGAGTCAGTTCCCTCTGAATCGGTCCCTTTGCACTAGCCAATGTTTTTCTGTCAGGTAAAAGAATGAACTTTAGTCTACAATAAATCATGAGATGCCTGTTACCTTCTTGAGGGTCAAGTGCTGCTGTTTGTAGAGGCAAGTTGGAGAGAAGTTTTAATTTTAAATGCATCTTTAAATGTAGCCCCTCATGTGCACCACCAGCACAGGCTCAGTGTTCAACTTTCCAACCAAAGGTACCAGCACCTTCTCCAAAATTCAGAACCCAGCTCCAAAACTGAGGTTTTGCCACCAATATTTCACATTTCTTTGGGGAATTACATCCCAAGAGAAAATAAAATATAAACATAGCCTTTATAAGCTCCTGAAGTAAAGGCAAATGATAAAAATACTTCCTAACCATCCTTTTCACACACATAAACAAACAGCTATTTCCAGCTCCCCCTTGACACAGGCAGTGCTGAAACCCACCAGCTGTAATTGTGCCAGATCTCTGAACTGTGCCTTCCTCTGGCTTGGTGAGTCAGCACCTGCTGTTAAAGGTAAAGAATTACACAAGAGGTTGTTTTCCTCAAAGTCTGAAAAGAAGATGGAGTGAGTGGGTAGCTGTGAATTTTGGGTTTGTGGATGTTTTTTTAAAAATTTTGCTTATGATGGATTTGGTCTGGTTTTGTTTGCTTGGTTTTTGCAGAGGGGTGTTGTTGGGTTTTTCCCCACATAATACAAAAATTTGTGTTTTTCCCTTGAACTGATGTCTCTGCACTCCCTGGTCTTTTAGTTTATTTATCTTTGATTAAAGAGTATGTGCAGTATCAGATAAGAAATGGGAGGAGGAAACTGAAAAAAAATGAATTTTTTCCAAAAATGTCCAATAAACAGGCATTTAGAATGCAGATGTTGAGCACCATTAAATTCACCTTTATGCTGCAAATCCACCATACCAAACAAGCAGAGATGTGCCAGTAAACTAAACCACAAAGGAGTTGCTTCATACCAAGCCTCTGAAACCTGGCCTAATGACTGTTATTTATATTTTAAATCTTTGGAAGGCATAAACCAAACTTACTTGATGCTATATATGCAAATGTGCTATCAAATACTGGTGCCTTTTAGATTACAAAGCACTTATTTTCCTGTGGTGTTTTCCACATAATCTAGCCTCAAATACAGACATCAGTAATTTTGACTTGATTACACTATAATTATTTAAATATCTTTAATTTCATACACTGGACTAATTATTGTATCTGTTGTTATCATTAAAAGAGATTGTTACAGATGATGTATCTCATATATTCCCCCTAATTGATAAATGCAGTTCTTGAACAATAACAGTTGTGACAACAACAGCAATTCTGTTTAAAGGCTACCCTGGCAGTACAGCTGGAATTATTGCAAACAAACTACAGTGAGGCACCACAATTAACAGCAGAGCTCAGGGACAAGCTGCTGACAGCTGACTTGGTCCTTTTGCCAAATTTCTTTTTCTTCACAATGATCCAATAGACAACATTGGGATTTTGCCAGGGAGCTCCCAATGCTTATTATTTATAAAAGCCTAAAACATCCTGGTTTTATCCCAAGTGAATTCCATGTAGTTGTCTTGTACTGAAGACTCTCCAGATCCAGGTCCCCCAGAAATCATGAGCAGAGGGGCAGGATTATTTCCCCCAATCTGCTGGCAATGCAATCACCTTCTCTATTACAAGATGTGCTTTCTCCACATGACCTTTTCCTGTTGGTTGATTCTTGCTGGATATGGGAAGTGAAGATGAAGCCTCAGGTTTTAGCTTCTATGTGTTTCAGATTCTGTGCTGCTTTGGTGTGTAGTTCTGAGCTCCATATTAGGGGATGGTGAGCTCTCTGCACAGAACAGGGAGACAAAACAATTCCTTTCCTAGCTTGGAACCAAGGACAGCCACCCAAATTTCAGGCCAAAGAGCATAAACAATGTGGACTGAAGAGATAAAAACAAGGATGGGACTTCACAACCTAAAGCTAAAATTGGACAATTAACTCCAACATGCAAATGGACCAGAACTTATAAAAGTGAGAGACCCTGTGACCAGTTGTCCAGTTTGGGTCCATCTTGGGTGTATTCCTGGCTGGACTCTTTTGCTGCCCAAGGTGGATCCATTGAGGCCTCCTAATAAATCTCTACTTTATTCTTTAACTCTGTCTAATATCTGCTCTAGGTCAGCCTTGACAAGGCATCAAAGAGGGATAGAACAATTTGCCAGAAAAAGAGCAATTCACTCACCTTTGGACAGATGATGGCAGGAGCTGTTTGTTCACAGACCTCCCTAAGGGAAAACCAAGAGGGAAAATGTCAGACAAAAAAACTTCCATGGGAAATATGAGAGAATTGTGACAAAGGTTTAGAAATGGAGACTGAGACAATACAAGCAATTTCAGAAAATGAGTGAAGGAAATAAGAGAAGGGGAATGTTAACTGTGAGAAGAAGAACCACTGAGGAGAAGGAACCCAAACAATAGGCAGACATAAAAGTGAAGATGCATGAATTTCAGATTTGCCAAACACCAACACAGCTCTGAGGAAGAAGTTCGGGTACTATGTACCAGAATAAAAGAGGATGGAAATACCAGATGAAGTGATGAACGCTCTGAATATAAAGTGGCATTAAGACTGAAAGCTCTTCAGGGGAGAGATTGCCTTTTTATTGTGTGCTTTAGCAGAAGTCAGGAGGATTTTTAGCATAACTCTTTTCTCCAAGTGCTACTTCAGTACAAATAATTAATAACAATAACAGTCAAAATAATTCATAAGACTAATGACTTTACAAATGATCTTGTGCAGTTCTCAAGGGTAAGTGCTCCCTTCCCTCAACTCACTCCCCAAAATTCACCAGTGAACGTAGCTGCTTCCCTTGACAGCTCATCTTATCTCTCTCTTTTCCTTATTTCAGCTTGAATTATGGACCAATTAATATACTTTCTACCTTATAAGTGGAGCCACAGTCAGCTCTGTGCTGAAGCTGACTGCATGTTGCATTGAATTTGTAATGAATATCCTTCTGGCTGGCACTCAGCACTGCTGTTCCAAAGCAAAGCCTTTTGGATAGGTAAATAACAAATGCTGGGTTTGTCAGATCTCTGGAACTTTGTCATTCTACCAGGGATATTGCAGTGTCTGATTACCACACTCCAGTGTTAATATCTCTTTTTAAATGCATGCTCTCAAGAAAATGTTTCCCTAAGAGCACATTTGATCATTAACTTATACTTACAAGTGTGGACCAGCTCCAGCACAGTCTACTCACTCTTCCTCCACACTGGTGTTCTTTCCCAACACACACGTTGGGCAGGAACAAAACCTTTTAGATTCCTGCTATCTTGATTTCTAAGTGAAAACATTCTTAAGGTGCAATTTCTCAATAGGAAAAAAAAAAAAAAACCAACAAACCACCAAACACCAGAGCATATCATCACCATCCCTTGCAGCCCTTTTGAAGTGAAGTGGACCAGCAAGGATTTCTCTTTCTTTACAGTAGTCATGCCCCTGTGTGAATGAGTGTCTTCCCAAAAGCCACTTGTCAGAGAGCACTGTTGTATTTCATCAGAGCAATTTTCACTTCTGTAGATGAAATTATTGTAATTGAAACAGAATCCATGCAGATTAAAAGGCAGGCAGGCTGATCTTCTCCAAGATCCTTCTTCATGGTTCTCTCCATCCTCCATTCTCATTATTTATTGACTAAGATGCAAGATTAGATTCAAGGGGAAAAAGGAAATTGGTATTTCCAGAAAACAAGGGTTTTTCTTTGCTGCTGCATTTTCTAACATTGCAGCCTATCAATTCTTGAAAAACAGGTGGACACATTAGAAGAGAACCAGGGAAGAGAAACTAATTCATGTCAGCTTTGTACTGGTCTGCTGCTCTTTCACCTTTCTGTCAACTGTGACACCAGCACAGAGATATTTAGAGACTTTAGAGGTTTTTGGTAAAGCTAGAAAAGGGTCTGATATTTCACCAACTCTATTTATCAGCACAAGCAGAAACAATAGATGAGACATCCATCTGTAGACAGAGCTTCCTTAACAGAAGTGACTTGAAGAGATTTAAGCAATGTCACTGTGCTGAAATCCTGTTGCCACCTCTGCAGTTCTGGGGCCACTGCCACCACATTTGGAATTTAATGTACATGCTTTTAAGTCACAGATTCATTATTTCAAAGTAAAACCTCACCACTATCTCTAATGAATGCACTTTTGTGCTAGCAGGAGCTTCACTGCAATACTATTAACTTTCACTTGTGCACAAACTGATCCTGTCTCAGCATATTTGAATGAGCAAGGCTACCCTGTAACTGCAGTTTTGTTATAAATCTAATAAATAATAATGCAAGGTGAAATTACATTTGCTCTTTATGCTGTCATATCACATCCATCCCATATGGAATTATTTGTCTGCTCTCAAACGAGAGCAGCACTCATCAAGCTGCTCTCCAGTTTTTTCCCTTCTGCACTTCTAAGCAGTATTCCCTAATACTGTTGGGAGAGCTAAAAATGGGGTTGGGGGGAAGTGTGTTGCCTAGGAGGCAAAATATCTTCAATGTTCATTAAAAAAATAAGTGAACACAACAAATCCGCGTCAACTTTCCTAAAATAACAGCAGGGATCCAAGGCAGGCAACAGTGCTCAGAGACAGCTGGGCCTTGTTGGAAAGGGAGGGGAGAGAGACAAAAACCAAAATCAGCATTCCTGTGCACCGAGAGGATTAATTTTGCACATTGTAAACATCTCAAAACAGGTCCTACAGTGCAGGACACTGTTTTACACTGACCTATGATACAAAAACATTTCCTACACCAGGAGAAACATGACCTGGTAGCATGTTCTAGCAGGTAACTACAGCAAAGCCAGGTTGACAAGTCAAGAGGGACCTTTCAGCTGCAGGGAGGAATGCTTCTATTTCGGGCATATTCTCAACACTGGGTCTGCCACATCACTTCCAAAACCACCATCTGATGCAAGCCTCCAGAGTGTGATTGATTTGAGACCAGGTCAAAGCTTTCCATGGCAGCCTCCCAGGTGCACTGGAGGCCCTGAGCAGCCCCTGTCTACTCTTCACTGGCTCAACAACCAACAATACGTCTGATAATGCCACATTAACACTGTAATAAAAAAAGGAACACCAGAAGATGAAAAGTGAGGGACAAAACAAAACTAAACCAAAAAAGTAGCGGCAACACAAGAAAAACAAACCAAAGGAGAGAGTTCCTTCAGAAAAGGGCAAGTTGGTAATCCAGGGCTGAATATGGGGATAAAGAGAAAGAGAAGCAGGACCCACAAGGACTGCCCAACTAGAAGGTGGTGGGAAGTTGGGTATGGAAGCCATGACATGCAATGAAGAATTCCAGCAGGCAGCCGGCCATTTTGGGCCTCAGGCCCCCGAACAACTGTTCTGGCCTTTTCCTTGGGAAACAAAACTCACTAAACCAGGTTCCTGGTGTCAGTTTGCAGGAGCCACTTGGCAATGTCAAACCAGCCCGAGTTCCAAGCGGTGCCAGCTTGGGTCTGGGAGGTATCCTGGGCAATACGGAATTTCAGGAGCCAGCTGGCCCCTCTGGGCCAAGGGCCTTTGAACACAGGCGCCAGCCCTTTTTCCTGGGAAACAAAACTCACCAGCCCAGGTTCCTGATGGCAGATTGAAGGAGCCACTTGGCGCTGTCAAACCAGCCCGAGTTAGCACTGGTGCCAGCTTGGCTATGGGAGCCATCTTGCTCAATGCGGAATTTCAGGAGCCAGCCGGCCACTCTGGCCTACAGGCCCCCGTACGCCGAGGCCAGGCCTTTACCCTGACAAACAAAACTCACATCCCGTGTTCCTGGAGGCAGATTGCAGGAGCCACTTGGCACTGTCAAACCAGTCTGAGCTGGTTGGGTCTGGAGGCATCCTGTGCAATGCGGAATTTCAGGAGCCAGCCGGCCACTCCCAGGCCGCAGGCCCCCGAACACCAACGCCGGCCCTTTTTCCTGGGAAACAAAACTCACCAGCCCAGGTTCCTGATGGCAGATTGAAGGAGTCACTTGGCACTGTCAAACCAGCCCGAGGTGGCACTGGTGCCAGCTTGGGTCTGGGAGGCATTCTGCATATTGCAGAATTCCAGCAGGCAGCCAGCCATTTTGGGCCTCAGGCCCCTGGACATGATTGCAGGCCTTTTCCCCATGAAAAAAACCTCACCATCCCAGGTTCCTGGTGTCAGTTTGCAGGAGGCATTTGGCAGTGTCCCCTCATCAATTCTGGGATGAACATATAAAACTGGTGTGACTTCCCTGGCAGCGTTCTAAAAAACACGTAGATGTGGTAATTTGGGGCGTGGTTTAGTGGTTCCATTGCAATGTTTGGTTCACTGTTGGCTTCAGCGACCTCAGAGGTCTTCTCCAGCATTATTTTTCTTGTGTCATCTTATTCTGTGACCCTTAAGCAAATATCACAAGAAGGGACTTAATGCCCCTTGTGATGTTCATAAAGGCTTCACTGATCCCCTACGTTTCTACTGCAATTGTGTTAACATTTTCCTTTCTGACTTTGGCTCTACTTTTAAGTAAGTATTCATCATGCAGGATGTTTTTGCTACTTACCTCTTCAGGCTGGAACAACCAAAGACCTGAAGAAGTGGTCGACTGTCTTCCAAACCAAAAAAATGCTTGGAACAGTTGAGATCTACACTTCACTTAACAGGAGACACAAATACAAAGGGGTTATTTTTACATATAGGACCACTGCAGGTATTTCTTTAAAATACAGATGCCCAGTTTCCTCAGCCCACAGCAGAATTCTGCAGGCATTCTCATCTTTTTTCACATCCTGAAATACTGGAAATTATCCACACAGGCCAAACTGAACCCAAGTGATCTGCAGTGCAGATAAGGGAGATGAAAGCCATGTTTCAGAAGAAAAGGTTCTAGCTGGTTAGCTAAATTACCTGACTTAAATACTTGTCTCCAGAGATTCTATGCTTAATCCTGTTGATATTTGCATGGTGATAACCGGGTTTTAAGATTTAATCTGTCTGAAATAAAGTGAATAAATTGGGTGATAAATCTTTAAAAATCAAGCTGCAACTTCTATCTCACTGATTTTATCCTTCCTTTGGGACTCAATGCTATTTGATTAAATACTTGCCCTTTTCTCTCTATTCCATATTATACTAAATTCATTATGATGATTGCTATAATCTGTGTAGCCCTAACTGTAAAAAAGCTTCCTCAATAAATCTTCTCTGCTTTGTTTGTGCCAGGTTCTGTAGTGGCTTCAGGACATGCAGGAGAGGACAGTCTCAAGCATGACCCAGCTTGTGTGACCACTGCCCATCCCATCCCTGTTCCAGTTCTGGGAGAGTCAAGGAGCCACCTGTGGTGAAGGCCATGCAAATAACAGCAAGGAAAAGGCCCTGAGCCAAGGGAGCAACAACCACCCGTGAAAAACCTGCAGAGATCATTAATAACTCACTGCTCTAAAATTTATGGCAAATGCCAGATTCCTGCTGCCTGGGAAAGAAGGAAAAGGGAGGAGGACTTCTAGAATACAGTAGATATTTCAGTTGGAATGAATCAGGTATATAAAAACTAGAGTTTCAGAAAGAGAAATCTTTGAATATTTACCCTGAAAAATTAGTTCAGATTTCTTTAAATAAAAGAGACAGAAAGGGTCCTACTGAGCCCTGCAGCAGTGCTGTTTAGCCAAAGCATTCAAAATTCAAATCAGACCATAAAAAGTGAATGGATAAAGAATAATGCACAACTTTTTTTCACTGCTTCAGCTTTGCTCAACAGATTTTAAATATACTTAAACCACTGGTATTCCATTATCTCTTAAGTTACTTCTTTTTTATAGTGAATATGCTTTCCTAACCATAACTGGGATGTGGTACAAAGTTGAGCTTGAATGACAGTGACAGGCTTATAACTATGAACATAAGATGCTGTGTACACAACCAGTGCATGCATTTTATCAGGAAATAGTAGGCTGCATACACCTCTCCCTCTCCTTTTCTCAACAGATACATCAGCTGTGCTGCTCCTAAACAGGAAAATCAAATAAGTAAATAATCTGATTAATTTAGTAATGCCTCAGGGTTTAATGTGTGAGATTAAAAGACTTGATTTCTTAGTATTAGGAGAGTATCAAATAAGTAGGACAGCTCTGCAAGCTCTGACTCGACTTTACTCTTCCTAACTAACTTTAATCAATCTCTGCAGTCACTGATCCATGATTGCTGTGCTGTGGGTGAAACAGCAAGTGCCTTTTGCCTTGCTCAAAGTGTGGGAAAAGATTCTGTGCACTAGAGGAGCCCATAAACATCCAATGGGCTTTAAAAGCAGGAATGCCTGCTGCGATCTTAGTGGAGGAGTTGAAAAGCAGGGCTGTGCAAACTAATTGGTCTGTGCTGACTGCCCCAAACACAGTGTGCTCCAATTCCAAGGAAGAGCATGGAATAAAGCAATTCCCTGAGTTATCATTCCCAAAAGAGGAATCTGCAGCAACGGCATCCCAGAGTTGTGCTGGCCCAGGGACTGCCAGCCAAGGGGCAAAATGGCAAGGAAAGACAGGACTTGGCTCCCAAGGATCAAGCAAGGAAGAAGGGCAGGCTCATCCAGACACCAGGCAGCCCAGTTAGGCACACACCCTTGTGTGCACTGAATTCCAAGTGAGCCATCACCCTTATATTCCTTTTTAACCTCTACAGGGCAGGAGGAAGATGGAGGGTTTTAACTATTTTCACAGCTTTGTAAAAATTCCAGCACTATGGACAAAAACCCCTTGTCCTTCCACAACTGTGGAAAAGCTTAGCCTGAAAATCCACCAGAAATTCAACCTATCCATCCTAAACGTCATTCACCTGTACACTTGTAGCACTCTGTCCCTCACCAAAGATGATTGGTTTAAACAAAGCCTTGTGCCAAAGCAACTACAAAGTTTCCAGTTTAGACCAGTTCTGTGCCTGAAGGCTTAAAATCCAAGCATAACAACCTGAAAAAAACAGGTCTTTAACGTCTTGCACATGTAAATTAGTCAAAACTACAAAAAAAAAAAAAAAAACCTCAGCTAGAGAGGACTAATTTTTCTTTGCCTTCATATATTTTATTAATCAGAGCCAGTTTAGCAGGGAAGCACTTCCAGAAAGCACATCAGTCAGCAAATCTGACACTGCCTCTCAGTGAAAGGCCAGCTGATGTTATGCTGCAAATTAACCCCTTGTATCACAAGGAAGAAGTTGCCTCCCTTGGAGGTGGTCAGGGAATCCAAGGCTGAAGGAGAAGAGTCCAAACCCCAAACCCATCACACGTTGTGTAGCAGCTCACAGGATGGGGCAGGTGTCCTGCTCTGCTCCCTCACCAGGCCTGTGCCACAAGGACACTTTTTCCAGATGAGACACATCACACTGTGGGACTTGTCACTCAACAAGGATTGCATCAGTGCTGGCTAAACTTAAAAATATCAGTAAAATAACAAGTGCTCAGTTTCCTCCTCCAGGAGCAAGGCTCACGGCCTCTTCCACGCTTCCACCCCTCAACAGCTTCCAAGGAGTTCATGTTTGAACTCCAGATGTGAACTTGGATCCCAGTGCTCATATTGGCTGAAATAAACACCAAGTGGCCCATGGCTTATTTGCCATTAAACTGCAGCAGGAGCAGGCACAGCAATGTGGGTAACTGGGTATTAGATTGAATTTTATTGCATTTCCCTGGGTTTCCCAGAAGCATTTTGCTCAAATTTACACTGCGTTCAGGAGCATTTCTAACCCTCCCTCAAAAGGGAAGATTAGAAACACAATTTTAAGAGATTTTAAATATTTATAGCCTGTGGTTTCATGATTACAATAAAACCTATTGCAATTTTGGGGCATCTCCATTGCTGAGGTCTTCAAGTTCTATGAGAACTTCTCCATTATTAACAGGAGGTTGGCAAGTAATTTAATGGTCTTTTTAAACACTATGAGCAAATCATAAAAACCCTAGAAGGAATTTGTGTGTGTTCCTCTAGATACTGTTTGAATCTTGTCTCCAAAGATGACATGATTTTCCCCTTACTCACTGCTCCTGGCTCCCAAGCTAAATTTGTGTAGCTTACTCAGAAAAGGAGTAAAATAGAACATAGAAGCAGCATCTGCTCCAAAGGATTCAAGCCTCTGCAGGGCTACACAGCTCCTCTCCATTCCTCAGAGTGCATTTTTCAACATCACAGCCTCCCAGAAGTTTTGACAAATGAGCAGGCACATTTTAAGGGGATCAGGGAAGCAAAAATAATTTGTATCACCTTTTGACTGCTCCAGTAATGAGGCTTTTTTGTCGCTGTGTTTTCTGCTAATTGTGACCCCAACACATAAACATTTATATATATACACACATTTGTAGGGATTATTTGTTTGATTGGTTAGGGGTTTTGCCTAGGAGTTGTAAAGGGGATGTGATCAAGTTTCTCATACCCAGAAGGGGTATGTCAGCCTGCAGCACTTCAGCCTGAAATTTCCAGCACCAAATCAACCTTTTGATTTTGTATGAGTCGGGCAGCCCCAAAAACAAACAGACAGACTTGTGTACCTATCTTTCCAAAAACCAGCTTCTAATTAATCATAATTAATCATTATAAAGTGGAAATACAGAGATGTCTTGTCTGGCATTGATTATTAACACCGGGAAAATGACAGTATGGGGTAGAGAGCATTTGGTTTTAAACTGCAGACATCTACTAAGAACTGACTTGCCTCCTATAGACACAGGTCCTGTTTCTCACAGGAGGCAAAGGTGCTGAGCCCCACTGTGCCAGATGCTTTGAGAGCCATGAGTGACAGTGACTACACCTGAACAGGGATTAAGCAAAGCCATGCCTTCCATACAAAAACTGGATCTGTTTCTAAGGACACTGGAAGTGTTTCAGCCATGTGTATCTAATCCAGCTGCTTTCTTCAGCAAAAATACACATTACCTCTACAATTATTGTAAAAATTCTGTTTCTTAAAATGCTAGCTTCTGATCAGAGCATATAAAATTACTTGATTTAATTTAAACCCAAAGGAATCCTCAAGATCTCAGCATTTCTGTAGCCAAAACCAACACCATGGCACCATCTTCTGGGCACTTTATAAAGCAAGTTCTGGAAAAGCCAACACTGCCCACAGGTATAGACTATTTGCTCCATCCCTGAGCTCATACAGAAGTGCTGTGTCAAAAAAGGTTTTAAAATCTGAAATTCTTCATATCCAGCTGTTTGGGAAACTATTTTACAAGTTCCACAGCAGGCTTAGGAGAATTTACATACATTTTTAGTACAATTGTATGACCAAAAAAATCCTAAATAAATAAATGAATAAAAAGCAATCCTGCAGGTAACATGAATCTCCACAAGATCCTCCATGTGAATCCTAAATGAGACACATGGTTATATATATCCTGCCTTCAGGAGTAAAACCCCTACTGTTGTGAAGGGTTTTTTTGTTTTAACAGAAAAAAAAAATCTGATTTCTAGCCCATATTTTGATGCTCATTTTAACCACAAAACCATATCTGGCTTGAAACTCCAAGTCCTGACACAGTTACATACTACATCAATCTGTCCAAAATGCCCAAAAATCTTATTTTTGGCCAGCAGAAGGAGGGGAAGCAGAGTAGGATACTTTTACATTTAAATTTGTCTGCTTTTCCATTTGGGTTAGCAGTTCTTTTCTGATACAACTTTTCAGCTGACAGAAGGAACAATTGCACTTGGAATTCCATAAAAAATTGCCTGTTCCCTGCTTATTAATTTTGTGTCTTTTCTATCCCTGAATGTTCTGTCAACAAGTCTGTAAAGACATGAAGAAAGTAATTCCTATATTCACAGATTTTACATTTCAGTTTGGACTTTTGAGGAGCAGGATAGGAGTGGCCACAATTACTGAGGGTGAAGGGCATAAAAATCTGTTTAAGACCTCCCAAAGACCACACCATAAAGACTGAATTTCCCTGTAAAATAATTTAGGCATCACAACAATTGAGACTACAAATGAAGCAGGAATAGTTGGGATTTCATGCAAGTTCTTGTTTGTATTTGTCTGTCTTGTCCCTAAGCCAGAGGTTGGTTGTGACATTGTTCACAGGGGTCTTTGGTTAAGGGAAGAGATGAGGATCTGACTCCATGTTTCAGAAGGTTGATTTATTATTTTTTATATATATTACATTAAAACTATACTAAAAGAATAGAAGAAAGGATTTCATCAGAAAGCCAGCTAAGAATAAAATAAGAAAGAATGATAACAAAAAAGCTTCTGTCTCAGACAGAGTCTGAGCCAGCTCACTATGACTGGCCATTAATCAGAAACAACTGCATGAGACCAATCCCAGATCCACCTGTTGCATTCCACAGCAGCAGATAATCATTGTTTACATTTTGTTCCTGAGGCCTCTCAGCTTCCCAGGAGAAAAAATCCTAAGGAAAGGATTTTTCATAAAAGATGTCTGCGACAGTCAGTGGCTCTGATAAAGTCAATTTTGCTCCAGCCCCCTGGTATTCCCTTCTGGGCTCTGGGGAAGTCACTGCTGGACCAAAGCCACAGCTATCAAACTCACAAGCTCTGCACAGTGCTGGCCAGAGGAATGATTGAACAGTGTGAAGGGGCATCTCACACCATTTTTCAGGGACAATAGACCTGAAAACTACATTCCATTTGCTCTTGGTGAGAAGGGTTCTGAACAGGGAGAAAAGCACCCTGCCTGGCAATTCCAGGCTATTGTAGCAGATGTCACTGAAAATAATCTCCTGCAGCCCTGCATTCACCTGCAGCTCTCCTGACACTGCTGCCCTGGATTCCTCCTCCTTGTTAGAGATTAAAATGGCTGAAGTCAAACTGAAATATCACACTATGGCAAAAATCTGTTTGGGCATTCAAAACCCAGGGATGACTGCACTCTGCAACAGCTCTGATGCCCTACTGACACTTAACATCCTTTCCTCCCTCCAATCTCAGCAGTAAAACCAGCTCTAGGACTTTTCTGTGTTTTTATTGTATTTGACTGATTTCTGCTGAGTGTCTCTGCCCTCTCCTCCCCTCCTCCTTCAGTTGCTCTGAGTTCACAGGCAGAGAAAGAGATTTAAAACAAGGAGAAAACTGAAATCCTGGCTCACCCTGCCTCATGCAGGCAAGGCATGCATGAAAATCACCCTGAAAATTCAAGTCTCCACAATCTTTCAAGTGCCTCCTGGAGAAACTCTCCAGTGACCAAATTGTTCCTAGACCTGCTGAAGCTTATTAAGAAACACCTCTGTAAGCAGAAACAAGACTGCTCTGCCAACTGCTTTATCTCAGTGGAGAATTTGTTTGGGATGGATCCTAATTGGCTTCTCCATTATTCAGTCCTGACACTGGCAGCACACATGGAGAGGTCTCCAGAGGCTGAGGCCCTGCTGCTGTTGAAAGCACAAAGAAGGGACATGAACATCCAACCAGAACTACACAGCAGTGCAGGACCTCTACAAAATAAACTGGAGAGAAAATCAAGCCATTCCCATCTCAGGCACCTTCTGTCCTGCCATCCCTTCTGTGTACATCAGAGTTCACAGGTACAGACCAAACACCAACACGATGCACGATGAAATCAGAGCCAGAAAGAATAAAAATGCAAATAATAAGTACAAATAATAACAACTTCTTCTTTTATAAGAATAAAATACAAAGCTGCTCTGAGATGAAAAAGCATCAGTTTGGGCTTGCTAAGTGCTCAGCTGGGAGGCTGGAGAGCTGGGCTCACTGCTCCTGCCCCTGACATCATGCTCTAAAACAAAATCATTAAACATTGTAAGTATTATATTTCATTACAAGAGACATCATCATGGACATAGGTGTAAAAAGCCCCCTGGATTCTCAGCATGCAGCACTGCTGCTGGGAGACAAATTTAGAGGTAAGGATAATGGGGAAACACATGGAATTACAGCTCCACTGCATCCAAGTGCATCCCTAAGTACCCAGGAGAGACCCAGGTACCAAACACAGCCCGAGCTCACTGGAAAAAAAAAATCCTGATTTTCTCTCACATTTGCTCTGGCTGCTTGCCAAGGGGTTGGAAGCAATTCCTGCATGGATTTTCAGACTTTCTAGACTTTTTATGTTCATATATATATATGCATATAAAATCTCAGAGCACTCAGTAAGGTGCTTGGAGTGTGATCAGCACAGACTGGGAGGGAAGCCAGCTCTCAGAGGCCACAGTACATGCAAAGCAGACCCATTTAAACACAGATTTCATTCTTCTTCTACTTAAGATAGGGCTCCATTTAGCTGTATTTCTCTATTGGACTTTTATATAGACATAATATACACAAATATGTACAATACATATATTAAAGAGTTACAGTTTGAAACACAGAACTGGCATTCCCAGCAGAAGAAAAAATACTGCTCATCAACAGAATTCTTCCAAAGGAAAGTAAAATACACTCAAAGGCATGCAAAGGCCATTGAAATAATGACAGAAATCTCAAAGTGGTTACCAGAGGAGATGTACCAAGTGCTGGGTCCCTGTGAGTGAGCACAGGTTTGGACCCTGTTTCATCACAAGGGCACGTGGGCATTGCCACACTCCTGGCAGGTTGAGCTGCCTTGAGAGGCACAGATGAAATTCCCAAGTTTCACCTCCTCTGCTTTCCTACTACACTCCAGAGTATGTTACATCCACACTGTAATATTATACTATTCTCTTTAACAGGCACAAAACTGTCTTGCACAGAGTTATTCTGATCCTCTTGTACCAAAGCAGAAAATGAACTCCTCTAAGAAGCTGCACTGCTCTGTGACTGTTTCAAGCCTACAATATCCAGAAGCTGGTAAGAGCAAGATGCTTAGGAGCTCCATAACCAGTTTATGAAGGTTATTGCCAGAGAGAAGAGGGACTCAAACCCCAGCTTGAGGGAGTAGTTCTGCAAGGTCATTCCCAGCAAACACACCCCAAACCAGAACAGAGGTACCCGGGTCTAGGAGACAGAATCACGAATTTACTCATCTCAGAATTCACTTTCTTCCCACACTCTGCCAAAGGGTAGCAACACCTCAAACTGCTGCAGCTGCCCACTGTGTGAGCAGGAGTCCTAAATCTTTCCACTGGATCTCCAGGATTAGTCCAGCTTTACCACTACACTGTCCAAGCCAGGTTAATTCACTCCTTTACATCTTTCCACCCCTCCACCCTGTCCCCTCTGTACCTCTCATGCATTTTGATAACTAAAAATTTAGAGTTTAATATCTTCTTAGCCATTACTCTATTACCCAATATGAATCATATCTACTTGTTGTACTGAAGGGAGGAAATTTCATCAAAGAATAACCTAAGTATGAATTTCTGCTCTTTTATATGCAGCTGAGTCCCTGAGTGCAACAGAGAAACAGCTAAGAGAGATACTCAACCACAAACCCATTATTTCATGGAGTTCTGTGCACCCAATTCCTTCACAGCTACAAAAAATTATATTTTATTTTGACTGGAAAGGCAACAAAATTCAGAGCAGCATCCTTAAAATACCACCATGGGGATTTGTTCTCTGAATCAGGAAGGGGAGGAGCAGTAGAGTGAGCTACTCCTTTTGATCCAGGCAACAGACTGTGTTTCTTTTTCCTTAAACACCCAGAAAGAAAAATAAACGGCCCCAGTGGCCAGTAATTTTTCCTCTTTTCCAAGGAACTCAGAGACTAAAATGTCACTTGGAGACAAAAGAGACTTTGGCTGCAGGCTCGTTCAACACACAGAAAATTACTCTTATTTCTGGGACTCTGTAAAGAATGCAGCCTGCCTCTGTTCATTTCTCTCTTAATTTTGCTGTTTCCAAACACACAAACAAGCCAACAATTAGCTCAATGGGCTACTACTGATTGCAGTCTCTGTGGAAAGAGTGAAATGTGAGCTCTTCAGCTGGAAACTGGCAGATCCAAAACCCCCAATAAATATCAAAAGGGACAGAGGAGTCCTGTCTCACCCTCCCCAGCCCTCTCCTGAGGTCCTTGTCAGCTCAGCTCTCCCTCAAAAGGCTGAAAAGCACCAAATCCTGGTGGCTGCTTTCACTGAAGTCTATTTCTAACCACAATGAAGCCAAACATCAAAATGCCATCATGCCAACTTTCCAGTACTTTTTGTGCAAGCAAAAATGTTTTCAAAACTTATAATTTTTTTTTTTAGACTCCATCATTGCTATTGGACAATTTCCTCTTGCCAGGTCACTGTGCTGCTTCAGGGCTCTCCTTTCCTCTTTACAGAGCCCTGGGGCTGCAGACTGGTTGGTTCTGCAGTGGTACCACAGATGTGGGCAGTGCCACGCTCCCTCTGAAGGCTCTTTGCAAAACAAGGCTCTCAGCACAGAGGCTTTGTCCTCTTTCCTTAAGTTCAGTGCTCAGCAGCAGCCTACAGAGCCAGTGGTGAAGAGCATTTTCATAGGACAGCAAGGATGAAACCTGGAGAAGAGTCACAAACTGAATGAGAATAGATCCCTGACAAAGCTATCCATAAAAAAAATAAAAACACTGCAAGACCTTCATGCTGCCCAAAAAACAAGCAACTCCCAACTTCTTATTTATCTAATTAGCCTAGAGAAAAACTATCCAACTATAACTATTGGATTTGGGCTTTATGGTTCTTTACAATTTAGAGATTAAGTTGTGCTGTGAAGAAGATACTCAGACAACCCAAAGCTAAAAACTGAGGGAGGTTCCACCATCTTCAAGGTGAGCTTATGCTAAAATATATCATATTTCAAAACAAGAACTGTAGGGTTTGCCACAGATTATTACAGTTGATTAAAATTTTATTACAATTATTAAATTAGCAAATAAATTATTAAATTAGCTTTATCAAAGTTGTGAGGGAAAGGTGCTCAGTGCTTTCACCAGCTGGGAGAGTGTGCATGGAGGGAGCTCCCTGGGCACCCCCAGAGCCCTCACTGAGCCAATTCCCACCTCAGACAACCTGGCCAGTCCCACTGAGAGCTTCAGGTGTGGGAATGAAAGAGTGAGCCCAGTGCAGATCCCATTGCAGGAAGAGCAAGGGTGCTTCAGGCTTAGATGGAGAGGCTTTTGTAGCCTCCATATTTGCAGGGGGTGAATTGATTAATCTTCATCAAACAGCAGGTGGAACAGCAAACAAAAGGACTAGAGAACCTCAGTTTTAAAGCTGATTGTTTTTCCTGGCTTTGTTATCAACTAGCTACTCCTAACCCAATTTAAATAATGAAATCATCTGCTGTCAAGCTTTAATGAGAATGCTTTATGATAGTCATTTATTTAAAACTTTAATAAAGTTTCATTCAAATTGGTTTTCTGCACCCATGTTTCTGCAGAGCGAGCATCTGGATTTGTGTTCACACACACAAAATGGGAAAATAAGCTTTGGAAAGCATGGCTGTGGGATTGCATCTACCCAAGTGAATTCCAAGTTTGCAGGAGGTGGATTTTTTTTCCTCCAGATAAACTGGACAGAAACTACACAGCCTGAATTGCATCTCAGTTGTGAAAAATATCTGTACAGCTCTTGTTACCCCTTGGTGTTCCCTGGCTATTTATATGCTCCATATTCTGTTTCTTACTAATGATCCAAGAGAAAGTTAAAATGGATACACTGAGCACTCCATTTTGTGGCTCATATTGTAACAAAATGAGAATTTTACCTTACAAGCAATAGTCACACCAGTACAACTTTTTACTGCTCTCTGTTTAGAGCCTCATAATTCCTGGCATCCATCACTGCAAGATTTTGGTCCTCCCAGAAGCATCCTGAAGGTCACTATTGCCACATTTCTCAAGTTCCAGTGTCCTGCCTTTGGCAAGCACAGCCACCCCTCAGTAATCACAGTGCAGTGCAACAGCCAGCAACACTCATAGGAACCCAGCTAAATCTTTAATTCTTTCTCAAACAAAAGGAGGAAGGAGGATGGTGGGTTTGGGATTCACAACACAAGCTGCAGAACTCTTTGCAAGCTGTCAGAAGGTGATACAGACACAGACTTCATGCAGGGGCTGAGTTTTATCAGCACTCCTAAAGCTGTCCTGAATTTTACAGCATCAGATCCTAACACAAAGTCCTAAAGCAAATCTAAGAGATTTGTCCAAATTTATTCACTGGTTCAAATTTATTCACTTGTTCAAATTTATTCCTTTGGGAATAAATCCATTTGTTCACTGGGCCCCTGCAGAGAGGCTGTAACCAGCTGCCTTTAGTGGATATTTCTGGTTTCCACAGATCTCCCCCACAGCTTTGCTGGCAAGTTGGCCACATTTTCAAGGAGTACCTGAAACGGATATTTATTAAAAATTACCATCATTTCATCCAGTGCTACAGATCTGCCTCAAATGGCACAGATGAAATCCTCCAGTTTCATCCACTCTGCTTTCCTTTCATACTTTAGACTATGCTGTATTTATAATATAATATTATAATATATATAACTCAGTACAGCTGTGACAACAACCTCTGCTCCCTCAGTTGTATCACTCTCTAACCTGCATGCTCTTTAATATAATTTTTCTTTTTTTTTTTTTCTTTTTATAATATATTTTATTTTTTGCACACAACCAAGCCATTTTTACCCAAGCTGGCAAGAGAAGTGGAATGGGAAGTAAATTCCTTTTCAAAGCAATCAGGACGTTACAAAAATAGTATGGAAAAAAGGTGGCAAAGTGCAGCACTGTAAGATTTTGCTTCAGTAGAAGGAAAGAAAAACAGTGGCTGCTCATAAAAATGCCAAGTGAATTGATGTTTCATTAAAGAAAAAAAAATTCCAGTGGCCCAAAAGACTAATTTAGGTTTTTAGATGCCACAGAGTCGCTGTTTGCTATTCCCACAGATAAAGGGTAAAATACATTCATGGTCTGGCTCTCTGTGCAGGTATTTATTATACCTAAGGCAGCTGCTCTGGGATACTCAGTGCCCTTTAGACAACAGCTACAGAAAAACAATTACCTTCTCTTAAAACAAAGTTACTTGAGAACCAAGAAGCATAATAAATACTAATCTTCATGACCCATAATCCTGACCTAAAGACAAGTAATGTTGGAAATGAAAAGCATTCATCTCTTGATTTTCCTAACTCAGAGACTTTGTTCATGACATATGGATTGTCAGTTTACCTAAAACACATTTTTGTGTTGTTTGAAAGACCCTGGAAAGTGGGATAGCTGTTTCAGAAAAATAAAAAAACTAAGAAAGAACAAAAGGCACAGGATGGGATGAGAGTTTATGTTGCACTGCTCTTTTTCTGGGCTACAGATGAGCACCAAAAGTGCTGAAGGGCAGTATTTTAATATGTTACAAGACAACAGCTATAGCATTCCTTGACCTGTTCCCAGGCTGCTCAGCACAGTCCAGTCCTTATTTATCAAGCAGGTCACCCTTTCCTCCAGTTTAATAAAGTTTACAGGGCAATTTATGGGCCTGCATGAGAGCTTTATATCAGTAGTGGTTCCAGTTGTGCCTAGAAACTTCCAGGACAGCAACACCCTCACAGAGCCATGGTAAAACCTTGTGATCTCATGAATTTATGTATTTGGTTGGCAGTTACAATTTGGTCTGAAATTACATCACCCAGCTCTGCAAAATAAATCAGAAAAAAGGAAAACCAAGTAACCCCTGTGCCACTAGGAAGCCACAGGGTATGAAAGGATGTACTGTACACACAGAACATTTCAGATTTTTTCCCCACACAGGTCATCACACTTCCACTCCAATTTTCAGGCTTTTTCTCTAAAGAGGTCTGGGTCAGGACTAACTCTGCCACAGAAGCAGGCTCATAAAATAGCAACAATGAATATGAAAAGGGAAAGCATGAAATTGAAATTTGCAGTCATCTCTCACATCAGTAGCTCACCTCTCAGTTTTCTCAGCCTTACCTCCCCATTAAAGGAATTTTCCTCCCCTGTCTACACATAAATTATACACATATTATGCACGTAATTATGTGCATAAATTATAATGATTTTAATTGCTCTAACTTCTTCAAAAAAAGACAGATACTCTATTTATGCATGCTCTCTCTCCATGTAAGCAAAGTATTTCACTGCTCTGGAATTAGTGACAAACAACTTGAAGTTGTACTGTCAAGTGAGAGAATGCTAAGTGTGAGAGAACTTGAATAGCTTTGAGGCTGATTTCACCTGCACATAACAAACAGGTTTACATTAAAGGAGATGGATAAATCTTTGTTCAAGGAATTCTTTATGATGCTTCACCTTTTACCAAAGTTACCAAACTTTTTTCCATTCACTTCCCCCCACACTGTGTTTTAGCAAATGCTTTGCAATCTCAAATCCATCCTGGATTTCAATAGTTATTCACAAAGCTATTCAGGAAAAAAAATGGTGAATTTTCACTTTCAGAGCTTGCAGATCTGATTTCCCCACAGAAATCCGTGTCTGAGAACTGCAGGGGTCAAACCCCACAGGAATCAGTGGTTTCCCCATGATTAGTTTCAGTGGAGGATGAATTTTTTTGCTTAAAAACACTGCGAGTGTTTGAGCAAAGAGTATTTCAGGAAATAAATATTGCTGCAACTGTTGGAAATTCAACTTTCTTTTTTTCTTCCCCTTCATTTTACATTTGATGCATATCATTTATTCTAATATTACTCCCTTTATATCATGGTAGGAATCTATAAAATTAGAGAGTTTTGGGAAAGCTGCAAAAGGCAGGTCTGAGAGACAGTAGAACTGTGGTTAGAGCTAAGCAGTAGCCATGAGATAGGTCAGCAGAATAATTATGTAAAAAGCAGAAAAGTAAGGAAAAATAGAACAATTATCTGTGTGCCCTAAACTGCAGAAAAATATATCTAATGAGATATGAGGAAGTTCTAAGCTTAATAATAGAGTTCCATGCATTGTGTTTTAAGGCTTACAGGCAGGTATTGCATTCAAAATAAGCAAACATTATTTTAACCAAAAGTATGCGTGCTTATAGTAGTTAAATAAAACTACTGTCAATATGCTTTTGCTTTGTGTAATTAATCAAAAAACTTATAAAGTAAGTTGTAACATTAAATTCTTAATCTGCTACCTAAAATATAGGCTAATAACATCTTCCCATCATCATAACCATGTAATAAAACTAATGCTAAAAAATAACTCAAAACACATTCCTAACAATCCCATCCCATTCATAATTTATACATAACCCCAAACCAACAATATATCATGACTATTTTTGTCAAACACTGTTGGTATAACCACAGGATCCATGTAGGGCCAGAACTTGGCTGGTAAGCACAAGAACAAGTTCATCTTCCATAAATAAGTTCTAAAAATCTTTTTTTTTTTATTTTATTTTATACTGATCTGTTATAGAGCACAAATTTTTTTAATTGTTTCCCACCTCACAAAATACATTCCAGAGATTTCAATTTCACTTTCTATTTTAAGAAATGCACAAGATTGGTTAGGAGATCTTTTTATTTCACACCACAATTGAGGACTGCCACTTTTCTAAGTGGGCAACTGTTGACAGGAGCCATTTAAGCTGTCACACACACACTAATGAACAGCTGTGCACTCTGTGGGCTTTTGGAAAGGTAAAAAAACACAGATTAAAATGCTTTTAAGCAGCAGAAGCTGGGCTGTGCGAGTGGGAGCAGCTTTTTGCAAGAGCAGGGCTGGGAAGGAGCCCTGCCAGTGGCACAATTACACACCATGGTGACAGCAAGGGGCTCCAAGCTGGTGTCAGGCTCCCAAGGACATCTGGAACTCTGCTGATGCAACTTTCTGAGCTTTAAAGTCAGAAAAACTGACCTACAAGAGTCCTTGCTGCTGGTATTGGACATTTCCATCCACTTTTATTGGCTCCTGCTGCCAAGGAACCCATCAGCTCAAAACAGAAGTGCCACATGTGTCCTTCAGCATAAAACCACTAATTGTGATTAGTAACAAACACCTTCATTACTCACAGGAGGGTTAATCCTGATGCTTTTAAACCCAAGAGGCTAAACCTGATGAACACTCAGTTTCTTTTTATAAATATTGATTCCTGAAGCTCACAGTGTTTTCAGCTGGTGAACAGACAGCAACAGTTTTCACTCCCAGGACCTGCATCAGCCTGCTGCACCATTGACTAAATGCTTGGAACCCAACCAAGCTGTTTTCCTGGCTCCTGGCTCTGCACATGCAGTGAGAATTATGTGTTTGCCACCCTGCAGTCCTTGGGGAGGATGGCAGAGTCAGCACTGCACCAGGAGAGACAGCACTGCAGAATAACCCTGGCCAGGGCTGGCATTCTGATCCCAATGCTGGAACTAAGGGAACACAACGAGCTCATGATGGGACAGAGTTTGTTTCTACAGTCTAACCTTGTTAGCTTAAACCATTGCTGGGTGCATTTTAAAAAGAGTTACCTTGAGAACAGACCCTGTCCCCTACACTTTAGGTGTAACAACCTTGCACTCAGATTGCAAATGTGAAAAAAAAAAATGAAGCACATTTGAATTTCAACATAAACCACGTTTTTCCTGATTTTCACCAAAGACTGTGATAAAATCTCTTCTTTATATGCACTACTTTGCATATTTGCAAACAAGTTTTCACATCTGAAAACCACGAAAGGACAGGCTAATTCTGCACATGAGTGCATGCAAGCATATGCAGGTTTTGTAGTACCAGTACAGTTAGTACAATATGCACCAAAAAAATTTTAAACCCTTATATCTATTTTCTTGTTATCAAAAAATTATATTCTGATACTCACTGGTGTTTTTTTCTATCCAACAAGACCCTGATGCATAAAGTAAGCTCCAGGCCTCCTGTGAAGCCTACACTAAAGTCCATATTATTTAAACCTCTCATCTCAAAGCAGCACATCCCTGAATAATTTGCTAAATGGGGATATCCTAAGAAATTACACATTTCTTCCTGGAATTGGGTGCTTCATCCTCAAACTGGCTCAACATGAACCTGAGTTGACCATTGCCAATAAAAAGTATTATCTGGGACAGTTGTCAGTCTCTTTCACAGTACAAGTCCAAAGCAAAAATAAAGAAATACATAAGCAGTACCCAACAGTTCCTTTGAAATAGTACTAATGGACAAAATAACCTAAAGATTTAATTTGTTAGCACAAAGAATATGTTAAAAGAAAATCCTCAATGAAAATAACAATGAGGCACTGGAACTAGCAATCCCTGGAGAGCAAAGGTCCCTCCAGCAAACCAGCCCAGCTCTGTATTTACAAACTGGTGAAGACAGAAACAAGGTAACAGAACATAAATCACATTTTGAATTATAGGTTTTTCCATTCTCTTGAACATTGAAATGGTTTAGAATAGGTGAACATTCTGTTTTTATAAATGTACTTTGCATGTCCATGAATAGAAGGATTCTCCCTGCAGCACCAGCAGGACAAGCAATTAAGGAATGAGCTGATCAACCCCATTATGTGACAAGGGACAACATGGGAGACTAATTAGGTCAGCCCCACTTCATTTGTCCCCAGTAAAACTGTCTGGTAGGCAAAGAGTTACAAGTGGTAATTAACATCAATTATGAATTAACTCATTACCCAGCTTCTCATTTGGGCCAAATGCAGGTTTCCCATTTTAAAACAACATATTGAATTTTGTATTTCAACACTAGCAATACTGAGAAAGTTCCCTTGATTTTTCCAATGTAAAAACCATAGGGTTTTTTATTTTCATCATAAAATAAGAACAACACAACTACTCCTTGTTTTTTTCAGTTGCATCCATTGCAGCTTGGCATCCATTTTGTAAACCAGCTTGAGATACCCTATTGCTCTGGTTTCGGGCTTAATTTACTTTTTTAGAAGAAAATGCAGAAGGAAAAACAAGAGATTAAACTGCCAAAATCTGATGAAAGAAAATATAAACCTAAATGGCATCACCAAAGTGATGACTAAAGGAGTCTAAGGATAGAGAACTAAGGATATAGAGATAAGGAGACTAAAGGATACACACACAGCTTACACTACTGAGCCAAATATTGTAAAAAGGTTCATTTCAACACAACTAATATCCTAATTATCACTCCCAGGCCAACTTGCTTCAATTTTTTAAATTTTATTTTTAGAAAAAATGTGAGAGTTTTAGCTGGATCTGACTCTTTATCTCTTCTTTATTACCTAGGACCTGCAGTCTAAAATCAATTTAATATGACCATTTTCAATAGCATCTAGATCTTTTTTAGAATTTTTTAAAGTCACTATTGGATACCAAGTTCCACTTATACTTTAGTGGGCAGAAGCAAAGCTAATCTATGTGACCAGAAAATGTCAAGGGGAACAATATATGGGCAGGCACTCAGTTGGTCAGACTACCCCAAACAGCACTTCTGTCTCAACCTCTGGTGGCTTTTTTACCTTTCAGGAAATTCTTTCTCATCCTGAGACCCTTCTGCAGAGCTCTGTGTTTAAAACCACACTGCCTGAGGAGAGACCATGTGAAATCTCACCTGCAGCCATCAGCTTTAACATTCCAGTCAAACACATTTGGATCAATACCTGGGACAGTCTCTTGAACTGCTTCCAAATGCCAGGGCAGGAGCTCTTTGGTTTTTTGCAATCATCTCTGCCAAATTTCAAAGCCTCCAGAGGCCATGCCCTGCAAAAGCTTTGGTGGCAGAGATACAAACTTGGATTTTCCACAGGCCATACTCCCTTCCACCAAATGCTAATTTTAAGCTTACATTCCTTATCCTTGGGAAGAAACAAATATTTATATAGTAATTTATACATATTATTAAAACCTGAGAGGGGAAAAAAGGAAAAAAAATGAGATTTTGGTGTATTACTTCTATTTGTCACCAAAATCACAATCCACTAAAACATTCCTACCAAAGTTGGGAGATTTTTTTTTTAATAAAAAAGAAATCTTTCATGTATGTATTAGGATTGGTCTGGTTTTTGTAGGGTAGCTGGGCATTTAAATCTCAATCTCACAGGACCTCTGTTGGGAGGGGAAAAAACCAAGATTCTCTTCCCCTCACTGAGAGAAGCTGCAGTGTGCAGTTGACACTTCAGATACAGGAGGATTTCACCCTGTCTGCTCTGTGTAATACAATATTTCTTTGTTCTCTTTTACTGAGATATCTCTATTGCTTCTGCACGAGACAGGGACTTAACTTTCATGTGTGTAATTCTTGCTGCCACCCCATAACACACCAGCCCCTTCTTTGCTATTTCTATTCTCCTCTTTGCTGCTATGACACAAACCCAGCTGCACTGGAGTGACAACACTTGTGTACAGCTCTTGGTGCTGTCTCACATTTGAAGGTGACAAGGTAAAACAAATGTGCCATGTTTGAAGGTGACAAGGTAAAACGTGATTTCCACCCTTCTCAACTTTCTTGGGCTCCTGTTTGCAAAATCAGAGGGAGCACAAGGGAGGGGAGCAGGCACCTCCACCTCTGTGTGTCTGTGCCCCAAAGGAAAAGGTGCACTGACACAGCTTTACCCAAAATTTTATGGCAGAAGCTGCCCAACACCAAGCTCTCTTCAAATAAATTTGCTTGTTCCATAGTGACATTAGCAAGGAGGGAAGAATGTTTTTTGGTATGGTGCTAAACCAGACTCTGATCCACATGTGTCACTCTAGATTCACCCTGTAACTCTTGTGAAGGCTGACCTGGAACAGAGGCTGGATGGAGTTAAAAAATAAAGTGGGGATTTATTAAAAGGCCTCAGTGGATCCACCTTGGGCAGCACAAGAGCCCAGCCAGGGCTGCACCCAAGATGAACCAAAATGGTCACAAAATGGACACCCGGTCACAGGGTCTCTCACTTTTATAAGTTCTGCTCCATTTGCATATTGGAGTTAATTGTCCAATTTTAGCTTTAGCTTATGAAGTCCCTTCCTGCTTGTTTTTCTCTCTTCAGTCCCTGTTGTTTATGCTCTTGGGCCTGAGATTTGGATCATTTGTCCTTGGTCCCCAGCTAGAGAAGGAATTGTTTTGTTTCCCTGCTCTGCGCAGAGAGCTCATGAGCTCACCATCCCCTAACGTGGAGCTCAGACCCACACACTAAAGCAGCACAGAATCTGAAACATACAAAAGCTAAAACCTGAGGCATCACCCTGGCTCCAGTCCCTTGACCTTTCAGCTCAGTCATCCCCATGTCTGTAAAAGGCAGACCCCAGTCTCCATCAGTGCCACATTTCCAGCTCTGCAGGGCAGTGCCTCCTCCCAGTCTCTGCAGTGCTTACCACAGGCACTGGGACAAGAGTGGGAGCCCAAAACCAGAGTGACAGCACAGTGCTGGAACAAACCATCCTGTGCTCCAGAAGGTCAAGTCCTCCACATGGGATTTGGAAGGTTTAAATTTTCAGATGTTGAATATTCCTACTGAACACAATCTTCAGCAAATAAGAGAGGAGATACCTGGATTCCAGAGAGAGACTGTCTTACAAGAGCAAGATCCTTCCACACAAGAGTGAAACTCTCAAACCCAGGTTTGAATGGTGACCTAAACCTTCTCAGTCATCATCTGTTATTACATTCCCTGTTCCCACACTTTTTCTCTCTGCAAGGTGAAGACCTGTGACCTATTTCCCATCTAGAATATTTGCAATTAAAAGGTATAAAAACAATTCAATGGTTTATCAGCTGAATTTCCAGATATTGGTATCTCCTTCTGTGAGAGGGGCTTTTCCTGCTGTGCCAAGGCAGCCTGGGACAGAATGGGAGCAGATTTGATCTGGGAATCTCTGACCAGTGACACAGCACCAGGTGCCCTTGGGAACAGGAGAAAGGCCTGAAAAAGCAGTGCCAGGCTGTGCTTCCCTCTGCAGAACATTTATCTGTATTTCAAGAAAGAAAAACTACTTCTTTGCTCCTGAGCATGCAACAAATTGGGAAGAAAACTGATGGATGAAAGTAAGGGATGGGATTGAAAAGGGCAATCAAGAGGGAATCATGATGAGCCATTCACAAAACCAGATCCTCTTCTCTTTTGCAGCTAGCTGTAGGAAAAACCATTATGGGTGAAACTCTAGAACCTGTCAGGGCAAGTATTCCAGCCTGATGGGCCAGATCAGGTCCTGCTTTCTTTAATTTCCTGCAGTATGCCACAAAAGTTTCTAAGGTTTTTACTCCCCTTGTATTACTGGACACAAAGAAACTCTACATACCCTTAGGGCCAACAGTATTGGGATGCTGGGAAAAAAAAACCCCAAAACAACAATATCAAACCAAGAAAACCACAAACACAAACCCCAAAAACCAAACAAACCAACAAAACCCACACACACCCCCCCCAAAAATAATTTGATGTGAAGTTTGAGCTGCATAAAACTTTACCCTGCTTTTACTGACATTTCTTTGATGTGATTAGTACATTTGTTTCTATGAGACTATTATTAAAACAATAAAATGTACCCACCACAATTCATTTAACACACTGTCAAACTCACCAGCTATTTTTGTCCTGTCATTGCATAGCTGGAGATTTCAATTTTAAGGTTCTCACTGATTTCAGGAGACATAAATTTGAGAGAATTAAACCCACAGAATATGAAATAAAATACTGTAAGGCTTCAGAGAAGAACAATTAGACTTATAGGTGAAGTATAATAATTTTCTTGGCTCTTAGTGACAGCAGAGGAAAAAAACCAATATAGATGCATATATGGAGTTCATATAAAATGATCTGGTCAATCGTTACTCCCTACACAAAAATTGAAGTCTATATATAAAAAAAATATATAGGTTTTGTCATCAGGGTTTGCCTAATTTAAGAATTACATTTTTCTACTGGTTAACTTTTATGATACAGTTCCTTGGGTTTTTAATAAAAATGTTTTGAGAGGAAAACCAAACAGAACCTGACAGAGAGATTGTGGAATCAATCCCTGCACAGCTCCTTTTTTCCAGCCCAAAGAGCTCATACAAACTACAGGCACCATCCTTCCAAGCCCATCCTGGTGGGACTCAAGTGTCAGCAATTCCAGCTGGTCAGAGCACAACAGGCACAAAAGTGTTAGAAAGAACAACTGCACCAGCAAATAAACACCAGCAAAGCCAGGCTGGGCATTCCTCCCACACAGGAATTTACAGCACTGCTCTGTCAGCCACATCCCACGAGCTCCCACCTCAGGGCAAAGGAACAGAAAGGGCAATTTTGATCATGTTACTTTATTAGCACCAAAAAAAGGGCAATGGAAGAATGCTGAGAAAGTGTTTTGAGCCATTTCTCTCTCTTTCATATGCAGTGATAAGGCTGAAAGTGAGTAAATTTATGCAACCTCATTTTTCCCATGCAAGGTGTCAAGGTTCAGAGCTGAGTGCCCCCTTGTTGTATGTCAAAGCTAAATTTAAGTCAGGATTTTGAACTGTTTTGGGGTAGGTCTCTCTCTCTCTCAGTGAATTTCATCTGAAAAGCCATCGTGCCTGACAGGTGGGAAACTTCTGTTACTGTGTTGTTGTTTGTTCTGTTCTGTGCTATATAAATACACACACAGAGATATCCTAAATAAAGAACTGTTGTTCCTTTTCCTTCATTTCTGCCTGGAAGGCCCATCATTTTCAGACTGGTAATAATTTGGAGGGAGAGGGTCTTCTTTTCCATTCCACCTTCCTCAGCAGACATTTTGTGCTTAAACCAGGGCAAACTTTCCACACACATCTCAGACAGCAGGAGATAAATGAGAACAAAAGCTTCCAACACTTGTTTGCATTTTGCAGTAGTTTGCTGATGTCTGGGAAGTTTCCCAAGCACTTTTTGAGGCTATTCCTGATGCCTTAGAGATTTTACTCTTTATTTTGGATTAGCTATACTTGGCCTGCTCTTTGTCACACTGTGCATTGCACCAATGACTCCCTGACTGTCTCACACACAAAAATCATTTCTCAAGGTTCATTAAATGCCCACACAGGGCCAGCAAAAGCCTCCTAGAAATAAAAGCATCTACACAGCTGCTCCTGCACCACAATTTGATTTGCTAGTACAGCTTTAATTCTCCTAAATAAATTTGGATTTATCTCCTAGGGGTCAGAATGCCACCACCACAGTACAAGCAGCAGGGAGTTAAAATAGGTACCAGAGCCATAGCTGCAGTGACAGGAGTTGGGAGCTGTGATCCTTGTGGGTCCCTTCCAGCTTGGGATAATTTATGATTTTCTACCTTGCAGGACCTTTCCCAGTGGCAGCTCTGCTTAGATCTGGGAAAAAACTCAAATATTTCAAGGCTCAGCTAGCAAGATGTCCAGAAACATCTAAATTTGACCATCTCTAGGTGAAGGGACAGTGATAATTGTCACCCACTGCACTAAAACACCCATTTTCCAGTTAATCACTGTGTGTCTATTAGGCTAGCTGTCTCCATAACAACATAATTAAAAGTACATTCTAAATTCTTCATTATGCCCGTGTTCATGAACAAGATTAATTTTTAGAAAGATACTCTTGCAAGGGCTGACTTCTATTGCAGGCTGGATTGATAACCATTTTTGAGCAGGAGACAAAAATGACTCTAGTTGAATTAATAATATATGTTATTAATATATTAAAAGATCTAAACAGCTTTAAAATTTGATTTTACAGTGGTTTTTTTGTCATTACAGACAACTTTGTAATTCTAATTCTTTCAAGCCAACCATAGAGGAGTTTTGGCAAAAGAACAGCACCATTTAACTCACCAGCACAAAAATCAGATGGCTGAGATGCACAATAGAAAAGTAAAATTATTGAAAAGTTCTGCATTTTTCATACTAAAACATTATTTCATCCTTGCAATGAACGATGTGTCCATAAACAGATTTCTGCAGTAAACTATACCAAAACCTGATGCAGTAAACAACTGAAACCATGAAACAAAAGCTGCTCAGAACCATTTCTCACTTTCCTGCTGCTCCTAAGCAGAAGAGAGACTCCAGCTTCAGGCAAAGAACTGGAATGAGCAAAACCCACAATTCATCTGCAGAGATCAGAATTTTGGGGTCACTTTAACAGCACCTGAATACATCAACAATAAACTCTATATTGAAGCTGAATAAATTTATTTATTAATTTATTTCCACTTGCAAAGCTGACAAACTTGAGAAACCAAGATATGTGCTGACATAGAGGACACCAGAATTTAGAGTTTCTCAGCCTGATTCCAACATGAGTTTTACTTGTGGAAAAAAAGTGGAAAACATCACTTTGTTGGTAGAAGCACAGCTCATAGACATTACTCAACAATGTGCCTGAGTCAAAGCATTCCTTAGTAAAGGCAAAAAGCATTTTAAAAAGTTTTTATTCTAAGAAGTTTAATCCTGAGCCTTCTCACCTGCAGTCTGAAATGCAATAAACCAGCTCCCAAACCCAAATTACTTCTGGACCAGCTGGTTTTGTTTTCCCTCATTTAATGGCTGAGCAGCCTCATGTTCCTAAATACAGTTAAGCAGCACTTTTGGAAGGCTCATCTGTGAATTAAAGGAAAATGATGCAAGTTTTGTATTTTTACACATGCACAGAGGCTGCCAGAAAATACATAATTATGTTTATACAAAAAAAAATATATTATGATATATTCTGCTGAAATATCATTTGGCCAATGTACCCCTATCAAAATGGAGATGAGTAAGATTTTAAGTGAACAGGTAAGATTTTAAGTGAAGTTTAAGAATGACCTAATTGAAGCAATATTTAGAAGTCCAAATTAACCTATTTAATAAACTCATCTTTGTCCTTTTTTTCCACTTCTGTGCAAAAGTCACCTCAAGTCAGTTCTGAAGAGCTGCCACACGGTGGAGGTAAAAGCCCATAATTCAAAAATGAGATGCACACACGAGTCTCTGTAACGTTCTGTCCCCCTTTTATGTTAGTGAAAGTGAATTACCAAAATAAATACCACTCAATTTGAAAGTTACTAGAAAGCTGAACTGCGGGGTGGAAGGGGGAAAGAAGGGGAAAAAAATAAGCACCAAGGTTTCATCCCAAAAATAGCTTAAATAGTAGGGAAATTACCATTGAAACAAGAGAACAAACCCTTTTTCAAATTAAAACCTCTGCAGATCTATATACCAAAGACTGAGATACCTGAGGGACATGCTTGTGAAGCAGGCAGACAATAGAAAATAAATATTCCTAAGTTTTCTCTTAATCTGAAGCTATAATACTACAAAAAGTGCCATGGGCAGTCTTGCAAGAAACCCCACGTAAGTAAAATCAGAACTCCCTTTCCTGAGCATGCTCCCAGCACCAGCTGAAGTCCTTAACTTTGGTTTTAATTGATAAATTAAATCACATCCAGCCACAGAGAACAGAATCCTCCCTTCCTGCAAAGCAGCACTGTTAACAAGCTGTAAAAACTGGATTTTTAAATGCAACCCTACCTGACAGCAGTAGCTATCCTGGAAAAGGTTGGCTTGAGGACCTTCCAAGCACTCCAGAGATTTTTCACAGGTGTTACTTGTCAACATATGGACCTTGTACATCCAGGTAATTAATAAAAATCTTAGTGAAATTCAAAAAAAAAAAAAAAAAAAAAAAAAGAAAATGAAATCAAACTGGCCTTTTGGGGGAGCAAAGAGCCCAACCTGTCAGCCAAACTCTCCTTTCAGGGAATTTTTCTGCCTCCTTGGGGCTCAGGATAAACCATTACCAGGAAACTTGCACAGCCTCGTGGAGGATTTGAATTATTATTATTATTGGCTGTAATTTTTCTGTGTGTACCAGCAAAGCCCCAAGGAGAAGCCCAAGGGTGTGGGGAGATTTTTGAAGGCTTTAGGAGGGGAGGTGCTGCTCTCTTCCATCCTCCCAGCTGTAGAGAATGACACCAACAGGAAAGGTGGAAGGAGTTTATCCAGATCAGGCTCTGAGAATGGCAGCATTGTGTGGGATTGGACCATGGGGTGATCTGTGCAATGCCAGGGCTGTTTGTGCCCAGCAGAATTCACCTTTATCAGTGAGGAAAGTAACTCTGGCCTCATAAGTTGGCAGGATCCATCAGAAGAACACCACTGTGTTATTATTCCAGAGGTTATTAAGGAAAAATCTCTGGATCCTCACTTTTATGGATAACTTGAGCTTCCAGCTGTTAGCTGGGACTATCACAAACAGACTCAAAGCAGCTCCAGGAGATGCAGGTAAAATTCAGCTGGCAGCCTGATCATGCTCCCCAGGCTGTGTTAACCCAGTGATAAGAGATCAGAGGGAACAAATAATTCCCATGGGGATAGAGAGATCATTACAGAGAGATCTTGATGGATCAATGCACTTGAAAATCACCTACCAAATGAAATCTCTAGCAAGGACAAATGCTGGATTCTGCTCTTCAAATGCTGCAATTCTGGATGTACATCCAAACTGGGGGACAAGCTCCTCACCAAGAGGAACTGGAACACCCCAGCTGCACTGGGTTTGGCTGGAAGAGTTTATTGTTTTTTGTTCACAGTAGCTGGTAGAGTGCTGCTTTGCAGGTTTGAGACCAAAGCAGGGTTGACAGGAGAGCAATGTTTCACTGTTGCTGAGCAGCACCTGCACAGCATCAGGGCCTTCTGTTTCTCCCTCTGCACCTGCAAGGGAGTGGGTGGCTTTGTTGGGATGGTGAAGGAACAGAGGCTCATAAGAGCATCATTATCTTTCCATCAGGTGTCCTGTCCTGCTGTGAGAGCAATCAGGGAGGATTCTTTTTGATATTTCTCAGAAGAAAATAAAGCACAAATGCAGCAGCATTATATGGGAACCTGAGAATTCTCCATATCTGAGAATTTAACATTGATAAATGTCTCTGCAGAAGAGGAAAGAGAGAAGGGGAAATTGTGGAAGCTTTCTCTGCCCTGGCTGGCTGTCAGGTGAAACCTCCCTGGGACAGGGTTCCCCTCCTTAACACATGGCACAGGTTAGGGCTTTCAGCACTACCCCTACAGTATTTTTTCACCCATGGCAGAAAATGGATTCATAATATGCTGAGGCATAAATAAAAGTAGAATTTGTCCCTCTCATCAGGGTCTGGTTTCTAATACAAACAACATTTGTCCTGCCACAGTCCTGCTGAGCTGTCCAAGCTCCCTCTCTCCCAGAGCTGTAGAAGCCAACCCCTGCTACCACACAGGGCTGCTGCTGAAACTCACCTTTTTTGGATGGTTCATCTTTTTGTTTTGTAGTACAAACATCCAGAAGTGACAGCTGCCAGAAGATTCCCACTGCAGTGTTTGATAGAGCCATGGAAAAAGCACATTTCCCTTAAAAAGCACCCTGGCTGCCTGCACAGCCATCCAAGGAGGAGAATGCCTCTTGAGGCTCACCCCTCTGTGGCTCATGAGAGATTTAACTATTTCCAGCCATGTACCTGAGGCACTGAAGAAAGGGAATGAATATTGGGGATTTTTTCTGCAAAAAGAGGAGTCCAGCCCTGCTGGCCCCTAGGAAGGCTCAGTGGTGTGGGGCCATGTGAGCAGAGCCCTCAGTGAATTGGGAGGCGCCTGTGCAGCCACAGATCTCACCCTCTGCTGTCCTCTCAGAGTGTGATGGGTCACCACTGTAGTTTGATCCCTGTAGGCACAGCCCCCCTAAAAGCATTTACCTCTTATTGGCATCCCTTTTGGGGCCAGCTCACAGCTTCCCATCTTACTGGTGTGACGTTAACAAACCTGCTGAAAGGCTGTTTGCCCTCAGTGATTGCAGCAGAAATGCTGCCAAACTGTTTTCTTCAAATGTTGGCCTCTCATGGCTGGGACTACATTGTTGTTTTTTTCCAAAAGCACACAGTCCTTGCTGTGTGCCATGTGAAGCAGCTGCCTCTTTGCTGCTCTTACAGATCTTTGAACAACTCAGAGTGAGCACTGGCTGGGCCATCACTCCAGGCACAGGCCATGTCCTCAGAAATTCATGACTTTGCCTGACTCTCAAATCTCCTGGTTTGCAGACCCCACTTCAGCACAGGCTCTGGAGAGAGATAATTGACATTTTCAGCAGCTCAGGTACTCATGTCTGGGCTGATCTCTCAGTGGGAAGAGCAGAATCAGCAGCAGCACCAGCAGGTCCCACCTGTGTGTTCCCACTGTGGCAGGGGCAAACTGCAGAGATTCTGGCCATTTGCAAAGCCTTGAACTGAAATTCAGAGCCCAACTTCTCTATGAGGGTTGTGATAGTGACAAAAAAATCCATTCAAACTTACCTTGGAACACACAGGCTAGTGCTTCCAATAATTCATCACAGTTCTCCCATAATCTTCCCATTTGCTACAAATTACAGATTTCCAAGCAAAAACAGAATAAACACAACTTGACCTGCAGGGGAAGAGCTCCTGCACCTTCCCTCCCTGCCCCAGGCACCCCCAGCCTCCCTTTGCTGCCTCTGGAGATCACTGCCCTCCACCAAGCACCAACAGCTAAACCTGCTGCAATTAATCCTGGTGGGCTTTGTCACCTGGCTGGACAAAGTGCCACAGGCTGGGGGAACATGCCTCAGCCAGGAGCTGCTCTTGGCACTGCTGCCTCTGGATGTGCTGCCCTTATCCAAACTGTGGCTGTGCAAGTGCTCCGTGTCAGTACCACAGGTGCAGTCAGGTTGGAAAAGGCCTCTGAAGGCAGCAAGTCCAGCCTAAACCCATCAAGCCAGAAATCACTTTGATGCTGACAGAGCTTCCTTTAGAACATTCCTTGCTTCTGTTCCTGGGAAAGGTCACAGAATCACAGAATATTCCAAGCTGAAGGGACCCACAAGGATCATCAGAGCTCACAAGGGGCCTTTCCTAAACAGGTGCATCACCCATGCAAGGATCTCCCATCTTCCCCCAAACAGAAATTGATCTGATAAGCCAGATGATGGCTGAAGGCTTCTATCCATGATAGCCCAACAAGCAGCAGGCTGAGGAGCAGAACTGCCTTGGATTTGACTCTTTTTTAAGATGTATTTCCTCTATGCAAGGTAAGGTGCTGCTTCCAGGGGGGCAGATCCAGAGGGGCCATGTGTCCGTGGCTCCCTGCCCTTCCTCAGCCAGTGCTGCAGCCCTGGGTCTGAGCTGGCATTCCTGACTGATAACTGAGACCAGGATTCTCCAGAGGCATCCTCTGAGCACGATCCAAGGGTAGCACATTTGGACCACGTGTTCCTGCTCTGCTGGGACAGGAGCTGGCTGAAGGTGACCATGAGGTGTTTGGGCTCCTGCTGTCCCAGCACTGGGGAGCTGTGTCCCTCCTTGGGCAGTGGCAGTGCTGGCACCCACAGGGCTCACCAGCTCAGGGCTCCCACCACAGGCAGGATCCAAACCCAATGGCAGACACGGGCTGGGGAGATAACCCTGGCGAGCACCTACAGGTTTGGGGATCCCACTTGGGGTTTGGGTGCAAAATGCCAGTTTTAGAACACACCAGAGGTGGCACAGCCCTTCTCAGACCCTGACACAGGCCATGTGTCCACACTGGAGTCACAGACCTGTCACTTGCCCTCCCCTTTCCCATGCTCTTAGCAGCTCTTCAGGACCAAAACCACCACCTGAAGGACATGCCCAGTAACTTGTGACATTTCACTCATTGTTTTGCTGTCACTAGCAACACTGACATGAAAAAAATAATAATGAAACTTAGCAATTATATAGCTCTTTATATTTTGAAATCTCTGTACAAACATTACTTAAACAAAGCAAGGTAGTATGCAAAACAGTCATTGCTTAAAATAATCGACCAAGGGGTTGTGCTTCAGCAGTGACACTGGGAGGAGGACAGAAATGCTGGAAGGAAAGTGACAAACCAGAGGTATAACAAGGTCTCCTCTTCAAATTTGGGGTTATGAATGGAGAAAGTGTCAAGGACAGTATCTGAAAGTGTTCTTTAATAACCTTACACCAGGTAGGTAAAGCTGATGTGTTTGCACTGTCACACAGGGAAGAGTAACTGCTTAATGCAAATAATATACAGCAATATTATACACAGGGATGTATAAATACATATTCACACACACACACATTGGATCTTTAACTTGTTGAGGACATCTCAGCCAAACTGCAACAAAAATGATACTGGTATGATAGTGATGAAGATATTAAAAACATAAAAACACGGCAGTGACACCAACTGTGGAGCTTCCCCTCCAGAGAACAGGTATTACTTAAACTGCTCTATCTGCTGAGGCTGGCTGCAAACACAGCTCTCAATTCCTCTCTTCTGGAATGACTGAAGAAAACAAAACACAGCTACCCACAAAACTCATTGCTGCAAACACAGATGCTGTTGGTGCAATTAATTGCTCATTCATTAACAGGTAATGGGAGAGGCCTTTGGCTGAAAGGTGCAGGAAAACACAGTACATTGACATGATCCAACAAGGAATGTGTGCCCTCCCTGGGCCCCACAGCCCTGCCAGCTCCAGGACTCCAGCCCCTGATGATTGGTTTGTATTATTCCCAGAATAACAGAAGCTATGGAAAAGCAGTTTTATGGGAAGCCCTGTATGGGCCCGAGCACACAATGCCAGTGGATGCACTGAGGAGGGAAAACTGCCAGAGCCCATCCCATTTTAGGAACAAACACCTGCCTAGGGATGAACCCCATCCTGCAGCTCCAAACACCCAAGCCTGTCTGCCCAGAGTTCCACACAACTTCTCCCACTGGGAATCAACCCAAAATTGCTGCAAATCCTCCAGCTGCTTGCACAAAGGAAGAGCAGCAAGCCCAAAGAGCCTCAAAGCCTCAGATGGACACACAGAAACCTCTGTGCCTCTGCTAGCTCTAGCCCTGGGATAAACACAACCTCCTCTCCCAACAGGAGCACACAAAGTCCAGGTGGAAACACTGAAGCTCAACTGAAAACACTTTGTATTAGAAAACAAATAAATAAATGGATAAAGGAACCCAACAAAAACCACACAGTGATTCTGAGACAGAACAATTATATTTTTTACATTTTATTTCTGTGGTGGTTTAGGTTTTAAATAACATGAGAGATTTTTGTTATGACTCTCTACCTGAATTGCAGCTCTCCTTCCTTTTCAGTAAACTTTGGGATCATTTTCACAGTGGACAGTTAATGATGATGAAATTGGAAAGAATTCAAAGTGCAGCTTCTCTGCAAGCATGAGCCTTCCAAACATTAATTTAAGGAATGGAAATAAAACTATTTTGAAAACTACTGGTATCTAAAAAACTCAACATTTTAATTATGTGATGACCATGACTAAGCAGTTCTTAGAACACATTCTCAATTCCTAGCTGGTAATTTTTCTAAAACCAGAGCTTGGTTTCCAAAGGCAGCACTACTCCATGACACAGGCTCTGCCTCGTGCTCCCAGACACTCAGAACCAACAGCTTTAACTTGTCCACACTTGCAATGAGAGCACAGTGAGTTGTGGGGTTTTCCTTGGCTACACACACTCTTGGACATCACAAAATCATGGAATGGTTTGGAAGAACCTTAAAGCTCATCCAGTTCCAGCTCCCTGCCATGGATAGAGATATCTCTCACTATCCCAGGTTGCTCCAAGCCCCATCCAATCTGACCTGGAACACTTCCAGGGATGGGGCAGCTTGTCTGGGCACCCTGTGCCAGGGCCTCCCCACCCTCACAGGGAAAAAATTCTTCCCAATATCCAGACAAAATGTAACCTCCATTAGCTTGTAGCCATGCCTGTTGTCCTGGCACTCCAGGTGCTCTCCAGCTCTCTTGGAGCCCCTCTAGGCACTGGAAGGGGCTCCAAGGCCTCTCCAGAGATTCTCTTTTGGTGAACAGTCCTGTCTCAGCATATGCCACAGCAATGTCACAGTGAGAGAGCCACCACACACAGAGTATCACCACACAAAATCAGAAAGCTTCAGAGTAACACCTCACCTGTTCAGAAGGCTTCAGGCACCTGCCCACACACAGTAACACCAGGGCGCTTCAGAGAGCTGCAAGTATCTGCCCTTCCTGTTCCTCAGCCCAGCCTTTTATGCCCTCCTGTTGATGCCCTGCACCTGTGTGCCCTCTGTTCCCTTTTGTGGTTGGTCAGTGCCCCTGGGCACTCCAGGGCTCGTTACCCTCAATAGCATTCACCTGTCCTGCACAGCTGAGCCCATTAGGGATGAGCCCCAATCACCCCAAACTGTGCCCACACAGACGTTGCAGCTCTCCCAGCCTGCCTCCAGAGCAGGACTGATGAAAAGCAACCCCAATCCCTGACCTGAGCCCTTCAGCTGCTAGTTCTCTTAGATTTAGAGGAACTGCACACAAAAACCTTCCATTCCAGAGCTTCCCGTGCAGTGACCAGCCATGAGAAGATTTCTCCAAGACAAGGAGAAAATGAGAATTGCCAGCTGTACAGAAACCCCACTGCTGTAAATCCCTCAGGCAGCAGAGTCCCTGTTCCCATCACCAGCTCCTCCAGGGGCAGAGCCAGCTGGACATCCCCACTGCTAACAAGCTCCTACACAACAACACTCACACAATCACTAAATAATCTACAGTTATTACCAGTCCTGAGTACAGCCATAAGCAAGATTTCAAGTGTTAACCTTTAGGCCCAGATTTTCTTAAAATGATCCTGCAGAACATATACATATATATATTTTATTTTTTCTTAAAAACATCTATATTTAAAATTATCTATTTACCTAACCTATAAAACTTCACTACAAGCCAGACTGCCATCTGGAGAAAAAAACACCTTAAATTCAATTTCAAGTATTCATCAACATTAAACTTGTTACTTTAAGTCCTTTGAAGATCCTGAGACAAATACTCAATTATAATTATGTAAATATTCAATCAAAATAATTATATAAATATTCAATCAAATATAAGGGAAAAAAAAAAAAAGAAGTAAAGGAATAGAAGCAGCTCCCAGAGCAGCAGTTCAACCTCCCAGTGCAGGCCAGCTCCCACCTACCCAGCCCAGGATTTCCAGAGCCCTCAGCCTCCAAAAGCTGGTTTCCTATAAAATTTGGCAGCTGCCAAAGGCTGTTGTCTGATCTTTTTTGTAGCCACTTGAGATTATCTACATGGCTATCCCTCAGTGACACTGATTTCCAGGGAGCTCTCCCTACTTCCTTCCACTGTGAGCTGCACAAAAAGGAACAAGGGATTGAAGGAAGCCAAGCAGTTTTTATTGACTCCCAGAAGACAGACATGGATTGCAGATAACCCTGGACAGCTTCTTTTTAAAATCCCAGAATTACCAACAAGAGAACTCTTCCTCACTAATAACCTGAAACAACTCCTTCGTCAAAAGATTCTGGCATGGAATCTATTTCCATTATAGTTTAATTTTAATAGTTCATTCCAACAGCTAGAAAACTATGTCTATAATACTACTTAAATATTTTGTTCATATTTTTGACTTAATTTAAAAAAAAATAGTTTCAGCTACTACTTTCCTAGTCCTCAAAACAATTCAGGGAGACACCAACTTTTGAATGAGTCCCTTAAAAATGTGTATTTCACCTGAGAGCAGTAATGACTCCAAGGAAACACACACAGCTTGACCACCTTTTCCTCAGAAAAAGAAACATGTTCACACACCCAGTTACAGCCCCAAACAGAACTTCTGCAGTGTGATCAAGACAAGGTCAATCCCAAGACTGGTGTTCCAGAGCTTGCAGAATCTGACCACACACAACTGAATTCCTTTCTGTTTTGGAAGAGGTCAGTCTGCACCTCAGCTGGATGATGACTCCAAGAGCCCTGCTGGTCAGCAGAGGCCATGGGAGTGCTCTCAGCTTTAATGAGAAGCTGAAGGGTTTTGGAAGAGGTCAGTCTGCACCTCAGCTGGATGATGACTCCAAGAGCCTCGCTGGCCTGCAGAGGCCACAGGAGTGCTCTCAGCTTTAATGAGAAGCTGAATGAGGTGACTGAAGCCACCACAAAGGTGAATTAACCCAGCCCTTCTATTGCAGCTTCCTCCCCAGCATCTGGCAAAGGCAGCAACCTCCAGAAGCACCAATTCCCTGAGGGAACCCTGGGTCACAGCCTCTCCTGTCTTCCCAGAGGAATGTTCGCTGTTATCCACAGCACCACCCCAGTGCACTGTCTGCACCTCAGTGTCTCCCTCCCAGGACATGAACCCAGAGACTCCAACTCATGCACAAGTGATTTCCAGGTCTGATCAGGTTTTGCAGCTGAGAACAGGCTCCTACTCAAGCAGATTCATGACTGGTGTAAACCCACTTCTGGCCAAAGTCTTCAACACCCCAAGGACTTGCTGACCCCAGGGGTTCTGGGGCTGAGGTGCTCCTTGTACACAGAGGTTAATCAAACCTCAGTATCTTGCTTACATCTTACAGTTTTACATAAAGCAGAAGTGTCCACACCTCCAGGAAAAACACTTTTTAAAGGAACAGTCAAAACAGATGGACACACATCTGAGAGCAACTTACCTAATTAGCTTCATGATGCCCATCACACATGTAAAGCCCAAAGGCAAAAGGGAATCTCAGACACAACAATTTGGCTGAAAGCAGATATAACTCACAGGAAATAAGTTTTAAGAATTGGTTTCTCTGTTACAAGAGTTTCTAGAGGAGAGCAATTAATACCCAACAAGTAGTCACTGGTTTTGGCAACTCAGGCTTGGTGCCCTTAAAATGAGCAGATTTTCTTAAAGCTGTTACACTGCTGTTACAGTTCAGATTGTATTCAGATGAGTTCCTGGGATACACAAATCATCTACTTCTAAACAGGCTTCTGCATGTGATAGACTAAACTTCTTAACTTACAAATAATTATTTTGATGTTTCCAGTTTACAATGGTAAAAAAAAATGAAGACTTCACAATGGGTATAAATGGGAGGTAAATGTATTTTTAAAAACAGAATAAAAAGCTGCATGTTAAAAACTGGCTCACAGACTAATAAATACATACATCAAAGACATGAAATTTTCAGCAGCTGGTTTTAAAGAGCAAGGAATTGGGAAAAAAACTAGCTGTCCAGACTCCATTCCGCCTCTGTGGTCTATGTACTAAAAATATCTGCAGTTGAAAAACAAGTTAACAGAGGAGTAGAATCAGCTTTGTCACCTATTTTCGTTTTTAAAAATTAAGCTACTTCCTAAAAGTGTGGTGTAAAACCTAGAGAAACTATTAATTTCTTCATGCACTTGATGACATTGAATTAAAAAAGAAATTATTTTAACCCAGAAAAAATGAGTCATTGTATACAGTAAGGACAGCCTTACTGCAAGTTCTCTACAGTAAAAGTATTTCTAGAAATACACCAGAAATTACTTTCCTATAACAAAATATACAATTATGTGTTGCATCATCATTGAGTTTCAATACTTAGGCAAAACAGAAACAGCTACTGTGAAGTTTCAAAGAAAACCCAAAGAAACCCAACTCCAAAGAGCAGAAAGATGTTTTTGATGGCCGTGGAGATGCCAGAAAGCAACGCTGGACACCAGGAACCTCCAGAACAACTCCCCTTCCCAAGTGATGTGCAGTTTGTGAATCAGACTGTGAGAGAAAACTGATCCTGTTCTATGGGCTTCTCCACCCAGGCTCCAAGTCCTGCCTTCAGGAATGCTTTAAACAAACACTCTTTAGCAGTTTGATACTCCGTGGCTCCTTGCTTGGTGTCGTGGTACAGGTTGGGCTTGAGGATCTTGGAGCGCAAGCTGGAGGAAAGCTGTGGGGTTCAGAGACAAGAGAAGGAGAGAGACAAGACCCCATTAGGCCCAACAGCACCAGAGTGACTGAGTATTTAAACAGATAATATTAAAATAAGGTAAGGATCCATCAAACAAAACCTTGAGGCCAAAAACCACAGTCATACTTTCTCTTCCTGGAAGTTTTCTTTCTGAGAGTAAAGAGTGAAACCTCAGCAGTGAAAATGGGATTATCCTTCCAAATAAATTAAAATGCAAATGCAAGCTCAAAGGAGACAGCATCCTTTGCCTACTCAGCTATAAACCAAGGAATATGCATTTTGGACCAGACAGCATCACATTAAAAAGTAAGTTAACAAACACTTTGCTCTTCTCCACTACTGCATGAAGCAGCAGCTACCGGGCCTTAAGTTGCACCAGGGAAGGTTTAGATAAAGTATTAGGGAAAAAAAATTCACTGAAAGGGTTGTAAAGTATTGGAACAGGCTGCCCAGGGAAGTAGAGGGCTCACCATCCCTGGAAATGTCCAAACAACGTGTGGATGTGGTGCTAGAGAGCATGGTTTAATGTGAACATGGTGGTGGTGCTGCGCTGATGGCTGGACTTGACAATCTGAAGGGTCTTTTCCAGCCTTAATGATTCTGAGGCACAGCTTAAAACAAGCTGAGATAGTAGGGAATTCATTAGATATTGAAGAATTAGAATTAGGGATTTCATTAGATATTAGGGGGAAAAAAATTCACTGAAAGGGGTGTGGTGTTAGAGGGCATGGTTTAATGTGAACATGGTGGTGGTGCTGTGTTGATGGCTGGACTTGACAATCTGAAGGGTCTTTTCCAGCCTTAATGTTTTTGTGGCTCAGCTTAAAACAAGCTGAGATACTAGGGAATTCATTAGATATTAGGGAATTAGATATTAGGGAATTCATTAGATACTAGGGAATTAGATAGTAGGGAATTCATTCAATATTAGGGAATTCATTAGATATTAGGGAAAACACAAGGCTCAGCTTAAAACAGGCCGAGATATTAGGGAACTCATTAGATATTAGAGAATTAGATACTAGGGACAAAACATTCCCTGAAAGGGTTGTAAAGCATTGGACCAGGCTGCCCAGGGAAGCAGTGGGGTCACCAGCCCTGGGGATGTGGGGCTAGAGGCCATGGTTTAACGTGAACATGGTGGTGGTGATGCGTTGATGGCTGGATTTGACCATCTCAGGGGTTCTTCCCAGTCTTAATGATTCTAACAGGAGGCTCAGCTTCAAACAGGCTGAGGAAGTACAGAAGCTCAGTGCTTTTCTGAGTGCAGCAAGCCCATGGAGGAGTTTCCCTCAGCCCTGAGGCCTGTCAGAGGTGCCCGGGGCCGTACCTTGGCGTGGATGCGCATCCAGCGGCTGTAGAAGGCGTGCTTGCAGAGGCGCGACGCGCGCCCCATCTCGTCCTTGCCCGTGGTGGCGTTAATGACCTCCAGGCCTGAGTCTCCCACTGTCCAGTTCACACTGAAGTTTGGGGCCTTCCCTGGCTGGCGGGCCTCTGCGTTGCTGATACCTGAAAGAAAAGTGATGTTTAATGATGATAATAAATGCAAATGCTTGGCTTTCGGTTTTGTGTTGGGAGGGTGAACAGTCTTAGAAGATCTTTTATTTTGAGGGCTCTGTCCTGCAGATTTCTCACCCACTCACAGAGTGACATCTCACTGTCATTCTGGCTAAAGTGGTCTCTAGTTCTGTCCATCCCAGCAGGGCAAGTGTGCACTGCTGGAAGAAGCAGCCTCCTTGGCAGAGGGGGTCATGGAGGGCTCTGTGGCAGGAGTTCATGGGGTTCACCTCACTTCCAAATAACTATGAACCCTGGAAGTGCTCATGGCCAGGTTGGATAGGGCTTGGAGCAACCTGGGATAGTGGAAGATGTCCCTGCCCATGGCAAGGGGTGAACTGAGATGGGCTTTACAGTCCCTTCCAACACAAACCATCCTGTGATTCTACTGAAAGAGAGCCCCATGCTCAGCACCCTCCACAAAGCCAGAGCTGGCAGACATTTGGGTCTTTTTTGAGTGGCCATTGGATACTAAGTGACACCCTTTACTCCACTCACACTTTAGTGGGCAGAAGCAAAGCTAATGTTTATGACCAGAAAATGTCAAGGGGAGCAATATATGGGCAGGCACTCAGTTGGTCAGACTACCCCAAACAGCACTTCTGTCTCAACCTCTGGTGTCTTTTTTACCTTTCAGGAAGTTCTTTCTCATCCTAAGACCCTTCTGCAGAGATCTTTGTTTAAAACCACACTGCCTGAGGAGAGACCATGTGAAATCTCACCTGCAGCCATCAGCTTTAACATTCCAGTCAAACACATTTGGATCAATACCTGGGACAGTCTCTTGAACTGCTTCCAAATGCCAGGGCAGGAGCTCTTTGGTTTTTTCAATCATCTCTGCCAAATTTCAAAGCCACGTGGCCCTTCCAGAGGCCATGCCCTTCAAAAGCTTTGGTGGCAGAGTTACACACTTGGATTTTCCACAGGCCATACTCCTTCCACCAAGATGCCAATTTTAAGCTTACATTCCTTATCCTTGGGAAAAAAAAATTATATAGTAATTTATATATATTATTAAAACCTGAGAGGGGAAAAAAGGAAAAAAAATGAGATTTTGGTGTATTACTTCTATTTGTCACCAAAATCACAATCCACTAAAACATTCCTACCAAAGTTGGGAGATTTTTTTTTTTTAATAAAAAAGAAATCTTTCACGTATGTATTAGGATAGGTCTGGTTTTTGTAGGGTAGCTGGGCATTTAAATCTCAATCTCACAGGACCTCTGTTGGGAGGGGAAAAAACCAAGATTCTCTTCCCCTCACTGAGAGAAGCTGCAGTGTGCAGTTGACACTTCAGATACAGGAGGATTTCACCCTGTCTGCTCTGTGTAATACAATATTTCTTTGTTCTCTTTTACTGAGAGATCTCTATTGCTTCTGCAGGAGACAGGGACTTAACTTCCATGTGTGTAATTCTTGCTGCCACCCCATAACACACCAGCCCCTTCTTTGCTATTTCTATTCTCCTCTTTGCTGCTATGACACAAACCCAGCTGCACTGGAGTGACAACACTTGTGTACAGCTCTTGGTGCTGTCTCACATTTGAAGGTGACAAGGGAAAACAAATGTGTCACATTTGAAGGTGACAAGGTAAAACGTGATTTCCACCCCTCTCAACTTTCTTGGGCTCCTGTTTGCAAAATCAGAGGGAGCACAAGGGAGGGGAGCAGGCACCTCCACCTCTGTGTGTCTGTGCCCCAAAGGAAAAGGTGCACTGACACAGCTTTACCCAAAATTTTATGGCAGAAGCTGCCCAACACCAAGCTCTCTTCAAATAAAATAAATTTGCTTGTTCCATAGTGACATTAGCAAGGAGGGAAGAATGTTTTTTGGTATGGTGCTAAACCAGACTCTGATCCACATGTGTCACTCTAGATTCACCCTGTAACTCTTGAGAAGGCTGACCTGGAACAGAGGCTGGATGGAGTTAAAGAATAAAGTAGGGATTTATTAAAAGGCCTCAGTGGATCCACCTTGGGCAGCACAAGAGCCCAGCCAGGGCTGCACCCAAGATGAACCAAAATGGTCACAAAATGGATCGCCGGTCATGGGGTCTCTCACTTTTATAAGTTCTGGTCCATTTGCATATTGGAGTTAACTGTCCAATTACAGCTCCAGCCCATGAAGTCCCATCCTTCTTGTTTTTCTCTCTTCTGTTTATGCTCTCGGGCCTGAGATTTGGATCATTTGTCCTTGGTCCCCAGCTGGAGAAGGAATTGTTTTGTCTCCCTGCTCTGTGCAGAGAGCTCACCATCCCCTAATGTGGAGCTCAGACCTACACACTAAAGCAGCACAGAATGTGAAAAACATAAAAGCTAAAACCTGAGGCATCTTCCTCACTCCAGTCCCTTGACCTTTCAGCTCAGTCATCCCCATGTCTGTAAAAGGCAGACCCCAGTCTCCATCAGTGCCACATTTCCAGCTCTGCAGGGCAGTGCCTCCTCCCAGAGTCTCTGCAGTGCTTACCACAGGCACTGGGACAAGAGTGGGAGCCCAAAACCAGAGTGACAGCACAGTGCTGGAACAAACCATCCTGTGCTCCAGAAGGTCAAGTCCTCCACACGGGATTTGGAAGGTTTAAATTTTCAGATGTTGAATATTCCTACTGAAGAAGATCTTCAGCAAATAAGAGAGGAGATACCTGGATTCCAGAGAGAGACTGTCCTACAAGAGCAAGATCCTTCCACACAGGAGTGAAACTCTCAAACCCAGGTTTGAATGGTGACCTAAACCTTCTCAGTCATCATCTGTTATTACATTCCCTGTTCCCACACTTTTCCTCTCAGCAAGGTGAAGATCTGTGACCTATTTCCCATCTAGAATATTTGCAATTAAAAGGTATAAAAACAATTCAATGGTTTATCAGCTGAATTTCCAGGTATTGGTATCTCCTTCTGTGAGAGGGGCTTTTCCTGCTGTGCCAAGGCAGCCTGGGACAGAATGGGAGCAGATTTGATCTGGGAATCTCTGACCAGTGACACAGCACCAGGTGCCCTTGGGAACAGGAGAAAGGCCTGAAAAAGCAGTGCCAGGCTGTGCTTCCCTCTGCAGAACATTTATCTGTATTTCAAGAAAGAAAAACTACTTCTTTGCTCCTGAGCATGCAACAAATTGGGAAGAAAACTGTTGGATGAAAGTAAGGGATGGGATTGAAAAGGGCAATCAAGAGGGAATCATGATGAGCCATTCACAAAACCAGATCCTCTTCTCTTTTGCAGCTAGCTGTAGGAAAAACCATTATGGGTGAAACTCTAGAACCTGTCAGGGCAAGTATTCCAGCCTGATGGGCCAGATCAGGTCCTGCTTTCTTTAATTTCCTGCAGTATGCCACAACAGTTTCTAAGGTTTTTACTCCCCTTGTATTACTGGACACAAAGAAACTCTACATACCCTTAGGGCCAACAGTATTGGGATGCTGGGAAAAAAAAACCCCAAAACAACAATATCAAACCAAAAAAAACCCCAAAACAACAATATCAAACCAAAAAAACCTCAAACACAAACCCCAAAAACCAAACAAACCAACAAAACCCACACACACCCCCCCCAAAAATAATTTGATGTGAACTTTGAGCTGCATAAAACTTCACCCTGCTTTTACTGACATTTCTTTGATGTGATTAGTACATTTGTTTCTATGAGACTATTATTAAAACAATAAAATGTACCTACCACAATTCATTTAACATACTGTCAAATTCACCAGCTATTTTAGTCCTGTCATTGCATAGCTGGAGATTTCAATTTTAAGATTCTCACTGATTTCAGGAGACAAAAGTTTGAGAGAATTAAACCCACAGAATATGAAATAAAATACTGTAAGGCTTCAGAGAAGAACAATTAGACTTGTAGGTGAAGTATAATGATTTTCTTGGTTCTTAGGGACAGCAGAGAAAAAAAACAATATAGATGCATATATGGAGTTCATATCAAATGATCTGGTCAATCGTTACTCCCTACACAAAAATTGAAGTCTATATATAAAAAAAAATATAGGTTTTGTCATCAGGGTTTGCCTAATTTTTTTAAGAATTACATTTTTCTACTGGTTAACTTTTATGATACAGTTCCTTGGGTTTTTAATAAAAATGTTCTGAGAGGAAAACCAAACAGAACCTGACAGAGAGATTGTGGAATCAATCCCTGCACAGCTCCTTTTTTCCAGCCCAAAGAGCTCATACAAACTACAGGCACCATCCTTCCAAGCCCATCCTGATGGGACTCAAGTGTCAGCAATTCCAGCTGGTCAGAGCACAACAGGCACAAAAGTGTTAGAAAGAACAACTGCACCAGCAAATAAACACCAGCAAAGCCAGGCTGGGCATTCCTTCCACACAGGAATTTACAGCACTGCTCTGTCAGCCACATCCCACGAGCTTCCAGCTCAGGGCAAAGGAACAGAAAGGGCAATTTTGATCATGTTACTTTCATAGCACCAAAAAAAGGGCAATGGAAGAAAGCTGAGAAAGTGTTCTTGAGCCATTTCTCTCTCTTTCATATGCAGTGATAAAGCTGAAAGTGAGTAAATTTATGCAACCTCATTTTTCCCGTGCAAGGTGTCAAGGTTCAGAGCTGAGTGCCCCCTTGTTGTATGTCAAAGCTAAATTTAAGTCAGGATTTTGAACTGTTTTGGGGTAGGTCTCTCTCTCTCAGTGAATTTCATCTGAAAAGCCATCGTGCCTGACAGGTGGGAAACTTCTGTTACTGTGTTGTTGTTTGTTCTGTTCTGTGTTATATAAATACACACACAGAGATATCCTAAATAAAGAACTGTTGTTCCTTTTCCTTCATTTTTGCCTGGAAGGCCCATCATTTACAGACTGGTAATAATTTAGAGGGAGAGGGTCTTCTTTTCCATTCCACCTTCCTCAGCAGACATTTTGTGCTTAAACCAGGGCAAACTTTCCACACACATCTCAGACAGCAGGAGATAAATGAGAACAAAAGCTTCCAACACTTGTTTGCATTTTGCAGTAGTTTGCTAATGTTTGGGAAGTTTCCCCATCACTTTTTGAGGCTATTCCTGATGCCTTACAGATTTTACTCTTTATTTTGGATTAGCTATACTTGGCCTGCTCTTTGTCACACTGTGCATTGCACCAATGACTCCCTGACTGTCTCACACACAAAAATCATTTCTCAAGGTTCATTAAATGCCCACACAGGGCCAGCAAAAGCCTCCTAGAAATAAAAGCATCTACACAGCTGCTCCTGCACCACAATTTGATTTGCTAGTACAGCTTTAATTCTCCTAAATAAATTTGGATTTTTTTCCTAGGGGTCAGAATGCCACCACCACAGTACAAGCAGCAGGGAGTTAAAATAGGTACCAGAGCCATAGCTGCAGTGACAGGAGTTGGGAGCTGTGATCCTTGTGGGTCCCTTCCAGCTTGGGATAATTTATGATTTTCTACCTTGCAGGACCTTTCCCAGTGGCAGCTCTGCTTAGATCTGGGAAAAAACTCAAATATTTCAAGGCTCAGCTAGCAAGATGTCCAGAAACATCTAAATTTGACCATCTCTAGGTGAAGGGACAGTGATAATTGTCACCCACTGCACTAAAACACCCATTTTCCAGTTAATCACTGTGTGTCTATTAGGCTAGCTGTCTCCATAACAACATAATTAAAAGTACATTCTAAATTCTTCATTATGCCCATGTTCATGAACAAGATTAATTTTTAGAAAGATGCTCTTGCAAGAGCTACTTCTATTGCAGTCTGGATTGATAACCATTTTTGAGCAGGAGACAAAAATGACTCAATATATTAATAACATATATTATTAATTCAACTAAAGATCTAAACAGCTTTAAAATTTGATTTTACAGTGGTTTTTTTGTCATTACAGACAACTTTGTAATTCTAACTCTTTCAAGCCAACCATACAGGAGTTTTGGCAAAAGAACAACACCATTTAACTCACCTGCACCCAGAAATTAGGTGGCTGAGATGCACAATAGAAAAGTAAAATTATTGAAAAGTTCTCCATTTTTCATACTAAAACATTATTTCATCCTTGCAATGAATGATGTGTTCATAAACAGATTTCTGCAGTAAACTACACCAAAACCTGATGCAATAAACAATTGAAACCATGAAACAAAGGCTGCTCAGAACCATTTCTCACTTTCCTGCTGCTCCTAAGCAGAAGAGAGACTCCAGCTTCAGGCAAAGAACTGGAACGAACAAAACCCACAATTCATCTGCAGAGATCAGAATTTTGGGGTCACTTTAGCTGCATCTGAATACATCAACAATAAACTCTATATTGAAGCTGAATAAATTTATTTATTAATTTATTTCCACTTGCAAAGCTGACAAACTTGAGAAACCAAGATATGTGCTGACATAGAGGACACCAGAATTTAGAGTTTCTCAGCCTGATTCCAACATGAGTTTTACTTGTGGAAAAAAAGTGGAAAACATCACTTTGTGGGTAGAAGCACAGCTCATTGACATTACTCAACATTGTACCTGAGTCAAAGCATTCCTTAGTAAAGGCAAAAAGCATTTTAAAAGTTTTTATTCTAAGATGTTTAATCCTGAGCCTTCTCACCTGCAGTCTGAAATGCAATAAACCAGCTCCCAAACCCAAATTACTTCTGGACCAGCTGGTTTTGTTTTCCCTCATTTAATGGCTGAGCAGCCTGGTGTTCCTAAATACAGTTAAGGAGCACTTTTGGAAGGCTCATCTGTGAATTAAAGGAAAATGATGCAAGTTTTGTATTTTTACACATGCACAGAGGCTGCCAGAAAATACATAATTATGTTTATACAAAAAAAAATATATTATGATATATTCTGCTGAAATATCATTTGGTCAATGTACCCCTCTCAAAATGGAGATGAGTAAGATTTTAAGTGAACAGGTAAGATTTTAAGTGAAGTTTAAGAATGACCTAATTGAAGCAATATTTAGAAGTCCGAATTAACCTATTTAATAAACTCATCTTTGTCCTTTTTTTCCACTTCTGTGCAAAAGTCACCTCAAGTCAGTTCTGAAGAGCTGCCACACGGTGGAGGTAAAAGCCCATAATTCAAAAATGAGAGGCACACACGAGTCCCTGTAACATTCTGTCCCCCTTTTATGTTAGTGAAAGTGAATTACCAAAACAAATACCACTCGATTTGAAAGTTCCTAGAAAGCTGAACTGAGGGGTGGAAGGGGAAAAGAAGGGGGAAAAAATAAGCACCAAGGTTTCATCCCAAAAATAGCTTAAATAGTAGGGAAATTACCATTGAAACAAGAGAACAAACCCTTTTTCAAATTAAAACCTCTGCAGATCTATATACCAAAGACTGAGATACCTGAGGGACATGCTTGTGAAGAAGGCAGACAATAGAAAATAAATATTCCTAAGTTTTCTCTTAAACTGAAGCTATAATACTACAAAAAGTGTCATGGGCAGTCTTGCAAGAAACCCCATGTAAGTAAAATCAGAACTCCCTTTCCTGAGCATGCTCCCAGCACCAGCTGAAGTCCTTAACTTTGGTTTTAATTGATAAATTAAATCACATCCAGCCACAGAGAACAGAATCCTCCCTTCCTGCAAAGCAGCACTGTTAACAAGCTGTAAAAACTGGATTTTTAAATGCAACCCTACCTGACAGCAGTAGCTATCCTGGAAAAGGTTGGCTTGAGGACCTTCCAAGCACTCCAGAGATTTTTCACAGGTGTTACTTGTCAACATACGGACCCTGTACATCCAGGTGATTAATAACAATCTCCATGACATTAAAAAAAATAAAAAGAAAGAAAGAAAGAAAGAAAAGAAAGCAAACTGGCCTTTTTGGGGAGCAAAGGGCCCAATCTGTCAGCCAAACTCTCTTTTCAGGGAATTTTTCTGCCTCCTTGGGGCTCAGGATAAACCATTACCAGGAAACTTGCACAGCCTCGTGGAGGATTTGAATTATTATTATTATTGGCTGTAATTTTTCTGTGTGTACCAGCAAAGCCCCAAGGAGAAGCCCAAGGGTGTGGGGAGGTTGTGAAAGGCTTTAGGAGGGGAGGTGCTGCTCTCTTCCATCCTCCCAGCTGTAGAGAATGACACCAACAGGAAAGGTGGAAGCAGTTTATCCAGATTTATCTCAGTTTATCTCAGTTTATCTGAGAATGGCAGCATTGTGTGGGTTTGGACCATGGGGTGATCTGTGCCCAGCAGGATTCACCTTTGTCAGTGAGGAAAGTAACTCTGGCCTCATAAGTTGGCAGGATCCATCAAAAGAACACCACTGTGTTATTATTCCAGAGGTTATTAAGGAAAAATCTCTGGATCCTCGCTTTTATGGATAACTTGAGCTTCCAGCTGTTAGCTGGGACTATCACAAACAGACTCAAGCAGCTCCAGGAGATCCAGGTAAAATTCAGCTGGCAGCCTGATCGTGCTCCCCAGGCTGTGTTAACCCAGTGATAAGAGATCAGAGGGAACAAATAATTCCCATGGGGATAGAGAGATCATTACAGAGAGATCTTGATGGATCAATGCACTTGAAAATCACCTACCAAATGAAATCTCTAGCAAGGACAAATGTTGGATTCTGCTCTTCAAATGCTGCAATTCTGGATGTACATCCAAACTGGGGGACAACCTCCTCACCAAGAGGAACTGGAACACCCCAGCTGCACTGGGTTTGGCTGGAAGAGTTTATTGTTTTTTGTTCACAGTAGCTGGTAGAGTGCTGCTTTGCAGATTTGAGACCAAAGCAGGGTTGACAGGAGAGCAATGTTTCACTGTTGCTGAGCAGCACTTGCACAGCATCAGGGCCTTCTGTTTCTCCCTCTGCACCTGCAAGGGAGTGGGTGGCTTTGTTGGGATGGTGGAAGAACAGAGGCTCCTAAGAGCATCATTATCTTTCCATCAGGTGTCCTGTCCTGCTGTGAGAGCAATCAGGGAGGATTCTTTTTGATAGTTCTCAGAAGAAAATAAAGCACAAATGCAGCAGCATTATATGAGAACCTGAGAATTCTCCATATCTGAGAATTTACCATTGATAAATGTCTCTGCAGAAGAGGAAAGAGAGAAGGGGAAATTGTGGAAGCTTTCTCTGCCCTGGCTGGCTGTCAGGTGAAACCTCCCTGGGACAGGGTTCCCCTCCTTAACACATGGCACATCTTAGGGCTTTCAGCACTACCCCTACAGTATTTTTTCACCCCATGGCAGAAAATGGATTCATAATATGCTGAGGCATAAATAAAAGTAGAATTTGTCCCTCTCATCAGGGTCTGGTTTCTAATACAAACAACATTTGTCCTGCCACAGTCCTGCTGAGCTGTCCAAGCTCCCCCTGTCCCAGAGCTGTAGAAGCCAACCCCTGCTACCACACAGGGCTGCTGCTGAAACTCACCTTTTTGGATGCTTCATCTTTTGTTGTGTGGTACAAACATCCAGAAGTGACAGCTGCCAGAAGATTCCCACTGCAGTGTTTGATGCATCCATGGAAAAAGCACATTTCCCTTAAAAAGCACCCTGGCTGCCTGCACAGCCATCCAAGGAGGAGAATGCCTCTTGAGGCTCACCCCTCTGTGGCTCATGAGAGATTTAACTATTTCCAGCCATGTACCTGAGGCACTGAAGAAAGGGAATGAATATTGGGGTTTTTTTCTGCAAAAAGAGGAGTCCAGCCCTGCTGGCCCCTAGGAAGGCTCAGTGGTGTGGGGCCATGTGAGCAGAGCCCTCAGTGAATTGGGAGGTGCCTGTGCAGCCACAGATCTCACCCTCTGCTGTCCTCTCAGAGTGAGATGGGTCACCACTGCAGTTTGATCCCTGTAGGCACAGCCCCCCTAAAAGCATTTATCTCTTATTGGCATTCTTTGGGTCCCTTTTGGGGCCAGCTCACAGCTTCCCATCTTACTGGTGTGACGTTAACAAACCTGCTGAAAGGCTGTTTGCCCCCAGTGGCTGCAGCAGAAATGCTGCCAAACTGTTTTCTTCAAATGTTGGCCTCTCATGGCTGGGACTACATTGTTGTTTTTCTCCAAAAGCACACAGTCCTTGCTGTGTGCCATGTGAAGCAGCTGCCTGTTTGCTGCTCTTACAGATCTTTGAATAACTCAGAGTGAGCTCTGGCTGGGCCATCACTCCAGGCACAGGCCATGTCCTCAGAAATTCATGATTTTGCCTGACTCTCAAATCTCCTGGTTTGCAGACCCCACGTCAGCACAGGCTCTGGAGAGAGATAATTGAGATTTTCAGCAGCTCAGGTACTTGTGTCTGGGCTGATCTCTCAGTGGGAAGAGCAGAATCAGCAGCAGCACCAGCAGGTCCCACCTGTGTGTTCCCACTGTGGCAGGGGCAAACTGCAGAGATTCTGGCCATTTGCAAAGCCTTGAACTGAAATTCAGAGCCCAACTTTTCTATGAGGGTTGTGATAGTGACAAAAAAGTCCATTCAAACTTACCTTGGAACACACAGGCTAGTGCTTCCAATAATTCACCACTCAGCTCTCCCATAATCTTCCCATTTGCTACAAATTACAGATTTCCAAGCAAAAACAGAATAAACACAACTTGACCTGCAGGGGAAGAGCTCCTGCACCTTCCCTCCCTGCCCCAGGCACCCCCACCCTCCCTTTGCTGCCTCTGGAGATCACTGCCCTCCACCAAGCACCAACAGCTGAACCTGCTGCAATTAATCCTGGTGGGCTGTGTCACCTGGCTGGACAAAGTGCCACAGGCTGGGGGAACATGCCTCAGCCAGGAGCTGCTCTTGGCACTGCTGCCTCTGGATGTGCTGCCCTTATCCAGCATCCTCCAAACTGTGGCTGTGCAAGTGCTCAGTGACAGTACCACAGGTGCAGTCAGGTTGGAAAAGGCCTCTGAAGGCAGCAAGTCCAGCCTAAACCCATCAAGCCAGAAATCACTTTGATGCTGACAGAGCTTCCTTTAGAACATTCCTTGCTGTTGTTCCTGGGAAAGGTCACAGAATCACAGAATATTCCAAGCTGAAGGGACCCACAAGGATCATCAGAGCTCACAAGGGGCCTTTCCTAAACAGGTGCATCACCCATGCAAGGATCTCCCATCTTCCCCCAAACAGAAATTGATCTGATAAGCCAGATGATGGCTGAAGGCTTCTATCCATGATAGCCCAACAAGCAGCAGGCTGAGGAGCAGAACTGTCTTGGATTTGACTCTTTTTTAAGATGTATTTCCTCTATGCAAGATAAGGTGCTGCTTCCAGGGTGGCAGATCCAGAGGGGCCATGTGCCCGTGGCTCCCTGCCCTTCCTCAGCCAGTGCTGCAGCCCTGGGTCTGAGCTGGCATTCCTGACTGATAACTGAGACCAGGATTCTCCAGAGGCATCCTCTGAGCACGATCCAAGGGTAGCACATTTGGACCACGTGTTCCTGCTCTGCTGGGACAGGAGCTGGCTGAAGGTGACCATGAGGCGTTTGGGCTCCTGCTGTCCCAGCACTGGGGAGCTGTGTCCCTCCTTGGGCAGTGGCAGTGCTGGCACCCACAGGGCTCACCAGCTCAGGGCTCCCACCACAGGCAGGATCCAAACCCCATGGCAGACACGGGCTGGGGCGATAACCCTGGCGAGCACCTACAGGTTTGGGGATCCCACTTGGGATTTGGGTGCAAAATGCCAGTTTTAGAACACAGCAGAGGTGGCACAGCCCTTCTCAGACCCTGACACAGGCCATGTGTCCACACTGGAGTCACAGACCTGTCACTTGCCCTCCCCTTTCCCATGCTCTTAGCAGCTCTTCAGGACACAACCAAAACCACCACCTGAAGGACATGCCCAGTATCTTGTGACATTTCACTCATTGCTTTGCTGTCACTAGCAACACTGACATGAAAAAAATAATAATGAAACTTAGCAATTATATAGCTCTTTATATTTTGAAATCTCTGTACAAACATTACTTAAACAAAGCAAGGTAGTATGCAAAACAGTCATTGCTTAAAATAATCGACCAAGGGGTTGTGCTTCAGCAGTGACACTGGGAGGAGGACAGAAATGCTGGAAGGAAAGTGACAAACCAGAGGTATAACAAGGTCTCCTCTTCAAATTTGGGGTTATGAATGGAGAAAGTGTCAAGGACAGTATCTGAAAGTGTTCTTTAATAACCTTACACCAGGTAGGTAAAGCTGATGTGTTTGCACTGTCACACAGGGAAGAGTAACTGCTTAATGCAAATAATATACAGCAATATTATACACAGGGATGTATAAATACATATTCACACACACACACATTGGATCTTTAACTTGTTGAGGACATCTCAGCCAAACTGCAACAAAAATGATACTGGTATGATAGTGATGAAGATATTAAAAACATAAAAACACAGCAGTGACACCAACTGTGGAGCTTCCCCTCCAGAGAACAGGTATTACTTAAACTGCTCTATCTGCTGAGGCTGGCTGCAAACACAGCTCTCAATTCCTCTCTTCTGGAATGAATGAAGAAAACAAAACACAGCTACCCACAAAACTCATTGCTGCAAACACAGATGCTGTTGGTGCAATTAATTGCCCGTTCATTAACAGGTAATGGGAGAGGCCTTTGGCTGAAAGGTGCAGGAAAACACAGTACATTGACATGATCCAACAAGGAATGTGTGCCCTCCCTGGGCCCCACAGCCCTGCCAGCTCCAGGACTCCCTGCAGCCCCCTGATGATTGGTTTGTATTATTCCCAGAATAACAGAAGCTATGGAAAAGCAGTTTTATGGGAAGCCCTGTATGGGCCCGAGCACACAATGCCAGTGGATGCACTGAGGAGGGAAAACTGCCAGAGCCCATCCCATTTTAGGAACAAACACCTGCCTAGGGATGAACCCCATCCTGCAGCTCCAAACACCAAGCCTGTCTGCCCAGAGCTCCACACAACTTCTCCCAATTTTGGGTTGGGAATCAACCCAAAATTGCTGCAAATCCTCCAGGTGTTTGCACAAAGGAAGAGCAGCAAGCCCAATGAGTCTCAAAGCCTCAGATGGACACACAGAAACCTCTGTGCCTCTGCTAGCTCTAGCCCCAGGATAAACACGACCTCCTCTCCCAACAGGAGCACACAAAGTCCAGGTGGAAACACTGAAGCTCAACTGAAAACACTTTGTATTAGAAAACAAATAAATAAATGGAAAAGGAACCCAACAAAAACCACACAGCGATTCTGAGACAGAACAATTATATTTTTTACATTTTATTTCTGTGGTGTTTTAGGTTTTAAATAACATGAGAGATTTTTGTTCTGACTCTCTACCTGAATTGCAGCTCTCCTTCCTTTTCAGTAAACTTTGGGATCATTTTCACAGTGGACAGTTAATGATGATGAAATTGGAAAGAATTCAAAGTGCAGCTTCTCTGCAAGCATGAGCCTTCCAAACATTAATTTAAGGAATGGAAATAAAACTATTTTGAAAACTACTGGTATCTAAAAAACTCAACATTTTAATTATGTGATGACCATGACTAAGCAGTTCTTAGAACACATTCTCAATTCCTAGCTGGTAATTTTTTCTAAAACCAGAGCTTGGTTTCCAAAGGCAGCACTACTCCATGACACAGGCTCTGCCTCGTGCTCCCAAACACTCAGAACCAAGAGCTTTAACTTGTCCACACTTGCACTGAGAGCACAGTGAGTTCTGGGGTTTTCCTTGGCTACACACACTCTTGGACATCACAAAATCATGGAATGGTTTAGAAGAACCTTAAAGCTCATCCAGTTCCAGCTCCCTGCCATGGATAGAGACATCTCTCACTATCTCAGGTTGCTCTAAGACCCATCCAATCTGACCTGGAACACTTCCAGGGATGGGGCAGCTTGTCTGGGCACCCTGTGCCAGGGCCTCCCCACCCTCACAGGGGAAAAATTCTTCCCAATATCCAGTCAAAATGTAACCTCCATTAGCTTGTAGCCGTGCCTGTTGTCCTGGCACTCGAGGTGCTCTCCAGCTCTCTTGGAGCCCCTCTAGGCACTGGAAGGGGCTCCAAGGCCTCTCCAGAGATTCTCTTTTGGTGAACAGTCCTGTCTCAGCATATGCCACAGCAATGTCACAGTGAGAGAGCCACCACACACAGAGTATCACCACACAGTATCAGAAAGCTTCAGAGTAACACCTTACCCCTTCAGAAGGCTTCAGGCACCTGCCCACACACAGTAACACCATGACACCCCAGCAGGCTGCAAGCATCTGCCTTTCTTGTTCTTCAGCCCAGCCTTTTGTCCCCTCCTGTTGATGCCCTGCACCTGTGTGCCCTCTGTTCCCTTTGGTGGTTGGTCAGTGCCCCTGGGCACTCCATGGCTCGTTACCTCCAATAGCATTCACCTGTCCTGCACAGCTGAGCCCATTAGGGATGAGCCCCAATCACCCCAAACTGTGCCCACACAGACATTGCAGCTCTCCCAGCCTGCCTCCAGAGCAGGACTGATGAAAAGCAACCCCAATCCCTGACCCTGAGCCCTTCAGCTGCTAGTTCTCTTAGATTTAGAGGAACTGCACACAAAAACCTTCCATTCCAGAGCTTCCCGTGCAGTGACCAGCCATGAGAAGATTTCTCCAAGACAAGGAGAAAATGAGAATTGCCAGCTGTACAGAAACCCCACTGCTGTAAATCCCTAAGGCAGCAGAGTCCCTGTTCCCATCACCAGCTCCTCCAGGGGCAGAGCCAGCTGGACATCCCCACTGCTAACAAGCTCCTACACAACAACACTCACACAATCACTAAATAATCTACAGTTATTACCAGTCCTGAGTACAGCCATAAGCAAGATTTCAAGTGTTAACCTTTAGGCCCAGATTTTCTTAAAATGATCCTGCAGAACATATACATATATATTTTTTATTTTTTCTTAAAAACATCTATATTTAAAATTATCTATTTACCTAACCTATAAAACTTCACTACAAGCCAGACTGCCATCTGGAGAAAAAAACACCTTAAATTCAATTTCAAGTATTCATCAACATTAAACTTGTTACTCTAAGTCCTTTGAAGATCCTGAGACAAATACTCAATTATAATTATGTAAATATTCAATCAAAATAATTATATAAATATTCAATCAAATATAAGGGAAAAAAAAAAAAAAAAGAAGTAAAGGAATAGAAGCAGCTCCCAGAGCAGCAGTTCAACCTCCCAGTGCAGGCCAGCTCCCACCTACCCAGCCCAGGATTTCCAGAGCCCTCAGCCTCCAAAAGCTGGTTTCCTATAAAATTTGGCAGCTGCCAGAGGCTGTTGTCTGATCTTTTTTGCAGCCACTTGAGATTATCTACATGGCTATCCCTCAGTGACACTGATTGCCAGGAAGCTCTCCCTACTTCCTTCCACTGTGAGCTGCACAAAAAGGAACAAGGGATTGAAGGAAGCCAAGCAGTTTTTATTGACTCCCAGAAGACAGACATGGATTGCAGACAACCCTGGACAGCTTCTTTTTAAAATCCCAGAATTACCAACAAGAGAACTCTTCCTCACAAATAACCTGGCACAACTCCTTTGTCAAAAGATTCTGGCATGGAATCTATTTCCATTATAGTTTAATTTTAATAGTTCATTCCAACAGCTAAAAAACTATGTCTATAATACTATTTAAATATTTTGTTCATATTTTTGACTTAATTAAAAAAAAATAGTTTGAGCTACTACTTTCCTAGTCCTCAAAACAATTCAGGGAGACACCAACTTTTGAATGAGTCCCTTAAAAATGTGTATTTCACCTGAGAGCAGTAATGACTCCAAGGAAACACACACAGCTTGACCACCTTTTCCTCAGAAAAAGAAACATATTCACACACCCAGTTACAGCCCCAAACAGAACTTCTGCAGTGTGATCAAGACAAGGTCAATCCCAAGACTGGTGTTCCAGAGCTTGCAGAATCTGACCACACACAACTGAATTCCTTTCTGTTTTGGAAGAGGTCAGTCTGCACCTCAGCTGGATGATGACTCCAAGAGCCCTGCTGGTCAGCAGAGGCCATGGGAGTGCTCTCAGCTTTAATGGGAAGCTGAAGGGTTTTGGAAGAGGTCAGCCTGCACCTCAGCTGGATGATGACTCCAAGAGCCTCGCTGGCCTGCAGAGGCCACAGGAGTGCTCTCAGCTTTAATGAGAAGCTGAATGAGGTGACTGAAGCCACCACACAGGTGAATTAACCCAGCCCTTCTACTGCAGCTTCCTCCCCAGCATCTGGCAAAGGCAATAACCTCCAGAAGCACCAATTCCCTGAGGGAACCCTGGGTCACAGCCTCTCCTGTCTTCCCAGAGGAATGTTCGCTGTTATCCACAGCACCACCCCAGCGCACTCTCTGCACCTCAGTGTCTCCCTCCCAGGACATGAACCCAGGGACTCCAACTCATGCACAAGTGATTTCCAGGTCTGATCAGGTTTTGAAGCTGAGAACAGGCTCCTACTCAAGCAGATTCATGACTGGTGTAAACCCACTTCTGGCCAAAGTCTTCAACACCCCAAGGACTTGCTGACCCCAGGGGTGCTGGGGCTGAGGTGCTCCTTGTACACAGCAGTTAATCAAACCTCAGTATCTCGCTTACATCTTACAGTTTTACATAAAGCAGAAGTGTCCACACCTCCAGGAAAAACACTTTTTAAAGGAACAGTCAAAACAGATGGACACACATCTGAGAGCAACTTACCTAATTAGCTTCATGATGCCCATCACACATGTAAAGCCCAAAGGCAAAAGGGAATCTCAGACACAACAATTTGGCTGAAAGCAGATATAACTCACAGGAAATAAGTTTTAAGAATTGGTTTCTCTGTTACAAGAGTTTCTAGAGGAGAGCAATTAATACCCAACAAGTAGTCACTGGTTTTGGCAACTCAGGCTTGGTGCCCTTAAAATGAGCAGATTTTCTTAAAGCTGTTACACTGCTGTTACAGTTCAGATTGTATTCAGATGAGTTCCTGGGATACACAAATCATCTACTTCTAAACAGGCTTCTGCATGTGATAGACTAAACTTCTTAACTTACAAATAATTATTTTGATGTTTCCAGTTTACAATGGTAAAAAAAAATGAAGACTTCACAATGGGTATAAATGGGAGGTAAATGTATTTTTAAAAACAGAATAAAAAGCTGCATGTTAAAAACTGGCTCACAGACTAATAAATACATACATCAAAGACATGAAATTTTCAGCAGCTGGTTTTAAAGAGCAAGGAATTGGGAAAAAAACTAGCTGTCCAGACTCCATTCCGCCTCTGTGGTCTATGTACTAAAAATATCTGCAGTTGAAAAACAAGTTAACAGAGGAGTAGAATCAGCTTTGTCACCTATTTTTGTTTTTAAAAATTAAGCTACTTCCTAAAAGTGTGGTGTAAAACCTAGAGAAACTATTAATTTCTTCATGCACTTGATGACATTGAATTAAAAAAGAAATTATTTTAACCCAGAAAAAATGAGTCATTGTATACAGTAAGGACAGCCTTACTGCAAGTTCTCTACAGTAAAAGTATTTCTAGAAATACACCAGAAATTACTTTCCTATAACAAAATATACAATTATGTGTTGCATCATCATTGAGTTTCAATACTTAGGCAAAACAGAAACAGCTACTGTGAAGTTTCAAAGAAAACCCAAAGAAACCCAACTCCAAAGAGCAGAAAGATGTTTTTGATGGCCGTGGAGATGCCAGAAAGCAACGCTGGACACCAGGAACCTCCAGAACAACTCCCCTTCCCAAGTGATGTGCAGTTTGTGAATCAGACTGTGAGAGAAAACTGATCCTGTTCTATGGGCTTCTCCACCCAGGCTCCAAGTCCTGCCTTCAGGAATGCTTTAAACAAACACTCTTTAGCAGTTTGATACTCCGTGGCTCCTTGCTTGGTGTCGTGGTACAGGTTGGGCTTGAGGATCTTGGAGCGCAAGCTGGAGGAAAGCTGTGGGGTTCAGAGACAAGAGAAGGAGAGAGACAAGACCCCATTAGGCCAAACAGCACCAGAGTGACTGAGTATTTAAACAGCTGATATTAAAATAAGGTAAGGATCCATCAAACAAAACCTTGAGGCCAAAAAGCCACAGGCATAATTACTCTAAGTTTTCTTTCTGAGAGTAAAGAGTGAAACCTCAGCAGTGAAAATGGGATTATCCTTCCAAATAAATTAAAACGCAAATGCAAGCTCAAAGGAGACAGCATCCTTTGCCTACTCAGCTATAAACCAAGGAATATGCATTTTGGACCAGACAGCATCACATTAAAAAGTAAGTTAACAAACACTTTGCTCTTCTCCATTACTGCATGAAGCAGCAGCTACCTGGCCTTAAGTTGCACCAGGGGAGGTTTAGATAAGGTATTAGGGGAAAAAAATGCACTGAAAGGGTTGTAGAGTATTGGAACAGGCTGCCCAGGGAAGTAGAGGGTTCACCATCCCTGGAAATGTCCAAACAACGTGTGGATGTGGTGTTAGAGGGCATGGTTTAATGTGAACATGGTGGTGGTGCTGCGTTGATGGCTGGACTTGACAATCTGAAGGGTCTTTTCCAGCCTTAATGATTCTGTGGCACAGCTTAAAACAAGCTGAGATAGTAGGGAATTCATTAGATATTGAAGAATTAGAATTAGGGAATTCATTAGATATTAGGGGGAAAAAATTCACTGAAAGGGGTGTGGTGTTAGAGGGCATGGTTTAATGTGAACATGGTGGTGCTGCTGCGTTGATGGCTGGACTTGACAATCTTAAGGGCCTTTTCCAGCCTTAATGATTCTGTGGCACAGCTTAAAACTAGCTGAGATACTAGGGAATTAATTAGATATTAGGGAATTAGATATTAGGGAATTCATTAGATACTAGGGAATTAGAGATTAGGGAATTCATTAGATATTAGGGAATTCTTTAGATATTAGAGAATTAGATATTAGGGGTTTCATTAGATATTAGGGGAAAAAATTCACTGAAAGGGATGTAAAGCATTGGAACCAGCTGCCCAGGGAAGCAGTGGGGTCACCATCCCTGGAAATGTTCGAACAATGCATGGTTGTGGTGCTAGAGGGCATGGTTTAATGTGAACATGGTGGTGGTGCTGGACTTGATCATCTTAAGGGTCTTTTCCAGCCTTAATGATTCTGTGGCACAGTTTCAAACTAGCTGAGATACTAGGGAATTCATTAGATATTGGGGAACTAGATATTAGGGATTTCATTAGATATTAGGGGGAAAAATTCACTGAAAGGTGTGTGGTGTTAGAGGGCATGGTTTAATGTGAACATGGTGGTGGTGCTGTGTTGATGGCTGGACTTGATCATCTAAAGGGTCTTTTCCAGCCTTAATGTTTTTGTGGCTCAGCTTAAAACAAGCTGAGATACTAGGGAATTCATTAGATATTGGGGAATTAGATATTAGGGAATTCATTAGATACTAGGGAATTCATTAGATATTAGGGAATTAGATATTAGGGAATTCATTAGATACTAGGGAATTAGAGATTAGGGAATTCATTCGATATTAGGGAAAACACAAGGCTCAGCTTAAAACAGGCCGAGATATTAGGGAACTCATTAGATATTAGAGAATTAGATACTAGGGACAAAACATTCCCTGAAAGGGTTGTAAAGCATTGGACCAGGCTGCCCAGGGAAGCAGTGGGGTCACCAGCCCTGGGGATGTGGTGCTAGAGGCCATGGTTTAACGTGAACATGGTGGTGGTGATGCGCTGATGGCTGGACTTGACCATCTCAGGGGTTCTTCTCAGTCTTAATGATTCTAACAGGAGGCTGAGCTTCAAACAGGCTGAGGAAGTACAGAAGCTCAGTGCTTTTCTGAGTGCAGCAAGCCCATGCAGGAGTTTCCCTCAGCCCTGAGGCCTGTCAGAGGTGCCTGGGGCCGTACCTTGGCGTGGATGCGCATCCAGCGGCTGTAGAAGGCGTGCTTGCAGAGGCGCGACGCGCGCCCCATCTCGTCCTTGCCCGTGGTGGCATTAATGACCTCCAGGCCTGAGTCTCCCACTGTCCAGTTCACACTGAAGTTTGGGGCCTTCCCTGGCTGGCGGGCCTCTGCGTTGCTGATACCTGAAAGAAAAGTGATGTTTAATGATGATAATAAAGGCAAATGCTTGGCTTTCGGTTTTGTGTTGGGAGGGTGAACAGTCTTAGAAGATCTTTTATTTTGAGGGCTCTCTCCTGCAGATTTCTCACCCACTCACAGAGTGACATCTCACTGTCATTCTGGCTAAAGTGGTCTCTAGTTCTGTCCATCCCAGCAGGGCAAGTGTGCACTGCTGGAAGAAGCAGCCTCCTTGGCAGAGGGGGTCATGGAGGGCTCTGTGGCAGGAGTTCATGGGGTTCACCTCACTTCCAAATAACTATGAACCCTGGAAGTGCTCATGGCCAGGTTGGATAGGGCTTGGAGCAACCTGGGATAGTGGAAGATGTCCCTGCCCATGGCAAGGGGTGAACTGAGATGGGCTTTACAGTCCCTTCCAACACAAACCATCCTGTGATTCTACTGAAAGCGAGCCCTATGCTCAGCACCCTCCACAAAGCCAGAGCTGGCAGACATTTGGGTCTTCCAGCACAAATCCTTCATGTTCCAGCTGACTCCCCACTCCACAGGCCCAGAACTGCACACTGAGCCCAGAGACAGGGAACCACAGGATTCCAAACAGGACTCAAATCACTTTGCTCAGGTGTTAAATTAGGCTAACATCTACCAGCTACAGCTCTACCTGCAGGGATGGAGAAGCAAAGCCACCACAATCCAACCCAAGTGCAAATCGAGTCCAGCTGCCTGCCCAGGGCAGGATTAACTCCCCACAACACCCCAGTGCCCAAAGATGGACTACACACAACAGTCCATCTTTAGCTGCTGCCATGCATGTGTAATTCCTCAGACATTGCAGGGGTGGCAAAACTCTATTTAAGATGTCTCAGTCACCTCACCAGGAGAGAACAAAGCACCAGGGCAATTTCTTCTTTCTAGTAAATATAAATCCCACTTTTACTTTAGGGCAGCTCCCACCAAGAACCTATTTCACTGTTAGGCCAGGTCCTACACTTAAAAAAATCTAAAGGATTTGTGGAAATTGGACATAAGGAACACAGCAAGATGCATTTCTGGCTGACATCTGGAACATAATCCAATAAAGCTGGGCACCTGGGAGCAGGACTGGCTCACCTGGCTCAGTCTCATGGCACCTCTGGGCCAGCACTGAGAGTGGGCAAGGTCAGAATGACCCAGCAAAATTCAGTTTGCTTCCTATCATCAATTCCTCATTTAATAAACAAAGAAAGAGTTGAAATATAAACCACTGAAGCTGTTGTATTTTTACCCTTGGTTTGGATCAATCTTGTCACTATGACTGATAAGAAATAATTAACTGAATAATAACAGAAAATAACCTATTATTCCCCATTTTCTTAAAATATAAGCTGAAAAAAATGAGAATTGGCACAAAAGTTGGTTTTACCAAAAGTACTGAGGCAAAAGTGCTAAGAAATTGATGCCACATGACAAATTTTTGTCTTTTTTTTCTTTAATGACATCTATGCTACTACTTTTTCTTTCATTCCATACACTATTAAACAAGCACAGGGATGAGACAGAGGTCATCAAGTACTCCAGAATACTTGTCATATCACAATCTGTCCCACAAGCAAATCAAATAAAGATGATAAAGCTGAACATCCAGCATGCACTACATTTCCACTGCAATTGTATGATTGCATTCCTTGGTTTTTGATGAATTCATTAATTTTTTTTTAAAAACCACCAAAACCAACCCAGATTTAGAAATTTAAATAGATTTAATCAATAACAACCCATTCAGCTGTTTACTTGCATGCAAGAATGCAAGAACCCTGGAGAGATGTCAAAGGAGTCCCTGATGGTGGATCACAAGTAGCAAGGGAAGGGAATGAAGATCATCCCAAAATCAAAGCATTTGATAAACCTTTAGGTGGGTCCTATCTTCCCCATCAAAATCTAAACATGAATATGGCACAATAGAAACAGAAATTTAGGATAGAAAATCAAATATTTTACTCTTCTTTGAAAACTAATAGAACTAAAGCTATTTAGAGAACCTTGCTCAGAACTTATTGTTGAGTATTATTACAAAGGGTTATAATAAACAAAAGCAAAGGTCACAGCTCTTTGTGCCACTGCTTATATAAATAATGAAGTCTGACAGTTCTTTGAGGAGAGAGCTAAAACAAGCTTCATGAAAAAGGCCACAGACAGCTGAAAAACACCAATGTGAACAGGAGGATAAAGTACCAAGGGAACAGGCAAATTAAAAAAAATCACCAGAAGTTCTGCTGAAGGATTCATTTTTGTCTACCTTAAAAACAAATTCACTAACACTTGGACAAAGATGATTTCTTTGGGAAGAGTGAACACAACTCAGGGCAGACCTGGGATGGGGGGGCAAGAAAACTGTGGTAGGATCATTGATGATACTAAATTATTTTTAAACAGCAATAAGAGGAGCAATAGCAAAAAGCAGCAAAAAAAACCTGCTATACTGGGTGTCTAGGCAATAAAAAGGCAGATGAAATTCCTCACAGATGAATATAAAGCAACACATATTAGGAAAAAACCCAAAGCAATCTTGCACAAGGAGAGCTGGACGTGGAGCTCTATATTAGCATTCAGGAATGAGATTTTAGTTTCTGATATTCAGTTCTACCAAAAGGTCAGGTCAGTCACCAACAGCAATCAAAGTGAATGTCAGGAATTCTCAGTGAAGGATCAGGGAAGTGAACAGAATATATGCCACTACATGGACTAGTATTGCTGCTTTATCCTGAATTTCAGCTACTGCCCTGGGCTCACTAGCACAAAAATGGGGCTGCAAAATGATCCTTGATGTGAAAGGGTCTCTGTGCAGGGAACAACAAAGGAGACTAAGACACTCTAGCTTGCAAAAAATAGAATTTATGTAGGAAGGAACATCTCAGAGGTATACAAGTGTCATGACCACTGCTTATGGCCTGGATCCCACAGAGCACTCAGGAACATTAATTGAGGCAATTAGCAGAAAGAAAGTTCCTCTGCACAAACCTTTCCTGTACATTCTACAGTCCTCCTTTCTCAAGGAGGCTGTGGATGGCAAAAAGTCGAAAGCATTTAAAAAAAACGGAACCAGGAATGAACAAATGAAAGATGTGTTAAGGATTTCTACAGACAAAGATCTCAGTGCCTGACTCAGACTTCAGCCCAGGTGAACTCCTGCATGCCCACCTCCCACAGCAGCTCCCCCTCAAAAAGAGTTTGTGCAGGTCACCCTGCAGGTGAGCAACTTGATACTGGCTGATTTATCCAAGCACCCTCACTCTGACTGAGAAATCAATTTTTTTTCAGATTATTCTACAAATTGACAAGATTCAAACCTGTCTTCTCTTCAAGGCACCTCTCAGGGAGAGCTCAACTGCCCTCAAAAGCTGGATCCTGCAACCAAGGCTTCCAAGAGTCAGCACAGGAGGGAGTTTTCTATGGAGAGACAGATTTCCTGCATCCCTCAGCTGAAAAACACCTGCTCTGGTATGTGTGCTCCCCACTGGAGCTGAATATATGGGGATGTGTTTGTGGTGGTCAGGGCAGTGCTGGGTTCATGGTTGGATTAGATGATCTTGGGGGTCTTTTACAACCTTAATGATTCTATGATTCAATCTGCTGCCAAAAGGGCTAAATAAAAGTCTCTTATAAAGAAATAAAGATTATACAAAGACAGTTTTTAGCAGTACAAACAGTATCTCAAAATAATTTTGACTTAATGCAGGTGCCCCAGCAGACATAAAATTTGCTTTATTAGAGGAAGAAAATCTGTTTTTACAGTACTTTCTCAGCTAAACAGGGAGGACAGTGGGGCAACACAGGTATTTCCGTTCTAGTTCATTCCCCTGGTGCAAATAAATCTCAGAGGAGGGTGTGTGTGTGTGATACAAGAAAGAACACAGAACTGGAGACAGGTATTTCTGCCATGCTTCTTCTAGGTAAGAATACACTGAAAAAAATGTGAATCCAAGAGCACATGGACAGCTACACAAATGCCCCAGCTGAATCTAACAGCAGAGGTCAGAAAATCAGCTTTCAAGACTGAACCAGTAAATGAAAATACATCAACACAGTTCTCTGCACAAGCTCCTAAAGCAGCTTTCTGTACATTTTTGAGATGTGTATTTTTGTGAAAACTCCACAGCTGAGAACATTTCCAGACTCTCTCTGCTGCACAGCAAGTCCTGGCTCAACTGTTTAAACAGATGGTTCTCTTTCATGGGAAATAGATGATAGCACCATTGCAGAAAGATGATTTTCAAGACGACAAGGTACTGTTACATGCTGTGAAAAGGATAACAAAAATGCTTCTCACCCTGCCACAAACCTGCTGTCTTCAAGGACTGATAAAAATTCCCCTAAATCAGGCAAAAACAGTCCATACATCAGCTACTATGCCCATAAAACTATTAGATATTTGGAACAGAGCGTTGCAACTGTTACTTACTTGCTAATATAAGGACAAATACATTATTTAACATTTTTATACATCCTAGTTCAGGGAATCCTTATTACCTTTCTTACCTAAAGAAATACTCATTGTTCACGATGCTCTTTCCCCCACTCCCTCTCTAAATCTTTTTTCAAAATTCATGTCAAACTTTAAACGTACTTTAAAATTATGAGCTGCTTTTTCTTCCCAGGAAAATAAACACATGCCAAAAGCTAACCTCTACAGAACAAAGCAATAAACACAGTGAGTGAGAGGATGAGATTTCAGTTTTAAAGCTTTTAGAGCATTACTGTAACAAGCCATTTTAGAATTTAAGACAGGTGAGGTGTTATCTCTGTCCATTCTGAGTTGATTATTGACCTAAAAATTGTGAATCATGTTAGCATACTGAGATATGAAGGGACCACTCAACAAAAATGTGCAGTGCAGGAGAAGTGACAGTGAGTGCTAACACACTATTCCACAGGTGGGAGGAGATTTCCCTAAGCCTTCAACTCTCCTCACATCTCCCTGGGCATGCTCCAGACAGGCATGGTGTGAAAACTCACCCCAAGTTTCATCCCCCAGCTCTTTCCAACTTCCAAAGGTCCTTGCTATGGTATTTCTGACTGGGTGTCTGGATTATGTTTGGACCACAGCTTCTCTATTGCAAGCAGCAAGCAGTTTACTCACAGCACATAGTTTGCAAGGTTTTGAGAACTACAAAATCACAATGCTACTGGAACAGACTTAGTTACCGGCACGGCCTTCTCCATTAGATACTTGCCACTAAGTAAAGGTCTGTTGAGTGTATAAAGAGGTGGTAGATCTTCTATCTCTGCTATCCTCTGGTAAACGGCTCTGGATAGATGATCCCCATGATATAAACTCCCCAAGATGATGCTAGAGAAGTAAATTGGCTCCACAAAGAGGCTAAGTAAGGCTCCTTGAATACCCAATACGTTCCACCTAAGAGGGAGGGAAAAACAAAACAAAACAAAAAACAAAAAAACACTTTCTTTTTAATGAAACAAGTAACATCTGCCAGACATAACAGCAGTTAATCACAATGGACCAGACTTTCAACCCTTCCTCCTGACTAGCACATGACCATGGTAGATAAGCTGTGACACCTGCCAGAATGTCAGAGATCAGCTTAGGGGATACTCAGTGTAATCCTGAGTAAAATAACCTAAAACAGGAGCACTCTAACTTGTACCCCTGCTAACACGTCTGGTGATGCATTTTCCAGCACTCTAATGCCAGAGATGGACAGGATCATTCAATGGTGAGATTCTCCACCAGAAACAGCAGCTGATACCTGCAGAAGACACCTGGCAGGGAGAAGAGCATCCTTCCTAGAGCACAAGAAGGATTCTCTGCAAGACCTCCATGCCTCACCACCACGAGGAAAGGCCTGTCCTTCAAACCCTGGCCCAACTGGCCATACCCTGCTGACAGAAAGGGCATGTGCACTGGCCTTTGAGCAGGGACAAAACTGACTATGAAAACTGAAAACATGCAAAGAATGCACACAATCCTTGCTCCCTTTAGATACTTCACAGATTCCAAACATAAATCCCTGTCTGGGCACTGTGATTTACACTGGATCAGGTCTGGTGGCAGGGATACAGAATGCCTAGGAGCAAAATCCCGATTGTGATTTTTTTTTTTTAATTGTGCTCCTTTGACAAAGTTTTGGCTCTCTATGTCTCTTTAACCATCACACAAAATACTTTTGAGAACCTCAACATCTCCTGCAGAGTATTTTCACTGCCTTGCTCTGAGCAATACTGAGGCACTATGAAAATAGCATATGTCAGTCTTGGAATCCCAGAATGCTTTGGCATAGAAGGGACCTTAAACAAAATCTAGTTTCAAACTCTGCCATGGGCAGGGACACCTTCCACTACCCCAGGCTGCTCCAAGCCCTGTCCAACCTGGAGCTGGAGCCCAACTGCAAAAGCCAAACACAAGCAGCAGGAAAAGTTTCTTTTGGTGCTTGGATGAAACAGAGGAGCACAGAATAGTTGTCCTTATTAAAAAGCCCATGCTGTAGCAGGCTGCAAGGTTCTCCCAGGAACCCAGGGAATTCAGATGCTGCTAACAGTGTTTCCTGCAGTTTGTGCTGGGCAGGATACACATCAGCAACCTTTTAGGCTAGGAACTCCACACCACAATTGTTTCAGTGCTGCAATAAGTGAACTACACTTCAGGACTTGCAACATGCTTCTTTTTTAATATCAAAATGGTAAAACAAACATCATAATCCAAAGAAACTATTTCTTTACATATCTTTAGTGATGATGAAAATGGGGGCAATATTCATTAATTTACTCACCCATCATTAAAAAACCTGGCTTTAAACAGGTGAATAAAAATACTCTGCTAATATATGAGGTGTATTTCACATGGAATAAAGGTATTTTTTAAAAGACTGAGAACACAATCAGCAACCAAGTGTCAGAATAAAGATATCAAGTGAAAATTGTTCCTTCCCAGGACCAATATGCCTTTTTGACTGCTACAGACACAGGTAATACTATGGAAGAAACATCTGGAAAGAGAATTCAAGACTGAGCATTGCAAAGACAGGGCACATCCCATTTTACATTACATGATCAGTGCTCAAGTGATGACAGACATTTTAAAACAGGCCAAAGCACTCCTCTAGCAAGCCCTTACTTCCTAAATAAACTCTCAGCCAGACCCTTTTCCTTACTTCTGACTTCAGTATTTCCAGAGCTCGTGTTTTGCTGCTTCCTCCCACAGCTGGTGACCTTCTGTGGTGCAGAAAATAAAAGCTGACATTTGCCTTGTGAAGTTCTGCTTAGAGGAGGATGAGGAGTGAGGAGAGCTGAGCAAGGCCCTGCAGAGAGGACTGCATGAACTGATGTTATATATGAACTGTATGAACTGTTTTTCTGGGCTGTGCTGAATCCCCTCTGGCCCCCAGCACACACTCTGGGCTCAGAGCTGTGGGCTGTGCAAGCACTGCAGAAACCACTCACACAACCAAAACTCCTCATATTCAGTAGGCAGGGTTGGGTGGTGGTTAGGTTTATAAAACTAGCTTTAAATTTCATAGTTATGACAGAAGAACATCTACTCCTCTACAGAAATGTATTGCTGTATCAGGAACTGGTTATAGTGCAGAGACAAACACGAAACCCAAAAGAATCACATAATCACTAAGGCTGGACAAGGCCTCTAAAATCATCAAGTCCAACCACTAAACCCTGTCCAGTACCATCCTGTTCACCACTGTTCCCAGGTGCCAGACCCACACACCTTCTGGGACAGACCCACCCACACTTCCAGGGACACTCCACCACTGCCCTGGGCACCCTGTTCCAGTGCCTGGCCAAATTTTTCCCCAATATCCAACCTGAACTTCACCTGGCACAGTTTGAGGCCATTTGCTCTGGTCCTGTTCCTTGAGACCAGCCCTCAGCTAGCTCTGCCCTCCCACCAGGGAGGTGTGGAGAGCAAGGAAATTACCCCTGAGCCTCCTTTCCTTCAGGCTGAGCTCCCCCAGATCCCTCAGCCTCTCCCTGGCACATTTATGGTTGTGTTCTGCAGATCATAGCAGAGTGAAAGGAAGGACTGCAGGGAGACTTTCTTCTCGTTCCTTTTTTATCCTGTACTTCTGTCAAACAGTAATATCTCACTTCCATCAGCATGTACACTCCAACAACTTTTATGAATATAAACTGAGAAGGAACCACCACCACACATCAGTTTTCAAAAGGTCACAGGCATCACCTCCAGAAGTGGTAAAACTGCCTCATCCTCCAGCTTACAAACACAGACTGTCAGAGCTCACACCAACAACTGCTGCCAAAATAGCATTAACCTTTACTGAAAGCAACATTTCTTTTGAAATTAAGGGGCCAAATGCTGTATTTCACTACAAACCATGCAGTGCAGAGCAGAAAAAGCAAAATGCACTGCAGAAAACTTCAAGTCAGTGTTGTCTTTCCAGTGGAGCATTTAAACAATGGACTTTTTTTTTCTTCACATTAAAAATAGCATCAGAAAAGAGTTATGTAAGTAAAGTGACCTAAGTCCAGATTACAAACCCAAACCTGGGTGCTAAAGAATGAGCATGAACAGAACACAGGAATGCTGTATCACATCCACAGGTACTGAAATGCCTAAAATAAGGCATGTAAAGCTGAGTTACAGATGGGAAAGAACACCCAGGGAAACTCTCCCAGTGTAAACTTTCTCACTGGAAACACCTGCAATGCTTGTCTAAGGTAAGCAAAAAAAACTGTCTTATGACAATATTTAACATGTTCTGAGTGTTCTGGTTTTAAATTACTACAAGAATTTTCTCTGACAACCTCCAAAAACTTTACCTTAAAGTAATGACATTTAAAGTGCAAGCTCTTAGATTGGTATAAATAGCCACAAGATTTACAGTCAAACTGCTAACATTTAAACAGAGGTGCCCTGATCTGAGCTGGGGTACAGCTAACTGTGATTCCATCACTGCTGGAATAGAAGGACAGTGTTGGGAAATGCTCCTTCAAACCAGTACACCCCAACACCTTTAGATGCTCAACCCCAGCCTTGCTCTTTGCAGATCAATGCACATGGGCTGTGTTCAACTCCTGTCAATTTAGACAGAGGAATTTACTCTCTGTGTGCTGTGCTCACCTGATGTCTTATAGATGAGCACCTCAGTGGGAAAAATCCGAATTTTATACATTTGTCACACTCACTGGTTTTCTTATTCTATAAGCACTGCTGTGTATCTCGTTCATAACAGTCTGGAGGATGGATGCCCTTCCTCAACCTTTCTGCTGTTCTCAAGCACACTGCACTAAAACAAGAGGGTGGAGAAAGCAGAGACTGACACCAAATCAAGAGGAGTCCTCTCCTCCTTGCTATGTTGGACTACCATCTGCTCAGGGGTATCTACAGTGGGCTCCTACAAGGTCTGTGGATTTCTTCATGAAATGCAGCTGATTTCACAGCTCTTGACACATGAGAAGGTAAGCAAAATTTAACTCTCAGCAGCCCTTTCACAGTGTGCTGGTAGCACATCTTGGCAAAAATAAAGCTGGTTAAAAATACATGTTCCAGGTAAAAAACTCTCCTCTGAACTTTCCAATGCAAAAGGTACAGAAATTCTGTTATTCACATTATTTTAGAGAAAATGCAGAATTGAGGGAGGCCTAACAACTGTAAGTCATCAAACTTGATGTTAATATCAAACATCTTAGTTACTAATTTCTATGCAGAGAGCAGGATAGGGCAGGGGAGTCACTATGTGTGACCCACAATGGTGTCCACATGGAATTAGTGCCAAAATTCATCTGAGAAAAACAAGAGTCTCCTGCAACTACTCAAACAAGGCAACATCTGACAAGTGTTTACAGTTCAAAGAGCTTCTAATATCAATACTATTTATAAACAACAATTACTATAAAGAAATGAAAATTATTTAGTTGGCACAAGTTTTTACTTGCAACTGATGGCAAGTGAGAGAAGGTGTCACTGTGGAAGATGTAGCACTATCCCAAAAACCATTTTTCCTTCTGGTATGCAGAAGGCACAGCTTGAAAGCTGATTTCTCTTTGTCTCCTAAAGAGATTCATTCTCTATGACCACTCCTCTTCAAGAGCCACAGTTGTAAACAGGCAGCAGTAACTTCACAAGGAGTGAGAGCTACTTTTAAATCAAGTGGCTGGGTCAGCAACCCACACTACAAACCATAAGTGCAGGAAGTCTCTGGTCTTTGACAACAGCTCTTCTCACAAACACCATTTCAGTTTTGCAGTTACAGACATGAAAAACTTCTCCCCTTGCAGCTGCACTGAGACAGGCAACCACACAGCTCTGACTTGTCACAGCTTTTTTGGCATTGCCTGGATTTGCTGCCTCTATGTAGTTGGAGACTTAAATGTCATAGTTTATGACTTCAACCTCTTCATGAAGAACCTTTGCCTATTACAGCAAAACTGTGTAAAAACTGCAGAGAAAACCACCAAAACCCTGAATGGGGTCCTGGAGTGCATGTTGATAAGATAAAGTGACTCAGGTCTGGGCTGGGGGGTGCAGAATACATTCACAGAGGGATTAAGTTTAGCACAGCTTGGGGGTGGAGAGCACAGCCCTGGGGCCATCAGCTGCCAGGCTGGCACAGACCCTGCACCAAAGGAGGAGGGAGGAGAGGTTTTGGGTGTATGGTGAACAAGCCTCTGCTCAGAGGCAGTGAACGCCCATCCTCTGCTGTGCAGAGCTCACCTGTGCAGCCCCTCACCCCAGGAGAAGCTGCAGGACAGCTGAGGGGTGTCACAGCCCTTCAAAGGCCCCCAAAGGGGTCCCCAGGCCCTGCACCAGAGCACTGCACACGCTGCGGCACACCCAGAGTCCTGCCAGGCACAGTGTCCTGCTGGGCCCCTGCAAGGGGGCACGTGGGCATCCCCACCTGCCCAAAACTTCATCCATCCACTGCATTCTGTACCTCTCAGGGCTGCAGGGGACCCTCACCACCAAGATCAGATGGAGGGGAGCCATGAGGCATCACTGGGACCCTCAGAAGAGAGATACACTCCTACCTAACCCCTGTCTCTCTCCCCCTACCTCCCATACACACTTCTTTCTCTATTTCTTTCTTTCCTATTTCTCTCTCTTTGCCACTTTTACTATTAAATAAAAGATACCAATTTTTTAGCACCAAGATCTAACCTCCTTTGGTTTTAATCATGTTTTTTAGGTATTTTTTGAAGATTGAAAGTTCTGTCCCTTTTATACACAGAGACTTAGTTTTCTTTGCTCTTCTTGGTTTAAACCAGATTGTAACATATGTGAGCTTAGCTGAGAGGTTCCATAATGGTACACCTTGGGTAGTCATTTCTCACCACCTGCCCTCAGGTATTTCACCTAAGTGCCACAAAGCCACCATGCACTGCAATTCACAAACCACTGCCACTGGGTTAAGAACTGGTAAGGAGGAATGCTCACTTTTAGGGAAAAAAAAGAAAGATTGAGTTACAAATGTCTGTTTGGATTTCTCACTCTGAATGAGCACAGAAGGCCAGTGGATGGGGGTGTGATGTTCTTTTACACAAAAATTTATCAGAAAAATATTTTCTCTGCTTTAAAGTAGAAGAGAACCAATGACCTCCCTTCTAAAACTGAACAAAGAAAAGTTTTTCTCACCTCCTAAAGCTTTTCTAAGAAACTGTGTGATAAGGAATTTTGTGCTTCTCAGCAGGACATGAGCCATTAACTGGAATGTTTAATGAGAAGCTAAGTAATTGTTTGAAACCAAAAATATGGGCAGAAAAACACATCAAAAGAAAAATGACAAAAATCAACATTGTGAAGTACCATGGCACCAGGCCAGGACACATTTAAACAAATGCATGAGTATTAATGTTAATTCTGGTCAGAAACCACCCTAACACCTTACTGCAGAGCCACCAAGCTCTAACACACCAGGACAAGAGTACAATTAGGAAAAGAATATCCTGTTTTAATGAAAAGAGAACCCTGTTTTAATACCTCCAGTCCAAGTGGGATTACACTCATGGCCCTCAAACATTTCTCACAACTGTTCCTGGATGTTCCTAGGAGGCTGCTGGGCAGTACAATGCAGCAAAGCACTCAAAGGCTGGAAACAGCAACGTGGATTATCCAGATAATCCACAGAGATGAGGCACTTCAGATACAATGGTTTGATACAACTGCAATCCCACACCCCAAATTCATCCATATCTTTCCCAGGCTGTGACTTGTGAACCTTTGGGAAAGCTCAGTGGAAATTCCTGGGTCTGAGGCATTCTGGAGGACTGATTGCTGGACACTATGGAGCAAGGCATTCTTTCAAATGCAAATGGACAAAACATGTCAGGGCAATGTTTAAAAAAATAAAAAAAAAAAGGAAAATTTGGGCCTCCTTACCCGTCATACAGTCTTTGTTCTGTGTCAAGGGGTTCTATTTGCTTCCTTCACTGGCACAAACAAAATTATTGCCATTAGCCCCAAGGAGAGGTGACAGCTAGCTATGGAAGCAAGAGATGGATTCTGTTCTGCATCACATAAAATCAACAAAAGAGTCAAATGTGTTCTAGCTCAACAACTGGCTGTTTTTAAATATATTTGCAATGACAATGTGATAAAAGAACGTGGTTGGGAAAAGCCCCTGGCATGAAACTGGGGGATTTATTTGGTGAATTTTACTGAAAATATTATAAAAGAAGCCAAAATGTCATTTCTGTAGAATTACCTTTCCCCAGCTGCCTGTCCTAGCTTCTGAGAGGTACTATTCAATTATGTTAGAGGTATTTAAACTAAAATAAAATGTCCTCCTTCAGTAGAGATGCTGATTACTTGAGACAAGACTAAAGGAACAAAATCATTATATAACCTTCCTCCTCTAATTTTCATTTGGCATATGCAGTTCACAAGAATAATTCCAACTTAATATCTTTATTAAACTTTAAATCAGGCTACCAGTGACTTGAGAAAACAGCAGAGCTCTTTTAATTATAACATATATAGCATAGATATCAGTGAAAATAACTAAAGTATCATCAGCTGAAAAATTTGGCATTTCTTATCTACTTTGCAAGAGCATAAAGGCTGCAAACATGCAGACTCATTTAAAAAAATTATGATGTTGCAACTCTCCCATCCTTCCAATGCTTGTTAAAGAACACTACTGCTGATTTTGTTTTGTCCATTTATGATTTTGAAAACAAACAAGAAAAATCTTTCAATCTTTCTCAAAAAGAACAACAAAAAAGGAACGTGATGAAATATAAAATAAAATATTGTTCTGGAAACAAAATATTTAATTTCAATAAAATATTTAAACTATAATTAAAATTCTAGATTAAGAACTACAAGTGCCCATCAATTAGGATTTACTTAACAGGGACTTTTTACCATAAAAAATAATAAAAATCTAAACTATGCATGGAAAATGTAGGAATCTTTAATATCATGGAATGGTTTAGGTTGGAAAGGACTTTAAAGCTTGTCCTGTTCCATCCCTGTGCCATGGGCAGGGACACTTTCAACTAGACCAGGCTGCTCCAAGCCCCATCCAACTTGACTTTGAACATTTCCAATGATGGGGCAAGGGCAGGTATCAGAGGAAGTTATCCAAATATAAGTAATGCAACAGATTTATTGTACTCTTTTCCTAATGCTATACTACTTTAGGGGGAAAAAATCTAAAACACTCCTCTGCTATTCCCCAGTGATAGAAATACAAAGCAAAGCTATCATGACTTATGTGGCTGGAATGGTACAGAGTGAGTACACCTTGCCTCTGACATCAACTGCAGGTGAAGAATCAGAGTTTCATCACAGGGGTGACAGCCACCCTCCCACTGTGTCCAAGCAGTGAGATTGGCCCATCAGCTCACTGCACATTCACTGTGGGTACCATGCAGCCCTCCTCTCTCGTAGGAACCACAGGATGGTTTTGGATTGGAAGGACCTTCAAGATTTATCTTATTCCACCCCTCTGCCATGGGCAGGGACACCTTCCACTAGTCCAGGTTGCTCCAAGCCTCATCCAGCCTTGCCCTTGAACACTTCCAGGGATGGGGCAGCCACAGCTTCTCTGGGCTCCCTGTGCCAGGGCCTCAGCACCCTCACAGGGAAGAATTTCTTCCCAATATCCCACCCAGCCCTGCTTCAGCCTAAGGCCATTCCCCCTTGTCCCATGCCCTCCTCCAGCAACACCATCTGAAGCATTCAGAGTCTCACCTGGCTATCTTGTCACTGCAGGACATGGTGAGCAGCCTCTCCCCTTGCAGCACCCCATCCCAGGTCTGGATGGTGGTGGTGGAGCGCACAGGGATGGTTCCTTCCCCAGACTCGATTTTGGTCCGGAGCTGCCCTCTGGCTTTGCGGTTTGGATGTCTGTCCCCTTGGTCTGAAGGACAAAAAACACTGAGCATCAGCTGAGGAACCTTCTCAAAGGGTTTTAAATTTGAATCACAGTAAGAAGGACTGACTGGAGGGCTCTGCCTGCAGGTACTGCTGGCTTGCATTACAGTTCCTACTGCTCTTGGCAACTTAGCTACAGGCATCAGACACCTCTCACAAATACTGCCTTCCCAAACACACCTGCAGTTAAACCAAGCTTTCACCACAGGAGCAGTAGGAAGCAGGCAGCTCTGGAGCTCTGTTCTGTGTGTTACAGAGTTAAAATGAAGTTAATGGGCAGACTGTGGAAGGGGCAGGCAGAGAACTGCTGTTAAAGGATGGAAACAGGGAAAGGGGATGGTTAGTTCTGTAGGAATACTTGCTGACTCACTGGCTTATCTCAGTTAGCATCAGCCTCTTCAAGACCACAGGGCTCATCACTCTATACTGAACTTCTACCACAGAGGAAGAACAGCTCAGATTTTTTTGGAAGAGATCTTTGTCTAACACACTTCTATGCTAAAAGGAAAGAAGACACCTAAATTTTAACCATGCCACTTGTACATGCCCCAAGAATAATTTAAGCTCCCTTGGGTGGAAGAGGAGGACTGCTGCCATACCCTCTTGTGCTGCTTCATGGGGTGAGAAAATCCGAGCATCACCACAAGGAGATGTGCTGATATAGAGGTGGAACTGCACATTCTCCTTCAGCTTAAACCCGCCTTGCTCTGACCTGATGAAAATGGATTTTTGCTGATCTTCTTTATTGCTGAAACAGAGAAGAAAGCTGGAGTCAAAACTGACATTAACATGGAAATAGGCATAAGCTGGGCAGACTTAACAGGCATTAAAAACAAACACAGGATGGCTGAAATTTCTATGATATAAATCTAACAGTTGTGACAATTAACAAAATTAAAGGACCATCGAGACAGGAACCAAAGAGCCTGTGGCAATCCCAGGTGTCAAGAGCTTTCAGACACTTAAATGAAACATGAGCAACCTTTAGTCCACTTCATATTATTGTGATTTATACATTTACAGTTTACAAAATGATTGCCAATTATTTTCCCTGTCTTCCTCTCTCATGATTGACACCTCACTGCATAAATGTTTTGTTCTACTCAAACTTCAGGGTAAAGGGAAAGAGTTCTAAATTCAACATCCTAATGCAACAGGACAAGTGCTTTACACTGAAATAATGAAGACAGATGTTTTCCACAGACACCTTTTCAGCTCTGTGGGATCAGCTCATCATCTTTTTCCCTCCAGCTCACCTTAGGTAAAGCTCAAGTTGTGTGTATAGAAATTTCAGCAGACACCGCCGAGCTATGATTTCTGCATGGCAATCATTTAATGCAAGACCACGATCACTCATGTATTCACCATTGATGCATTTTGTTCCTGTAGAAACACTTATTACCAGGGCATCTTTCACATCTGTACCTACAAAACAAAATTTCAGGAAGGAGATGCAATTAACATCACAAATAATGCACTGAGTGATCTTCTTGCAGAACCCAAACAAGGCTCTTTTTTTTTTTTTGGTGGTTTGCTTCTTTTAAAAAAAAAAAAAAAGCTCTTTCTTCTGATAATTTATTTAAAAACAAAAGCTTCACTCAGCCATACCTGCCTGCACCAGCACCATCAGTGGTTCTTATGAGAACTACTCTTTTCATGTTGGAGCTCAGACAAGTTAAAAATTGAAAACCTTCAGGTAGGAAGTGCTGCTTCAAGAAGAATAATTAATGCCTGAGATCCAAAGTGCTTTTTTTTCCTGAGATTCAGGCAGCCACAACTTTCAGCTGTACCTTCTGGTCACCTGTGCAGACATTCACAGCCACTTTAGAAATGTGAAGGGCATTGGTTTGTTAAAGCAGCAAATTGTTAAGGAAGGGTATTGAGCCAAGGCAAGACTAGGGGAAAAAGAAATATAAATACTTAAATCACTGTAAAGATTATCAGTATAAAGTGCAGTGCTTGGTATTAAACCATTCCATGCAAAAGTATGTTGGGTGGATGTTTTCTAAGCACAGAAGTGCCTTTATCACTCAAAAAACCCAGCTGGATGAAGCACTAAGAAAGATGGGTCAAAATGCCACTGAGCAAAACACTCAGGGGTAAAAGGAAGTCCAACAAGTTAAAATGAACCTGAGCCCAGCTGGGCCCTCCTGCCCACAGGGCCAGAGGAGAAGCACCAAGCTGTAACACAAGGCTGTGCCATGGGGTCATTGAATTCCAGGTGTTCCCCAGACACATGTTCATGGCAAGATATTTTCTTACTCTGTGTAAAGCTATTTCTTCAGTTAATCAAAAGGCATCCACATGTTTAGTTAAGTTTTAACTCTTTGGCACATGACTCTTCTTGGAATTGCACATACAGGGCTGTAAATAGCATAAAAACCTGTTAAATATCACAGACCACAAATAAATACCACAAAATAAAATAAACAAAACTACAGCATGTTCCTCATGTATTTGGGGCTAAAGCAGTGTTATCAGCAGAGGTCTGGCTGTTGCTCAACAGAGCTTGAGGAGCATCAAGGCCTCCCAAACCTCCCAACAGCCTCTGTGAGTGGGAGGGCAAGAGATCAGGAGGGGACACAGCTAGGACAGCCTCAAAATGCACATTGCACCAAGGGTTCACATGGATTGAAGACCAAGAGAAACCTTAATGTGAGGAAAATCAGCAGCAGCATGGTCATAGATTAGTTTAGGACAGAACTTCACTGCTTTGGGTGATTTGGACAAGCAGAGATCTCGTGTCAGCCACGACACCACTGCTACACGTGCACACCACTGCCATCTGCCAAAACATTAACTGCTCTCTTCAGATATTTTTACTAAAATGACTAACATAGAGCACTAAGAATAAAATGTAGCAAGAATAACAAAGTGCAAAATCTTAAAACCTTGCAAAGAAGCGTAATTCTTACATAAGGTGCTCAAACCAGGAATACCAACGGGGAATTTTATTTATCTTCCCAAAGTTTCATGATTCACTTTAAAACCTGAATTTTGTGAGCTACTCAGATGTCTCAGGCAGAGGACAGGAACTCTGTGGAAAAAGAAGGACTTGCAGGTCTAATTTTCCTGTAAGTACTTGAGATTTAATTACTATATTTAGTCCACCTTCAAGACTAAACAGTAAAAATACATTTCAACACTGCTTGACTGAAAAGAGTTTGTTTACTAGATGCAAACAGAGCTCTCATATTTAAGCATTCAAGATATTACTTTTTTTTTTCAATTTACCTGTTGTCATGACAATTCCAGCAAGGACTTTTCGACGTGCATGTGGAGATGAGAAATTTTCTGTCAAATCACTGAATTTATCTACAACCAAGCGTGCAACAGCATCAGCTAACACCTGTAGGACCACACAGAAAGGCACATTAAAAAAAATAAAAAATCATTTTAAAATTACATTTATAAAGATTTACACTTTTAAAGGATTGGACAAAGCAAATGAAGTGAGTTTTTATTGTTCACTTTAAAAATTGACATTGAGGTGCCCCTTGCAAGTGGAAGCAGAGGTTTGAGTGCTCCATGTCTACCAAAACAAGGTCAGACAGTGCTAAGCAAAGCACTGAAGCACCTAATGCCCATGATCCTGATGAACATTTGAGGCTTGGGAGAACAACTGCATAGACAGATAAATCTATCTTCTCATGCTCAAACCTCAAAACACATCATTTCAGTATCCTCAACATTGAGCCTGACAATAAGATTGAAGTAAAAATCCATGCCCCTCAAATGAACCTTTTATAACAATCTAATTCCTTATCTAACTATTATATAAATAAGGACAATTTTGTTTTCAACCCTAGTTTAATGCTTCCTATTTTTACAAGACCTCTACAAAGTTAGGAATAGAAAATATCAGTGTATAACCCCAAATAAGCTGTCTCAAAATTAGGAAAGATTTCTGTCTTTCAGGAAAACCTGAACTTTAAGTCAGGCTGTAAGTGGGGGTAATTTCCAAAAGGAAGGAAAACTTGAAAATAGCAGTCCTGCTCCTGTGGACAGACAATCCAGTTCAGCACTGCAGCTAATCTCACCTGCTGTTTTCAAGGCAACTGGAACTGGAACTGCTAGGAAAAAATGAGTCAAGACCAAATTCTTGTATTTTCACCTGAAAAGAAGCTGAAGCCAAGGCAACCATGTGTTGATAACCAGCAGTCTCTGAGATGTTCTAGGTGTGCACACCTGGCCCACAGCTCCACGTGCCACAAAGACACAGGTATTGTGTCACACTCACCAGTGCCATTCACACGTTGAATGCGAGGCACTGGAACAGGGAAGCTGAGGCTGCCCCACTGCTGGAAGTGCTCCAGGCCAGGCTGGACAGGGCTTGGAGCAACCTGGTCTAGTGGAAAGTGTCCCTGCCCATGGCAGGAGGTGGGACTGGATGAGCTTTAAGGTCCCATCCAACCCAAACCATTCTATGATACAGATGTGCTAGAGGCCCAAAGGGAAAAAGAGGAAAGAAAAAAACAAAATAGAAAAAGAGAGAAGAAAACCACCAGCCCCATTCATCCCCATTTCCTTAACAAGGCTCATGAGAACCAGCCAGCCTAGAAATGCTGTGGACATGCTCTCAGTGTTAACTTTCTTTTGGAAAAGCTTTAGCAGCCAAGAAGTAACTAAAGCTTGGGTGTCATGATTACAGAGCTCAGCAGCTCTCACCAGAGCCTGACAGAAAACAGTGACCAGCAGCCAGGTCCCAGCTGCACCAGCCTCATCCACATTTTCCAATTGCTCAACAGAATCAGAAGACTCCTGACATTGCAAACACGAATTTTCTTGAAACATTTGAATGGACTGCAACTCAGAAACTCCACACATTTTTCAGGAACACAATTTAGCTCAGAGATCATGAACATGTCTGGTCAGGCACTGATTTTCAAACACAGTCTTTTTGCCGTTGGACACAAAATTGGGTTAATCCATGTTCTGCCAGCACCACAACCACACGGCTAAAATCTGCATTTAATTGTCCTAGTACTTACCTAATGCAGAAAGCTGAACTTTAAGGTAAATACACAAAAGAAAAGGCAAATAATTGAGTGGGTTTTAATCACCCTGGTCTTAGAAATGGAAAATTAATACACAAAAGGCTTAAATTATTAAGCTCCCTGCAGCCACGAGGGCAGATCACTGTAGAGCCAAGGCACAGATTCCCCACTGCAGTGTTTTATCCCCAGCCTCACTGTGTAGTGATGGATTCTTGCTTCCCAGTTGCAAGTTTCATGCTCTCACTTCTGTAATTCATGTATTTTCTGCTCTGCCCTACACTGTGATGTGCTGGACAGCACACAGTAAAATCATCCTGAATGACACCGTGATGGAATATAGATACTACAGAAACAAACTATTCCAGACAGGAAATGCTCCAGGTCACTTCCAACCCAAACTATGCTATGATTCTATGCTTAATAGAGGCTTCAAACCTGCTAGGAGAAAAAAGGTTTGGCACCCAGGGAATAAACCATGTGATTCACCTTTTCTAAAGAAGTGGTGGTGGGTGGTGACTGGTACCTGGAGGAGTCTCCCCCAGCTCTGGGAACTGAAACTGCCCTGAGTTTCTGGGAAGCAATCCCAGGCCACTGTGCCTGCTAATGGCACTGAGAAAAGTCTCCCTGAGCAGCAGCTGGGTAGTGAGCCTGCACACAGGCTGCAACCATTAGCTTCTTCCAGAAGGAGCTTTTTTTCCCCCACATAACAAGCAAAGCAGAGCAAACTGTGGTGTTGGTACACAAACCAACAGCAGTGAGTTCCTCCAGGAGGATGGAAGTTGGCACAGCAGAACAGGAGCTGCATCTCACAGAGACTGGAGCTAAGCTGCTGGCAAGGAAACCTAAATATGCTTGGATGAACTTGGAGCTGAACACTGGGGAGGACTCATAGGAAGGACTAAGCAAGATAAAAAGAACCTTGGGAGATGCAAACAATCCAGGATGAACTAGAGAGGAGGAAAAAAAAATCACTGCCAGAAAAGAGGCAGATATATTAAAGATTTCTTATTTCTATTTGATACACAAATTGTGTGACAACAGCTGGGCAGTGAGGAATAAACACTGTTAAATGCCTATAGATGTAGCCACTAAGATTTTTGTCTTTGGTAAGAACACTCCCCCAAGAAATTAGAAGAATTATCCCTCTCTCCCAGGCAGTCCATTACAATGCCATAGTTAAGGGCATGGAAGAGAAGGGAATAAGGCAGCACCAGGAACAAGAATTACTGGCCAGAAATTACATCCTGCTGTCCCCATCTCAAAACCATGGCCTTGAAGCTGTTTCCACAGCAAGCCCAGGCCAGTGACTGGCCTGAGTAGGGATCTTTCACATCACATTCTGCTCTACTGCCTTTGATATAAATAACTATTAACTGGAACAGAAACTGAACTCAGGTCTCACCTCCCCTGTGAATGCCCCAACATCTGACACACACAGTTTCTCTACCCCCGCTTCTGCATTAAATCATTATTCCAAGTTGAGTAATTCAAAAAAGGAAAGACCCAAAATAGCTGACAGTTGGCTCAGTAAGGCATGTGAGCTCCAAATTATTTTGGGTGCGTTGCTCCCTTCTCTGATGAATTTACAGTGAATCCACTCCTTTTCTACACACACACACTGGCTTTGGTTAAATACAGATGTTGCAGCAATGTTGTAGCAGAACCACCCTGATCCTTCACACTTGAAAAATATTCAGGAGCTGATGAAGTTCATGTCAATCTGGAGCTGAAGGAAGACCTTGGAAGGCCCTGGAGACCACCCAAGATGAATGCTGGTGATGCCCTGGATGGTGACAAAGGCAGTAGCTATAGCTCACAGCTCTCACAGGAACTGACCCAAAACATCTCATTCTTTTGTGCTCTTCTATATGGATCTCCAGAGACCCTTGTCAAGCAGAAATTTTCTCTCTTGGTTTGTTTTGGATTTTTTTTATCTGATCTTCACAGTTTATGGCTTATGTGAACTTCCCACTGCAGGAAAAATTAATGTACTCCTTTTTAATAGTGACCAGCACACACAATTCAGAGAAGTTTCCTGTAATGATTTAAAAAAACTTTTGCTTGGTTATAGAGTCTTTCACTGTTTATGCTGATGTATCTTGTATAGTTCTTCCAATTCCACAGCAATTATTCCAACAAATAATGCATGATATTCCCATAAATATATTCAATATTATCTTTTTCCAAGGTTTGAATCCACCCCATTCTAATTCTCCTGTATACACTCAGCAATCCACAGCTATGAACTCCCCAGTACCTCTCCAGAAGCTTTCCCAAATCTCCAATCATGTTCATAATTATTTGTGTGTCTTTTGTAAGTCTGAATATTTTTTTACACTTGCTCTCACCCCAGGTGGAACCAGGACTAAAAAAGCACATCAAGTACAAGTAGCCATTCAGAACTGCTTCTCACCCCATTTCTCCTGCTTAACATTTTGCTTCAATGTCTGTCCACAGCTACAGAAAGGATAAATTGAATTAGGTGAATGATTTAAAATACTCTCTCTAGTGATGTTTTTCAAACTGATCTCATTTGCAGATACACTACTCACTTGTGTAGCTCAACTTGCTTTCTCTCACCACAATCAAGCTTTCTAATTTAAATAAATGCATTTAAGCCTCCATGTGTACAGCTTCAATTTCCAGCTCTCTGCCTACCTTGACTAATCAATTATATTTTTAAGTAAACAGTTAGAGGAAATACCATCAGGAAAACCTCCATATCAGCTTTCTAACATAAGCCATTAGTGGCCTGAAGAGGTGATACCTCCACAGCAGGACCCCAGTGTCTGATGGAAAACCTTTCCTTGAGTGACCCCAGCAGCCTGGACTGCTGCAGGTTTGAAGCATTTACAGGGAATTACTGCCACCAATGTGTTTTTCTCTCAGTTTTACTCCAAAGCATTTGGTACTGGCCTAAGAACTTCTTTTAGGGACAGCACCATGCCATCTTACACAGAGGTGTGAGACCCCTCCAGAGAAGGCCACAAACATGTTCCAAGATCTGGAGCCCCTCTGCTCTGGAGAGGTTGGAGAGCTGGGGTGTTCACCTGGAGGAGAGAAGGACCAAGGGAGACCTTAGAGGCCCTTCCAGTGCCTGGAGGGGCTCCAGGAGAGCTGGAGAGGGACTTCAGGCAAGGGCCTGGAGTGAAGGAGAAGGGGAAATGGCTTCCCATTGACAATGGGCAGCATTAAACGGGATATCGGGAAGAAATTCTTCCCTGTGAGGGTGGTGAGGCCATGGCACTGAGAGGCTGTGGCTGCCCCATCCTTGGAAGTGTTCAAGGGCAGATTGGACAGAGCTTGGAGCATCCTGGGACAGTGGAAGGTGTCTGTGCCCATGGCAGGGGGTGGGACTAAGATAATCTTTAAGGTTTCTTACAACCCAAACCATTTTGTTATTCTATGATTTCTTTGATCAGTTCACAAAGCAGAACTAACCATAAAAATATTTTCTTTGCTTTGGAGAGGCAAACCCCTCTAATACAAGTGTGACAACCTGTTCAATACCAACACACCCTCTGCCAAGGTGCTAAATGCACAACTGCTGAGATTCTCACTGGGACATTTCTGCTCACTCTGAGGCACACACTGTGTTCCTGGGTTTAACTCACTTTACCAGCACAGAGATGTTCCTGACTGCAGGGAACCTTCCTTCATCCCCGTGAGCGAGCAGAGAAGCTTGGACTGAACCACAGCACCAGCACCTCAATAACCACCTGCACAGACCATAAGATTATTCTCACATCCATTTCCCAACAATCAGTATTTGATTACAGCAGCCCTTCTGTACCATTTGACACTTTGCACCTGTGTTTGTGAATTCAACTCTCTTTGGGGCAGCTGCAGCTCTGCTGGGGTCACAGACAGACATCCAGCCACACTCACCACCAGCACCATCACAGGGAACATCTCAACTCCATTCTTCTCACCACAAATGAGCTACAGGTAGGTTTGGACCTGCCACCCAAGTCAATTCCATCTTCACTGGCAAAACCACACTGTATTTCTTGTAATTCCCGTAAGCACTTGCTATTTGATTTTCTCCTCCCCTCACATATTTCTACCTTTCATTTTTCCAACCTGATCAATATCTTATTTTTTCCACTGGTTGTATCAAATCCTATCCTCATTTACATCATTCCTGCACTCTTCAGTTTTTGTGATTTCACTCACTTTAGGATTATCTCTGAACCTAACACTTTTTTTTACACAGTAAACAATGTCTAAAATAATTAACTCACAGACTTCTAAAAGAAGATAAATCAAGCAGGATCTGAAAACAGCTCAAATGCTTAAATCATTAAATACATACCAGACCAAAATCACTAACATGTAAAAAACCTAATGTAATTCCAGTAACAGCTAATTATAATTCAAAGCAAAGCAACACAGTGAAGTGCTTGATGACATCCTGATGACAAGCTGATCAAAAGCCCCTGAATAAAAAAATTACTTGAAACAGGGTCTAAATGAGGCAGCACCCATGTACCATCTTTTTCCCAGCTCAGCTTGGGTTTTTCACACTTTCCTCTTCCAGTTTCAGTTTTCACCATTTTACTGATGCAAGGACTAAAAACACATGAATTACCAGCAGTGAAACTTTTTGGTGTCTGGGGTCAAATCTACTTTTAAAAGCAGAGAACACAGTTTAAAATCACTGAACCTACTGAAGATATTGTAACTACCCAAACCAGCATGATCCTGTATTTGAAAATGAAGGAGACATTTATCAGTAACATGTAAGTGTGCAACATTATAATGAAACCATATAGGAAGTTCTAAAACCTGCATAATGTCCATATATTTTGAGAAAACAACATACTCAAAGTAGTCACATTTACTTATACTCTTTGACCCCACATTGTCAAATCAGAACAGTATGTTAGAATTTTAATGAAATCTAGAACAGTGGTTTTGAGATAGAAAAGGTCAAAGCCTTGAAATTTTCATAATAAACAGAGAGCTGCAAAAGAATTCACAGACAAATATTTTAATTTAGATTGGTATATAATATCATTAAAAATACCCAAGAGATGCAGTAGAAAGACAGCAGTCCAACAATTATGAGTGTAGTTAAGAGTGGGAAGAAATATAAACAAGAAAAGAAGAAGAATTTTTCTGCATTAAAAAAACCTCAAAATTACTCCATGCTAGGGACTTCAAATTTCTGATCTGTGTCTGGTATGTTGGATACCTGCCCTCAAATAGTCCATTAACTATTTGAATTAAATGATTTCTTAACTATATTTACTTGCCTAAGTAACTTCCATATGCATATTAATTCATTTGCCTAGAGCACAACCCTTCAGATAAGAGCTATTTTACCACACATCCTGGATACATGCACATGGGAATCAGTGACAGTTGCAACAGCCTCACTAAATCTGACCTTGACTCACAACAATTTCTGTTTGCAGGAGAGAATGATTTTCTTCTCTGCTAGAAACTATTGTACCAAATAATAACTTCACTCAGAGCAGTGATTATCACTTGAAACCCATCTAAGTCTTGCTGCCTGAGACGAGCAAGATGTGATTCAATCTTTCCCCAGCACGAACCATAATTCAAGCTGGCACTGGTGCTCTCTTACACAACCGAATCAAGGCTGAAAACATCAGAATCAAAGCATTTCTGTGCAAGAGAATACAAATTGTCAGGAGCTGTAATTGTATAAATCACATAATGCAGATATACATACACACACATATATATATAGACACATATCTACAGAAGCAGAAATGCTGCTCAAACTGATTCAATACTCAATTTGACTCCTCTGGGTCATTACCCAAAGCCATCCACAACACCCAAAGCGTTTCTCACCTGTGGCAAGTGTAACTGGAGCCCCTCGCTGGGAATGGGCTGGCGAGAAGGAGTCTGGTCCAGCTGCATGTTGAACAGGGATGCCAGGGCTGACTGAGCAGCCCGAGCTTTCGCCAGCTTTTTGTTCCTTCCCGAGCCCTCGAAAGTCTGTCCGTCCACGGCCACGGCCATGACAAAGTTCTTGGCGTGGCTCTCTCCGCTCTCCGAGAGGAACTCGTACTTGAGCCCGGGGCGCAGCTCGTTGAGGATCATGACGGGGTTCTTGCCGCTGGCCGTGGGGTAGGGGGAGGCAGGGGGCAGAGGGGACTGGGACAGGCTGCTGGCCACGGCGCACGAGGGCAGCCCGTAGTCGCCGCCGGAGCCGAAGGAGCCGTCCCCGTTGGAGCCCAGGTAGAAGGGAGCGTCGGAAGGGACGGGCGTCTCGAAGCCGTTGAAGAGGGTGTCGGGGAAATCGGCCTGGTCAGACGTGAAGTCCGTGTTGACTGACAGAGTCCTGCCCATGGCCAGGTGGGCCTCCGAGGCGTTGGGGAACTGCACGAAGGAGCGCAGGGCCTTTTCGGCCGCGTGGAGCTTGGCTTTCTTTTTTGTCGGGCCAGACCCCTCGAACACCTGCCCGTTGACTTCCACCGCCATCACAAACATGGGGGCGTGCACCGGCCCCGTCTGGGAGAGGAGTTTGTACTGTAAACCGGGTTTGATCTCGTTAAGCTGCATCAGGGCGTTCTTTGGCAGAACGGGGCCGGGCGTTTTCTTCCTCTTCTTGGGGCGGAATTTGGAGTGGCCATTGTTGCCCTCCTCCAGAGGTCTCTTCCTGCTGCTGCTGCCGCCGCCGTTGGAGAGCGGGGTCCCCTCGCCAAGGCCCTGCCCGGCGCTGTCCTTGGGGGGAACGTTGTCCACATTGCGGTTTTCTTTAATGTCGGTGCTGCTCGAACCTGCGGTGCCCAGAAAGAGTAACTTACAATGCCTTCGGTGCAGGATCTTGTAAATGCAAAATTTATAGATTCCTTTATCTCTCTTTGTAACTGGTTAAGTGATGTGTGCTCACAGGTTAAATATTTTGGCCATGCAACTGGAGATGATGATAATGTAACACAACCTCTCAATAATTCATGAAATAACACACTCAGTCTGCAAACCACACACCTGATACAACTGCACAGCAAAAAAATCACTACAACTTTTTTTTCATTTTAATTAAGCTGGAACAAAACTTTTACTTCTAAGTTACATTTAGCCTCAAAAATACTTTAAATCAACAATATAAGCTATAGCAACACATGCCCACAAAACAACTACCATTAGTAAAGTAAAAATGGATGCCTAAGACCACAACTCTGAGCCAGATATTTAATTCTATTCTATCATTAGTTTAGTCATGTCACTTTTTTCCACACAGTGATTTTAGTTGCTTAAGCTGAAAAGCTACATAAATAAAACCTTTGTTCAGAGCAATGAAAAATTAGGCAGCTCTTTGGTAGGTACCATGACTGAAGAGTGTTTGAATGTTTTTACTTCTCTTTAGCTATTCCACTTTTCAAATTCAGTGGGTTTTTTATGTCTTTTCTGCTTTTATTTCTCTTTAGCTATTCCATACTTTTCAAATTCAGTGGGGTTTTTTTATGGCTTTTCTAAACATTCATTTCACCTCACCCTAATTTTCTCAGGAACTACAGCTGCCCACTGTGCCAGCAGGACCACAAGACCATTCATTTCCACCCAGCCTTCTATTAAAAAAATCTCTAATTCATCATTTACAAGCATAATTCCTTGTCAAGGAAACTGCTGTCATGGAGTTAGAAACCCAAAAATCACTAGAGATCCTCTCTAAGGCCATGTAGAATAGAAGTGTGACAAAAGCTGCACACTTACTGTGAGAATATTTTAATGGAAGGGCGGGGAAGACAATATAGTATTAATGTAATAATTTGTTTTCAAAAAAACTAAGTTGGGGTAATGATATGTCAGAGCTATATATAAGGAATTGAATTTGCTGTAAGTTCAAAGACCTCATTTCCACCCTGGTAAAGAAACTAAGGAAATTAACTATTTGTGCTTTCTACAGGCATTTGTGAATGGAAAGGCAAATGTAATAGATCAATTATTTTTAATTCTCCTGTTCCAAAGCTTCAGTTTATCTTTATTATATCTACACTGACTCAACGTGGTAAATGGTCATTGAAATTAGAGCAAACCAGGTGGAAGCTCCCTTTCACAGTGACAAATTCCAGTCATGCTTTCAGTCTTCCCTAAAAATTCCCTACCACGCACACATCACTTCACCCAAGTTACAAAGCTGATGGAATGGTTACTAAATTTTCATTTATAACATCCTCCAGCAAAAGCTCGATAGGTTACTCCTTTCGGTGCTCGAAGAGAAAAAAAGGAAGGGAAAAAAAAAAGATCAAAAGAAAAAGCCAGAACAGGAACACATTTTGTTAAATCACAGCAGCACAACAAAGAATTGTACAGTACTGATCATGCAATTAAGGCAATTAAATTCTGTCAAGAATTGAAATTCTGAAGCATTTCATTGCTAGAAATCTGCTAGACATAATCAAGTATCCCTTGTTCAGTGATCCACATATTGCCTGGAGAATGAAGTCTATAGGGCCACAACTGTCAATACACAGTGTTCATGCATATATTCTTTATAAAAATATGTATTTATGGTAGAGGAGTCTAAGGACAACGGAGGAAATTTTTAAATCTTTCCTTACAGTGAGTTTCTCACGTCTCATCTAAAACACTGCCCTTACTGGTGGCACCAGATATTTGTTATCAACCACCAAGATTTTCAGGCTAAACAGAAATCATTGACTTAACACTAATTAATGGTCTCTGGTTTCACTTCTTTTTATGTGAAAATCACTACCAGTGCCTGTAGGAGGAAAACAGGAGTTGAACAGACTCCAGCTGAACATTAAAAGCTTTTCCATGTAAGCATGTCAGCTGGAGGAACTCCTTCATCAGGCAGGAGAAACAACGTCCTGACAGAGAGGAGGGATTTGTAGGGAGCAGGAAATAAACTTGCAGGCTTACCTGGAATTATTAAGAGAGAAGGGAAGAAAACTACTCCTTGCCTGAGAGCTACTAGGCTTTGTTAGCTTTGGAGAACCTGCAGGGTGGAAGAAACTTGGAGAGGAAGAACAGAGGGAGCTGATCCTGAGTCAAACCAAGAGACCAGGAAAGGAGGTAACTGTGGAGATGATCCACAGTTTGTGATGGGAAGACTTTCTGTGCAAACCAAAAGGATCTGTGCTTGTTTCAACCCACAGAGCTGCTGCACTGCAAGGAAAGGTCCCTCCCTCTCTCAAGGGTGAAGGTGTGCTTTTGCTCCTGGTCAGCCTGCCCAGGCCAGCAGGGCTGAGGCCTTCTAATTACCTGAGGGCTTGGGAAGATTAGTCAAACCATAACCTGTTCAAGTCAGAGATGTCACCTCCCATCTTGGAGTTACACGGAGTAACTCCTCCAGCCCAGCCTCTCTCTGGATGCCTTTTCCAGGCATGCCACCCTTCCAGGGAAGTGAGGAATGGTGCTCCTGGCTCTTCCTCACCTTGTCCAGTTCCCCACAGGTGACAGGGCCACCAACAGACCCCAGGAGAGGGCATCACACCAGTGTAAGGACACAAGTGTCCTCCCAGGGCAGCCTCACAGCTCTGGCCTCTCCCAGAGATGGTGGCAGGGAGCCACATGACCTTTTTCTCCCCAAAGAAAAGTTTTTAATGTTTTGAAAGACCCCATAAACCTGTGGTATCCACAATGTCCTGAGCAAAGTGCTTCACCACTTCATCACAAATAAAAACATCTCCCATTTCTTTCTTTGATCCTCCACCTGCTAGTCTGAGTGCATCTAACTGGGGTTTATTTGCTATTTTTTAAAGTTGGATGATTTTAATATTAAACACCCCATGTTGTGCATGATTTCACAGAAATCTCTAATATTTCCAATCTTTAAATTTAATTCTTCAAGGAATTAATGCTTTAGAGAGCCCTTTGAAGTCCATCACATTTGCTGTGTATTTAAAGCTTTAAAGCAGCACTAGCACACATAAACACTTAATGACTGAGATCCTGTTTTCTTAAACATTTATACAATCCATAATTTTAAAACTGGGTATTTTTCATGAGAGTGGTATATTTTCTAGTCATTAAAAATAACTGGGAGCACCAGATATTTGACTTATGTCAGTGGAGGCCACCTTAGTAAAAATCATAGCTGACACCAACACCTTCAGCAGAAGGAGAGTCCTGCCCTTCAGATTTCAGCTGAGCACTTACAAACCCAAGGACATTTGAAGAAGGAAAAAGGCAAGGGCAATTTTTCATGCCAGTAAAGAAATAAATCTTCTGTGGTGATGCTCTGGTTTATTTTTGGGTTTATTCCCTGTAATTAGAAAGTGTCTGCCATTAGGATGCTTCATCCATTTGGGATCTTCCATTCCCGCTTGCTGAGAGGCAACACTCCCTCTGCTCTGTCTGATCTGGAACACAATTAATTAAATTTAACTCTTAGCTGAACCAAAAGATGGTTCTAGCTACCCCTTATACTGCTGCTTCCATTTAGTGGCCTGGGGAAATTCTAAATAAGTCATTTTTTTCATTCAAAAACAAGCAGAAAAAACCACATGCTCTCTTCAGAGCATCCTTTAGAAAAAAGAGCAAATACATCGAAGATAAAGGGCAGGAGAGTCACATGCTTGTGCTCCCAGTGTCCAGAGTGCAGCCACACAAAGCAACAAAAACAAATAAAAACATTCTAAATAACCATCTCTTTCCCCAAATATCTTGTAGCATCTCTATGACCAAAGGATAAAGAAGGAAAACACTAAAAATTGAAGTCTGAAACACTGTTTTCTCAGGGATATTAATTTATTAATGTAAGACATCATCACTGTCTTATATTTCATCTGAAGCAAAAAAAAGTCATCTTAATTTTGGTTTCTGCAGAGGAATTCTTGTTATGCAACCACAGGCTACAAAGACTGCATAGCCCATCTTCCTTTCCTTCAAGAACCTTTCCCCAAAAGCAGTTACATAAAATAATAAAAAATTAAATAGGCAACCTCTAACATGCCACTTCACAATTATAAGAGATATAAAAGTAAAGAGAGATAAAAAGTTAAAAAAAATATATCTCTTCACAAATCAAAGCAAAGAACTTAGGAATTTAAACTCTGATTTCTGAACTCCCCCCAATCAGATGATTTCAAATTCATGATGTTTGTGTGGGCACACAAAGGAAGGTCATCTTGCCCTTCATATGAACTGGGCTCAGCCAAGGTTCTGACATCTCAGAACTGAAGTCATACAAATGCATTCCCCAAACAGTTCCATGGAGCCAAGCTCCTGACAAAATAACAAATTCCTTGAATGGCTTCCCATATGGATGCACTAATACGCAAAAAAACCCAGCAGACAAAAAATTTAGTGTTTTTCTTAATGACACAGAATTAAAGAATGCCCCTGTATAAAGAGATTCTATTTCTCCAGCTCAGGAAGGCATCTTCTATTCATGCTCAGCTATACTATTATTGAGAAAAGGGATGTTTTATCAAAAAAATTATGAGAATTATCTAATTACACTTTCTGAAGGTCTCTGTAGGGAAAGCACCTTTAGAAGCAGTTAACATATCCATGCGAAGTAATTTCTTATCTATCAGAGAAAAGGAAATTAAACCATGAATATTGCAGTTGAGCTCACTGTTTCAGTACAGAAAAAAGATTAATTCTATTTCAGGTAATATTTTTTGCTTTGGTTTTGGGTTTTTTGGGGGGAGGATGTTTATTTTGGGTTTGATTGGTTTATTTTAACACAATGACCTAACTTCCTCATCTCCCTCTAAAATTGTTCTGTAATGCCTCCAGACTGAGCTGCAACTCTTCTGCTCCAAAGCCAGTGCTGGGCTTTGTCACCTTTGCCAGATGCACTCTTTAGCCACTGTCACTTGGGGGAAAGAGAAGCACATTTGTTATAACATAATGAACAATTAATTACAGTCAGGCACAGCACAGCAGCAACAGAACAATTCTCTGAGTCACAGGAAAAAAGAGACAGCTGAAAAGCAAATAACAGTAAAAATGTTTTAGAACGGTTCAAGGAGAACACTTTTCTCATAAGTTATTGGATCTTAATTATACCCCAGAGTTAGCAGTCTCACACACTTGGTTGCATCAAGAACACATCAAATGATCACTTTATTTGACTATTTTTGTGCTTTAAAATCACTTTAATAATTCAGTAGCTCAGGGTTGGGACAATCACAATCTAAAGCGAATCATCAGCCCATGTGAGACTTTTCCAGCTTTTCCAGCTCCTCCTTTGCTTTTTCCTTTCTCCTTTTCTGCTCTCCCTCCTTTATATTTTACTCTTCAATTCCATCCCCTTCATCTCACCCCTCCCTTCCTTACTGGTATTTACCCTTGGCATGGGCACTACTGATATTATGCCTCCCTCCTTCACTGCTGGTTCAAGATAGGGAAATATTTTGATTAGTCAGCTGCTGTAGGAAAAAATATAAGGTATAAAGTATAATACAGAAGGTATAACTATATTAGCATATTAAAAACATTGTTAATGCAAAAGCTCCAATTCACTCTTCTTCACTGCATTTTACAGCATCTTCATTTCTGCACCTGAAGTTTCTTTGCAGTTGCCCCTGTGCTTGAGAAAAAAATTTCTTTCAGAAACTCTTGAGTGAGTTTATTACAATGTAAATAAACACATCTTACTCATGTTTTCTTCATCGTCTACATCCATTGTGAAATATCTTTGCTGGTTTCTTGGCTGGCGGAGACGGCTTCTGTCTGGAAAACAGGGAGGGGGATATTTAGGCTTTAAGGTACCAACTTACTAGGTTTAAAACTTATTAACAAGAAGTTTTAAGATCCTTTAAAAGCAGCAGCCCAAGCCCTGGCTTACCATTGGGCTGTTTGGATAAATCCTGACCCAATTTACCCAACTGATCCCTCCTAAAACTGTGATGTTCATCACTGACTGAAAGAGGCAGCCCCAATCTGCCAAAGGCCACAGTGGGATGATGAAGACCACAATGAGGTCTCCCCCCAGTCTCCTCCAGGCTGAAGAAGTGCTCTCAGCTGCTCTCCTATGGCTTCCCCTCCAGACTCTTCACTTTCTTCACAGACCCCTTTGGACAATCTCTAATGGCTTCATCTCTTTTTTACATTGTAGTGCTCAAACCTGTCCCTGGGACTCAAGGTGAGGCCATGCCAGCCCAGAGCAAAGTGGGACAATCTCCTCCCTTGCCCAGCTTGGGATGCTGTGCCTGATGTCCCTCCTGGCTGCCAGGGAACTGCTGACTCCTGCTCAACTTGCCACCAAACAGGACCCCACAGGTCCCTTTCCACAGCACTGCTCTCCACCTCTCCATTCCTCTCATGTCCTGGTCTATACACACTCAGAATCCAGCACTTGCCCTTGTTATTGAACTTCTTATGACTGGGGACTGCCCAGCCCTCAAATTCATCAAGGGCCCCTCTGACCCTTCCAACAGCTCCTTCCAATTTAGTACTGGCAGCAAACTTATTTGGTATTCCTTTGATTCCTGCCTCCAGGCTGTTTATGAAGATGTTGAAGAGCACAGGGACATGGACAGAGCCCTGTGAGCCCCACTAGGGACTGAACACACACCTGATGTCACCCCATATACTTAAAACCCCTGGTGCCCAACCCCTGAGACAGTTTGCATTACACAACATCAGCACACTCCACTGTAACAAGAGGAAATTAGATGACTGTAATCAACAGGACTTGTAAATAATTATCACCTCAAATAGCACATCACACCAGCTCCAGTTACTCCTGCAGCACCACTTTGTACTCAAGGACTAAGGACTTGACAAATTCCTGGTTTAACTTCTAGCAAGGAGATCAGTGAGCTCCCTGAGCCAAACTAGAAGTGAAAAAGGCTGTAGAGCTGCCCCACACTTCCACACCATGCACAAACCCTCCTGAGGAGCTGGGTTATCAGCCTGGGCTCAGCACCTCACCCACAGCCTGAAGGAGAGAAAAGGCAAGCTCCTGACTGCTAAAGGCAGAGGCAAACAGACACTCCACTTGCATTTTCTTTAATCATTTCAGTAACTGCTGAAACAGATTCTGAAAGCATCGAGGAAGATAAACAGCCAAGGACAGCTGACAGAAAAGCCCTAAGGCACCTAAGAGATGCAATCCTACACTGTTACTGCAGCCAAATGACACTAAGCTCCCTGTTTTAAGCTTTAACCACATGAGTTTAAGAGTTAGACTACTCTTGGTATATAAACAATGATCACTTTTTTCCCTAATCCTTTCTTTATAAGAAAATGCGTGAGTCCAGTTAGCAGTTCCTCCCTCCAGTTCCCTCAACTGGAGGTAAAGAACAACAGAGTCACAGAACCACTAACTTCAAGACCTTCAAGATCAAGTCCACCTTGTGACTGAATATGAGCACGTCCACTGAACCAAAGCATGAAATGTCTGTTTGCTTCCTGAGCAATTCCAGGGATGGTGATTCCACCACTTCCCAAAGCTAAGCCTCCCCCACTCTAAGCACTACACGACTGTGTCTGATTTATACAAGTAACTCATTTCTATTACAATTAATTTCTAACAACCACCCACTTCAAGTCAAAAATACTTGGAAAAGAATGAATCAGATATTTAACGAGTATGAAATGTTGTGGATGCCCCAACCCCAGCACTGCTCAAAGCCAGGCTGGATAAGACCTTGAGTAACCTGGTGTAGTTGGAGGTGCAGTTGGGACTGCATGATCTGTAAGGTCCATTTCAATCCCTTAACTTCCTACAGTTCTGAGAATAATGTGTAGGGGACAGTACTGAGCTGGGCAGAGAGAATGAACTCAGTACTCTGTATACACATCTATCTTCCAACCTTGCTCCCACTGTAATCCATGGGGGCTTTTCCCACCGGGCTTTCAAAGGTAGAGGATTTGATAATAAGAAAAAAGGTTTTTCAAATCCTTTCATATAAAACAGGACCTATATATGCCCTCAGAAAGACAGGGGAGATGTTTTCACCAAATGGACTCTGAGCCCAGGCTGCTCACTACAAGAAAAGCTTCTTCTCTTGCCAAGGCATGCTTGATTACTCTGCTACTTTGACCTTCCAAACTTTTATTCAAGCAGCAAAACAGCATAAATAAACACATTCAGTGCCTGTAAATAACCCATTTAGTAAGTGACATCCAGGAACATCTCAGGTCCTACAGACACAAAGACATTTCACGAGGTTGGGTAATGGTCAGTGCCATCTGAGCAAGGACACCTTCCAAAAGGACTTCACTGAAGCCTGGACACCAAGGTATGCATGATAAACTCCTGAGTTTCGTTCCTAAAATCCTGCTATAGGATAAGGGACACAACTACAGTAACACTCTCAGCACTGGAAAAAACTTTTATTTGGGAAAAAAAAAACTAAGAGTAAAGGAAAAAGCTTAATTGCTATTCAGAAATTAACAAAGCTTTCAAGAACAGCAATAAGGAATAAGTGCCATAAATACAAAGTGATTTGGGTCAGTGCATTTACAGCAGGTTATGTGTGGAATGGGGTTGTGGCAGAAACCAGCTCCATGGCTACAGGGACTGTTTTCTCCCAGGTATACTGACAAAATAAACTGAGGGTTTGACTGCACTATGCTGGTGTAGCAGAGGAGAAATTTTTGTTCATAACACAGAGCAACAAATCTCCACCCAGCTCTCACCTAAATTCACTCACTGAAGCCAGGGGAATCTGCATAGCAGCACATCCTGAAATGTTCTGACTACAGAACCTTTCTTTTCCTAGATGCATTAAAAGCCAGCCATATCAAACAGGAAAACAGTATCTACATGTATGCTAATTTAAGTGGAGCCAGGAAGAACTAAACTTCTAATCCTCTCCTGGTTTGAAAGTCTTTCATTCCTGTAGAGTATTTCCAAAGATAGAAAGAACATCGGAAGTACTTAAAAATGCAAACACAACAGAACTTGCCTTTATTTCCACACAAGACTACTTGAGAGATTTTTGGGTAAATGTTACCTATAGCAAGTACACAGCACATGAGAGCTTAGAGATAACCTGCTTTTCTTCTGTCTGAATATCCTAGGTATTGACTGCATGCAAAAAAGAGTCGAGAAAGACCTTAAGAGTTATCTTGGTTTATTCTCATTACTGAGAAAAAACCTAAATATGTCTTGAAAGGGAAATTTAGTGACTAACAACACTTTACATTCAGCAAATGACATATATGGAAAAAACTCCATTAACCTGAGAGATGACACAGAACTGTTAGAAAACAGCCCAAGTCAGAAAGCTGCAGTTTGAGGAAGTTCCATATTTGTTCAAAAGTCCTCTCCTTCCAAACTTTGAAAGTCAAGTGAAATAAAACATTGGGAAATGGATCTTGCTCAAAGGATTTCCGACAAACTGGATTTTTTATGAATCCTAAGTGCAAACACTGAAGCTGCATTTAACAAAAGAGGTTCAAAGCTCACCTGAAATCTACATTTACAATACCATCACCAACTCCTTTGTTCCAGCCTTTAAGAGCAGCAATCAAAGCCCTACCTTTCCTCTCGGACCGCTTCATCCTCCTGCGCTTCCCGTGCGCTCGGGTCACGCTGCAGAGGTTCCCCACGCTCAGAGCCATGGCTTGATGCGATGCCATGCACCCCCTGGCACCTGTGCCACCCCTCACCCTCTCCCAAAGCACCAGCAAGCTATTCCCAAAAGAAGGGTTATCCCTGGGCTTCCTCTCCCAGCCCTGGAAGCCTGGAGTGCAGTGATGCACAGCCCAGTGAACAACGATGAGCAGAGGATGCAGCTCACCCCTACCCACTGCCAGAGGCACATGTGACAATTAACCATTTGTCACACACCAGGGGCAAGGAAGGACAGTTCTCTGAGAAGGACTAGATCAAAGGCATCCTTACTCCTAGGTGTGGAAAGGCACAATTCATTTTAGTTTTTTATTCATAAAGGAGGGCAGGTCTTTAGTCTTGTAGCTCAGAAACAAGGAGAGACATAAGCAAGGAAATATTCATACAGTTTAGTGCATGAAACAAGACACTTTCAGCATCCTTTATAACTGTTTCTCAGGTTCCCATTCCATACACTGCCTCAAAAGGCACAGAATGCAGTTGGAAATAGCAGGAATACATAAATATGCCAATCTCAAATATACTTCAGTCACAGATTTTCCATACAAAGGTTTCTATCAGGCCTGACCAAGAGGCCTCCCATTGTCAACATTATATGTGGTATTTTCCAACTTTTCCATAAACTAAGAAGTAACATGTGACATTATGTGATAACGTGGTATCATCCTGCTTCCCCATTTGAGTAACCAACAAAGATATGTTGACTCTGTAGACCCTATAGTATCAGCAGCACAGACTGAGGATATTTTATGGATATGTAGAGGATAGTTTAGGATATTTAGATTATTTTATATTTACTATATACTTTAGATATTTAGATTATTTGAGGATATTTTAGGATATGTAGATCACCGGCACAGGCTGAGGGTTGCAGCTATCCTTTAATCCTGCCCTCAGATTAAACAGGACAAAAAAGCACTTTCCAGCAGGGAATGCCTGCAGGGGCAAGCTCCAGTCTGTTACTGCAGTGATGAGACTTCTCTGACCAGACACCTCCAGCTGCTCTCAGACCTTTATTTCTCAGTACATCAGGAACACAGCACATGACTGAATCTAGATGATCTCTGGTACATGACTTACATGCACCATCATATTTTGAAAACTATCCAGGCTGGCATTTTTTGAAAAACATTGCCAGGGGCATCTTAGTAGGAGTACTTCACTAACCAAGCCCAACATGCTCCAGCTCACCACTGGACCTGTGCTGATGTGCTAACAGGGAGCTCTACCTGCTGGCACTCATTCCCAGATCCCAGATAACAGCTTTTATATCTCCAGACTGTGATGGAAAGCACACACTGAGTGACTGTAATTATTTCTGTCTGAAGCCTAAGCACTAAGGGCTTCCAACTTCCCCACTTCAAAGGAACTGATTCAGCATCCATGTTATTAGACACTGCTTCTCATTCTGAGAATGAAGAAAGAGCAACAGGATCATTTGAGGTCAGTTTACACAGAATTTAGAAAGAAGAACTAACCATGGAGGAACAAGCCATCAATGCAATAGTCATGGCACAGTCACTTGTTCACCACCAAGAAGCTCAGGAGGAAATGAATCCCATCAAGGAGCAACTCCCTACACTAGTGCTGTGCCTAATTCGGTGTGTTAATTAACTGTTTCTGCATGCTAATTGACAGTTTCAGGCCCAGTTTCACATTTCAATGCACAATAAGCTGTGTGTGGCAGACCAAGGACATGGAGAGTGAGGTATTTACATTTACACAGCTCTGAAGGAACAGCAACACTGACAAAGAGAGAAAGGCAAAAAACACTCCTTAGGGGGATGAAAATTCATTTTCCACCTTTGAGAAAACACCACAATTTGTAGAAAGCAAAGAGCAGCTGTGCAACTACTGAGCCTTCTACCATAATTCCTTCAGCTGCTCAAACTTTTACCACCTTGTTCTCAGCACAGCCAAGATTGAGATAAATAGAAATGTGTATTTCTCCTTCCTTCTGGGGGAAGAGATCCTGCATTAGCTGTATGAAGTCAAAAGTGATTTTGTTTTTAATAATTATTTTATCTGCCCTAAACTGTCAGAGATTTGGTTGACAAAATTTGGTGTGAAGACTAAAAAGAGACTTCTTCAGGTCACCTTTGTAGCTCTCCTCCCCAAAGCAGCTCCTAACTCTACCAACCCCTGCTCCTCAAGGTATTGACTCTGGGGTATGACCCTCAGGAAGGAGACCTAGGACAAGGCCTTGAAGGCTGACAGCTTTGAAGAGAGAAAAAGGTCTCTAAAATCTGACTTTTGTCTAAAGAACATACTCAGTGCCCTTGGGAGAGAAACCTGGTGACCTGCTGCAGGTGTAACATTTAACAACAGTTTTAGGAAATAAAAAATATCATAGAACCAAATCACAGATCAGTGGTTTGAGTTGGAATGGACCCTAAAGTTCACCTCTTTCCAGCTCCTGCCATGGGCTGGGACACCTTCCACTATCCCAGGTTGCTCCAAGCCCTGTTCAACTTGCTCTTGAACAATTCTACTGATGGGGCAGCCACAGCTTCTCTGGGCCTCACCACCCTCACAGAAAAAAATTCCTTTTAACTTCTAATCTCAATCTATCCTCTTCTAGCTTAAAACTATTTCCTCCTCTTTTATCACTATCTGCCCACATGAAAAGTAACTCTTCCTCTTTTTATAAGCTTTCTGGAAGTTCACAATGAGGTCTCCCAGAGCCATCTCTTCTCCAGGCTGAACCACCCTGTAATAACCAATCTGTAATATGTATGAAGTTAAATACTCAATATCCTTAAATATCTTATAATGTCCACAGGATTAGACAAAAGGTTGAAAACCAAGTGCAAGGAAGTAAATGCTGCACACAGAACAAACCTATGGCATTCAGTGTTAATGTGTGTGCTGGAAGCAGTAAACCCCATAACATCTTTTATTTCACAGATCTGACACCCACTGAGGCACCAAGGAGAAAATGGGCTGCCTTCTCTCCAAAGAAAAAGCAGTTCCCAGGTGTTATTTGGGACTTACCCATCTCCAATACTCCCATTTCACTTGCATCCCTGAACCAGGAGTGCAGAGGCACTAAACAACTCAAGCATATTCCACCCAAATCCCAAAGATAAACCAACCCAGGCAAGGTCAGAAACAACACAGCAAGACTGATGAAAAACTTCAGCACCTCCTCAATTCTCCCCTCTGCCACCCAGCCCAGTGGAACAAAGCCAGCTATTCCATGGATTTATGACTTGTGATAGATGAAGTTTTGTGATGAAGGATTTGTGAGCCCAGCTTAGTGACCCTGTAGTTGTGGCATCTCCAGTCCCTTCCCACCAGGTTCCCTGGCAGCAGGAGGCTCAAGGCCATGTGGCAGCCCCTATTTTAAATAAAGTATATTTATATATATCACCTATCATGTGATAAATTTTTAAACAGGTATCACATGAAAATCTCCATGTACCAAAACATCCCTGAAACTCTCATTTACTTATAGATTTGGCCCCCATTATCAGCTTACTTCACATACTCTTTGAAGAAATATTATTTCACTGTATTTTTAAAGTGCTTTTAAAGATTTATTAAATTTTTTGCTCCCACAAGCAAGCTGGGTATTTTTCAAGCACAAGGACAATATTATAGGCCAACAGCAGTTTTCCTTTTAGCTTTGTGTACTTCAGCAAGAAATAATATAATTTAGTATCAACTGCTAAAATTAGAAGGAGCAAAACAACATCCTGAGGAGCTGCTCTGCACAGCAAATTCCAGATCCAGAGCTGCTGGCTGCATACTGGGCACCCCAAGAGCTCTGACATAAACCTCATACTGGAGTTTATTGGTCGGCTTGGAGTCTATTCCTCAGGTGATCAAATCCATTCCAACAGCACCATCTGCTGTTACAGAAACAATTGGGGTTGCATCTATTGATCCCTTGACCAAGGAAGTTTAGAGCTCTGCTCCCAATTAGTAATAACTTAAGAAATCTGCAGATTTATTCCTTCTTCCCAAGTTCTGTTAGGACTGAATGTCTCATTTTTAACTTTGTTTTTTTTAAGGACTCCTCAAGTACCTGTAACTGTCAGAAATGTATTTATGATGTGCTACCAAGGCAAAAGTGGTAACTATTCAGAGAGAAAAACTGAGCAGCCTGGACCTCCCAGTAAGTAATATTAAAACTTTAACATCATTTAAAAGATAATTGATGCAGCTACCCAGTGCTAAGGAAAATAACTAATCAGAAGAAAAATCTATAATAGTTTTAAAGGAGGTCAAAAAGAGAGTCAGATATCTTGAAGCAGTTTCATAAAAAGAAAAAAAACAGTCATAGAGGTAAACTGATGTTTGGGATTAGGAGATACAGTTACAATTTGGGCTTATCTCCTCTTTTCCCACCAAAATCAGTTATTAAGCTTTGCTCAAACACTCTGCAAACTTTCAAGTCCTAACATGCCAGCTCTGCCTATTTACTTTAATAAATAATTACTTTAATAAATAATATGCATTGGATACAAATTTGTAACCAGAAGGGTAACCAAGTTTTTGTAATATCAACCAATATCCTGCCTATTTTCAAGCTGTTGATCCAATAACTGTGAAAGGATTTGGAGTCCAAACATAAATAAAAGTTATAGATAAAACAAGAAAGTACTAAACAAGTGTTCAAATACATGAAGATGAAGTTTCTCCTCCTCCAAGTCACGAGCCAAATGCATCAATCAGAAAACAGAGAATCCTGCTCCATGTTTGCAAATACAGTGTGCTTACCTTTTTAACTATTGGAGACACATGCTGATTCTGCAACCTGCAAGAAGAGGAAATCCAGTCAATTGTTTGGTTCTTGGTTTAACAATTTGTGCATTACAAATAGCAACTTTTGACCTTAAAAAGGGGCACATTTCTGATTCTCTAAAAATAAATACTACAGATACACACTCCCAGAGGCAAGTCTTCTGCAACCTCTGACCATTCTGGACTTTCCTGGTTGGAAAAATAAAAAAATTAATCAAGACTCAAGATGCCTAATTCTGGGGGTCAGAAAAAACATCCCTAAGGTACAAGCAGTTATGCAGCAGAACCCAATCTGCATTATCTGCACCTTCCAGGAGACAGGGTCAGCAAAAATGTGGTAAATAATGGTGTAAAACCAAAATAAACATCTGTGTTATCACAGCCAACTTATCCTGAAACCAAATCCAGAATTCTCACCTTGTTAGATTTTTTTTAATTTAAATCTTCAGTTTTTATTTTTAGGGAGTTATTTTAATCCATATAAAAGGCCCCTGGTACAACAACCCCCTTTCCAAACACCACTTTCTTGATCCCACTGACATCAGACTGCATTCCCTGCAAAAGAGTGGGGTGGAAAACAACTGGCAGATGTAGGGTAAAACACACACCCCCCATTCTTAGGGTATCTTCCAACCCAAACCATTTTGTGATTCTGATTCTAAGGAGGATACAGGATAACAGGGATGCTGTGAGCAATTTTATTTCCATGAACAAGCACAGCTGTTGGATCAGAAACAGACAGCTTTCATTTAACAGACAACCTCCTAATTCTAAAAAAAATACTGATGGGGCCATAGCAGTGGGAAGATAAGACTATTCTAAAACAGTTCCAAAATCACAATCACAGAGCCCACGAGAGGGTGCTGGTACCCTGCAGAAACCTGCACTGAATTCAAGTTACACAGAGCACAGCTACACAAAACAACCCAATAGCTGCACATCTCTTGGTCAAAAAGGGCTCTGACATAATAGTTAAAGTCCATAAACTACCATATTGCATCAATTTGATACCAGCTTTTAAGACATTTCAATTTCAACACTTCATGGTGGCATTTTCCAATAAAAATAAAAATAAAAACATCAATATAAATACTACATTGGTCTTAGCATAAAGCAGGAAAAAAGCCCAGAATACTGAGTTCTGAGTCAAAGTCTCAACCTAGTGTACCCATATCCACAATGAAAACTTGCAAACTCTTGGAATACGAGCTATAAATTAAGTGTGATGTGAAAATGTATTTGGAGCAACCACCAAAAATGTGTTTTATAAACAAGGTTTTGATATTTCTCTTCCTATGTGAGTATTCCTTAAAGTTACAATGAATCCTGAGAAAACACACTGCTAATAGTTTTTATATTAGTATATCCTTGAGTTAATTTAGATTTCACATTATCTTCCTTATACACAACATTACTGCAGTCAATAATTCCCTAACAAACTAAAAACAATCCATGAAAATTCAGACTTTAGGTTTCTTAATTCAGTGCCAAAAGTCCTTACATATTGATAGGTGCAGTTAATTTTACAGACAAAGAACCAGCTAGGGTTAAGAACAAGGAATTCTTTTTGTTATACTGTGAGCAGTAAGGACAGGTGGAGGAAAAACTGAGACTTGTAACACCTTAAACCTTGGAGTAAAAACTCCAAATAGCAAAGGAAGGGAAATACCACTATGTTATAAAAGCCAGGAACAAAGCTCTGAGCTACAGCATGTCCTACATGGCTCTGTCCAGTGGCAAATGGCAATTTTGGGTTTGTTCAAGTCATGACATGCCTCCCCAACACCTTCTGCAGCCCCTTCTGCCTGCCAGAATGGGCTCCTCTAGGAGCTCAGCACTTGGCCACAGCATCTCCATACTGCTACCTTGCAAAAAAATTCAATAAACCAATTCTTTGTCACTTACTAGCGAGTTAATTTACCCTAAAAGGTTCAGAAACATGTCCATGATTTCTCCCAGGGCAGCAAAGGACACTCGAAAATCATCTGAAGAACACAACATGTTGGCCAATTAGGAAAATCTTCAATAACCAACTTATTAAAGATCAGCTGGAAATATTTCAAGGCAATGAGATTTAAAACAGACATCTGAGGTACCACCTCAAGACATAAACCTGCAAAAACCACCCAAACACAAGGCCACAACCTGGAGGCACTCAGCACCAGCCCTATGGTCAGGATAAAAAAACCCACCACTTCCAATCTTTCTGTATTTACTTTCCTATTTATTTTACCTCTTACATGTTGAAAAAGAAAAGTAATCTGTTGAGGCATCTCAACTGCTGATGCATGACAAAAACCACAGGTATGTTAAATCCAGCACAGAAGAGTTTGAGTTGGAAGGGCCATGCCATGGGTAGGAACATCTTTCCAGGATACTTCAAGCCACATCCAACCTGGCCTTGAACACTTCCAGGGATCCAGGGGCAGCCACAGCTTCTCTGGGCAACCTGTGCCAGGGCCTCCCCACTCTCACAGAGAAGAATTTCCCCCTAACACCTAACCTAAAGCTCTGTTCTCTTAATTTAAAAGCATTCCCCCTTTCCCCATCACTATCTGCCTATGTAAAAGTTACTCAGGGAAGTGAGAAGGAGATGCCTTCAAGCAAGATTTTGTTCCTGATCCCACAAAACAACAGTGTGAGGCTCCAGTAAAAGACCTGAGGTTAAGAAGTGTTTGGACAGTGCTCTCAGGCACAGGGTGGGATTCTTGGGGTGTCCTGTGCAGGGCCAGGAGTCAGATTCCAAGATCCTTGTGTCCCCCTTCCAAGTCAGGATATTCTGTGATTGTCACATGTTTTTTCATACACCAAGGCATGAGTCTCCATCATAAACTATAAATGCAGTTCAACAGCACACAACTGGGTTTTCCTCTGAAAGCATTTTCCATCTAAACATGAAGAAGCAATTGGACATCGAGGATGTACTTACTTCAGTTTATCAGTCTGAATCAAAGAAATAATAGCCCAAATCCAACCCACACTCTCTACAGCCCTTTTGAACTGCTCATTTAAAATTCTAAAGTAAACTAAGAAAGACTAGCAACTGAGCAGCACAATGAAAAAATAAGTTTAAGAAAAAAAGGACATTTATGCTGCAATTGGAAGAAGAAGTACAGTTTATACACAATACAAGCTGTCAAATGCTTCTCCTTCCCTTGATATAAAACAAACTCCTTTGGAACTTACAAAAGGTACACAAGACACTGAAACAAAGTTCACTGACACTTCAAAAGCTATGAAAATTCAGCAGCTATTAAGCAACAGGAATCCATGGATAAAATAAAGGGAATGCTACTCCATCAAGTATTATCCAAGCTTTTACTGCAGCAAACAAACAAAAGTATGTTCATCATTTATTCTAAGACACACAATTATCCAAAAAATGTTAAGGAAGGAACACAGTAAAGTATTTTTCAAACATTCTCCCACCAAAAATAATTTCACATATTTGCATTGTATCAGCAAGAAACTCTTCACTTCTAACTTTTAATTTTGCCATCTCCTACGTTTGAAAAATCATATTCACTAGTGTACCGGTACATTTGGCATCCTAAAGCCTCAATAATAAATTTTGATACTGAAACAACATTACTTCAAAACTAAAGGTTTTAATGCCCCTCCTCTTTTCATAGGATCATCCCATGGATAAGAGCAGTTACCTTAGAAGAGAAGGTGACTGAAGCCAAAGGAATCATTAACATGAACAAAACTACCATAAATGTCTTCAGGGGAGCTTAGGCTTTAATCTTGTTGTTGATGTTTTCACTATAGCTAGTGTTTAAATATTTACATTACTCATTTAGCTGCTTTAAACATTAGTCAAACTCTAACAGTCCAAAAGTGCAACCTCCAGACTAAGCAGCAGCTTTTAAAAGGTAACAGAATTTAAGGAGTCAGTTGTAATTTCTCTGTTTGGTATTAATAGATTTTAGACAACAGCTAAAAAAGAAAAATAACTTATTTTTTACTACAGACAAATTGTGGACAAGAATTTAGGCTACAGGAGCAGCAGAGAAGGACAACCCACCCACCCCACCACACTGACCAATTCTGACACTGGAAGATGCTCCACTTTGGAGCAGATGTTGCTGCACCAACTTGATAAAACTGCTGAAAGCTCTTCTCAGTGCTACAGTGATCAACCAGAGTTTTCAGCTTAACACATTCAGAAAAGAATACCTGTAAAACTCCCTTCAAACTTGTTCTACATATGTGCAGCACCTACTAGAGGAATGCAAATCTTTCTTGCTTTGAACAGCAGCAATATTTTCCAGCCTTCACAACAAGGCAGATTTGATTGTTTTCATTCCTAGGGCAAAGATTAGATGCATGTGAACACTTTGTACTTAGCATTAGTCTTCAGAAAAATGCCTCACAAATCAATGTTTAATAAAAGATGCCAAATAATTATCACTCAGTTTAACAGTGCTCAAACCCAGGAGATTATGTTGTGCATTGAGGATGTGTGAATATCTTCTCTGGCTGGTACCTGGGAAGTCACTCTCCACGGCCCTTAAATAAAGTTTATTGCTCCAGGAGTGCCAGAAGAAGGCACTTTAATCCCAGACCTGTGATTTTAAAACAGGTTGGGATGGCTGTGCCACTGCCTCCAGCCTCCTGGTGTGACAAGAGATTGCTGACAAAGCTGGGAGACAGACTGGGAATCAGCAATGCTGGGATGAACTGTGCATATTAATCCATGCCTAAAGTGATACACCCTTCACTGGGAGCTCCCAGACCATGCCTACAACCCCAAGAACCAATGCCATTTATTCCTGGATTTAAAAGCAGGACACAGAGAGGCCAAATGTTACCTCTCAGCACCTGACAGAAGACAAGTGACATGACAGAGATTTAAACCAGCCCCCCTGGAAAAGATCCAAGAGGCAAAGACATTCCACACCCAAATCACTGCAGGAAAAAACAGCTTGTGCAGCCCAGACAACAAATTTCTTCAGTTTTGTTGACCAGAGGCAACTTGACTGCAGTATTGACCTGAGATGAAGATAGAACAGTAGAAGAGAGTGCTGTAACTTCAGTAGAAAGAGTTCACCAAGGTAAAATGTACAATCTGGAAACAAGGCTTAACACAGTCACTGATTGTGCACATTTCATACAGTCTCAGAACGGTTTGGGTCAGAAGGGACCTTAAGACCATTTTGTTCCAGTCCCTGCCACCAGTAGGGGACATTTTCCAGGGCACGGACACCTTCCACTATCCCAGGCTGCTCCAAGCCCTGTCCAACCTGCCCTTGGATGCTCCCAAGGATGGGGCAGCCACAGCTTCTCTAGGCAACCTGTGCCAGGGCCTCTCCACCCTCAGAGCCAAGAACTTCTTCCCAATATCCCATCTAAAGCTGCCCTTAGTCAATGGGAAGCCATTCCCCCCTCTCCTTCACTCCAGGCCCTCTCCTGAAGTCCCTCTCCAGCTCTCCTGGCGCCCCTTTATGCACTGGAAGGGCCTCTAAGGTCCCCCAGAGCCTTCTGCTCTCCAGGTGAACACCCCAGCTCTCCCATCCTGTCTCCAGAGCAGAGGGGCTCCAGCCCTTGGAGCACCTTCAAGGCCTCCTCTGGACCCACTCTAACAGGCCCATGTCTTCCTTGTGCTGAGGAGCCCAAACCTGGGCACAGCACTCCAGGTGAATTCCCATGAAGACAGAGGAGGAATTGTGGATTTATCCTTTGACTCCCATTCTCCAGCAGCCTGCAGCTCACCAACAGCTTCCCCATGGGAGATACAGCACAAACTGCATCTGCTGTGCACAAAATGCCAGAAAGTACAAACTACACCAGGGGAAAAAATAATGGATTGCACAAGTGCACCCACCAGCCTTTTTACCAGGCTTAATATTATTTTTAAAATAAATGTTATGCAAGTAACATGGAATAGCTTTAGAGTTCTTTATTCCTTTAGCTTTAACTTGCACCTTACAGGAACTCCGTGTACAGGGAATTTAAAAGACTGTGAATAAAACCTGAATCACACTGTTTTCCCAACAAAGGACTGGGTTAGCTGGAAAACATATTTCCAGGTCAGTTGTTTTCTTGCTGCTTCTCTATAGACATTCATTTTGTGCTCTGGGCAGAGACTGCAGAGGAGCAATGCAGGGATGGGACCAGACCACAGCAAGGATTCTGGGCACATGGTGGCTCTCACCCCACCACAATGGGCCAGGAAAAGACACCGAGTGTCCCAGTGCAGCAGGAGGCCAAAATAACAGTGGCTGCATCTTGAACCGAGTTTTCTTCTCCAGAGAGGCCCACTCTGAGGCTGCCCCAGAGAGGGAGCATGGCAGCAGCAAGCCAAACTAGAAGCACCCCATGTTTGTGACTCAAGTCTCACGGACAGTCTGCATCTCCATAGTGGTGACTTCAGGATTTTGATATCTTCCTCATCCCTGCAAGGTTTTAGGAAGAACAAGCTGCTGGAGTTCTAAGAATATGAAGGTGTTACCTCTCACTTTTACAGCCACATTTCTGCTTGTCTCCTATGAAAATAGGAGCAGATTTGAAGAACTTCAAGCTAACTTTTGATGCACCTTGACCTCCCGCCAGTCTTCTGAGATCCTGGAAGCTTTCCTCAGGATCTGGCCTGCAACTGGCTGTCAGGGATCTCTCCAACAAAAGACTGACTCAAACTGCTCCTTCCTGAACAGTTCCTTGAGTTACTCAACATCAAGTTACTTTACATTGAAGAAGGAAAAAATAAAAACAAAAAACCCCCAAAACAAAACAAAAATAACCCCACCACCAACCCCACTTGTGGTGTAAAATCTGAGTGCCATCACCGCTCGAGTGTGTGGGCAGAGTGTTTGCCATCACAGAATATTAGACATTTTTCAGCCACGTTATGTAGAAAAGGGACTTACCACCTCCGTATTCAACAAACTCTAATACATCCCAGAGTTTGACAAGTCAAGCAAGGAAAACACCCAGAAGATTTTGGATAAGGCAGGGGGAAAGCAAGAGAGAGGGAAGATGCTGGCATGAGCAGCATGCTCAGGACCTGTGGTCAATGTTACTCATACAGGCAATCATAGATCACTAAAGCTGGAAAATGCCTCTAAGATCATTGAGCCCAGCTCTTAAGACAGAACCTCCATGTTGACATCTGAATCCTGGTCCCAGGTGCCACATCTACACCTTCTGATCACTTCCAGGGATGGTGACTGCAGCACTGCCCTGGGCAGCCTGTGCCATTGCCTGGCCACCCTTCCAGTGAAGAAATTTTTCCTACTAGTCAATCTAAACCTGCTCTGGCACAACTTGAGGCCATTTCCTCTGGTCCTGTCACCTGCTGTCTGAGAGATCTATCCCTACCTGGCTACAGTTGACTGTGAGGGAGTTGCAGGGAGCAATAAGGTCCATCTTGAACAAAAACCACATCAGAAGGCAACTGGAGCAAAACTTGGAGTGTATCAAGACTACATCAGACAGTTTTGATGCATTCCCCCCAAGGGCTGAGATGTTGGGAGGGAACTCACACATTAATTTTCATTAGCCTTTTTGAGTTCAGATAAAAACTGATAAATAACAAATGATGTTAGGTTATCTGAAAAGCTGAGTATTAAAGTTGTTGCTGATAGCCAAAGGAAACAAATGGGAGTTGAAATACTTAGACCTATTTTATCTACTAAGTTATTTACACAAAATAGCCCCAATCAATCTCCCAGCATGACAAACCTGAAAATACTTAGAGAGGACAAATTAATGAATAAGTGATGAAAGTTCCAGATCATAGAATACCAGATTGGTTTGGGTTGGAAAGGACCTTAAAGCTCATCTCGTTCCAAATCAAACACTTTCAACTCTGCCAGGTTGCTCCAAGCCCTGTCCAACCTGGCCTTGGGCACTTTCAAGGATGGGGCAGCCACAGCTTCTCTGGGCATCCTGTGCCTACACAACCCTCCCCAACTTTGCTACCTCTTGCAAACCAGCATCACATCAAAGCAGAAGGCAAACAAAGGGTGATACACGGCACAGGGAGCTTGACAGAAATACCCTAAAGAGCTGCTCAGTCAAGAAGAACAAATCAGAGTCTGACTGTACAAATACAGGAGAAAAGGGAAGCAATTATCAGTGCTGGAAGGGAGCACTGTACAGAATCAAAGGCAAGAAACACTCTCTATGCTTTTCAGGCAGAATTGATACATGCTGCAAATGCTGGCAGAGCAAGTACACTGGCTTAGCCCCAAGCACATCTATCCCTCTACAGCCCTCAGAAAGCACATCTGGGTGGCCCCAGAGCTGCCAGCCTCCCACGTGTGCCACAGGCAGGCAGCAGCCACCACCAAGCAGCCAGGAGCTGCGGAGGAAGGATGACAAATCCCAGAGACACCAGCCTTCACCTGGGACATGGGTGAAGGACTGAAGAAATCACTTGCCTGGGATTTTGCTGGACACCAGAGAGCTGTGTCTTCCCTGCTCAGCTGTATTTCCACTCCAGGCAAAAGCAGAGCCACCCTGGATGCTGCTGCCATCCCCCCATCTCACAGGGCACACACACACCTGGACCAGCACCACCACATCCTTCCTCTGCCTCTGCTGCTCCCAACACCTACAGCAGCACAGGCAGAAGGTCCCAGGATGACACCACCAGAGGTCCCCAAGATTTTAAAGCAGCAGCAGATTACCAAGGAGACCAGCACTGCTTCTGCACAGCCTGTGATGCACCTGCTCCAGGTAAAGGGTGGAAAATCCCCACTGCCCTGGCACACAAACCCAGGGGACCAAATAACTCAAGACATAACATTTCCTTCAGGTTCAGAAAAAAAGAGCCATTTAATGCCATAAAGAATACTTAAGAGAGCTCAGCTACAAAAGCAAAAAGAGTCTATCAGTTCACATGCCAAAAAACTCCATGTTGAGTGGAATTTGGATTATGAACCTACTTTAGTGACCTTTTACTGTAGTTATTTTTAGACTTTAGTTTTTATTCTGGACAAAGTACTGAAGATAAAGTACTATACATATGCATGCATCTTTAATATATGCACATACTGCATGCATTTTCTGTGAAGTAAAGAAGCAGCTACTGATTCAGAAATGCAGGGAGTTGGCTGTTCTCTCAAGGATAACCTATGCACTGTGAACATGCACTTTACAAGAAACCAAGTCTTAGCTCCAGGAGGTGAAATCCTGCAATAAGAACATCAGCAGCCTCCTAAGATAGATCCAAAAGTCATTTATTCAAAACTACTCCACTGCACACATATTTAAGTAGTATTCACTAGCAATGCTGCCAAGACAACTGCTGGAGCAAGAGGTGTTTGGATGCATTTTAAGTACTACTAGACGTAAAAATACCCATTAATACAATTTTTGTATTATTTTGTATTTTTACAATTTATGTCCAATTTGGACTACAGCAACATAGCAAACCTAGGCAAAAAAACACCAGAAGACAGCAAGGAAGGTCTGTGACCCACGGAGATGCAAAAATACCCAAGCCAAAGCCATAAATAATGCTGAGGAGCTCTGCTACACTGAAAGCTTCCAGCAGAAAAATTCCTTTCCCTACTTTCTACCACAGCATTCTAAAAGCTATGACCTTGAAAATATTGGCTATTTCTCTTCAGCTTTAAAAGCAGCCTGCTTCAGCTAAGCTGTCCTACAGATCAGGTGATGCTCTGGCAAGAGAGCAACAGTCAATAGCCATATTCCTCAACAGAGCTTTTATTACAATAATCAAATGTACTTCTAGTTCCTTCCATACTCACTGAAAGCCATCAAGAGCAGTTACTTAGAAAATGTTCTCACAGCCATTGGGGAACCTCGCTTAAGTCTGGAAAGCAAACTTTAAAAGAAAGCAAATCTACTGAACAAAGGACTGAAAAAAGAACATATTGAAAGGAGAATAAGCCACAGCCTCTTCTTGGGGTTGTCCTGGACTCAGTAATCCTTGTGGGTCCATTCCAACACTGGCTATTCTGTGAACCCTGAACTTGAAAAAGACTGCAAGCCAGCAAGGGCATCACAGATGCTGAAAGAAGCTGGGGGTGTTCATAGGCAGGTTGGGAAACTGGCCCCAACAGAGTCATGGCCCACCTCCAGCTGAGCTGCTGACTGAAACCTGACTGAGCTTCTGTCTCAGAAAAAGCATACAAGGAGGCCAGAGGAGATGGAAAATAAGCAGAGGGGTTGGGAATACTATCCAGTAGCTCTGGGTATTATCTGGGCTGCAAAAAAAAGCCAGCTAGCCATTGTGATCTGAAATACAGTGATGAGAGGAAACAAAGTACAGAGTTATAGGAACACTAGCTATATTTACTCAAGTTGTTTATCTATATCCGTCATATATAATACTTAAAATACCTATGGAATTTAGTTTGCATAGTGTGCTATGTAACTGGGATGTGGCAGGAGCAGGAGGGCAGGACGAGCCTCTCCCTCCTTCCCTCCCTCCCGGCGGCACCAGCGCCCGCAGCCCGGCGGCCCCGGCCCCGCTCGGTACCACGGAGAGCTCCCTCCCTCCTCCCTCCTTCCTAACATGGAAAACCAAACCTTCCCCACCAAACAACCGCTCTCCCTTCCAAGCAGGGGAAAAAAAAAACCAAAACCATCTCACAGACTGTATCTGAGGAATTTGCACGCAGAAAAAGTTCTCTTGACAGCACAGAAGTTATGTGCATGAAGAACGATGCTGCTGTCCAAATATATGAATAAATTACCATCTTGGCAATAAACACAAGCCAAAGCTCAAAAGAAGTATTTCATTTCCAGGCAAGTTCATTCATAGATCTTACTAATAGTGAACCTGATTCCTTTAGGAACTCAGGAGCAGCAGAAGGAAAAGCATATAAGAAGATTAGATTAATACTATATTTAAACATATGTAAGGACAGTGAATGAAATAGTGATTATTCACTCATTTAATTCAAGAAAAACAATCACTTACTAAGAATAGCTTTCAGGGGATAAAAGAAGATAAACTAGGCTGCACCAGGGAAAAAAGCCCAACAGAGCTACAGTAATACTCACCATCCCTCGTTATCCATATTTGTCAGCACTGAGGTCTGGGAAAATCAACTTGGATACAAAAGCATCAGAGACAAACTACCCAAAGGTTTCCAGACTAATGCACCCATTCCCCAGTTGGGAAGCTTGCCCAACTCATTATCATCCTCATGGAAAACAGCAGAGTTGCATTTAACGTAACAGATTTGTGCAAGAGTTTCAAATACACAAGAAAAAACAGATTTTGCAGATTTGATGGAAGGACCTGACAGTCCTCGTGAGATAGAGGGGGGAGCTACTGGGCTTGAGTTCCCACCAATTCCAGCATATATAGTAGATTATGGAGTGAAGACAGGATTTTCTCCACTTTCACAAAAGATTTTCTGGGAGACTGCACCCTTTTGGCAGTACTTTGCCAAAAGCACAGGCACACTCTCCCGAGCAGACCTTGCTGCTTTGGCTTGCATCAGCTGTGCTTTTCTGTCTCATGCTCTTGAGAGCTGCTAATTCAGTGAAAGGTCCCGATTTAGCTTCTTATTAATCAAACTCTGAACAGTCATTAGCAACAGAAGCACAATCCAACCACAAACTCAGAGGCAGTGGACATGCCCCTAGAGCTCATCTCTGCACTCACCTCCTCCAAAGGGAGCCTGTGCAAGCTCTCCCACTGCACAGAGGTGGAGACATGCAGGATTGTCATAGAATCATGGAATTATCAAGTTTGGAAAAGACCTCAAAGACCATTGAGCCTAACCAGGTCCACCACTAAGCTATGTCCCTGTGTGCCACATCTACATGTTTTTATAGACTCAGAAGCATGATCCCAACTCCAATTAAAACACTGGCATACACACCCAAGCCACAACTGCCAGGATCACTGGTTTGAGTTAAGCATTAATTTCCAGCTCCTCTTTGTTATCAAAACAGAGTATCACATGACATCAAACTGCAGAACACCACTTGGCACTGGTGAGCGGCGGGAGACAAAAAGCATCTGTAAAAATATCACTACAAGAAGGGCTGTATAATACACAGTAAATCCCAGGAAAGCCTATCTGCTGCCAGCACTGCAAGGATGGTTTTGCTGGCTGTAAAAGTGCTTCTAAACCAAGAGAGGGGCCGCAGCCCCACAGAAGACATCAAAGCCACCACGGCTGAGAAAATACAACCATCGTGCCACACAGCTGCTCTGAAAAGCTTACAGGTAAAAAAAACCCATGGAATATGCTCTAGTCCAGCTGGAAAAGATTACTCTGGTTTAACAGAGAATAATGATTCTGCAGTTGCCTGTGACTCCACACCTGTGAACAACACCCAGACTTTGTGCAGACTCCACAGGCTGCAAACCTGCACAGAGCCAGCATCCAAAAGGTGCTGCTCAATCAGCTCACAAGTTTTAGCTACCAAAACTACCAAAATTTAAGGAAGAAAACCACTATTTGTGTTCCAGATTCAGAAGCTATGGCAAAGGAGATCTCTCCCTACTTAACACACCTTGCTAATTTCCATACAGTTGGAAACACCTACACTATAAAGTGCCTTCCAGGTGTAAACTTGACCAAAGGCTATCAGGGCTATAAAAGTGAGTAAGCACACAACAAAAGCAGTTATCAACTCCTCCTTTGATCTTCCAGAACGATCTACTCACGCATATCAAGAGCAAGCTTTGGAACCTGGGCAGTGGAGGAGGGCTATAAGCCTGGTTCCCTCACAGAGCCAGCTTTATTACAAGCTTCTCCCAAACAAAGCACAGTTCAGCCATTGGCTTATGTTAATTCTTCTCATTTTTCAGATATTTAAATAAACCAGCACTGATCCTTCAGCTGTGAAAAACACGGCAACTCTCAGGCCAAAAGCAGCATTCAAATGCGTTACCTTAGTTCAGTTTTGATCAGAATGTTTAATTAGAGATCCTACTGTGTTCTTACTGGGAGCCATCTGAAGAGTTTTAGAGTTGTTTTATTAAGTACTCGGTATCTGGGCTCAGTGTTTGAGGTGAAAAATTAAATCACATTCTGATACACAATGGCCTCTGTAAACAAGGTTTTATAAAATTTGCATCTAAATAAAGTCAAAGGTATTTTTCCCCTCTAATAGTTTTCCAGTAGATCATGTACAAACACTAGAGCATAACTAAGCAAGGAAAAGGGCAGTGAAACCTTAAACTTAAGGCTCATTTGCTAATAAAGTTGAAGAGCTGAGTAAATCAACCTAAATCAAAATTAACCTCATTTTAGACAGACTGAACAGTTTCAGGAGAAGCCTTCAGAATGACAGAGACAAGTATCAACCATCTCTGCAAAACTCAAAACCTACACAGACTAAATGAGAAAAAAAATCCTCCTGGTTGAGGCTGCCTCACAATTCCTATGTCAAAACTTCATATTGACATTACACATGACAAATTAAAGAAACTAGTGTTTAGCACACATGTTTGTTCTCTTTTTGATCAAATTTTAAACAGTTCATCTCTTTTCAGCATTGATATGACAAAACTAATAGCAGAAAGGAGGAGCCACTGGTAAATTGAGTTTGGAACAAAGACAAATTGACATTGGCATAGTACTCACAAATAATTTTACCCAAGGCCCATCATAAAATTGTTTATGCAACTTAAAAGTACCATAATAACAAAAGCACCAGAAAGCAAAGTAATCAGAAAATGCATGGTGCCATGCAGCACCAAACTCACCCCCAACTGAGGAATATTTCTATTTTAAATTCAAAATATGGCATATTCCTCACATGTTTTCTCTAAATGAGGATACTCAGGATACTTTTCACCTTACCTAGGTCCAAGAACTCCATTCTGTTAAAATCTCTGTAAAATTAACTAAACCCAAAAATTCCTCTGCAATCTGCTGAGCAGCCCTTCCTTTTGCATCTCTGCCAAAAGCACTCTGCATGGAAAAATCCTGACCCCGGTGCTTTCCTACACCTATAAAAGGACATTATTCCAAACAACTGCAAGAGCCTTTACAGGGAAATTTAAAATCGTTGCTGTCTTCCTCGTGTTTAAGCCCCCGGGGGCAGGGTGAGGGACTGTACCCAAACCTTTTGTTTTGTTCCATCCCCTATGATGATGCAAGACTGCTCCTTAGATCACTCCCCTCTGCCTTCACAAAGGAAAACAAGGGATACTTAGGAAAATAGGGACCTACCTTTTACTAGAACTACTTAAGAAACTTCATTTCCTGTTTGTCTCACTACCACAGAGCTCCTCTGATGTCCAACAATATTTGCACTCCAGCAACAGCTTTTCTTTCAGCAGAGCACATCTGAGATTTCTCTACTCACAGATTCTTGTGCTCGCACAACTCAGTACTTACCTGTGACAAATCCATTCTCTTTCCAAATCTGATGGACTTTTCAAGGTGGTGACCAATTTCATTCAAGGGCACTAATTGTGTGATGCCAGGCAATGGGAAATTGAGCTTTGAAGCACGGGAAGATAGCCAGAGATCCCAATAAAGACATTTTTTATGAAGCAATTCTGAGTTAGAAGTACAGACAGCTCTCAACCACAAAGAGACCTAACCCTGGAGCATCAGGGAAGACATTTCTCCAAAAGAAAAACAAAGCACCCTTCCTCTTCAGGCACATAAAGCTTTAAAAATAATTTTTAAAATAAGTAAGTTAAAATAAAGTGTAAGGAAGGAACACAACCCACAAAGATGAAACAATAAGACTGCACACAGGAGAAGCTTCTTGTCTCAGAGCTCCCTGGCACTTCCACAGACACTCAGGATAACAGAGAAAAAAGCTCAGTAACAACCAACTTCCACCAACACACACAACTCAGGAAAGCAGTCCGACATTCCCAAACCCCTGTACCCAGGTGATCCTCACAGAAGAGAGCTCTGGAATGAGGTTACAGGCACGGGCTGGCTGTGCATTCAGGGGACAGCACTGAGTCACAGCCCTGGGCAGGCAGCACTGACTCAGCCCCGTGCTCCTGCTGGGAACAGAAGCTCAAGGTAACCCCGGCAGCTTTTGTGGAGGAGATGGATTCCCTTGCCTTGGGGACAGACACACACCACAGCTGACCCACAGGCAGAGAACAGGAAAAGATCCTGAATCCCTCTGCAACCAGACATTCCTAAGAGGATGACTGTACTGAGCATCCTCTGAGCTCCTACAGTAATAGCAGTTACATGAATTTCTTTGGTTTTTTTTACCTTAATTATTGCTTAAATGGACTCATGGGCTGCTGCTTTGGTCAGCTACAGCCCCAAATACTCATATCTGGCTCCTGCTAGCTCCCACAGCCTGCTGATGACCTCTTTAAGGACTTAAATTGCAAAAACAACTATTTCTCATACCTACCATACAAAAAACATTCACTAAAAGGATTTTAAAAATGTTAAACAGCAGGAAAGGGAAAAAAACCCAGCCACGCTGTCTCCAAACAGGAAAGAAACTTTTGCTTTAGAATGCCATTTCACTTGCTTACATAATCATTTCACCAAGGGTTTTTTTTAAGCTTTTTTTTTGGTCAGGCAGCATTTCTACTATAAAGGTATTTCCTTTAAAACAAGATACATAAATAACAGCATCCACTGATAAATACAACCCAAACATACAGTTTCAACCTTCAGTACTTAAGCATAAGCTGAAATCCACACTGCAGCAGCTGGATGGCTTGAGTTTCAAACGTGCCAAGCACCTACCAGCTCCAGAAGCTGCAGGAACAGCAAGAGCTCTGGGCTCTCTTCGACTGAGCAGATATCCTCAGGCATCCAAGCAAAGACCCTCAGGTTCCTGATTTCAAATGCAAGAGCCTAACAAGGCACCTGGGGACAAGCCATTTCAGCCTCACCTGAAACCACCCTGGCACCAACGCCCAGCCCTTGCAGCCAGGGACACATTCCCCACCTGAAACACAACCAGCACTGCCATCCCCAAAACCTCCTCGAGGCACAGGTGACACTGACCACACAACTGCTGAGAGGGCATGGCACACTCATGGTCTGTCCCAGGGCTCTCACAGCAGTGTTGGCCATCACCCAGGCAGAATCTCTGACTGGGTGACTGGGGACAACTATACAGGCAGCAGCCTGGGGTTTGCCAAGTGTAGGCATCAGTTTGCTAGGGAATGGCAGAGTCTCACCTGGTCCCAGTCCCAAACTGTCCGAATTAGTAAGCCCAGCCATTTAGGCTTTACTCACTCAAACCAAAACACGTGAGGCTTTTAAAAGAGAAAAAAGTCCCATTTAGTTAAAAGTTCTCCAAAAGACCTTTGTGCTCATAGCAAGCCAGAGGCCTGCCACTGAGGGCTTATGGAACTGCATTTCCATTCCCAAAACAGAGCCCACAAAAGGGTGCTCAACTTCCAACTGAGCAGATGAATCTGGATACTTTGATACTGGGGGCAGTATCAAAGTGGGTTGGGGTCTGCGAGCAGTGTGATCAAAGCTATGAGACACTCCTGTTTCCAACACTGAGCACAGTGGTACTGTCTCAGAAAACACAGAGCAAGCACTCCTCCTGCTGAAAAAGTTGGCTATTTTTTCTCTCTCGAGCTGAGGAGCCAGTGCTCCTCAACGTCAGCAACACAGAGCAGCCTCAGCCAGCACGCTGGCTGCTGAAAACAAACCCCAAAAAGCACATGCACGTGAGAGCCTGGGCTCTGATAAAGCACCCAGCAAAATGTGAGAACACTCCTCGTGCCACCCTCGCTCCTGACTCCCGAAAGCAAGAACGGTGTGCTCACACAGCTGCACCCTGGGACACCTGGAAGGCATCCCAGGAAGGAGCAGCACAACCAGGATCACACCCGAGCTGCTCTGTCCCTGTGTCACAGAAAACTGTGGAGTCAGAGCACAGATGAACGGGGCTCTGTGCTGAATTCACGATGGGCAGTGCCCCAGAGCAGGGCTGGTGCAGCCACCTGGCAGAGCCCACTGCTAGCCATCTCCACCTGGGCATGGATGGCATGGGAAAACCAGGACTGCTCAACCTTGGGAAGCTTTTCCGTTCAGCTGTGCCAGCCCTGAACAGTGAGGGTTACAGAGCCATGCCTCTGGTCAGTGCATACAACTGCACAGTGTAAGGGCCAAGAAACATAGCTCACTGCAGAGAAAAAAAAAAAAGTTAGAAGCTTTGGCAAAACCCCCAAAGGCGTCTATCTTGGACATCCCAAAAGTAACAACAGTCATTCAAGATATTACTTGTTTATACTACGAAGCTCATTACACAGAGGCCTGCCTATTTTTAGAGGTGGATATTGCTACAACTGAGTGCTAGATAAACCCAAACAATATTTTAAAGGGGTATTCCATCACTAATTATTCTAAACATTTTGTGCGTCCAGGAAGGTTGGCCTGCTGCCACCCTCCAGCATAAAACAGCTCCAAGAACAATGCTACAACTTCACTCTCAGGAGTGACAGAGTAACTGTAACTGGGCCTGGGAGAGCCCAACAGCTCCAGTAAGCTCACCACCACTTGGATAAAATAAAAAACAGTAACAAATGAGACCCTAATATTGTTTATGCTAAAAAATGACATAAAGTTGGTCTTTCCTTTATATACCACCAAAAAAAAAAAGATAAAAATTTAAAAATTAAAAAGAAAACATTTAAGCCCAGGCCAAGGACCAGTATGGCTGAGGGTGGCTAATCCATCAATTCTGTGGTTTCACCAGCCTGAGTGCAGAGTCCTGAATGCTCTGTAGACCCTCTCTGCCATGACCACTGCTTCCCTACCTGAGTCCTGAGAGGTGCAAGGTGAAGATGGGCAGAGAGCACTAGCAGCCCCGGCCAGCGGTACCCCTCGGGCACCAGACAGGCGCCCTTTGGAAGCCTTTTATCTCTGTTTTTTTATAGGCAAACCAGACTTTGAAAAGCACAATCACACATCTCACGGCTGCAGTTTTGCTCCAAACACAGCACACATCCAACCGAATCCCAAAGGAACAAGGAAACCCACCGGGGGCCACGGCAACAGATGGAGAAGGGCTCTGCCGGGGTTATCCAGCCGGGAAGGAAAGGCGCTGGGATGTGCAGCCGCGTTTCACGCCCGAGCTGCTCTCCAAGGACGCGCCGCCTCCCCACTGCAGAGGGCGGGCGGCGGTGCCGGGGGCGGCCGGACCGGGCGACGCCGGAGGAGCACGGCCAGAAGGGAACACCGGGAGAAGGGCAGGGCGGAGGAGCACAGCGAGAAGGGAACACCGGGAGAAGGGCAGGCACCCCCCGCGGCAGCGCCTGCCCCGCACAGGGGCTCTCCGCTCCCCGCGGCCCCGGGCGGGCGCCGTGACGGGCGGCCGGTGCTGCTGGGGAGCTGCCCCCGGTTCGGGCGGCCAGGGCCAAACTTCCCCTGGTTCCACCACCCCCAAAATGGCCCCAACGCCGCCGGCTCGGCCCCTGCCTGGGGGAGCCCGCCCGGGCGCCCGCGCCCGCCCCCGCCGGGAACGGCCGGGCCCCGCTCCGCGCCGCACTGCGCCCCCGCACCGGCACCTCCACCGCGGCCCGGCCCGCCGAGCCCCCGCCGTCCTCAACAGGTGCGGCGCGGCCGGGCCGGCAATCACCGGCACCTGCCACCGCGTCAGGACCTGGACAGGTCCCGCGGGGCGCTCCCGCCCCGCCGCAGCCCGGGCTCACCTCTGTCCGCGCCGCTGCCCGGGCCCCGCCGCCGCCGCCGCCGCTCCGCCATGCGCGGTCCCGGCCGAGCCCCGCGGCGGCCCCGCTGCGCCGCCGCCGCCGCGGCTCCGTGCGCGCGCCGCCGCCGCCGCCGCCGACGTGCAGGCCGCGCCGGGCCCGCCAGCGGCGCGAGCCCCGCGCGCGCGGGGGCGGGGCCCCGCGGGCGGCTCCGTCGTTCCCATTGGCGGGGCCGAGCGCGAGCGGGGGCGGAGCCGAGGGCGCTCGCGCGCTCGCGCGCGGCGGAGATGGCAACGGGGAGGCGAGGGGCGGGGCCGGGCGCTGGGAGGAGCGGCGCTGATTGGGCGAGCGGGGGGCGGGGCCGGCGCGGAGGCGGGGCCACGCGGTGCAAGGTTCGCGCCCCCCCCCCCCCGTTCCCGCGCCCACAGCCCGTCCCGGCCGGGTCCCCCCGCACCGCGCACACCCGGACCGCATACCCCGCACCCGGAGAAATCCCGCACCAGCCTCCACTGCCGGGACACCCAGCACCGCCCACGGGGCCCAAGGACCGAGCCTCTGCCATTCCAGCGTCATCCGGGATGCGGTGTCCGTGTCCGAGCGCATCCCAGCGCGCCAAGACGAGAAGGCCAAACAGTGTCTTCCAGAAGGGTGGGAGATCGCCACCCAAACACCGTCAGTAAAGTTCATCAGTGCTTCCACCGCGTGTATGGCTCTTGATGTGTGTTAGGGCTTCAGCCTCCTGCGGAGCAGGGGATCCGGAAAGGATTAAATAACTGCGTTAAACCTTGGCTGTTTGTGACAGCAGGCTTGTGGTCACCTAGGGAGCAGGTTTCTGACCTGCATTTTGCTCTTCACATACAGTCACAGAATGGATTGGGTTGAGGGACCTTAAAGCTCATCCCATTCCACCCCCTGCCACGGGCAGGGGCACATTCCACTATTTGCACCAAGCCCTGTCCAAACTGGCTGGAACACTTCCAGGGATGAGGCAACCACAGCTTCTCTGGGCAACCTGTGCCAGGGCCTCACTACCGCCACAGCCACGAATTTTGTCCCAATATCCAATCTAAACCTACTCTCTGTCAGTTTAAGACCACTGCAGGCCATTGCAGTTTAATGACACCTGCAGGTGCTGAGCCCAGCTCAGCCCATGGGATGCTGCAGGACATAGAGGAATGCAGTGCTGGCCTTGCTCTCCCCAGCTTTTGTGGCTCGGGATCTGAGCCCCACCAGGAACTGGGATTCAGGCTTGCAAAAGGCAATTCAGGCTTGCAGCCTGATATCACTCCTCATCTGTGCCCTTCAGAGCACTTTCATCATGTCCCAAAATCTCATTCCTGGCCACAGCTGACTACAGACATAACTGGTCAGAGAAATCTTAACCTTCCCAGCTTTCTGTCCCTTTGAGGCTACCTGACCACCTTTTCAGCGAAGGAATTTTCCCCAATATCCAATCTAAACCTCCCCTGCTACAGCTTGAGGCCATTTCCTATGGTCCTAGATACGTGCTGACACGTGCTGCTGCATCAACCACCTTGGCATTGCCATTGCTAAACCTTCGTGCTGAGAACCCTGTGTGCTTTCTCACTGTTTCTCCAGAGTGTTTAGGTGGTGACACGCACATTACCATGTCCCTTCAGTGCCCAGCACGGGCTCCACTGCAGCACTGACAGGCTCATGGCTTTCTCCTTCTCTCCCAGTTCCTGGTGAGGTAGAGATCCATGCAGGCAGAGGATAAAGAGGAGCAGCACAAAAGCCAGTGCTGGGAACAACAACCTATTTTTATACTTCCTTCTCTCAAGGCACCGCCCTTCGCCTCTGCCCTGCTCAGGAGCAGCAGGAAAAACGGGCAGGCAGCTTTTGGCTGCTGATGCCTTCACCTCTGGGAATGCCTGTCTGTGTTTTCTTACCCCATTTTACATTCAGGAAATGTAAAAACTGCATTTTTCCCTTGCCTTAGGATCAGCCGTGAAGCCACGAAACAAAACCACGTTCCTCAGTTCTTCCTCTGTGTCACCAAAGTGGTTGTGTCCCACCAGGATGTTGGGAAAATCACTGCCAGACACAATCCTGTGCTGTGTGCTCTGGGATGATCCTGCCTGAGCTGGGAGGTTGGACCAGGTGACCCATTGTGGTCCCTTCCAACCTGACCCCAAAATGTGGCAGGGACAAGGCCAGGGTGGGAGGCAGAGCGTATTCTCAGGCTCCTCATCCCACTCAATGGCAGACCCAACTCCACCATGGATTAGCTGGCTCCCTGCCACTGAGGAATGGAAGGGGCTCCCTCCCCAAACAGCACTGCCCTTGCTGAGCTGAGCCACTGTGACTCAGCTGCTGCTGCTTATGAAACATCACGGTTTTCCAAGTAATTCAAACCTTGGTGTGGGTTTCTTTTTTTTTATTGGTCGGGTTTTTTTGGCTTGGTTTGTTTTCTGTAAACCCACTTTAATAAATGAATGGCTCTTTAACAATGGCATGCAAGTCCTGGGAAATTGGAAATATTAAGCAGCCACTCGTAGAAGTGAGCACGGCACATTTCAAACTCCACAAGTCAAAAGCAGCTCCACGGTTTCCACACTCTGACAGTGATTTTCCACCTCAGGGAAACCTGATTTGCAAACTGGTCTTGCTCCTTGGGGTCCCCTGTGTGCTGGTCCTGGTGCACAGTTCTGCGTGGATTTGGATGGATTCTCCATCCCATATCCGCTGTACTGGAGACACACCTTGCATGCAGCAAGCCAGTTCATACAGACCTACTTCTGGAGTCCTTAACCTCACCTGAGGATGTGGTGGATGCACTGCCAGACCCAGCACCTCCTCCACCATTCTGTGCCACCACCCCAACAGAAGCTGCATCCCTGAAAAGCCCTGGCAGCAGATCCAAGCTTAGGAGTTTCTCCCTGCTGTCGCCATATGATCCTCAGCGGGGCAGCTGCCAAGCCTGGGGAACCTGTTTCCAAATCCACGATGCAGAAAGAAGGAGGGAGAATGTTTAACCCATTCCTTGCCAAGTGGCAGGCTGGCAGTGCTGTGGAAGGACAGTGGCACTGTCACCAGGGTGGTGGCTGCTGCTGCTGCAGGACAACTGGGGAGCGCAGCTGCCTAATCAAAGATTCAGCTGTTTCATAGATGGTGTGTAACAGGAATTTCTAAGGCCAGCACACGCTCCAAGGCAGTCTGGCAGCTCCTCCAGCAGTAACCTGCTTGTGTAGAGCCCTGAACAATGCTGAGGTGTGTCCTCATGCCCACAGGGTGTCCTGAGCTGGGTCTACAGGCAGGACGGTGCTAGACTGCCTGTGAGCAAACAGATGGGGTGACAGCCAAGCAGAGTGCCCTGCCTGATGGCATCCAAGGGAAAAGCTGGATCAGGGCAGCCCCAGCAGTGAGGTCCCACATTGGGCAGGGAACACATCCTAAAGACAGGGAACTCCATCCACAGGGAGCTCCATCCTTGGGGCTGGAGGAAGAGTGACATCCAATGCAATGTCACACAAGCACCAATGGTCCTGGTTGTTTCACCCCACCTGCAGGGACCCCACTGCAGTACAGGGCAGAGGAAGGACTCTGGCTCCCCCTCATCCTCTCACACCCACAGGCATGGGGCTGTGTGGTGCCACCCATAGAAAAATGTGACCTTGAGCTCACAGTGGGCAGGAATGACCAGACACCAAAATGCAGAACTGCCTTGGGGGCAGTCTGAGCACTGCCCAGCAACAGGTCATGAACCAACCTGCTCAGTGACCAATACAACGTCAGTTTTTAAAGCATGTGCATCCAGGGAGGTTCTGGTCATGGCAGATGAGCTGCAGTGTAGGCTGGCTGGTACTGCTCAGCTGCAAGGCCCTGGCACCAAGACAGACCGAGCTGACCTTTTGTGGAATTGTGACAAGAAGTGGTCAAAAAAATAAAAAAAGGAAAATTAACATTGGGAATTAGGAGGAGGAAAAACTGGAAGCAAGATCCAGCAAGTGCTATTCAAGTACAAGAACATCTCCAGCTCAAAAATCCCAAGATATGTGAGAAGTTGGAAAAATGCATGGAAAAGGATTGCTTGAATAGGTTCACCACTTCTGTTTACATTGATCACAAGCAGCAGCAGCATCCAGAGCTCATCCCTGGTGCCTGCAGCATCCACTGCCTATCTGATGCACCTGCACTGCACACTGAGCAATGATGAGCATCCCAGTGTTCTCTTGGAGCCCAACTCCAACATCAGGCACCCCTGAAGGCAGCACGAGCTCTACTTTTACACAGAGGGCCAAATGTGGGTGGAGGAACATCAACGGATTTGATGTGTCTTCCCACAGCAGAGTGGGAAGAGTTAAGTGTCTTCCCACAGTAACACCTCCTGCTCCCAAAGCAAAGGGATTCATGAGGCAGGCAGGGGTTGTTCTGCCAGTGAACTGGAAGGTGTTTAGATGAACCATCACATTGGTGAGCAGTGATTACATGTACCCAGGACAGCTGTTAATGTACCCAAAACAGCTGTAAACACAACACTGCTTCCAGCCTGGAGCCACCAGCACAGCTCCAGGCCATGGCACCAGGGATGTGGATGTGCTTGTAAGCCCATCAGGCTGTCTGGGCTTGCAGCCCTCACAGAGAGGACACTGATGTCCCCATGGCCCTGTCCCACAGCAGGGCTCTGAGCTCCCTGCCTCCCCTTCCTCCCTGCCCAGCCTGGGGACAGCAGGGACCAGGAGCAGCAGCTTCCCCCAGGATGCAGCTCTTCTTGCCTCTCCTCTCCTGTGGGTTGGCTTCTGTCCACCAACCCCTCAAACAGTTCCTGCTGAAGCCAGACAAACCACACTTTAAATACAGATGCAGTGCTCAGCTGAGAACCGTCTGTCCATCCCCCCACCTTCACCCGGGCTGGCTGAGCTGGAACAAAGAGGTGCCTGCCCCGGGGTGATTATCTCTTCCTTCATCTCCTTCATTTGGGAGGATATCCTGGTATCATCTGCTTTTACCTGCTCGGGGCCTGACATTTGTTCCCTTTCTAGCACCTTCCTGTTTGGGACATTTCTTTGTCTAAGCTTCCTCTCCTACTTGAGCTGCTGAAACCAAGTCCAGGGAGCATCAGGCAAACAATGTGTCATAGAGCACTGTCAACATCCTCCACAGCAAACTGTATCCCCCCCACTCCTTGAGCAGACAGACCAGCAGCAACCCCCTGGTCATGGCTAACTCAGTCTCAAAGAGAACCTGCACTGCATTAAACCACAGAAATTCTCAGTTCAGGAACACTGAGCATGGATCCAGACCCCATTCCTCACTGCCCACCATCAGGGACAACTGTGGCTCCCCAGATGTTTGGGGATGAGGAGCCACAAGGACCAGATACAGGCAGACCTGTGTGGTTCATGTACAAATCACACTGAGTTCAAACAAGGTCACCAACACACCCATCTGGCACAGAACACAGAGTGTTAAAGCAGAGAGAAACCCTTAGATAATATTTTATGCATCCTACTTGTAATCAAGAAGTCTGGAAAATCTCAGGGAATCCAGATGCAAAAGTCTAAATCTTAAAAACGCTGCTAGCAAGGCACTGTGTTTTGTTCCCACTATTTAAATATGTTTGCACATATTTAACTTATTTCGTAAGGAAAATTGAATCAGTTAAGGGAAAAAAAAAAGCCACCACAAAAATCCTTGTCCTGCTGTCAGCAACATCACTCCTGATGCCAATCCCAGTTTGGGTTGCCAGAGCACCCAATGAGGCATCAGGACCAGACAGAGAGAAACCACAGAGCCACACACCAGCTGCCTCTCCCAGAAAAAAATGTCTGACCAGCATTAAATTGCTCATCAAAGTAAAAACACAAAGCCAGGTTTAACAAAGCAACCATGGTGCAGAGCACAATCAGCAGATCCCAGATAATTATCTCATTGGGAAGAGTCAGCATGCAGGGCATGGCTTTCCCTTGCAAGGAAATGGTGAGTATGGAGATAAGGGTGATCCAATTAACTGGACTTTATGGGGATTTCAAAATGGTTATGTGGCAATGCTCTTAAGCACTTAAAGAATACCCAAAAGCTCTTAAAGAAACTCAGCTGCCATGGGATAAGAGGTAGAGCCCTCCTGGGATCAGTGACTGGTGAAAGGTCAGGAAGCAAAGAGCAGGAACACCTTTCAAGGGAAGGTCTGCTGCATCCCACCTGAGTGCCCTGGGAAGGCCAGGAGCCAGCACTGGGACAGCACATCCATGCAGGATGGCCACCAAGGGCAGTGCTGCCAACAGGCAAAGGCAAAAATGCTGAAACCTGTTCCTCTGGGCAGGGACAAATGGGGCTAAGCTCTGAAGCAAAGGCTGGATCAGGTGATTCACCTCTGCCCCTCTCTTCTGCAACACCTCAATGAAAGGAGCTGCTGGTGCCAATCTCATCGGCTTCCAAAACCATCTCACAGCTCAAATTTGCATGCAGTTGTATTTCCTTGGGTTCCCTGAGGCTGCTCCTGCAAGCACCCACCTGGGTTGGTTTCAGGGGTGAAGAAAAGGCAGAAGAAACAGATACAAGTGTGGGAAATGTAAGGATCAGCCAGGGAAGAGGGAATCTGGGAAAGGAAATAACCCCACACGGGGAAAGCACTCACTGCACATGCTGGAGCATGCAAGAGTGGCAGGAGGTCAGAATGCCAAGTCTCTGCTCTGCCAGCCACTTTCTGGGCCAGAAGGAACAGGAGACACTGGAGTTTCAACTGTCTGCAGCTCCCCAAGTGCTGGTCAGCAATATTGCCCACAGTGGGACTGTGGAGGGCCATGACCATGGCTGGAGGGGCATGCTGGCACCTGCAGCCACATCCCTGGCAAGGTGCCCCAGGCAGACGCTCCTGTGGGCTGGGGTGTGACTGGAGACGTGCCAGGTTATGGAAGGGTAAGGAGTGCAGGTCTTCTTTGTGAGCTGGGAAACAACTCCTCACCCCCAGACACCAAACCTACAGATACACCTCCAAATGACCCATGGGGGCTCAAAGCTCAGACTGAGCAGTGGCTGTGGTGGGGAAATGCATGGGGAGGCAGCCACTCATGCTGTGCCCTAGCCAGGGAGCAGAGGAGAGCAACCATACTGCAGCAGAGACCCAATGCTCCCAATATTCCCACTGCTCAAATATTCACCAGCTGCCACTGGCACTCTAAGTACAGAGGAAGAAGTGTAGCTGAGGGCTGGAGTTGCCTGACTTGCAATAGGTCATGAGCCAACCTGCTCAGTGACCAATACAACCTCAGTTTTTAAACCATGAGCATCCAGGGAGGTTTTGGTCATGGCAGATGAGCTCCAATGTAGGCTGGCTGCTACTGCTCTCTGCTCTCAGCTGGAGAGCCTGGGAGTCACCTCAAGGAGCCCATGGCATCCCCTGGCCAGCACTTGGGACAAGCCATCTGGAGCCCAGCAGCCACAAGGCTTCCGTGGCAGGCTGGGAGGCAGCCAGTTCTACCCCAATATCCACAGTACCAGCACATGCCTCAGTGCCAGGGCTGGCAAAAGTCATCTCACATGCTTAGTTAGCTCCAGGGGATTCAAAAAAAGCCATGGGCACATAAGGCAGCTCATGGCTTCAAAGCTCAGTGCTCTCAGCCCAGCAGAAGCCACATTTTCCATGGGCAAAGGGGACTTGGATGAGGTGTGCAAGGAAAACTTTCCAGGGCAGCCAAGGCAGCAAGCGGAAGGAAGAAGGACGTAGGCCGTGTGCTCACAACCCAAGGGATTTCCTAGGGCTGGACTGTGTCTGTGTGACTCACTGCACCTTTCCAGGCTGTGCTGCTGCCCTGATGCAAGCCCTGCTCCAGCAGGAACCAGCCAATGGGCCATCACAGGTACCACGAAGAAATGTGGGAGGAGGAAGAGCAGGGATATTAAAAACTATCCCTGCACACCAACAACACTACCCAGGAGCTGATGGGAAGGGAGAATCCCCTTCCACCCACTGCTTTGTGTGTAGCTGAAAATATCCACTGGCACCACCAGATGGACAGGATACCCTGGCTCCCACTTGCAGGCACAGCTCTATGAACAGTCTTCAAAGGCAAAATCCCCAACAAGAAAGAGAACAGCTCAAAAAAAGTAGCCCCAAATTTCTCCAGAGCCGAGCTGAGATGCATTCACTGCTTACTCACTTCTTGCCAAGTCTGGAGCTGCCGGGTTGGGCCCCCACCCACCCCTCTGGCACTACTCCTCCTTACAGCTTGGAAGCTATTTTTTTCCCACCCTGCTATCTAAAAAAGAAAAAAAAAGGCGTGAAAGCTTTTATCATGCTGAAAACACGCCAACTGCGAAGGCGACTCTGTGTCTCAGACGCCTGTTTCCTGGCAGATTTTAAGTCCTTTGCTCAACTGCTCGGATGGCGGGGGCAGGAGATGCCTGCAGCAGCAGCAGGCTGTGAACTGGAGCTCTAAACACTCACATGTTTAACTGCTGCTAAATTCCTGGGGGACCAACAATTCCAAACACAGGGCTCAGAGCTACACACACAGCCAAGTGGGCGCCAGCCCAGCCAAGGGCCACCAGCCTGGGTACAGGAGGCACTGAGGGGGGTCACTGGCCCAACACCTGCACGTGGGGACACCTACCAGGCAGGAAAAAGGCTGGGGGTCACCTTGCTCAGCAGCTCTACCAGATCAGCAACCCCTTTGCTTCCCACATCATGAGGCTTCATCTCCGTTGGCTCCCAGGGGTTTGAAGGGAAAGAATGGGATCCAGCAAGCACGATGAGCAAGGAAAAAGTGCTGGACAACTCCACTGCTGGTGTCCAAATTCCTAATGACTAGCTCTGGCTGTAGCCACCTAGAGGTGCTGGGAAATCCACAAGGAGCCTGAGGGGTAGGGACCCTACCTTGGTGTCACCCCAAAGCGACCTACACACAGAGCCCTTCATGACAGTGATGCCTGGAGTGCTTGGAGCTGGTTTTGCAGAGGCGTATCCAAGTTTTGATTAGGACCCAGAGATTTTTCCATACCACCTCACGTTATTACCAGCATGGGTAGGGACTCTCTGGCTTGCAGTGGAAGAAAAAAAGCAGCATTGTCTGCCCTCATTCATGGTCTCAGGGTCTGGGTGAGCATTGCTGCACATCAATCACCCCCTCTTTTGTACTCTCTCGTTATTAACATTGTTGCTGTTACCATTCCTTTTCTTATCTCATTGCTGTTTCCAGTTTTCCATCCTCCTTTGTACTCAGAATCCCAGAATGAGACAATTATACAATGGCTGGGGTTGGAAAGAGTCTTAAAGTTGATCCAGCATCCTGCCATGGGTAGGAACACTTTCCACTAGACCAGGCTGCTCCAAGCCCTGTCCAAACTGACCTTAAACACTTCCAGGGATGGGGCAGCCACAGCTTCTCTGGGTAACCTGTGCCAGGGCCTCAGCAGGCTCACAGGGAACCATTTCTTCCCAATATCTTACCCAGCCTTCTCGCAGTGTGAAGCCATTCCCCTTTGTCCTGGTCCTCCAGGTCCTTGTCCACAGCCCCTCCCCTGCTCTCTTTGAAGCCCCTATAGGCACTGGGGGGGGTTCAGTCTCCCCAGAGCTTTGTCTTGTCCAGGCTGAATAATCTCAATTCTTGGATGTCTTTGCCTTCTTCATCTCTCAATTCTTGGATGTCTTTGCCTTCTTCATCCCCCTTTCTGCACAAGAATGGCTGCACTTGGGGCTGGCCAGCCTGAGAACCACAGAATGGAGGATGGGCAGAGTCAGCATCTCTCCATGGCCCCTGCCAGCAGGAAGCTCCTGCCAGGCCCTGTGGGAAGAGGAGTGGCATTTCTCTAACAGGCAGAGTCAGCAACAGCGCCTGCACTGCCAGAGCCAAGAGGCACCAGACAAAGCCTTTGTTCAACAGTGCCAGCCTGGAGACAGAACACAGCAGCACTGCTACTGAGGCACGACAAGCATGATCAAGGTGCCAGCCACCTCCACTGAAGCTAGTTTCAGGCACTAACTGGGGTCAGAGTCAACTGCAGCAGGCTGCTTTCCCAAGGTTAACAAGCATCAGTAAACTTTTTTACAGTTCAAAAGACAGCATTGGTATTTTTGGGTGTTAAATCAGGATCATCTCTAATAGGGAATGGCCCTGCCTTCAGCTGTGCCCCACGAAAATTCACTGGGGTTTTGTGAACATTGGTGTTTGGTAAAGGAAATGCCTCCAGAGATTCCCAATCCCAAAAATTACTGGCTCAAGTTCACAGCCTGCAGTCTGGACATGTTTTGGGATGCTTCCTACAGGGCAGGCTAAACAAGGCACAAAGGCCAAAAGGGATGAGCATCACTCACAGGAAGCCCCTCCAGGGCAGGAGGAAGGCAAGTCCCTGAGTTAGACATGATCTGCAGCCATTTGTCATTGCTTGTAGCAGTCTCCTGATTCACTGTACACATGGAAACAACAATTATTGTAAGTCATTTTTCCAGAGAAAGAAACTCATATTTCAATTCTTATTTACCAAAACAAGAGCCAGACAAACTCAGTGCTGTATGAAAGTATGTTTATTCCAAAGTTAAATTTCTCACAGAAAACAATCTCTATGAACAGCAGCACTGGTCATGACAAACTCCAAAAGCCTCCTGGGCTCCAGGGCTTGGGGGTCCTGAACAGAGCAAGCAAGAACCTCTTCTCAAAGTTGTCAGGGAGAGAAGGGGAATGACAGAAAACAGACACATGGCCGTTTGGCACAATTTCAGAAACCATACCTGCTCACAAGAAGAGCAAATGTACCAAGACACTTTGCAGGGAGATTAATGCCTGCACAAGAATCTCTCAGAACACCCTGGAAAAGAGCAGCTGCCCCTGTCAGGAGAGAGCTGCATTATTCCTGCAGACACAAAGCAGGGCTCTTGGTTTTCATCATCTGCTGAACTGCTTCCAAGGACCCAAGAGGCTGGGATGTCGTGCCAGGGATGTGCTCCTCTGCAGCCTGTGCATGTCTGGGCCCAGCTGGAGCTCTAGAGGGGTTCCCCTGCTTCCCCCTGCCTCAGCCTCTCAGAGAGGTGCTTGCTGATGGCCAGGAGGGGGTTGGCTCTGTACTGGGGATCGCTGATAACCTCTTGAAACCGAGCCACTTCCTCCTCTCTGAGGAAAGAAAAATAACACACCAGTTCTCTAAGTGCTTCATGTGAAAGGAACTGAGCAGATAAGGACCAACTCATAAAGTAGCAGATTTCTGCTGAGACAGAGTGATCCTGAGTGTAAATCTCAGAGAAAGACAGTGTAAGAATAAACCTAATTTAACCAAGGGCAAAGCTCAAATTGCTGCAAGCTTCATGGGAGCCAGGGACTTCGATCTCATGCCACAGAGACACAAACAAGCATGACAGTGTCCAGCATCACTTGAGAATGGTTTTTTTTTCTTTTAGAGCTTTTCCCTAGTAAACCAGAAACAAGAGACCGTGGATCTGGTGCATCACCAGGAATGAAAATGACTTCAGACTGCACCAGCACAACATCAAATTCTCTTCAGAGAGCCCCTCTACTGACTCTCTTTATTGCTGAACATTGAGCCTTGGTAATCCTACATGCACCACTAGCTGGGCACCATGGGAAGAGCGTGACAGAATTACCTCTGCATGCCTGGTCACAGCTGCTTCCTGGGGAAATGGCCTTGTCTCAAAAAGCAAGCAAGCAAGCAGGGAGGGACAAGAACAGAGCAGGAGTATAAAAAAAGCCCTGTGAGTTTTCACACAGCCACATCCACTACAGCATCCTCATCTCCCTCAGACTGCCAGGCTCTCCACAGCCTCGTCAGACAAACACTTGGTAGTGCTCAGCTACTTCCCTCCCCTTCAATGCTCCTGCCAGAGAAACAGAGAGAGGAGCCAATGCTCCTGAAGCTTGGCTTGGGGTACTAAGGTGAGGCTTAGAGAACCTCTCCTTCAAACTAATACCTTGGGGAAGAAACCTCAAGATGTTCCTCCAAACTTTTTCCCTCCCAAGAAGCAGAGACTTGCCAGGCCACCAAAAGCAAAGCAAGGCAGAACTGAGTGAGAAAGGCATCCCAGCACCAACACAGGCTTGTTTCTGACAGAGAAGGTATTCATGGAGAGCAAGGCTGCATCTGTAGCATGACTGTTGAGCCTCAGTTTGAAGCTGAATGGCTCAAAATTGACAGAAATCCAGGAAACAAGAAAGAAAACGCTGCCAGATCACAGAGCCTAGCCCCAGGAGAGCTGTGCTGAGGGAAAACAAAGTTCTTGGTGGCAGCATAAACTATCCAGCAGATAGGGAATAAGGAGTTGCCAGACTAAGTCCAGGAGTTACTTGGACACACTTAAGTTCTCCATCCTGGTTGATATTCAAAAGCCATGTGGGTTTTGAGCAACCAGTTCTAGGTGACCCTGCTTGAGCACAAGGGTTGGACCAGGTGACTCCCACAGATCCCTTCCAGTCTCAACCATTCCGTGAGGCTCAGCAGGAACTGGACACTGACAAATGGGTACTTACAGGAGCTGATGTTTCTGAGCTTGTTTCATCAGACAGAAGTCTGCTGGTTCTGCCTTTGCTTTTATGTGGCTATGGAGAGAAGAAACAAAACAAGTGAGTGTTAGAGCATTAATTTAGCAATGCCTGTGTAGATGGAAAGAGTCCAGGGATTCTGCGTCTGCCTTTCTAGAAAGAACAGGTAATTAATTGTCCTGCATGGAAATTCTCCTGAAAGGCAATTATTTCCATAGCCAGGCATTGCAGGGAAATGCAAAAACTCCTTCCACCTGAGGCTGAGAGAGCAGGAGGCATTACAGGAAAACCAGATCTCTCAGAGCCACCACTGGTCATTAGCTGTCCATGCCCAGATCCCTTTCTGCTTATCACTGACCTCCAGCTCAAACTGATCCTGTTGCTTAGAGCCAAGAATTCCATGGAACCTCCCCTCCCCACCACACGTGTCACCTCTGCACAGCTCATGTTCCCTCCTGCTGACACTGCAGAGCTCCAGCCTCCACAGCCACCCTGGCAGCACCAGGGATGCTCAGCAAGAGGAGGGAGCTGCCAGCCCTGCTATGTGCTATAATGCAGGATGGTGCACTGTGTGCACAAGAGGCACAGCAGCAGACACAAATCTGCCACCTCTCCATGCATTCCTTACTCCAGGGCAAAGTCCAAGGGGACCAGAAGTGTAATACCATCCCTCGTGACACCCAATGCCAAGCAGCAGCAGAGATTTACCACAAAGCCAGCACTAAGCCCCAGCAAGGGACACACAGGAAGCACAGAGATGGCTTTTGGGACTTGTGGTGCACAACAGGAGCTGCTGGTGGAACTGGACATTAAGGAAAGGAGAAGGAATTTCCATTTTTCAGGATTACACAGATGAAAGAGGTTGGGGACCCCAATTCACCCTGAAGCAGAGCCCCAGCACACAGGGCAAGGGGGGAAAAGAGGGCCTGCATCCCACCTCTCTGCTGGAGCAGGAATCAAAGAGGAATATTCCCATACTGGTGGGTGCTGGGGGCTATGGCCACCCCCACCTGATCTGCCCCAAAGGTCAGGAAACACAACAATTTCTCACCTCCTCTTCAAGACAGCAGGATCTGGTCTCTTGTTACAGTGACCTCCTCTTCCTACTTCCCTCTCTGGCATGCTACCCTCCATCCTCTTATATTGCCTTTTTTTTCCCCTATTCTTCCTTTCTTCTTACTCCCCTTGCCTCACATTGCTTCATGTCACTCATTTTCATCACCCACCTTTAATTCAATCAGTTCCTGCTCATTCTCCTCTCCTCTCCCTTCCCTCATTTCTAACAGCTCAGCACAGGAACAACTTCTGGTCCTAGTTTGCCTGAAATGCTCACAGAAGCTCAGGAAAATCCTTTCTCAGGCTGGATGGCAGCCCTTGGTCACCAGAGCAGGGCCTGCCAAATCTGTGTGTGCCACCAAGTCACCATGGCAGTCCCTTCAGAGCAGCTCTGCAGAGGGTGGCAAAGCCTAAAGGAAAGTTATCCTGGGGTACACTTCCTGCTGGATTTCCCCTCAAAATCACCAGCATGCTGCCTGTTCACTTGGACCCTGTTAGCAGCCCAGCTTCATTACACATCATTGCCTTCATTCATTATAAAGCAGAATAAAAACCTCCCTGTAATGCGCTTTTACCCTGCAGGAGATCAAATTCCTGGAGAATCTAATCTTTTATTAATACTGCTGACAAATCACCAGAGTATTACCCTTCCTTTCTGTAATGATTCAAATCCTATAAAGGCCTCCTCTGATTATTTCAAACACTCCTCTACAGACATTTGGGAAGCCAGAAGCCAGCAAGGAGAAGAAGAGCCTGTAGCTCCTCCATGCCAGTACCAAGGGGGGCTGGTTTGGGGCTAGCAGGTCACAGGCAGTGTAGGTGACATCAGCCCATGTCAAATTCCCACCTCCACTGTGCCAACTTGGGCTTCTAAAAGGACAGGCTTTTGGCAAAGGTCTGGGATAGGGAGAGAGGGAGCTGACAGAGCACAGGGAACTCAGCCATGCTCTTGGCCAAAGTCACTCTACAAAACAAAGAGTCTGGCCACAGCACAAAGGGCACTGCTCAAAGGCTTGAAGTGCCTCAGGATAAAGCCTGGATGAAGGCCTGGAAGGATGGAATGTCAGGCTGCAACACCACAAGATGAGGTTATCAGGTGAGCTCAGCAGCATTACAACACAGACACCTACGTGCCACTCCTGCAACTCCCAGGATGTCTGGATGCTCCCAGCCTGTCTCATGCCAAGCCTCATCCAAGCAATATGGTTCCCCTCTCAGCTGTGGGCTCAGAAGACACATCTCATCTTTTTTTCTTGTGCCAAGTGAAGCATAAAAATGGCTCAAACAGAGTTTTGAATGAGACCCTGTTCTCCTGACCGTGGCCTGCAGCTACAAGCTGAGCTGACAGCCCCTTCACCCGGCAGGAAGAAGGGAAACACACAGCCCATCTCCAAATAGCACCAACCTTTTGAGAGGCTTCCTTGCCCTGCCACCTGTGGTCAGGTAAGAGAGCTCAGGCAGGGCTTCCATCAAGGGCTGCATGTCTCCCACCACAGGCGTTGCTTTCCGCTTCGCTTCGGCTTTTTGCTTTTGCTTGGCCATCTTCACACTTTCTATTTCTGCATCAGAAACAAGGCATTACTGCAAGAAGGGGAAACACCTGCAGGAGATAATCCTTGAGCTAAGGAATTCATCGGTTGTTTTACCATTTACAACAGGCCAGAGGTGATATAAACCAGGGAAAAAATGAACAAAATGCAGCTGAGTCATGCCCTCCATTGATGCATTTGCTTGTACCTATATACATCCTTACTGACACTGCAATGGGAAGTGAAATTCCCAGATTTTGTTTGTTTCCATCCCTTACACTGTTCATTGCTCACAGCAAAACTGCACAGGAGCCCTGGTGTGGCAAAAACAACACTGACCTTGCATGGAACTGGGAAAAAAGAGAGGAAAGGACAACACAAATACCGTCAACTCCAAATCTGGATTAAACAGGCACAGCCCCCTCCCTGTTGCTGTGGGACCAAACAACAGTCTCCTAGCACAGGCAGGAAAGATGGGCTAAATGTCAGTTGTTTACTTAGTTCGAAGAGAGTCAAGGCTCCACCTCAATGACTCATTGTGGAGTCCAAGCAGACAGATGCTGGACAAACTGGACCCTTGGAAAAGCACTGCACCAAGTGGCAGATGCACATGGCTTTTCTCAGGACCAGGTTTCCCTGCCTCCCAGCAGCAGCTCTGACAAGGGTGTGGGCACAGAAAGCTCTACAAATGTTACATCTGTCTCCTTCTTTGTCTTAAGAGGTGAACATTAAAAGCCACAGGCTTCTGCCTCAGTCCTTGAGGCTCCCTGATGTGACACTAAGTCCCACAGGTGCCCATACTCCCCAAAGCCAGCAGTTTCCAGGGTGAGCACCAGTGGAATGTGTCCTTTAGGACAGCCCACAAAAGCCCAGCACTGCTACAGGCCTCCAGCTGAACTCCAAGATGCCCCACCTGACCCACAAGTCCCTCAGACAACTGCAAGGATGATGAGCTACAAACTGCCTGTGTGGATGTGTCCTTTAGGACAGCCCACAAAAGCCCAGCACTGCTACAGGCCTCCAGCTGAACTCCAAGATGCCCCACCTGACCCACAAGTCCCTCAGACAACTGCAAGGATGATGAGCTACAAACTGCCTGTGTGGATGTGACAGTGTGACAGAAGCCACGGCGCTGAGCTGGTGACACAGGGAGGCCAACAGCTCCCAAGGCAGCGTGGCCACAGAAGCCAGAAGTATTTTCGGTGGGAGCACAAAAGCAGCCAGTCCCACTTAGAGACCACAATCCTGGGTGTAATCCTGCTCCCACAGTCCAGGAAGCACAACTCCAATTCAGTGGCTGCTCCTTTAATACCATCGCCTTGCTTCTTCTCCAGCTCAGCTGAGTAGAAGAGCAACAGTTTTTCATGAACTGCAGCTCTGCTGCACATGGATGTTTGTGACAAATCAGGATTGGAAACACTTCTCCTCACAGCAATCCCTGCCAAGAACACAGCTTTCTGTTCTGCATTACTTCTTTTTTTGGTCTGGCTTTATGAAGCTGACTACTTCAGTGCTTTCATAAACACTATGTGCTGAAAATTTTCAGACACCTGATTCTGCGCAAACATCCCAAATTCTTTTCCTATGAAGTCTTGTTCAGATGAGGAGCCATGCAATATATGTATTTTTAAATGTGCATACTTCTAATGTCTGAAGCATTACATAAGTTTTCTTCCCCTCTCTAGTCTCTCCTAAGATTACTTATTGGAATGGGAAAAAATTTTGGATTTGCACTACTGGCTGATCTTTGGTTCCCAGGGTCTTGGCATCCAGTGTCACAAAAGCAGCCCTGGGACAAGAAGAAACAACAAACTCAGATTTAGGAAAACAGAGATGTAGTGATAACTTCAGCAGTCCAAGCTGGCTTCTCTTTTAGGGGACAAAAAGCTCTTTCCCCACAAAGAACTGGCAGAGTTTCTAGATACTTCTGTGCCTGTAAAGCACTTCTAACATCAAATATCTCCTAAGACAGGTAATTTAGCCTGGAGTTTACTGTCTTGGTGTTCTCCTCAAAGCCAAGTCTCTGTATTTCACTTGTATTCCCTCATCTTAGTAATTTCAGAGTCAAGTGAAAGAGGCCACAGCAGGGCCAAAATAGCACACATGATCTTGGGAAAGATTGATGCTACAAAGGCATCAGGAGGGCTGGATCAAGACCCTGCAGGGATCCTGCTCCTGGGCTTTTCCAAAGCAGCTGAACTTGACTAGCAAAGCCATCTGTGTTCTGTGTCCAAGCAAGATGTCCAGGCACTCAGCAGCTGTTGGCTGGTTGTTTGGGAGGCCTCCTTCACACTCATGTGTGTTAAATTCATACCTTTTTATCAAAGAAGAGCCAGACACACCTTCAGTGCAGATGGTGAAATCAAGGTTAATAAACTTGGGCTCAGAGCTCAGGCACGGGGATCATTTGGTGTAGCAGAAAGCCACATCCCTTTGCCCCAAAAACAGTCTGTGTCCAACTCTGATGTTTGAAGAAAAGCCTGTCCCAAGAACAGGTGACACAAGGAACCCCTCTGCCACACTGGGTACTACTATGCTAAGACACTCAGAGCAAAAATAGGAAAAGAGAAGCATTTCTGCCATGGGCTGGGCTTGTTGAGCTCATATTTCACTGCCTCGAGACAGGCCAGACTGTCTGCTAAGTGGGTTCACTGACCTGTAGCACGTGGGAAAGAGCAGTAACACAGCCAGCAGTGTCCAGAGCTCTCCCCTACTGAGGGGGCAGGAGAGCCCACTGCAGGGTCTCACCAGAGGCCTGGGATTAGCTGGTGGCAGCATGGAGCCCAGCTCCAGCCTGTCCTGCTATCCCCAAGGCTCCTGGGTGAGGAGGAGCTTCACCAGACAGCTACTCACATCTGTACCAGAGTTTTAAAAGATAGAAAAATATGCTAAACTTACATGGGCACAGTGCCTTTCTGCATAAACAAAGGGTTTATGTAGTCACATATATTACAGATGGTGAAAAATCAAAAGCAGAACTGGGGCAATGACTAAGTCTTGGTGCTAAACACTGAGAAACAATACCTGGAACTTTTATGCCAGGGCTGGGGAGGAAGGAAGATTTCTGAGAAGCATTCTGTCACCCAAACCCAGAGTACAGAGATCCATCAGAACAAGGCTCTGTGATACCATGTCACAGGAATACTCACTCTGCAGCCATCTTTCCTTCCTCAGCTTCATCTTCTCTTTTTTAGAAAGTACTGTTTTTTCTTCCAAACCTAGAAGAGAAGAGATGTGAGATGGAGCCTGGCTCCTGCATAACAGATTGTGTTTGACCCTTGAAGCTTTTGAACTTGCTGGCACAGCAGGCAGGCTGCAGGCAGGTCCAGAGACCACCCTGCACCCCAACTTTTAGCCAAACAAATCAAATCTGCCTTGTTGGGAGTTAAAAACCAAGAAACAAATAAGCAGATCAGATCATCAGCACGGGATCACAGAATGGTATTGACTGGAAAGGATCACAAAGCTCTTGCCATTTCAAACTCCCCTTCTGTGGGCCCCAGAGCAGCTTGTTCCAAGCCCTGTCCAACCTGGCCTTGGAGACTTCCAGGGATGGGGCAGCCACAGCTTCTCTGGGCAGCCTGTGCCAGGGCCTGCCCACCCTCACAAGGAGAAATTTCTAAAATATCTCCAGGGCAGCCCTAAGGAGTAGCTAGTCACTAGCAGCCTGTAAAATAGACTTGTACCTACTATTTACCAAACTCAGTATTTGGAAAGCAGCTGTTGGAGTACTGATATCCAATACAAAGTAAAATATCATCACAAATATTTTTACTGGACATCTGTTGCAAATGCTATAAAATTGTATCTTATCTCACCTATTTAAACCAAAATTGACTTTAGCCAACTTTTCTCCTGAAATGTGCTGGAAATACCAGAATTCCAATAGAGTAACAAGCTCCCTAAGGATCATGCCATTCACTTTAGCTTATTCTTAAATCTGGAGAAGAAAAAGTACCTCTTTTTCCCCCCCAAAAGAAAGAGAAGAAAGTAATTCAATACAATTATGAAAACAACTCACTAGGGATAACTTCTCTGAAGCTACAGATCCTTTAGGATGGTTTACACAAAAGCATCCTTTAATAATTTCTTAAGAACAGAACAAACCTGCTGGGGCTAAGGCGACCTTCCCATAAAACCAACAATCACCACCATGTTTTGAGTTTCTAAGACAGGGAGAATGAAGCTGGAGCTTCCACAGCTTCATTTCCCAGAAAAAAAAAATCCCAAAAAGCACTTACTAAAACCACATTTGTTGTGGTATCAAAGCAGATGCTGCAAGAATAAATTGCATAATCCAATAACCAACTCTGAGTTATGCCCAACCCCATCACCCCACATTTCTGTGGTTTCAGGGGAAAAAAAGGATGAATGACAGTCAATTATCACATACATATTATTATTATTATTATTATGGAATTATTATCCCACCCCAATGATCTTCAGAAGGCTGCCTGCACAGGACACCACAGCTGCTCCAGCCTGCCCAGATTTCAGCCATGGCAATGCTGGGAAGATCTGCCCCTCATCTGGAAACACACTCATGACTTCACTGGAAAAACATCGCCTGGCAGCATTTGTTAATGAAAATAAAAAGGCCCAATCCAGCCATCTGGCCAACTCTAGTAATAACAGCAATTCAGGTTTGGGTTGGTATTTTTTCCCCAAAACAGTAGTGGAATATTTAAGGAAACACAAAAGCTGTTTTCCTGGCAAGAACCCAACCTTGCTGCTGGCCAGGGAGGGGGAAGGTGGCCACAGATAACCAGAGGGTGCCTGAGGGAATGGAGCTCCATCCCTCCTCTGCCAGCAGCCAGTTCCTGCCCTTTTCCATCACTTGGCTCCCCAGACACTCCAATTTCCATATCCCAGCCTGCCCTCAGAAGGCTGTTCAGCTGCTTGAAGGTCCAAAGTTTTGTTTGGCAGCTTCCAGTTGTGATGTCGAGTGCCAAAACCGCTGGAAAGCCACTGGAGGACAGTGAAGGCAGAATTCAGCTAGTTAATTAACAGCACAGACTGTCCCCAAGGTAGCCTTTTATTTTTATTTAGCTTGCAAGCACCTCTGTGATCAAGCCAAAGCACAGCTCCATTTTAATTATTTTCCTGTGAAATCAGAAGGGTTTGAATCCCCCTCCCCAGCCCATTCCACAGGTAATTTAACAACACTTGCCTTTGAAACCCTATGAATGAAGGAAAGGTGAGCAAACCCCATCACATCACCTAAGGATAATTTCCATGCTCTAAACTTGACAATTATTTGTTTTAGCAAGAACATGCTTTCTTCTTTCTTCCCTCTGATCTGTGCAGTACAAGACATGCCAGATACAAACAGGTTAAAAAAACCCACAATAGCTTTTTGCCACCTACATCAAGCATTTGGTACTACTCCTGGCAATGCTCAGGATACTGCTTTCGTGACAGAGAAGCAGATTTCTGAGGATGGCTTCCTTAATTTCAGAAATCTGAGGGTTTTTTGGTAAAGGACTCAGACTAAAAACAAAAATAGAAAATCTATCTATATATACACAGACATATATACGTGACTATTTTTCATAAAGATCTCCTTAGACTAAATATATCTAGAAATCCCACCTTAGAAATCCCCATTTTATCTTTTCTAGGCATTCAGAAAGAAGCTGGAGTGAGTTAAAGCTGTAACACTACAGGCTTCCCTGCCCCAAGATCCCACTATTTAATTTTGGCTCTGCAGCCAAGAGGGTTTGACAGTTCCAGGAAACTCCATTACTTGGAGCATTTGGCCATTACCAGAAATATTCAATAAACCTGTGCAATGCCACATGGACAGAGGAGGGTCCTTCAGCAGCAGGCATTTGCAAAGCTCCTCCTGGGCTATGAGACATTAAGAAACAACATGCAACATTAATTAATAGTCCAAAACCCCAATGATACATAACAGTAAAGCTGTTGCTGCTCAAAACATAGTATTTTGGCAAACTGAAGTTAAATAACAACAGATGTTTTAATTTTAGCCTCAGTTGTGTAATAGCAGAAATGAGCATATGCCTACAGCTGTGGGATGAGTTAATGAAGGAAGTCAGACTAGATCCAAAAGCAGAGTATTGGGTGTGGTTTGGGGTTGTTTTCTTAAATTACATAGAGTCACTTGTAAATTGTGCACTGCTCTTGTCCAATAAAGAGCCTGGGAAATGGCAAGGACAGTCCCCTGGGGCACATGCAACAGTGCTGTGACCTGGCAGCTGTCACTGCACAACCCCTGAAGGTGTTCCTATTCCTCTAGGAACAGAGCTGAGGGACAACATGGGCCAGGCAAAAAGCCAGCCAAGCTGTCCTCTGGCAGAGAGGATGCTCCACAGCTCCCTGCCCTCATCCCACCAACAGCTCCCAATCCATGACCTCCAGGGCTCCCAAAAGCACTGATGCACAAGGGTCACTAGTGTGACAAAGGCTTGGTGGTGGCAAGGACAGAGGCAGGGGGCTATATCCAAACTCTTTGTCCCCTTGCTGTTAGGGGAGCCCTCAGAGACAGCTTGGTACCTGTATGTATGGGGCACAGAAAACACATTTGGGTTTTGCCCAGTCCAATCCCTGCTGCACCCTGAGCAGGCTTGGGAATTAGTGTTGGAAGAAAAGGTGCCAGCTCCTGCTGGGCCCGGGCAGGTTTCTCCATGGATACAGCATTTGCTTTTCATGATCTAAAATAAACCACCTGATTTTTGTTCACACTTAATAATTACACCAGCATGCACGCACTCTTCATGCCCCAATATGGAAGGTGTGAGAAATGACCCGCACTTTTAAAATTTAATTCCAACAAAGGAACTGAATTAAAAAACCACAGTGCTGGAAGCCCCCCACCATGACTACCAGCCACGTGGCTCCTCTACAAAATAGATGCTCTGCTTTTTATATCTTTAGCTCCTCTGGAAGTTTTGTCAGTCAACTCTTTCCCTGCCATCCATTGGTGGAGACTACTTTTTACATCTTGACTGGAGGTCAGGTGTTATGATGTTACCCCTGGTGACAAGCCAGCCTCCTCTAAATGTCTTGACTACCAAGGCTATTACAAGGAGGGGAAGGAAAGAGGACTATGGAATGGCCTATCACAATAACATCACTACATAACTGTATAATATCTATCACTTAATTGTGAGAGCCAACTATTACTTATCTACAACAAAGGCATCCTACAGGAAGTGGGATCTGCCTTCTCTGCCCCTTCAGATCCCCCGATTATCTGAAGCACAGCCTACTTCCAAGCCTGGCTTCCCACTGGAAGCCCAGAGCAGCAGTGCAGCTCGTGTCCTCACAGCAAGGTCATGGCTCTGTCAGGCCTGGTAAACATCCCCAGGCTCCAGGCAGCCCCAGCACGGGCACAAGGCCTCCCAGGGCAGCCCAGCTCCGCCTCAGCTCACAGGGCACACAGTGATGTTCCATTAGAGGGGGGAGCACATCCCCTCAGGAGGTGACTGGGAAGTCACAATGTGCACAGCAGGCTGGGAAAGGCAACCTCAGAGACAAAGGCTGTCCTTACACACGGTGTCTGAAGTGCTGCTGGCACACTCAGCCCCTTCCACAAGGTAAAAGCACATCCTTCTCCTCCTCTGCCCAAGGCTCTGCTCATTTTAAGTCCATCCTTCCCCCCTGCATGTTCTCAGCAACTCTTCCCAGAAGAGAGGCTGCCCCAGTCACAGACAGGCACACAGAGGATGCTCAAGGTGGCCCAGTGTGTCACTGCTCCTAAAGCCACTTGTGCAGCTGAAGGTTATTTTTATAACCAAGGCTGAAATGCCACAGGGAACCCGGGTTTCTGAGCCAAGGACTGCAGAATGCCTTGTCTAAGACAGGAGCTTGGTATTGCTATTTCAGGGTACCAAAGAAATCATAGAATGGTCTGGCCTAGAAGGGACCTTAAAGACTAACTCATCACAAACCCCTGCCATGGGGAAAAGAAAAAGGAAGAAAGAAAGGAAAAAAAAAAGGACAGGTGTCAGTACTCTCTGACATGGAAAACTTCAAAGTCCACAAAACATAAGAAAGGCTCGCCCATAGAGAGGTGCCCTGGGAAACACATGCCATGTCAGGGACATTCCAAGACCAGCTGTGATCCCCTTCAAGAAATCCCCTTTCCAGCTTTGGGAGAATGAGTTTGCTCACAAGAAAAGACATTTTAAACCCCCCACACCCCTTTCCATTTGTCAAGGAATGGTATGGCAGAAAAGTTGACTTTTTCCTTGCTATCACTGGCACATATTTGCTCCCTGAGCAGCCCCAAAAGCAATTTAAATACCTGTGATCACAGTGAATTTAATTTTATGCCCAGCAGCTCTCAGCAAGCTCTGCTGCAGCTTCCAGCCTTACAAAAGGTCACTCAGCCACAGGAGCAGCAGAACCCACAGCATCAGGGCACCAGCCCTGGATGCATTCAAAAGGTGCATGGATGTGGCACTTGGGGACATGGCTTAGGGGCACATCTGGCAGTGCAGGGGGAATGGTGGGATTCAGTCTTGGAGAGTTTTCCTAACCTTAACAATTCTATGAATGTATGAATGGCAAAGCCTTCTTGCAGTCAAGCTGGTACAGGGAGCTGTAGGTCTGCAACAGACTCGGATTTTCCACACAGACAAGAAACCTGATAATTCCAACATCCTGCCTGAACACTGTGGGCAGAGAAACCCCTCCAGAGGCTTCTGAGAGCAACTTCATGGCTCTAGCCCCATCAAGAGAGGAGAACCAACCATGCTTTGTTTGCTTTCACCACCACGTATAAAAGCCCAAGAGAAACATCTCCAAGAAGTGCAGACAGTGGAGCTGAGACCAAATGCTGCTTCAGGCAGCACCAGGGAAGCCTGGACCCTCCCTCACACACAGGAAACACTGACTGGTTCAAGATATTCCTGAAGAACAAAAGTTGGTGAGCTTGTACAGAGGCATTAAGCATTGTTATCCAATTAAAGCAGCTTCCTCTGCTGCAATTCAGACAGAGGGGAAGATGTAGGAATACATACACACATAAAAAAAAGGATATATACTCCTCAAGATCAGACTCTTGGGGGAAATCTTCCCTGGGAGCACAGGCAATCCTCACTTCCCCAAAGAGCAGCCTTCCCAAAGGTGCAGCACCCAGCCCTGGCAGAAGTTTTGCAGATAAGCAACAAGTGACCCTCCTTGGGATTACAGCCACTATACCTGCTTCCCTGCTCCTGCAGGTCTGACAGCAGCTGTAGTGCCTCTGTGCCCCACATCTGGATGTGAGAGGCCACATCTGGAGTGATGAGTCCAGTCCTGGGCTCCTCAGGAAAAGGGAGACACACATTTGGGGGAGTTAATCCAGGTAAGAGCCACTAAAACGATTAAGGAACTGGAGTGTCTTTTACTTGAGGAAAGCCTGGAGAAGAGGCCTTAAATGAAATCCTACAAATGTGCATAATACTTGGTGGAAAGGAAGAGGAGGAGGGAGACCAGACTATTCCCAATGGTGCCCAGTGACAAGAGACAAAGAGAACACAGTGAAAGACTTGTTTTTGGGATAATGTTCATGATTTTTTTAAATTGTCAGGAGGTTATGGAGCTGCCAGGTCTCCACCCATGGAAATATTCAAAACCTGACTAGACACAGCCCTAAACAACCTGCTTGATCTGATCAAAGTAGACCACCAAAGTAGACTCCAGTGAGTCTGCAGCACAATTTGGGCAGTTGGCAAGAGTCCTTTCACAGAGGATAAAAATGTGTATTTTAGCAACAGAGATACAGGCACCTCAGCTATTTGTGTGGATGTTGCAGTTTCAATAAAGGGCAGTGAGAAGAACAGAACAGCATTTCTGTAAAAGCCAGAACAGCAGCCAATCTCTGGAATGAGATTTATACTGAGACCAGGAGTAATTCATGTTTACCAATGGGTAAATTCTCTCCTTAGGGCTTACTGAGGGAGGCAGAATACTGAAACATTACTATGCTTTTTGACAATGCCTTGCAGGCCTGCATTTGAAAGAGATTTTCCCCAAAATATCTTTTCCTTTCCTGCTAATAAGATTACCTTTGACTATCCTGTCCTTTGAGAAGCTTTAAAAATCAGTAGTTCAGTATCTCTGCAGTATTACACAGTGAAAGATCTCGATCTGAAATAGTTACACTACTGGATTTTATCTGGTGCTTATTTATCCAAAAAGCAAGAACAGTTTACTGTAATTTCCTTGTCTTTTAAGTGCATATTAGCTAGCAGACAATTAAACCGGCATTCCCTAGGGAAGTTTTCCAGCCACTGATTCCTATAACCCCTCTCATACTGTTTTTGGCACCTGGTGTTTCTTTTACCTATGCCTTCATATATGCTCTTTCAGCACCTTAGGGGAGGCAGCTCTGCTCAGCTGTACTTGTTATTACATTCCCAGTGGATGGATTCAGTGGAGATACTGCATTTTATCACAGAATCACAAAATTATTTGGGTTGGAAGGGCCCTTAAAGATCATCTAGCTCCAACCACACCTGCCTCAGGCAGCATTTTATGCTGCATTTCTCCTCAAAGCCAAAGCAGTGGCCTGATGAGGTGCTGGGGAAAGGGGAGAGAGTAGACAAAAATAGGGAAAGAGAGGGAAACAAAATATGGATTTAAAGATGCTCAGAGGACAGAGGGACAAAAGCACAGAGGGACAGACTTCCAAGGCAGACAGACAAATATGTCACTGTCAGCTGCCACTGCAGCACTGGCAGCAGACCAGCTGCACACAGGAGGAGGTATGAGACATCACCCAGAACGAGTTGTGGAGCTGTTTCTGTTTCTCAGGGATTACAGCAAACACCAAGATCTGTTAGTGCAGAGCCCCACCTTCCCCCCACTCCTACACACAACACATTCCATGGATTCATTAGCCTGTTTGCAGAAGTACCCAGTTTTCCTCAATTTCTTGGAGCCAGGTTTAGCATTCAAAGCCATGTTCCTGAGAAAAACAGGCCATGGAGAGATTCAGACAGATTGCATCATCTGGAATCACTTCTTTAACTGAAATGAGGAAGGACAGGCAACCAGACCGTGCTCACTGTGCAGCTTGGTGAAACAAGTGCCTGCAGGAACCACTCCCTCCATCATCTGACAGGGCAGGGATGCAGCCAGTAGCAAGAGCTACAGCTGGACCTTTCCTCAGATGGAGATGGAAAAGAGAGGCAGGAGGAACCCCAGGGCTCAGCCCTTGCATCCTGCTAAGCAAAGACAGTGCACACTTTACCTGATGGTAAGTGTTGGGGAAAGAAGAGAAACGAATAAAATAAATAAAAAAATGCAGCATTGCCAGCTGGTCAAAGGAAGGGATGGTCCCACTCTGCTTTGCACTGCTGCAGCCTAACCTTGAGTCCTGTGTGCAGTTTTGGGCATCACAGTACCAAAAAAGACATCAAGCTGATAGAGAGCTTCCAAAGAGGGACCACAAGGATGGGAAAGGGTCTAGAGAGGAAGCCTTATGAGGAGGGGCTCAGGTTGCTTTGTTCAGCCTGGCAAGACTGAGGGGAGACTTCATTGTGGTCTTCAACATGCTCCTGAGGGCAAGCAGAGGGGCAGACACTGACCTCTTCACTCCTGTGACCAATGACAGCACTCAAGGAAAGGGCAGGGAGATGAGTAAGGGGAAGTTTAGGTTGGATATCAGAAAAAGACCTCTAAGATCATCAAATCCTAACACCAGTGCAGGTACCACCATTGGACCATGTCCCTAAGCACCAGAGACACCTTCTGAACACTTCCAGGGATGTGACTGCCACTGCCCTGGGCAGCACCTTTCAATGCAATGCCTGACCACCCTTTTAGTGAAGAACTTTTCCCCAGCATCCAACCAAACCCCCCCAGCGCAATGTGAGGCCATTTCCTCTGGTCCCTTGCTCCCTGGAGCAGAGCCCAAGCCCCACCTGGCTGCACCCTCCTGTCAGGGAGCTGTAGAGAGTGAGAAGGTCCTCCCTGAGCCTCCTATTCTCCCCCAGCTCCTCCTCATGAGGGTTTTGCTCCAGACCCTTCCCCAGCTCCACTGCCCTTCTCTGGACAGGTGAATAATCTCCCCCCACTCACACTGAGGTCAGGCTATGGGATGTTTTACACCAGTTGTGGCACAGGGGAAGCGGGCAGGGACTGCTTCAGGGTAATCACACAGCTCCTATTAAAAGCTGCCTTTGGCCAGAGGTTTTCAAAGAATTTTAATGGACAGAATCCAATGTGAACTGGTAGCAAGACTTTGCAGCAGAGAAACATTTTTTTCCCATATTAAGCCACGTATCCACAATGTATCCCCTCTGAAGGGCTAAGGGTGGGGTGGGAGTCAGAGTAGTGAAGACCATCAGGGAGCAAGGAGGACAAGGTGGATTTTTTTGCACTCTCTGTGATGTGGAGGCTTGGCAGAGAGACACATCTTCCAGCCAGTAGCTCTCAGCTCCTCAATCAAGTCAACCACTGGCAGATAGTCTGGAAGCAAGATGTTAACTGGGATTACTCCAGCCTGGCTGCCCTTAGAAGTAACCACTGAAGTAGTGTAAGGCTTCTGAAAATTTATGATCAGCAGAGAACAACGAGCAGGAGCAGGCAAGAAACAACAGCACCAGCAAAAGAGCAATGCCCAGAACACCACTGGTCAAGGGACTCCTAACCATTAAAAGGCAAAAGAAAAAGCAAACACCACTCCAAGGTCCATCTACATCCTTCCTCTCAACACACACACTATGCCAGCCAGTAGGTAACAAACATTACTGGAATGACACACTCTTACACATAATTAATGTATTAACTCATTTGACTGCTGAATGCCCAGTGATCAATACTTCATTACATTTCCAAGCAACAATGCCAGCCAGAAACTGCATTGAGTAGACTTTGCAGATATTTAACTCCAGGGTAAAAACAAAACCATCACAAGATCAGCAATAAGTGGGAGTTACATACAGGAGTTTCAGCAACACAGAGAGAAGAGAAAAGATCACATCACAAATGTCTCCACAGCTAAGGAGGAAGAATTGAGCCATGAAGGTCAAGAGAAGACTGTCAAAACTGGCTGAAATCACAGTTTCAAATGACAGGAACATAAGGATGAAGCTCTTGCAGAAACAAAAAGAGGAGAAGTAGGAACAGCAAGGGAAGGGGCAGAAACAAGGATATTACAGGAAGGTGGACACCCACAGGACACCATTAAACGTTCAGTGAGGTTTGTCTTCCAATAGAAAGGTCACAGCAAAGCCAGAGAAGTGGGGCTGCCACAGCAGAACCAAAGCCCATCTGGGCAGACAGGAGAAGAGCTGGCAGGAGGATCATTTCTGCCCCTAGCCTGGTGACCTGAAGCACCTACTCACTAAGCCCTCTCTTCTGCACAGGGCACATGAGGCACAGATTGCACAGATGCTCTCCTTCCATCAGCTGACAAGGAATAAACACTCAGGGGCACAGCAGAAGGCAGAGAAGAGCTGGGAGAGGAGAGAATTCCCCCTATTTACTTACTCAGTGTCTACTTCGCCAGAAGGGCATCAAGTACTTGAGCAACTTCCATTTGAGAAGCAATTGTGCTTATGCCAATCAGCGTTTTCCAGAAAAATCTGAACCTATGACTTTTGAAACATGTCAGCTGACCCAAAAGTAACATCCAAGCCTGATCTCTGCACCCCTCTATCTCCTGTGGTAACAACTCTTCCAACTGCAATATGGACTTGCACTTGCCCAAAGTAGGAAAAGACTAAAAAGTCTAAAATTTATTCCTGAAGCTGTCCCTTCTTCACAAGTGTCCAGAAATACAAGGATACAATGAAAGCACATGGGCAAAACCATGAGAAATCCCTTGAAGATCCACAAAAGTATTCTTCCCAGCCAACAGTTTCCCTGCCTCCTCCTGGAAGATTTGCTAAATCAGCATCTAAAGGGTACACTGCAACCCAGACCTGAGGAAAGGGATTTTCTGGATGGCCCTGAATGCACCCTTCTAACACTGGCAAGTAGCTATCTCAGGCTGCCTTTTCAGCAGAGAGGATACTCCACCAGCAGGAAGGACCACCCTGCCACCACTGTTCAGAGAGCTGCACAGCTCAAGGACAAGCTGAAATGTCACACCTCTGCTTCCCCCCACCTCCTCAAAAAAAGTTCCATTAATCAGAAATAGTGCTTTAGCATCTACAATCAAGCTGAGATTTCACCAGAACACCTATTCCAAAAAACATGTCAGCAGCCAAAAAGCCTGAATGTATTCAGCCACACCTAAGGTAGGCAGCCCTCACCCTGGGCTGGGTGAGGAGGAACAAGCCCTGATTTCATTTACTAAATTCTCTGTTCAGTCAATCTGTTTTCCTGGCAAACTGGCAGCCTCTCCCCCCACATGCCTGTACAGGCAACATCTCCAGAACACCACTCCAAGGTCTCTGTATGCCAGTGCCCCACCTACTGCTAAAAGGACTGCAGACACACTCTCAGCTCCTGCAGGGAAGCTGGCAGGATGCTGGGGGGTGCTTTGGGGAGCAGGGAAGGGGCCTGCAAAGTGCTGACTTGCTCCAGGGAATACTGAATGCAGTATTGGATTGCTTGGCTCTAATGGAACTAAAGTAAAAAAAAAAAAATAAATCAACTGTAATTGACTTCCATGTTAATGACACAGAGGCAGGGCTGTTTCCCTGGAAAGATCGACATGGAATGTGAAGCAGTATCAATACTATGGGCAGTATCAACACATGACATTTGGAAACTTGGCACAGAGACAACAGCAAGCAGACTCCACAGCAGCTCAGGGTGCTGGTAAATGAGAGCTTAGCTTGGCTTAACTTATCCAGGCATTTGTTGTTGGATCTTCCACCCTGCCTCCTCCAGGTCCTGCACACAAACCCAACTCTCCTGCAGGTCAGCTTCCTGCTTCTTGAACGATCTGAGCCAAACCAAGGGAGATGTGTGGTCAGGAGCACAGGGAGCTCTGTGAGACAGCTGGACTCATCTTTCAGCCTTCAGCCCCAAGGTCTAAAGTACCCACAATCTACCTTAGACAGAAGCTAAAATTCATCAGTAGCACCATATCTCTAGGGCAGCTGATGCCCCTATTCCAGCCTGACATGAATGAGCACACAAGCACTCCCAAGTCCTCAGGACAGGTTCACAAGCAAGGACAGAGGGAATGTCTGCAGAACCTCTCACAGCTGGACAAAGAAGGGGCAATCAATGGGTTTGGCACCGGGGGTACCTACAGCTTTCTACCTGTGCAGTTCACTAGTTTGTTTTTTGTAACAATTATTAGGCACTGGATGCTTTAAGTACCCAGCTAAACATTTTGAGCAAAGTACTGCTTTATACTCTGAAGGTTTTCCCTGCTGGCTGCTGTCAAAAGATGGGAGTGCCCAGTCTGGATACTGTTTTTGTTCTGCCAGAGCACACCAGCTCCTGTGCCAAGCTTTCTGGGCGGGTAGGGATGATCTTGTCACAGTAAGCGATTCAGCAGTGACAGCAGCAGCCAAGCCATGAAAAACAAGAGAAATATGAAAATCATTGGTAGACCCACCCCAAGCCTCACCTTGCAAACAGTACTCCCACACACAGGAACCATAGAGAAATAAATGTCTGACCATCAGAAGGAAGAAAAAAAGTCCCTGATCAAATATTCCAGCACCAACTCTGACTGTGATTGCAGCCTGGAAGCAAAAAACAGAAGCAGCTTCAGAAATAGCTCAGGGGTCAACATCAAGCAGCAGGTTTTGACCTGCTCTAACACCAGCTCATCAACAGCCTGAAAAATCTTCCTTCCTCCCCTATTTCACCTTCTCCTTTAGTACTTCTAGCTACAGATTTCTTAGCTGGGTTCTGCCTCTTCCCAAGGCCCTGATTGAAGAACAGCCAGCCAAAATGCAGAGGCCACAGGTCCAATGGGAAAAGGGTGGTATGGGAGAAAGGAGATGAGCAGAGGCAGGACTTAGCCTGACACCACAACTTTGACTTTTTTGATTTCCCAGCCACACTCAGACACAGGACTCCAGAAGAGCCCCCGTTGTTAGACAGAAGGTAAAAGAGGGGAGCAGCTGGCAGAGGACTCCTACAGAGAAACCTGGATGCACACTGAATAAAAAGCTCTGGGAGTGAATTCTGCGTCTCCCACATCTGTCTGTTACAGTTACAATGAACACTGCTACAGCATCTTTTCCTTCTCTTCTTGCCCACAGACTGAGTTAAATCTGTACAGTTTAGCCTGCTGTGCCTCCCCTCTCCTCAGGAATGAGCTTTCCACCATGCCTACAGTACTCTCTTGCTTTCCTACTCACTCTTTAGGGGTACTGGGATGTCAACACCTCTGCCCAAAACCCAGAAGGGAGAGCTTGGTAAAAGATGAGCCCACCAAGACTACACAACAAAAAACTAACAGTTCAAGACTATCAGGAAGCTGGTGGTAGGAGGCTGTGCGAGCCCACCAAGGATGCAGCAGCTTTCAGACACATAATAAAGTGCCTGACATGGTTCCTGGAGAGCTGCTGAAATGAAAAAATCATGCAGAGATGTCTGGGCACTAGACTTTCCCCCACAGGGACCTCAGGAAAGATAAAAAATACAGCAGATGTGCATAAGATTTGGAGACACACATCTCTGTATCCTGATTGCCACAGCCCTACAAGTTACATGTTTTGTGTTTGCAAACAGCAGATTCCTGACTGGTCCCAGACACACAACAGAGCATGGGGTACACATAAAACCAGTGCTACTCCCTCAGCCACTCCTCTGCCCTGTGTGACCTGGAGCACATACCCAGAGAGGAGTATGTGCCTCTAAATTAAAGATGCAAACATGACAGAAACTTCCCTTCAGATGTGCACACGGGAATTGCACAAGGAATAAACAAGCACAGCTTGAACTGGAGCACAGGCAAGCAAACAGAAGAAAACTGAATTAGAAGAGAAACCCAGCAGAGGAGTCAGTGCTCTGGTCGGCTTTATGAATGGGCATGAGGTGAGAAGGCAGGCTTGGGGGAGCTCTGCAGTGTGCAGAGACCAGGCTCCAGTGAGACCCGAGCCAGGAGCACAGACACAGCCTCTCCTGGGACAAAGGGGCAGAGAGAAAGTTCCAGCTTCTTCTGAGGAGTTCCCAGTGCTTGACCCTGGGCAAGAACAATGAGAAGTTTAAAAAAGCCTAGCTCCACCTCACTTTCTTTTTGATGAGCTTTCAGTGCTGCCCTAGTTAATCCAATCAGATCCTGACCTTTCTAACAGATCCCTGCCTCTGCTTTCCAAACAGTAGCTCTTTCCTGGCCTCCTAACAGTGGCATCCCAACCACTTGTGCTCAAGTTACCCTTTGCTGAAGGCAGAAGAGTCAGCATTTCTATTGCTCACTGTATTCTTGCCCTTGTTTTCTTGTTGAACTGTAATCTCTCCTCCCCAGGGCTAAGTAGCCAACATTTCCAGTCTTGGCCACAGGCCTTATTTTCCAGACAAAACCTGCATATCCTATTTTGAAGCAAGAAACACAGAGCAAATGCCTGGTAGCTTACAGAAAAAAAAAAAAAAAAGGCAGGTTACAATTCTGTACTTAACCTGAGATAGCATTACCAGCAAATTCCTGCCATGTACAGTGGACAAATTTCTTTCCCTGTTCTTTTTTCCCCACCAATTAATTCCATGATGGATCTGAAGGACAGCAGGAAGCACAGGAAAGAAGAAAGTCAGTACAGACTAATGATGACAGAACAGACTGGGAAGATATACCAATTTTCTGGCAGTTGCAAAAACATTACAGGCAGAATAGGCAAAAAAGCCCAAAGCTTAACTTGTACCCTGTAAGTATTTTAATCAGCTGTTCTCAGCTCCAGCAGGTCTGCCACTGAATTGTATTAAAAGCATCCACGAGGTCAAATTCTTAACACTTTCATTCCAGTTTTTAAATTGCAACAGGAATACTGTAATGACAACTTTATGCTAAAATAGTCAAGGGGCAGGGTGACTGTATTTGGGACTGGGATCAGGGCAGGAACAAAATATTCCCCTTTGGCACTGCTTAGCTGTACCATTGGCAGCACCTCTGCCCCATCTCCAGTTGTACCTTCAGGAGACAAAAAAGCCTTTTTTTTTACCACTTCCAGCCCAAAACTGCAGCACCCATGGGCAGCCCCCTGGCCCTGCACCTTGTGTGGCCAGCCACAGGCAGAGGCTGCACAGCAACACCTCACAAAGCATTAACAGAAGGCACTTTGAGGGCTTGAACTGGAGCCTGCTGTCCAGCAAACAGCACCACTGAGCTAAGAACACCCAGGCCTACCACAGCTGGGTGTAATGCCCAAGTAGAGAGCCCCTGGCAGGCAGCACCTCCAATGAATTATTTTGGAGGATCTCCTTTCAATCCATGTGAGCATCAGAAATTCAGAACAACTATGTGCAAGGGGTCCTGCAACTTCACTGCCTTTTTACTGAAGGATCTCTGCCCACCTTGAACCCAGCATCTTCCAGTTTGTTTTTTCCCCACTTATCTTACTGGAAGACACTGGGAACAAGTTTAGTCTCTGGGGCAAACCTATTTGATTACACTTCATCAGTTCCTCTTTTTCTCAATTGATCAGAGCTCTTTTCCAAGCAAAAGAGCTCTGATCAATTGAATCATTGCTCATATTTCACACTTTTGGCATCAATGCCAAAAACCTGATCTGCAGATAAATGTGAAAGCTCAGAAAGGAGCTGGCATTGGCTGCAGACAGTGCTGTGAGCTCCTACACCTCCTTTGGGGTGAGGCACATGGGTTTTTCCTGCCCCTGTGCTAAGGAAGCTCAGTGAACCTGGCATCACTTTCACAGTCACATGGACCTGGGCAATGCCTACCACACAGCAGAAAGAAAAGCAGGAGGAGAGTTTCTAGAGACACTTCCTGACTGCTCCAATCAATTCTTTTTATGCAGTAATTACTCTGAACCTTACTCAGAGCTTTAGGACCATGGCAAAATCTCCACTGTGTTATTTTAACTGTTGATTAACTCTCCTCTCCTGGCACTCCTCCCTGGATTCTCCAACATGCCTGGTCTCAGGCTCCCTGTGGCGTGAGTTACTTTCCCCACTCACAACACTCCATGCATTGACAGTGAAATGAAAAAAGTAATCACATGTCAGAGCTTGCCCTTGATTGTTAAGTCTGTGTGGCAGATTAGCGTGGTGTGGTCCCCTCCCCATGCTGCCCTATCTATTGCACAAGCATACGTCAAGGAGTTAATCCCACCATCTGCAGCTGTCAGAGCTCCTACACTCCAGGAAAGCCACACACCTGCAGTTTGGGAGCACTGAGGAAACACTAAGTCCAGCCACATCTTCTACCACTGAGCAGACACTTATTAAATATATTCATACTCATTTCTTTTACCCAATAGTCTTTTTAGGCAATATATACAAAGTAATTTTAGATTTAGATACAGAAAAGAGCAGCACAACTTAACAAGTAAAACATCAGCAGACTTTCATTATTTACATAATTTAAGAATTATTAACTCGATCCAGTCACATTCTGATCAGTCAGTTCAAACACCACTTGCATCATAAGTGGCTTTATAAACTGCTGCACACACAGAAGACTGAAACACTAACATAAAGTAAGGAGGTTGAGAATACCCAGGAAAGCTTCCCAAATAGCTTCTGCCAGGCATATATTTGATCTGCAGCCCCCAGCTCAGCTGGGCAACACCTGACACACAGGACTGGTAATGCAGAACACTTCCCATTCTTCCCTGTTTTAGGGGCACAGACAGCAGATTTCAAAATTGGGAAATATTTGAAGAATAGAGCTGGAAAAATAACCACGTGGAGAAGTACAAGGCATAAAATCCTTGCTCTTCTGGTCTGTGATTGGAGTGGAGATGGAACTGGAGCCCACTCCCAGCATCTACTGCAGCTTAGCATCTGCTGAAGCCAGGCACCCCTCCTGCCCCACAGGAGCACACAGCCTCCCCTGCTCAGAGGGTTTATGTGTAGACCAGAAACAAGTTGGCTGTTTTACTACAGCACTGTACAGCTCAGTACCACTGATAAGGAACTGTTCCACCACAAGGTCAAGACTGAAGTTGTCAAGCAGGAGCCCCTAAAGGACAGATCAAGGTCATCCTATGTCAGCATGAAGCCTCTGTGTGAACATAATGGCACTTTAACCTTGAAAAGGTCTTCCTAGCTCTACCATTCAAACATGACACAGTGAGCTACCAGTTCTGATGGGGTTTTTTTTCATGGTGGTGATGTTGATTACACAGTTCAACAAGCCAAGCCCATGAAAACACTCATTCCAGGTGGTGCCCAAGCATGTCAGGTCTCCTTCCCTCTTCCTGGAAGCACAGACTGCCCTGTCAGTGGAACTGGTCCAAACACTGCTTCACATCTCTTCTGGCTGCCACTGCCACTTCTGGTGGCTGCTGCTTTTGTGCTGTCTCAACTGCTCTTCTGCTTCAGCTGACAATTCTGAGCTCCCAAAAGCCCCGAGGCACCAACAGGATCACCAGCTCTGTCATCTTACACAACACAGACACGCACACAGCATCCTCCCCCCTGGACAGACCCACATCCACACCCTGCTCCTGCTCCTCCTCTGCTCCAGAGACACAGGGCACCATCCCACCACCAACAGACCCCGGGACCATCACCTCACTGCAGACCTCCCACAGAATTCTTCATCTCCTGACAAAGCTAGGCTTCCCCCTGCCAGGGAGCTCTTTGTCTGGCCCACAACGATTCTCACACAAGACTTGTTTTTCATAAAGGTCTTAGAGCAAGCCTCTCTACTCCAATATACCCATTTGGGTCACTTAAATGCAGAAGAAATCTTTAAAAAAAGGAAAATCAAGGTGTGGGCCCCTCTAAAAGAGGTAGAAGTTGTTTTGTCATTTTGTTGGGTTTTTTCCCTCCAGCCCATCACCCCTTCACCTTTATTTCAGCCCTGAAGTCAGCATCAGTACCCCAACTTGGAATGATATTTTTCTGGTAGAACCTATTTTAAAGCAAGCTAAATTTTAAAAAAATGACAGGGCTCTGCCACTTTGTACTTGATGCTCTTGCCTGCCAGCAGCACAGGCAGACAATGAAGTCTCGTTTACACTGTCTGCACAAGCATCAACGGGTCCAGCCCCATCCACCCCACGCAGAGATGAAATCAGCAGCTGCCAGCACTGAGCTGTGGAGAGAACACCCATGATGTTAAAAGAAATAACAGGGGATGGCAGAGGAACAAACTACCATGAGTAGGTGCTTCTCTGACACTCCTTGTCAGCTCTCAGAGCTGCCAGACATTTGGCATTGCCTTGATCTCCTCAGGTCAGGGACTGCAGCAGCAAACCTTGAGACTGCCCATCCATGCCCTCACCTCTCATTCAGTATCCCCGTGTTTACAGAGCCACAAGGACTGGAATCCTTCCTGAGAATAAAGTGCTCCCAGAACAGAAGAGCTACACACCCCTCACCAAGCAGTATCTGCAATACTTAGGCTCACCACACCAAAGAAAACCACCTAGTGAGAACACCTATAGCCCCAACAAAATACCATGTTAGCTCCCAGGAAGCCTTTCATTGTATGAGGGAAGGCAGCAATCTTCCTGCATTGCACAGAAGATGCTGGCAGGAGGAGTGTTGCTCTGCATGAAGAAGGCTGTGGCATGAGCACTGTGCCTGCTAATTTCCTAATATGGATCACAGTCCAACGGAGTTAAATCCACACGCCTACAGACTCATCATGTTTCTCACTTGGTGTAAGACTGAGTTTAATCTTTTTACCCCGCTGACAGGATATTAATTTTACCTAATGGCCCAAGAGCTGCCAAGAGCTATGAGCCATTGTTCCCATTTTTATGGCTTTGCTCAGCTTTCCTTCCCTGATGAGGAGCTCCCTATTAGCCCTGACTGTGCTGAGGTGTCGCAGCATGACGTGAAGAAATGCCAGCTACATGGCAGATCCCAAACCAGGAGTGCAAAGCACAATCTGGACTTCTCCAGGAGGCAGGACTGATCCAAGCTACTGTGCCAGGAACAACATTTTGAAAGTATCAAGAAGGTTGTTCCATCTCAGTAGTTTGTGGGTTTGGATATTGCAACCCTAAAAATAATTCAGGGCAGAATTGTGCTACAAGACCATCAGCAGCTAAGTACATGTTGCTTTGGTAGAGCCCCCATGCATGTGAGGAACACAAGGCACTCACAAACTCCTGAGGGACCTGTCCCTTTGCACCTTTGGGTAGAGGATAGGGAGATGAAGAAGCCTGCAGGATGGCAAAACACACAACACGTTGTGGGTAAGAGAAAGATGCAGTGTCTCCCCCTGCCAACCCTCCCACCTGCTCTACCACGTCAGGCCAAGGAGCAAAGATTAGTTAATGAAGCTTTGCTTCCACCTAAGACCTTCCAAAATCAGTCAGCTGTTGGAAACCAGTGGCTGAGGCTGCTAAACCTAAAAAACAAAACCAAAATTCCTGCTATTCCTGCTGTCTTGAACGAGCTTCCCTTTTCCAAAAGTCAACAACATGCAAAACATCTCCAGTAAGATGTGCATGGGAGATGTTCACTCCTAGCCAGGAGTTGCACCCAGCTCTTCCAGAGGCCTGAAACACCCTGGCTACAAAGTCAGTGCTACAGCCGCCTTCTATGAATGTTACATAATAAATAATGCATTTTAAGTATTGTGATGCTGGACTCCAAATCCCAGCCCCACTTAGCCTTTAAAGACAGTGCCATAATTATTTATAGTATTTACATTCCAGACAGTGGTGGGGGGTGTACTATCAGATCTCATTTAAAGATTACTTTTGCATGAAGCAAGACTGGTTCTTTAACATTTTCTTCAAGCAGAAAAAGGTGGCAGCAGCAGCTGGAGTGCAGCAAATAAATCCATAGATGCATATGGACATATAGGTCAAATAAGAATTAAGCTGAGCAAAAAACAAGTTTAGCTGTGAAATATTCTTTTGGCTGTTTTTCCACATACTGTGCTGACCATTTGTGGTTTAATCTTAGGGAAGCTCTCTCTCATATGAGCCTGCAAGCCCCTTAAGCTTCAAAGAAGCAACTTTTACTATAAATATTCCATATTTCTTTATACAGGCTAAGGTTTTCATATGAGCATTGTTGTTTTGTACACTTAATGCACCAGGAAAAACTGAAGTAGGAACTGGAAAATTTTGTTCTATGCCCTGCAGTGATGAAAAATAATCAAAAATATAGACCTGACCTAGAAAAAGGAAGAGTTATTCTGCTGCCCTCTAATGAGCACATCTAACATCTGAAAAAGAACACTCTCAAAAGAGATCTGCTCTGCCACAGGTACGTCCTCTTGTGCTACAAAACTGTCAGCAATGCAGACACAGCTGGAGCAGCACCTCCTACACAGCAAAGACAGCAGAAGAAACACCCAGATGGGCCCACCTAGATGTTCTGTACTTCTCTGAACTCAGACTGGAGTGTATGGCTGTGTCCTGTTCTGCTCCCTTTCCTTGCCTGAACAGAGGGAGGGGAGCAGCTCCTCATTCTGACCTTCAGGACACAAAGCCTGTGACCTGTTACAGGCATACAGGTACCACAGACATGTTGAAGAATAACTTGCTTCAACACCTGTGAGCCTCAATTAAAAGCAAAGGAATTCAGTTCTCATGCAAGGGTGTCCCTGAATCTGCACAACACTCAGAAGACATTCAGTTGAAAAATGCAGTATGGCACCACCACGGGGGAAGTTCTGCCTGGTACTGTGTTTCAGCTCAGTTTTTACTGAGCTACTGTGATGCTGTGTGCTGACCTTGGCCAGCTGCCCACCCAGCTGCTCCCTCCCTCCCCAAAAGAATAGGGGGGAAAAAACAAGATGAGGAGTTTGTGGGCTGAGGTAAACAACAGGGAGATCACTCAGCAATTAGCATCACAGGCAAAACAGATTTGACTTGGGGGAAATTAATGTAATGTACTGCCAATTAAAATAGAATCAGATGATGAAAAGCCAACACTGAAGCACCTTCTGCCCCACCAACCCCCTTCTCAGCTCCACTCTTTCCTTCTGACTTCTTCATTCCCAGCTCCCTTGAGCAGTGCACAGGGCCAGGAAATGGCATTACAGTCAGTCCTTCCTCCTCATACTCACCCACTGGGGCTCTGGTGACTGGAGCACCTCCTTTCCTCCTTTTCTGTCCTCAGTCTTTATAGGGCTCTCTCACTTTATTCCTACTCCTTGTTAATGATATGTTTTCCCAGAGACAGCACCATTGTGCCTGACAGGCTCAGCTGTGGCTGCACTTCAGCTCTTTGGACCTGGTTGTGCTCAGAATGTGACAGCTCTGGCTTCTGTCCTGCTACCAAAACCCTGCCACTTACACCCAATATGGGCAAACAGGCCAATGCCCCCTATTTTGGAGGAAGAAAATACATGAAGAAGTTACACTAACTCCCACATCAACAGTATCTAGACATCTGCATGCTATTTCCATAAATAAAAACCCACTCAGGTTTTTATTCACACTAAAACAACAAGCACACCTGCAGCTGCAGAGGAGCACACCTAAGCCCAGCCCTACCCAAGCCCAGCCCTGCAGTCACAAATTACTGGCATGAACCAAAAGCAATAGCCAGAGGCTCTGCTGAGCAAAATGCACAAGTGTCACTGAACAAAGCCATTCTAAAATTGTGATTTCTGACAACACAATTCCCACAGCGTGCAAAAACCTTCCCATGTCTCCCTGTTGACAGGCACACCAGGTTATTTCAACTCCAGCCACATTGTGAAATAACTGCTGCGTGCACAGACACAGCCTGTACCCACTGCAGCTGGGAATGTCCTCTCCATGCTAAAGAAGCCCATTCCCGTTACATAAGAACACTCAGTGACCTGAATTTACAAATAACCTTGGAGAAGAAAATAGACATAAGGAAAAACAAAGTGAAAAAGCCACGGAGCTAGGAAATGCAACAGAAATCAGCCCAGGGCATGTACGTGCACAGCCACACCAGGCATGAACATCCATGACCACAGAAGCCAAAATTCTCTACATAGATCCATTGATTTGCTGTGGGTTCTCCAAGCAATCAAGAAACACAGCACATGGGGGTCAGGGAACAAGCTGGTATGCCCCATTCTCCCTCAAATTTCATGCATGGGACTCTCTGCAACACCACATTTCATTGGAGTTGGTTATCCCTGTCACTATGTACCTTCCAGCTCACAGTCCCTTCTTGTCTGAAGAACTGCTTGGATAGCCTGTTCTCCTGCAGCAGGATTTTCCCCAGAATGTTCTGTGGTTTGCCTTATGGAACATTTGCAGCACTGCTAGTTCAATTTAAATCTGTCCAAATTATCATTTCAAACAACCCAGAATATTCCAGTACCCACTGCATTTAATCCTTGCATAGCTGTGTTGCCCACATTTAGCTCAGAGAACGTACATTGAGATTTACTGTGTTAAAAGCTTCATTAAAAAAAAAACAAAAACAGAATAACAACAAAAACCCCTTTCTACAAGTCACTTGGCTAAAAACCTAAGCCCAAATTAGAGGTTATTACCAGTTATGCCACATATGAGCATCAGCAGTGCCACTCTGAAATGCTGAAGGGGATAAACAGATCTTCAGCTGACATTTTCACCCAAGCATAAAGAAAACCTCAGTCCATAAATTGCTCACGAAGACTTGAATAAAGGATAACTTGCATAGAATAGAAAAACATTATAGATCCCACTAGGTATGAATGAGAGACATGAACTTTTGAGATCTCCCTGTAACACAGACCCACATTAGCAGGGCAGAGATTTATCTCGGTAAATCAGAAATGTAATTTATATAGCATAGAAGGAAAATTAAAAAAAAAAAAAAAGGCAGCTTTTCACATAGGCATTTCCCAGAGGGGTAAGGAGAAGGCTCACTTATTCCTGCACTGCAGAAACATTTCAATACAAGTCAGAAGGGGCAGCCCAGAAGAGGGAAACCTCTCACACCATCTACCCTTCATCAGTTTTCTAAACAGTATTTATTAAACTCCCAGGACACGTATTTCAGAGAGACATTTGACAGCCTGACACATCATCAGACCACTGCTGGTGACAAGGAAATGGCTCTGACTTCCAGAGCTACCAACCTGCCCCTTCCACAAGTGCTTCCTCACTCCTCCTCAGATTTGCTTTCTCAATTCCTGCTGTGCTGAGCCATCCCTCTCCTGCCCCATGAGAGGTTTGCATTATTTGAACTCGTGCTGGGAGGCCCTTTTGGCACCAGTGCAGAGCCATTCCACCTCTCTATTGTCAGAATTCATATTTTTATAACTTAATTATGTTACAGCTTTAACATTAGTGCAGCAAAGACAGGGATTTCAGTTCATAACCCTCTTTTGTAACACCACAGCTGCAGTAGTCTCCTAAGCAGCGCTGATCTATTTTTGTGTAAGGATGTCCAACCATTTTAAATTCATTTCACAGGAGAATACCAGGCTAGATCAGTATCTTTTTAAAGCTCCAGGAATCGTGATCACCCAGAGTAAGACAAGGTATGACATGCAACTTCCATGCCCCACCACTCCTGGCCAGGAAGGCAAGGGGTCACCCTGGCCCCAAATTCAGCAAGCCCCTCAGTGGCACAAGGCACTGATAAGTTTGATCTAAAAAACTCATGTTTGAACACCCAAATTTCACTAAGTCTGGAAGAAAACTTTGCAAAACCACAGACCAGCACTGCAGGAGCTTCTCCAAAGAAGTCTCCAATCCCTCACTGAGCCATATCCTTCTCTCCATCCATCCAGCAGCATGGAAAGGCTGCTCCAGGGCAGGCATGTACCTTCCACCAGTGCTACTGGTGAGCATTACACAGCAGGCACAGCCAAGGAACCAACCATAATAAGAAACTAGAGCAAGCTGACACATCCTTCAAACTGCTAGGACTCATTTCAAGCTCTTCCCACTGACAGCCTCCTCCCCTGGAGCAGGCTGCAGAACATTTTGGAAGGTTTGGGCTCTCTGGAAAAATGTTTGTGTTTGTGTAGTGCTCAACCACGAGCTAATTGGAGTCTTTTGGTTTTTTTAATGTTAATTTTAAGAACAGAGACTTAGCCACAGCTAGAGGGAGGGAAAGAAAACAAAAAAGTTAATTGGTTCCATAAATATTAACACAACTGATTCCTGTGATCTGGCAGAAGGCACAACTCACTCTGTTTGCAGAAGGGAAGTAAAAGCACTGAAAACAGTGCAAGCTTCATAGGCTCATTTACTGCTTCTCAATTAATTGCATTTACTTTAATTAAAGTGGAGCTTCCCACAGCTACTTTCACAGCCAGCACCACACTGCACAGACAAATTGTTAAAGCAACATTAAGCAGCATGGATTTTTAACCTTCTTTTAAAAATTATTATTTAAGGCACCAATGTCTTGAGCTTTCAGTAGGATCCCCACTCCACAGCAGGTCTGTTCTCCATTTCAACCAAACCCCACAGCTGTTCACCACTGATACAGAACTTGCTCAATCTGACTGCTGAAGTAAGATCCCACTGACTTAATCCTTTGGACCAAAGGAACAGAAAAACCTCCTGGCTTTGAGGCCGGTTGTTGGGAGCTACACAATCTGTTTGAGGTGTCCTGCAGACTGAGGTCATCTGACCTCACTCGAGAGGCTTCCCAGATGACAAACCACCATCTCAGCTCCTCCCAAACACAGTGCAGCTTTCTAACAGCCTGTAACAAAACACTCAGACACCAAATCTGCCCTTAAAAGGTGATCTGGCATTGTCAAGATAAAAGCAGGTCCTAATGATGCAGTCAAAAAAAACCCAGTAAATTTCAGCTGAACAGCAAGGCAGAAGCAATGTACAGTAATTTGCTACCCGAAGCAATTTACCCAGATAAGGTAAACTGCCATCTGTCACTTTAATGAGATACCAGGGTGGTCAGCCTTGGGCCTGGAGGAGAGGTAAAGAGTTTAATCCCCACACAGCATTTTCCCTTCCCTGGGAACTTTTCCTTTCTTGCAAATTTCATTACTGGAGGTTTCAAACACGTTCACACACAATGTCAGAAGCAACACCAGCTTGTGCAGGGAAGGTTCCCTTTTGAGCTGAGACCAGCACATTGAGTCCTGGGACACATCCTGGACCTGAGCAGGTGACACAAAGGACACAGGCACATTGCAGAAGGAGGAGGGGAGCAAAAGCAGGAATTCCCAGCTCAAATAGCTGCTCCCTCCAGGGCAGCACCCACACACCCATCAGGTATTTCCAAAGGCATTAAAATGGCTTCAGTGCTACACCACCAAGGCATCACCAACAGCACCAGGGACATCATTTCACCCCTCCCCAAATTCACAGAGCCCAAAGCTTGGGCAGCTAATAACAAAGACAGATGGAGGAGGAACACCTCATCACTTGGGTCTAGCACAGCACTCAGGCATTTCCCAGGGAGCTCTCAGCAACACGTTGGAGGTGCTGCAGGCACTCCCTGCCATCCCCAGTGTGAGGAGCAGCCCATTTACACCCTCCTATCCCATCTGAGCTGTGTTACTGTGGGGAACAGCTTGAGGAAGGCGTTCTGCACAAAACAAACACAAGGCAGGCCTGACAACTGCCAGCACAGATTGAAAAGCTGAAGAAAAGCAGCAGCAGAATTGTGAGGATCCAGCAGCTTTCCACACCAGAGATGTGAATGACCAACACAAGATTTCAGAAGTCCCCAGGCATGCATTAAGAAAAAGCAGCACAGTCTAGAACTGATATTCAGAACAGCTGCATTAATTACAACAAACAGGATTGATTTTTATTTTTTTAATCTTTCTATTGTTAAACACTCCAGTATGCCAGAAGAGTAGGAAAAAAAACCACAAAACATCAAATCAAAACAGAGGAAAGGTGATGAGGGATGAGGACAAAAGAGGAGGAACCTTAGTATTTAAAGGTAATAAATATGCAGAAATCCAATAAACAGACAGGAATAATCTATAGGACACTAAGATTGCCACCCTGTCAAGAGCTCCAGAAGAATAATGGGGGCCTGGTCATGGCTGCAATTTTCCCACTTCAGGGGTAACCACGAGTCTAGACACTGCAGAACAGCAATGCTGTCAGAGGAGAAGTCTTGTAACATTCTGGTACAACATCCATAAAAAAGCCTCAAGACTGGACAGTAAATCATACTGCATGAAGCTAAGGCAGGACCAACCAACCACAGCTTTTCTGCCTCTCTTAGAGGCTACAAAAGGAGAACAGAATTGGACAAGCGGGTGCAGAGCCCAAGCAGAAGCAGATAAGGTGACAGACCCAGCAGATCTGGAACTCCAGAGCAGAAGCTGAGGTGCAAACCAGAAGGGATCTGTCAGTGACTCTGCAAACAGAGGCTTGGTATCAAAAGAAACTCACAGAAAACCTCAGAAAGGAGCAAAGCAAGGCTGTACACAGCCTGCAGACCCCAGATATTCACTGCTGTCAGTAAATTCCTGCTTAGTCTAATCTCCTACCTCCACATTTCTTTGAGAGGAGAAGGGAATTCTTTCTTGGTCAGATGCTCAGTCATTTCCCTCCTCTACACCCCTGTGTGCCCCTGACAGTGCTGCAAGGCAGTCCTGGTATTCAGAGCACAAGCTCTGCTCAGGCTCATCACCTACCTCACTCACAGAATCACAGAGTGGCCTGGGTTGGAAGAAACCTGCAGAGAGCATCTATTTAAACCCCCTCTTTCACCTGTCATTATCTCAGGTTGCTCCAAGCCCCATCCCACCTGGCCTTGAACACTTCCAGGGACAGGGCAGCCACAGATTCTCTGGACATCCTGTGCCAGGGCCTCATCACCCTCCCTGTAAAATGAGAAGTCTTTCTTTATGTCCAATCCAACCTCAGAAATCAGGATGATTTTTCCCCAGGTTTTGCAAACAATTATGAACTTGCTGTTGTTGCACTTTTGTTTTCTCAACAACACAGCCTGTCACCGTTCCCTCCAGGAGTAGCTGAAAATAAAGCAGGAAGCTACCAATCCAGTTGCTCATATCATTCCACAACTGCTTCATCATCCACTCCAAAAAAGAGACATTCACAGGCAACTGCTCAGCCAGAGCCAAGCTTGAATAGGCCCTTACTTCAAGGAGCAAACGCTGACGAAGGAAAGCTAAAGAAAACAAGAAAAAATGAGCAGCACCAGCAACCCCGATATGACAGGCCATTATTTCTGACTTGGTAGGAAACACTTAATTCCCACGCTACAGAGGCTCACCCAAATGAGATTTATCCTCTCACTCGAGCCACAGAGGTCCCTGCGTGGATTAGATTACGGCAAAGCCTCTGGTTTACATTACGTCAGTGGCTAAGTAAACTACACTGACAGGAAGCAATCACTGAGCACAGAGTAACCCACGGACTGAACTCCAGCATTCCCAGGGATGGCACTGGCTTCTGTAACCTACACACGAGTGGAAATCATCTGCAAGCTGCTGTTAAGCTGAGCTAATGATTTAAGACAAAAAGCAGAGCAGGGGAAAGTAGTTGCAGCAGGTCTGCTTCACAGCACGACACAGCTCAGAGCTACCATTTATTAAAATACTTTCCTTTTTAGACCACTGGCTTTTTATATCACAGAACGTAAGGCTCACCTACAATGAATTCCATTTTGGTGACATTTTTCATTACAGTTCCACCCTCTCCTTCTCCTGCCACAAGGATTACTGATGCCAGAACAGCCTGTGCTGGCACCTCACACTAATCACAAGCACACTGAATCAGCCTTGTACCTAAAGGAAGCGACACAGCACTACCATGAGTGGCAGACCCTTCCACAGGGCACCCTGCCTCAACCAGATGCACCAAGAGTCCTCAGAAATTCCCAGAAACACCAGGCCTTCAGCCAACAAGAACCAACACCACCAGTTTATCCTCCCACAAGAAGGGGCCCCACTCCTTTCAGCCCCAGCACATACAAGCACAGGTGTTAAGTGGGATAACCCTGCTAGAGACTCTGGACTGTGCAATTTACACATCACGTTCCTCCCTGTCCCCTCAAAACCACCACAGCCAAAAGAGCAGCAAAAGCTGGTCACTTACAAATTGAGAAAAACTATGAGGAAAAAACTGTAGAGAGGTGTCCTCTCTTGTTGGCAACCACAGGCAACAGCCCTCAAGCCCCAGCACAGCAGTGGATTGGTTTCCAACAGGACTGCAGCCCTTTGGCTTTGACACAGCAAAACAGCTGTTCCAGGTGAAGCCTTTAATCTCATTAAAATAACCATGCTCTGCTGTTGGTTAGTTAGCCCCTGTGATGGTACACAGAGCATCAAAGAGCTGCCTACACCATGGGTTTATTTAGAGCACAACAATGCTCTCCACATTCTCTTTTCCTCCTACTTCCCAACATCCAATTGGCTTTTTTGACTACTGTCGAGCTCCAAGCTGACATCCTCTAAAATCTAACCCAATTCCAAGATCTTCCTCAGACTTGGTTTTATTTGGAAGAGAGTCACAGCTTAAGGCCAGACCTAAACACAGATACCAGCAATCTTGGACAATGTGACCAGATCTTGGGTAATGTGAGATATACACACACCTAGGACAAATACCTGTTTTCCCAACTGCCACACAGCAGCCTTGGCAGAAAAAAAAAATCTTCTGTAGCTGTGAAAAGCACAGGAGATAGTGAGCCCACCTACAGTCTGCCAACTTGACCTTCTCAGAGCTTGAAAAGCAAGTGGGAGGCAAGCACGCTTTTGTCTTGTTATTAAATCTTAAAATAGCAATGTGTAGGAGCATCCTACCCTCCTGCCCTGTGCACTAGGCTGAGGGGGAAAGGGAGGAAGAGGTGGAGGGAGGGTTAGAGTCAAGTTGAACTTACTGCAGAACAGGCTCTGAGCTGACCAGAGATGCCAGGAGACAAAGCACGTTTGCCTAGAATCTTTTTTCTAACTCTATGGTGTCTGCCATTGTATGCACAGCCTAGTTACAGTTCACTGAATTAACATTAAAAAATGAACTGATTTCCATAACGAAAAAACCTCTACATGGCCCCAGAGTGCAACAACAAGAAAGGGCACGGCAGCTTGGGAAGACATAAAAAACCCACTCAAATCACTTTTTGCCTGGTTGAATTGCAGTTTGGAGCCCCTAAATGAACAGTTATTTTTAGCTGATCATCTGCAGGGCGCCGAGCAGCAGGGTCAGCAGGGCTGTGAGCAGGAAGGCAGCACAGAGCCCCCAGAGAGGCAGCCAGGCACTGCACATCTGCATCATCAGCACTGCACGGGGACCAGCAGCACGGCTCTATTTATAACCCAGACATGGAGCCTGCAATCAAAGGCTGGGACTGCAGGCTGTCTGATTTAATTAAAGAGATGGCAGTGTGCACACACACACAGATGCATACATGTCCTTTTCCCAGGAGAGTGACCAACAATGAGCCCAGTGTTTCAAGAACAATACATTTTGCCAAGGTTTCTGTGCAGAGAGCTGGCAAATATGTCCTCACACAACCTCCCCACTTCCTCACTCTGTGCCCAAATGTCACTGACAGGCAGGGTAGCTCAGGCAACCACTTGCCATTGTGTGATTGATTTGTTTACAGTCCTGGACAGGAAAACAAAAGTCAGTGTAGTATTCACCCACACGAACAAAATAAATTAACTTAGCTTGCAAAGAAGCTATTTGGGAGTCTCAGGCATTTTCTGCATCAGGACAGCTTGCTGTGAGGCTCTGTTTGGTAGTTTGTTCCTTCTGATATTTTTTAAACATTTACATACAGTTTGTGGGGGGTTGAGAATCAGGTTTCAGAGAAATTTTTTGAGACCTTGCAGACATTTAGAAGTGAAAACTGCTTTCAGATACAAAGCTCTGTCTCACAGAGAGCAGTCAAAGAGAGCATTTTCTTCTTGTGGGACTGGAAATCAAAGGGCTCTATCATCTCCTCCCTACTCCCCCTCTCACTTTCCATACTCCCTGTAAAGATTCTCCTGCCTGGGAATCCTTGAGCCACAGAGCCCACAACAGCAGAGAACAGGAGAAGATTTGCTGCAGTCAGGCTGCTGTGAGTGAAGCACTGCTGGCACACAAGGAGAACCTGCTGACAAAGCACTGGGTTACCAATGGTAGCTGCTCACTTACAAATTGAGGAAAACTATGAGGAAAAAACTGCAGAGAGAGCTATCCCCTCTTGGTTGTAACCACAAGGAACAGCCCTCAAGCCCCAGCACAGCAGTGGATTGGTTTCCTACAGGACTGCAGCCCTTTGGTTCTGACACATCAGCTCTGACACACTGTTCCAGGTGAAGCCTTTAATCTCATTAAAATAACCATGCTCTGCTGTTGGTTAGTTAGATGTTGGCTGCTGGTGAGGCAAAAGCAGCCACAGAGCAAGCCCAGAGATCAGGTTAAAGCCCTGGCAGTCTCTGGCTGCACCAGGATATCCCACAGAATGCCTGAAGCTAGTCCCCCACCTGGGGATCACTAAGCACATCCATGCAGAGGCCCAAACAAAAACAAACCTCTCCCAAAAACCTTCAGAGGAACACAGGAAGCAATGTTTGTATTGCAGCTCCCTGAGCTTCAGGGGACAGCCACTAAAAGCCACTGCAAATATAGTCCTCAGTGTCTCTGTTCACAACCTAAAGCAGCACTCATTCAAAATACAACAAACCTGTTCTGGAGGAAATGATGCTTCTGGAGTCCAAGTCAAGCTTCTGTACTAGGGTATCAGGGTCAATTTTCAGCCCAGAAAACACACCAGAAGATGAGAAGTCCCAGTCCTTATGCGAAAGAAACAAAACAGGAATCAGTACATACACAACGAGGCAGCACTTGTTTAAAAAAATTTAAAAACCAAACCTAGCACCATCCAGATAAGAACAGTGGTAGAGAGCAGGTGTCTCTCTTGAGCAGGCAAAGGCACCCTACAGTCCCTCCTGCCTACCCCCCAGCTCTTCCACACAGAAGGAATTTTCAAAAAGTCTCATTTTGGACCGTCCTGTTGCTGAAGTATTCCTGCCTCAAGTCAACCTCACCTCACTCAAGTGCATTCACTTCCATGAGGGCTGGGAACAGCATCCTTAGGAAAAGACAGATTTATTACAGGTACTGAACAATACAGATAAGCAACAAATGAGAGGATTAGGGGATTAAAGCCTAAATCAATGGACATTAGGCAGATTCAGTAACTACTAGCAACTCACCAAATCTTCAACATCATGCTTTAGGCATGCAATGCCTCCCTAAGATCGGCAGTAGCTATTCTGTTTGGATTAGAATTTATTACTTTAGCCAACAGTATCTACCATCACCAACACATAACTTCAGTGGTATAAACCCAATTGTATTCAGCACAGGCAATTCCTCCCTTCCTCACAAGGAAAGCTCAGGCACATAAAAAACATTTACTGGTGCTGTGTCCTTGCTGTGAGGGGGCGGCACCTGAACTGCGTATTCAAAACACAGCTGGGGAAAACAAAATATCCTAAATAACTCTGAATAAACAGTTCCATCTATGCTAAACTAAAATGGAAGGCACGCACTACAAGCTCCCCATCTCTCCCAGTACTTGTTGATAACAATCCCCACTGCTGCACACAAGTTACCCCACGGCAAGGCAGCAAGCCCAGGCATCCAGAAGCAGCAGCAGCAGTGCTGGGACACGCGTGTCACTGTGGGGACACTATGCTGCTGCTGCTCTAGACCAGTGGCACTGCAGGCTGGCACTGCCATGGAGCACTGTGCTGGAGCAGCCCCCGGCCCCCTCTGTCACCTCCCCGCCGTGCCCTGACACACACTGCCAGGCTGAGGGCAGCGTGGGGAGCAGCGGCTGCCCGGCAGCACCAGGGCTTCAACAAAACCTCCACTGCCTAGCAGCACCAGGGCTTCAACTGCCCAGCAGCACCTGAGCTTCCACAGGGCCTCCACTGCCCACAGAGACCCGGCCTGCGCCATCCCCTCAGCCGCCGCATCCCCACGGCGGGCACGGAGCTACCGACGGACACCCCCGCACCTAGGGCGGACCCACAGCAGCCCCAGTGGAGCTGAAGACGTGCGGGGACCGGCCCTTTATGCAGGGAGAAGGCGGAGGATCCATGCGAGGCGGCCGCCGCCTCCAGCCCCCGCCCCGCGTGTCCCCGCCCCCGGTACCTTCCCGGCCGCCGCGCTCCATCCGCCCGCGGCGGGGCCGAGCCCGGGCCCGGGGAGCGGCGGCGGGTCCCGGGCGGGCCGGGGGGCGGCGCGGTGCAGCCGCGGGCGCTTGGCTTTGCCCACCATGGCGGCGCGGGACGGAAAGGGCCGGGCCGGGCGGGACCTTCCGGCTGCGCCCTCACCGCGCCCGGCGCCCCGGGAAATTCGCCTTCCTCCCCGGCACGGGCGGAGCTCCGGAACCGCCTCCTCGGCTGCCCGGGCCGGCCCCACAACCACGGCTGTTTACTCCGGGACGTAAAGGTGGCAGCTGCTGTGGCAGCCTCTGTGGGGGGCGGCCTGCGGATAATCGCCCTTTAGTCAAGTGCCCTCTGGTCAATTGCCCTCTGGTCAATTGCAGCCTGCCCAGGTGGTTCCCGTGAGCAGCCTGAGGGTGTTCCGCGTGCTTAGGTTAAACCCAAACACTCCGCAACACAGTTTTATAGGCTTCTATAAGAGCTAAGAGCTCTTGGTAGTGTTGAATATTCTACAACTAAACTCATTTTATTTAGTTGATCTGTTGTCACTATATTGCAAGGGCTCCATATTGCTAGAGTTTTGTACCTCCTTGATGTTTCCCGTAGGCTGCTCCTAAGCACTGACTCTTCCTCATCCTCATAGTAACCAACTAACTCCAGTTCCCCTCAACCAACCAATCCACTCTTTTATAATACTCTTCTTACTGCCTACAGCTGCGGCCTGTTAGAGTCAGACCAGCTCCTAATCTTTAATAAACCCAGCTGCAACTCTTGAGGGGATAAGATTACTTTCTGTACTACCTTTATTAACCTATATTCTATTCCCCTACATTGATCAGTTACTTGTAAGCAGCGCCCACTTTTTAAGTTTCTTCACAGGCTCTTAATTGTCACTTACATCACTAAATCACTGAAAGCTTTAGTTGGTTAACCCTGACAAGCATCAATAAGCAGAGCCAATATGAGCTGAAGATTGGACATCTGGGATCTTAAATTTATGGCCCTTCAAGGACATTAGTAACCAGGAGATACTAGAGGAGATGGAAGCCTGGAAAGTTGGAGAGTCCCTGTCCGAGAAACAGATGATAAGAGGACCAAAGAATGTGGACCAAATAAGCACGAAGGGCAAGAAACCACTAAGCAATACAGAATAGAATACTAATTAATGAAGATAATTATGTAATTTACATCAATTTCTATAATATATTATCTATAATGGATTTTTATATATATATATATCTGTATAATTATGTAATGTATAAATAAGTGGGAAAAGTTTTGTACTGGAGTCAGTGTGAAACATTTGTAGCCCCACACACATCTCCTCCTGGTGAGGAATAAAGCCTTACTCACTAACACTAAAAAGACAGTTTTACAGTGAGTCTTATTTATCTCAACGATCTTGGAGGTTTCTTGGTAACAGTAGCACCAGGCAGCAACCAGGCTGCCACAGTAGGACAAAAAACAACTCTAAAACTTCCTGCCAGGTATTATTTCTGCAGTTGAAACAGTAGAAAATACCCAGCAAGCCCCTAGGGAGGGCCAACACCTGCCAGACTGCAGTCATGGGCCCAGGTGGACACCACAACAAAGCAACCCAATCCTCAGCTGCATGTTTCTACACACAGGAGGGGTGAAATGCAAAGCTGCTTCTCCTTGCTCCAAGATGAATAAAAAGCTCCAAGCCTGGAGCCACAGCGTGTTTGATCTTAACAAGCCCTGACAAGTGCTCCCTGGTTAATGCATTTTCGTTTTCCACATCCTCTGCCCTCCCCATTTCCCCCCAGGCTGTGTTTCCCAGGGCCTGATACTGGGACACAGAAGTGCAGAGCTGTAAGTGCACTCATTCCTTGTGGGTGCCAAGGAAATGCAGGGACAGGCCTCTGGGAAGGTACTTGGAAAAATCATAGAACCATGGAATATGCTGAGCTGGAAGGAGCACATCAGCATCATTGAGTCCAATTCCTGGCCTTGCACAGACACCCCAACAATCTCACCCTGTGATTCAGAGTGGTGTTCAGCCCTCCTGGAGCTCTGGCAGCCTTGGGACTGTGACCAATCCCTGGGGAGCCGGTCCAGTGCCCAACCACTCTCTGGGAGAAGAACCTTGGAAGATCCAAACTAAATCTTGCCTGACAGAGTTCCCTTTCATTTCCTCAAGTCCTATCACTGGTCACAAGAGGGAAGAAGTCAGTGTCAGGCCCTCTGCTTCCCCTTGAGAGGATATTGAAGACACGGAATCAGCACATCAGCATCATTGAGTCCAATTCCTGGCCTTGCAGGAGCACATCAGCATCATTGAGTCCAACTCCTGGCCTTGCACAGACATCCCAACAATCTCACCCTGTGATTCACAGTGGTGTCCAGCTCTCCTGGAGCTCTGGCAGCCTTGGGACTGTGATCATTCCCTGGGGAGCCTGTCCAGTGCCTGACCACCCTGTGGGAGGAGAACCTTGGAAGATCCAAACTAAATCTCGCCTGACAGAGTTCCCTTTCATTTCCTCAAGTCCTGTCACTGGTCACGAGAGGGAAGAGGTCAGTGTCAGGCCCTCTGCTTCCCCTTGAGAGGATGTTGAAGGCACGGAATCACATAATGGTTTGGATTTAAAGGAACCTTTAAAGATCATCTTGTCCCACTCCCCTGCCTCTAGATCAGGTTGCTCCAAGCCTAGTCCAGCCTGATGTGGAACACTTCCAGAGATGGGGAATCCACAAGATTTAATGCTCATCATGGATAGAAAGATTTAATGTCCATGGGGAATAGAAAATAACAGCAGGAAAACTTCCCTTACGCTGCTCTAGGCTGGGTGAGCATCATTTAGGCCCAAAATGACAACTCTGATCATCAAAATCCATGACTTTGGGGAAAAACCACTCTGACAGTGCTCAGGTGGATGCCCAGCTCCCCACACCAGCTGTTCAGGTGCATCCTGTATAAACCACAGCAGTCCTGCAGTTAGTGGTGGGGGGGAAACACAATCCAGGCTAGTAAAAATAAAAAGATGAACCAATAAAAATAAAGACAGTTAAAATAGGAAAGGGAATGTTTAGCAGCTTAAAATGCTTACAAAACAGGCTGGGGAGCATATGTGCTGTGGCCAAGCATATCCCCAAAAGTTGCCCACCCCCTTTACCTGCAGCACTGAAGGCCAACGCTGCAGCAGAGCCTGAGGAGCAGCTGGAAGGGACTGGGATATGCCAGCAAACTTCAGCGTTGGCTGCAGGGACCCATGGAACACCCTCTCAGCTCCCACTGTTCTGTCTCCGAGGGCTCACAGCTCTCCCACCCCCTTCTGTAACCTTGAGTTGAAGCAAAGTGGTTGGACAAACCCCATGAAACAGCTGAGGAGAAAAGACCCACACATTCAGGGCTCATGCAACACAAAAGGAAAATTACGGCAGCTCATCTCATTCAACCACACTTCCTTCCCCCAGATCTGCAACCCCCATCACTGGCAGGAAGCTCCACCAACCTTCCCAGCTTCATCTACCGCAGCTCACGCACTCCAGGCCTGGGGAGTGCTCTGCAGCATCCAGCTTCAGCCTTCCAGGCTGGATGAGCATCCCAGCTCCAGCTGGCTCACTCTCAGGGTCCATCCCCACCATATCCTGCATCAGATGCTCCCATGCTCCTGTCCCACTGCCAGGACTGCTGTGATGCTTTCCTGCTGCACCTGGCTGTGATGAAAGCAAGCCAGGACTATGATGGCTTCTTTAATAAAAGCACCAATCCACAAAGCATCCATCCGGGCTTGGAAATGTTCTGCTGGCACTGCAATCTCTCTTCTTGCTGCAAAAATAAACCCATAACTGTAACACAGGAGCAGGTCAACAGCATCAGGGTCTTATAATGCCTCAGGTTGCCCAGACCGTGGCAGAGAATTGGAAGATGGTCTGTCATGTCCTTTCCAACACAAATTCTTCTGGGATTCCATGATAATGCAAAACGGTGACTCAACATCAGCTTGCTTGGAAGGAGAACCTACAAAGCAGTTAATAAAGACTCACATTAATTAGTTTTTTTAAAAACCCTACAATCCTGTATGTTTTCTAAATTACTTCCTTTTTTTTTTTACTGTAGTGCTTTGAAGAGGTTAAGAGAAAAATGCCAGGAGCTGGTTCCTCTCTGCTCAGGCAAATGCTGCTGCTGGGAGGAGTTGTTGAAACTGGCGCAAAAACTTTTAAAAGCTGCTTAAAAAAAATTCCCCACACAGCCCTGAGCTTTGTCAGAGGACGGTGCCTGCATCCTCTTGTCATGTAAGGAGGCCTGGCTGCACAAACATTTCAGAGCCCAGCCCACAGTCTGAGAGGAGCTCCCCATCTTCTCCACACCCAAGGGCTGCCAATAGCTCCCACATGAAGCAGCTGCTCCCACTCCCAGCTCTGTTTGCCCCCTGACGTCAGTGCTGATCCCCAGCAATGCTGTGAAAGGTGAAAAGTTCTCATAAAACGTGAGGTTTTGGGTGGGTCCCTTTTCTACGTGCGGTGCGAGGGCTGCAAGCCCTGGGTATCCCAGTCCCAGTCCCACAGGGCAGGATGCTGTGGGTTTGGCCAGGTTGAGTGGGGCTGGCTGGGGTGTTTGGGAAACTAACCCTCCCACAGGCACCACTCTTGACTTCCTCTTCCCCTGCAAGTGCAAGACAGAAATAGGAAGGAAAGATTGGCGTACGTCACAGAGCTCCTAATGCCCAGCTATGTTTCCCAGCAGAAATTGAGAAGCTGAGACCATCCTCATCCCAGCCCAAGTACAGAACAGAGACGAGGGCTGGAGGCCAGGCAAGTACAGCATCTCAATTTTTATACTTCTGTTCTTCCTTTCTTGGGGGGAGGCAGGTAGGCAACAAAGGGGTTTTGTAGTTCTGGTGTTAAAATGGCATACTTTTATTATTCCTGATTTAAACTTTGGCCAGTTGAGTTCAGGGAGCTTCAGGGAGCTTGGCATGGCATCCCTGCCTCTGGCGGGACAGTCTGTGCAGCCTTTGCAAAGGCAGCTCGCCTGCTCTGTACCAGTTTTGCCTTTGGAGATAGCACTGAGCCTGGAAATGCAGGTGGTTATGGTGGGGAGGATGCCTGACCTCCAGAACTCCCTTTCCTCAGCAGCCCATGGGCTCAGAAAGCAGAGCAGAGAGGGTGCAGTGTGCTCTTCCCATGGCCTGACACATGGCACTAGGCAGGGTGGCACGGGCTGGGTGCTCACCTGCAGCACCAGGGCTGGGGCTGCCACCTTCCCGTCACCCTCCCTCTTCCTAAGGGGAATTTCTACCACTGCCAGCTGTTGTTGCCGTGGGAAAGAGGGAAGTGGCATGGCAGCACGGCATGGATGGCTGCCTGGAGGGCTCAGCACAGTGTCACAGCCTGGAATGCCTGTGCACAGAGCTTCCCGGCTGTCCCTGCACCCCTGTGAGCCTGGAGGAGTAGCTGGGACAGGGAGTGAGACCCTGGCTCTTCTCCTCCATATCTCTGTGTGCTGCACACATCAAATACTGTGCAGGCAAGTGAGCCTAGGGAGGACAGGTCCTTCGCAACACCTCAGTGGCTCTTGGATGCAGATGGAATGAGGGGCACATGCCAGGTGTCAGGAAGGCAGCCTGGTCCCTGGTTTTGATGCTTTTCCCAGAGTCACAGCTCCAATCCCAGCCTCTTGGCAGGTGAGAAGCAAAGCGGGGAGCACATGCAGTAACATCATATCCTGTGGCCAGCATGGGTGCTGCAACGGGGCTGCTGCAAGCTGTGGGAAATCTCTAAATGGTGCATTTTGCTGTCCTAGCTGTCACATCCTGCTTCGCAGCGGTTTTGCGCTTTCTTTCTGCTGCCACTGCTGCTGCTGCTGCTGAGTGATTTCAGCTGGGTGGAGGGTATGGTGTCCTCAGGGCAGCCAGCCCCTTCCCACCCGAGCAGGACCCTGACCCTGGCAGACCCAGCAGCACAAATCCCCTCCTTCCCTTCCTCCCAGGGGTACCCAGGGACCTTGGTGCTCAGAGCCAAGGGATGCCACAGACTAGGCAGGGGTTTGGTGCCCATGGGAGAGAGCTGACCCCACAGATCTGTCCTCTGCAGGCACTGGAGGCTGCTGCAAGGAAATATGTATAAAATATATTCCTATTTCCTATAACAGGGGAATAAATATAGATATATGTATAAATAGATAGAGATAGATAGATGATTAAATATAGATATAGATATATATAGATATAGATTACATATAGATATATAGATACAGATGTATGTATGTGTATATATATTTTTTATTTATTTAATTATATTTATTCTTCACCTATTTAAAATAAGTTTATATATATTTATTTTTATATTTTTCCTGCGATTTACATATACAAAATATGTATGAAAAGACATATACACACATGCTGAGTGTGATATTCTGCATGGACTGGGAAAGACCTGTCTGTGACCACCTGGGTGGGATCTGTCTGCATCACACAACTGAGTGATGGAAAAATCAGCCTCAGACAAGTGACATCCACTCTCCCATCCTCACCATACCCCACTCTGCTCATTTCCCTTCTGTGCTTGGAGTCTGGAGCTGTGCAGGGGTGGGAAGGAGCAGCTCTGCTGGGTGCAATACCTGGCATCTCTGTCACAGCATGATGGTGACCAGGGGTGCTTGGCAGTGTGGAGGAAGCACCCATGGGCTCTGGCACTAGTGGTACTTCCCTATTACAGGTGGATGGTGCAAACACCACAGGAGTCCCCCCACGATCCTGGGTATGAGTGCATATCCTCCCTTTTTGTGGGAAAACAGATGCTTAGCAAAGCCCTGATGGGAACTTGTGGCTAACAGGCTTCAAGACTCATCTCTGCTGTTGAACACTTGTTTTATTTATGACAACAGGATCACTGCTGGCATCAACACTTCCCCTTCAGCTCTATTTATAACTCCCAGCTTGCTCCTCCATGCAGCACAGCAGCCAGCTCCATCCCAACACGGCAAGCCCCCAGCACGTCCTGAATGCCAGCGTGCCCCAGCTCTGCACCCTGCCCACAGGCAGAGCAGCAAGGACAGCACCCAGCATTTAACTTATGCACCTTTCCTGAGACCACCTTCACATCTTCTGGCACACAGACCCCTGGGGGGCATCTTGCCCTAAGGCAGGTGGTGGAATATCCTGGTGGCTTCTGTTAAAGGCTCTTGCTGAAGAAGAGGCTTGATCCCGAGCCACCCAAGGCATGTGGTGAGGAGATCAGAGCACAGGGCCAAGAGGGACCCTGGTCCTGAGGTGCAGCTTTGTCCCCCTGATGCCACCATGCAGCCCTGGCCAGGAAGCAGAGCCTTGTGGCAACGTGTCCTGCCCTTAGCTGGGTTGCTCCATCCTGGCACCCCACTCCCCACTATGGGATGAAAGTGGTTGTGAAGTTGTGCAGTTCTGCTCCTTCACACCAGGGCAGGAGGCTGGGCTGTGCACCCCTCTGCTTGCTTGAATTTATGGGAACGAAGGAGAAAAAAGGAACTTCACAGGCAGAGCACATGCAGTAGACGAGGGGCTGGTGGCAACTGCGAGTCTGGCATGAGCTGAAGGGATCATCAAGGGGGTTGGAGGAAACGCTGCTGAGGCCCATGTCAGCACCCTGCTCATGTACAGTCAGGCTGAAAACCTGCTTTGCCCTCTTCTGAAGGCTGTTAGGAGGCAGACAAAGGCAGAAGCCCCATTTGTTCTCTTTGAAAGCCCTGTGCTCGCCTGCCCACACACCACAGTGTAATTTCCCTCCATGGCAGAAAAGAACTGTTGAACTTCCTGTTGTTGCTCTGTCCAAGTGTAAGGATGTGCTCACACTCTTGTGACAAGAGCAAGAAGCCACTGTGGGGGTGAAAAAGGCATCCAAATGCAGCTCACAGCATGAACCCTACTTTACAATACCTGATAGCAGCTAGCACTGGGGGTGTGTTGAGAGTATTTCTGGAGTTTGGGAGCTTTTTTTAACCCAGTTTTAGGGTTGCTCTATTTTACAAGATGAGCCTGTAAGCTCCAGCAAGAACGAGGAGCTCACAGAGCCCTATCCCATCACCACTGCACACTTTGGCATGGCAGCAGGAATTAAATGCTTGGAAACACTGGGCAGGTGGAAAAGCAGGAGCTCATTGAATCCATAGGTTTGGTCCTCACAGCATGTGGCACTTCTGGTTTGTAGCAGAACCAGAGCCTAATTAGGCCCATTTGGGGTATCAGTCACTGAGTTCTACAGGAAACAAAGGCAGGACCCACTTTGTTTCCTGCAAGCTCGAGCTCTGCAGGCAGAATCTGGAGGTGACAGGAATGTGTTGAGCCAGCTAAGCACAGGGTGTGCATGACTCATAGACAGGGACTTTGCAGCTGTGACAATAAATTATGCCCTTAATTCTTTCCGTGGGGGACTGTGGTGGTGGAGAGGAACTTACAGAGCTCTTTGTCCAGAAGGGCTCTGGCCACCCACCATAGATGGTCTTGTGCAGATGTGGCAGAGTGAACTCCCAGGCTACGTCACCCTCAGGGTTTGGCTGGGTGACCTCAGCAGTGCCTCGTGTTGGCTGTGCAGCAATGTGGTGCTGCCTGTGGAGCTCTGCCAGGGGCACTGGATCCAGGGTGGGCTTCCAGATGGCCCCAGCCATAATCAGTGATGGCCACCACCCTGAGGGTCCTGCCACATCTCAAAATCTATAGCACAGCTGGGCACCAAACCTCACTGTGCAAACATCACCCACTGACCTACCTAGACTTTCTCTCTGCCCTTGGGAGGAGACCAGACACTCTTTCAAGGCTGACCAGTGTTATCCTCAGCTGGGGTGGTGTCCTGGAGAGGCTGATGAGCTAAGACAGCACACCCTGATGCCTCAGATGATGCCTCAGAAGGGGATCTGAGCAGTCCTCACGTACAACCTGCCTCAGTGTCTTTTGACGGTTTCTCTTGTTTTCTCATTTCCACATCTCTCTGATCTGTTTATTTGGTGAGCTGACAGGAAGGGGTGATAGCAGGAGCCAAGGAGTGGTTCTTGTCTTACTCAGGGCAGCTATCAGAGCTATTTTGAAACTGATGACCTGGTTTCCAGACACTGTGTCTAGTATTGCTATAAAGCGCAATGTCTGTTGTTCCTTTTACTTTTTTATTCCTTTTTCTTCTTTTAACAAATTCCTCTTTTCTGACTTCCCCATGTTCCATGTTGCAAGGCCATTACACAGTCAGGGTTTGCTCTGCTGGGGAAAGGTGTGACACATGACAGTGTTAATGAATGTGATCTCAACACAGGTTGCCCACAGAGAAACTGTGGCTGCCCCATCCCTGGGGCACATCCCAGGTGGTCTCAAGGATGCTTTTTGTCCTGCAGAAAATGCCTCGTGACTGCTGCATGCAGCTGCCAGCAGTGACCTGGGTGCTGCTGCTGGTGACAACAGGTGAGCCTGACCTGCTTCCTCCCAGCCCCTTTCATGGGCAGTGAACGAGTGGGGGGGATCCAAAGTGCTCCCAACAGCAGGGGGAACACAGCACGGAGAGGTGTGCAAAGGCCATGTCCTTCCACTTCCTGGGGTCTGGAGTTAACACCAGCCAGCCCAGCTGAAGGACAGCAAGGCAGCTGAGAGCCTTCCAGAGCCCCCAGCATAGGTTTGAGAGGCAGGGCAGGCTCAGGCCAGCATGGGTGCCTGGTGTTGGTGTCTGAACACCCCAGCTGCCCCCCACACCAACTCTTTCTTCTTGCCTTTCCAGCCTTTGCCATGGAGTGCCCCAAGATCAAGGTGGGGACATGCAAGGACTGCATTCAGTCTGGTCCTGGCTGTGCCTGGTGCAAGAAGCTGGTAGGTCATGTAGCCTGTCTAGTTGTCACTCCCCAGCAGTCAGCTAACAGGCATCAGGACAGTCACCCTGCCTGCCTGGTTCTTCCTGACTTCATTGTGGGAGTGTTTCATGTCCTGAATGGAGGATGGGGCCAGAAGAGATCCAACAGCCATGACCTTTCTCCATAAATACCCATCAAAGGTTTTCTTTTGTCCATCAATGCCCTGGAGACCTGGTTTGGGGGCCAGGTAATCTTGTAAGGTGCCTGTTCACCCCCTGCTCCTCTGATTTCTGTGTTCCTGCTGGTGTTGTCACACACAGAATTTCACCAAAGCTGGCGAGCCTGACTCCATCCGCTGTGACACCATTGAGCAGCTGAAGCTGAGGGGGTGCCCAGGCAGTGAGATTGAGTTTCCAGGCAATGAGATCAGAAAAACACAGGACAAGCCCTTAAGCAGTGAAACACAGCTGACTCCACAGGAGGTGCACCTGAAGCTGAGGATAGGTATGCTCTGCCTGGCGTTCCCAACTCTCTTCTTCTTGTGGCCTGCCAGCAATGCCCTTCCACTCATCCCCAGACTCACCTGAGACACAGCAGCACGTTGCAGCCTGCATTTCCACCCCTTTTCTTCCAAGAGAGAGGAGGGGTGGGTGATGGCACAAGCTGGCACACCGTGGCAGCTGATCCTGCTGTCCCTGTCCCTCAGGCCAGCCTGCTGTGTTTAAGGTGAAGTTTCGCCGTGCCATGGGGTATCCCATTGATCTCTACTACCTCATGGACCTCTCCTACTCCATGCTGGATGACCTGGAGAACGTGAAGAAGCTGGGAGGGGAGCTGCTCAGGGCTCTGGAGAGCACCACCCCTTCTCGGCGCATTGGTGAGTGTGGTGGTGTTCGCAGGGGTCCCAGGATGAGGGAAAAGATGAGAATGCTGACTCCATGTTTTAGAAAGCTTGATTTATTATTATTCTGATATATATTGTATTAAAACTATACTAAAATTATACTAAAAGAATAGAAGAAAGGATTTCATCAAAAGGTTAGCTAAGAATAGAAAAAGAACGATAACAAAGGCTTGTGACTGACTGAGACAGTCTGGACAGCTGGACTGTGATTGGCCATTAATTAGAAACAACTACATGAGACCAATCACAGATGCACCTGTTGCATTCTACAACAGCAGATCATTATTGTTTACATTTTGTTTCTGAGGCTTCTCAGGAGAAAAAATTTTAAGGAAAGGATTTTTTTATAAAACATGCCTGTGACAGGTGAGCCTGTCTTCAGCCTGGCACATCTGTTTGGGAAGAGCTGCAGGGTTGGAGGAGGATGCGGAAAGTGGGCAGCAGGTTGTCCTCTGCCAGGCTGAAAAGTGTGGCAGGGCAAGGGACATGGGCACATACACAGGGGCCAGCAGATTGCCCTGTGCATTGCCCCTATAACTCTAGTCTGGCTGCCCTAGGGTTTGGCTCCTTTGTGGATAAGACAGTGCTGCCATTCGTGAACACGCACCCCGAGAAGCTGCAGAACCCCTGCCCCAATAAGAACACCAAGTGCCAGCCTCCCTTCGCCTTCAAGCACATCCTGTCGCTGACGGACAACGCCCAGCAGTTTGAGAGTGAAGTGGGCAAGCAGTTCATCTCAGGGAACCTGGATGCCCCAGAGGGAGGGCTGGATGCCATGATGCAGGCAGCAGTGTGCGGGGTGAGTCCTGCACCTGCCCTGTGCCAGCAGCTGTGCTCAGGCAGGAGGGCTGCTGCCTGTACACACCCTGGAGAGGGCTGCTTTTCCCCCTCTCCACGTGGGCTCTGGAAGACCATCCTGCATAAGTTCTGATCTGGCAGCAGGGCAGGTCACTCTGAAGAGTACAAGAGAGCATCTTACCCCAGAGCCTCCTAACCCTGATCTCCCTTAACCCACCTTCCTCCTGCCTCCTGCCCCACGCTGTGGCTGACACAAGAGTGTGGAAAGGGTGCCCACTGGCACTGTCCTGCCAGCCTTGCTCAGGGACAGGAGCCATTCTCTGTGCCACTTGCAGGACCAGATTGGCTGGCGCAACGTGACCCGCTTGCTGGTGTTTGCTACTGATGATGGATTCCACATTGCTGGGGATGGCAAGCTTGCAGGCATCCTGACCCCCAACGATGGCAAGTGCCACCTGGAGGACAATATGTACAAAAAGAGCAATGAGTTTGTAAGTACCTGGGGGCTGTTCAGAATCTCCAGTACCCCCCACCTCCCTCCCCCAGGCAGAAATGACAATGCTATGTAAAGCAGCCTGCTACAGAGACCAAAACATCACCTCAATCACCATAAGTTGTGCTGCCATACCAGAAGTGTCTACTCTTCTGCTGGTGGGGGAGGTTGTGCTGAGTGTGATATTCCTCTCCCCATCCAGGACTACCCATCTGTTGGCCAGCTGGTCCAGAAACTTGCTGAAAACAACATTCAGCCCATTTTTGCTGTCACCAGTAGGGTGGTGGATGTTTACAAGGTGGGAATATGTCAGATGGTCCAGGTGCCTCCATCCCCTTCCCAGGAGGACAGACACAGCTCTGTGTGTGTCTCCTGGTGCTGTCTCCTGCTCTGCTGTCACTTGTTAGGAAGTGCTCACCTCTTTGCTCTCCACTGGCAGAAACTCAGTGAGATGATCCCAAAGTCAGCAGTGGGGGAGCTGAACAAGGACTCCAGCAACATCATTGAGCTCATCCAAGTGGCCTACAATGTAAGTGCTGGAGTTCCCACCTCTCCAATGACACCACCTGCATTTCCAGAACCACCCCAGGCAGCTGAGATCCTGACCTGTGGTGCCCTCTGGCTCTTTTTCCTGACCTGCAACCCCATACCCTCTTGGTTCAGTCTGCTTTTGGACTGATGGTACTTTCTCCACCATTTTTCCAAAGAACCTCTCCTCACGGATCATCTTGGACCATTCCACCTTGCTGGACACTCTGGATGTCAAATATGACTCCAAATGCAAAAATGACAAGGACTCTGTGGATGAAGCAAGAGGCAAATGTGACAATGTCAAGATCAATGAAGAGGTATGCTCTCCTGTACCAGGAGCACCCCACAGCTTGCACAGCTTCTCTTGTCCATCCTGTTTCAAGACAGGAACCCTTGCTGCTCTTCCAGGCTTTTTGTTTATATTAATTAATTGCCAAGAGTGTCCAAAATGCTATGGGATGTGGGAGATCCTCCATTGTTCTGGGTGTGCATGTCCTCAGCCTAGGGCCAATACCACACTCTGACAGCTGGACACCTGGCCTTCCCCTGTCCTACTCTGCCCTTTCTAGGTCACCTTCAAAGTGAAGGTCACAGCCAAGGCATGCATTCCAGACTATTCCTTCACCATCCGGCCACTGGGCTTCACAGACACCCTCACTGTCCATGTGGCCAGCAACTGTGACTGCCACTGCAACGACAAGCCTGACCCAGCTGCTTGCAACGGGCAAGGCAGCATCGAATGTGGGACCTGCAGGTACGTGCTGTCCACCCAAAACACGATTTCAAATGCTGCCAGAGCTGGGGAATTGCTGGGAGAGGGGTTTTGGGCCAAACCAGAGCTGGGCTCTGTAGCTTTGCACAATTTTTTTTTGTTCAGAGATGTGGATTCGTGCATTCCCCTTGGAACTGTCCCCTCTGTACAGAGAGGCAGGGACACAATGAGTTGGCTCTTCTCTTTGTGGAGGTTATGCTGTTTTCCTAAGGGCCTCAATCCCTCCAACTATCCACCCCAGTATCAAATCATCCACCAATCCACCCACTGAGCAGACACAGATTTCTGTAGAAATCTCTCAAAATCCCATTTCTTGGCTGCAGCTCACACAGATCTTTAAGTGTAATTATTGCTTCATGGCCGCTCAGTGACATGGAGAGGAAAAGACTGGGTTTCCTCAGGAAATACTCACATCTCCTTGGCAAGGGCTTGGAAATTATAAATAAAAGAATAATTTCACCAATTTATTTGGTGTTGTGAATACGACAGGTGGAAAAGCAGCATTTCTGAGGTTTGCTGCTCCAGCATGGAGATAGCACAAGCATGCTGCCATGGTTTTTTGGTGAGGCTGTCCCAGACTTGCTACAGGGGTAGAAAAGGAGAGGTCTGGGCCCTGCGCATGCCTCATGGCCACTGACCCAAGCTTGCTCCTCTCCTCTGGCGGCAGCTGCAACTCAAGGTACACGGGGAAGAACTGCGAGTGCGACACCAAAGGGAAGAGCAGCAAGGAGCTGGAGAGCAGCTGCCGCAGGGACAACAGCTCAGTGACCTGCTCGGGGCAGGGGGACTGCGTGTGCGGGCAGTGCGTGTGCCACACCAGCGACGTGCCTGGCAAGTACATCTACGGCACCTTCTGCCAGTGTGACAACATGAACTGCGAGTTCTTCAACGGCTCCCTCTGCGGCGGCCCAGGTGATGCCCCTGGGATGGCTTCTCCACTGCTTAGAAGAATTCAGTGCCCAGGGAGGTGCGGCCTTTTTGTGCCATAACCCCAGTGGGAGGGTTTGGGGCTGCTGGGTCACACCACACCATCCTGTAGGACCTCCTTGAGGGTGGTATGGTGAGCGCAGGGTGGGTGATGCTCTCCAAGCATGGGCAGAGGGAGGGTGGCCTGGCTGTCTGCAGGATCTGAAAGATCTCTTCCTCTGCAGCACGTGGGCAGTGTGACTGCGGGGCGTGCAAGTGCCAGCCTGGCTATGAGGGCAGCGCCTGCCAGTGCCAGCAATCCACAGAGAACTGCCTCAACACCCGCAGACACGTGTGCAGCCTCCGTGGGACCTGCCACTGCAACCGCTGCCAGTGCACGGGGGGGTACCAGCCCCCCTTCTGCCAGGAGTGCCCAGGCTGCCCTTCTCCCTGTGGCAGATATATGTGAGTGATGGGCACAGGGGCAGCGGGGATCCCCAGTATCCCAGGGATGCACGGGCAGGGCCCAAAATGCCCAGATCCAGGTGAGAAGGTCTCTGCCCCTGCAGATGTGAGCTGCAGCTGCTTGTTTTGCAGCTCCTGTGTGGAGTGCAAGTTCTTCGGCAGCGGCCCCTTTGAGAAGAACTGCTCCCAGGCCTGTGCCAACATCCAGCTGCCCACAAACTCAACAGAGGTGAGCACACATGACAGGAAATGCCGGGAAAAGGATTCCCAGAACTGCTGGATGTCCTTCCGCATGGTGCAGGAGGATGGCGAGGAGATATATACCATCATCGTTGATCCTGAGAGAGGTATCCCATCCCCGCTCCTCCTGCCCTGCCTCAGGCAGGCTGCCAGCAGGCTGCCTCACCAGGGGCTGCAGCCTTACACCGTCTGTCTGTCTGTCTGTCTGTCCCACAGAGTGCCCACAGCCTCCCAACGTCCCACTGATCGTGGGTGGCACCATCGCTGGCGTGTTCCTCATTGGCGTTCTGGTCCTGGTCATCTGGCGGTTCCTGATGGAGCTGATTGACCGCCGGGAATACCGCCGGTTTGAGAAGGAGAAGATGAAAGCCAAGTGGAATGATGTAAGAGAGCCCATCCGTGCCAGTGGGGTGCTCTGGGGTGCCCAGATCCACTGGGGAGGGGACAGCAGGAGGGGACATCCTTTCCAGAGGCAGCCATGTAGACCTGAGCCCTCCCCACAGCTTGTTTTTCAGCCCAGCTGGATTTTGCCATTTAGGGGCCTAAATATCTTATGGATAAATATCCTACAGCCCAAATATCCTTCTTCCAATGCTGTCTGTGCTGTTGGCATTGGGATGGGTGGGATGGGTAATGCTCTGCTGGAAAGCCCAACGCAAGCCTCTCTCTCTTCTCTCCCTCCAGGCTGATAATCCCCTCTTCAAGAGTGCCACCACCACCGTCGTCAACCCCAGGTTTAATGAATGAGGTAGTACCTGGCAGCACTGGGATGCACTGTTAAATAAGGAAATGCCAAGCTAAGGAAAGCTCAGACTAAGGAAATCTTAAACCAAGGCTCCCACCCCTTCTTCTTTATCCTCATGGTTTTGTCCCTTCTTCCAAGAGGCCCCCGTCATGTCAGGTGCTGGCTGAGGGACTGCACCCATGCCAGCCTCCTGGCCCACTGCTTGATGATTGTGTTAGTGGAGCTGGTAGAGGGGAACACCACAGGAATATGCAGTGGCTCCTGTCCCATCTCCTGATGCTAACTTTGCTTTCTGGCAGCAGTCATGGACACTGAGCCCCAAAGCCAGCTGAGAGCACAGCTTTGATTTTGAGCTGGGATTTCAAAACTGCCATCTCTCCTCTGCTGCAGCAGGATCTGCCTCCAGGATCTGCTCCATGCCTTCCCCTGCTGCATTGGTCTTCACCACTATGCAATGTTTTCCAGAGAACTCACTGCTGAGTAGGACAGAAGGGGTCCAAGCAGCTGCTCTAGAGGCTGCAGGGATATGACAGGCCCTGAGGGCTAGTCAGGACCCAGACCTTGTCATGAAGAGCAGCTGGAGAACATGCACTGGATCTTTTTCCCAATCACCAACTGCTTCCTGACATCACTCAGATCTACCTCAGGCAAGATTCTGCCTGGGCTTCTGCATGCTTGGCTTACCTCCATCATGCCTTGAAGTCCTCTGCACAGTAAGGAGCCACTTTTTGATCTATGAAACTTGATCTGTGATCTATGAGCACCTGGAAAATGAAGGTTGGAGGTCAGCCATAGCTTCTTCCACCCCCTGGGACATTGTCTCCCTGTTTTGCCAGCGTGTCAGACATACCAGGAGCCAGCTGTGCAAAACACCTGGCAGTACCCAGAGCATCTCCAGCTCAGCACTTATCCCAACCACAAACACCAGCCAGTTGTTCTTACGTTGTGGGTCATTCCTGTGAAATGGTAGTACAATTCCTTATTTGCTTTAAGTTTGGGATTAATTTGCAAAAAGTTGTATTGTGTTGCCTCTTTATTTGCTCTCTGAAGCAGTATAATATGAATAAAGATTAATATATAAGTTAAATACATCTGTCCTGCTAAGAATTAGGTGCAAGGGCAGCAGCTAAAGCATTCATTGGAGAAACTGCAGTCACACCTTGTCATTGCTGCCACTGTTTTCCATAAATACAGTGCCTGGGAAAGATCCCAGCTAGAGAAGTAAACCCTTTCCTACACAATTTGCCATCTATGCCATGAATGGTCCTCCCTTTGCAAACCAAAACTGACTCACTGAATAGTGCAGAGCAGTGTTTGTCACTGCCCATGTGCTGGCAGCTGTACACAGACCACCTCAAATGAGATTGGCAGTGCCACATCAGTTCAGGGGTCAATTTGGGCCATTTTATTGTTCTTAAGCAGTGATTGTGAGGGCTAGGGCAAGGTAAGAAGAAGGAAAGTGTATCTGATAATCCTCCTAGTACTATCCCAGGCTGCAGCTATTGTCGGCCTCAGGACCCTCAAAATGTTGTCTTGTTTTTCCTAAGAGCAGGCTGGGACATGCCAGTCAGGTCACAAAATCATGAGATCATTAAGGTTGGGAAAAAACTTTGAGATGATTGACCATCTAACCATAAACCCAGCACTGCCAGGTCCAACACTAAACCATAATCTTTAAGTCCCACATCTGCACACCACATCCCTGAAGGCCAGGCTGCCAAGGTTACACACCTGAGCCCCTGGAGAGGCTTTCTGGGCACTTTGCCTGACAGATTCCTCTCAGCTGGAAAAGGGAGGAAGGCCAAACTGCTTCCAATGGGCTGCAGGAGCTGCCAAACCACATCCCAAGAGAAACAAAATCACCCAGCCGAGCCAACAGTCCGTGCCTTTGTTTTTATTACAGCAAGGAGCTTCCCATACATTTAATCCACTCGTGTGCCAAAAGGAAGACTTCCAATGTTCTTCAGATAATGGGGCCAGCCCCACAAGTCTTCCAAGCAGAAGTTCAGGTTCCGTGCCAGACGCTTTATCAGCAGGCAGGTGCCACCCAGCCCTGCTGCCCCCACTACAAACAGCCCTCGATTAATTACCTGCAAGTGCAAAGAGAAACCCCAACATCGTCACAGGCTGGCCCCTACCCTGCAGCACCAGGCAAAACCATCCCACCACCAAAGCTGAGCAGTGCTGGTGTGCAGGATGGTGTGCAGGATGCTCCCAAGGCTCGTGGCATGGGGAGGGTGGGCACCACCCCCGACCAACCTTTGTCTGCCATTTCCAGCGCTGAAGGGCCTCGTGGTAGCGAATTCTGGTGAAGGTCACCTGGGAAATGGGGCAGGAGAATGTCACCAGCCCAAAGCCAGGCAGGAGGAGCTCACAGAAGTGGGGACTGGCTTACCATGGTGTACAGTGGGACGATGGTGGAGGGCATGAGGGCATGCAGGAAGTTGTCCACGCGCTTGCGGAAGATGAACCACATGGAATTGACGTGCTCACGCATCTGCAACAGAGCAGCAGTCACCCCTGTGCCACGGGCTTTGCCAGAGCTCCCCTGTGCTTTGCCAGCTCTCCCACTGTCCTGGAGGGGATGCAGTGCCTCCTCAGTCCCAGTGACATTCCCAAGGAGCTCTGAGGCTAAAGCCTGTCAGGGTGAGAGCCCACCAGAGGCCCTGCCTGCTCTGTGCATCCTGAGAGCTCTGCTGTGGGGCTCACCTACCTCTACATAATTGTACATGGCTAAATCTGAGATTGCATGGTCATCTGGCACCCTCAGTCTGGAGAACTCAGGGAGGCAGGCAGCTGGGAGAAGAAAGAAGCAGTTCACAGGCAGCTCCCTGCAGGGCACCCAGCTGCCCTCGGGTGCAGAGGGATGTTCCTCTGCTCCCTCACATCCCCAGCACCTCACTTACCCAGGTCATTGTTGAACTGGTCCATTAATTCATCAAAGACCAGACAATCTTCAAAGCCCTGAGAGGAATATTAGGGGGTTAATAGGCATAAAGGACCCATATATTCAGGAGAAGTGCTCTCATGGATGCTTAGCTGTTGTAGCTGCTTGGTCCCACTGACCACAGATTCAGAGCAGGAGCCTTGCTCCAGGCCCCTCTGACAGGGGTCTTGAGAGACATCGAGGGGATTGCCCTTCCCAGCTGCCTGGACCCCCCTCCCATATTGTCCTCTGTCCATGGGAAGGTGGCATCACCACCCTGTCCCCTGTCCGTCCCAGGAGGACATCCTGATGGGAGCTCAACCCCTGCCAATGCAGAGGACACGAGGCTGTGGAACAGGCCAGCCCATGAACTCTAGAGAGTTAAACACTAAAACCAGGCATTTGTGGGTGAAAGGAGTGGGATCCCCACCAACAGGAACAGGCCAGCCAGGAACTTACTGCATTCATGCCCTGTCCATAGAAGGGCACAACAGCATGAGCAGCATCTCCCATCAGCACGCACCGCGAGGAGAGGTTGTAGGAGGAGCACTTCACAGAGATCATGGCCTGGGCTGGCAGCAAAAAGTAATCGTGCTTCAGCTCTTGCCTTCAGGTAAAACAACAGATTTTGGTGTGTGGGACCACGAGAGAGAAGAGCAAGCCGTGCCCCAGCCAAGCTGAGGAAGCCAGGCCACAGACACTGTCAGCTCTGGTATGCCATCCCCAAGCCTGTGCACTTGGCTGTTTGTGCTGGGAAAAATGTGGAAGTCAGCTTCCCCCCTGTGGACCAGACATTTTGTCTGCAGGCTTTAAGTTCTGCACATAACTTAATTAAATTAAATCAAGAACTTGGTTATTGACATCTTGGTTCTCTTATTGTGAGCAGTGGTAGATGTTGGTCAACGTGGGAAGGACATACCAGAGAATATCTGAGTCTCTCAGTTAATATGAAGTCCTGGGATAATTCATTTTAAGAGGAAAGGAAACTGCCTAACCCAGCTGAGACTGTTGATATCATCCAAGAAAAAGTCCATCCCATAATAGATACCTGTGTTGACGGGTGAAAAGGGGAGATGGGAGCACTTACTCTCCAATGAGGGGAATGGCATCTGGGAAGTAGGTCTGGAAAAACCGGAGCACTTGCTCTCCTGTTGTGAGCTTCTCAAACTCCTCAAAGGGCATGAAGAGCGTGCAGGTGAAGGACTTGTCCTGCCAGCCAGGAAACAGGGTCAGTCAGAAGCCCAGAGAGCAGAGAGAACACCTGGAGCAGCAGCCCAGTGCCCAGCCTGCCACCTGGCAATCACAGTGACCCTCTGGCACAGCAAGGGACAAATGTCTGGCCACCCCCTCTCTCATGGTGGGCAGGCACAGGGGAGGCAGAAGGGTCTGAAGGGTCTGGAGCACAGGTCCTGTGAGGAGCAGCTGAGGGAGCTGGGGGTATTTAGCCTGGAGAAAAGGAGGCTCAGTGGAGACCTCATCACTCTCTACAACACTCTGGAGACCTCATCACTCTCTACAACACTCTGACAGGGGGATGGAGCCAGGTGGGGGTCAGGCTCTGCTCCCAGGTAACGAGGGACAAGATGAGAGGACACAGTCCTAAACTGCACAAGGGGAGGTTTAGACTGGGCATTAGGAAGAATTTCTCCACAGAAAGGGTGATCAGACATTGGAATGGGCTGCCCAGGGAGCTGGTGGGGTCACTGTCCCTGCAGGTTTTTAAGGAAAGACTGGATGTGGCACTCAGTGCCATGGTCTGGCTGATGAGGTGGTATTAGGTCATGGCTGGACTCTGTGATCTCAGAGGTCTTTTCCAATCTGATTGATTCTGTGTTTTGGTTATCCTGTGACTCCTGACCCTCCCAATCCCTGCCACCACAGCCATTCATCCCCACCACCCCGTGCTGTGCCCCGGGGGAACATGGCCTGGGTTAGCACCATGTTGGGCAGTGCAATCATCATGAAGGTGTTCCTCGGCCAGATGTGGAGGTAGTTTGGTTCCATGGCAAACTGAAAGAGAAAGAAAACTGCCTTGTATCCTTGACCTGCCCTGCTCACCTGCCCCAGCTCAGGCCCTGGCTGCCCTCCACACCAGCACAACAATTCCCATGGGAAGACAAAACAACTGCAGGGCCTCTTTCTGGTCCCTGATGCTTCAGGCAGACACAGGGCAAGGGAAAGAGGAAAGAGCAAGAAATACAGGCAAAATCGGATGCTTTGCAATTGCTGGTGTGCTCATAGACATGTTCCCATTCCTCCAGGACCTCTCAGAGCCAGAGTTAATCCCACCACGCCAGGAAAGGCTCTCTAGGATTTTTGCATGCAGGTACCAACACTGGCCCCACTTTTGGAGGAGGAAGAGATCCCTGCCTTATCTTAGGAAAGGTTTAATTCCCTGCCTGAACCCCAGGTGAGAAATTAACTCTGCCAAAGCTGTTGCAGCAGAGCCACAGTGAGAAAGGGGTGGGATATCCAGCCTGTGGGACAGGCACACTCACATCTCCATCCTTGGGAGGGATGGTCAGCTCCATGTAGCCGTGAGGAATGTACTCGTGGCTGTAGTTGAAGCGTGTTTGCCTCATGAACTGTTTCCTGACTGTTGAGAAGGCTCCATCACACCCCACGATGAGATCATAGGTCACTTCCAAGGTCTGCTGGTCAGATCTGAAAGCAGGACAGTACCTTGGGTCAATCTGCTCCTTAAGGCCCCTTCCTACCATAACCATTCCATGATTCTGTGGTTAATCCTCCTGTAACTCCAGGCCAGCTCAGCACCACTGTGCCCAGAGGATCTGCCTTCTGGTAAATGTATTAATTAAATAAATTAATTAAAATGTATTAATAATCTTCTAGGGTGTGGGAAGATGGGCTCTCACTGCCTGGGAAGCACAGCATCAGGATGAATAATTATCCTGTAGTTTATCCAAAGCATAACTCTGCCAGGTCTACTCAGCAATGCACTTTTGGGACAACACTGCTGGTTTGCAGAGCCTGCAGCACCTGCCAGGAGGATGGAGGGCAGGACCAGAACTTCTGTGAAAGACTGTGGAACAAGGTCATGGAACCTCAGAGTGGTTTGGGTTTGATGGGACCTTAAAGCTCAGCCTGGTCCAGCCTCTGCCATGGGCAGAGACAGCACCAGGGTGCTCAGAGCTTCATCCAGCCTGGCCTGGAATGCTCCCAGGGATGGGGCATCAGCAGTTATCCACCCTCCCTGATGAGCAACCTGTCCCTGAACCCAGAGCCATGGATACTGGTACATTTATCCCCTGCACAGGTCAGCAAGTGTGTGCCTGCTGCCAGCCTGGTTTTAGGGAGTTGCTTAAACCTTCCCCATCTCCCCATGAGGGAATGCTGCCTTGATGTCTCTCCTTTCCAGAGCTGGCACAAGGTTTTGCCTGCCCAGTAGTTTCAAAACTGAGATTGCTCAATTGTTTGAGGTTTTATGAATGATTAAGCAGAAATGTAACAGACCACAGTGCTTGATCCCACGCTTGTCCAGGGATTACCTTTTTATGGATAATGTCCCCAGCTCTGCATTGCACCCGAGGAGCTTGTGTCCAAAGAACAGTTTTGTATTGGAGTACTTCTCAGCAGCTGTGGAAAGAAAAGACAACTAAATGTAGAGGGGTTTGCTGTGACTGCAAAAAATACTTCCAAGAGATCCCTAAATTATAGGAATTTTTGCCATTACAGCAAATAATTTGCATGCTGCATGAGGGCCAGCAGGCAGGGCACACTGGGACTGGTCAACCATGGTATAAACTACTTGAAAAATGCAAGGAATCCTGCAAGGATCTTTTTCTTCCCCACAGTGACATGAGTCATTGACTGCTTTGTACCATCACTGCAAGTTCAGTATGGGATGAGGTGCCTGCAGTCAGTGGGGAATTTGCATAAATTTGGTCTGGTCTGATTTGCCATAGAGCTCCAATTTCTATTTGTCTCTGTACAATCAGGGGTTATGGAAAATGCCCCAATCCATGACAAGGCTGAGGAGGTGTCTCCTGCTCAGCTGGGAACCAGCACAAGCTTTCCTCTGCTCGTTCAGGTTTGCACTTTGTGAGACCTGGGTAAGGCAGCTTGGGGCTCAAAGTCTTCTAGTCACAGGGCAAACCATAAATCCCCAGCAAAAAGTGTGTAATAAGAATTTGCAAACAGAAGTGATAACCTACCTGTCAGCAGCTCTTTGTTTAAGTTTGCTCTGTCCACAGAGAGAATGTACTGCAAGGCAAAGAAGCAGGAGGCTTTGCTGAAGGACACTCTGCATGGCCAGAGAGGAAACCATCCCCTTCCCTCATTCTCTCCAGTCTCTCCCACATCCACGAGCCCCACACTGCCCATGACAAAAAGACACAAATGCTAACAAAGCCCTCTTGTGCTCTGCAAAGCAGCTCCAGTACCTGGTCCTTCTTCCCATAAGGGATGGAGTATTTTTTCCCTGAAGGTGTGTGTATCCTCCTTGCCCTCATGGGAATGCCCTTGGCCACAATCTGAAACAGAAGGGAACACAACCCACACTTCTGGTCAAAACTGTGGGTTTTTAGTGCAAATTACAAAGCATCATCTCCTCCAGGGAGAATGGGGGGGCTCTTTCCTCACACATTTCCAAATCACCAGGGAAAACTTGACCAGGACTGTCATGTCAATTTACTACACTTTACTGAGATTACTTACAAGCTCATGTTCATAAAAATCAGAGGGAAATTGTTTTTTGATAGAGGGGACATGAAAAATCCCAGAGTGCTGGACAGGGCAGGGGATGAAAGCCAAATGACAGCCTGGGACTGTGATGTGTGTTGTCAAAGCCTGGGCTTCTCTGCAGGGACCCAGGGAGCAGGAGATCCCACCAGTGCCAGCAGCTGGATGTCAAATGGCAGCCAAGTACCCTGCAGAAGAATGCTGGGTCCCAGCCAAGCGTGCTGGGCAGAAAGCAGAGTGGATGGATTTCAGGGGTCAGCCCAAAGATCAAGGTTTTCTGGGAAAATACAAATCTGGGCATGCCAGTAGGGAAAACAGCTGCCTTTATTGCATCCTGCTGCATTGCATCAGCCCTTTTGGGAGTCCATCTACTCCTGCCCTGCTTGCCCTCTGCCCCAGCAGGGAGGGAGGCAAACACTGGAAGGGGCTTTATGTCCCAGGGAACAGCAGCACTGCTCTGCCAGCAGCAGAGCCCAGCTGCCTGCGGTGGGGAGGGTCCTGCTGGCAGATGTGCTGTGAAGCACAGAGTGAGACAGAGTAGAAATTCTCCAGAGTAGAAATCCATTTTGATTTAGGTGAAATGTATATCTTTGAGTCTGTGGTTAGAAACCATAGCTGTGTAACCTGACTGCAAAGCCTAGGCTCAGAGAAACTGCTTCAGTGAAGGACAGAGATAAGAGGGGGGAGACAGAGGGTGATAAAGAGAGACAGAGACTGCTGTGAGAGCAGGTCAACCTGACCTAGGAATTCTTTCTGATAAAGAAGAACTAGAAGCAAATGTCACTCGAAATTTGTAAAAATGAATATGTATGAACCTTTTGTGAAATTGTACACGTGTGTATTTGAGAGGGGGATAAAAAGGGACCTGAAGTCCCCAGAAGTACTCATGCCTTTTAAGGAGAGTAATCTCCACATGCATCGGGCGCTGTAATAAACATACCAGCTTTACAACGTTCACAAAGTTGTGGAGTTTTGCTTATCTCCACAAAACAAGAGCCAGACTGCAGTGGAAGAGGGACAAGAAAGGACAGAGAGCAAGAGAAGGTGGCAGAGTACCTGCTCCTCCATGCCCACAGCTCGCAGGGCTTGGCGCCCCCGGTGGGACAGGGCCAGGTTGATGCTTCTGCCCCGGGCAAAGCTGGACACTCGGATATCTGCAGGGGAGAGACATGGGGGCACTGACAGCACAGCCTGCTGGGGGAGAACATCTCCCAAACCCCCTGCAGCAACAGCAGGAGGGGCAGGGGGAGCCCAGCCTGGAGCCTCCATGCCACCTCTAGCCTGGAAGAAGCAGCAGCTCCAATCCAACAAAGGGAATGCTGGATTCTGACAGCACCCCACGTGCCAGAGGGGTGCTGTTAGCACTGACAGCCATTAACATGAAGAGCCATTTGCCCTCTAAACGGAGCAGGCTGAGCAATGGATGCCTGCCAGGTTCTGCTGAGGCCCACAGACTGATGCTTTTTGGGACATTGGCAGGTCACCTTCTGTCGCAGACATCTTTTATGAAAAATCCTTTCCTTAGGATTTTTCCTCCTGAGAAGCTGAGAGGCCTCAGAAACAAAATGTAAACAATGATTATCTGCTGCTGTGGAATGCAACAGGTGGATCTGTGATTGGCCCATGTTGGATGTTTCTAATTAATGGCCAATCACAGTGAGCTGGCTCGGACTGAGAGTCCGAGCCACAAGCCTTTGTTATCATTATTTCTTTTGCTATTCTTAGCTAGCCTTCTGATGAAATCCTTTCTTCTATTCTTTTAGTATAGTTTTAATGTAATATATATCATAAAATAAATCAGCCTTCTGAAACATGGAGTCAGATCCTCATCTCTTCCCTCATCCTCGGACCCCTGTGAACACCATCACAACATTCATCATGGCTGATCAGATGGAAATGTCTGGGCCTTGAATTGTTCCTCCTCTGAGCTGCCTCATTTAGACTTGCTGGGTTGTGTGGCCAGTGCATGGGACAGAGCCTCCTCATCCCAGCATGTGTACCAGTGTAAGCAGAGGGCCAAAAACTGGAGTAGGATCCACCCAGCTCAGAAGGCAGGTAAGAGCAATCAGAAGTTTTTTGAAGCTGTGGAGCTTCTGGCAATGGTAAGCTGTGCAGAAGGACTCCTGTTCTGATGTCTATCAGGGCAGGAAGAGTTGCCACAGAGTGTCAGGCATGGCTCCTCCCTCCCTCCACTGCACAAGTTGAGTTATTTCCATGGTATCATTCGCACCTGCCACTTGGCTTGCCACCTCTGCCCAGGTGACAGACACTGAAGATGAACAAATTTTCTGCCTTTGAGCCAGTGGCTTGGCTCTAAATCCTCATTCCTCTTTTGTGGTGCCTTGTGGACCTGGAGGCTCCATCTCTTCTTCTGACCCAGCACTGTGCTATAATGCTTTCTGCAGAGACCAGGTTTCAAAGGTGAGGATTTGAATCACCTTTGCCAAGAATATAAAAAGGGCATCATTTCAGCAGCTAAAGAGTGGGTTCCCTCCACACAAGATGAACTTCAAATAAGTGCTCCTCCTCACCACAGGAGCTAAAGGGGAGAGAGAAAAGAATACCCCCAAACTGCCACTCTCAGCTTCCTTTATTTTCTTACAGTTCCAGTGAGCTCCCACAGTAATGATCAGGCTGACCTTACCTTCTCTGGCTTCATAAACGTCAACATGGAAACCTCTTCTAGCAAAGAAACAGGCATTCAATGCACCCACCTGCAAGACAAGGATCAGGAAGGGTGGATGAAGTATCTTAGAGGTCACTGCTGAGATGCATCAAAGGAAAGAAGTGGTCAGGGGATGCAGCTCAGCATAGACAGGGAGGTGCTTTGACCAAGAACCTCAGAGGATTTTTTACTGAAGAGCAGTCCTCTGCCAGCCCTGTGTGTTTGCAGTCTCCAAGGCAAAAACCACCCATCAAAACTCTTGTTATAAAGTGATACCAAGCTCAGGCTTGTTTACACACAGCAACTGAATGCAGCAGGGCTCACCTCTTCAGCCAGAGACAGCAGGAGCTGGTGTAGGCAAGCTCCACCTCCTCTCTGGACTGCATTTACCTCCCTCACCAGTATTCAGCATAGCAGCATTCCCTTGGGAGCATAGTGGGGGAGAACACTACAAATATGTGCTGTTTGTAATTTAAATTATTTTTAAAAATTTAATTTTCATTATGAGTTGTTGTCAGCACTACAGACTCTTCTGTCATCACTCTTTTCCAAGAAGTTAATGTCCAAAAAGTCAAGAGAGAGATGTAGGTGCTGCAATGCCCCAGGCTGTCATGGAATCACAGACTCATAGAATGGTTTGGGTTGGAAAGGAAGCTAAAGACCATCTTGTCACAACCCCCTGCCATGGGCAGGGACACCTTCCACCAGTCCAGGTTACTCAGAGCCCCATCCAGCCTGGCCTTTAGTGTCACACCTCTCTGCAAGCAGCAGTGGATGAAAACCATTCCCAAATAAAGCTGGGCAGAGGAAGGTGTTTCTGACATTTACTGGTTTCAGTTCTTGCCAAGCACTTCACATTAGAGCTTTGGTTACTGCTGAAATCAGCCAAGGGACGGGGGAACCTGGCAGCCCAAACAAGGATTGGTGTTCAGTGTACCTGGGCACCACTGCTCCAGCCACCTCCCAAACCCTTCACCCAAGAAAAGAACAGGAGCCTCCCACAGCAGGAACTCCATCAACACCCCATCATCTGACAGAGGAATGACTTTAAGAAAAACATTCACCCCCACATTCAAGCAGTGTTTTCACAGCCCCAGCTCCCCAGCAAACAGCCATGCAGCAGCTAAAAGGCATTTCCTACCAGACCACCACCAACAACAGCAACTCTCTTCCCTCGTGGGTCCCAGGGCTCCATGCTGGCTCAGCCCCTGGGTCTCAGCTCCTGCTCTGTCTCTGATCCCTCTGCCTCTCCCCAGCCCCACTGCCCTTGCCAGTGGGGAGGGGAAGGGAGGGAATGTGGGTGGCTGAGTCATGCCTGGGCTCTTCTGCCCCCAGTTCACATTAAAGTTTAACTCCCAGCCCAGAGACTGCCAGGGAGTCAGCCTGGCTGAGCCTGGGGTGTTGAGATGGCAAAGTCAGGCAGTCAGGCTGCTTTGGAAATTGTAGAGCAATCCTGCAGTCTCCAAGGAATGCACACAGAGCAGGAGGAGAACTTGCATTGGCCAGGCTTTTGCTGGTGCTTCACTGGGATACAGCTGCAGAGGCAGTGGTGGGACAATGTGGAGTGACTGCTGGAACCTCTCCTGAGGGTGGGATGTGAACCACACTTCTTGCCCAGGAGCCTCATCCCATCTTTGAGGCCATCCCTCATCCAAGGAAGCTGTGTGTGTGTGGCTCAGGGTTTTGGGGTGGGATGTGAGCCACACTTCTTGCCCAGGAACCTCATCCCATCTTTGAGGCCATCCCTCACCCAAGGAAGCTGTGTGTGTGTGTGTGGCTCAGGGTTTTGGGGTGTGATGCTTAGGAGGGGCTCCATGCCTGCTCTGCAGAAGCTTTCCAGGGCTCAGCCAAGGCTGTGAGGAGCCATCTCTGCAGGCATCATTTCACATGGAAATGCTCTGCTGAGCCAGTGCTGCCCACAGCAAGCATTGCAAAGGGAGGAGCCAAATACAATAATTAAACAGCAGACAGTGAAACTGCTGATATTTGTATCACCAAGTACAATTTATTGCTAAACTTGCCAGGCCCCAGCAGATTTGGCTCAGAGAATCATTAAGGTAGAAAAAGCAGAAAAAGCCCTCTAAGAACATCACCCCTATGACCCTAAATGCCACATCTATGTGGCTATCAAAGACCTACAGGGATGGGGCAGGACTCAAGTGCTTCCCTGGGCAGCCTCTTCCAATGCCTGACAATGTTTTCAGTCAAGAATTTCTTCCTAATATTCAATCCAAACTCACAACTTGAGGCCATTTCCTCTTTCAGGTAGTTGTAGAAAGTGAGAAGTTGTAGAGAGCAGTAAGAATCTCAAAGACAACAGAGCAGAGAGGGCAAAGATCAAGGGAGGTTTTACATAGTAAATAAATTATTCATTAATTGTTTTTGGAACACAGACAGCTTCCAGCAGTGATAGTTACTATCTCTTCTTCATTCCAAACAAAATTTAGGTCCCTGTGTTTTCTTAATCAGACTCACTCACAAACTGCAGCAGGCAAACCCAGTGTACAGATGTTCTCCACTCTAAAAACAGAAGGTGGGAAGATATTGAGAAAGTGTTATAAAATCATCATTCATCTTTCTATATTAAGCAAAACCAAGCTGCTGAGAGCATCAAAAAGTGTTGCCTGATAAAAACTCTGAGCGAGCCTTTCAAGAAGTTGTAAATAAAACTAAAAAGAACAGGATAACATGGGCATGGATTAAAGCCTGTCCTCTAGGGAAAAGTAAAGGAGGGAAAAGTGCTCAAGAAAAAGACAGGTCAATGGCTGAGGAAGAACAGCAGGATTTTATTGGTTTTAGAAAGGCTCTGGTCCACTTGCAGAGGATCCTGTACTCTCAGTATGTGGGCCACCTGCAACAAGAAAAACTGAGTTATTGTGTTGAGTAACAGCCTGTAGTGCTGCAACTGCAAAAAACCAAGTGTTTGGTCTCATACCTTGTGGTGGCAGGCAGCTGAAGAAGAGGAAGAACAAAGTTTAAAGGCCATGACAAGAGCTACTGATTTCTGCAGTGAATTGCACTGATCCTGACAGGAGCCAGGAGTTCTTTACTGGTTCAGATTACAAACCCGTGTCAAGGGGAAATAGGTAGAAATGCTCATCCCTTGTAATCCCATTAGGGAAATAATCTGTTCAGGAATTCAAATCCTCTGCTAAAGAGGGCTGTGCAGACACCCCTGCCAGCAGGTCACCCGTGCCCAAGGCTGCAGCTGCCTCCATCCTGTTCTCCTGTTCACTAAGGCTCTGAAAGGGCCATGGCACAGAAATAAAAGTGGAGTTCTCAGTGTGTCCCCATGTCACCCCCACCTTCCATGCTCTAGCAAGGGGCATTTCTTCACCAGCCTTGCCATGTAAGAGCTTCCTAGCACCTAGGAAGCCAAGCAGGGCAGGCTCAGAGGAAGCACAAAGCAATTGAGCCCCTGGAGGAGCTGGCTGTGACCTCTGCACATGGCTCAAGGGCTCTATGGGTTTGGGAGCATCCTGGGGAGGAGTTCAGCCATTTCTGCACTTGAAACCCACCCCCTCCAGCTGCATCACAAGCTTATGGCAAAGGCTCAGCATTATTTCTGATACTCCCCTCCCTTTGTACCATTTCTCTTAGATGGTTTGGGTTTTTTATTTTCCCAGGAATTTCTCATTAGCAAATGTCCCAGCAGTGCTTTAAGAACATAAACCCTGCTGGGACCCTTAGCACTGCCCCACCCCTGCCTTATGTGGTGGGTGACTGCTGGGTTCACAGGGACACCCAAAATGCAGGATGGGATACCCAAAAGGCAGGGTGGGAGACACAAAAGGCAGGGTGGGTGACACAAAAGGCAGGGTGGGTGACCCAAAAGTCAGGGTGGGAGACACAAAAGGCAGGGTGAGTGACACAAAAGGCAGGGTGGGATACCCAAAATGCAGGATGGGATGCCCAAAATGCAGGATGGGATGCCCAAAATGCAGGATGGGATACCCAAAAGGCAGGGTGGGTGACACAAAAGGCAGGGTGGGTGACCCAAAAGGCAGGGTGGGAGACACAAAAGGCAGGGTGGGAGACACAAAAGGCAGGGTGGGAGACACAAAAGGCAGGGTGGGACACCCAAAAGGCAGGGTGGGAGACTCAAAAGGCAGGGTGGGACACCCAAAAGGCAGGGTGGGAGACACAAAAGGCAGGGTGGGAGACACAAAAGGCAGGGTGGGAGACACAAAAGGCAGGGTGGGACACACAAAAGGCAGGGTGGGAGACACAAAAGGCAGGGTGGGAGACACAAAAAGCAGGGTGGGAGCCCCTGCAGAGCACAGCAACGCAGCAGGGCAGGGTGGGGGGTCTCTGTGATCCTCCCCCTTGTCAGATGCCCACATTTATCCCACAATCTGCCTTGGCACCCCACCTGGGCAGGGAGAAAGGGCTGCAGGAGCACGTCCCAGCTGCCTGCTGACTTACAGAGGCTGGGCAGAGGTGCTGGTCCAGGGCTGTTCTGTGCTGGGGGGCACTGGGAGCACCCCCGTGGGAGGGTAATGGTGGTGGTGGTGCACCACAGGTACCTTGGGCCTCTCTGCCTTCACAGCCAGGGGGGCAGCAAGCTGCAGGTCCTTCTTGGAGAGAGACAAAGGGTGGCTTTGGAATGGAGAAAAATGCATTGGCAATATCCACAGTGGCCATACTACTTTGCTGGTTTGGGTTTAGGTTTGTATTGGAGTTTTGTCACCCTGATTTTTTAAGATTTTTCTAAGCCTTTTAATGTTTGCATTCTTGTAACAAACTTTCTCACACACCTTCTTTAAATAACTTAGTGTTTTGCATACTTTTATAGAAGAGGAGAAATTTGATAGGCCCTTAGTTTGTTCAGTGTCATTGGAGAGGTGGCACTTTCCCCCTCCAACCCACTGTCATTTTTAGAAATCTATAAATGTGGAAGCCAGAAAATAAACTTCCCCTTTTTCCCCTTGAAAACAGCAGTGTGTGCACTCGTGTTGTTTCGTGTCCTATAGTGACACTTTTAGTATGTTTGGTACAGCAGTGCTTAGTGGTGCAGTTATTCTATTTAATGCATGGTAGTCTACAGTTAATTTTTATTATTTTAGATTTTTAAATGTTTTTATTATTTAGATTTATGTATTGGTTAAATGGGTCGGTTGAAGGGTGAGTGGGTTTTGCTGACTACTTTTGGGTTTTTAGTTCATGGATTATTTTGTGGGGATTACAGCATCTTGATTGGTTTGGTATTGTTGGCAGTGCATTGTTGAGGTGGCAATCAGCATTTGTTGGTTTTTTTTTATTTTTAGGAGTTCTATTGTAGATAGGTTTTTTGATAGTTTGGGTAAAGTGTTTTTTTGATAGTTTGGGTAAGGTGCTTAATTGCTTGGCACTTTTTGTTTTCATAGTTACACAAATGTTATATATTTTATATATATATATATATAATTATATATATATATAATTATATATATATATATATAACAGTTATATATAACTATGTATAACTATATATATAGTTATTTAAAATGTTTATTTGAGGTTTTTTGGGCAGAAACCTGTGCCCCTCATGGAAGAGGCAGGGGGTTCCCTAGCTGAGGGGGCAGGGTTCCACTCAGCCACCCCTTGGGAAAGGAAGATTTTTGGGATATGTCTGGAAAAGAGTCTTCAGGTTCCACTACAGAAGGTCCAAGAGCACTTGGTGACTTCAGATTTCACCTGATCCTCAGACCCCACTCCCCCCAGTTTCTTCCATTAGTCAATGCCAGGGAAATGCAGAATGCCAGGATGGCCTGGAGAGGAAGGTGGGCATCAGGGCATGCTCTTGCTCTGCCTCTGCCATCTTTCCTAAGGTGCAGTGTCCTCCACAGTGCTCTGGCTCTCCCAGCTCTCCCTCTGTGTGTTTTTCCCAGGCCTGGTGCCCTCCCAGGGGGATGAGCCATTGCCCCCAGGCTGGGCATTGTTTGTTACCTGCTGGGGGACAGGAGCCATCGTGCCCCCAAGCTGTGTGAGCAGCGCTGGTGGCAGAGCCTTCAGCATCATGTTCTGCATCATGATCTGGTGCATCTGAGCGTTCTGCATCAGCATCATCTCCACCATGTCTGGGAAGAGAAGAACAGAATAAGAGCTTTATCTGCAGCTGATGAGCAGCAGAGGCATCGTGGTAAGGAGCATCCTCCAGCACACAGAGTGGGCACTGCCACAGAGGCAAAGCAGCTGAAAGGGGGCACATTGTCCTGAGGTGTAAGGTATGTGTGTATTCTATTTACCACCTATTGGGAGTAGGGCAGTTCTCTTCTGTGGATTGGGCAGTTTTTTTTATCTCTTCCACAGCCCATCCTCCCTCCAGAGAGATGTCATCTATTAATAGGCCACTGAGTGTCCCTGCATGGCTGATAAAAATTACATCATCCCATTGTAAGGTGCTCCACCCAGAAAGAAGAGCCAAACATTCCTACCTAAATATAATCTGAGACTTAAAACAACAGAGACACCCTTTTCCCATGAAATTCCCAAAAGAACAACTATCTTCTCCACCAGATTCCCAGAAAAAGACCAAACCCATCTACACCACCACTAGACCTTAAAAAGAAAAAACAAACCCTACATCCTTATACAAAATCACTGCTTTGACAAAACCACATCTGTCAGTCCAAGAAAACTACAGCCACCATTTAATCAAAACTGCTACCAACACCCTAACCAACAGTGCCAACTCATATTCTACCTCTGTCAGTAGTTTATTTTTTAGTCTTTCTGTACTATTTTTAAATTTTCCTAGTAAAAAAACCTGTTATTCCTATTCCCATATCTTTACCTGAAACCCCCTTAACTTGAAAATTACAATAATTCAGAGAGAAAGAGTTTACATTTTCCACTTCAAAGAAAGCTCCCGCCTTCCTTAACAGACACCTGTCTTTTCAAACCAAGACACACGTGAAGAATATTGGCATTATTTCCCCAGAGAGTACAAAGTTAATGTTTGAGAGTGGGGTTGTTCATGCCAGCTTTCCTGTTTCTCCTCCCTCCTGCAGGAAAGCTGCTGCTGAGTCTCTTGTGTTGCCCTGCAAGCCCACAGCCCTGGATGGAGAAGGGCTGAGCTGCACCTCTCCCTCACTCCAGCAAGGACAGGCTGGTCCTGTGAGGTCTCCTCACATTTATGTGATATTGCAGTGCCACCTTGAGTGAGAATCCACTGGCTCACAGAATAGCAAAGCATGGAAAAGACCTTTAACATCACCAAGCCCAAGCCTCAGACTGTCGTTTCATGCACATCAAATCTCCTTTCAGGATCTCTGGGATCCAAAGGATTTGTGCAGCGTAACTAATTCGCTTGGGGAGAAGTGAAGAGGGAGAGGGGAGAAAAAAAGAAGGCAAAAATAATGAAGGCAAACTCTCATCTTCCTTTTTACTGATCATACAAAAAGTAGTTTACACGTAGCAGCTTCAGAGAAGTCACGAGTGAGTGAAGTCATGTTTTGGTTATGGAAATAAACTCTGATTCAAAAATCCAGACACTTAGATGACCTGAGAAATACTGCAGTTCCATGCCTGAGGATTCCTGGGTGGGATGAACCTTTGGCTGAAGGCTGAGCCAGGGAAATTGTCCCAGGTTTTATTTCATGTATCATTTCACAGTAGCACCCACCTATGTTTAGAAACAAACTCTTTTATTGTTTATATTTAGAACAACACTTTCAGATGTTCTGTCTTGTTTCCAAACACAGGGTACAAATAAAAGCCTGAGGAGATTAAACAGCAGGTTAGGAAGGAACAAAAGAATAAAACCAGATTTTAGAAGCCTGTTTGCCAATTCTGGAGTCACCCATGTGAATGACTTTGACTTTGTTCATATTACTCAGTGCCACAAGTTGAGCTGTTCTGCTTTCCCAATCTTCCCTTGAGTTTGTAGTTCCTTTTTCTTTAGTTTTAGTGATAAGAGTTTCACAACTGAATGCCTTTCACAACTGCTACCCATCCCATTTATGAAGCACAACTCCCCAAGCTCCACCAGCTCATTGAGCAGCACATCATTAACGAGCTTGGAGCCCATCCCATGTCCCCTTCCAGCTGCCAGGTCCCCTGCCCTGTACTCCCAGGCCTGGTGGCAGCAGCTGGCAGGTGTATGGAGGGTTTCTTACCTTCCTTGATGCTCCCAGAGCGGGGGGCTGCAAAGGGCTGGGCTGGGGGAATCTGTGTGATCAGAGGGGAGGGCTGAGGCAGCTGCTGGATGATGGTGGCAGGCTGAGCTGGCATCTGGAACAGGAAGGAAAAAGGGACAAGTCAGGCTTGGTTTTGGCCAGCTCTCCCAGCTATGGGATCAGCTGTCATCTGCCTAGGATTCAGGAAAACTCTGGGATCCTCATGGACAAGCTGTTGAGGCTGTGGGCTGCCTGAACAGGCAGTGATGTGCAATAGAAAGTGGCTGAATGGCCAGGCTGGAGTGCGAGCAGCCCTGCCACTCCTTTTGCCATATTCTTGCTCCAAGAATAAACCATTTCCATTGTTAATTTTGGGCCTTATTTGCAGGATGGCAAGTAAGGTTTTCCCTTATTTCCCCTTAGGTTTTGCAGCAGGCAGCAAGGGTCCCATCAAAGAGCAATGGGCATATCTTCCCTTTTTGTGGGATGAGCAATCCCATACAGCTCCCAAATTGTCAGCTCAGACTGGCACGGTGCTGGTGGTGTTTTCTAGGAGACAATCCTTACTGTCTGCTGGATAATCCTTGGTGGCTCCACTGGGGAAGCTGGAAAAGGGATCTGGTAGATTTGTGGGAGGGCAGCTCTGTGGTCATGGCAGTGTCCCCCATCTGGTGCAGGTGGCTGTGAAAGCTGGTCCAGAAGGTGCTGCTCCTGCAAAGTCAAGGGGTTTTTTTTGTTTGGTTAGAGAAAACCTGGTCACAGCAAGGCAGACAGTGTGGTTATGCTCTCTGGACTAAATGGGATCAGCCTCTGGCAACCTGCAGCAAGGGCACTGCCAGTGCCTGCAAAAGTGTAAAGAAATTTTTTCCTTCCTACAGATTTTGAAGCACAAGCAAAAAGGATTGGGGGGAAAAAAAGTGCACAGAACAAGCTGCCAAAAGTCTGGGAAAACACTTCAATAGTAGTTGGTGTCCTCCACAAACTAGGAATAAATAACAATTACTATTGTCTCTACTTTGGCATCGCTAAAAATCCCTTCTTTGCATTTTGGCACGGAAAGTTTATGATGCAGCAGATTCAGGAGAAGCAGAATCACCCCACTCTAGTGCCTGAAGCAGGTGCAAGCTCCCTCAGCTGCAGTGAGAGGAGCCAAGCTGCTCTCCAGGCTCTTTCCCTGGTTAGCTGGCCCAGCCTTTATATTCCAAAGCAGCAGAGCACTAAACCCTGCCCAGCCCCAGAATGAAAGGCCAGGAAAACCCTGAACCCACATCAGCAGTGGGAACTGGTCTGTGTCTGCTCTTACCCTGAGCTCCTGCAGCAGATCTCTCCTTTGCCTCAGGGCATTTTGGAGCAGGTTCCTGTTCCCTGGAAGTGGAAGAGTTTCCATTATCTCCCCAAAGGATCACAAAGACAGAGCTATTACAGCACCTGTGTTATGGTATCAATGTGGAAAATGAGTTATTGGTTAGCTGGGTGTTGAATATGCGTAAAACCTTATAAAATAAGGGCCTTGGTACCTTTTTAAAATCATTTCTCAGGCTTGCAACTTTGGCTAAGCAGAAAAGGACTGTGGGAAAGTGACTCAGCTGAATTAGGGGTAGAAAAAGTTGTATAACCATGATGTGCTCACATTGTGGTGTATGGTGGTTGGTTGGATTCTGTCTGTTATAATTTAAAACTGTGTAACTGATAAAGACCTAACTGCTCACAAAGGTCTGGTTTTTGCAATAAAGGGACTCTCCTGCCTGGGGACTCAGTGTCATTTTGCTTCAACAGCTTGAGTTCTTCCACAAGAGGCTTGGGCTGCTTTCCTTGTCAAATACATGTGTGGATAATGACTTTGTGCCATGTGCAGCCACAGCTGCTCAGCAGCTCTACAAAGGCAAAACTCCCCTGAAAATAAACTCTTAAGATTGCTCTCTAAAGCCCCCTTTTAACCTCCTGCTTGAGGAATCCATTTCAGGCTGAAGGTTTCTAGATGTACATGCAGAGGATGCCTGTCTGTAGTAACAGCTCCATCAAACTCTGGTTTGAATGTCAACTTTTCTGTTTCCATTTTGCTCTGCATCAACTTCCTTTTCAGTTCATCCCACACATGGTTGATTTTGAAATGAAGATAAGCAAGAATGTTTTCATATACTTTGGAGCCATGCCTGGCATCTGCTCTGGAAAGCACCATTTTGTATTTTGAAACTGTAAATTGTTATAGGGGATTTTTAAAAATGCTTGGGCACAGCATTAGAAAATTCCAACTATTTGTGCATCAGATCAATGAATAGGAGCCCACAGTACAGTCTAGAAATATCACAGAGCTTCCACTGGTAGCCTTGAATCCTTAGATAATATAAACAGTGCATGTGCCATGCAAAGAAATATTCCTCCTGCCTTTTCAGAATCACCAAAGCCAAGAAAACTACAACAGGGTGTACTCCTAGGTGTAAGAGCTAGGATAAACTGGATCAGCATCAGTTTGCTCCAGCTGAGTGGCTGCACAGGATAAGATGAAACTTTCCCTGGGCAGGAAGGCATCTTATGTGAGTGTTCAGCTGGTTGTTCACTTCCCTTGGTCAGGAAAAAAATAGCTGAAGAAATTAAAAAAGTAAAAAGCAGTTAGCTCACAGATGAAGAGAAGAGAGGAGATCATCTCCTGAGGAACTCATGCCTGAGAAGATAAGAAAGGCCTTTCCAAAATATGCCTAAAATTAGAACAAATGCTTCTCTTACTTGCAGCTGGGAGAGACAAATCCATCTTCTCTAGGTTCTCCTGTTCATTTTCTAGTCTCTGTTGGCAGAACCATAACCAGAACTGGTTATAAGTCAGGCAGAAGAGCTCACAAGGATTCCCAAGCCTATGGCATGTGTTTGGGATGGAGGAAATAGAGCAGGAATGGAGAAAAATGGTGGTTCTTAAAGAAGCATGAAATGTTTCATTACAAATCTAGTTACAGTAAAGAATAGTGATGCTTCCAACTGTCCAAGCTGTTCCAGACCTTAAAATTGATAGCATGGTGAATCAGGAGACATAATTTATTTTTATAGGCTAGAGAGCTGCATCATATGAAGGACTTGATAATGTTGAGTTTGAGCTTCCAAGATCTGGACTCTTGATTCAACAAATGTCATACCAGGCAACACATCTTATGTGAAAACAGACATGAAATTGCCTTAAAGCAATCTGAGATTCTCTTTACCCAAGATTTACTCCAAAACTTTGTCTGTCCCAGCTCAAACTGGCTTTGAGCTAACTGGTGACATCTCCCATAAAATCAAAGTCAATTTAATTTACTGTAGGTCCACGTAAACTTGTAGAATGTTATTTAAGAAAGTGACAGTAGAGTAAGTATTATCACTCCTCAGTGTATCTCAGTGGAGTTATACTATAACATAATAAATTTATGTTAAAATTCAGTGTTAATGCTTCAATATGCAAGAGCAAAAAGCAGAGCAAAGGTGACCCCTGCACAATGATTCCCTTACCTTTTCTAGGAGTTTGAGTTTCAGCCGTGTCAGCTGATCCACCACTGAAGGACCAGCCATCATCTCCTGGAAATGCAGGCAGGCAAAAGCAGGTTAAAAAGCTAAACAGAAGCAGATAGGTTTTCAGGGCTCAGTTTTTTCCCTCCACAATCTTCACAGAATAATTCCATTATTAAAAAACAATAACACAAGATGAGCAGAAATTGAGAGAAGCAGATAAAAGCTTCAGTTTCACTCCCAGGTCAGAATGAGTACAGGCATTCGCCAAATCACAGACACAGATTTTCCTGCCATTTCTCTCCACATACTTCTGTGCTGCAGGTTGTGATGCCCACAGGAAGGCAGCTGAGACTGAATATTTATTTGTCTGTTCCTAATGGTTGCTATCCTTCCCCTGGCAGCATCACTAAGCCTGTGCTCTCTGTTGTTAGAAACTTTTAATTAGCCCAGAGGTTTGTGCCTGGTTGCCAAGTTTACAGTGTCAACAGGTAACATAAACAATTTTATCTCCAGGCACAGAAGCTTGTGTACCTTGGGTAAAGCAAATGCCTGGCACATTAGTGGACAAGAAAAAAAAAAAAAAGAAATAAAAGCCAATGGTTCTTTAAAACAAGCCCAGTGCCAGCAGTCAGGTTATGATCTTGCTGATTGGTACCTGTTTATTCCACTGCACACTTTTGACACAGCCCTTTACATGAGTTATTACCACACAGTGACTTAAAAAATGAAGGAGCAGAGCTGGAATTCACCCTGGGTAAGTTCAAGAGTCAAGAGGCTATGGTGTGACATCCTTTTGGTTACCATCTCCCAAGAAACCTGCAGAATGTCTCCCTCTCCCTACCAGCATGACAACAGGGTCACATTTATCAGTGGCATCCATAAAATGAACACCAAGGCAAGAGAAAAAAGCCAAGTGACAGACACTCCTTCTCAGCAGGATATTTTAATCCCTGAAGAGACAGGTTATAACCAAGTTAGGATCTCCTGCTCCCAAGAGAGACAAGTTACAACCCTCCCTCACTCAAAGGCCACAGCAGACCTGCAGCAGAGGCACAGGAGCTGCTCAGAGATGCTCCTGAGCTGTGTGAGAGCAGCACAGATCACCTGCCCCAGCTGAGACCCACACAGCCCATCCCTAAACACACACAGGCTGCAAGGCACTGGAGAACCCAGGGGAACTAGGGTGCAGGGACCCCTAAAGCAGCTGTGCTGGGTCAGAGCTGGGGCTCAGCTCCTCTGGCAGGGCTCTGGGGTGAAGGGCAGAAGAGAAAATCCTCTCACCTGCCAGCAGCTCTCCTGGGAAACAAACTCTGAGTGCATTTCTGTACTTGCAAACCCCAACAAGATTTTTCTCTGACATGTCTGACCCCTTCATCTTTGCAGCTGCAGCAGCCTTTGACAAGGAGTTTGCTACTTATGCCTGTAAACTGCACCAGTGTAGTTTGCTTCTGTGCTGGGAAAGAAACTCACCCCTTGTTGATTGCTGGTGAATATTGAGCTGATTATTTTACCATCAACAGGTTTACCACAGTGCCCCTAAAAGTTGAATTTCTAGAGCCTTCATTGCAGTATGAATGGAGGGTTACAAAATAGTTTGACAAAAAGAAACAGGTAAAAGTATTGCATTAAAAGCACAGCACCAGTGTGAAGCAACTGAATCTACTAAAGAGGAAAGGAAGATAAGATTGTGCTTGATGTGACTGGTATCCCAGAGGAAATCCAGTATTAGGGGAAAAAAATTTAAAAAAAAAAATGAAAAGGCACATTCCAGCAAACCTGCTAAAGGATCTCTCTTTCCCCTCTTTTCTCTTTTTTCCACACTTTCTCTTTTCTCTCTTTTCCACACTTATGGATGCCTTGATCACAGTGTGATGCTCACTCTTGGGATATCTTACAACCTGCTGATTGATGGGGTGACAGGAATGTGCCGGCCACACACACACAAGATCTGGCTGGAAGGGATCTGGAGCTAACACTGAATCCCAGACAAGGGATCACACTTGAGACTGAAGACTCAAAAGAGCAAAACCAGACAAATTTAATGCTATAAAAGGATAACAGGTGTGCTACATGCACCTCACAGGACATCATTATTCTGCTCTATTTAGCAGTGCTGAAGTCACAGTTTGGACACTGTGCTCATTTTTGGACATGGAGGTTTAAGAGGGAAAGAGAGTCCAGGAAATAGAAAATAAAAAGGGTACATTTAAAAAATGTAGGTTCTAAGGAAGACTTTAAAGAACCGGCTTTGTTTAATTAGTAAGTAGATGGGGAAAAGAGGACAGGCCAGGTTTTAAATAAATGAGAGGATGCAATCAAAGAACAGGATGGAGTTGGGGGGGGTTGTCTGGAAAAACACAAGCATTTGGCTTAATGAAGAAGAGAAAACCTGATAAAAAAATCTTCAAGAAAAGAAAGAAATGAAAGAAATCTTTGTTACCCATTAAGGAAAATGATGGAGCAACTATCAAGAAAAAAAAAAGGCAAAAAATTTCACATGAGTTTTTTACAAACAATTAAAAAACCAAATGTGTTGAAGATTGCAGAACTCGTCAGATGTAAGAATGGATAAGATAACTTGATGAGGTCCATACCAGTATTGCATTTCTTTGATGTCTTTTATTGATTTTGATATTTTATACCCTTTAATTTTAATTTCTATGAGTTCTAAAAGACAATTTTAAAATACATTATGATACTAACCAAGATGATTAGAGGGGTGGAGCAGCTCTGCTGTGAGGAAAGGCTGAGAGAATTGGGATTGATCAGCCTGAAGAAGAGAAACTTTGGGGTGACCTAACTGCGGCCTTCCAGTAGCTGAAGGGAGCCCACAAGAAAGATGGAGAGAGAGAATTTATGGGGCCTGGAGTGGCAGGACAAGGGGAAATGACTTCCCACTGACAGAGAGTAGGTTTAGATTGGGTAGCAGGAAAAAATTATTCTCTGTGAAGCCCTGGAACAGGCTGCCCAGAAAAGTTGTGGCTGCCTGGTCCTTGGAGGTGTTCACTAAGACATTTCATCATTCCGACTTTGTCTTTTGGTGGGCTTTTTAATGTTTGCCAATCCAGCACATTGCTCTGAGTAACACATTTGACTAAAGCCTGTGTTTTTATAATTCAATTATTTCAAAATACAACGAAGCCAGCAATGCTGTAGCTTCAATAAGCAGAGCAAAAGGGAATTGAAGGTTGGACATCTGGGATCTTAAATTTATGGCCCTTCAAGGACGTTGGAGAAAAACCAGAAGAGTTCACAGGAGACAGAAGCCTGAAAAGTTGGAGACAACTCCACGTGCAAGGAAATGACAATAGAGGGATTAAAGAATGACAACCAAATCAGCATGAAGAGTGAGAGATCAATAACCAGTACAGCACAGAATGCTGATTACTGAAGGGAATCATACACCTTAGAACCAATGAACATTAATTTATTCATTCGCGAAAAATTTACAAATAAACAAAAAGGCGGGAAGGCAGCCACCGATCCTCCCCGCACGCTATTGGCTGCCCTTAGCCCCGCCTCCACTGGCCACCGCCCCTAGCCCCGCCCCATTACCCGCCCTAGCCCCGCCTCAATTGGCCACCGCCCCTAGCCCCGCCTCCATAGCCCGCCTCCAAGCCCTCGCTTCCCATTGGCTGTCTCCTGCGCTGGGCGGGGCCGGCGGCCCTTTTGAAAAGGCGCGGGACGCTCCCATTGGTGATTGCCGCGGAAGGGGGCGGGGCCAGCTGCTCGCGCCGGCTTGCCCGGGGTATCCCAGCAGCCACTTAGCAGGAGTGGGCGGAGTCCGGCTGAGAAAGGGCGTCGCCATTGGCCGGCGGTCGCGGTGCGTCATGAGCTGCGGCCAATGGGCGCGGAGCTCCGCCCCGCGCGGTGCGGCTGGCGCGGCGGCGGGCGGGGAGCGGCCCGGGGCGGCCATGACCGACGCTGCGCTGCCGCCGCTGCCGCCGTGAGGGCGGCACGGACCGTCCCGACCGCAGCATGGAGGCGCAGGACGAGGCGCGGAGGCGCAAGCTGGAGGCAGGCAGGGCTAAGGTGAGGGGAAGGGGTCCCGGTGAGGCGGAGGCTGAGCCCGCCCCGGTCCCGGTGCGCTGAGAGCTCTGCCAGGCCCTGCTTCTTGGCCTCAGCCCGGCCCGGGTCTCTCCCCTCCATGGCGGGTCCCACTCGAAGCTGGGAGCGGATGGCGGCCCGGGGGTGTCCCCGGTGGGGCTCCCCTGGCACGGTGGCTCCGCAGAAAAAGCCGTGCCCGGCGGTGTTTGTGTGTGCAGGCTGCCTGCGGGGCAAATCCCGCTGCACAGGCATGGAAACATTACCTGGGGTCACCACGGAACAACTGGCAGCTGTGCATGTGCATTCAGGCACTGTTCTCCTTGTTTTTTGGGTTTTTTCCCTCCCAGCTCTCCCATTTTTGCCCAGGATTCAGTGTTTGTGCTCGTGGTATATAGGGATGTGTAATATTGCTCTAGGGATTGAGGGTCCCAAAGAACAGGTGTTGTTTGATTACTCGGCTGGCTCACTCGCTTGTCTGTGTGTCTGCAGGGAGAGCAGAGAGCTGGGCGTGCTTTGGTGGCTTCCAGTCACGCCCGTAGCAAACACTTCATAAGCTTTGAACATTCAGGTGTAGTGTAGGGACTTGTGTAGAGCTCACAGGATGAGGCTGATACATAAAGATAACATTCTCCGAGTAATTATTACCTGCAGCCACGTGTTTAACGTTGGTTGTGTGCTAACCCCGTTAGATAAACACTTCTGGTTTGTCGTGGTAATGATGTTCAAGGAGCTGATTGGAAATGCTTGGTTAGTTTCCTTTTAGTTCAGCTTTTCTGCTGGGCTTTGAGCTGGTTTTGTCATATTTCCCTTCTGGCTGTCCCTGCTAAATTAGGCTTTTTAGTTCTTACCATTCCAGTAAGAGTGAAATGGGGGCTATAGCTAGACAGGGTCGGGGGAAGTTTGGACCCATTAGATCTTCCCAGATCCTGCCCTTTCTGCAGGGACCCATCCTGGATATCTGGCTAGTGGGGTCAGAGGTGGCTTGGAGCTGTCCTGTGTTTCTGTTTCAGCTGTTTCCCACTAGTGCTGTGCACAAGAAAACCCAAGAGAGCTGTTGTGGAAGGGAGCAGGGTTGTAGCTGGAGCTGAAGCTGCAGCCTGGTGCTGGGCAGTGCAGCTCCTCCATCCCTGGCCTGGCCCTCCCTGGTGCTGCCATGGATTGCACACTGCCTGCTCCTGCTCAGCAGTTTCTCATCTGCCTGCCTTCCCAGCCTTGCCATGTGCTGTGAAAACACAATCCTCTGCTGGAGAACAGCTGCTCAAGAAAGAGCTCTGAGAGCAGGAGTTCTTAAGGTTGAGATGTTACCTTAGTGTGGATTAACCTGTGTTGGCATTTCTGTTAACATACATTAATTCCAGGTGCAGGATTTCTTTGTGATTAGAAAAATGTGACAGACTTAGCTTGAGTAAGTTATGAGCTCCCACCTGTTGGAAAACTGTGGTTTGCCATTAAAAAAAAAAAGCAGGGACTTGCCTTATGTTTCAAGTTATGCCTGCAGAGCCAGGGTTGCATTTAATATTTTTATACTGTGTGCTAAATCTCTCTCTTCCCATTAAAGAAAAAACAAACATCAATGTTGCTGCTGTACAGAATGCTGAGAGAAGAGGGAGAGTTTTAGAGAGGCAGAGGTAAATGTGGTGCTTCCTCTGCTGATGAAAATATCACAGAGATCTATTCCTTGGCTGGCAGATTGTGGGCACCAGACAGCTTCCAAAAAGCTCCCAGGTGACATTTCCTCTTTATTATTCCTCTGCTTTTCATTTTTCTAGTTTTCTCTGTGCTGCCCTTCTCATGGATACAGCACAGCATTGAAAGGGAGGAACAACCATGAGCAAGTGCAGGTTCTCTCTCCTAGAGCAGCTTGAGGTGATCCCATCTCTGGTGTGACACAGGAGTGAGTGTTCAGTGCCCATCAGATCAGCTTTCTGAAGCCTCTCTGGAGGAGCTCTGGCAGCAGGGGACAGAGTGAGGCTGGCTTCTGGTGTGTGAGAGGCCTCTGTTGTAGCAACCTGTGCAGTGATCTAACTGCAGTTGGATGCTGCTTCACTCTGGAGGTGAGAACCCTTGAGGGCTTTTTGCCTCACCCCCACCCTCCAGAAAATGAATTATTTCATCTTTAGCATCCTTAGATTTTAGTTCACTAAGCAATGACTTGGCAGAGAAATATGTTCTAAATGTTTTCATTTTCAGACCTGCACTGGCATTATTCTTTTTCATGTAGGAATAAAACAATCCATTTTTGAGATGCATTTAAGTTATCACTTAAAAATAATAATGCCAACTGTTGTATTTATTGGAGACTGTAATTGGGAGCTGAGTACTGACTGTATCAGATACCTCACATTCCTGTTTCTAACAAATGCAATGCTGATAGCCAGGGTAGTAACTGAGAAACAGAACAAGCCTAATTATTCAGTGCTGCTTTTTTCCTTGTTTGTTTCTACCTCACGTTAATTAGTCTGCATGTTGATCACCTGTGCCTCTTGTTACAGAGCCCTCTGTGCCATACCTCAGGTGTGGGAAGTTTTGCTCTGCTTCAATTTTACAGTTAGGGCCTGAAAAATGAGTGCAGATTTTCCAGGAAGTTTTCTCACCTCATCATTTTGAGGAAGGTCTAGAAAATATTTCTTTGTTTTCTCTAAGAGCACTTGTTGTTTATGTTTGCTGTATCCAGGAGCTGGACTAACGTTTGTTTGAGCAACCTGTTTCTGTTTGGTGCTGATGTGGTTTTCTGCTGTGTTCTGTTTTCTCTGGGTGTTGGTTTTGGTGCTGATTTCTGAAACACATAAAGTAATGCATCAACTTTTAACTGACTGGTGCTGGTGAAATGAAGTTGCAGTGCTTTGGTACCTGTAGAAAGGTGTTCTTGTGGATGCTGTGGAGGACAGTGCTCTCAGGACATTGCTCTGTGGCAATGCTACATCTTGGCCATAAGTGAAGCTTTCACCTCTGCATGTGTTAAATCATTCAAAGCAGGCATGGTGGGATCTCACTGTGATGAGGCAGTTGTGTCTTGTTTCTTTCTTCACATTCACACTCAGTACTTGGTGCTGGCTGTGAATTTGAGATTCTCTTACAACAACACTTAACTTCATGTAGCTGATGAAAGGCTTTGGAAACCTGGTACTGCTCTAAATAGAACTTTTCCCATAAATCTGGAGCATGCCACTCCACCAACTCCAGTAGTTCTATAAAGTTTTGGTGTAGTTAGATATTTTTACATGGCATGTGTTATTATTTTATATGTTTATTACATGTGAATGGGACAAAGTAAGTTTTGTTTTCTTTGACCTGTGCATTTAAAAATGTAGAGTGTTTAGGTTTTCAGTCATGCCAGGTCTTGGTATTTTAATGTGAGATTCTTGGTCTCCCTTCATGAATCAGTAACTGCTCTCTGTAATGCCCACTCTTTCTGCCTTTCTTGTTTTACTCCTGTTTTCCCTTTTTCCCTGCTTCAGCAGTTTCCTCTGCTCTCCATTTTCCTGCAGGTTTCCTGCTGCCCCGTTTCCCCATGTTATCAGGTTAATGAGTGCTATAGCTATTTTTGACACACATTGCCATCAGTAAGTGCTGGAGCTGACACCTGGTTTCAGAGGATAGTATTTGTGTCTCACTGCAACTTTATGGTCTGTTCATTCTGCTTGTTATGAAAGGCACGAGTCTGGCAACCTTCATTTAATCTGCATTTCAGTATTACTAACTCTAGAAATTACAGGAGGTAATCTTAAAAATTAAGCTTTTTATACATAAGAATTTGATCAGCTGGTAAGAAATTGATGTTTTTCTGCAAATGTACCTTTTAAACAGGCTGCTGGGTGTGGCAGATGTTTAACTGTGCACCTGTTGAGTAGCTAAGCTGCCAGCTAGAAGTTCCTGTAAGGAGAGGGGACTGAACTAGATCCTTTCCACAAACTGAATGAGAAGAATGGGACAAGATTTTTCTGCAAGGTGGCTGTTTGACAGGAAAGTCAAGCTGTTAAGCAGTGGCTTTTCATATGTACTGCAGGTAGAACTTGGCAGTGATGTTTGCATCCAGTTATCAGTCAACTATCTGTTTTGTCTCATCACAAGGATAAAACACTGCACTTGATAACCTGTGGTTTTAACCTTGAAATCTTTTTCCTTATCAGAAGGATGTCTGTATTTCTGCTGTGTGGGAGATGTTACTTGGAAATGCTGCCTAAACACAATACTGGAGTTGAAAATAACAATAATCCTTTTTAAGCTGTTTAGGGTGTTAGGGAGAGTTGGGTAATAAATTGTCAGTGACATTCTTTACAAGTCTCTGGGGCTTTGTAGAGCTGTGATAGCCTGATAAAGTAGAGCATCTGATTCTTCAACAGAAGAAATTAAAATGACCTGGCTTAATTGATTTTCTATTTATGTACTGGAGGCTGCTTTCTGGCGAAGAAGTTTTGCTGTGTTCTCTTAAGGGGGTGGCAAGGAAGGAGCATTAAAATTAACGGAAGTGAATCCTCATCTCAAAGCTTACGCTGGCTAAGACCTGTTTAGATGTATCTGTAGGGGTGTGCTGGTGCTGGCACCATGACAAGGGGGTTCTTGTTTTTGCTGGTCTTGCAGAAAGACTGCTCAATTATTATTTTTTCCTAATGCTTCTAATATATTGACAAGTTGTTCCTTTACTAATTTGTCTTGCTGTAATTCTGGATTATTATTGACACACAAAGTTTGACTGAGTAAAACTTTGATTCTTGTGTGGAAATGAGCCTTTAGTGCTGGTGTGAGATTTGTTGCTTAGTGGCACAGTTATCCAGTATGTTGTGAATTATCCAGGCAGATAAAGCAGTTTTTCTGCGGATGTGTATAATTTATCAAGACAGGAGCTCTGTCACCCATGACTGTGTTAATCTTGTGGTCCTGCTACTTTTTCCTTGCTTACCTCTCCCTGTACCTCTTGCAATCTTTCCTGAACAGTTTGCTTACTTCAGACAGCGAAAAGCAAAGGGCGACGTCGCGCAGTCGCAGAAAAAGGCGGCGAAGAGGAAGGGCTCGGCTGTCCACACGCATGACCTTCCGAAGGAAGAGCACCCAGTAGCAGCCAGAGATGCTGGGAAGGGCATAGAGGCTCAGGCTGAAGACACCAGCCTGCCAGAGGCACCAACAGAGGCACAGGTAAATTTTAGTATTTCTTGCCTTGGCTCCACTCTATCTGCAGGTAACAAGTGTTGCAGGTGGTTGTTTGACTCAATTGAGTGTTAGCTCATGGACCACTAGCTGCTCCTGAGAGGTAAGTGAGCTGGTGTTATTTTCACTTGTAAAAGTTCACCCTCTAACAGAGTAATCTCATTTACTAAGACATTACATGGCCTGGGCAGCTGTTATTGCCAGGGAGCTGTTAGCCTCCTAAATTAAAGTTTTTCACCTTTCGCTGCCATGGACTTCTCTTTGGGCCGACCTGTGGTTATGTGGCTGTGAATTCATCAAATGGCAAATCTGGGTTGGGAGATCAACAGATTAAAAACTGCCAGGAGCTTGTAATGCACAGCATTAATTTGGTTTTGTATCACTTGGCTGGGTCAAATATGTTTAAATGTTTTCTGAAAAACTATAATTTATTTCAGCCATTGTAAAGCCAGCATAGATGTTATTTCCACAGATTTAAGGTGTGACTTTGCTTGTGTCTGATGTGTTTTGGTGTGTCTGTACTGATGGCTCTCTAAAGGTAGTCATGTTCTCTGTGGAAAGAATTTTGTGCCTTCTGCACCGAAAGCAGATGCAACATCTCCAGATGTTGCTGTGTTTTCACAAAATAGCACAATAGCATCAAACTAAAGTGTTTGCTAACCTGCAATGATGGGGATAAAATTTGCATGTGTTATCCTGCTTTCTGTTGTGAGGGTATCCCTGATGCTTCCAGGATATCTTCAACTAAATGTTAGCATTGGAAAAGCTTTTATGAAGCTACACACTGAGGAAAAACATGGTGTTTTGTCACTCAGCCATAGCAGTGTCCTTGCTACATTCACGTGAGCTAAAATTAAATAAACAAACAAAAATCTTATTGCTGCTAAGCGACTTTTTTCAAAATAGCTGGTTTGTAAAGCAGCTGGAATTCTAGGTTACCTGGAGAGGGTGCCTCCAGGGAGGCAGTAATCATTGGGAACTACTTCAAGCAGACTCAAAATGCAGGCAGAGCTGTGGACTGCCTTTTCCAAATAATGCCATAGTCATCTTGGTCTTGTTGTGAGTTTAGTGGGAGGGAAACTTCCTTCAAGGTATCAAACTATGTTAAATCTGTGTGTCAGAAAAAGGAGTTGCTTCTGTGATTACCTGAATGGTTTTAGCATGTTTGTTAATTAATGTCCTGTCAGTTTACTAATTTTCAGTAGTAGAATAAAGATTACTCACGTGTTTGCTAGCTACAACAGCTGAAGATCAAGCATTGAATCAATGTTGAGGATTAGCCCTGAATTTAAGTAGACATTATAATACTTTTGTTTGGTTTTTTGCAGTTTAGTTCATTTCACCATGTAAGACCAGCTGAATTTAGCATAAAGTCAGTTTCTCACAGCACAGGCCTTTCTGGCTCATGCTTAAGATGCTTTCAAAATAATTCTGATTTTCCTTATTTTTATTTTAAATAGCTATGATTTCATGTTTGTTTCATTTGTTAATTTACCAGGGCAGCACTGATTTATCTAGCTGGGAGCCACTGGATGATCATGCAACTGAAGTAAGTGTGAAGAGGTGTATCTGTAGTAAAAGATGCTGGGTAGAGCTGAAAGGAGACTGATAATTGGTTGCTAAAATGATTAATTGACCATTGTTATCAGATATGATGAAACTGATGTGATTTCACTATTTTATGGTATAAAACAGGCATTTCTCTACGTACATGTACTGGCTGTGAAAAGTGGTTGCTGAGAAAATTGGGTTTTGTAAGATCATAGACTTTGCCCAGAGAAGTGTGAATGTTTCAATGCTTCCAATTGATACATGGAGTTCATTTTTCATTGTTTCATACAATATAAACAAAATGTATTCAAAATAAAATACAAGATACTGTATCCTCTATGACGGTTGTAACAATGTTGCTCTTAAGAAGCCAGAGAAATTTCATTTCAATTGAAGAGCTTTACATTGTTGTGTCTCATTTGGGTGGACTGTTTCCAGTCAGATGGATGTCGAGGCTTTGTTTAAATTGGTTATATTCTGCTTCCTTCCTCACAACTTGAGGTATTTAAATCCCAATACATGCCAAAATGGTATGTTGCCACCATTTGGTGCTATAGAATCACAACACTTTTACTTTACTTTTGTGCCTTAAACTATCATGAAAATATATCACTTATGATCATTTTTAATTTGAAGTTTTGAAGCCTTAAGGATTTTATGTATGTAATGTTTCTGTTAGATACCAAGTCCCAGCATTGAGTTACTTTTAAAGTAGAATTTGCCCAGGACTTAACCTTGAAGCTGAATTTGTTTTCAGATGAATCACAAAATGGTGTTTTTAGTGAAGGAATGCATTTCTGTTTCCTTTATGAAGAAAGCTGGGATAACTCCTGCTGCAGAGTACAGCGAGGCTGATGCTCAGGCGTGCCAGGCGCGGATAGCTGAGCTGGAGAGCAGGCTGCTGCAGAAACAGGAGGCAGTGGAGAGACTCACTGTGCAGATGGATGAGCTGCAGGACCAGCTCACCCAGCACAATGATTCCATGCAGCTCCAGGTATGTTTCACAGAACTGGATAATGGGATAATACTACCTTATTTTAATCCTAAAAATATTTAGGCCTCAAGACTCAAAAACCTGTTGTTGTTTTTTTAGTGAGAAGTACTCCACCTTGCTAGTGTAGTGCAAAAAGCAGCATCCTCTTCCAGAATATTAAAAAATTATTTTGCATTCCCTTTCTCTATGTAAATGTAAATTATTACCTCATGCTTTCTAAGACTAGTTATTTTCCCCTTTATATGTTCTTTTTCCCATTCTAGGATTGGGGAAATAGAGACATTTTGTGTTGGTTAGAAATAAATTGAAAAGATAAATGTTATTAACATAAAATAGGATTAATGTATCCCATCTCATTAGCTTCCTCTCACATGGCTGAAGGGAATTGCAGGCAGATAGGAAACAATTTAGGGGGCACTAAATATTCATTATGTCCTTTTTGAAAACTTGATTGGTTTTTACATCAATGAAAGCTACAAATTTGGAAGTAAAAATACCAATTTCATTGCTGGTACCCCATAATTTGTTTTTAAAATCACTTTTGATTAGGTTTGTCATCTCTGAGATCAGTTTAAGGCTTCTCTTCCTTCATGCCTGCCATCATCTTTAGACACAAAGATTTCTTTGGTGCAAGTTGGTTAAAACTGAAATGTAACGGCAGACTCTGTAATGGCTTTGCTTCAAGAAAACCTACTTGGTTCCAAATGTGTTAAGAGTATCTTAATACTTCTTCTGACCCCTTTAGGAAACCACAGTTCAGGAGCAGAATGAAATCATCAGGAAGTTAACAACCTGCCTTCAACAGGCCAAGAAAGACCGGGATGAGCTACAGGAGGAGGCTTCACGTGTGGCTGGCCAGATCCAGGATTTACAGCTCCAGTTACATCAGGTGTGCCTCTGCTCCAGTTTGCATGTCCTTACAGAGACTGCAAGAGCAACTTTAGACTGTGAATGTAAAAACATCGAGCTGGTCATGTAGCTCCTCATGGTTCAGTTTGTAGCACAGCACTGAAAATGGTTTCAGGGCGAGGCAGGGTTTTTTCCTGGTTACAGGAGAAGTCCTGGAAATATTCTCATATTTTCCACTTGCTTGCGTAATGTTTTGGAGATCATTGCACTTCTTTGTTCATCACTTAAGCCCTTGTTAGGGAATTTTGCACAGTGTTGTTAGTGGCGTTATGGGTTGGGTGAAAGCATTAGGCAAGCCCTGCCTTAGGTTCAGATTTTTGGCAGCAACTTGAATTCAGGTGAGGCACTCCTAAACAGCTCTGGCTCGTGAATTCTTTAGAACTGCAGATCAGGTTTATCATAAATTGAGTTATTTACTGAGTAGGCAGAAGATTAACAGACAAATGGCCTTAAACAGGTTAAAACAACTACTTGAAATTAGATAAAACAGTACAGAACATAAAGCTACCTATATTATAGCTAACAAACAAGAATATAAATTAGGAGTCAGTGTAACTTATCAGTGAACTGATGATGGGGTACACAGATTGTGGTCACTCTCTTGGGGGTTGAGGGAAAGCAAAGTGGCATCCCAGCTTTGGGGAAGGCCCCACACATTTCCACAGAATGTGCAGAAGACTTCTGCCTTGTGAAAATTTGGTGTAGCTTTTATAGGTTGTGAGGTGTTAAGTGTCTGTCAGTCAGAAATTCAAACTTAGCTTCCTTCAGCCTCTCTCGCAAAGCAAGATATTTATTGTCAGCTGGGAATGCCACCTCCATGGTGCCAGAAATATCTCACTTCCAGACAGATGTCTGGCCTGAAATATTTCACCAATTAGCAAATTCTTGTGAGGGGGAAGATGCCCTGAGCTCTTGCACCAGCTGATAGGCAGAACAGATAAGCCCTTCTGTGTTGGGGGAATGTCCTGCCACAAGTGATTTGTGGCCTGTGCACAACTGTTGCTATATAGTTTGGGCTTGCATGTGATCATTTGTCCTTTGCCAGAGAAATCTGTGAGTTTCTGCTTGGGCAACTGGAACATCTCAGCTGTTAGACAGAAACTTGCTGTGCTGAGGTCATGTGACTTGGCCCAAAGAAAGAAATTTAAGTTGACACTGTTGAAGCAGCCTTTATGACACATAGGAACCTGCTTCAGTGCAACAGGTTGATCATGGATCTAATCCCTCTATAATGACATATACTGCAGCCTTTCTCTGCTTTAAAATGTGGTTTTGAAAGTACTTTATTCTTTCTTGGTGATACTCAGTGTTCTGGTGGCTGTTCTCTCTGAACCTCTGTATTTGTTGTCCTTTGTAGTATATGCCAAAGAGAAATGCTTCTGTATAGTAACTGTTTCAGGTTTGCAGGATATGGGGTTACAAATCTTAAAGTCTGGATAGAAGGGGGTTTAAAAATTTTAAAAATAAAGATAGAGACTTTTTAGTTCAGGGATTATCTTGATGGAGTTGCTTATGCCCTAAAATAGGTCTGCTAAATGAAATTTTGTAAAATAACAAAAAATGCTGCTAACTATCTACAGTTCTGGTTGCAACAGTAAAATGTAGTAAAAGTTAAGGCTACTCAACAGGTGTTTGGGATTTGCACCATAAGCTATTGAAATACAAGGCTCAAGCCTCAATAGCATTTCAGGCATATTCTAAATAAGTCTAGTGAGATGATGCACATTATGGAAGGATGTTAACTTTGATATCAGATGAAAGCACTAATACTGCCTTACATATTCTTCCTTGGTTTTAGCAACATACTGAGGAAAAATATATTAAATAAATATATTTGATGTTATCCTAATGGGAGAAATGTTTTCCTTTCATTTGCAGGGATGTGGAGAAGAGGAAACCAACCTTTAGTAATGAGCATTAAAGTCTTCTTTGCAGAAAAGACTGGTTATGCTCATTGTCCCCTTAATGGCATGTCCAGTCCATTGGGAGTTCTGCTTTGTATTGGAGGAATTCAGAATGATTTATTATTCTAGGTTTATAGGTTCATCATGTTAGAGAAGCCACCACAGGGATGAATTATCTAACATTTACAGCTTTTCAGTAATAGTATCTAAAACATGACAAGTGTTGTCTGCCTTTTTAGGATGATTTTTATTCCTTGAGAATGAAAGATTTAGGGTAAATCTGTAAGTACACTTCCTTACAGTGAGTTCTGTGTATGACTTGTTTGGATACAAACTTTCTCCTGACTGTGAGTGCCTTTTATGTGTCCAGGTTACTGAGCTACTGAGGAGTAAAGGTCTCAGGAAGAATGAAGGATTGGAAGCCCAGCAGCAAATGTCCTTGTTTCAGGATCGTCTCAGAGAGCAGAGTGCGCACTTGGAGAGTCTGCGTGAGAAAGCACGTGACCTGCAAGTGCAGCTGGAGTCTTCTCAAAAGGTAAAAAGATCATTTTTTAAAAATTAAAATAATTTTGATGGTAACTTGAATTTGCTATAGTGAATTTATAGTGAATTTGCTATATTCTTGAAAGGAGCATTTTTATATAGAAATAAATTTATAGGGATTGTGATGCCTAACATGCATTAATGAAACAGCTTAATGTCTGGTTGCCTTTAAGAGTGTAACTAGTCGTGCCATAAATAGAAACCTTAAACTTAAATGTTGTTATTTCTGAATGCAAATTAAAAACATGAGGCTTAAGGAAAAGAAATCATGGTATATTTTATATGTAATGTTTTATTTTTAAGGATACCAAAGATAAAGAAAATCTGCTTGCCCAAATGGAAGAGGATATGAAAGATACAATGCAAAAGCTACACAAAAGCATAGATGAAAAAGAACAATATATTAAAAGTCTTCAAGATCTACTGACATCAGAAAGATCTGGCTTGTCTGTACTACAGCACACACTTTCTCTCCGGGACTCAGAAATAACAGAATTAAAAAAAGAAATTGCTTTATCCAAGGTGAAAGAACAGCAGCATATTGAAGAACTGAGAATCAGTCATGAGAAGGATATTTGCAGACAGTTGGATAACTTGAGGAATGAGCTGGAGAAGTGCCACAGAAGAGAGATTGCAGAAGCCAAGCAGATCTATGAAAAAGAAATTATTTTAAAATATAAAAATGAACTTGAACAGTTCAAGAAAGAACTCTGTGCTTTGAATTCTGAAGAAAACATTCAGAATTTGAACAGCATAATAATTGACTTAAATGTAAGACTTCGAGAATCTGAAATTAGTAAAGAAAATTTGAGGAAGAAACTTGAAAACCAACGGGAAGACTTTCAGAGGGAAAAATCTGAAATAGAGACTAAATACAAGGATTTAATTGATGGCCTTAAGTGTCAACTTGCTTCTGCAGAAGAGCAAGCAAAGGAAGCCCAGCAATATAAAAAAGAAAAACAGTCCTTGAATCTTCATTCAGGGAAGATTCAGAAGCTGAATTCCTACATCAAGGAATTAAATGAAAAGCAACTTTATGAGGCTAAAAAATGTATAGATGTAAGGCAAAATCATGATGGAGAGATTGTCTCCAATAAAAAGTTTCTGGAATTGGGGGAAAACCAGATTTTATCAGGGAAGTGTCAGCTGCAGGGAGTGGATCTGGAGGAGATGTGGGACAGAGCATGGCAGCTGGAGGGCAGAGATCAGCCAGTGTATCAGCCAGAAGTGGAGTTCCAGTCTGACTCCTCAAGGGATCAGTTAGAAGAAACAAGGAATTTAGAGATCACGAAGGATAATGGAAGTGGTGAAGGGGAGAATCTGTCTGAAGAACCCTTGTCAGAGCTGGGGCTTCTCAGTGGTGATGAAGGTATACTGGATAAATACCTCATTGCCACAGAAACTCCAGAAGACTCCTATGGGTCCAGCTCTTTGGAGGGCCATGCCATTGAAGAGGGCAGATGCAATATATATGGGTTAGGCAGCAGTGTGCTCCTAGAACTCAGCAGAGGTTTTGTGTCTTCTTCATTAAACTGTAGCCTTGAGGAGGGGACGTGTCTTAGTGCCTTGGCTCAGGACCTTTCTGAAGAGGCAGAGGTGAGAGCAGAGGCCTTTGTTTCATGTGTGTCAGAGGGCTCCCTGCAGCAAAACAGAATTGCAGACCACGGTGACACAGAGGATGATGAGATGATGTGTTTGGCAGAGAGACATCTGAAGCCAGCTGAGCTGCTCCATCAGGAGTCAGCCATGGAAATGCCTCATCAAGACACCCAAGGAGCTGTTGGAAGTTGGGAAAAAGCCATGTCTGAGCTCTCTCATAGGCATGCAAAGCTGGAGGAAGAAGGTGAAGCACAGATCCATTGTGAAAAAGAACTTCAGAAAATGGAGAAGGAGAAAGAACTTGAAAATAAACACATGCTTCTACTGAAGCAGCAGGGTGAGGATGGAGGCCAGCCATCCCTAACACAAGTGTCAAACCCCTCTATCTGGCTAGAAATGGTGAAGGACCTCCAGGAGGAAAGAGACATGTTGGTGATGCAGCTGAGAACTCAGGAGCAGTTGGTGAGAGATGCTCAGGAACAGAGCACAGCTTCTGATTCTGTGACAAGTGAAGTGCAGGCTCTTGTTGGCCGTCAGCAGGCAGCTTTGCAAAGTCAAAGGGATGGGATGCAAAGCCAGCTTGATGCTCAGAAGGCTAAAAACCAGAGAATAGCAGAGCTGTTGAGTCAGAAAACTGCATCTGAGGAGACATTGCTAAAGGAACTGGAGTTGCTCAAAGCTGAAATCAATCATAAAGAACAAAATTTAATACTTCTGTTGAAGGAAAAAACAGCCTTAAGAGAGAGGCTATCCAATGTGGAGGAGGATCTGTTGAAAGCAGAAAAAGCACTAGCAGAGAATGCTAGCATCATTGAGGACCTTGAGAAAAACATCCATGAGCTTAATGCTGAAATGAAAAACATCAAAGAAATACAGGAGTGTGAAAGACTGAGCTATGAGGACAGGTTAAACCTCAGCAACCAAGAAATTACTAAACTAACTGCTGAAATAAAGGAAAAGACTACTGAATACACCGAGGAAAAAAGCCAGTTGACTGAAGAAATTGCCCAGTTGAAAAAGGCTCATTTGGAGCTTGAGGCTCGCTTGCAGGAGTCCTGTCAGGCTGCCCAGGAGGCTCAGTCCAAGCTGGAGCAGCATTACAAAGAAGAAATGGAGAAGATGGAGACTCAACACCTTGCTGAATTAACTGAAGTGAGTTTGGCACACGAGAGAGAGGTAGGAAACCCTGATAACTGCAGGAGTCGTGGGATTTTGGAGTGGTTAAGGTAGCCATTGCAAATGTTTGTATGCCTGTTTTCAGATTAAAGAGTTAAATGCTGAAATAAAAGACAAAGTGGAAGAGCAGCAGAAGTTGGAAGAAAAAAGAAAGGAAGAGATTGCTGTCATAAAAAAGGTACATGCTGTAATTTGGTTTATTTTGGAAAAATAATTTTACATTGTCATGTAAGCAGTGTAAACATTTTAGAGATGCAAAATTCTATTTATTGGTTTTTTTGATGTTTTTGATTTGGGGTCAGGAGGATGGAGAATTCTTGTTCCATAATTAGGGCTAAACAATCATATTTTGAAGAAAGCTTTCCATCAGAGTGTTCTCTGCAGGTTCATGAGCGGGAGCACGACCGGGAGATCTCTGAGCTGGCTGCTAAACACTCGGAGGAAATGGAGAAGCTCCGTGCTGAGCTCAAGGAGGAGCAGAGGCACCTTTTAGATGAACTCCAGCAGCAAATGGCAGCCACACACAGAGCAGAGCAGGAGCAGGCTCAGCTCCAATCCCAGGTAAAAACAGGAAATCACACAGTGATTAATATAGTTCTTAGCTGCCTTGATGATCTCCAGAAATCAAGGAGATTTCTCCTTAATTTTTGTGGGTATTATACGTGCTCTTTCACATGGTGCTGCAACCAAAGGAAAAGGAGTGTTCTCTTGGTGGGTGGTTGTAAATATATTTTAGAGGAGTTCTCCAGAATCCTCACTTTATATTATATTTAATATATATTTTAATGTATATTTTAACATTGATTCTATTTTCATGTTCATTCTGAAGAAAACGGAATATTTAAATTGATCATTTTAAGAGAGAAAAAACAGCTTTGTATTTTTTTGTCTTGGCAAGTTTAACAAGTTAATTTTATAAAGGATGTAAACCCCTCCCACTTTTTAATTATCCCACTATTAATAATTAGGAATGCTACAGTGTGAGAACCTGACTTTTACTTCTGTATGTTTCCTGGGTTTTTGAACATTCCTGCCAAATGCAAAGTGGAAATGGAAAAAATGTCTAATGTTAAGTCTAATTGCAACCTGTTGGTACACTGGGTAGTTTACTTAATTGAGGAGTGATGAATTTTACTTCTACTTCTTCAATATCACTTAGAACTTTACTTTGTTAACAAATTATAAACAACAGCAAATGTAAGGAATTCTTTCAATAGATGGTGACCAGCTGGGGTGAGCTTGTATTCTACTTTGATGTGAGAAAGTGGACAGATACAGGATATTTTGTAGGAAATTAAGAGGCAGGTAAGGAAAGCCTTTTTACATTGCACTGAAAACATTAAAATAGTATAGTAGCTTATTTTAAGGGTTCCTTTAAGGGTCTCCTTGCACAAAGAAACCATCTCCAAGTACAGAAAGACAAAACTTAGATGTGTTTAACAGTGAAAACTGAAACTGGTGCTGAAAAAGCGAGCACATTTCATTAGAGGGGAGGGAGAAACCCTTTTTTACTCCACTGCAGACACTGCACAGCCTTGAACTGGAAGCTTTACGCCTGACCTTAAACAATATGCACACCTCTCAGCTGGAGCTCACACAGTCCAACCTGAGGAAAGAGAAGGAGACTGCCCTCATGGAGCTGCGGGAGATGCTCAATGACAAGCGTGCTCAGGAGGTCGCCATTCTGCAGAGCCGCCACCAGCTGGAGTGGGAGAGGATCAAAGAGCAGTGTCTGAAGGAAAAAGAAGACCTCAAGTCCAAGTATCAGCAAGAGCTAGGTATTAAAAGAGGGGGAAAAGTGTTTTCTTCCTGCACAGGTTCCTGTCTTGGTGTAGAGCTGGTCTGTGAGTGACAGCTGGTGTTAGCTCTAATATGGACAGGAGTGCATGTTTTATATATGAAAATGAAGCTGTGCAGACCCAAGTTTAATTGTTCTTGATCTGTATATTAGTGCTGAACTGAACTACTTTCTTTCAGGAGGCTTTAGGCCAAGTTCTATTTAAGAACTTGTTCAGTGCAGAGAATAGCTCTTACCCTTATGTTTTTTAAGGTTTTTCATGCCCTAAGTCAGCCCTCTATTATGTTTCTGAGAAGATATGTGAATGCTTCTTGGCTTACCCTGTCAGCATTGGGAAGGAGCTGAAAGGCTCAGTGAGAACCTGTAGCTGGGTGTCCTTGGAGATGCATTTCATGTAAGACTGTATTTTGGCATAAGCAAGAAGGCAATTGCACCTCATAGTACTGAAGGCCTGCTGAGGATGCTCTTGGCATTGTTTGGGAAATTTCCCTCTTTGCAGGTCAGACCATTTTTGACCTGTATGGCAGATCTTGAGGAGTTTCTGGAGAAAGGTGAATCTTGCAGCACTTCACTGAAGAAGTTTACAGAATCACAGGCTGGTTGGGGTGGAAGGGCTCTCTGGAGATCATCAAACCCCCTACTAGAGCAGGTTCAGAGCAATTTGCACAGGGTTGTGTCCAGGCATGTTTTGAATGTCTGCAGAGAAAGGGGCTGCACAGCCTCTCTGGGCAGCTTGCTATGGGGCTCTGTCACTCTCACAGTAAAGAAGCTTTTCTTTGTATTTAGATGGATCCATGGGGAACACTGCTAGTTGCAGGCCTCCAGCTGGACTCTGCACTCTCATCACACCCTTCTGAGCTCTGCAATAAGGTTTAGAAACCATTCCTCTAGTTGTCCTTCCCTAAGAGAAAGAAAATATTCATTTAAGGGTGTCTCTTTTTGACCTAAAAGTAGGAAACCATTTGTTACCCCCAGTAGTGCAGTGAACTGACAGCACAGTGGGATCTGGGAACAGGAGGAGGTCAAGATGCACTTCTTAATATCAGTGCTGGTAAATTGTCTTTTACCAATGATAACTTAATACCAGTTTAATCTAAGTTTTTCTTTCCCATGGAAAGACTTGAAATAATATTATATTATATTATTTCTGCATATTATAAACTATTAAATATTATAAATAAGCCTAGGCAACATGGCTGCTAGGCTTTTACAGGGTTCCTGCAAATCAAAAAAAGGGCTAAACAAGAAGCTGGAATTAATCAGGGGAGAGGCTGGAAAGGAAGAATCTGTTGGTGTCAGTGATAACTGAGCAGATAGTGGCATCTGTCTTGCAGGTTTTTTTCCTAGACATTTGTAGAAAAAATTGGGAAGTTTCCTATCTGCTGCTGTATGCTACTCCTTCTGTCTTTGTGGAGATTCTGTGCTCATATTGGTGTGCAGTGAAATGTTAAAATGACATCAATATTCATTTACATCTTTACTTTTTAGTATCGTGTTCTTTATAGACTTAAGCAGGCTTTACTAATTAAATTGAACTTTACTTTCTGAGTTGTCTTTGCAGCTGTAAGTCCTAGAATGCTTATTTTCTAAAATGAAAGTGAACTAGTGGGATATAACATAACAGCAGGTGTGGCTAGAATCCAGCATCTTACCCTGCTCTATGCCTGCCCATTTAAGTCCTGAGTTTGATGTTGAAAATTGTAATCTCATTCATATTTCTACTTAGTATTTAACACTATTTTATGTAAACTTATTAATAAGTATTTTATTTCACAGTTGACCAGAGAAAGAAAATAGAATTGGAAATGGAAGAGACACATGTCCAGGCATTAGAGGTACAAATTCTGTTCTTTATACAAGAAAAAAAGAAAGGTCCTTTCAGAAAACAAGAGCTGGTACAAGTCCCAGATCTGCTACAGATTTATTGCAAAGGACAAATGAATGGAGAAGAAATCATTAATTTACTAAACGTGTTTGCTTTAGTATAATGCATGTTTTATTCTCTTAGACCCTCAAAAGAGACTGGGAATTAGAGTCTGATAGGCGTTTACAAAACGTGTGTGAGGAGCTGTGTGAAAAACATCAGGCTGAGATGATTGCACTGCAGAAATCTCTGGAAATGGATCTGGAAAAAGTCAGAGCAGAGCTGGGGCTTCTTTCTGTTGAGAATGTACAATCTAAAAGTGAGTATCATGCTCTGGGAGGCAGCTGTTTTATTGAACAGAGACATAGCTAAGTGATTTTACAACGTGTATAAAAACCAATACAAGCTGTATTTATGTAGCCTTATTTAAAAACTGGGACGATGGCATGAGATTGTCTAGACAAGGTTGTAAATGAAAAAAGGTTTAAAACCTGGGTAGCATTGTTGCATTTCAGCTTCCACAGAGTATGAGATGCAAGGTGAATATTCAAGGGAGGTGCTGATTTGCTCCCATCTGAAAACCTGTTCTGACAGTTGCTGAGTTAATCAAAACTGTGCTTAATATTAAAAGAAGCTTTTTCTAACAAAAAATTGCATTTGGCCTGTGGATAGTTAAGACTTAATGGAACAATTGGTTGCCTCTTGGCTAACTCTGTGGGATGCAGAGAACAACAAAGCAATGCATGGAGGTGTTTGACTTGCAAATACTTTACTGTTCAAGCATTCTGTGATTCCCTGAAAACTAGTGCTTAAGCTAGAGACAATACATTTCTATTTTCATTGCACAGAAGTTGTACAGGTTATTTATTAACTGCGATGAGGGAGTAACAGAACTAATTTTTAATTTTAGTGAAATGTGTAGAATTAGAGAGGCAACACCAGTTGGCCATCACAAAGTTACAAGAACAGCTGCAGGCTGAGCACAATCAACTCCTAGAAGACATAAAGATGAAAAGCCAAGAAAAAGAACAGGACCTTCAGAAGGAGGTAAGTTACATTTCTTGAGCAGTTTAGAGTAGTTGATTTCTCTTTATGTTAAAAAAACTAGATCATATACATATCATTTGGGTGACCTGTTTGTATTTTGGGATGTTATTGAAAAAGCAAAATGCATCATGAAGCAGGTAAATACTCTGGGAGTTTCCATAGGAGTTCAAAACCTTTGTAATATAGTTGCCTTTGTGCCATCTCTTCATCCATATTTATATTCCTAATTTTATGGTTCTCACATTTTATTTTTATCTGGCTAATACCTTATTTTTTTTGCCAGTGAAGATACTTATGGCATCAGGAACAAATTCTTCCCTCTCAGAGGAGTGGGTGTAAGAGTTAAGAGATGCTGCTACTCAGTATCTCTGATACTGTCAGGAGCTGAGAGTTGGTGTTGTCACTGTTTGCACCTAGTTCTGACAGAAGTGTCTCTTGAGTGTAAAATAAGCCCTGAGAACAAAATTGTTTAACAAGTTGTGGTGGGGTGTTTTTTTTTTTTTTTTTTTTTTTTGGTTTTAACATGTTTTTTTTTGTAGCTGGACCAGCTTCAGGTCAAGCATGAGCAACTCAAGGTTCAATCACAAGAAGAAATGAGGCAGCTTTGGTCTCAACTTGACAGTACCCGAGCAAATCGACAAGAGCTAAGTGGTATGTTTGTAACTGACACAGTTTATTTTATTTGTTGCCTCTTCTTCATATAGATGAACAAATTATTGACACAAAATACTTTTAGCTTTTTACCAGAAACACACAGGAAGACCACAGTGTCAGTGGGTTGAAGCCCAGTGATCCATCTCTAGGTTGAGGTGAGTTAGTGTCAGGTGACAGGTTCTGCAGTGTGAAAAAGCACAGTATGACTGTGGGGAAAAGCTTACTCCTGTGCTTTTCCTTTCCCTTCCCACTCCATTCCTGCCCACTATAAAAACATTCAGTTAAAACAAAAGGTTTTTCATTGAAATGTCAAGTTAAGTATCACGTAATTGAAAACTGGAGAAAATACTGGTCAGTGCATTCATACTCCTATTTGTATTTCTGTTTCAAGAGCCAGGTGTATTAAATAAAACAGCCAGTTTTGCAGTGTAGTGGTTGGAGGTGACATACACTTTTGAAATAAAATAGAACATGTCTTAGATGTGTGTGCACAGACCTATATAACACACTGAAGAACTTCTGGGGGAAAAGGAAATCTAGAGACCATGACTCTGCCAGTGTTCTTGTGTTGAGACTCTAAAATGAGGTTCTTGAGTTCTGCTGGGGTAGTTAGAACAGAAGCACATGTAACATACTTCAAATGCTATTTCAGATATTCTGAATCATATAACTTTAGGTAGCTTTTGAATTGTATGAGGGTTTTGTTTGGTTTGGTCATACACTAAGTAAGTAATTTTTTCTATTAGGCAGACTTTACCTTAGCTATTTCATATTTTTGTTTTGGTATAACAGAATTATAGTACATAGCATTTCATAGTATTTGCTGGAATTCTTCCCTGCAGCCCTAATCTTTAACATTTCACATGTTTTTCTGTGTTACTAACCACTCACCATCCCATTCTTTGGACCCTTTCTGTTTTCATCTTTCATCAAGATGGTGAGACCAGAATGCAGGCCCATGGTCCAGGTGAGGATCTTTTTGGTGTGTGAGTTTTGTTTTACTCTGCTGCTCTTTATTTGACTGCTGATTTGACCATGTGTTTGGGTTGATGGTGGGGTTCAAACCATAGCAGCTGCATGATGGCATTGCTGCTCTGGTGTAAGCATGCCATGCCAGTTCAAAATAATCAAACACTTTTTTGGGTTAATTTTGTACTAGTAGACTTTGCTGGTTTGGCAAAACCTACCTATGTCTGATTAGACTTTCCCTGACTGTCACATTGGTGGTGTCACTTCGTGTCATTTGATTCCTCTGGTCCCTGTGCCTGGCAGCTTCTCCCTTTGGAAGCAGGCTTGAACCATGGGTTTACTCTACAGAGTCATGGAATCATGGAGTGGTTTGGGTTGGAAGGGACCCTAAAGATCACCTCATTCCAACCCCTGCCATGGGCAGGGACACCTTCCCTTATCCAAGCCCATCCAACCTGGCCTTGAACACTTATTTCTTCTCTTACTCTTTCTGTTGGCATTTGCATTGTGAGCTTCATGCTACAAATGCATTTTCTGGTTTGCTACACAAAACCACATTGTTGCAATCAGTTGTGTTGCTCCTGGATGGCATCCTCTGTTTCCATCAACTTTTCTTAAGTTTCTCTTGTGTAACATAAGCAATTGCTGTTCTCCAGGCAAGTTGTTTCTTTTCAAGGAACTTCTCTAAATTCCTTCTTCTTGAGATGTATTTCTCTGTTCAGTTGATTCTTTGGGGATTTAACTAACTTGAATTATTTGGAAACTTGAGCTATGGGGAAAGCTTGTCTCTCTTGAGATTTTTTTCCCTTTTTAACTATCTTTTAACTTACCTAAGTGTTACTGCTACTTTAATACAGAAGGTGGGGAAGAAAGCTCCCAGAGGGCTGATCAAAAGGCTGCAGTTCTCACTCTCTGGAAGGAGGGCAGCTTGCTGAACCAGCCTTGGTAGCTGCTTTTTGCTGCATTCCTGTTTTATTGGTTGCTTCTTTTAATCCAATCAGTTCAGCCTCTGAGCCCACGATTGGTAGCAAACCATCATTAAAGTATCATTTTATTTTCTTGTGATTTTTGGTTCTCTGCACAGTTTGTGCTCAATTTGGTTTTGTGATGGTTTTGCCTGGAGCAAATTAAATGTTCTTGAATAATTTATGGTTTCTGGGTGCTACAGCAGCAAGGAGGTGTGAAGATTAGGCAATAATGCAGGACTCTGCTTGTTACCAGCCTAGTCCTGGACTGCAAGAAAGCAAGAGCTAACTGTACTGGTGATTTTGATTTTGATTAGCATGAGGATGGTTTCTCTGAATGCAGTGTCACCGAGAATGTCTTCTGAGGAAGGAATTTTTGTCTGTCAGAAGTTCATTTTCATATCTCATTGCTCTTTCCAGTAAATGGTTCTTACCTCAACCTGTGATCTTTGCCTTTTGTGACTCCTATTGATCAGGGAGTGGCTTGTGGTATTTTTAGTGGAAAAATTCATGGGACACTGCCATTCCTAAACCACTGACACTTGGCAACTAAACCTAAACTTCTAAGAATGACTTAATCTAAAGATATATATTCTTAATGCTTATGTTGGTTTTGCCTCTGTTCCAGAGCTAAAAGAGCAGCTCCTGGCTCGAGCATCACAGGTAGAAGAGATAGAGTGTTTAAAACAGGAGTTTGAACAGCAGCTTCAGCAGAGAAACAGGGAGCACGAAGCTGAATTGGAGCAAATGAAACTTTATTTTGAAAACAAATTAACTGTTGCTGAAGAAAACTACAGAAAGGAATTGACTTTGTTGCATCAGAGGCCCCAAGAGCTGAAGGACTCTTCACTGCCAGAGTTGGAAATGAGTCAAGATCAAGCAGGGAACATCAGGTGATCTGTTCTTTTTCCTTTCATTTTGTGACAACATGCTTCCATTTTATTTTTCTTTAGCATAAAAGATGATGTTAGCATCTAAACCTATTGGGATTGAGCATTAGGTGATGGCCCATTCCTGAGCAGCTGTTACAGTTGCTCTTTGCCTACTTTCAGTACTACACCATAATCATCAAGAAAATATAACTTGATTCATGCCATAGCACAGTCTTAACTTTAAAACCCTTTTCTCAGGTCTTCTGTCACAGTTTTTGGAGAGACTGCTGAGGAAGAGAGAAGTGTTGCACTTGATCAGCTCAACCAACAACTTGAACAACAACAGGTAGGATTTTTGATATATTAAAAGTTCTCCTGTTCTTTATATGACCTGCATGAAAATTGATATCTAATTCCTAGATCTTGTAAAGAGAAAATTAATTGTAGGTGTTTAGTAGGGCTTAATTATTTTTGACAACAATGTTTTGAATTACCAACTCTAAATAGCTCTCAACCTCAGAGAGGCTGTAGAGTAGAACAGCTACAACAGTGCTCTGTAATTTTATGTGCTGTTTGGGTTATCCTGTTCTGGGTAAGGAACTTAGCAGTTCTTCTACACCAGGGCAGAATTTGTGGTGTTTCTCTTTTTTATCATGCTGGTAGTAATTGTTCCTGTCCTTATTCTCTTAAAACCAAGATGCCAATTGGCCCCTCTTACATTTATGCCTCTATTTTCATGCACCTTGCTGTAACTGAAGATCTCAACATTTTTGCTCAACTTGTTTCAAGTTGACTAAGAGTTTGGAAAAGAAATTTTCCTTTCTCTCATTGGGAGTTTCTCACCATGGTTTCTTAGATGATAAAGATCTCTTCCTAACCCTTTATTTCTGTAGGAAGAACTTGCCTGTTTGCAGCTACACCTTACAGAACAACACAGGCATGAACTGGACTCCTTGAGATCCTCCCTTGCACTTCAGTATAAAGAAGACCTGATGAAAATGAAGATGGATCTGTCAGAAAAATATGCAACAGAAATTGAGGCCTTGAAAAGAAAGCATGGTTTAGAACTTGAGCAGCTCCATGCCCAACTTTCAGAAGAACAGTCTAAAGGTAGGATGGCCTGACAGACTGGGAAGGGAAACAGTAAACTGCTTGTGTGGCTTATATTTTTCTTTAAACAGGCTTATCTGAGGAAGTTTTCAACTTATTATTTTACCCTAAACTATGGGGAACATTTAACAGATGTTAATCCCTTTCATTGAGCACTTAGGGGCACGTTGAGTTGCACTTCTGAAGATGTGGTGACCTGAAGTTCTTACTCCGTAGTAAAAGCTACTAGAACTGTGGAGCACTTCCTAAAAGGAGTTGATCAAGTTTCCATTTTGGATGCCTAGAAGGGATCCAAATGTCATACAGACATTTGGACTAACAATAAAAATTTAGTTAGCTAATTTAACACACATGGTTATAATTATATTCCACAGTATGTTGGTTAAAAGGATTAGTAGAGTTATTTTAATTTGCACTTATATTTCTTATCTTCGATTATTTATTTTTAATACTAGAGAGGATATCAAAACTGCTTAAATTAGAATGTTTAGAGATTTGTCCCATCTGACTTCTGGGGAAATGCCTTGTGTAAATGTGACGTGCAAAAGAGGAGATAAAGCTTCCATAAATCTGCCATTACATTGCCCAGAAAGAAATTCTGCTCCTCTGGCAGCTGCAGATAAGGAGGGAGGTCCTGTCACAGGTTTTATGATTATTCTGTGTATGTTAATACTGGTAAATTCCCAAGGTGGTGATAAATGGAACAGAGTATAAAATCATCCACCTAAGGGGTTCTCCTTGTCCTGTATTTAGCTTGGCTACTGATAAATTGCACAACCAAAAACATTCAGCTTTATTTCTATGCATCAATAGGAGCTGTTAAAATAAATTCCAGCATGTCATTTTATTGTCTGGCTTGGATTTTTCTTTTGCTTTTTTTTTCCCTTTCCAGAGATCACCAAACTGTGTCTCCAGAGCGTTCAAGATGTAGCACGTCAGGTTGAGGTGGAGGTGGCTGAGCGAGTGTCTGTGCTGGAGGAAGAGCACAAAGCCAAGCTTGCTCTCTTCAACTCTGAGAAACAGCATATTGCAGAGCTCTCAGAGGAAATAAGGCACTTAAAGGAAGAGCTTATAAAACAGAAAGATTTTTCTGAGCAGAATGAAAAGCATCTGAAAGAAGAAATGGAAAAGGTAATTTGTACTAAAGAATTGTTTTGTGTAGAGTTGGTCAAGCTCTAGCCTGGTGGGAAGGCCAAGGGAAGGAGAAGCAGCACTTGAATTTAAAGTCCCTGGTTTGGAGATAGCAGCTATAGCTTTGAGTGGACTTGTCTGCATAGACACAAATGTTGGAATACATTTCTTTTTTGGGGTGCCACTTGTACCTCAAAGTCTGAGAGCTGAGACATTCATACACGGTACCGTCACTCTTACATGTTAAGTCAGCTGCTCCAGCTGAGGATAAACTTGGAATAAATGCTAATTCATTGCTTAATTGCTGCATGTTTGAATGCTTATGAGAATTAGATGGGTGAAGCTCTTATTTATCAAGTCCTCCTTTCCACCATTTTTAAAGAGCCTTGGATATATATTTTTTCCAGGCTTAGAAACTGATGGAGAAAGCCAGGGAGAGTCTTTTTTTGCCTTTTCTAATGGAGCAATTATTTGCTGCTTTGGCTTCTGTTTTTGTGCTACATGCTTTTTATGTGACTTTTAAAAGAAGTTTAAAAGTTTTTATTCATGCCTGATATAAACACCTAAGATGGCCATAGCTGTGTAAGTTGAAATCCTGAAAAGAAGATAAGTGACCTCAAGAGAGATCAACACAGAGTACCATATTAATTCTAGAATTCTGCTTTAATTTTTTCTTATCTTCATAACCCAGATTAATTCTTAATAATGCATTGAATTTAATTCATGTCAGTTTATTAATGGTCATTTCAGCCTTTTTTTCATTAGTAAGGGCTACTTCACTACTAGAATTTATTCTTTTCAAGACCTTGAATGCCTGAGGGTGTTCACGCACTTCAGTTTGGTTTTGGTGATTTATTCTTTTTCCTTTTAAATAATTGTCTTCACAGGTAAAATATAAAATTGCTGAGGATCACCAAAAGGAATTAAGAGAAGAAGTCCAGAAAATAGAGAATATGTACAAAGAAAAAGAGAAGAAATGGCAATGTGAAAGTGAGGCCCAGAGAATCCTGGCAGAAGAGAAGTTATCACTATTGCACACAGAACTGCAAGCCAGAGCAGAATCTGAGAAGCAGAACTTACAAAAACAGTTTGAACTCCGTGAAGCTGAAATGATTCAACTTCAAGATCACCAAGCTGCCAAAATTCTGGAGCTGGAGAAGCTGGTGAAGGAGCAGCAAAACAACTTGCAGCAGCTGGAGGACAGCCTTGCAGGTGCCCAGGCTGTGCAGAAAGCTCAGCAGCAATATGAAGCTGACCTGGAGGCAGCCAAAGCCCTCATGGCAGAAGAAATGGAAAAGGCCACACTCTGCCTGCAGGAAGAATGTGCCCTGAAACTCCTGGAAGCACAAAACAAGTAAGTTTCCCCTTAGAAGTTCATTCATTGTTAGAGTTGCTTTGTCTTATTTTAGACTTAATGAGTGATAGTGCAAAGTTGTCACTTGATGGCACTATCTGTAAAGGCATTTCATCTAGTCTAGCAAATAAGATGTAGTCAAGTTGTGCCTGCTAGGGGTACAACAAAGCTGGAAATCATATACCAGCCTTCAAAGAGAAGTGTAACAGGACATATAAGTGGAAAAATTCTCTGAATGATTTTGAACAATTGCAATGAATGTAAACAAGCTTTTGCTGGTGAATGAAGCTTGTGCTAGCCATTGAATGCTGAGGTTGATGGGGCCCCCTTTGGTATTCTTTAGTTCTGGTTAGATGCCTGGAACTCCTGTTTTTCTTCCCTTTCCTACACCTGTTGTTTCAAGTGAATTAAGGGAAGTAAACAACCACTTGTTGGTGTTTTCTTGCATTGCTTCAAATTTACCCCTTCTTCCCTCCCCAGAAATATGTGCACAGAACAAGACTGGAGAAATAATGACTGTAAACAAGTACTGAAAGCAGCAACTTAATTTTTAGATAACTGTGTAGGTTTTTTGTAGTTATTGGTGTTTGCATGCAAAAATACTGTAGTTACTGATTGCAGTAAAAGGCAGATACTACATTTTCTGCATCCAGCTTTAGGCAGAACTCAGCTGGATTTGGAGGAGCCCCCAGCTGTCCCACACAGACCTCCACAGTGGTTTTATGTCTGTCTTTACCAGATGTTTTTAGAGGTGTTGGTTATGACACTTCATTTATTTGCACACAACACATTTGAGATGTAGCAATGTGTACACCATGAGATACTGTCATGGCAGTACTTCTCAAATATATTTCTCTGTATTTGTAATTTAATAGGGGTGCCAGTTTCTGTAGTAATAACCAGCTACTCTCAAGTGACATTGCAGAAACCTTTAATTATGTGGCTATGAAATCATCATTGTGGCTTGCTTTGAATTTAGTTCTGCATTTGAAGCATCAAGTAAAACTTGTGGAGACTAAGTGAGGTCTATTTTTTTTCCTTGGGCTATTATTTATTAGCTCAATTATGCAAAAAAAAGCAGTGACTTTTTTGACAATAGTCTCTTAATTTTCTTGGAAATAATACAGGTTTATGGAGGAGCACAAAGCAATGACTCAGAAATTCACAACTGAGCAAGAGGTTCTTCTCCAAAAGCTGAAAGAGAAACATGTGGATGAGCTGGAACTCCAAAGTCAGCAGTTAGAGGAGAAGCATAAGCAGCAGATTTTGTCTTTGACAGCTGATTTGCAGGCAAAACACCAAGCTGAAATTGAGACACTTAAATCTACACTGGAAAGTAAACAGCAGATTCAGCTTGAAAGTTGTGTTGCTGAACTACAGGCAAAGCATCAGGCCCAAATCGATGAGCTGGAGGTTAAACACTTATCAAATCTGGATTCCTTGGAGTCTTCCTACCTATCTGAAATTCAGACTATAAGAGATGAACACTGTAGGGCTCTGGAGAAGCTACAGCTGCAGCACAGGGAGCAGCTCCAAGAGCAGGATAAAATCCATCAGGCACAACTGCTTCGGGAGATTGAGATGCTGAAGTTGAAGCATGCTGAAGAACTTCAGCTTTCCCAGAATAATTTGAAAATTGAACTAGCTACTGCTAATATGGAAAAGCTTAAAACCATGGCTCTTGAAGCAGAAGAAGCTCATAAGGTGAGTCAGAAAGGAAGCCTGGTATAGGAGGTGAAATTTCATGGTGTGGGATCACCTTTTCCTTTGTTCCCAGGGGATATTTCCACAACCTCTTTGTGCCAGCACTGACACATTGTGTGGGGCCATATTATGAACTGAAACAGGAAACCCCAGCTGAAAATTAAATCCATCTGTTTGCTTCCTGCCCCAAATGCTCAGTCTAATGAATTTTCTATATCTTTGTGGTAAAGGCACAAATGAGCTCTATCTTTTAATGTGTTTAAGATTGGAGGGTCTTCATTTTGTGGCTCAGACCTTCTCTCCCTGGTAGAGCTATTGTGTAATTCTTCAGAAAGTGATTAGACCGAAGTAAATACAATTCTGGAGGTTAAGCCATATCTCTAGGAATCTAAAGATCCTTCCAAATAAGGAAGGATTTACAAAACTTCTGCTAGATAAGAAAAATAATCCCATTTAAATGTTTTAGAGAGTATGTATATGTATGTATGCTCATCGTACATGAAACAATATTATTCCTGTTTATTTTAAAAGCCTTGATACAGCAGGACATGTGCTTGACAAATGGGTTGCAAAGATAATTGTACTTCTTTTTTTCCCTCTCCTTTTTTAAATTACTGCTTACACAGGATGATCTGAACACAGCTCTTCGAAACCAGAGGCAGTTGCTGGAAGAGGAAAAACGTCTGGCTCTGGATCTGTTACGTGAGCAAGTGTTGCAGATGGAGGAAAGGCACAGGAAAGCACTCCAAGAACTTCAGGATCTTCACCAGGCAGATATTAGGAAACACAAGGAACAGTACTCCAGGGAGCTGGAAGAAGAACTGGGGAAACTAAAAGCACAGCATGAACGTGAGCAAGAGGTCAGAATGCTGCTAATACCTAAACCCAAAACAATCCATGTTTTATCATAAAGTAAATTCATTTTTATTAAGCTTAGAAATAAGGCTGTACATCTAGATGGTTATGGAATTTTTTTTAATAGTGCTGACAATAAGAAGACACAATCTGACTTGTGCAGATGCAAGCAGCCACTGGTGTTATATTACACTCATGTAGTAGGGACAAGTCACAAACAAAATTAGCTTTATCCAGCTATAACCACAGAATACATTAAGTTGAAACATTACTAACTTTTGCTTTTTTACTTACTAAATTGAAAATTTTATAATGTTCCAAATAACTCTTAAATCACTTAAAAAGAATAGATTACCCGGGGAGGAAGTTTCATTATTTTCTTGGGAGGTTCTATAGCTGATTCAGTCTTCAAGCACATCATCCTAGAAACAGGATTTGTGTTCTGATGACTACAGTGACTTTTCTTAGGGAAAACAGTAGGAAAAAACCCCTTAGATGACCAAAAATCTCTCAAATCTTTCACTATTGTATCCCAGGATAATTGCATTAAATAGAGATGTGTAATGCTTGCTCCCATTTGAACAAGGGAAGTCACATCTTTACAAAATATGCTCTCCATGTGTTTCTCTCCCCCTCTTTCCTCTTTATTTTTTTTTAATTTTTTAGGCAAGTGTCTGTTGGAAAGAATAAGTCATGAATACTTTGTTAGTCTGATCTGATGGTCTCATGAATACAGGAGATACTTGATACCTAATGCCTGGGTGCTTATCTATTTTTATCAACCAGCTTTTTTTCCTATACTCAGCATGATGATGATGATAGACAGCAGCCCTTATGACCTTGAGGATTGTGAATGTACCCTTCAGAATTTGGTTTAGCTTGATGGATTTGGTTTTATTTTTTCTTAATTCTAACACTGTGGCTAAAATATTTTATATTCCTTCCTTGTCTGCAGCTGTATGCTTTTGCATCAGCTTCTGAAGTAAAATCTGTGAGAACTGCTCTTCTGGCTCAATTTGAGGAGGTAAAATTGAAGCAGCAGCTTCAGTTCCAGGAGGAGATTGAGCTGTTGAAGTGTCAGTCAGAGCTGCTGCTGGAACAGCAGATTGCACAGCTGAAGGTAGGCTCTGGTGAAAATGCTCTTCTGAGTAAGCACTGGGAGTGTGTTTCACTGAAAAAAGAGCATTTGGTGTAAGATTTTTGTTCTTCAGCCTCTAAAATGGAGTCTGAGTGAGATCTCTCCCATGCTTCACAATGTTAGAACTAAAAGAACAGCATTGGAAATAAAGCAGTGTTCTTTGAGCAATTGTCTTACCTCAGGGTTGTCTTCAAGTCCTGAACTGGATATGAGGTGTCCTTCAGTCAAAACCAAAACAATCAGTGGAGCATGCTCTAAGCAGCATTCCTTGTGTGCATGTTCAGTTTGTCATTTGAGACTTTCTTCTTAGTGTCTGCAGAGACTGTGCCCTTCTAACATCCCACATCTACTTTGTGGCAAAATATTCAGTATTATCGAAGTTTTTACCAAGTGTGTGATGGCAGTGAGCTCTGTCTGTGAGGTAGCTCGTTGTTGTTACATGTTACTCATGATAAGCATTTTCAACATGTTTGCTGGCTCTGGCCCTCTGTGTAGTCCTGATCAGTGTTTGACCTCTCTCTGGCTGGTGCAGCTGTCTGTTGAGACAGAGGGCACAAGTGTGTCCTGAAAGCTGCTGCAGGTATATTTGGCACTGCTGTCCTCAGCTGAACCCCAGAAGCTGGGACTGGACTGAGGGTTACGCAGAAACTCCAGAAATGATCCCTGCCTTTTTCTCTTATGCTGCCTTAATTAGCATTTGCAACACCAGAAATTTCACTTGCTGTTGCAGCTGTCTGTGGATTCAGTTGGGTTTTTGCTTCATGTACTTGCTAACCAGTGTTTTGTCCCAGAAGAGACTGGCTGCATCTCCTTGCAGTGTCAGACTGAGCTGTGCTGTGGGCCGATACAGGTTTTTACAGCAAGCCTTTCCCTTCCCACTCCCCTGTGCTGCTTATGCAGTTGTCTTCATGCCAGCCTGTTCCCTTGGTTTCTTCCCTCTGCCTCCCTGGCAGATTTAAAGTATTCAGAATTGCTGTCTGTGCTCTGACTTAACTCTCTAAGTGTTTCTGAGAAGAACAAGCAGGCTGCTTAAGAGATTTTGTCTGCAAATGCCATGTTCTAGGTCAAGGAAAGTCACCCTACCCCTTTGTGTCAGCCCATTTTTACCTTCCTGCTGGAGCATGGGGCAAAGACTGGCTCAGTCCTCTGCAAAGAATCCATGTCAGCTCAGGTGACTGCAGGTCTTCTGCTCTGAAGTCTTATTTCTTGCATGAGGAAAAACTGTTTTCTTGACTTGCCAATGTAAAAAATAGGTGTACTGTGTTGGTGTTCATAGATAAAATTGTGCCTCATCCATCAGTGCTGAATGCAGAGACAGTCACTGCCCTGGTTCTGCTGGCCACACTATTTTTGATTTTGATCACAGTTTCAGCATAATTTTCTTGTTTGGAGGTGTTGATGTGTAAGTTACTGCTTTTTATTCTGAGAGGCAAAATGTGTACTTCTAAAGAATACAGAAAAAACATGGGGGATGTTTCGAGGGTTTTTTGAGTATGGTGGTGTTCGGGCTTTTTTTTTTCTTCTCTCAGTAAATCCAAGTATATGTGATTTCTGCAGGAAGAATTTGAAGCTGAAAAAAAGGCATCACTACATGACAAGGAGCAGATATTGATTCAGGAGAGGGAGAAGGCACAGGCTGCTCACCAAAAGGAGCAAGAAATGTTATCAGCCCAGCTGCAGGAAAGAGCAGCAATAATTAACCAGGTGTGGAGAAAATATTTGAAACCTAGATGTTAAATGTGCTTTTGGGGTTGTATTTCAGCACAGGGCTCTCTGTCTCAATGTCTGTAGAGGGATTGCAGGTATAATTCTCGTGATATGTTAGACTAGGGAGAAACAGAGTAGCACTAAGAATTTCCTGACTGGGAATGCTTTATTCTATCAAGCTCTTCTTGTAGGACTTTTTGAGGATTGGGGTTGTTGGCATGGGAGCAGAATGTTCTTCTATCTTGGCAATTTTCTCCTAAATAGATGTTTTGACTTACTTACTAGTTTACTGATGAGACAGTTTCTGACAACTGCAGTAATTTGTTTGGAAGCAAAATCTGGAGTTGGGGGAAAGGTATACACATACAAATATGTATTTTTATTTATATGTAATCATATGTTTTAATCTGGTATAGGTGTCACCTGAAAAAATAAATATAAGGAGAGAAATAATTTTTCTAGGAATTCGTTTTCAAGTAGAGTTTATAAAGCAAAGTTTAGGTCAAGTTGTTGACTTTGTTTTGTTTTCATTGTACTTCCACAGTTGGAAAAGAAAGTGGCCTCCTTAAAGCATGAAATAGGGGAGACCAACTCTGAACTGAAGACACTCCTTCAGTGGCAGGGCAGGGAAAACCAAGAAGAAGGAAATTTGGTGACCTTGCTGAGGTCTGATATTGAGCACTCCAAGGAGGAAAGGTTTGTTCAGCTTTGGTTACATAATGCTTAGTGCTTTTCTCTTTGCTTGTTTTCTCATTTCTCTTAAAGAAATCAATACCTAGGCAAAATTAAGCCAGCTCACAATAGTAATGTTGGAGGATGATATATTGCTTTAATTTGCAAATTATTTTGAGGTTTTTTAAAATTATCAACCTATTCTGACATTAAGAGCAAGTTGGGTTTTTTTCTTGCTCTTTTTCTTTCATTGTAATGAAGACCTTGGTGTTTTGGGGTTTCTACTGTCTCTAAACTTGGAAAAATCTAAAAAAAATGGAGAGAGGTTCTGTGACCAAATGGCTTTCAGATGGAGTGGATTGGTTTGACATGTCATGGGGATTAGAGAAGCTGTCATATTGAATAAGCTTCTAGAATTCCTTCTCTCATCTTTCAGACATTGGTTTAGTGTTAATCTTAAAACGAAAATATTTTCATTAATAGAAATAGATAGACTAGAAATATTTTCATAAATAGAGTTTTTGTTGTCAGGTCTGCCAGAACACCCTCTAGTTATTTGATGTCACTGATACTGTGGTAGCAGACTCCTTGCTCCTCCTATTGTAGTAGTGTCTTCCTTGCTGGTGCTTCCACAGGTATGAAAGGCTGAGGTGGTTGTGGCTGTAGTGTGATCTGCCTGTGGAGATGACAAAGGTGTTTTGTTGTGATGCCTCAGGTTTTAGCTTTTATATGTTTCAGATTCTGTGCTGCTTTCGTGTGTAATTCTGAGCTTCATATTAGGGGTTGGTAAGCACTCTTCACATAGTAGGGAGACAAAACAATTCCTTCTGTAGCTGGGGACCAAGGACAAATGATCCAAATCTCAGGCCCAAGAGCATAAACAATGTGGGCTGAAGAGAGAAAAACAAGAAGGATGGGACTTCATAACCTAAAGCTGGAATTGGACAATTAACTCCAATATGCAAATGGACCAGAACTTATAAAAGTGAGAGACCCTGTGACCAGCTGTCCATTTTGTGACCATTTTGGTTCATCTTGGGTGTGGCCCTGGCTGGACTCTTGTGCTGCACAAGGTGGATCCAATGAGGCCTTTTAATAAATCCCTGCTTTATTCTTTAACTCTCTCTGACCTCTGTTCTAGGTCAGCCTTCACAAGACATTGGCTGTGCCAGCTCTTTAAAATGACCTGTTTTTTGTGAGTCATCCGAGTGATCTTCACTGATAACTGCCCAACCATGGCAGATACTCATTTTAGACTGTCAGGTTTACAGTAGGTTCCAAGTGTCTTTCAAATCAAGTGTGTGCAATTTTTCAAATGTTCAAAATGTTTTTGTTCTAGGGATAAACTGCGTGACTCTTATCAGCATGTGTTGAAGCTGCTTATGGAAGTGGTGAAGGCCACAGTAGTTATTGAGGACCTTATCTGTAGCAAGATTGGTCTTTGCCTTGATGACAGTCTGGCTTCTGGAGATTCTAAAGAAGCTCAGAGTATTATGGCAGAAATGGGGTTCATGCAGTATTTCAAAGCCAAAGAAAACCATCACCTAGAAAGAGGTGAGTACAAACTAGCAAACCTGGATGTAGTAAATTCATGTTCTTGAAAACTGCCTTTTCATATCCTTTAGTATGGACGAGGATCAGAAAGAGAATATCTCTTTTTGCAATGTTTGTGTCTTTCAAAGCTGGTCCACACTGAAGATAGTATCTACCAGTATTCTCTGTTTAATTCTTTTAATAATGCAATTACTACAATGTTGTAGAAAAGCTTGGATAGATCATGGGGTAGGAAAGATGGACTTGGTGAATGCAGAGTTCCAGGTTCTGATGTACAGCACAAGATTACCAAACCTTGTGAAAAACCCTCATGATATTTCAACACTGACTTGCTGATGGGTCCAGGTTTTCACCTTGTGGTGCATGTCCAGGTCCATGTCACTGCCTGATGCCAGTCATCTTGTGTGACCACTTTTGTGGCTAGCTGTCACTTTGCTGTGTTTTCCAATAGCTTCCTTGTTTGCAGTAGAGGAGCTGCTTGATGAGACTCTCACAGAAGACAACCAGCTGTCTCCAGGGACTGATGAGGTGTCTGAGTTGAGCCAATACTTATGTGAAAGTGTTTTTGCAAAGCCAGAATTGGCGTGTGAAAGTGAAGAAGCGATACTGAAAATTTGTCATCGTTTGCGCACTGCAGTGGAGAGACTTCTGGAACTGGTTACAGAGTCAACTAAACAAGTAAAGCTTTTCATCTTTTAAAAGTGATCTAGAGTCAGCCTAGTCTTGTGGAAGATGTCCCTGCTCATGGCAGGGGTTTGGAACTAGCTGGTCTTTAAAAGTCCCTTTCAAACCAAACCATTCCATGATTTTGTGTGTAACACTAGAAATGTGAAATCAGTTTTAAGGGTGTGTATTTAATCTTCTCACAGATGCTGTGGGAAGGCAATAGATAGGTCACCTGAAGTAGATTTAAACTAGGATTTTTACTTCTTTGGAAACTTCAGGAGACCAGGAGTTTTTTTGAGGGGATTTCATCAGACTTCACGCTGATGGCTTTTATGCACTGATAAGTAGGTTCAGGAAAACTCAGTCCAATGTCAAAATGCTTGAGCAATATGTAGATAGCAGCAAAAAAATGTCCTTGTAATTATATGCTGCTTTAATTGTGACAAAAGGAGATGCACTTAGTATCATAAAAGAACTTGAGTATTTCCATACTGAGTTTTGCAGTGTCTAGACTCTACATCTGAGGTAGATGCACAAGCACTGTATACATGTGGGGATTTAATTAGTGTGACAATAATTAGTTTGTTGGATAAGAAAGTCCCTAATGGAAGAGAAGATGGGAAGGGGAAAAACATGTCTAAAATTAACCTACTCATTAGGTATTTGGTGAAACCCAGAGATATGTGTCAGTGTGAAATTTATATTCACCATCTTCAAAAATGCCTCTTAGAATGAGGTGTGTAAATTTACTTTTAGGTACTGATAATGCTTCCAGTGATACATAGCTAACTTGTGGTTAAAGCACTGGCCCAAGCCATGGCAGATCTGGGTTCTAGGTGACCCTCATCAGCTGTGATCCAGCATACTTTGTGTGCTGGGGTTGTTCCTTGGAAACCTGATGATGTGTGGACTTCACTGGCTATTAGACATGACTGAATCTCTTGAAGAATTTAAGTGTAAGGATGCTTTGAATATCAAGTGGCTCAGGTAGTGTCAAGCTAAGCAGTTTAGCCAATAGGGAGGTATTTCTTTTTATGCACAGTGAAGAAACTTATGTTCCTAAGCAAGACTTGTGGCAAAAATACTGGTATGGAAGCCCAGGGATTCACCCAAGTGTCCAGAGGTTTTGGGCAAAGTCAACTTAGTACAGAAATGAAACTTCAAAACTTGGACCTTAATGCATAAATGTTATTAAAAGTTGGAGGGTTTTGTTGAAATGTCGTTGGTACTATTACCTTGCATGTGCATCTGAGATCTGATGCTGGGGCAATAATTTACTTGCAGCTGGAGAAAATGCATGAAAACCATGCCCAGTTTGAGGAGGAGTTCAGCCGCCGCAATCGGGAGACGGCGCAGGTGGTGAGTCAGCACCAGGAGCTGATGGAGTGCCTCAGTGAGGAGAGTGAGGCCAAGAACCAGCTGGCACTAGAGCTCCACAAGGCAGAGGGTAAGAAATGGATTGCAGTGTCATTTACTCACAGCTTGTTCTTCCCAACATTTGTTATGTGCTTTCTGTTTCGTGGATTTCTTGGGCTCTAAATCTAATATTTGGTCTTACTTTCTGGAGATTGGTTTCTTGAAACATCAGCTCTTAGCAGAGGATGTGTTGTAAGCTCATCTCAGGCCATCAAAGCTTAATGATCCCCATTTGAGTCCTGCAGATTTGGAGATAGTTTGTGATGTGTCATCGTAAAATCTTGATAATCCTAGAATATATGAAGTAGTACCTTTTATTCCTTAAGATATTCAAAAACCTAGCTACAGTATAAAAATAAATCATCTTTTACTTCTTCCTTTTTATGTCACCTTCCATTGTTTGGCAAAAATTGGTTTTTTGCTGCTTCATCCCAGTGGATGAGTTTGTCTGTGGCTTTATTTGCATTCTGACTTGGCTTCCAGGCATTATTGAGGGCTACGTTGCAGAAAAAGCTGCTTTAGAAGAGGCCTTAAACCTGAAAGAGGAATCTGAGCGTCGTCTTGTTGTGGAGCTGGAGAACATGAGGGAACGCTTCCAGGAGCTCACCCAGGAGCAGGCAATTCTTGGTGAGTACAGAGTACAACATTCTTAGCACAAAACAAACTTTTCTCCAGTCAGGGCACATTGCAGTGTCCTCCTGTCATGGATCAGAGGACCTAGAGAGCAGCTCAGACTGGTACACAGGTGAGAGGGTCTTCCTGTAAAGGCAGGAAGCTCTACAACATGGATCAAGGTCTACAGGAGCTTTGGAGCACAATAAAGATGAAATGCCTGAAGGTTGGCACTCCTCTGTATTCCATGCACTCCTCTGTATTCCATGCACTCCTCTGTATTCCATACACTCCTCTGTATTCCATACACTTCATGTTTTTGTTGGTCTAGAAGATGAAATGGATCACAGTGCCCTCCCTATTCATCTCGTCCATGTGTCTGTGTTTTGATTTCTAGGAGCACCTGTTGCTAATGTAGCACAAAAAGAAGGTTCAGGTTTGTAATGACAAGTGTGGATTTTTTTTCTTGCTGTGTTGCTGTAACGCTGAGTGAATTAATTGATAACTTTTATTTTATTTTAACAATGAGGAATAGTACTTAATAATTAGACCTGACAGGTTACTGGGTTTATAAGTATCTTGACCATAAAAAGCTATGACTTCTGTGATGCAAAATTGGGAATATTCAATTCAGTAATGAATATTTGAAGTGAAAAAATGTTTTGCAGCCATCAGGCTTCAAGTGCATTGTGCCATTGTCTTTGTTTTTGCCAGCTTTGTTTTTTGTGAGGGGGTGGAGTAGGTTGCAAGCTGGCTGTGAGCTTCTAGTGATACAAAGTCAGCTGTCAAAATGAGTGAATTAAGTTAAAGAAGGGAGGGGAAAAAGAAAAATATTTGAGGTGACATAAAACTCTGAGCTAAAAAAAGGTACAGCAAGAACTGAAGGACATCTAAGGGAGATGAGAGAAATTTAACTGAATGGATTGGTAGGTCAGAAAAAATAAAAGCAGAATGATAGGAAAGGCTAGTAAAGAAATGAAAGAAAAAACCAAAATAAGCAGGAAGAATCCTTAGAGTTATACACGAATTTTTGAAGTGAAATGCTGTAGTCAAATTTTAGGTGCTAAATTGAAAGAGAAATGTTTTTTCCTCCTGAACTGAAGTTTGCATACTTAACTCCTGAGAGGCTAACATTTAGATCTGATAAGTTCATAGTTCCCATGATTGTTTTGTGGTCTACTCAAAATACAATTCTCATATAGTTTTTTAGATTCATTTTATTTATCCACATGTATATATTCATAGATTCTTGCATATTCACTGTCTCTTGTTTCTGGACTTTTTCTTTTCCCCAGAGAGTGTGAGCTGAGTAAACCAAATCACTCAGGTGAATAAGAAGTTATGTAGGTAAATTCCTGTAGGGTCCAAAAGCTGCACTGTGCTTTCTTACCCATTACTGTATCTTTATTCCTTCTGTCCATTCAGATCTCCCTCAAACACTATTTTTAATTTAAACCTATTTTTGGTGTCCACCTCACTGTCCTGCAATTTGCTGCTGCCCTCTGTAGAACAGAGTTGGTTATGGTGTATTTTGGGATTGACATTCTCCCAGGAGCTGCAGCCCAGCTCCTGCCAGCAGCTCCTTAGAACTTGAGCAGTTACTTTGGCTGCAAGGGCCAAGTCCTGAAATCCATCCCCTTTCCCCCACCCCAGCCATCCGTGGTACTTTTCCTCAGGTTTGGAATTGTTTGTAGTATGTGGAAAACATGATCAATATAAATCATATTGCTTGGAGCTGATTGACATGGGCTTATTCCTTGAAAAGCTGACATCTCCTGTTTTTCATGTGGAGTACTAATGTGAGTAGAATGGCCTTGCTAATTAAAACTCTTTTGGAATGGAGCTTGGCATTTGCTGGTGATTGGGGGAGTGGGGAGTGGGAAGGAGTGTGCTGGGGCCTTTCCCAAGGGGAATTGCATGATGTGCAGTAGCATTAATAAAATAGGTTTGTCTCTACAAAGAAACAAATCTGTGAGCTGATGATCTCTTGGTGTGTTGATTGAAATCCTATTTATACACTTGGGGAACATGTGCTTAATAAACTTTTAAAATTTGTCAGAAAGATTGTGTTGAGAGGCTGCCAAAATTTGATATCTGCTTTCTATGAAATACTGCTGATTCCAGGTAAAATCTGCTTGCCTAATTTTTTTCAATTAATTTGCATTTCTGTCTAAGGAGGTGACTGTGACTGTGTAGGTCAGTGTTACCTAATCAATATTTTGTTCCTCGTAAAGCACCAGTGTTCCTCTGGAAGCTAAAAAAGAAGCCATCAACGTTTGTTAGGATATAGCAGGCAAAATTCATGTGCTTGTTTTCCCAAATACCAGTTCTTTTCTCTCAGGTTCAGTCTGAATCCATGACCTTCCTTTGGGTGTCCAAATATCTCTATCATCATAAATATATCTAGCACCTGACCTTGCCCTCCTCTCTGCACCATGTGTTAGTAAATACACTATACAGTGCTATTTTATTCACATTATTCCCATCTCCTGCTTGGCAATAGATATTCTCTGTCATGCAGCAATGGCTGGGATCAAGCCATAATTCCATCAATTCCTAATGGAATTCAGATATTTTTGGATTTTATGGGTTTTTTTTCTGTTGCATTACTGGTAAATATATATACAATACAACTCCAAGGGGATTGGGAGAGAAATTAGGGGAGAGTCTTCACTTCATGTATGCTGCCAGAGCCTGAGTTACATCCACAACCAAATGAGTTTGTGATTATTTAAAAATAAAATAAAAAGTAGGGAGTGTGTCCCAGTAATTGCACTGTGGTTACTACATAGGCTATAATTAGTGCTTGGAGTGAAATGTAGTTGGAGTGTAACTGTAACCCACTACAGGATTGTTGTGGAGCTCCAGGGCTCGTGTAGTCCATGTTTTTGTCCCAAAACTTCCTTGTTTCTCTTTGGCTTATTTTGATTTCCAGAACCAATGAATGCATGGACTCTTTACATTGTTTTCCATTATCCACATTTTCCCCAATGTGTAGTGTAAATATTGTTGCATTATTCCAAGCCTGTCACACTTTTCTTTTTATACATGAACACAGAAATTTTCGTAATTTTTTTTTCTTAGTATCAAGGATCTAGAGATGTCATTAAATATCTGTGGATAATGAAGCCCTAGAAAAAATTGTAGGTAGGTTGTGGTAGCTTTTTGTAATAGCAGCTTATTATGACATTATGTCAGAAATCACATTCATTATATTGGTCATACTTCAAAAAGGGAATTATCTTCTGGAAATTAGGCTGGATGATTTCTTAAGGTCCTTGTTGGATCACAGACTTACCTTTAACTTGTCACCAAAAACATTTGAGATAAGAAATAGAACATTTGAAAAGTAAAATCATGAGCTCTTGCAGGACCTTGCTTTGATACAAAACAGACAGGTTTCTTTTCATGCTCAGTTATTAACTATATTCACAACTAAAGTGGCTTTTCTCCAAGAGTGTTCAGAGTAAAGTCTTCAGTTTTGGTCTCCTAAAAAGTGCATTCAGTGCATCTAACTGATTGAAAATGCAGTTTGTAGCTGTAAATTAACTCTTGATAACTTGAATAATTTCAGCTGTGTACACTTCCCTTTTTGGTATTTCATTTGCAGTCTCCATAGGGAAAATATGTGGCATCTTTTTCCCTTTATAACCTCAGAGCTGGACAGATTTTCTGCAAGCATGATTTTTCTCTGGGTTTGAATACCCAGTCAGGTTCAGAGGAATGCAGTAACTTTGTTTTTTCATAGCAACTGGCTTCAGGGTCAGGCTGGGTACCAGTGGCCACTGGAAAGATGTTCTGGGTGCTGCCTCACCAGTACAGAGGGCAGCAGCAGTATCCAGCCTGGCACAAGGCAGGAGTCGTGGAGAAACTAGCCCAAGAGTGGATATTGGATGGGATTGGCATGAGAGTTTAAAGGAACTGAGAATTCTTGATTTAGGAGAGATTTGAGACAGAAGGGTGACAAGGATTTAGGGTAGAGCAGTATAGGATGTCTCTTACAGCCCACCTCAGGAATAAATATTTCTTTGTTTTGATGCTGTCCAAAATCCCCAAATTTAAGCTCATCTGAAATATTTGACTTCTTGTACCCTTCACTGACAGCTTCTATTTTTTTGTGTTCTTACTCAGGTCTACTCAAGGAAGTAGAATTTTTGTCAAAGGAGAAACTTGAGCTTCAGTGTCAGGCAGAGAAGGACCATTCCAATTTACGCTCTCAGATGAAGGTGTTGGAGGTGGAGCTGGAGGAGCAGCTGCAAAGTAACCAAGACCTGGCTACAAAGTTACTGGAGATTACTGAATTAAAACAGCAAATTGAAGTTCTTGAAAAGCAGCTCAAAAACCAGCGGCAGTTCATGGATGTGAGTAAGAGACAACAGTTCCATGGGTTTGGAGGTGGTAAATTCTCATCCTGGTTTGAGGCATGCAAGATGGTTTCCAAAATGGGCTTTATTTTCTGGTTTGGTTGAAATTAAGACCTTGGTGTTCTAGTCTCGTGAAAGAAAAAGTTAAATTTTCAATTCAGTTTTTGTAGTATTGCAGGGTAATTTTTCCTTTTTATTAAATGGTCATTGTAGTTTAAATGTATGTTGTAGTCAAAAATGTACTTTCTCTGTTTTTTATTTCTGTCACTGTAGATACACTTTCAGATATGCTGATTAATTATTAATAATTAGCTAATTATTTTTTCTTCCCCAAAAAACAAACTCCAATTATTCTTGTACTCAAGATTATATGAAATCTTAAAAAATATTTTGTTTCTCTCTATCTGGGTTTACAGGAACAAGCCATAGAAAGGGAACATGAACGTGATGATTTTCAGCAGGAAATTCAGAAATTGGAAGAACAGTTAAAACTGTCAGCAAAATCACAGACTTCAGGACAGTCCAGAGAGCATAGGGTGAGTAAAATCAGACTTGGTGGCCAACAGAATTTGTTTATTACAATTAAATACCAAAACTGTATGTTCTTGGGAGTCTGGCTCATGGGAGAGGTTTTTTCCTCTGTTACCCAGAGAGCAGATTTTTCCCCAGCTGATTGAACTACATTTAGGCAATGAGGGTGCACTTACATTATTTGTTATGGAGGTGGAAAGAACTGTTGCAGGTGCTTTACAATCAAGTTTCTGAGTCTGGTTTAAAGGAGCCTCTGGGCCTGGTTTAGATGAACCAAGGAGGGCAACACTACAGACACTCCACTCTAAAAGTTCATCTGAGAAATGACTTCTGGGTTTGAAATGTGTTTATTTTTTCCACCTAAACAATTGTAATGGAGATGTCATTTGTCTGCATGCCTCATCCTATTTAAGTTTATAAATGAGTCCTTGTTTACACAGTTTTGTTTGTTTGATGCTTGGCTTCAAAGATTAACTTTTGCCTCTTTTTTTTCTTTTTGATTGGTTGTTTTTTTTTCACATAAATGAACATTATACAGAACTATGAATTGATTCTACAGGTATGGAAAACAGCATGAATGTCTCTTAACTTTTCTTTCCTTTTCCTTTCAGTCCCTTCTAGATATGCTTTAGCTTTTTTCCTCCTCTTGATATGTCAAGGCATGACTTGGAGCTAAGAATACAGGGTTTAGGGTGGCAGAATTCTTGCAGGGAATGAACAACTGCTTTCAATTTCATTTCCTGTAAATGAGCACTGAGCTCTCCTGGCTTACTGCTTAGAGGTGTTACAGGCAATTATTCACTGCAACAGCTTTTTGGTATAAAAGGAGAAGTTGAAGTTTGGAGCCTGAAACAATGATAGTGGAATGGTGATGATAAAACTGTGCCTTTTGTTTGTGGCCTGGCTCTTAGGAAAACTTGTAAAGTAGTTAATTTCATTTCCATCTGTCTATTTATGTATAGTTATGGAATTGTGTACCTCAGTGTTAGAGTTGCACATCGATATCTTCAATATGAATGCATCTCCAGGGAATGAATTTTCCATGCTGGAGGAAAAAATGAATGCTGTAGCTTTGCAGGCTCTCTGAGAAAGGATGAAAACTTACTTGGAGAAAAGCACACAGGATGGTAACTAAGCAGTTGACATTTGTAAGGTAGGGTGAGGTATGCGGGCATTCTGTGCCAGGAAATGTCAGTATTTATTCAGTTGTTTAATACAGCTGTAACATCAGTAAGTGCTTAACTCACTCCAAACCAGCTCAAGTGAACTCCTGATTTCTGCATGTAGCAGTTATAGCAAGTTTCCCCCTCTGGTGTTTACTAGGTACAAGGTATGTACCTGGTGAAGTGGGATTATTGTGTGAAAAGAGTGCTCACTGGTTCTTGGGAGCTGCACTGTGAGAGTGAAGGTTATGTGGAAGGGTTTGTCAGCCACAGGATTGCAGCACCAGCTTTCTAGCAATGTGGTGTTAAAAACATGTTTTTTATGTCTGAAGTGTCATCATTTGTGGATTCTGATGCCAAAATTTTGTAGCATTAGCAAGATGAGGCTTCTGGAAGATTTTTCTATACCCAAAAACTTTACTGTAGACCTGTGTTATGGTCAGCAGTGGTTAGTTGCTGATGAAAGGAGAAGAGAGTAAGATGCATACACAGTCAAGGAAATGTTAGTGCCTGTAAGCAGCTTGAAAATGTCGTGTTCACAACTTCTGGTTTTCTTAACCAGTCTCCTACACTCTCCCTGTTTATTATTTGACTCTTTGGTTTGCTCAAGCGTGTTTCTGCTTTAGTAATATCTGCACAATACTTTGAAGATGTAAAGATCAATGTTAGTGTAAAGAATTTTTATTTCATAATGTTGAAGTGGGATCTACATTATTTCAGACACTTTTTGATGAACAAAACATTTATTTTGTAAAATCCCATCTTCCTTGCTCATGGATATTGACCAAATTACTTGTCCACTCCCACTGCTTTCCTGCCTGAGCTTGCTTTCACTATGCTAAATGACTTTATCACACCCTGAGACAGTCTGTCTGTCACACCAAAGCTCCTAGCCTTGCCTTTACCTTGGTTACTGGGATCAATGAATGACTGTTTTCCTGCAGCTAAAATTCCAAATTTGTGTCCTCTTCATATTTAAATGATTTTTGGAAAGTGAAGTACCTGTCCTCTGTTGACGCCTAGGAGTCTGTCTGATTGCGTATTTATCCTTCAGATCTTGGTGTCTTCCTCTAAATTGGAATTCCTTGGAATATTGGAAGGGAGTTCTGAAGTTACAGAAATAAATCCAGTGCTATTATTAATAACTCATGTAATCTTGGTGGGTTTTTAATCTGAAAGTCAATTAACCCCATCACCAAAAAACTCCTTTGAGAGTGTACCTTCATCTAGTACTTTGGGAAGACTGCAGATGTTGAGAGAGTAATCAAACATGTGTCTAAGAGCTGCTGCATTTGGAAAACAAGATTTCAGAAGGCTAACTTTTTCTTACTTTCTATGCTTATTTAGTTCTATTTTCACCTGAGATTTTAGCACCACTTTAATCCGTAGTAAAACCTCCTTCAATGTGAAATGACTCTTGCTTTCATCTGGCAGGAAATCTGTTCATATTGCCTGAATATCTGTATACTGTGATTTCTGTGTAGGTAGAATCTTTGCAAGCAGAAATAAAAGAGAAGATGGATGATTACAATAAACTGTTACTAGAAAAGGAGCGAAAACACCAAGAAATTGCAGCTCGTGATAAAGAGATAGAAAATCTGATGGCACAGATCCAAGAGCTGAAGCTCAGTGGTGCTGAGGTCTCAAAGACTGTACACAGCTTGGAACAACAGCTGCAGAAAATGAAGAAAGTGGAAACTGAACTGAAACAGGTAATTTTGAAATCCTTATTTCAATGGGGCTGGCACTACATGACAGTGGCTTTATGGGGGTTGTCAGTAGTGTTTGTGATGCTGTCTGGCACTCAGTGGTGAGTTAAACTGGGGTATTAATGGCACAGATCACACACAGTTTTAAATAATCTCTGGTTCTATAAAGTCCATTATAAGTCCATTATAAAGACTTATGTACTACTTGTAAGTAGTATGTACTTAGGTACTTCATATAAGACTTAAGTAAGACTTATTCAAAGTCCTACTATGAAGGCTGCTTTTGGCAGTTGTCACATTTGCTGCTTCAGAGCTGCTCTTGAGCTTGTCTGGAAGGTTCTGAGAAAGTGGTGTTACTGAATATCCAAACACTGAGGGTCTTTAATAATTACCTGTGCTTAAAATCTTATTATCTTAATCTGTAGCCCTTCTTGCTCTGGATCTGAAGCCAGATCTGTTTGCCATAGTCCAAAACTTCCAGCACTTTGTTACTACTACAGAGTTGATCACAGCCTAGAGTTAAGAATTACAATCCATTTAGCAAAAGTTTGCTGTTGAACAGCAGAGGCAATTACTGCCTTAGGTTTCTTATCAAGCTTTCCTTTACTGTATTAAGTACAGATATGTATGCTTATTCTTTGGACAATTCCCAAGTGAATCTTTCCTCCTTGGACTGACCCAGCTCCTGAAAAGGACTGTGAGAGAAGTAGGATGAAAAACCAATTTTTTTCCAATAAAATTAGCTATGGTAGCTTGGCAGATCACAGGCTGGACAAACTTAGTGCTGCTTTATCACATTCTGACTGAACTTGATGTGTTTGTGAGTAGGTTTTGATCTACCCAGAACTCTTCATTTCTTAAACTGTGTCCATCTATCAAATTTAGTTTGGCACATATATGGTATCATATCAAATTTGGAAATGGCTAGAAGAACAAGATGCTGTATTCTTAAACATATAAAGTGTTGTGTAACTGAGAAAGTGTAATTTATCACTGAATGCTAAATTTTCTGAAGTTGCTAAACTTAGATTACAAAAAGCCCAGGGGTAAAAACTTAAATGAGCTTTAAAAAGCATTCAGTGGTTTTGAATTTTTATTTCTTTATAGGCCACTGGGGTTATGTACTGCTCTTCTTGTACTGGATGTGTCAGGGTCAATGAAGTCTTTCAGCAGGATTGTTCTGGTTAAGTAGGTTTGTATATTGACAGCAATTAATTCTAACATTAAAAAAATCATGTTTCAGGATAAAGAGGCATTGCAACAGCAGCAGTACAATAACCTGATCCAGATCTCTGCCCTGCAGTCTAAGCTGGATGAGGCGAGGCACCGAGTGCCCGTGGATGGCAGCTCTGCCCCCGTGCTGAAGGAGCAGCTACAGGCAGAGCAGGAAGCACTTGAGGCCAAGGAGAGAGAGGTGAGAGCTTTGGGAGACTTCTACAAACTTTTGGGGTTGTTTTGGCCACAATAAACCTTCCTTTTTCTTGTTGTGTTCTGTGCCCATCTCCCTTCCTGCTGGAAACCATCTTGTGATGATTCACATCACTTTGAGACTGATGACTATCAGTTCTGAACTGATTTTCCTTTCCTTCCAAATTGAGATAGGCAGATAAGTTTTTCAAGTGAGAGATAATTATTATATAATTTTTATATATATTTATATATTGTATAATTTTATTTTGGATAATTATTGTATATTATTACACCATAACGGTGTAATTGAACCTGTTTTGAGAGAATGTTTGTGGTGAATTTTTGTGTCAAGCTAAGAAGAAACAGAGGAAATGGCTCACAATATCTGGAATTCTTATTGGATTTACAGTGTGAATGTATACACAGTCCCACTGTATTTTTATATTATTATAATATCTGGGATGTAGAAACTTAGGCCAGTTAAGGATGTGTAAAAAAGAGAAACAGGAGTGAGCCTTCAGCACCATTCTTTCAAGAGCAGAACAAGATAATAAAAATCTCTTGTACTATTCTTGTATAAATATCTTGTAAGTATAATTCTTGTAGAATATCTTGTATAAATATCTTGTAAAATATCTTATAATAAAAAATTTCTTCAAGGTGGAATTTCCATTTCTCTTATGAAGTCTGATTTCAACAGTCATAATTCTCAAAGCCACTGTGCCTTGCTGCACATTAAGGCAAGAGATGATAAAAACAGTGGATGACAACATCACACTGCAGAGAAAAGTGTGGTTATTGAATCATCTCTTTGCTGTCTGTGTTATTGGGATTGGCACTGCAAGGCTCATTTCTGGCTTCTGGAAGGACAAAGGTGGTGTTTATATTGACTGCTTGTGTTTGCTGCACATCAAATGCAAATTTGTCTCACATTGTTACATAAATGACACCAAAGCCTTGATTGCTCACAATGCAGATTAATGGATCTTTTGTGAGCAGGTTGATTTTTTTTTTTATTTTAAAGAAAGCAGAAACCCACCTTTGCAGTACTTTGGTTTTACAGATGAGGAGCAGGAACACAAGCTTCTCACTCTCTTTTTATATTTATTTATTTATGTTTTATTAATGCAAGTTGATTAGAGTTTAAATCACTGAATTTGCTGATGTTGCTTGTTGTCATTAAATAATACAATGAATGAAGTTTTATCTTAAGGACTTAATTGAAACAGCTATGCATTTTTTCTTTTTTTTTTTTTTTAGATTGCAAATTTGCTAGACCAAGTAGAACAATATAAAGATAACTTGAGCAAGAAGGATGAGGAGATATTGCAGCTGAACTTGCAGTTAGAGATACAAAAAAATTTGAGTACTTCCAACATCATCCAGCTTCAGGCAGAGAATGCACACTTGCAGGTAGGTTCCTCTAGCTTTAGTACACTGCCTAAAATGTCAGACATGCTTGCTTGAGTGCTGAGGTCTTCATCTCATGATGTTGTAAACAGATTTTGGGTTGTTTCTCTTGCCATCAGAATGTTGCATTACCTTTACAAGACTAATGCTGGGTATCATAGAACCAAAGCCTCCCAGTATTCTAAATTCATGCTTGTAGCATTACCTTCTGCAGTGATTTGATTTAAATCAAAAGCTGAGGTTATTTTCTGGGTTGGGGCAGTCTAACACAGTGGTGTGAATCTGGAGAAGCAGCTGCAGTTGTGTTCCTGAACTCCTCACTGTTACAGTAAGAGAATGTATAAGTAAAGTCCTCCTTTCTAATGAGATTTGTTTTCTCTGGTCAGGAGGATCTAACAAAACTTCATGTGAAGCAAAGGCAGGACCTGGGTATTGGTGATTCCACAGCTTTGTCATTCCCACAAGCACTGCTTGAAGAAAAGAATCAAGAAATTGATCACTTGAATGAGCAGATGAAGAGACTTGAGCATGAGCTGCAGAATGCTCTGGAGAATAAAGTAAGAATGCTTACTATATGTTCATTGCTTGATTTTTGGGGGAAGCAAGGTGTGCAGATTCTTGCTGTAAATTAAATCTGTTTGATAATTCTCTCAGGAAGGTAGAGATTATTTTGAGAATTTACCAGCTGGAATGCGTGGTTGTTCTTGCTGTTAAATGTGTGATTTATTGCCTGTGTGACTCAGAAGAGAAATATAAACTCTGTGTGCAATAATAATTGCCTACATACAGTAATATTCACTCCTTTTTCTTTTGCTTAGGTTGCAGAAGACCAAAAAGCTGAAATTGAGGAGCTCAGGTCACTGGTTGAGCACCTTCGCCTTGACCAGGAGAGGCTGCAGAAGGACAAGGATGAGGAGGTGGAGCAACTCCATGGAGTCATTGAGAAGCTTCAAAAAGAGCTGGCACAATTTGGACCAGTATGTCATGAAGACAGTGACAACCCAGTTTATTTCTATGAAAATGCCTTGGAAAAGTCAGTGGAAAACCTTCAGAATGAGCTGAAGAAAGGACTGGTGGCTTGCCAAGGTGATGCTGATCCAAACAGAAGAAACTCATTGGTACACTCCAAAGTGAGGGAACTTCAGGAGGAACTGGAGCTTGTCTCAGCTTCTAAAGAAGCTCTGCAGCAGCAGTTGGAAAAAAAGGAATTGCAGTTCAAAACAGAAGTGGAGATTTTGGAGAAAAAATGCCAACAGCTGCGAGAGTCATCAGAGCAGTCTGCCGCAGAGCTCACCTCCCTGAGAATCCAGCACCAGGCTCTTCAGGAAGAATACAGGGATTCCCAAAGTCTGTTGTCTCAGAGAGAGGCTGAGACAAAGACAGCTACATCTCGAGTTCAAGAACTTGAAGATAAGGTGAAAGAAAGGGAAGCAAATATTCTAGAGAAAGAGATGCAAATTAAGACAATGGCAGATCAAAGAGAAGCTGACACAACTGAGCTGCAGTACTTAACAGAAAAAGCAGCAGAGCTCCAAACAGAGTTGGAAAAGAGAGGTGCAAGTCAGGCACAAGATGTTTACAGTCTTCAGTTAGAAGTTTCTAGACTTGATTTGCAGGTGCAAGCACTGAATCAGAAAGAAGTAGCTTACCTGAGAGAAATCAAGGAACTGCAGGGGAGCACTGCAAAACTGAAAGGTGAAATCAAGGCCCATAGGAAAGAGCTCGAAGCCCTACGGTTGGAAAGAGCTGAAATTCTTTCACAGTTGGAGTCTTGCAAGCAAGTAGGTCATGAGGAGACTCAGTTCCTCAAGACATTCTGCCAGAGTAAAAGAAAAGATGTAGCCCTTAAAAATGGAATGCAGGAATTAGAAGCAAATATTGATCAGTCATTTGGAGTATTGGCTTCCCCTACTGCTAGACAGGTACATGATTTGATTTTTAAGAGTATTATTTGTTGTGGAGATTTTTTTTTAGTAATACACTTCTGGATTAATAGATTAAATAAATTTTCCCCATTTTACTTTATTTTACCTGCAAGAGTAGTTAGTAGGTGATATCCCTTCTTTGTTTCCACCTGTGAGTTCTTTCCAGCTTATTTTTTTTCCTCCTGATGTATTGAGGATGGAGAGTGAGAGGGTGGGCACTTGCAAGCCAAGCAGTGAGCCCACCATGAGCTACCAAGACTGTTTGCTATTCTTCATGGAATGGAGAACTGCTTGAAAACATTTCATCATGTCTCCTTTCAGAAATTCTTATTTACTGTGACTCTTTCTTGTAATTATTCTGAATCTTCTCTAGAACCATTTCCTCCAAGTAATATAATCTTCTGGAATTCTTATTAAATCACTCAATTTTAGAAAGCAGTGGGACCCAGGTGACCCATTTTTCAGAGAGCTGTAGAAATCTGTCATACACCAAGTTATTGTTTTAAAGGCTGCCTTACAGAGGTAATAAGTGCTTGTTAAGAGGGTTTATATGAAGAGTTTGAGTGTACAGGAAAGGAAAAACATTCAGTGTCAGGCTTTTGTGGATTTTCATGGCCCTGCTTGATGGTATATTACAATAATCATCCAAGGTAGATGACTTAAAGAAATGATAGGATAATTGCTGAATTGCTGTTTATAATGACATGTTTATTTTTAAAGCAGAAATGAAGAATGTGGCTATGCAGAACATGTGATCATTCCTGGTGTTTGTGTTTTTATTTGTCTGCATGTTCAAGTTTGGAGCAGTGCCATCAGTGCCTGGGTGACTGTACATTCAGGGTCTGCCCCAGAAATCTCTCAGGAAAAGGAAATAGCTGAGAAAAGTGTTAAATGGCCCATGCAGACTGATGAACTTCAGACCATGGCATGTGTCTGTACAAGGCAGCAGATTTCCAGTCCAGTGGCTGCTGGCCCATGTTGTTTGTAGAGACAGGGACTGTCAGATCCCTGTTTAAAAAACAAAATTAATTTAGGATCCAGTGAAGAGAGAATTGGTAACATTTTGAAGGATAACAGGGAATGCTGGCGTGCTAGGGACAATTAAATTATTTTTTAAATAATTTTTGAAGTAGAAACTCCATCTCTGAAAGGTTTAAGTTTGTATCAGCACATGTATTTCCATGTTTAGGTGGAAGTTTTTCAGTAGGCTATGGAGGGATAGTTATCAAAATTGGAGAATATGTTGAATCAAAGTAAATAAACTACCATGTCTTCAAGCATTCATTACAATGGGCTTTTTTTCCTATGAATCTAGCTCATCCAGGTATTAGAACAAGTATAATGCAGCATTCTTCAAGGAGCAAAGAATCTCTCCTACATTTATGCTTGAGTTCCAAAGTGGAAATAATGTGAAAATTAGGAAATGTATTAAAATGCAAGCTGGAGGAGCAGCAAAATGTGTAAAGTCCTGGCACTGGGTTTAAAACAGATGATTAAGAGGGATGATTAACACAAAAGGTTTAAGGTAATGGTCTAACATGAGAGAGATAACAATTATTGACTGTATTTGACAAACTAACAGGTATGGAGGATGAAATGAGATTTCCATGTTGACAGGTTTAAAATAAACTCAAGTATCTTCTCAAATAGTGCATTATTTAGACTCAGTCACAGAAGCAGAGGTTAAAAGAGTAATTTTACATTAAAACTACTTAGATAAAGTGATTGAAGGAAAAATCAATTCTAAAAAAATTAGGTGCATGTTTCTCAGTTTGTAAAATCATGCTCAAATTCCATTAAACAATTAATGTGTTATTTCATTACAGGAAAAAGATGAAGTTATGTTTGACTTGACAATTCACAATAAAAATCCAAAAACACAGATGAAGCAATCACAAGAAAATATCTTGTGCCAAGAGTTGGACATGATCCACAGCTCTGAAGGGGATCAAGATTTGAAAAAGCATGGCCAGCAAATGTTGGAAATCCATCAAACTGATTCACCAAAACACAATTTGAGCATAGACAAAGAGATCCCTAAGGATTTCCAGAATTTAATTGCAAGTATGTCTTCATGGGGCTCGCCTGAGATCATGAGAAAGCAAGATATGAGCATGGAACTTGAACCAGGGCTTCACCTGACCCCCTTCTCAGAAGCTGAAAACACAGATTTTCAAATTGTGCACTCAAGGTCATCCCTGCAAGGAGAGAATTCCCTATCACTGGGATATTCTAACCTGGATGAAAATGTCAGTGGGGATGCAGCAGTGGGAGTAGGTAGAAAATCTCCAGCTTTTTCTGAAAGTACCTATTCTGTTGATGATGATGAAGATATGGAGAAGAAGCTTCTGGTAAGTGATATTTAATGTCTGATTTAATTCTTGTTAAACAAGACTGCTCAGCCCTGTCCCCCTGGGATCATTGAGGGGCCATGGGCTCCAAGTAGTAGAAACTACACACTGCTGGGAGTAGGTCCAGTGAGGTTCTGGACATAGAATTATTAGTTCCTCTCTTACTGTGATAAAAACTGGTAAATTTCTGATAACACTTCACGTGCAAGTAATTGAGCTAAACATGTAAAACCTCAGTGTATTCTAACAGCTCCCCACTTCTTCAACCATCTGTTGTTGAGTGTTAGAAGACACTCTTTCAAAACTGGAATAGAGGCTTTTCTTTGTCTATGTATTGTCTGTATTCTGTAATTTCACAGGAAGATCAAGTCTGTACTTAAGAAAATTTCTCTTTGGCTGTATATTTTTGCTTTATTCTAACACTTGGATCAAGTAGGCATTTGCTAAAATCTGCACTAATAAAATAGTTGTCATAAATGCTGAAAGCAACAGCTACATTCAGAAAAACCAAAGTAACATGTAAAATTTCTTCTCAAGCAGATGAGAGAAGCTGATAATCTGACTTTAACCCCTTCTGATTTACAAGATGATCAAAGATCAAGAGCATCTGCCACGAGCGATGGATGTGGCAGCAGTAAGTTGAACTTTGTAGAGTCCTTTTACCTTTTGTTAACTTCAGTATTAAAACATGTTTCTCCTTTCTCCCATTTTCTTTTACTGTGGGTTTATTAGAAAGCTGTGCCCTAGACAGGTGATTCTTTGTTAAGAAATGCACATATATATATATATATATATATATATATATATATATATATATATATATATATATATATATATATATATATATAGTGCCTACTTTTACCTTTTCATCTACATCCAGGACAGAGGCAGGGGGTTTGAGTCCTGACTTAAGTACTTAACAACTTCTCTGGTTCTAAAGGCAACTTAATGATTTTTAACTTGTTTAAGTTAATTGAGATCTCAACCAACCAACTCAATCTGGCCCTGCATTCATACGAGCAGAAGAAATCATGGTTATTTTGCAAGTGGTTCTTGTAGTTTCAAGTTCTTTCCATCTTTGTAACACCTTGTGGGAATGGGGATTGTCTCTTCCTTCAGATACCAGCTCAAATTTGGCAGCTAATCTAAAGCAGGAGCTACAAACATCAGATCACCTGGATGCCAGTGTCATGGCTTACCTGCGGTACCGAGGGATAATTCCAGATATTATGGAATCAATGAAAGAAAAGGAAATACTCTCACCACAGATGAAGGTAATATATGATTAATATGAGCATACCAGCAGATTCAAACTGGACAGCAAAAAGGACTAGTAATATAAAATAGCTGCTACACTTAGACTGTGATGTGTTCTGTAATGGTTTAAGCTGTAAGCTGATGATGGTTCTTGTCCTTGCATCTCTGGTGACAACATTACTGACATTTGCTTGTACTTGCTAGAATTGAGCTAGTTTTGCCAGGACAGCACTGGTGCTGTTTCAGTATGTGGGGGTACAAGGACTGCTTATTCTGCTTTATGGGTTTGCCTTGGAGGCTTCACAGGAAGTTGTTTCAGAAGCAGCCACAGCTGGCTGACATCATGCTCCTCTGCCTGATTTTGTCACCCTGATGTGATGGAGAGCTGTGGAAACACCAGTGCAAAGTGTGCAGGGATAGGTCAGAGCCAGTTCAAGCAACATGAGGAATGTACAGAAGACTGAGCTGTGAAAGCCCACTCTAGTCAGTAATTAAAGTTGAAGAAAATATATGCCTAAACTCTTTGGTTTGCTGAGCAAGCTCTCAGCCATTTCAAAAATTCCAGCTACAGAAAGGGAGAAATTCCCATCTGTGAGAGAATACAGTAGGTTACAGTGAGTTCTCAAATAATAAGAAACCAGAAGAAATGACTTTTCTAGAAAGTGAATCCTGCCTCCTAATATGCTCAGCAGGTTCCTTCAGCTTGCCCAGCAAATTGGAGGAAGGTAAGGCAGAATTCAAATTCACAAGATGAAGGAGGCTGGGCCTTTATGGCTGCTCAAGTCAGAACAAAGATCCTTCCCCCATCCATCTGCCCTTAATAAGAGACATGATGCTCTAGGGCTGGAGAAGGAAGAGCACATGGAATAACTGATGTGATCCAGGAGAAGCCAAACATGCAAAGCTGATGAAACCATCTGCTGGCAATAGAACCAGAGCTACCAGAAAAGCACATCAGGTGGTAGTAACTGGTGATTTCCTTACTGGGAGGCACTGAAACACCCTCTTCCCATCCTGATACTTCCTCTAGAGAAGTTTGTTGCTTACCTGCAGCTTTTATTTGTGGTGTCATTGAGGCTGCCAAGCTGAATGAGCCCTACAGATTATCACCTCTGTAGGGTCTAACAGGACAGTCCCAAGGTTTGGGACCATGGGTGATATGCTCTCTATCTTCCCAATCAGAGGAAGGGGACCAGGATAAAATCCCTGGCTGTGCAGCTGGTGCAATACCCAAGGTTTTCATTTTTATTATCATGAATTTACCATGGGGAAGCCAGAAATGGTGGGAGCTCATGGAATTCACCCAAGTGAGACAAGATGTCTCCACCAATAACATGGCCAAATCTGTAAGGAAAGCTTTAAATTAGATGAGGAAAGGACTGGAGGAATGAAATCCCTCCTATTGTGAGAAAAAGATCAGATTCAAGACCACCAGAGGAACCTGGACATAGGTAAGTCCATGGGACCCAAAGGTATGAATCCCAGAGTCCTGAGGAAATTTTGCAGTTGCCAAGCCACTCTCCATTGTTTCTGAAAAGTCACAGCAGTCAGATAAAGTCCCCAGTGACTGGAGAAAAGGAAATCATAGCAGCCTTTTTAGAAAAGCTTTTAATAGCAAGCACCCTGGAAACTACTGATGGTTCAGCCTGACCTCAGTGCCCAGTAAGATCATGGAATGGATTGGACATAAGTACAGAATTTCTTGTGATGACAAACTGGCACAGAGAGGTGGTGATCTCCAGAAGTTCATCCCAGAATCCAATCAAAATGAGATTGGATGGGGCTTTGTGCAACCTGAAATAATAGAAGATGTTCCCCATGCCTGTCACAGCAGAGCTGGGCTAGATATGGTCTTGAGGTCCCTTCCAACTGAAAACCATTCTGTGATTCTGTGTCTAAAAAATTCTATGTCAGAGACTTCATTGAAGAGGTGATTTTCATTTTAAGAGACAGATTTTGATTTTTTTTTTAAGTTTCTTTTCTGGTGCATCAATCTAGGCATTACTGGCTGTAAGATCTGAGTGCACATTCCAGTACTGAATGTTTAGTTTGAACACTTCACTGTGCTTTTGATGGTAATGTTTACTAAAGGTTTTCATTGGTTATTGAAGTAATCACTATTTGGATTCCAGTGACAAAAAAGCAACTTAAGTTTGTTTAAAAGTAATTTAAAAGCTGTGCAAGGAAAGAATATAAAGAGTTAAATAAAAGTACTCTGTGTTGTTTTTAAAGTGCATAGCAATGAGGAACAGCTCCACATGGAGGCTGGGATATTTCTGATGAGATGTGTGTAAGAAAAGGATTTAAATCTCCAGTGACCTTCCTTGAAAAGAGGCCAGGAAACATCTGTGCATGATGTAATAGTTTGTGAACAGGGAATTTATTTAAAATACATTATTTGGCCTGACAGTGTCAGAGGAAACAATTTCCACTGTGTAAATTATTAGAACTGGTTATTTTGGGAGTTGATATTTGTACATAATTTGCTAAATTAAGCTGAGGTTGTCTAAATACATAATTCAGTTTTCTGGCATCACTGGAGTTTAGTAACATAGATTTTGATAGAATTTGATTTATTCCCTGAAAGTAAGCTGAATAGTTCAGAAACAAAGGTGAAGTACAGCCCTTGGGCATAAATAATAATTCATGCTTAATTGCATCTTAGTGTGTTGACACAGACACCTTATTTTTGTTGTCTGGTACTATCCCATCCTGCTCTTACACTGCCAGGATGCTGATGCCTGTTTCCCAATATTATCTTTTTTTTTTCCTTCCCAGACTGTGCTGAAGATGGTGTATGAGGAGAGCCGCAAAATCTTGGCTTTGTCAGAGCCTCCCTTGGCTTTGAGGGAGCTGAAGAACATCCCTCAGACCCAAGTGGTGATGGAGGGCTGGCAGAAGGAGGGATTATCCCTGCTGGATGCCATCCAGTCACTGAAGGATTACCTCAGCAAGGTGGCAGACAGAGGAGACAAGGTATGGCTATAAAATAGCCTTTAAAGCCAGGGAACCAGGTTGTGTGTGTATATATAAATGTAGATTATATATAATATGTTATGTTTAAGGAGTAAGGGGCAGTACTTGTTAAACCCTTCTAAAAGTGCTTAAATTAACAGATATACTCTTATGGTATGAAAGATGCTGGGTTAGAAGTTGAGACAGATGCCATTTTAAAAAATATATATATATTTTAACAGGAAACATCAGGTGTTGCTGTTGACTGGAGAGGAGAGCTTCTGCAAGCAGTACAGAGTGTGTTTGAGAAGGAGAGAAATGTGCTACAAATTGACCTGAAGTCTCACTTCTCCAATCTTGCATCTGGTGACACAAATTCATTAGAGGAAAAGCTGGAGTATATAATCAAACAACAAGTATGAAAAGCTCTTAGTCTGCTGCTCATAAATCACTTCCTTGTTCTCTTTTAATTTTTTTCTGTTTTATTGCTTCTGTTGTTAAATCTTGTGAATTATTATATTATATCATTATCTTGTATGTCTTGTATAATGCAGATGGCATGGGATCAGCAGCTGAGTTTCTGTTGTGGTAGCATTTTTCTTGAACTTTTTCTATAGTGTTACAAATCCTATTGATTATTTCAGCTGGCATCAAGCAACACTGTGATAGTGAATAGGAAATACTTGGTTGAATTCTTTCCCTCCTTCCCATTTATCTAGAATGTCACAGACCTCTCTTGTAAAGGGTATATATTGAACTAACTCTGAATCTGGAGGCTTTTTGCCAATAATATTTAGTTTCTAGGTTGTAGTAATTGTTATGTATCAACTCAACAAGGCAAGTGAAATGGGGTTTTTCTTTTTTTACATAATGTTAACATTTTGCATTAATGTGAACCACAAACTTAGTCATTTGAGTGCTTCAGTACAAAACTCGTAGTGCAGGAGTTTCCTTAGTATTTATCCTTGCAGAAGATATGGAAATAGCCTTGTAGTTTGAATAGGCCTTGGTTTGTTTCAGGAGGAGCAGAGGCAGATGGTTGTGGAGCACCTCTTCTCCTCAGACAGGAACAGCCTGCTGTCAGAAATCCAGGAGCTGCGAGCTCAGCTCCGCATGACGCACCTGCAGAACCAGGAGAAGCTCCAGCAGCTGCAGGAAACCCTCACCAAGGCTGAAGATCATGGCAACAAACAGGAGCACCAGCTCCGGAGGAAAGGTAATTCTTACTGGCTTTGTCAGCTCTTGCTGCCTTCTGCATCAGTTCCTTTTTGCCTTAGAGGTAAAAGGCAAAAAAAAAAGGTGTCTTTGCAATTAGCAGGTACTGTACAATTCCTCAGTTTTACTGAATGCACTCAGGCTGCCTAGGATGAGAGCAGGTCTTTCTCATATCAGTAGTTAAGATAAATCTATGAGAAGCAAAGAGAAGCTGTGAAATAACCCAAAGCAATGGAACTGAAGTAGTAAATACATGGAGAAAACCCAGCAAGGACAGTAAACCCCCTGCTTGTTTGCAGAGAATTATTTATCTTACGTTTGCTAGTTTAAAATTAAAGATTCATTTAGGTTGGATAAGATCTTTAACACCGTGGAGTCTCACCATAAACAGTGCCAAGGCCACTTCTAAACCATGTTCCTGACTAAATAAGCAAGGCTTGGTTTTCACAGCAGGTTCCCTTTATGTAATAAAGGAACAAGTGCAAGTGACCTTGGTCAAAAATAAACATCTCTCTCAAAGCAAAACACTGCTTTTTCCTTCTTGTTGTTTTCCCATGACTATCAGTCAGGGTTCAGCCATTCACATGCACTAGTCCAATAGAGCAAAGTTTTCTGGACGTCCAGAAATTTATTGCTAATTTTATTTACATAATGCTATAGACATAGGTACATTAATTATTTTTAAGTACTTATCAAACAGGAACCTCCAAATTTAGGGAGAGTTGTTTCTCTTAACTCACTAGACTGAACAGAGCTGGCAAAACAGGTTCTATATAGTGATTCCTGCCATGAGGAATGAAAGGAAACTTATCCATATGTAAGTGGATAAGTTGGTTTAATGAGTTTTAAAATCCATTAATGATATTAGAGAATATCACAATGATAGAATCACATTGTTTATACATGTTTTTGCTGATTGCTCTTATGTTTGAAAAGAGATTAATTCTTCAGACAAGAACACTTCAGTATAGCTGACTCTTTTTTCCTAATTAAATTAGTGTAAGTGATATCATATTGTCAAGGTCTCTGTAATATAAATAACTATAACAGTGTTTTCTTATCCTAGTTGAATTATTGGAATATAAACTTCAGCAGGAAAAATCTATTGTAAGTGACTTGCACAGCACCCTCTCTGAGGAGAAGAAAAGATCCTCTGAAACATGTGATCTCCTGAATCAAGAAAAAGCATCCCTGAAATCAGAGCTTTCTGGAAGCAAGCAAGAGAATGAAAGGTTGCAGAAATCCCTGGAAGAGCTTCAGAGGGAAATAAATCATTTACGGTGAGAAGTAGATTTATTCATTTATTTGATTTATCAGCAGGTCTGAAAGAGCTTAATAATAACTGGATCCATAAAGCACTTGGAAAACTAGGGTCTGTCACTTTTAAAGGTTCTGTTTTCTTTTCTAAATTCTGTCATCTTGGGTATGTTCCTTTCCCACTCCCTTCTTAGTGTATGCCAGTGTTTTGCTTTCCTCTCACAGGACAACAGCTTTGCTCTGCCAGAATAAATAACCTATCTCTTCATTGTTACTAAATCGAGCAATTCCAGCTTGGCTTGCAGGGAGGTAAATGTTTTCAGATGCTAACTAGCTGTGACTTGAAAACTGACCCTCTTTAGAAAGAATAGAGACCACTTTAAAGAAACAAAAATCATAGATAGAACTCAGAGAAACCACCCAAAATGTCTTGCTTGCAATGCTGGTGAAGGATGTTCTGTTCTGAGCATAGAAATGTCGTTTTGAACTTTGCAGTGTTGAATTGGAAAAAAAAGAAAAGGATTTGGCAGCTGCACTTGAAGGCTTGCAGGCTGAGCAGCTGAAGGGCTCTGAGCTGCGAGGTTGGTTTGAGGAACAGCAGCGTCAGCAGAGGAAGGCAGAAGATGAAAAGACAAAGGCCATGGAGGTAACGCCCAGCTCCCCTGGGGCATGACGTTAACTAGCAAGTTATTTGTGCAGTCTTCTTCACCTCCTCTGTTCTTTGTTTAGTAACTGTTAAACCCCCCAAACCTTTTCTGAATGTGCACAGCGTCTTTTTTCACCCAGTTAAAGCTTTCAGTTACTTTCATTAATTGCACGTGCAGAAATAAACCAAGGTTGAAGGCCATGTTGATATTTTTCTTCCACATTTTCTTAATGTTTTTTCCTCTCCCACTTTCCCCTGTTGTGTACTGCCCCTTGCTGAGTAGGGACAGCCAGATCCTGCAGCTGTGTGACTGCACCCTTAATTCCCGAGCAAACTTAGCATGAGGGTGTGAGATGTATGATGTCTGAGATTATAAAGAAAACCACCCAATGATAAATAGGTTTGGCACAGAGCAAGTGGAGCCTTTTCAATATAATATGTATTTTTGGAGGTTGACCAAAGTCGTTCTGTTCCCTTCTAAATTGAACAGAAAACAAGTGAACAACTTTCTCTCCAAGACTGTAATAGCAATGACTCAGTGCTTGTAAAAGGCCTGCAGTAAATGGAAAAGGAGGAAGATTTAACATAAACCATTTTTTAAACCCCAAAACTAAATTCTCTCAAAGAACTCTGAACAATCCTTCAATTCCCTAAGTGAGGAAACACAATTCTGACTATTTCCTTGTAGTCTGGCTTCTCCTGTCATCGTTCTGGTAGTTAAGTTGGTGAGTGATTTTTGTTGGGGTATTTGTTACTACTGGTTAGGAAATGTTGCTACTATCTTCCTCCTTTTCAGAAACCTGCTCATGCAAGGAGGACAGAGTAGCCAAGGCCAGGAGAGAAGTGCTTTGCCCCAGGGGTGCCTATTGGACAGATTAGTCTGGTATTCACAAATCTTTTTTGAAGCTCCATTATGGAAAGCTTCTGCCTTTTAGCATCTGACCTGGCTTTCTAGGAGACAGCAAATGGTGCTGGCTATGTGGAGGGCAGAATGGACCTCCCTACTAGGACAGCAGTGCCAGCTCTGGCTGTATGCAGTGCCCTACACTGCCTCTCAGTCCCTGCCTTTGCTTTGAAGAAAGACTGGCTCCCAGAATGGACCTAGGGATGGATTTCAAAGGGAAAGAGGGCAGATTTTTGACTAGATATAAGGAAGAAATGTTTTCCTGTGAGAGTGGTGAGGTCCTGGCACCCAGATGACCCAGAGCAGCTGTGGCTGGTCCATCCCTGCAAGTGTCCAGGCCAGGGCTTGGAACAACCTGGGAATAGTGGAAGGTGTCCATGCCCATGGCAGGGGGGTGGGAATGAGATGAGCTTTAATGTCCTTTCCAACCCAGACCATTCTGTGATTATTTTTATCAGTCTCTACTCTGTGCTTTGAAGAAATGGGCTGCCAAGTCCTGAAACTTTACATCTACTCTTAAAGCTTAGGTTTTTTTCTTTTTAAAACAACAAGGTTATTGCTATTGCAGATGTTACTTATTCATGAGACTGAGTGATGGAAAAAGTAGTGATTTCCTAATGAGGATCTTAATAATTGAAGAAGAAATAATGTACTGGGATGTTGTGGTGTTTGCAGGGGTTCCAGGACGAGGGAAGAGATGAGAATCTTGACTCCATGTTTTAGAAGGCTTGATTTATTATTTCATTATATATATTATATTAAAAGAAAATTATATATTAAAATTATACTAAAGAATAGAAGAAAGTATTTCATCAGAAGGCTTGAATGGAATAGAAATGGAATGATAATGCAATCTTGTGTCTGACCAGAGAGTCTGAGATAGCTGAACTATGATTGGCCATTAATTAAAAACAACCACATGAGACCAATCAAAGATGCACCTGTTGCATTCCACAGCAGCAGATAATCATTGTTTACATTTTGTTTCTGAGGCCTCTCAGCTTTGAAGGAGAAAAATCCTAGCAAAAGGATTTTTCATAAAACATGTCTGTGACACTGGCAGATACATTAACATGATAATTTTTGGTTTTGTTGCTTGGTGCCATATTGCTGAAGAGCGTTTTTCTGTGATTTTAAGTTGAACTTTTTAATACCTGAACTACTCTAGTTAAGTCTTGAATATCTTTCTGGACAAAATATTAGGTTGAAAATTGCTAAATGCCAGCCAGTGCCGCAGATGAGTGTTTGTGCTGGAATATCAGTGTGCTCTCCCCCTTGTGCCCAGGAGCTGCAGGCTGCCCTGGATGTGCAGTCGGTGCAGAAGTGCCAGCTGGCCGTGTCCTTGGAGCACGAGAGGACGGTGACAGACAACCTGCGCAAGGAGCTGCAGATCGAGCACTCCCGCTGCGAGGCCCTGCTGGCCCAGGAGCACAACAAAGTGAGGGAGCTGCAGAAAAACCTGGAAGCTGAGAAAAATCGATCCTTGGAGCTCCTGGATTCCCTGAACCACGAGCGGGTTCTGACAGAGCAGTTGAGCATGAGAGTGAAGGAAGGGGCTTCCTGCCAGCACAGGGAGTCCCTGCTGGAACAAGCCTTTGTCCGGGAGCTCCAAGCCCAGCTGGAAGAGGAGAGGAGCAGAACTATGGAGCTTGCTGCTGTTATTGAGAAAATGCACCAGAAGGCCATCCTGTCCCAAAGGCAGCTGGAGGCTGAGGTACAGATGTGCTGTGAGGAAACCCAGAAGGAGAGGGAGGTCAGTGACAAACTGCGAGCCACCCTGGAGTCTCTTCAGGCACAAAAGCAAGAGGTGATCCGTTCCCTGGAGGCCCAGAGGGAGAGAGAGGTCAAGCTCAAAGTGGACTGGGAGCAACTGCAGTCATTCTTCACACTGCTTAAAGAGCAAGATGAGAAAAGGAAAGAGGAGAGGGAGAGAGAGCAGAAACAGCAGCAACAGACAGAACTACAGAAACAGAAGGACTGGCAGAGAGATCAGGAAAGACTGGTGAGAATGCTCTGCCTTACACTGAAATAGCCACACACTGAAATGTTAAATCCCCACACACTGGGATTTAATCCCCTGGATGGTATTCTTTGATTGGAATGTTTCCTTCTGCTAAAGCATTCTGAAAAATGCATAAATGAGCTTGTGTCCTGCTTTTGTGAAATGTAGCTGTTTTCAAGGGATTGTGTCTGGGTTTGTTGTTGATGGAAGTTGATCTTTAAATCTTTAAGGATGATCTTTAAATTTTTGCCTGTGCTGGTTGTTCACAGGTGGGGATGAATATGAGTTAAATGCAGGATGAAACCAGACTAGGTCTCATGTCATTGCCCTGATTTTGAGCTAGGATCTCAATCATGGCTTGAGACAGTATTGGTTTCACCCTGGATTTCTCCTTGCATGGAGACAATGCCCACTCCAGTGTCATTAAATGGCTTCCTGGTGGCTCTGGGAAACAGTGCTCCAAGCCTTCCCCAAAAGTGGTCTGGCAGTTCAGGAACACCCAGATGGATATGCTGATGAGGTGTGGTGACACTTACATAAGTGGGTATGTATAAGAAGCAATTAACTGGTACTTATTTTATTAACAGCAAAACTTGGAACGGCAGCACCAAAGGGATGAACAAAGAATTAAAGAACTGCAGGAAATGCTGGCAGTGTTAAGAGAAAAAGAAAGAAATCCTCCAACTCCAAACTGTCAGGAGGAACTCTTGTGTACCTCAAGCAAAGATGGAAGTGCCACACAGCCTGTGACAAAAGAAACTGAAAAACCCCACTTGCAACAGCAGCAACAACAGCTGGAGAAGATAAGGCAGCAGTTGGTCTTTGTGGTTATGCACCTGAATGAGTTCATATATAAAACTCTGGATAAGTAAGTTCATAAAATAGCACTTTGCTTTCCATCCTGTTTATTAACTTCTGTGTGTCGTGGCTGAGAGCTCTTTTAATTCTTAAAAATTAACAGAACTTGCTAATTTTTCTGCGTATTTGCAGTAATTTGTGTGGTAAATATTGCATAAGTAAAGCCTCAGAACCTTAAAGGTCAAGGAGTGGGAAGAAGCAATTAAATGTGTGTTAACATTCTTGCAAATCAGCCTGATACTGAAAAGGTGTTTCTGCCTAACAGAACGGTTAACGATTGGTCTGCATCAAATGATGAAGCTGTGGCCTCTTTACTGCAGACATTGAGGGAGCTAAAATCAGATTTGTCTCCTCCTACAACTCAGGTAAGGAAAATATTAACTTATTTTCATGTCCCACTCTGTTTTGTCATATTGCAGTCTGCTTCTGAGAGCGTTTTTTTCCTAGATAGGTAATGTGTCCAAGGATCACAAGCTTTGGGATGTGTTGCTGTACCTTCTTGATCCATCCAGGGACAGTTGTTTTTCACCAGAATGCCAAGTACTTTTTTTTTCCAAAAGTACCATAGTGGTTTGTAATCTCAGGAGGGCTGTTCTGACCCAAGTTTGCAGTATTGCAGATATTTTACACAAGCCCAGGGATTACCCAAGACCAAGCTCAGGTCTATTGATACAAAATATATAAATGCATAACTTTTAGATTGCATCTGATTCCCTAGATAACTGCACTTTTATGTCTTTCTCTTGAAATAGACAGAGATCTATGACTGATAAGTGACAAGTTTTTTGTGTTTCCTGTTCACAAGTGTGATGTGTGACAAGCTGCCTTGGCATGTTGCAGCTCTCCCTGTGTCTACCTGCTCACAAAATGCAGTTAATATTTTCCTTCTGTCACCTGTGCAGCCACACAGGTGGTTGCCAAGTGGATCATCTCCAGCCTTGAGGAGGGGATGCAGCCTCTTCTCCAGGTTCATGGGGTTATTTTGGTTAAGCCTTCCTCTCTCTCACAAACCCTTAGAGCTGTCAGCTGTCGACAGAAACCCTGTTGGAACAGAGTTTTCTCCTTCAGGGGTTGACCACACAAAAATCTAGGAACTCAAGCTTACTGACTTTTTTTTTTTTAACAAAGTGTTCAGTACAGCACTTTAAAGTCACATGTCTTCCTAGAGATTAGGAGCAAAAACCCCACCTCAATAGCTTGTCTTTTGTGGGCACAAACAATCCCTCCTTTCTGCCCTCTTTCCAGTCTTTGATTATTTTTTTTTCCAGAATCACTTCTTCCTTCAGCCTCCTCCCTGAATTCCTCCTTCCTTTAAGGTACTGAACCACATGCTCAGGAGACCAAAGGAATTTTCTGCTGTTTCCCACTTGAGTTGCAATAAATTGGGGAGTATTGGGCAGGGAACCTGGCAAAATGTCAGCATGGAAAATCTGTGCCAAATGGAGCTGTCTGGTCAATCAGCTGCCAAATGGTGCAGCAGAAGTCAAGGACATGGATGAGTCATGTAGAACTCCTTCAGATACTACAGATTGTTCTGAAATAAGTTGCTAGGAGAAACTGGGGTCAGTTGTTTGTACTGGCTTCTCTGAGGCATACTTTTTATTTCAAGGGATAAAACATCAACTACCTTAAAAAAAATCGTTATTTCTTTTGTGATATTCTGCATCATGCACTGATGTAACTGATGACAGGTAAATTTGTAGTTGATACCAAGAGGGTTATGAAGGCAGAACTTCCATGAAGAATTGGAGCTGGAGTCCTGGGTCTCATTCCTTATCACAAAGCTCAGTTTCACAGAATCACAACATGGTTTGGGCTGAAAGGGACCTTAAAGCTCATCTTGTTCACCCCTTGCCATGGGCTGGGAACGTTCCACTAGACCAGATTGCTCTAAGCCCTGTCCAGCCTGACCTTGGACACTTCCAGGGATGGGCCAGCTGCAGCTTCTCTGGACAGTGGACTCTCAGAATTGAATGTGGGATTTTTCAGAATTTTTCGCAACTTATTTTTGCATGTACACAGACATCTTCACTATTTCTGTGCTGCCTGTGGATGCAGAAGAAAGATGAGAGTCAGAAGGGCTTTTCATGCATTTCAGTTTCCCATTGTGCTGTTCAACACCTGAATACCATTGCTGGTTTTGAGCTCATTGTTATTATGTTTTAATTTGTCATAAAGTTGGGTTATTACTCAGTCTGAGGTGTTTGATTGTGGAAGCAATGTGCAAAACCCATTGTGGCTCACTTCCTTTAGGTTTCTGTTTTAGGTGAGATCTACAGGTGATGCTGCCCCTGTTCAAGAGCTGGAAAGAGAGGCTTGGCAACGAGAGAGGAGCATGCTGCAGAACATGCTGAAGCAGGCAGAATCCCAGCTGGCTAAAGCCAATGCTGAAATTGAAAACAAACCAGTGGCAGAAACTTCCAATCCTAAGGTAAAATCATGGGGATAGCCAGCAAAGGGGGTCTCTGGAGCTTGGAGAGCCAGCAGAGCCACAGCCAGGAGGTATCATTTGAAACTGATCTGCTGGGGAAAAAAGGAATCTGTCAGATTATGGCATTCATCTTTCACTTACTGCTGTCATCTTCAGTTGCTATTTTAAAAGATTGATTTTTCTAAATAAACAGCTCGATATATTATTGTAAATTAGAAGCTTTCCCCATATGTACCTCATCAGAGAAGTTCCTTTGGAACTTTCTCAGTGTTAGGAACTTGCATCAGAATGAATCTGGATCTTTGGAATTTCTTTCCACTCTTAAATAAGAGGGAGATTTGGATTTCTTGTCTAAGCATGAAAATAGAAAACATTCATTATTTTTAATCCCTGCTGACTAACCTTAAATACTTTTTATTTTCTGACACTTTGATTGTAATCAAATCTGATAGGCATCTCTCCCACCGTGCATTCTGGCTACCTGGCTTTTTTTAAGCAGATGTACTTTTTTTATTAAACAGTTAAACTGTTCTAGAGTTTTGAGTATGACAATTTTGCTTGAAAACATTCAGGAGATGTAAAGAGGTCTGACACTCCAAATCTGGGTGGGTTTCAGCAGTGCACAGAATTGTTTTGGCTGCCCTTTTGTCCTCAGTCTGCACATTTGACCTGAAGACACCTTGTTTGTGGCTGGCTTTTTGGAACAGTAACTGTGGAAAAAATTAATTTTTTAAAATTTTTTTTTTCTTTCTGCAGTTGCAGAGATTATATCGAAAATACATTCGAGCAGAGAGCTTTAGAAAGGCTCTGGTTTATCAGAAGAAATACCTCTTGCTGCTGCTTGGTGGCTTTCAGGACTGTGAGCAGGCAACTCTGTCTCTCATTGCCCGCATGGGAATCTATCCTTCTGCAGACCTGCAGCTCTCTGCAGCCCACTCCCGGCCCTTCACCAGGTTCAGGTGTGCAGTCAGAGCCATCATTGCCATCTCGAGGTAAAGCCAAAACACTCCCTGTCTCTTTGAGGTGATGTTTCCTTGGAAGCTTAAAAAATTGATAGTTTCTGTGGTTCATCCTACATTAATATTAAGCAGAAGCAATTTCCAGAACTGGTTCAAGTGTGACTTGTTAGCTGTGTTTGATCTGTACCAAAGATTTGTAAAAAACATCTTTAAGATGAAAGGGGGTTGATTTAGATGGGATATTGGGAAGAAGTTTTTCCCTGTGAGGGTGCTGAGGCCCTGGCAGAGGTTGTCCAGAGAAGCTGTGCTGCCCCATCCCTGGGAGTGTCCAAGGGCAGGTTGGACAGGGCTTGGGGCACCATGGAACAGGGGAAGGTGTCCCAGCTCATGGCAGGAGGGTGGAACAAGGTGAGCTTCCTTAGGATCCCCTCCAGCCCAAACCATTCCATAATTCTATGAAACAGCTACTAGAGTGAAACCCAGCTGCAATACATGTGGGAACCAGTGCACAGCATTACAAACTGGAGTCCTTTGGGGCTGACCCTTATCTCCTTGGTCTCACTGGTCTGTCCTGTTTCAGAATGGGATCTGTCAGGAATGGTTTCCTGGAATCCAGTAATGTGTGTTTCATTGGGTGTGATTTTATCATGCTGTGTCACTATCAAATGGGTTTTGCTAGCTGTACATGGGACAACATGTCATCTCCCAATGGCTTTAAGCCCATTCAATGAAAAAAAAGGCATTTTTAAGTGTAATAGGTGGTTATTTCTGAGCAATTTCATTGTCTAGTTAAAATGATCACTAGCAAGTTTCTAGCAGGAGATAACACAGAGTCTTTGACATGAATACCATAATAACAGCAAAGGCTGCAGCACCTCCAAATTCATGCAGTAACCTCCAAACTCCTTCTCTCAGGTAGGAAGAGCTCTCTGGACATTAGGAACAGTGCCAAAAGAAGCAAGTCTTTTCAGCAGTTCAAAGATTGTTGCAGGGTAAAATGGGATAAGCCAACATTCCAAAGACTGAATTTGAAGAATTCTCCTGCCATTCCCACAACAATCATTGCTTATGTCACTTAATTGGTTTTCTACCAACATGTAATATTAAAATTTAAAGTATTGCTGCTTATTTTTAATGCTTGTACGAATTTGTTTTCTTACCAAGGTTAAAGTTTTTGGTGAAGAAGTGGAACAAAGTTGGCAGGAAGAGCACACAGGGTGAAAGCATTTCTCACAGTATAGGAGGTAACACAGGTACGTGTTTGGCTAAGTACATTGTTTTCTTTGTAATTTCTCTTCAGAGATGTGTTTCATTTAAAAAGAAAACCTAAGTGGGAAAATATGTTTATTTTGCCACTATCCATCTGTAGAGTAGATGGATAGATGGTCTGATGCAGGTCAATAAGGACTTTAGTAACTTGAGGAAAACTTCAGCGTTCTTTTCAGTTACTGATGAGTGCCTTTGTAAGAATTCCAACAAACATTTTAATGTAGCTCCCAATATTGGGGAAACTCTTGCCCTTGATGTAAAATTCCATTGTGCCTTTTCAATGCTAAATGAAATTCAGATTAAATAGTGTATTTTTCAGTACCTGGTACTACGTAATTTTCACTGTTTCTAAGTTGCTGGAAGTACTTGCTTTAAAAGGCAACACCCCCTTTCTACATAAACCCACTGTTGTATGATTCCTAGGAAACTTCAATCCTCAAATGCTGAACTTTCTACCTCAATACAAAATAGCATCACAATTCCGTTAAATGCAGTTAAAAAAAAAAAACCCACAAAAAACTGCCCACAAAAATAAAGAAAGCAGTTGGCTTTAGAAAGTATATTTACTAGAAAGTATATTTTAGAAAGTATATTTAATAGAAAGTGTATTTACCTGCATTTAAAAACAAACTTAAGCATACTCTGCTGTCATGTTCATGGGTTTGTTGGATGTGTTTATGACAGCCTGTTCTCAATGGTTCCTAGTGCACATTTTTTAACCCTCCATATTTACCACAGCCTCTGGTGCTAGAACAGAAGTCCTGAAGGAGCAGCAGCCCCCTGCTGGCCCTGTGAGCTCTCCCCCTACCCAGGACAGGGACCCAGGGCTGTGCCACAGACCCAGCTGTGCTGCAAGGTTCACAAGCCTCTCCCCACGGCCCTCCTGCCGCTCACACAACAGGTCAGTCTGCAGAGGTGGGAGATGCTTCAGGTTATTGGAGGGGGTTTTTCACTTTGCTGAGTTGGCTGTCACAAACAGCCAGGTAGTCTTTTGGTTTGCATGGAATTCAGCAAAATGTTTTTGGGGAGTTTGAGACCTGCAAGAACCAAAAGACTGAATTCTACCCTACCCTATTCCTCTGTTGTGGCATGTGTCTGTTTCTGACAGTCCTGCTAAGAAAAGTCACCTGTATGATATGGAATAGGATATTAATAGCAGCAGCTCTGGCTGGTGCTCAGTGTGACTGGATTAGTGGTGGCTCAGGTCTGATGTAGATCCAAGCTAGGCTAAATGATGCTTCTTGCTGCTCCTGTTTCCAGGAACAGCTGTACAAATGCAAAGGGGAGTGATGGTTCCAGTTTTCTTTGCCCAGAATTCCTGACTGTATGAATGTAACGTCTGGATATACTTGAGAGTATAGCATGAGAAGCAGAAAATCATTTGTTTTCTTTTTAAGATTGCACCAGTCCCCAAGTTCAGCTCCAGACAAGTCCCTTGTGCCACCTCAGGATCCTGAACAGTCGCTCACAGAATATATCCATCGCTTGGAGGTGATTCAGCAAAGGCTGCGAGGGGTGCAGCCAGGTAAGAACCACCTTCTCACCCCTCACAGCTCCTGCAAGGCTGGGCTGCTTTTCTTGGTACACATTGCCAACAAAGAGCATCATTTTAAGGAATAATTATCGTTATTGGGGAGTAATAACTAAGGCAGTCTCCAAAAGGAAACCTTTCCAAGTCGTGTCTAAAATTCCTCCAAGTGTGGCATTTCTCTAAGTTCATTGTAAAAGAGATAAGATGGAATAATTTCATGTGATTTCTGCCCCCCTGCTCCTGTTCCCAAATCTAAACAAGCAAGTATTGCAATTAAAGTGAAGCTGTGTGTGGAGTTAATTTGCTTTAAAGTCAAGCATAGCTGTTGTAATAGCTGAGCAGGGCTTTCTCTGCAGCACAAACTGTAATGCTTCCCTTAATTATCACTTCCTTATGTTCATAACAGATTCTTAAAAAAGATTTGGAGGCTGGTAAATACAGCCATCTCGTTCTAAGATTTATCAAAGAGCACACAAAGGATTGTAGTGGCACTTAGCTTTGCCATTTAAAACAGTTCCACCTAATTTCTAGGCCAGATTTACTTTGTTTAATTAGTCTAATTACCTCCTCCTGTTACATGTTGGTTATAGCACAGAAACACCTTATCCTCAGGAGGAACTTGCAACCTGTCATCACATCATCTTGAAATCCTGAAGAGTTTGGGAACTTTGACATTGTTCTCAGCAGGACTTTACCTAGAACCTTTATTACTGTGATTTTGTGGGTTTGTTTGTTTTGGGGTTTTTTTTTCCCCCAAATACTGCAGCTGCATGGCTGATACAGATAGATAAACAGATTTCAGACTTGAAACCTGTCAGCCTTTATGGAAGTAACACATTTTACTTCATTCCAAGTGTGTAATAAGTGCTCCACAGCTGGGGCACCATAAACACTTCTGTGAAAAGTGTATATGATTTCTGTCATTTCCATATTACCAGGATGATAATGTCCAGGCATTACAGAATAATGCTGCAATCTTTAGATCAGTTCTGTCAGCCAAGTGATTTCCCAGCTCCCAGTGAACTAAAGAATCACCACAGGAGTGGCAGAATTGAGCTGTCACTGGGGTAAAGCAGGCCTGTGATGGAGCACTGCTCCCAGGGTATGAAGGTTTGCTTTGGCAGATGCTGAGGCTTTCAAATCCTGTTTGGGATGGCTCCTAGGTGGCTCATGAAAATTGGAATTGTGTTCAGTGTAGCTCATATGAAGTGCTTTGAGGAAATAACATGCTGCCAATTGTACACTGTTGCTTCATAACACAAGCAGTTTTCTAATATTGATCTGTTGTTTTTTTTTTTTTTAATTTAGGACAAGTGCTAGGTTCACCTCATCAGAGAAACCTAAGAAAGTGATGGGAACACCTAGGAAATCTGTCCTGCAAGTTCCTGCTTCCTCCGAGTTGGTCCTCACTCAACAGATGCACTTGCAATCTGCCATGCAACTGAATAAAGGGCAGTGCTTTTAAAGCAGATTTTTATATGACTCTTTTTATTATATTTTAGTACTTTAAGAGGGACTTACTTTTCACTAAGAACAATGTTTTACATTATCATGTGAAATTAAGTCAACAGCTGAAGTGTGCCTGCATCGCCATATTGTAAGCTGCAAAAAGTCTCTGTGGTGTTTATTTTTCTATAGTGTATAGGTGGATTCCTTGTAAAAAAAGTTATTAAAATGGCATTTTATTAGTGAATTTTACATTGTGTGATTGTTTACTTCTGTCATACTTATTTATTTCTTTTGCTGTTCCTAAAATTGTTTGGGTTGTAATTTTTCTGTAGGTTCATTCCAACTAAAGGAATAGCTCAAATACTCTCAAAATTATCAAAGATACCTATAACTAAGTTCTGCAAATTTAGGGTTTGTTCTTCTGATTTTTCAGTACATAAATCCTCCCTCAGTCAGTCCTATTTATTCTGGACACTTTTAGCTTCATTTTTCTAGTTCAAAAGGCCCATAGTTTTAACTCTTTTTGTACCAAACAAAACCTGTGAACTCTTATCTTCATTTAATGGAAGTGATCCTGCCTGTATCTGGTATCTTGTGCTGTAGCTGCCTTCAGGGGGGCAGTTCCAAATGTGCATGAAATTACTGGTTGGAGAAGAAGAAAGAGGTGCTCTGGTGGTACACCCATGTCCAGTCAGATTCAACATCTCAGTGCAAAAATGAGAGATCCAAGTATCATGCTGAATAAGACTTTTCTGTGATATTTCTATATTTCTTTAGAAAAGGCATAGGAAGAATTATAATACCAGAATATTTTAAACCTCTGGACATGTGAAATCTCTGCTTTTGAAGCAATTGTGGTTTTTAACTTTGGAGCATGAGAGAAATCTCTTCTGGAGGCGAATTGTTCTGCTGCAGCCTGTTAAAAGATTTTTCTCTGCTGGGTATTGAGAATTATATAATGGCATTCATCTGAGATTGTTTTATTACTTAGTTAACTACCTTTGTCTTGGTAAGCTCATATTTATCTGTCAGGTAGATCACCATTTGGTTCTCTGGAAAAAAAAGTGGTAGAGAGAGATCTTGGCACATGTACAGATTTATAACCCCCTGACAGCCATAGGAGAACCCTTGAACTGACTGGGCATAAATTTAAGAGAGCTGTGAACAAACAATACTTGATTTGGTGTAAAATCTTGGCAAAAGTGACTGAACTTGTCCAGAGTTCCAAACCAATTTGAACTAAGTTGAAGCTGGCTCAGTGACTGCCTCATATTTCTTGTAAAAATCAAATCCTAAGAGTCCTAACACTTGAAAAGAAATCTGCAGAGAAGATGATGCCTTGAGAGGCTGCCCAGAACAGAGGCTAGACAGAGACATTAAGCAGGTATTTATTAAAAGGCCTTCAAAGGATACACCTTGGGCAGTACAAGAGCCTGGTGAGGCTACACCCAATATGGGTGACAGGTCGCACGTTTTCGCACTTTTATAAAAGTTTTGATCCATTTACATGTTGGGGTTAATTGTCCAATTACAGCTTCAGGTTATGCAGTCCCATTCTCCCAGATGTCTTTCCTCAGTCTTCTGTTATTTATATTTCTTGGGCCTGAAGCTGCAATGGTCCTTGGTTCTCAGGCTGCAAAAGGATTGTTTTGTCTGACTAAACTGTGAGGAGAACTTGCTAACACTTTATATGAAGCTCAGAGTTATATATTAATGCAGTACAGAAATCTGGAAAATATGAAAGCTAAAACTTAAGGCATCAAAGGAATCCCACCCAGCAGGGTCTGAAGTACAGGTAACGTGTTCCGTGTGGCTGTGTCCCCATCAGCTCCCCAATACCCACAGACAGCTTTCTGGAGGGTAGTGGAAGCAGAAGTGTTTCTGCCCAGTGTAAGGGATGACATTTTAAGCAGCATGGTTTCTTAGTTCTGGTGCGGTGTATCTTTGCCCTCAGCAGGGTAGCCACCAGGGACACACTTTCCTGTGATGTGTTAACCTCAGTAACGTGAGCAGAGACATCAGGAGCCCCCAAAGGAAGCCCCAGTCGTCCTAAACAGGAGTGGTGTTTTGGATAGAAGCAGTTATTGGCAGAAGAGTACTCTCCAGCTTTCCCTATTTTTCAGTTGTAGGAAGGTTGCTACTGGCAGAGCAGTGTGGGTGGTCAGGTCCTGGATTTGCCTTTGCCCGAGCCTCTGGGCGGCTGCAGGAATGCCAGAACATCAGGCTGTGGTGCTCCTGCTGCACACTCACCCCAGAACCTACAGCTGAACAGGGAACAGCTGCTGCTGCCTCAACACAGCCCCAACGCAAACGCTTCCTGCTGCTCTCTGCTGCCCTTGGAGAGGTGGTTGGCTTTAAAAAAGACACTCTTACTAGATTTTTTTTTTTTTAATGCTGTCCCAGGTACCACTTTACATCCAGGCTCTCACAGTGGAATCCCGTGCCATGAAAATGTCCCTGCTCTATCCTGGGACACCGGGTGGGCCCAGGATGGGTCACAGTTCCTACTTTCCGTCGGGAGGAAGAAGTGGGGAGGGAAAGGGCAGTTTCGGTACTAACAGGAAAGGGGCCTCAGCGCGGCAGGTGCCAAGGCAACGAGAAGGGTAGGAAAAGGAAAGGAGCACGAGAAGGGCAGGGCCGGGCCGGGAGCGGGCGGGCCGCGCTGTGGCCCCTCCCCGGCGGCCCGGCCCCGTCCCGGGCTGCGGCAGCGGCTGCGCGGGGCGGCGGGGCTGGCGCCACCTCCTCCTTCCCTGCCTGCCTGCCGCCGGCCCGGGACCGCCGCTGCCCGCCTCCGGCCCGCCCCCGGCCCCACCTGCGGCAGCGCTGGGCGGTGGCTCCGCCGGGCCCGCTCGCTGCTGGCCCAGCCGCGCCATGGCGGCGGAGCGCGGGGGCTGCGCGCTGGAGGCCGTGCCGCTGCCGCCCGAGGTGCGCGAGAGCCTGGCCGAGCTGGAGCTGGAGCTGTCCGAGGGTGAGTGGGGCCGGCTCTGGGGCGGGCATGGCCGGCGGCCCGGCAGCGAGGCCGCGCTGGGGCCTGGGGGCGCCGGTGGCGGCGGCTTCGCCCCCCGGTGCAGCTTTGGGCGGGCCCGGGCACCGCTCCTGCCGGAGCCCCCGGCCGGGAGCCGGGAGCGGGCGGGCCTGCGCCGTCCCCGCGGCTGCACCGACCGCCCGCGGCCCCTGCGGCCGGCGCCTGGTGGAGGCCCCGCAGGAACTCGTCCAAACGGGCACTTAGTGATACTCTGGAAAGACAATTTTATTTTAGTTTCAATATCTGTTCCTAGCTGTGGGTAAAACCTTAAATCGCTCTCTCTGTATCTGTCGTTAATTGCCAACTTTTTTGTGCTTCACTGTATATGCAGTCAGGAAGGAATATGATGATGCTCGCTCCATTTTTATAGAGCCACCGAATCACGGTTTGGGTTGGAATCTTTAAAGCTCGTCCAGTTCCATTCTCCTGCCGTGGGCAAGGACACCTTCACTAGACCGGGTTGTTCCAAGCCCCTTCCAGCTTGGCCTTGGAGCACTTGCAGGGATGGGGCAGGCACAGCTGCTCTGGGCTAGGGCCTCCCCACCTTCCAGGGAAGAATTTCTCCCCGGTATCCCATCTAACCCTGTCCTCTTGTCAGTGGGAAGCCATTCTCCCTTGTCTTGTCACTCCAGGCCCTTGTCCAAAGACCCTCCAGCTTTCTTGGAGCCCCCCCAGACACTCTAGGGTCTCCTTAGAGTTTTCTCCTAAACACCCCCAGCTCTCCGTGCCTGTCTCCAGAGCAGAGGGGCTCCAGCCCTGTGCATTAATGGGTCCAGAGGTGACAATATGCACTGCCAGGCACAGGGTCACTGTGCCCATTTGATGGATTTTCAGCCCCCAAAAGGAGACATCCCTTCCTCCTCCAGGTCAGTGTTTGGTGATAACAGCCCTGTGGGTGTCAGTCGTGGTATCTCTGTTAAGGAGCTGGGGAAGGATTTTTTGCATACTGATTCTCTGGCGTGGCCCATCCTGCAGACAGGCAGGTATCAGCACTTGGCACAGGAGGACATGCTGGGGTGGAGGTGACAGAGGCAGCCTGTTCTGGAAGCAGTTGCTCCTTGCATTCTCCCCAGTTACGCTGTCAAGCTGCACCCTTGAATAGAAGAGCTAAAAACCTGTTAATACCACCTGTGCTTTTGGGATTGGGAGCATTCACTGTGCTCCTCAGATGTTACAGTTTTCAAATCAGCAGGTTCAGGTGGGCACAATTGGGGCTAATTCACATAAACATGTGCTGCCTGATTCAGGTCATGGTTTCAGAAGTTATTCACAGGTCTGCTGTCGTCACTTCCAGTGTGGAAGCTTTGGTGCAGAGGCAGGGGAGAAGTGTAGGATGGGTGAGTGTTGTCCAAGTGTAACCTGTTGCTGCATGCCTGCTGGCACAGGCAGGAGCAGTACCTGGCATGGCCTGTTGCATGTGCCAGATGAATTCCTGAGTGTGAGCTGGGACCGTGTGCTTCATGGCCCTGCTGGCTACCGTGGTTCTTCCTGTGTGCCTGCTGACACGTGCAGGGATATCCTGGGGCTGGCTCCTCTGCTGTGCAGTTCCTGTCTCTGTGTTTGTTTAACTGATAAAATACTTTTTTATAGGGGGGGTCTGCAGTGTGTTAAACCTGTGAGAGGCCTGAAGTGGTTGCATGCTGTCCTGGTGCTGTGGGTCTGATGTGGAATGTGTATTTCTGTGTAGCTGCTGGGTTAATGGAGTGACTGGGCAAAGTGGTAATGTGAGCTTGAATACCTTGGTCACTCTAAAGCCTTAGTTTATGAGCTTAGATGTGACTCCTTTTCTGTGTTTCCTAAACTGGAAAACGTTTGCAAGCAGTTCTTCAACATCTGTTAATATGTTATGTGCTCGTATCCTGCCATTGCTTGATGTTTGTATGGAATGTTTTAATGGAGCCCTCCATCATTAACTCAGAACTTGCTTACTTGGAGAGGAAGGAACAGCAATCTGAGATTTCTTGCACTGAATATGCCTCAGGTTAGAGGAGGTCAGTGCTTGGGCGGATGTTCCCATCATCTGAGAGGAACTGTGAAGGGAGAAAGAGAAAAGGAGAAATGTGAGAGCAAGTTCCTTTCTAGTTTGCCTGTGTACTTCGTTAATTTAAATATTTGTGTGCTGCAATGAGGCAGGAATAATGTCTGTTCTCTTTGATTACATTATTTTCACCTGTGAAATATAAGTCAGGAGGATGATTAATCTCCTCCTTTGATTGTGCTTCAGATGATCACAGCAAAAGTTGGGGAAAGTGTTTGTGTTGGGGTGTAGAGAAGAATGGAGACGTGAGTACGTTGGCTCTTTCTAAAGATAATACAAAATCCTAAGTAGATCATTCAGCTGAGAAGAATTTTGGATGGGGATGGAATCCCAGTTCATGCTATAATTCCAGTCCATTCACTGTTAGGAATCCTTCAGGTTTACAAGATTTTAATCTCTTGCTTGACATTGTTTGTATTCTTCATTGTTTGTACTAGAAAAATAATAGTTTGGGATAAAAAGTGACCCTACTATGATGCTACTGTGTTGCTTTGTTACAGCAACACTAATATATTTCTTGTTGAAAAAAATTTGTGAATCCTGTAAAGAAAACTGGGAGATTTGCCCACAACCTTTTGAGGAGATAAGGGCAGTTTTGAGACCATGCCTGGCACCTAAGCTGAGTTTCAGCTGACAGATCTATGAGCTAGGCTTGCTTATCTTAAGACTCAAAGATGCTGCAGCTTTCTGATGTAATGGAAATATGCAGAGCTGCCTAATCAGACTGGCAGGATCTGTGTCAGAGTATGATGGGGATGCTGTAAGCTCCAGTACTTCAGGTTGTTTATTAGTAACTATAAAACACTGGTGTTTGGGGGTTTGGTTGTTTGTGGGTTTGTTTGTTTGTTTTGGAGGTTTGGTGTAGTTTTTTCTTCCCTGCTCTGAAACAGAGCTAAGGTTATAAACAGTTCTTTAAAAAATTCTTATCTGCAGTGGAAATTTTGTAGGAAAGGCATTAATGTACGTTTTAAAACCTGTACTTTTTCTATGATATGGCATCATATATATGTATATATTTTTATGTGCCTAAATGTACTTGTACACCACCTTGGAATTGGGTTGTTTTTTTGCTTTTTCAGGGTTATCTGTGCAGGAAGGTGCTTCACTTGTTCCTGGATAAAATTGTGTGATGTGTTCATGTAGCAACGAGAACCTCGTGTCAGCTTGTGTTGACTTTGTCTTCTAGAACTGGTGGTGGTGGCAGTGTCCTCAGCCAGCAGTTCAGGGACTTACAAGAATATATGACTGTTTATTTTCTTGCCAATTTTTGGTGCTTGTTGCTATCTGGATCCAGTTAGTCTGGGCCATTTGGATGCACAGCACTGGATTTGCGTTCAGTGAAAATCAGATAAAAACTGGGGGAAGAAAAACACAGTTGTGTTAACTTTGAGGTGGTCTTTGACCAGCGTGTGAATGGTACAACATTTTCTTGGTCTGAATTTCTGCAGCTTGAAACATGAAGTAGATGGCTTTGGGTTGTCTTCTGTTTGCTAGGAATTTGCAAATTGGTCTTACTTTGGACTCAGTGATCATGGAGGTCTTTTCCAGCCTTAATGGTTCTATGAACTAAGCTGAAGCTCCAGAGATTACCTACAGTAAAGAGGCTGAAAAGATTTTTTTGCTAGTTCAAATCTATTCCTCCACAGATTGACAGATGGGGAACACTGCTCTAGGTGGCTTCTATCAAAGAGGCTGTAGGATTAGTTCTGAGATAGGCAAGTATTTCATGGAGCTTACTATCTTAATTGTAACCTCAGTTATTTCTCAGATGATCTGGGGAGGAGCATTTTCTGCTTCTTGCCACATTGCTCACAGGTTTCTGCTGAGCCTGGCAAAGGATGCAGTTTATGTGCAGTGGTCAGTGGGCTGCTTGCTCTGGTTCCCCTCCAAGTGTTTACATCTGCCTGGGCTGAAAACTGACTCTCAATGTGATTTTTATTTCAATTTTTTATTTCTCTTTTAAGAAAGGAAGAAATTGTGTGTATGACAAGGAAGCTTTCTCTGGGGTTTTATTGTTTTGGGGATTTTTTTATAAGGGTTGGGGGTTTTTTGGCACATTTTGAGGCACTGCAGGTAATTTCTGAGTGGAAGATACCAGCTATGAAGTATTTCCTGAAAAAAGTAAAGGTATTTATGTCTGACATTTTTGGCTA